>CM073426.1:108120000-113120000 GCA_037114965.1 Monochamus alternatus | reverse complement strand
ATAACTGCATGTTTGGTACTGAAGTAATACATTTTTTTTTCAGTGACAAACTCTTGTTTGCAATCTAAAATGTATTTTTTTGAGATACCTTTAAAAATTATTGCATTTTTAACGTATTTAGTAAGTGTTTTACGAGGCGTTTTGTCAAATTCTGACCTAAAATTACAGCATGCCCTCGTAATGCAAGGTCAAAACCTCCGCATTTTATACAGTAGATCATTTTGGAAAAACATTAAAAACATACCTATTTTTTGTCATCTTTTCTTTATGTTCTTGAAAGCAGTATCAAGTTGAGCTTGTACGTTGATATTCCCAAATAATGCAAATCGCATTTAATTATGAATCAGAATCAAATCCATTACTAATGATCAGTAGGTACTGTAACACAGACGCACATGGAAAACACAGACGCATATGTCTTTTAACATGTCTTATACATGTTTCCAGAGCTCTGTTCAGCAGCAATCGCGGTCTTTCACTATTTCACTTTACCCAACTTAAATTCCATTTTTATTTAGGTAAATAGCAAATTTGATTAATAATTATAAACCAAACTCTGAACTTCTACTACGCAAAAATGATAACTGATAGATGAAGAAGGGAGAGAAGAGAGAAGTCGGACCGCGTACATCTGTTCCAGTTGACGGCGGGCTCTCCTGCATAAGTAAACTGATCCAAACGATGTTCGACTTATTCCGTCAGTAACGTATTAAACGGGAATATGAACTGCCAACTTTTTAGCTGTGCGGTGTGCGCTGTGCCTAATGTGTCGATTACAGCCTATCCGATGCTGACGCTGATTACTGTGGTTGAGAATTTATTATAAAATTCTCATGATTTTATATTGATTACCCCGTGTTTATGATAATTCATATTTAATTATTGTTTGTTTCTGTTATTATTTAGCGGTTCTGCAACTCTGCAGCGCTTGTCATTTAGTAGACATTAAAAATAAGGTTATTGACCTAAATACGATAGGTCAAGACTCGAATTATTTTTCACTGA
Organism: Monochamus alternatus; assembly: GCA_037114965.1. Lineage (NCBI taxonomy): Eukaryota > Metazoa > Arthropoda > Insecta > Coleoptera > Cerambycidae > Monochamus > Monochamus alternatus. The sequence goes on along the minus strand of CM073426.1, from coordinate 113,118,995 downwards.
ATAGGTATGCCTCGAACTGTTTTTTGTTGACGCCACGAGGGTATTTTATTGCTGTTTGTATATAAGTACAAAAAATATTTCAGCCTCCCTTAATAATTTAATCTAGTGAGTATTGGATTTTATTTCGCTATTAATGTATTATGTAATTAAATGTGAGTGGTTTATTTTGATCCGTTGGAATTTTGTAATTTCAATATTAAATATTTTTTATGTTGAAACTTAATATGTTAATTGAATACTTTAAAAAAATAATTTGTAGCATTAATTACATATTACAATAAGTATTAGTATTATAAGAAAATATTTAAATTTGGCAACGTCGCGTCAGGACGACACCAAGTTGAACTGCCGCCAGCGGTCAGTGACAGTCTGAAAAGGGAGGTTTAAAGGTTTAAATAATGGTTTCGCAGTTTCTTTAATCGCGTATTCATATTATACTCATTTTTCCTTATCTTCTCTTAAAATTAATGACACTATGACTGAATCACCCTGTATAAAGGTCACAATGTTGTAGATATTAAATTCACTTATCTGATTTTATAACTTCGTCTTTTGACTTATTTGATATATTTTTTTTAAATGACAGTTAACTCTTCCCGTAGTAATAAATGTTTTTTCTTCATCTTTTGTATTTACAAGAATCTGTTTTTCTTTAGTTAGAAAACAATGAAGACAACCGCATTCAGTTTGTACCCGAGCCTAACGGTACACTTGTAAGTCAACGTAGGGCGTCACTATTTAAAAAGCAAAGACAAGGCTTGGGCAATGGAACCATTTTATTAACACAGCTACAAAACGCATCAATTCAGGAAGACGAAGAGAAGAATCTGGACTCAACATATCTTGCAGTGACCGACAGAAGTCTAACTACCGCCAGCATATCCAGTATTGACGAGAATGGAAATGCTAATGACAGACCGTACAAAAGAAGGTTTAGTAATAGTCCACATCGAAATTTAATGGAAGACAGGCGGTCTACTGCAGATATAAAAAGACGAACGGCTTTTATGAATAACAATATTAAAAGATATGCTGAGCGTACTGTAGCTGTAAATAAAGAGATGGAAAAGACAATCGCTGACATATCATATTCAAAATACGAGTAAGTCCTTTATTATTAATTGGTTGAAAAACTGTTATTACGGAGTTAGATCACCAGTGAGAATATGTGATTTTATTTATTTATTTACAATCTGATCGGTAATTCAATCAATGAGTAATTTTATTCTAACTTAAATTACTACTTCGAAGACTTAAATCTAAGGCCCTACTTACTAGTGTCCCCAGATTATAATAATTTAACACACTAAAATTAATGTGTATCACACCCGCACAATGCTCTCTCGAGAGCAAGATGTTACTTTTGCTGGCTAACCCCAGAGTTGAATGCCATAGGTCCACACAGGAACTTGTTTATGCAGAAGTATTTTGTTATATGTTGAGATGCTGTGTTGAGTATCTACCAAGTAACAGGTACATACAGATACAAAATGGGTCCTAGAACACTTCCTTGTGGGACTTCTGCTTTGATTTCTTTCAATTGGGAGTATATTTCATCTTGTTTGCTTCTGAAGAATCTTTCATAGATATATGATTCCAACAGTTCTGAGTAATGTCGTGGGAGTAGCATATTTAATTGATCAAGCCATCATGCCATGCTTAATCATAATGTTTTGTTTTCTTGCGATTTTTATATTACATAAATAATTATGTCAGCGACCTTCCCTGAAGTCAAATTGATTATTAGGTATTTAAGTTCCATTTTTCAATGATGGGTTTTAACCTGTTCATGAGTATTTTGATTTTTGGTCAAATTTGATGAATTGGGGAATAGGTAGTTCTGAAAACCCTGAACAAAAGCCATCATGGACAGTAAGCTAAAAAATCTCTCTAAGCTGGGCAAAGGTAAGATCATACGTCACAAATTACCAAAAATATAAATCGTTCCAAAACAGAATTCCAGGCTTAAAATTCATGATAACCATATTTGGAAAATGATCTCTACAAAAAATTGTAGAAGGCAGAGATTTTGAATATCTATTAAAAAATCATTTGAAGGTCAACTTGTGTTTTTAACGAAAATGCTATTTTTTATTTAAGAATCAGATACAGCGTTGATTTTTTCATCAGAGTGGAGAGATATATTGAAAAAATGAAACGAATTTGTACTTGATTTCAATATCGAGTATACGTTGATTAAATCAACTCGAATCAACGTATACATATAATCAATAATAAAATCAATGTTGATTCATTTTTAAGATGCTTTTCGTTTACTAGCATTGACTTTGGATAATGAAATTAACTTCAATAAAATATTTTCGTAGATATCATTTTATCAGCATCTCTCAATTCTGATGAGAAATTGGATCAATATTCTACACTGTATATTTTATGATTATTAAATATCGGTAATTATTACTTCTTTACAGGCAATATGTTAAAATGAGGGACATCAACAGCCTCTTCTTGTGTTTTACTTCGAGAAAAAGTGAATGGGGCTATATTACAATGCCAGATCCACTGTTTAAGTATTATTTACTTAGTGCAGTAGTTTTAATACTCTTTGTGTATATAATACAGAATTTAACTTTGTCACAGTAAGTATTAACTTAAATTTTCTATTTTATCATTAGTATTATAAGTTTTATTGCTATCTAAATTGTCTCCAGAATCAATCTGCCAGTCTGCCAAGAAATGTTAATAGTTGAATGTATTTATTTACATATGTCGTATTTAATTAGGACTGGAAACAGGTAGACGCCATAAAGTTTCTTCTATTTTACAGAAGAGACTTCTATAAATGAAAATAATCAGACGTTTCTAAATTTTGAAGCCATAGTTAAATCTTTGAAACCAAAAACACAGATGGTTTCAAGCATAACAGAAATTCTGAAGATGCAATTTACTTCCTATATACAACTGTTTTTACTTTTCACAAGAGTTTTTTTTACTGTCATGTATCCTGGAATACATTATACAAGGTGTGGTGTTTTAATGCAGAATATCAAATACGAAGAAATGTTGAAGTTTTCAAGTCAAGTTTTGTGAAAAAGATCAGTGTATTACGTTATGCTTGCTACAGACTATGCGCGATACATAATATGTAGGGTTTTTATGAATGGATTTTAAACGAACAAGACCCTACACACTATTCACGAATTTCTCACAGATCACACATTGTGCATGACGAATCGCGAATACACGCATAGTCTGTAGCAAGCCTTATTGTATTCATGGATTTGCATTGTGTTGTGTTTGCTTCGCTGTTCTGATTTAAGTAACAGAAGAGTGTATAATAGTGTTATTGTAAATTATATTAAGTAAAAAATAAGTCTGTCTCCGTCACCTGCTGAAATGAAAGAAGTAATACTCTGTGTTTTGTTTCTACAAACATCTTATATCGGATCGCACATTATCGTTTACAGAAAAGTAACCAATTCACTTTTACAGTTTATTTATCTTTATTAGAACAAGGATTCTACTAAACTGCTTAAAATTATTGAATAATATTCACATTTATACTGATTTTGAATTGCATTTCTTACGGGAATTTAGTCTGTTGAAATAAAATCACTATTTTTAAACTTTGCAATTATTTTTTATTGATTCTAAGAAGAAATAACAAATCTAATTGAGATGCCGGTAAGGTTATACCAGGTTTTTATTAACAACTAACCTAAATTTTCGTAAAAAATCCAGTTCAAAATTATTTAGTGCATGAAATCCCTTTGTCTTTATATTTGTTCGTTTTACAAATTTCCGTAAGATTATACCATCTGGCAACACTGACTCGACCTTTGGATAGGCAACCGCTAAGTTCATAGCTGTCAAACTGTAACATTTTGGCCAAGGCCATACTAGGATTTATTTTTACACTACAAAATTGAATTTCCAATTTTCCTAGCAAAATGGAACAGGACTTTTTGATATAAGACTTTTTTACTCCGAATATTTCCAGGAACCTGTATTTTACTAGAAATCGGTTTATTTTTGTTATTGATTTTAAAGGGGACTTACCCATCTGAAGCAATATTTATTTAGACCAATTCTTTAGATAAAAGATAAATCAACATCCGACATTTAAAATTTATATCAGAAAGATTAATGGGATTAAGGTCTAGATAAGAAATTATTTATTTTTATTTATTATTGTTTATTAAGAAATTAATCTACTGAATGAACATACTAAGCCTTTTATATTTAAATAGAAAAGGTTAATAAAGGATATCATAAACTTCACTTACATTCAACCTTTAGAATATAAAAAATCGGTGTGACGATGAACAGTGAAAAGCGGTAAAACGTTTGGCAACATTAGATGCGATTAGTTGCAGGCTACTGCGGGATATTTCAAAGGACAACTGTTGTCTGAGGAGTGGTTCTAACGTACACCCGTTGGACCAATAATAGAAATCAAAATGAATATATGAGCGAGCTCTGTTCTGGTAATATTACATCCGTTCCCATAGTCTGAGAATAATAAGGGCAAGTCAAAGATTCTCAACTAAAACTAGGGAAGTTTACATTAATTATGTGACAGTAGCGTCAAAATAATCCAAAAAACTATAACAGTACGGGCCGTGAAAACTTTAAAACGACTAATCGATTATACTTATACTGATTCTATTCAACTAATCATGATTTTTGTAATTCAGCGAGAGAAATAGATTTCCTCAAACGTCGAATATCATATTCGTATATCACAGTTCACAAGAGAACTTCGCATGACTGATATTCAGTGTTACCACCGCAATAATTTTTTCCGTATCAAAAGAGCGTAATATTTCGTATTAGATTTATTGATTTCGTACTAAAACTTTATAGTATTTAGTAAAAGGGTGCATAAAGCTTTGTCCTTATGCATGCGAAATTCGTGAAAATTCGTACGAATTATTTAATGACTTTTAGTCAGTTTTGCTAACTGCAATATTTTCTATCATTTTCATCATAAAACTGAAAAACTATCATTGACTGTCATGGTAGATTGTCAGAAACTGAAGTTAAACTTACTAATCCCACAAAATGACGAAAATCGCGATAATATTCCCGCAGTTAATAAATTATCTGCAAAATTCACATGAGAACAAGGCTTAAGAGTGGAATTTATAGTCAGCACTTCACTTAAGTGTGACTTTTCATTTAAGGTATATTTATATAATATGCCCTTTAATATTTTGTTTCATAATCTAACTGAATGTAAACTTATTAAAGTGTGATATGAAAGCTAAGTACACAGTGTGTCTATGAATTCCACCCTAAGACATCTAATAGTTTCTGAAACTACTTACAAAAGCGAAAGAGAGAAATAAAAGCCAGCGAAAACGTACTAGATTTGTCAGCAGCGTACTGACGTATTAAATTTGTGAAAAACGTACTAAATCTAGTACGAACGTACTGATGGTGGCAACGCTGCTGATATTACCGCTCTTCACTCATTCGCTTGGATGTAGGGATGAGTAAAAATAACCGGTTAAATGAATAACCGATTATTGTGTGTCGGTTAACCGGTTAATAACCGGTAATTTTATTGGTTCGGTTTAACCTTATAACCGATTGTTTAAATCAATAACCGCGTGCCGGTTATTTTATAATAATGAGCTGCACCGCTCAGCGTTTCTTCTGTTCTGTGCAGTGAACTCTACTCTAGACTAAATGCAGAGTAAGTCGAATTGCTCCATAGAAACATACTGTGCTAATCTAATAATAAATTTTATCTGTAAAATTAATGTTTTATTTCTCTTCAATATGAAAAACTATGCATTTGACGAAATATTAAAATTTTCAAAAATACATAACCAGATACATGACTACATAATTTTATATTAAAGAAATATATAGATATAGGACTTTAGGTGCATTTATATATTTTTATTTTTTTAGTTATTTATTATTGAGTACTAACAAAACATGTTTGCAACAATTGCTGCTAATAAAAATTAAATAACTAATTATTTAAATAACCGGTTATTAGAGAGAGGTTAACTGATTCAGGTTTAACCGATTACGAAAAATAATAAGTTAACCGATAACCGGTTATTTTTCAATAACCGCCCATCCCTACTTGGATGTTGTACCTAATGTTTAAGATTTACAAAGTTTAATACAGAGAGAATATAAAATAAGAGTAGTTATTTCTTACTATAAAGTTGGCAACAAAAGGAGACAGCGCCCCGACGGGCATCTGTAGTGAATTAAACTAAAAAGCGGGATATTCGAATACATTACCTACTTACATATTTTTTCTGAAAGGAAAATATTTTACATTGTAGCAAGAAACTCATAATAATATCACAAATTTTTAGGATAATTGATATAAATTATCATTTGTAATATTATTATGAGTTTCTTGCTACAATGAAAAATATTACCTTTATATTATATTATTAATATACATATCTCACAATTATTCTTTATAGGGACTTTCTTAATAAATATAATAAACTCATGAAAGAATCATAATTTTTTTATTAATGTTAACAGATAAATTCAAACAAACAAGGATATAAATGCAAAATAAATAACTTTATTGTAATTAAATTTTGTGACTGCAAACTATTGCAATACTAATGGCACTCCCTCAAATCAGTTTTTGAAATATTGGAAGTTCTGAATAGAAATTTCATTAGATGCTTATTAATGAGTGGAACGATTAAGAACTGTTGAAAGTAGATTTCATTACGAATGCGTTAGCAGTTCTAAATAAATTGTCAAATTCCTTTTAATGAGTGCCATTATTATTGCAATAGATTGTACCTAAAGCCAGTTACGGACGATGAGTGATAATATATTTATATTTTTGTAATTAAAAATACATAAAACCGCATAGGTACAATCGTTTGCAATAATAATGACACTCTCGTAAAACAGTTTTTGAACTTCTGGAAGTTCTGAGTAATTTCATTAAATCTCTATCGGTGAGTGAACAACTAATAACTAATATTCAAAAGTAGATTTTATTACAAATACATCAGAAGTTCTAAATAAATCGCAAAATTCATTTTAATGAGTGGCATTCTTATTGCAAACGATTGTACATACCTATTATATATTATGGCGGATATAATATATTACAATTACCGCTCACCATCCGAAACCAGCTTAAATAATACGTACAGATTACTCACAAAATTTAATTTATTCTTCATGAAATGTTAATTCCTTAAATGTGCACACCTAAAATGTAATAATATATTACTTTAATAACACGAATTACTATTTTTAAGTTACATTTACTCCAATCACAGATAAAAAATCAAAAATAAACTTTATGCCTGCAGTACGAATTATTGTTTTGTTGTTGATTGCTTACGCAATTAGTAATTTGATATTTGACAATTTTGACGTTAAATGCCTATACGCGCAACCCCAGATGCGCAGGAAGGCGCTGCTATTAATGCTGCCAATGTTGCCATGCTTTCAAATGGTCTTATTTTAATTTGTCTATGGTTTAATACATATGTAACTGAAGAACCGGATAGTGGCATCAGACGCATATGGTTATCATCAATTTAATATACCTACCTATCTATACAGAGTGATTCAGTCAATGTCATTAATTTTAACCACGTATTCAGAAGGCCTAATAAAGACAGGAAATCGAAAAAATGTTTCGATGTTTCGACTCGACATTTCAAAAGCTAAACACTGACATTATGACTTGCCTTGTATATCTTCTGATCAAAGAAAGATAGGACCACAGGATACTAAGCAATCAGTTCGGAATCTTAGACAATTTAAGAATGAAATACGTCTGGCAGTTTTTAAATACCCCCACTCTAGAAAAAGTCGCCAAGAATATGGCGGATCCCAGAGAACATACGAAAAAATAGATAATAATTTGGCGTAAACATAACCAAAGTTGTTCGTAGTTTTAATACTTTTGCATTAATTCTTAATTAACTGTTGTAATCCAGTGCAGTTTCATATAAATTGAGGTTTTGGTCACATTTTGTCTTAATTTAGGTTTCTAGCAGATATAATTTGAATTTGATTATAAAACCGGTATGAATTTAAATTTATTTAAAAAAATTGCGAAAACATGGAAACTAGGTCGACTAGTAGTGTTTTATTTTATATTTTGTAGTACTTTTGCCTTTATATCAAGATGTATACGTTTACCTTATTTTGTTAGCAGATTATCAAATTTAAGCCCAGTGTAATTTTTATATTTTTACTAATTTTTTTTTTAGGAAAGTACGAAATGAAATTAAAACGTGAATATTAGGTACAATTTATTTTGAGGTTTACAAAATATATATATAGGTAACATAATCAAAAACCCCCGTTGCTCTATTAGGTGTATGGAGTGGTTCTTTCATCCATGTACAAAAGCAGTCTCTTTGCTATTTGGAATTAAATCCTTTGCCTTCTTTCATGTTTTAATTCTTCTTTAGGATTTTCTCAATTAAGCTATCACGTCTAACTTGGTCTCCCATATATAAAACTGTTTACAGGCCATTTACGCCCAGAGCTGCGTTATGCGTTAGTTTTTTACAACACATTTATTTCCTCCCATAGTTTATTTATTATTTACTGGGTACAGTTCCACTAATAAATAATCGCTAATATAAAAACACAAATAACTAAACACTTAACACGACATACAAAGCAGGAATAAAGTACAATAACGATAACGAGTGGATAACCATGTAATAATGTCAAAAAATAAAAAACCTAACTGACACACAGAAATTGTAGTAATAACTGTCAGTCGCCAACAAGATGGCGGATTTTTGGAAGACGCGGGAAAGCTGAGTTTCCCTACTGATTGCTTAGTATACTGCGGATAGGACCGAGGATAGATTCTACGTTTATATAAACATTTCATGAAATTAAATCTACATTTAATTGACAAAATTTTTAAAGATACTAATGAATCATTCTATATAATAATTAAAAACACGATAAGTAAATAGTTCTCAAATTATGTTTGAGTCTGCATTCATGTATTTTTCAGATGGGGATGGTCATCATGGCCTTATTTAGCAATAGAATGTCTGATCATATTTATATTTTTACCACTGTCTTGGACGCACTTTTTATGGAGCCGATATGTAGCAAATATTGTGGACGATCCTCCGAAAAACAAGTTAATAAATATGTTGTGTAAATCATCGAAACTTGTAACAAATAGTTTCATGGTTAGACTTGCGATGTTCATAATTATCTATGTTTTCTTTGGCATTTGCATATTATTGGAGTTGGTAAGTATGTAGGAATAATAAATAATACTAGCATTAATCTGCGTTGAAATTCATTCGAATGAATGTCAACAATCGAGATACTCGAATGCGTACGCGCGTTCCAGTGATATTTACCGTGTTGGTTAGTTACTCGAATTTGAAGACAAGAATTTGCGTTTTTTGTCTTCAAAATGTCGAGATGTTCAAAAGACAGCATGTTAAATTTGTAGAATTAGGTATACAGTGCACATCCATGTTTGTGGAATCCAACACTAAAGGAGCATAAAGGTAGAGATGTGCGTGACACCGCGTTAAAATAACAATATTTCTACTGTTTTACTGTTAATTTTAGGTTATTGTTCTTGGCGATTTATCATAACGAACAAAAATTTATTTGTTCTTTAATTTCTACTTTTTATCTAAAATATTGGTTGAGCAAAACTTATTTTATTTCATATGATCTGTCTTTTCATATATTTTTAGTTATTAACAATATTGTATTGTAACTAACTACTCTGCGGACTAAAGCCCCGACGAGCGTTGAACTACACCCACAATGTCTACCCATATACTTATTTTTTTATTATTAGCTTTTGTAACATTTTTTACTGTTTTTCTTTAGTTTTATTGTTTTTTTGCCACACTTCTGAAAAAATAAAGATTAATTAAATAAGCCCTTGCGCCAAACGGATCAGTCAAGGGTTATTTTTGAAAGTAAGTTTGCCTAACCAAAAAATCTCACACTGAAAGAAGCAGATAAGTAAAAAATAACAAAAATCACATCACTATCGCGCACTTCCGTATTAGAAAGATATTTTAAGCTAATATTAATAAAATCTCCTACAATTCCTATCAATGTGGTTGAATTTTCCACTTCCCACAGTTTCAAAAGACAGATAACAGATATTTATAGAATGTTTTCATTAAACCAGGTTATTAAATTTAGCTTTTTTTAGATAATTATTGAATACAGCTTTGTCTGTGGAATTGTTCACTAGCATACCTAGATGTTTGGGATCAGAGAGCATACATATGACTTCATTGATAGGAATTGTAGGAGATTTGATTTATATTAGTTTAAAATACCTTTCTAATACAGTAAATAATCTATATTTGTTGATTGCTGTAGTTTTTATTTGTTACAGAAAAGTTATAGATTTCTTCCTATATGTATGTATAACAGTCATGCCATAAGGACGATTAATAATTCTCTGATCTTTTCGTCAACCATAAAGTAGATATTTTTAACAACACATGTACGCTGTATACAATCAGGATTGATACCAGACTACGCCGCGCGACAAAACATGTAAAAAATGCTCACAGTACACGGTACAATTCCAACATTGCCGCACCAATATTATTTGAGGAGAATTTAAATAGTAAAAAACACAATAATTTTATTTTTGATGTTAGTTTTGCTGTACGTGTTCTATTTTTCGAAATTTCTGTATTTAAAAAACAACACAAATTTGATAATTTTACGGCGACCTTAATTTAAATTGAATTTGTTATTTCAAGGCTATGTATATGCATAAGTACATTACACTATTTTGTTTTATACTATATAAGCAATTGTTTTAAATAAGGGTATTTATTAATTACAGATCCAATGCGAAGGTGAGGCCCAAGATGGAGACATTTTTGAAACGAAACGTCCCATATTTTTGTTGTTTTCAAGTTTGCGCAAATTACAAAATAATGAATATTGCATTATACCTTGGGTAAGGGCCTCAAAATATACATAAATTTACTCTTGCATTTCTTCATTACTTCCATTTACTTGTATTTAATTGTTTGCTGACTGAAAACACTTATTTTTAGCACATGACCGAATCCTGTATATTGGCCGTTGTAATGACATTTTTATTTCTGAGAATCTTCATTTGGATTAAATTACTATTTGCTGCAGTCACTGTCGCTATTTATAGTTACTGTGTGCTTAGTTTCAGTAAAGGATTCTACGCGGTAAGTATGTCAAAATGTGAAATTTTAAGGATCTGTCAAACCAACGCGGCAAGTCGACACAGCCACGGCAGCGGTAGCGACGCATCAAGCCTCTCGTTTATGGGTCAAGTGCGCGGCAACGGAAATGCATGATTTTTCCGAATACGTTAAGAATGTATTATTTTCATCGGAATGGCGTTTGTTCTAGACAATTTCGTGGAAAACGCCCCTCAAAATTGTCGCCGCCACAGACCTGTGACGTCAGATGCCGTTCCCAAGTGTATACCTATATCTGTATACGGTTTCCATGATTTCGGACGTTTAGAAGAGAGTTAATGTGTAATTTGTGATATTATTAGGTGTTATTGTGTGAAAAATTTGGGATTCTGCTTATTTTCAGTCCCAAATCCCGGGATTTTCGGGTTGCTAACCAAATATGAGGCAACAGAGTAACTAATTAATACACATATATTATATTTAATTTAGTGACCAGGTGTAAAAAATTGAATATTGATCACATTTTTACAAAATAATAACTGCTTTACAATCTTTATTTTTAATATGGCTTTGTTCAGTACATAAAAGCAGGGTCTGAAAGAGTATATGTAGCCATTTCAGCCAGATTCAAATACAAATGAGAAAGTTATGATATTTTCTACTTTAATCAAAGAAATTGAATTATATAAAAATGGTTCGAGATTGAATTGGAATGTGTTGGATGAATTAGTTTTCGTTATATATTTATTTATTAAAAATAAATCGAGGAGAGTACAGCTTATTGATTGGTTATTGGTTGAATTAAGTGTAGCGCGCGACAGTCGAAGTTCTGTGAAATCCGCAACGCCGCAAGTGTCGAAATTGGCCCATTCTATAAAAAATATGTTCTTTTATTAAGAAAATACCGTTAATTGGCCGTCGATTCTAATAAAATCTTATCATCTCATGAAGACGACGATTCAGTATACATATTGCTACGATTTTAAGTTTAAAACTGTGGCCAAACTTTTAGAATATTGAAATTTATAAACTAGAAGAGTCTCTGGCGCTTCGCTCCAACGTAAACACTGTCGTGCTCCTCCTAGCTCTTGTTTTGGAGCTTGATGTGCAACCCCGCTCCAACATAAACGTGAACTAAAACCATTGAATAATAGGTTTTATATAAAACGTTGCAATGCCGCTTGGTAACACGCCGTCGCAGTGTGATTGCACAACAGATTACAGGAAGATTGTACTCATATATCGTACCATGAGCCCACGTCGTTGTCGCGTCGCTTTTGCCACTTTGGTCTTTATTGTTTACTTCACTAGTTCATTTATTTAGTACTAACTGAAATTAGCAATGAGACAATTTTTATATTCTTATATATTCAAGATATATGAACAAATTAGTTGAGCACAATTTAAAACATTTAATAAAAACGAAGTATGTTTAGAATAACACAAATTTTGAATGTTTGGCTTAAAAAATAGAAATTTTAACATTTGTTGTAATAGGTTTGTTCCAAGGTTATCAAGAATCGATTTCGAACATTTCTGACCTTTCTAAACCAGTTTTTAAGTACGCTTAGAACAGACCTAATGATTTTCAAAATAGAATTGTATGGAAATGTTTTCAACATATTTTACAGTGGTTTTCTTTTTAGGGTAGCGAAACATTTAATTACGGTTTGGAACCACAGGTTGCTCATATTATGAGTGTAGTTTTCCTCACGATCACTCTGCATTGTATTGATAGGCAGACGGATTATATGAATAGATTGGACCATCTACTGAATTTGAAGCTAAAAATTGAACAAGAAGAAGCGAATAAATTGCAAATCATTAATAAAAATCTGTTGATGAATGTTCTTCCCAAGCACGTAGGTATGTTCTTAGCAATTGTATATAAAATATCGCTTTCGTCTGATTTCGTATGATCCTATAATTTTATTTTCAATAAAAAGACTAACATTTTACACATATTTTTGTTGCCTAAATCTATTAAAATACTGATAAATTATCTTAGTTACTTTCATAATTTCTGTAGTCAAATTAAAGCATTAAAATTACTTCCAAGTTATAATACCTATTAAATATTATTACATACAGAGTGCTCCTAAATTAAATGGAATCCTTTTAGGATCTTATTTCTTTTCCTGCTTGTATGTGTCAACTTAAACAGACAAATTTTTCAGCTAAAATATATTTAGATGTCACTAGGGAAATGAAGGAACTGTACTATGAAAGCCATAATGATGTAGCTATTATGTTCGCTTCTATAATTGTAGAAGAAGATTTGCAAGAGATTTTGGGAGATGAAAAATTTCTTATCTTAATGAACGAATATATCACCTCGTTTGATACGGTAAGCTACATCATCAGCATCATCATCTTTATCATGATGATCATCATGTGTGTGTTTTACAATAATTGTGAAAATTATATTTTAAAATCTTCAAACATTATTTTCTTGAAATTTTTGTTATGTAACACCATAATTGTTCAAGATGACGTCACAAATATGGGTCGTATCTCAAAACGTGCCTTTTTGATTTGATTTTTTCGAAAACTTTATGATCAATTTAAAAAATAATGAATTTATTCGTTACTTTTCGAAAGTACTGTTATACAGGGTTTAGGTATGACTAAGTAGAAATATTTAAAGAGGGGATAGAGAAAAATAAGAATTAACGGAATCAAGCTTCAAAAAATATCCAAACATATATTTTATTTCGTGATTATTAAACTCCTATTTATCCCCGACTATGCGGCCCGTTCTCCACGAGATAATTTATTTCATACGTTTGACGTTTAGAAAGTAGGCAACCAGCAACGCTACATGTAAAAATTCTTTGTCATAATTAAAATCATGTGTGTAGGTTGTTCTGATTTTGTGTTCTCCTTTAGCGTTTAGTGCCTTCTTCTACTTTTAAATTTTATTTAACTGTGCGCAAAGTACGTTTTGTTGGTATGTGGGTAGTGGTTGTAATCACAAAGTCTAAACTAGGGTTGAATCTCTAGGATCAAGTCTGTATGAAAGTTTCAGCGCTCCGGGTGCATGGACTGTGAACTATTTTTTTATATTTTAGCTCTTCATTTGAGACTGTTACATTTAATAGAATAATATACTGTCACGGAATTTGCCCCACTCACACCCAAATCGACGACTGTGGTATCGCGAAACGCGAAATTGCCCCAATCGCCCCTACGCGATTCTGGTAAACAAACAAATAATGCCGGGGTATCGAGGCGTAACTGAAGGACTGGAGAATAGACGACAAGCGTTCAAGTCGTTCGGGAAATGGATCTAGAGATGCTAGAATATACCTGGAATATTCGTTGGGTCTCTAAAAGAAGAATAAACGGCCGAGTTAGTTAGTCTTGTATTACAGTCTGGAACTGCAGTGTTTAGAGCGATTTAGATAGCGATTCAAAGTGAAATAGTGTTTAGTTGAGTTGTAATTAGTATTCAGTAGTGTATAAAGTAGTTAATAAAGAGAAGTGATTAATTAACGGATTGTTTTTCTGGCAGAAGAAAAAGACGGGTTAGGAAATCCGTGACAATACATTATCAATAAGGTATAATGTTTTGTACATACTATATGCATTTACCTAATAATAATTATAAAATACTTAATAAATTATTTATTTTTAAACAAGAACATACATAATATGGTACACAGCATTGAATAAAATATTGGTACTTATATAGTATCATCTTATTTTTAATACAAATATTAAAATATTCTTCATATTTCTGGTTCCTCTAATGTTCTTCAGAATTCATTTCTTCATTAATAAACTCCACAGAATGATATGTAATAAGTTAACATATTAAATAAATAGACTTGTCAAAACCAAAAACAGTCACAGTAAATTCATAACTAAAACGTTGCTAAGTTACAAGTAAGTTGAATCTCAGTAAGTAACTACAGCAGAGCTTGCAGTAGACGGACTTGTCCCTAAACTATTTTCATGTCATCAAGATACCGCTCTATCTAGTTTATATTTTGTGGTTGTAATGAGTGAAAATGTAGTTTTGGCAGTTTGGTACGAAAGAACAAAAAACGAACGCAAAATACTGCATCTAACCGGATTAACTGTTACCCGTCAGGTATTATTATCAAGAAAAATGTAAATTTCAGTTTCACATTTGGAAACGCTGTAAAAAACCACTGCATGGTAGTAGACAAATCTAAAGTCATTTCAGATGATCTTATCATAGGCGCCGATTCTACTGAGGAAGAGAGTGTTTTGTCCCTCCACAGGAAAAGAGGGCGCCCCATTTCATAAATATTTAGCTAGAACTCTGAAATAAATAATATATTCTTACGGAAGCTCATCTACCTTGTTAGTTTATTAATTATGTTCCTGTTTGCGTTAGAATTGATAATTTTTGTAATACCTTTATTTTGACGTTTTTCTAGAATAGTCCACGCTATATTCTATTTGATTCTCGACACGATCTCGATGTCGCTGAAACTTCGAGAATCCTAAAAACATATATAAGCAGTTCGGTTTCGCCGCTGGAGTCAATTTGTATTGAGCAACCCAACGCGAGTGACAGAAACGTCAAAGTAAAGCGTTGACAGTTGTGAAATTGGTTTGAAGAATATTTCTTGTGTAATCAAGAGTGACAATAAAGTTTATTTATCTACGTGACGTGTTTACACGCTAACCCAACATAGAGGTTACAATATTTATTGACTTTTCAGTTTCCCTAAACACGTGGTTAAAATTTTTGTATTTAGTGGTAGTTAACCCTGCGTACAATCTGTTTCTGAAAATAATTGATAATAACTTTGTACATATGGAACTAATAGTGAATTTTAAGTTAAATTAAGTTATTAACATTTGTCATTTGTTCGTATGACGCAAGTCATCTGAATTCTTACCGCAAAAATCACACCACGTCAAAAGTCTTGGACCCCCTGTATATAAAATGATTCAATTAAACCTAGTGGTTTTTCTTAATGTGGTAAAAAAGTACATGTACTTAGGGAACAGAAAAAACAATAAAAAATTGCAGACCATGAACCTTTAGTTTATTACCAATGTTTTTACAAATCTAATCATTTTGGCAGTATATTCAACCAAGTGTGAATTTTTGTACATTATAATGCTAGGACGTAAAATTTCTGCGTTTACCCTAGCAAGAATGACTACTTTACATGATGTAGGACATTTTAACATCAGATATTGAACATGTTTGGGCATTCCTAGATCATGTGTTGTACGAATACACATGAAGAATTTGATACAGTGGAAAACAGACCACGTAGTGGACGTCCTTGGGTATCTAATGAAAGGAAGGATAGGTATTTGATGCAATATGCCCGTAGACACCGCACGTCTTCAGCTTCAGCTCTCAGGGCCCACTTTCACATACACACCTACTATACGAAGGCGACTCCACAACGCAAATTTACGTGCTAGAACACCATTACCCCACTCAACTTCCAAGGCATCGTGTTGCCCATCTCCAGTGGGCGCGAGAGCATAGGGGTTGGCTTTTACGGCAGTTATTTACAGACGAAACCAGAATTGGGCTAGTTACTGATGATAATCGACAAAGAGTCTGGAGAGAACCTGGTCGTCAACAGCGACTTCATTTTCCCCGTGAAGTTGCTCCGTATGAAGGGCGTACCGTAATCTTTTGGAGTGGAATAATGTTCAACAGCCGCACCCCATTAATTCGCATACCACCCATACCAGAATATGACCAGTCAAATTTACATCGAACAAGTTATTACGTCCATTATCTACCCCCTACGTATTGAATTAGGTAAAAATTTTGTGTTTATGGATGACAACGCTCTTCCATATCGTTCAAGAGACACTTGAAGCAGGACATATCAATAGATTAGATTGGCCAGCCAACTCTCCTGACATGAATCCTATTGAAAACGTGGGATTTTGTTGCTGGAGCATAATCATATTTCTCCACCTCAGACTGCAGATGAGTTGGAAGCAGAAGAGGAATGAAATAATATTCCGCAAGAGATCATTAACCGCTTGATTATCTCAATGCATTGACTTGTCAATATGCTATTGAAACGTGGTGGAGGTCATACCGACTATTAGTCAATTAGAGAACTTGCTTTGTTATTTCCTTTTGATTTAATAAATTTTGCCAAAAACACATTTGCTGGTTTTTAATTTTCTAAGTACTCAGTTTATCGAACAGTTTATTATTTTTATTCTTTTCACAAAAAAAAGATTCAGGAAACAATAATGTATTTGGTTTTTCGGGCAAAAAGTTTTCTTTAACAAGAATGAGGGGGAATCCAAGACTTTTGACAATGTGTGTGTATATTCAAATCATCGTAATTTTTACCGTAAAATTCGCTGGAAGCTGTAAATTTCTTCCGATAGGGAAAGGTACCTACCTTTACTAAGTATTTTCTGTGAATAAATAGAACAGGTGTTGGGATGTATTTTATTTGAATATTTTAATTATACCAAATTAATTCTTACTTTTTAACCATAACGTGTCTCACAAAATTAATGCAGTCGTGACGAATGTGCTTTTCAGTTAATTAATAGAAAGGAGTTCCGTACTATAGAAAAAATAAAAGTGGCCAAATGGACATACATGGCAGCGTGTGGCCTATTTCCAGGAGGAAAGGAATTTGAAATAGAACGACATGTGACTAGTGCGACTCTAGAAACACTGCTCAGTTATGCTTCAAATATGTACAAGCAACTCAGAGCATGCAATCGAAGTAATGTACAAGACTGTCAATTAAGAATAGGTAAGAATTGCATCATTTTTGTTCTCTTAAAATTTCCATATCATTAGTCTATTTTTAACCCCAATATACAAGACGTTAAGTGGGAGTAATTTTTTCGGGGTAATTTTATGTATTCTCCAGAATACTAATTTGAAATTAATATTTTATACATCAAATATTATGTAAACCTTACAAAATATAACAAAAATTTAGAAGAACTTTTTATTGTATATTTATCTATCACAAAATATGTTAAAACCGCACTAATTTATTAGCTTGATTTAAGCATAGTGAATCCTCTAACTCCGTCACTGATTGGAAACCTGTAGAGGATATTATGTCCATTATCTCTACTTAATCGGAAGCAATAATATTAAAAACATTAATATTTTTCAAAATTTCTTTAACTCTCCCGAAAACTTTTTCCAATGGCACCCTGTATACATATATACCCAACCGCCAAAGATCTAGAGAGTGACGCATGTTATGAACCCGCTCACAATTTAGAGCAGTTCGATTTCTGTTGGTTGTGACGAATTGACAGATCCAGCTCATCCAGCTGCTCCATCTCCATCGCCATCATGGGTGTGCACGTGGGAAAATTTCTTATATATCTTTCCGCTAATTAAATTGTGAATGTAATTAATTTATTAGTAATTTTGTGTGTGTGTGTGCGTAGAATGGAGAATAAGAGATTTTGAAAATACGCTGTATAAGTTATACAGCGTATTTTCAAAATCGTAAACGCCCTAATCCAATAAGTGAGGAATATCGGATGATGACATGTATGAAAGGATTAGGGCCCTAGATCAAAAGATGTAAGTTGAAATATGTAATTCATTAACAAGACACCCTGACTAGGACATAGTGCAATAAACAGTGGCAAAGACGTACAACTGCAAAACGGAAAATAGTGGAAAATTGAGGAAGGAGGATAATATTTTAAAAATGAGCTTCCGACAATAAAAGGGAAGGATGTTTTGCGCATTATATGGTTCTTTTTTGTATATTTTTATATCTGACTACTTTCAAATTTGGTACGTCTAGAAACTATTGCTTCTGCACTCTTCGCCTGTCGCGCTAGTCTACAAGCTAACGATGAGTCACATTCTAGATTTTCGGCCATTGGCTATAGTTGCATCGCCATGTCGTTCCAAATACTATTTGACATCGTGATGGACTTTTACAGACTGTTTGCATAATCCGCTACCATCTGAAGTGTCAGTAGTAATATGATGCGTCGTTACATTCAAAATCAAATTAAAGCATGTCTGCGTATAGGTGCCCGCACAATCAGCAATTCGAATAGGAGATTTATGTTCATGCATCCTAGTCTTAACCAATGACTACACCACGTCTGCCACCATCTCAGTATTGGAGGAAATTGAAGAGTCAGTACAAAATTAGCTACCATCCCAGCCCAGGCAATGGAATGTTATGCTTTGTGCATGATATCAATAGCGTCTAAAGCGATATGCGATGTTAATAATAATGTATAGAAAAATAACGTAACTATATTTACGTACCTAGAACTGTTAATCGATTTCTCATTTGTTTTCTTTATAACCAATAATTGGTCCTTAATTCTAAAAAGTATCTCATATTATTTTTGTTTTCAATGGCACTCATTATGTTACAGGCATTTGCCACGGACCCATAGTTGCAGGTGTTGTGGGATCTAAAAAGCCGTTGTACGATATATGGGGAGATCCCGTCAACATGGCGTCCAGAATGGATAGTACTGGCATACCAAATCGCATTCAAGTCATGGAGGGCACAGCAGAAATTATTCAGAATCTTGGATACATTTGCGATTATCGAGATAAAATTCATGTAAAGGGTAAAGATGATCTTGTTGGAACGTACTTTGTGAGACTTGATGAAAATTATAATTTGGTAAAAAATGTAACAGAAATTGATGATGAATGAACGAAATTTATTTATTTTAATATTAGATTTGCATTTGCTGTGTCGATCAATAAAGAGCTTTAACTTATTATTGTATGTAATTTATTATTTTATTTATAAAAAACAATTTTGAAATTAAAATAACTACCAATACAAAATTCGATATTTGTGACATAAGCAGGTGTACCTGATGATCATTGAAGTGAAATTGTAAATAAAAATGCATATAATAAATATTTTATGTGTATAATTATAAACATATTTTTGTAAATATTACAGTATTTAAAATGTATACATATAGGTTAATCTAATCAAATACTGAGTAAACTGTTACTACAATACTGTCCAGAATAAACTGTAGGGGATGATTCTACTCAATGATATTCTACTCATACAAATAAGGTACAAATTTCAACACCACTCTTTTGAAAACTTATTTTTGCCAACTCATTAAAGTCAGTTATTGTGATTGTAAGAACATTTCTCATGTATCAGTGAGTAATTAATAATACCCATACACACTTTTCTATTTCTTACAGACTGTAAGTACATACATAGCACATGTCCTTACAATAAACGTAGGTAATTAAAAATAACAAATAGGAAATGCATTATTCTGAGGTCAATGACGTCTCCTTAACTTATAAAAGTAAAATATAAAATAATTTAAAGTCGATGTTGTTTCATTTCTATTCATTAGTTCCTAAGTTCCTTAATTTGATATATTATATGTTATCCCGGTTTGCAGTGGCGGATGTAAGACGTGACAATAAAAAATACAAAATAAAATAATAAAAAATTCCAAAGACAAATAAATGAATTAAAGCAGCTTAAACAGATTTATAAAAATTGGTAAAAAAGACAATTGTTACAAATACATATTTGATTTTAAATAAAACTGAAAGCACGAGACCATAGAAAAAGTAACTGCGTGATAGTCATAAAATTATCTCGAGTGCAAAAAAGGCTTTAAATTCGAGTTTTATACATGATTTTTTCCAATATTTTGGTTTTTTGGTAAAAACATGAAAATACCATTGACGTTGACATCATTTTGAAAATAACGTAAAATTTTTATTGGCATTAAGCAAAATAATTTCAGTCTAATAAAATGTATTGTAATTGATCTGATTGATTGACTAATTATTTACTGTATTTACCTCTACTATGCAGTATGTGCAAAAAACCATAATTTTTGTATTCTATAAAAAAAATAATACTACTACTACTTTTGACATTTAAAGTTGAATCACTGGAATCCTATATAGTTTGATTTTAGAATGAGCTAATTTTAATTGGTGATTTTTATTTTTTTGTTCCGGACAATTTTTTGTAAATTTTTCAAAAAATCTAAAATTAAAAATATGAATATATTTATTAATTTATTATTTATATATTATTTATTACTTAAATGTTGTAATTGTTTGACATTTAGCAAAAATTACTTTAGTGACAGCAGCCTACTAAGAATAAATTACACAAAATCCAGAAGTTGATCATATATCGTATTTTGCATAGTTTAAAATTTACCTACCTACCCCTCCTTCCCCCCACCTTAAGTGATTCCTAGATCCGCCACTGTCAGTTTGTAATTTTAGATATAGAGCTATCAAATAATACAAGCAATTTAAGTAAATGAAAATGAGAAAATGATTCGAATATACCTAGAAGATAGCTAATCTTGGTAGAGAGTTTGAAAGATCAGGATAAAAGGATATATGGTACAGTGGCGAAGCATACGGATAGATAAGGTAGACATTTGTCTACCCAACATATTGTATTTTTCAGTTGTATTAGCATTAAAAAAACAGCTTTGAGTAGAATTAATTACCTGACCGACTGATAAGACTGACAAAAGATAATTCGAATAAATTAAGCACATGTATATTAAAGAAATATCGACAAGAGTGACGCGACGCTAAATACGGAAATATCTGGGTAAACATTTCTGAATTTATTTTTCCTATGGACAGCGGCAGGCTACTGCACTGTGAATCACCACCGCGCAATCAACTCAGTGTTGTAGATCGGGTGAAAAAAACAACTGTTCATCAGTGTTGTTAACACGTAGGGAAATTCCCTACTTGTAGGGAAAATTTATCAATAAATCGGGTGGTAGGAAAAATATTCTTATTTTGTTGTCTGCCGATATTTTATCTAGGGTCTACCGTACTCGATAAGCGAAGTATTATCCTGCTGCCTGCAGATTTAAAATAATGGTCAAATGGACTAGCCGCAGTACTCCCCATGCATAATGTTTCTATTTAGTCTGGATTACGCACTTGATTTGAACATTTTGTGTGTGTAATATAAAAATTTATTATTTATTCTCTCTTTATAAATAAAAGTTGAATTTAAAAAAATCCTAAAAGCGACTTTACTTAAATTTAACGGAAACATTGAACATTTTGCTACGACCAAAATTCGTCGACTCGAATTGCATTTTTGAAAAATTTATAATCTTATATATTATATTTTACAAAGGGATTCTTAAACTATACGTATACATTTGGGAAATTATACGTGAGGACAAATAATGAATGACGAATAATAGTGACAGAAAGTAAAATATTTTGCCCAGACATTAAAATCCATTTTTTAAATTTTTGTTGATATCGAACAGTAAGGACCTTTTTTATGTAAAAATTCTTAGGTTTTATTTTTGCTTTAAAATTATCAAAAAAATATTCACAAAAAAATGTGGGTATTTTTGGAGCACTACCCCTCTTGTTTTACCACAAGCACTATTGATTTCTTTTTAGATTTCAAAAAATACGACGATAAAAAGTTATAGGGTTGAACCAAATTTCATTAATTTATCTCTATGGGTTTGAAAAATACTAATTAAAAACCGTCATCAAGAACTAACCTTTTACACCCTGTATGTCGAAAACGAACAGTTTTAGGACACATTTTATTGACTTTTCATCTTATTTTGAGGTCTAGAAAATGCAATTAAATAAAATGCTACTACTTTTGGAATCACCTTGGATATTTGTAATTTTTTTTGTTTTATTTTGATATATTCTATTTAACTTATTATATATTTTCCATTTTGTGCGTAATAAACATTTTTATGTAACACTTAATTTTGTGAATTGAACATGCTATTTAGATATTTTTACAAAAAATGATTTAATGTTTTGCCCAGTTCGAATCTTCTACTCTCAATGGTCTACCCATGAAAAAATGTAACACTTCGCCACTGGTATGTTATATTTGCATGATTATGGATCAAATAACTCTCTCTAATATTGCGTTTAACATCTATCTTTATATAGGTAACTGTTCAAGCACAGCTAACAATTAAGCTGTGGTTCAAGTATGAATTGAAAAATTATATAAGGTGTAGAAATTTTTACAGTCTGTTTCCACTCAGAACTACCAGTAGTTCAAAACCGTTTATTCAAATACTATGTTGGAGTTTGCACAAATTGGACAACCACTATTATGTACGTAGCCACTGCAGACATGATCTGAAAAAAAAAAAAATTGATATTAGAATAAGTATACAAGGAGACATTATTTATAGTTTTCTATGGGGGTACTTTTAGAAATTTTATGAATTTCACCGGTGGCCGTATTTCTCGCCGTAAAATGATCAAATTTGTGATGTTTTTTAGGTACTGAAATCTTGAAAAATAAAACACGTAGAACAAAAGTAATATCAAAAATTAAATTACTGATGTTTTGTTTATCCACTTTTACTATTTAAACTCTCTTCAAATAATATAATAACTTTTAAAATGCATTTGTATGACACACATTATTTCGCTATTCTAACCCCACATTTTAACAATTATTTTCACATACTTATAAACAAAAGTGAACAATCCTATATGCAGAACTATGTAAGTTTATGTTATAACAATGTTTACATCTATAGTTGAATTTTAAAAAATACGTATTTTGAAAGATTTCAGTACCTAAAAATTTGCTTTCTGACGTTATATATTGATTTTACTTCGGTACCTTTGAATATTCGCCAGTGGCATGAGATAACATTGTTGTTATTTGCTAACCTCTGTATTATTCAGTTCTTAAATGTATAAAATTACTTGTATTTGTAGAAAACACTATTTCAAGAATACGGCGCTCTTAACGAGGAAAATACGAGAATTCGTCCTCCATCAGGTAGTAACATTAGTTTTTGTCTTTAATATTCAACATCTTCATTGGTTATTATATTTTCAATAATATAATGAGGAATGAGGAGAAAGTACATTCCTTATCATAACGCGGCATAATATTGAAGTTTAAAGTTAAACCCTAAACAGAATACGCCTTTTTCTACTTTTATAGGACTTCGTCCATTAGACGTTAGAATTATATAAAAACTTTATTATATATTTTTATTATCTCTTTGTAGTTTCCCCGTGGCAAAGTTATGTAACATTAGTATCGCTTATAAAAAATGTGTGTGGTCAGCACATCCAGTTTCTATTATATACTCAACTGGATGCAGTCTGATTTTATACTTAGCCGCAATAAACTCGTTTATATCACGAAGCCGTAGCTTTATTTCAAAAGGAGCCAATACCTTTAACTTTAGCCATCATCTTGGTTTATACGAATTTCGAATTATATGTTTTATCATCTTTAAACTGCAAAAAGCAAGCAGGTGTACACAATTTCATACCAACCACAAACGTATGCGTATAGCAAATAAGTACCTACCATAAATGTACCTACGTAGGTATAATTTGTATAATTTTTATCCAACCTATCAGTGCTTGTACGTCTATGGTTTGTGTCGTATCTCTATACAGGGTCGGAAAACGCTGATGGTCTATCTGAGTTTACACGAGAGCGACAAAGTAAAGTATAGAAATCCGTGCGATAGACAAGGATGACTATATTGACGACGTTTTATAAATTAGAATAACATCTGAGCAGTCGCTCCCACTTCTAACCGAGCGCATCCGATTGGCCGGAAGGTTTGGCAGGCTTCTGTCAGCTTCAGACTTCAGGCAGCTGGCAGCTTCAGTGCCGATGTTTCTATATGGGGAGTAGGACGCATTTGCTTAAAACAAAGCAAATTCTTACGTACTTTTAACCATTTAGAATTATTTCATAAACCTACCACCTAACGGTGTATGAAAATAATTGCAATTATTTTCCGCTTTTGTATTTATTTAATAGCCGCTCTGGCAGAAAGTAATACTAAAACTCTAAAACATAAATAAACTTAAAACTTATTGCAGTAAAAACGAAAGAAAAAAATTAATGTTGATGTTTAACTAATAAGTTGTTCAAAAATGCCCCCCCTTTGTGCCTCGCAATACCTTAATCTGTCATAGAATTCGGTTCTTACGTGTTCTAGCATTTCAGGGGAAATATTATGTAGGACGTCTTCAATTCGGGCCTGTAAATTGACTAAATTACGTGGCCTATCATGTGAATGTCCGTAAATGGCCTATTTTAAATGCCCCCAGAGAAAGAAGTCGTTGGGCGATAAATCTGGCGATCTGGGGGGCCATGGAATAGTGCCTCTTGTACTAATAAGATACTGAGAGAATGTGGTTTCTAAATATGCTGTTACTCGACGTGCATTATGAGGGGGACAACCGTCTTGTTGAAACCACACTTCCTCAAAGTTGATATTTAATGCTCGAACTGGTAAAGAAGTACAACTGTGAAACGGAAAGGAATGGAAACTCGCGGAAGGAAGATTGTATTTTTAAAATGAGTTTTCCAAATAAAAATTCTATTGCTATATCTTACAAGATGAAACTTAGTCCGTATAAATGAAATCGAAAAGAGTATACGGATAGAAAGGACGAAATAGTGATATGGCGAAGAAACTAATTAAAATAAATATTAAAAAATAAGAATCTGGATCGAAGAATATATTAAATTTTGACGAAACATGGGCGTATGAAGGTCATACGGAAAGCGGTACGATATAATAAGTGTTAATGTGTGACCGTTATAGTGAAAGTGCTAGTAACCAATAATAGTGTGTATGTATTCTTTTGTCCTTTGCAATGCGGAATTCGCAAATATTTGCGCGATTTATTTAACGGTGGAAAAATCTCTATTTGTAACAAATGTTGTCAACTACCTATAACATTTTCTACCATTTTCATCATGTAACTGCCATGGTATATTATCAGAAGTTCGAAACAAACTTATTAACACCGCATAATAATGAAAGGGGCATTAAAATTTGTAGTGTTTGACAGTATCGCAAATTGCAATTGTGAAAAGTGGAGATTTTCCCGCCATAAATAATTAAAGCAGAAGTTGCAAAATTCGTACAAAAATCCGTGAATTTCGCGTCCATGAGGACAAGGCTTAAGTGTGTTATCTGCGGAGTGTGCAACAGGTAGGTGTAAATGGGTGGTAGTGGGCAATCGCCGTCCATAAGAACAGGGACACATTTAAAGTAAATTGTTAATGTGCTAGGTTCAGCCGACGTCAACTTATTTTTGATAATTTTGTGTGCTTTAACTCTTCTCAAGTGGCACGCTTAGGTAATCATACCACCCTTACCCTTCCGTACTCATATCTGTGTTGTGAGTTAGTCACTTTCTATTATTTTCGACCTTAGGCAATTGACAAGATAAAAACTTTAAATTTTGAAATAATTCTTATAATTTTTATTATCTATCGCCTCGAAATTTGTAAAAACTGTTATATCACTGTTTCTACTCTAAAAATAGTGGATGTTATGTAATGGAACTATTTTTGTCATTTTTATATATTTCTTATATCTGATCGCATTCAAATTTAGTACGCTTATGAAATCTTGCTCCCCGCACGCTTCGCCCGTCGCGCTGGTCAACAAGCTAGCGATTAGTCACTGTCCACAATTTCGACCGCTGGTAAAATATCAGAATACCGGAGTTGGAGTTGCACAAGTAGCGACATCTCTTGCGAAAACGAAAGGCAAAGATGGCGATTGGTCGCTGTGATATAAGTGGGAGTGGATTTTATTTGTTGAATGACGAAGTGGGCGGTGACTATTTAGATTTTAAAACGTCGTCAATATAGTCATCCTTGTCTATCGCACGGATTTCTATACTTTAATTTGTCGCTCTCATGTAAACTCAGATAGACCATCAGCGTTTTCCGACCCTGTATATAGATCGTATACGGTTACATTTCTGTGAAAATTTCTTTTAAACTATCTGTATATATTTTAAATGTTAAGTATATATAACAACATATATTTTGTTAATTTGTAAAGTTCTGTATGCAACGACAATAATTTTTATGTAGAAAACTGAACGCTCATGGTCGTTTAATAATTTTATTAACTTTTATTCACTTTTTCCAAAATTCAAATCCCATACTTAACAACGGATAACAATGGATAGTGTTATTTGGTAGTAGGTATATCTGTATTAATAAAACCACTCCAATATATTAAGAACAGCAAGTTAAATTAAAATGAACTTATTAGGTTATATATCAACTTGAAATCTATTTTAACTTCAGACCTACTCGTATAAAATCAACAACGAAACCATTTCCAGTTTATATTAATAGATATATGTATCAGTATGTACCTAAATTATATTTCACCTTAATGCCTACCAGGTTTTATTTTAACTTCGGACCTACTCGTAAAAAATCAACAACGAAACCATGTTCAGTTTATATTTCACCTTAATGTCTACAAGTTTGTGTTTTAACTTCTGACCCACTCGTATAAAATTAACAACAAAACTATTTTTAGGTTATATTTCAATTACATGCCTACTGGTGCAACCATATGCTATTCTCGGGCACATTCTCGGGTACTATAGTAGGTATATCAATTTTTAGGTTATATTTCAACTCTATGCCTATTGCTATATTCGTTATTAGGTTATGATTTAACTGCTGTGAAGTCGGTTAAATGTTCATGGGACGAAGACCATTAACAACAAGAAGAAGAACGGCAGTTCTACTTCCCTGTAACAACAAAACCATCTTTAGCTGCTATCTTTAGACACAAACCTAGAAGAAATATAGACGATGCCAGCAGCAAATTGCCGACGACTGCTAATTCAAAAGGTCCAGAATCTGAAAAACTTTGGCTTTTATGCCAATTTACGTTGGTTGTACTGTAGCGTGAAGTCATTTGCTTCTTCTTCTTTGTATGGCCTTCGTACAGGGGACACTTAGCCAGCTTCTAATTTTATACTGTGATTGGTTCAGGGATTGGTTACAATATTTAACGACATTTAAAGTGACAGCAAGTTAGTTAATTTCATATTGCAATGCAGCCATCATATTTGCACAACCGCCAACATAAAGCACATAAAATATCCATTTTCTGGACCGTAAAACTCTAGGCAACGCGGGACCTGTTACGTGACCTATATCATGAACCGACATTGTCTATATTTTTTCTAGGTTTGTGGTCGCGGAACATGCGCGTGACCTCTGTCATGTGATCTATATAACGGAACGGCGCCGTCTATATTTTTTCTAGGTTTGTGTCTTTAGACTACTAATAACAATTTTAAGTTGTGCTACTAGTCTCTTCACGACTCGAGAAACAAGTTCTTCGTATAGTAAATCGTCCAATTCCGGAGAGTCAGATACAGCGTTTAATTCATATGTTGATTGATATTGAGAGATCTAGCAAAAATATACTGACTATAAAAATATAATCAGTAAATAAACTCATACTAAGTACCCTGACTTATATATATATATATATATATATATATATATATATATATATATATATATATATATATATATATATATATATATTGTGTTTTTATGTTTTTATTCTAAACTTTTCCAAGAAACATAATTTTTCTAGGGTACCGTCTTTAGTCGTTTCAATTTGTTTTCGAACGTAGTAGATAGCTTTGTGCATTGCCCTAACATACAGTTTTAAAAAAATAAATTATGCACAAAATATGTCTACACTGTGAATCTTCCCAATACTTATTTATCGTTCCAAAAATACGTTTTACAACCAATCGCTCTTTGACGTCATGTGTATTGACCTTTATCCGATATGGGGCAACTTTGTTTGGAACACAGCCCTACCGGTCATTTGAATTTGTCATATAAAGAAAAAGAAGAAGAAGGCAAAAGCGAAACATTAGAACTAATGAGTTAGGTTATTATTTCATTTCATAAATATGTCATATTTTCTATAAAAATGCAATGTATTCAGACATTGTGTAATGTAGAAATTGTAGTATAATAATATTACCAACGACTGTGATTTTCTGTAAATGTTAACAATGTGGAAGTTATACTTTAATTCGTGATTTAATGAATTAATGCAGGTATATTAGAAGATGATTCGGAGAAAGAGAAAGTGGAAAACTTGAAAACTGAAGAATCATGTCATTTACATTTATATACTTCACTATACTAATTTTATTAAATACTAACTTTATTATTTCTCAAAATGCAAATAATAATGATATTGCTACAGAAGATATAATAGAATCTCCACTTTGTTGTAACCTAACTGTGGAGCATATAGATTTAGATTATAGTTCAAAGATAGTTGAAAATGAATACATTGTTATGTTTAATGGTTACTATAAAAATCAAGCTCGTGTAAATTACATTAATACTGCATTAAATGCAACAGGCATAAGAAAATGGAAAATAATAGCTAGAGAAAATCCTGCAAGTGACTACCCCAGTGACTTTGATGTTGTAATTTTTGAAGATACTAATAATTTAGAAGGGCTAAATGCTCTCAATGATCATCCAGCTATAAAAAGAGTAACTGCCCAACGTATGGTGTCTAGAACGCTGAAATTTATTAGTCCAGAATATGTAAGATTAGGAAGAACCAGCTTGAATTCAAAAAATCAGTTTTGGCAAGCGACAGGTCGTCACACAAGTAGACGGTTGTTACGAGCTATTCCAAGACAAATTACTTCAGTCTTACAAGCCGATTCATTATGGAATATGGGAATAACTGGTAAAGGAATTAAAGTAGCAATTTTTGACACTGGTTTATCAAAAACTCACCCACATTTTCGAAAAATAAAGGAAAGAACGAATTGGACAAATGAGAAAACCTTTGACGATGGTCTAGGACATGGCACTTTTGTGGCAGGTGTAATTGCATCTAGTAAAGAATGCCTCGGTTTTGCACCAGACTCGGAGTTACATATATTCAGAGTTTTCACCAATAATCAAGTTTCATATACTTCATGGTTTTTAGATGCTTTTAATTATGCAATTTTAAAGAAAATAAATGTATTAAATTTAAGTATCGGCGGACCTGATTTTAAAGACCATCCTTTTGTCGACAAAGTATGGGAATTGACTGCAAATCGTGTAATTATGGTATCAGCTATAGGTAATGATGGTCCTCTTTATGGAACACTAAACAATCCTGCTGATCAGATGGATGTTATTGGTGTGGGAGGAATTAATTTTGAGGATCAAATTGCAAAATTTTCGTCACGTGGAATGACGACATGGGAACTACCCCAAGGTATAACAAAAATAATAATTTTGTAATTAAAAAAGAATGTTTGTGTCAAAAATTTTGCTAGTGTATAATAAAATTTTGAACCAAATATTTGTATGTATGTGTTGCTTGAGCTGTTTCGTTGAGTATTTTATTTGAAGGTTACGGACGAGTTAAACCAGATATTGTAACTTATGGATCAGCTGTAAAAGGATCCCATGTTAAAGGTGGTTGTCGGACTTTGTCCGGAACTAGTGTAGCATCTCCTGTTGTCGCAGGAGCTGTTACCTTACTAGCAAGTGGAGTTTTGCATCGTGGAGATGTTATCAATCCTGCAAGTATGAAGCAGGCATTAATGGCTTCTGCCAGAAGGTTGCCTGGAGTCAATATGTTTGAACAGGGGCATGGAAAATTAAATTTAATGAAGGCTTATCAAATTCTTAACGGTTATAAGCCTCAGGTATTACATTTAAATGAAAAATATGTAATATAGAATAAGATATTTAGATATTCAATTTAGTATATTTGTGACAGCAAAAAATTAAATTGAAATAAATATACTGAATTTATTTTAGGCAAGTTTAAGTCCAAGTTATATCGATCTCAGTGAATGCCCTTACATGTGGCCATATTGTACCCAACCTATTTATTATGGATCAATGCCTGTTATAGTAAACATTACCATTTTGAATGGTCTAGGTGTGTCTGGTAAAATAGTAAATAAACCACAATGGCACCCTTATACCCCACAACAAGGACAGTTGCTAGATGTGGCAATCTCGTATTCAGAACTTTTATGGCCTTGGTCAGGCTGGATGGCCATACATTTATCCGTTGGAATAGAAGGTGCTACATACGAAGGTTTAGCTCATGGTCATGTTACGGTTACTATAGAATCACCACCTGGATTTGGAGAAGCCGAACCTAGACAAAGTACTGTAAATCTTCCTATTAGGTATGAAAAATATTATTATCTTACAAATTTTTAAAGATAAATAATGTAAATATTTATCATAGCAGTCTGATTCAAGGATATTTTTAAGTGCTGAGATATGTTTATAACTATCTTTAATATCATACAATTATCAATATGAACTATGATAAACTTTAAATATAAATATACTAGGTGTTAGAGGTTTGACTGTCATCAGGTGATAGTATATCTCAAAAAAAAAAAAATTTTTGGCTACGCCACTGATTGTATCTGAAGGCATCGTGCATGTGTGGAAAATAACGGTGAACATATGTTGTAATTATGTGTTATGTTGGTTAGATATTTAAAAATGGCACTGTATTTTGAGTTTCAGGAAGTACTTAATTTATTTTTTGTGGATTTCTTATTTTTTAAATTCCTATTTGGTTTAAGTTATGTTACTGTTTTAAACATTTAAAAAATTATCAAAATTTAAACATTTAAAACAGTATCTTACTATTAAAAAATTCTACCATTCTCTGTTCAAAAATAAAATTGCAAAATAGTTGTCTAAACTGAATTCATTAATAATTGTTTATCTTTGGATTTTTTGACATTACTAGAAACCAGCTGGCATGTGGTAGGCAACCCGCAGATCCGCTCAGCTGGCAAAGTAAACTATATACTACTTCTATAGTTTGTATATTTGCAGTGTTTTCATATAGTGATAAATTTCCTTGATATAATAACTACATTTATTTTAAACGGCTTGAGTTATACCCATGTAAGTACTATTCATTTTTTTTTTGTTCATTTATACTTATATCTTATACTGAACTTATGTCAGTCAAACCTCTGACATCCTGTATATTTTTGTTAGCAATTAAAGTTCTTCAAATAGTTCATCTGCTCATTAACTGGTGGGACATTTTTATGTTAATCTTTAGTTATATTTTAGAGCAAAAATAATACCTACTCCTCCTCGACACAAGAGAGTTCTTTGGGATCAGTATCACAACTTGAGGTACCCTCCTGGGTATTTCCCAAGAGATAACCTTAAAATAAAAAATGATCCTCTCGATTGGAATGGGGATCATATACACACAAATTTTAAGGAAATGTATCAGAATTTACGAAATACTGGTTATTACGTGGAAGTTCTAGGTAAAATCTTACGTGAAAACACAATTTTTAATAGCAAAGTTAGCATTTGAATATTTAATTACTCTGGTCAAATAATATATAGTGTTCTCATGAACTGATCCATATTTTAGTATTGGTTTTGACATTGGAAGAAAACAATAAAGTTAAAGTCTTACATTAGTTTTTAATATAATTTAAAGAGAATTATACTCTAATCATTGAAGTATTTTAGGGTCACCATTAACCTGTTTCGATGCCTCTCAGTATGGTACACTACTTATAGTGGACCCAGAGGAAGAGTATTTCCCAGAAGAAATATTTAAATTAAAAAGAGATGTAGATGCAGGATTGTCAGTTATAATATTTGCCGATTGGTATAATGTGACAGTAATGAAAAAGGTGAAGTTTTACGATGAAAATACTAGGCAGTGGTGGATGCCTGACACAGGCGGTGCAAATGTTCCTGCTCTTAACGATTTATTGGCCTCATGGAATATCCAGTTAGGAGATAGAGTGTTCGAGGGTCGTTTCAAGTTGAATGATCATGAAATGTATTATGCTTCTGGGACTAGTATTAAAATATTCCCCAAAGATGGTATTGTGATATCACAGTCTCTCACCGATCAAGGAGTTCAAGTAAGTTTAAATATAGATATAATCATTACTTTATGTAGATTATAGAAATGGAAAGAAATTTGAAAAGTCTATTTGGATAGGATTTAACATATGACCGATTACTTTTTCTCCTACTTTTTTTTTACTACATTTAAAATAGAATAATGTAAACAATAAATTTGTGACGTCATGGCAATTAATTTTCCAACTGAAGTAAAATTATTTTAATCTTTTACAAAATATTTTAACTTGACGGGAACACATTGTTAAAAGTGTTAGTAATAGCGGGGAGTGATTCATATTATAAACCCATCCACAATTTATAACAGTCAACACACAGAGAAATACATGCTGTCCGTATATTTTTCAATAAAATTGTATGTTCCGCATATTTGCCAGAGAGGGGAACATGCATGTGCTAGATCAGAATGCTTGATTTCTATTGATTATGATGAATTGACGGAGCCACCTGTTCTATCTACAACGCTACCATGGGTGTGCGCGTGGAAAAGTTTTGGGTACATCTTTACGCTAATTTAATTGTGATTGTTATTAATTTATTAGTGATTTTGTGTTTTCAAAATGGACAATAATTAAAAGTTCTACAGCCTGCTCTCAAAATCATAAACGTCCTAATCTAACAAATGAGGAGTATCGGATGATAAAAAACTTGTATGCAAGGAATTAGGGAATGAGAACAAAATATGAGTGTAACTAATGCTAAATATGTAGTTCATTAGCTGTAGTTCAAGAGTGTGTGGATAGTGCATATTATGCAATAGGAAATGTCAAAGAAGAATGTATAACGTAAAATGGTGGAAACTCGCTGAAGGAAGAAAATAGAGGTTGGTGATACAAAATACGCGATTTGTAGAACAACTCATAGATGATATTTTAAAAATGAGCTTTTGGATATAAAAAATGTGGTGATATAACAATCACATTATGAAACCTTGCCTAGAAGGGTGTTTTTGGAAATTATGCGTGATACGAATTTTTGTTTTATTAAACGAAATTGAAAGAGTATGCTGATAGAAAAAGATGTAGTGGTAATATGGCAAAAAAACCATTTAAAATAAATATTAGAAGGTCCAAATCTGAATCGAAAAATATATTACTTTGACAAAACATGGATATAATGAAGGACAATGATGGCAAAAGTGTGGCACTGTTTTGCCACATATGGAACCTGGTACTGTGGTTGTAATGGATAATGTACTCTATAACAACCGACGATAAGTGTTAATGTGTGACTGTTACAGTGACAGTGCTAGTAAGCAGTAGTATATATTGTATATGTAAATAGTGCAGTGTATTATGTGTTAAAGTGTGATAAGAGGGGTGAGTGGTGGTAGACCATCGCGGTTTAAAAGGACGGCATTCTACGGGTGAGTATAAACTTTTTAGAGTTATCTATTAAAGCGCTAGAGGTTCACTCAATGTTAATTTGTCTTTGGTAATTTTGTGTTCTTTGAACCCTTCTCAAGTGGCATGCCTATGGAATCTTGTCCCCTGCAACCTTCACCTCTCATACTCATATAAGTGCTGTAAATGAATCACACTATATTATTTTGGAACTCGAGTATAGGTTTCTAACGAATAACACTTCCGTTAAATAAATAACTGTAACCTACAATTTTAAAACTCAAACCAACGTCTAAAGATATTTCCATAAGTTCAACCACTCTTTTTATAAAGGGTGGTTAAGAACTTATCTAAAAAAATTATTTTGAATGGACAGGGGACTTACAAATACAATTTAAAAAAAAAATGGTTTAAAAATATGCTTGTGCACGGCACTGGAAGCTAGTTCACTGTAAAACCTGATAAGGCGGCAAAACATGCAAGCCGGACAAAAAAAGGAACGAACTTCCACGGAAAGAAATAAATAATATTTTATAACACCTGTTTTACGCAACAAATTGAACTGCTTTTCATGCTATTGTTATTAATTATTAATAGAATTAATTTGTGGTCTTAATTATTAAAATAGTTTGACAAATTTTGGGTATGTCTTATCCAGATTCTACAAACTAATACAAATGTTTCTGTTTCTTGTCCGTTTTGAACTCATAAGTTATTGGCAGCAACTATGATGCATTTGCGTAAATCATCAATAGTAGGTATCCACTTCGGTGCAATACATTTTAATTTTTAAATATCCCCACAAAAAAAATCCAAATGATTTAAACTAAGTAAGATCATGATGGCCATGGTATTGGTCCTCCTTGACCAGTCTCTTGGTATTAATGCTTGGATACGCTGTACGTGGTACACTTCTGCAATATGCTGTGGATGTCCTGGACCTCTATCTCTTCCACGAGTTGGTTTCAAATTTCCGTCGCATTGCACTGCACACCAGTGTAAAAGCAGCTCCATTTGGCACATATTCGTTCTGCTAGAGCATTTTCACATAGACATAAATTAAAATGATATCCATCAACTTTGAGTTGCTATTCATGTAATCCATTTTTGACACTTGAAAAACTAATATAAAGTAAACGGATTTAAATATTCGGAATTGCCTGACTATAGTAGCCCAGCGATGTAAAGGTTAAAAATACTACAACTTCAATAATTTTTTACTTTTTTTTACAATATTGACTTCATTTTTCATGACGCATCTATCGCCAAATTCTCTTATATAAGTTCTAAATCACCCTGTATAGATAGATATGCCGACATTCTGCAGCAAGCAATTAATTTTGTAAAATATTTAATTAAGGATGTTCTTTTTTTACAATTACCTGGAATTATCCTGCACATTAGGTTTACAACAATTAACAGATCAATAAAATTATCACTGTTAAATACAATTACCTTCACCTTAAACTTTTCAGACATCTACTACAACATTTACGCGGAACACTGTGTATCAAACTAATGCAAATGTACTGGAAAATTGGCGATCTATATTAAATTAGTAGGTAAGGGAAAGTGCGTAGACAGGAGGGAAATTTTATATTGAACAGTAAGAATAGAAATTAGTCAGGGCTATCAATATCTAAGTTAAAATAAACTATTATTGTACCTAAAAATTGTACTAAATGCAATGCTGCCGAAATTAATGGTTGTGATGTTTTAAAAAATGGCAGTAATTTAAAACGTGGTTACTAAATAAAAGGTATTTGCGACAATTATTTTTAGAAAATAAATATATTTTTGAATTTTGTTAACTCGTATGCAAACCCATTAGAGTCTGATTTAATGTAAAAAAAATCGTATTTTACTTCTTTATAGATTTTGGGAGATACTGATAATGAAAAATATAAAGTTCCAATATTAGGTCTGCTGCAGACAAAGTCAACTGACAAAAGTGGCCGAATAATAGTCTACGGTGACTCAAACTGCATAGACGCAAGTCATTTGGAATTAGCTTGTTACTGGATGTTAGACGCTATGTTGGAATATACATCAACGTCTCACCTGCCTTCTGTATTCAAAGATAATCAAATGTTAAATTTGGAAGATGTAACTGATACCGGTCAACCATACAGAATGGAGGGAAATCGTCTGTATAGATATTCGAAAGTGTTAGCAGGAAATTTGGGAGAATCCCAACCAAGAGCTTTACCCCAGTGCCCTCACTTAGTGTGGACCCATCCAGTTCCTTTGAATGTGTCAGCTCCTAGCAATTTGTATCAGTCGCAGAAATTGTTATCGCTTATAGAAGAAGTAAATTTACCTCTGCACAATCTTGATAACATCATTAAAGGTAAGTGATATATCTGTTTTAGTTTAATTGTTATTTTAACCTCATACAAGTTTATTTATACATTATGAAAAGTTAAATGACCCGTGAAAGTCAGATATTCGAAGCATGCGCGATATTCTTTGAAAAAGATTATTAGTGAATAGATGGATGGAAACATTTTATTGTAATAAAGTTTCATTAGTATTAATTCATTAATTGACACTTGACAACTATATCACAACATTTACTTTATACAGGGTGTAGCATCAACGCAGAATCTTAAAAACTTACATTTATGACTGCAAAAGAAGTAAAATAATATTGGTCATCATAGGTTGATGAGATTTAAATATTAAAAATATTTAAAAAAAATACAAATATGACAAAAAATTGACGCTGGTCTTGGCCATATTATAAATGTGTTCCGATCTCGTACCCCGCATTAAGATAGGTGAGGTTTTTGTTATGTGTAGAAATGTTCAAGTTCTGTGAAAAAGGCTGGTGTATTAAGTTATTGTATTTATGGATTTGCATTGTATTGTGTTTGTTTTGCTGTTTTGATTTGAATAACAGAAAAGTGTATAGTAGTGTTATTGTAAACTGCAGGAAGTAAACAATTAGAAACATGAAAGTGTTATTTGTTCGTCTAAAAGGGATGTGTTGCCGCCAGGTATGCTTTGCGCTAATGAATATTATTTTCTACATTTTGTATAAAAACGGTAACTTAATTTTCTTTGTAGAAATGCAACCTATCACCTGTTAAAATAATCTTCCGTCTTTTCTGCAACACTGTATTTTGTTTCTGTAAACCAAGTCACTTTTGTAGTTTATTATTTTTTTTATTAAAACAAGGATTCTATTAAATTATTAATTAATGTCCACATTTATATTGATTTTGAACTGCATTAAAAAGTACACTTGTTTTAAACCTTGCCAACCTTTCCCAATTAATTTTTATTGATTTTAGTCTAGCCCTGAAGAAACAATGAAAATAATTGTGAAATGTTGATATATAAAAAATCCATTTCAAAATTCGTTTTACAAATTTCCGTAAAATTATACCATCTGGCAACACTGACTCGGCATTCGGATAAGCAACCGCTAGGTTCATAGCTGTCAAACGGCAACATTTTGGCCAGGGCCAGAAAGGATTTATTTTTTCACTACAAAATTAAAAGTCAATTTTCTTGCCAACGTGATTATAAAATTTTTTTATTCCGAATATTTGCAGAAATCTGTATTTTATTTTTCTATATTAAAGACGCCACACCCTGTATAAATTAATTTCACTACCGTCTGTGGTTAAGAAAAAGTTCTCGGAAATAACTTACACCAACGCTGGTTTTTATAAATGTGAAGTGTCAAATGTCAAACAGATGCAGGAAAATTAGACATACATATGCATTTGAAAAGTAAGGTTAAACAATGAAGTTATCCTACAGTGGTTGCCACTTTTCTTTCAATAGTAAAAATGTCATCAATATTTTATTATATTATACTGTTCGATAGAACAACAAATCTTAAAAAACAAACTAAACATGTAACTTCTGTACCTATTATTGTATTACTTAGGTGTATCCCATCTGGCAACACTGACTCGGCATTCGGATAAGCAACCGCTAGGTTCATAGCTGTGAAACGGCAATATTTTGGCCAGGGCCAGAAAGGATTTATTTTTTCACTACAAAATTAAAAGTCAATTTTCTTGCCAACGTGATTATAAAATTTTTTTATTCCGAATATTTGCAGAAATCTGTATTTTATTTTTCTATATTAAAGACGCCACACCCTGTATAAATTAATTTCACTACCGTCTGTGGTTAAGAAAAAGTTCTCGGAAATAACTTACACCAACGCTGGTTTTTATAAATGTGAAGTGTCAAATGTCAAACAGATGCAGGAAAATTAGACATACATATGCATTTGAAAAGTAAGGTGAAACAATGAAGTTATCCTACAGTGGTTGCCACTTTTCTTTCAATAGTAAAAATGTCATCAATATTTTATTATATTATACTGTTCGATAGAACAACAAATCTTAAAAAACAAACTAAACATGTAACTTCTGTACCTATTATTGTATTACTTAGGTAAACGTGAAATAAACCACAAATTAATACTTTTCCCAATTATTGAAAAATTGTACCAGTTTAAAATGCATCCATATATAAAAAAATAAGAAGAATAATTGATATGCTTCGAAAAAATTCTATTAAAGAAATTTGAATTTTCATTCTGAAATTTGACAACAAATAAAACTTAAAAAGGTGCTCCGCTTTCAAATGGGCCACTCTGTACAATCGTTTGCAATAATAATAACACTATCACTAAAATAAATTTCGATTGCGATTTCTTTTGAACGTATTCATATTGAAATCTACTTTAAATATTTAACATTAGTTATTAGTTGTTTCACTCACCAAGAGATATTTAATGAAATTTCTATTCAGAAGTTCAAAAACTGTTTTAAGAGAGTGTCATTATTATTGCAAACGATTGTATAACAGTTGCTATTTTATATTTTAGAAATTGTCAAAACATGTTAAATTACTAAAACTTATGTTGCCTGGTACAAAATTAACCATGCCTTTTTATATAATTATACAAAATTTGTTTACAGGTTATTCAACTTTTGTAATTTTTGAATGAAATATATATAAAATTTATATTTTTAGTTACCAGAGCTTCGATATAGTAATATATACATGGGCCTTTTTCACTAGTGTCAGTTTCTTTTATAATTAGTAAGTTAATTAATTGAACATCATTAGGAAAGTGGATATTTAGTTCTAATTTAATTCCTGAATATAAATTAAAAAAATATAAAATTTTTCCTATTAGGAAATCAAATAAAAGATTGACTTATTTTTATCAAAACGATAGGGATAAAATAGTGTTACTTAATACTGACTTGCCAGACTTGGCAACTAAGATGTAAAAAATGCATTTCATTGCACACAATAAATACTTTCAGTTTAGTTTGAAAATTTAAATTTGTGAGAAAGGTCCTATTTTAAGGATAATTGATCCCATTTAGCAAAGAACATTGCTTACATTTAATGTTAGATTAACTATTTACAGATGCTTCAGGACATGATAAGAATGGCGAATTTATTGAATGGAGTTGGCGGAATAAACCCGTAGATATAACACATAAGAGTGACGATTTTGACTTTAGTACAATCTTTTTAGTGTTATTATTGTTTATTGTGCTATACTATTGCGCTAAGTGTTACAGACCTAAACCCAAAAAGCGGAGGCTTTGCAAAAGACTTCTTAATATTGTACAGTGTCGCAGAATATCCACAGTTTAATATTTTGCTAATAATTTGAAAAGTTGGTACATATTTAAAAATTACAAATTTTTTGGCTGATATATAGTGAACCCTTAAATTTTTAAAACTGTAACAGAAACTCAGAAATCCTTTTATCATTGGATAAGATTTTGTTATTAGGAATGGGTTAATTAAATTTACGTAATTTTTAAATTTAAGGATCCACTATATTTAAACTCTTAGAAAATTAAAACTTTCTACATTTTAGTTATATTTGTATTCTGACAATATTATTTTTGTTCCAATTTTTATTAATTGTACACATTTGTAATACTACTCAAGTCAAAGCATAATGCTGAAAAACTTTATTGCAATTCACTACATCACGTTGATAATATAAGAAATAATGTAATAAATTTTGTTCCAAGTCATTAGAATTAGGCCTGAACCAGTGGCGGCTGCAGCAGGGAGGGCAATGGAGCACTGCCCTCCTGATTTTTTTCTAACAGGTGCATTAATCATAAATACCTAATTTGTATGTAAATTTTCTGATATGTTTGATAATAACAGATGTCTTACGTTTTTGGAAGTGACTATTAATAGTTAATACTCTTGCGCCACATTCAAAATTCGTCGTCGACCAAGCCAGACCTGTAGCTCGGGACATCTTGCATATTGGCTAGCAACGTCATACTGGGGAGCGTTCCTTTCTTTATCATCATTCTCAGGTAATACGTCATACCCAATTTACTCGAGACTTTTTTAAATATGAGAAAAGGAATACTTAAGTTAAAGTTATCAGTGACGTCAGAACTAGTTTTGTGACCTAACCTGATTTTTATATGAATAAAAATAGTAATTTATTTCAGTTATGAACATTAGAACACGTAAACTTAATGAAATGGAAGAAAACATGATTTTAATTGTTCAAATAGGATGATCAACTTTTTTTATTTGAACTTCCATAATGCGCATGACGAGTAAACTTTCTCTGTGGTGTAACTAAAGGAAAAGGAACGATTTAGTATTCATCCACCAAGGTAATGAAAAAATACATGAAATAAGTGGATAACATCTAAGTAACATAATAGAATATTCCGTTTGAGTAAGGTGAATATTATGTGCATTGTTTTGTAGCGTATTTGAAATGATTTTAAGGGGCCATGATAAAAAACAAGACAGTGCGAATCCGGGAATTTTTTGTGAATTGGAACCACATCAACAAATCTAATAATAGATAGGTTTGTATATTAATCAAAATGAATTGCTGGACAGTATCTACAAAGTTTATCATACTAGATTAAATTAATAAAGGTCATTTACATAACTATACAAGCAGATGAGATGACAGATTCGGCTACACTTTTTCAGTTTTTATAGTTTGATATGAGTTGGATGAAAAAATACAAGAACAATTTCTGGTCTTTCTGCCAGAGAATCATACTACTGATGGCATTAAAAAATATTCACTGTTATGCACACCAGTAAAATCTGATAAATTACTTCACAGAACAAATCAGTGAAAAATGTTTTTGCAATTTAGATGGTTATTCTATTTTTTTTACAAGATCTCCAAAGCGGACTGTTATAATAGATGAGATCTTAAAAAATCGACCTCTGTGATCTGCATCAACCAGATGGAGTTTTAAATCAAGATATGTTGAGTGCTTTCAAATATAAAAAAGATCTTATCATATGTCTGACGCGGATCATAGATGATAAATATAGTGAGTAACCGACAATAAGGAAAGCTGGAGGCTTGAAAAGCATGTTAAATGATTACAGCTTTAATTAGTGGTCATATTTTTTAAATAAAATCATACCACATTGAGAAATTCCTTACAACCAATTATAGAATCGTGAAATTGACAGTATTGAAATGCACTCTAGTGTGTCAACATTTAAATCGTCAGTTCAGCATGTGAGGAACTCAGTTGATTACGATTATTACAATGAAAATGAAAATAGTGATAACGATGATGAAGAAGAACATTTCCAACCACAGAAAAGACCTCGTTATGATGACAAACACAAAATGGTTGCTAAAGAAGTGTGCGACTTTTTTATAAACAATATTGATGACCGTTTATGTTTAGTGATGACCTAATCTGTAGCTCTTCTTTTTCAACGAAACTTATTTTCATCATATCAACATTCTTTCCCTGAAACTGAGTCCCAGATGACCATGAAGACTTAATATGGATTCAATCGCTTTTAAGCATGCATTAGTAGTGTTGTATAATAGACCAAATTACTTCATGCGTACTTACTGCAATGTCTCTATGAGAATTGCCACTATATTGTCGAATCTGTGAA
Source organism: Monochamus alternatus (assembly GCA_037114965.1). Classification (NCBI taxonomy): domain Eukaryota; kingdom Metazoa; phylum Arthropoda; class Insecta; order Coleoptera; family Cerambycidae; genus Monochamus; species Monochamus alternatus. The sequence goes on along the minus strand of CM073426.1, from coordinate 113,076,893 downwards.
GCTATTGAAAATTATTTGCACCATGCCAATGACAACAGCAAAGTGTTTTTCTACTTTAAAAAGGACTACAAACATTTTCCAGAAATACGATGCAGTAAAGCAGACTATGCGCCTTAGTGATGTGTTCCATTGAAAACACTGACGTCAACTCCAAATTTCAAAGAATTAGTTATTAATCATTTTACTCATTGCAAGGAACAGCGGATGGGTTTTATTTTTAAACAAGTTAATTAAAAATAAGATGGGAGTTCAATTTTTTCAAAATTTTTTTCTGTACCTACTTAATTTTCGATGTTAAACACTTTAAAAATCGTGATAACATTGGAATTTTGGAGGTATATTTTGCAACTGGACCCACAGATCCCACCCGGTACCCTCCCACCCTAAAAACTTATGAGCCGCCACTGGTCTTAACCTCTTGGATCTGTATAAACTGAATTTAGCATTACAACTAACCACTTAAAGGTCCATTTACACACATCAGTGACGTATCAGTTGAGTATCAGTGTTATTTGTGGTCGATCACTGATGCCAGTTTACACATATCTGTCCGTAGTCCGTAAAAAAGAGTTAGTAGACGATCAAACAAAGTTATCTGGATATATTTATCATGCAGTTGATGAAAATTTCATACCAGCTCGATAATCTTTTTATCCATTCTAAGCAATAGAAAAATCTAGTCAGTTCGTCAGTAAAATTACAAAAATATCGTAGCCAGCGTATTTTAAAGCCACTGAATGTACAATGAAACAGCACTGACAGTACTGATACAGCACTGTGACGGACATGTATAAACACGCCAATTTAAAATCTAAGCAACGATTTTTTATTCTTCACTCTGATACTGATACTGAATGGACACTGCACTGATGTGTGTAAATAAAGCTTAATTCGTTATGGAACTTATTGTTCCAATACCAACAGAATTATATTGTTAAGAATTATTTCAGAAATGGAAAATTAGTTCCTGGTGTGAAACGAGAATAGACAGCATGGCTCATGTTCACAAATAGTCAAGTATGCAATTTATCAAATAAATTCAGTTCATTTGAATTAATCACATATCGTACTATCAATACAAAACTAACAACTCAAAATTACTAAATTTTTAGATATATAAAATCGACACACAAAATTATAATACAATATCACCACACTTTTTTTATTGTCAACATAATTTTAGTAGTTTGTCATGTTAAAAACAATAATTTGTTGTAATTTAGTGCAATATAGAGTGCAAACATTTAGTGTAGTATATTATTTTATTTTTCTCAGTTGCAGTTTCTTAAATATTTTGTTGACAATATAATGTTCACTTGACGTAAGTCTTCTTCCCTTGTTTTAAAAAAATATATTTACTATTAAACCATAACAATATTAAAAAATAACTGTTCATACCAAACATTATAGAAAAAAATAATTTTAAATTTTGTGTGACTGTATGCCGGCCTATTGCTCAAATACTGAATACTAGTACATGAACAACACAAGTACGTGATCACAGTAAGGAAATTTAAAAAGCAGTATTTTCTCTTGAAAAAAAAAATTGCTGCAGAAACATGTACTACGCTTCTTTAAATTTTTATAAGAAATTAAAATACAACAATAATATATTATGTGTTACGTTAGTATTATATTTCTAAGTTTTAGTGTATGCTGAAAACAATTCTAAAATATTTTCAGTTACAGTGATACTGTATGTATGTTATGGCAATTGGTTTTATTTATGGTTATGCTTAAATTGTTATATACACGTATATGTATATGTACAGGGTACGGCAAAACTCCAAAATAAAAAAAATATTTCTGAAACGAGTAAGTCCCTATCTTGTTGAGGATTAGAAATTCTGAGTTTATGGTTTTTTCGATTTCCTCCAAAATTTTCCCTACCAATCCCCTACATATTATTGTACTTATCATCCTTCCGCCGCCACTGTTAACATTTTTGAAAATTGAATTTTACCAAAATTAATGTTTCAGAAAAACAAAATTAACCTATCTGAGCAATTTTTTTTAGAAATTGCACGTTTCAGAAATATTAATTTTATTCTGGACACCATACATAACAACAACCATAACGATTGTTTTGAAATTAATATAGAAGCAGTAGACACCCTTAAACCCACCTCTTAAAACACGCTAACAATATCAAAAAATAAGAAAGAAGGTCATTTGTCTTTATGTAAGAGTAAAGCTATAAAGTCTGTATTTCTAGCCGTAAAATGATCAAATTTGTGGTGTTTTTAGGTACAAAAATCTCAAAAATTAAAGTGTGTAGAATAAAAGTAATATGAAAAATAAAATTCTTGATGTTTTGTTTAATAATTTTGTTGTTATTTTTCTCAAATAAAATAATAACTTTTAAAAAGCGTTTGTAAGATATACATTAAATATTGTAACCTCACATTTTAACAATTATTTTTACATATTTATATACAAAAGTGAACAATCTTATATGCAGAACTATGTAAGTGTATGTGTTATAACAATATTTACATTTACAGTTACATTTAAAAAAATACATGTTTTGAAATATTTCTGTACCTAAAGATTTATAAAAAAATCTTAACCCTAACTTAGTCCTAACTTAGCCTTAATCTGTACCCTAACAAGTTAAATGTACATATTTCCATGTGCACGTTTATAAAAATCGTAATTTAGTCTTAGTCCTAAGGAGGTCTTAAGACCTGACCTTGAAAGTTGCTATCTTTTAACTTCTTGGGACTAAGACTAAGACCCTAAGACCAAATAATTTCGAATGCTCAAAATATCTCCATTTCCTTCTACATACCTTTTACTGTGGCGGCGATTGGTGGGGCGCTTGTGGAGCCAAAATAAAGGTTAAGTTATGACTAAATATTTATAAACAGTGTCAAAATCTTAGGATTAAGATTAAGATAAGGTTACTGTTAAGGCGAAGTTAGGGTTAATAATTTTTAATAAACTCGTTATTATTGGTTAGATCGCTTTCTGTCGTTATATATTCATATTATTTTGGTACCTTTGATTATTCGTAAGTGACATGAGATAATATTCCTGTTATTTGCTAAGCTGTATAGTATTCAGTTCTTCATTATCTAAAATTATTTGTATTTGTAGACAACACTCAAGAATACGGCGCCCTTAAGCCTATTTATCACTCGTTCTATGAGAGATTTATCCAGTGTAAAATAATCCCAATCTTGTATTCACAATAAATGGTTGGTTATCTTTTCCCCAATTAATTGTTAATAATTTTTTTATTTACCAATAAAAATCAAAATTTATTTAATTCATAATATTTATAGCGAACTCGTATTGATGCTCATTGTCAATAAAAATAGTCTAAAATTTATCCTAAAATACAAAATAAATAAAAAAACTTTATTCAATACTAACGTAATTTTCTTATTTGATACATTTATAATAAGTTAATAAAGTCATATTAACAAATCGTGCTGTAAAATAGAATTTAAATCGCTATAGTATTTGTCAAGTTATACAAAGATTTCCACAGGTGCAAAACTTGAACTACGCTTTTCTGGAAACTATAAATTTTTACTTGAGATGGTATTGTATTGATAGTGTAATATGTTGTTATAACATATACAGCATCACTAATCAAAATTTTAGAGTCGTTTTGTATAACATAACTCTTAGTTACAGATTTTGCAATATTTATTAAGAAAAAAATTCACAACTTCCTGAAAATAGATATCAAGTTTATTTCTGGTATGCATAAAGGACTTGGACCACCTAAATTATGGTGCATGATAAATTTAAAGATATTATACTAAGAGTTTTATTTTTGCCGTTACAATTTGACGATTTCAAACAGCTATAACGTTTTGATTCCAAATGGAACACTACGTATTTTTTTGCTGTCTTGTGAACATTGAAATTATCTTTTAGTTGTATTCGTCCCAGAAACTTTGCCATATTGCTAAATTTTCAAATATTTCAGAGCAGTGCTTTTCCAGATAACGATCAAGGGAGTTCCCAGTGGGACACCCTGTATATATGTAGATATATATTTTCAGGCATCCTCTAATCTTTAGCTAAAAGATGTATTGAATAGCTTTAACTGAAAATATTACAGCTTTAAAACACAAATATTTTATGAGGCAGTGGATATCTATGTTTTTTTTTTAGTAAATTTACAAGAATTGTTTATATACAATTTTAATTTTCGTCTAAAATGTATTGAACATTTGAAAGAATTATGTAATTATATTTAGCCAAATTACAACTACACCAATGCAAATAAAATTTATATTAAGACTAAACATTGTACATATACTTCTATATTTATTTATGTTATATTTATATCTAATTGTCTGCTATAATACGTAATGTTAGTTAATTTTGTAAAAATAGATAAATATAAGTTACTTACAGCAAGTGTGTGGCTTTTCTCAAGAATGAAATATCCCGCTGCTGAAACTTGGATTGGTCGAGCAATTAACTGAGTAAGGAACAGATTTATCTAAAACAAGGTATTCCTTAAAAATTTGTGTTTCCTTTTTTGCGGATAGTTACCTCTGCTTGACATTTTTCAGATACAGCTGTAGATGGTATACCATGCAGTAAATTAATGACATCGGAACCCTGAAATTATTTTATTTAATTGTAAACTTAAGTTTAGCTGTTACGGTCGAGAAATTCAGATTTTCATACGAATTTTGCAGTTTTTGGTTTGAATTATTGAATGACGGGAAAGCTTTAAAGTTTTTGCGAATTTCATAAAACATTTGAAATATATTTAAATGTTCTAATCTAAATTTACACAGAATATCACACAATATCACTAATAAAATTAAAAAAAAGAACAAATTTCAGCTTTGGCAGTAGCTGAAGTAATGACAAGAGCCGATTCTGAACCAATGAAGCTGGAGGCACCTCTCTCATGAGAACATCCTGAAATTATCTTTTATAATATACAGACTGTCCGGGAAAATGTGCAAATCACTCAGATGCAGATAGAACACGAAAAAATAAGATGACAAAGTCTCTATAAAATTTTTCTACAGGCCGTCCCTATGGAGATATGTTCCCCTGAAGGACGCGTCTGGAAATCGATTTTTCTTGAATAACTTAAAGTACTAAATTATAATTTAATATAAACTTAATGTAATGGTAGTAAGGATCTCCTAAAATAGTGTCCTTGAAATATATTTAGCTTTTTTAGTTTACCAGAGGCTGGCTAAGAATTACAAGTTAATGCCTAAATTGATAAAGACTTTAAAATTATAAATCTGGGTAGCTTCAACCTCAGACTAAAAAAAAGTACTCTTGTTTATTGTCGATAAAATGAACTGTTTACGAGAAAAAGTTCGATCTATGTTCGCATGTTCAACTCTTATGACGTTTTTTAATAATTTCGCTAAAGTCCCTCCTGGGACAATTTTTTAAATTTTGTATTTTTTTCGGATTAAATATATTATAATGAAACTTTTCTGTTGTTTGAATGATTCGATCACACTTTGTTGTCGATAAAAAAAAAATCATGGCCCTTTTTATTAGAAATAAAACATAAATTCGATTAGTATTATTTTTCTCGTAAAGGGTTCATTTTATCGACAGTAAACAAGAATATCTTTTTGTAGTTTGAGGTTGAAGCTACCCAGATTTATTATTAAGTCTTTATCATACAGGGTGATAAAAATTTAGGCATTAAGTTGTAAAGCTTAGCCCGCCCCTGGTAAAATAAAAAAGCTAAATATGAAGAGGTTCTTACTATGTCTATCACATTAAATTTTTATTTAATTATATTGAGTTATTCAAGAAAAACCGATTTCCAGCGGCATCCTTCAGGGACACATATCTTCATAGGGAGGGCCTGTAGGAAAAAAAATTATAGGAACTTGTCATCTTATTATCTGCACCCAAGAGGCTTTCCACATTTTCCCAGACACCCTGTATATATAATTTGGAATTTTTTTAAAAACATAATGAAATTTACCATTAATTAACAGTAGATTTTGAACATTCTTGAAGGTTAAGGAATTTTGTTACTTACATTATCCTTTAATGCTTCCGATTTATAGATTGTGTTTAAAAAAATAACTGCATTTCCGAGTGTTACAAGCAGTAAATGCGAGTCATGGTTGCTTTTATATACAAATACACTGATATTTAACACAAAAATAACTATCATGCATAAGTTATCTACAGCCATGTACGATCCATAGCATTTTCCAAGTTCATGAACGCATTCGGATAACATGTTATGTAAAATCCGAATATCCGCAATTGTTTGGTACATGTCTGAATCATATTTGATAGCACTGGTGCTAAAGTAATTATGCATAAAATTACGTTGGATCAATGTATTATTGATTTCCTGGAAACTGTAACTAATTTTCACAGCAAAATAAATATATAGAAAAGAAGGATAAAGTTGCCATGTGGTCAAAAAACTAAAAAAGCAAGATGCTACTAAACCAATGTGTTTTTCCCTAATGTCAGGGGGTAACGTTTTTTTAATTAATTCAGATGACTGATATAACAAAAAAGCAAGACTTGCTATTGCTGCTGAATTCGAAATTATCTGAAAAAATATTTTATACTTCCTGGTAGAAATTATTAAAATTTTGTACTTTTTTTGGTCAAAAGTATCTAGAAGCCTTATTAGCCTTGGTAACTTTCGGTGTTTATGATAACAAAAAAGGAAACACATAATAGACCTAACAGTCATGAGACATACAACGTAAGTTAGGTATTCTGTGACAGGTTTATAAAATATAACTTTTGAAAAGAAATATATTATAGAAATGTAGAAACTAAAAATTATGATGGAATACAGGAAAGAACCACTAAAATATCGAAACTGTAGGCATGAAGTGTCTAATGTTGTAACATTCTGTATAGGGAAAACACCAAATATTTTTAAAACAACTGCAATTGGACGAAAGTACCAGTAAAATGTCTTCATGGTAATAGAACTACGAACACAACTTGACCTGAAAAACACTCACTGACTAGTTATAATTCGGCATTACCTTTGTAAAATGGGCATGAAATGAAACATTAGGAATTTTATCATATAGCAAATAGAGACATATGGTATTATTGCAGATCATATATACATACCTAAGTAAATGCAGGTGAAACTACACAAGTTTCAAATCAAATCAAAATATACTTCATTGTCGGAAGATATGGATCTTATTGACAAAGTCTTAAAAAAATATATTAGGCATATATACATATACAAAAACACATGTCACACAACAACTAACAAATAGTTATATAAATAATACAAAATAACATAAGAACATTCAAATATAATAATAATAATAATAATAATGCTTTATTGCCCAACAGATTCCCATTTACAGGGCAATTTACAAAATAATACAACTTAAGAAACATAAACCAAGAAAAATAGAAAATAGAGAAAAATAAAATTACAGAATATATAAGCAGATACATATACCTCAATATACTTATACAAGTGTGTTAATATTACAATTACATAAATTTAATCCAAAAGTGAAACATTCAAATAAAAAATAATCATTGCCTTGCAGCGTTCAATAAGAACATATGCAAAAGCAGCAGATATAAACAATTTAGCACCTTATCTTTTTATCCAGGTATTCTTGAACATCATAAAATACCTCTTCTATGACAATATGTCTCAAAGATTTCCTGAATGAATCAATGATTTTGATACTGGCCAGAATACGGTTATATAGTTTAGCGGCATTATAAACAATTGAATTCTTAATTAAATTTGAAGATGGAATGGGTAGCATTATATTATTTTGGTGGATTGATCCTAGAATAATTTTATATATGTTGCTTTGTTTTTATGAAGTAGACACCGTTTCAAGAATAACAAGAAATGGGATAGTAAGGATTTTATGTTCTTTGAAAAAATTCCTACAAGAAACTTGTAATGTACCAAGGGTGAAATAGCACACTGTAATACGTTTCTGATCCCATATATTACTTTAACTAAGACTGCTGCAAACCGCTCGTATTTCCCATTTTTATATCTACATACTAACGTAAAACATATATACAAAAAACGCTAGTGAACTCGGCAGAACACTTACACAGCGAGCCAAATAAATTTAACTTCTTCTAAATATTATAACTATACAAATACATATATTACAAAACTGTTGACGCAACCCTACAGAGATAGCGAATAGGATACTTTTGAAGAGTGAATATCACGTTGAAGCATTCCATTTCAGTTAATTTAAGAGTGAGGTATTTCTCCTGTGATGTGAAATGATATACATATACAGGGTGTTTCTTAAGTACAGGTAAAAATCCAGAGACGTATTCTGTGACCAAAAATAAGGTTTCTTTTGTTATATAAATGGGGGGGGGGGCACAGCCTATTATGTCCAGCTACAGCCTGTCTAAAATTTTAAAAAATCGGTTTTTAATTTTTATTAATTTCAAAACTGCTTGAGATAATTTAACCAAATTCGGTGTGCATATTTGGTATAACAGTAAGTATGAAACAAAAAATTACCAGTGGCGGAGATGTGGGAATCATCAATCATTATTTACCAAAAATATATATATTACCCTGTATAATAATATAATCTTTACTTTTTGTTTCTTTATATTTTTAAATGTTGGTTTTTGCTAATACTTCTAATAGTTTTTGAGATATTAGCTTCAAAATCGTCAATGGCGATGGTCAAATTAAATATTAAACCATCGTCTGCTAAATCACGTCGCCTTAAAAGCAGTGGCGTCTCATTTTTACGTATTAATATCAATAGGAATGATCCCCCGGACGCCACTGGAGTAGATAAAATAAATCAAACTAAGTCAGAAGCTGTCTATTGTGTATTACATACGTAATTTCAAAAAAATCGGAATTAGAGTTCTTCAGATATTAATAAAAACCCTATATATTTTTTAAAATTTCAGCACTATCTCCGAAACGAAGCATTTACGGTCACACGTTTATAGGAACTTGTTTTCTTATTTTTGTTCAAGTCTCCCTGATTTGTTCGCAATATTAATGGGACACCCTGTATATAATTTGAAAATAAACATTCACCATCCCAACATAACTGTCAGTCAAAGGCCAGGCGCGCCCTAGAAGTTTTCGCTGTGCGGCAAAAAAGCTCTGCGGCATAACGCTGCGCCGCAGTTTTGTAACATAAATCTATGGTTTTCAATTGTATTCGCTGCAGTGGTGAAATGTCTGTAAGTGCGCGCTATACAATTGAAAACAAAACTGCGACGCTGTGTTATGCCGCGCGTTGAAAAGAAAAACTTAATACATACATAATTATTTTACAGTAATGTGTAGGTGTTTCTACATCAAGATTAGTTTTGGAAAATATTTTTCTATAAAAGCTGGACAAAAGCGGGATACGGATTATAAAAGCGGGACTGGCGGCTTAAAATCCGGACTGTCCTGCCTAAATCGGGACGAATAGTCACTTTAATTTAGCCGACGATGTTTAAACTAGCCTAAATTTGCTACCTAAAACTAATGGATTAGTAAAAGATATCTATACACAGTATTCAGTTTAAATTTTAATATCATCCTTAAGAAGGAAGTGTAGGGATCAAGATAATATTCCATAATATTCTTTTCGCTTCTTAATATGGATCATAGATATGGATTCAGGTTACAATGTTATATTTCTGTGATATAAAATACCGAAATTCAGGAACCACTATAATAGATATCAGTGTAAAATTCAAGATGTCGGAAATAGGGGTGAACAATAGCAGATATTTTCCGAGATTTAGTGCAAATTTTTTTACTCTTGTGAAATTACAAAAAATATATAGAAAATTTTCACTATAGTTACATACAAAACGATTTATTGAAATTGTGTTGACTCACTTATTACAAATTGTCTTATGCTGATTCTGCATTTTTCTTTATTCGATATAAAATTATACTATTTTTACTGTTCTGATACTATTTATACAAGAAAAATAAATAAAAACATCAAAAAACACACAAAACTTCACTCTTCTATTATACAAGTAATTTGTTACTAACCCCTACAGTAGATCCGAAATCTATCAACAGATGTCAGCATTATTAGTTACTTCGTGATTTCGCCAAACCTTTTCGCAATCTACAGTTCTTATGTTTGTTCTGTAACTATGGTATATACCTGTTCTGTGATTATGGGCAGTGTTTATAAAAGTATAGTAGTCAACCGGTTGTGGACAATGTCGGTTAGATGGCGAGGACTACAATGTGTGCAAAATAATTTGGACAGCCCTATACGAGCTGGACCAGCATGAAGTTTTTGTATTGGCTTTCTTTATGAAATCTTTGTCGGAATCTTTATCTAATATTCATTCCTTTAACAAAGTACCACACATTTTATCTAGGTGTCACTGTACAAAATTTAAAATACTCGACAAAATTTTTTTATTACTATGAGACATGCAAAAGAGCTCAAGGCTATGGCTGTTTACACAACATTCCAATTCTATACATATGTGAACTGGGAAGGCACGATGCAAAAAGGAAACAACGAATATAAATTCCACAGAATTTAGAAGTATTAAATAGGTTATAAGTTTTTGCTGTCTGACAAAATACACAAATTAATCAGATCAAATTGCAGCATATACAAAAAGTTGTAGAGATGTTTCGGTGAAGTTTGTAATTAATAAGGCGCTTTAAGTGTTTTAAAATTTAGTTGGTGCTATTAAAAATATAGGTTAGGTATTCATTAAAAATACTTCATTATAATATTAGATTAGTCTAATGTACAGGGCGATTTGCTTAGGGATCCTCGATATAAAAATCTTACAATTTATGCAAAAAGAATTAAAAATTATACAAAGATAGGTACGCAGACGCTAAGCACTTTTTAATGATATGTATGCCTAATTACAACTTTCATATGTCTCATATGACTAAATTCCAATATTTTTCTATTTTTTAATTTTGTAGCTTTAAATATTAGTAAATTTATTTAAAAATTGGAGGTATATTGCATAAATTAATTTTCATGATATCGAATTGCTGTATTAGAATTTTTTGTTATAGTATTATTTGTTCAAATGTGATTAAAAATAGGCCAGCTTAGAAATTCCGACTTTTATTATGTCAGAAAACATATTATTATATGTATATTTTTAAACTTGGATTATATTTTGATTGTCACAATTTGGCCGTAGTTTTGTTGTAAAAGACTGGTGCAAACTATTTTTTTTGGCTTATATTTTAAAATACAAATGAGGTGGCTCGATAACTTTATACAGGGGACAAAAAAAAATAAAAATAAATCAGAAAACGCTGCTTAAGGGAGCAGAATGTGATTTTTTCTAAATATTTGAAAACCGCCTAAAATAAAACAATAGTTTTGTACTAAGTATCATCATTAAACAATAAATCTAGTGTTCTAATAATTTTGCACAAATAGCCATTTAAATTTATTAATTTATAAATATTGTGACATAATATTATTAAAAATAATCAAAATATCTCTAGTAGACTGTAAAACAATTCTGTCACTTTATTTGACACATATACAGATGATATTCAAACGTTTTGAAGTATTAAATATTATAAAATTATATATCAGTATAATGGTACCTAGGTGATTATTTTATATAGCCTATTAATATGTCAAATAATCTTAAAAACATACGTAATATAAACTAACAAATGCCTTCTCAAATCCTGATAGGGACAATTTGACCGCTTGCGTAGGATCTAATATTTTTGTACTGTCACAAAATTTTGAAGTTAATATTACTTGAAAACTGATCGAAAGAAACAAGAGTGGGAGTTATAAAAATTACCTAATTATTTTTTTTATCTAACAGCCAAAATCTTGAGAGAGAAAGTTAGAGCAATATTTACCCTATAAACCCCAGGTTTGGTACGCTTATGACTAATTATGCGGAATTATTTTTGAAAAATTAGATTCGCAATCCAAAGGTGATTCTCAATTTCAAATTTGTTTACTGTACCTCGATTCGTTTTGAAAATATTTAAAAAAGTAAAAAAATTTTGGGGTTTCATTTTAAGGAGCTATAGCTTCGTTAGGGGTGGTTGCGTTACTTATATGTATATTTTTTAAATTAAAAATAGAGCTATATAAAAATGTGCAAATTAATAGAGCATGCTAACAAAGTTGACCGTCGTCAATACAATAATTTATAGAAGTTCTAATAATACAACATTAGTCGATGAACATACTAATTGATTTGATTTAAGAGCTTTTATATAGATTTAAGTAAGTATGAATTTTCATATATGTAATATTCCATTGTTTGTGAACTTAAAAAATAGAAGAAACTTAGGCATTCAAAAGTATTCATTAATAATTTATCGTCGTTTTATCTCCTGAACTGAATTATCTGCTTGCTATATACATAGGTAATTATAAACTATTAAATATTATTTTACCAAAATTAATAATAATTAATGGTTGGTTTATTGATATGTTTTTTCTTTGAACTAAATCATTTCCTTTAATTAAAACTATTAATATTTTTAACATATCAAATCAATATACATAGGTACTTAGCTAGTGTTTGCTAAAAATTGTATTGTACAAGTTTGTAATTTGTTGTTGTATAATTGTAACAAATACGACTGACTTCTTAACTTAAATTTTTGACTTCTGGCTTAATTCTAAGAAGTTTTTTGTAATGCAAGTTATGTATGATAAGATTCGCAACCAAATTAGTATGTGAAACTAACCATAATAGTGTTGTTTGTTAAATAAAGTGAACTAAATATTTGGTTTAAATGTCCACTTTGGAGAACCCTTAAGACACATATCTTGAAAATAGTACATATGCTGCCATCTCTTGTCAACTCATTAAATCCTAGGTTGACTAACTATACTTTTATAAACTCTGTATGGGTTAGTAGTCTGTGGCCTGCATAGAAAAAGTATTTATCTTTCTCTATGGTAGCCTGTGGTGTTGATGTCAAAACAGAGAAAGACAAAAAATGACAATTTTCTAGCTGTCAATTCTGTTGCTTTTTTGATCACAAAACATTGCAGAATATTTGATGAAACGTGAACCGGTAAAAACTAATTAGTTATATTAAGTTATTATTTCCTCATATTACTCTCATTATGGAAGAAATTCTTTCCAAGCTATTAGTGGCTAACAGTAAGACCATTCAAGAGGTAAGTTTATTAATGACAAGTTTTTAGTAAATTCACTAACCTCAGATTCCACGTGCAAATGACTAAATCAAAGTATTTTAATATTTGACTCTTTCAGGGAACTAAAGAATTAAAAGAGGCTTTTAAGAAACCAGAAGCAATTCCTGCACTTTGTGATGTCATTGTAACCTCTCCAAACCCCCAAATTCGACAATCTGCTGCTGTCTTGTTACGCAGAAAACTTGGAAAGAAAAGGCAGTGGAGCAAACTTAATGTGGAGTTAAGAAATAGGTAGGTATATGTTTTGTAAAATTTCGATAGCATTCATTACGAAAGATATATTTTAGAATCAAGCAAGGCATGCTACAAGCCCTAGTTAACGAACAAGAGAGATTGGTAAAAAATGCTATAGCTCAGTTTATTGGAATCATTGGAAAACATGAATTTCCTGATAACACTTGGCCTGAAATATTGCAGTTTGTACATACTTTGACAAGCAGTGATACTATTTTTGATAAAGAGGTGAATATATTGAAATTTTATAAAACATTTTTAGTTTTTTTTTTTTAATAATTGATTTACTTAATTGTGTGCTCAAGATATTTTGACGACTTGCTATGACATTTGTAGAAATTGGAGAATTATTTATTGTAGCGTAAAACTATCAGTCATAATAAAAAAATTCCTACTCTCCTATTTATGACGGTGCTGAACACGAATCTAAAATTAGTTGTGCGGTCGAGTCTACTTTTCCAAAAAAAAAGATTTCAGAATTGTAACCTCTGTATATCTACATTACATTAGATTGAAATTGCAATTTAACGTTTATTTATATTAACAAAGGAAAATGAAATATACAACATTTCCCCAGATTTTAGTAAATTTATTTGTAAAACGTTATTGTTACTCCAAAAGTTTCTATTCTGTGAAAAACAAATTTTTCTCAAGATTTTATATGGCTTTTCAAACTGTTTTAAGTTTAAACAAATTTTCTACTCACCTTTCGAAATCGTCTCTATATCATTCATAAAAACAGAAATCACTTCATCAGAAGAGCCAACTTTTTTCCACGTAGCTTATCTTTAACTGTAGGGAACAAAAAGAAGTCACGGGGCTAAATTCAGACTGTATGGGGATGCGGTAGAAATTTTACGAGTTAAGATTAAAAATTCAAGAGTTTTGATGACCATGTGTGGAGAAGCGTTGTCATGATGCAAACATATGTCCTGTATCATTGATCACGGCAAACACCGTGAACAGACAAACTGTAGTATATCATTTTGCTGGCATAACTGCCATCATAAGTTTTCTTCTGGTAAAGAGATAGATGATATTAAAAATTTTGTTTGAGCCGCCCCACCTTTGAACTTTTCGAGCAGGGCAGTAAAATGTAACATCCAACGTACACAAATTTTCTTGACACATAAATGTTATATTAACTGCTGATGCACCAATGTTCTGTCTTCTTTGAATTTTGATGAATGTAAAATTGCGATTTCCAGCAAGCATTATTTTGATACTCAAAATTGATTCCTCCTTCACAGCTGCCTCAGTATGGTTCATTTGCTGTCAGTCAAATTCACCCTGCCGCGAATAAATTCGGGTATCCAAAAGTTTACTGTACTTTTGGGTGGACTTATATCACCAAAACTAGAAATCAACGATCTCTACCATTCTTGCCTCGACAAACCGGCTCTGTAATCGCAATAAATCATGGCATCAAAATGCTTGTGCTCGATTTCCGATGTTTACGTGGTTGTGCTTGTACTAAACTGATCGTAGTATTCTTCCACGACCAGACACAAATTGGTCCCTTTAAACTTCAGGTATTAGTGACTCGATCTAACATACAAGATGAAAAAATTACTGCCATATTTTGTTCAGCAGAGACCCGAAACTTTTGGAGTGACCCTGTATATAATACATAAAAAAGGATTTTAAAATGTCTGAAAATCATATTCTAAACTTAATTGATGAATATGAATACTGCTAATTATGTATAACTCGCAAATTCTGATATCTTGTTCAGTGTAGGAATACACACCGTACCAAAAATAATTTAACATAGATAATTTTTGACATATTTCTTGAAATCCCTTTTAAAAGCACTAATCGTGGTACATAAATGTTGTCATAAATGTCATGACTGCCGACGTCAAATATAAACAAGAATTACTTATTTAGCAGACATAAGGTTAATTCCTTTTTGTACATTTCAGCTTGGGATGTATACTTTATCCATAATGACAGAGATGTCGCAAAGCTCATATATTGTCCACGCTGAATCCTTTGCTGTGCTATTTACAAACATTTTGAATAATATCACTGAACTGAAATCAAATTTGGCATATTATACTGTAACTACAATGAAAAATCTTGTTCCTGTCATAGGAGGACATCAAGAAGTAAGTGAGAAGTATTAAAATTATTGTGTTTAAAGACGATAAGTAATATAAAAGTCCATAATTTCCTGCATTTCATTATTTCATCGAATTGTTCATTTGCATTTCGATTTCAGTTAATTTAAATAAGTGATATTTTTTTTGATTTTATAGAAAAGTGTATATTATTTAATATACAATTTTTTATTTATTTTGAGACCGTGGGTAAAAATCACCTGAAACTAAACTGAATAACTTTTATCAGAAATGCAAGTAATAAACTAAGAGCAGAAAAGTTGGGTTATGTTTAAATTTCACAGTTACAAGGGTGATCCGAAGATGTGTTGTACCTTTTTACATATGAATTTACAAAGGGATGATGTTGAAACACAGCCCAGATCATTAGGTAATTTTTTGAAGTTTAATTCGATTTTTTCAGATGATAAATGTTTACCATAGTCTAATGCCAAGAATTTTGGAAGTCATCAATAATATGTCTGTAGAGGATGAGAAGAGAACTTGTGATATGTTCGAAATATTAGAGGAACTTATAGAGTATGCTGTTACAGTAGTAGTGCCACATGTTAGACTCATTATTGAGATGTGCCTTCAAATTGGAAGTAACAATTCTATGCCCAAAAGTGTTCAAATCAAAGCTATTAGTGTTATTGGATGGTTGATTCGATCTAAAGGGAAGGTAAATAAAATTGTTTTACTACTTGTTATCTGTGTTTATATTTAATATAGTTAATCAATCAGTCAAACTTAGGTAAAAATAATAGATGGCGAAACTTTTTTTAAAATCCAAGTCTTTCTTGTCTATAGTATAAATAAGGACGACAGTACGAGTATTGCCATCTATTATGTTCACTCCTAAGTTTGAATAACTATATTATATATAAAGGAATTATATTTCATGCTATAAATAAATATATTTATATATTGCACTTATATAATCATACTTTTAGGTTGTCCAAAAAAATAAGTTGTTAGAACCAATAATCGATGTTCTTATTCTTCTTATGGCACAACAACCAGACGACGAGGGAAATGAAGAATATTTTCTGGGAGATCCCGATCAGTTTACCTCGATAACTGTAGCTACACAAACTTTAGATTTGATAGCGCTACACATTCCAGCAGAAAAGGTCGTTCCTTATATTTTAACGAAGGTTGAGCCAGCTATTCAAAGCAGCGATATCTATGCGCAAAAAGCTGCCTATTTATCACTCGCTGTTTTGGCTGAAGGTTGTGCTGAACGTATAAGGCATAAGTATTTAGAAGCTTTTTTAAAATGTGTATGTTCCGCCATTCATAATCCAAATGCAGTCGTAAGGAATGCTGCATTATTTGCTTTAGGGCAATTTGCAGAACATTTACAAGTAAGTATTATACAAGCAAGACTTGAAATAAAATTTTATTGTAAAATAATAATATGCAATAATATTTTTATCATTGATTGATTTTTTAATACACAGGGTTAACTATTACTATATACAAATATTTTAAGAGGTGAAAGAGAAAAATAAGAATTAAGGGAATCGTCCATCAAAAAACTTCCAACTTATTTATAAAACGAAAAAAAAAAAATCATTTTTTCCCTATATTAAACCCCTATTTATTCATGACAGGGCACCACGTTATCACATACAGGGTGAATCTTAAATAAGTACAAATATTTTAACTGCTGGTGTAGTTCGTCATTTAAATCAGTCTAGTGAAAGCCATTTTTAAAAATTTCTAATATTTACGGAGATATTAATTTTAAAAAAAAATACCCACATTTTGAGGACCGCTGGCTGATTTTTCATCCAACAAGGTAATGAAACATGATTTGTTGCGAGGTTGCCATATCTCCTCCAATATAAATATTACGTTTCCTTTAACGTAATAGTTCTATTTTAAAAATACTTGTTTTAAGCATAAGTACAGTAAAATTGGGTATGTTGTATGATACGCAGCAATATTAACGTAAATTTTAACATCTGAACTAACCTTACTATACTTCAACGATTAAAAATGAATTTCCGCAAGTTCAATACTACCGTCAAATATTTAGGAAGATATTACGTGATATTACTATGTCCAATGTTCAAAAATTATACATAAACGTGCACACAAGCTTACCTGTTTGTTAAAAAATTAACTATTTAATCAGTAATCCACATTTCACAAGTTAAATGTCATTGTACACTGTTAGAAAGGGACACAAAACACAATTTCCTTAAGTTATTTTATGAAGAATAACGAAAAACTATGCACGCGTTTTTTATTTAAAATGGAAAAAATGTCAACTTTTAGCAAATTTTATTGCTATTTTCATGCATTATGTGGGGTTAACAAGTTTGACTTGGGCTTCCGATAATCTGTCATGACAGTCAATGACAGTCAATGACAGTTTGATAATAAAAAATAATATAAAATGTTACACTTGACAAAATTCGCTAAAAGTTGAGATTTTTTCTTCCTTGAAGCAAAGACATTTGTGTAATACTGGCAACACTGTGAACCACACGTTCAGTCTGCAGCACTATGACTCATAAAAGTATGAAGGGTATGTCTAGGCCAGCGGTCCTCAACAAGTTTTCTGCTGAAAAATTACGAAATTTATTTAAAATTTCACTTTTTTATTTCTGATTTTTTTGTAAAAAAAACTATTAATTATGTGTTCTACACACAAAACTATACTGCTGGTTAAAATATTTGTACTTATTTAAGATTCACCCATTGAGTTATGCCACTTTTATAGAAGAGAATATATTTTCAAAATGTAGATTATTATTAATGAAATTGTGATATTTGGACAATCTGATGTAGTCTCCACGTCGATAATTTTTTAAACTTGTGTTGTTGAGGAATAAAATTTTGTTAATATTAATAATTGCAACAATATTAACAGTAATTGACCATGTTTGCATAAAATAATTAGTATTGTTTTAAGCTGTAACATCCCGAGACATTTTCAGTGTTCTGTAAAATCCTTTCTTTGACCAGTTTCTTTAACAGAGAGACGTTTGATGTTTGGAGAGTATGTAACTAGCAATGCAAAATGTATTGTCATAATTGCAACCCTGTGTGTTTACTATATTGTGGTTCAGTTTTAGTGACTAATTTTTAAATTTAAACATTTTATAGTAGTTAAATCAAGGAATTTATGCCAGATATAGATATTTCCCTATAACATGGTTCACCCTATGCTATTTGCTGTTTGTTTTTCTAGAGTCAAGGGTAAATCCAATAGAGCTAAGATAATCATACAAGATTTTTCTAATTAAGACTGTTGCGAGTGCATTCCGAGTTTTCTATTAGTAGATATATACAGAGTGTTTACTTTCATTTGTGTACAATTCCGTAAAATCTTTATTCTTCAAGATAATCAAAAAATTTTGTTTTAATTTTAAATGACATCGAAAACCGCTTCCTTTGATCCTACCAAGGCATTTAAGATGGTGATCCAAGACTTGCTATGATTATTTTATACCCCCGAAATTCAATAAAAATGTTTAGCGATTTTTTTTAATTGAAATCTGATAAGGTGGTGTTAATCAGGACCCCTCAAAACCCCTTTTTGTGAAATTTGAATAAAAACTACAGTGTTTTCTTCTATACGTTCTTAAAGTTTAATTTTTGTAAAAATTCGTAAAAACTTAATTTTTCAAAATAGTGCAACAAATATTTTTTTTATTTAAATGTCATTAAAAACCGTTACTTCTAATGCTATAAAGGCGTTTAAGATGGCAATCCAAGGCCTGCTATGATTATTTTTACACCACCCGAATTCGATAAAAACGTTTAGCGATATTTTATTTAAAATCTTATAAGGTGGTGTTCCTGAGGTCATCTCAGAACCCGTATGTGTGAAATTTGATCAAAAACTATACAGAGTGTTTTCTTTTAAACATCGAGTTAGAATTCTGAAATAATTTTTTTATTATCTTTTAGGCCTCTCTGAACACGTGGTTAAAATTTTTATACTTAGTTATAGTTAACCCTGAATAAAGGCATAGAGTAACTAACATCTTCCAAAGTTTAAAATTATCTATACAAACATGTAAAAATAAATAGTAATTAGTACAAAGGATTTAGTGCATGTTGTGCTTTCTTTT
Organism: Monochamus alternatus; assembly: GCA_037114965.1. Lineage (NCBI taxonomy): Eukaryota > Metazoa > Arthropoda > Insecta > Coleoptera > Cerambycidae > Monochamus > Monochamus alternatus. The sequence goes on along the minus strand of CM073426.1, from coordinate 113,057,339 downwards.
AAATGCAATCTTGGTACCCAATTATTATTATAAATTAAAGTCGTTCTTTAGTTTGAATAAAGGGTGTCACCACCAATGTAACAGCACAACACATGGACAGCAACTGCATGCCGTCAACAGGTCAATGCCGTTATCTGCACATATAACATATCGACACCTGCACTTCAACAACTCAACAATACCTCAACAATGCCTCATTTGAACTGTATATTAGAAATTGTAGTTCATCTTACAGGTAGTAGTAAAAAATGATTTATTTGCAAAAAATTACTGTGATATAAATAACTATTTTGTTAGATGAAGAGAAGAGAAATAGAGAAAAAAATAACATATTTGATACATTGGTAGATAACATGCAGATACTTTATTGAATATAACGACTATTCATTTTGACAACAGTGTGACGTCATAAACTGAACCTTGCAGAGGGTTATATTGCAATTTCAATCTAATGTATGAAATTTTTTAATTAAGATTGGAGAGGTTTCTGCTAATGTAGATAATTACCAAACTAGTATGAATCAGTGTTGTTGGTGTGCCGTTGCTGTTAAGTGGGCATATTCACCTTTAATTGTATACAAAAATGTAAAAATGACGACAGTTGTTGTCCAAGTACTGTGTCCATGTGGACGGTGGTCTTATTTTTATTTAAATATATAGGTTTGTTCCAACACCCTAAAAAACCGTTTATCGGTGTATGGAACAAAGCTGTTAACGCTCCAACCAAACTTGTGATCGTTTAGAAATCGGTTTCTGTACTACCATTTCGGTACATAGTAAGTAGTATAAATCGTTTGGACTGATTTGCGCAGTATGTATTTGGTTCATTTTACCCATTCCTATTGGCTGATAAAGCCTATGATACTAAACAATCACAAAACAAACGTCTTTTCGTTCCAACTATTTCCTACTCTTTGTATTGACACTAGGATACAAAGTTAACGTCTGCTTATAAAACCGATTCAAATAGTTTCTAAACCGTTTCAGGACGGTCCTAGAATGGGGAATACCACTAAATTTGGTATTTTGCATTTTTAGAGAGTACTCTAAAAAACATTGGATACGTGTCATAGGATTTGGACTAATATGCAGTTTTACGAGAGATATTAATTATTTAAAACAACATGACGTCACGCGTACATTTTTACCAGCTGGCAACAATGCATGACAATCACAGAAATAGAGGAAGGGAGAATGAGCGTCAAGATGCGCGAACTTAGTAATTACGAGGCCGTCATTTTGAATTCATCTATACGAAGGGGATTGAAAATATTATTTTATCATGTCGTTTCAAAATTTGTATTTAGAAACACATTAAATTTTAAATGAAATATGAACAAATATGTACTTTTTAAATTTTCAGTTAGCTTGAAATACGAAACGTTCAGTCTCTCGTCCGACCGTTATCTGTAAATATCTTGACTTAAAAGTGTGACGTACATGATTTCAAAATGACAGCGCCCGTAGCGTCCTAGTGAAATGTGGATGCGCACTCGTTGAAGCTCGTTCTCCTCTCCTCTATTTCTCTGGACGGAAGTGACAAATGATGTTTACAGGCACTATATCTGTCTCTATTTATACAGTACTGCAGTTCATTTTTTTTTATTCTAAGACAAGTTGCATGCTATTGCTCTGTTGTCGCATCTTAAAAATGTACATCTGACGTCACATGTACATTAATTTGCCAATAAATTGTTTAAATTTAATTTAATTTAAAAAATAACGAATATGGTCTTCATATATTTCCAAAACAATGTAATTTACTGAGTTTCCAAAAACTTTTCCAACATAGTGGCATTCCCCATTGGGTGTTGGAACAAACCTATATATCAGGAAATTTTCGAGGAAGACAACTTGCTAGTTTCTTTTATTTAAAATTAAGAGAAATTTTTTTCCCCATATGTTCTTGTTTTTTCATGAATGTCAAAATGTGAGATAGTAACGGTTATTTCTCACATTATCGAAAGTACAGAACTGTCTGCTCTCACAGATGTTTTTCTCAATTTTCAGCCAGAAATTAGTCATTATGCTTCCGAACTGCTTCCAGTGTTATTTGAATGTCTCAGTCAAGTGTTCACCCAAATGGAAATGGAAAAGAAAGATCCTCCTAGTCTAGATCGCCTTTTTTATGCTCTCGAAACATTCTGTGAAAATTTAGACGAAGGGTTAATGCCTTACTTACCCACTTTAATGGAGAGATTATTTGTAGCCTTAGATCCCAATGGTTTTTCCATGCAGTTGAAACGAGTCGCCCTGAGCACTTTAGGTTCTGCAGCTAGTGCTGTAAAAGAGGGCATGCTACCATATTTTGAAAGGATTATTAAAATTTTAAATTTATATATAAATTCGGACCCAAATTCGGAAGTACATCAGCTTCAGTGTTATGCAATAGGTAATAAAAAGAGTGATTAATATTAATCATAATTACATTATTATTTATACAGCGTGTACAAATTATAAGCATATATTGTAGGGGCTGATTTTATAGAATAGAATACAAATCTTTGTTAAATAGAATAATCTAATATACATTATTAGACACACACTACTTGGTCCTATGGTAAAAAAATAAGACGAGAATTTCATATAAGTCGACAAATGGGATTTCACGAGAGCCAGGTCATTTTAAAGGGTCAGTTCTGAAGATGATTTTTGTTTGCTCGAGATAAAATAATGACATTTTGCAAACTTAATCAGCTTTTTATGTTGAATTTGAAAATTTACATGAAATTTAAGCATTTTATTCAAAGGTGTACAAACAGGGTTGGCTTAAGATATTTTGAGCCTTAAAATTTTTGTTAGAAATTGTTTTTACATAGAAATTCAACTTTTAATATTATTGACATTTAATAGGTACTCTTGTTTCACTGATAAAATGCACTGTTTTTCAGCTAAATGGACTTTAAATAGTTCGTGCAAATTGCTATGTAACACACAAATTTAATTTTTCTTAATCGATGATATCTAATTGTTGCAAGGTACGCTAATTTCTTGACATATTACGTTCATTTGCAGAACAGAACTGACAAATTAAAAAAAACCTAAAATTTACGACAAAGTGTAACAGCTCTGAATTGTGATAGGTTTTTATGAAAAAATTTTCTGTGAAATGTTAAATAATAATAATAATAATTGTGTTTAATAAATTGACAAAATTTTGTAAATTTGAGATTATTTTATAACTTAAGTTGACAAATGATTCATTAAATCATTCCTACTTTGTCAATTCTTCTATAGTGGACTTCCAAAATTGTAGAGAGTGACTAATGTTATAAACCTGCTCACAATTTATAGCAGTCCACACAAAGAAATATACATGCAGCCCTTATATTCTTCCTACAAAATCGTGTGCTGCATATCTTTGAGAGCATACCCGATTACAGAGCTTTTGATACGCATGCACTGCAGTTAGTACAGGTTAGTACGCATGCACTGATGGCTTTTGATTGGCTGCAACGAATTGTCAGATCCAACTGTTTTATTTCCAGCACTATCATGGGCGGGTATATCGTTCGGGCGGGCAAAATTTTGGGTATATCTTTTCATTAATTTAATTATGAATGTAATTAATTTTATTAGTGATTTGATCGAAATGAGGAATATCAAAAGTTTAGTACGTTAGGTCAAAATAGTGTAAGTGATGTTGAAATATACATTTTATTAACAAAATTGTACGTGAATAGCATATGTGTGCAAATAAAAAACTAATAAAGACGTACAACTGTGAAACGGAAAGTGATGGAAACTCGCGGAAGGAAGATTGTATTTTTAAAATGCGTTTTCCAAAAAAAAATTCTATTGCTATATCTTACAAGATTGAATAGAGCTTTATCTATGGAATTGTTCATTAGCATACCTTAGATGTTTGGTATCAGAGATCATACATATGACTTCATTGATAGGAATTGTAGGAGAAAAGAGTATACTGATAGAAAGGACAAAATAGTGATATGGCAAAGAAACTATTTAAAGTAAATATTAAAAATAAGAATCTGGATCGAAGAATATATAAAATTTTGGCGGAACATGGGCGTATGAAGGTCATACTGAAAGCGATACAATATGATATAATAAGTGTTAATGTGTGACCGTTATAGTGACAGTGCTAGTAACCACTAGTCAATAGTGTATATGTATCCTAAAGCATTTTGTTCTTTTGAATGCGGAATTCACAAATATATGCGCGATTTATTTAAAAGTGGAAAAATCTATTTGTAACAAATTTTGTCAACTACCTATAACATTTTCTATCATTTTCATCATGAAACTGCCATGGTAGATTATCAGAAGTTCAAAATAAATTTATTAACACCACATTATAATGAAAGGGGCAATAATATTTGTAGTGTTTGACAGTTTCGCAAATTGCAATTCTCAAAAGTTGAAATTTTCCCGCCATAAATAATTAAAACAGAAGTTGCAAAATTTGTGCAAAAATCCGTGAATTTCGCGTCCATGAGGACAAGATTTAAGTGCGATATCTGTGGAGTGCGCATCAGGTAGGTGTAAGTGGGTAGTAATGGGCAATCGCCGTCTATAAGGCCAGGGGCACATTTAAAGTAAATTGTTAATGTGCCGACGTCAACTTATTTTTGATAATTTTATGTGCTTTAAATCTCAAGTGGCATGCTTAGGTACCACACGTATATTCCATACTCATCTCTGTGTTGTGTATTAGTCACTTTCTATTATTTTCGACTTTGGGCAATTGATAATACAAGATAAAAACTTTAAATTTTGAAATATTCTTATTATTTTTATTATCTAATGCCTCGAAATTGGTAAAAACTGTTATATCATCGTTTCTACTCTAAAAATAATGGATGTTACGTAATGCAATTATTTTTGTCATTTTTGTATATTTTTTATATCTGATCGCATTCAAATTTAGTACGTCTATGAAATGTTGCTCCCTGCACGCTTCACCCGTTGCGCTAGTCTACAAGCTAGCGATTAGGCACTGTCCACAATTTCGACCGCTGACTATAACGAATGTAATGTGTACAAAATAGCTTTGTGTGTAGTGTTTTCATGAAAAGTTGGCATACTTGCTTGGAACAATTAATTATGCTGCATTAAAGAAAATAAAATTTGTACGGCATGTAGCAAATTGCTATTTAAAGTCCATTTTACTTGAAAAAGATGCATTTTATCAAAGTCAAACAAGAGTACCTATTTAATGTAAATAGCATAACATTTTGAATTATTAATAAAAAAGTTATAGCTAAAAGCTGTTTAATACACCTTGAAATAAAATGCTAAAATTTCTTGTAAGTTTTCAAATTCAGCATAAAAAGCTGATTAAATGTTCACAATTTCATTACCTTGCCTCAAACCGTTTCGATAATATTATCATCTTCAGGGTTGACCATTTAAAAGGCTAGAGCCTCTCCCTGAGGTCCATTTGTCAACCTATGTTTATATGAAGGTTTTGTTTTATTTTTTGTTGTAGAATCACCCCCTGAAAGATTTCCGACACTTTATTATACAATACGAGTATTCAGTTACAAGTTTCCTGTAATATCTCGACAGTTTCAACAGTTTCACCATAAAATGTATAAAATCGTATCTGAACTATTTTAGTTTTACATTATAGGTCATGGAATTTATAAATTTTTGTAATATCTTATTATTTTGATCGTTCTTACTCACAGAATGAACTAGTACTAAGTACAGTGGATGTCGGTGATAACTGCAGCTAAGCCACACTGAAATTGTTGCTTAGCTGCTTATCTTTGATGACAAAATATGACGATTTAAGCATACTTACCTATATAGTACTACTACTTATTTGGATTATTTTATCACTTGACAATTTTCTGTAATATTAGAAATTTATATTGTATATATGATTTAATACACATTCAGATACAGATCAGATTCACACATAAATTTAATTTTATGCCAAACCAACTGTGTCTAAATTAATAACTGCTATTAAAAAGTTATATTTTTATTTTTGTCAACAAATTGTTTTTTCATCATATCTCTTTAAATTGATGGTCAGTTCTGTAAATGATGGTGCATTCAATTTATATGTGAACATATATATGAAGGAACAGCCAGTTCAATTGTCGGTCATCTCACCTATGGCATACTGATGAGGGCTAACAAGCCCGAAACCGGTCTATGTCTGGTGGTGTGTCCGACAAGGGTTCTTGACTGTTCACACAGATACTGCAGGAGTAATTCAATGCCGGTCGGGACATTAGTCCGCAGAGTAGTTGTTTCCTGCAGTATCATTTACATATCTCACCTGATGGTCAGTTGTTTTTCTGATTACATATTTTGACTGTTGAACTTTTATCTCGTTATCATTCAAATATTTCAAATATTAGTAAGTAAGTAAATTTTAATAATAAGAATTATACTTCCATACTTCTAAAAATTATAGAATTCATTTTAGAAAAGTTAAGTTACTAAAAAATACATGCATATTTGGTTTATATCTGCAGAACCCAGCATTAAATTACTTTGGCTTGCAATCGTAAAAAATACTATAAATGTATATATAAATTCAGTATGTGTATGTATTCCATTCCATTCCTTTGGTAGTATTATTTGAAAAGTGTTCTTAAATTTGTACAACCACAGGTTGTCAAAATTATACTTACATATTTTCTATTAGAATCTTTGGCTGTTGTGGCCCAGTTCATTGGTCCGGAAAATTTCAAACCGTTAGCTGGAGAGTCGTTACAATTGGGATTAAGAATCTTAGAGCAAACTGACGATCCTGATATCAGAAAAAGTGTTTACGCACTTTTTGCCGCTTTAGCAATTGTCATGAAAGAGGAAATTAGTCCGGCTCTGCCAAAGATTATTAATGAAATGATAGAGAGTATACAAAGCAGTGAAGGAATTGTGGTATGAATGCTAATTTCACTGTTCGTTACCTTTATTTATATTAAAACTGTTAATAGACTCACTACGAAGAAGAAGAAAAAGACATAGTAGATCTTGAATCATCCGATGAAGAGGAAGATGTTGAAGAGGATATAGATGTTTCCTCTTCAGCTAGTGCAGATTCCACACAGTGTCGGTATTCGGTTGAGAATTCATATAATGAAGAAAAGGAGCAGGCTTGTTTAGCACTTAGGGAAATATGTATAAATACTGGGTGAGTAAAATATTGGTATCTTTATGTAAAATCTTCTAGAAAACAGTAACGATATGTGTCTCTTAAAAATAATTTTATTATGACTATTATTGTAAATTTTTGACACAATTTTTTCTGATGTATCTTTCTTATAGGCGAGATAAAGTAGTTAATTACATTTTTGATATAGAATATATCCTGTTATACAGGGTGAACCTTAAATAAGTACAAATATTTTAACCAGCAGTATAGTTCACTGTGTAGAACACAATAGTCTTTTTACAAAAAAATTAAATAAAAAAGTAAAATTTTAAATAAATTTTGTAATTTTTCTGTAGAAAACTTGTTGAGGACCGCTGACTTTCATACATTTATGAGTCATAGCACTGCAGATTGAACGTATGGTTCACAGTGTTGCCAGTGTTACACAAATATCTTTGCTTTTCTTGATATTAAACGCATATATCAAGCTGCTATTTTGTTATTTAATATTGTGTGTACCTTTATTTTTAAAATTTGTTTCACTGATTAAAGTGCGAAGTCACTTTATGGTTAATACTGACTCATTTGGGGTTATGTGGCGAAAATTAAATTTAATATGCTGTGTGAAAATCATAGTTTTTCGTTATTCTTCATAAAATAACTTAAGGAAATTGTGTCTTGTGTCTCTTTCTAACAGTGTACAATGACATTTAACTTGTGAAATGTTTTTTACTGATTAAATAGTTAATTTTTTAACAAACAGTTAAGCTTGTGTGCACGTTTATGTATAATTTTTGAATATTGAACATAGTAATATCACGTAATATCTTCCTAAATACTTTATAGTAGTACGTATTTAACTTGCGGAAATTCATTTTTAATCGTTTATAGTAAGGTCAGTTAAAATTTATGTTAATAATACTGCGTATCATACTACATACCCAACTTTACTGTACTTATGCTTCAAACAGGTATTTTTAAAATAGATTTTAACCGTATTACTTTATTATTACGTTAAAGGAAACTTAATATTTATATTAGAAGAGATATGGCAACCTCGCAACATATCATATGGTTCATTAGGTTGGTTATGAGCGGTCCTCAAAATGTGAGTATTTTTTTAAAAAATTAATATCTCCGTAAATATTAGAAATTTTTAAAAATGGCTCTCACTAGACTGATCTATATGACAAACTACACCAGCAGTTGAAATATTTGTACTTATTTAAGGTTCACCCTGTATTGTATATGTATGGAGTGGCTGCTTTTTGTGCTAGAGTATGTATATTTTGATCCAGACTGATGTGCATAAGATGTTTATTTGAAAAGTCGTGGAGTGATGGCTATGGTTGAAATAATTAATTGAATTATATGAACTTATCTCTGCTGTTGTTGCCAATTCTCGATATATTTGTGTATAACATTTTGGCTAGATGGTACTGCAATAGATTATTCTACATATTTTTTTCCATTTATTATGAAACGTTAATTAAGTCTATTATGTATGATTGACTTGCGAGTATAACATCAAATCCCAATACAGTATATAGTATTTTTTATTCTCTAACTCACATCACAGTGCCGAGCAGTGAAACGAGCAATGTCATACCTGTGTTGCCACATCACAGCTAAATGTTTGTGTTCTTTCATAAACTATTATCTGTTAATATGTATAACTGTTTTTAACAATAGTAACTACTGTGTATTAAAAATTATAATTTTTGTGGTTAGCCATTGCAGGGATTATTATTTATTTTATTTCTTCATATACTCAACAAATTTTAATAGAACTTGATCAAAATTATGCAAAATTTCACAAACTGCAAAAGGATAAAATAAAAAATTAAAGTTATTTTGTATGATTGTGTTTGTAAATACACGTAATCTTTGCAAACTTAACTTAAAGTAAAAAATCACTAAAAATACTGAATAAAAAATAAATTCAAATTTGCGTAATTGAAATCTGATTTTTTACGAAACTGTGGAATTCACATGAAAATCTGCGAACGTCGCACTTGTGAGAACTAGTTGTAAGTGTTCAAAAACGGTATGATTTCATGCTTTTTATTTTTTAACCTCCCTAATTATTGTTTTAGACCCGCATTTCTACCTTACATAGAGAAAAGTTTTGAGGAAATATTTAAACTAATTAACTACCCCCAAGATGATATCCGTAAAGCGTCTGTGGAAGCTTTACTACAGTTCTGCATTGCTTTACATAAAGTGAATACGCCAGAAGCGAAACAAGCTCTCTACAAAGCTTTGCAGATGTTTGTTCCGAAATGTGCTGAACTCATTAGAATTGATGAAGAAAGAAGTGTTGTGATGGTTTGTTTAGATGCTTACGCATCTCTATTAGATGAAGTCAAAGGGGATGTTTTCGTTAGCGAAGGGCATAGAGAAGCTATTATGAACTGTGTTATTGATGTTCTCACACTCAAGGTAAAAAATATTTAATTTTAATTTTAGTTAAGCCAGTATTAATTAATATATTTGCTTTAAATTTATCTTTGCTAGTTAATACCCATTTAAAAATGATACTCTCTTGATGCATTTTAATCTATAATGGCTATAATTTTAGAAAATAATTTATTTTATATTTTTTAAACGTTCAGAAAATGAGTTTTATTTGTAATGTTCAGAGCTGATCTGTAGAAGTTACAATTAAATTATATCAAAGAAATATGAAGAAAAATATTTTTATGTTTCATTTCATCATTCTCCGTACTTCCACAAACTGAAATTGTGGAACTAAATAAAATGTATTTTTCTTTTATCCATCTAACTGTAGATATTAATTATAACATACATAAAATTATAAGTATCTGCAGTTTTGTTCCAAATATCATTGTGGAAGAAAGTTCATAAAATAACATTTTCTTATACTATAATATTTCTATAGTTAATGATTACAGACTACTACTAGACGGAGCCAGTGTATCAGAAATTACTCTCTAACTTTTTATAGTAAAATAAGAATGTCGCCAAGATTAATGTCACTGTCAATAATTATAATTCACAAAACATCAAAACAAAAGACAGGTTATCTGCGTAAATTGGCGGGAAAATATTTTGATATTTTGTTGGCTAACACTGAGCTGACAGTGTAGCCAAGATCCAAAAATACGTCTCAGCGTCGGGTTGACGAACCGTGACATGAAATAGTGTTATAGTACAGAATTGTTTTCAACCACCGGTTGAAATTCAACCTATGGTTGGACAACTAGAAGTTCAACCTGAGCTTTAGAATTCCGGCCCTTAATATTCTGAAATTGCATATTTCTTGTAATATTGCTGCTATTGGTGCTTAATATTGATAAATGCAGCCCAAGTAGCATTATAGTAATGAAAACTGGTACCGCAACTTCAGTTAAGTGGATATTAAGTAGTAATCTCAAAATCTACCACCATACTGCAAAAATAACTCCAATTTATGTTAGCATAGTTGTAAGTACGTAATCCTCACCACTGAGAATCACTTGTAATTTTTTGTGGGGGATTTGGTGTCTGGAACATATGAAAACTAAACAGAAGCACTTTAAAGTTGCCCAAACTTTAAAGTGAATATTAAAGATAACGGCAACCAAGCCATATTACTTAGAAGTGACAGTAGGCTTAAAGTGTTTGCAATACCTTTAATGTGACGTCACTTGATTATACAATTGTGGCAGTTGTTGCCTACTTATTCCATCCATAAGTGATTTCCTCATTTTATGGGATCAAAATTACTACAAAGTTGCTACGACCTTCAAAATCTACTAGAGTAATTTTTACCCAATAGTCACCTGCTTCCTGCATGACCTAACACTAGATAGCATACATAACTTTTTTTACTAGCTTTATCCTGTGTCTGTGTGTAAGATGGGTAGAAACAAAAAAACCTTGCAGAAAGATGATTTTTTGGCATTTGACTACGTTTTATAGAAAACTAAAAGAACAAACAGAAAGTGCTACAACTCTTAAATATTATTGTTTTTTTTTTGCATTGAAGAGGACTTTAAAATGTTCTAATGCTGAGAATTTTAAAATGCTCCTAAGCGAAGACCAAGTGTCTTTAGAACAATTTTTTGGATTGTGTCTTAAAATTTCTCTTTAAGAATAGTTTATATGTTTTCTGGCCAGAATAGTGTTCCGTCATTTTCCCACTGATATGGAATGACACAGAGATAAATACCTTTATTCTCTTTTGTAGACATTATTTTACGACTTATTGTATGACTTTTCAGCATTCGACTACGTTTTATAGAAAACTAAAAGAACAAACAGAAAGTGCTACAACTCTAAAACATTATTGTTTTTCGAGTTGAAGAGCTTCTTTAAAATTTTATAATTTTTAGAATTTTTAAATGCACCTAAGCGAAGACCAAGTGTCTTCGGGAGCATTTGTTGGATTACGTCTTAAAATTTCTCTTTGAGAATAGTTTTAAGTGTTCTGGCTAGAATAATGTTCCATCATATTCACACTGGTATGGAATGACACAGAGACAAATATATTTTTTTCTCTTTCGTGGACACTATCTTAAAACTGATTGTACATGATTTTGCAATAATAATAACACTCCCTCAAAACAGTTAAACTTCTACAAGTTCTGAGTAGAAATTTCATTAAATCTCTATTGGTGAATGACACAACTAAGAACTAATATTAACAGTTGAGTAGATTTCATTATGAATATGTCAGTAGTTCAACAGAAACCGCTAAATTAATTTTAAAGAGTGCAATTATTATTGCAAACAATTGTACATATACACTAGATATAAAAATCCACTACATCTATTGCAACATTGATGTTATGGCGAATTAAGATAAAGTGAGAAACAACATTATTGTAGTGTTGCTACCACCTTTAAGTGGCCGGAAAGTTGATGGGATGGTTCCATTGGCCACTTGTTTCATGAAATTAACTAACAAGTTAGATATTTTTAGTTTCTGCCACTTTAAGTATACATTTTAGGTGTTTATAACTTCAAAGTTCTTCAAATGCAGACATGTTTATAGATGTATAATGGGTAATAGATAGTGAGCAAGTTTTTGTGTTATTTTGTGCTGCTTCCAACAAATTTACAATGTCATATTCAACCTCCTGTATCTAAAAAAACTATGCTTTTTGAGTGAAAATGCTATAGCGCATAAAATTAACCTCTTTTGACGTAGTATCGATTCTGAAATTTTCTGTGTTTAAACCTAATACACTGTATATAAAAAATTGCTGATTTCAAAACTTAAATATCTTTGTAGACTATGTGTCAGGACACAGACTTAGGAGTGTCAACAGAAACAAATGATGAAGATGCGGAAGCCGAACAAGATGAGCTTCTTCTAGAATCTGCCGGCGATGTGATTCCAAAATATGCGGCTGCTATAACTCCAGATGACTTCTCTATATATTTTCCCAACATTTTACAGCTTATGTCTTCTAGAACGGTAAATTAATAATTAAATAATTAGTGAAGATGTTTAAAGACATTTGAATTTTTAGAAAAAACAAAATAGCATAGGCCAAAGATCTTTTGCTTTCGGAACATTGGCAGAGTGTATGAAATCTCTAGACATTTACGTAGAGAAATTTTTACCAACATTACTAAACCTGTGGCTAACCGGTGCGAAAGATCAATCAGAGGAAGTTAGAAATAATTCCATTTTCGGTTTAGGGGAAATGATTCTGCATGGAAAGGATAAAATATTTGGGTATTTGACTTAATAATCTATCTGGTACCTGTCGCTATTGTTTTTTTGTTATTTTTTAGTAAATATTCTGAAATTCTTAATGCTCTCTCTTCAGCTGTTGCAAAGGAAGCACACGCCGGTACGTTAGACAATATTTGCGGAGCTTTAGCTAAAATGATAATAGTTAATCCAGGAGGAATTCCTTTGGAACAAGTAAGTTACACCCTATTTTATACAGTCTTTATTAATGTCCAAGACGACCCGTGTGATCAGATTGCATTTGGTACCAAGAAAAAATCACACTTCTGCAAATTATCATTATCTTTTGAATTGATAAAAACTTTCTCCTCAGAACTGCAAAAATGTGTGTTACTTTTTATGTGAGTTAAATGAAAGTTATATTTTCTTGATTGGTGGTGTATGCAATTTAACAGCTTACCGACCCTAGAAGAAAAATTACCTAATATTTTATAGGGGGCTATTCATTCATAGTGTAATTAATTTTATCCACGTATTCAGAAGGCCTAATAAAGACAGACAATCGAAAAACATTTTTTTTATTCAACCTCTCAAAAGATAAGCAAATCAACTCATAACGATTGGTAACATGGCCTGCCTTGTAAACACAAATTTTTTGACGACTTGTTTGAGTGTTGAATCCGAGGTTGAAGTAAAACTGTGTTGCCACATCAAGTTCATTAAAATTTGGCACAGAAGTGATATATTTTTTTTCTAATGATAAACTTCTAGTATACAAATTGTTGCATTTTTAAGGTATATTAAAATTCAGTAATCTGTAAAAATATCAGTATTTTCAAATTCATCATAACCTCGTGGTGTGTTGAAAAGCTCCACAAAATTTTATACAGTAAATGATTTTGGATTAAACATAACTATTTTTTGTCCCCTCTTTGTTGTTTTTGAAAATTAAATTAAGCTAAATAATGCAAATTGTATTGATTATTATTTTATTTTTTCGCTGTTCAGTGCATCAGAACCTTTCTCCCATTTCCAGGCTTTCTCGTGATCAGTATCAAATAACACACATAGAGAATAAACAAAACATTTTTCTCGAAACAGCGCAAATCTAATTGTTTCTTAAATAGCACACGAAATGCATTTTCCTAATCAATGCGAAGATGATAACTGATAGTAGAAGGGAGAGACGTCGGACCACTTAGCGAGATGCAGTTCGACGGTGGGCTTTAGATATCGGTCAAAATACAGGTCTAGTTCAGATTGGAATAAAAATATCTTATTATAATAAGATTATATATTTTGACATAATATTTTAAAAATATGTATTTTTATTTTCAGTATTTTTAGTGAACTTTGAATCAGAATCGCCAAAATGTTTAAGTTTGGTTGTCCGTGTTTATGATCACATGGGTCTCTAACACTATTGGAGGCACTGTATTTGTTAATAAAAATTTTTGTACAGGTTTTCCCCGCGTTTTTACAAAAACTGCCACTGAGGGATGACTTCCAAGAAAACGAGGCTGTTATAAAATGCTTTTTCTCATTGTACCAGCAAGGAAACCCTATTCTTAGACAGCACCTATCAGACGTTGTTAAAGTTGCTGTTCATATTTATTATAAAGATCAAAGTCCTACTGAGGGTAAGTAGCTACCATTTTTTCTTGATACTTTTTCATATTTTTTTTTCCATTTTTTTCTTATTAGACGATTTCAGGGACTAAATTTATTTTTTAATTACTTTAAAGTAAAGAAATGAATTTATTAAATAATTTGAAAGTTGACACTATTATTTGTTAGTTTAATTATATGCCTTAAGTGTACTTCTCATGGGTGTGGTTTACAGATTCTTTTTGTAAATTTCACAAATTTTGCAAAAAGGTAGATTGCAAATGCGAATTTTTATTTATTATTCTTCCAGTTTTTTTTTAGCAATTGCTTGACTTCTGAGTTGTTAAATTAGTTGAATTTTCAAAACTATCATACAGAGTGATCACTTTTATGCCTATTAGATGCTCAAGTTTTCATAGCCAGATTTTGATCATACTTGATTTTATACCACCAAGAAGAAGAATTCAACCATGTATAACATGTGTATGTGTTTGGACCAAATTATTATTATTAAAATTATCAACCAACGCATATGCTTACTTACTTTGATATCCGAATTCAAATACAGGGTATTTCAGAACTTATCCAAAAAAATTTTTTGAATGTATAAGGAGCAAAATTGAAAAAGAATTCAAAATCAATCGAAAAGGGCAGTTCGAAAATGATTTAAAATTACACTTCTGCACGAACTGGAAACTGGTCCACTGTAAAACCTGACTTTGTGCAAGGTAAAGCATGCAGCAAGCAGCGACCAGTATGACGGCAAAGTATAATAAAAAATGAACGGACAAAATAAATTAAAAGAATTTGCCAAGGAAAGAAATAAATAAAATTTTACACCTGTTTTATATCAGCAAATTCAACTGCTTTTGCCGCTATTGTTATTATTAATAGAATTAATTTGTGGTTTTAATTAATAAAATAATTGATGTTACAACAACCGTTTAAAGTTTTGTCCACCGACGTGTAAACACTTAAACACATTTGGGCCTGTCTTACCCAGTTTCTACGAGCTAATACAAATGTTTCTGGTTCTTGTGTGTTTTGTACTCATAAGTGATTAGCATAGCCACACTGTTAATTGGGACATTCCTTGTACTTGTCGAGCGATTTGTCTGGTACATATTCGGGAATTCTCTTCAACAATCTCTAAAATGTGTTCCTTAGCTGTGCAATACACCGTGGACACTCTGGACCTTCATTTCTTCTACAATTCGGTTGCGAATTTCTCATGTCACGCCTGCGTTGCACTATTGTGGTAAAAATAACTGCATTTGTCACGTTACTGGGAAATAATTCTGCGTACAGACAAGAAGCTTCTAAAGCATTTTATCTTACTTC
This sequence comes from Monochamus alternatus, assembly GCA_037114965.1. NCBI lineage: Eukaryota > Metazoa > Arthropoda > Insecta > Coleoptera > Cerambycidae > Monochamus > Monochamus alternatus. Next base: position 113,041,665 of record CM073426.1, on the reverse strand, counting down.
ACCATAAATTAAAATGATATCCATCAGCTCCGAGTTTCTATACACAAAGCCATATTTGACACATGAAACACTATCGTAAAAATGTTAATATCGAGTTAATAATCGAGTTCACCTGCATTCCGATGATGCTAGAAATTATCGTAGCCCAGCGATGTAAAGGATGAAAATACTGCAACTTCAGTAATTTTTTTTTGTCGGAAACTAAGGATTTTACAAAGATTTTTTTTACGACACTGATTTTTCATTCCCAAATTTATTTAGTGAATCACCCTGTATGGAGACATAAGAAAATCAAAAACTGACTGAAAATTTAAACATCTAGTAGGCATAAAATTTTGTTTCTAGCTTTATATGAAAGCTTATACCACTGTCTGCTAAATCACAGCACCCATGCTTTATCCAGTCTATTCTATTTCCCTGTTGCAGTGACTCATCGCGCTTAACGACAATACTCTGGGTTACTAACCCGGGTGAGCTCAGGTAATAGATGTCACGTGCCCTAAGTTTCAGGATCATTTACTCGGTTGTTAAAGTTTACGAATGGTACTACAGATTTGTTGTTGTTTTATGTGCATACAACATAACCTCAAATCTCTGTGCTTTTTGTTTCTGTATCTAAAGGTATAAAATATTATTAGGGGCATCAGATAATTGGATTGCCAGTTTCGAGGCACAGTCGTTCAAGAACTTGTGTAGGATGATAGTGATCATTGTAAAAATGATATCACGTTCATCCATATTTGAGATCACTTTCTCCATCATCAACATATTCCATTTAAAAAATTGGATAATAAAATAGCCAGGTATATTGTTGCAGTACGTTATATTTACCATAAACAGGTTGGTAAACCTCATTCATATGTCTTCTGACAATAGATTCTCGGCAAATAAACTCGCAATTTTTGTATCTTGTAAGATTTTCTTCTTCTATCATATTTGCAAATAAATAAATATTTATCTAACCTGAAAATATTGTTCTGGGTTTAATTTACCCTGTTGTTGAGGAGAGTTAGAAAGAGGTAACTCGAGTCAGTAACCGAGTTCGTAACTCTAAAGAAACCGAACACGGATAAATATAACTGGGTTAGTAAACGAACACCGCTTTCTGTGATCGAGTTAACTCGGGTAGGTTTCCGAATATCAAATGTCCAATTCTGACATTTACAACCCTGCCATTTCTGATTCCAAATAGTAACACTGAAGTCGCCACACTATTGTACATTACAGAATTCTATATTGAAATTCGGTTGATTTGGCAGATAAGTATTACACAGGCGATGTGATTTAGCAGATGATGTGTATACTATATATTAAAGGCTATCAAATTTCATAACATTTGCGCTAAAAATAAAAAAGTTATGAAAGACAAAAGAAAAAACTCTTACAATTTTCAGGCGCTATTTCAGGACCTACACAAAATCTAATACCTAATATTTCTTTTTAGAAAATTGAAAACCATAAAATGTGCAACTGTTTCCTAATTTAAGCTACCATACATATATTCTATCTACTAGGCGGCATAAAAGTCGCCTCTGCAACAGTAATTGTTAAATTTTGAATTAAAGTATTACAGGTTTTATAATTTGTTATGTTTGTAATCAAAATGGATATTTATTGATGCAATAACAGTTGAAATCAAATTTATATAACCTCACATGATGATAAAGATAGTAATATAGTTCAACCAGTGTTGCCAGTGGATTAGAGTAAAAGGTCCCTAAAAAATTTGTGAAAAGGTGCTATGTTCTGCTACGACTCAAAATTAAATCAAAACTAGTTTAATTGTTTATATTATTACATAATAAAAACAGCAAAATGTGTTTAAAAAAATAGGTTAAAATCAATAAAAAACAAATTTATAAATAAATAAAAAAAAAAACAACAGCTTCGATGGCTAATTTAATTCTTATAATAACCAGCCATAAGGTTACAGCCCACTCAGTTTGGACATATTTCTTATAAGACTTAAGCACTCTCTCTACAACAACATTCCCATGTAAAATGTTTAGGATTATTAAAGCCACATGTTCTACATTCTTCAACAAATGGTTATTACTATAGATTTTAAGGTCCTCAATTTCATACCAAAACTAGGTATATATAAGGTATAGTATATAGGGTGTCCCAAAACTAATGGGATACAGATTTACCTTGGTTCATTTGTGGTTAATAAAAAAGTTACAGGACGTTAAAGTTCAAATTTTGAATTCGAAATTCTTAAAATTCTAAGAAAGTTTTCAAAGGATTCTTTTGAAATTTTGGATTAGGGGGTTTATTGGGATAAGAAAAACGAATCCGTACTTAATTTTGCTGTAGACGCTAGAGGACGCTACGAAATTGGTTGAAAAAACTTTTTTATCAGTGTGTATGAAAGTTTTAATAGAAAAATATTGTTCTCCTATCTATTTTTCACAAATAAGGTATACTTGTTTTATATCCACAAATGGATTATTTTGATGTAAGGAATCTACTCATGCTCTGTGTTCCATTAATTTCGGGACACCCTGTATATAGGACTTTTAAGGAAGTTTTTTGTTCTCGTGTGGAAATATATATGTTTATTGTTAAAAATTTGTAAGTTTCAGGCTCATGAGGGACTAATATATTTTATGTAGCATTTTATAAAATTTGTAACCCAAAAATGACTAGCACTATATATATTTATTTTGTTTTCAGATGTGAAAAAGATTTTGATTGAATTTTTGAAAACAGTAAATCAAGATTTTGCAGAGGAATTTGCAAATTCCGTATCTGCACTAGGACCAGAAGCAACTGAATCTATCCAGAAACTTTTTTCTTAACGTTTATCCTCCTTTTTTTTTGTAATCAGTGGTACGCCTTCTACCATACAATAGCTTTAATATAACATATTTGATATTATATAGACACAAGTGCTTATAATTGAATGTTTACGATTATTTATTTTATCAGTAATTTAACATGTTTTATTGAATTTAACCCCACATTTCTATTAATAAAGTTTGTATTAAAATTTATTTAATATGGCAGTTGTTTGTGCCTTTGTTACTTTTATATTTATTACTTTTAAGTTCATTTAAATACTGCATTGAGTTATTGAAATGATTTTATATAAATATGTGTCAATAAATTATTCATACATTTTTGTTGTGTTCATTCGCAAACCTAGAAAGATTGTGACTGCGCCAACCAAAAGACCCTTATTGTCGCTTATGACCTTGAGGAAATGATAGTTCTATTTAAAAACAAAATTTTAATCTGCTTTTATTATACAGGGTGTAACTTTAAGTGGGGGCCCCCTTTTGGGGGGGGGTAGTAGTACATGTTCCCTAGAATGCTAATCTCTGAAATTAATTCTTGTTAAGCAAATAGTCGAGTTTACACTGTTGCCAGTTGCTACCAAGTATGTAAGTAACGGAAGTAGTGACTCATACTTTTTGCAAAAGTCTTAATCGATTTTTATTGCAGCTTCTCTGCAATTCTGGGGAATAATTTAGTGATTTGTATAGTTACCACCATACGCAAAAATTTCTAGGCTTGAAACTGCCTTCTTTCGCTTCTACTTGATTGTTATTGTCACTTCAAATTTGAATAAAGCGTTTGGTTTTTTATGTGCATTCAGGTTGAAGTGTTGGTATCACTTCTATTTAGTGAAGGGATAATCGAACAGTTTTCAGAATCGAATACTTTGATTTCGAATACTTTTGAGAATCGAATGTTTATTCGAATACAGTGAATCGAATTGTTGTTCTCCGGCCGATTCGTATGTGAATGCATGTTTCGGTTTCTAGTTTGAAAGATGATTACTATATACTATGAATAGGCATCTCAAGGTCAAGACACGTGCAGTGGGGACTGTTGACAGTCGCTGTAAATGTTTTTTTAGAGGCCGAGCCGGAACTTTTTGTAGATATTTAAAATAAAAATATTCGAATTCAGACATTTGAATGATAATAAAAGATGGATAATGGGAAATAATGAAGCATAGACAAGGATGCACACGATTATTTACTATCCGAAATTCGAATATTGAACAACATTCGGTCGACGCGGCGGCGAATTTCAGTCGTGTTGTTGGTTTCTTCTAAACAAATTATGCTCGACAATGGCGAAAATCCAGTTTGTACTTCTGTTATAAGAGATATAAGTTTAAAGGGAGATATAACTTGCGATGCTCCCATACGTTAATTTGTCTCGTCTGTGGCGCCCTTAACACGCACCTATAGAATGGTAACCGTCAACGGGCAGTACCAAAGCGGGAAAATCGTAAAATAACAAATGGTCAGGCAGCCGAATATGCTACAGCTTCATTTTGATGTTTTATTTAGATTTAGTTTCCATTTTGTCACATAAGGAGTATATAGTCAAGGATAAGGAGTAGGAGGTTTTAACAGGGTAGATAATTTTGCTATACCAATAAAGAAAAAGCTAATATGGTTAAAGCTTACTTTTTATCAAAAGAAGACAACGGCTGCAAGAAGACAATTTCAGATGGATTATTCCGTTCGACGCATACCAAATAAGAAAATATTTGTAAGATTGGTTCAACATTTAAGAGGTTATGGAAGTTCTGAACACCAGTATGCTAATGTTGAATGAGAATAAACTCGGAAAGTAAGAATCTTGAACCAAACATTTCAAATACCGTAAAAGAGGACTGTAGTCGCTTAAGTAAAAAGGGTAATACAGGGTGTCTGGAAATGATGAGCAAAAAATTCCAGACCGAAAATAAATGCTACCTCAGTCTATAACATTTTTTCCAAAACTGATTATTAAGGGAGTTACAGGGTGTTAAAGTTCAAATTTTATTTTCGATATTTGTAAATAATTTCTTAAGAAATCCAAATATTTACATAAAATTTGTAAATCGGGGGTTTCTGCGGACGAGAAATTCAAATATGTTTCTAATTTTGACGTCACTAGAAGAGGGCGCCGCTTATGGCACATCATGTTTCTTTTAAATGACAGAACTTTTTGCTGCTTAGTATACCCATCGGACCTGTTTTGTGCATCTGACTATTGAAACAAACGATTGTCATTGTCATCAAAAAAGTGTTTTTGAAAACAATGAGCGATTCAGAAGAAATTATTTGTACTCTTCAACTGAGAGAAGCCGTTGAAAGTTTGGAAAAAGATTTGTGACCTAAGAAGAGTCGTGCAAGGTATGATAAAGTTTATGACGTTTGAGTATAAGTTGGTGCTTGCAGAAAGGTGTTCAGAAAGCTGTTTCTGAGACTATTGTGCTGTTATATTTTAGCGAAATTGCCAAGATCAAAAAGCGATCACCCTTTGGTTCATTTACTCAATGTTGCGTACTATTTTAAATATTAAAGTTATTGACATTTTTGAAACAACAAAATCTAGGATATGAATCCAAAAAGTCAAGCACTTTTTTCAGTGAGAACATTGCGGCAATTTTGAAGAATGCTCCTGATTATATGCAAAGATTGCACTCATAACTAGTGTACCAGGCACGACGAAGTGACGAACTAAAATCAAATTGACCGATGTCGCTGAATGTCGTGAAAAATAAGGTTGACATCGAAATTCCAACATCGAAAACTTACCAGCCTAGACTATTTATAGTGAGTAATAAAGAATGAATAACATTAAATAAAATATATGTTGCACTTCGTTTAGACATTTTAAATGACTTCTTTTTACAATTAAGATTCGGTAAAACCACTTGCCAGCCATTTGGCCACAATACGACATACACGGAATATTGCTTCTGAAGAACGGCAACCACGCTATTGGTAAATAGCGGTGGTGACATTCTCCAGTTGAAGAGATTAGGGAGATGTGAATCATCCATCGTAGTCGAAAGGTTAAATTTTGCATAAAAATATCTGACGAAATTCCAAACTCCAGTGCTAAAAACGTTACCATTTCTACGCAGGATGTTCAGGATGGATTAACCATTTCTGTTGCGGCTTATAACAAATCGAATGCCATAAATAATTTAATAAAATAATTTGTAATACTTATGTAAATACAATTTGTTGAGAACGTACAAATAAGATATTTTTTGAAATAAACATTTTGGTTATTCAATGAATGTTGACATTTACCTGGGTTGAAAATAACATTTATCTGGGTAGAAAGTAATCACTTTCCACCCTGGATATATGTTTCCTGCAGACACTAGACATTTGATCAATTTGTGGCGAGAAATACGACGAAAAATTTATAGCATTATAGGAACATAGCCTGAATCATTACAAGACAAGGCAATATACATCTTACATGAGTGTAGTCTTATTATTCAACAAATAATACATAATATTAGACAACATGCAATATCTTTACTTACTGTATGGAGGCTAATGGTAGCTATTTTCAGCATCTAATAGAGTAAAATTAATGGTAATTGACAATATCACTTCCCTTGTAAAATTTTTAGGGTGAAGGTCGCTCTCGTTTCCGAGTCCGAACGTTTATTTAGTTTTTGCGTAAAAATGAGAAAATCTGAGTAGCAAGCAAATTTTTGGCGGTTCACACTGTTTAGGTAGGTTCACTTTTCGTTAGCAGTTAGTATCTTTGATTTTTAAAAGGTAAGGTAAAGCACCATGCCGCAACGGTGTTGTAGCATTGTCAGTGTAGCACATGACAAATTGCTTGCACCAAATATACAAAGTGTCCCACTTTTCATGGAGCCTTAAAGTCACTTTAAAAGTTTCAAAGTATTCAGATATCAGGTGAGCGAGATACCAAGGTGGGCTCCATGGCTGGTTGCAGAAACCATTGCTTTGTATTATGAATTTGTTCTTGCGTAAGTGTATATTCCCGGATTTGTGGAAGGAGGCAATTATTAATTACTCCTATCTTCAAGAGTGGGGATAAAAGTTCCATTGAAAATTATCGTCCTATATCTGTGCTCTGTGCCCCAGTTAAAATATTTGAAAACATTATTCATGCTAGAATTTTCAATCACGTTAATCTAAATATCACTGAGAACCAGCATGGTTCTTCCCAACAGATCGATTAATACAAATATGTTGGAATTCAATACTAATGTCAATACAGCTCTTCAAAGTGGACTCCAGGTGGATGTGTATACACGGATTTTAAAAAAGCGTTTGATAAGGTGGATCACAACGCGTTATTGTGTAAGCTACATCAAGTTGGTTTTACTAACAGTGCACTAATATTTTTTAAGTCTTATCTATCTGTGTGTCTTTGTTCCGTTAAATTTAATAATAAGATGTCCGATAAGTTTACAGCGATATCAGGTATACCTCAAGGTTCCAATCTGGGACCTTTATTATTTATCATGTTTATTAATGATTTGCCTAGTTATTTGTGTTGTAATTGTCAACTGTTTGCAGATGACTTGAAGATATATAGGACAGTTCAAGATCTGTCAGAGTGCCATTTATTACAGAGTGATGTTGATAATGTGTATACATGGACGGTCAATAATAATTTAATGCTAAATATTAGTAAATGTTCTGTCATGAGCTTGACGAGAAATGTAAATGCTATTATAATTTTGATTACACTGTGCACGGGAAGATCTTGATTCAAGTTAATCAAATTACTGATCTTGGAATAAGTTAGGATTCCAAATTAAATTATAAGTCACATATTTTTAGAATTACTGCCGAGTATCCTAATTATTGAAGCATCAGAATGGCACATTTGAGAAATGAATTACAGATTCACGCCTGTACGATAGGAGTAATCTAAATGCTATGCTTTTTTGTTATAAATTAGTTAATAATCTTGTGGATTCTAAGAAACTTGTGTATCTATTGCGCTTTTATTCACCTCTTAGATTTACTCGTTACCTTGCTAACTAAATTATTTTACTTCAACGTGTGAACTGACTGACTTATATTATGTTAATTGTAATTTATTAATTATTCTACTATAGTCTGTTTAGAAATGAAAGAGAGTAATAAAAGCTTATTATGTATACAAATCGTAAATAAATGTAGCACTGGTGCTTATATTCAATATTTTTATATTATGTATTATCAGTATAGATGAGGTGTACTTTTAAAAAAAACTTTGTGTGATCGCACCGTACTAAATTGTAGCAGGTAGCTAAAATTTAATCCCCGACAATCCATCTTTGTCTATGCCGCTTCAATTTCTCGGTCCATTTTTTTTATAAGTAAATAATATAAAAACAGCATTTAAAAACATGAGGCAACTTAAAGCATCATAACCGGGTTAAGAGAGTTTTTAGTAACTCAAATAAAATTATTCAATATTATTATCAAAATATTTATTTAAATTTAATGAATAGACTTTTATTCCACACAAAAATATATGTATTTTGAAAATTCAAATTATGGTGAGTAAATGTAGTGTTGTATAAATGTACATAAAGAAAATAAAAAAGTAGGTATATTAAAATTCATCGTCTGAATATTCTGATCAATTATCTTCGCCTCCTAAATTGATAACGATAGGTTCCACAGTAACGTCAATTAAATTATCGAGTTCCCACATGTTCTCCTCTTCTTTTTGTACATGATGTATACATCTTCGCCAGTTATCTGCAGTTTTAAGGAATTTTTTAACAAAATTTTCACGTCATTAATTTAAACGTCGTATTATTTCGCGCTACATCTCCTTTTACCTGCGCCCAGACTAATTCGATTGGGTTAAGTTCACAGTGGTAACCATAGTACCGTTATTTGGCGATTTGTTGCCATTTCATCAATAATATATTTTTTCTGATCTTTATTAAGATTGACAAGTGTCAAAAGTTCCTTTTTCACCATATTTGTTTCAAAAGAAATGTTTTTCCGGATAACCATTGAATTATATCGGTTTTCCTCCAAGCAGTCGTAGGCGTCCGCTCGGTCTGCCGTGAATGGTAACTGGCATTATCCATGACAATTAAAGACCCCGGAGGAATAAGATCAAAGATCTGTGTAATATACTCTTCGAAAACATCTGCGTTCATGTCTTTGTGATAGTCACCTGTATTTTTAGATTCAAATAAAAGTAAACCGCCATCTACAAAACCACTGGCACTACCTATATGTGTCACTATTAATCTTCACCCTTTACCTGAAGGTGCCTTGAACCCTGTTGAAAGTCCATCAAAAAATGCTTGTCGAAAACTTTTTACATTTTTATCTTGCCATACTTTTGTTACAGTATATCCCTCCTTGACCCAAGTTTCGTCTAGATAATAAATATTCCTCCCTTCGTCACGGAATTTTCTAATTGATCTTAAGTAGGATCTTCGCCAACAAATAATTTCATCTTCATTGATAAGAACTGTTTTCCTGTTCTGCTTTTCCCAGCAAAAATTCTCTCTCGTAAGACGGCCCATAATTTGCTTCTACTGATTTTTGGCAAATCGTTGTCTTCTGAAAGTTCACTTAAAATTTTGTTTAGCGTTGGTATTTCTTTTTTAAAATAAAATGAGTGTACTTTTTTGCAAATGACATTTTTGAAGAAATCATGTATAACGACTTTTGATCTCCCTGTAGATGATTTTGGAGGATCTGCAGTATCTTGTTCATTTTTTGTTTCCTTTAAAAATCTGTAGATAGTCGATTTTCCAATCCCTGTCATTTTGGGATACTTTTCCACGATGTCGTCAACACTGTTGGTAGGATTTTGATGTTTCAATGCATTAAATACATTTAATATAATAATCTTCTCATTCTGAGACAGCGCACATCTTTTCACGCGTTTAGCAGGCACACGTAATCTGATAAGCTCGACATTTTACCCAAACAATATTATATCCACTGGCACAATAGTCACTAAACACAAGAATTTTACTCTACTGCACGTCTTCGTATATTCAGCTCTAAGACTGGATTGATCTGTCACAATACACTGGCTCCTGCCCTATGATGTATCCAGTAAAATATACTAATGTGCACCCATTACCTGTTAGCATTAGTGTTACCCGATAATTCCCTGAAACGAAATATTACCACGCCCATCCCCCGGTTCTTATTTCGGGGTTTTATTACTCTCTTTCATTTCCAAACAGACTATAATTATATTCTTCTGAATTGTCACGATTGTATGTACTATTATGTTGAGTTGTTATTGTTATTAATCCCAACTCTTGTAAGTAATCTTGGCAGTAATGCCTGTTAGGGTTGTTGTTTAATAAATAAATAAATAAATAAAAGTGGAACACATTATATGTGTTTTAAGCATGAGACAGTCGTGTATATATAGTACCTATAACCAAAGTTCATATATTTTAATAATGGTTAGACTTTCTTAAACGTCCAATTCAAAATTAGGGGACATACCGTATCGTCCCTTTGCTCAAGGCTTAAAAATCATACCTTAGGGTACTTTCAAAGCCTCCGGAAAACTGCGCGCGGCAGCAATATGCAACACGCCAGAAAATTTTTATTTTCATTATCTTCAGCGTCATCCTTCTCCTTATCGTATTAGGAGTAAGCAACACACACATGCACATGTGAGCATGTGGTGTTGTATATCCCAGAAACCTATTTATAGAGTAAAGTATTATCAACAGGAAGGGGTAATCTATTATTGGAATAAAGCTATGGTCGTTTTCCTCGATTAATCCATAATGATCTTGTAGAATATAAAATAAATGAACGTACGACTTCTTTATTGTACGTTGTTAAATTTTGTCAAACTCTGTGTATATAAAGTCCCAAAAAAGGGTTTTCTGGTTAGTAAAAATAAAATCTTTCATAAAACAGCTTCAATAAATAACATAAAATAAAGAAAATTTGGAGAACTGTAACTGTACCTGGGCCAATTTTGTTAAAAGTTATGTATATGAACTTTCAACAATACTTCTCACAGATGTTGATTAAAAGACTTCAATAAATAAATCAGATATTGTATACTTCTAATTTGAACCTGTCTAGTTTTGCAAAACATTATGTTTTATGTTTCAGAAAAGCATTTGTTTGAACATATGTATTTTTTCATCAAAAGAATCAATAAGTACTGTACTGTAATGAAGTAAGAAATATAAAAAAAATATTTAAGAAAAAGTTGACTCGGGAATTGGGTCGAAACGCTACGCAATGAACCACAAAAGTAAGCAAATGTTTAAGCTTTATCTAATAAAAATACTAGGATAGGATAATAGCACATACATTTTGCTCTTAGTTTTTTTTTTATCAATATACATATTAAACACTTCAGTGGATTTACTGTAAACATATTCATACGTTTTACAATAAAAAAGTCAAGGGCGAACCAATACGAAAAATAACTTATACGTTATGAAATGATTAAAATTTGTAAGATTAATAACGTGGAACAGCCTTTACGCGAGCTATTAGATCTTCATTCATGCGTTTCATATATAATTGCCTACAAATGAAATTAATTAGTTTTTCCGTAAATTAGAAGAAAATTCCTGTGCTTAAACCATTTAAATTGTTATTTATTCTGTGTATTTATATGTTTACCAAATGACGATTTAATTTATAAAAAATATAAAAATGTAAATCCATGTGTAAGTTAACTTAGGTTGTAGATGGAGGAATTTGGTCTTGCCACTTAAATTGTGATTGAAATGAAGTAGAAGTATTTGGTAATATGCTCTGTGTATTTGGTTCATTTTTTAAAATACAAATACAAACATACCCAGAATATGCTATGAGCTGGGTTCTTATACATTTCGTACGTATTTTTCCCTGCTGAACAGTATCAACAAATACAAATTTCTCCTAAATGTCTGAAGATATTTTTTCTCCAATTGAATCGCTCGTTTCAAAAACGACGTAAGTCACTTTTTTACGAAATTCACTTTTTACCACGAAACGAATCTTCATTAGAAGGCACACGTTCCGAATAAAAATGACACAAGTCCCATTTACCCTTACATAAATAATGCAAAGTCGCATCCTATGTTCGTGACAAAACCAACATTAGTCGTTGACTTATGTTGTTCTTGCTCCGAACGTTTTTATATACGAGTAGGTATGGTATGGATAGTCGGTCGATCGTACTCCATTTTTGCGATTTGCTTATTCAAAACTCTTATTTATGTTCCACTTAGTAACTAAGTAATTTTTTTAGTTGCAAAAACCAATGCTTTCGAGCATTTTCGGTAGACGACTTTAACTTCTGCATAAAGAAAATAAACGGCTTTAGTACCAAAGACGAGCAGGAACGACCAGGACTTTGGTATCACTAAAAGGAAAATAAACATGATCGCGTCTTTATTCCAGATCAGTACTATACCATTATGACTAATACTAGTCCAAATTTTAAAGTATTTGTCATTAAGACATATCAGATTTATAACTTCAGTAAATGGTGGCCTCTTCATTATAAAAGAAACTGCTTATCCGATGAATCGTTTGGGAAGATAGTACACAAAGAACAAAAACAGTCATTTACACCGTCCTTATTCATGTCCTTTGAATACAATCACAATAAAAAAGGAGTTGTTATAGCACATGACTTTATTGATGGTTTAAACTATCACAAATCATGCCATTGCATTTCCACCGACACAACAGGCGTATCCAAATAATTGTGTTCCAATAAACCCCAAAAAAATAGAAAATATTCGACAAGTTCAGTCCCACATTCTTGATCAGTATAAGCCATTTTATCAAGAAATCTTGCGACGGTCAACAACATATACTGCATAAGGAGATACAGAAGATGATAATGAATATGATTACTTTCCATAGTGTAAAAACACTTGTAATAACGTTAATAAAAGTTATTTTACTGTCCATTGAGTGTGTTTAATTTGTAGTACTTGATATGTAAGAAAATATTACAGACTACTTTTATTCTTTGCATAAACTGCGTAAGATATCAAAAATATTTTTTTCTCAAGAACACTGTTTGGTAAAAACTATTGTGTGTATTTTTTATGTATAAGCATATTCTCACATCAATTTAAAATTGTTTGGTTACTTAATTTATTAAATTTATGTAATTATCCAGTTTTTTGCTTCTCCTATAAAATTGCATTTTAGTGACTTATGTTGTTTTTGAAACGAGTGATTCAATTTAACACTCGATCAATGTTAATACATAGCCACGCTTTGAAGTAAATATCAATAAAATGCATTGATGCCATGGTGGTAATGTAGGGGTAGTCGCTCTTTGTTTCATCCTGTTTTTTTTTTTATACTCCATATTTTGATGGCTTGTGCATCATCATTGGACAGAAATTTAATTTATTTTTTTTCCATTTGAAATTTTTTGATATGACTAATATTAAACGAGAAAATTGTATAGGAATGTCAGAGTAATTGAAGAGCCACTGGTAGACAGTATATGAGTAAATTTCCACATCGTTGTGTGCCTCACGAACAAACTTAGGAATATTGAACCTCGATTGTCGGAAAATGGTTCATTTAAATCCAGACATAATGAACTGGTCGAGCTCGATATGATCGGGTAAATGGGACTAAATAAATAATTTTAAATATTGATGAAGAAGTTCTATAATTTTCACAAGATATATTTCTCGACGCCTATAAGGCAATGTCTCACAATCTGTAGTTTGGAGAATGTTACGAGAGCAACAGTTAAAGTCATACCATATTTAAAAAGCACAAGAGTTGCTGCCTGAACACTTTCCTAGAAGAGTTATTTTTTGCAAGAGATCGTTGCAAATATTAAAACAGAAATCGTATTTTCTCTAATTTTGTATTATTTACTGAAGAAACAACGTTTACAATTTAAACGACCTTCTTGATGCAGTTCCACTACAGGCAAGACAAAATATGTGGTTCATGGTGACTTAGCATACTAGTGTACGCTAATGGTTGCACCAAAATTTTCCCAGAAGATGAACAGGTCTTGTCCAAAATTCACCAACTGCTTGGCCACCGCGTTCTAGTGCAGTGTACATCCACAAAGTAATCCCGTGCGTGGAATTCACTATATAAATAACTACTATCAAAATATGAACAATAAAATACATCATAGGTACAAACAAACTTTGGAAAATTGAACACTGTAAACACGTATCTAAATTAGCAATCACCTCTACTTGCATTGCGTAAATGTACAATAATTAAAAGATAAGTAATATTTATTTTATGTTACATAATATGCATCACACATAAGGATAAGTCGTTCAGGTAATATGAACATAACTGCTATTAATAATTTGGCAAATTTTATTTCTAGAAGCACTTATAAGCCAATAATGAAGTTTTCTTTTTAAAATAGGAAGAGAAGAAGCTTTCCTTATATCCTGCGGGATTTCAGCATATTATACAATTGGACAAAAGCAAGGAAATGATTTATGACTTCTAGTGTTATGTACTGTAGGGATCGATGTAGTTTTTTCAGCAAACCTGGTGCTGTATTGATGGTAAATATGTTTTTGTTTTAAAGTGCTTGATGATTAAACTTTGGAAATATAACTGTCTAATATCAAGAATTATAGACTCTGAAAATAACATACCAGTTGGTGTAGCTGTAGCTTTTTCCAAACATTACTTTCATAATCCACTTTTGAATTGTATTAATTTTTTAAACATTATTATCATTATACCTCCCCAAACCAATATACCATAAGTAAGGTGTGTTTGCACTAAAGCGTAATACAGTATTTTTATTTGCTCTTTATTAGAAATTCTATTATAAATTTTGAATTTATATACTTATAAGTCGTCTAATTTTTTCAAATACATCATCAACGTGATGGCTATCTATAATTACACCTAAATATATTGTCACGGAATTTGCCCCACTCACACCCAAATCGACGACTGCGGTACCGCGAATTACTAAGATTGCCCCGATCGCCCCTACACGATTCTGTTAAACAAACAAAAAGCCGTGGATCGAGACGGGACTAGAAAATTTGAGAAACGACGAGAAGCGTTCGAGAGATGCTAGAAAATAGATCTAGAGATGCTAGAATATACCTGGAATATTCGTTGGGTCTATAAAAGAAAAATAAACGGCCGATTAAGTTAGTCTTGTATAAGTCTTGTATTACAGTGTTGAATTGAAGTGTTTAGTTAGAGAGATCAAAGCGATTTAGATAGCGATTAATTAAATAAGTGTTTAGTGAGTTTTAATTAGTGTTCAGTAGTGTACTGAGTATAGTTAATAAAGTAGTTGTTAATTAACAGATTGTTTTTCTGGCAATAGTAAAAATTCGGATTGGGAAATCCGTGACAATTTGGTGTCGGAAGTGGATTTAACTGGAAGTTTTAAAGAGCTTTCTGGAACCCTGTCCACAAAGTGGGATTTAGCTGGAAGTTTGAAGAACTTTCTGGAACCCTGTGCGTAAGTGGGTTTAAGTGGAAGTTGGAAGAACTTTTTGGAACCCTGTGCGTGGATGGAATAAAGACCCAAGTGTGACATATCACCGCACTCGTTGTGACTTGAGGAAGTGAACGGTGGTATTCGCGAAGGACAATCTCGAACATTCTAGAACTTTGTACGCGAGTGAGACAAAGACCCAAGTGTGACATATCACCGCACTCGTCGTGACTTAAGGAAGTGAACGGTGCTATTTGCGAAGGACATTCTCGAACATTCTAGAACTTTGTACGCGAGTGACACAAAGACCCAAGTGTGACATATCACCGCACTCGTCGTGACTTAAGGAAGTGAACGGTGTTATTTGCGAAGAACAATCTCGAACATTCTAGAACTTTACACCGAAGTGAGACAAATACCCAATTGTGGCATATCACTGCACTCGTTTCATTGTAAGGAAGGCAACAGTGATATCTAGAAATACATTCGTGGACATTCTAGAACTTTCAAAATAGAGTGAATGCCTGTAACTAGAAGTCAAGTCAACATGGATGCACAACTAGCAAAGCTGTTAGAAATGATGCAAACGATGCAGGAACAGGGACGGATGATGCAAGAGAAATTAGAAGAACAAGGACATAAAATGGAAGACCAAGCGAAGACGATGCAAAAGAAATTAGAAGAACAGGGACAGGCGATGCAAGAAAAATTTGAAGAACAAGGGCATAAAATAGAAGATCAGTCTCAAACGATGCAGGAGAAATTAGAAGAACAGGGACAGACGATGCAAAAGAAATTAGAAGAACAGGGGTATAAAATGAAAGATCAGATACAGGCAATACAACAGGAAATGAGAGATCAGACAAAAGAAATGCAGACAAAGTTAGAAAAATTGGAGAATACACTAGAAGAAAAACTAGAGGAGCAGTCATATAAAGTGGAAAAACAAGTAGAAGAGAAACTGTTAGAACAAAGAAAAGAATTGAACGAAGAACTGTTAGCACAAAAAAAGGAAATAGACGAAGAAATAAACCTGGTTAGAGAAACCTGCAAAGAGCTTCGACATAAATTAGACAAGGTAACAAAAGAGGGCGTGATCAAATCAGAAGGACCTTTTATCCGAACTCAGAAAACGAAACCCCCTGAATTCGACGGCAAGGTCTCCTGGAACGTCTATCTGCGTCAGTTTGAAGCAGCAGCTGCGGCAAACGAGTGGTCTGATTGTGAAAAGGCTACTGCTCTAATAGTTGCTCTACGAGGGGAAGCTCTTGACGTCTTACAAGGAGTACCTGCGGGGCAGCAGAATAATTACGACATTCTAAAACAGCATATGGAAATGAGATATGGGGATAAGCACCTGCAGCAAGTTTACCAGGCACAATTGAAAAATCGTCACCAACAGAATGGAGAGAATTTACAGCATTTTGAGACCGATGTTGCCCGACTGGTTCGATTGGCTTATCCAACAGCCCCGTCCGAATTCTTAGACCAGCTGTCCATCCAAGTTTTTACCGATGGCCTAAGAGATTGCAAAACCCAGCAGGCATTACGACTCGCCAGACCTAAAACGTTGAACGACGCTCTTTCGCATGCACTGGAATTCGAGGCAGCAAAGATGGCATCTGGTAGGCATGTTAAAGTTCGGGCCATCAGTGATAACAGCGATAGTATGGCAAATGGAGACATAATAAAAACGCTAAAGGAGATTATTGATAAATTCAGTCCATCTACTAGGACAAAGAAGGAACAACCTGATAGTCGAAGGGATCGCCTTCTCAAATGCTGGAACTGTGGACAGACAGGACATCTAAAAAGACAGTGTAGGGCCCCAGTCGCAGATCAGCAAAAGCGCGACTCCCAGGCTGCGCAGGAAAACTAGGTTCAGCCGGCTTGACGGGGCAAAAGCCGGCTGCGTCCTCCTACCATGCCCCACGAGAAGAAATTACGTTGTCACGTCTCCAGGACTCTGACTCCTTGCTAGTAGAAGGCAGTATTTTTGGTCGTACTTTCCCTATGGTAATCGATACTGGAGCGGCAAGAACTATTGTTCGGCCAGATATTATTCATGCTTGGCGTATTAAGAACCCTGCCAAACGTTATGTCCTTACAACAGCCAATGGACAACAACTGCCAGTCAAGGGGGAATGCGAGCTTGAAGTAGAATTAGGAGACGTCAAATTCAAACATAGAGCCCTGGTAGCAGATATATCGGATAATGTCATACTCGGACTAGACTTACTACGAGCAAAGGGGGTGAATTTAGATTTGAATGCTGGTACGTTACGGATAATGGGTGAGGAAGTAGTGCTAACGACCACCACTGAGAATAACGCTGTACGGAGACTCGTTGTTAAAGAAGATGTGGTACTACCTGCTCAGACCGAAACATTGGTTGCCACTGTAATGGATGGGGAAATGTCTTGCAGTGTAGGAGTGGTGGAACCCAGTAATCCGGATTTGTTCAATAAATCTATAGTCACCGGACGTATCCTGATTAAACCTGAGAAAACCACAATGGTACGGGTAGTGAACCTGAAAACCTTTCCACAGAAAATTGCAAAGGGAACTGAAGTAGGAGTCTGTGAACCTGTTACCATGGTCAGAACACTCAAAGAAATCCATGAAATGGAGAATAAAACAAATAAGACCAGTCTACCAGAATGTTTAAGGAACATCCTGGATAGGGCCAAGGAAAGATTAACAGAGGTGGAGGTGGAACAACTCGAAGAGCTGCTAAGTGAAAATGAAGATGTGTTTGCACTTAAACCAGGCGACTTTGGGAGAACCAATGTAGTGAAGCATCGAATCGATACTGGTTCATCGTCTCCTATAAAGCAGCCACCACGAGGACTTCCACTAGCCAAGCGAGAAGAAGTTAACAAGATGTTAATTGAAATGCAAAACGAGGGCACCATAGAGCCATCTCAGAGTCCTTGGGCTTCTCCTGTAGTCCTGGTCAAGAAGAAAGACGGCTCCACCCGATTTTGTGTCGACTACAGAAAATTAAATGACGTCACCAAGAAAGACAGTTACCCACTACCAAGAATTGACGATACTCTGGACACCTTGGCTGGTGCGCAATGGTTTTCCACTTTGGATTTAAAGAGTGGATATTGGCAAGTCGAGGTCAGCCCAGAAGACAAGGAAAAGACAGCGTTCACTACCGGAAATGGATTGTGGCAGTTCAATGTAATGCCATTTGGTCTATGTAATGCCCCTGCCACCTTTGAGCGACTGATGGAAACTGTACTTCATGGCCTGCATTGGGAGACCTGCTTGATTTACTTGGACGACGTGGTGGTGCTGGGACGCTCTTTCCAGGAGCACCTGAAGAACGTGTCCGAAGTGTTCAAGAAGTTGAAAGCAGCGAACCTGAAGTTGAACCCGAAGAAGTGCAGTCTGTTCCAAAAGGAGGTTAGATACTTAGGCCACATTATTACTCCAAATGGTGTGAAAACAGACCCGGAGAAGACAGAGTGCATAAAGAACTGGCCGGTTCCTAAAGACAAACATCAAGTTCGAAGTTTTCTCGGCCTATGCACATACTATCGACGATTTGTCCAAGGATTCTCAGACATTGCCAAGCCTCTGCATAAATTGACAGAAGACAGCATCCCGTTCGAATGGACTCCGAGATGCCAGCAAGCGTTTGAGACGCTGAAAGAGGCTCTCTGCACTACCCCGATTTTGACATACCCAATACCTGGACAACCATTTATAGTGGACACGGACGCAAGCAACATTGGAATTGGCGGAGTTCTTTCTCAAGTACAAGATGGTCAAGAGCGAGTAGTGGGCTACTTCAGCAAAGTCCTATCAAAAGCCGAAAAGAACTATTGTGTGACTCGGAAAGAATTACTTGCCATCGTCAAGAGCCTAGAACACTTTCATAAATATCTGTATGGCCAAGAATTTCTCCTAAGAACGGATCACGCTTCCCTTAAATGGCTGCTACAGTTTAAAAACCCTGAAGGACAGATGGCAAGATGGCTGGAACGGCTGCAAGAATATCACTTTGTTGTTGAACATCGATCCGGCAGGAAACATGGAAATGCAGATGCCCTTTCTAGGAGACCCTGTCCTGTCAACTGCAAACACTGCAGTAGTCTTGAAAGGAAAGAGAACATCTCATCAGTTCCTTGTAAGGTGGTAGCAGCCCAACCTGAAGACCGATGGAGTTCAGCGGCGATTCGAGAAGACCAGCAAGCTGACTGTGACATCAAGCCTTTAATAGACTGGAAAGAAGCCAACAACCGACCCTCTTGGGCAGAAGTCAGTAGTAAAAGTCCAGCATTAAAGAGCTATTGGGCTCAATGGAATTCCCTGGTGTTGGAAGACGGTGTCCTAAAAAGAGCATGGGAGAACAATGACGGAACGGAGGTCAAGAAACAAGTACTACTCCCGAGGTCCCGGGTCAAGGAAGTGCTGCAGGAAGTACATGGAGGTACTGGGGGTGGACATTTCGGTATCAATAGGACTCTACAGAAGATTAGGGAGCGTTTCTACTGGTTGAGCTGTAGGACGGATGTAGAAGATTGGTGCCGAAAATGTGACATATGTGCAGCAAGCAAGGGATCGAAGACCCGTTCCAGAGGCAAAATGCGCCAGTACATCGTAGGGGCGCCGTTTGAGAGGATTGCCATTGATATCGCTGGCCCCTTTCCGAAAACCCAAAGTGGAAACCGATATCTGCTAGTAGCCATGGACTACTTCAGCAAATGGCCGGAAGTATACCCCCTTCCCAATCAAGAGACCACAACCGTAGCAGAAGCGCTAGTCAATAACCTGTTCTGCAGATTTGGTGTGCCCATGGAACTACATTCAGATCAGGGCAGAAATTTCGAATCAGGCGTATTCCGAAAGGTCTGCGAGCTTATGGGAATCCGAAAAACCAGGACCACCCCACTGCATCCCCAGTCAGATGGTATGGTAGAACGCTTCAACGCCACACTAGAAACCAATCTGAGGATGTTTGTGAACGAGAACCAGACAGACTGGGACAAGCTCATTCCACTCTTCCTGTTAGCTTACCGCTCAGCTGTCCATGAAACTACAGGGAAGACTCCCGCAAGGATCATCTTTGGAAGAGAGCTTCGCCTTCCCGCAGATTTGGTATTTGGTCGTCCTGCGGAACAGCCCTCAGATCCAGACACTTATATCCATGATCTAGAACAAAGACTAGCAGTCGTACACGATCAAGTCAGATCTCGAATGCGACTAGAGAGCGATCGCATGAAAACTCGATACGACGTCCGGGCCAATACAGTCGGATTCCAACAAGGTGACCTGGTGTGGCTGTACAACCCCACGCGGAAGAAAGGAAAATCGCCTAAGCTACAGAACCGTTGGGAGGGCCCCTACACCGTCATTAAAAGAATCAATGATGTCGTCTACCGGATACAGAGGACTCCTAAGAGTAAGATGAAGGTCGTCCACCTGGAGTGTCTGTCCCCGTATAGAGGTGTATCCGATCGGGACGATCGGTCCTAAGGAGGGGGCAGTGTCACGGAATTTGCCCCACTCACACCCAAATCGACGACTGCGGTACCGCGAATTACTAAGATTGCCCCGATCGCCCCTACACGATTCTGTTAAACAAACAAAAAGCCGTGGATCGAGACGGGACTAGAAAATTTGAGAAACGACGAGAAGCGTTCGAGAGATGCTAGAAAATAGATCTAGAGATGCTAGAATATACCTGGAATATTCGTTGGGTCTATAAAAGAAAAATAAACGGCCGATTAAGTTAGTCTTGTATAAGTCTTGTATTACAGTGTTGAATTGAAGTGTTTAGTTAGAGAGATCAAAGCGATTTAGATAGCGATTAATTAAATAAGTGTTTAGTGAGTTTTAATTAGTGTTCAGTAGTGTACTGAGTATAGTTAATAAAGTAGTTGTTAATTAACAGATTGTTTTTCTGGCAATAGTAAAAATTCGGATTGGGAAATCCGTGACAATATGATTTTATTTTTAGAGATTGTCACTTGTTGTTGATTCACTACAATAGTAATGGTGTTATATTTCGGTAAAATATCCTGGTAGCAACTATAAAGTACATATAATGTTTGGTCATAGTGTATAAACAGTAGCCTACTGTTCCATTCAACCATTCAATTGTATTTACGAAATCTTGCTCAATTAAATTCTTTATTTGAAGACAAGATGGTCCATTGTAAACTACTACTGTGTCATCC
This sequence comes from Monochamus alternatus, assembly GCA_037114965.1. Classification (NCBI taxonomy): domain Eukaryota; kingdom Metazoa; phylum Arthropoda; class Insecta; order Coleoptera; family Cerambycidae; genus Monochamus; species Monochamus alternatus. The sequence continues at coordinate 113,020,318 of CM073426.1, read as the reverse complement.
GCAAAAGCAACAATTTCACCCTTAGTATTTAGCTTGAAGGTGTCATTTATATAAATGTTAAATAAAAGTGGGCCCTAGACTGCGTCTTGAGGTATACCGTATTCGAAATGCATGAATTTTAAAGCAGTCTCTCTAAATTCTATATTTTCCAAAACTTCAAATAATTTGTTATGAGATACTGTGTCAAAGGCCTTTGCTAAATCTATAAAGACACAAATAGCTGATCTACTCTCATCTAGACTACTATATAAATTATTTGTCACTTCTGCCATAGCTTCTTCAGTACATTTAGTTTCCATGCAACCTGTTTGATAAAATATGATATTTGCCAAGGATATTAATACGGGTCTTAAGAATTTTTTTTAACTAGACGTCTTATTAAAGATATCGGCCTGTAGCTTATTACTTCAGTTTTGTACTCGCTTTTGTAAATATGTTTTATTATAGTATTTTTAAATATGTCTGGCAATATACAGCAATTAATACATTTATTTGTTATATTGGAAAGAGGCTCACATTGTATAATCCGCAATTAATTGCAATAATAATTAATACATTTAAATAATACCTTAATTGTGGTTCGTATTTTTTTATTTTAAAATAGTCAATACAATCAAATTTTCTCGTTTAATACCTATTAGTAATAACAAAAAATTTCAAGAGAAAAAAACTTTAAAAATAAAATTACCTGTCCAATGATGTTACACAAGCGGAGTATAAAAAAAATACGGTTTGAAACAAAGAGCGATTGCCCCTACATTACGCCCATGTCGTCAATGCATTTTATTGATATTCACTTCAAAACGTAGCTATTAGCATTAGTCGAAATATCTACATTTGAAAATTTTTATTTTTTTTTCAACTTTAAAGGGCTGTAACTCATGCATTTTCGTATCTAGGTAAATGAGTTCAAACTGTCTATTTTGATCTCTGGTTTCCGCCGTATAAGATTGGCTACATATTTTAGACACCCTGTATGTGGTACTTTTATTATGACATAACCTAACAGCTGCTGTTGGTTTCTCCCTTCTGTTTTCACCCTGAATTCATTGAATGAGTTCTTTTCTACACAATATTTATGACAAAGAATTTAGTGACTGGAGTTCTGATATTTGGAAGAAACAATAATATTTAGTATGGATTTGGTAGACTTTAAATTAACAAGCATTTAGATGCCTCTGTGTTAATTAGAAATGTGACATATAACACAATAAAAACTAAATAACAATAAAACAATAAATAGGGCAATCATCAGATAAACAAATACTCATAATTAAAATGTTAATCAAAATTTGGTGAACTATTATTTCATCCTTTGCTGATAAGTTTTTTGTTGACTTAATTCAAAATAAGGGCAGTGCCCATAAAACTAGACTTTTGGTATTATTGCCTGACCTAAATAATGAAAACAAAATTGACACTAAAAATTCGTGACCAACTAGAAGTTTTTGGTGAATATGCTTATACAAATATTTTCAAACATGTGCACATACATTTTGTGTTACCCTCTATGTAGGCACTTGTCAAAAATTTATGCTATAAATAAAAACAGCTAATATATAAGTATACCTATATATTTTTGGATCAATAATATTTTGAATCACTTTCGCATAATTTGATTAGCTACTTGTACGTTTTGATAACTATTATAGGTAGAAGGTAGATGTATAAAAGTTAGAAGATTTCATTTTGTTTTATTGAAAATGGTCCTTGTAACAGGATTAATAGTGTTTTATCAATATATTTTGAAGAAAACTGATAATTAAAATAGATAATTAATGCAAATGTGATACTGACGTAGATATATTAGTATAGTTAGGTCTGTTTCTGCGTAATATTTATGACTTCTATTTAGAGGAAGAGAAACCTACTGAAATTAATTTTTTCAATTTTAAAATTAGGAGGGCCAACAAGTTACAAGGATTTTAAAAAATATTATTTCATATTTCAATCAAAGTAGATTGATAAATAACAATGATAGTTGCTATAACAATAATTATTATTTGTGTTTCAAGTTTAAACATTAGTTAACCTTTATTAACCAAATTAAAAAATCTTCAGACTATAATTGTTCGGCTCGAATGCAAGAGATTTGGATAATTTTTTATCCGATTAGCTGTATCCTGCAGCATGTTTCTACATTTTGGTGATCAAACGGATGTAACATTTCTTTGTTCAATACACGTCATACAAAATTCGACGATAAAGAAGATTACTTGCTATACGCCGAATGCTAATTGAAGAGTTGTCAATGACAGTATGTATATCTTCATTTTGTACATTCCCTTCAGTAGAACGAATGACCATTTTTGAAGCGGGTTGACCTTCTTCTCGAAATCTACGAAATGATGCATTAAAGACTGTGTGGACAGGTTGATGTCTATTTGGGTATCTTCGTCGGTATTCTCGGACTGCTTGTTTGGCGTTCCCATTGGAATACCCATATACAAAGACAATGTCTGCATACTCTTCAGTTGTAAATAAATGCATTTCTTATGTAGCACTTTAAGTTACCATCTGCCAAAGTTTGTCATAGAGCTTGTAGAGCACCCTGTATACATTCAATTTAAGGATTAATTATTATTAATCGATATTTGAATATACTCGCGTCACGAATTCAGACGTCTTACGTCACGGCTGACGTTACACATTTGTTTTTATTGTTAACTTAATTTTCGATATTTGATCACATTAAAAACAATCATTTCTTGTAATTTAGTGCAATATATAATGCAAACTTTTAGTGTAGTATATAGTTTTATTGCTATCAGTTGCAGTTTCTTAAATATTTTGATGAAAATATAATGAATTATTCATTTGTTCGTATGACGTAAGTCGTCTGAATTCTTGTCGCGAGTATAACATTAATTTTTTACGTCAAAGGCAGTCATAGTTTTGTGATGGTACAATTTATTACCACTCTAATTCAGTATGTAAATGGGCATGAAACTAAAAAAGAAAAAAATAATAAACCAGGACACAACAGTATACAAATTCAAAGAATAATTATTTTTAATTATTGTTATATCAATAACATTAATTTTTAAAGTTTTAGAGGCAGTAATGGTACGATTTATTTATTATTATGCACTACTATGTTTTGATGTAATTAATTTTACTACTTTTATTTAAATGACGTCTACTCATATAGGCCAAGAACGCTTAAATTGTCATGGGTCGGTAAATTTGGAGGTATATGAATTAATTTTATAAGGTTATTAATAATGTTTTATTTTATGTGAAAAAACGTATCGCTAATGCACAAACATAGATTTAAAATTAAGATAATCGATAGCACAACTACTTATTACTTCCTATTTCGACACATAACTTATGTTTTATAACAGAAAATTTAAGATCGACCAAAATCTTTGGCACCTTTTCTCACTCCATTTTGTTATCATCTTATGCAGAGTGTCCCATAATGAATGGGTCACAAAGATAGTAGACGTCAAAATATCATGTAGGAAACAAACATGTCTCAGTAAAATGTAACTCATTTTGGTGATACAGGGTGTTGAAAGTGAAAATTTATTTAAGAAAATATGTAAAAAATTAATTATGTTTTTTAAGGCAACAAATCTGATAACTATTTTCATTTATTATTTTCTCATAGATGGTGCTAGTTATAGACACATTAATGGATAAATTTATCCTATCGATTTTGATATTTGACATTTGGCTGATAATAATTTATGAAAGAAGGAACTTTTCTAAGTAGAAAAACTTTCAGTTGATTTCGCTGTCTCGATATCGCGTATCAATTGTGTACCCTTCCTGGATTGAATTTGAAACATAATTGTTGAATCATAGTATTATTAAAATATTATTGAATTTTATCACACAATGAAAAATTTAATGATTTTACTTAAGTAAGTATTAACTTTTATTAGTTGAGAATGGGAGTGAGAGATAGAGCAGAAAATCAACAAAATTTAATGATTTTTTGTGACACCGCTTTATTAAATTTTAATTTCTGATTTCTTATTTTGTTATTTATTTTTGTCTGCTTGTACTTACATTTTTAAAATAAATACTTTCTATATGTGCGCATTTATATCTTTACAAAAGCATTTTATTATTGCAAACATTATAGTTAAAACAATTTCCTCATTTTAATTAAAGAATAACAAGAAAGTTTATAGCATAATATCTAAAGTCTGGTTTACACGTAATGTTTTGTCGTCAGTCTTGCATGATCCTGCCAGATTTGTCAAACAAAATTTGTTGTGTAGAAGGCAATTTGCACGTTTTGCATGAACTGAATGAGGTTTGACAAACTCGGAAAAGATAGATGGGCTGAAGCTTTGTACAAGCAAGACGGTTGATAAGTACATGAGGACATAAGTCAGTCTTATCTATGAAGTTTCGCTGTTCTGCAGTGCTGCCAGATCTACCGCTTTCGCGGTAGATCTACCGTTTTAATGGTTTGTCTACCGTTCTACCTCAAACATTTATTTGATTGTGACCATAAGATCTCAAACCCCCATTCAATGGCAATTTTGTATACAATTTTCCCTGTGCCATGATTCTACCATTCAACACGAATCGCATAGGCTTAAACATGCGAGCGTTTATTGCCTATTTACAAAACTAGCAACTTGTTTTGTATAGATCACAAAGCTTCCACTAGTGGAAATATTATATTTTATAATATTTATTAAAGTTTAAATCATTTTTCAATGCAGGTAATATACTTATCTATAAGTATGTATATTTATTGCAAATTAATGTTCATATAACATTGTAGGTACTCCTCTTATCATTTTTGCCTTTCTATCTGGAAAAGGAACGGTAAAAACAGTGAAAGTTGCGTTTTAGAAAACCAAATTCTTGTTTTTTTATTTTTTATGAATCAGGCTTCATTTTTATTATTGTTTCAAATTCCTTCCTTGTGATTATAAAAAAAATAATAAAACTTTGGTTTTTATTATTATTATTTTTAGATACAGACACACATGACAAAGTGTTACGGTGAAATTTTGGGTATAACGAAAAAGCGTTAGTTTTTATTATCTCGGGAAACCATGAGCAGTAATTAACTAGATATACAATCAATTATTCGTAAAAATTTAAATTAAATAAAAAGAATATTATAGAAGATATTTTATAATGATATATGTTTTACTTTGCATAACATTGTTTTCTAATAATCTAATAAAATGTAATCTTAACCTAGTCCTATCATGTATCTTGTTTATTGATTGTTTCAGTTGTTCAGAGATCTCTTGAAGAAAAAGAATATGACCTAGATGTTTTGGGGAAAGAAGGTTTGGTAAACAAAAGTTCAACAAGTCTAAACACATTCACAGAATATATTTTCTGTTTTATACTGAAGCTTAATAATTCTAAAATTAGGAATAAATTGCTAGATATCACAGTATTCTATTTGATTATTTCTATTATATTATATTATATTATATTATATTATATTATATTATATTATATTATATTATATTATATTATATTATATTATATTATATTATATTATATTATATTATATATCTCTATACTTTATAGATCTGTTTCCACAGGAGTCACGGAGTAGTTTGAAACCGTCAGAAGTGTTCGTTCAACTACTTCTTGTCTTCTTGAGTTACATGCACAATTTAACTTGTTGAATATTCCTAACCAATGGTAACAAGTATTATAACGTCTACCAATCGACCACTATCGACGATCAACTATATTGATAGTTACGTGTTCAAGCGGGACCTCTGTTCCCAAATGGATTCATTTAGTACTGTCGTCACATGCGCCGTTTAAACATGTATACAAATTATAAAAGAGCTTCTTGACAATATTTGAAATAAAAAAGTTTTTCATGAAAACAATTGATCTTTACGTATTTTCATGAAAATAAAATTTCAGTTTCAACGTTAACTTGTATCTAAAATGTAAAAAGTTTCGGTTGTGTCCAGACGCCGACCGTTAACACATACTCGTAGTAGCCTATAACGAGTTCTAAAGTGATTTATAAATGTGGAATGGTCACTTAATACACTAAGAAAATTTTCCGGACATAATACTTTGCTGACTTTTTAGTTAGGCTTAGGTAGTATTTGTCCTGTCCCTGCAAAATTTGTTTTAAAGAAGACTGTTTACATTTTTTTAAATGGAACATATTTTACGCCATTCAGTTGCATTATTTTTTCCCTTTATTAACTATTTAGTATGTAGCTTCATTGTTTCACCAACTGTTTATTTGCATACATTCTTCTTCAAATAACTAAAATAGAGTTCTTGAATCAATTTTGTATAATTATAAAAATGACAAAAAAATATATATAGTGTTCCATTTTCAAAAATGTATGTTTGAGTTATATTTTAAAAGAGACACCCTGTAAAGAAGTTACAAGGACGCCACTGAACTCTTCGTAAAAAACTCTGTCAGAGGCAATTTAAATACCTCATTTCTAAAAAGTAGTCCACTGTTGCGAAAACCGCATCTTTCTATTTCTTGTAGTTTCTGAGATACCCTGCAATTACAACAATATTGGGACACCGTGTACTTGTTTAATAAATTGGCACAGGACCGGCGTCCATATTTTGGCTCTTTTTTGAAATGTGGTAGCTAATTCATTACAAATGTTCTCAAGAAACTTATAACTTGTATACATTACAAACGTCACACCTTCAAGGTAAAAGCTTGGTTAAGCTAAATAGTATGGGCACCCCTACATGCACCTGTTCTGTGTCAGTTATTATGCGAGACACCATGTATACATCATTAATCTGTGCAGTACTTTATAAACCTGTATCGACCCAGACTCTTCAAGAGCGTGTTCCTGCTGAAAAGGACTAGTAAACAAAATGAGCTTAGCCGAACGACAACGACGTCATCCCTGCTGAACGTGCGGTCCGTCGATGCTACCTGCGATTCTGCGCTGCGAAAAGCTCTCTCGATCCCGGCAAGCTCACTTTTGCCGTTCGACGTTCAGGTCAGTTAAACGTGTAAAAGTGGTGGTCGCGCTTCAGTGAAAACTGTGCTGGTTTCGTTTGGTGCCTTCGTACCCATCTTAAGCCAGCGCCAACTAGTCAAACATTAGGGTGAGTTAATTTTCAGGAGTCAGTTTAAGTTTCAGTGCGTTTGTGTAATGCCACGACATGGTTATTGACTGGAATAAATACAATTACTTGAAGTCAACGACTTTTGAGTATTTACTTAAGTGAGGGTGGCTTCTTGGTCTCAGGGGGTTGTAACTGTTTACTGAGCAACCCTTGTTCTTTAAATATTGTAGTCGGTTGCAAGTGTGTCTGGGACTGTAAATTGGAACCAGCCTTTTTATAAATCGTATATTTGTAACAATTTATATTTTCATTTCCGAAAGGTACTGAATTATCCCTAAGGATAATACTCTCACATTGACTTCACCTAACATTATGTACATGCTTTACCAACAATAATGACACTCCCTCAAAACAGTTTTTGAACTTCTCAGCAATATTTCATTAAATCTCTATTGGTGAGTTAAACAGCTAAGAATTAATGTTAAAAGTTGAAAGTAGATTTCATTAGCAATACGTCAGAAGTTCAAAACAAATCGCAAAATTCATTTTACAGAGTGCCATTATTATTGCAAACGATTGTACGATTTTACATTTTCCCATATTCAATAATAATACAATCTTACATCTTAATTGTTTACACTACAAAATAGACAATTATTGCTGTGCAATTAAAGAAGATTTGAAATAACATGACATTTTAATGTAATATAATCAGATAGTAAGTCGTATTCTTGATCGTACCATTTCAACCCCACACATAACATCAATGGATAATTCCACATTTCTAAAACTATTTTTTTCTATAAATTATATATACTTGACTATAGATTCAATGAAAATTGAATGGATGTCTGTTATTTTATCGTGATATTTACAAATTAAATTTTTAGAATCTTTAGTAGAATATGAGAAATCTACAAATATACAGGGTGTACGGCATACATTATAAACAAAACATAGTTGACTTAACAATTTTTTTCTGTGACCAACGGTAACAAAATTATGACAGCAAACAGGTCTTGAATATGTGACAACATTGCTCACATATTAGCTTAGGATTTTTATGTATTTATACATAATAATTACAAATAGGCACTTACTGTGAATGGTTTCCTTAAAGCTCTTTTCACAACACAGAATAATAGTTACAACTGTTTAAAATGACTTCTGTTTCCAGAGAGTAGCCAGAGAGTTGTGTACAGATTCGTCATAAATTATCATGTCATGCATCATAAATTGTTCCATTTTTGGTTACGTACACATAAACATCAAAGAAAAATTAGAGAAAAATGGAACACACTAGCTATACTCACCACTATAATTAATATTACTTTTAGGTTATCAGTTGCAGTCTGACACTGCAACGTTATCGAACGTTACAGTATGTTACAGTTTTAACGAGTTCCTCGGAAACTTCAATTGTTTACTTCATTAATACTGATCCAAACATCAAAATACGAACAAATTACGTTACAGGCACTTTTACTTACCTTAATTATACCTTAGTTTGTAATTTCGTAACATACCTAATTATGCATATTATTGCTGTTGCATTTTTATTTTTGAAATGTATTTGTAATAAGAGTTTTTTATTGCTTTTGGTTAAATATATGTCCTTAAAATGGCGGTAGTCATATTCCGGACACTGTAGGCAATAGACAATATTATCTAAAGGATCAATAATTGTTATAAATATTATATTATTATCATATAGGTTTTACAACTCTAAAAACGAGAAATAAATATCCCGTTTGATGTGCAAAAGTTCAATTTATTTAGGAATTTCCGTAATTTTCTGCATAAAATATAAAATGCTTTACTACTTTTGTTATCTACTTTTATTTAGAATAATTTATTTCTTAATCAATAAAATTCGATGAGGATGTCGCTCAATCAATCGTTCAATAGCAATGCTGATTAAGAAAAAAATATTCTATTGTAAAAGTAAATAACAAATGTAGTAAATATGTTATAATATCCTAAACAGAAAATTACGGAGCAATTTCTAAACAACTGAACTTTTGCACCCGATATTTTAATAAATTTTCTCTTGAAAACGGTTGGAATTAGGACTCATGTTATGTAGGACTTTTTTTTGTTTATTTTGATGCATACTATCGTCTGCTAAAATTATGGTAGTCAAACACACATTTCAGGGCTATACAGTAAGTACAATATCATTTACTAAGTGTCTAATTTAATATCAGTTCCTTTCAGTTCGTTAGCATTAATTTCTTGTTCTGTTAATTATAATTATAATAATTTACAAATTAACATATTCTGTCGTCATTGATATCGTCAATATTTTATTAAATTGTGACTGACAGTAAATAAATAAAATAAATTAAATTAGGTAAACTTAGTGTATCCGCTATAATCAAAATGTGATACGGTGATTCATAAATACCTACTTAACGTACTCAAGTGTTACAAAAATTTCTTATATTTTAATTCTTCCGAACATTTGCCGACTATTTTATGTATCCATCATAAAGTAATTAATTTATCAATCATGTAAATATCTTTCTCAGTCTCAGTTATACATTACTATTTTAGAAACTGTATAGAAAATATAGTGTTAACAATAAGTTTGGTCAAATTTCACCGACATATTCTATCGATAAAAATAATGTATATAATATTTTTTTATTCAAAGCTTAATAAGGGAGTTACAAGGTGTTGCAATTTTATAATCTTATATGTCATAAAATGTCTTTGCTAGGGTATTGTACTTGTTTATAACAATTTATAACAATAAATCGTTAATGTCGCCGTATTTCTCGCCGTAAAACGATCAAATTTATGATCTTTTTAGGTACAGAAATATCAAAATATTAAACACGTAGAGTAAAAGTAATATCGAAAACAAATTCTTAATGTTGTGTTTATAAACTTTTAATATTTAAATTCTTAAATAAAATAATAGGCAGCTTTTAAAAAGTGTTTGTAAACACATATTATTTTGCTATTCTAACTCCACATTTGAACAATAATTATTTTCACAAACGAAACTGAACACTCTTATATGCAAAACTGTGTAAGTTTATGTTATAACAATATTTACAATTAAATTTTAAAAAATACGTATTTTGAAAGATTTCTGTACCTAAAAATTTGTTTGTTGGACCGCTTTCTGTCGTTATATATTCGTTGTACTTCGGTACCTTTGAATATTCGCAGGTACCATAAGATAACATTCCTGTTATTTACTAAGCTCAATATTATTCAGTTCTGAAATTTCTAAAATTAGTTGTATTTGTATAAAACACTATTTCAAGAATACGGAGCATTTAAAAGTGTTTACTTTGTTTATAGTTTTACTGTTGTTTAGTATGTATATTTTAAATTTCTAATATCGTTAAGCGTGTTTAATAACTTTAATTATCTCAATACTGGGGAATGTTACGAACACTTTACGGAGATATGTTTTTGTCAGAAATTGATTGTAAACTCCAACAATACCTATCTTGAAATTTTAGAAATAGCAATGGCGTACTCTTTTTTTCTTAAAAAATATACATTGCCTATCCAATATCTACACCACTAGAGTATATTTTAAGTTTATAAGTGCACAGATAAATACATGTCATGTTGGTAAAATATCCAAATTTTGTCAACAAACCTCAATTATTTTCATCGATGTCGGTGAAGTCTGGCCACCCTGTATATTTGCTTCAAATACACGTTAATTATTTTATATAAATACGCGTTGCAATAGTGATATGAAATTCTTTGGTAGCAATTTAGGCCTATCAAACTTTTTTAATCAGTAAGTAAGGTTGTTTAATATTTTGCATAATTTGCTTGGAATTGTTAGTTATCCCATATCTAGTGTGACAGACGCATCTAATTTGTACACTGTTATACATTATACACTATTTTAAGTGCAAATCGAATTAGCAATATGTAAATCTGATATAAGTACATATTTTGAAATAAGTGCTTAAATTCTAGGAAGAACTAGGTGAGTAACACAAAAATAATGTGGTGGCTTTACAAGAAATTAGATTAGATATTATTTTAATTAATTGTTTGCATTTATGCACCATTTGCATTCGATTTAAGCGTGCAAATATGAAATACGGTATTAAAAATTTTAACTACATTGAAATGCCCACATACATATAGTCATTAAACTGGATTCGAGGAATATTTCAGATGCATTTATTGTTTATAAGCACGTAAACATTTAACAATGTAACCAATAAATGTCATAAAGATAATGTGCAAAATATTAAATTCTAATTTAGCAAAAAAGGTAATATCCCTTCGGATAATGATATAGGAAAATAGTTAAATACTGAAAATACTGTGGTACCAACCACGAAGGATAGTGGAGTGGAAAAGGAACGATTGAGGAGAAAAATATACCTTAATCAAATATTGTCACTTTTCAGTGTTCCACGGATGGAATACCTGTATACCTAGTATTTCTTTATAATTCCGCATAGAAAAATTGAATTGAATTGAAAAAATTTATAAAAAAGACTCAGGTTGTGCTGATTTACCATTTTTTGAATATTTTTCATTATGAAGACGGAAATCAAAACGTTTGTATCCTACCCCCTTAGGCCAAAATGAGTCATTATAAAAAGCATCCTTAAACTTTATGTCAGTTGCTATCATAAAGCATCTGTGCAGTGGCGTGCAGAAAGGGCCCGCAGGGCCCGCAATGCGGGGGGGCTCCGGGAATCCAGGGGGCCCCTGCTCAGCCTCGACCTCGACTACCTCCAGCAAGCTTTTTACATAGTAGCGGAATATGTATATACCTCATAATTTTCCAAAATCAAATTAAATATATTTTGTCTTATCAGTACCTATTTTATGGTAAAATTCGACAACACGACAACGTAGAATCCAAAACGACAAAAATAAGTGGCAACGTTACAGTGACGCGACGCGTAATAGTCGCGTATCTATGAAGATCAAATTATTTCTGGGAATAAAATTCTTATTCTTCAAAAAGTCGAAAGAAAAAATATCAAAATATAAAGGTGAGGTCACACCAAATTTTTTCTATCTATAAACCGATTTGAAATATCACCGCAGACAGTAGTTTCGTTGTCACCCAGTATAGGCAGTATATTAATTTTTTTGATGTAGAGGGGGGCCCCTTGAAAATAATTGCGGGGGGGGGGGGCGAAAACCTTGGCACGCCACTGCATCTGTGATTTGTATCCTTGGCATGCAGATCTTCAATTATAAACTGTTCTTCTCTATCTCCAGTTTTCCTTCTTAAGTACTCCGCAATTACTTCTTCATTTACATCATTTTTCACTCTATAAATATACATCCAGACTTTTGGTTGCTTGGCTTGAAATTTTTCGTTTTCTGCATCTGCTTGACCAATGTTTTTCTTGTATTTGCCCCTATGGTTTCTATTCAAAGGAGATGCAGTGTTTATTTTATTTGAAATATTATTCTTCACAGTTCTATTTCTCCTATTAGTCACTGTTGTATCAGTTTGATCATTTCCGTTTAAAACTATGTCTGACCATAGTGGTTCTTTAGGTGTAGACGGTAGATCTGCATTGCGCTCTTGAATCAAATTAGTAGGTAAAGATTCAGAAGGTGTTTGATTTTGAATTTTTGTAAAAGCTATTTTAGGGGTAGGTTGTTTTTGAACGTAAGTTATTTTATTGTATTTGGCTAGCTGTTTCTCTAGTTTATTTTCTACACATTTCTCTACCTCTTTACTAATGATGTCACCAATAGTTGCTAGAAGTTCTTTTGATAGTTCACTACACTGCACGTCCTGTACCGAACTTTTTTGCTCTTTTACTTTTACAAGTAATTTTTTTTCTTCTTCCAAAGTCTCCATATTTTTTTTCAGGGCGTTATTTTGCAGATTCATTCTTTGAATTTCATAATTTAATTCTCGTATGTCTTCTTGATACTTTTGAAGTTCTTCTTGATATAGTTTTAAATTCTCGTTCATTTTATTTTTATGATGAAGCAGTTCTTCTTCTTTAGTTTTTAATTCTTCGAAAAGCTCTGAATTTTTCTGTTTATACTTATTTTCAATGTCTATCACATCATCTTCAAATGCTTGTGACCGTCTTCGTTGTTTAGCCATATATAGGTCTTTCTGAACTAATTCTTCTTTAAGTCTTGTCTATGTCTATCTTCACACTCCTTGCTACATATAATTTTGTGGCCTTCAATTTTTAAGACGTCTCTTCGTTCTAGGCAGCTCTTGTGGAAGACTGCAAAACACACTGTGCACACTGAACACGGGAGTTCCTTGTTTTTACAACATTTACATGTAGATGTCTTATTAGAAATTTTTTTAAAGTTAGAAATCCATAAACATTTATTTGATTCACTGTGTAATTCCCACTATTCCAAAGAAATCGATCTGATAGGAGATAGCTATTTCTTTTAGCACTTTTTTGTAGCAGTTTATCGTCTGAATGTTTTGATTAAAACTTTATTTTAGGTTCAAAGTAATGTAAATTTTATTCTACATCTCACATTCTCAGATCTCACAAGATCAGTTAACTGCTTATAAACACTGATGTAATTTCATTAAACCACTATTTTTACAAGTTTTACCAGATTAATAAAATAAATACTTAAGCAGTATCTATGTTTTTTCCAATACCAACCAATACAATACCATACCAACTGGGTATCCTGCATTATATGGTAATGGGGTCTATATGTCTCAATTTATTACTCCTGTTTTAGTTGTAGAAATAATATCTATTAATTTGATATACTGCACTTTTATATAATATAATCTCATACTAAAGCTTTACGTCAATTTATTACCTCAGTTGTGGTTTGAAGAAATAGTAACAAATCTATAAAAGCACCCACAAACAAATAAACTTTTAAATGATTTACGTAGAATGTTTAAAAAATACAAACACTGCAAGTATTCGCAGGAAATAAAATAAAAATTAACATATTCCAAAAACTAGAACGCTCTAAATGCAGCTGCATTCTAAAATCCGGTTTCTCCAAACCTTTCCTAACCCTTTCTATTTTCTACCCTTGAGCCACAAGTCCCTGTTCCCCGAAAATGGTGGAAAGTAGGCCAAATGTAATCAATATTGTTTCGGATTCCCCCGTTCCTTTGTGTCGTACGACCGGTTAGTTTTATAGCGAAATTCATTTTGTAAATAATTTGGTCTGCAGGATGTTTACTGAACTGATAAACAGCCGTATTTGATAACCATTTGTTTAGTCGCAATTCTATATTTTAAATAAACGTTTGCATAGCTTAAAACTAGAAAATGATGGATGAGTTTATATCCACTTTGTTCATAGAACTTGACAAAGTGACTAGAATAACTGCGATTTGTTGTACCTGCAGGAACTGATTAAAAGGTTTCCATTGCGAATGTATTGTTATTAACTGTCTACATCCAGCATTAGGATTTAATTTATTATCAATCCATTTTTTAAACTGCGGACTTATACTACCTATAAATGCAGTTGCGATAATAGGTAGATTGTATTATTTTACTGGTTTATCAAGTCTGGTTACCTTTAAAAATGAATATGTAATATCTGTATTTATCAATCGATTTTTCATTTGGTATTGTACAGGCTGTTGGACACATTGTGTTAAATGGGATGAAGTAAGCCCTATTGTCAATCAAAAGTATTATCTTTGGGATTTGACAGAAACGACTAATGGCGTCATTAATTATATTTTTTCCAGAAACATACCCAATTTTTTTTCTATTAAAAAGCTCTCCCTTTTCTTATAAAATTTTATTAGAGAAATTTTTCTGTATTATTTCCGTTTAAAAGTTATAAGCAATATCATCCTAAAGAGTCTCAAAACAAATACCACCTAAAAATCACATTAGCGGTAGAAGGACTTTCAGTACACTCTCTTCATTCCAAAAATTGTATATTTCATAGACAGAAATTTGAGAGAGGATCCTTGACTTATTGTCAAAATATTATGCATTGGAGTGATGGATGAAGCATCTTCCATTTGGTCGAGTCATGTTAGTGCGAGAATATCATTGTTTGTCGATATTATAACAATACAAGTGATTTCGTACATTAAAATGGAACGCAATATGGAAAAGAAATCTATAATTTTTTTTTAAAGATAAATTCTGTAGTTATTTGGTAATGTATCCAAATGAGGTCTCTTAAGAGTTCAAAATTTTCTGTTTACATAGGTATTTACTCAGGTTTTGTTCTTTAAATCTCTTCCTAAATGAAACTCTAGAAGAACCAAATCTGGCAATTTAGTTGACCATTCAGGACATATTTACTACTGAGATTTGTTTTCCTATGGTATTCTAAAAATTTGTAATCGTATTTTGTTGATTTTTCATTGTACCTCAACTTTATCGATATGAGTAACTATAAATGTGATACCTACATAGATATTTAAGTTTTCAAAATTTTATGCTAAAGTTCTTTGCTTTCTATATACTTATCAATTTGATATAAATTTACTGTAGGTACGTAGGTATTTTACGTCGAATTTTTTCGTGATCGGAATTCTGAGAGCATTTTAATAATACGTATTTTCTGATTTTAAGCTAAAAAGCTAATTTGAATGAATAAATATTCACTGATTAATTATTTCCTTTGCCAAAATAAATTCAACAAACACTCTACCCATTGAGCAATCCTAAGTTACAAAACTAATTAACGGAATACAACAAAATGTTTAAGTGGTATCTTAAATCAATATGAGCCAATTACACCTTCCCATATCCCATCTGAGCATGACGGGCATGGCCTACTTTACAAACATTTATAGCAAAGGAAACTTACGCTGAATTAACAAGACAGAGCTGACTACAGCCCGTCTAACAATAAACAGTGGGGACCTTGGTTTTTTTTCAACAAAAATCTTGAAATGTGTAGTAAAATGTTATGGAACCAAATTACGCGTGTCCCTTTAATTAGATTTGTAAATAGTTTTCAGTTAGTCATGATTTTATTACTTTGTATGACTGTTTCAGTTAAGTACCATATTGTAATAAATATTTAAAGGAACTTTTAGTAGATGGTCTGTTAAAAATATAATTAAATTAACAACGATTTTATTTGCGACATATTTTTTTTTAAAAACAGAACAATGATTGTAAGGATATTTAATTTTCAAGATATTTCAACGGCAGTCAACGAGGCAATCATAAGTATTTTCTTTAGTTTTATTGGGTTTTTTGCCACACTTCTGAAAAATAATAAAAATTAATTAAATAAGTCATTGCGCCAAACGGAACAGTCAAGGGTTATTTTTGAAACTAAGTTTGCCTAACCAAAAAATCTCGCACTGAAAAAAGCAGATTTTTTGGTTAGGCAAACTTAGTTTCAAAAATAACCCTTGACTGTTCCGTTTGGCGCAAGGGCTTATTTAATTAATTTTTATTATTTTTCAGAAGTGTGGCAAAAAACTAAAGAAAAACTAAAATTATGCCACAAATAAATAGCTTCAGACAATCATAAGTAACCAATAATAAATTCATCAAATTCTATCTCTATCTCTTTCTTCCTCTCTCCCGTAGTCACCGTGCATTAGCACAGTAGTCTCCAATACAGTACGATTTTAAACCCTTGACATATACTATCTACTAATAGCTAAACTATTTATGACTCACAAAATAACGTGATCATACTATGGTTAAATATGGCGATAATCAAAACGACGTGTATATCGACATATATAATTTTAAATTTACCTTTCTCTTCTACAAAAAAGTCAACACTTTTTTTGATTGCAGCAAAATACCCATAAAAAATGAACTGTTGAAGTTTATGTAAAAATTCCATAAAAATTCAATAAATATTTTAAGTACAAAATCGCTACATTTTGGCAATATAAATTCTAACACTATCTAAGTTGAACTTTCTAGTATCCAATAATGTATAATTATTTTTGGTAACTTTAACAGGGTTTAAAATACCTAATTTTAAAAATACATCGACATTCCACTATTTTGGGCCACAAATATGGCCCTTAACGTAAAACAAATGTGTGATCAAATGAGGACAAACAGTAACGATAACAAAGGAAATGTATGTATTATTTAAACGCAGATTGATGATACCGTGGTCAAAATGAGGCATAGTCATGTCTTCGTGCAGACTTTCAATCACTTCTAAAAATAAGGGTGACCTATTATGAAAACACGATGTATTTATGGATATATTCGTATTACTGTTATTATTCTCCAGTACACTATCTTGCCAACACCTACCATTTCCTGAAAACTGATATAGTTTAATGACTGATTTAAAAAAAATGGTTTTATTGATATGGTGGTCCATAATGAATGTAACTGGATTCTAGATATTAAAATACCCCCGTATGAGTCACATTATCTGATTCGAATGCCAATATTAAATCAGATAAAGGGTGTAGAAGCGGCGGAAATTTTCAAATTGATTTTTCTCAATATTTCAAAAAGTTTTAGAGACTTTGCTTTGAAATTCGTTATAGGGAGATTTTTTGAAGGGCATATCATATTAGCTCACTTTCAATATACCACATACAGGGTGCTGTTTACAGTGTGTTGTGTCGATATAATCGGAGTAAACTTTTTGTATTTTTTTATAACACAGATGAATTCCCAATCATTTTTTATTAAAAATGGTGTACTTGTGTCATTTCGATAAACCGCCCCGTTTTCAAGATATTCGACCTTCAATCTTTCAATGCACGTTGATTTTATAACAGTCAGCAATATACAGTGCTTTCGAAAAGTAACGAATAAATTCATTATTTTTGGAATTGAGAAGTTTTCGAAAAAATCCCCTGGCACGTCGATTTTGTTTTTAAAAAAGGCACTTTTTGACATACGACCCATATTTATGACGTCATCGTTGTTCGAGATACGACATCATCGACAATTTTTTTAAATAGCAACCCCCAATTTTGACCATGCCATTTGAAAGAGTGTGCCATTCTACATACATACATGATGAAAAATTATGATGATACATAACAAAAATTTCAAGAAAATAATGTTTGAAGATTTTAAAATTTAATTTTCACAATACTGTGCACCTCCCCATTATGCAACACCTGTCCGTGCTTATTTAGATGAGTTGTTGTTATCATTTTCAGTATTGTGAAAATTAAATTTTAAAATCTTCATCACATTATTTTCTTGAAATTTTTGTTATGTAGCACCATAATTTTTTATGATGTATATATGTAGAATGACACGCTCTTTCAAATGGCATGGTCAAAATTAGGGGTTGCTATTTAATAAAATTGTTGATTACGTCATATCTCGAACAATGATGACGTCGAAAATGTGAGTCGTATGTCAAAAAGTGCCTTTTTTAAAAACAAAATCGAGATGCCAGGGGATTTTTTCGAAAACTTCTCAATTTAAAAAATAATGAATTTATTCGTTACTTTTCGAAAGCACTAAATTAAAACTAGCTATAACAAAAATTTAAAATAAATAATAATGAACAACGAATTTACAACATTATTACTGTAAAAACTACTTTAATAACTGAGTGAAATGTCCATCATCAACATGTTTTCTTACGCCCCTATTTAAATATCATTTTACTGTAAATAAAGTACCTTCATTGTTCCGAATTACATTAATATCATCATGAATCTTTTGAAGAAGGTCGTCGCGGAAGAAAAATTCTTCTTTATAAACCAAATCTTTCAAATGGCTTCAAAAGAAGAAATCTAAGGGGTTAAGGTCGGGGCAATGAGGTGGCCAAGAAAATTTTCTGCCATGACCTATCCATCTACGAAACTGTTCAAGAAGTTTCTGACCACCAAGATGAAGTGGAATATCTTATAACAAAATGGGCAAATTATCTTGCAGAAATATCGAATACGCGACACCATTCAGGCGGGCTGGCAATTCACACGATGCAACTATAAAATCATCAATAATGTCATACCAAATATTTGTGGACAATTCATACTGGAAATGTGTTCGTTTCCCTAAATAAGGATTTTCTTGTTCCCAAGTGTGGTTATTTCTCCAGTTGAATACTCCACGTCTCGTAAAGGCGCTCTCGTCTCTAAATATGTTGTTTAGGAATACAGATCCAATTCCCTGTTTTTCTAATAAAATATTCAAAGTTTATTGATACAGATAGGTCGTTAGGCAACAAATTCTGGACAGAGGTAAAATCTAAAGTCTTTCGTCGTCTTTTAAAATTGTTGTTTTATTCACCTCTGTTGCTGCCACGAAATTCACCAGTCACCCAATCGGATAAAAAGTCTATGATAAATGTGGGCTATTGTAATTTACTTGAGCATATAAGTCACAAATCATATTTCGCATTTCAGAATTCGTAAATGTATTATATCCCAGCATTTTTTATTGTTTTTTTTTTAACATGAAAGCAACTGTAACGTAGTTTTTTGATAACTTCTGACGTTTGCTGCAGGGCGTTATATTTTGTTTACGGATATTTTAATCGCATTGGAAATGGTAGCGTTTTTCTGAAAAAATATATTTTAAATAAAAAAAAGTAATGTAGGTAAGTATACTTTTTTGTACAGAATGCATGATGGGAAAAAAATTTTGAGATGAAAATAGAGAACGCATGACTAGTACCCTCTGTGTCACTGGTTAAAACTAACACATTAATCAAGTTCAAATAGATTATTTACAACTACATACAAAATTCTATTAAAATCCGCTTACGGGTTCAAAATATACATGCATAAAACACAATTTTGTGCTCAATTCCAAGGGTTTATTTCTGGGCCCTCTGGTGATCTACGGGTCCAAAAATGTCTCAAGTTGACGGTATGTACCCATTTTTCTTAGTATCTGGTACCCTACATAAGAAGACAACATTTTGTTTTAGAATTTCACCAAGATTTTATTTAACCACCCATACAATCAGAGGTGTATACGGGTTGCAGAGGAGAGGGGGCGTACACAGCCACCTGTTTTCGCATGTTTTTATAAATACAGGGAGTTTCAAAACATGTGTCGAAAAATGAAGGGTTTGAATCTTTGGCTCGTTTTATATTGTTATGTACAAAGTGAGTGGCCAAGAACTAGCCCTCCACTGCGACGCTATGGTCTATTGTGACTCCTACCGATGCACTTTATCCAACAGTACGTAGCCTCTTTACGAAGCCAATTTATTGGGTGAGATTCTGTCCATATTTTTTGGCAAATACAGAAAATTTGGTCCGTTCTTCAACTGGACAGTAACATAATACGTGTTCTGCCGATTTCTCACTCTTGAAACACAATCAACACTCGATCTCCTCAATCTAACCCAACTTGTGCACGTGATTCCTTAACCGGCAGTGCCCAGTATATAGGCCAATCAGAGTCTTTAGGTCAAGCAAATTTTTAGCTCTCTTTGTTGATGGGCCCCCTATGAACGCCTTTGAGTGAGCTAATGTTGGCAAATCCCACCAGCCTCGTTCCCCTGGACACTTGCATGACCAGGTATCCAAACCAAATTTACTATGTTATTTGTTCCCAACCGCTCCAGAACCGTTTGATTGTTCCATACCGTTCCATATTTGGCTTATTCTAAGAAAAAAATTCTTATTAACATGGGTCCGCAAAACACCGTTTTAGAGACTTAGGACGTAAAAAAAAATAAGATTTTTCTTTTCAGTGTTTTGGCACTAGCTACTTTTGAGCGGTAGTTCAATTTTTATTCATATTACAGTCGCGGAGATTTTACGGGCACCCTATACCTCCAAAAACGGTGCGTGCGCAGATTGATGTTAATAAGAAATGTTTTTCTTAAAATGAGCCAAAGGATCACATTCAATATTTCATCAGTTCGCAATAGCAATAGTCAAAGTCTACTTGAGATAGTTTTAATAGTTATTTATGCAACAAGTACAAAAAACAATTGCGTAACGTCAGCTGTGACGTAAGTCGTTTGAATTCTTGCCGCGACTATAGTCAAATTAATATAAATATAGTGTAATATGTACTATATCATAATACGGTTGGCAACCCTATCTGTCATATTGAGAATGTTTCAAAATCTTTTTTTTCCTTAATTTTAAATTTTAATAAACATTGAAAATAATACAACTGAAAGTCTTATTCTACTTATTTATTATATAATCTACTTTTCTATTTACTACAAAAATCGCCACGTTGTATTCGCTTTTTTCATATGTATCAAGTATGATTCCAGAAGTTCTCAATAGATTTTAACAATTTTGATGATTATTAATTGTAGGTACAGTTTGAGTTTCTGATTGTTAAAACTACTTGTCATTACCAAACGTTTTATACTTAATATTAGAAGAATCTCCTCAAGTTCGTAAATTGTATACCATAGACACCAATTAAAAAAACAATCATTCATGTGTTTCTTCCAATAGCAGTCTAATGTTTCTGTAGTGAAGTAAATAATTATTCATGTAAACATGATATCAACATGAACATATGTAATTTGTTTTATGTATTAAGTTGAAGACCTTTTTCACAAAACAACGAAATTGTTTGTTTCTCTAATATTCACCTTCTTCTTAATTATTTTAGAAATACATAGATGTAGCTGAAACACTAGTAAACAGACGAATAAATGAAGTGTCAATGAAATATACAAATATCTAGGCTTTGCAAAACTTTGTAGATATCATAATTAAAATATTTTAATGTCTGCCAAGGACAACTTAGATATTAAAAAATCATTGTTCTTTTTTTTTTGTATTTCTAGTCATATATGTATATATATATATATATATAATAAAGTTAACACGTGTGAAAATATTAAATACTTATGCATATATTTACTATATAATGCAGTTCTTTCGAAAAGTAAGTATTCATTATTTTTGAAAGTTTGTTTTTGTGAAAATTAAATTTTAAAATCTTCAAACATTATTTTCTTGAAATTTTTGTTATGTAACACCATAATTTTTCATGATGTATGTATGTAGAATGACACGCTCTTTCAAATGCCATGGTCAAAACTGGGAGTTGCTATTTAAAAAATTGTCGATTACGTCATATCTCGAATAGCAATGACGTCACAAATATGGGTCGTAAGTCAAAAAGTGCCTTTTTAAAAAACAAAATTGACGTGCCAGGGGATTTTTTTCGAAAACTTCTCAATTTAAAAAATAATGAATTTATTCGTTACTTTTTGAAAGCACTGTATTATACAATTATTACTGATGTTCTTTCATATTAATATTTTACATTTTCTTTTCATTCATATTTAGGACGTTTTTACTGTTTATTTACATTTACTGAAATAAAACTAGTTTAATTCAGCGTTTATTAAAGAAATACTTCACATAGATAAGTTTATGATACTTGTATATACAATGTTATAGCTTTTAAAATACATCTTAAGGAAAGCCTGCACTAAGGCCCTATGTGAATAAATAAGCAGATAGAAAGATTAAACATAAGTCAGTTTTAAGAATACTAATTTTTGGAACTGTGTATTTTTAATAATACCCAATAACTAAAATAGGTTTACAGTTTTCTTTAATCGCTTAATCAAGGGTTTTCGAAGAAGTTGAGTAAGAGTTTTAGTTGAGTCATTTTTGGCAAGTGCCCAAATCCCATTAAAATATTTCACACTTATTTATGCTCAAGTCGAATACGCGGAAGTTCGTCATCTTCTTTTTTTAATCAAGTATGTTTTGCTAAACATGCCGAGAATATACTTCTGTAACAGATTTTCTGATATGATTTTACAGCAATAACATACAAGTAATATTTAAAATAATAAATAGTATAACTAGCTTTTTTCTACATGGTGAGGCCTCAAAATGTATTATCCATTTTGTTTTATTAATAACAGAAAAACTTATCAGCACTATGGTGACATTTTGATCTGAAAGAGTAGGCTTTGGAGATTTTTGTTACAATTGTTAACAGCTGTCAAAATGCCGCGTTGGTCAACAACAACAATCCATTTTAAATAGCTTCTAAAAATCTGTTGACTTAAACAACAAAATTGAAGAAAATTCATTACAAGTTTAGTAAACTCTGAATACTAGCGGAATTGAACCCGAACACAGTCAAAGGGATATCCCGTGTGTTCTTTAAGTTTGGCCGTTCATGGTGGAAAAAAGTGTGACTAGATTAAAAATTCTAGTTCGTGGAGTACATTTGTTTATCTTTGAACTTGTTTTGTTCGTAGCACGTTCGAGAAAAAATAGAGGCGACGCTGTTCCATGATATAGGTCACGTAACATACATAAATATTATGTATGCAACCATTTTTTGCGCTTCACTGGGTTTTTAGGAAATCTTCAATAAAAATTTTAAGAAATATTAAATAACAAAATTTCAGAATATTACCTATGAATGCTTTTATCACTTGCGAGAGTGCCTATTTGGCATTTACAAATAACACAATAGACTATAATATAAACAAAGTTCAAGAATTTAAAACTATAACTTTGAAAACCATTAATTTAACATAAAACAACAACAAATAACAAAACGACTACAATTACATACTGAAAATAATTAATAAATTTTTTATAGAGACGCAAAAAGTAAAACACTAATTCACTATATAGCCAATAAGCTCGACGCCAATACAAACTACAAAGGGTGATCATGGGCGTCGTTACAAAATTTTCTAAGGAGGGGCAAATGCAGAAAAATATTGAACCGGAAACAAAAAAATATGCATTTTAATAGGGATATACATATAAGGTTCATATAACTCTTAAGCATCATATCTTCAAAAACATAACAAAATGTTATAGGTACCTACTATAACATAAAATGAAATGATGTAAAAAGGTCTCTTTCAGCTCTAAATAGAGTCAATTTAAATAGTAACGCATGCGCGGAATATACTACATTGAAAACGACTCGAGGTTATGAAGCTTATGCCTGCAAACGGCAGGCTTATATTTAGCATTTTTTGAGCTCGGTCCTCACTCATAATGCGTATTACGATTACGTATGAGAAGAAAAGAAAACAGAATGCACAGTGCATGAATATTGTGTACCTTAGCTATGTCTGAAAATTAGTTAATTTTATTTTTTTTTAAGACAGGCTTTTTTGCAAGGGGGCAGATGACCTCCCCCCCCAAACAACGCCCTTGAGGGAGATCAGGCAAGCATATTTAATTCAGAACAAATCTTAACCTAATATTAAAATGTAATTATTTCAAATTTTCAGAAGATTAGAATGAAAGAACTAGGTAAAATGTAAAATTTTCTGTATAGCAATAAAACTATTAAAAAATATCCAAGTTTAAATACTTTTTTTACTTTAAATTGGGGCATAAGAAAATGTAAGTTCGAATATGTCTAAAACTGGGCGATTTGATAAACTAAAATAAGTATACCTTTTTTGCTTAAAAATGATTGGAAACTCATCTGTGTTGTAAAGGCATGCAATAAATATACCTACAAAAAAGTTGAATCTTATTATATCGACTGAAATAGAGTTTACGATATGATATTGCCCCTCTAAAACAATTTTAAAAACCAATTTGAAAACTTTCGTTTCTATATTCACCCTGTATCTTTTTTAATATTGACATTCAGATTAACACAATACGACTTACACGGTATATATTAATATCTAGAATCTACAGTTCTACAGTTAGTATATGGCGCATTAATTTATCTTAATGGTCATCAAAAGGCGCAACTATTATTTAATTTGAGCAACCCTGTATATTTTACAGTTTCCTGTAGATATGTCAATGGTGTCAATTTCGATACAGAAATATATTTTTTCTAGGTTCATGCAAAAAACAAAACTTTGTTGAACTATATTCAGTAAAAAAAGTGCACTAGTGCAATAAAATGTTTATTGCATTCATCTGTCATTCTACTACAGCGTTTTGTCATCATGACAAACATAAACGTTCAAATCGACGTCATATTTTCCTACACTTAGTGTCATCTAAATAAAACATTTTGTATGCAACTCGTACAAAAAGTGCTTATTGCAATAAACACTTACTTTTTGTACTTGTTGCATAAATAACTATTTTAAAAGTAAGTGTCAAAATATTCAATGAATTGAAAATTTACTTTAATGGTATGTAAGTTTTTGCAATAATAATGATACTCCATCAAACAGTTTTTGAACTTCTGGAAATTCTGAGAAGAAATTACATTAAATCTCTATTGGTGAGTGAAATAATTAAGAATTAATAGGTTTGTTCCAACCACAGCAAGAATCGATTCCGAACCGTCCAGAATTATTCAGTCAGGTCATTTGTTGATGTATTTTCGGCGAATGCGACGTAAGACGGAGCTGGCCAAACATTTCTGACAGTTCTGAACCAATTCTCAGTGGCTGTGGGAACAGCCCTAATGTTCACGACAGAAAGCGTCTAACCAACAAATTTTTAGGTACAGAAATCTTTCAAAATTCATATTTTTTTAAATTTAATCGTAGATGTAAATATTGTGATAACATAAACTTACACAGTTCTGCATATAAGAATGTTTGCTTTTGATAATAAGTATGTGAAAATTATTGTTAAAATGTGGGGTTAGAATAGAAAAATAATACGTGTCTTACAAATGATTTTTAAAAGTTATTATTTTATTCGAGGAGAATTTAAATAATAAAAGTGGTTAAACAAAACATCAAAAAATATATTTTGTTCTACGTGTTTTATTTTTTGAGATTTCTGTACCTAAAAACATCACAAATTTGATCATTTTACGGCGATCTTAAAATAATTTGTACTTATATAAAATTATCAAGTTTACTTCATTCAGTACATTATGATGAAACGGGCGATTTAGATAATTAGGATTCTCTTAAATAATTACTCATACAATCTTTGATAACAAATTTTTTATACAGTTTACAATAAACCGATTTCCCATTACTTAATTATTAATTATTACTGTTGTTTAATAACAAAACACAATTTGTTAAATTTTACATTGATGTGTGACCAAAATATTGATAGGTATTTTCTCTTATTGTTAACTACTCGTAAAATTTAGACCGCGTGGAACTTACTTGTTTATAACTAACAAAACACTGTAACAAAATCTAAAATTAATATTTTAATTGAATCATAAAAGTAATTACGTTCCACTATGTAAACCAGGCTGGCAAATAATTCCGCGAATATGGGAAACATGTTTAAAAAAGTTATTAGTCACTGGTGCGAGGTGATTTTATTTATTAGATTTAAATTGATTTGACCCTAGACGCGACTTAATTTTTTTAGGTACCTCGGTTTAATTAATAAACTACGTATGTTGATTAAGTTAGGTCTAATAATACAGCATAAGAACCGAAACAGAGCAGGTGCATGTATGCTTTCGAAAAGTAACGAATAAATTCAATATTTTTGAAATTGAGAAGTTTTCGAAAAAATCCCCTGGCACATCGATTTTGTTTTTAAAAAGGCACTTTTTGACATACGACCCATATTTGTGACGTCATCGTTGTTCGAGATATGACGTCATCGATAATTTTTTAAATAGCAACCCCCAGTTTTAGCCATGTCATTTGAAAGAGCGTGTCATTCTACATACACATCATGAAAAATTATGCTGCTAAATAACAAAAATTTCAAGAAAATTATGTTTGAAGATTTTAAAATTTCATTTTCGCCGAAATGTCCCCCTTTCTCACCCGAGAAGAGGGCCGATTGAGTGGCTAGCCAGATCGCCTGATTTGACACCCCTAGATTATTTCTTGTGGGGATACTTAAAAAGCAAAGTATACGTTACTAAACCTGTTAATTTAGAAGATTTAAAAGCAAGAATTCGTCACGAGATACATCGTATACCTCTTGAGGTTATTGATAACGTCCAAATAGAATTTATTAATCGTCTTGGCTACTGTTAGGCAGCCAATTTAAACATTTAATTTGGTCGATTTTTTACATAATCATTATCATTTTCAGTACTGTGAAAATTAAATTTTAAAATCGTCAAACATTATTTTCTTGAAATTTTTGTTATGTAACAAAATGTTGCCATTTCAAAATTGTCGATGACGTCATATCTCGAACAACGATGACGTCACAAATGTGGGTCGAATGTTAAAAAATGCCTTTTTTAAAAACAAAATCGACGTGAGAGGAGATTTTTTGAAAACTTCTCAATTAGAAAAATAATTAATTTATTCGTTACTTTTCGAAAGCACTGTATACAAAATTGCACACAGGCGGAGTTACAGGTCTTCAAAGTGGGGCCAAATATTTCGAAAAAAATTAATATCTCTGAATTACTTTAATTTGGAATAGCCAAATTTGGTACATGATTTAGGTTCATTTTTGGTTTTCTTTGATTATGGGTTCAAGTAAATTGAAACACTACAAGATGTTTATTGTATGTGATTCCCCTTTAAAATTATAACTCTTTTTTTATTGATCGAATTTAAAAAGAACGATAATATTCCCCGCAGAATTTAATTTAAAGCACTTCTTTTACTCTTGTTAAATTTTAAAAAAACTTCAAGGTTTTTAAGAAAAAATGCTTTCATTAAAACAAGATTTTGATGGTATTTATTAGAAGAAATCAAAAAGTCAGTAGTAGGCTTTGCCTTTAAAATTTGACTGTAAGTGATAAAACTATTTTATTTCTGCTAGTATTTGTTGTTGAAATTGGCTGGAAAATTTCAACGAACAAGCGAACAAGTTGACATGTATGCTACGTATGCTAGGTTTCTGTGAAGGAAACTGTAGAAGTGTGGAAGAATATCTTAGAAGATTTCGAAATTGAGTGATTCCCTATAGAGATACATGTTCTAATGTTGAAAATCGGATTCGAGGGACAGGAAAGTTTTTCAACAATATCTGACAACGTCATAATGCAATAAGGGTACAAGATGAAAAAAATATTTTACAAACAGTTGAAGAAAAACCGTAAATAAGTATTAAAAGTTTATCTCGAGAGACACCGAATTCTTAAATGTAATCTACTACATTCATATCACATTCGAAAAGTGCAATAGTTATTTCCTTAAGATTTGGATCGACGAGTGACCTTTTGTGAATTTATCTTACATTAGGATATTAATTTTTACAAGAAAATTCTTTTCACTGATGAGGTTTGTTTCACTTCTAGAGGAATTACAAATGTTTACAACTTTCATGAACATTCCGATGCAAATCCATATGCAATAACACCGCGACATTGTGGACGCGAGTTTAAGATAAATTATTTGGAATTTCTGCAAAATAGTCTCCCTGATTTAATCGAAGATTTATCGCTGCTTAACTAATACTCGAGGTTTGATTTTTGCATGTTAGAAGATTATTGAATTTTAAGTTTCCAAATAAATTGTCAGCACCAGGAAATAATTATTCTTAGAATTGTCCATCACGATCGACAGACCTCAACAAATGTGATTATTTTCCTTGGGGAACATTGAAGGATTTTGTTTATTCCTCACTAATTGAAGATTTGTGGAATCGTATTATGAATGTAACGTACTCGTATAAGAAACGATCATCATTTATTAGATGGAGTAAATTTCAATTTTCGGTGAAGAGTAAATTTATGTTTCAGAGACAATAGTGCCCACTTGGAAGGTTTTAATTTAATTTTTTTTATTTTAGTTTTATTACTAACTGTCTAATTTTAAAGACAAAGCCAAGCCTACTACTGAATTTTTGATTTCTTCTAATAAACACTGTTAAAATTTTGATTTAAATGAAATTTTCTTGGAAACCTTAAAGTTTCTCAAAATTTATCAAGAATAAAAAAGTGTTTTAAATTAAATTCTGCGCGGGATATTATCATTCTCTTTAAATTGGATCAATGAATTTTTTTTTATAATTTTAGGGAATGAACACCTTGTAGTGTAGTGACCAATAATAAACCTAAATCATGTACTAAATTTGGTTATTCCAAATTAAAATAATTCATATATTAATTTTTTGTTAAATATTTGGCCCCACTTTGAGGGCCTGTAACTACGCTTGTACGACCCCAGCTCTGTATCGGCTCTTATGCGGAACACCCTGTATAAATTATACAAGACATATTTATTTGTATTGGGTTCAAGAAATATGTCGCGCTTCATTGCTTTTTGCCACAAGTTTTACGTATTGGAATTTTGGCGTAACTAAAAATAATTTATCTGGGTATTTTATCGTTGTATTGGAAAAATGTAATAAGACAATGCTGAATGACCCCATTCGTCTAGTTTAAATGTTGAAATTGTCACTGTTCTCGTAATAAATTAATTCTAACGTTTATCATATATTAAGTATAAACGGTATAGGTACTTTAGAAATTAGATCGATGCTTATCAAGTTGTTATTAAATTGTTTAAGGAATTGTTTATTTATACCAATTGTGCGGAAATTATAGAGCGTACTATATAAGTCGGTTTATTTTCATCAATTACTTTTGGGTTACTTTCGGATTTCGAATACTCGGTAAGTATTTAACTAATTCGACAATTGACGAATCAAGAGAAATTGAGATGTGAAAAACAGAAAATAAAGATTGTAAATATTATATTCTTTATATACGTAATGCATTATTATTATGAAAAATACATACCTACCATTCTGCATACTTTTTACAGTTAAAACAAACCCAGCTATAATTATTTTAACAAAAATACCTACTAGTTATGACTAAGTTTTGTCTTTGTCATCACCAAACATTATATAAATTAATATGACCCTGATAGATACCTTTGCATTTTTATCTGAATTTTTTTTACACGTTAGTCATTCTCTCTTTTCAGATATCATTAATTAAAACTACATATAATTAGGATGTGTTTCATTATCTCTTATGATTATTTTGACCTGATTACAAAACGATGATATCAGATTGTAATTCCTAATACACTTTTCGTTTTTTTCCATTTGCACGTGAGTCATTGACATTTATTGTACTTGAACTTCTGGTGCAATATTTGGAACTTTGTACTTTTTAAGTACAAAGCACATATTGAAACTAAATAATTTTTAGAAATATAAAAGTAAACAGTCGTATCAATAAATGTATTGTGTAATATACGTAACCGACAATTATGCGAAAGTTGATTAGATTTCGTCTTAATCTACCCAAGCAAAGAATTGTGCAAATTAGAATCTTTGGAGACTAGATACTATTATGTTTGTACTATACATATATTCAGATAGGTAAAAATAGGTACTTATATATTCATTAATTTTTTAGATGTTTTTGAGCCGCCATCTTGTATTGGCGTGCCAGCCTATTTTGTATTTTCCACATGATTGTGTCAAATGCTGTGTCTTTAACAGCTAAGAAGTTAAAGATATTCAGTTGAAACAAAAACCATGTTATAAGAGCATAAAATGTATACGATTTTTTGTCCAGTATAGACCTACTTAACTGTAAACACTCAACAAAGAGAAGGTATACGTTAACATTTTCAAACTAAAAACCATATCTTTTAAAATTAAAAATGTTAAAGATAAAACTAAAACTTACCTCCAATTTTTTTTCTGCATTTAGTCTTTATAGTATACTACCTATTTCCTGAAGAAGACATTGCACGCGTACCAAGTTTTTTTGTCTGAGAAACTTTTCTTAATAACATTTTGTCGTTTCTTATACAGAAATAAGACTTTACTTATGAAACATCAGTTTTTTCAAATTTCCATTTCCAAAAGGCATACTGGATGTTATAGATTTTGTTTCCAAGCAGAACTGAATCCCAAAAGGTAATTTTTCAACACCAACATTTTTTTGCCTCTTAAAAGAGTTGTTTTTGTCGTTTTACCTATCAGGATATCCTGCATATATGTATACTCCAGATTGTGAATTTTAGATAAGCTAACACAAAATTGCTCAATATTGTATTTTATTATATTATATTTATTATTATACGAGTATTATGTGTAAATAACACAAAAATGTAAATTACATTTTTACTACAAGCAATGTAATACATATATGCCCTGAAATAGTGTTTTTTTTTTCAATACAAATAGTTTTAGACATTTAAGAACTGAATAATATAGAGTTTAGCAAATAACACCTTCATCTCATGCCACCTTTGAATATTCAAAGGTACCGAAGTAAAACGAATATATAAAACGGTCTAACGAAAGCGGTCTAACCAACAAATTTGTAGGTACAGAAATCTTTCAAAATAAGTATTTTTTTTAAATTCAACTGAAGATATAAATATTGTTATAACATAAACTTACATAGTTCTGCATAAAAAATTGTACACTTTTGTTGAAAATATTTATTAAAATGTGGAGTACAAATACATTTTAAAAGTTATTATATTATTTTAGAATTTAAGTAGTAAAAGTGGATAAACAAAACATCAGTAGGCAATTTAATTTTTAATACTACTTTTTGACTACATGTTTTTTTTTTTCGAAATTTCTGTACCTATAAAACACCACTGATCATTTGGCGGCCAGAAATACGGCGACCTTAATGAGACTTGTTGAAGTCTTAGCTATATTTAAAAATTTATAACTAGAAAACTAATAGTTTCAGAGATGAAATTTTAAATTTTTATTACAATACAATGAAAGAATGTTTTCTGAAAAATTTTGATTTTTAAAATGTGTGCCTTCCGATTTTAGAAAAATCTTATATTTGGAGTTTCAATAAAAAGAGGATGTAACTCTAAGGCCTAAAATTTTTTAGAGGAGTACTATACTATAAAGACTAAATGATGAAACAAAACTGAAGGTAAGTTTTAATTTTAATCTTTAATATTTTTAATTTTAAAAGAAGGAATTTGCGGTTACGTTAGCGAACATGTATGCTGGACAGAAAATATTGTACATTTTGATTCCATACTGTATTACAGTTACACCAAAGAAATTCAATTTTTCTACGGGATATCCCCTTTCTCGTTATTATATATAAAATAAATCTCACAGGAAATAGTATAGGAATTCAACGAACTGGATTATATTCCAATGACAACGTAACAAACAAATTCATAACATAGCGACTTTTAAGATAACAGCAAACCAATGACAAACTATGATAAATATTTTAAAACGGTACTTGAATTTCACGGAAAAAAATTGTCGCAAATATTCATGCAATTCTAAACCACACAACTGTAATGTGTGTATGGGCGCCAAATACATGAGCAGTAATAGTCAAAATCACTTTGTTTTTGTAGCATATGATGTGCAGTAATATTTTATAATTTTGTAGCAGATTTTCATGGGACGCACGGAGTAACTTAAACCATAATTATCGGCTGATATAATACTGTTCGGATGTAGGAAAATATGTGTTGCCTGAACCTATCTGTCGCGGAAAAATTCAAGACAGAAAACATTCCATCTAGAAGTAGCGGGAATAAACTTTCTGCAAAATTCTCCTATATTTTTTTTTGTAGAACCTATAAATAAGAACTACAAGAACATAGATATTTTTAATTGTAGCCTTAATTATGTTAAATCATGTTTTATATTTTAAACAATTTAAATAGTTTTTGATTAGATGATTTTTGTTTGTTTTATTTTGGAGTTTCTTTAACATGGATTCAGTTAAAACTTATAGAACAGAACAAGATCAAATAAATAGAAAAATCGATTAATCAATAAATCAAAAAATCAGTAAATCGATAAACCGATAAATCAATGCATCGATAAAAACAAAGAAACAAAAAAAAAACGAAGAAACGATCAAACTAACAAATGATACAGCTACATCTAGTGGCCATTAAATCACCACGCTGTCTGGACCTAAAAGCCATAAAGAATTTTGTATACTAAGCTGGTTGTCGCTGCTGCTATAAAATGTTAGGTATCAATGAGCTCTCAAGTATTGCTACAATCAGTTCATAAAATTTATACAAAAACATTCACAATGAAAATTATTATATTTCGGTTTACTACATTCCAAATAATGTAGTTAAGATTCATATTAATCGAATATTGTTGTTATCTACTATCCTTCATTTACAAAATTTTAGAAGTTGTTGTTTTTGGTAATATAAAATTAATCACAAAAATTATGCTTGGATCGATAGGGAATGTTATGCAAAGCGAACCTAAAATTTTCCGTAGAGTCAAAAACTTAATAATAATATACAGGGTGTCCGATTTATAATAACGAAGTTGATGTCGACTTTCGAAAATGCTCCGAAAAGTTCAAAGTATTTTAGTTGTGATCACCACAAAGACATTGATGTCAAATTTAAACATTTTTCGAATCAGTATTTTTCCAGATTACCATTGACCCACATCCTGTAATATACTTTTACATAGAAAATGGATACACAATCATATTCTCTTGTCATTTTTATTAAAACATGGCCCTCACTTTTCGTGATGAGGAGACATTATAGACGATCTAAATATTATAGACATCCACTTAGCATCTGAATTCATATTGGGACTATCCAACTAGAAATACAATGGAAGCAGTAAGGGTTTAGTTGTTTTTATAACGTCGTATATTAGACTGACCTACATTCAGGACAACGCATATTTTCGCCACATCTGTACGAGCAGCAATAGGTACATACCATAAAGCCCTTATGCATGCAGTGCAGCTCGCAGTATGACATTTACAAGCATGCACGATATTGCGTGCTATCAATAAAAAATTGTAGGTAGGGCACTTATTGTAGGGTGGTTTCAGTGCTGGTTTTAGACAATAAATTGCACTGTTTGATGGGGGGTAATGATTCAACTGACGAGAAATGAGAGATTATGATATAAAAAATGGCTCGTATTTGTATTCATTCCTTAACGTTAAGTATTAAAACAGTCATATTATACAGGGTGCTCCGCATAAAAACCGATACCACAGAGCAGGTGCATGTCGGGGTGACCAAAATATTGTAATTTAAAAAAATTTTAAGTGTACAGGCGACTCTTACAAATACAATTTTGTGAAAAAAAATAAAAAGGGCAGTTCGAAAATTATTTAAAAATACACTTCTGCACGGCACTGGAAACTGGCTGGGTAAAACCTGATATAGCGGAAATCTGCGACCAGATAAAAAATAGAAAGAAATGCTCAAGGAAAGAAATAAATATTTTATAACGCCGATTTTATACAGCAAATTAATTTTACCGCTATTGTTATTAATTATTAATAGGTGGAATTTGTGGTTTTAATTAATAAAATAGTTTGACATATCTGATGTTACAACAACATTTTGGGCCCGTCTTACCCAGTTTCTATAAACTAACACAAATGTTTCTGCTTCTTGTTCGTTTTGAACTCGTAAGTAATTGGCTACGATACGTTTTTGTAAATCGTCAATAGTATGTATCCACTTCGGTGCAATAGACTTCATTTTTTAAATATCTCCCTTTACATGGTACAGATATAATTGAGCCTCATGTATGATACACCACACTGCTGCAATACGCCGTGGAAGTCCTGGGCCTCCATCTCTTCCACGATCCGGTTTCAAATTTTCCTCGCCTTGTACTACACTTGTACTCATTGCACACTGCGCTAAAAGTAGCTGCATTTGGCACATGTTTACCGGGAAATCGTTCTGCTAAAGCATTTTCACATCGTTTCAATTAAAGCCAGATCCGTACTATACACGTAAGCCATTTTTTAAAAGTTAATGTAAAGACTGGCGACACAGAAACTTTAGTGCCTACAAAAAGTAATCGGATTTCAATATTCGCAATCAGCTGTCTAGAGACTACAGTAGCCCAGCGATGTAAAGGTTGAAAATACTACAACTTCAATAATGTTTTACTCGGAAACTATTTAACAATTTTTTTTTACGATATTGACTACATTCTGCATGATGCATCTGTCCCCAAATTCTTAATACAGTAATATACCCATTTTATTTTAACAATTGCTAATGATTGTTGTTGAAAATAGCTAGAACATTTATATTCAGTGAACAAATTGACATGCTACTTGTGCCGGGTTCTGTGAGGAAATTGTAGAAATATGGAAGAATATTATAGGAAATTTCGTAATAAGGAAAGGAGGTTTTGTAACCATATTATTTGCAAAACGGAATTCCAGGAAACAACTACTCTGCGGACTAATGCCCCGACCAGCATTAAATTACACCTGAAAAATCTATGGCAAACAGCCAAAGTCATTCGTCAGCGGTCCACCAGATATATAACGGTTTCGAGCTCTCATTAGTATGCCATAGGTGAGTAACCGATCAATAATTCTGGTGGTTTATATCCCGACAGAAGGTTTCGAGCTTATCAGTTCTGATCAGTATGCCATAGGTATAAACGTGGTTGTTTTTCTGTCAAACCTGACAGAAGGGACCTTAGGTACGCGAAATGTAACAAAGCTATATATGGCCGTTAGATGCTCCATGCTGAACCTGCTAGACTATGAAGCAATGAAGCGTCCTACATGCTAAAGGACTATTGAAACGTTTTGCAAATATCGTAATCGCCGAATCGCGATGTAGGTCGGAGGTTTTCTGTATTTCGAATTTGATTACAGTTTAAACTGCTTATTTTAATTGTAAAATTATTGTTTCTCTCTCTCTTTAAATTGTATGTTCATATAAAAATTATGGAGTTGACTTGCGTGTTATTGTATGATTCATTAATTTATATAAGTACATAACAACCACAGATATATATTTTTTATAAATAAATACGCTACCAAGGGTTATGAAAAGTTTCTGTAAATAACTTTTAATGACGCTAGTGTATCTAAATCTCAAACGTACCTCGCCAGAAGAAAGCAATGTGCGAGAAAGATTAGCTTGTACATAATATAAGGCTATAGGTATTTGTAAAATAGATATAAACGAAGCATTTTTGTTTACAATAGTGCCATTTTTCTTTCGATTTTGATAAAAGCTAGATTTGACCATAAAGAGCACTGTTATATGCCACAAAAAAAGTTTACAGCACCCATTATTTTTATTAATTAATGTTATTTCGGTTTATTTCAATGACCTCAATAGGCAAAGGTTAAACAACTGATAATAAGCATTAGGAAACCCAAAAATGTATCACATTCTCGTTCAGTTAATAGTCTACAGCTATAATTTCGTCCTTTAAATGATAATTATCAGATAACAACTCCAGGTGGGTAATTAGGGTGAGAGCAAGACTGGAAAGGGCTTTGACTGACCTACGACGCAACATTTGCATGTGCATGTTCGTATAGAACGAAGTTGATGCCTGGGTGCCTGGGTCACAGGAAAAGAGGATATCAAAACAATCAATAATATTATGCGAATGCGTGTCTGCTATTCCTGTTCGTTCTGCTTTGTACAGTTCATAACAAAAATCTGTAAGGCTTCGTAAGGACACAAATCCTGAATCAGGTTATAGCTGAAAGCTTGTTTTTGACTTCGTATAAGTAAACCCAAGAAGTTTTTCAGTAGACCAAAAATAGTTATAGACATCATTACTGAAATATATGGGACTATCTATTAAATAACACCAAAAAATATGAGGCGATTTTCTGATGAACATCTCTGGTATAACATTTTTTGAAATAACCTTTCCCTGTTACGTTCTTCCAAACATCCCAAGAAAATGTTTTCCTTTTTTATCTTCAACGTATATCAAACTAAAGAAACCAAATTTGGTCAACATTATCTGTCAATAAATCTGCACTTTTTGAAATTTTTCTTCAACGCTGAAGTATTTTTGTAAGGGGCTGAAATAATCAACCCCTATGACATTTTTTATTATATTTTTTTTCCAATAAAATGTTTTTCTTTTAAAAAAATATGTCTAAAAGAACCCCATTTATTTACTTCTGATCTCTTCAAGTTTTTTCGAAAAGTTAAGAATTTATGAGAAGAAACAAGTTTTTGTTCTAGTAGCATTGTAGTAGTAATACAATAAAAAGTATTATTTTATTGCAGCAAATGTCCACAGCAAATGTCCAAAGTGGTTCTCATTAAACCACTGCACAATGTCTATTTCTTAGATTAAATTCAGCAGTACCATTTCAAATAATATCTAGTATTTCGAACTTTTTCTTTGATACGATTTTCCAATCATTAAATCATGTCTGAATTATTCAAATACACTTTGCCTTTGAGATAACCTAACGAAAAGAATCTAGTAGTCTAGAAAGCGTGGTGGCTATTCAAAAGGCTTTTTATCGATTTGAGAAAACTTAATTACGGTAATTTGTTACCATAAAGATGCAAATGGATCTTGTTGGAACCAGACATTACACATTCACAGTAAACAATTTCCCAACTTCCGTGATTGAATACAATGTTATTGTTTTAGAGAAATTCAAAAAAGAGTTACGGTTTTTGTTGTGTAAACCTTTTACTCCTTACAGGAATTTGATTCTTGAATTTTATTTAATATACAGGGTGTTTCCTATAAGAACCGACACAAAGTAGATGCATGTAAAGGGTCCCAAATGGCATTGCAATAACCAATGCCCTCCTTGTAACATAAGAACTTCAGGAAGCGTCTTTGAATGCGTTCTATATGATCTGTATGAATGTTATAATAAGGACACCATATAAAAGAACAATATTCCAGTTTCGATCTGACAATAGACTGAAATAATAGTTTTTTTACATGAGTGGAAGAAACATCATTCATATTGCGAATTACAAAACCCAACTTTCCAACATCTCTCAAATCCATCACAAGTAATATTTTGAATATGAGGTGTAAAGGATAGTTTGCTATCAAATGTTACCCCAAGGTCACAAAATGTAAGTGATCTGGAAACAACAACATCATCCAATTTATAATGGTATTCCATGGCGCTATTTTTAGGTGTAAAAGTGAGAACATTACATTTTTTTACATTCAGATCTAACTTGTTTGCAGAACACCACGCATTCAAACTATTAAGAGAATTTTGCAGATCAATACAATCATTATAGTCTGTTTAGAAATGAAAGAGAGTAATAAAAGCTTATTATGTATGCAAATCGTACATAAATGTAGTACTGGTACTTATATTCAATATTTTTATATTATGTATTATCGGTATAGATGAGGTGCACTTTTAAAAAAACTTTGTTTGATCGGACCGGACTAAATTGTAGCAGGTACCTAAAATTTAATCCCCGACAATCCGTCTTTGTTTATATCTATAACCAAATTTGGTTATTCCAATGGAAAAAAAGTTTGGTACCTATAATTTTAGAGGTGACTCGCCCTCAATAAATACCTTGTAGTGTTTCAATTCACTTGAATTCATAGTCAAAGACCAATAATAAACCTAAATTATGTACCAGTTTTGGTTATTCCAAGTTAAAGTAATTCAGAGATATTATTTTTTTTCGAAATATTTTGATCCCACTTTGAAGGCCCGTAACTCCGCCTGTGTGCAATTTTGTATATAGGTATGTTTGGTTAAATTGCAATATCTTGTTTTGTGTTGGTTCTTATGCGGAACATTTATTTAATGTTTGTAATTTATTATCTATTTTATTGTGCTATTATTATATAATAATACCATAATTTGCCAACCTTTTTTAAATCTTACCTTGGAAATCATCAACAACATGTGGAATTTTTCGGTCAACAGTCGCTTCAGTTCATTCCACCATCTGGGGTGCCACAGGATTTGGTCCTTGGGCCATTGCTTTTTAAAATTTTTATAAATGATATAGTTACGGATATAAAAGTTAAGTGTCTTTTGTATGCAGATGACATGAAAATATATACTAGAATCGACTGATTTATAGTCTGTTTGGAAATGAAAGAGAGTAATAAAACCCCGAGATAAGAACCGGCCATGGGCGTAGTAATATTTCATTTCAGGTAATTATCGGGTAACACTAATATTGTGACAGATCAATCCAGTCTTAGAGCTGAATATACGAAGACGTGCTAGTGCAGTAGAGTAAAATTCGTTTAGTGACTATTGTGCCAGTGGATATAATATTGTTTGGGTAAAATGTCGAGCTTATCAGATTACGTACCTGCTTAGCGCGTGAAAAGATGTGCGCTGTCTCAGAATGAGAAGATTATTATATTAAATGTATTTAATGCATTGCAACACCAAAATCCTACCAACAGTGTTGACGACGTCGTGGAAAAGTATTCCAAAATGGAAGGGATTGGAAAATCGACTATCTACAGACTTTTAAAGGAAACAAAAAATGAACAAGATACTGCCCCCCCAAAATCATCTACAGGGAGGTCAATAGTCGTAATAGATGATTTCTTCAAAAATGTCATTCGCAGAAAAGTACACTCATTTTATTTTAAAAAAGAAATACCAACGCTAAATAAAATTTTAAGTGAACTTTCAGAGGACAACGATTTGCCAAAAATCAGTAGAAGCAAATTAAGGGCCGTCTTACGAGAGTTGAATTTTTGCTGGGAATAAAGATGAAATTATTTGTTGGCGGAGATCTTACTTAAGATCAGTTAGAAAATTCCGTGACGAAGGGAGGAATATTTATTATCTAGACGAAACTTGGGTCAACGAACGAGGAATATACTGTAACAAAAGTATGGCAAGATAAAAATGTAAAAAGTTTTTGGCAAGCATTTTTGGATGGACTTTCAACAGGGTTCAAGGCACCTTCAGGTAAAGGGCGAAGATTAATAGTCACACATATAGGTAGTACCAGTGGTTTTGTAGATGGCAGTTTACTTTTATTTGAATCTAAAAATATAGGTGACTATCACGAAGACATGAACGCAGATGTTTTCGAAGAGTATTTTACACAGATGTTGGATCTTATTCCTCCGGGGTCTGTAATTGTCATGGATAATGCCAGTTACCGTTAACGGCAGACCGAGCGGACCCCTACGACTTCTTGGAGGAAAGCCGATATAATTCAATGGTTATCCGGAAAAAACATTTCTTTTGAAACAAATATGGTGAAAAAGGAACTGTTGACATTTGTCAATCTTAATAAAGATCAGAAAAAATATGTTATCGATGAAATGGCAACAAATCGCCAAATAACGGTACTACGGTTACCACCTTATCACTGTGAACTTGACCCAATCGAATTAGTCTGGGCGCAGATAAAACGAGATGTAGCGCGAAATAATACGACTTTTAAATTAAGTGACGTGAAAATTTTGTTAAAAAAATCCTTGAAACGAGTAACTGCAGATAACTGGAAAAGATGTATACATCATGTACGAAAAGAAGAGGAGAAAATGTGTGAACTCGATAATTTAATTGACGTTACTGTGGAACCTATCGTTATCAATCTAGGAGACGAAGATAATTTATCAGAATATTCAGAGGAAGAATTTTAATATACCTACTTTTTTATTTTCTTTATTGTACATTTATACAACACTACATTTACTCACATAATTGAAATTTTCAAAGTACATATATTTTTGTGTGGATAAAAGTCTATTCATTAAATTTAAATAAATATTTTGATAATAATATTGAAGAAATTTATTTGAATTACTAAAAACCCTCTTACCCGGTTATGATGCTCATATTTTGAAATGCTGTTTTTATATTGTTTACTTATAAGTGAAATGGACCGAGAAATTGAAGCGGCATAGACAAAGACGGATTGTCGGGGATTAAATTTTAGGTACCTGCTACAATTTAGTCCGGTCCGATTACACAAAGTTTTTTTAAAAGTGCACCTCATCTATACCGATAATACATAATATAAAAATATTGAATATAAGCACCTGTACTACATTTATTTGCGATTTGCATACATAATAAGCTTTTATTACTCTCTTTCATTTCTAAACAGACTATAATGATTGTATTGATCTGCAAAATTCTCTTAATAATTTGAATGCGTGGTGTTCTGCAAACAAGATAGATCTGAATGTAAAAAAATGTAATGTTCTCACTTTTACACCTAAAAATAGCGCCATGGAATACCATTATAAATTGGATGATGTTGTTGTTTCCAGATCACTTACATTTTGTGACCTTGGGGTAACATTTGATAGCAAACTACCCTTTACACCTCATATTCAAAATATGACTTGTGATGGATTTGAGAGAAGTTGGAAAGTTGGGTTTTGTAATTCGTAATATGAATGATGTTTCTTCCACTCATGTCAAAAAACTATTATTTCAGTCCATTGTCATTGTTCTTTTATTTGGTGTCCTTATTATAACATTCATATAGATCGTATAGAAAGCATTCAAACACGCTTCCTGAAGTTCTTATGTTACAAGGAGGACGGGGTTTATCCAATTATTGGATATCCCTACGAGAGTTTACTGCACAGATTTGGTATCAGTAGTCTGGCGGCCCGCCGTGTAATAGCTAAGCAAATATTTGTGTATAAACTATTGCACGAGGGGCGTTTCGCTGTCCAGATTTTGTACACCAAAATTCCTTCCTTGCGGAAAATGCACCAAAATGCCTCCGAAATGCCACAAATTACCTCAATATGCTAAAAAATGTTCGAAATACCCCCGAAATGCCCTAAATGCTACCGAAATGTTACCGGAATACCAGAAATACCACAAAATGCCTTTAAATGTCAGGAAATACCTCGAAAAGCCTTATGTTTTTAGGTACTATTTTCTGTCCTAATTGCATTATTTATCATTTTTATACAGGGTATCCGTTAAAAAATAGGCCAAACCTTACCATTAGATTCTACGACGAAAATTAATTGGGAAAAGTTATACAATGTTGCTCATTAAAGCTTAGTTTTCCAGATACAGGGTGTTGAAGTTGAAAAATAAAAACGATTTTTAGGCATATCTATCTCGGAGATGCATTAAGGTATTTTTGTCTAATTGGGTATGAGGAGTTCTAATGGCAACTTACTTCATTTGCTGCGACTTCACGTCAATATGAAGAAAACAGTGGCGTGCAAACTATATTTTCGAGATTCTTTTCTAAAAAATAAATGCGCCACTGCATAAAGCGAAAATAAATAATGTTTTTAAAATTTTCATATACCATATTTGTTGAATATCGCTGAGAGAGACCGTTTCTGAAAAAATAAACTGCGTTTAAAGTAGGCAAGGATGCGCAGTTCGTGGATTACGTAACTCCATTAACTTGCAACTTGTGTTATAGAAACATAATTTTTTGATAATTAAATAGCATTAACAAACATTATACTGTTTACATAATATATTTCAAGCATTACAGTTGTAAAATATATCACATTAAGAAAACTAAAATAAAAATATAAATATTTTTTGTATGGCATAAGTAAATAATAAAATATAATAAGAAAAACTATGAAAAAACATTAATTAAATATTAATAATGTTTAAGATTATTTTCGATTATTTGACTAAAGACATGTTCGATATCTTTCTAAGAAATTTCTCCAAACAGTGAAAAATGATGGGTTCATGTTTCTCATAGCATTTGCAGCTGAAACTATTCTTTGCCATAGTTCATTTCTATTGTTGGTAGAGGCAGCACTATAAACCATGGCCTTAATATAACCCCAGAAAAAAAATCAATCGGAATCCGAACAACGTGGCGGCCATGGATGTTCATTTTCTTTTTCTATCTATCGATGACGAAATATGTTATCTAAATGCTTTCTTACTATTATAAGATAATTAGCAGGGGCACCATCATGTAAATACCACATGAGCACTAATGTTCAAAGGAATTTCTTCTAGTAGTTCAATTAAATTAGATTGTAAAAAGTGCAGATAATGTTGGCCGTTTAAAGATAGATGCCCGAGTTCATATTGCCCAAGAATCTGATCGTCAATATATTCCTAACCTGATACTGAACTTAAACTTATGCTGAAAGTGTCGTACAATGCTTTCATTTGGATTTTTTCGGCTCATATATGAAAAAAATCCCTTAACATATCTCCGAGATATGTCTGGTAATCGATTTTATTTTTTCAACTTCAACATCTCGAAAACTAAGCGTTTCTGAACAACATTGTAGGTATATGACTTTTTACTGAGAGTCCGTTTGTCCTATGTTTATATAAGTTTTCTTCATATTTCTTGTCTGAATACCCTGAAATATTTGCTCATAATTTCTGGACACCCATATAATATGCATGTATGCACCTAGATATTTTGAAAAGTCTTCTGGTTTGCAATAAATCTCCTTTGTCAAGTTATCGACTCACCCTATACAAATATACACTGGACCCGCTTTGCCTATTTACATCCGTTTTTAACTCTTATATAATGTGTACAACTATAGAAGTCGTGACAACGTTCAACATCCTTAAGCCTAGTTGGTCAGCCTGACGCCTTGATATCGAATTATACAATCCATCTCAACGAGCACCTCGTGGACAAACTATTACGCGTACACACACAATACAAACATTCTTTTAAAAATGCTCTTAAATGCCTCTAAATTCCAGAAAATTCCTCAAAATGCCCTAAAATACCTTAGGATTCAAGACAATGTCTCAAAATACCTGCAATGTGTACACCAAAATGCCTCTGCGAAACACCCCTCGCTATTGCATAACTTAGTTGACTGTACTCATATACCTAACTTGATTAACTTTAGGATACCGAGACATGGCTCTAGACTTAATATGTTGTTTTACACGCCGAGAATTAATACAACTAAATATTCACCCATTCACCGGATTTGTGAAAATTATAATAAATTGCAAGGTGGCTTCGATATTTTCAACTGTACTATGGCCTCAATTAAATCTCTAAATGTTGATATTTTTATTAATTTACTGTAACATATTTACGTTGGTACATTTAAGTGTTAATCTAATTTTTACTGCTTTTTTCAGTGTAACTAATGATGTATGTATTTTGTGTACTGTAGGCTAGTGTATTTGTTAAATAAATAAATAAATACATAAATAAAATATAAGACTATTTGGTCAAATCTCAAGTTACCCTATTTAGTTTGTTCCTGGAAGATCTACTCGTTTATCTTTATATATTTTCCTGCCAAATTTAGACATTATTGATTCGGAATAACGGATGTAATCAGCCTAATTAATTTCAAGAACAAAATTAAGACAAACTGCATGCGGGCTGAAGAGCAGAATTCAATTTAAAATAGCGATGGACATTATGATGTGGGCATATCAAGTACATTTATCTTTCCAGCTAATTTATAAGTACGCGCCAAAAACATTAAAAGATAGCTTTCGATTGAAATTCATTACAATGAACTTCACTCCAATCGTACTAAGAAAACTAACTAAATATTTGCAGTACCACTGTAAATAATCATCTTAGATACTATCGGATTAGGAGTTAAGGACCATTATTGTTATCGACAATTTTATATGGGTAAAATAAATCAAACTATGGAGTTGGATTTAAACACCTTTGAAATATACTTATAAATTTGTCGAAAATTCGTTTATGAAGTATCTTTAGTTTGTGACTGATCTACATGTTCGATTTTCTGTAACGTATTTTTTAAATAACAAATTAAGTCAGATTGCATATCACCGCAAGTGGCTACTTGAGATTCCTAATTCTAAAGATGTATATAGGTGCATAATTTTCCTTATTAGATATCGAATTTAACAATATGTTTAAAATTGATTGTGTCCTTTTTGTGAAATATTGGTATCCTAATAAAAATTTAAATTCACTTATTTCTAAATAATACTTTTAATATTTCTTCAAAAAGTAAAATATTTTATTTACAACCAATATATATGTTAATATTCCAAACTTACAGTAATTTT
Organism: Monochamus alternatus; assembly: GCA_037114965.1. NCBI lineage: Eukaryota > Metazoa > Arthropoda > Insecta > Coleoptera > Cerambycidae > Monochamus > Monochamus alternatus. The sequence continues at coordinate 112,975,988 of CM073426.1, read as the reverse complement.
GAAAGAAACATATTTCTGGCATATATATTCAAATGGAAAGTGACATTTACCCAAACAAATGTCACTGTCAACCCATGTCAACACATTCAGAATAACCAAAATGTTTATTTCAAAACATATCTTATTGTAGATTAAAACATTCGCAATAAATTTTATTCACATTCAAGTTATTTTACTAAATTAATTGTAACATTTGACTTAACTTATAACTAATAAGCGGCAACAGACATTGTTAATGAACATCCTGCGTAGTAATGGTAACGTTTTTAGTACTGGAGTTTGGCATTTTGCCGGATATTTTTGTGACAATTTAACCTGAGAATCTTTAGACTTGTCGACGTACCCTTCCCCTTCGGTGGAAGATTTGCATCCCCCTAATCTCATTAACTGGAGAATGTCACCACCGCTATTTGCCAATAGTGTGGCTGCTGTTCTTGGGAAGTAGTCTTCCGTATATGTTTCAGAATGTGGAAGCTTTAGAAACTGCATTTTTTTTTTTGGAAATTGATTTATCGAATTGTGGTCAAATGACTGGCGAGTGATTTGACCGAATTGTAAAGTTCTCATTTAGAACGTCTAAAAGAAGTGCAACATATTACCCGTTCTTCATTACTGACTATAAATACTCTTGGCTGGTAGGTTTTTAAATCATATTTACAAAATAGGACCCAGTGCGTTGTAATTAATAACATATCATCTGAATTTATGGGTATTGAGCAGGGTGTGCCACAGGGTTCAATTATAGGACCAATATTGTTTCTGATGTTCATCAATGACATATATTACTTTATTGCACCTAATAAGTGTGTACTATTTGGGGATAATACTACACTGGTTATATCTCACAAAAATATTTTTTCTCTGAACCTATTCCTGGAACAACTTGAAAACAGCGTAGAACAATGGTTTGTTGCTAACAAATTGAAACATAACACTAAAACTCAAAAACTCTACATTTAAGTTACTTGGGGTAGTTATAGACGACGGTTTAAATTGGTCCGGCCATGTTGCATATCTTTTGAGGTCGCTCCCAAGCACCATTTTTTTTGTTACGACAGCTAAAAAATATAGTTGATTTAAATACTCTAATTATGTCCTATTTTGCTTTATTTTCATTCTCGCATATGCTATCAGTTTCTCTGTGGGGCAATTGCAGAGAATCTATAAAAATATTTCGCTTGCAAAAGAAAGCAATTAGAGTTATAGCTAATGTGAATAGTAAAGAACATTGTCAACCGTTATTTATTTCCTTCGGTATTTTACCCTTACCATGTTTGTATATTTTTTCCCAGGTTGCTGAAATTCATAAGAATATAACCAGATTTACATTGCAGTCGGACATTCACATTTTTAATACAAGAAACGCTAATATGCTTAGGACTGACGGCTTCCGTCTATCCAAATCAGTACATAATTCTTTAAATGTGAAACTTTATATAAACTTCCATACTCTATTAGACTGTTAAACATGTCACGTTTTAAATTAGCAGTTAAGAAGCATTTGCTTGGGTTTTGTTTTCATACAGTGAAAGATTTTCTGGCGACGCCATATTATGAATTACATAGATTGATGTTTCATTATTTGTATTGTGTGTAAGTTCTTCTATTTTTTTAATATATATATATATATATATATATATAACAGTTTTTATCCTATTATTTTATTTTTTGTGTATTTTGACTTGCCATGAATGTATTATTGTATCAAATGGTCAAATAAAGCTATAATGTTGGAAGTTCGATGTGAACTTTATTTTGCATGATATGAACATCAGTCAATTTTATACAGTTTGTCACTTGCATTTGAAAGGTATGGTTGTAAATAAAATAGTATCTTGTCTCGAGAAATCCTACTGCGCGTCTTAGTAAACTATCCTTTTCTTCGTCAGTGATGAAGCACTTTGCACCTCGATATGTAATATGCTATATTTAAAGGTATGCATATTTGATGTTTCAGTTAGATATTTAAAATAGTTTAAATTAGTTTCGAAATGTAAACAAACGTTTTTAAACCAGGATGTAAAATAACAATAATAATGTTTGTTTATAGAATTTTCCCAAGCGGCATCAATTAATCTAAACTAAATGTAAAGCAGATAGAATATGTTTTGGCATATAAATTATTTTATAGTTATATTCTTCCCGAGTATAATTGGATCCAGAACTGAGTTTCCTCGAAGAATGTGGTTTATTTTAATAGAGCTTCGGAAATGCGCTTGGAAAATGGACGTCCGGAATGTGAGAAAGTAACCTGAGCAGATACGATATATTAACAGCTATTTATACAATTCGAGATTCCAGCGGTTGGCGGATTGTGAAATGGACGTCTAATTTTAGATGCAGTTTCACTGGCCCGTGATTCAGATTCGCTATTCCAGATTTAACCGCTTGAATATTTCCAAACATACCTTCACACATTTTACATTCTCAAATGATGGCTCTCGGCAGAACATGTATATATGATTTCAATCCTTGGGAGTCAGATACTTAACTGATATGCCCAAAACAAACAAGTTTTATATACTATACAAAAAGTACGCCAAGTTAACAGACCTGTGGACGGCAGCCGTATTAAACATTTCGTAAACATCATTGATTCGACAATATTCTGTTTGTCACTTTTTTTACTTACATTAATGCACGTTTATGTTCGAGCGGCACTCCAGGCTACGACAAAAGCCACACCACACGCCGGGCTGCACGCCAAGCTCTAAGACAAGAGCTAGGAGGAGTGCGACAGTGTTTATGTTGGAGCGAAGCGTCAGGGACCCTTGTAGTTTATAAATTTTAATGTTCCAACAGATTGGCCACAGTTATAAACTTAAAATCGTAGCAATATGTATACCGAATCTTCGTCTTCATCAGATGATGAGATTTTATTAGAATCGATGGCCAATTAATGGTATTTTCTTAATAAAATACGAAAAAGAAAATATTTTGTGTAAAGTGGAGCAATTTTGACACTTTTAGAGAGTTTCTCCTGTTTCCCGAAGAGGTAGAATAAAAGTAAGTATATAAGATCGCAGGAGCTCGATTTTTAAGAAAAATTGAATTGCTAGAATCGCATTTCGATATCTCGTTTAAACGATATGATATTTCTTATTTTTTTGGTTCTTCTATGACACTTTAAAACTTCCTTGCTTTCTAATATTTTAGATTTTTGTAAAACATTATTTATTCAGTTTTTACGTAGTTTTTTAAAAATATATTTGACCATGGAAAAGGGAAAATTGCACACATATTGATATAAAGAAATATAAAGTATATTACATTGTTAGAAGGTCAATGAAAAATACTATCCAACTGTAAGATAAAATACAGGGAGTTCCATTTAAAAAATATAACTTTGCATTATAACTCAAAAAATAAAGAGTATTTAAAAAAACTGCATACGCCACTGACATCTACGTAAAAAAAATAATATTTTTCTAATTTTGACATATAAAGTGACCCTTTTTAAAACTGATTGACATTATGAAACGTCTTACTTTTTGTAACTAGTTGCATAAAGTAAAATTTTATGCAATTGGTGACGAAAAATATATTTCAATTAGTGACAAAAAGAATTATTCTATTTATTAAACTGTTATAATACAAGTTAAAAACATAAATTATAAATTAATTAATTATTATAAATATTGATAACACAATTATTGCAATTATTCAAATTAATTGCCGACGACATATTTTTTTCATTGCTCGAACTTGCTGTTATTTGGGAAGCGGCGCACATTGCATTAGATGTTTCACCAAATATTTCTTGCGCTATAAGTTTTTTATTATTCATGGAATTTTCAACATATCCCTCCGCAACAGAGCTAGATTTCCAACCTCCGTGCTTCTTTAATTTTAAAATATCAGCGCCACTGTTTGCTAGGAAAGTGGCAGAGCTTCTTCTGAAGCAGTGGCCAGTATATAGAACAGGATTTGAAAGACCAAGAAATTGTGCAATAACTTTTGGCAGACTGCTAAATGTGTTAATTCCCACAGGATTTCTGGTACATTTTCCATTCGCATATTTTACAAAAAATCTGTTGTGTTTAAGAACCTGGGGACGCAACTTACTATATTTTCTTAATATTTCAACAAGATTCGTATTTTCAATGTCTCCAGTGGTAATTGCAAACTGCCGTATAACTTTTGTTTTTGAAGGTGGGATATCAACACGAAAATGGCTTCCTTCGTTTATAACATTTTCAACTGGAAGAAATGTTAATTCAGCTTTTCTGCATGCTCCTGCCATTCCATTTACCATTGCAACCTTAGCCATTAAGTATTCTTTGTCATCAGCTTCCACTAATAATTTGGCAAAATCTTTTTTAATAAAAACTTTTGACTATTTAGCACTGTACCCGTCCGCTTGCCTTTTAATATATGCTACCAAATTTGTATATTTTTTAATATCAATATCCCTTTTCAGATTTAGTTCATACCTTAACATTGAGTAAAGTATCCATAATGTGGAAACTTTTAGATCTTTCTTACCCTCAAAATATGCAAGTAAAACTTTCTCATTAACATGTTTAATTTTCTTCTCATCACACCACATAACAAATTTTTCGTATGCCAAATCATAAACTGCCTTTGACTTTTTGGGAATTACTGATAATAGAGCATTACCTGCTGCCTCTTCAATATCGCTTGGTAGCTCTTCACAACTTGAATCACTCATTTTTTAAAAATAAAACTAAAAATATATCAATCTCGCTAAAAACCTTCCGTCTAGACTTTTTTACAAAATGTCAAACTGACAACTAACATGAAGTAACAGCAACAAACTAAATTTATGTTTTCCAAATTTTTGTCAATTATATTAAATTTTATTTTTTTATTACTTTCTTCAAAATTAGAAAAAATCTTGTATGCAATACGTTACGAAATGAAATTTTGTGTAACTTGTGAGTTTTTGCGAAACTCACTTCGTTCGTTCCGCGTTACACAAAATTAGGCATTTCGTAACTGATGACATAAATAGCTATTTTACAAAAATTTAATATATTAATAAACAAGGAATTATAAAGGTTCATAGAAAATGCAAAAAAATTAGAAACACCCTGTATCTTTTAAGCAAGTCGATATATCGGAATGCAGTTTTCGCCTTTCAATTTTCCCTTACCCCGCGTACTTATCTAAATGCTGTGAATAAATCACTCTCTATTATTTTGGACCTCGGGTATAGTACATCGACCATCGCGCCGCGCGCAAATATTACCTTGCTAGAATCTCTGCTTTAGCGCCTGGCTCGGCTTTAGTTAGTAATCCACTATAAACACCTCCATAAGAATGTATGCATTGAATAGTCGTGGCTAGGCGCGTAGCCTTTGTCGTGCCCTGGCGTGTTGCTCCAATATAAACGTGCACTTGGTGTACAAAATTAGTCGAAAGCAAACATAAATTATTAGTAATATGCGGTATACAGGGTGTTTCAATTAAAAATTCCCACCTGGAAAATATCGGAATTAAAAACCTAAGACACGTCGACATTCTTTTCCAGGGGGACACATGGTGGCGTAAGTTTTGGTGTCTTGGAAGCTACCCCTTAGGCAGGGGCGTAAAGTACCCTTAAACTTTCAATGGCACCCTATGTTGAGTGATACCTCATTTACCACCACCACCTAAAGCTTTTTCAATTCTGCTCACGACCACATACCTACGACTTTTTAATTTATAGTTTGGATATAATTCATCACTTAAAGAATAAGAGGAAATATCAATGAATGAAAAATTGTTATTTTATTAAATGTTCAAATTGGTTTCCCTTTGCTTCCATACAAACGATAGAAGCGGCGATCTGGAATGCCACTCAATTGAACCTTTGCATCCTATCAATCAGTGATTTGGAATGTTCTGATCAAGAAAATAACACACAGGTACAGTGGGGGTTATTTATCTGTACTATTGACCTTGACCTCCAGCTCGATTTTCAAGGTCATTTGAAGGTCACTTTTTAAATGGAAGCCTCTATTTTTCACATCGGAGAAAGAGCGGACAATTTTACGTCAAAAATGGTATTTTAAAATTTGTTTTGTGATATGAAAAATAGGGATTTGTTAAAAAAATGGATGGATGAATCCATAGCTCATCCAAGACCAAAATACGTTTATTATAACCACTATGGAAATCTTGTCACAAATCATGCGAAACTCTTGCAAAATCGTGCGAAGTCCCGAAAAATCCTTCGAAATCTTGGGAAATCGTGCGAAATCACGAGAAATCGTGGGAAATCACGAGAAATCGTGGGAAATCACAAGAAACGGCGCGAAATCACGCAAAATTCCGCGTCATCTGGAGGCATTATTATACTTATTTCCGTCACCATTTTTCAAATAACGCAGGCCGCAGCTCGCATTATGCCATGCCATATGACAATGTGTCGAAACCATACGGTGCGCGACACTTAGATGTTTAGAACTACTGGAAGGATCGTCTTTAAAGTTTAATGGTTTTTTGTTTTATTTTATTGACTTTGCACTTCACCGTTAAATTTTGAAATAGTGCCTTCATCTATCCATCCATCCAGTAGTTTATTTAAAAGTTTGTAAACATTAAAACATGATACCCGGTACCTGGGTAAATTTAACTAGTGTAAAACTTAGAACAAAGAAATCATTATTTTTAAGAAACTGTTAATTTCACATTTTTTGTCAATCTGCAAAAAATCAATTTTTCGCCAAGAATGTCACAATTCTGAGCAATCTTAGAAATTACTTTTTTCTTGAGTTAATACATCGGGATGTTTTTGAAATTTTTTCGAGAACTCGTATATACATGGTGTCTGTAAAAGGTTACGAAAGGAAAGCATACTACCACAAATTCCCAGATATGATGATCTAACCCAATTTACCTTAGACCAAAGTTTGATATACTCGCGGCAAAAATTCAGACGTCTTACGTCACGGCCGAAGTTATGCAATTGTTTTTATTGTCAACATCATTTTCGATATTGGACGCGTTAAACTTTCATTGGCGAAAATTTCCGTCTTGTATATCTAAAATATGCTTTAAATTTCACTTCAGTATCTAGTAAATGCCAAGTAATTCAAAAGCTCCTTCGCATCTTCTCCTTTGAAATAATTGATTAGTCCTAGTTCCACTACTATCATATATAATATTTCAATTTCTTCTATCAAAAATTCTACTTGTTACAGCACAAAAGCTAAAGTTTATTTTTCGACATACTCATTGCTATTCAAAACGCATAACACTTTCACGCAGCACGTTACGTTACGCTGGACGTATTACGTTTTACGTAGCGCGAAATATGTATCGCTAGAAAAACCCAGCCTTTCGTTTTTATGAACTTTTGGAAGACAATAACGTTGGGCTGTGAACTTGAATTACTTGGAATCAGGTCTCTATGAAGTTCTTTAGGAATATTAGAAGCTCGAACTGCAGATATTACTTCCTTTTTAAATTAGTTCTATTGCATTGTTTTTGATGTTATAATGGTATCACCCAGTAGGTTCTCCAACTTGGCGATATGTGCTGTTGTGATCAAAATGACGGTTGCGTTTCTTTTAATTACATTATAATTTCTGTATTTAATAACATTTTGTTCCTCATTTCTGCTTTATTGTCCAAAGGAATCATTGTCCTTGAAGCTTTATACGTTCAAATTTTTGACATGTCAGCATTATTATTTCTGTAGATATTTCTACAATTCCCTTAAAAAAAATGTAGCCACAAAACAAACATTAATTTTAACAGTCGCATAACTTTGTTGCATTTAGTATATTGTTTAAATCAATGCGATGAAAGTAATGTTTATAGGTATATGGTTCACTTTCATTCACTGGGATTCATACTGAATGATTAAGAAGTAATACCGATTTTATTTGCATTTCTCACTCACTACAGATAGTCAATTAATCAATTTCGATGATTTACTGTTGAATAATTATGAGATAACTCTGTTATCACGCGTAACAATCATTATTTAAATAAACCGCATGCTTATCAACTCGCGATGACATGTTTATTGTTTCTGCAGGTATAACAAAACTAATAAGGAAACTTTATTTAAGACAATTTATTTAGAAAGTCATTTACAATTCTATATTTAGTGGTAGGTACTATTTATTTGTCTACTAAGATACTGAATGGACCGGAATGTTTAAACATAAACATTAACCAAAATATTTTGTATGAAACAACTCAGTGATAGTAGTACAAGGCATATTTTTTAAATAAATAAATATTATAGTCTTATTATTGTGAACGATTATTCAAGTTGGGTTTTATTAAATTGTAAACAACAATAATAAACAGCTAAGGGCACGAATTGTACAAGATGAAGAGTATTTTAGGCTGAAATTACATATTTTCGAAAATAATCGTTACTCTCTTATTAAAACAGCCCGAGAATGTAGGTATTCATAAAAGCGGTACCCATATTGAACATTTAGTTTTCTGTCTTTTCTACTTTTTGTTGTGCCGTTTTGTTTATTTCAATTTAGTGAATAAAATGGAAATGACCATTCAATACTTTGTGATATTTAATTTATAAAACATAGCACATCCAAAAAAATTGCAATATTTCGTAAACCGAACCTCAAATCAAAATCATATAAGACTGAAAAAACTTAATAAAAACACTATCTAAAAATATATTCTGAAACCATAGGCGTACTCAAAAAATACTGAGGAGTCCGTGGGTACAGCAACTCTCCTTTCCTCCGTTTTCCTCCGTGGTTATTTTTTTATTTTATTATGTTTTCAATGTTGTCTTTCTTCAATTTTATCGTCCCATGTGTTGTGTTCCATGCTATTTTACAGGAACAACATCACTAACTAATAGTAATAACTTATTTAATTAATAATTTGTTAGAATTTATGTACTGCTTAAACGCAGTTTGTACTTAATTTAAAACTAATCGAAGGTTGTTTAAAAATAGTTATTTTCGAAAAACTACTATCCTTAAAAAAAAGAAAGGAAAATTATAGTGGCACTGGCGTTCTGAACGTCCTATACGCATTGGCGGCCGAAAGGGGGCTAAGGAGGGGGCTAAGCCCCTCCCAACGTAGGACCTAGCCCCTTCCCCCAAGGTGTACCGATCAGCGCATCAGATTTATTTAAATTTCACCAAGCAGAAAAATTATTTCGAAATTTATAAAAGGGTAATTCTCACGGAATGTCAATATTTGTGGTTCTTCACATGAAAAAACAATATAAAATTATATTTTGTTTCATAAAAGTCTTTATGTATAAGAGCAATGCATTCAAAGTATACTAATCTTTAAGTGTAAATTATAAAATAAAAATGTTCTAAAATTGCAAAAAAATACAAATCTGTGATTGTTCTCCATGATATAGTTACAGTTATGTAGCGAATCGCTTAATTTTCTTGAATTAACACATTTTTAGGAATATGTGAAAAACAGGTATTTTTATGTAATTGTATTCACTCTTTCATTATTTTTACTTAAAAAAGATGCGTCATGAAAATGGAGTCAATATCGTAAACAAATTGTTTGTAAAATCCTTATAGTTTTCGAGACAACGTCAAAAGTCTTTGACCCCCTCATTCTTGCTAATGAAATTTTGTTGACAGAAAAACCAAATACATTTATAAAAGTACATATATTGTTTTCTGAATCTTTTTTTGTGAAAAAAATATTTTCGATAAACTGAGTACTTAGAAAATTAAAAACCAGCAAATGTGTGACATTTTTCACAACAGAACCCCGCACAATTCAAAGGGAAATTGGCTTTCGGTGTAATCGGCGGAATTTTGGATGTTGTTCCTTTCCACGGGCACAAAGCTCGAAAATCTTGCCTGCGAGCAGTACCCAGCTTGGAAGGTTAGAGATCGGTAATCCCCGATCCTCCCCTTGCATTTTCGGGATATATTTCAGTAGATACTCGAGGACGTCCACTACGTGGTCTGTTTTCCACTGTATCAAATTCTTCATATCTGTGTACTATTCGTACAACAGATGATCTAGGAATGCCCAACATATTCGATATGTTCTGCATCATGTAAAGCAGTCATTCTTGCTCGGTTAAGACAGAAATTTCAGGTCCTGGCATTGTAATGTACAAAAATTCAAAGGAACACTTGGCTGAATACACTGCCAAACTGACAAGATTTGTAAAAACATTGGTAATAAAGGTTCATGGTCTACAATTTTTTATTGTCTCTTTTGTTCCCTAAGTACATGTACTTCTTTACCACATTAAAAAAAACCGCTAGGTTTAAACGAATTTTATAATTTGTGGTGGTGTGCCAAATGCAGCTACTTTTACAACGGTGTGCAGTGAGTGCAAACGCAGGCGTAACGCGGGAAATTTGCAACCGAATCGTGGTAGTAATGGAGGTCCAGGGCGTCCACGGTGTATTGCAGCAGTGTGGTGTATCATACACGAGGCTCAATTATATCCGTACCATGCACAGCGTGTCCAAGTATTCATGTCAGGGGATTAGACGAGGAGGACCGGTACAATTGCCCCCACGATTTACTCACTTTCAATCATTTGTACTTATTTTTGTGGGGATATTTAAAAAATGAAGTATATTGCACCGAAGTGGACACAGTCCAGTGTCCAATATTGTATTTGTGATACATTATAAAATTTCAAACTGCTGTAACATTAACAAAAATAAAATTTTTTTAATAAAATTTGAAACATATCTGTAGAATTATGTCTAGTTTATGAAAAAAAATGTCTCTCGAAATTTAAACTAGCCAATTTGGAAATCTTGGGTGAGGCCCACGTTTTTTTAACTTTTTTTCGCAAACTGCAAAATCGTTCTCCTACTGAAGTTCTCTATATAGCCACAGTATATGATATGGAATTTCACCAGCCGCCACTGCCCTTTATATTTCTTATGATTGATGTTTGCTGCTAATTAGTTTATTATAATATTTAAACTAGAAATACCACCTGCCTCCGATTCGTAAATATTTAGATATATACAAAGTAATTTCTCTAAAATGAAATATATCAATTTTCTTCTATATTTCTACTGTGTTTCAGTTTTCAGCCCAACCAACCAACCCCATTTCTGTTATCGTTCATGTATAAGGTATTCTCAATAATTATGGCTTAATTGCTGCAATATCAACAAAAACTAGACACACAACAATAATTAGACAGATAGCAAGTACCTTATCGTATTTTAATAATAGCCCGATAAAAGTTACTGACGATATCAATAAAATTTAAAAAAATTGGTGCATGAAATTACTTATACTAGCTACATCTAGATACATATAATATTTTTGTCACTGTAAGTACCGTTTCAGATGGAGCGCAGAGCGCAGGACACGCTCTACGCCCTACGCCACGCGATAGTACGGGAAATTTGCTTTCACAGTTTCACATGAGACAGTATCAAATCAAAATGAATACAGTGAGTAATACGTTAGGCGATGTTGCCATTGCAGCATATTACATACACTGTGGCCCAATAAGGAATGCGTGATTCTAATGAATTTTTTATATACAGTGTGGAATATTACTTATATTTCTTAAAATATTTGTCATATCAAAAACATGTTTTAATAAAAATGTTAGGGGAAATTATTTCCCGTTTAGTGATATCAAGCAATCTTTCGTAGCACAAAAAATGTGGTTGCCAAGGTAACCGACTTAATTTTTTTAAAAGGCACCATATACTTTTTTTTTTGGTGAATATTAATACATTGGATCTTCTAAATACGATACAATACAATTTTACTGGGATCACACAAGAAAAAATACAGTAAATTCAATTTTTAGAATTTTATTCTATGTCCAAAAGTAAGGAGTCAAAAAAACAAAAGATCAACGTTTTAAGCTAATTTTAATACGATAAATGAAAAAATGGAACGGATGTGAACTAATTCATTAAATGTTCAAAATGACGGCCATTATTGTTCAGGCACATTCTTAGTCTTTTTAAAAACGAATTACTCAAGTTTGCCAACGTGTGGTGTCGAATTTAAGACATTCCAGATCTACTGGTCTTTCTTTGTAGACTATACTTTTTAAGTAACCCCACAAAAAATAATCACACGGATTGAAATCGGGTGACCTTGCTGGCTATTTAATGGCACCTCCGCGACCTATCCACCTTGCAGGAAACATTTCATTTCGATATTCTCTTACGGGCATAATGTGGAGGGGCTCCATCTTGCTGAAACCACATTTGATGAAATGGACCTAGGGCCTCTAAAGCCCTAGGTCCATTTGTTCTCTCAACAAATTAAGATATTTGTCAGCAGTTAGGTTCCCATCAATAAAAAATGGATCCATAATATTATTTCCTAATATACCTGTACAGACATTAATTTTTTCTGGTCGCTTGGATCGAGTTTCTCGTATCCAGCGAGGATTTTCTTGACACCAATATCGATAATTTTGTTTATTATAAAATCCAGTGGCTTCATTGGTGAACACAATGTTTTCGCCAAATTCGAAATTTATGTTAAATTTATCTAACATAATGTTACAAAATTCAACACGTTTTGCAAAATCATTTTGCACAAGTTCTTGAACGAGCTACATCTTGTATGGATGACATTTTTCCTTGTGGAGCTGTTTCAACACAGAACGGTGTGAAATGGCTTGCGTCCTACCAATTTTCCGACTGAACAAATGTGGGTTATCTTATATTGACAGAAGCACATTTAAAGTAGTATCGTCATCAGTAGCTGTTTTTAGCCGCCCTGTATGTAGTTTGTCTTTAACGCTTCCCGTCACGTTAAATTTTTTTAACAATTTGGAAACAGAAGATTGTGTTATTTGAAGTCTGTTTGGATGAAGTTCGTTAAACAACTCGCATACTTCCCGCTGTGTCCTTTTCCTGTCACCATATTCCACCATCATTAAAACCTGTATTCTTTCCGTTTCACTTAATTCAAGCGCCATTGTAACTTACTTAGTACTTAAGTACACAGAAAATTGAGTAAAAAAAGTACGTTTACTGCAACAATGTACACAATTAAAAGCAACTGACAGCTAGTGACAGTTTCGCATTGTTCTGATTTTAGCATGGCTAACTTGATATTAATCATTATTTTGACAAACAGTATCAAAAGTATAATAAAAAACTTAAATTTACTGTATTTTTTTCTTATGTAACCCCATTAAAATTGTATTGTATCGTATTTAGAAAGATCCAATGTATTAATTTTCACTAAAAAAAATATGTTGCCGTAAAAAAATTAAGTCGATTATCTTGGCAACCACTTTTGCTACGAAATATTGCTTGATATCACTAAACGCGAAATAATTTCCCCTAACACTTATTAAAACATGTTTTTGATATATTAAGAAATATAAGCAATATTCCACAATATGTATCCACATTGTATATGCAGAACTTATTACGAAGATCCAGTTGCCAATCCACAATCTACTACGATTTTTTTAGATAAAAAATCTAAATATGTGATCTGATAAAAAATCGATACAAATTTCACCAATTTGTATCTAATAATATATTTTTTAAAATTGATTGAATTTGTATTTTCAATGAAAAATATAGAAGAGCTTGGTACCTGAAAATTGTTCATCTACAATATTGTTCCTCGACGCACTTCAGTAATTAAAATTTTAAAATAAATTTAGTGTACAAGTGCTTTCCACAAAAAGTAGATAATTCAAGTCCGAATAAGAGAAACATATGCTGAAATCAGTCTTGGCCAACTTAGGAAAGTACAAATAAATCTTTTAAGATGTTACGATAAATGTATTCAATTAAATGGAAGGTGTGTGGAAATATTGATTATTTAAGTTGTTTTTATTTATTTATTTTCGAACATGAGTACTTCAAAATTCTATTTTTTTTTTGTTCATATTTTTAATGTAATCTAACCATCTTTAGCTATTGTAAAAATATTGTAACAGAATTTGTCCCGGTCGCACCCAATTCGACGGCTGTGCGCAAAACGCTAGATTACCCCGATCGCCCCTACACGATACTGGTAAACAAACAAAATAATGCCGTGTATCGAGGCGCGACTGGAATATTGAGAATCGACGAGAATCTTTCGAGAAATGGATCTAGAGATGCTAGAAAATACCTGAAATATTCGTTTGGTCTATAAAACAAGAATAAACAGCCGAGTTAGTCAGTTTTGAATTATAAGTCTTGAATTGAAGTGCTTAGTTGGAAATTTCCTGGAGTTTCAAAGTGAAATAGTGTTTAGTAGAGTAATTAATAAATATCAGTAAAAATTAACTAGAAAATGTCGGGTTGGGAAACCCGTGACAATTTGTTTTATTTTAATTTATGAAATACGTAGAGGAACAATAATTTTCAGATATTTCCAATTGCCTTCTTACATTTTTAATGAAAACACAATTTCAATAAATTTTAAACTTGTAAGGCTCATTATTGATGGCGGGAAATTATTAATTTTTCGCGAATTTCACATAATAGAAATATTATCACTATTTTCATCATTATGTGGGATTAGTAAGTTGAACTTGAGCTTCTGACAATCTACCATGACAGTCAATGACAGTTTTATGATGTAAACATTGCAGTAGCAAAATTGATTAAATAATTCGCACTAATTTTTGCGAATTTCTTTTCTTGGGAACAAGGTTTTATGCACCCTTTTACTAAATACTATAATGTTTTAGTATGAAATCAAGAAATCTAGTACGAAATATTATTCTCTTTTGATAAGGAAAAAATTATTGAGGTGGCAACACTGAACGGGACTAATGTAAGAATGTAGCATTAATAACAGTGAGAATAATGTAAGATACTCAAGTACCTACTTAAAATTAATTATTCCAAGCAAACTATGAAGTACCTGTAAGTAGCCATTGTATGCCTTTCCAGTAGCTAAATGCTTTTCTTAATCATGGTGTTTTATTTTTTACATAATTTTAAAAAATTCAATTAAATTAGATCAAATATCTTACTACATATAATTAACAAGCTGCGTATTTAATTAAGCGATAATCCTTTTATTACTAAATGGAGTTAAATTACTTTTTATGTTTGTGCAACTTGTCTAAGGATGTAGACAATACAATACGAGTATTTAATTGAAAATGATGATTTATATGTTTTCATCACATTTTAATTAAAACCTCATTTTTATGTATTAAGATCAAGATCGCATTTAACGAGATAGTATAAAATTATGGGTCAAATATTTTGTAATAGTGAAGTGAATACAGCAGGAAGTAAAGGAAGTTATGTAGAATTTTATACAATGCAGGAATTAAATCAAAACATGAGTAAACGAGACATTTCGAAATTGAATCTGCATAAAGTGAATCATTCACAACTACTACGATTTCCTATGTTTGTAGCATCTCCGTCATTATTTCAAGTCCAAAAATGACATTTATTTATTTATTGGTACATCCTAACAGGTCTGACGACCTAATTACAAGGATATAAAAATACAATATATTTAATTATTACTAAAATATAAGATTTATACTGTACTTATACAGGATGATTCAGAACTTATCTAAAAACAAATTTTGAATATACAGGAGACTCTTACAAATATAATTTTGTAAAAAAAATCAAACAGGGCAGTTCGAAAATGATTTAAAAATACACCTCTGCATTGGTACTGGAAACTAGTCCACTGTAAAACCTGGCAAGGCAAAGCATGCAATCGGCAATAAAGAAATTCACAAGGAAAGAAATAAATAACACTTTATAACACCTTTTTTTATACATCTTTTTTTTATAATTAACAAAATAGATTGACATACCCTTCATTTTCTAAATATCTCCACAAAAAGTCTAAAGGATTTAAAGTTATGAGACCATGGCGACCATGATACCGGTTCTCCTCGTCCAATTCCTTGGTATGAATGCTTGGACACACAGTACATGGTACGGATACAATTGAGTCTCCTGTATGATATGCCACACTGCTGCAATATGTTGTGGACGCCTTGGACCTCCATCTCTCCATGATTTGGTTGCAAATTTCCCGCTCGTGTTGCCTACACTTGCACCCTTGACTATAAGGCTTGCACTCACTACACACCGCGGTAAAAGTACCTGCGTTTGGTACATGTTTACCGGAACATCGTTATGTTAACGCATTATCACTTCACCATAAATAAAAACGATATCCATTAGCTCCAACCTACTATACACGTTTTTAAATCCCTGTATTTTATCTCACGGTTGGATAACATTTTTCATTGACTTACCAACAATGTAATATACTTTATATTTATTTATAGCAATCTGTGTGGAAACTCAATTTTTCCTTTTTTATATTTTATCTTTCAACTTCTACTGTTAACCAGTTTATATTTTATTTCTTTATGGTAAAAAAATTAATTAAAATCATTGTCAAGTAATCTTAGAAATGAACTTGTGTCATTATCCGTGTAGCTTAATGATATGCTAAATAATAAGCTATTATTATTTTATTTTTGTTAAGTAAGTATTGGTAAAAAAATTGAATCCAGCACCTAACAGCTGTCAAAAAAAATAAAAACAATGATCTAGGGTTTGTATATGAATTTAATTGTTTTTCAAAGGTAACTAGAAAATTCATCGTAAATAATCAATTGTATTAGGGTATTGACTACGGTTATCAGATTTACAGATTTACACAGTAATTTTTAGATAGATGCAGATAGAAAATGCAACTGGAAACATTTATTTAGATATTTACTTATTTAATTAATGCAGAGTGTTTTATATTTTTGTACAGTTGATAATTTTTGAGATATGTGAATTTTTTAGGTACCAGTACATAAAATAATAGTAGCATCTTCTTAATATATCATTAAGTTAAACGGGTAATGATATAAGTTCATTACCAAGATTAGTCTCTCGACTCTACTATAGAAATAAAATATAAACTGGTTAAGTTTTACCATAAAATTGGGAAAACTGAAATTCACCGATTTCTATAAAGTATTTTAAAAAAACTGGGTACGCCACTAAAATCTACGTAAAAAATAATGTTTTTACAAAAATCTAAAATATTAGCAAACAAGAAAGTTATAAAGCGTCATAGAAGAAGCAAAAAAATAGGACACTACAAAACTGTTTTAGAAAAAAATATATTTGCCATTTAAATCATGAGATTAAACTGTTAATACCACACCTTTTAGTGGAAAATATATAAATTTTAAATTTTGTGCGACTGTATAGGTAGTCTCAAATTCGAAAAATAAAAATTAAATTAAATTTGGGTCACGTGGTGTTATATGGGATGGGGGTAAACTCTATTTTCAATCTAGTATTATCTTTGGGATTTGACAGAAACGATCAAATCAATTATATTTTTTCCAGAAACATAAACAAATTTTTGTCTACGTTTAAAAAGCTCTTTCTTTTCTAATAAACTTTTATTAGAAAAAATTTTCTGTGTTACTTCTCGTTTAAAAGTTATAAGCAATATTGTCCTAAAGAGTGTCAAAAGAAATATTTGCCACCTAAAATCACATTAGCGGTGGAAGAATCAAGTAGTCGTTGGAAAACAATTGAATCTTTGTTGTTTAAAGTGTATAAATGTCACAAAATACTTGTCATTACTAAATACGAACGTCAAACGTATAGCTTTTCTGCTTACAAAATATTTTCTCATTCAGAAAGAGTTGATGTACTGCTAATTTACGGCGAGTTACAAAAAAAATCAAGAAGGGCTGTAGAGTTATATCGAGAAAGGTATCCAGAGCACCTCATTTCTGATCATAGAACCGTTAAAAAATTACAGGCGACCTTGCGACCAAATGAAGATGCATTTTCTGTTCGGAGAAATCAAATAATTGACGAAGGGTAAGAAACAATGTTAATACAGTTAGACTGTTACAGTATTTTGAAGAAAATCGGAATTCTATACGGTGGGCTAGCCGGAAATTGAATTTGGATAAGTCAACCTTTCAACGAATGTTAAAGGCCAACGGGTATCATGACTTCAAAATTCACAACTTATTTGCCTGAGCGTCACATTGAAAACAGACTTAATTTTATAGCTCAAATTATAGTTGATCAGAACTTTTTTCGGCGCGTTCTTTGGACGAACGAAAGTCGGTTTGTCAGTAATGGTTTGCCAAACAGGCGCAACGAACACTACTGGTCCATTGAAAATCCCCGCATTGTAAATCCAGTCCAAAACCAATGTTATTTTGGAAAATTTTGGTACGGCATTATCGGTAGGCATTTCAATGGGCCTTATTTTGCGTGAGTTACCAAAATTGTCTACAAGAAGAACTTCCTGCACTTGAAACAAAAATTAGCTTTACTACAAAAACATGTACTACGCTTCGTCGTGTGAACATTTCGCGACAACAATTGAGTGCTTCACTTACATTCAGTTTTACGATATCCGACAAAGGCAAGAATTATTGCGAGGCAATTAAAGACAGATAAGAGGCGCAAACAGTAAAAATAATTAGACCTCTAAGGCGAGGTTCTTCCATTTATTACGTTTACATTTTATTCGATAAATATTTATTTAAATTATAAATATGAGCAGTATAACTACTTTAATTTAATCAGCGCTTATTAGATGGATAGTGTGAATTTAATTGTTGAATACGTCGCGTGGATTTCATTAAATTGTTATGGAAATACAAACAAATTTTATTTATATTTTTTGTGTTAGTATAATTTGATATATTTAACAGGCGAGCATCTTAGACTTAAATGTTTTGTATGACGTATGTTTCGCTAAACATAAAGTATTTTATATATATAAAAAAAATAAATAAAAGCATAGCATTCAAAATTCACATAATTGTAGTTCATAAATAAGAAACATGTTGTATTGTCTATGCTACAGTACAGGGTGATTCTTAACTTACACGGGCCGCCGGTAACGTATTAAACCGAAATATGAACTGCCAACTTTTTAGCTGTGCCAAGTGTGCCAATTTGCCGATTATAACACATCGTATCGGGTGTTGTGTTTGCGGTGATTACTGCGATTGGGCATTTATTATAAAATTCTCATAATTTCATATTGATTACCCAAGGGATTTGTAAAAATGTAAATTTAATTATTGAGTAGACACTAAACAAGGTTATTGACTTAAACATGATAGGTCAAGCCTCGGATTATCTGAATAGGTATGTCTCGGACTTTTTTTTGTTGACAACACGAGTGTTTTTAATTACTGTCTTTATTTAAATACAAAAAAATGTTTCAGTCTATTTTAATAATTTAACCTAGTTAGTATTGGATTTTATTTCAGTATTTATGTAATGAAATGTGAAATCTTCTCTTAAAATTAATGACGGAATCACCCTGTATAAACATGTATCTTAAAACGTTTTGTTTTCAACATAAGGGGTGCGAAAGGTTAGTTGTTGATGACGGTTTTAATTAGTATTTCTCATTAGTAGTAGTAATCGACGTCGGCAACAGTTTTAGGGAAAAATGGATTTTAATATCTGGACGCATGCTACTTTATTAAAAATCTATGAAATCAATAAAACATAGTTGGCTTTGAAATGAAAGAAGAGAAACAATTTTGACATTAACCAATACCTATATATGAAAATGTTTACTTCTTTCTTAGTTTACAAAACATTTTACCTGAACCACCACCAAAACTAAAAATATTTTACTACATTTTTTTCACTATATGTCATTATTTGTACTCATCCTCAGCTATAATAGCTTAATCCCTTTAAAGTCGATCGTGTTCATCACCAGGAGGCAGAAGATCGGTTTCGGGGAGCCGATTATTTTCAACGTTACCATTCATAGGGCACGAAGTTTTTAAAGGCTATAAATTAGGTTGAATAACCTACATTGGCAGACAATTGCAAAAGGCCACTGCATTCTTTTGAATTTGTACGTTCCTTGGAAATAGATGGAGGTTTTATACTGCTGTGGTGAGGTCCTCTTTCACTTAAGCTGCTGTGATATAGTGTACTGCGGATCACACAGAGATAAAATATACTTCAGCGTGTGTCAGCATGACAGGGGTTATAGGGACAGCTCCCACAAATACCTTAGAGACTCCATTGCAATCTGTGGCTCTTCTGCCTTGCCTCTTTCAAAACTGCATCTCGTGGTGGAAGGCTATCGGCTAAAACAGTAGAGGATGTGGCAAGCAATTTTGAGTTATGTATACCGAATAGGAAAGCCTGACTCGCTAATTCTGATGCTTAGGTCTCAAAAGGCCTTATCTGATTCACGGATAAGTCCTAGGCAGATCAGGGCTTAGGAGTGAGGGTCTATGGAATGCGTTTTCGCTGTCTGGTGTATCACACCACTGTTTCCTAGGTTGAAATCTAGCTAGCTCTACTTTCTTTCAAGAGAATATGAGAATGAGAAATGTAAACCAGCATTCAAATAAGCACAGACAGCCAGGATCACCTCTCGTGTTATGGAATATGCCAATGCTTCTTTCCTTTTGGGAAGGGACAATCATGTTAAGCTGACCTGGATTCCGGGTCTTAGCGATGCGATTAGTAAGATTTTATTATTATTAGCAGAAGCAACGTTAGAATTGTTACGGATCTCCTAATGGGTCATGAACATCTCAACAAGCCCTTAAAAGAGGCGTGTATTCTCAACTTGTAATTGTGCTGTTTGATCAGTTATTTTGAATCGTTGTAGAACCATTCATTGTCGGAAGGCAACCAAGGCTAGCGTATGGTACGACTGATGAGTGTCATGCAAGGATATAAAGGTACTGTTTGTTGTAAATATAAATTGTAAGAAAAAAATCTGAAACTATTGAAAAACTTACCCTTGCGTGGATATTGGCTAGTTACTTTTGTACCAAATATGCGTTTAAGTATCTGCATTATTTGTGAAATCTAATTCAAACAGTTGGATTAATAATTTACGGAAACAATAACATTGACGTTATTCCTACCACTGCATTTAAATAGCATTAAATAATAATCTTGATTGATGACATAAGGCAGTAATTAATACATTCTTGTGGGATTAAATGATCAGTTTTATAAATTTAGTTACTGCTATTCCAAATATTTATATTATATTTACTTGCTAGGTAAAATATGACTATTTTTGGAAGGTATGGATTATCAAATCTCCTCGTAGAAAGTTGCTTTAAGCGCACTTTATATAAATATATAAAAAATATAAAATTAATTCAGATGTACTTAGCATCTACGTGATTTCTTGTTAATGTTAACTGGTTATAAATAAACTCATAATCCTAAGTTATATTTTAGAGTCACCTTATTATTTTTATCAAGGGAATAATATAATCCCATAGATTTGATATTATCTGTTAAAATTTTATGGAGCGATCTAATGGTTACTGAATTCCTAAATATTCAGTTGTGATGAATTTATGAGAGAAAGTAGAAGGGAAATATTTAGTGAAAGATTTTAGTGATGTAAACATAATGTAGCATTTTGAATGTCATAAAATGGAAGTGCTAATATGGATTTATAGTGCTAATATGGATTTAGTATGTGTTTCCTTCGAATAGTAAGGTACATATTATGCAGAAAATTTTGGCTTCATAGAAACATGAAGGTATTAAAAATAGAAAAAAATTTGCTTTAATAATATCAAAATTCTACGAAGAAAATATGTTTCTGTTAATAGTTAACACGGAGACAGTTACAATAACATACAGGGCGTTAAAAAAAGAGTGTAAAATATTTTAGGAGGTAATAGTATGAACCAAAATAAGCAAAGAAGTCTTAATAAACATGGGTCCGCAAAGTAACGGTTGCGGAGATATGGACCATTATTCGTTTTTCAAACATTTTATTATATTAGGAATAAACCGACAAAAGAAGCTTTTAAGAAACAAAAAACAAAGTTACAGAAGATGTTCAAAATGCCCTCCGTCCATTTCCAAGCAGGCACGACATCTTTGTCTCAATGATATTCGAATTCTTTCGAAAACACCCTCCTTCATTTGGATTTCTTGACACTTTTGATTAATCCATAGCTGCAGCTCTTCCAGGCTATTTACAGGAGTACCATACACTAATGTCTTCAAATATCCCCAAACAAAGAAATCTAGAGGGTTCAGATCAGGCGATCTTGGAGGCCATAAAACAGGTCCGGCCCTTCCTACCCATCTATGTGGAAAAGTTTGGTGTAAATGCTCTCTAACGTCCGTGGAAAAATGAGCTGGAGGACCATCATGCTGGAACCACATTTGTTGCCTCTGTTTCAAATGAATGTCTTCCAAAAACTCATACAGTGTGTTCTGCAGAAAGTTGAGGTAAGCAGCGCCTGTTACTCGGTTTGGTAAAACAATAGGACCTAGAAACATATCACCTACAATACCCATCCAAATGTTTAATGAAAAACGTGCCTGATGTCCAGATTCTATTAGAGCATAAGAATTTTTGTTGGCCTAAATATGTGTATTATGAAAATTAAACACTCAATTTCTTGTGAACCCGGCTTCATCAGTAAAAAGAATGTTTGCAAGAAAACGAGGGTCTTCAGCATCATGACGTAGAAACCAGCGGCAAAAAACCAAACCGTGCTTGATGATCATTTATGGGATTTAAGGCCTGTACTCGTTGCACATGGTATGGATAAAGCAGTTGCTCGTGAAGGATTCTCCAAACAAGAAGCCCACTAATTCCTACCTCGGCTGATATTCTCCGCACACTCGTACCTGGATTTTGCTCTACCAGTGCTATAATTTCCTCTTCTGCTCTAGGAGTGGATACCGACCCTGGTCTTCCGGATAAATGGCACTGTTTGCTCAAGGAACCGGTATCACGCAATCTTTGGTGAATTCTTCCAAACATGCATTGTGAAGGAATCTGGCGATTTGGATAAACGTCAACATAAAGACGTCGCGCTTCGGTGGCGTTCCCATTAGCACGACCATATATGACATGCATGTCTGTTAATTCTGCGTTAGAGTAACCAGCCATAGCGAAAGAAAACTAAACATCAACCAACTATTATAAGAAAATACACAACATTTTTGCAAAATAAAACAAGGGGCTAAATAACATAAAAACATTCCATATCTCCGCAACCGTTACTTTGCAGACCCATGTTTATTGAGACTTTTCTGCTTATTTTGGGTCATACTATTACCTCCTTAAATATTTTACACTGTTTTTTTAACACCCTGTATGTTTCTTATTTTGAATCATTTTCTTAAACATCTTGGAATAAATTCTAACAACAACATAATTTAAAAATAACATCCAGAGGGATTCTCTTAATATGTTCAATTTGTTGATATCCTCGGAACGTAGTTTATTTTATAAATTAACTTTATTTGGACCAGATTTATAAATACGAGTCCCAAAGCTTTTGTCTTTGTTGAAATCATCTCGTTTAAACTTTATTTATATATGTATTTTTAGCGCAGCTATTTTGATGAAGACTCTTAATTCTCTATGAATATTTGCATACTTGGGCAGTATTATTTATTTTTTCTTTTTAATATCAATTTATTGCAAATATTTATTAAATTGTCTGTTTTGTCAAGAAAGACTACGTGTCTTCAATTTATTAAAACAATTATTTTATTCCAAACGTTAAACACTTAATAAATTTATTTCAACACTTCACTTTTTACTGCAGTGCCGAATTTTTATGGAATTAATTAAGAAAAGATAAAAAAATTCGATATATTGACAGAACCGGTTCTAGTTTTTGCGGGGCTTGGTGCAAAATAAATTGACTGATTTCAAAATGATTTATTGGAAAGGAAATAACTCACTCTGCCTCACATAAAAAAATTAAAAATAAATTTCGTTTTCAATTATTATTGTATACTAAAAATAAAAGTAAATATTATATGTAATAAATAAGAAAATACAATCTTAGGCAATAATAAATATTACTATTATAAAAAAATATATTTTTTTAAATATTAAATACCAGCCTGAAGTAGAAAAAAAGTATTGCATTGTACTACTAATGTATTTTGTATTGATGAGAGTGATGAAGCGATCAACGAAAACACACGAACGCCAAATTATTGCAGAACATTGCTTCAAACTAAGATCCCTAAACAGAGGAGGTTGCCACAAGCTTGCGGCCAATAGAATCACAGTACTTTTGACGTCATCGATTTTTTTTTAAATGGCAATACCATATTTTTTTCCTTGATTCTGAAAGATCGTTTAATTCTCTATTAGACAGTACTAAAATTTTGCTCTCTTACATAGGAAAGTTTTTGAGTAAATGACGATTGAATGTTAGAAAACGTAAATTTTATCAATAAAAAAGTAACAATTCTGAGGTATGTAAAATAAAATACAATTGATTAAATTTTATACTTAAATTAAATGTTCGAATTGCCATCCACCAAGAAATTCTTCTTGCACATTATGAATGATTTCTGGGGTAACTCTGCGTATTTCGTCCCGAATGCGATTTTGAAGTTCTTCTAAATTACGTGGTTTATTAATGTACACTTTTGACTTCAAGTATTCCCATAAAAAATAGTCAAGAGGTGTAAGATCTGGCGATCTTGCAGGCCATTCTATCGGTCCGCGTCTGCCGATCCACCTCCCAGGAAAACAGTTGTCCAAAAAATCTCGTACAGGGCGCGCATAGTGCGGAGGTGCACCGTCAAGCTGAAACCATATGGTATCGTCAGGAATCTCAGGGTCATTATCGTTAGGAAAAATTACTGCAAGGGCTGGAACAAGATCATTTTCTAGAAACTCTAAATATCTTTGTCCTGTAAGGGTTCCTTCAAAGAAGAAAGGCCCTACTATTCTGTCGTCAACTATTCCAGCCCACATATTTAATTTCTGAGGGTGTTGGGTATGTGCCTCTGCCATCCAATGAGGATTTTCCCGACTCCAATATCTGCAAGTTTGACGGTTTACTGTACCATTCAGACAAAATGTGGCCTCATCTGAAAAAAGTATTTGTCGGTGTAAATTTCTATTTCCTTGACATAAATCCATTAGAATTTCGCAAAAGTGTAAGCGGCGATCGGGATCATCTTCATTGAGTTCCTGCACAAGTTGAATTTTGTAGGGATGATATTTTTCCTTCCTCAAGATACGTAGCACTGTGCTCTGACTAGTGTCATTGTTTAATGCAACCAATCGTGAAGAATTATGAGGATTATCCATCATACTTATCAAAATGTTCTGTTTCTGATTTTCATTAATGCTTGGACGTCCAGGTTTTGGAATATTTACAACATTGCCAGTTTCTCTAAATTTAGACTCTACCTTACTGACTGTTGATTGGCTGATAGGGCGATCTGGATATTTTTCATTAAATAAATCGCAAATTTCCTGCTGAGTTTTAGTCATATTCCCGCATCCGATAAGAATTAAAATTTATATTCTTTGAGTAACAGTTAAATGTGTCATAATACTTTAAATTGAATAATAATTTCTATGTCGCTTACAATACTTATTAGAAAGTCGGTGTGACAATGACACTTTGCAAATATTTTCACCTACGTGATCCATAAAAGAACTATGCAATTCGAAAAACTAAACTTGATAACGTTTTTGCTTTATTTTAATTGATTTACGTTTTCTAACATTCAATCGTCATTTACTCGAAAACTTTCCTATGTAAGAGGGCAAAATTTTAGTACTGTTTGATAGAGAATTAAACGATCTTTCAGAATCAAGGAAAAAAATATGGTGTTGCCATTTAAAAAAAAAATCGATGACGTCATTACTCGAAAAAAAATGACATTTGAAAATCGCATTTTACGCTAAAATATGTATTTTTTAAATTAAAAATCGACCTGTTCGAGGATTTTTCCCAAAAAATAATTGTTTCGGTTTTATTGAATTTATTCCATACTTTTGGAGCATACTGTATGTTGCTAAAGTTCACTTAGTATCTTTTTGTGTATGGTGTTTTGGAGTGCCTGTGTACTGGTAGTCATGGAAGTTTTCACATAGCAATTGTGCGATATGTAGACTTCAGATTAAAGCAAAAAACTGCTAAAATGATCGATGTAATAGCAGTATACAATACACTGCACGACAGGAATTTATACCTGTAAGTTATAGTTTCTTTGAACCTGCGTTAATTTTTCTCATTACAGCATAAAAGTATGTATTCTCAACATCACTTAAATAATAACTAAAACGTAACGGTAACTTTTTAATTTGTTAGCAAACAATATTTGACATTTTCGATTCAAATACCAGTGACGTCACTCATGAGTTTGTGTGTGGAGCAAAGGAATCAGCACTTTGTAAGCAACCTCCTTTGTTTAAGGATCTTGGCTTCAAACAACCTGCCAGTGCGGAGTCGCGTGCTGTGCACCGTGCGCACCAATTTATGATGGTTTTTACGTAGAATAACAATCAATCTATAATCAATTACAAATTATAATTTACAATTGATAAATTAAACTAAATCCTTTACCTAAGCATTGTTTGATAAATTATTGCAATAATTTATTTTTAGTTTATGTTACTAGAATAGAGCTTAACAGACAATAATTAACAGTACTTTTTAAAAAAATAACCGGTTCTCTTTAAATACGATGGCTTGGACCAGTAGCGTACCCACAAGGGGATTTTGGGGGTCAGAATCCATCCCCTCTCCAAGGGTTGAGTTGGTTGGGTTATATAGGTAATATAAATATACGAGGTGTCAGAAAAAAGTATCTGAGATTTTGTAATATCTCGAATTGTGTTGTTGTGTTAGTCCGATTCCCCCAGAGATTTTAGTTGTTCTGTTGGTAAACATGTCTGAAAAGTATCTATACATTATTAGTCATATCGGATGTTTACTCTGCTGTCACAAAAGCTATATGTATTGTGTTTTGGTACGATTATTTTTTTTTAAGGACCAGATAATTTGCATTTACATTTTGCTATAAGAATGGAATAAAGTGAACAATGTTTTAGAAATGTCAAATATAGCTTTTAGTAAATCTGCTATAAGCAAAACAAGAGTTTACGAGTGGTATAAGTGTTTCCAAAAAACCCGTGAAAAGATTGAAGATGACAAGCGCCCTAGATGCCTCAGCATATCAACAACTGATGAAAATATGTGAAAATAGTGAAAGAAATGATTATGAATGATCGCCAAATCACAATTAGAGAAGTCTCTGATGATGCTGGCATATCAATTGACTCATGCCATTAATTTTCTCGGATCTTTTGGGTACGTAACGAGGCAACTAAATTTGTTCCAGAATTGTTTAATTTCGAACAAAAACAGCAGCTATGGAGTCGCTAAATGAAATAGAAAACGATGCAGAACTGCTGAAACATGTTATAATAGGTCCATAACGTGTCATGATAACACTCTATTTCATTCTTACTGTAAAATTTAATAAAATTTTTTTGATTCTGAAATAAATAATCGCTGATCATACTAAAACACATGTAATCTTTGTGACAGGTGACAAATAGATTAAACATCCAATATAGCTAAATAATGTACATGTCGTAGTCATTGGGTGTAATTCGTAATTTCACGGAAAGCCTAATTATTGGCTGTATTGCCGGCACAGGCTGTAATGAAATTAAAATTCCTTTGATTGACTGAAATTTTACGTCATTTCACGGATTGCCTGTTTAATTTTTGTCAAAAAAGTAAATGGTTTATCGATTATATGTTACGGCGCTTGACGGAATTTTGTTTAGTCATTTGCTGAATATTCTTGAAATATAATACTACCTGCAGAAAAAGCAAAATAGAAAATTAACAAAATATTAGTTCCGTTCATTTGGAGCAATGCAAACATATACCAAATGGTGAGTAGGCCTTAAATTGAATCAAAATCTCTTGTCAACTTAATTTTTCAAAAATATATTATACATAATACTTATCTTTTAATGTTTTCGAGATATTACATGTTTATTGTTAATATGCAACATCATATAACTCATGATAAAATATGATATCACTTTTAAATGAGAGATATAAAGTTAAGCATTTTAATTGGGAGTTAGGTTAAGATAAGGATTTAGTAAAGTTTTCAGCTTTGCATTCAAAAAGAAGGAGGTCACATTGAACCATTCTTATAGATTTATTTCTTTTATTTTTCATATACCTTTAAATTCTTTAAAAAAATATCAGTTATATGACGGTGCATATTAACAATAAATATATATCGAAAACCGTAAAAGATAAGTATCATGTATAATATATTTCTGAAGTTAAATTGGTGGTCTTTTCAATGACGTAAAAATATAAAGTGTTCTATTTAAAAAACAAATTCACACAATAACGGAGAACAATAAGAGAAGGGAGTGCAATTTTCACGTGACTACTCCGTACATATTAAGATCACTCTGTATATATGGTTATTCATTTACAATAAAAAAAGTGGAATTACTAGGTATTACGGCCCGAAATTCTACACATCACCATTCAGCAAATGACTAAACAAACGTCCGTCAAACGCTGAACATGTAATCGTTTAATCATTTACTCTGTTTGACGACAATGAAACAGGCAATCCCTGAAATGACGACAAATTTTAGTCAATCAAAGGAATATTCATTTGATTACAGCCTTTGCCGGCAATACAGCCAATGACTAGGCTTTCCGTGAAATGACGAAATACGCCCAATGACTACGACATGTAGATACCTTTCAGGCTGTATGTTTATACCAACACAACAATGAAAATATCGGGCGAATTGGATTAGTACAACCCGAGATGTTACAAAATTCCTGTTACTTTTTAATCACACCTCGTATATTAGCACTACCGAATATCAATTTATCAGAGACAGATGTGCCGGCTAAAAATAAAGCAACACTTCTTTTACATTAGGGTTCACCTGCAAGTAAGTGCTAGGTTTATTTTTATGATTTTTTAACAAATATGTATTTACATCATTTTTTATTTATTTTTATTTTTTTTTTATTTATTAAAAATTATTATTTTTTTATTAAAAAGCTCTAACCTGAAATATTTTACTTTGTTCACAGTACCACCGGAACCTGAATTTTTTCTTTTATCTGTTTCTTGATGTTTCTCAATTTATTGCAATAAAATAACAGCTCGAAGTTATTTTTTTCAATTGCCAATTTCCTCAAAAATTATATAGCTCCATTTTTTGTATTATTTAGTGTGCCATACTCGCAGAGAGGGTTCCAATCCTCTTCACGAATTACAATTATAAAATAAATTATGCCTAAAATGAAATAAAAAATTATAAAGTGATTCACTCAATTTCAGTAGTGATTCATTTTCAGTCAGTCATTCGATAAAAGTAGACTGCGCTTCTAAATTAAAATAAACAAATATTAATCAACAAAACATTCATATATTATGTTGCACTTGTGTAATATTTCGCGTAGTACTATTTATTTAGAGGAAAAAATATTTATAGATAACAGGACGTATTGATCTCAGAGATAAAAATATATTATCAAACATCAAATAAACTTTTATATGACGCAGAGTCTAAATTCATGAATAATTTAATTCAGTCAATGCTAATATTATATATAAGATGCGAGTTACTTTTTAATTTTTCAAAAAAAAAAAACAAAAAACGTAATTATATTTCACACAGTGTAACACTAGTTTTTTATACAGCAAAAGCGGTTTATGTGATTATTATAGATAAATATTGTAAACATTAATTAATAATAAGATTATCGCTAGCTCCCCCACTCCATGCTTCAATTTAAGTTGATGATAAATTGCGGAACCGTTAATTGAAAATCGCAATTTGTATCTTGGCCTGAAAATAATAACTTATTTGCCGGTACTGCTCTACATAAAAGAAAATCATTTTTTCAGAATTTGAAAAACTAAGACTGATACGTATTTCTGTAGTATTATTAGGTAAGTGTATCTATATGAAAAAACTATAGCTATTTGAAGTGTTAAGGCATTTCTTCATATTTTTACTTATCTATTTATTACGTCCAAGGTATGATTGAATAAAATAATAATTGTATAATATATTTATTTGACACATCGACTTAAATACGTAATGAGAAATATTATGAAAGCTTTATAACTTAGGCAACAGTTTTTTATCTCATATATTTGTTGCAGATTTAGATAATCGAAGATGGTGCTCAAGGTAGAGAAACCTTCCGAAGAAACAAAACCAATTTTGGGTTCCAACGACTTAACTGATAAATGCGAACCGGATCTGAAAATTGAAGATGCATTTAGACACATCACCAAGTAAGGCTCCAATTTTAAATTAGCTACACTTTATTTCAGAATATTTCAAAATGTTTCAAAATATGAACCAATATTTTTCAACAACACTTATGGGAAGTATTAAAGAAAAAGGAAAATATTACTGCTATAAGAAAGTTATTTATACAAATAGTTGACTAGATCAAGTATTTTGGAAATTTATTTTTTTATATATGCAAAACTAGAAGTAGGTTTTTATTTGAAAATTAATTTTCCGGTAATTTCAAATTTACAGGTTTCTTATTTCCATAAATGCTCATAAACGTATATTTTGTTTTTAGTTTGTTTACTGTTGAAAAGCATAAAAGTAATTAACGATTGGGACTACATTTATTAAAACAATATAGAACAAATCAATAAGAAGAAAACAGGACAGCATTGGATGCATTTTTATAATTCACTTATAAAGTAAACTTAAATAATTTAGCAATTTGCTTGTACCTAAAATTTATTTTTTATTAATTGCAGTGCCTATTACTTTTGAATGAAACATGCGATATACAGAGTGTTTAATCATTGAATGTCATTATTTCAGAGGGTTGATCTGCGCACAATTTTAAGACAAAGAGTTCTTATAAGTATAGGTCTGTTTTTGTTTTGTTTTTAATATTCAGGGTGTTAAAGATGTTTCCGTATCACAAAGTTATTAATTTGATAATTTATTTTTGTTAATATTATTAATATTAATAATAAGTAGTTCTTCAATCAGAAACTGTAATTAGTTATCTAATTGTTAAAAATATTTATCTTATTTCAATAAGAACTGTCAAAAGTACTTCTTAAAAGCAGAATCAAGTTGAACTCGTACGTTGATATTCCCAAATAATGCATTTGATTATGAATATAATCAGAATCAAATTCATTATTCCTGATCAGTTGGTACCGAATAACACTCACACGGAAACCACAGACGTAAATGTCTATTAAAATGTCTTTTATGAATTTTCCACGGCTCTGTTCAGTAGAAAGCAATCGCTGTCTTTGACTACTTCACTTTACCCAACTTGAATTGCATTCTTATTTAGGCAAATAGCAAATTTTACTAATAACTATAAACTACACTAACGACACAAACACACGAAATTTACCAACCTCTACCACGCGAAAATAATGACTGATGGGAGACTCGAGGCGTGTGCATCTGTTCCAGGTGCAGTCGGCGGCGGGTTCGCGTACATAGGAACTTATTCCGCCGGTAACGTATTTAACGGTAATTTGAAATACCAACTTTTTAGGTGTGCCGAGTGTACCTATTACAGCCTATCTGATGTCGGCGCGCTGATTATTTCGGATTTATTGCATATTTTAAAGAATAATTTATGGCATTAATTAAATATTACAAGAAGTAGGTACTGTAGGAAAATATTTAAGTTTGGCAACGTTGCATCAGGCCGACACAGAGTTGATCTGTCGCCAGCGGTCAGTGACAGTCTGAAATGAGCGTTTAAATAATGGTTTGAAAATATTTTTTTCGGCGTAAATGTGCATCTATAGTCTGTTTATAAATGAAAGAGAGTAATAAAAGCTTATTATGTATGCAAATCGTAAATAAATGTAGTACTGGTGCTTATATACAATATTTTTATATTATGTATTATCGGTATAGATGAGGTGTACTTTTGAAAAAACTTTGTGTGACCGGGTTGTACTAAATTGTAGCAGGTAGCTAAAATTCAATTCCCGACAATCTGTCTTTGTCTATGCCGCTTCAATTTCTCAGTCCATTTCTCTTATAAGTAAATAATATAAAACAGCATTTCAAAACATGAGCATCATAACCGGGTTAAGAGGGTTTTTAGTAATTCAAATAAAATTATTCAATATTATTATCAAAATATTTATTTAAATTTAATGAATAGACATAGACACACATAGATTTATTTTACACAAAAATATATGTATTTTGAAAATTCAAATTATGGTGAGTACCTAAATGTAGTGTTGTATAAATGTACAATAAAGATAATAAAAAGTAGGTATATTAAAATTCATCCTCTGAATATTCTGATGAATTATCTTCGTTTCCTAGATTGATAACGATAGGTTCCATAGTAACGTCAATTAAATTATCGAGTTCCCACATTTTCTCCTCCTCTTTTTGTACATTATGTATTATACATCTTTGCCAGTTATCTGCAGTTACTCGTTCCAAGGAATTTTTTAACAAAATTTTCACGTCACTTAATTTAAACGTCGTATTATTTCCCGCTACATCTCCTTTTACCTGAGCCCAGACTAATTCGATTGGAATAAGTTCACTATGATAAGGTGGTAACCGTAGTACCGTTATTTGGCGATTTGTTGCCATTTCATCGATAACATATTTTTTCTGATCTGTATTAAGATGGACAAGTGTCAAAAGTTCCTTTTTCACCATATTTGTTTCAAAAGAAATGTTTTTTCCGGATAACCATTGAATTATATCGGGATTCCTCCAAGCAGTCGTAGGCGTCCGCTCGGTCACCCGTGAATGGTAACTGGCATTATCCATGACAATTACAGGCCCCGGAGGAATAAGATCCAACAACTGTGTAAAATACTCTTCGAAAACATCTGCGTTCATGTCTTCGTGATAGTCACCTGTATTTTTAGATTCAAATAAAAGTAAACCGCCATCTACAAAACCAATGACACTACCTATATGTGTCACTATTAATCTTCGCCCTTTACCTGAAGGTGCCTTGAACCCTGTTGAAAGTCCATCCAAAAATGCTTATCGAAAACTTTTTACATTTTTATCTTGCCATACTTTTGTTACAGTATATCCCTCGTTGACCCAAGTTTCGTCTAGATAATAAATATTCCTCCCTTCGTCACGGAATTTTCTAATTGATCTTAAGTAGGATCCTCGCCAACAAATAATTTCATCTTTATCGATAAGAACTGACTTCCTGTTCTGCTTTTCCCAGTAAAAATTGAACTCTCGTAAGACGGTCCATAATTTGCTTCTACTGATTTTTGGCAAATCGTTGCCCTCTGAAAAATTTTGTTTAGCGTTGGTATTTCTTTTTTAAAATAAAATGAGTGTACTTTTCTGCGGATGACATTTTTGAAGAAATCATCTATAACGACTTTTGACCTCCCTGTAGATGATTTTGGGGGATTTACAGTATCTTGTTCATTTTTTGTTTCCTTTAAAAGTCTGTAGATAGTCGATTTTCCAATCCCTGTCATTTTGGAACACTTTTCCACGATGTCGTCAACACTGTTGGTAGGATTTTGGTGTTTCAATGCATTAAATACATTTAATATAATAATCTTCTCATTCTGAGACAGCGCACATCTTTTCACGCGTTTAGCAGGTACGTAATCTGATAAGCTTGATATTTTACCCAAACAATATTATATCCATTGACACAATAGTCACTAAACACAAGTCGAATTTTACTCTACTGCACTAGCCCGTCTTCGTATATTCAGCTCTAAAACTGGATTGATCTGTCACAATATTAGTGTTACCCGATAATTACCTGAAACGAAATATTACCACGCCCATGACCGGTTCTTATCTCGGGTTTTAATTACTCTCTTTCATTTGTTTTTATGTCGCGTATTCGTATTACACTCATTTTTCCCTATCTTCTCTTCAAATTTATCACATTACGACTAAATTAACCTATTTATGGGTGTATATTTTTCGCGTAAATATACTACAGTAATAATAATTTTCAGATTTAAGGTTTCACACATGCGCAAATTTCTAATATAAATACCTTATCCTTAATCTTCTGATATACAAACCCAGTATTTATTATATACATAAATTTTTATTTTGAATTTACTTATTTCAAATCTTAAGAGTTGTAGAGAAAAATCATAAACTAAACATTTTAATAACTATCTCCGCAATATTAATAAATACCCTTCGTATAATAAGTAATAATAATAATAATAATAATATCTCTACCCCTCATTCTAATCACAGGGATTAGTTCAGAAGTCGGAGACTTGTGCGGGAGAGAGGGCGGCATATTATTATTAAGCAGGCCGCATTTGCGCCCAGGAACGACTTACGTTGGTAGGCCCTAACCACTATTCAGTGCAGGAATGAGGGAAACCTGGAAAACCTCATTCATTAGGGGGATAGTCAAATATCAACCGGTATCAATCTCTCACATTGACCCAAGCCAACATTCTAGCACCCTACCATACCCGCAGAGAGGGCGCCAAACCTCTCCACGAATATAGCTTATATACGGTCTACCGGCAGCTCGAACCAACACCGATCTAGTCACCTCGATTCCTGACGCCTTAAACCGCGCGACCACTGACCGACCCAAGTACATATTTATGTTGGAGCGGAGCTCCATGGACTGTTCTAGTTTACAAATTCCAATGTTCTAATAGTTTGACCACAGTTTTAAACTTAAAATCATAGCGATATGTATACCGACCCGTCGTGTTCATCAGGTAATGAAATTTTATTAAAATCGACGGCCAATTAATGGTATTTTCTTAATAAAATGCTAAAAAGAAAATATTTTGGATAGAATGGGCCAATTTCAACACTTTTAGAGGCTTTCTCCTAGTTCCCGAGGAGATAGAATAAAAGTATCTAAGGTCGCACGACCTCGATTTTTCGATATATCGATTTTAAACGATACAAGGCGTTTCTTATTTTTTTGCTTCTGCTATGACGCTTTATAACTTGCTTGTTTTCTACTATTTTAGATTTCTGTAAAAACATTATTTATTCAGTTTTACGTAGATTTCAGTGGCGTACGCAGTTTTTTTAAAAAAAACTATCTGTTAGGTATAGTTTGGACAGCCCTGTCCGCGCGAAGCCAGTGCATGCTTGGGCAGCGGTTCGAGAGTTCGAGACAGAGGCAGTAGAGTATAAGACATTGCAGGGGTAGTGCAGCTTTGCTCACATGTATTTAGTTAGTGTAAAAAAAACTCATACAGTCCATTGAAAGCAAAAACAATTACATTACGTGTATTAATTAACCACTTACAACAGAGTTCTAAACCAAAATAAAGTAAGGTAGGATTCAAAAAGGGGAAACCCGAACACTATCTATATAAAATCACAATTTTCCCAATGGTTAACTTAACCAGTTTACATTTTATTTCTTTCGTAATATCTGCGGTAAAAAATGTAATTAAAACCATGATTGAGTAATCTTAGTAATGGATTTACATCGTTATCCGTTTAGCTTATCATCTTCGGTACAAAAATGTAAAACATCCTGTATTAATTAAATAAGTCTTATGCATCTAAATAAATGTTTACAGTTGCATTTTCTATCTGCAACAAAAATTACTGTGTAAATCTGATAAGTGTAGTCAATACCTACCCTAATACGATTATTTACGATGAATTTACTAGTTAGCTTTGAAAAAAAATTAAATTCGTATACAAACTGAAACATTGGTTTTATATTTTGACAGCTGTTAGATGCTGGACTCAATTTTTTTATCAATACATACTTAACAAAAATAAAATATTAATAATAGCTTATTCTTTAGTATATCATTAAGCTAAACGGATAATGACTCAAGTTTATAACCAAAATTACTTAACTAGTTAACAGTAACACACATATTGCTATAAAGAAATATAAAGTATATTACATTGTTGGAAAGCCAATAAAAAATACTACCCAATCGTGAAATAAAATACTCAAAAAAGCATTTTTTTAAAATACTCTTTATATTTTAAAAAACTGCACACTCCACTGAAATCTACGTAAAAAAATTAGTAAATAATTAAAGATTTAGTTAAATTTAAAAATGTTTCGATTTGGTTAATGTTCCATTACGGAAATTAGTGAACACAGAAGTAAATCAATCTCAAAAAAATATCAAAAAGAGTAAAGAGTCTGTGTATATATGAATGGTTGGCTTGCTTTCAATTTAGCGAAAGAGACAAATATGACAGGAATATTACCGAATGATTTTGTGGTGTTCACAAAATAATCTTCGTGAATATCACTCGACTATGACAAAAAAACGACTATTATTTTCTTTAATTTATTTCGAGCAACTTATATTTCGAGACAATTCCATTGAACCATATGAACATTAATAAATGAACATTAATAATTCAAAGAATAACTCCCGAGAGCGAAACTCGAGCAGATTATTAATGTTCATATACGGTCGCATCAAATTGTCTCGAAATACAAGACGCTCTCGATAGAATTATAACGAAAATAATAGTCGGCTATTTGCCATAGTTTTAGGATATTATCTGCGAATATTTAGTTGATTGGATAATTCATTAAATGTCACGGAATAATTTCTGTTTCCATTTTAACTTTTTACTCCATATTTCAGGTCTATGATAGCTGACCCTGTCAAGACAGAAAACCCGGAGTTGGTACTGGAGCTATTCTCCACGGCTATTAAAATGCAAAACATGCCGCTGGCAAAGGAGTGTATTGAAATTCTCAACAGGCAACTCGACAGGCACAACGCCTTGCTCATAATGCGTTACATCTACAACAACGAGATGATGACGCCTTCGCCTCCTGATCCTCTGAACCTGGAGCCTTCGGCGCCGCCTATCCTCGAGAACGACACTCATTTTAACGAGGATTGGGTGCAGGATCTCAGAGACAACCTTCGGAACAACTGTCTCCTAGAGATAGATAAGAACGCGGACTATTTTCTCAAGCAGAAGGAGATCTTGGAGTTGTCCTATCGCGACGTCCTCGCGATCACGACCAGAGACACCCTCCAGGTGTCTAATGAGATGCTGGTGTACAGCGTTGCGGTAAGATGGGCCATCGAGGAGTGTAAAAGGCGTAGAATGGACCCGAATCCGATCAATATAAAAACTGCCATGCTGGAACTCCTTCATGCTTCAAGGTAAGTTGAGCTTCAATATATAAGCACTAGCAATTTGATTTTTTTGATTTATTTATTTATTTGTTACAATAAAATACCCATCGGATAAATTCCAATTACAAGATGAGTTACAGTCAGAATTTACAGTTAAAAATAATAAAATGGCAGCAATTCAAAACAAACAATATAAAATCAAATTTAGGAAATACAGAAAAATACCATAAAACAGAAAAAGAATAGAACAATAAGAGGTTTCATAAAATGCTGCTTTATATCACGAAGTGTACACGATAATATCTCTAGTTTCTTCAGTATTATGATAATTGATTTTCATTTGGAATATTGGTGATTTAAAAATATTAGTACGGGCTTGTACTAGTACCTGGCTATTAAAGGTAGGCACTCGAAAATTCAATTAATTTAGCAAAGGATCTGATTTAGTGATGTAATAAATTCATTTAAAAAGGAGCATTACGGAATGCCTTTGACGCCTAGAAACAAGACTTTGTAATTTAAAACGATTGTAACAAAATATGTCGTGTGATATACCTCTAGCAGGATAAAACCCATCTAGAATAAATGTTGCAGATTTAAAAAATCTCATCTGAACCTTTTCAATCATAGAAATCTGAGTCTCATATATCAGATTCCATATCACAGAGCCATATTCGAGTTTGGACCTAACAAAGGTATTATATAACAGGCAAAACATGGTAAGATCTTTAAATTCTTTGGAGTTCCGTATAATAAACTCTAAGTTTCTATACGCGTCAGATATGCAGACCTCTATGTGATGCGAAAAATCTAAGTTGAGAATCAAATAGAATACCCAGATCTTTAATAAATTCAGGCATCTCAAGGACATACTGCTAAGTGTTTAATTGAATATAAGAGCTTGTACAGTGCGGCAAAAGGACATAACAATATACTTGGTAGCATTTAAAGTAAGTTTTCGCAATCAGTTAAACACACAATTTCACATCGTCAGGTCTTTCACAATGTCGTTAATAAATATTATAAATAGTAGTAGACTCCAAATAGATCCTTGGGGAACATCAGATGTCTGAGGGAAGTGTTAGATTTAAAACCCTTATACTGAACAAATTGATAGATAAGACTGGAACACCTGGAACAGTTTGAGCAATGTTCTAAAAATGGAAAGGATGTTTATAAAAACATTTTTTATAAATGAAACTTGTTGATGTAAACGTGTCTACAACGTTTATATAACGCTTACAACTTCATATCTGGCACAGTATATAAAGCAACAGTGGTTATAAAATAATTGTATAAACGTTTACATAGAACACAAGAAAAAATAGCAAACGACAGATATAAAACCATATTTTATTTCGGGTACTGAAATGCATGTGTGATGATAACTATTACCAGCAATTTACTTGAAGGGTTAAATGTGTACACTGAAAAAATTCTTTGTATGTCTTTCGTTGTTATTCTATATCTTTTATTAATAAAATAATTTAAATTTCGTATAGCAAATTGCAGTAGGCAACATAAATATAACATTTATGTCTATAACGAAACTGAGTAATTTTTATTGTATAACGAATGAGGAAAAATATAAAAAGATAACGGTATTGTTTAACGTGACATTGTAATACCGCATCTTGATAAAAATAATTTTCTTACTAATGATAATAGTAGGTGCGGCTATCAAAATTGATAGAAAATCATCTTGAAATAACTGCATATCAATATTTGATACAGCTTCGTGGAATGAATTTAATGACGTACTAGTTCTTGTTATATGTATAAATATATTTTAATTAATATATCTACATATGAAAAAACGAGATACCCATCTATACATTTTAAGATACCGTATAATATCAAAATTGATCTGCAGCTGCATAGGAACATGCTACACAGGATATTCCGAAATTAATGGGACCTAGTAGATATAGAACCTGACGACAAAATAATGCCATGTAATCAAACTTAACTTAGTCCAAAAGTTGATGAAAGTTTATCTATTATTATTATTTTTTAAACAACACAATATCTAGCATCCGTTGGCTGGGTAGGTACACCATTGACTAAACTTTAGCAAATATGTTAAATTTGTAAAGTCCACTATAAACAGTTTGATTGTCGGTATGTGTGAACATTCTATATGATTCCGATATCGACACCGACATCGACAATTTCCGACACGGTGTTTTTAATTACCCAGTATAATTTTGTAAATTTTGAACACGCGCAATAGATGACAGGTGACA
This sequence comes from Monochamus alternatus, assembly GCA_037114965.1. NCBI lineage: Eukaryota > Metazoa > Arthropoda > Insecta > Coleoptera > Cerambycidae > Monochamus > Monochamus alternatus. The sequence goes on along the minus strand of CM073426.1, from coordinate 112,936,975 downwards.
TGCTAGATGCATGTATTCAAGATTTTCTTAAAATTGTTACAGCTGAAAGTATCTACATAACTTCTTTGGTATCATACATATACAGGGTGTCCCATAATTATTGTGACAAATTGATAGGGGTCGTAGAGGGCATGAAAATAAGCAATATTATAAACCCCTGTCTGGAAATATGTCATTTAGCGGCTACAGCGCAGGTGCCCCCTGACTTACCTTGCTGTGTTTACTTTTTTGTCGGCCTAAAGTCGCCACACCGATTCAGTTCAATGGCTGGCTGTCACAACAAAAAACAAAAAAAAAAAAAAAAACACATCGATTCAGTTAGTTTCAGTGACTGGTGTGCAAAACGTAAATAGCATTAATTTGATGGTACAATGGAGCATTATTCCGCTGATATGCATATGATTTACGGAGAAGCTGGTGGTAACGAGAGACGAGCCGCGCGATTGTACATGGAGCGTTTCCAGAACGTCATCATCCTCATCATAGCATTTTTTATAGAATTCATGGACATCCTCGTGTCAGTGGCAGCGTCAGACGTTCCGGGGGGTCAGGGCGGCCCTTCGCCATGCGGACAGTAGAGATTGAGGAAGAGGTTCTGCACCATGTAGAGGCCAATCCGTTGGCCCCATGTCATAGCCCTCCGTAGAGACCAACATCAGTTTGTAATTAACATCTGGGCGAGCGTATCATCGGGCCATATTTGCTCCCACCACATTTGAATGGACACGTTTATGCTCAATTCCTGCAGCATGTGCTTCCAGAACTATTAGAGGATGTGCCACTGGACATAAGAGCTAACATGTGGTTTCAATACGATGGCGCCCCAGACCACTTTGCTTTGCCAGTGCGGCACTATTTGAATGAAATATTTCCTAACAGGTGGATAGGCCGAGGTGGCCCTGTGCATTGGCCTGCACGGTCACCCGACTTAACCTCCTTGGATTATTTTCTCTGGAGCCATCTAAAAGCTTTAGTGTACCTCATATTGTGTGTCCCATGTTATGTAAAATTAAACTCCCTTTTGCCTAATATGGGTATTGCAAGGATTAATCCTTTTTTTATTTGTGAATAGTTATATAAGAACGAAATCAATGTTCAGTTCTGTTTTATCTAAGTTTACTGAATAAATATGTAAACTTTGGTTTTATACCTAGTAATCACAGTAAAATTTAATAAACGCATAACGTATTTTCTTTCTTTAAGATATTTTTTTATATAATAAATAATTTTTAGTAACAGATATAGTTTAATGTATTTAGATATTGGCAGCACTGATGAAGTTCTTACCATCAAGCTTCACTGTTTCTTATATATTTCTTTTACAAGATACATCATAAAATCTATTACATTTTAGCAACTGAAAATAATTATGAAAAATATTACTCTCATTATAAAAGGAAATAAACAAACATAAATAATTAAAAAATAATTGAAAAAGGGAAAACAATAATTTTTGTTTTTATTAAGTGAAATTAGGTGCAGATATGATTTAAATTTGCGATGTTGCCATTTTGCAAATTAAGTAAGGGTAAAGATAGGGTGAGTAAAATCAAAGATATGGAAAGGGACAGAGGTAACAATGACTAAATTTTATTTGCGTAAAGACTGCCTGTTGTCCGGACTGGGTGATAGGTGGTAGATATATCAGGATTGTATTTAAAAACTTTAGTGACCAATGATTACCCATTTTCATGAATAATTTATTAATGATTTAAAACAGGCATATGTACATATTTTATAATACAATTGTTTCGATCAATAGCAAATGATTTTTGTGTTATGTCACCTACATAAAACTCGCTAGTTTTTATTCAATATCGATTATTAATATGTAAATTTTTATAAAGTTATACTGAAGAAAAAAATAGAAAATTGTAGTATGAGCCTTAAATTTTTAGGAATTAACAAAACAAATCAAAATTTCAATGATTTTAATTACTGATTTATGTTCATTTATATTAAATTATTTATTGATGAATAATTTTCTTTTACTTCAGACTAATCGTTTTATCATCATGAGAAATGTGAAGTATAACAGGGTGACCAGATAAAAACGAAACAGTCATTTTCAGGCACCGCATCAAGATTGTAGAAAAACGCTCAAACTTTTCGATTTTGTATTAGAGCGGGACATTCTTTGCTGATATTTTTGACTCCGTCACTTTCACCCCAAGCAAGGGTAAGCATGACCCCAAAATATTTAAATGACATTGGAGATTGAGTAATATTTATTTTGAAAGTTCTTACAATTCTCTTTACAACAGACTTTAAATGTTATAGTTAATAAGAATTTTGATTTTAAAGTTGAAACTTATGTACAAACAATTAGTAATGGTAAAAATGTCACTCATTCGAGTTAGTACGCCAATGGTATAAATTTAGTATTTCTTGCGTTTCATTGGTGTTTAGCGATTTATTATCACTTTCGTAAAAAAACACAATTGCAAAAAACAGAAATGAATACTGTACACACACAACAAACGTAAAATTAGTGGATTCCAAATTTATTTTCTAGTATTATTTGGAAGCGTTGGTTGGTAGTTTATTTAATTGTGTTTTTGAAAATTAAACACTATGGTTTATTCCATTGCGGAAAGGGTAGATATCATTTTGCTTTACTTTATGAACAACATCAAGATCGACATCGAGGAGGAAGTATGTTCTAGATAGTAAAAACCTCCGTTTGCAAGAGTTTTTCACGAGATGCATACACAGCAACCAAAAAATTAAATGTATCTGTTGAAATTTTCGATGACCGGCTGGTGGGTCCTTTTTTTCTATCTGGTAATTTGACTGTCCAAATGTATTTGTAATTACTGGAATACTCTATTAACCCTGCCTTGACTAATATTATTGAAAATGTTCCAGAGTATAATGAAGATCATTTGATTTTTCAACAGGACGGTGCTCCTCCGCATTATGCGTTAATTGTCCGTCAGTATTTGGACCAACGTTTTCCACGGAATTGGATTGGAAGAAGAGGCAGTGTTGAGTGGCCTCCACGATCACCGGATTTATCGCCCCTTGATTTTTTTTTGTGGGGATACCTAAAAAGTAAAATCTATAAAACACGGCTAGCGTCGCTGCAAAATTTACGTCAAAGAATCGTCGACGAATGCCGTCGAATCACTCCGGAAATGCTTCAGAATGTGCTCGAAGTTTCGAACAAAATCTTTATTCTTGTATGGAAGTGGGCGGTCATCAGTTTGAACATTTAATCAACTAAGTAATAAGTAAGCAACTAAATATAATTTAAATTTTAAAATGTATTTTTTTTCAAAGTATTGGGCGGAATTATAAAATTTAAAATCTGGTGTAAAGAAAATTGTAAGACCTGTCAAAATAAATATTACTCAATCTCCAATGCCATTTAAATATTTTGGAGTGATGCTTACCCTTGCTTGGCTGGCGGAGTCAAAAATACCAGCAAAGAATGTCCCCCTTTAATCTAAAATCGACGGGTCTGAGCGTTTTTCTACAATCTTGACGCAGTTCCTGAAAATGGCTCTGTTTTGTTTTCATTTGGCCGCCCTGTATACATATTTTCTCATATCTAGTAGGTATATTTAAGTCTATAAAATTATAATTAAGAAAACAGTTGGTAGTGATTAAACATTTTTATAATAAATTATTTAAAACATATAAAACAGGAAAGTCAGTAGCCTTTAAATAGAAGCGACAGTTTATTATATACTGTTCTTAAGCTTCTACTTTAATCCATTACATTTTTATTGTAATATAGTGGCCTCTGATAGTTATATAATATATACCTGCCTATACCTAATTAGCTTAATTAGATTTCAATTGTGACAAGTAAATACATTTTGTTGTTTAAACTGAATATTTAAATTTTGATAAAGGGATTATCCTTAATATTTTGATGTTTATTTCATCTATATGAAACTGGCACACATTACAATATTGAAAAATATCCTCTTTCCTTAAATTTAGTGCAGTTATCCAAAAGTTCTTTCCTTTTTCATCTTTAGGAAATCCAAAATCATAATTCTAAATAAAACTTCAGCAAGCAAGCAACAAGTTTTCGTAAATAATATCACATTTTATTTCAATTACATTAATTCGTTACCCAGAAATTAATAATTATTAGATACATTTTTATTTGTACCAAAAGTAGTAGTAAACAACATTTTATTAAATGCGGCCCTGGTGCGATCACGTGTTCTCAAACTACACCAACCAACAATGTTAGGAAACGATCAAACAAGCGGTAATACGGCATTATTCAAATGCGAAGTCTATGATTAGTGGGTGAGAGGAGTGGGAAATTTGCAGGCTGCGAAATAGTCTTTGACTTATCTCCCTCTTCCTAAATCTATGAGTAAAACTCTATTAGGAGTCGCGATTCCCACTCTCTATTTATTTATCATTTTTTCTTTAATTTCAGGTACGGTCTCATGTCCAAAAAAGATTTCGGCTGCAGTACTATTGATGGCGTGAAAGGCCCCCGCCGCAGTGGTTTCTTGGAAGAAAAAGAAGTCGAGATAATACAAAACTACATAAAGAAAAAAGCAAAAAATCGTCCAGTCCAAGAACTGCCACATAAAGGATCTCTTCCTAGGAGGGCGGGTAACGAAAAATCCAACGCTTTCCGCTCTGGTATTAGCGGCGACAGCGTATGCAGCGCTGCCTCTTCCTGCGACAAGTTCGTCATAAACTTCTTGACCTGCTGGACGGTCATCTTCGATTGATTTTTCGAAAAGCAGTCGTCAGTGTTCCACCTGAAAACGAATTATATGGAAACAGGTTCTGTTTGGATCTAGTATTTCATTGCGAATACATGACAAATCTTTGCCGCAATGCTGCAAGAACTTTCACGGTTCTTGTAAGATAATTAGAGCTTTTCCAATTTTAAAGTCATTCAAATATATTGCGAATACTCAAAAGATTTTATGCTGAGTAATAAATAAAACTTTATTATGCCATCTATATATGAATGTTTCTATTGCAGGGTAAATTAAAACCAAGCAGTGTATCCTAAATGTATCCTATACAGCTCATTTTGTATGCCATATTAGCAACATAATGGTTTTCGAATCAAACTTTTATCTATAAATGTCATAACTTATTGCCGTAATCTACGATATTAATATGTATATCAATTATAAATGTGATTTTATTGTTATATCAAATTTTTGCTGTTAGGGTAGAATAAGGATAGAAATGTACTATTTACATTTTTCTTTGTGAAATTCGTGAATTAGAGGGCTAAATCTATAAATGATAAAGTGACAAACAATTTTTAATGAGATACCTATTTATATAAAATTATTAAAATTTTTGATACTCTTAAAGTAGATATTTATAATACTCTTGAAGAAGTTTAACATTATAAAAAAAATATTTGGGTTTGTAGCACTCAAGAATTAATTAAACAAATCCTTATACCAAAAGAATGAATCAGTACTTTACTTTTGTTAAATTATTTTGGTTAAACAAATTGTTTTACAAAAACAACCATTAGCTTTTCGTGCAAGAATTTGTTTAATCTGTTTTTTTTTATTTTGGTGGCAAAATTTTCAACTAAATAAGGCAGAAACTAAGATAATGAATAACTTCTGGCAATATATTAAAACGTTATTGGATATCTACTTATTTTTCACTTTATTTTTAAATATATTTACTTTCATATAAGTAAATAAAAAATTAAAGTATTTTATCCTATGTGTATATGATTGAATCGTAAATTTCAAAACACAGAACTATTTTTATAGAACATGCTGGCATGTTTTTTTTCTAATATATGGGAACAAATTTCATTTGATTTGTGATTTGTATCTAACTAGCAGCAGTAAAACTGCCGAAGGCTAATTTACGGGCATTTTCTATATTTAGAAAATTGCTGATAAGTTTTGTGATTATATTATATTGTAATTTGAGAGCTTTTTTATATATTATTATGTTTATATTAAACTTTTGTTATTTTATGCTAAACTAAAGCGTTTGTGGTTGCTTTTGGAATACCAAAGACGCTTATATAAATACCTTGCTGAAAAGTCATCTCTAAAGACAAAATGAAATTTTCATCCGTTTAAATTATATTTATTTAGATAGGTGCAAATGCAACATTTTGTTTTTTTTTAGAGGAAACTTTTTCTGTAGTATAGTAAAGTTTTTTTGTAATCTGTGATGTGTTTTAGCTTTAGGGTTGTTTTTATAGATTTTATTTTAACAGCGCAAAGCGCTAGAGAAGGATTGTTGGGCTGGGCCTAAGGAAATGTTAAGTAACTATTGAATTTATATTATTGTTAAAATTTAAATCAATTTAATGTATATTACTATGGATATATCTAGGAAAGACGAAAGATATGTTATTCGTCTCTTTTATCAAAATCAGATGGGCCATTGTGGATTGTTTAGGCCAGTTTTTATCGAATATTATGTACAACTTTAAATATGTACTTCATTGTATGCCATATTTGAAATCTATGTTCTTATATATTTGACTGTAATGACTGTAATAAAGTAAAATACCTATCAAGTGAGTTTTATTTGACATTAAGATTAAAAATGTATAGTTTTAAAATTAATAAATACAAATAAAAATCTACATGAAAACCTAAAATGCTAATTTCCATGTTTTTTTTTATAAAAACGTTAAGTAGCTACTCGAAGACTATTAAAAATGCTCTGACCGAGTCAGTGCCACATTTCCTTGTTCCTTAAGCCATTTTGTTATGTTATCTGTCACATAGATCACCAGCATCTGCTGAACTGTATTCTTGGTAGCATATTTTTTTAAATATATTGTAGTTAAAATTTATAGCATGTTAGTAGCACCTCTCGGTGTAGAAAATGAAATACGAAGAAATTTTGAATTTACGATATATATAAAAAAATTACAGGAAGAAATTGTTTATTTTTGTATTAGACAGAGTGGAAAAGTGATCATTTTGATCTGGTCAAAAAAACATTTTTTAAAAACATGTAACTGTTTTAGACAAAAAATGGATAACTTTGCACTGTGTGAACATTAATTCTAAAGCTACTTGCCAAAAATAGAGTACCTAATTACGACAAGTGTGAATCCCAAAATTAGTAATTTACTAATTTCAATATGGCGTATGGCGGTCTAACTATAGAACGCTCTTAAACACCCATTGCTGAAGCAAATAACAAATATTAGCTGCTTTCGATTTGCCATCGAGTGAAAATCCGAAAATTCTTCAATTATTTTCATTGCTGTTGTCAAATCGAAGGAGGCAACAACTGAGAAACCTGGAAACTGAGGAAGGAACAGATTGTTAGGCAAATCAAAAACAGCTATTATTAATTTTATACACTTGGTTTGTAGGTCACTACAACTGCACTACAAACACTAGTATTTTGTGCTGTACCTAAGGTTGTTTTTCATATGTGCAAGTAAGAACAGTCTTACCACGTTCAAATTAGGAGGGATGGACTATGTACATCAATTTACATTATTGAATGTAAAACGCATTTTTTACATATTTCGTCTATATCTGGATAATTCTATTTTAACCATTTCCCCCAAGTAAGGAAATTTCTATATACCTAGTAAAATTTATAAAACGTATACAATTTTGTTAGTAATTTTCGTTAGAAAAATGTGAATTTTAGTTAATTTATGAATGCTATTATCACAGAATATATAGCTAACGCAAGCTATAGCGTAGCTATATTTTCTGTGCTATTATGAATAAAAATTATAAAATTCACAGTAAAAAAATTATCTTCATGCGCGTACGTATTAACTGGGTTTATGTGGCACCATCTGTTGAGTGATGATATTTTGTGACATATTTAAGGGAAGGGATCTATAATAATTATCGTCAAATAACAATTATAATTATATCAAAATATCATTATTATAACATAAATATATGTTTACACAGCACAACACAAAATAAATATACAACTATAGTAATTAGTCCAATTTGCACACTGCTCACTTTCTCGCGAACATGTTGTAAATTTTTATGAATATAATTCTTCCCAAAATTATTTGACTTGTTTTCTCTATGCAACTACAAAACTAACGTAGAACAGAATTATTCCAAAAATTCTGTAGAGAATTTTTATAGTGTCATTCGGCTTTAAGACTTGGTTGCCTATCTAAAGGGATTATGTAAAGAATATATAATGTAAATGTGTTGATAAAAAAAAGGAAATACTGATTAAATTAATTTTCTTGCAATTTTATACAAACAAGGAGCTTCCATCTTACAACCATTTATTTTCTATTATTAATTACATAAGCTAGTTTGTATATAATTTTATATTTTATCACAGATAAATTAGCCTATACAGACTATTTGTAACACATGTAATTCTTAGATGAACTGTAATGAATATAATGTGCTAATGTGTACATACCCACATACCTATAATATTATTATTATTACTAATAATTTTTCCATTTAAGTAATAGTGGTGTCCTCTGTTAATGAAACTTAAAAACAATTATATACAGACTGATATCTAAATGTAGTGTTCTCCGCTAGTCTGCGGTGAGTTAGTAACTATTACAAAAGATGGCAGCATGTGTAGTATTTTACAAGTCTCTCAGACATGCCAACTACTTGAGATTTATTAAATCGCTTGTCCCTATAACTATTTTCATTTGAAAATTTTATTGCTTGTTTATGGTGATTTGCATTAAATATAGAAACATTACTTGATTTCTATAAATTTTGTGGATATACAAAAATTCAACAAACAGATTAGATTCTAAGATCGCAAACATTTCGTTTGCGGCATGCAGAAAGTTATAAAGTTTTTGAAAACTATCATAATCACATTGTTACAAATATTTCAAAAACTGTTTGGAGCTTGTACTGTAACCTTAACTAATTAATAGTGAAATGCATTTGATTGGCACTTGGCAGTGCCGCCAGCCACTAAAAATTCTAGAACTTCGACTTGATATTAAATTATAAATTTTAATACTGTGATAATAAATACATTAGAATAACTTGTTTATCTTCATTTATAAAAATGCTGTGCCATAGCCAGGCGGACGCCAAGGGGGCTAAGCCCCCCCATAGGAGTGGTCTGTGGTCCCCTGGAGCAAAATGTAAACATATTTGCAATTAAAAAATCTAATTCACGTTTGAAAAAAAAAAAATTGTATTACTATTTGAAAAACCAGTGTTGGTGTCTATATGAAAAACTATGTTTTATTTATCGTTTTCTTTTTTTTTTTTAGAAAGTACATTTAAAAAATAGCAATACTACTATATTTTGTTTTAAAGCTCCTCCAAGATTTCAACCTCTTGACAAAGTTGATTCTGGCTACGGCTCTGTAAAAATGCAATACAAAATGAACTCTGTTCAAATCCAATAGCTAAAAAATATTTTACATACTGTGTTGTATACCATTGCAGCTATAAAAATTATGCATAATAGTTATTTATACAAAATGAATATAAAGAGACTTTTTTTGCACAAGTGGTGCGCGAGCGCATCTAGCTCCCGACTTGTTAGTGTAAACGTAGGAGATACTTCATTATTCTAGTATGAGAATAACCTGGCCCACGGCGCACGTAGACCGCGACCGCCTAGTGCGTTTCTTCCTTAACGAGCAGTTAAGTCAGTTATAAAAATTTTGTTGATTGATATAATTATTGTCGCACACTTAAAAGATATTTATGAAAAAAATTCAACCACAAATAGCAGTGCGTTTCTTCTGATAAACAATTTTGTTATACTGTTAAAATTAACGCAATATTTTCAATTCTGGTGTTATGCCAATCAAAATGCCACACATTATACTAAACATTAACCTCGACATTAACTTTACAACTATCAATACAACAATAATAATAAACTCATGAGAAACCATTAAACTGTTTAATAATATTAACTCTAAATTTATTGAGCGCATCTAGTATATAGAGTGATTTAGCCACAGTGTCATTAATTTTAACGACATATTCTGAAGACTTAAGAAAATCGAGAAAAACAATTTTTACTGAAACTTTTAAACTGAAGTGATTCAATCAGGTAATAATAATTTTCATATAATGAGAAAAAAGCTCTGTGACTATGTTATTACGTTACCAAATGTCCAAATGAAACGTTGAACATATGAGGTAGTTGTATTGGTAATAATAAAGCAGATTAAAATCTTTAAATTAGCAATATATCTTTACAAAGGTGATTCAACAAACATTTACTAGTTCATCTAATTACAAATTCGAATTAATTATTATTTCAACATTTCAAGTAAACACTAAAAGCGTACAAATGTGAAATACTTGAGTCTTGAGTAGCAACAGATGTTTGACCTCTATATAAAGTTTACTTTTACGAAAGTAATAAAAGTAACGTAAATAAATATTTCTTTGGTAAGTACATTGGTTTGTCCGTTTTGTTTTAAAAGTAAACAGCGAAATCTCAATCTCCCTATAGTCCTGTTTACAAAATTAATTTCAACAGAAGTATGGAGTGTCTTGAATGAATGTATGGTATTTTTTGGTAGGACTGTGTGGAATTTGAAACATTCTTAAATATAATAACGAGAATATTTATCTTTTATGAAATGAAGGCAGGAAAAAACACATTTTGTGGAATGAATTTATAAATCAAATCATTTATTTCTCTAGAGAAACGTTCTTGGCGAATGCATTTGATATAAAAGAGTATTTAATGATTAAGGTAAGATTACTCATAAGAAAATTGTTTCAGAAATTGTAAATTATTAAGCCATTAGAGGTTGCTCTAATTTTTGGAGATCAGCAACAATGCTTAAGGTTATAGAAAAATATTTGCAGAACATAACAAATATTGCCTACCAGATTCTCCAAGTTTGACTACTAGTACGAGCCAAAAAACTGCAAAACTTTGTGTGAAATGTATTGGAATAACATATTGAAAGGTCAGAACATGTGTCTGGCGACAATAATCACATAATAATTGTTATAGAATATAAACAAAACCACGTGGCCGAAAACGCGATGCCATTCGTGTGAGGTTACGCCGCGCCGTTCAGCGCGGTTTGATTCCGTGGATACAAGTACTGATTACGGTGTTGGTGATGTAAACAGGCGTTTGTTTATTGTATTTTGCGGTTTTGTGGCATTTATGAGTCATAGTTACATAGTGTAAATACTGTGGAGGTAATGTCATAATTATTAGTGGTGATGTAGTGAACTTATGGTATTGTTAAACGTAACTTATTCCTTTGTTTACAATATAGATGCTGTTGGGTAAGTACCAGATCGATATGGTTTTACTTGAGGTACTTATAAAGTTATGCCATTAATTAATTAATTTTATATTAAACTACTGTTTTAATATAGAACTTCTTTAATTTGCCTGGTGAGATGCACTCTCTGTGCCCATCTTATAAGTCTGTTTTCAAACTTTATTCCATGCCAATGTCTATTTAACACAATAACACCTAATAATATCACAAATGATAAATTAACTCTTCTGTACGTATTTACTGCGTTGTTTGAAAGCATGGAAATCCTATATGAACTAAAACACACTACTGTATTAATGTATACACGTGCGAACGGCGTCTGACGTCACAGGTCTACACTGTGGCGGTAACCGGTTTTTGGGAGCGTGGCCAGATTAAATTATTAAATACCGTAATTAGGCTTATTATGCAATTTCCCCATTGTGTCATTTACTGTAAATATAAATAAATAATCAGTTTAATAGACTTATTTTATTTTGTGTTATGAGCTCTTAGAATGTAATAAAAAACCCCTACAGCAATGTTGCCAACTTCTGGAAAAAAAAATTCTCTAGAACGGTTGGAGAAATATCTAGTTTTCCTAAATTTTGAAGTCTGTTGAAATCTGTGGAATGTTTTTAAATAATAAAAAGTAACCCTAGTAACTGTTAAGATGGCCATACACGAACCGGCCTGGCAAAGGCCAAGTCCTTTTTAATCTCTGAGTTCTGTTTAGTTTTATATAAAAGTAGTGGTGTATGCTTGATCTAGGAATAATATTCTTCTTTAATAAGAGTGACAATTATTGTTCAGATGTATAAAAAAACCAAAGATAAAGCGCAGACTTTCTGCTTAGGTAAAATATTGGTTAAAAAATTGACAAATGTCTCCTGATTTCACCTAATAATTGAATTACAACTGAAGCTTCATGATTATTGAAATTATCTACGTGTGGACGGAAATTCATACACAGAATTACTTTCTTTTTCTCCATTATTTACTATCTTCAATTATTAGTTAACTTCAAATTTCAATTTCAACATTACGTTCTCATGTCAGTTTTTTTACAGAAATAAGTATTTCCAACTTTGCAATATGTTAACCCTAAATAGGTAAAAATATCTTTAGATTTAGGGACAATAGAGAAATTGATTTATTCTCCCGGTCGTAAAAAATGTATGTATTGTGATCACTATTACCACAGACAAATTAACTAAAGTTAATTTAACTGTGGTATTACTAATATGATTATTATGCAATATTGCCGGATTGCTGATGTTTGATCTACTTTTATTGTGAATACGGTTTTTGCCTATTATTATTAAGAGTCCTGTAAACAACAATATAATTTTACAACAGCAGCAGCTGGATTCCTCGATAGCATATCACCATTTGACCGACGAATCAAAGATAACCCCTGGTCTATAGTATTTTCAAATTCCTCTATTATTTGCTTTATCCACAACTGATTGGAACAAAAACGCATAGCGCTTTCAGATATAAATAAGTAATATTGAGTAACAAGTTGTTAAATAGTTTAATTTCATATCGTCGACATTTTTTAAGTCACGCCCGTTAAAAATTTTACAATTTATTTTTTATAATTTACAAATTAATTAAGCAGTTAAACCATTAATAAAGTAAGTTTGTTAGAATGTAATGTATAAAAAATTTATTAAATATTATTTGTAATTTTCGAATTGATTTTCTAATTTTCTAATTGAAACAAAAAATTAAAATTACGTTGCAAATAAATCATTTAATTTGCTGAAAATATCTATTAATGTATTTTAAGAGACTTGAGTTTTTAAGTTGAAAAAAAAAAACGGAAATTGTTTTGTTGAATAGAGAAAGCAACTAAAGGCTAATCTTTAAAAAATAAGTACGTATCTATAAGTAGATACACTTGTTACTACAATAATTATTGCAATAACATGTTAAAGTTATTATCTGGCTGTGGAAATGCTTCTTAAAGAAATTACTCTTTAAGAAAACTCAATATTTTTATTACAAATAATAATAACACATTTTTATTTTTACTAACATATACTACTATAAAAAATAAAATAACAAATTATTCTAATAATATTTCAACATCTTCCCTCATTAGATAATTTGTTCAAAGCTTCTCGAAGAACTTGAAGTCTATGTTTAAACAATGGTTTCGTCATTACGCCTGCAACTTGAAATTCTGATGCTACCTTCTTTATTTTAATATGATTATCCATAACCATTTGTCTAACAAATAAGTGTTGTGTTTGGATATGCTTTGTACGACGATGATGTTCTGGATTATGTGCTAATCTGATCGCTGCCTCATTATCAACCAAAATTACTGGAATATTTTCTAGATCAGTTAGTTCTTCATAAAGACTTTTTTGCCAGATTAGTTCTTTCGTAGCTTTGACTTAGCCATGACACAATACTATCTGCATATTTACAAACTGCACCTGAAGTAGAACGACCTGTAATTTCATCGTCATCATGATCAGCATCACTATAGCTTTCTAAATATCGAAGTTTTCCCGACTTATAAGTAATTCCATATTCCATAGTTCCTTTTAAATAACGAAATATTCATTTTATTCGAATGCAATCATAATTTTTAGGATTTTCTAGTGTTCTCAATACAACACTAACAGCATAAACTATATCTGGACGACTACCAGATACTTAGATACATTAGAACACCAACTGCTTCTCTGTAAGGAAAGTTTTGTACATTTTCTTCTGAACTAATTATTGGAGTAGAAACAGGATTGCAGTCTATCATCCCAAAATATTCTATTATCTTCTTCGTATAAGCCTTTTGACTAATTTCAACTGATCCATCTTCTTTTTGATTAATTTCTGAACCTAAATACGAAGTAGGTTGCGTAACTATCTTAAAATTTTTCTCTAAATTTTCTAAAAATTTCTGTTTCATGTTTTCATTATTTGAAGCAAGTAATCCATCATCCACATACAGTGCCATAATTAATATATATTCTCCTTGTCGTTTAAGGAACAAACATATTCACTAACTTTGAAACCTTGTGTACTAATAAAATGCCCAAATTTCTTAATCTAACATCTTGGTGCTTGTTTTAAACCATAAAGATTTTTCTCACTCCACAAATTCTTCAGTTTTGAAGTATGTGTTGCAATATCATCTTCTGCTTGTCTTTTGTAACTAAAAAACTGCATGCACAAATCGTAGGTTTATCTTTTATATTTCCATCATACAATCTATGGGTTCATTACACGCCACATAAAATTCGGTGATAAATGAAGATTACTTGCTATATGCCGAACACTAATTGCAGAATTGCCAATGGTAGACAAGTTGATGTCTATTTGGGTATCTTCGTCGGTATTCTCTCGCTGCTTGGCTGGCGTTCCCATTGGAATACCCATATACAAATACAATATCTGTATACTCTTCAGTTGTAAATAAATTATTTTTTATTTGACACTTTAACGCTAAGTGTCAAATGAATAAACAAAAATAATATAAATAATAATTATTGTTATAACAGCCATCATTTTTATTTATCAGACTACTTTGATTGAAATATGAAATTATATTTTCGAATGCTTGTAACTCCTAAACAAAAACGATCGGACCTATGTTCATATATGTAAGAAAATTTTTTTGACAACCCAGCTACATCTGTGAAAGTTTGTCATAAAGCTTGTACACCCTGTGTATTTGTATATTTCTTAATATTCTTAATTTCGTGCAATACATTATTTTGTGATTTAATATATTCTATTTAACTTTTTATATATTTTGGAGAAAGTGCTTAATAAAATTTTTTATTATTTATTATTTTCAACACTTAGTTTTGTGAATTGAACATTCCAGATAATTTTGCAAGAAATAATTAATTTTTTACCCAATGTGAATTTTTTACTCTCAATGTCTGTATCCATGAAAAAATGTCACGCTTCGCCACTGATACATATTTACATAGCATTTTATTTCATAATCTTCATCTTTTTGTTCAGTTCAGAAGAGAAACAAATGTACAACATATTGGTTTATTTTCCTCTTGATTAAAAACAAAAAAACATTTAAAAACATTTGATAACGGTTTGAATTCATCAAATAAATATACATATATTTATTTATGTCAAAAAATTTAAAGTTTTTAATAGAAGAATTTTGAAAATGTAATAGTTTCTCTTGACCTGACGATGAGATTTACCTAAATTCCTTAAAAAATTTGTTGACTAAGCTTCATTCGTTCATTCGTCACTATTTGTTTATGCATACTTGCCAGCACAGGCAATTGCAGACTTTGCTTTTACTACAGGCTAATTTTCTAATATATTTAACTAATATAAACATTTTCTTCTTAGAAAATACTACTTTATCAGTTGCAAACATGGAGAGATGATGCATTTTAATCTTTCTTGGAAGTAATATGCCAGTCAATATAAAAACAAAGCTCTCATTTTTAGAAATAAACATATTTACTTCTGTTCTAATTTTACAATTATAATTTCAGTACTTAATATTTTTAATATACAGGGTAATTCAGATCTAAAAACATTTTTTTGAATGTACAAAGGACTCTTACAATACAATTTTGTAAAAAAAAACAAAAAGAACAGTTCGAAAGTGATTTAAAAATACACTTCTGCACGACACTGGAAACTGGTCCACTGTAAAACCTGATAAAGCGGCAAAGCATGCAATCGGCGACCGTACAAAATATTGAAAAAAATAAAATTCTATAACACCTATTTTATACAGCAAATATAACTGCCTTAAAAAGATTAGACTTGATTTGTGGTTTTAATTAATAGAATAGTTTGACATACCTGATGTTACAACAACAAAAGTTTGTCCGTTTTGAACTCATAAATTACTGGGAGCAGCTAGGATATATTGTCTGAAGCTATTTATTTGTGGCATAATTTTAGTTTTTCTTTAGTTTTATTGGGTTTTTGCCACACTTCTGTAAAAATAAAGATTAATTAAATAAGCCCTTATTTTTGAAACTAAGTTTGCCTAACTAAAAAATCTCACTCTGAAAAAAGCAGATAAGTAAAAAATAACAAAAATCACATCACTATCGCGCACTTCCGTATTTTTGACGTTTCGAAAATCTCTCTGTTTTCGTTTTCAAAATAGTAATAAAAATATTAAAGTTTGACAGTTTAAAATTTGTTTATCTGCTTCCATAGAGATGTTAAATGATTTTTATTTTATTGTTACTTACTTCTTTTTGATACAACTGACCATAGACCTTATAAATCATGGATGCGCCCGAAACCGTTTTCTGCCTATACAAATCGTTGATGTTCAGATCTGTGCGAGAAAGATAGAACTAGTCCGAGCAAAAACCCACAGATCATTGGCCGAAAAAAACAAAAACCGTACATGACAGACGTATGACAGACGTGTGACAGATCGAATTGTATTGGATATTTACTCATTTCTTCAGAAATTTAATTTAAATTTAAAATTACATTTTGATAATAACAATTTGTAAGGAAGGTTTTAATTATTTAGGAAAGGTTTTGTCAGGTTATGTTTATATATTTGTATGTCTTAGAACATCTGTTTTTGCCCGGACTAGCTTCGTCCCTCTTGTATACATCAAGACAGCGGACCTCTCTTTCTAGGGCCGGTCCATGATTTATAAGGTCTATGCAACTGACAAATTAAATAAAGACCCAACTAAATCTATTGAAAACAAAATTTACAGAACATTATATAAATACAAATGAAAATTTTCAGATATTGAAAGAAAAATTTTAAACCCACATTATAGTAAACCACCACATTTTTATGGTTTACCAAAGATTCATAAACGTGATATACCTCTAAGACCAATAGTTAGTTCTATAAATTCACCTTGCAACAAATTAGCAAACTATTTGTTACAAATTATTAAACCTTTATTTGGACAATCCGATTCTTATATTAAAAATAACAAACATCTTTTAGAAAATGTTTCTTCCTCAAATAATTTTAATAATAATCATTTAATGGTGAGTTTTGACATAGTTTATTCACTAACGTACCAGTAGACAAAACATTGAATATCATTAAAAATAAACTGGAAAATGATATCAATTTGACAAACAGAACAAAATTAAACGTAGGATGTATAATGGAATTACTAAGTCTATGTATAAAGACAACATATTTCCAACTAAACAATGAATTTTATCAACAAAATTTCGGGATGGCAATGGGCTCATCATTATCACCAATTTTAAGTAATATTTTTATGGATTTTTTTGAAGAAAATTATATTGAAAATATAAATAAAAAACCAACTATCTGGTGTAGATGCCATTTTTGCAATTTGGCCTTTTTTCTGTTACAGAATTAAATGAATTTTTAAATGATATTAACAATAAAGAACCAACAATAAAATTCACTTTGGAAATAGAAAATAATAATATGCTACCATTTTTAGATGTTTTAATTAAAACACTCGAAAATTTTGTAGAAACAAGTGTTTATAGAAAACAAACTCACACCAATAGATATTTAAATTTTAGATCTAACCATCACATTGATATTAAGAAAGGTGTTGTTAAATGTTTATATGATAGAGCAAAATTAATTTCATCAAACAATGACATTTTTAATAATGAACTAAAATTTATTAAAAATGTTTTAATAAATAATGAATACCCTCCAAATTGTTGATAGAACATTCATACAATAAAAATTCCATACATTCCTATATTATCAGAAAAGTTAAGAAGAATCGGTAATAAATTTAATATTCGAACAGTTTTTGAGACAACTAATACTTTACGATCATTTTTGTCTAAAACGCGTCCAATAAATGATATACAAAATTCAGAAAATTGCAACTACACTGCAATTGCAACTTTATACCTTGTGAATGCAATAAACATTATGTTGGAGAAACGTCTCGGCCTATGAATGTTAGAGTTGAGGAACATAAAAATTATATAAAAAGACGGAAATTTGAAAAATCCAAAATTTGCGAACATGCTTGGGAAAACGGTCATTTAATTCAATGGGATACGGCAAAAATTTTAGAGAAGGAAGATAACGCAACAAAAAGAAAATTAAAAAGAACCGCGATTATTTTGTTGAACGGTGATAAGTGTGTATCAAACTGTTCAGTAAACATCATCATAGTTGGCTACAGTTGTATCAAGAAGAAGTAAGTAATAATAAAATAAAAATCATTTAACATCTCTTGAAGCAGATAAACAAATTTAAAACTGCCAAACTTGACATACCTTTAATATTTTTATTACTATTTTGAAAACTAAAACAGAGAGATTTTCGAAACGTCAAAAATACGGAAGTAGGCGATAGTGATGTGATTTTTGTTAATTTTTACTTACCTGCTTTTTTCAGTGTGAGATTTTTTGGTTAGGCAAACCTAGTTTCAAAAATAACCCTTGACTGATCCGTTCGGCGCAAGGGCTTATTTAACAAATTTAAAAATGAGATGTAAACAGAAACGTACACCTTAACAGATATTTGACATTTGTCATAATTTCTATGAAACGATTGATGACTATGCCCGACTACGTCATTTGTGCTGAAGTGTGCTGCCGCGCGCGGTGAGTCAGTACAAACGGACAAAGAAACTGACTAGAAAAAGCGCGGGTGCTACGATTTAGCCAACGATGATTAAACAACTTTAAAACAAAACCAAGTTTACTAAAATCGTTTAACGTAGCCGGGAGTTTTCCATCTGTTTTTGCAATATGACTTTACTCTTTCCCTACCTCTTACTTTAAGAGATAGAGCAAAATATCAAATAAACAATTTTTAAAGTGTCAATAATAGGAGAGTTGAAAACCGTTCAGCATAACATACCTTCACTATTAATTTTATGGAGAAAATCTTACTTTTCGATTTAGATCTTAAAATTCGTCATCTAGCGGTAAAATTTGGAAGTAAAAAATAATTTTAATACTCTTCTCGGGGTTGTTTGCTACCAATATTTTTTCCGGAAGCTGTAAGATGAGTTGTTTCCGAGATACAGCCGCTGGCAGACCTTAACGGGACACCCAGTATGTAGAGATACATAGAAATGAGTAAACATAAATTTTCTTATTAATAGGTATTTTACGTTTTATTTTTAAAACTGCCGTGTTTATTGTATTATTGTTGTGTCGTGCTCAATTCAAATATTCAGTGTTTTGTTTGTTACACTTTAAAAATAGTCCAAAAACTTTATATTTTTCCAAAAGCATTCCGAAAAAATTGTTGCTAAATAATACATAATAACGAACGACATAATTAAATAAAGCGGTATAATAACCGATAATCCCAATGTCATTAAAAATAACTTATCTGCTCTTCAGAAAATTCCATTGAACTTATATCTTGGCTGCACTAAAAATAGTGAGAGGATAATGGACGTAAACATACATATCATTACAAACATTGTGCTTTTATGTTTATGAGTAGTATTAGATGGCAGATAAAAATAAACAAATATGTACATTAATAATCAAGCAACATTAGAGGATTTAAATGTAACAGTTCACTGTATTTTACAATTGAATAAATTAAAATCAACAGAATGAGATCATAACACAGGGTGTTTTCTTAAGAAGTAGCACAAATGGTACAGGAAAATCTACAGCTAAAAAGAACACGTTTGCATAAAAATGACCTTAGTAAAATGTTAACCTCTTGGGAGTTACAGCCCTTCAAAGTTAAAAAAAATGGAATAGCGGATGAAATTTGAAAGCCAAAAAGGGTATAATAATTAAATTTTATACACACTTTCTACTATTATAGAAAGCATGTGCAACTTCTCTCTTTTTT
The DNA here is from genome assembly GCA_037114965.1 of Monochamus alternatus. Lineage (NCBI taxonomy): Eukaryota > Metazoa > Arthropoda > Insecta > Coleoptera > Cerambycidae > Monochamus > Monochamus alternatus. The sequence continues at coordinate 112,917,035 of CM073426.1, read as the reverse complement.
GAAAATTTCTACTCCTTGGAAGGATTTCAACCCCTCACCCCTGAAACATGTAAGCAGGCGACTGTCATGCTAATTTCGACATTAGATCTTTTGTGACTTTTGTGAATGCTTCCTTAGATTTGTTACTTAATTTTTTGTAATTTTTTACGATTACTTGGAAAGAATGATGAATATGTTATGTTGCGAGTATTTTTTGAATGTCGGAAATAATGTGCCGCAGCAAGAATAAAAGTTACAAAAGGTCTAATGACAGAAATTAGCATGACAGCCATCTACTTAAATATTGTTCAGTTGTAATCATACGATTTGTAATGCACATAATAATAAAATTTATTTTTTGTTAATAAACGGTTAGTTTTAAAGCAAGAAAGTAAGAGAGGTAAAAGTTTTAAAATAAACTAGACTATCTGACACATATTTTTGAATACTCAATTTTTGCCAAACAAATAAATTATAGTAAAAAATAACTAAGGGAATGCTTATTTCAACCCCTTTCAAGGGGCAGCAATTTTTGAAACATTGCTGAGAAGTTGCATATGCACTAGTAGAAAATTTGTGTTAAATTTGACTATTATGTATACTTCTTTTGGTTTTCAAATTACAACCGCTATTTCATATTTGAACATTTTACTAAGGTTATTTGTACGTAAATGTGTTCTTTTTTAGCTGTAGATTTACCGGTATCATTTGTGCTACTTCTTTTGACACACTATATGAGATCTTGATAAAAAATAAATAAAACAATTTTTATAAAAATTAAATTTTTAACTTTAACAATTTGTAAATACTTGATCACACAATCCAGCTGCCGACTTTGTTGGACGTAGGAAACTGCCTATTTTGTTATCTAGCAAATTTAATTTGTAATTACTATTTGTATCACAACAAATAATAAATACTTAATATTTAATTTAAAAAATGTCACTAATAGAAACTGTCTATATTAAAATTTTCTTATATTATCAACATAAGACTTAATAAATTGTATATAAATTACTATTCTACTTAGCAAATAGAGGAATTTAACAAACTTGCAAGTAACATTACCATAAAATAGGTATTAATTATTTGTGTAATTCTATAGTTTTAAATATCGCTGAACCATGACAAAATATTATTATTTAGCTTTGCAGCTTGTAAATAATCTTCATGACACTATTCAGCTTTTTATTTGATATTTTTAATATTTTCACAATTTTCAAGGACTATTCTCTATAGTATGTATTAGCAAAATGTACAGGGTTAACTATGACTAAGTACAAACATTTTAACCACCTGCTCAGGAAGGTCTAAAAGACAATAAAAAAATTATTTCGGAATTCTAGTTCGATGTTTAAAAAATGAAGCAAAACCCTCTTTTCCCACAGAAAGTCGGCGCCTATGACAATCAATCATCATCCGTCATGGCTAGATATGTCAACTACTGGTCGTCTTTTCAACATTGTCAAGTGTAGAAACGACGAAACGAAAAATTTGTATTAATAATAATAATGTCTAAGTATCTGGTAGATAACAGCTAATCCGGTTAGCTGCAGTATTTTGTATTCGTTCTTTCGTTGCACACTGCCAAACTACATTTTCACTCCTTGCAGATTCATCATAATTATCCACTAACATATCCGACATAAAATACTTTATTTAATTACTATAACACGTTTAAAATTAGTCACTTAGCTGATTTAAAGTAACAGTAAGTTCTAGGTTATGCCATACTGCATTGCTAATTGCATATCCTTCATGCTCCAAACCATGCAGAAATCGAAGTTAGTTATAATCTAAGGGTCATTTTTACAGAACACTGTAAACATCTTGGGATGTTATAGTTTAAAATATTACTAATTATTTTATGCAAACATCGTCGATTACTGTTAATATTGTTACTATTATTAGTATTAACATATTAACAACACATGAAGTTTAAAAATTTAACAGCGTGAGTGCACCTTGTAATAGTGGCCTACAGATGTCCTCAGATGTCGTCTGTAGATGTCAAATAACGTAATATATGGTTACGGTACTTTGATTAGTTTGAAATAATGTTTTAGTACTTGTTTTTCGCAAATTTAATTTTTTCGCGTATTTTATGTGTATTTACAAACATGTCGTATTCAAATGCCTAGATGACGGATAAGGTGCTGATTTATGGGAGTGCGACAAGTGCATATTATCGTGTGGCAGCCTCAAAGACGTTTACCGAGTATACAAAATATTTTGCTGAATACTTTTTGAACAGCTGTTTTATGCCGTGGCGGTAAACATGTGGCAGTGTTTTTATGTATTTGTGTACATTTACGTGTATTTTGTTGTTATTCTTTGTGATTTTTCCCGACGTAAGTAATCGACCTGGTCAAGACCGCCAAACCAAGTAGGTACCCCGCTTTACACAAAAAGAACGATCGAGGGAAGAAGAGGTCCACAGGAAGTACAAAAATCTTTGCAGGTTTTAATTTAAACAAGTAAGAACACAGAAGATGATTCAACATTCTTAATATCTCTCCAAATATCAATCCTGGAAATAAATATTAGTAAGGTAGGTGCTACCATATCGTATTTATATATTTGACACCTTTGACTGGCAGAATATACCTAACCTCGCGGCTGACAGAAGGTCAGTGACGGCGATAAAGAGGGATTTAATATAGTTGTGAAAATAATTTTTTTTGGCTTTATAAATAAGTTTGAAATTTTTTTGAAGGGTGATTCCATTAATTCTTATTTTTCCCTATCCTCTTTAAAAATGTTTGTACTAAGTCATAGTTAACTCGTATATTACAGGGTTAATTTATCCTTTAATTCATATCTCCAATTTCATTCTAATTGAAAGTTATGGACTACTTTTTCGGGAAACGTAAAATGCCCAAAATCAGATTTTTCATATAACTATTAATTTTTCAGATACAGGGAGGAATTTAAAAAAATTGCTTTTAAGAGATTCTCGTATCTTAGAGAATCGGATTGATGAAAATTGCTTCTCAAAGACTTTTGTACGTAGAGTTCAGAGGTGTACTTCTAATTTCTCTATAGGGTGCCTCTTTTAAAATATGACCAAAACCTACATTTTTTAAATAGAACATCCTGTATATTTTTCAACAGTTGCTTATTTATATTTTACAAATTGTTAAAAAACTTATTATAAAAATTATTAAAACTGATGTGTGGTGCACAATTAACCGTGCATCATAGACTAAGTTACTGAAAGAAATATGTATACAAAATACACAGTTATTTAAATAATAATTATAATCATATTAATTATAATAATATTATAATTAAGTTATATGATAAATAGTTGATATTTTTATATTATATCTAGCGGATCTTCAACGCCAACAGATCCAAGATATCTGCTGATGTTGTTGAAATAGTGCTGAAAAAGTGAAAATATTGATTTTTAGAAACTGCCATCTAGTCTCATTATTTCTTAATAGAAAGAGCTGAAATTTGATACAGCAGTATAAGAATATACGAGAAATCGATTTTCGATGAATGAAAATTTCTACGGTTACTTGTTTTTTTTTTCCTTATGGGCACTATATTAGATCTTGACAATAACTGAAGTAGAATAAAATTATGAACACATCAATATCTAACAATACTATTTTATTTAAAGAAAGCCCATAAAATTTTAAAAATCCAGTAATTCAAATAAAAAATGTAGTTGTTTTTGACATAAAACAAAATTCTACACACTTAACCAAACAAAACACGCAGATATTTTACAAAGCTACATAAATACTTCCATATTTTCGCGCACAAAGTTCGTAATCTAATGTTGCCCACAACGTTTTGAATACTTTGTAAAATAGACCTAAAATTAGCAGAGATTATCTTCTTGCGTAGGTCTTCTATATTTTCACAGGGATTGTAATAAATGTTTTGGGCCATCTAAAAGAAAATAATTTAATGAGTTGCGACATGGACACTGTGTAGGCCATGTGACAGACCAATGACTGCCAATCAAATTAGGTACATGCTTTTGCAATAATAATGACACTCTCTTAAAACAGTTTTTGAACTTCTGTAAGTACTGAGTATGCATTTCAAAAAATCTCTGTTGGTGAGTAAATCAACTAAGAAGTAATATTTAAAGTTAAAAGTAGATTTGATTACAAATATGTTAGCAGTTCCAAAGAATTCGCAAAATTCATTGTAAAGAGTGTAATTATTATTGCAAACGATTGTACATATTTGGAACGTGTCGTTTTACATATTGGAACACCACTGCAGAATATATGGCCTTGCACCATTTTGCTGAACCATTTCTAATATTTTGGTAATTTAATGAATTATTATTTTCAGTGCATTATCCATTTCCATCCTTATTTAAATAATTCTGAGAAGTAAGACTTCCAGCAATAAAAATAAAGTTAGCAAATCTCGAGAACAACTAGATTTTTTATTTAAATTATTGTATTTTTTAAATTTTATGGGTTATTCTTCAAATAAAATAATATTGTTACATACTCGTATCAACGTGTTTGTAATTTTATTCTACAGTTGTTAGTGTCAAGATCAAATATAGCGTCCATTAAAAAACAACAATTGAATGTTGCATAACCGGAACTAGACCGCAGACATTTTCTTTCGACGGATATCGATTTCTCGCATAGGTATTGTTATTCCCTTGTACCAAAATTACCTTTCTAGATGGCATTTTCTAAAATTGCTATTTTTAGTTTTTTCTCAATATTTCAGCAACGGCAATGGTGAATCATGCAAAAACAGACCACCATGTATAATAAATAATACAATGTATGTTAAGAATAATATACGTTAATATCGAAAAATTGGATACCCACAATACATACTTCCATTTTATCCCTATTTTATAATTTGCTGACTATTTTAATGATTATATTCAAAATCTGCACCAGAGGGAAAATTTAAACAGTTTATAAATATTTTTCTAAATATTAAATAATTATCAACAGTTTCTTGTAGATTAATTTTCCTTTTATTAAATATATTTTTATATTTGTTTTTATTTATTGACTATTTGTTTTCAAACGTTATTCAATTAAATATATTTATAAATTACTGCTAATATAATAATTATCTTGTTAAAATAATTTTTTGAATTTATTTTATTGCAAAATGTATGCTTCTAGTGCAGCTTTTTAAAAATTGACATGAACTTCCGATAGATATCGGAAAAAGAGGTAGAAAATGTATATTATAAGAGTGGTTCATGAATTAATTCATGAACCAGTTTTGGATAATTACCTATATAAAAATTCACGCGATATTAATTTAAAGTTTTTTGACAATTTCCAAGCAGCAACTGTTATATATCATTATGAAGGAAAAAATAATGCAATTGAATTGTATGCAAAGATACAGGGTGTTCCATTTTAAAAATTGCATGTTCTGTATGTCATATCTTAAAAGAAACACTAGAGAAGCTACAGTTAAGTCACTCTACGTAAAAAGTCCATTAGGAGTAATTTTCAGCAATTCGACATCTCAGTTATTCTCTGAGATACAAAAAATCCCTAAAAGTAGTTTTTCAATTTTGCCCTAATTCTCAAAAACGAGGAACTCTACGTATAAAAATTCTGGTTGCGGCATCTTAAGTTTCTCGAAAAAGTAGCCCAGTGTTGTAAAAACCGCATCTCTTAATTTCCGCCCAACTAGTAAAATGGAACTTTAAAAGAAGCGAATTATTTTATAACTATCGAATTGCGTTGTTTAACGAACAGTTTGATTTTATAGAGCAAATAATTACCATAATTTTGTTCCTGAAGAAAGTAATTGTGTAATATTGTTTTATAATAGTTTTTACAACGTGTTTTATAGAACAAATAATTTTCAGTTCTTTAAATTTTTTATAAAAGTATTATAATACGTTATACAACATTTAAAAAAATTATATATAACGATTGTAAACATATTGTGAAAGAGTTGTGTACTTAGGCAAATGACTTCTAATTATCATCTTATAAAATAGTTGTATAAACGTGTTTTATTAAGGATATATAAGGAAATTAATAAAATTATTTTTTAGCCTCGAAATGCGCTTATTTATAAATAGTTTTATAGTTGTGTTTAATCTATAAAAATATTCCTGTTTTATAAATATGTTATAGAATAAAATTGTGACTTGAGAAAACGAAATTATTGTATATACCGCGTAATAAAATTCCAAACCTAACCTTAGTTTTTGAACTCCTAAGGTATTGTGTATTACCAAGCACTCATCAAGAAAGAATACAAACAAATTCTTGAATGTATGTTTCCAGTCAAACGTGCCGACGTTCAATTTTACTTATAGGTTTTATTATATAAATAATGATGGTGTCCATGTTCGAGAATTCACATTAAAAACGCTTCATGGCTGCGAAAAATTACGAAAAATCAGTACGAGAAAGTAACTATGATTTAATTTTTTGATAATGCAATAATTAGGTTTGTTTTAAATTAAATACCTATTATTATAATTAACTAATAATACTTAACACCATTAATATAGGTAATGAATGATAGTACATAATATTTTAAAATTGTAATTTTTTTTATAAAACTTGGCAACTTCTTTCGATACAAACATTATCTACTTGTGCACACACATTTTTAAATATATTGAAGACTATAAAAACATTTTATCGTATATAGTTCTAATTTACACTAAAATGTTTTGTTATGGTTTTATGTGGAATAAAATCATTGTATTGTAAGTCGCCATTTTTAAATGAAGATTTGTTGGATCGGCGACTGCCGCCATTATGGAAAATTAGTTGAAAGCCTTATTAAAATTATATCTAAAACAAAATTTTGCTATTTTTGGAAGACTATTTTATAACAAGATCATTAAATATAATTACACAACGATATTATAAATTAAAGAAAGCATAATTTTAATATTTTTTAAATTCATTTTTTATAATTTTAAAGCAAATGTGGTCTAAACTAAAGCGCATAATTTTTTTGTCACAAACATATCTATAATTTATCAATAAAATTTGCGGCGCAATAAAATTTTCGTTGTTGAAACACTGATTGTTGACAGGATAATATTGTAAGTATTAAACCTATCTACCATCTACACAAATGATCGCCATTGAGTGACTCCGTTTTTAAATATAAGTACAAATAATTATGAATCTGCGTTATACACCAATCTTAAAATGATGTTGTTCTAATATTCTTCACTAAAAAATAGAATGTTTCTTTAAATAATACCAAAATACAGACTACAAAACGTTTTTATAGTTGCTATATAAAATTGTTTTAAAAGTATTGTATACATTTTTTTATAGATCTGTTACATTACCAAAGTGTTTTATAAAAGTGGGCCCTTTTCGATTCTATCAATATCGTATAAAGGCATTTAACTACGTTATATGAATTTGAAGCTCCTATAAGATTTATATTATAGCAATTTATACAACCTTTATAAAATTTATTTTGCTAGTTGGGCGAGATACCTTGCAGTTACAACAGAATTGGGGCACTCTGTACATCTGCCTCTATTATTCCCGATATGGCGCATAGTACTTGTGAGAGAAACAGGAAATTTGAGCAATTTTATTTATTCAATACATCTCAAGGCGAGAAGATAATTCTACAACACATTGCATAACGTCTTGCCTTATCTTTGTTATTCCCGCCCTGTCGGTAAATATAGTAAGACGTCGTGAAGAAACAATTCCTTTCTACGTACAAACGACATTATTATGTTATTTAAATACACTACCTACTTAAAGCGAAATAAAAACAAGTCTAGTTTGCAAAGGCTTTTGAACTTTATCAAGATTCACTCTTTTGTGGAATAAAAAGCATTTCTTTGTTTGGAATATTTTACATTATGCTAAATTGTTTTTTAGAGTTCAGTTTTAGTTCGCCCATTTGCACTCTTATCGGTGTGAGGAGGTCATATTAATGTTTGTTCTACTACAAGGAGGATCACGAAAGTCGAAACCGAAGTAGGTATCTTGGTTTCTATCCATTTCAAAATATTTTTGATTTTGATAGGATGATTATCAGAGAGTTTACATTGTTTATTCTTCTTCACATTTGCGTATACGGCAAATATTCGTTAATTAACGTTCGCGTACAAATATCTGCTTAAGGACAAATACAAATAATTTTAGACATTTAAGAACTAAATAATATAGAGAGTAAATAACAGGAATGTTATCTCATGCCACCTGTGAATATTCAAAGGTACCTACCGAAGTAAAACGAAAATACAGGCTGATGCACAACTTATCTAAAAAAATGTTGGAATAGACGCGCTAATGAAATATCAATATCGTATTTTTTTGTAATATCCTTATATTATTTTGAGAATAAAAATATTGAAGGTTTAGTATTTTCAACCTTTACATCGCTGGGCTACTGTAGTATCTAGCAAGGCGATTCCGAATATTGAAACCCGATTACTTATACTAGGTATTAACGTTTTTGTGATGCGAGTATTTACATTAGTTTTCCAAGTGTCAAAAATGACTTACGTGTATAGCAACTCGAAGTTGATAAATATATTAATTTATGGTGAAGTGAAAATGCTATAGTAGAATGATTTCTCGGCAAACATGTGCCAAATGCAGCTACTTTTACCGCAATGTTCAGTGAGTGCAAGTATAGTTCAACGCTAGCGTGACAGGAAATTTGAAACCGAATCGTGGAAGAGATGGAGGTATAGGGCGTCCACGACGTATTGCAGCAGTGTGGCGTATCATACACGAGGCTCAATTATATCTGTACCATGTACAATCGTTTGCAATAATAATGACACTCTTTTAAAACAGTTCAGTTTTTGAATTTCGGGAAGTTCTGAGTAGAAATTTCATTAAATTTCTATTAGTGAGAGAAACAACTAATAACTAATGTTTAAAATTTAAAGTAGATTTTATTACGAATACGTCAGAAGTTAAAAAAAAAATCGCAAAATTCATTTTAATGAGTGTCAGTATTATTGCAAACGATTGTACAGCGTGTCCAAGCCATTAATATTAAGGGATTGGACAAGGAGGACCAGTACCATGGCCGACACGATCTTGTGACTTTAATTAATGTGTACTCTTTTTGTGGGAATATTTCAAAAACTTAAGTGTATCGCACCGAAGTGGATACTATTGATGATTTTGCGCAAACATGTCATAGCGTGTTAGTTTGCAGAAACTGGGCAAGACGGTCCCTAAATTTTGTTGTTGTAGCATCAGATATGTCAATTTATTTTATTAATTAAAACCACAAATTAATTCTATTAATAATTAATAACAATAGTGGCAAAAGCAGTTGAATTTGACGTATAAAATATGTTATAAAATTAGAAGTTAATTATTTCTTTTCTTGGGAATTTCTTTTAAATTTTTCCGGTCGCCGATTGCATGCTTTGCCTTGTCAAGTTTTACAGTTGACCAGTTTCCAATGCCGTGCAGAAATATATTTTTAAATCATTTTCGATCTGTCTTTTTTTTACAAAATTTTATTTGTAAGAGTCCCCTGTACATTCAAAAAATTTTTTTAGACAAATTCTAAACCACCTGTATAACGACAGAAAGCAGTGTAATCAAAAAATATTTAGATGCAGAAATCTTTCAAAATACGTATATTTTAAAATTTAACTGCATATTTAAATATGTTTATAACATAAACTGCTAGTTTATGTTATAACAATCAGAAATTTTATCATTTTACGGCGAGAAATACGACGACCTTAAAAAGTCAGTTCACATGTGCTTACTACGGTGACACAGAGAACTAAAATATACAGGGTGTCCGGAAAATAACTGCTAATATTCAAATGGCTTCTATATCTGTCAAAAGCAACAAAAACATTCTTGTGAAGAAAATATCTAAAAGAAATAATGTTTCTGCAAATACATTTCAAAAATACAAATAAGTACAACTACTCTAAAATTCAAATCTATTGCAAGCTAAGGAACAGTTAAGACCAGTCAAAACCCCTTTAAACGTAATTTGTTTTTTGTATGAATATTAATAAAGTAAACAATACGAGCAGAAACTTTCCTAAAGATCCTGAAAACTGTAACGTGCGATGACATTGCAACCCATTACCTGTAGTTGCAAACCTCAAATTAGTAGTTAGTGTATCGTAAATACTTTCTTCGTTTTCTTATTTCGTACCTAGTGTTTGCTTGATATTTGTGAGCGTTTATAAATATAAGTGAATCTTGTAGTGCGCCGTAGTAAACATAAACTGTATGACGTGTTAATTTATGGCAAACCTCGACAAAATTCTCTGGCTGCGAGGAGGTACGGTAAACATTTTTCGCAAGCATCAGCAGTTATTTTGAATACTTATAACTATTTCAAACTTTATTCTGTATTGTGAAAAAAAACTATAAAGGTTTCTAAACTAAAAGACATTTTACTTTTATAGAGGAGACGGTAGACTATTAATAAGAATTGTGGGGACGAGGGGGGCATTAATAATTACGGAATATGTGTCATAATTGGTCACGTGTATGACATCTTATATAAGACATGTTCGTAGAACAGTTTTCTACAAATGCATGCGCATGCGTTATAATGCCCACATAAGATTAAAAATGTATTGCTTTAGATGCAGTTAGAAAAGTAGTTAAGCCTTCATAATTTAAATCCAATATAATTCAAATTGGAAATAATTATGTTGCAGGAGTGTATATTTTGATATAAATGCTTTGTGATCTGCGCTAAAGAAGTTATAGGGATCCTTTGATATGTCTGGTCTGAGGGTTTCCGTGACAGATAACAACTGTTGAACAATTGCAGTTGTTCAATCTGAAGAAAAGAGTAGTATGCCCCTTGAAACATCAAGAAAACTAAACTAACGACGTTGCACCTAGTCCGAAAATTGTTCAACCACCCTTTGATATGTATTGATTTATCGTCTTAAGAGAGAAAACATTTATATTTGTCCAAATATATAAAATATTTGCAAAAGGATACAAGCTTAGATGCATCTACATGTATGTAAGTTATCCACATTTTGTATGCTCGTATATGAACAATACAAGTAGAAAGACGTGATTATAGTAACACACTGTGACAAGAACTATTGTAGCATAAAGTACGATGCATTAGACTAGTTCAGAAATTGCAGTAAACGTTTGAACCCTACAATTTGCAATGATTTGTAGCGCTCTATTAGGAGCTCACACTAAATCTTAGTAAGGTAAGGTTTATGGAAGAGGATCGCGCGAAATAATTCAGCAATTTATGTTTCGTAAAATTTATTGGAGTTTTCTTTGCTAATAAACTGACATGATGCATCGTTTCATGAATGACACGCAATGTAGGGGATGTTTCTGTAGAAGATATTTAATTTGGTATGTCGGCATGAACGATTTCAAATTAGTATTTGACATTTTTGTGAATATAGGTATATACAGGGTATCCGGAAAAATGCGGGAAATCTCACTGGTGCAGATAGAACATGAAAAAATAAGATGATAAGTTCCTATAAAAATTTTCTACAGGCCCTCCCTACGGAGATGTGTCCCTGAAGGACGTCACTTAAAATCGGTTTTCCTTGAATAAGTTCTAAAGTATTTAATATAATTTAATTGAAATTTAATGCGATGGACACTAGTATGGACCTCTCAAAATAGTGTCCTTGAAACATATTTAGCATTTTTAGTTTACCAGGAGCGGGCTAAGCTTTACAACTTAATGCCTAAATTTTTAACACCCTGTATGATAATGACTTTAAAATAATAAATCTGGGTAGCTTAGACTAAAAAAAAGTACTCTTATTTATTGTCGATAAAATGAACCGATTACGAGAAAAAAATCGACCTACGTTCGCATGTTGATTTTATGAGGTTTTTCAATAATTTCGTTAAGGTGCCTCTTGGGACATCATTGCGTTTTTTTATATTTTATATTTTTCGGATTAAACATCTTAAAATGAAACTTTAAGAATAAATCATGAATTTGTTTATTATTCTTTTTCTATCTGCACCGGAGAGGTTTCCCATATTTTTCCGGACACCCTGTATATATATATAATTGACATATTCTTTTTAATTTTCTCGTACTAATAAAAGAAATATATCCCTTTGAACACTTTTGAAAGTTTATTGATATTATGTATTCCGTTTCAGCATTTCAGGAAAAATTAACGAGAAAGTAACATTTTCTCTTTTGAAGCTATAAAACTGGCAATCCCTTTGGTCCCCATTGCATGCACTTTATGTGCTCAGGACATTCTGAAATGAGGGAGTCAACCCTGTAAAATAAACATATTCCTTGGAAGCACGCTAATTGTAAAAGGTTAATTGCCCTGGGTTGTATACGTTTTATATTTACAGGTATTTCAGTCGCTGTTACCTGTATTATGTTTATATCTCGTAACGGATTTTTATTATTCTCCTGATCTTATCTTCGTAATTTATGTCACTTTTTGCTTTTAGCAACAATTGTTATTTTACGGTGGTTAGCTGCGTACTAAAATATAGTGTTAATGATATGTAAATTAAATTTAATGCGCATAAATTATCCGGGATGATTAAATCGAATGATAAATAAGATCCTAATTTACCAATAGAACTGACCGGTATGAGTATTATAGTTGATACAGATTCCAACAGTTGAAATATTCGCAAGAGAATAACTATAACGTTAAAGCAGTTTAATAATAATAATAATATCTCTACCCCTCATTCTAATCAGAGGGATTAGCCCAGAAGTCGGAGACTTGTGCGGGAGAGGGGGCGGCATATTATTATTAAGCAAGCCACATTTGCGCCCAGGACCGACTTACGTTGGTAGGCCCTAACCACTATTCAGTGCAGGAATGAGGGAAACCTGGAAAACCTCATTAATTAGGGGGGTAGTCAAATATCAACCGGTATCAATCTCTCACATAGACCCAAGCCAACATTCTTCCACCCTACCATACCCGCAGAAAGGGCGCCAAACCTCTCCACGAATATAGCTTATATACGGTCTACCGGCAGCTGGGTTCGAACCAACACCGATCGAGTCACCTCGATTCAAGTACTGACGCCTTAAACCGCGCGACCACTGACCAATCAATCCATTGAAAAGTTACATTTGCGGTTGCATTTTTTAGAGGACGCAATTTTATGGTTTAGATGTGGGGGGGGGGTCAAAAAACGCTTAACTTGAAGTTTGTGGGGTCACAACTCTCCATCTTCGGCCGCCATTTTGGAAAAAGAGGGTTAAATTGTTTTTACCATTTATCAGGTAAACTATTGGTCATACAAAAAAATTTTAAAAAACATTTTTTATTGCAAATTGAATCCTCTACAATTTTAGTCCCCTCACATCTAAACAATAAAATTGCGTCCTCTAAAAAATGCACGCCCAAAAAAATGTAAGGTTTCAATGGACTAGTTAGACAGAGAAGATAACGCTTCCAAAGTTGTCAAACTGCCTGTTTGCTTCATTTTATATTAGTTTGCATCATCTTTGATATTCATATAAACAGAAATGAAATAAAATATGGCAGGCCAGGGGTTCGATTCTCGAATCTCTACTGACAATTGTCGAGTGCGACAAATGTCATACAAATTGTCGCATGATTTAGAAAATATGTATTCTCGTAACGTTATAGAAATAATGCCACCATTCGCCAATTATGTCATGTAATAAGTCTTGGCAACAATGTTAAATCCATGTAATTTAATTTTAATAATGTAATTTTATGGATTTGGATTGCTTTGCAGTTACAAAAGAAAACATTGGTTGAGCTGTTACAAAACTTTTCTTCAGGTAAATTCACCTGTACAATGAATATTTATTATTATTCTTATATTACATGTATTCACATATTGTTTAAATCCATCCTAACCTTTTATATTAAGTACCGAAACATATCTAAGGTAAAATCAAACGAGATGTTCTTAATTAAATGGAATTTTTATTTATATAAAAATCTTATAGGTAAGCGAGGTGCAATGTGATTAACAACTTGTGCTGCATTATTCTACCAGTAAGTAAATCTTGATTTACACATCCAACATTAAATTCAATAGGTTCCATAATTCCCAAATGAAATTCCATCCCATGCATCTAAATTGTTTTGTACACAAATATATTTCAAAGCAACAAAATATGTTTTAATAATTTTCATTGGGACCTGATTTATATTCATATTCAATTATCTAAAATACAATTATAAGCTTAGTGTTCTTAGCTGTATGTACTGCTGGCATGAGAAAATATTTCCGTCACAAATTACTTTTTATGATAAATAAATAACGAAAAACTACTACTTAATTTAACTTTTACACTTAATGTTAAAGTGCGAGTTTTTTTTCAGCAATATAAATGGTAATTATCTCAAATCATTTATCAAGTTTTTAGACAACCTAACCATTTTTATCAAACGCATGGCATCTTATATAAAATATTTCTTCTATTGTGACCAATTTGTGCTTGAGTTTCTATAATAAATACAAAATTTGTTTTTGTTTAGCCGTTTAGACAGATGACAGATATTTTGCGTTTGTTAGAATGTGACATTCGAGAATATCAATTTGAAAATTTTAATAGAGATTCGCAGAAAGTCATATAGGACATGAACCGATAGAGATTCGAGAATCGGGTCCCTGGTTCAACAGTAGGTCGAAATATATACATCTTCAAAAAGGGCGCATGCAATAAATACCCTCACCTAATCAGCATCGCCACTGTTCAATGGTGGAAGATTAAATTTTATCGAGATTTGAGATGCCCCGCTACAAATAGGCAACATTATTTAGATCCTGAAACACTGGACTTATAACCGTAATTGTCTATCACTTTAACGACCTCATGATCAAAGCATCAATTTTTGCAACACAGAGTGTTGAAGTTTAAAAAAATATATTATATTTGAAGGTGTTTAGAATTATGAAACTTCTATTAATTAATTAACTATAAAGGCTAAAATACCCACACTGAACTGGTACAAAAATTTGTCAACTGCTAAAGGAAATAATGCAATTCTTACTAAAAACACAAGAATTTGGGTACTACTGAGTATATTGAAAATGAAATAAACACAATCCCAATGTTATTTATAAATAAAGAAGTTTCATATTATTTATTAAATGCAACATTTTTGAGTTATTTTTGTTTAAATTGAAAATCATAAAGTTCGATACCTACATTTAAAACATATCCAAATCTATACGTTTTAAAAAAGATAATATTTTAAATACAATTTAACTATCAAAAGTAAAACAAAATATTGGCATTATTATTTTCTTTATAGTTCCTCGCTATTCGAGATAATAAAAATTTCTCTCTCTTTTTTAGAATTTTTAATAGGTGTGCCATAATATAGGACGTGGCGTCTTTAATTAAAATATTAGTAACCTAGATTCCTAACAGCAAATCGAGTAAATTAATATAGGTCGATTATGAGATTTAAATATTAGAAAAATGTTCCATACAAATTTACAAAAAAAATTGGATACGTCGCAACATTTTCTATAAAAGCGATAAGTTTGCACCTAATTTTGATTGTAGAAATCCAACATATCACTTGTAACTGTAGTAGCCTTTCTGTGATATCCTGTATTTTGTTTCTACACACATTACTGTTTACAGAAAAGTAGGCAATCAATTCTCTTGTATGGTTAATTTCTTATTATTGAAATGAGAATTATATGAAATGTTTACATTGATACTGATTTTGTACAGCATTTCTTACGGGAATTTAGGATTGTTGTTGAAAAACTAGTTTTAAACCTCGTCAATATTTCACAATTAATTTTTATAGGCTCTAGTCTAGCCCTGAAGAATTGATAAAAATAATTGTAAGATGTCGGTAAGGTTGTATCAGGTTTTTAACAACAATTAGCGTAAATTTCATTAGTATATGAAAACCCTTTATCTATTTACTTATTTTACAAATTTCTGTAAAATTTTACCATCTGGCAACACTGACGCCCTTTGGATAGGCAACCGCTAGGTTCATAGCTGTCAAACGGTAACATTTTGGCCAGGGCCGTGCTGGAATTTCCTTCTCTACTATAAAAATAAAGTTTAAAGCTTGAATGGAGGACTTTTTTATATGACTTTTTTATTCCGAATATTGCCAGGAAACTTGTATTAGATATTTTTTATTTAATTTCCAAAGTATTTCAAATTCAAATAACTACATTATTTGCCACTCACGTTTCATCAATCTTCAGATCTATTTCAACAAAAGTGTCTTTTTAAACATCAATATTCTGTACCTCAAAAACCCGCGCTTATTAAAGTTTTTTAATTAAAAAATGAAGGAGCGAGTGTCCTTATGATCCTTTATAAAAATAACGCCAAATAAAATATATTTTTAAAGGCCACAAAAATAATTATTTTAACATGAAAATATTTAATGATACATTGCGCGAAAATATTAATATCGAATATTCTTATTAGAGATGTGGAATGGAAGTTTATAAATAAATGTCAGTAAAGTGAACATCGATGACACCGATAGATAATATGCTTTCTCCTATATGACTTATTACAATATACAGTATGCGCCAAAAGTATGGAATAAATTCAATAAAAACGAAACAATTATTTTTTGGGAAAAATCCTCGAACAGGTCGATTTTTAAATGTCATTTGTTTTCGAGTAATGACGTCATCGATTTTTTTTTAAATGGCTACACCATATTTTTTTGCTTGATTCTGAAAGATCGTTTAATTCTCTATCAGACAGTACTAAAATTTTGCCCTCTTATATAGGAAAGTTTTCGAGTAAATGACGATTGAATGTTAGAAAACGTAAATCAATTAAAATAAAGCAAAAACGTTATCAAGTTTAGTTATGTCGCTTACAATACTTATTAGAAAGTCGGTGTGACAATGACACTTTGCAAAGATTTTCACCTACGTGATCCATAAAAGAACTATGGAATTCGAAAAACTAAACTTGATAACGTTTTTGCTTTATTTTAATTGATTTACGTTTTCTATCATTCAGTCGTCATTTACTCTAAAACTTTCCTATGTAAGAGGGCAAAATTTTAGTCCTGTCTGATAGAGAATTAAACGATCTTTCAGAATCAAGGAAAAAAATATGGTGTAGCCATTTAAAAAAAAATCGACGACGTCATTACTCGAAAACAAATGACATTTAAAAATCGCATTTTACGCTAAAATATGTACTTTTTAAATTAAAAATTGACCTGTTCGAGGATTTTTCCCAAAAAATAATTGTTTCGTTTTTATTGAATTTATTCCATACTTTTGGCGCATACTGTACATATTTATTTACTTTTAGTCATTGTGTGATACACATACTTTATTTACGTGAATTTAACGCAATGATTCAAATCCTGTGATGCAACAAAATTATATATTACTACAAAAAGGACCAATAAAAGCAGCCAGATAAAAGAAAATATTGGGGCAACATTGCTTCTTCTCGTTTGATGTCTAATGAAAATTGACGATATAATTTACGTTATTAGTTCTGATATTCCTTGGAGACGGATCAGTTACTTTTATTTTGGCACATAGCAGTTTTGTGGAAATTTTTCAGTTCTGGCCCTTTCTCCTAAATTCTATACTGTGAACATATTTTCTTACAACAGAAAAGAAAAAAAAACTTTTCTTTTACATTCTATAAGCAGCAAAATATTTGTATAATCCGCTGCTCTCTAGCAAGGAATAAACAATATTTGTTACTCTTGTAATACTTAATTAAAGTATCTTTTCGATATCGCCAAATATTTCACCAAACAACAACCTCAAGGGAGGGCAAATGCCGCTATTGTTATTATTAATAAAATTAGTTTGTGATTTTAATTTAAAAAATAATTTGACATAGATACGTGATGTAAGAATAACTGTTCAAAATTTTGTCCACCGATATGTCAACACATTTGGGCTCCTCTTACCTAATGTTCTACGAACTAATATAGATGTTTCTGGTTCTTGTCCGTTTTGAACTTATAAGTTACTGGTAGCAGCTATGATATGTTCGCGTAAATCATCACTAATGTCCACTGCGTTGCAATAGTCTTCATTTTTTAAATATCCCCACAAAAAGAAATCCAGAGGATGTAAGTCAGCAAATCATGGCGATCATGGTACCGATCCACCTAGTTCAATCCATCGTATCTTTTGAACTTTATTATGGTATTCCCGAACATTTTGTTGAAAATGAGGAGAAGCACCATCGTGCAAGAGCCACATTCGGAGTTCTGATAGGTCTCCTTCCAGAAGTCCAGGCGGATCTTTTCAAAGAAACTCGAAATACTGAATCCCATCCATTCGATTTCTTAATATGAATGGTCTAATCAAGAGATCATAGACAATCCTTGCCAAAACATTTAAGGAGAGCGTTATTGGAAAAAACTATTTTTCTTCGTCTGTGACTAACACGTTAGCTGTAAATCTGGGATTTTGAACATTTATAAAATCTAATTCGTAAGGGGTAATTCTATGGTATCAATGCTTGGATTCTCTGTACATGGTACGGATATAATTGAGCCTCATATATGACATGCCACACTGTTGATTGGGACATTCCTTGCGTTTATTTAGCAATTTGTCTGGTACTTATTCGGGGATTTATTTTCAACGATCTCTAAAATGTGTTCCCCAGCTGCTGTAATACGCCGTGAACGATCTAAATCTCCATTTCTTCCACGATCCGGTTGCAAATTTCCCATGTCACGCCTGTGTTGTATTACTGCGGTAAAAGTAGCTGCATTTGGCACATGTTCACTGGGAAATCGTTCTGTGCACAGACGAGAAGCTGCTAAAGCATTTTTGTCTTATTTCACCATAAATTAAAGCGATATCCATCAACTCCTAACGCTAACTCCAAAAACTAACCTAAACACAATCGCAATAACTGCATGCCGATAACGCTAGATACTACAGTAGCCCAGCGATGTAAAGACTGAAAATACTAAAACTTCACATAATTTTTTTCTGGGAATATATAAGGATTTTACAATTTTTTTAAAGATATTGACTCCATTATTCATGACGTACCTATTCCCATTTTGTTTTTTGATAAGTTGTGAATTACTCTGTATATACGTCTTCAATAGCTTAATTTTGATAAAATGTTGACATTTTTTTAAATATTTCCGATAGTACCTACTTTATATAGTATTATTTTTAATTATGTGTTACCTATGTGTTCGTGGGTGTTTTTAAATGAAGTAGCAAAAATGAGACCACAGATGCCTTAGGTGAAAATAAATTGATTTAACCTAACATACATAACATATCTTTTTGAAATTTTTCACGTCTCCATAATTTACCGTTATGAAAAACTTTTTCAAGTACCATTTTTAGCGGAAAAGGTGCTTTACTTGAAACGATAACAGTTTTCAATCGGTGCACTGAATATTTCAAATTATTAATTCGAAACCTGTTACTCCTAACGACTTCAACAAGGTATATCTTTTTCAGATATAACACGTAGGAGAATCGATTGTTTCAATGGTCAGATGGATACACTAAGCAGCAAAAAATGTTCTGCCATTTAAAAGGAGCATTATGTGCCATAAGTGGCGCCCTGTACTAGTGACGTCAAAATTAGAAAAAAAATTGAATTTCTCGCTCGTAGAAATCCGTGATTTATAAATTTTATATAAATATTTGGAATTTTTATGAATTTATCCATAAATATCGTAAATAAAATTTTAATTTTGACATCCTGTATCTTTTTTATTATGCGACTTGGGATACAGGTATGTCAGGTTAAATCAGTTTATTTTCACATAAGGAATCCATTTTTGCTACTTTATTTAAAAACACCCTGCATAAAACGGATATTATTATTATTATTATTACAAATGAAGCTCCGGGCTAAGGAGATTCCTGTACAGCCCTGACAAATATACAAATAATTAAAGTGAAGAAAAAAACTAAAAAGATCAAAAATAAAAAAAAACAGCAAAAAGACAATGATAAATAATAGAATGTTAAAATAACAGAATGTTCATCGATCGTATAAGGTGCTCCGCCAAGCATCCTGGCGATTCTTGAAAGCATTGATGGAGGGCGCAGTAACTACGGATGGAGGAAGAGAATTCCATACTGAGAACACGCGGTTTGGCAGAAACGATTGGCGAACAGATGTCTTGAAGCTCTCTTTTCTCAGTTTCAGGTGATGTCCTCTCCGGACTCAGGGTATAAAGCGAGGAAGCAACAGAAGTGTTAATAAATAAACCATTAAGCGCTTGAAATGTAAATATTATATCGCCGCGAAGCTTCCTTTCGGCGAAAGAAGACAAATGGGCAAGACGTAGTCTCTCCTCACAGGATGGTCGAATACGTCCATAAGCGAGACGAGTAACAAGACGTTGCACAGATTCCAATAATTTCTGATCCCTTACTAGATCAGCACTCCACACTGGATCAGCGAATTCAAGCAGCGGTCTGACATAATACTTATATAGTTTCACGAAAGTTTCCAGACTTGCTCCAGTAAACGACTTCCTCAAAAGGTACACTAATGAATTTGCCTTTTTGCACCTGGATTGTATGTGTTCAGACCACGACAAGTTCTGCGAAATTAATACTCCAAGATCGTTTTGTGAGGTAACGGATTTTAATGTCGTGTTTAATAGTAAGTACTGAAGCAAGGAGTTATTCCTGCCAAGACGGAGAACAGAACATTTATCAGCATTCAGAGGTATCATCCAGTCCTGACACCATTTCAAAATGTTCATAAGATCACGGTAAAGGATGTTATGGTCTGTCAAGGGATAGAACGTGGTATCGTCCGTAAAAAATGCAGATTTAGAATGTATGTGATACGGAAAGTCGGAAGTATATACTAAGAAGAGCAGAGGACCCAATACAGATCCTTGGGGTACACCACTAAGGACAGGACGTGCTGATGACCGATAGTCACCAACCCTCACACTAAAGGTTCTGTCACTGAGGAAAGCCTCAAGCCAGAGAAGAAGATCACCAGTGGTTCAGTTTGTGAAGGAGTCGCTTGTGGGGAACCCGGTCAAACGCCTTGGCGAAGTCCAAATATATAACGTCGATAGGTTTCTTAGCGTCGAGGAACATGGACCAATCATTCGTGCACTTCAGCAGATTCGTAGTTACCGAGCGTCCAGGAACAAAACCATGCTGTGACTCAGGAATTACTTTATTCGATAAGAGAAAAGAAAACATTTCTTGCCGTATTATTGATTCCATAATTTTGCTTACTATAAGGCACCAAGCTAATTGAGCGGTAGTTTTCACTACTCAACTTGTCACCCTTTTTAAATATCGTAGTTACTGAGGCACATTTCCAAATCGTAGGTAGAGTGTGGTATTTAAGTGAGGCATCCATAATCATTGACAATGGAGAAATAATTTGGGAACAACATTCCTTGAGCAATTTTACCTCGATTTCGTCGACGCCAGGAGAAGATCCATTTTTCAGTTTTTTTATACATTGGGCGATTTTAAAAGGTGGAAAATCGATAGTGATTAGAGAGTCGGTTACACGCGGGTTTAAAATAATTGGGAGGTTGGCACAAGTAGGTTCATTTGTGAAAACACTTGCGAAAAATTCAGATAAAACTTCAGCCGACTCAGTTTCATTTCTGCATAGTTCACCATCGGGTTCCTTTAACAAGGGTGTCGTGACTTTAGAGCTAAGAGATGACCTAATGTATTTGAAAAATTTCTTTGGGGATCGACTTTGGGCCAAGGAAGCTTCGTAATTACGTCGTAAATTAGTTAAAAACTAAACTATAACTATAAACCACATATTTCAGTTAGAAAAATTATTTTATTGATCCAGCATAGTGGCATTCCTTTACAAAAATGGTGCGCTACTGACATTTTTCAATGTGGATATTTTCTGGCCATCCTCGTCAATTCTACATGAAAACGGTCTCTTACGTTGGTTAAAAAACTAATTGGTTAAACAATTATTGGAAAAGATTACGAGTGACCCAAGTGACTATTTGGCTTTGCCAAGACACGCCAATTTTATAAACCACGCGCCGCTCATTTATTTGCATATTTAGTTTTTTTTTCCATCGATGTGCAAGGATTAATGGCATTCCATAAATATTAATAAGATGTCGATGTTTGTCCAGACGCCGCATTCCTGATATCCTTTAAATCTTCTACTGAAACAATGGCCGAATAATCGCGACCTATTGTGCCGGCCATCAGTTGATAAGGATGCTCATCACGCATTGTTTATGGAATTATTAAACTTGTAGACCGCAGGAACGCCTGCCAGCTTGCAGTAGTAGAACATGGTCGATGCAGTCAGAAGTTAGGCGATCATACATTATATAGAGTGATTCAGAACTAATAAAAAAAATAAATGTTCAGACTCTTACAAACACAATTTTGTAAAAAAAATCAATAAGAGCAGTTGGAAAATGATTTCAAAATACACTTCTGCACGGCACTGGAAACTAGTCCATGACAGCAATGAGTTATATAAAATAAACGGACAAAACTTTCCCAAGGAAAGAAATAAATACAATTTTATAACACCTATTTTATATCAGCATATTGAACTGCTTTTGCCGCTATTGTTATAATTAATTAATAAAATTAATTTGTGGTTTCAATTAATAAATTAATTTGACATATAAGATGTTACAACAAATCAAAATTTTGTCCATCGACGTGTAAACATATTTGGGTCCGTCTTAACCAGTTTTTACTAACTAGTAACGGGTGTCTCAGAAAGAGTGCACATTTTAAATTTTGTGCCATTTTGTTTTCGTGCGAGTAGCAACTCTGAAATTTGACAGTTGCCACCTGTGATTATTCCGATATTTAAAAATGGAGCGATACACGAAAGAAGAACGCGTGTTATAATTGTGAAAACCCATTACAAAAATGGGGAAAGTTACGCTGAGACCGCTCGCAAACCTCGTGGAATTTTCGGTCGAGAAAGTGCGCCTAATATGTCAATAATTCGAAGAGTGGTCAAAAAATTTGAAGAAACTGGGTCGATTATGGACAGTTAGTCTCCTTTGCGTTTACGTGCCGGTCGGTCTTTTGAAAATATTGCTGCTGTAAACGGGTTGTCGCTGAAAACCCGAAAACATCAATTCGGCATCGTCCTCAACAACTTTAAATTACACGAAGCACTACGCAGCGAATTTTGACGAAAGACATCCACCTTCACCCGTACAAGATTGAGCTTACTCAGGAGCTCAAACCAGCAGACCATGCAAAGCGCCGACACTTCGTTCATTGGGTAATGGAGCAAAGCGAAGTGAATGCCGATTTTTCGAAAAAAGTAATCTTCAGCGCTGAGGCGCATTTCCATCTGAATGGCTTTGCGAATAAACAAAATTGTCGAATTTGATGCTCAAAAAATACTCACGCGATCCATGAGAAACAAATGAATCCACAACGAGTAACTGTCTGGTGAGGATTTTGGTCAGGCGGCGTGATTGGGCCGTACTTTTTTTAAAATGAGGCCGGAATTGCAGTGACTGTGAATGGCATTCGTTACAGGAACATAATAACGGAGTTCTTGTTGCCTTAACTGGACGGAATGGATCTGGACGACAAGTGGTTTCAGCAGGACGGCGCCATCTGCTACACCGCGCATGAATCAATCGATTTATTGAAACAACGATTTCCAGACCAAATTCTGATGTCAACTGGCCACCAAGATCATGCGATTTTACGCATTCTTTGGGGTTTTGTGGAATCTCGGGTTTATGAGAATAAACCAGAAACCATTCCTGAGCTCAAGGCCGAGATCCAGCGCATCATCAGTGAGATACAGCTACATCTTTTTATTCCGTACTTAATCGGAACATGTCTATTTTAAAATGCAATTAAAATATTATATCGCTCAAAAAATACGTGTTTTTATTCATAAATGAAATAGTGCACTTTAATTCAGACACCTTCTACAAATGTTTCTGGTTCTTATCTGTTTTAAACTCGTAAGTTACTGGCAGCAGCTATGATACGTTAATGTAAATCATCACTAATGTCCACTTCGGTGCGATACACTTCTTAAATATCCCCACAAAAAGATGTCCAAAGGATTTAAGTTCGAAGATCGTGGTGGCCCTTATCGTTCAATCCATAATCAATTCCATTCCGTGTGAAAATGGCTTCATCTGTAACTAACATGTCAGCTGTAAATCCTGGATTTTGATCATTTTGTTGCAGCAGCCATTCACAAAATGTAATTCGTAAAGGATAATCCCTTGGTATTAATGCTTGACCACAGTGTACATGGTATGGATATAATTGAACCTCGTGTATGATACACCATATGTGATTGTTATTGCCTGTTACTTATTCGGGGATTCTCTTCAAAAATTTCTAAAATGTATTCCTCAGCTGCCCTGGACCTCCATGTTTTCCACGATTGGGCTGCAAATTTCCCGTGTCACACTCACGTTGCATTACCGCTGTAATCGTAGATGCATTTGGCACATGTCTACTGGGCAATTGTTCCGCTTACAGAGAAGCTGCATTTTATCTTACTTCACCATAAATTAAAATGATATCCATCAATTCCGAGTTGCTATACACGTAAGCTCTTTTTTGCACCTGAAAAACTAATGTAAACACTATCGCAATAACGTTAATACTAAAAACGCGGATAAGAATGCTTTCATATAACGCTAGAGACTATAGTAGCACAACTATGTAAAGGTTGAAAATACTATAACTTCTATATTTTTTTTGTCGGAAATTATAAGGATTTTACAAAAACTTTTTTTACATTTTGACTCCATTTTTCAGGACACATCTATTCCCAAATCTTTTTTAGATAAGTTGTGAATCACCCTGCATTCAGTAGGATAAAGTTTGTGCAAGGCTATGGGCAAATAGATTTATTAAAACAAATTCTATTCAGAAAAATTGCATTGTCTATACAAGAAATAGTAAACGGGAAGGTTTATTAAACGAAACAGTTTTCATTCATATTATGGTTTCAAACATCAGACTAATCAAATTTCGTTCAATTAACCTACCGAAAAATATCTATTTCAAAAGTAGAGAAGATTGAAAAATTGTAAAAGTAAAATGTAGATTTTGCTGATGGATATTTGTTGGTCTTTTACAAATTTCTTATAAATTTTGTTGATTATCTTTCCTTTACATTGGCGATATAGAGGTATTAGTAGAACAAATCAGGTTCCATGATGACAGGAAATTCTCATCAACATATAACTAAATACTAAAATTTAGTACTTTTCACATAATTTTTGTATGAATATATGTCACTATGTATTACATAAGTATACAGTAAACTGTGTTATTTTTTGGGTTGCTCTATTCTGAATTATAGATAGATTATTTTGGGTAGTTGTGCAAGACAATGATTTAATTTATTTACAATACAAATCTTCATTTATTAAGGAGTTTTGCAATTTATTTTCTAGTTTTTTTTTATAAATTTTAAAGATGCTCAATTATTTTGTATAACCTTTTCAAAACATAAGTTCTTCTTCATTTGGCTTTGCGTATGTATACACTTCATATATGACAACTGTATACAATCTCAATGTGTGGTTCGAGCTTAGGATGACATCATCAGTTAGCATGACGAATAGCTCTTGTTGTCAGACTACAAAAGACATCGTGCGTCCTGTTTTGCTGATATTTGTTTTCCAGGAGATTTAATTCGAAAGAATAGTGAAAATTCTATTTGTTTTCGTTATGATATAAACGTGTTCAGAGAGTTCATAAGGTTTATAATAGGTGATAACATCAGCAGTTTCAGGTAATTGATGACTAAAAATAAACAATACAACTCCATATAAACAAAATCAATATATGTATTTATTACTGAACGAAGCATTATAGTTTACTTTTGGGACACATTCTGCATTTAAAATAAATTATTGTCAAATGCTTTATCGGGAAATGTGAAAGTGCATGTGTATTATAAAAGTGAAATGTCGATAACAAAGGAACTGAACAAAATTATGGTTACAAGAATGTTACAATTGGGAAATCAATATTACATTCAAATAAAACTGAATTGCTAGTCGACATTTATTATACGTATTTAAATTCCCCTCGTAATATATATTTAATCGTACCATCTGGTAATTTAGCGTTAACTATTATTGTGCAGATGAGTGTAATTATGACTCACAACATATTTAATTACAGTCGCGTTGGAAAAAGGATGAAAACGTAAACTGCAAATGTATTCATAATTTGCATGACAATAAAATGCTGCGAACTGTGATTGTATCAATTCATGATTCAATCTCAATTGTTCTTAAATGTGATTAATTTAATGTAATAAAAGTTCGAGTGCGGACGTAAATTGGAAATATAAATGATATTTTCTCAGGGTTAGCCATAAAATGAATGTGAAGTCATTTGTTCTCTATGCTTCAAATTGGTGGCCGTGGTAGAGTTTATATTCCGTGAAAATATCTTATAAAGAGGTTTAAATTAGCCTATTATTTCAGTGTGAATAAAAAAAATAAATACCACAGAAAATTTATAAAGCCGGTCACTGGTATGACTGAACAGATAATAGCGTTTTCTTTCACTTCTGCCATTTGTATGCTATTGAAAGACAATAATTTTTTGTTTAACATTTCATGTCCTAGAGAACGAAACATGAACCTGTTCAGTTCACATTTTTTATCAACTTTTAACAAAAATTTTGCATTTCTTCGATACCTGTAAATTAATATAGAAATTAAACTTTGAAAATTGGAAGAAATGTCTTTTGCAATTAATATATGTGAATGGCTACGTATTCTTCTATCCTATTCACTAGTAGAGAATCCATAAGTGTAGTTTACTTTTTCATGAAAAACTGCTTTTTTCGAAAATATGCACTAGGATCTCTCAATTTTAAATTCTATATTAGAAGGATTTCAAAGATAAATATTCTGCCGCTAGTGTTCTTCAACTTTCTCGTAAAATTCCGTATCAAACATTTGTTGTTTCATCAAACACACAAATATATTATTATATGTATAAGGCATTTGGTGCTGGAGTAACTTGAACTCTTTTCCTTGCTTCCTTCCTTATATCAAATATTCTCCCTTGATTTTAATTCCTAACTTCTTTCTTATAAATTGGAGAATTACGAGGTCTAGCGGAGTTACATAATATTTACATTACATTACATACCATTAGAGTTTATGCCATGCTAATGGCACACATTACATAATATTTGTTCCTCATTACATTTAACAGATTTATGCCCAAAGTTCTGTTTCTTAGAGAAAAATGAAGTATTGGATATAAATATGTGGTAGAGGATCCGATAATGCGTCTCGCAACGAACAGTTTAAAAGATCAGGATAATAAATAACTTCTTTTGATATATTGACATTAATATGAGAGATACATTTTACAGGAAAGTCTTCGAGTGTCTTCACATGCTGAAGGCTTTTGGACTTTGCAGCTGATACTGTCTGAACTAAGAGACTATTTTTAATCCTGTTTACACTTTTTTAGTATCTACCTATTAAACTATACAGACTTTTTTCAATGATGGAAGTCTCCATCATTGGAGTGGAGAGATTTCCGTCTCCTGGCTTGTGTTGGGTTTGTTTTATGGAGTCCTATCCACATTCATGTTTTTAGAGGTGGATGCCTCTATATTATTTTGAATGGTGTCATACATGTCCATGCCACGAGTAGTTGTGAAATAATTCCGACTCTTGTAGAGCAGACTTGCCATGGTAGAGCTACTTTACAACCGAAGAACGCAAAATCATGCATCCATCAACATGGCAAACACCTTAGATTATGGATATATGTTTCTGGTTTACTATAGTAGATCCGCCGTGTTCTGTTTAAACACAGTCACCTCGTGAAGGGTGCAGCTCGTCGGAGTTTAAAATCTGGATTCAGAATTTAAAGTCTGAATTCAGAATTTAAACTATGAAGTCAGGCTTTCAGTTCTGTGTTCAGATATTAAAGTTTGAATTCAGAGAACATTGTCTGGCTTTTCTACGGCTTCGTGGTATGTGACGTTTTCAATGCAAAAATACCTTTTCTCTCTACTTTAATTTAATAGATTCTACAGTCTTTTATGTACTTAGTTGAAATCGACAGATGCTAATGGACACAGATGTACTTGATTGGCTTATGTATGAAATGATCTTAAAGTGATATACCTTAAACTTTTCTAATAAAACTTGCTGTGTAACTTTAACCGACCATGTGGACAGAACTTTAAGCTAGACGCGTAACATCAGAAGTAAACATGGGTGTTCGCGTAGAGGTTCGTAGTGTTCCCATCATTTGTCGGTGTTTTGACGTCATCAATGGATGTTTACTTACTGTACGCGGTTACGCAGAATGTGGACGTGTCCAAGTGTTCATCGTCACTTCTTCTCCAAACACAACGTACTGTGCGCAACATAGCGCTATCAGAATGTTCGCTTCGCAACAGAACGCAACGCAACAGAATTGTGTTCGAAAATACACTTCCCATCAAGATGTTACACTTGCCTTCGACCATATTTGCGACTCAGATACGCATTGAGATTTTCTGTGTATTCAATCTTGTCAATGGTTTTTCTTGGTCTTCACTTGATCTCGTAACACAAGACCATACAAGTCCAAGACAAGACTTGATAACTCGAATTGCAATACAAAATATTGCATTTCAAAACAGAAAGTCTTGCGAGACAAGACAAGAAATATTGCTACTGCAAGAAGTCTTGCAAATACTGCATTTCTATTGTAGGTATATACTTTATTTGAAAGACATATAAAATTATTTTTAAAATCAAAGTTTATTGAGTCTATGTTCAGTTCTGCTGAATTGAACTAACTATATATTCGTTGTCATTTGACTGAAAGAACTGCGATTCTGTTTTGCATATTTCGTTCATTATTTAACTTATTATATAAAACTTTCTATACTTTATAACGTCTGACAATAGTGGCAATCGACCAGAGCATCTAGAAATATTCCAAATGCTTCCCGGATAACTTTGCTCTTAAATCTGTCATTTCACTGAAACATTTCCATACGACCAATTGGGATCCTTGTACTAATGTTGAAGTACTAGCAGCATATCATAGCGAGATTGTACCTGGTGTTACGTAATCCTGATGTGTATGCCTCCTTTAAGGTCTCTCTTCCTGTGGTTATGGAACCAGAGAAAGACAATCGCTTCGCTAATGGATCCAAATCAGCCCGTTCCAATTTTACCTTCAGATTACACCAGCTTAAATATTTTTATTTTTATTTTATTTTATTTACGCTATTCAACAGGTCAAAGACCCAGTTATAGAATAGGAAAACACACAAAAAAACATACATGAAGTAAATTACACAATACTTAGACATAACACATGTAAACAAATAAGAAAAAATAACAATCTAATTATCTAGATAAAGACAATAACAATTACAAAACAAGTTTTTTCAGAGTTGAAATATTGCAATCCATAAAATCTACGGGCAAGATAACTTACTAATATCCAAAGCATTACTAACGAAATTGATCATTTGCGACTTCTGTTATCCAAAATTCAAGTTAATTTTCTCAGGGCATTGGTTAACAAATACATGTCTTAACTCAGTTAAGTTTGATGGTTATTCACTGGTATCATACCATACCATAAGACTGATCTTGCAAGCTCGAACAAGAACAAACTTTTAAACAAATTCTTATCTTGCAAACATGGAATTCCAGGAAGCAACTACTCTGCGGACTAATTCCCCGACCAATATTGAATTACACTTGGAAAACTTATAGCAAATAGCTAGAGTTATTCGTCAGCACAGTATACTAAGCAATCAGTACGGAATCTTAGACAATTTATGAATGAAATACGTCTGGCAGTTTTTAAATACCCCCACTCTAGAAAAAGTCGCCAAGAATATGGCGGATCCCAGAGAACATACGAAAAAATAGCTAATAATTTGGCGTAAACATAACCAAAGTTGTTCGTAGTTTTAATACTTTTGCATTAATTCTTAATTAACTGTTGTAATCCAGTGTAGTTTCATGTAAATTGAGGTTTTCGTCACATTTTGTCTTAATTTAGGTTTCTAGCAGATATAATTTGAATTTGATTATAAAACCAGTATGAATTTAAATTTATTTCAAAAATTTGCGAAAACATGGAAACTAGGTCAACTAGTAGTGTAGTTTTATTTCATATTTTGTAGTACTTTTGCCTTTATGTCAAGATGTATACGTTTACCTTATTTTGTTAGCAAATTATCAAATTTAAGCCCAGTGTAATTTTTATATTTTTACTCATTTTTTTTTTAGGAAAGTACGAAATGAAATTAAAACGTGAATATTAGGTACAATTTATTTTGAGGTTTACAAAATATATATATATAGGTAACATAATCAAAAACCCCCGTTGCTCAATTAGGTGTATGGAGTGGCTTCTTTCATTCATGTATGAAAGCAGTCTCTTTTCTATTTCGAGTTAAATCCTTTGCCCCCTTTCATGTTTTAATTCTTCTTTAGGATTTTCTCAATTAAGCTATCACGTCTAACTTGGTCTCCCATATATAAAACTGTTTACAGGCCTTTTACGCCCAAAGCTGCATTATGTGTCAATTTTTTACAACACATTTATTTCCTCCCATAGTTTATTTATTATTTACTGGGTATAGTTCCACTAATAAATAATCAGTAATATAAAAACACAAATAACTAAACACTCAACGCGACATACAAAGCAGGAATATAAGTACAATAACAATAACGAGTGGATAACCATGTAATAATGTCAAAAATTCAAAAAACCTAACTGATACAGAGAAATTATAGTAATAACTGTCAGTCGCCAACAAGATGGCGGATTTTTGGAAGACGCGGGAAAGCTGTTTCCCTACTGATAGCTTAGTATACTGTGCTCGTCAGTAGCCCACCAGACATATACCGGTTTCGAGCTTATTAACTCCGATTAGTATGTCATAGGTGAGGTATCTGACGAATAACCCTAGCTGTTTGTCTAACCCGACAGAAGGACCATGAGTAGGCGGTATAGAACAAACTACATCTATCGGCCATTCGCTTCTCCATGCCGGACTGAAAATGTCACAGACACGGAGCGTTCTACATGCAGTAGACACCATTCTTATCTTGAAACAAGACAAGAACAGACTTTTTCAATTTTTACAATTTCTTGTATCAGTCAACATCAATTCTGTTACATGTGTGCACGCAACATAAGTTCGAACGAAATATCACAGAGATACGAGGCCCCAGATTAAATTTATTCATGTTAAACAGATTTAACGGCCGCCCTCTTCTCGGTTGACGAACGTCGAGGGACACGATCAATTTAAATTCAGCACGGTAATCACCTTTTGATCGCCGATTATTATTCACGTTAGATGCATAATGGGACCGTTTGCAGGCCATTGTTGACAATAACAAAGGTGCGACCGCCGTCTGTACTTGAAGTGCACTTGCGATTCTTTTGATGACGGTGAGGTCCGCGACTGAGGAGATGTGTTTGAAATTTTGATGAGGGGACTAAACGGCTAAGACGTCGGGTTGGAGGCGGCAACGATCGTTCTGCATATTTTTTAATTATCAACTATTCGGGTGCAAGATGATACCTGTACTGTATTAAAAATGTTGTCTGCTGCTGAATCCATATCATTTCATAAGTGAAATGTAAAGTATGCGTACAGGGTGATTCTATAATATACAGCCAAGCTTGGAAGCGGTGGTACTAGTAGTCGAAATAGGTTGTTCTAACCTAATTAAGTTCGATCAAAATACAGTTCCTTAAAGTTGATATAAAATAGTTAATTATAATATAAGTCCCAAAAGTGACTTTAACAGTGATCTTAGTTTGTAAGAAAGGAAGTTGGAAAATGTCACTTAATTCATAAATAATTTTTTCTACAAACACCTTTAAAAGTACAAATTAACGCTTTTCTCAAATTTTCCATGAAATTTATTGTTGGTAAGGTAATAAAAGTTTGATAATTTGTTGACAAGTCACTTCAAATCTCGTGACATGGAAAGTGATGAAGCAAAGAAGTTGGTAATGAAGTCTTTCGAGTTATTGCCTAAGTTAAAGCAATAAATAGTACAGGGTGTCTTAAATTCGATAGTATGAGTGTGAGGATACAAAAACTTTAAATAAAATTTGGGATATGTGCTGTTAAATGGAATGAAATGAGAAATGACTAATGACGTCATCAATTATCGTTCTAAATAGTCTTCCAAATAAATACCACCTAAGAATCACACTAGCGGTGAAAGGATCAAGTAGTCGTTGGAAAATAATTGAAAGTTCGTTGTTTAAAGTGCATAAATGTCATGAAGAATAAATAAAAGGATTAAACTAGATAATTATTTAATACAGTTTAAACAAAAGGTGATGATAACAATAGTAAACTTAAAAATTGAGACAAACTCCCTCATACTACATACATATTACAATAAATTAATTATGTCATTTGCAAAGTGAGATATAACGCCATCATATTGAAACCAAGTGTCATCCAAATCAATATTTATCAATTTAAAAACTTAAACAACATCTCACGATATCGAACATCATTCACAGTAATATCAACACGTATAGACACACCGCTTGGCAATAATGCACACCGACTGACTACTATCGGAGTAAAAAGTCCAGACCCCTGGGTTTGAAAGCCGATATTGCCAAAACGTAGGAGCGAAAGAAAATTGAAATTTGGACCATAGGTAGCCTCACTATTGATGTTATGCACAATCAAATCGGAATTTGTTATTGAATATTCGTTTTTTAGTTATTAGATTCGGGCGGCGAAACGCAATCCTGTCACTTCAACTCGTCATAACTTTTTTTATTTATAGGCTTTAAAATGTGCAATTTTAACTGGTAGTACATTAAACTGTGCTGTTTCGAACTGTGTAAGTCTCTCTTCTTAGAATTCCTTATTTTTTTTATCTTGCGTAAAACAGAAGTTGATGGTATCTTCGTTATTTACGAAGATACCTGTATTCAGCGCCTTTTTTTTAATACAAAAACCGTCATAGAACATATAAAAACCATAATAAAGAAATATAATAGTTTTGTGAATTAATGCACTTGTAAACAGTGTATGAGTAAATATAGTTCTCAATTATTTCTTACACATTCCGTTCAAGCGGGGTAAAGTGGAGCGTTGCGGGGTTGCACTCGGCCGTCTATCGCGCCGTGACCAGTGTCGGGTACTTTATTAGTTCAGCTTTGATAAGATGTTAGAAAATATTTACTTATTTCATACATATTTATCTATAAAATATAAATTGTTATTGTTATTTTTCAGTGGATTACAAAGGATTTGCCACAAGACATGGTGAAACTCTTATATGGCTTCCCGTGGCTCACTGTCAATTATTAACCCCTATTGAACTAATATGAGCTTGTGTTAAAAATGACGTTTCTAAACGAATTTCTACATTTAAAATAAAAGATGTTTTGAACCTTTGCCAATCGGCCATGGAAAATATACCAAATTCTGTTTGGCCCAACTGGGTTAAACATGCCAAAAAAAGTGGAACAGAAATACAGAGAAAAAGAACATTTAGTGGATACTGCTGTAGAGCCATAGTGATAAGTTTGAACGCCGAAGACGACGATAACAGTAATGATGGTGGCAAGGAAATACCTGATGATGATGACGACGACTTAGACATATGCATGTAAAATATGCCATTCCCGTTTTTATATTCAAGCTAATGCGAAAGAATCTTATATTATGATCATCAGCTTTGACAATGTATATGAGATATAAATAAATAATAAAATGAAACTGTATAGTTAATAAAATCACAAATAGGCAGAGTTCCACAAGAATAATATTATTACTACTGCCAAGAAAGCTAAGAAAATAATAATTACAATATTTATGCTATACAGAAGTATGTATCAAATAAATGTTTTCTAAGATCTTAACAAAGCTGAAATAAAAAAGCTCCCGACACTGGTCACAGCACGAACCCCGCTACGCCGCACCTTACCCCGCTTGAACGGAACACCTAAGAAATAATTGAGAACTATATTTACCCATACACTGTTTACAGGTGCATTAATTCACAAAATTGTTACATTTCTTTGTTATGGTTTTTATATGTTCTATGACTGTTTTTGTATTTTAAAAAAAGATGTTGTATTTACGAAGATACCGTCAACTTCTGTTTTACGCAAGATAAACAAAAATAAGGAAATCTAAGAAGAGAGACTTACAGAGTTCCAAACAGCACAGTTTAATGTATTACCAGTTAAAATTGCACATTTTAAAGCCTATAAATAAAAAAAGTTATGACAAGTTGAAATGACAGGATTACGTTTCGCCGCCCGAAAATCGTGTTTTTTGGTACATTATTTCTAATAACTAAAAAACGAATATTCAAAAACAAATTTCGATTTGATTGTGCATAACAATAATATTGAGGCTACCTATGGTCCAAATTTAAATTTTTTTCGCTCCTACATTTTGGCAATATCGGCTTTCAAACCCAGGGGTCTGGACTTTTTACTCCGATAGTAGTTTACGATGTACAGGATTCTCATTAATCAATCGTAGATTTTTCTCACCCCTAATACAACATTTTGAAACTGCTCTTCGGAAAAGATGATTTTTTGAGAAAGACCATCTGGTTGTTCTTTGATTCAATTGACAAATGTACACAGTTTTGTACTTCCATAAAATGCTCAATGTTGGATATTCATTAGGTTTAACTTGTTTTATTGAAAAATTAATGTAATTCTATGCAGTTTCGGCTCTTTATTTATAATACAGCTTCTATTTATCTAGTTGATATGTTGTATACTGTTAAAAGAATATTCCTAAAGCCCGCTGCAGACTATTCGTGCATCACGTTATGAATGAATTTTCAACGAACAAGACTCTACACACTATTCGCGAATTCATCGCATATCACGAATCGCGCATAACGAATCACGAATACACGCATAGTCTGTAGCGGGCCTTAGGTAGAACGAATTAGAAATCAAAAAACCTATCATTTTTTAACACGTTATTAATAATAATCATAGCTTTGACTCATTTTATACTACGTTTTCACGTTCAGAAATCCTCTTGCTTCTATGAATATTCCTTGCCGCCAATAAAAGGACTATAAATACTCTTCTATCAATACATTATTGTTATTGACGCTTATAAAGACAGATACATTAACCAGTCGTGTGAAAATAATTTCCTATTATAATAAATCAATAAAAACACAATGCAGCACCTTCATGATTGAGCGACCGTGGCAATGACATTTTACGTTTAGGTTAAATAAATAGTTTTCTAAGACTCGTATCGATATCAAAATATTAATAGTTATATCTAATTTCTACGACAGAGATTTATATTAAGAAATTGAAGATACGTAATTATTTTTTTCTACAAACGTCAGTAAAAGTCGTAAATACATCGAAAATTACGGCAACCGTCTGCATGAAATATGTTTGTTTTGTGCTTATGCGAGAAATTTGTCGATTTGTTTCTTGGTCAATATTTCCGATTTTTTCGGTAGATATTCTTCGCTTCAAAGAAGCAACAAGCTTGTAGTATTTGCTTATATCTTAATTCTTTATGTTCATCATCGCCTTCAACATGGTATAATTTGACTAAAGCGTTGACCATTTCCATAGTTTGACGTTTCTTTAAAGTATGCCAAAAGTACTTTTCCACTGAACTTGTCACTAACATTTTTCAAATCACACCATCACAAGAAACTATTGTACAAATACTCGTACTGTTGCTTTGACTTACTAGGTAATAACTCGCAAGTGGCTTTATTAGCAGCTTCTTTGATTTCCGCCGGAGAAATCCATTTTCTTGATGACTTTCCATGTCACGAAATTCGAAGTTACTTGTCATCAAACGATCGAACTTCCAGTACCTTAGCAACAATAACCTTCATGGACAATTGGATTTCTATACATTTAATAACGTAAGAAATACGTTGATTTGTATTTTTAATTGTGTCTTTAGAAAAAAATAGTGTATATGTGCTGAAAGTGATTTTATTATCAAGAAGTTTTTACTGATCTGGTAACAGGACCAAATAATAATAGAAGAAAAACAATTATCTACATACTGTCAACGTTTCGGTCTATATTAAAGCAATTTTCAGTTTTCTAAAATAGCAATAGTGCAAGTTATATATTAAAAATTATAATAAAAAACACGAACATATTAAAAGTACAACTATTATATTCTGTTCGAAAAGATATGATTTATTTTTCTCACAAACTAAAATCATAAATAACTATTACACATATTGTATTAAAAAATTTAGAATTGTAATATATTATTTTCTTTTAAATTCATTGAAGGACATTATATAGAAGGACAATTTTGACAATCTATATTTTTTATTATGGAATTTCTGGAATCTGGAAAGCAAAAGCTTTTTTCTATAAAAATATTTGTTGTTATTTTAAAGACTTGTTATTTTGGGAATTTCCTTCTCTTGTACATTGTTGCTAACAATCAATAAAAGGTCATGTTAATTTACTAGAATGCGGAACGCTCAACCCTAAACACTTAAATGCCAAAACATTTTCTTTGATATAAATGAGGATTCTTGTTTATCATTAGAAGGTCTGTTCCAACAGCCGTTGAGAACTATGTTTGACCAGCTCCGTCTTATGTCACATACGCCGAAAGTACATAAACTGCCTGAGTTTTGGACGGTCCGGAATCGATTCTTGCTGTGTAAACCTATAGATATATCCTTCTGCGTTATAGACTGCTTGTTGAGCGGATAGATCCAGTTTTAAGGTCTCTTGATATTATGCTAATGTACATTTTTCATTGAGAATATGAGGAAGCCTTTTTCTGTTAACAACTTTTGGTATGGTATGATTAAATACAAAATTACGGATATGTGACTGATGACTGTAATTCATAAATTTGAATTCCTGTTAATACATCTTTTATACGCATTACTTTTCAGGATTTTTGGGGAAACGAAAAGCTAATTGTTGTCCCGCGTTTTGCAATGATCGACTGAACAGTAATATCCTCGAAATTTATCGAGCGGACCCAATATAACTGTTTCACAGGATACACAAGTATCAAGTAGACCCAATAAAATAAATAACCGATGATCGGCGGTTGATGTTCAGTTGACAGGACAGGGGAAGTCCAGTGACAGAGGGGAGAATGAGTGATGGGGGATGGAGAGAAGTCCAACTGTTAGTATATTTAAACTGTACCTCAAGAATAACTTATTCTTGCAATTAAAGCTTTTTTTTGATTGCTCAATCAGATAAATTTGAAGCCTAATAAGATATTTGAATAAACACAAAGCATTATTTTCTAGACTAAATCTAATGTTATTAGAACCATTTTCAGGGTGCCATACGCAAATTTTCAAGGATATTCATACTTGTTTGTTTGAGTCAATCTTAAAGAATCTGTGTAACTTAGAAAGAATATTTCTTCACTGTGTCAGTTATACAGGTTTTCTCCAGATTATTATTTAGAACAAGAAAAAAGAAATAACATAATTTTCATCTATTATGCTGTATCTCCTGAATGTTACACGTTAACTGGACATTAAGAAAATTGAGTACAGTATTAAAACATTGTCACATCTAGTAGAATTCTTTCAAAAAATAAGTAATATTTGAATTGATGTAAATTATTAAATATTTTTTACGGTACATGTAACACAGTGATAAGGTACAGTTCACAGTTTTTCATGTTTTCTAGTGCATTTTTCATCCAACAGTTAAAGAAAATGCATCAGTCAGCATTATACAGGGTATTTGGAAAAGGTAAACAACTTAAGGCGGTAAAAGTAGAACCAAAAAAAAGCAAAAGGGTTCCTATCAACATTGGTCTCAAAGGGGTCTTATCATTTGGATATTTTTTAAAATATCTTTCTTTCTGATTAAAATAATGGAATGAAAATTGTGACTAATAATCATACCATAAGGGTCTTTAACTATCAGAAGTTGCATCAAAATCTGATATAAATAACCCTTATAAATAAGGATAGTTAGAAAACTACCCTCAACAAAAATTTTTCGAATTTTTGTATTCCTTTGAATTTTAAAGCAAATAATATTATTTTTTAATGGATTCGATTTTTTTAAAGAAAACATTTCTCTACTTTTTTCGAATTCTGCATAGTTTAGTCAGAAATAATGTATGGTTCAAAACAGTAACGTTTTTTTTAACATTTTTACATAGTAGGCATCTGTCATAATGACAGTTTTATTATCACTTTCGCGTGCTATCATTTAAATTCTTACATTTCTTTATTCTCTTAGTCGTGAGCTTTATGCGTGCTTCATCCGATTTTTTTACAATCATGAACCATCTTGTTATTTTATAACAAGTACATGTTTGCTTCGGTAGAAAGAATGATCCCAGAAGGTGATTGCCAACAATACTGGCCCAAATATTCATTGATAACGAGTTTCAATACTGGCATGAAGATGTAAATTGTGTACATTGATAACACCATTCCGTGTAAAACAAGCCTTATTGGTAAATAAAATATTTGAAACAAATGTGTAATTATCTTGTTGGTGACCAAGAATTGTGCAATAAAAACAACCGCGGGCGACAGGTAGAGCAAAAGTAATATCAAAAATAAAATTATTGATGTTTTGTTCATACACTTTTACTATTTAAACTCTTCTCAAATAATAGGTATAATAACTTTTAAAATGCATTTGTATGACACATATTATTTCGTTATTCTAACCCCACATTTTAACAATTATTTTCACATACTTATAAACAAAAATGAACAATTTTATATGCAGAACTATGTAAGTTTATGTTATAACAATGTTTACATCTATAGTTGAACTTAAAAAATACGTATTTTGAAAGATTTCATGCAGTACCTATAAGTTTGCTGGATAGATCGCTTTCTGACGTTATATATTGATTTTACTTCGATGCCTTTAAATATTCGCTTGAGGTGGCATGAGATAACATTCTTGTTATTTGCTAAACTCTATATTTTTAAGTTCTAAAATTACTTGTTTCTCTAGAAAACACTATTTCAAGAATACGGCGGCCCTTAAGCATCTGCCATACATACGTATTATTTGTTCTAACTCGAGAAGATGCTCTTCTTACACATGCAGTAAGCTTACGTTAAAAAAATCAAAGATTATTTCACCGAAATCATGCCAACGCCTCATTGGACGGCCACATTCACGATATCTTGGAGTTAGAACTCTTGATTCCACCGCCCTTGCTTGATTTTCCTATAATCTTGCAGAATGTTGCCTTCTATCAGGGAAACTTTGCCGATACTAAAGATAAATTAGTCTAATTTATCTGTACCGATACTCTCTTTGAGCCGCTAGACTATTTCCATTACGGAAACCTTAAATAAAATGTATATTGGCATATTCATCGTTAGCAAAAGCATGAAGGTTTATGGTTGAAAAAAAAATCCAATAAAGTACAATGTCACGTACAAAGATCACAACTAAGAAAATAAGGAAACGTAAGAATTTAAATGATATCACGCGAAAGTGACAATCACTACAATAAAACTGCCACCATTGACTGATGCTTACTATGTGAAAATGTTAAAAAAATGTTACCGTTCTGAACCATACATTATTTAAAAAATTATTATTTATGACTAAACTATGCCCAATTCGAAAAAAGTAGAAAAATGTGTTCTTTAAAAAAGTCTCATGTGTAAAAAATAATGTATTACCTGATAATTCAAAACAACAAAAAATTTTTTAAAAAATTTCTGAAAAGGGTAGTTAGTGAACTACCTTTATTTATAACCGATTTTGATAAAACTTATGATCTTTATGGTATGATTATTACCCACAACTTTCAATCTGTTATCTGAATCAGAAACAAAATAACCAAATGATAAAACCCCATTGGAGGGCCAATGTTTATAGAATTTTTTTTACTTTTTTCACTCTACTTTTACCGCCTTGTTTTATACCAACTTTTCTAAACACTCCGTATTTTCGTACCATATTAATAAGGACCACCACCTACTGGTGAATTTTTTGTGCATCTTAAGATTGATTCTTTATTTTGAAATATCAGCCTTAAGGGCGCCGTATTCTTGAAATAGTGTTTTCTGCAAATACAAATAATTTTACACATTTAAGAACTGAATAATATAGAACTTAGCAAATAACAAGAATGTTATCTCAAAATAAACTATTCATATTTCATTACATAAATAGTGAAATAAAATCCAACAGTCACTAGGTTAAATTATTAAGAGATGCTGATACGTATTTTGTATTTAAATACAAACAGTAATAAAGCAACTATCGCGCTGTCAACAAAATACAGTCCCAAGACATAATACCGGCGGAATAAGTCGAACATCGTTCGGATTCGTTTTCCTATGCAGGCGTGCACGCCGTTGACTGTATCTTGAACAGATATACACGGCCAGACATTTTCACGATTTCGCGTGGTAAAGCTTGGTGAATTTCGTGTGTTTGTGTCGCCAGTGTTGTTTATAACTATTAATTAAATTTGTTAAAGTAAAAATACAATTCAAGTTAAGTTAAATGTGTACGTGCGCCTGTTATTCGATACCTAACCTAATGATCATGGGTAATGAATTTTATTCTGATTCATAATCACCTGCAATTTGTATTACTTATTTACATACTGTATACAATTTTGAGGATTTTTTTTTGACAAAACAATTAATACCGTAAAAATTCAACAATTTTTAAAGGTACCTCAGTGATTATACAAAATGCATACATTTTAGATTGCAAATAAGAAGTTTGTCAATAAAAAAAATCTATCCCTTCAGTACCCAACAGTATTATATATATCTAAATATTGTTATAACATAAACGCGTTTTATTTTTCTAGATTTCTGTATCTAAAAAACACCACAAATTCAATAACTTTACGGCGAGAAATACGGCGACCTTAAGAGTCCGTCGCGCGCTTTAAATAAACCGATTTTTTACGCTCGGCCCATAACACTTATTTAGACAACGAATAAACATAGCGGTCCAAATAAAAAAAAAACAATCGAAAGACAAAGTTGTTTCCTAAGGCTGCTTGGTAATATTTTTTTCAAAATTAGTTTTTAATTATTTACATTTAATGAGCAAACTGTGTAAGAAATCGTAATATTTACAATTTATTTACTTTAAAATAAAGGCTTAAATCGAAAATTGGTTACACGAGGGAAGTAAGTCTGTCTTTTAGCTTTGCAACGATACCAAAATTATATCGAATTGATAAAAATTACTCAAAATTCTATGCTAAATGCCGAACGTCTACAACTTCAGATACGAATATATTGTAAATGCTGCAACCACGTATGTTTCACTTAGTGGGATGGGCTTAGAGATTGATAAATGCGGGCAGGACCGGAGTTCAAAAAAAATACATAGTCACTTATAATTTATACGTTCTCAGTTGAGACAGGATTGAATTAATCGATCTTATGGAGCTCGATGCTGATTCTTTTGTTGGCGGTGGTGTCTAAACCTTCCTTACTTGTAGAATACATTTTTTCGTTTAGACCAACAGTTCCGGAAATATAAAAAGTTCTACTAGAATTCCTTAGGTATGCAATTTTTACATTGCTTATTAAAACAATGTAATTTTTTCGTAAGTTACAAATTGAACAAATTTCTCCGCAAATTAAATACGTATTTTCCATATTAATATAATAAAGAACATAAAACACTGAAATAAATGTAGTCACTATATTTATTTTATATAAAAATTTACCTGTTCTCAAATCTTTGTTCTTCTAATTTTAAAGAGAGCAATGTCATAAATATATTAAACACAATCATAATATGTACAATACAAATGTTTTTCTCATTATGAAAAATATAGATATTTTTAACTCGTTGAATGAATGCCCTGTCCTATTTCTGAAACATCTTCTGCATCACAAGTATGCACACGGCGCACAAAGTTAATTTCTTGAAAAGTGTAACATCGTAAGTAAACTGTTTTTAAAAAACTTTTTTATAGTTTTGACTACATTTGCTCGATATAACTACATATCAATAGTAAATAATTAATATAAGTTTGTAATGCACAAATTTGCTGGGCCGACTTTGGAAAATTTTTTTTCGAAAAGGCGTTAAGTTATTAAAAATTGGTGTGTACTGAGAGAAGTACTGTAGTTTTTTTATATAAGCTGTAAAAAAACTACGAACATAAGTAAAATCGTTGATTTACAAGCGCGCTGTAACGAAAAACGTAATAATTGTCAAATAATGTCCCAAGCATCGATAATTTGATTTTATTTTTATAAAATGTGACCCTACTAAAACAAGTTGTGCAAGTCCATTTTGGATACTAAAAATGTCCTACAAGATGGTTATATTTTCTTAAAATCAAAATGGCATAATTGCTAGCCGATTTTACTCCACTAAATCTAAATATTCTAAATACGTCCACCGTAAAGTCATTGAGAAATAATCTCCGCCTCCAGCCGTAATGCTCGTGCACTCGACCCCGGAGCGCTACCCGAGGAGTGTACAGAGAACGGACTCTTAAAGAATTTTTTGAACAAATCGATGATGCAGGAAATGTATTAACGTGAATAGAAACGTATAACCAAAATATAGGTGAGTTACTACCTACTTATTTAAAAAAATAATTCCCTATTATGTGATTAACTTGTTCGTTTCGAAGAATTATTTAGCAAAATGTATGTCACACCCTAATAAATAAGCTTTTTAACGGATGTTATCTGCTAAAATTGTGATAGCTGAACAACAGTAATTATAAATTACCTTCCACTGCACAAAGGATGATTAAAACGTTAAAGTAGTTTTGCCCGCTATGAATACGCAAATAATATGCCAGCTATAAAGTATAATTACACGTACGAAGATAATTTTTACTGCGACAGAATTTACGACGTGTCAGTTGAAAGTTGCGAGGATCTTAACAAGCCATAATCAGCGTAATTTAGACGAGAAATCATTGCTAGTTAAATTTCATATAAAATCATCAAAATCACTTAAGGCGATACGGCCGCGTCTTCGCAGAAGCGGATTTATGGCGTTATAAAGAACTCTCCGCGAACGAATTTTAGTCCGCGTAAATTAGGATAAATTGATGAAATATTTTATAAATTATTTATATTTCCGGTGCAAATTCTCTATAGGCGCGCTCGGCACACAAATGAAAATAATTGATCAACAGGACAAACATCGCCACTTGAAAATGGTACTTATCTCACAATCGCAACTGGTAATTTTTTAAGCTATTAATTAAGTCGACGAAAACTAAAAAGAGAAAAATATTAAAAGTAAAATTTAAATTTTACTAAAAAAGTTATCATTGTTACGAGTTCTTTTTATTAACTCTATACATGGTAATTCAGAATTTATTTAAAAAAAATTGTGTGTTCTTACTATTACAAATACAATTTCGTAAAAAAATAAAAAAAGTCAGTTCGAAAATGATTAAAAAATACACTTCTGCACGGCACTGGAAACTGGTCCACTATAAAATCTAATAAGACGGCAAAGCATGCAACCGGCGACCGAACAAACATTGGAAAGAAATAAATAACATTTTATAACACTTATTTTATACCACAAATTCAACCGCTTTTGACAATATTGTTATTAATTATTAATAGAATTAATTTGTGGTTTCAATTACTAAAATTGTTTGACATTCCTGATGTTATAAACAAATTTTGGGCCCGTTTTACCCAGTTTCTACAAATTAACACAAATGTTTCTGCTTCTTGTCGGTTTTGAACTCGTAAGTTATTGGCAACTATGATACGTAAGTCAATAGTAGGTATTCATTTTTTAAATATCTCCATGAAAAGAAATCCAAAT
The DNA here is from genome assembly GCA_037114965.1 of Monochamus alternatus. NCBI lineage: Eukaryota > Metazoa > Arthropoda > Insecta > Coleoptera > Cerambycidae > Monochamus > Monochamus alternatus. Next base: position 112,873,437 of record CM073426.1, on the reverse strand, counting down.
AATTTAAAGTCAGAGGATCGTGGCGGCCATAGTACTGGTCCTCCTCGTCCAATTCCTTAGTATTAATGCTTGGACACATATATGGTATGGATATAATTGAGCCTAGTGTATGATATGCCATACTACTGCAATACGCCGTGGACGCCCTGGATCTCCATCTTTTCCACGATTCAGTTCCAAATTTACCTCGCGTTGCACTACGCTTGAACTCACTGCACAACGCGGTAAAAGTAACTGGATTTGGCGCATGTTTACCGGGAAATCGTTCTGCTAAAACATTTTTACATCACCATAAATTGAAACGATATCCATCAACTACAATTTGTTATACCCGTAAGCCATTTTTGACACTTGAAAAACTAATGTAAAGCCTGGCACTACAAAAACTGTATTACCTACAAAAGGTAATCGGATTTCAATATTCGGAATCTAGAGACTACAGTAGCCCAGCGATGTAAAGGTTGAAAATACTACGACAATATACAAAGTTGCCCATAGGCCCAGTTGCAAGCCTTCAAAGTGAGGCCAAATATTTCGAAAAAAAATATTTTGAATTACTTTAATTTGAAATAACCAGATTTGGTACATGATTTCGGTTTATTATTGATCTTCTTTGACTATGAGTTCAAGTAAATTGAAACACTACATTTAGGGTGAGTTACCCCTAAAATTATACCAATTTCTTTATCCAGTGTTAATTTATAGTTAAAAAGAACAAAGCCTACTACTGACTTTTTGATTTCTTCTAATAAACACTATTAAAATCTTGTTTTAAACATCCGGAATGTTTTGAATTTTCTACACAATTCCAGGCTTAGAAAGCGATTCATCCGCATCTTAAAGGCACATCAGAATTAACCAGTTTCCTAGAGAGGGAGATGTTTTCTGGAGCAATTTAAATTTGTCAAGCAAGATCGCTTCTACTCTTTGAGGTATGCTTACGCTTCTGCGGGTGAGACGTAATGTCGTTGAGTGAGTTTACTCACTCAACGGTAATGTTCAAAATTTTCCATTGGCAACAAACATTAATCCTCATTTATTTTTGTTTTGTGGATATCTTTTTAATAACTTTTTTTAATTATAAACTTAATTGCTTTTGAGCTTTGATAATTATTTGTATAATCTTCACAAGAAGAAAATTAGATGACTTGCCTGGCATGGTCACTTTAATGGAGTAAATTAGAACAAACTAGGAGTATGTAGAGAGGGCATGCACTATCTTCTTCAACTATAGTATTTCATTGGGAATATGTAGATCTTCAACGTGCCTTTCTTCATCGTTTAAAGTATTACAAAGCAAAAATCGCTCCATTTCCAGATTCTCATTCAGCCTTTATTGGGTGAAGTTGGTGTGCTTTGGAAAAGACATCCAAGCAAGAAATTACGCTTAATTTAACATTTATTGTAGTCGAATTTCTAAACCTCTGATATGGTTTGTGATGATTCGAAGGGAGAAAGAATGATCAAGTGTTGAGATGTTGCCAGTAATAACAATAATAAATCCTATGGATGGAATATAGAACTATCATTTGACTTTAAGAAATGATATTTAAAGCCTATTCCTGTGAAGACTCCTCGTTTGATATGAATTCTAGATTTGGGTGCTGTTAAAATGTGCGTATTTCTACCGGACGTGACTCAACTTAATCTGATGGTCGCCGTATGTGAGTACTCAGACCGCAAGTGACCCTTGTAAATGCTACTCTCTGCGCATCTCAACCGGAACATCCGTTCCTCACTATAAGTTGTGACTTGATTTATACATTTATTATACAAATAAAGAGTTGCAAAAGTGATATCCTTGGCAGAGGAGACGAAATATTCAGTGGCAATGTAAAAAACACGAAATGCATATTTTTTAAAATAAGAGTGTAATATACCTACACTCATAATGGAATTTGTAAATGTATGTATCCCAAAAATGATAGTAATATAAAGAATATAGTGTGTTACTAACCGGTCAAACGTCACCAAAAGATAATAGAAGTTTTAAAAATTGGAAATACTGAACTAGTTGCAGAGGTTACTACGGGATACCTCGGAAATCTATCATTGTCTGAGGAATTGTAGTAGTCTTAGTATCAACAATAGGAAAATTGGCGGGCCCAAGGGCTTAGCCCGACAACAGTAAGGTCAGGTTAATGATTCTCAGTTAAGGTTGTAGGGAAGAGCATATTAACTCTATGATTTCAAGTTGTCCGCAACTGATAACTGTAATAGAAAAATGAAAATCATTATTCTCTGGAACAGTGCAGTTTAATTCCATTTAACAAGTACACCTGTAATACTGAAAAGAAAAAAATAGCATTATTTTTGGATTACACAGATGTGGCATGACACACAGAAAAAATTTGAGAGCGATATGATAAATAAGCTTCTCATTAGTACATACAGTTTGTTTAACGGGTTCTCAAGAAAAACTAGAAAATAATTTAAATTTTTTCACAACACCTTGTATCTCGGAAACGAAACTTCTTTCGGCGCGATTTTATTTGAGGGTCGCAAATTACTTTGGGTAGTTTCCTTAAGATGGCCGAAATCGACTATAAACTAACTATATTGTAACTTCTGTGTTGGGTTAGCGTAGAAACACGTCACGTAGACAAACAAACTTTATTGCTACTTTTGATTACACAAGAAACATCCTTCAACACATTCACAAATGTCAAATTCTTTACTTTGACGTTTCAGTCATTCGCGTCTGACTGCTGCATATAAACTAAACTGTGACGGCGAAACCGATTCGCTAATATAGGTTTTAGAGTTCTTGAAGTTTCTGCGATCTCGTGAATGTGTCGAGAAACAAATAAAATATAGCCTGTAATATTCTGGAAAACGTCAAAATAAAGATATTAAAAAATTATAAATTCTAATGTAAACAGGAACATAACAAACTAAAAAGGTAGGTGAGCTTCCGTAACAATATGATATGGCTATAAATTCGGCCCTCCATTTACCTATCGCTAGGTTGAATATGAAGAGTAAGTTCATTCTAAATGTAGTATGGGGTGAATTATTCTACTGCATATTTCCTATTAACATCTACGAGTACCTACCTATATGTTATAAATAAATACGGAAATATTTTTTTCTAGATTGCATATCACTTATTCTAAAAAGAGTTAACTGGCGCAGTATTCAAAATCCATAACTATATTTCACTTCATAAAGTACGCATTTATATACCGGGTATTGGGAGATGTACACATACTACGTAACAAAGAAAGGTAAACACCCATTAAATCATCATCAGATCTCTATATACCATAGTACGATATTGTCAGGCGTAATCACAGGAAGCGAGAGGCAAAGGCCATCGTAGAGGAACCATAGAGATCTCTATCTCGAAATTATGTTTATAAAATTGATTAGAAATTCTGCTTCAAATAAAAAAACAGTACTGTATACAGGGTGATTTTGAAAAAGGAGTATTAATGTATTAATTTTAACTGATGACAGAAGACACTAAAATAAATCATTTTACAAAATATTACCCTAATATGTTTTTCAATAACCGAGATAACCGAGTTTAAAATTATTGCAAATTTTGAAGCCAACTCTATGTAACGCTGACTTACCCTAATAAATAAACGAATAGTTCGTTCGATATTGTTTATAACATAACCTTAACTCCAAATAGCAACGTAACACGTACGTAAACGAATTGGTGGTATTTTTATTATTTTAGATACCTATTTTTTACACGTAATTTTCTGAGACAGTGACATAACAATGGACCAAGAGTATTGATAATAATTACCTATGGATATGTCTTTAGTGTAACGGAGAGTGTAATCAAAATCGGCTGGCTCTTCTCGATGAAATTCACAGAATATTTATTTATAAATTTCATCCTGCACGACGATTTGTTTATTCGGGATATAGGCAAAAGCGAAAGGCGTATGCAATTTTCAACATTTACTGTGAGCAGAAGCGGCTTACATAATTTAAAAATGCGAAAATTGGTGAGGGACTTATGATTTTTTATATGAACATTTTATTAGGCTATATTTTGCATACCATGTGTTCTTTGACGTATACTAAAATTACTTCCTCACTTTCAAAATCACCCTGTATAAAAACAGTTAGCTTGGCTCATCATCTTGATAAGAACTATTAAAATATTCTATATACTATACAAATCGTAATATTAGTAAACATACCTATCTATTAATCTAAGTAATTGCGTACCTGTTACAAGATTATATTTACTTCCGATTTTGTTTATTGTTTTTCCAATAATTACTATGAAGTAATCATAATTGCATATTTTCTCAATAAAACATAATACTTTTTAACTCAATTTAATTATTTGTTGCACGGACTTATTGCTCGACTTTGCCAATTATATATAGTTTAAATATTTACAGAAAGGAAACAGTGAACAAAAGAATAATGGAAATAATTAGTTGATGCTTTGTTAAGTGTAAAATTTATATTACCCCGTGTATTAATAATTCATAATTATTAAATATCGTTTTCTTTATCCATTACATTCTAATGTTTTATTGTTATATTAGAGGTCATATTTAATGGTAATTATTATGTGTTATCTAGGTGAATTATCTTAGAAGCTGCCATAAAATTAAGAAGCATCATTATGGTGTGATGAATAATTAAATATTATGATTAACAGCTTCTGTCATTATGGCTTTAGTGCCCATTCAAATCAATTAAATTGATTTTATGTGCATATTGCCCAAGTTAAAATTGGATAAATTACTATACAGTGTTAACTATGATTAAGTACAAATATTTTAAGAGGAAAATAAAGATTAACGAATCATCCTTCAAAAATTGTTCAAACTTACTTATAGCGAAAAAAAATTGATTTGTTACTAATTTGTAAACGTCAATTTATCAAAACATCGTATTAATTAAGAAAGCTTATTTGTACAAGCTACTAACTTGTAACATTTTTACAGGTTAACTGTCATTTTTACAAATCGGCACTTACATTAGAGAATTAATTTTTTTTGTTTTTAACATAGGTATACAGGGTTAACTATGACTTAGTACAAATATTTTAAGAGGGGATAGGGAAAATAAGAATTAACGGAATTACCCTTCAAAAAAATTCCAAACTTATTTATAAAGCCAAAAAAAAAATTTTTTTCAATATTATTTTAAATCCTTATTTAACGCCGCCAATAGAGTAGGCAACCAACAAGCAAGTCATGCAACAGTCGCTCAGTCGGTATCGCTGTCATGTCATAATTCAATTCCTGTGTTTACGTTGTAATTTGGTGTTCTTATTCAGTTTTTACTGCCTTATTTTAATTTTAAACGTTTTATAGTTATTAAATAAAGGAATATGTGTCGGGTACACATATTTTCCCACAATATAGTTTGCCGGTTTGTTTTTCTAGGTTATGGAACAAGACTGCCGCGGGTGCATTGAAAGTTTTGTATTACCTACATATTAGTACCACCCATTCCTTTCGTCTGATTTTCTTATAATTAAGAGGCATTTTATCTAATTGTACCTACGGTGTCTTTTATCAGTAGTGAGTAGTTGTAATGAGCGAATATGTAGGTTTACCAGTTTATAACGAAATAATGAAAAACGAATGCAAAATACTGGAGCTAACTGGATTAACTGTTACTTATCTATCAGGTATTATTACTAATAAGAATGTTAATTTTTGTCGTTTCTACATTTAGAAACGCTACACAAAGACGACCGCATGGTAGTTGACATTGTTGACAGATGTAAGCTTTATCTATGAATCTAAGCCATCTCAGTCGATTCTTATCATAGGCGCCGACTTTCCGTAGGAAAAAAGGGTTTTGCCCCATTTTCTAAATATCGAGCTAAAATACTGGAATAATTTTTTATTGTCTTTTAGGCCTCCCTGAGCACGTGGTTAAATTTTTTGTACTTAGTCATAGTTAACCCTGTATTTTAAAAATAATGGTACAAACTGTTATTTCCGATAATACAAATGGCGCAATTACATATTTGTCTATATCATTTATGGTCAGGGAGAGAAGTTTCGATAACAACCCCCGAATTTTTGCAAGCATCCAATGGTGATCAGTCCAATAGTAATCGTACAACCTTTTCTTTAGTTAAAACGGTGGCCTTTTTTGAAATATAACGCTCATTCTTTCGTTTAATAAATGCAATTACATTTAGAAATTTGCAAATATCATCTAAACGTCACATTTTACCATATTATAATTTTAATGAAAAAAACCTGCGCACTAGAACATATTCCTTATTTTCTAAACAACTTTTTAGCATAGACCATTTTACCCATAATGTATTCGGGTATGTATCTAACAGATAGTTCATTCATGTAAACCAATCCCAATTACACCATTTTTTCTGCCAGTTTTCGAAGTCGCTATATTCATGCTCGTACCTGAACATGATTTTTCTGACTGGAAGCTACGCTGGTGGCTTCCTTAATAATTCCTTTGGGCAGATTCATATTCACTAAAATAAATAAATAGTGAAATAAACAACATACGCAATCACTAGCGTTTCCAAAACTTATGACAAATTATTGAATTTGTTTATAATCGAAATTTGAATATCTATCTGATATATTTGCAAAAGAATAACAAATAAAATACGTATGTATAATAATACACGCAAGGCAACGGTTTTTACTGACTCCAAAAACTCACCGGAAGGATCATATTAATTTGTCTATCAGTAAAAACCCTCTTATCATGGCTAGTAGTGATACTATTTTTTTTATTATCGCCGACTATGTGACACGTTTGCTCGAGGGTTGTTTATTTCGCACGTTTGATATTTAGAGAGGTAACCAGCAACACTAAAAGGTCAAATTAGTTGTCATAATTAAAGTCCTTTGTTTCTGTTGTGATTTTGTGATATCCTTCAATTTTAAACGTTTTAAGGAGCATTTGTACACATTCCTGCCTTAGTTCTGCGAAGCTTTTGCGGAGTCACTATTAAAGATGCCGACAGCAAAGAGCGGCGAAACGTTTGAAAGCATGGGATGCGACCAGTTACAGAGGTAGCTACGGGACCACCATTATCCGAGAAACGGTTCCGACCGTATCAGTCATAATACCAGTAACAGGAGCCGAAATCAATATATGGGCGAGCCCATATATACCGATAGCGGGTCTATCCGCACAAAGCGTAGCTGCAGAACAACCAGGGCAAGCCAAAGAATCCTAGCTAAAGCTAGGAACTAGTTACCGAGGTCACGGCATAGCAATCCGGAAAATCATTATAATATACTGCTTTCGAAATGTAACGAATAAATTCATTATTTTTGAAGTTGAAATTTGTGTTATGTAACACCATAATTTTTCATGAAGTATGTATGTAGAATGGACACCCTCTTTCAAATGGCATGGTCAAAATTGAGGGTTGCTATTTAAAAAAATTGTCGATGACGTCATATCTCGAACAACGATGACGTCACAAATATGGGTCGTATGTCAAAAAATGCCTTTTTAAAAAACAAAATCGACGTGCCAGGAATTTTTTTCGAAAACTTCTTAATTTAAAAAAAAAATAATTTATTCGTAACTTTTCGAAAGCACTATCAAATAATAGCACCGGCCGTGAAAGCCAAAACCCACAGAAATGTCAAATGTTTCTTTTTAAATTGAATAATGTTTTGTGGGAAATCATTTACTTACCATATTTATATTAAAGTTATACCCTAGAAAAAGCATATCATTGCATTGTACTAGGTGCTTTAACATAAAACAAACACATTCGGTTTTCATTGTGAGGCTGAATGTAAATATCTTAAACATATCTTTATTTACTTTGCCAAATTTACTGACAACTAATTATTTTCTTATGATTTAAATAATAAATATTAGAATTATTAGCTTGCGACTATTTAAATACACATTTATTTTACTTAGAATGTATGGCATTTTTGGGGTACCCACATCAGATGTCGCTGCTTGATGAACTACTAACATTTTTTAATCGTTAATCTCTAACTCTCTTTATCAAATATGATCACATGACTAATTTGTATAAAAAAAATCTTACTTCTTCTTCTTTCTTAAGAAATCAAAACAGTTAAAATTAATTATAACTCTAAAAAATCACTCTGTAATATTTATTAGATTAAATAGTTTTATCCATTATGTACAGGAGTCAATATCGTAAAAAAATATTTTTTAGAATCCTTATACATAGTTTGCGAGAATTTTTTTTATTGAAGTTGTTATTCGTTTGGCAACTATAGTCTCTAGCATCACCGGAACGGATTCTATCCGCGTTTTTAGTATTAACGTTTTTGCGGTAGTGTTTACATTAGTTTTTCAAGTGTAAAAAATGGCTTACATGTATAGCAACTCGAAGTTGATGGATATCGTTTTAATTTATAATAAGATAAAATCCTTCAGCAACTTCTCATCTCTACGCAGAACGAACGGTAAACATGTGCCAAATGCAGCTACTTTTATAGCGACAGTGCAACGCAGGCGTGACATGGGAAATTTGCAACCGAATCGTTAAAGAGATGGTGATCCAGGACGTCTACGGCATATTGCAGCAGCTGAGGAACTCGTTCTAGAAATTGTTGAAGAGAATCTCTGAATAAGTACCAAGCAAATTGCTCAACAAATACAAGGAATATCTCAATCAACAGTGTGACGTATCATACACGAGGTTCAATTATATTCGTACCATATACAACGTGTCCAAGTGTTAATACCAAGCTATTATAACTTATCAATTATATTTTGTGAATGGTTGCTGCAACAAAATGCTCAAAATCCCTGATTTACAGCTGACGTGTTGGTTACAGATGAAGCTATGTTTACACGGAATGGGCGGTGTATAACATTCATAATAATTATGTTTTGAGATTTTGAAAATCCGAACACGATTACCATACCATGGCCGCTACGATCTCCTGACTTAAATCATTTAGACTTCTTTTTGTGGGGATATTTAAAAGTGAAGTGTAACCCACCAAACTGGACACTAGCAATGATTTACGCAAATGTATCATAGCTGCTGCCAATAGGTTACAAGTTCAAAGGGGACAATAACTAAAAACATTTGTGTTAGTTCGTAGAAACTGAGCAAGATTGGCACTGACGTGTTGTCGATGTCGATGTTTTGCCAAAAACTCTTGCACAATGAACGAGGTATGGGCTGGCACGTTGTCGTGGTGCAAGATCCAGCTGTTCTCGGCGAGTTCGGGTCACACACGGAAAACGCGGGCCCGCAGCCGTTCCAGGACGCCAACATAGAACTGTCCAGTCACTGTCTGGCCGGAAGGAACATATTCACGATGAATTATGCCGTGGATATCGAAAAAAGGATCAACATTGCCTTCATTGACTTTGTTTACTGGTCTCGGGGTCATACTCAAATATCCAGATCTCATTTCCAGTGACTACCCAACTCATTCAGTATCTGCCGTCGCTCCGAATTCGGGACAACCAATCCTTGCAGATCGATTTTCCATGTCTCTCTGTTTGCGTGGAGAAGTTTTGGCACCATCTTTGCGCAAATCTTTCGCACATTCAAATTTTCGCGTAACATCTTGCCAACCGGTTTCTTTATTGACTTTTAACTCGTCAGACAACGCACGAATGCTTAGGCGCCGGTCAGACAAGATCTCCTTCACGTGGATCGTCTTCTACCGATTCACGCCCCTTGTTCAAACACGCGTGTCTTCGACATCCACTCGTCTCCATACACCACCTGCAATTTTCGAAGAATTTCCGAAGGTTTTTCGCCAGATTTCACTAAAAATTGAATCACAACACGTTGCTTGTAATTTGAGTCATTTTCATGGCGCCACTAAAAAAGTTACTTCCAAAAAATACACATAAAACATAAACCAAACGTGCTATTGACCTCAACCTCGAACTGAAACTAAAAGGAAGGCTCCCCCCTCCTCTCTAGAAAAACGTTGGTGAACGATGCAGTGTTGCCAGTTTCCAAGTTATAACTAAATTCCCGGAACTTAATTGCCATACCTCGTATTCATATAAACTTTTTTGTTCAAAATGAACTGTCCTATAACATATAAAGTATTAACAATTCTTTTTGAAATTCCAGGTATTTATATTAATCTATAAAGTTTCAAAATCTTTAGTCAAATACTTAAAAATCGCCGTATAAAATTGAGTTTATTATTAGGACTTCATTGATTTCAGTAATTTCTTTTAGATATGTATAATTTAGCGGTTTGATAACATACATTTTGCGCTATTTGTTTCAATTCATTTTGATATAATTTAATATATTTATCCATAGTAACTAGATAAACAACAATTATCGTCATGTTTTGGTTACAACTTACTATTGCAGTTATTTTGCCGTACTCTTGAAATTATAGTAAAAATTGAAGTGCAATGTTGACATAAGTACAGCAATCGTATCAAAATTAGAGAGTAATTTAAATGTGGCTTCCTTTGTACAACCACATGAAATTTGCAGCAGAAATCGTACGAAACTACCTACTACTTTACATGAATACCGACTGTACTGTATTATTATTTAAAAACTACAAAAATTTGAATTATGACAGTAATTTGCCGTTTCTCAGTTTATAAAGATACATTAGCTGAGTATTGATATATACAGAGTGTCTGTGAAAGATTGGGCCAAATATGCCTTATCCGAATGTTGCTGGTTTCAAAAATACAGGTCGTTCAATGTTAGAATTTTATTGTGAAATATCTCAATAACTGAAACCTGTCGGAGTATTATAAAAAAATTGGCACAATTATGTTTTTTTGCACAGCAAATAAGAATTTTTAACTAATTTTGACGTCACTAGTAGAGGGCGCCACTTATGGCACAGCATATTTCTTTTAAATGGCAGAACTTTTTTGCTGTTTAGTGTATACATCTATCTATTGAAACAATCGATCCTACCTGTTATATCTGACAAAGGTATACCTTGTTAAAGTCGTTACACGTAACCATTTTTGAAATAATCGTATTTGAAATATTCAGTGCAGCGATTGAAAAATGTTATCGTTTGAGGTAAAGTGCCTTTTCTACTGAAAATACAGCAAAATGTTACTTGAAAAAGTTGTTCAGAACGGTAAAATATGGAGACCGGCCTGCTTTGATAAAATCTCTGTGCTTTGTTGAAAAATGGTTTCAAAATCAAACCTCGCCCATCTTCTTGAAATTTTGCACGTCCCCATAATTTACCGTTCTGAACAACTTTTTCAAGTAATATTTTGCTGTATTTTCAGTAGAAAAGGCACTTTACCTGAAATGATAACAGTTTTCAATCGGTGCACTGAATATTTCAAAAAGGATTATTTCGAAAACTGTTACTCCTAACGACTTCAACAAGATATACCTTTCTCAGCAATTTTGTAAGCTTTGCAGTATTTACTAAAAAAATGTCTTGCTAAACATACTTGTAACGTATGTGAACATTATTCTAAGGCTCACCAAGTATTAGATAAATCTACTTTATTTTGTTATTATATAGCAAACCGTCCGCCAAACGGAACAGTCAAGGGTTATTTTTGGCGCAAGGGCTTATTTAATTAATTTTTATTATTTTTCAGAAGTGTGGCAAAAACCCAATAAAACTTAAGAAAAACTAAAATTATGCCACAAATAAATAGCTTCAGACAATATTATATAGCATATCAAATTTCCATTAAATTTATTTAAATATGCCTCACAATAGGTAATTTTGTAAGTTTTATATCTTGGAAGCTTTATTTCAGTTGACTTTTGAAAATGGTATTTGAAATGGTATTTAGAAACTGGTTATTATGAGTTTTAAAATGATATGTAAAGACGTTAAATTTGTAGATTCGTGTGCAAAAATATCCGCCAAATTATTTAGTAAAACTGTATCAACATAACCTCATTGTCGATCTCGTTGGCTGTTCGTGTAAGCAATAAAACGATTTAAATTAAATATCTTCCGCAACTCTGAAAACAGATACGTTAGGTTAGCCTTTGCACCCTGCAATCCCTGCACTGTGCCTACGTCACCACAACATTCCGTAGAATAATCTGTGACCGGATCGTGACGTAAAACCAAGCCAAGCCGTATTTGTTTACGACTGCATTTTACTGTGGAGATAATTATTTTGAATTTCTATTTATTTTACAGAAAAACTATTAGTTAAAAATATAAAATGTATGTGGTAATTGACCTTTTACAATGTGATAAATCAGTAAGGGAATAAGAAAACGGGAAAATCTATCGGGACGGCATAGAAAAGATAATTGCGGCAGAAAATTAACAATAATGTGTTGTGTGAAAATCATAGTTCTTTGTTAATTTTCATAAATTAACTTAAGGGCGCCGTATTCTTTAAATGGTGTTTTCTATAAATACAAGAAAGTTTTAGACATTTAAGAACTGAATAATATAGAGTTTTAAGTATGTGAAGATAATTGTTAAAATGTGGGGTTGGAATAGCGAAATAATGTGTCATAGAAATGCATTTTAAAAGTTATTATTATCTTAAGGGAATAATTTGTGTCTCTTTATAAAAGTGTACAGTGTACAATAGTGAAATGTGGACAACTGTTTAAATACTTGGTTTTTCAGCAAGTAAGTAAGCTTTTATGCATGTATCTGTTGAATTATTTGGAATCATAACCAAATAACTCCCTAAATATCTTAATTGACAGTATCGAACTTGCGGAAATTCATTTTTAAATCGTTTATGGTAGCAAGGTCAGAAGTTAAAATTTGGGTTAATATTACTACCTACACAATTTTACGTTAGGTATCGTTTAAAACAAGTATTTTTAAATTAGAAACAATCTTAACCTTAAGGGCGCTGTATTCTTGAAATAGTGTTTTCTACAAATACAAGTAATTTTAGTCATTTGAGAACTAAAGAAAATAACGTTTAGCAAATAAAAGGAATGTCATCTCATGCCACCTGCGAATATTCAAAGGTACAGAAGAATAAAGAAAATATAACACAAAACGGTCTAACCAACAAAACTTTAGATACAGAAATCTTTCAAAATACGTATTTTTTTAAGTTCAACTGTGTAAATATTATTAAAATTAACTAATTAAGTAAAATAAAAATTAGGTTCGTAAGCGCTCTATCTGGTCAGTGATTCTTAAAATGTAAGTTTTTTTTTTAAATTAATATCTTCACAAATATTTGAAATTTTTAAAAATGACTCAATAGATTTATCTATATGACGAACTACAACTGCAGTTAAAATATTTATACTCATCTAAGATCCATCCTGTATGTAAAACTGTTGATTTTTTTTGACATTTTCAACACCATGCATCTTGGAACATAAGCATTTCCGGATAATCTTATATCCATATAATCTTTTTTTTTCTTAAAATATAGCAAGAATTTTAATTACGAGGCGTAATAAGGAACAATTTTCTGTATAAAAACAGTTCCACCGGTTATTTTCCTACGTGTTGTCTATTTCTCCCATTTTCGATATTCTTTTACCATTACATGACATTTTATGTAGCATCAAACGATATTTAGAAAGCCTGCAAATATCACAAAGCCATTGACACCCTAGTTCGTTCCTATTGCAAATTACTATTTCTCAATGCAATAGTCACTCTAATCTTCCTCCCTGAACTCTTAAATTGATACGGCCAATTGTGAACTATGAATTGTTTTTAACAATCACTTCCTTGTCAGGTGATGATTCAACAAATAATCTCGTGATGCAATTATCCCGGTAATGGTAAGGTCAACAAAATGAATTAGAAACGGAATGAAACGAAAAAATATAGTGTAACAAACGTGTTGCCACTTTCAAGTGATTTGTTAACACGCATTAATTGCAGCCATGGAGTAAGGCTAGACTGTATTGCTGTTTTAATTACTTAAATAATGGAGGTAATTATTGTATCAAAATAAAAGGGCCTCTAAAATGACTAAGTGGAAATTTTAATATTTAGATATTGACAATGTACTGCAAAAGAAATGAGCAAAATAAAAATTATTCCTGTCTTCATAAATATTATGTCTATTATGAATTTTAGTTGTTGTATCTACAGAGTGATTTTTGCATAATGTCATTAATTTTAAGAGGAGATAGGGAAAAATTAGTATAATACTACTAATAATAATAGTATGAGATTAATTTTTTTTTTAAATAATAATAATGCCTTTATTACCGTATAAGTAACATATTAAATAATCAGTATACAGTAAAAGGCAGAGCTCAGAGATCTAAAAAACCTCTGCTCTTTCGCTCAACCTGTAGTGAAAGAAAAAATAAAACCATTAAATATAATCTATAAATATTTAACAACAGCGCCACATACAAGAAAAGTCACAGCAAAGAAAGTGGTTATTTAACACAAATTTAATATAAATTTATACATTTCGAATCTAAACTTTTTATAAGACAATTGCTTAAAAGAAGACGGTACATCATTATACATAGAAGCAATTTTATATGAAAACCCAGAACGGAATCTATAAGTTTTATGTTTAGGAATTGTAAGAGTAGATTTATACCTGATATTCAAATGGTGAACGTCAGTTCTATAAGCAATTTTATGACAGAGATAAGGCGGAGATTTTTAATATAATTTTATGAAAGATACAACAACTTTGTAAATAATGTCTGTATTTAATATTCAGCCAATGAAATTCCCTTAGAGACGAGGACATAGAATCATACTTTTTAAGTCCACAAATTAAACGCAGCTATTTTGTATAAATTGCAATCGTTTAGCATCAAATTGCTTTAGAAATGGATAATAAACAACACATGCATAATTTATATGAGATAATACTAAAGCTTCGCACAAATACTTCCAAATTTGTTTATTTAACATATATCTACTAGAATAAATCAATTTTAGGTTAGAAAAAGCCTTTATTGAAATAAAATTAACATGTTCTATAAAATTAAGATTAGTGTCTATACATAAACCCAAATATTTTGAAACAGTAGTTAAGTCAAGAATCCTGACGTGTAAAGAGTGAATAACAGCGGACCTAAAATAGAGCCTAGGGGTACACAAATATTAGCAGCTAATATATCGGAAAATTTATTATCAAGAATAACTCTTTGGTACCTTCCAGTGAGATATTGTTTTATTAATTTCACTGAATTCTGATTAAAACCGAAACATTGCAAAATAGCAAAAAGCAGTCTATGATTAATCCTGTCAAATGCTTTGTTGTAATCCAGTAAGACTAAAATTGTGAATTTGTTATTATCTGAAGCCGCAACAATATTATCAGCTACTCCTAATAGAGCAGTTATTGTGCTGTAGCCACTGCGCAACCCAGACTGATTTAGTAAATAAAATATTATTATTGTTTTCTAACATGTTTTCTAATTTGCAAATTTAAAATCATTTCTAATACTTTTGAAATGGCAGGTAAAATGTTAATGTACCTCAAATCTTTAACATCATCAATATTACTTATTTTAGGCAAAGGAATAACATTAGCCTGTCTCCACGCAGATGGGAAAACACTATTTTCTATACAATAATTAATTATATGAGTTATTACTGGTAAAATATTAGGACATACATATCTAAGTAAATTTATACCAATGTTGTCAGCAACTAGGGCGTTATCTTTAATCGAGTGCAATGCAGCAGATACATCATCAATTGTTGCTAACACAAAATTGAAAGAGTTAATATTATGTTTAATGTTATTTTTATAAAATAAAGTAGACTCCTCATCAACTTTCAAATTTGTTAAGGCAGAATTAATAAAATAGCTATTGATAATATTAGCATCAGCTATATAATCTGGAATAGTCAAAGTAGGATTTTTACAATACATTTAACAGTAGTTTCAATTCACGCTGCAAATGCTTATTATCAGTTACTATTAATTTTTGGTCGAGATATGCTTTCTTTTCTCTTTTAATTGCTGCAGTAGAATAATTTCTTAATTGTTTGTAATAATCTCAATGTGTAGGTAACCGCCCAGAAAACACATATACGTTATTTAAACGTATTGTCAACGTACCATTGGTTGATAATTCGTGTTACATTACAAAATCAACCATTATTTTATGGTTAGAAAAGCAACAGTCTAACGTAACGTTTAAAATACGTACTTTTTTAACAAAAAATGTTGGCAATCCATTTGTAACGTTAAATGAACGTTATTTAAAATATTTAAATAAAACCTATTTATTTAAACCTTTATAAAACGTCTGTGTCAACTAATTAATATATTGACATTGAACAAAAACGTGTTTGTAACGTTTTAGAGTAACAGGCATAAGTAATGTTTACAAAACGTATCATAAACGTTTTGCAATTAATAAATATTTCGGAACGATACCAATCCAAAGTATATTTTATACAATATAATTTAATAAAAAGATATTGCATTTAGAATATTTAGGTACTTATATATACAAATAACTGGATAGTAATTATTTCTTAATAAACCCCACAAGTGTTAAAAAACAGTACAATCATTCATTGACATGAGGAAGCGAATTGCCGTTTTTTACACGTGTCAATTATGATGTCGTTAAACGTTCTATATGAATTTAATAATCTTATTGGTAGATAAAGATCGCGTGTTACACATATACCATTTCGAGTTCTTTTTTGTAAAAGTTTGTCAGTTGCATATTCATCACTGTACGTACCTACTGTGATCCGTGAAATATTTCCCTATTTTATTTTGGAAAGTATACCTACTTCTATAAGTATTTAATTTTAATTTATTAATATAAGAATATTAGGTTTTTTTACATTACATGTTGCAAATAATTATATAATGGAATCTAAATTTATTCCACTATAACTTTTGCTACTTATGTTTCAAAATACTTACAAAGACGATGATAAAATTAGTAAAAGTAGGCGTGTGAATTTTGTACTCGTACACGCCTACCTTAAATTACTTTGTAAAATGGGTAACAATTATTATGACTTGGTAATTTTTTTACTTTATACTAAAATTTAAGATACAGTGACATATTTCTAATCATGATTGGAAATGATTTAAACTTTTTTATTCCCTTTCTTGACTATCTACTTCGTGGTCATATTAAATGTATATTACGTTATTATTATTGTTATTATTATTAGCATTATTATTATATTTATAACTATATTAGATTAAACTTAGACATGTTTAAAGTTTAGACTTTCTCTAAATTATCTATATTATCCAATTTAAGTGAAGCCACACTATTGGAATATCGATAATAATTATTAATAGGAACAAGATTAAATGAGAGAAGATTTTGTAACTATTTTATTTATATTATATTAATTCCCTGATAATACAGGGTGGTCCAGAATGTACCGTAAATACTAGAGCATATGGCACGTTAAAAAATAAGGGTACTATGTATGTTCATTAATTAAACGTCCAGATGGGTATATTTTTAGTTAATGCAATCTTCACACCTTACTAATACTTGTAACAGCTTGAAAGTGTGAATTTTTGATATTTTGTTTGTCAATACTTTTGTTTGTTTCTTTTTATTATTATTATTATTTTATATACTTAATTTTGTTCCCTCACGTACAGGTTAAGCCTTTAGTGAGTGTATCTCTAAGTTGTTTCCTACATATAAATATATTTGTAAATGGTTTTATGTATAATTTTGTAGCAAATATACTTATTATTATTATTATTATTATTACTATTTTACATAATTTTTTGTTCAAAACTCAATAATAAGAGCCTCTCAGGGATGAAATAAAAATTATTATTTTTAAATGTCTTTCAGATACTTTTGAATAATGGGTTCATGGGGTGAGTAAATAATATTAGGATAATTAATTTTTTGTTACCACTTATTCAATCACTTGTGTTTAAGGGGTAGTTTTGGATAGTATTTTTTTAAATTTGAAATTATGTATTTCAAAAAAAAATACTTACCACTCGCTTTAATCTTAAAGGGATGGAATAAGTGGTAATACCCTTATTTTTAACGTACCTACTATCTAATCTAGCATGTATGGTACATAATTCTGGACCAACGTTGTAAAACACGTTAAAAAACACGTCTCTAAAACATCTTTTTGAACATTAAAATAACAAGGTTTATTTTACGTTAGTTAAAAACCTTAATAAAATGTCATTATTAAACGTAAAACTTAAAGCTTATTAATACTAAAAATGATCGTTCCACATTTACTAATATTAAACGTTTGTACTTTGGTTACCAGAAACGTGTAAAACCGCGACATTTTTAAATTGATTGTACGTAAAAAAGGTACGCCTTTTTCAAACGTTGTATGGGCATTATAAACGTTGTTCTAACGTATATGTGTTTACTGGGCTCGTTCTTTTAAATCTTACTAAAGCCTCATCTTTTAACTTAATCATTAGACGCAATATGTCAGTCATCCAAGGAACCGTTTGAGAAAAAAATTATTATGTGCTGACCGCCCTTTGCTCCACTATTCAGTTTTTTGTATATTTCCAGCTTCCCACGGCCTTTTGAAAAATACTATTAACACGGTCGAATTGGGCATATTGTTCTTAAAAAATGGCGAATAAATCAGAACGACACTCTTTATTGGAAGAGTAAAAAATTATTGTTTACGGATCAGCGACCACTGGTGCAAAAGCAGCACATATTACCGCACCGTTTCTATCTACAGCGATGCTAGAATAGAAACGATTTCAACTTCACACACATACTTATTGAATTAAAAAACAATCATTACCATTATTTACATAACATTATTTAACATCTATCTACAACTATCTACTAAAAATGTTTATCAAGAGCATGTGGTTCAGAGAATAATATTGCAATTTTAATTTATTAAACATGCTTTATCCTTTCGCAAACAACGAAAAAAGGGGTCACCTTGTATATGAGAAACTCTGATTAAAAAATAACGGGCTCTTAAAATGTACTAACCCATTAACTAGATATACCTACTTAACAAGTCCCAGTCCTTCAAAAACATTATTAACATTTAGATGATTCACTTACGCTATTGCTAGTAGTAGTAAAAAAGGCCTTTGATCTAATTATATGTCATTTAAAATTTACACTTCTTTAGTTTTAGGTTATTTTTTCAAGTTAATTAGGTAACTACAGACACAAGAGTATGTTGATTATTTTACTATTGCTGAGCAACAGGGTTGGCCTCAGTGTTCCATTACATGCTTATATGATTCGTTCATATAATTTTTTAAACATTTAAACATCTTTTTAATTAGATGATTCTCATCAGTTTTTATAAGGGTTCTGAATGTAGAAAGTGATTTCAGATTAAATATGAAAACTACACTACAAGCACAGTTTGTTCTATAACAACCACATATAGTAAATGTGGTTTGGTTATCGAAGTACAGGTATTAGAAAAAAAAAATAAACTTTTTCTGTTGTATCTCAGCAACCGTTATGGGAATTTCCGAAATAATTTCGATTGGGATCCGTGCAAGAATCAGTTTAACACTTGCCAATGCCACCTACTAATTAGGAAAAAACAAATTAATTGAGATGTTTCAAACGTTGCAAGCTTAAGAAAATGCAGGTATCACGTACCTATACACTATTCACATACATATATAGGACCGTGAAAGGTTAAAAATAATATAATTATTATTGTTTATTAGTTACAAACTTGTTAACTAAACAACAAAAATAAAATTTTATTAACAAAAACATTAATTTATAAATAACAGATAAAAAATCCAAACAAAAATAAAATATTAATAACCAGAAAATACATACTTTTACAAATCAAATGATTATATAAAATATAATATATAAAATTTTAAAAATCAGAATTTTTAAAAAATTAATTTTCTCTTTTTTTTAAATGAGTACTTTTTTGTACCCACTGCACATTTCAAAAGATCAAATTGATCTTTATTATTTAAATATAAATATTTCTTGATAATTTGTATTACTGGAGATTCTGCGTTAAAACCCAGAACCCGGAGAAATCGATTCTAACCCTGAAACTCCGGGTCAAACCCGGAGGGTTGGCAACCCTGGTTACAATAGAAAATATTTCGTTTGTTTTGGTTGTCACTAGGTAAATAAAAATGTTTTATGTTAAAAGACGATCGCATGGTAGTTGCCATTGTTGACAGATGTAGGCTTTTTGTATGGATCTAAGCCATCTCAGTCGATGCTTATCATAGGCGCTGATTTTCCGTAGGAAAAAAGGGTTTTGCCCCATTTTTTAAATATCGAATTAAAATTCTGGAATAATTTTTTTTATTGTATTTTAGGCC
Source organism: Monochamus alternatus (assembly GCA_037114965.1). Lineage (NCBI taxonomy): Eukaryota > Metazoa > Arthropoda > Insecta > Coleoptera > Cerambycidae > Monochamus > Monochamus alternatus. The sequence goes on along the minus strand of CM073426.1, from coordinate 112,853,325 downwards.
TCTATGAGCACGTGGTTAAAATTTTTGTACTTAGTTATAGTTAACCCTGTATAAGTTTATAATATATTCATGGAATAATAGTTCTACGCCAATGAACCTTAATACAATCACAGTTAGCTCAATTAAAAGGCTTTCATTATTATGTTTTAATGTTTTAACATCCTGCTCATTTTTTTTTTGGTATTTTATCAAAATAACCACAAGAACCTGTATGGATTAATTTGAACAAACTTACTTTACCTACTTTGAAATCTCATAATAAAAGTAATTAAGTAGGTCTCAGCAGTACAAACATATAGTGTACAGTGCTGTGGTATACATTTACGTTTCGAAGGCTTTTCGATTTTTATTTTAAAACCAATGCGGTTCTGTTAATTTAATTGTCAAATGCAAATAATTTATTTGTTTATCTACTTGCATATAGAATAATATAATATTTGCTTATATTGTGGTAAAATATACCAAATAAAAATACCTATCAGAATAATTATTCTAAACAATCTCTACACGTTTTGATTTAATTTTCCTTTAATTTTGCACCAGTAAAAATTCAAAAAATTAGTAGTTGAAAAACCATTGGGGACAGGGATAGACATTGGTATGACAGCATCATATATTTAGGAAGAGAGAGATAAGCCAAAAAATATTGCGCGTCCTGCTAATTTCCCACTTCTCTCACTACCAATCAGACATCAATTTGAAAAATGCTATAGTTTGAGATCACTATACTGTGCACTGTTTTTGAGATTCCATAACATACAGGGTGTTTATTAATTGAATGTCTTAAGGGTGTGAATCCTTCGGTCATTTTGAGAAGAAAACTTAATATCAACATATGTCCTAAACCTCTTAATTTTTGAGCTACAGGGTGTTAAAGTTTTAAGAAAAAAAATTACTTCTTTATTATAATTTTCTTATCACTCCAGATATTTTTATGAAATTTTGTTCACACCTGTTAATCATTAAGGAGCACTGTTTGATGTAAAAAATGTTTTAAAATCTTTGCCAATGACGGCCGTACGAGGTTTGAACTAAACATTTTTGAAGAAAAAAATGGTACGCCACTGCCCTTTTTTTAAAGCTAAAACTATTTTTAAAATCTTCATTTATTTTACGGCAAATTCGGTCCCTAGACTTACTCTTGTACGACGCACCATTTTCACGTAAAAAAATTAAAACCAAAAAAAGTTTTTTGCCCAAGTCATTGGCAAAGATTTTAAAACATTTTGTACATCAAACAATGCTCCTTAATGATTAATAGGTGTGTACAAAATTTCATAAAAATATCTGGAGTGATAAGAAAATTATAATTAAAAAGTAAAATGTTTCTTAAAACTGTAACACCCTGTGGCTCAAAAATTAAGAGGTTTAGGACATATGTTGATATTAATTTTTCTTCTTAAAATGACCGAAGGATTCACACCCTTAAGTATCGACATTCAATTAATAAACACCCTTTATATGTCCGTACCAGTGTCGTATTTAATATAATGCTGTTTACTACTACTCTTGAAAAATGAACCTAATAATTATTAATTTCTGGGTAATAAAATAATATAATTGGGAATAAAATAAAATATGATGTTATTTACGTGAACTGGTTTTATTTAGAATTATAATTTTGGATTTCTTATAGATGAAAAAAGAGCATTTTTGTATAGATAACCGCACTAAATTTAAAGATAGAATATTTTTCAATATTCTAATGTGTATCACCAGTCCACTTTTATGTAGACGAAATTAACATCAAAGAATTAAGGATAACCGTTTTTCAAAATTTAAATATTCATTTTAAAGAACAAAAGTATTTTATTTTGACTATTCAAATCTAATTAAGCTAATTTCATCCATATTTTATACGTGTAACTAGCAGAAGTTACTAACAATGTTATTGATAAAAGTAGAAGCTTAAGAACAGTATTATAACAAACTACTTCCTTTTATTTAAGGGTCACTGAGTTTCATGTTTTATTTCTTTTAAATTTATAATAAAAATGTTTAATCAGTACTGTTGTCTTAATTATAACTGTGTAGACATAAAATATACTACATATGAGAAAATATGCTCAGGGTAATTCAAAACTTATTTAAAAAAAGTGTTATGTATGTTTTGTACATACAATTTTGAAAAAAATCAAACAGGGCAGTTTATATATACCGGGAAATCATTCTGCTAAAGCATTTTCACTTTGCCATAAATTAAAACGATGTCCATCCACTGCGAGTTGCTATACACGTAAGCGATTTTTGACATTTGAAAAACTAATGTAAATCCCTGCATCACAAAAACGTTAATTCGATAAGTAATCGGATTTCGATATCGTCTGGCTAAAGACTACAATAGTCCAGCGATGCAAAGGTTGAAAATATTAGAACTGTATTTTTTTTTCTCGGAAACTATAAAGATTTTACAATTTTTTTTACGATATTGACTCCATTTTTTATTACGCATCTATCTCCAAATTCTTGTAGATAAATTCTGAATCACCCTGTGTTAATAGTTATTATTGTATATTTATATTTAAAATGTACTATCAGAGCCATCTAGGTTTGAGCCTGATAAATAGACGCTGCCATGTTGCGCTAAAGGCGAACAATGAAGAACTGTCAGTTGAACTCGAGCAAGCATCGCGCTAGAGGATCTCAGCTCAGTGCTCAATACATATTTTGTTATTTTGTCGTATAATCAGCTTGTTCTTTTGTATGTGTAATCATTCACGATTGCATATTATAAAGAAGATGTCATTTCAAGTCGTTAGTGTATTTTCTATTACCACAGTAGTTGAAAAGGTATCAACAGTGCCTCAGAAAAGAGAAAATTCAGTTTACAAACACCCTGTATACTATACATTTCTCATGATGATAAAATGCTTAGCCTTCAGCAAATAATTTAATACAAATTAACAAATCAGTAATTATAATCGTTGAGATTTTTATTTGTTTTAATAATTCTTAAAAATTTAAGACTCAATTACTACAATTTTTTTTCTTCAGTATAACTTTTGTAAGAATTTACATATTAATAACTGATATTGAAATCGAGTTTTGTATTGGTGACATAACAGATACAAGAAGCATTTGTTATTGATTTAAAAAAAGTTTTATTATTAAATACGTACATATTCCTGTTTCAAATTTTTTATTATTCATAGAAAGGGGTAATCGTTGGTCACTAAAATGTTTAAATACGACCCTGATATTTCCCCCACCTAAGCCACCCCGTCTCCGGAAAACAGACTGCTTTTACGCAAGTAAAATTTAGTCTTGTTACCTCTATCTCTTCCAACCTCTTTGGTCAGCATTAATCTAAAATTGTTATCGATCTATTGAAAACTCATTCTGTACAAACAATTTTGGTAGGTATCATAACAGAAATGTCGCGTACACAACAGCCAGTTTAAACAAATGTATCATGTCCAGTGGGTCTCACAAAATATAAAGAAGAAGAAACCCAATATTTCTATTAACTGTGACAGCTTAGCGCCATCTACTTGAATATTGAGATTGATTACCGCGGAAACTTCGAATATTCTATTTGCACATATTTAGTTTTTTAAAGCGCCGCAATATTTAAAATCATACACAATTCACAAATAAATGTCACACTAATAATAAATCATACACAATTTATTTGTAAATTGTGTATGATTTTAAGTATTGGTCACTAGAAATGGAAAATTATATAAAATATAACTATTCACACAAAATTAAAAAACATAAATTATAATTCATTTACATTCGACAAACGTAGTTAATATAGGAAATTTACCTTAACGAAACACATTTCTAGAAGCAATCCAATATTTCAATTTTATGAACGATAATAAAAAATACTTCTTTTTCCTGTTCATATTTCACCTACAGACTTTCAGTGTAGAGCAACCAAATTTGAAGTATTACCGAGGGTATTACCCTCGGTATTACTAATTATTAATACAATAGAAGAAATAAAAATCAATAAAGACCCTTCATACGCACTCGATCATTTATATATCCATACAATAAAGAACATATTTGTCTCAAATGTCTTCTTAAATCTTCATTCGGGTTTCGGGTTCATATGATCGACAAAGCAAAAATCTCTAATAAATAATGAAATCAGTAGAAACACTTCAGGTATTCCATTACTTATAAATCCAAAGACAAAGAATATATTCCATTTGTCTTGAATGTCTTCATAAATCTTCCTTCGGAATGATCTGATCGACAAAGCAATAACCTCTAAACTTCTAAACGAATCAAAGGTAGTATAAAAAAATACTCGTATATTAACATACCATTATTCAAACTCATCTTCCTGAAATATAATAACAAATTAATATGATGAAGCATTTATTAAAGGTCATAATTTTATATAAAAAATAGGTAGGTACTTTTACTAGCACATATTCACATTTCCACTGAATTTTTCTACTTTTTCACACAAGAGGATATATTTTCTTAATTCACCACATGGATAGCGATAAACTGCTATAAGATTACAAATATTTTAAGCGACTAAAAAGTTAGGTTAAATTTAAATTTCTATCTAGCTCGATTTTGAAATCTTATCGGTATACCTACGTATTTAGGTAAAAAGAAATTTTGAATAATCATAACCTATACACAAAATACTGAAGAATATTAAATTTTACAATATGTTAGCTTAAAAATTTTTCATAAATAATACGAAACAAAATGCTTAAGATATCCTTATATCATTCTACCGGAAGCCGGTAGCACTGATTTTGGTTGGTAGGGTTATTGATTCGAGATGGAATATTATATAGACGATTGTTACCGGTTTTCCTATGCGAGTTGGCTAACCGTGATGGGTTTCTGCAAATGGTCATATAGTTTTTCTGTAAACTATAAACACTTACATAACACCAAAAATATGCGCTTGTAACTTATCACGAACCGGTTCTGTGAGAGCTGAAAGTTTGCCAACAATTTCCAAGTCGTTTAAGTCTGGGTCCTTTTGGACTGTCACTCCATTAATTTACAACGGCGCTTCTTATTCTTGGGCTTTTGTGTATTTCTTGCCGTTTAGCATAAAAATAGCCGGGCACTTCTAGTGAATGCACTCTGTTGTAACACTTCTTGAAATTTCGTATACTACGCTTCAGCCTATTGAATGTAAAAAGGTCCTTTTTGGGCTCGGTGCGGGCCGAAAGAAAAGTTAATAGCTTTCTGGAGAATTTGACTGATCAATTCCTTTTGCGGCTTTCGCTTACACTTGGCCGTAAATAAGTGGCATTTTAGCTGTAGAAATTGTTTTGTAGGTATCCTGTAAGAGTAATGCCCTTTGAAGCAGCGATTCAATAATATGTGGCGCCAACTGACGCAAGGCAAATATTTTTCTTAGACGATTGTTAGTGTACATATATTATATCACAGCTTTTATTTAGATGGAAATTTTTATAATGGAGACGGAGAAACCGTATGATACAATTGGTACAATATTATTGCAAAATTGATATGTATGTTCTATATTTAGACTCTTTTTTAAATATATACGTATAGGTACGTAGGTGGATCAGTAACGTTTTTAGAATATTAAAATTGTTATCTTTTGATATGAAGCATGGCACTCCAACCGTTTTCTAGGGATTGATTTTTATGGCAACAAAGAGAATTTTTGTGATAAAAAAAACATTTTATATTTGCGACATAAAGAAGTGAAATAGAAGCAGCTTCATCTGAAATCTCGAAAGTGACTACATTATTTCATAATCAACTGAATACAAATAAATGTTTTTTTTAGTTTTCTCGAAATTATCTCTTTGAAGTTATATCTTGATTTCGAACTTATAAAAAAAATAATGTACAGGGGACTCTTACAAATACTGTTTTATTAAAAAAAATCAAAAAGAGCGGTTCCAAAATGCTTTAAAAATACACTTCTGCGCGGCACTGGAAACTGGTCCACTGTAAAACCTGACCTTGCGCAAGGCAAAGCAATCAGTCGGCAACCAGCAAAGTGTAATAAAAAATTAACGTACAAAAAATTGAGAGAATTTCCCAAAGAAAGAAATAAATAAAACTTTTAAAACACTTATTTTAATATTAACAAATTCAAGTGTTTCTGTTATTGTTAATGAACAAAAATAATTTATGGCTTTAATTAATAAAATAATTTGACATACCTGATGTTACAATAACTGTTCAAAAATTTGTCCACCGACATGTTAATACATTTGGGCTCGTCTTTTCCCGTCTCTACGAACGAACACAAATGTTTCTGGTTCTTGCCCATTTTGACAGCAGATACTTCCGCGTAAATCATCACTAGTGGTGTGATACACTTCAATTTTTAAATATTCCCACAAAAAGAAGTCCAAAGGATTTAAGTCTTCCGAAAGTTCAAGCAGATCAATTCGAAGAAACTCGAGATACTGAACCGCATCCATTCGATCTGGTAATATGAATGTATGCTTGAACCGTATAGCGTACATGGTACGGATATAATTGAGCCTCGTGTATGATACACCATACTTTTGACTGGGATATTCCTTGTACTTGTTGAGCGATTTGCCTGGTACATGTTCGGGGTTCTCTTCAACAATCTCTAAAATGTGTTCTTCAGATGCTGAAATACTCTGTGGACCCTTGGACCTCCATCTTTTGCAAATGTCTCGTGTTACACCCGCGTTGCACAACGTGGTAAAAGTAATTGCATTTGACACATCTATGGCGTGTACCGAGAAATCATCCTGCATATAGACTGCGTACAGAAGTTGCTAAAGCATTTTGCCCGACTTCACCATACTTCACTATCAACTTCGAGTTGCTATACACGTAAGCCATTTGTGACACATGAAAAACTAATCTAAACACTGTCTTAAAAACATTATTACCATAATCGGATTTCAATATTCGGAATCGTCTGCATTCCAATGACGCTAGAGACTACAGCAGTCCAGCGATGTAAAGGTTAAAAATACTAAATATTTTTTCCTCAGGAACTATAAGGATTTTACAATTTTTTTTTTACGATATTGACTCCACTTTTCATGAGGCATATATTTCCATTTTTTTTTTGATAATTTGTGAATCACTGTATCTTTTCAAATTTTAATATCCTGCTAAAAATATTTTTCAGTAACGTGCCATAATTTTTGAGGAAAGTCGGAAAGTGTACTCTAATGGTTTGAATTGAGACTTAATAATTTTATGCTAAATGTCACTTTATTAATGCATTCTGCACACAGTTTTTTCTATTTGTTCAGAAGACATTTGGAGATATAAAACAAAATGTCATTGGTTTGTCTTCCTCTAAAAATTGCTAAATTTTCTTGGTTAAAATTCCTACATTATATAGATTTGTTATATTCGAATTGTTTAAATTGCAAGAGTTCCAATACTTCCAATAAGTGGATTATCATCAGATTTATATGAAAAATATTTTACAATTTTTTTTTAAACTTTTTCTAAATTTGAAATATGACGCGACAAATGTACAAAATAATAAAATTCGAATGTTTTTAATTTTGTTGAGTGTCTCCATAATAAAACCTAGATTTTTATTGGTGTTAGAAGTTAGTTACACCATTCTCCAGAAGTGCAGGGAGTTCTTCTTGTAGGAAATTTAGGTCACTCACGCTGTTCAATGTATGTTCAGTAATAATATAACAAGAGAGTGAGAATAAATTGAAAATAATTTGACAGATTTTTTGAAAACTTGTTGCCAGGCAATAGTCACGAGAGCCCGCAGGGCTCGAGTGGCTATTTCCAAATGGCAACAAGTTTGAACAAAATCTGTCAAATTATTTTCTAATTTATAGAACTCGCGAATTATATTTGACTAGATTATTTTTTGATTCACAAATTTTTACAATAAAAAAGATCAATAAAACTATCATAAAACTATTGAAAAATTTAATTTAATTAATTGTTACAATATACGAAAATATCGTTGACACATTGTGAATATATTAAAAGAATTATCAATTTAAATTAGTACAATGAAAAACGCAATTATTAAAAATATTTCGAGACTCATTATTTATTGAGGATTTGGAATTGCTTGTTATATTAAGTGTTTCCTCCTGCGTATTTTCTCTAAGATTATTTATTATATTTGAATGATGTTCTTGGTTCAATTGTAAATATGGTTTAATCGAACTTGCAGAATTATGACCAGTGACCTTGATTAGTTATTGTTCTCCTACACCAGATTTTGAAAGGTTCCTTACTGCACTTGATCTGGCAGAATGGTTAGTTATTTTTTTAGTAACTGTGTCTAGACCTACTTTTTCTGCGGATTCTTTCATCCATTTTGAAATGGAATTTATTCCCACAGGAACGTTTTTATACCAAGAACCATGAGTTTGCCAAACCGGATTTGGAGTAAGAAATAAGCGTTCGGTTTTAATATTTTCTTCACGTTTACCCATTAGTTTTTCAAAAAGCCGAACAGGGCAAATATCTGGGTTATTTATGTTTGGAGTCAACCATTTACTATTAGCACACCTTTGTGCTCCACCCTGTGCAGATTTTGTAAAGATGGGATTGTATTCAATGCGGCCAGTATTTAATCTTATTATGTCGGTTTCTTTTTTAAAATAATGAACTAAACATTTCGTAGCTTTTCCTCCCCTCCAAGCTAGTTCATACGATGCAACATGAAAAAACTTTGCAATCCACAAGGTGTATCTTCGTCCCAATAGTTAAAAATTTGCAACAATTCTGTATTAGAAAGTGCCACAGAACTTTGTTTGTGCTTTTCAGAATGTTTTTGTAAAATTTTTCTTTTTGCATCTCTTGCATTTCGAGCATTTTTGAATTCTATATCATGGAAAGGATCAAAGGACCTGTTATACTTATTAAAGTAAAGTTCTTGAACTAATTTTTCCGTTTTATTCCATATTGTCTTTATTACTGCTCCTTTATAATCATTTCCGTCTTTTCTTTTCATGTTATAAGCCCAATCTTTCAAAATCAATGCCAGAGTAGCTGTTGTAGTAGATTGATCCAGAATATAATTTCTTTCTTTGGTAAAGGTCTTAAATTGTCTCCATATATACTGATTACTTATTAGAGTATTTTTCTTGTTATTTCTGCATCAGAAAAGGTACTAAACCAATGATTTTCACCCATTTTATATATCGCGTTGACACAATTAGGTAATTATTTTGACAATTATCTGACACTTGCTAGGCAAATAAAAGCCACAGTGATTATTCCCGAGAATAATCACAAGAGATTTATTCCCACTATAATAATGACATAATTGGTTGAAACTTACTCTTATGACAAATAAAGAAGTATTTCATTGGTTTTAAGAAACGTCAAAAAATAATCATAAAAATAAGGCTCAGTTAAATACCTACCGATAATGCTGCACAATACATTTACTCCAAAATAGCCTTGGTTTGGAACTGGATATACAATGTGGGGATTTATAATGGACCAGTAGTGTCCATTAGCCTTTTTGGCAAACCATTATTGAGAAACCGACTTTCGTCCGTCCGTGGCGATCAACAGTTTCTTCATTAACTACAATTTGAGCTATAAAATTAAGTCTGTTTTCAGTGTGACACAGGCAAATACTCCAAATCGTGAATTTTGTAGTCATGGTCTTTAAAATTCGTTGAACGATTGATTTATCCAAATTCAATTTCCGGCTAACCTACCGTATAGAATTTCGTGGATTTTGTTCGAAATACTGTAAGAGTCTAGCTGTATTAACATTGTTTCTTACCCATAGGTCAATTATTTGATTCTTGCGAACCAAAAATGCATCTTCATTTCCACACAAGGTCGCCTCCAATCTTGTAAAGGTTTTATGATCAGAAATAGGTGCCCTGGATACCTTTCTCGATATAAAACTACAGCTCTTCTTGATATTTTTTGTGACTCGCCGTAAGTTAGCAACATATCAACTTTTTCTGAAAGAGAAGTAATTATTTGCGATGTGAGTGTTTTTAAGACACGCATGTAAAATTTACATCAGTACCTTAAAAACACTCTTAACACAAATATCATATAATATTTTTTCTGCAAACAGCATTAAAAAGAATTAACCCGGGTAAAAAGAAATAAGGTAAGTTTTAAATAGAATCGTAGGCACTATATCAAATTTTCGAAGTGTATTCATGTATTCATTGTTGTATACATCATTTACGAATAGTGTGGAAGCTTTGGATTTGTCACTTTTAAACATTGTGTCTTTTTGCCCTTAAAAAATATAAAGAAAACACGGAAAAGAACAATCCATTCAAAGAAATCGATGAAGCGGCCAACCGAGCTACTTTGGACTTATTACCAAGAAAATCCCGGATTCAATATGAAATTGCATCCTAATAAGTTTGTGAAGTGGTGTGAAGAAAAGGCGTTCCTGGAAAATATACTGAAAATGTATTTTTGGTCTATTTTGAGGAGAAATCGAAATCTTCATCTTTATGGTCTAATTATTCTATGATTAAAACTATGTTATGAGTAAATAGCGACGTAGATATCAGCAAGTAATTTAAGCTCATTGCATTTCTGAAGCGTAAAGGAGAAGGTTATCAACCCAAAAAATCAAAGATCTTGACCAGAGACCAATTTTTGAAGTGCGCATCGGATGACGAGTATCTTATGACGAAAGTAGCTACTATTTTGGGAATATTTGGTGCCTGCCGTAGAGAGGAGCTTTACCAGTTGACTCTCGACAACTTGAAAATTATGGGCACTTTCAGTTCAATATTGGTTAAGATATCAGATACCAAAACCAAGGTTCCACGAAATTTCACTATCGTTGAAGAATTTTATTTGGATTTTTACTGGAGATACATGGCTCTTCGTCCAGCAAATGTGGGACATTGGAGGCTTTTCTTAAAGTATGTGAAAGATAAGTATCCGAAAAACTCTGTGGGAATAAATACGTTTGGAAAATTTCCTGCTGCTATTGCTAAATTTTTGCAACTTCCAAATTCTATACAGGACAATGTTTTCGGCGTTCGTCGTCAAGCCTACTAGCGGATAGTGAAGCAAATTTAACGACAATTATGCGGTATGGGGGATGGACATCTTCAACAGTCGCCGAGGGATACATCGAAGATTCGTTGAAAAGTATAAATTCGATCGCCCGAAAACTGCTTTCAGTGCCATCAATATCAGCGGATTCTGCTCAAACGTCAACTAGGAATGCGGTAGTTTCAGTTGATAGTGGTAGAATTGCGGAAGAATTTAATTTTTCAAATTGTGTGAATTGTAATATAAGTATTCATGCTAATAAAGAATTTGAGATATCCTGTACGTTGTGTAAACTGTCCAGTGGTTTCCTTTGACGAAAAATTGATTTTATCACAACATCGCAATACACAATTAGGAACAACCTGTCTGATATATGAGAACTTTCGTGCCTATTATGTATGTATGTGCTTTTCGGTGCCTTAAAAAATTGAATTCGTTACTTGTGGTTAATGGTATCTATTTATCACCTTTCGGTGCTATAATTTGGTCGTTCTATAAATGTAATATGGACCTTAAATGACGACAATATTAGGTAGCTATATTAGAATATTAATTAGAAAAGATGTACGGTTCAAATATTAACTTCCGATTCAAGTATTTCAGGTTTTGATGGATATGTTCCTAATAAGAGTTATGTAAAGTATGTTTTTGTACGAGTTGCACATTTTACACCATTAATATAATTTAAAGCGTGTGTCGTGTTGTGTGACGAGAAAATAAAAGTAAAACGGACCGTTTAACTGTCCGGGGTCTTCGACAAGGACCTGTTTCACAGCGTGGTGCTGGATTTAATGTTTTTTTGATGAAGTGGCTCTTTTTCAGTCTCACAATGAGGAGAAGAACCCACATTGACACGGTTTGCCATGCGGATCATCTGTCCCTTTCAGAGGACAAATAGGCGTACTCATAGGGGGCACTCTCGCTGAGAGGAATATTTTATATTACAATAATAATAATATTTAATTATTTTATCAGGATTAAAACCCAATCTCAGGAATAAGTGCTATAGAGTAATAAGTAGGCAATAGAAAAATACATAAAAAAAGAGGAAAAGAAATACAAATTGAAAGCAACAAACAAGCACATATTTAAAAATTACATTTACAGAATCATTAAAAACGTCGCAGTCCTTTTCAATTTTATTAAATACATCGCACATCAAATATACTCTAGAATTAAACTAGAATTTGCTGCCTTGAATTACCACGTGATTCTGAAATGAGATTTTACTCGACAAAGCCGAACAGTCAGTTCAAGAGCAAATTAATGAGACATTACAATGTTTTCCAGCACATCCATATCAAAACTATTAAGAAGATCTCCATGATTAAAACCTTGCAGGGGATAAACATTCTTGTGAAAAAGCTAAAACCACAACATTATTACTATAATCGATAAAAGTCAGTTTGCTGTTATATGTTATACTAAATTCTTGAATAAAAAAACACGGCTTATGACATATCCATCGACGATATAATCTTAAAGAATATAATTGGTTATACCAGTGAAAGACATTGTTTTACATTTAAGAGATAAACGAATCAACTCACACCATAGCAGCCATACGATCCATACAGAGTTTGAGCAGATTTTAACGCAGGGTAAAGTTTATACACATCAGCAAAAACAATTTTTCACATGAAACAATATCTGGGAGATCACTGATAAAGAGTAAAAATAAAAGTGGTCCCAAATAAGAGCCTCGTGGTACACCTGAAGTCGAAGAAAAAGATCGAGAACTAAAGTTTTGAAATCTGACTATAAATTGTCTACTTGTTAAGTATGATTCCAATAGTGTTTTTAACAAATCTAGAATTTAAATTTTCAATTTCGTTAGTAATATATGGTGGTTTATGTGATCGAAAGCTTTTTAGAAATCCATGAATATTGCGTCAATTTGCCCTCCACCATCTAAAGCTTCAGAAATAAATTGATAAAAAGATTCGATATTATAGATCTTCTCTGCACAGACCCATATTGGTGTAAGGATATCCACTGCTTAGTCAAATAGAAAATTTCATTATATAAAATGAATTCAAAATTTTTATGAAAATCGCACAGCAAAGATGTAGCTTAATAATTCTCACTATGGTTTCGTTTTTTAAATATTGGACACACGTATGCTTTTTTCTAAAATGATGGAAATGTGGCAGGTTTTAAAATACTTCACTTCACTCAAGTCAATTGATTACATCGAAGAAGATCTGTAACCCTTAAGGATATATACGCGGAGGTATATACACAACAAAAACTATCAATTTTCCATTAACTTTGTCAACTTTAACGCCAATAACATCGATTTCAAGAACAATGTCAGAAATCCCAGAAAAATCCAGTTCTGTACAAAATAGTTTGTAACAGTAAGAAGAACTCTATTCTGGGTTATTCGTCAGAAGATAACCATGTTTTGGTCAACACTATAAAAGCATAATCATTTGAAGAAACACTATTGTAGAATTTAACAACTTTAGAGCACAGGCAATTTTGATATAATATTTGTGCAACATATACATAGTGTTTCAGAACTAAGTGCAAAGAATTTTAATTGGCTTTCTAAAAAATATAAAAAAGTATTCGTACGAAATGCCTCGTTTAGGAGTTATATTCCTCCAAATGATAAATATTTTATTAAATTGTGTTTAAATTTTGGAGGGCTGTTTCTCCTTTCTTTTTCAGTTTCTTCAAAATAGTTACTAAAAGAAACTAGGTATATGAATGTTTTCTTCTATAGGTAGGTAAACTGCAATCAGTTTTGATATTTAGCAGATAATTTAATTAAAAATATATTTTTAAGCTTTTGATGATTTAGGATCTTTTTCCAAAGATATAGTTTTCTTAATAACAGTAATTGAATACTTGTTATACCTCGTGTAGTAATAATAATTTATATAAAATATTCATGGTTGAGAAAACTGATAATATATTTTTAACTAAAAGTTTGAATTCTGTGAACCCCCCTCTAATTTCTTTACGGACGCCCATGTTCCTGAAATCACTTACACATTCTTACAATAGAATATGAATGAGTTCCATTGTGCCGGCGGAATAGATGACCGAAAATAACTTTGCAGCTTTATATACAGTTTGCTATTTTATTGTCAAGATTAGCCAGTCATGTACCCGTATAGCGAAGCAATGAAAAATTTATATGGGAAACTACCCTCAACTTGTACGCCTTATAGACCCATTATAGAAGTTGTAAAACATTTCAGGTGGATATAAAGTCTATTCATGTATGTGGTGCTACGTATAAGAATTATTATCGAGTGGAAAGTTGGTTATTTACAGGTGTTTTTGTGTTAATTTGTTATTGACGAACAATGTACCACTGTTTGCATGAACTTTTAACACATTAGTTTTGGCAAATTTCCGTACACGAGATGTTATAACTGTTTGCATCTACTATTTGTGCAATCTCATCGAGTATTAGAAATGGGGAAATTGCATGATTTTTTTCAATTACGTGCAGTAATTTTAGACATTTAAGAACTGAATAGCAAAATGTGTGTAAAATGTATTTTAAAAGTTATTATATTTTAAATAGTAAAAGTGGATAAAAAAACATCAATAATTTCATTTTTGATATTACTTTTGCTCCACATGTTTTATATTTCGAGATTTCTGTATCTAAAAAACACCACAAATTCGATCATTTTACGGCGAGAAATACGTACTACTATTACTGAATGTTACAAAACATGGAATATGTATTATTATTATTAGCCCATTTAAATTTATTACTTACCATATGAACCAATGAACCTTTATGAAAAGTAATTCCGTTTGTTGCTCTTACATAATCGAAGATTCATATATTAATGAAAATTTATTTTATTGAATGATATTGAAATGATGTTGACATGACATGATATTGACAGCGGGACACATAGCTTAAAAGCGGGACGTACGGTGACGTTACGTATACAGGGTGATTCAGTTTTTAATGAAGAAACTCCGAGGGTAAGTAGAACTTAATACTAAAAATAATGGCCGTTTATTTTATAATAGTTATAATTTTGGGGCTTTATAAGGAATATACAGGGTGTTAAAGTTTGAAAAAACAAAGAGATTTTTTGGTATAATTACTGAAGTAATCGAGATATTTAAGTCATACTTGGTACACAGTGTACTTAGTTAAGGTGTCAGAAGATGTAAAAATATCAAGCACTTTGAACAACCAGTGGCGGAGATATTGGCAGTACGTATCGTTAATTTAGGAAAAAAGTTGTATCGCCCTGTATAATGTAAAAGTTTATGACATTTTTAAATGTGGAGTTTAATTTCTAACAAAAATTCTATCCTTCATTTTTTTTGTATCTACTACGGTTACATAGTAATTTTGACTATTTTCCTTTATTTCTCTGTTGAAAAATAACTTAATTAAATATGTTAATATTTTAATTGTTACGTGATTATTACCGCCAAACACATGTTCTGACCTTTCAATATGTTTGAGTATTACTCTGTAATACATTTCAAACCAATATACAGGGTGATTCAGGTTTAATCTTGATAACTTCAAGAATCGATAAAACAGGTTAAAATAATGTTCATTTGCGATATAAACTTATTTTCTAAAACGCATCTTTTCCGAGAAAGAGGGCACTGAAGTAGGAATTTTTTTCTCGTTTCTCCCTCATAACTTTTGAACCACTTATCCGATTTAAGTGAAATTTGGAACACAAACACTCCTTATAATCTTACATAAGCTTCTTAAGTTTGAAGTACCTACCCCTCTTAGAAGTGTATTTTGTATACTACCCCCTTCTTACTTTTTCGTCTCCTGTTTTTTTTCGACGTTTGGTCTTGTTTCTCAAATATTCAAAGAAATTGGTGACAGTGTAGCGCACCAGCCGCGTAAATTTCATTTAACGTTATAGCATCGATAGCCGAGGTGGCTGGGAGACGACTGCTCGTGGAACCAGTCTGGACCGGCTATGTCGGTGTGGGTTCAATTCCCACTGTAGTACCATGGATGCTTGTACTCGTAGAGAGATGCACAATAAGTCTATAGGCTGCGGTGCTTCCGGGGACATTGTCGGACGGCTCTCAAAAAAAAACTGACGTTAGTGAAAATCATTGTCAAAAGTATTATTAGTGTTAAGAAAAAATGCCAATAATCTCAAACATAAATTTAGTAACAACTACTTACTACAAGATTTACAACAAACTTATCAACTACTAAAAAAATTGCAATAATTGTTCAAAGTGCATTCCTCCAGCCTCAATACATTTTGGCATAGACGAACCAGTGTAATAACCGCAGCTGCTATTTGAACAGGATTGTTTTTTTATGTCATCACAAGCATGTCTTATCCTTTGGATCAATTCCTCACGGGTATGTACTGGCGTATCATACACAATTGCTTTTAGATGGCCCCAAACGAAATAATCCAGAGAATTCAGATCTGGCGGGTGCGGAGGCCAAGCCACTGGTCCTTCGCAAGGAATCCACATATTTGGGTGGTTGTTGGGTTGCCGTCCAATCCATCGACGAGGATAATTCTCATCCAACCACTGCTGTACTTGCCTTCCGTAATGTGCAGGGGCACCATCCAACTGCATCCAGTTCCCTTGGCGTAAATTTAAGGGGACATCGTCAAGCACATCGGGGAGAGTTTTACAGAAACTCTTGAAATAAATCCCCATTTAAATGAGGAGGCAAAATATGCGAACCACAGAGGTTATTACTTAAAACACCTATCCACACATTTACACTAAACTGTTGCTGAAATGAAGATTGTCTGACACATCGAGGATTGACTTCACTCCAAACGTGAACGTTGTGGTAATTCACAATTCCAGCTTTTGTAAAATTAGATTCGTCGGTCCATAAAACCTTATGCAGAAATTGTGGATTTATTTCTGTTGAATCTAAAACCCATCTACAATAATTTAAACGTTTTTCAGCATCTCTTGGCAACAAACCTTGAACTGGTTGGAGATGGAAAGCCCTTCGATGATCTTGTTTGAGTGCTCTCAGTACTTTTGATTGAGATAAATGGAGTTGCCGAGCTGCTCGGCGTGTGCTTAAAGGTCTATCGATATCAAAAAGATTAAGAATTCGCTGATTATTTCTTGGCGGTACATTACGATTATGATCATTGTAGCGGCGCAAACCATATTCCGAAATTTGGAATTCATCTATTAGGGAAGCGTGTTCGGTACTCTCGAACTGACGCGTTAGAATTTCCGTCAGAAACCATCAACATAATGTACCTATATCGGCATATTCAGCATTTGTAAACGTTCTTGACATTTTTTTCTTAGCACTAAAAATGCTCTTTAAATAATACTTTTGACAATGATTTTCACAAACGCGGCTGGTGCGCGACACTGTCACCAAATTCTTTGAATATCTCAGAAACAAAACCAAATGTCGAAAAAAAAACAGGAGACGAAAAAGTATCGAAATTAATCAGTCAAAGTGGTGTGTAGATGTTTTATTGAAATTAATTTTTTTTTTGTAGTTTTTAAATAAAGTAAGAGGAGGGTAGCATACAAACTACACTTCTAAGAGGTGTAGGTAGTTCAAACTTAAATCGGATAAGTGGTTCAAAAGTTATGAGGGAAAAACGAGAAAAAAATTCCTACTTCAACGCCCTCTATCTCGGAAACGATGTGTTTTAGGAAATAAGTTTATATCACAAATGAACATTATTTTAACCTGTTCTTTCGATTCCTGAAGTTATCAAGATTAAACCTGAATCACCCTGTATAATTCATGTAACTTCCCCAACGCTTTTAGATCTTTTGCTTATAACATTTTAGAATTTTAGGTTGCGTAGTTTATTTTGATTTTTCAGATCGTTGACAATTTTCATTGCGCTGATTAAAAAAAAATCAAATCAAAAACAAATGAGTGACAAAGTGGTAATAAAATAACAAATAAAAAAGATAACAAATAGATTAGTTTCTTGTCTTGACAGTTCAAAATGCCTATGTTTTTTCCGTTTTCATATTATGACGTCACTCTGAAACTGTTCTGAAAAATGTTTTGAAATACCTATTTTACTCACCAGAAAATACCATTTGTTTGTAGAAATTATTTTTTCGTATTCATATGCATGCGCAAAAATAAGTTTTTTAGAAAGCGTCAGGTAATAAAGCACTTAAAAATCATAAAACAACCAATCTGATAGTATCATTCACTTTTTTAAACTAAATTATTGCCTAATTAATTTCATGGTTCGTACACAGACGAACAATGGAATGCAAGATAAAAAAGAACGGTTCTGTTTTTTGCCTGCTTGGTTATTCTTTTCGGTAAAATTGTTTGGCCGCTCTGGGAAAGGATTGAGAATCTCAAATATTTCATCTCGCAGTAATTTACTTGGAATAATATAAAATGTTAACCATGGAATTCGGGAATGATTTTTATCGTTGTTGTAGGGCATACCGCACGCATTACGGTAATATGCTTTATTACCCTTTATTACTTCGGATTGAGTAAACTACGCGCACCAAAACATAATTTATATTAGAACAAGTTGGAAACGTCTTATGAGTTTTTCTTTAGTTTAATTGGATATTTTGCGACGCTTCGGAAAAAATAAAGACTAATTGAATAAACACTTGCGCCAAAAAGATCAGTCAAGGGTTATTTTTTTAAAAGTTTGCCTAATCAAAAAATCTCGCACTTCAAAAGCAGATAAGTAAAAAATAACAAAAA
The DNA here is from genome assembly GCA_037114965.1 of Monochamus alternatus. Classification (NCBI taxonomy): domain Eukaryota; kingdom Metazoa; phylum Arthropoda; class Insecta; order Coleoptera; family Cerambycidae; genus Monochamus; species Monochamus alternatus. The sequence goes on along the minus strand of CM073426.1, from coordinate 112,834,712 downwards.
TCACATCACTATCGCGCGCTTCCGTATTTTTTGACGTTTCGATGTATAATTATTTTTTAGGGTTTTGAATTGTATTATTTTCTCATTACAAATTATTTTTGCATTTCACGTCACTTTTTGTTCTAATGATTAAAACTTTCCTATTTTCACTAAGTAAGGACATTTCAAGTAAAAGTAAGGACGGAAGGAAGGATACTGAGGCTGAAGTAAGGACAGGTGGTGGTAATTACAATACACAGGGTGATTCAGAACTTATGTAAACAAATTTATGAATAGATGCGTCATGAAAAATAGAGTCAATATCGTAAAATAAATTTTGTAAATGCCTTATAGTTTTCGAGTAAACAATTATTGTAGTTGTGGTATTTTTAACCTTTACATCGCTGTGCCACTGTAGTCTTTAAACAGGCGATTCTGGATATTGAAATCCTATTACTTTTTGTAGGTTAATAAAATTTTTGTGATGCCTGTCTTTACATTAGTTTTTCAAGTGTCAAAAAATGGTTTCGTGTATAGCAACTCGGAGCTGATTGATATCATTTTAATTTATGACGATGCAAAAATGCTTTAACAGAACAATATCCTGGTAAATATGTGCCCAATGGAGCTACTTCTCCCGTGGTGTATTGCAGCAGTGTGTCGTATCATACACGAGGCTCAATTATATCCGTACCATGTACATCATATGTCTAAGTACCAAGGAATTGGACGAGGAGGACCAGTACCATGGCCGCCACGATCTCCTGCCTTTAAATCATTTAGACTTCTTTTTGAGGGGATATTTAAAAAATGGATACTAGAAATGGATTTAGAAAAAGTTTCTGCTTTATAAATAATTTTGGAAATATTTTGACGGACGATTCCGTTAATTCTTATCTTTCTCTATCCTCTCTAAAAATATTTGTACATTATCTCTGCCTAAGGTCGTCGTGAATCATCCTGTATGTTGCACAATATCTATTATTTTAGATTCAACCGGTTAGCTGTTGAAGTAAGTAAACCTTTTACGTACGTATATGAATAGAAAAAAGATCCTAATTAAAATAACTATAAAGATATATGACCATGAAAAGTTTATTACCCCATATTTACTTGGTGTCTGATAGCGCGTTGGTATTTATTTTGCTGTTGTACAGAATAATTCGGGTAATTCAGAAGTCACCGTCCCAGAAGCCACCGGTATATTTTAATCAAGAACATTTTTATCTGGCTTTTAAAGTTGATTAATGAGCGATTTTTTAATTCCGCTGATAAGTCGATTATATCTGCACCAGTAGTATCTACATGAAAAATATCCGTAAGTAGAACAGTGGCGTGACCTGATGTTATTAGTATCTGTCATGTTTCACTCGAATAATTAATATTGTATAGCTTTTGCGTCTGAACGTATAAAAATAATAATAACAGGAGTATTTAATTAAATGTTATCGCTTTCTTTCAGGAGCAGTTACTACTAAAATGAAGGATTTATGTTTATTTGTTTTCCATTTAGATTGATTTGTGGATAATTTAAATAATTATTTAATGTTTTAGAAGCTCTGTCTGAAGCTGAATTAAAGTTCATAACTTTCAAGAACTTCAGATAGGAGCACATCCAATATTTTGGACAGGAGGGAAAGGGGGAGGGGGGTAAAGGAGAAGTCTTGTAAAATGTAAAATAAATCTTATATGACTCACTCCTAATCAGTTAAAACGATATAATTAGCTGCTCTTCTGATTATAAAAAATAAATAACAAGCTCTCACGTAAAAGGTAAAATCCCCCCTAGAAAAATAAATTTTTAAATTTTTGTAAACAATAACAATTATTTAATAGCAAAATCCAGTTTATTCAATTGGTTAATAAACATATAAACTTCATTATACAGGGTTAACTGACTAAGAACAAAAATTTTAACCACGTGCTCAGGGAGGTCTAAAAGACAATACAAAATTTATTTCAGAATCATAGCTCAATGCTTAAAAAATGGGGCAAAACCCTCTTTTCTTGCAGAAAGGTGGCGTCAATGATAGTCAATCATCGTCCGAGATGGCTAGATATGTCAACTACCGTGCGGTCGTTTCTTGCAGCGTTGTCAAGTGTAAAAACGATGAAAATAAACATTTTCATTATTAATAATAATGCCTAAGTACCTAATATATAACAGTTAATCCGGTTAACTGCAGTATTTTGTATTCGTTCTTCGTTCTTTCGTTACACACTGCCAATACTACATTTGTGTACATTTGTGTGTATTTTTTTGTTATCCTTTGAGTTTTTTGGTCGAGGGAAGAAAAGGTTCCCAGCAAGTACAATAATCTTTGCAATGGCAGGTTTTAATTTAAACAAGAAAAACAGAAAATGATAACATTGATGACGTGAATGATGACAGTGACAACATTCTTAAAATCTCTCCAAATATCAATCCTAAAAATAAATATTACTAAGGCTGCCTGCCTGTGCTGCCATGTGGTGTTCTCAATAAATAATCATCTACATTTTATAAATATTTTTTTTTCTTTCAAAGCGGCGTAAACTGATACACGTGTCAACGCGGTGATCTGTCACTGCGTGTGACACCTTTGACTTTGGCAGAATATACCTAACCTCGCGACTGACACAACACCAGTGACGGCGATAAATAAGGATTTAATATAGTTTTGAAAATAAATTTGTTTCGCTTTATAAATAAGTTTGGTTTTTTTTTATAGATAATTTCGTTAATTCTTATTTTTCCCTATCCCCTCTTAAAATATTTGTACTAAATCATACTTAACCCTGTATATTGTTGTTATTTGATGGAATAGGTCTGGGGAAGGGGTAATTACCCCCATATTGTCATGGCAGTATGCAGTGTGGGTCACCGAAAATTTATCATCCATTCCTTCTTAAGTAACGTTCAGAAAAACGTTAGTGTAATGGCACTGCAGTTGTACTGTTGTATTGTAATTGTATGGTGTTAAATATTATTTACTCTGTTTACATAAAATTACTGTAGACTTAAGAAGTTGGGGAATTTTTCCGCTGTAAGTTGGCGACATGCAAAAACTCAAGATTCTTGACCTTCAGAGAGGTTATGTTTATGTTTTGTCAACTACGCCTCTATCTACGGAAATTATTGGTTTTTATCATTTGCCGAATAGTAATTAAAAGCCTACCCTAGATAAAACATAAGCCTACAATCTGCAGGAATAGATGGTCTATTTGAATGTTTGGTTAAATCACAGTATACTAGTATACTGTGGGTTAAATGAGGCCCCACTAATTTCAGCAAGTCATCAAACACTGCCACTGTCATTCGGGTGAAATGAAAAAATAATCGGCATTCTCATTTCGCATTTCTTTATATAAATTATAGAAATCACCTTGCATGTGCTACCTGCTGTTAATAGGTCGCACCCACCATCTCCGAGTTCTTTTCATTTTTTTTTGCATGTATAGTTTTTATACATATTGACGTCGCTGCGAATAAGAGCAGCAAAGATAACTGTTTCTAAACCAAACAGTCCTCTTGATCCATTTTTTTAGAAACAAATCAATTCTAAACTAAATATCTAAATTAGAATCTAATTTAAAAACTTAACCTGCAAAAATGTGAATCTTCTGTTTACTGTCAAAAAAGCAGTTTTCTGATTGATCCTTGTATGATTGTTGGAAAAAAAATTGATAAAAGCTAAAATGCTTTTAGCTTCTGTCATACAACTGCAGTACAAAGGCGTTACTGTTAAGTTTATCTGAACGTTACAAAAGTCATCCATATTTCTCGCCGTTTTACTTCAGTATCTTTGAATATTTGCAGGTGGGATGAGTTAACATTCGTATTATTTGCTAAACCCTTGATTATTCAGTTATTAAATGTCTAAAATTATTTGTATTTTGTAGAAAACACTATTTCAAGAATACGGCGCCCTTTTTAATAACTTTTCTGCAGTACCAATGCAACCGCACTAATCTTATGTGAATGAAGCTTTAGTCTTGATGCAAAAACTACATAAATGCTCGGAACTTTTGTTTTCAGGAGGACATATTTTATGCAACTCATTTTCCAAATTTTTTTTCTTAGACGGAAGTGACTTTCACCTTTAAAATCCCAATAAAAAGTATAATGTAACACATAAACACACATCTATTTTTTTTTGTAATTTTGAATTATTAGTATCGAGAAACCAAAGATGAAAAGTTCAGATCATTAAATTCGCTTCACAATAATTTTGCTTTATTAGATGTTGAAAATATTCACCACCTTTATGCAGTATAGCTCAAAATTACTAGTGTTATTACTAGCTTTGCTTGATAACTTTGTTGTCAATGCCAGCTTAGGCTGGATGTCAAAGAAAATACAATATTTTCACTTGTCGATGTTTCATCGCTTACTACGACATCTTTAAGACACTACCTGAGAATCAATACAAATATCCAAATACACTAAAGTTACATGTCATCCTAAATATAAAACGAAATTATTCAAAATAATCCATTTATAAAAAATTTAAATTCAGAATTAAAAATTGAAAAATTTTAATAACATAAACATCTTAACACAGTAAAAACTTAAAAAAGTAACACACCAGCACTTAATGAACATTGTTATAATACTCTACATCATTTTGATTCAAGTAAAATTATCAACACGTAAAATATTCTTTATAGAAACGTCTACTATATTAAATGATTTGAATTATTACTATATTTTATTAATATATTAACAAATCAATAATTATACAAGTTATATATATATTACATTATCATACCGTACACCAATGTAATAAATATATTAAAAGATATATAAAAATATAATAATAAAACTATAATTAGAATCTCCCTATATGTCAACAAAAATCTCTTAATTTGTGTATTTCATTTCTAGAAGTATTTTGAAGAAATATTTTAACATACCTCTTGAATTATATTTTATTATTCATATTTGATATTGTTTCAGACAAGAAATTAAATATTTTTGGAGAAACAAAAATATGGTATCTCTCGCCAACATATGTATGCATTCCTTTGACAGGTACTTAGATTTGTTCCTCGTGTTATATTCATGTTGTGTTTCAGAATGTTGCATAAGTGCCAATGCTGAGAAAAATATTTGACGTGATGTTTCTTTACATAGCAAATCAGTTGGATAGGTAAGCTTTTTTATATATTTTTAGGTATTAATAATATTGTGTGAAACTGACTACTCAGTGGACAAAAGCCCCAACCTGCGTTGAATTACACCCACAATATCTAACCATATATTCCCTATTATTAGCTTTTGTAATATTTTTTTACTGTTTCATTAGCAGGTTAGTAAATTAGATTATTTTCTTTAGATAATTATTGAATAGAGCTTTGTCTGTGGAATTGTTCATTAGCATACCTAGATGTTTGGTATCAGAGAACATACATATGACTTCATTGATAGGAATTGTAGGAGATTTGATTTATATTAGCTTAAAATACCTTTCTAAAACAGTAAAAAAAGGTAAGCTTTTTATTATACATAATTTTTATAATTCTTTTTTACGTTACTTATTTATTCCAATAAACGTTTCATATACCTCTCCAACCAATTATACCATACCGTATATGCGGTTCCACCAATGCATTATAAATTATGTTCTATAGCTCATGCTATCCATAACATTACTTAAAAACTTAAAAAGGTGAATGAATTTTTGCGTTACATAATTTATATGTTGACCCCATTTTAAGTGACAGTCTATCATTATAAATATTTTGTTGTCATTTTGAAGGTATTATTATTTGTTGTTATTTCTAAAGACGTAAACGATGGTAATCGTACAGTATATATGCAAAAGGCATATACTGTCTTATCCGTATTCAAGGACAGTAACTTGTACTCAAGCCATTCCTTGATATTCACCATGTTTTGCACCGTTTTCGTTAAATTATCCCAGTTATCACTTTAATAAAATATTGCAATATCGCCTGCAAAACTAATAATTTTACCTTTTGTTGTAGTGCCGTTAAAGTTACTTATATAAATTAAAAATAAAAGTGGACCAAGTATTGTCCCTTGTGGTACTTCATATTCTATAGTTTCAAAATTGCTTCTTACATCATTTATTTCTGCCTTCTATTTGTTAGATAACTGCGAATTAAATAAACTGCAGTCCTTTGAACAAAAAAATATACAGTATAAAAAACATAAATTTGTTTTCGCCTGTCTAAAACTTGATAAGTTTCTTGTGTGTTGTGTGTATGAATTATCTACATCAAAAATTATGTAAAGCTTGCTACATACTATGCGTTTCGTTATGCGCGATTCGTGATATGCGAGGAATTCGCGAATAGTGTGTAGAGTCTTGTTCGTTAAAAATCCATTCATAAAAACCCTACACGTGATGCACGAATTCCTTAGACTTGCTACAAACTATGCCTGAATTCGCAATTCGATATGCGCGATTCGTGATATGCGAAGAATTCGCGAATAGTGTGTAGAGTCTTGTTCGTTAAAAATCCATTCATAAAAACCCTACACGTGATGCACGAATTCCTTAGACTTGCTACAAACTATGCCTGAATTCGCAATTCGATATGCGCGATTCGTGATATGCGAAGAATTCGCGAATAGTGTGTAGGGTCTTGTTCGTTAAAAATCCATTCATAAAAACTCTATACACGATGCACGAATTTCTTACAAACCGCGCATCGCGAATTCACGCATAGTGTGTAGCAAATATTCGGCAAATATCACGTTTTAGACCACTTCTATTGCAGTCCAGTACTTCACTTGGAATGTTTGTAAATTAATATTTCGTAAATATTAAAATTTACACGTCAACCTCTCTCATCCAATATTATTCCAAGGGCCCTAAATACACAGAAACCACCAATATTACAGTACTTAAAATCTCAAAGATATTTTCACGAGACCATAAATGGGTAACTTTACACTTTAAGCAAATAAATATATGACCGGCTCTGTTGGCATTTGAACGGCCCCTGTCGACAATTAGTGCCTGGCAATCGTGACAGGTCCCTTTGTTATTTCAAGTTGTCATCTTCAAATTACAATGTCCAAATTTTCTTATACAATGGGTATAATTAAGACCCTCTTATGCCAAACCAGATATTGTCTGGTACGAGAGCTATAAAATATAGTAAATAGTAAAATCTACCTAAGCGATGAGAGAGGATAGAGGTACAATGTAACATCTTTTTTATTGCCGGTGACTAACTTTTACCGTTTCGACTTTTAAAGGGTTTTGTTAAGATGTTTAACTGTTAAACCAATATAAAGAAAATATATTTTATGATTTTATTGCTAAAGCATTTATAATAGTTTGGAATTTAGCTAATATAGATGTAGATATTGAAGGAATAGGTCTCAAGAGCTGAATAAAAAGCTGTTGAGGGTGTATACTTTATAACCTTGGAACATGAATAAACATTTTTATGAATAAGGGACCTGGGTTCTTTATATTTTGAAACAAAATTTACGGATTTGAAAATATTGGTGGTGAAATTTGAACTATCCCGTACGCATTCTAATATTTAATAATACTGTGTACACTGTACAGGGTGTCTCAAAGTCGGCAGTATAGACCTACTGTGAGGATACAAAAAAAATTAAATAAAATTTGGGACACGTGGCGTTAAATGAGATGATGTAAGCTCCATTTTCAATACAATGTATTTTTAGGTGGTATATTTTTGAGGCTCTTTAGAACGATATTGCTTATAACTTTTAAACGGGAAGTAATACATAAAAATGTCTCTAAAAAAAGTTTATTAGAAAAAAGAGAGTGTGTTGGCTCTGATCTTTATGGCATAGGTGATTCCACCGATAAATCAAATAACTCTGGTTGTTCGCTTTCTCTCATGCCTGACAGAAAGACATGACTGCGCGAGATGTAATTGTCTACATCAGTTGTAGGCACTGGGTACTCAATGTTGGGCCTTAGATGCAGCCACAAGCAGAAACATGAAAGGTTTAGGTTTTTTAAGTGTAATTCAATATTGGCCGGGGCATTATGTGATGTGGTAGTGAAATAAAACGCCACAAAACTTGGGGTAGTCCTTACTTTTGAGTGGCTATTAACTTAGAGGACGAAGGGTGTCAAATAATATCCACTAAAGGGGTTGGCAGTTAGCTAACAGTGGGGACGGGGTGGGTACAAAAATAGAAAAAAAAGTTTTAAAAGGCTCCACCCGTTTTTACAATCCCATTTACTACAAATCAAAAAAACGGGAAAAAGTCCACAGACAAAAAGAAACTACTAAGACCAATAATCTACGCTATATTGACAGCTAAGTATCAAATCGTAAACAGTATATTTTATTCAGAGCACAGTATACTGTGATTTTAGAGTATTGTAAGTGATCGGATCACTATTGACGGGCGGAGAACACACCTGGCGGAGTAGAACAACTGGTTTTTAACGTTTTGTTGTTCTACCACTGAGAACTGTCAAATTAATGGCTGTTCAATCACTAATGTTGTGGTTATTAACATGTCATGTTATTCCAGTATCAGACAAATAATATACTATGATTTAGTAGAAAAATAAAAATTAACGGAATCGCCCTTCAAAAAAAATTCCAAACTTATTTATAAAGCGAAAACATTTCTTTTCAAAACTACATTAAATCCTTATTTATCGCCTTCTGTCAGCCGCGAGGTTAGGTATATTCTGCCAAAGTCAAAGGTGTCAAATGTAGTGACAGGTCATCGCATTGACACGTGTATCAATTTAAGTCGCTTTGAAAGAAAAAAAATCTACAAAATGTAGATTATTATTTAATGATTTAATGAGAAATACGGTATGGTAGCACATGGAGACAGCATCTACCTTACTAATATTTATTTCCAGGATTGATATTTGGAAAGATTTTAAGAATGTTGTATCATTTTCTGTTTGCTTACTTGTTTAAATTAAAAACCTGTAAAGATTTTTGTACCAGCTGTGGACCTCTCCTGCTCTCGACCGTTCTTTTTGTGTAAAACGAGGTACCTACTTGATTTGGCGGTCATGACCAGGTAGATTACTTACGTCGGGAAAAAACACAAAGGATAACAACAAAATATACGCAAATGTACACAAATACATAAACACACTGCCACACGTTTACCGCCATGGCATTATAACAGTTATTCAATGTGGTTCAAAAAGTATTTAGCATAATATTTTGTGTACTCGCGAAACATCTTTGATATGTAATTAAATTTGCGAAAAGCAAGTACTGACAAATTATTTCAAACTAATCAGAGTACCGTAACCGTATACAATATTATTTAACACCTACAGACGACATCTGTAGGCCACTAATGCAAGGTGCACTTCACGACGATATATTTTTAAACTTCTTGTGTTGTTGTAGAATTAAATTCTGTTAATACTAATAATAGCAACAATATTAACAGTAATCAATGATGTTTGCATAAAATAATTAGTAATATTTTAAACTATAACATCCCAAGATGTTTACAGTGTTCCGTAAAAATGTTTTTTAGACCCTTAGAAATAACTAACTTCGCATGTTCTTTGAGGTTTGGAGAGTATTCAACTAACAATGCAGTATTCTAGGTTATGTTATTTCTGAAGTGACTAATTTTAAGCGGTTTATAGTATTATCAAGGAGTGAAAACGTAATTTTAGCAGTGTGCAATGAAAGAACGAAGAACGAATACAAAATACTGCAGCTAACCGGATTAACTGTTATCTATCTATACTTAGACATTATTATTAATAAAAATGTTTATTGTCGTCGTTTCTGCACTTGACAATGCTGCAAAAAACGACCGCATGGTAGTTGCCATATCCATCCATCCGTCCGTCTCGGAAAATGATTTATTGTCATAGGCGCCGACTTTCCGTAGGAAAAGAGGGTTTTGCCCCATTTTTTAAACATCGAGCTATAATTCCGAAATAGATTTTTTATTGCCTTTTTGACCTCCCTGAACACGTGGTTCAAATTTTTGTACTTAGTCATAGTTAACCCTGTATACGCATATAATATTAATGAAAATCCGTGCTCTCGAACACATGAAAAATAAAGATTACCATTTAATACAGCTGTACTCAATGGTGTTTACATGATTAGGTAGGTAAACTAGTTGAAATTTAATAAATGTTTATAACATATATCTTTTGTAGTTGTATATAAGGATGGAATTCCCCTAGTGCTACAGTCTAATGGTTTTGGGATGCTTTCTAGCACCTTGGTAATTTGAGATACTCAGGCTACTAATTATAATTGAACCAGAGTGAAGCTCATGGCATAACAATGCAAGAAAATCTTAAGAGCTAACAATTAACTAAACTAATCCTTAAAATTAAGCTTATCTGGTACTGGAAGAATGTGGTGTACTACACAGATTCAGGTCGGATTCCCTCGGGATAGTAAGGTTGAACCCACGATTGAATGCACCATTGCAACATAGTGCAGCAGGTAGCACACCAGATCCAAGTAAGTTGAGAGGTGCTTGACACAGCTTATAGCAAGCAAGGAAAGCAAAGCAAATCTACTTCTACAGTCTACGGTCATGCAGAAATGTACGGCAGGGCGAATTTTCAGCAAAGCGTTTAGTTTACTACTATGTAAAGCAGAAAAGGACAGCTCACACGTAAGTATCGATATGGTCGATCGTTGACAGTGGTCGATTGGCAGACGTTATAGGTAATGTATATAAACGAATAAGATAAAAATAATGTTCAGTGGCACTGAATCTATAATTATGTAGTTCAGTCCAACAGAACTGGACCTAGACTCAATAAACTTTGATTTGAAAAATAATTTTATGTGCTGGATGCTTTTTAATATATACAGTGTGATAACTTCAGGAATCGATAGAACAGGTTAAAATAATGTTAATTTGTGATATAAACTTATTTACTAAAACGCATCATTTTCGAGATAGAGGGCGTTGAAGTAAGATTTTTTTTCTCGTTTTTCCCTCATTACTTTTGAACCACTTATCCGATTTAAGTGGAATTCGGAACACAAACACTCCTTATGATCTTACATAAGCTTCTTAAGTTTGAACTACCTACCTCTCTTAGAAGTGTATTTTGTACCCCCCTCTTACTTTATTTCAAAACTACAAAAAAAAAATATTAATTTCAATAAAACATCTACACACCACTTTGACCTGATTAATTTCGAAACTTTTTCGTCTCCTGTTTTTTTTTCGACGTTTGGTATTGTTTCTGAGATATTCAAAGAAATTAGTGACAGTGTAGCGCACCAGCCGCGTAAATTTCATTTAACGTTATAGCAACCCATGGAAACAAAACTCAGTGATTTGTGTCAACTGACGTTTGTGAAAATCATTGTCAAAATTATTATTTACACGTACATTAAAGTGGTTCTGGATTCGAAATGGTTAATACTGACTCATTTGAGGTTATGTGGCGAAAATTAAATTTAATATGCTGCGTGAAAATGATAGTTTTTCATTATTCTTTATAAAATAACTTAAGGAAATTGTGTCTTGTGTCTCTTTCTAACAGTGTACAATGACATTTGTACCAAACCATATTCATTTACACTTCTAAATGTTGAAGTTAAAGCATTTTATTAGCTTTATTAAATAAGATTGAAATAATTCAAATTACTACAATAAAATATGAAAACACTTTCGATATTAAGTGGCATAGATCTGTTATAGTAGTTGCTTGCGAAGAATATTTGCTTTATAATCATTGCAATCGACATAAAATTGTCATATTAGTGGGAATCCATTGGAAGTACAAGATAAAGCCTTTCTTTCTGTCACCATATTGTGAAGAAAGAAAAGAAATCTTAAATAAAATATAAATATGCAATACAAATAGGTGAAATGATATCAATAATATGGATATATTTTCTTTCTGATTATTGTATATACAGTTGGTTGTTAAATTCATCAATTTAGAAAACATTTCACGATAAATCTTTTTCCATATTAAAATGTACTGCTCCTTGATGGACAAACCAACTAAGCAATTCATAATGATGTGAGTATGTAGGCTAATTAAGTCCATCTTATTGGTTCCTACTGGCCCATCCATATTATTTGTAACATGCGCGATGAGGAAACATTTTGTTTTTAAAAAATATAATTAAACGATTTTAAAGTTCTCTAAATAGAACACCATGCAACACAGAAATTACGATTAGTATAACGAAGTATAACGAAGCGCTATATAATTTTTATGAGATTGCTTTGTAACTGTGTTATAAAAATAATTTCTTTCTGTGAGAACGTTTATTCAACAATTCTATAAGTATATCCTGCAGACCTTACAGAAAAGTTTGAAGAACTAAATAGTTCTATAGAACGTTGCCCATTTTTATGGTACATATAAGAACGTTTTGAAAATGTTCTTAGAATAAAAATTGCTCTATAAAATTTGCTCTGGAAACGTTCTTGCGATTTTTATAGATCAGGAAATTATTAGCTGGTCAGGATCTTGCAAGATCGAGCAAGAACAAGGCTTTAAAGATATGTTTGTCTTGCTTTGTAAGAAAAGACTTACAATTTTTTTAAAATTTCTTCTCTCAACCTCACGATCTATAAAAGATGCAAATGCAATATGTAAATCCAATAATATCCTACAACACCACCCAAAGTGACATTCTATTTATTAAATTATTGTTGTTGTTTCTTGCCACGTGCAATCTATTGTAATAACAATGAAACTCTTTAAAACTAATTTAGTGGCTTGTTTTGAACTATTGATATGTTCGTAATGAAATCTACTTTCAATTACTAACATTAGTTTTTAATTATTGCACTCACCAATGAAATCTAATGAAATTTCTGCTAAGAACTTGTAGTAGTTCAAAAACTGATTTTAGGGAGTGCCATTGTTATTGCAATAGATTGTACATAAATCCCAATAGTATAAATGAATCTCCTGCCGATAGAAAACAATTACTGAGCAATTACAAATTTCAAAAGCAGACAGGTGTGAAAACACTTATCGACAAAGGTTTGTCTCAATAAACTCTATCCTCGCTAAAATAAACGATGCTGTGCGAAGTGAAGGCAGAATGGATTCCAAGAAGGGAGCATTCTGTGCCGGCGTCTTCCCGGAACAATGATGCGCCGGGACGGGATAAACAATAAGGCAGATCAAGTTGACTGTAAAAGACACTAGTAAATAATAGGGCCGATGGTTCAATCACAATGGCGCGGCGGGGAGCCACTCGAAGTTGGGTGTGTAGGACGGACGGAACGATCACAAAACCCAGCAGGTACCTTTCAATGAGCAGGCAAAAGGGCAAGGAATAGTTTACGCCTGGCAGTGGCAGAACAACCTACATCTACTTTGAAATAAATAGTAAGGAAAAGCAGCAAATGTGTTCATTTAGAAAAAAAATATATAATAAAATTGTTTCTTTAAAATGGTTCGCACCTCAAGAGTAATAATAAAAAAAGAAAGAAAGTGCATAAACAATGGCAATATCCTCCAACGTTGACAGTTGTGTTCATATTTATTATGGTATACAGTAATAAATATCATTTATTCACAATCACCTTATAATCGGACTTTTATCCACACATATGAACTGTCTAAAGTGATACTTTATCCACCAGTGAAATAAAGTTACTTTATTTCACTTTTTTTTAGAAAAAAGTAATAAACCTATAATAAATAAAATTTCATTTATTTACTTATTAATATTATTAATTATTTTCCCTTAATAACAGCCCTTGTAGCAATGTTGCCATTTTCGAAAATATCTATCAAAGTTTGTGAAGAATGTCTCTTCTTGTAAGGAATATCTATATTTTCCTTGCAATATCAAGTTTGTTAGATGGACTCCTCAACCTAATATTCTGCTACAGACGAGCTCTTCCATCCCCCATGTCATTTAATGGTTGTAAGATCAGCACCTTTATTGACCAATAAAATTGTTGCAGTGCACCTCATACAACGGTCAGTAGTGCTTCTCGATTTGCGATACTCAGAACTGAAGCAACTATTGAGGGATCATCGCCAATGTGTTAATTCCATCAAGCTGAAAAGTACATTAATTCATGTATCTTAAAAAGAGTATTTTTATTTATTTTTAGGTATTAATAATTTTGTGTGAAACTAACTACTCAGTGGACAAAAGCCCCAACCTGCGTTCAATTACACCCACAATATCTACCCATATATTCCTTATTATTAGCTTTCGTAACATTTTTTTACTGTTTTAGAAACGTATTTTAAGCTAATATAAGTCAAATCTCCTACAATTCCTATCAATGAAGTCATACGTATGTTCTCTGATACCAAACATCTAGGTATGCTAATGAACAATTCCACAGACAAAGCTCTATTCAATAATTATCTAAAGAAAATAATCTAATTTACTCACTTTATAAAAATCTAACTTCACTTTTTTGGCAGTGGGAACACGACAAATTCAACCACAATAGATGAGATCTGACCTATTTCTGCATTTTTAGGATTGCATCTTCAGGTGGTCTCCTTTAAGTTAAATCAAATATCTAACTATAAAAATTATTATAAAAATTAAAATTATTTGAAGTTAAATATCGACAATGAAAAAAAAGTGACATCCTGTCAATGAATTAAATATGACAATACCTACTTGAAAAATGTTCACCTTTTATGTAAAAGTTTTTATATATTTTAATAATAATAATATTATTAATACCTAAAAATATATAAAAACTTTTACATAAAAGGTGAACATTTTTCAAGTAGGTATTGTCATATTCAGGTGGAGACCACCTGAAGAAGCAATCCTAAAAATGCAGAAATAAGTCAGATCTCATCTATTGTGGTTGAATTTGTCGTGTTCCCACTGCCAAAAAAGTGAAGTTAGATTTTTATGGAGTGAGTAAATTAGATCATTTTCTTTAGATAATTATTGAATAGAGCTTTGTCTGTGGAATTGTTCATTAGCATACCTAGATGTTTGGTATCAGAGAACATACGTATGGCTTCATTCATAGGAATTGTAGGAGATTTGACTTATATTAGCTTAAAATACCTTTCTAAAACAGTAAAAAAAATGTTACGAAAGCTAATAATAAGGAGTATATGGGTAGATATTGTGGGTGTAATTCAACGCAGGTTGGGGCTTTTGTCCACTGAGTAGTTAGTTTCACACAATATTATTAATACCTAAAAATATATAAAAACTTTTACATAAAAGGTGAACATTTTTCAAGTAGGTATTGTCATATTTAATTCATTGACAGGATGTCACTTTTTGTCATTGTCGATATTTAACTTCAAATAATTTTAATTGTTATAATCATTTTTATAGTTAGATATTTGATTCAACTTAAAGGAGACCACCTGAAGAAGCAATCCTAAAAATGCAGAAATAGGTCAGATCTCATCTATTGTGGTTGAATTTGTCGTGTTCCCACTGCCAAAAAAGTGAAGTTAGATTTTTATAGAGTGAGTAAATTAGATTATTTTCTTTACATAATTATTGAATAGAGCTTTGTCTGTGGAATTGTTCATTAGCATACCTAGATGTTTGGTATCAGAGAACATACGTATGACTTCATTGATAGGAATTGTAGGAGATTTGACTTATATTAGCTTAAAATACCTTTCTAAAACAGTAAAAAAAATGTTACGAAAGCTAATAATAAGGAATATATGGGTAGATATTGTGGGTGTAATTCAACGCAGGTTGGGGCTTTTGTTCACTGAGTAGTTAGTTTCACACAATATTATTAATACCTAAAAATATATAAAAACTTTTACATAAAAGGTGAACATTTTTCAAGTAGGTATTGTCATATTTAATTCATTGACAGGATGTCACTTTTTTGTCATTGTCGATATTTAACTTCAAATAATTTTAATTTTTATAATAATTTTTATAGTTAGATATTTGATTCAACTTAAAGGAGACCACCTGAAGAAGCAATCCTAAAAATGTAGAAATAGGTCAGATCTCATCTATTGTGGTTGAATTTGTCGTGTTCCCACTGCCAAAAAAGTGAAGTTAGATTTTTATAGAGTGAGTAAATTAGATTATTTTCTTTAGATAATTATTGAATAAAGCTTTGTCTGTGGAATTGTTCATTAGCATATCTAGATGTTTGGTGTCAGAGAACATACGTATGACTTCATTGATAGGAATTGTAGGAGATTTGACTTATATTAGCTTAAAATACCTTTCTAAAACAGTAATTAAACAGAGTATGTCTTGTGTTCAGCAAATTTGGCGCAAAGAAATATATTTTCTGCATATTTCAACAGTATTGACGCAGAATTCTTTTTCTATAATTGAATTGAATATACATTTTCTTGAAATGGAGTCGAAGGTTTGTCCTAGACATAACCAAGTACTTTTTTGCTGTATCATTGCAGGGGTACTCTAGGAAATTCTTGGTAAATTGACAATTATCAGTTTCATCCCGCCGTTTTCTAAACTCTTTGTGGGTGTCTTCTTTGATAATTTCAACAAAAGCTGACAATGAAAGTATCCTGGAGGGACCAGGTCAAAAAATATTGAGACTCGGTGCTGATCTAATTATTATCTTATGATTACGTAAGATCGTGATTGTTACTCTCTGTGTAGACTCTGGTGGTATGACATAAAACCGGCTACGGGCAATTTCATTGGCGGAATAACCATAACCTACTAGTCCCGTTTGTATTATGGTAACATGCCTATCCATTGCCACTGATACCGGATCTGGAATAGATCCCACATCTTGTAATTATATTATTCGTAAGGAAAATAATACTTTTATCCACAATCACTCAATCATTTTATCCACTAGTGGTATAAAGTAACTTGATTGATGCATTTCTTGCAAAGAATATGTCTTGTATTAAGCGAATTGGGCGCAAAGAAATATATTTTTAGCATATTTCAACAGCATTCACGGAAAATCCTTCTCCTATAATTGAAAATTTTCTTGAAATGCCCGTTTGGTGTCAGGTATGGAAACAAGGAGGTAACTGTCAACGTCCTGTACGTCAGTAATTTTCAAATTTGTCAATTCGCAGCATCGACAGGCATCAGAAACCGCCATTACAATCTAAAATAATTCAAAGTTCACTATATACCTAACTTGGAAGCTTGGAATTTCAAAGACTGAAGGGGCTGGATCTCATGATAATCTATACTTGGTTTCGTCTGTTTTATGGACAAATGAAGCCATTTTTACGAAAGACGGCATTGCAAATTTTAATTAAACATCCCACACATTAAGAGAAGTTGGAGATTCCACCGATTTTCTATCAATATTTTTGGCGAAATTTTCAATGGACATTTATTAGAGTTGCAAGAACTTAATAATCGCATAAACGTAAATATAACTTACTAGAAGATATTCTGTTGAGTATTAGACAACAAATGTAAAACTATGTAACAAGATGCACCTCCTCACAACGGCAGAGCGGGCTAGATAACAATTTTCATGATCGATGGATTAGTCGGTTTGGTCCTGTGAGGTGGCCTCCAAGAAGTTATAACTTAAATCTGCTAGATTTCTCTTTATAGGGATTTTTAAAGTAATGCATTTACAGCGAAATAATTAACATTAGAGAACAGTTGCAAGACAATGGCTCCAAATCGAATTTGTGTAAACTTAAATATGCGCCATGTGTAACAATAGGTTTGTTCCAACAATAGCAAGAATCGATTCCGAACCGTCCAGAACTATTTACTTAGTTCGATTGTTAATTTTCGGCGAATGTGACGTAATTCTTAGACTATGCGTGAATTCGTGATTCATAATGCGCGATGCGTGGTTTGTGATGAATTCGTGAATAGTGCGTAGGCTTCTGTTCGTTAAAAATCTATTCATAAAATTGATAAATTTCTTTTAGCAAAAAAATCCGTTGGATGTTTTACACATGACTTTGACACTCCAGTCACTTTTAACGTAAACAATTGATTTCCTTTAAAAGTGAGCCTTTTACTGAAATTATAAGAATACTTTCCTGCAATAAAAAAAGTGATTGGTTTCAATATTAGTGGCGCAACAGTTTTTTTAAAAAAGGTTCACCATAGTGATGATTCCTTTTTCCTAAATTTGAACACCTTGTATCTTTCTAAGGAGGCATAATATAACAAAAAACTATAAAAACTTTGTTTTAGTAAGAAGAATCTTCAGTTAGTTTTTTTACATCTACTTGTGACTTACTGTTTTATACAGTTTACGCTAAATGTATATTTCTCTCTTGAAATTTTGCTGCTCCATGAGATCGATCATCTCTTCCACAGGTGTATAAGATGAAAAACTGCAGAGCAGTGGCATAACAAAAACCATTCTCGTAATATAATGGAGACGGAATTCCATTTCAGCCGGCCTCTCTCTTACTATTCTTCAGCCACCACTCAATAAAATAATTCAGCCCGGCCAACGCGATGTAGTAGTCGTTTGATGGTACGCCGCGGCAGTCTTCAGGAATTTAAGACAATTTTCCAAGCGCGGTAGTAGATTTAAAGCTACGTGTTTGTCGGATATATCTTTTGTTTTTTTACTTTAATCTAGGGTTGGTGCACAATGCGGAAAACAGGGTCGAAGTACGTACAACAGGGCCGTCAAGAGAGAGAGAGGGTCCTGGAACAAAAACTTTTGCCAGGCCACAATAACGTGAAAATTTATGTGCGTCTTTTCTTTAAATTTATATACTTAAGGCTACATGACGGCATTAAAATATTGAATATTCGTGGCATCAATATGTTGGACCTCAAGGGACGATCTATTTGATTAAACAGTGATACAAAATGAAAAATACACATATTCAATAGCACATTCATGTTTTTAAGAAATAAATAAATGAAACATGAAATATAGTCTGTTTGGAAATGAAATAGAGTAATAAATCCCCGAGATAAGAACCGGCCATGGGCGTGGTAATATTTCGTTTCAGGTAATTATCGGGTAACACTAATGCTAACAGGTAATGGGTGTACATTAGTATATTTTACTGGATACATTATAGGGAAGGAGCCAGTGTATTATGACAGATCAATCCAGTCTTCGAGCTGAATATACGAAGACGTGCTAGTGCAGTAGAGTAAAATTCGACTTGTGTTTAGTGACTATTGTGCCAGTGGATATAATATTGTTTGGGTAAAATGTCGAGCTTATCAGATTACGTACCTGCTAAAGGCGTGAAAAGATGTGCGCTGTCTCAGAATGAGAAGATTATTATATTAAATGTATTTAATGCATTGAAATACCAAAATCCTACCAACAGTGTTGACGACATCATACAAAAGTGTTCCAAAATGACAGGGATTGGAAAATCGACTATCTACAGATTTTTAAAGGTAACAAAAAATGAACAAAATACTGTAAATCCCCCAAAATCCTCTACAGGGAAGTCAAAAGTCGTTATATATGATTTCTTCAAAAATGTCATTTGCAGAAAAGTACACTCATTTTATTTTAAAAAAGAAATACTAACGTTAAACAAAATTTTAAGTGAACTTTCAGAAGACAACGATTTGCCAAAAATCAGTTGAAGCAAATTATGGGCCGTCTTGCGAGAGTTGAATTTTTTCTGGGAAAAGCAGAACAGGAAGTCAGTTCTTATCGATAAAGATGAAATGATTTGTTGGCGAAGATCCTACTTAAGATCAATTAGAAAATTCTGTGACGAAGGGAGGAATATTTATTATTTAGACGAGGGATATACTGTAACAAAAGTATGGCAAGATAAAAATGTAAAAAGTTTTCGACAAGCATTTTTGGATGGACTTTCAACAGGGTTCAAGGCACCTGCAGGTAAAGAGCGGGGTCTGTAATTGTCATGGATAATGCCAGTTACCATTCACGGCAGACCGAGCAGACGTCTACGACTGCTTGGAGGAAAGCCGATATAATTCAATGGTTATCCGGAAAAAATATTTCTTTTGAAACAAATATGGTGAAAAAGAAACTTTTGATACTTGTCAATCTTAATAAAGATCAGAAAAAATATGTTATCAATGAAATTGCAATAAATCGCCAAATAACGGTACTACGGTTACCACCTTATCACTGTGAACTTAACCCAATCGAATTAGTCTGGGAGCAGGTAAAAGGAGATATAGCGCGAAATAATACGACGCTTAAATTAAATGACGTGAAAATTTTGTTAAAAAATTCCTTGGATCGAGTAACTGCAAATAACTGGCAAAGATGTATACATCATGTACAAAAAGAAGAGGAGAAAATGTGGGAACTCTATAATTTAATTGACGTTACTGTGGAAGCTATCATTATCAATCTAGGAGACGAAGAAAATTCGTAAAAATATTCAGAGGATGAATTTTAATATACGTACTTTTTTATTTTCTTTATTGTACATTTATACAACACTACATTTACTCACTATAATTTGAATTTTCAAAATACATATATTTTTGTGTGGAATAAAAGTCTATTCATTAAAGTTAAATAAATATTTTGATAACAATACGGAATAATTTTATTTGAATTACTAAAAACCCTCTTAACCTGGTTATGATGCTTAAAGTTGCCTCATTACTTATAAGAGAAATGGACCGAGAAATTGAAGCGGCATAGACAAAGACGGATTGTCGGGGATTAAATTTTAGCTACCTGCTACAATTTAGTACGGTACGATCACACAAAGTTTTTTTAAATGTATACCTCATCTATACCGATAATACATAATATAAAAATATTGAATATAAGCACCCGTACTACATTTATTTACGATTTGCATACATAATAAGCTTTTATTACTCTCTTTCATTTCTAAACAGACTATAATACTTTAATACATATAAGGCACGGTCCCTACTTGCATAACACGGACCTGCAAAGCCTGTTCATGAAGGTTTCCATTTAGTGGAGTAACGCACACTAGACCAGCACCTACATGGACCGGTACCTGCAACGACCGTCACTGCAGGTCGTGCGAGTGACCTTCAATTTCTCTGCTTGGCCGCCTTAGTCCAACGTAAGTTCTGTTCCCACAAAAGTCAGGGATTGATTTCAAAGTGTTAGAAATATTCGACCAGTTAAGTTGTGAATGTGTCGCTGAACACTGCGCTGCGAAATGTGTTTTGGTGGCGAGAGTTCAAAAAAATTTTTTTTGTGACATTCGGAGATACTGAAAATGGCTTGTTGTATCTCTCCAATTCAGAAAATAAATTATAAAATTCACTATATAACCTTCTCCTTTTATTGATAGGGTGAACCCGAAACTTTTCTCGCTTTTCCCCTCCACCGCTTCATACATCATTAAAATAAAAAATATTTTTTCCGAGCTACACTCAACTACTACTAAAAAATTTCAAAACTTCTACCACACACATAAGCTGCACTAAAAGTTGCTGGTCCGTGGTCGACAGGTGTGCGAAGTCGTGCAGGTCCATGCACATGCAGCCGTAATGTGCTAGCTACCAGGAACTGCAAGTCGAAGCGTTTAAGAATCGACTTGCTCCAGAAGTAAGTAAATTAATCGCATGCTATTTGTAATCGCTCCAAAGAAAATATCCAAAAGCGAAGAAAATCATATGAATTACTCTTTAGAGGGGGATGAAATACATATAAATTAAATGGGACAACGTGTAACCAGCCTTGTTCAGATGCAATATGCAATACTTATAAATGAAATGTACACGTTATCACATTTGGAAATTTGTACCAACTGCGACAGGTATTATACAGACATATAGACTGCAAACTTCTACATATTGATCTGGACATTGTGTTCAGAATGGTGTAATAAAACAAATTTTACTTTAATACATACAACCCAAAATTTTTTAGAAACTATGAAGTGTTTTCGATTAATTGTTAGAAACTGAGACATTTAATAATACTAATACGTCAACGAATTTATACTATTTTATTATACCTACTAAGCTAGAATATAGTTGTTTAATCTGATATCCTTTTTATGTTTCTCATATTCAAACAGTAAAGAAAATACGAAGGAGATTTCGTTAAGTATTTAGCTTTGAAAGTGAACGATCAGTACCCAGTAAGAGGAGTAGATTATAATTATTTGATAAATAGGTTTGGTATTGAGTCTTTAGAAGTAAGGAGAAAATGTAATTCTTTAAATTTTTATACAATCTTCTGCATAATCATAGACAGAATGTACTTAATACTTTTGGGGCAAGAACTAACATTCTCTGAAGATCACCGGTTTATACTATGGGTAAAAATTTTAACAGCATTTCTCAACTATGCGATATTCGCAATTGTGAACTGAATATTATCAAATTAGTTCTCAAATTTTGAATGTTTTTTGTTATTGTTTCCTGATTATTTCTATTTATATCATGAATAATAGAAAAATTATGTACCTTGTTTACACTATTATTTCAAATTTTGTATGTATTCAGAATTACTCTGTAAATGGTGCTTGTACACTGTTGGACAAATAAAGCTATTATTATGTTTTGGATGAATTTTATATAATTTATGAAATAATAAGATAAATTTAAAAATTATAATAAAGTACGTTAAAAAATTTGTGCAAAGTGCAAAACCATACTTGAGAGGGCCCTACAATATGCTTAATTATACTTTAGCCTGTAGATCAGGCAACCCGTTATGCATATCCCGTGAGATCCTGGAGGACTCTTGAAATTTTGCATTTTGTGTCCATAAAAGTCCATGTTACGGTCACTGTCGCGTTTTTAATGCGTTATAGTCGGAGATGGAATTTTCTTCGAAATTTCAGTAGTGGCAAAAATAACTAGATAATTTCAAATTAATGCTTATTACATATACACATTTATGCATTGTTCCTTGAGATTAATAATAAAACGCAACATAGATAAGTTTAAAAAATAATGGTTGATGCATACATTTAAAAGTAGCTAATAGGAGAATATATGAGAGTCTGATTAGTTTGCTGCTTTTGAAAAACATTTACATGCATAATGAATTTTATAAAACGTTATTAAATATTTATAGTCGTATCTTAAAAATATTTATTCTCATAAAGCTCTTTCACCCATCAATACAAAATAATAATTTTTCATAGGTAATTATTCTTTCCACATTTATTTGAAGGATAGAGTAAGTTCTTTTTACATTTATTCTACTTTTTTCTGTATTTTCTGTAAGTACTGCCCTGAAATCCACATATTTGTACTAGACATAGTTTAATTTATGTAAGTAAATATTTTACAGGTTTTTTCATAACAATATTATAGTCAGCGGTTGAAATTGTAGACAGCGACGGCGATTGTAGACAGAATAGATAATATAAAAACACTATTGCTATTAAGCGTGTAATATTTTTATAAGAGATTACGCATTATTTACCTCATTATTACTGTGTCGCTTTCTATGCACAACGATACTATACTCACATTTACGGCACCACGATAAAGACTCAGTCAAACTGAAGCCCGATGTATTCTCTATCTCTGTTTATTGCATTGTGGAAAACAATACTTTGGTGTGTGTAAACCGTGACCGTTAGTACATGGCTTTGCCGAGGTTAGAACGCCATTAGAATATGCGTCCGTTGGGGGATTTGCTGCTATTCTCGGGGTGTTATTTCTATAGTTATATTAAATTATAAAAATAAATTATTGCAACCGTGAAGTTAACAAATAACAGTTAAAAATGGATCAAAGCGCCAGTTCTAGTAAAAGGTCTGTTAGTAATCGACATAACCTATGTAACGGACAATTGATAATAATAAAAAACGTATACGAAGGAACATGGGTAAGCGAAGGTTATACGGTATCAAAAGTTTGGCAGGATGGTAACGTTCGAAGTGTAAAAGAGAAGCATTTTTAGATGGATTTCCTACAGGATTAAAGGCGCCTTCTGGAAAAGGACGTAGGTTAATTAACACATATTGGAAGCGATTCGGGATTTTTAGAAAATGGTTTACATGTTTTTGAATCACGTAGGACGGGAGATTACCATTAAGATATGAACAGTAAAGTATTTGAAAAATGGTTTGAATCTATTTTATCATATATAGAACCAGGAGTAGTTGTTGTCATGGATAACGCATAGCAGAAGAGTCGAAAAGTTATAGTTATTTTAATAAATAGCGAACATACAGTGATAGTGAAGTTTGTTATTATTCTGACGTAATGCGTACTAATTTAGTGATAATGATAATATTCGTGTAAAACAATTACCTATATGAAATGTATAAATAGTCAACATCTTGTGGCGGCACGAGCCGGGTGGTGGTTGGTCATCGATGCGCAAGAGGGCATCTTTTTATAGGATATATAAGAATCTTTTCAGTTTCTAAATTAACTTAGGTACACCGGTACCTATACAAGATAAAAACTTTAAATTTTGAAATATTCTTATTATTTTTATTATCTAACGCCTCAAAATAGATAAAAACCGTTATATCACTGTTTCTACCCTACAAATAATTGATATTATGTAATGCAATTAATTTTGTATATTTTTATATATCTGATTGCTCCTCGCACGTTTCGCCCGTCGCGCTTGTCTACAAGCTAGCGATTAGTCACTGTCTACAATTTTGGAAGTTCATACTTATCTACTGGATTCCAAGAGACAATTTTTCCAACAAATTAAAACCTTACTCTTTCATATTTCAATTTATATTCTTTATTTATTTTATTTATCTTCAAAGTGCATGATTCCTCATTATACGACTCATTTAAAGATTTTTTAATAATCAATTCCTGAAAATAAAGGAAAATTAAAGATATTAAATACTAAATATGTAAAATATAACACCTATTTCGAAAGTTGTAGATTTTGAGAAAGTCTCACATACCGTATTCAATTTGAAAAAAAAACACAAAATGTTTGCCTTTGAAAAAGATAACATTTGGTACGATTTTGTGAACACCCTGTATGACATTTATAATAAAAAGCGACTACTGCAGAATTTACGGCTATCCTAGTATAGTAATATGTGTGATGATTGTTTAGGCTGTATCTCAAAAAACAAGCATATGAGCAAAGATCAAGCGTAACGCCGAAAATGTCATTTTTTATATAGTTGCTGCAATAATTCAGACGACTTACATCACGACTGTCATCACGCAATTGTTTCTATTGTCAACATAATTTTCGTTAGTCGGTCGCGTTATAAACAATCGTGTTTTGGAATTTAGTCTAATTTATAGATATATAGTTCAAACATTTATTGTAGTATACAGCGATTCAGTCATAATGTCATTAATTTTAATCACGTATTTGGAAGGCCTAATAAAGACAGAAAATCAAAAAAAAATTACCTGATCTTTCAAAAGATAAACGAATCATCCTATAACAATCAACATGACGAATGAAACAAAATAAATGGGCATTCTAAAAGCGACGAATTATTTTACTGATTTATACAAACTTTGTTTCTGAAAATAATTGATAATAAATTGTAATTCTAAATTTGGAAGTAAGAAAGTGCATTTTAAGTTAAAGCCTACTAAAGAAGCCGCTTACGTACAAATAGCATCACGCGATGAAATACGAGGCAGGCTAAACAGAAGATGTAAGGGAAGTCGGACGGTTGCAATGCGCTTAGCGAGACGGTCGAGTTGACTTGCATCTAGTGTTGCCCTTTAAATACAAAAAACGTTTCAACCTCTATTAATAATTTAACCTAGTGAGTATTGGATTATATTTCACTATTTATGTAATGAAATGTACATATAGTTTTATTATTTTTAGTTACAGTTTTTTAAATACTTTGATAATGTTAGAAATGGTGACGGATGTTGGTGGCATCTTCAGAGCAGACTAGAGACGAAGGGGGAAATACAAAAGCGCCTTGGTCGGGAGGAATAGCGGAATCAGCGATCAGGACCCGGTCACTACATTCGATATATAGATCCTAACGTAGTAGCACATTCGATTATTGTTAACTTAATTATTGCCCAACTTGAAGTAATATACTGCTTATAATGTTTTTTTAAATCTGTTTCAACTTTCTAACAATAAATTTATAAGGAATGATTAATTTGTTTGTATGACGTAACTCGTCTGAATTCTTGCTGCAACTAGATTAATACGGAAACGGCTATTTTAAAATGTTATGCTCCAATTATATTTTAGCGATAAATCAACTGTGCCGCAGCGATGACTCACCCTGTAGGTACTATCTACTATTGTAATATTAATGACACTCACTAAAATGAATTTTGCAATATCTTTTGAACTTCTGACGTATTCATATTGAAATCTGCTTTAAATTTTTAACATTAGTTATTAGTAGTTTCACTTTCCAAGAGAGATTTAATGAAATTTCTATTCAGAACTTCCAGAAATTCAAAAACTGTTTTAAGAGAGTGTCATTATTATTGCAAACGATTGTACATATACTAGTAATACGTACTAATTAGTGTCTACACTAATATTAATGAATAGGTACAGGTATTAGTCATCGTTATACTGAAATAATATTACGCATAAATAAATAACTAATTCTAAATGATTCTTTCCTTTGTCTAAAAATTTTTGGTACGCACCTATATTGCATCGAGTACTTGATGTAAAAACGATGAATTGATGTATTTCTGCCGCTGCCTACATTAACATCGAACACGTGTCGTAAGTTATGCAACGTCTGTTTGAATTATAGGTTTCGGGCAAACTTCAAATATGATTGGTTGTCAACCGACATATGTTGTAAAATAATATTCACAAAGATTGAGACACACGATGAAGTGCTGAACTGAATTTAGCATAAATATGAATCACTGATGAAGGTAAGTGTAAAGAAGATTTTTACCCACTGGGAAAATAAGGGCAGTACAATCGATATACAAATATTAGGGTTGTTTTTGCAGCAGTTGGAAACGGTTTGAAATTGTTAGAAATATTCGACCAGTTACTTAAAAACTTAAAAAAGCGTTAGGCAACAAATAGTTGGACGGACATTTCTAATAGTTTCAAACCGTTTTCCACTACCGTAAAAACAAACCTTATAAGAACAAAATACAGAACAAAACAAAATACAATATACAGGGTAAACCTTACATAAGTACAAATATTTTAACCAGCAGTACAGTTCATTGTGTAGAACACATAATTAATAGTTTTTTTGAGGACCGCTGATCCAGAAGTCATGATGGATGTGAATTCCACAGCGTTGCCACTCTTACACTAATGTGTTCGAATAGGCTCCAACAAAGTTAACTAGAATTTTTAGACATGAAGAAGAATTCAAGCATTATTGACATATGTTTATTTATGAAAATATTAATGGTCATCTCCTTCCCTTTGCCATTCCTACCTCACCAATAAATTGAAATTTAAATATAAACCAGATTCTCTACTCACAATCATAGTTATCCAGAATTTGTTCATCATCCATTTTTACTACACTCCAATTGATTTATCACAATACGTTATCGTTATCACTATCACCGATTATCACTACTTGACAAACATGCTTTTAACATGTCAACCTTATCACTCTTTGAATAATGCTCCATATTTTATTTAATCACACTGTATTTTACGGGAAATGTTTATTAAATACATAAGAGAAAAACACTGTCCGTGAAAATAATAAGATGATTTAAATACGTTAAATGCGTCAAGCAGTGTATTACTTAAAGAAACCATTAGTTCAGTTCGGTTTCAGAAGATGTAAAAGTATCTCATATTAACTTTCAATTTACGTGTAATGAAATTATCAAATCCCTTTCCACACATATTACATGTTTTGTTTCCACTTGTAACTTGCCACAGTTTATTCCTTTGCTCTGAACCATACTTGTGCACCGGTATCAATCATAGTTTTTTTTATTATTCTTCATAAAATAATTTAAGGGTATAATTTGTGACAATCTTTCTAACAGTGTACAATGGCATTAACTTCTATGTGGATAACTGTTTAAATAGTTTTTCAGTAAGTACGTGAGTCTTTATGCACGTTAATAGATAATTTTTGGAATCATTGAACAAAGTAACTTCCTAAACACTTTAATTGATAGTATCGAACTTACGGAAATTCATATTTTAATCGTTTATGTTAATTTTACTTTACTAGTTGTTAAAAACAAGTTTTTTTTTTAATTAGAAACAACCGCAAAAATTGAATTTACATTAAACAAGTATTTATCTTACAGACGATATGGCAACCTCGCCTTTCAGTAAATCATATGGGTTATTTTATTAGGTTACGTCAGTAGTCTATCTGGTCAGCGGTCCTCAAAATGTGGGTATTTTTTTGAAATTGTAAGTAAATATCTGAAATTTTTAAAAATGACTCGCTCTAATGACAAACTACAACTGCAGTTAAAATATTTGTACTTATTTAAGGTTCACCCTGTATGTTAAAAATGAAGGAGATATACACTTCAACTCAAAATTTAAAAGCCTGTATTTGACAATGCAATTTGGATGCGGCAATAAAATTGCGGGGATTTTGTTGCGAGGATAAAATTGCATGGTTATTATCACATTATCACTAGGCCTCGAAACTTGTCCCGTAACTGCGGTTTATCAGGACCGCACTGAAGTGTATACTTGTAAAAATTTATTAAACATGGGTACTTACATTGAACTGGTGTTATGTCATTTCTAGTGACTCACATCGCCGGTATCTCATCGCGTATGCAATAACACATCATCACAATAGGCTGTAAGCTGTAGTTTGGCAAAACTAGAAAACTATTGTCTTCAGCATTCACATCACCCCACTAAAAAAATCGTACTTTCACATATCACGGCCCCACAATCCTGTCAAACTGTCAGACACTATTTTTATTATAGCTTCTGCATTTGCATGTTCTAGTACTTTTGATGCGATTAGATGAGATGTTGTGGCAAATTTTTCTTTAAATTTGTAGTGCCAACACTAGCACTAGCATTGAAGAACTACTTATATAGTCTGTTTGGAAATGAAAGAGAGTAATAAAACCCCGAGATAAGAACCGGCCATGGGCGTGGTAATATTTCGTTTCAGGTAATTATCGGGTAACGCTAATGCTAACAGGTAATGGGTGTACATTAGTATATTTTACTGGATACATCATAGGGCAGGAGCCAGTGTATTGTGACAGATCAATCCAGTCTTAGAGCTGAATATACGAAGACGTGCTAGTGCAGTAGAGTAAAATTCGACTTGTGTTTAGTGACTATTGTGCCAGTGAATATAATATTGTTTGAGTAAAATGTTGAGCTTATCAGATTACGTACCTGCTAAACGCGTGTAAAGATGTGCGCTGCCTCAGAATCAGAAGATTATTATATTAAATGTATTTAATGCATTGAAACACCAAAATCCTACCAACAGTGTTGACGACATCGTGGAAAAGTGTTCCAAAATGACAGGGATTGGAAAATCGGCTATCTACAGACTTTTAAAGGAAACAAAAAATAAACAATATACTGTAAATCCCCCAAAATCATCTAAAAGGAGGTCAAAAGTCGTTATAGATGATTTCTTCAAAAATGTCATTCGCAGAAAAGTACACTCATTTTATTTTAAAAAAGAAATACCAATGCTAAACAAAATTTTAAGTGAACTTTCAGAGGACAACGATTTGCGAAAAATCAGTAGAAGCAAATTATGGGCCGTCTTACGAGAGTTGAATTTTTGCTGGGAAAAGCAGAACAGGAAGTCAATTCTTATCGATAAATATGAAATTATTTGTTGGCCAAGATCCTACTTAAGATCAATTAGAAAATTCCGTGACGAAGAGAGGAATATTTATTATCTAGACGAAACTTGGGTCAACGAGGGATATACTGGAACAAAAGTATGGCAAGATAAAAATGTAAAAAGTTTTCGACAAGCATTTTTGGATGGACTTTCAACAGGGTTCAAGGCACCTTCAGGTAAAGGGCGAAGATTAATAGTGACACATATAGGTAGTGCCAGTGGTTTTGTAGATGGTGGTTTACTTTTATTTGAATCTAAAGATACAGGTGGCTATCACGAAGACATGAACACAGATGCTTTCGAAGAGTATTTTACACAGATGTTGGATCTTATTCCTCCGGAGTCTGTAATTGCCATGGATAATGCCAGTTACCATTCACGGCAGACCGAGCGGACCCCTACGACTGCTTGGAGGAAAGCCGATATAATTCAATGGTTATCGGGAAAAAACATTTCTTTTGAAACAAATATGGTGAAAAAGGAAATTTTGACACTTGTCAATCTTAATAAAGATCAGAAAAAATATGTTATCGATGAAATGGCAACAAATCGCCAAATAACGGTACTACGGTTGCCACCTTATCACTGTGAACTTAACCCAATCGAATTAGTCTGGGCGCAGGTAAAAAGAGATGTAGCGCGAAATAATACGACGTTTAAATTAAGTGACGTGAAAATTTTGTTAAAAAATTCCTTGCAACGAGTAACTGCAGATAACTGGCAAACATGTGTACATCATGTACAAAAAGAAGAGGAGAAAATGTGGGAACTCGATAATTTAATTGACGTTACTGTGGAACATATCGTTATCAATCTAGGGGACGAAGATAATTCATCAGAATATTCAGAGGATTAATTTTAATATACCTACTTTTTTATTTTCTTTATTGTACATTTATACAACACTACATTTACTCACCATAATTTGAATTTTCAAAATACGTATATTTTTGTGTGGAATAGAAGTATATTCATTAAATTTAAATAAATATTTTAATAATAATATTGAATAATTTTATTTGAATTACTAAAAACCCTCTTGTTTTGAAATGCTGTTTTTATATTGTTTTTCGCAACAGGAGAAAGTTATGCAAGTCTGCAGTATAGCACACGTATATCTCAATGCGCCCCAAGAATAATCCCAGAAACATGTGAGACCATTTATTGTGCGCTGAAGGATAAGTTTTTAAAGGTAAAGAAAGCAAGCCAATTTTCTTAATTTATTTATTGTGGTTAACAAAATTAAAATTGTATATTGAAAAATAAAGCTACTTAACCGTAATAAACTTAATTAAAGGAAACCAATATAAAAATGGTAACTCTGTCGCTCCACTTTTGATATTATTTTTAACACCTGTGAATTAAAAAAGAAAATAAATAAACTGCTTTGTTTCATTTGTACTATGATAAGTATTGTTTATATGGGTAAATAAATCAATTTCTTTTACCTCATTTCTTCCACCAAATACTAATTTCTCAAGTTATTTTCCTTTTTTAACATCCTCTACTGTGCAACCCTCGCTGATGGCATTTATTACAGTAGCTATTTTTTTGTACGCCTCCAATCCTTTCTGTATTCATGATGCAGACTGTTATATAGAGTCCATGTTCTTCGTATTCTGATATTAGTAATTTCCACTCAAACTTGCGTTTCACTATCTTGATATTCAGTTGCTACTTTATAAAACATAAAGTGTTCCTATTATTTTTTATAAAATGTCAATTATAAAAGGAATACTTTATAAAATATGATCTATTACACATATTTCTTATCAAATATCTTTGTTAAATATCGTTTACAGTCTAATAACGGCCTAACACATGCTTCAACAACCTAAAAAACTGCAGATTAGCGAAAATTCAGACAGTGATGTCTAGACATCATCTGGTTGTGTAAATATGAGCAAAGGCAAGTGAACCATATTCGTCATTTCTTATGCATCGGCTCATTATAATTATTATTTCAATATGTCTCTAAGAAATATGAACTGCGAGATGAATAATTAAATATTTTTATAAATATCCAGAGCTGAAAATATGTATATCGTTCATGCTGAAATAGAATAATAGTATGTTTAACATGTTATTATTCCACGAATAATTTTTGTCAGGAAACTGACTGAAAACCACCCCAGGAGGCATTGCGATTGGCATACAGGGTTTTCCAAAATACCGGTGTAGACAGCAGCCAAAAATAGCAGCCAGGCGCTACGGAAACACCCGAATGATCATAGACGTTCGTTGAGATAGAACACGGTAACATTTAGCATATATTTAAAATATCCTATATAAAACATTTTTTTTTGTAATTTTCTCAATTTGAACGTAATATAATACCGAATACTAATTTTGAAGAAAATGACATGACAAAAAAAAAGGATAAGATAATTGGTTACAGCTGGAATTCAAATAATACATAACAAATACATTTGTAGTTCGTGCAGCATGAGGGCACGACAAAAAGCACTTTTTCAAAAATCTTTGAACTCAGTGGCATCAATTCGCAAGCCGTCAAAATGGTGGAAATTTTGGTAAATTAAAAATTCGATAGTTCTAAAATGGAAACCCGTCACTTTAACAAGTTGTAACTCGGCAGATAAATATTTTATAAAATTATCAATTTTCTGATACCTATGTCGTCCACTCGCAACCCGCCAGAGGGGTGGAAATTGGGATAAATTGAATATTCAATATTTCTAAAATAGAAACCCGTCATTTTAACAAGCTGAAACTCGTCAGATAAATATTTTATAAAATTATGAATTTTCCGATGCCAGTGTCATCCACTCGTAAGCCGTGAGAGGGGTGAAAATTGGGGTAAATTAAAAATTCAATGTCTCTAAAATGGAAACCTATCATTTTAACAGGCTGTAACTCGCCAGATAAATATTTTATAAAATTATCAATTTTCTGATATGTATGTTATCCACTCGCAAGTCGTCAGAGGGGTAAAAATAGGAGGAAATTAAAAATTCGATGTCTCATAGAAACTCGTCATTTTAACGGCCTGTAACTCGGCAGGTAAATATTTTATAAAATTATCAATTTTCTGATACCTATGTCATCCACTCCCAAGCCTCCAGAGGGGTGGGAATTGGGGTAAATTAAAAATTCGATGTCTCTAAAATAGAAACCCGTCATTTTAACAGGCTGAAACTCGCCAGAAAAATATTTTATAAAATTATCAATTTTCTGATACCTATTTAATCCACTCGCAAGCCCTCAAATTGGGGTAAATTAAAAATTCGATAGCACGTTTGTACACATCTAGTAGTCATTGGCTACTCAAAGCTGGGCCTGAATACAGTCACAAGTAGAAAGCAATCCACTATACTGAGAGTATCTGTGTACTAATGCCCTGACTATATATAGCAAACAACCACAGTTAGTCGTAAGTGGCGCCATCAGACATATATCAGGTTCGAGCTTGTTAGCTCTCATCAGTATGCCACAGGTGAGGCCAACGACGAGCAACCCTGGCTGTTCATGTTCCGTTATTACCGACGGAAGATATAAATAAGTACGCGAGGCGTAGCATGTAGTGTTTACATTTGGTACGCACTGATTACTCAATGTTGGGCCTCAATAAAGCTAGAAGCAGAAAGTGACCCACTACACTGTAGATACTATTGAAGTCCCTATTCGGACATTAAAGTCTGAATACATATATTAAAGTCTGAATTCAGACTTTAAACTCTGAATTAAGACTTAAGACCAAAAAAATAATAGTAGGATGAAACCCATTGGAAAAGGAAGAGAATACAATAAAAATGAAAGGAAAAATAATTTACGGGCAATCTGAGGTCGGGAAGTAAAAAACGGTTTACCTCGATTTCTGGCAAAACTACAAGTCCTATGGAAAAAAGTTAAATAGCAAAGTTGTAGGTAATAAAAAGATCTACAACTTTTATATTTACACTTTTTTCACATAACCTCAAAATTTATGTGAAAAATTCAAATAACCAAGTTTTTGGTTTTTTATTTTTATCTTTTACAAAAAATAATTTTTTTCACGATATTTGGTGAAAATTTACCTTTTTATGTCTCAAATACACTGTAATTTTTTTGATTTAAAATATTTATTTTTTTCATCTTATTTTGACTTAATATCGAAAAAGCACCCAAATTTTCAATCGAAAATTCTCACCTCAAAATATCTGCTTTTGGTGAGCTTTTTGTTCGTTGAAATCTCTACTTTCTGAAAGTGCAAAAAAATATACATTATTTTGGTAAACGTTCTCAGAAAATGCAAAGAAACGAAAAATATTGTAGATGTTTTATTAAATTAACTTTATTAACTTCTTTAATTGTTAATTATAGTAGTATATTTCGACTTGAAATTTTTTTGTTTATCAGTGCAATATGGAATCTTACGTTTTCGAGTAATTAAAGTATAAATTTTAATAAATAGCTCAAAATTGTACATAATGATTAAAAAAAAAATTCGAATTCGAGTTTGTCGCATCATTTCTTTGTTTTTCCTGAGAACATTTACCATAGTAATGTATATTTTTTTACACCATAAGATAGTAGAGATTCCAACGAACAAAAAGCCAACCGACTTTTTGAAAAAAGCAGATATTTTGATGTGAGAATTTTCGATTGAAAATTAGGGTGCTTTTTCGATATTAAGTCAAAATAAGGTGAAAAAATGTGAAAAAAGTTACAATGTATTTGGGACATAAAAAGGTAAGTTTTCACCAAATATCGTGAAAAAAAATTATTTTTTATAAAAGATAAAAATAAAAAACCAAAAACTTGGTTATTTGAATTTTTCACATAAATTTTGAGATTATGTGAAAAAAGCGTAAATATAAAAGAGATCTTTTTATTACCTACAACTTTGCTATTTAACTTTTTTCCATAGGACTTGTAGTTTTGACGGAAATCAAGATAAACCGTTTTTTACCCTTAAAAACTCACCCCCTTCCACTTGCCGACCTCAGATCGCCCGTAAATTATTTTTCCTCTCATTTTTGTTGTATTCTCTTCCTTTTCCAATGGGTTTCATCCTACTATTTTTTTTTTTCACTTTTTACCATTTTCTAAGGCTTCAGCACTGGTCTAAAACGATAGACCAGTACAATAAAAACTGAATAACAAAAATACTAAATGTAGCTAGACAAAATCGTTAAAAATTAGTGGGCAAGGTGGATAGTGTTCAGGTACTCCTGCACCGATTAAAAGCAGTTTTTAAGTAAATATTTCTTAATAGTTTGTTTAAATTTGCGTAGAGTTAAATAGCTTCTAGTAAGATATTATAAATATTTAACTGAAGGATGTTTCTAGATGACAATGTTAATCGAAAACGTGACAGTCGCAAATAGCTGGTGTTACGAGTGCCATACTGATGTACTTATGAAGGTGTTTTTATTTTTATTTTTCCAATAGCTGGTAATATACAAAATGAGTTGGCAAAGGCATAACCTTTAATTTTTCAAAATAAGGCTGACAATGCTGAAAATAATTTGCGGTAACAATACATCTGATGACCTTTTTCTGCATTCTAAACATTTGTGCAACGGAATAAGAATTGCCCCAGAGAGTAACACCATAACATATATGAGAGTGGAAGAATGAAAAGTAAATTTTTAAAAGATAACTGATTAAAATTAGGTTTTAATTTACGAATAATGTATAAAAAAATGACAGTTTCTTCCTCAAAGAAGTAACGTGAGGTGACCAATTTAAACGATCATCAATAGTCAAACCCAACAATTCTATAGACCCATTCGAAATGTGATAATCGGAGGAAAAATGTATACGTTGGGTTTTATCGAAATATAATTTCGATTTCATGTACAATTTATTGCATACTGTCACACTGTAAAATAACAATATCTTTTTAGTGAGATTTGCGGTCCAAAACAACGAATCGACGGTCGTCGTCGACTGCTAGACTACCACGCAATCCTCTCTCGGCGCACCGTCTCGACGACGGCGAGGCGAAGAGCAGAGAGGCAGAAGAACAGCACGTACGTAGTATCTCAGCCACTTCATCTTTAAAGCATCTCCTACACGCCCTGAACTTTCTTACCTCAGCGGACCAGCTGGGCCGTCGGCGGTTTGCACCGCCTGCGTAGCATCCGCTCAGTGTGGTCCGCCGCTCGTAGTAACCCCACCACATTCCAGTAGTAGCGTAGTAGTAAAGCGAAACGCGTACGCATAGTCGACTTGATCAGCACTATAGTAACAGTTTGATACGTATTTCTGCATGCTGTAAGCAAAAAAGCAGTGCGGCGCCGGCTACTGTTTATATTTAAATTGCGGCGGGTCTGACAGGTCAGGCGGAGGTGTACGGTACAGAGTGTTTGCCTTCCAGCCGCACGGATGGTAGCTTTGGGTTATTGACAAGTCCTTGGTAATTTTAGTGCTGTCTTCTCTCAAGTTTTGCTGTAGACTTTACGACTTTCAGGGATTGGATATTTCACAAGTAAGTGGAATATGTTTATTTTACGATATAGTACGTACTCGAAAGCCTGTATTGATAAATGGAGGGTGAGGTAAGGGCTTTATAACGACGCAAGGACCATATACAGCGTGTTTTCTTTTTCAAAATATATTATAGTCTATATCATCGATATAAGGAAATAAAAAAACGCCATAAGGAACTGCCATAAAAGGATTCCACGTCC
This sequence comes from Monochamus alternatus, assembly GCA_037114965.1. Classification (NCBI taxonomy): domain Eukaryota; kingdom Metazoa; phylum Arthropoda; class Insecta; order Coleoptera; family Cerambycidae; genus Monochamus; species Monochamus alternatus. The sequence continues at coordinate 112,798,615 of CM073426.1, read as the reverse complement.
AGCTGGTCAGAAGTAGACAGAACCGTATTTACTTTAGATACATATTCACTCAATTTCTCTAATAATAATTTAAATTAAAATATAAATTATAATAATTAATGTAAGTAAATGTGACTATTTAGAAAAAAAAACAAATGCTAATTACATATATTGATTAAATATTCGATATTATTTCGCAGCAAGGACCACGAGGAGGTAGAAGCGCTCTCTACCAGGAGGGTCCAATTAAAACTGGATAGGGTAAGGGTATATTAGGGGAACAAAAAAAAAGCAGAGATAAAATAATAACTAATAAGTTAAATTAGGTATACCTCTATACCAAATAAAAGAAATATTTTTGGATGTATGTATTTATATCCTAGTGATATATAGACACAATATGTAATAAAAATAATATATTTCCAGTATACTTCATATATCGCATAACAATGTCACAAAAAAAAACAGCAAAAAAATTTACGTATACATCATAATAGAAAAACACACTAGCACTAACATGCGTCAGAGTCATTCATTACTAACGTCACTTGTATCGCATTCTTTATCAACAGTTGTGATGAAATCAATTGATGAAGCTTTATTGTCTTCCTCAATTTTTATGACATGCCTGACGCATTTTTTTAGGTCGCTTTAGGCTCGCTTCTTATAACATTTTTAACTGTTTTATCAAATTTTGGAAATGTATTATTTCTTTGCAGGTCTCTTTTTAATTGGCTACATATTAATTCAATGGGATTAAAAACACAGCAGTAAGGATGCAACCGTCAGTAACGTATTTCTTTGCAAAATTATTGTTTCTGACTACATGCAGTAACTTATCTTTCTTCAAACTAGCATTGTACGTAATTTTTTTGAAAAATTCTTTTCTTTGTGCCAGTATCGGAATTGTTTCTGAAAGTATTGAATAATATGGAACATTGTCTAATACCTACTCTGGGGTTGTAAAGCATGCAATCATTCAATATCTCGGTATCTTACTCGGCAAACGACAAGAAGTAACCGTCAAAATGGATTTATTCGGGATATTTTCACAACGTAATGCTAATAATACAATATATATTAACTAAATAATAATTTGGCGACTTCTGTTGTTCTGTGTGTGTTCTGTTGGAAAGAACAATGTAAAGTTTGATAGGCGACAGATGGAAATAACTTACAGGACTTTGCTGTTCGAAGTTACGCGGCGCGAATAGGTGTTAGTACTTCCACTCACTCACAACACAACACTGAATGTATTATGTATTTGCAATACTAATTTATAATAAGCCAACGATAACAGTAATTAAAAAATACCCTAGTATATCACGAAAGCATAAATTATTATAGTACGTTCGAATCTACGAAATCACCTAGTACTGTCCTGCACTGCAAGCAAAGTAACCAAGTATTCTTTGGGTGGTATTCATAGTGTGTCTCCAGTCGCCGGAGAGCGGTCTCCGTCCCGAAATTTTGCGAATTTTATAATAAAATTCAAATAATTTCGGACGGACAATGAATACAGTGTACTGTAACAGTGGTATCTTATATCTTCTTCTCAAATAATGTGAATTACTACATGAAATTCGCTTAATTTCAGTACGGAGACCGCTCTCTGGCGACCGGAGAAGGACTGTGAATGCCACTGTTTGTCTTTCTTACGTTACTCAAGAACGACGTATGTCGATGAGTTGATAGACAAGAGACTGCACAGTTACCAAGTTTGTTGCCTACGATTAATAAAATTAAATGATTTCTTAAAAAGGTTATTGCGAATTTACGATGTGCTAATATGTCATATTTGATATCTCTTAAAGGATTAAATTTTGTAAAGACAAGGACCCATTTCCATGATATACATAAAGCGGCTATCTTGTTTATATGAAATGTTACAACGCATTCCAAATAACGCCTTGCCGATATAAGTTTTTATCTCGGTTTTTATATTCGAGCAGTGCGATCGACTGGGTTGAAATAAACACTGATCGATGGCGAGATGTAAAATATTTCCTTAATAGTGTCACGGAATTTGCCCCGCTCGCACCCAATTCGACGACTACGGTATCGCGAAATGCTGAGATTGCCCCGATCGCCCCTACGCGATTCTGGTAAACAAACAAATTGCCGTGTATCGAGGCGGGACTGGAAAAATGGCGAATCGACGAGAAGCGTTCGAGTCGTTCGAGAAAATGGATCTAGAGATACTAGAAAATACCTGGAATATCCGTTTGGTCTATAAAAGAAGAATAAACGGCCTAGTTAGTCAGTTTTGAATTACAGTCTTGAATTGGAGTGTTTAGTTAGAAATTTCCTGGAGATTCAAAGTGATTTAGATAGCGATTAATGAAATAAGTGTTTAGTTGAGTTTTAATTAGTGTACTGAGTAGCTAAAAAGATAAGTGATTAATTAATGGATTGTTGTTTTTCTGGTAAAAGAAAAAGTCGGGGAAATCCGTAACAATAATATTGAGTTAGACGACTTTAATAGGTATGATATATAGAATTATGTTAATATACTATGCATATATCCACATATTCTAATGATTTTCATGTCACTTGCTTGCAATTATATTGCACTACTCTATTCCACTATTTACGGTCAATGTTTTTTGAAATTTTTTATATTTCCTTATATCAATTATACCTACTACTACACGTTTTCCAGTGCTTTCGAAAAGTAACGAATAAATTCATTATGATTTGAAATTGAGAAGTTCTCGAAAAAATCTCCTGGTACGTCGGTTTTGTTTTTTAAAAAGGCACTTTTTGACATACTACCCATATTTGTGACGTCATCGTTCGAGATATGACGTCATCGACAAATAGCATCCCCCAATTTTGACCATGCCATTTGAAAGAGCGTGTCATTCTACATACATACATCATGAAAAATTATGGTGTTACATAACAAAAATTTCAAGAAAATAATGTTTGAAGATTTTAAAATTAAATTTTCACAATACTATGCACCATCATTATGAACTGTTCACTGTCAGAACCATAGATTTAGGAAGAGGGTGATAGCCAAAGACTATTACGTTGGTTGGTGTAGTTTGATTTTCGTAATATAGGTGTCTGTACCAAGGCCGTATTTAATATAATGCTGTTACTACTTTTGGTCCAAACAAAAATGTATCTAATAACTATTAATTTTTGGGTAACAAAAATTTATGTAAATTGGGAATAAAATAAAATGTGATATTATTTACGAGAACTTGATGCTTCGTTGCTGAAGTTTTATTTACAATTATAATTTTGGATTTCCTAAATATGAAAAAATAAATGATTTTTGGATAACTACACTAAATTTACGGAAATAGCACATTTTTCAATATTCTAATGTGTGCCATTTTCATATAGACGAAATAAAATATTAAGGATAATCCTTTGTCAAAATTTTAATATTCATTTTAAAGAACAAAATGTATTTACTTGTTACTATTTAAATCCAATTAAGCTAATTTCATCTATATATTATGTAACTATCTGAGTCTGTAACTGATATATCTCACCTAACTATCTCAGGTCACTATATTTACAACAAAAATGTAGACAAAAGTAGAAGTTTAAGAGAGGTATACAATAAACTACCTACTTACTTTTATTTAAGGGTCACTAACATTTACGTTTTATATATTTTAAATTTATAATAAAAATGTTTGAACAGTATTTACTGCTTTCTTATCTTTCTATAGACTATTATACACTACATATAGAAAATATGTATATATGTACTTCATGATGATAATTCACCTAATCTTAAGTAAAAATAAATGATAGTCAACAAATAAATTAACATAAATTAACACAAATCCGTAATCATAATCATTGAGATTTTCATTTGTTTTATTAATTCCGAGATGAATTCCCAAAAATTTTAGACTCATATTTCAATTTTCTAATCTTTTCTTCGGTGTATAACTATAAAAATTTACATATTACCGATATTGAATAAAAATTGTCTAATTTTGTATAGGTGACATAACAGGTACAAAATGTCTTCATCGAAAAATATTTTGTCAGAGCACAGGATGTTGATATTGAAAAAAACTAAAATTGCGCATTTTTTTTTCAAATCTGATATGGATAGTACCAACGCAGGCTTGCATCATGAGGTAGAATTTCAAGTAAATTACAAAAAACAGTAAGCGGGAATCCATTTTTGGGATAAAAATAAATGTTACACCACTGTGTAAAGCAGAAATTGAGGCTTGCGGTGGTCTCACTACACCAAAAATCAACTTTCTTAGCATAGGTATACGAAACGTTGAATAGTTTCAGCTTTCCTAGCATAGCAGCATAGTATATTAGCACAGCATAGTAGCATAGTACTATAGCTATCGGTGTTCGGCTGGCTTTACTATTTCCTTTTGCTTTGATTTTGATTGCACAAAGATAAATAACTATTGATCTATAGCGGTGTTTTGGGTTATAATGAAGACAGCAGTTTTGTAAGCGATAATTTGCCAAACGTGGATGATTTTATGTTCATGGAATTTATGCGATCAAATGACTGTTTTAACGCTGACATTGGAAGAATAAAGGTATAATCGTAAGTTTGTTATATTCCTTTACTTAGCACTATGATAACAAATTATAACTTTTATAAAGTAAATAAGTCAATTAAAGGTTTGAGCAAATGTATGGGTTAGGTTATGAAATAAAATAACTTAGGTACATCAATAAGTATACATAGCTAATACTTTTAATAATAATAGTATATTTACTTCCTTACTTAAGATTATTTAATATTTCTTTTCTAGTTTTGCATTCAATCCTACTGGCAATTAAATATTTAATAAATTTTAAAATACTTTCCCAGGTTTCCTAATAGATCTATCATTTTAAATTAAGAAACAGGAGACAAAAATCACACAAAAATGCTGAAATAAACGCCAATATGCATTACAATCCGCACGTTATTTTATTAGACTATGTTTGTAAACAAATAATATGACGTCACAGCATCAATATGGCCGCCGTTACGTCAAACGTGTTTTATGTTATGGTAACTTTAATAGCTATTTATGATATACGTGTTAAAAGTAAGATTTTATTTTGTGAGTGAAGATGAGCGTAGTGAGTTTTTTAACTTCACGAACAAAATAGAATCACTTTTAACACGTATATCATACACTATTTTTTCTACAAAACAATCGGAAGAACTTTAAACACAATAAAAATAAAAAATCAAAAAATACCACACAGATCGCAATGTTTATGAACCAAAATTTTCGTAGCAACCAGTGCTGTTGTTAGTTATGGAAAAAACGCAGAAATATTGACAGCATTTTCTAGTAATATTATAAGTATAATGAATAATCTCGATAATGAGCGTAACGAATCCATCCCTGCTGAAATCGAAGAAGCCGCCAGTCGAGCAACATTGGAATTATTGCCGGCGAAATCAAAGGAACAGTACGAAATCGCTTATAGACGCTTTTCTGAATGGTGCAACATTAAAAAGCTCCCTGGGAAATGTAACGTTTACTAGCATATTTTGAGGAAAAAGCCAAGATATGGAAACCGTCAACGCTGTGGTCAAATTATTCCATAATCAAAACTATGTTAAAAATAAAGCAAGATCAAGATATAAGCAAACATTATAAACTTATTGCTTTTTTAAAACGGAATGGTGAATGATATCAAGCGAAAAAGTCAAAAGTTTTGACGAAGACGCATATCGACAAATTTCTCACAGAAGCAGAAGACGAAAAGTATCTGATGATGAAAGTCGTAGCAATAGTGGGTGTCTTCGGGGCGTGTCGCCGGGAGGAATTGTGTCAGATGACCATCGACAATATCGAATATTTGGGCACTTCGGTTGTTGTGACCATACCAGATTCTAAAATGAAAGTGCCTCGGACTTTCAGTGTTGTTGGTGAATTCTATTTAAAGTTTTTTAGAAAGTATATGGCACTCCGGCCACCCAACGCTGACCATAGACGACTTTTTCTTAAATATATGAAGAATAAATGTGTGAAGAATCCAGGCGGAATTAACATGTTTGGTAAAATGCCTGCCGACATTGCAGAGTCCTTGAATCTACCAAATCCTCAACTCTACACCGGACACTGTTTTCGTCGTTCATCGGCGACATTGTTAGCAGATTCTGGTGCAAATCTTATTACCATCAAGAGACATGGAGGATGGAAATCTTCGACGGTAGCTGAAGGCTACATTGAAAATTCACTGGAACAGAAGAAGGAAATTGCGTGCCAAATACTTCCTACTACTGCAACTACTAGCAAGACCACCAGTACTACCAGTAGTATTTCTACAGAAAATAGATGTGTCACACATGTTGACAGCAAAACCAACTTAAGTATGATGACTCCGCAGGGAATTACAATTTCAAATTGTTCTAATTTTACTATAAATGTTAATAGTAATAACTAGTTAAAATGTTGGTTTGTACGTATTTAAAATAAAAAGTTGTTCATGTGTTTGTTAAAACGTTTTATTAATTTTCAAAACAAAATTTAAATAAACTTTGATTTACTTTTAACACTAGTGTTAAAAATAACTTACTTTTAACATGCGTGTCAAAAAATGACATTTTTAACATCAAATATGACAATTAAAAAGCCCACTTTTAACAGTTTTGTAGAAAAAATAGTTTTTTAAATAAAATTAATACATTAAAAAATAAAGTATTATTGAATCACATAATTATTAGGCAAGAAGAAGTAAATTTCGTAAATACCAGAATTCATGTCTGTTTACTATTATCCACAAAGTAAATCAAATAATTACAATAGAGTTCATAGTTAAACATTCTAATTCACCATAATTTATTTTCACGATATCTGATTAAACATTTGGCCTATTAATTTGTCCGAGTAATATAAAACGTATTTATTCATTGTGACGATGTAGATATGCATTATCGGAATCGACATTATTGTACCGTAGGAGGTAGTTAGTTGATTTGCGTAAGAATTTATTCAGAATTGATCAATGAATAATTATTGTTCTTGGTGTACGATATTTCTGAAACAGTGAAAGAGGTGACCTCCAGGTTCGTATTACGGGCGTTTGCTCCATTATAGACAGAAATTACTAGTTTGTGGAATGTTGTCGAAGCCATTATATTCTTATTTGGAAGCTGGTACAAGCCACCGAGATTAAAGAAATCAAGTAGGTACCTTAGTTATTTATTTTTTGTTATTACGAAAAAATTAAAGGAGATATTATGGGAGCGTTCTATTAACTATGTTGTCTCTTAACATAATTTGAAAAAAAAAACAATATTTCTCTTTCACAACTTACAATTGAACCAATTAAATTACTTATACGAGATTCATTATATATTACACAATTTTTATTAGTATCTGATGATTATATGAATATAAATCATTTCAAAATTATAAACATTTTGAAAATTCAACTCTCGTTGTGTTGCTTCTACTGATTTTTGGCAAATCGTTGTCATCTGAAAGTTTACTTAAAATTTTGTTTAGCGTTGGTAATTCTTTTTTAAAATAAAATTACAATAAGTACCTGAAATGAAATATTACCACGCCAATGGCCGGTTCTTACCCCGGGGTTTTATTACTCTCTTTCATTTCCAAACAAACTATAATAGAGTAGATTTATTAGAAAATATGCACAGAATTAGTAATACACATTGTAGTGAGAGTAAGACTAAATTAAGTTCATATATGCGATTTTATGTGAAAATTATATCAACTGTTATTTTATAACATATTACCATTAATAAACGATGAAACAAATGAATCTAATAGAACAGAAGATATGTGTTCTAAAATGTAGTAGTAGCAGTAGTAAGCTTAGGGTTAAAAAAATTGTAACCACATGCAATGATATTTTTACCACACATATTTAAAACTCGGTATTTACGGTTGTATTACCGTATAACTTTTCAAAGCCGTGAGTAATAATTGTTTGCATATGTTACATAAACATTTTGTTTTAGTAATGTCATGGTAGTCATGCCTAAAATTTAATAATAGGAAGTAATTATTTACTTTGTTTCTTAAAAAGTAATTTATTTTTATACACAGTTTGATATATTCTATCATTTTCTCAAAACAAAATAATAAAAAATATAAATATTTACTAATTTTTTTTTCCAATTTACATTTTACTGCATATTAGTAACGTTTCAAATTTTAAATTTAACTATTAAGTACTGTCCACTTTTATCTCCAATTTAACATTTCTCAATGTACTATTTTACATATGTTTTACATAGAACAATATTATTTTATTAATAGACCGTTTTATTTATTTATGGCTTACGTAGATATTTTATAAAAAAAAATACAAATAATTTTATTATCACTAATAACAAAAGGTAACTGTTAGAAATGTATTCAAATGTTTTGTGGTGCAATAGATATATTTTAAACTATATTTTAAAAGAGTCCAAATTAAATCGAATTTTCACACTGTAACCGTAAATGGTACTAAGTAATTATCATGTTAAAATACTTATCCATAACTGTATAATTAATTGTTACATTAATAGATATATTGTAAACTTTCATGTGGAATGAATGAATACGCTTTAACGCGCAAATAAAAAACTCTTATTCCGGTCCTGATCGCCAGTTCTGGAAATTCCGTCGGATGTAGTGTTGCATACGCATTTCGAGGTCACCGCAACCGACTGAATTCAATTCAAAGTGCCGACAGCGGAGTGAAATTGCTGGTCTGTCTATGCTGTCCTCATACTGCAGGTTAAATGCACTTTATTGCCTTGTTACAGAATGTTAGTTTAAATAGTAGGTAAAACTAACTCGTTTTAAGAGTATTTTAAAATATGCAGTATGTAATCTTATTCACATTTACTTCATAATAAGGAAAACCACATAAACATTAACTTCAATATGTTTTAAGTTTAAAATTACACTATTTAAAAGAACATCTGTTAAATTGCTCAAAAATAAATTTAACAAATAAACGCTTACCTAATTATTTGAAAATAAGGTACTTATTAAGTAGCTATTATTAGTTACTATAAAATACGTAAAATCAACAACCGTCACGCTAAAAGTTGTCATAATTTCCTTATCCACACGTACACTACAAATAATTAATTCACTTACTCACGTTCAGTTGACTATTTATTTTTTATGGTAAAGACATAACCTCTAACTACAATATCTGCATTAAAAAAATTGAAAATTAATACATAAATACAACGAATATTAAATTTCAAGTATAAGTATATAAAATACTTATTCTATGTTTGTAAATTCCTTCCTAGTCAATAATAATTTTTTTATTGGTTGCTTATTTTCAACCCTTAAAAACTACCCCTTGTGTCAAAACGTCATAAAAAAATTGTGATAATTTCAAACGCTTTAATTTTGTAATTATATTAGAGAAAATAAATCATTTCCCGCTCATAAAATTTTCAACCCTTAAAAACCACCCCTATGCTCACGAAACCTCCCCTTTGATATATGTGTAAATAAAAAAATTGATGCATGATGATGATTGCATTCATGTATACAGAAAATAACTTGATGCTCCAAAATACAATTTTTTTATGTGCTCCAAATTTTTTTCTAATAAATGCAATTTGTTTCTTTACGATAACTCCGTTAATTTTTAAGCTACAGCGTCCATAAAAAACTATTTTAAAGGTAATTTCAAAAGCTACAAGACTAAGTAAGTTAAATTGTTCTAAAACCCTTTCTTTTTAAATAGTGAAGGACCAAAAGGCTGATTACAGGTGAGTCACGCGCTTTAACTCAAACTTCAATCGGCTGTATTTCCGTTATTTTTCGAGCTATAACAAAAATAGTTTATAGTTTTAGATTTATTCTGGAAAATGCATTTTTTGAGATAATTACAAAAAAAAAATATAATTTAAACATGATTTTTTCGAAAAATACGCATTCTAAACCGGCTAAACTTTTCGACCTAATAAATAACACTAAAATAAAATGAATTTTCGAAGATATACGCTTCATTTTAATTCTGAAAATAGTTACTTAATATTGCTCGGTTTTTTTTTTCAAAAATTAGAGTAATCCAATTTTTTTCATCACATCTCGCGTTATTTTAATCGAAATGACTTTTAACAGGGCTCATATCAAAGGTTTTTTTTAAAAAGGTTATATGAGTTTTTATCGAAGATTTCCATTTTCCGTTATTTGACGATAAATATATGGAGTATAGCACCCCAAAAATAAAAAGTCATCTTTAACCAATTATAAACCGCTTACTATTGTACATAGAAAACTCAATAAAAAACCAATCTATTTGTTTTTTTTATAAGATTTATTCTGGTTTATTACACTTTTTTTAAATAAAACGCTTAGCTTTTTATTTACTCGCAAAAAATCATTGAAAAGTATACTTTTTCAAGTGCGAATAACTCAAAGAGTATTGATCTATCGAAACATATATGACATATTTTGTTTAAAATTTGATTCTCTATTAATTTCCCCGAGTTGTTTTGAGTGTACAAATTTCAACCCCCAAGATGGTGTGTCAACCACCCCAGGAGTGGAAGCACACATCGGCGCCATATAACTTATGTTTTTTACCAACTGTAAAAATTTCATACAAATCGGTGCAGTTATAACAAATTTAGAGGGAAAATGCCACAGTAACTGGACTAAAAATACTTTCCACTGACACAGAATGATTCTCAAACTCAAAACCACCGATAAAGGCAAGTTTTTGTTAGTCAATTTCATTGATCAATATCATTGAATATATGCCACTGAAATAAAATAGATTAATGTGAACATACTTCAAAGGTACCTTGAATAAATATGTATTTATTGGTATATATTCAATAATATTGATCAATGAAGTCTAGTGAGAACTCGGCTTAAGCATAGAGACCAGCAATTTCACTTCGCTGTCGGCACTTCGAAGTGAACATCAGTCCACTGGGATCACCTTGAAATGCGTGCAACACCGTATTGGAGGGGATTTACAGAATCAGCGATCAGGACCGGAATAAGAATTTTTTATTTGCGCGTAAAAGCGTATTCATTCAATTCACATGAAAGTTAACGTCTCTCATCACTACATGATATAACATTTCTGTCAAGCCTTACACAGGTTTGGAAAATGCAACTGTTCCCATTGTTTAACAATAAGACAGAAATAAACTCTTGTCTTGAAGTAGTGGAACAGAGAAATTGGCATTTCCATGGTTGTCAGACAGGAATTTTATGTATCCCACTACAAATGGGCAGAATTATTTATATCATGAACCGTTGCGACGTTCCAGTTATAGCCGTCATTATTTTTCGTAGATATGTCTGTTGATTTACTCTGTAACTCTTACGAAAAAGTAAACTTTTCGATACTGTACAGGTCATTCATTAAATCTATAAATAATTTGTCTTTATAGACAACACTATTATAAATGGGCCCTTTAAAATATATGTACATGGTGTCTCAAACTCGATAATATGGGAGGATACAAAAAATTTAAATAAATTTTGGGACACGTGGTGTTAAATGGATGAGGCAATCGCCATTTTCAATTGAAAGTATTATTTTGAGATATGTCAGAAGCGACTAATGAGGTCATCAATTATATTTTTCCAGAAATATACTATATATAATTTTTTCCTGTTAAAAAGCTCTCTTTTTTCTAATAAATATTTATTAGAGATTTTTTTTTATAACCCGTTTAAAAGTTATAAGCAATAATAAGGACAAAAAGAAATACCACCTAAATATCACTTTAGCGGTAGAAGGATGAAGTAGTCGTTGGAAAATAATTGAGTGTTCGTTGTTTAAAGTGCATAAATGTCATTAAGAATAAATAAATCTTTAATACGAGGTCTGGCTATTAAATAACGAGACTGGTTACGAACAAGGGTTTTATTATTATTATTCTACATTCGAATGCTCCCCTTCAATATACTCCCCTCCCCTCGTCACACACCTTTCTATACGTTTTTTCCATTAATCGAAGCAGTGCTGGAAGTCCTCTTTGGTGACGGCTTTTAGGAACTCTGCCGTTTTTTGCTTTACCGCTTCCATCGACTCAAATCGGGTCCCTTTCAAAGCAGATTTTATATTCGGAATTAAAAAAAAGTCGCACGGTGCCAAATCTGGTGAGTACGGCAGGTGTTCGAGCACTGGCCAAATACTGCTTCACAGATAGCGCGTTATGGGCAGGTGCGTTGTCCTGGTGCAAAATCCACGAGTTGTTCTTCCATAACTCGGGCCGTTTTTTACGAACTCGTTCTCGCAGTGTTGCCAAAACTGACAAATAGTAGGTCTGGTTGACAGTCTGACTCTCTGGAACCCATTCAGTCATCACGATACCGTTAATGTCGAAAAAAACGATCAACTTTGCTTTGAATTTTGATTTGGACATCCTTGCTTCTTTTATTCTGAGCGATTCAGGCGTCTTCCAATGCATCGATTGTCGCTTTGTTTCAACATCGTATTGAAAAATCCACGTTTCGTCGCAAGTAATAACGTTTTTCATCAGTCCGGGATCTTCTTCTAACCTTTCAAGGAAATTTGAGCAGACCCGTTGACGCAAGAGCTTTTGGTCAGGAGTCAGATTTTTTGGCATCAACTTCGCACAGACTTTTGTCATGTGTAATTCCTCGTGTAAGATTTTTTTAACCGTTTCTTTATCGGCGTTTACAGCCTCGGAAATCATCCGGATACTCACTCGACGATCTGCACGCACAATTTGGTTGATTTTGGTTACTGTTTCCGGAGTTGAAACAGTCACAGGGCGACCTGGGCGCTGGTCATCTTCAGTGCTCTCTCGGCCCTCATTAAAGCGCTTACCTAGAGATGGGCAGTTCCCGAGTGAACTGGTTTAAAAGAACGGGTTTCGACACTGAACTGCGAGAATCAGTTCTCGAGAAGTTGACAAATCAGTTCTTTGCGAACTGATTTGTATCGATTGATGTAGAGTGCGAGAGATATTTTCAAGTTTAGACGTCAGAAGGAACTGTTCAGTGAATAGTGAACGAGTGTTCACAGCCTATGTGAGCTTCAAAATCATACGGGCGATCTGAATTCTGAATAACTGATTGGTGATCCGATTGCGGAGCGTTAATATCTTTCTTATTTAAATATAATATCCAAAAACTGCATACCAGCGCACATAGGCGTCCGTGTCAAATGGTAACATTAATAAAAACGATATAGGGATGTGCCATTAATTATAATTATATGATGTATAAGAATTAAGAACTGAATTTTATTAACAAGTAAAATACAACAACTTTACAAAAATATAAATTAAATTCTCTAATAAAAAACAAAAAATAAATAAAAATTAATATCTAAATGATTCGAGATATTTTGGAAAAAAAGGCTTCAAATATTTTGATTAAGAATTCTTATTCTAAAGTCTAAACACTAAACGAGTCGCAATCGTAAAACGCGGAAGAAACCGACCGTCTGCGATTGACGGAGATGCGGGATTCGGAGAAAAGCGTATATCTGTCTGCAGTGTTTGACGTAAATCGAGTTCTTAAAGAGCTGGTTTTAAGAATCAGTTCTTTTTAGTGATTCAGTTCTCGAGAACTGATTCATTAAAATGAACTGCTAAGCCCATCTCTAGCTTACACCACTACTCACTTATTTGAGCAGACCCGTTGACGCAAGAGCTTTTGGTCAGGAGTCAGATTTTTTGGCATCAACTTCGCACAGACTTTTGTCATGTGTAATTCCTCGTGTAAGATTTTTTTAACCGTTTCTTTATCGGCGTTTACAGCCTCGGAAATCATCCGGATACTCACTCGACGATCTGCACGCACAATTTGGTTGATTTTGGTTACTGTTTCCGGAGTTGAAACAGTCACAGGGCGACCTGGGCGCTGGTCATCTTCAGTGCTCTCTCGGCCCTCATTAAAGCGCTTACCTAGAGATGGGCAGTTCCCGAGTGAACTGGTTTAAAAGAACGGGTTTCGACACTGAACTGCGAGAATCAGTTCTCGAGAAGTTGACAAATCAGTTCTTTGCGAACTGATTTGTATCGATTGATGTAGAGTGCGAGAGATATTTTCAAGTTTAGACGTCAGAAGGAACTGTTCAGTGAATAGTGAACGAGTGTTCACAGCCTATGTGAGCTTCAAAATCATACGGGCGATCTGAATTCTGAATAACTGATTGGTGATCCGATTGCGGAGCGTTAATATCTTTCTTATTTAAATATAATATCCAAAAACTGCATACCAGCGCACATAGGCGTCCGTGTCAAATGGTAACATTAATAAAAACGATATAGGGATGTGCCATTAATTATAATTATATGATGTATAAGAATTAAGAACTGAATTTTATTAACAAGTAAAATACAACAACTTTACAAAAATATAAATTAAATTCTCTAATAAAAAACAAAAAATAAATAAAAATTAATATCTAAATGATTCGAGATATTTTGGAAAAAAAGGCTTCAAATATTTTGATTAAGAATTCTTATTCTAAAGTCTAAACACTAAACGAGTCGCAATCGTAAAACGCGGAAGAAACCGACCGTCTGCGATTGACGGAGATGCGGGATTCGGAGAAAAGCGTATATCTGTCTGCAGTGTTTGACGTAAATCGAGTTCTTAAAGAGCTGGTTTTAAGAATCAGTTCTTTTTAGTGATTCAGTTCTCGAGAACTGATTCATTAAAATGAACTGCTAAGCCCATCTCTAGCTTACACCACTCAAAAACACTCGCACGAGATGGAGAATTGTCCCCATAGGCCTCTTGCAACAATTTATAGCACTCAGTCGGAGTTTTTTTCAATTTAATGAGAAATTTGAGATTGATACGTTGCTCCTATTTTTCGTCACACATGGTTTTCGGCACGAGACACGTTCGTTTCAAACCGCTACTGCACAAATACTCTCATAGTGACGGCAACGTGTTTTGGGACGTGCATAGACAAGATATCTAGATACCCAACGCACTACTCGTTTTTTACCCCACACGTCTAGGGCGCCCTCTAGGCGCGCAGTCTCGTTATTTAATAGCCAGATCTCGTACAGTTGAAACAAAAGGTGATGATAAGAATAACTAAACTTCGATAATATCGATAATAATATCTACAAATAAAAAAATATCGAATTATCGATATTATCGATAAACTTCTCTATTTCAAAAATAATGAATTTATTCATTACTTTTCGAAAGCACTGTATAATAACATCTAATACATATAATTACTAACATGAATAGGTACTACCGTAAAATTGTAGAACTGTTTTAACAATTTTGACTTTGACATATAAGCATTATATACAAACTTTCCTCCGAGTGATCTCCACTCCCGCGCAGTTATCAGGGAACCTAATCCTTTTTAATAACCTTGACCCAAATCAATGTTCTACTATTAGTATCAAGCCTTTTCAAAACCGTGCAAAAAATAAAAGAAGACAGTAAGTGAACTTCCCAAATCAAAAACCGCAATAATACTGTACACATTTAAAATTCGCCCTGTATAAGTTGTAGTTGTAATCTCTTTTACTATGTTTATAATATGACTGAAATATTAATTTTATCATCTAGCTAGCATTGCGCGATGCGGCTCGCTCAGTAAATATATTATTTAACCTTATATCTGTTTGTTCCATACAGACACCTAGATAAATAGTGATGCGGACAAACAAACTGATAACGCAACTGTAAAAATGGATGCATGATTATTATTTCCTTCCTTGGAGAGTCTACTATATTTAGACATTGTATCATTTAACATTGCTATGTAATGTACTTTTATCCTTTAGTTCATTTTTTGTGCTGACTGGTATAGTGAGAAAGGGTAACGTCTTTGAAAGTGCAATGCGAAAAAACCTGTGCTTACGATTACAGACGTACTTTGTACAACTATTTGCATCTCAACGTGAAACGCATGATTCTATTTGTCTCGCATTATCTGTATGTAATGCAAGATCGACCACGAGTTTGCTTTCTAGCAGCTGTAAAATGAGTAAACTCTACGTTAGTTCTCAAATGTCTTTATGTGACACACAAGAGCATGGCATATTACTCTTTTTCTTCTTAAAAATTGTCACGGCCATAGTAGTTGTTAATTATATAAGGGAATTAACAAGTCTTTAATCCACGAGAAAAAATACACACTGGAGGCGCAACCGAAAGTTACATTTTTTCGAGAGGATTAAAGGCTGGCTAATTTTCCAAATGTAATTCAACGTTTTATCCACGACCATGGCCAAAACGGGTTAATTATTAGAGTGAAAGTCGTGTGAGAACAGGTGAAAAATTATGGTTTTGAAAAACGTCATATTTGAATTTATTTTAATCAAGAATATTGGTTGTCAGCTGAATGCTAGAAAGTCTTGGAATCGTTTCTATGATATGCGTTTGTTGAGTGAAAAAATTTGCAAAACCGACAAAAAATTAGTGAGAAAAGCGAAAAGCAAAAGTGTGTTCGAGAAAGAATTGGTGTAATTCAATAACTGACGAAGAAATGGGCATAGGAGAAGGAGCAATTACAGAAGAGCTGTTACTACCCTACTTTTTCAATGTGGAGAAACGGTTTGCTGCTTTTTCGATGTGGACAAAATATTCCATGCGAAAATCAATGTTGAGAGTGCACAAAGGTATTGATATTTCGGAGTATGGTAAACTTACGTCATATTTGAAAGTAGAATCCATAAATTATAAACCAAAGAAGGCCAAGATACTGAAGAGAAACCAAATAGAAGAATTTATGAAAAAAGTACCGGATGAGCAATATTTACAAGTTATAAGGTAGAACATATAGGATTTTAATATTTCAATTTATACATTGAGCGTTTTTTGTTAACCCTTTTGCAGGTTGCAACGATCATGGGAGTCGCAGGTGCTCGTCGACGCAATGAATTAACCTTTTTGGATGTCACCTATGTCCAAGACAAAGACTGTTACTTATACGTATTCATTCCGGATGCGAAAACAAATATTTCAAGAAGTTTCACGATCATGGAAGAAGATCTTTCAGTCAATGCTGTAGAATCATGTCGAAAATACATTAATGTGCTGCCTAAAAATGCCTATGGGAGATTTTTCTTGCGATATGTGGCTGGAAAATTGACTACACAACGCCAGCACAATTTCGAAAACGTTTTTAAAAGTGGCTACATGATCCAAAAAGTTTTACCGGACAGGGAATGAGACGTTCTTCGGCAACGTTACTGCATGACAACATCGTTCTTGAGATAAATGTTAATGGTTCTAAATAAAATGCTATAAAATCGAATCGTGGTATTATGAATTCTAATCCACGGAAAACAGACGTATCAAACCTTTTTAATATAAACGGATAAAGGTGGTAAACCTTATCCGTGCCTTGTCGGTAAATACAATTCAATTTGCTCAAACAGATTTTCTTGTTCGCCGGTGCACAGTGTGTTCGGAAGTTTGAAGCGTTCGTAATGTTCGGATCGATTTAATTAATTGGCTGTAATTTTTCAAATTGGATCATACTGCATATCATATATAGACTCTGACGAATGTTAGTGCTAGTGTGTTTTTTATTTTTTGACGTATAAGTAAATTTTTTTGCTGTGTTTTTTATGGTGTCATTGTTATGTAATATATAAGTATACTGGAAATATATTATTTTTTATTATATATTGTGTCTATATATCACTAGGATATAGATACATCCAAAAATATTTTTTTATTTTGTTTTTATTTGGTATAGACGTATACCTATTTTAAATTATTACTTTCTCTCTGTTTTTTTTGTTCACCTAATGTACCCTTACCCTACCCAATCTTAATCCCACGCTCCTGTCAGAGAACACTCCTTGTGGTTCTTGCTGGGAAATAATAATCTAAAATTACACGATAATATCGAATATTTAATGAAAATATGTATTTAGCATTTGTTTTTCCGAAATAGTCACATTTACATTTGTTATTATATACTTTGATGTTTTTTTATGACAGTTTCTTATGTCGTTTTTTTATTCCATTATATCCATGATATAAACTATAGCCCCTGGCATTCGCCACTGTGGCCGACCCCTAGCTACGACACTGATTAAAATTATTACTAGACATAATTTAGTGATATAAGTTCCTAAATGAGAGAAATAGATCATTCTAAGCTTCATTTTTACTTGAGTATTGATTGATACGAAATATTTGATTGAGATAACATTTAAAAACATATTTGTGGCTGGTGTATATTTTGAGTAAATAGAAAGATGTGCTTTCAGTTAGGTAATTATTTATTTTGGCTAGACTCTATCAATCTGATAAAGAGATAAAGTGAAATAAATGAGGTACCAGTGATTATGTATAGATGTTACATTGCACATTTATTTATTAATTTTCCGGGTTAGTACTGTTTTTTACATATTGTGTGGATTTTAGACTATAGGCTTTAGAACTACATATCAATGAAAAATAAATATATACCTATGAATGCGCCAATATAAACAAGTTAATAAGGTTCCTTGTTAATTTATTACTTCTTTTATTTTATTGAATATACAGGGTGTTTATAAAATAGCAGTGGTAGGAATTGGACGTATTATGTTTCAAAATACATACGAGATATAAAAGTTAAAGTTAAAAAAACTTAAAATATTAGTTACTCATGAGTTTTATGAAAATACATTTAAATTTTGCTCAAGAAAGTTTTACAGTAAATCAGTATTTTGAATTATATTTGTGGTATCACATATCCAAATCAGTTTTAATATCTCATAAATTAAGCAATCAATAGGTATACAGAGTGGATTCACAAATTATTAAAAAAAAAAAAAAATGGTAATAGATGCGTTATAAAAAGTGTAGTCAATATCGTAAAAAAATATTATCCTTATAGTTTCCGGTTAAAAAAAATTTTTGTAGTACTTTCAACCTTTATATCGCTGTGCTACTATAGTCTGTAGCCAGGCGATTCCGAATATTAAAATTTCATTACTTATAGTAGGTATTAACGTTTTTGTGATGCATTTTTATATCAGTTTATCAAGTATCAAAAATGGAGTACGTGTATAGCATCTCAGAGTTGATGGATATCGTTTTAATTTATGGTGAAGTGAAAGAGCTTTATCAGAACGATTTCTCGGTAAACATGCACCAAATGCAGCTACTTTTATCGCGGCATGCAGTGAGTGCAAGTGTAGTGCAACGCATCTAAACTGCATCTAAAACAAAGCATCCTGCTGCAACCCTCACCACTAGTACTAAGTGCTGTTGATGAATCAGTCTATTATTTTGGATTTCGGGTATAAGTACCACCACCTTTCTAAGTCAATTGGATGATTCCTTTTTGTGCATTGACTGACAGGATAGAAACATCGCATCATACATAAAATAGAGCCCATTAGCATCATGTTATGCATCATTATCATGCATAATAAAATGAAACGATTTCTTGCACAATATCAACGTTAATGCGGCGGGTAAACTGTATCGCATTAGTCAGTCGCCTTTCTGTACTAAGCATTAGTCATATGGTTTAGTGTTAATAAAGTGCGCCACAGTCTAGTGAAATTAATTTAAATTTAATTGAAAACATAGTAATTTTTCAATTAGCCGTTACAGGAATTGTTTACAGTTTTGCTGCCGTAGTTCACATTCTCATTGCTCCTTTTGTAAGGACTTAACTCTGTTTAAATTGTCGTTATTAGCAGAATGAGTAATTTCATTCATTAAATTAAACGTTAAAATAATCAAGCTGTACAGGGTGTCCCAATTTCATTGTAATTGCAGGATATCTCGGAAACTATAAGAGAGAGAAGGATGCGGCTTTCACAACATTGGCACAAGCTCTGGTAATAGCCTAGAGAGAGGACTGTCTGTTTAAATCATTTTCAAGGATTTTTTTCATTTTACACGAATTTTATAACAATAATTAATGATTATCCATTTAAAGCTATTTAAGGGTAGTTTATATAGGTTTAGGGGTAGTAGCGACATTTCCCCAGCTATCTGACGTATTTCTGGGCCATTTCTAATGTTAATTAACAATAACCAAATGATTTTTGTATGATTTATGCGTTCCCCGGATAAACCAAAAATCGGCTATTTTTAACATTGTCCTTTAAAGTTTTTATCTTATATTATCAATTACCCAAAGTCGAAAATAATAGAGAGTGACTAATTCACAGCACACGGACGAGTACGGAAGGTGAGGATTGCATGATTATCTAAGCGTGCCACTTTAGAAGACACAAAATTATCAAAAATAAGTTAGCGTCGAGTGAACCTAGCACATTAACGGTTTACTTTAAATGTCCCCCCTGTATCATCCTCTCCACAAATTAGAATGCCGTCCTGTTGGACGACGATGACCCACCACCACCCATTTACATCTACTTGATCCGCACTCCACGGATATCACACTTATCACTTAAGTCTTGTTCACATGAACGCGAAGTTCATGGATTTTTGCACGAATTTTGCGATTTCTGTTTTAGTTATTTATGGCGGGAAAATCTCAACTTTTGACAAATATCGCAAAAGAGTAAAACACTACAAATTAAATTGCTACTTTCATTATTATGTGGTGTTAATAAATTTGTTTAGAGCTTCTGACAATCTACTATGGCAGTTTCATAATGAAAATAATAGAAAATGTTATAGTTGATAAAATTCGTTACAAGTAGATATTTTTCCACCATAAAATAAATCGCGCAAATATTCATCAATTTCGCATCCAAAAGGACCAAATGCTTTAAAATACATTGCAATAAAACGAACTATTCACTATCGGTTACTAGCACTGTCAGTGTAACGGTTACACATTATACTTATATCATATCGTACCACCTTCCGTATGATCTTCATGTATCCATGTTTTGTCAAAAGTTAACATATTCTTCAATCCAGGTTCCGACCTTATATTTATATAAAAAATTACATAAAATACAGCGCATTTTTAACTGAAATGATTGTTATTATTGGTAAGCATTAAAAGAACATTTTTTTGTAGCCAGACTACCTGAGAATACCATGAAATAAAATTTGAATTGGCACTTGGTATCTCTAAAATGATGACATATTTGAAGAAAATAAATTAAACATTCTTAGTGCAATGGCACATCCTGTATATTTTCTAATATTCGTTTAGGAAAGTAACAACTTTTGATCACCATGTCTTGTCTCATACCTATTCCATTGTAAGTTTAACCCAATTAACTTTCTTTTCATTTATTTTTATATTATATTGTCAACAATTATATCGTAGTTACTTAATTTTTAAGCACTTAGTAAACCAGCAACTTTAAAAGATTTAAAACGTATGAATTGCACAATATTGCGATTCAAAGCAAAACATAAGGCTACTTATTTGGATCAGCTTACGAACATGTCAGGTATGTTATACTTGGCATTTACTTGGAGCAAGTTAGGAGATCCATACTTAGGCTTTTGGTAAGCTGATTTAAATGAGGATTAGTTTTTGATAAAATGAAATATTCTTGAGTTAATATGGTATTTATATGAAGAATTTATCAATACTATAGTTTCAGTTCCTATGTTTCGCAAATTTGTATGTCTTAGATCCTTAACTTTAAAGAAGTAACTAAGTTATTTATATAATTATCCACCGAGTGTTTGAATCTCCACTTAACTTATTGTATCTAATTATGTTTATGTTATATAGTAAATATTTACGTCAAGCTTTAAAACATTCATCGCATCAAATAAAAAATGTTACTAGTGTGCCAACTAAAACAATTCATGGCAGAACTGCCAAGTAACATAAAATTGTGCATTCTTGTTTTGAACGAACGAACTCTGGATTTTATTTTCATCTCTATCTGAATAATATATTGAAAACTGCTTCAATGGTGTATTACAGCTCATTTAAATAAAACATTATTATTATTATTATTCTTTTGTAGGCAGCCGTTACAACGAATGAGTTATGGTAAACAAAATATAAAAATACGATAATTTTCAAAGAATTATTGATGTACAATCAACTACCATAATAATGGTACTCCCTCTTAGCAGTTTTATTGGAAGTTCTGAATAGAGTTCATTATTCTGAAGCATTTCCGGAGTGATTCGACGGCATTCGTCAACGAATCTTTTACGTAAATCTTGTAGCGACGCTGGCTGTGTTTTATAGATTTTACTTTTTAGGCATCCTCACAAAAAAAATCAAGGGGTGATAAATCCAATTCCGTGGAAAACGTTGGTCCAAATACTGACGAGCAAGTAACGCATAATGCGGAGAAGCACCGTTCTGTTGAAAAATCAAATGATCTTCATCATACTCTGGAACATTTTCAGTATCAGTCAGGGTCGATAGTATCTTCCAGTAATTGCAAATACATTTCGCCAGTTAAATTACCAGGTAGAAAAAAAGGATCCTCCAGCCGGTTACCGAAAGTTCCAGCCTATACATTTAATTTTTCCGATTGCTGTGTATGCACCTCGTGAAAAACTCTTGCGTTTAAATCTGACGATTTACCGTCCCGTTCAAGGAAAAACTGCATTCACCAGAAAATTAGATGTTAAAAAGTAACTATGGATTGTTCCCTGCTCGCTCACTCATTATTTCACAAAATTGCAAACGGCGGTCATAATCATCCTCATGAAGTTCCTGGACTAAGTGTATTTTGTGTGGATGGAATTTATTCTTCTTCAAAATGGTTTGTATGCTAGTTCGATTGAGCCCAGTCACAGATGCCAGCTACCTCGTAGTTAATGTATGATTAAGATGAACTTGTCCCGAAACTGTAACTTCATTAACTATAGATTTTTTAATTTCTCGTTTTTTATTGGCTACGTTCTCTGTCTCTTGATTTTTTTTAGTAGTTCTAGAACATACTTCCTCCTGACATGTCGATCTTGATGTTGTTTATTAAATAACTGAGTTGTTCTCTTCGCACATTTATTGTTCATAAAGTAAAGCGAAATGATATCTACCCTTTCCGCAATGAATTGTTTAATTTTCAAAAACACAATTAAATAAACTACCAACCAACGCTTCCAAATAATACTAAGAAAATAAATTTGGAATTCACTAATTTTACGTTCGTTGTGTGTGTATAGTATTCATTTTTGTTTTTTACAATTGTGTTTTTTTTACGAAAGTGATAACAAATCACCAAAAATCAATGTAACGCAAGAAATACTAAATGTATACCATTGGCGTACTTAATTCGAATGAGTAACATTTTTACCATTACTAATTGTTTGTATATAATTTTCAACTTTAAAATCAAAATTCTTATTAAGTATTGAACGGAATTATAAAATTTAAAGTCTGTTGTAAAGAGAATTGTAAGTGCTTTCAAAATAAATGTTACTCAACCCCCGATGTCATTTAAATATTTTGGGGTGATGCTTATCCTTGCTTGGGAGTTGAAAGTGACGGAGTCAAAAATATCAGCCCCCCTTTAATTTAAAATCGACAGGTCTGAGCGTTTTTCTACAATCTTGACGCAGTTCCTGAAAATGGCTCTGTTTTCATCTGGCCACCCTGTATTTCTTTATTTATTCTCGTGAAATCTGAAGTAAATATAGCAGGAGAGGCAAAAATAGTCGCAAAAAAAACGGGGCACTTTACCATAAAGTTGCCCGCCTACTTTTTGTAGAAAATTTACGGATAATAATTATCTGGTTTACTATTGTAACCATTTCGCGTTTTCTGATACAGCGAGAGACATCTATTTTAGTTTCTTTTAAAACAAAATGTATATTTGGTTGCATACAAATTATTCTAGTTCTTGTTACGAAAACTGAGGGCCACAACTGCCTCCTTAAAGAGTGCCATTATTATTGTAATAGATTGTACCTTCTCAATTACGTTACATATTACAGTTTATAACAAAATTTTTTATCTTTTTCTCCAAACAACACTTCGAGCACCAGATTTAAACACAATTTTCCGATATTCTTTATTAACAAAATGCCCTAAAAATAGGAATAGAATATATTACGCAATTTGCAGATTTATTCCGATATTAGCGCGTGGGCCTCAACATACGGACAACTAATAAATATATCTTGTTTGTATATGGCAAAACAACGAGTGTGTGTGTACTATAAGATGATAAAGCACTGATAATAGCGCTGACGCATTTTTACAGATACTCTAATGTCGTCTAATTTCCTCTTGGCCTGATAGATAATTTCCATCAAATGTGTTATCACATTCGGCTTCTACTATAATCATTATTTCGTGGAAACTAGATATTTAATTTTAGAACAGTTCCCAAGAGAGAATAGTTTTTATAAGTGATGAATAATGGAAAATTTTCACGTTTTACTTACCTGAATGTAAGATTAGATATTAGATATACCTAAGTATAAATACTTAAAACATAATTATTACCTAACTACTAAATTTGGACAATGGATTTTTAGATTACATTATTATAAAAGAAAAATTAATACTTAATACAGTTTTGTTAATGATACAATAGATAGATTTATGTTGAGATAAGTAATTGTTAATACGATTTGAAACATGTTTATAAAATTTTGATCATCTAAGCATAAAGTTACATTGTTGTAACATGTACAGGGTGTCCCAATTTCGTTGTAATTGCGTATTTCGGAAATTACAAGATATAAGGATACAGTTTTCGCATGAATGGACTCCCAAATAGCACCTTATGTTATCATTACAACGTCTTAAATAAGGTGAAGAAGTTATAATGACTGAATGAATTAGTCATGGCACATATTTTCTAAAAGACAGATTAAAAAGTAAATATACCGCGTATTTGTGGTAATTAAAACGTAATATCGGCCAATTCATATATCTTTATCCAGTATGCTGTCTGTCTTTCTCAAAACACAAACGTAACCAATACAAATTAATGTATTCTACATCAATGATGAACCTAAGAGTATAATTCCGGGGATATAAAAATGATCATAGCAGGCCTTGGATCGCCATCTTAAACACCGTTATAGGATTAGAAGGAGCGGTTTTCGATGCCATTTAAAACATAAAAATATTTGTTCCGTTATTTTGGAAAATAAAGTTTTTTCGGATTTGTACACAAATAAAAGTAGACACATATTATAATGCTGTAATTACATGTGTTAACAGACATTTCTCCACATTTTTTTTTACTGCAATTTATTTAATGATGTGAATACCTATGCCAATTCTACCTCTGGAATTTTTGAAGCCCTTCTAAAGTTTTACATTTTTAAAGGAAATATAGTTTATGCATAAAATATATTTCTAATAAATTTGTAAAAAACTTGACGAAGCTGCATACTACTATTTTCTTTCAGTAAACATATGGAATACACATTACTAAATTCGTGTTTTTGTTAAATACATCAGTTGATATATTTTTGTTATAAAATGGACCCTTACAAACTTCTGAAAAATATAGCGCATTTAAGACCGTGTGGCTTAATGGCTATCATTTCCAATACTGTATACTTAAATGACCTGTAAAGTTTGTTCTTACTTTGAAATTAATTTAGATTTTAATTGGTATTCTTTCCTATTCAAATTTATATGACCGGGTAGGTTGGTATTAGGTAGTTAGGTACATAATCTAACTTTTTTCTGTGTTGGTCACTGAAATGTATGATGTGGAATGCTCTTACTTCCATTGCGCATCCAAATAAAGGTGCCACACCTAGGAGCAGACAAAAGGAGGCACATGAAACTCAGCAAAGAAATACTTCATTGGTTATGTATGTGGCTGCCAGAGATAATTTCTCATTACTTTGTTTGTAAACACGTCATTGGCATACAGTGTGTTTAATCAGTATATTCTTTTATCTTGTATCTCGTTAGTGTTATTCTTTGTGCATTTTTGTGAGTGTTATTGTTGGAACATGTCATGTTTTATAAGGGACTGTAAAATTAACCAGCATATAGCATCAAATAATTCTCATATCCAGAATTCAATTTCATTTCAATTCACAATCAGCTAAATCTTTATTGCTCCGCAATTGCTAGGAGGCACAAAACAAATATGGCGCTGATCATGAGTAATCCCATTCGCGCAGCTTTTCGAGCATTCCAGTTATCATAATATAAAATTACATTTCAGTGGTGTTGGGCGACTTGACTGTTTCACTTCACTGTTTAAGTAACTTACAA
Organism: Monochamus alternatus; assembly: GCA_037114965.1. Classification (NCBI taxonomy): domain Eukaryota; kingdom Metazoa; phylum Arthropoda; class Insecta; order Coleoptera; family Cerambycidae; genus Monochamus; species Monochamus alternatus. The sequence continues at coordinate 112,772,671 of CM073426.1, read as the reverse complement.
ACATCGTGTGCTAAATTGTGTCGCCTCTGTAATACCACGGCTGCTGCGATTTAACAGACGATGTTATAAGTATGTAAATAAATAATATAGTTTATACATAAATCTAATTCTATTCAATAAGGCTAATTGTGAGTTATTTGTATCAAGTTATAAAGGAATATGGCTCTTACCTCACAAAGTCTGTATTTATTAACGAGTGCTACTAGTTTCTACCTATTGCCATCTTATTGCAACAAAAATAATTGTTGCTTAGTTTAGAGATAATATATCTAATTAATTTTTAAGTACAAATAACTACAAGGGCATTGAAAGTAGTAATAGGTAAAGCATGTGTTTCTGGAAAGTAGCAAAGTTAAATTAAGGCAAAATGTACCTAAAATTGACCGTTAGGTTATATTTGTAACTAAAATCGGACTATAAGGGCAAGACAAAATTCAGTAAATATTTATTACAAATTACGTAAAAGCAAAATTGTTATTGGTTGCAATCACGGTATATCGGCTAATTCATGTTTCATGGCTTTAAATTAGTAAAACATACTAAATGTGCTAATTCTTCGAGAAACTCAAGATGCTGTAATGAGAACTTTCATAGACCTCTTTATTTTGAGATACAGGGCGAAATATAAGAATATTACATTTAAGGAATTGTTTGTATCTCTGAGAATAGCTGAGATATCGAAATGGTGAAAACTACTTCTAATAGAGTTTTTTATGTACAGTTCCGTGTGTAATTCCTCTACAGGGTATCCTTTACAAGTATTTTTTTTTTAAATTTTGCTCTGTATCTCAAAAACGAAGAGGTCTGTGAAAGTTCTGATTACGGCATAAGTTTCTCGAAAAAAATAGTCCAATGTTTCAAAAACTGCATCCTTCTATCTCTTGTAGTTTCTGAGATTCCCTGCGATTACAACGAAATTGGGACACACTGTACAGATGTAAAAAATAGTGTACGGTTCTTCAGGAAACGATAACAGTGACCAACTATTATTAAAATATGAAAAGAACTTGCAGCTCTCTAAAGGGTTATTTATTTTGTGAAACAGTGGCAGAGTAGCTTTTAATTATTTTGAAATTAATATTGATTTTGATTATATTATTATTGATAAAGTAAAGTAAGGGTTGTTATTTTCATATTTTCTTTTTAGTAGAGACGATTATTTTAACGTTACATATGACAAATCAACTACATAAATAAGATACTTGCTCTATATTTAACAAGCTAGAATGAATGCTATTTGCGATAAATTAAAGTTACTACACATAGCTTCTTGTCAAAGTTTAAGAAGTTTTTGATAAATATTTATTTCATTTATGATATTACAGTCAGCAGAGAAATAAAATGCGACTACTTTTTCTACGAAAAATATTCTGTCATTTTCAAATTAGTATACAAAAATGTATAAATAATGTATATTTAAAATAGTTTAAAAAAAATGCAGTCGTATTTAAATGTTTATCTTTTATTAGTAAGAAGGTATGCGTATATTTTAACTTTAATTAACATTAAAGTAAAGTATATTTAAGATTTATATATTAATTATGAAAGCCCGCACATCGTTCGCACATCTCAGGTCTGGACTCGGCGACAACCTTAATATTTAAATATACTGAATATTAAAACAAATTTAATCATATTCATGTCAGCTAATCGATGGAAACCTCCCATTTATTTATCTGCAGGGGCTCGATTCTTCAGTTTAATGGAACACATTCCCTCAGAGAGTGACGTTAATTCTCACGAGAAAGTGAAAATTTATATCTTTGACCATTCTCATTATAATTATTTCCAATAAAAATTGGGGAATTATTTCACATGGTTCAAAGATTATAAAGTTTCAAGAATTGTAAATATTGGCATAGATAATAATACAGGGTGAGTCAGTCATAATGTCATTAATTTTACGAGGAGATAGAGAATAATGAGTATAATGCGAATACGCGATTAAAAAAAATCTAAATGCATATTTACGCTGAAAAAAATATTTTCAAATCATTATTTAAACCCCCTTTTCAGACTGTCACTGACCGCTCACAGCCTTGGTCGTTTACAACTCACAGTTCAACTCGATGTCGACCTGATGCAATGTTGCCAAGTTGAAATATTTTTCTACCTATCTAGGTTTTAGACATCAGAAATAAATGGATGTACTGACTATTTTAGAATATCATTTTTCCTTTCTCAGTTCAACTTTAGCCAATAATAATTTAAAATGTTAATATCCAATGAAATCAAATAATAATAGTCAAATAATTCTATTAAAAATTGCAAATAACGCGATCCACTCAAGTTTTCCGGTAGAAAATACGGTCCAATCAAACGATACCCGTACACTCCTGCCCATACGTTCACAACAAATCGCCTCTGAAAGCTAAACCGACAAGTAGCGTGTGGATTTTCATCTGAGCAAATGTAGCTGTTATGACTGAAATTAGCTTAGTTACATTGAAATCACAAAAATCCAACGTATCTAATAATAAACCGAGTAATAAACCATCTACGTACATTACATAAGAAACCTATACACAATGGGTAAATTATTAAGAGAAGCTTATAAGTGTTTCGTGTTTAAATACTAAGTAATAAAAAACCATCGTGTTGTCGATGTTGTCCAAGACCGAAATGGCATGCCTCTGATTTGATGCTCAAAAAAGTTATCGAGAGTGAATCTTCACCTACCGTATTATTAGGTCAATAACCTAGTTACCTAGTTTTTGTGCTGTTATTTAACGACAAGGAGTAAAACTATTTTTGTTAATCTAGATACATGAATGAATTTTCCTTAAATATTGATTTATTTGTTAATAAAAACAAATGTAGATAATAAATAAATGTTAGGTTATTACAGTTTAATAATTTTGATATTACGTTTTCACTACGTTTTACAAATAAATATGAAATTTTAGTATTACTCGTAAGTACAATTGATTATTCAGTTTGTAGTTACGTACATCTAGCATAGAAATTTATTGTTTTTAAGTAGTATGGTATTAATGTGTTTAAAATGCCAGTTCGAGTAAAACTGCACTCATCTGTCCACAGCACTTTATTAATAAAATTAGGGTCACCCGACGCAGTTTCACAGAACCTGTATCGCGAAGGCACTTACAAAAAGTTCGCGCACATTCTTTATCACTACCATTTCCGTATTTCCGGAATTTGTAAAATTATGCAGTGTGAATTTACGACAAATACGCGAGACCGAAATTAACAAACTACTGCTTACTGCTTGTATTCTCTCCATTCCCCCTCCAAATGTGTGGCGTGATCTACAAATTTGGGGGAAAATAAATCCAGGAAATGCAGAAAGTGCTAAATGGGGGTAAATTTGAATATCACGCTGAAGTGTTAGAGATATTATGTATGTAAACATGATGTGGCAACGATGTTTAATCCGGCATTCGATTGTCGTATGGATGCGTCATCAGAAAGTTCGTAGCGCACCGTCGTGTTACCGATTTTTATAGGGTAATTTGTTCATTTTTTTAAAGGTCGAGTAAATTTTTTTTCGATTTCTGCCTTTATTAGGCCTCCCGAATACGTGGTTAAAATTAATGACATTATGACTGACTAACCCTGTATACTCAGGAATTTTTTAAGTGGAATGAATTCCCACTCGAATTTATTTTACTGCGATCGAGAATCGAGGCCCGGGTGTATTTTGTTTTTATTTAGACATGTTTAGACTTACAGCAGGTTACTACACGTAAAACGAAACAGTTGCAATGGAACCGTACGTTGGGATACGTAGTTAGAAGCAACGTCATATTCCTACGTTCATTTTGACGGCATAAAAAGTATTCTTTAGCGACTACACTCAAGTGATGTTGCTTCTATTTTATATATCTAACGGATAATTGACGATCCTAAATTGGCGAAGATTTAGCATACATACATTTTAATTATTCACGGATACCTTCGCCGTCTTGATGCAACTGTGACGGTATCAGGATATTCAATAAATAACGCAGTAAATAATGTTCTTTATTTGCAATAGTTTTCACATTTTTGCGGAATAATCCGGGATTTCTAGACTTTATATCGTATAGTATGTCTTTTTGATGACAAAGAAGTATATTTTTCACCACAGTGACCTCTGTGACGTTGAACATACGTTTTCGAAACCGAAATGGATTATTGGCGACAAACACCACAGCCTAACAGCTGTTGCTGGTTATTCAGTTTTATTCCAGTACTACAAGCGAATAGTTATGTAAACTAATAAACTTATTGTGAATAATGTTGGATATTATAAATTACCAGTACACGGTAAGATGTTGGTTTTAGACCTCAGTTTATACAAACATTAAATTAGCGTCCTAAGTGCACCCCTAATAATGACGTCTTTTGCGAACGAAGTGCGAGCTTTATTAATATGGAACCATTAGTAATTTTTTATACAATAAGAAAAAATGTTAGAACATCGTTGAATATTTACTTTTACATATATTCTTCGTCAATTTTTTTTTATTTCAATGGAATATCATATCGACATCAGTCGTTGAAACTAGTTTCAAGATACCTAAAGAGGCTTAAAATATTGTTCTAAATATCATGTACTTAAGTATTCGTTAATAACGGTAAGCTCACAATTGAAGTAGCCCTCTATATTTACTATAGATACTAAAATAAATGTAAGAACAACTTAAGGCACTTTAGAATTTTGCGTTATGGTACATTAACGTTCCAATAAATTTTTAATAACTGTGATGTCTTTGGGCTTAAAACATGCAGCTATATTTAGCTCTTGTTTTCATCCCGATATAAAAAACATCAAAAAACGACAAAAATAGGACATTTTCTTAATCTTAATGGCACTAAATGAAAATCTTGAAACCCTTGAGAGAAAGATCTTCTTCCTTGGATTCTTACGTTGAATCAACAAAATAAAAAAATATATATTTTAATATTTTAATTTCAGTTCAGAAATAAACTCAAACATTGTTCAAGAGGAAACATAAATGTTAATGGTTGTTATAAATTGAAATAAATCATAAAATAGATGTCTGGCTGGGTTCTTTAATTGTCAGCATTGCACACGTTACACAACGTGGTTTTAGTTATCTCAGATTATGTTATTTACTACCAAAAAAACTGGAAAATTGGTTTCAAGGGTCCATGACTGATAGAGTATAAAGGAATTGCTATTATAGCTACTATATACTCGATTATCTCTTTTATCAGCATCAGCATTTAGAGTGACGGAGAGCACAAAAAATAATCCATTGCATTGCATGTAGGTAAGTCAATCGATAAAAAAGATAAACTTAATTTCCCATAGCAACAGCGAATGCAATGAACAAGCAGCACTGTTCTACTACACTACTATGTTACAACTGTGAGTAAACTTATCACTGAGTCACGCATACGTTCAGTTCATTCTGAATCATTAGAATATTCTGTAGGCATCTTTGCTACTCAACAACTGAAATGATACGCATTCAGATTTTTAACACTGACATTGTTTAATAATACAGTGAGCTTCTAAAGTTAAGAATAAATTTATTTAAAAATCAGGTGTTCGTTTTTTAGAGAACAAATTATGATATCATGGTCAACTTTTTTAAATGGAAACTCCTCTTTTCTATTTTTTTATCCACGACCACTATATTAAGACATCTGTTTTCTGTGGATTAAAGACCTTTTAACACACTAGTGGATTAGAATTCATAATTGTTGTACCATGAAATAACTAATGTTGACTGGGCACCACTTTCTAACTTGGGAAATATGAATTCAATTATCGATGAGTTTTACAGCATATTAAATACATTGCTTGTGCAGCATGTACCTGAAAAGCGGAATGCTTGTGGCCATTTTCCGGTTTGGTTTAACGGCAACATCATTAAGAAACTGAGATTGAAAAACAGACTTTGGCGCAATTACAAACTGTCTTCTAGTGTGGATGACTATAATAAATTCAAGGAATTAAGATCTGAACTCAAATCCTTGATTAATTTGGCCTATAAAGACTATTTGGTATCAATTGAAGAAGACTTATCATTAAATCCAAAACGTTTCTGATCATATATTAACTCCAAAGCAAATACTACGTCTATTCCCTCATACATGAGTTACAATGACGTAACATTAAATGAACCCTCGGATATCGTGGACGCATTCGCTGACTATTTTTCGAAAGCTTTTTCTAATAGTTCTACTCCTTCGTCCAACAATGATACCATTGAAAATCATGACTTACTGTATATTCCTGAAATATCGGAAGATGATATAATATATGCTATTAAGAAAATTAAAGGCAATTTTACAATGGGACCAGACTTAATACCAGCTTTCTTAGTAAAAGATTGTGCAATAGTTTTTGCTAAACCTTTAAAAATTATATTTAATGCCATACTTAAATCTAGTGTCTTTCCAGAGTCTTGGAAACTTTCTAGGATTTGTCCTGTTTATGAAAAAGGTCCAAAAAATAACGTAACTAATTACAGGCCTATTGCAATTATAAGCAATTTTTAAAAAAATTTTGAAATAGTTATCCACAATCACCTTTACTCTCATGTCGAGAAATATATCTCCCAACATCAACACGGATTTGTAAAAGGACGTTCTGCAACAACAAACCTAGTCTACAAAGTACAATATATTTCCGAGATATTAGATAGGGGCAGTCAGGTAGACGTAATATACACCGATTTTTCTAAGGCGTTTGATCGTCTTAACCATGATCTATTGATTGATAAACTGCATTCTGCGGGTATATCGGGTGCTCTATTAACCTTGTTTCGCTCATACCTTACAAACCGTTTCCAATATGTTCAGTATCGTGGCTTTCAGTTAAATAAATTTTCTCAATTTTCAAGTGTTCCTCAGGGATCTATTTTGGAGCCCTTATTCTTCATTATATTTATTAATGGCTTAACTCAATTATTAAATATAAATTTTTTATTGTATGCGGATGACCTTAAATTATTTGTTGAGATAAAGTCACTATCTGATTGTTATAGATTACAAGTTGGTGTGAAGATAACTATTTACCATTAAATATCAGTAAATGCAATATTATGCCGTATAGCCGCCGGAGACTGATTCAAGATTTTGATTATCTTTTGGATGATACTATTTTAAATAGAGTGTCGCAGTTCAAGGACCTTGGTGTAACATTTTGCGATAATCTGTCTTTTGACATGCATATTCATTTAATAACTGAATCTGCATTTAAAAGCCTGGGTTTTATTTTGCGTAATTCTAATGCTTTTCGCAACACGGTGACATTGAATACACTGTTTAATTGTTTTGTTTGGTGCAAACTTGAATATGCCTCTATTGTTTGGTGTCCGATTTATAACACCCATATAAACCTATTGGAAAAGTACAGCGTAGATATTTAAAGATACTGCATTTTATCAAATTTGGTGTTTATCCGGTTCGTGGCATTCCAGAAGATATTTTGTTATCAACATTTGACTTAATTAGCTTGCAGCGAAGGCGCATTATGTACTCTCTAATGTTTCTACACAAAATTGTTAATAATTTTCTAAATGCCCCTTCTCTGGTATCTAGAATTTTTTATCGAGTTCCTAGATTAAATTCTAGATCTAGTTCTGTTTTGCAGTTGCCAACTGCTCGTACTAATATACTTACGGCATCCCCTCTTCATCAAATGATTACTAACTACCAATTGTATGAAGATCGACTTGATATATTTTTTCACTCAATTAATTTTATTAAATATCTATTTGTTTAGCTGTTTTTTGTTTAAAAATACATTTTTGTGATTTTATTGCTTGTTTTTTTATTATTGTTTATGTTATATTTTTGCTAATTACTTTTTGTTTGGTATTTGATATTTTGTTTTTATTCGAGTTATTTCTGTCATTGTTTATTTTGTATTTTGAAATGTTTTTTTTCCTTGTCCTGTAACTGGGATTCGTCCTGTTGGACACTGTATTTAAATAAATAAATAAATAAATAATACCACGCTTCGATTTATAGCACTTTACTTAGAATTATTATTATTAACATTTATCTCAAGAAGGATCTTGTGATTTTGACCGGGGTTATTTTACTTCATTCGATAAGGAGTTTCTGAAGGATTGGAGGGGCTCACAACTTTGCCAGGTCTTCAATATAACTTTCCGTTACCGTAGTCGATTTCCAACTACCATGACGTTTGACAGTGGTAATATCATCCCCAGCATAGGCCAGTAATGTTGCCGAAGAACGCCTCATTCCATGACCGGTAAAACTTTTTGGATCAGGGAGCCCAAGAAATGCAGCCACTTTTGAAAATTGTTTGATGTGTTGATGCCTGCATGTTGCGTAGTACATTTTTCAGCCACATATCGCAAGAAAAATCTCCCACCGGCATTTTTAGGTCGCAGATTGATGTATTTTCGACACATTTCTACAGCATTGACTGAAAAGCTTCTCCCATGACCGTGAAACTTCTTGAAATATTTGTTTTCGTATTCGGAATGAGTATGTATAGATAACTGCCTTTGTCTTGGACATGGGTGGGACATGGGTGATACCCAAAAAGGTTAATTCATTGCATCAACAAGCACCTGCGACTCCCATGATCGTTGCAACCTGTAAAGAGTTCAAAATAAAACGCTCAATGTATAAATTGAAATATTAATGAGAATGTTTAAAACTTCTCTCTCGCCAACACACTTCATTTTGCCTACTAACTCAATATCGATCGGTTCGCGAGTCTGATACGTAGTGTTACGCAATGAGAGCGGATTTGAGATGCCCCCACTACAAATATATCGTGCAATTTTGTTACATCTAACCGTCATTTTCTTTCATACATAATATGTGTATTGACTTACTTCACTCTTCTTACTCAGCAAAAACGAACACATGAACATTTTTATACAGTATAAAATTGATATGTACTTCTTAAAATTGTTTTTCTGTAGCTAATGTTAAAGTTGCCTTTCATCTACTAAAAATCGTACATAAAGTATTTTAACCGCAAGGGTAGATAAATGATACTTTAACACCAAGAAAAAGATCTTTAATTTTTAAGTGAGTAAGTACTTATATTTAAATCATTACCTACTATTTGTGAATACAAATATCAATATTATAATTAATGTTCCCAGAAATGTGCATGGGAAGAAAATAATCTTTTTTTGCTCCGGTTAGGATGCCGATGTATTGGCGCCAATGGTCTGATTTTCGGAAGCAATGCTCAGTATACATTTCTGGATTTTGGCAGCTTTAAAAACTCTCTCTTGAGTGGAATTTTATACATTTAAACAGTGCATTTCTTCTGTTGATAGTTGATGATGAATTTGTTATGGGGCACGTTCTGAGGGCGTAGGGAAATGTATTTTCGTTCTTATTCATAATACAGAACAACCGGTCTTTCTTGATGTTGGTGTCGAGAAGAGGAACAAGCATTACGATTGTCAATCGTCAATGTTTCCAACTTCTAATCTGTGCAACTCATCCGACCGGCACGTTCAATGTAAACCCATTATGTCTACAACCTGTAAGCCAAAGGAGTAATATACACATTTATTTTAGAGGTTATTCTTAGTTTTATCTTGATAAGGAGATATTCATCATCTGCAGCAGCTTGTAGAAATTTTATCACATCTTCCGGGTTAAAAATGTTGGTTCTTTTGGTCTATAAACAGTAGTTGATTGCTTTAGGAAAGCTATGAGTTTGTATCTACAAACAAAAGTTCAATTGATTCTCCTCCTCAAGTCATTCTTACTTTGAAATATCGATACTAACATTCACCAGCATGGTACTTTTAAGCATTGAATAATACTATAAACTTGAAGGTTGCATTTTCTTTCATTTTTCCGAAAAATATGATAACAATACGTTCTCACTTAGATCCTTGATATTCTTTCGTTCTTTCATTTTTAATGTTCCTTTTCATAGTCCAATAGAGATTTTTATGATCGTAATGATTTGAATATGATCTCTGATATCTCAACTCGAGTATCGGATGTTTATCTCGTTTTCAGACATATCTGTCTCCAAAAGCTACACAAAACTGCACCAAAGTTGAAGTAAATCTTAAGACCACAGAGATAAATTGTATGTAAAACTGCAATTGTTAAATTGTAAGACCGTACAGAAAATTGTATCAACTTTTGATTGGTGTAATTACAAAGCCCCACAAAAAAAGATCTTCTCAGATCTAGAAATCAGACCATATTTACTATATGTTTTTGGGGTTGGTGAATTCGAATCCGGAGTCCATTTAACTCCATCACGTTAGGGTTTTGCGATAACCTTAAAATATCCAATAATTTAGGCTTGTTAGCACTATTAAACGCATATAACTCTATAACTCAAATTTTAAACACAAAACCTAAGTTATTAACCCCCAAACCCATAAACCAATTACCCCATAACCAATAAGCCCAATAACCGCATTACTCAATATTTGAACTTATCTTACATCACAGGATTTGTCAGTGCTCTTTAAACAAATCATAAGCTACGCCGTTACCAATAACCCACAACCGAAGAACACCGTATCGTTACGGCCCCATAAACAATAACAGTTCTTTTCCTCCAAAAAATGAATTAGAACCGTCGCACAGTGGCTCAAAACGCAACTGTGCCACCCAAATTACTGTACACCCCTTAGGGTTGGGCCGTTTGAGGTGATTTTTTTTTAAATGTTTGTCATAAAATTCCCTATCGATCCCTCTTTCTCAATTTTCGCTTTGGGTCTTCATTTTCGCGGAATTTGACTCCAAAAATGGGTTTGCATGGAAAAACTAGATTTTTCGCACAAAAATCACCCTATGGAACACGAGATTGAGATTTTGCCGGACTTTTTTATAGGGGAATGCTCGTCTTGGAAAGCCCTACAAGACTGTCCACTTAGATTTCCGAGAAATTTTCCGCTGCTCTTAAAATGGTCACAATGATCCAAAAATTTTCACATATCAGAAATCGTTCTACTGAAAACTGGGAAAGTATTGGAAAAAATATCATCTCATAAAAATTATTTGTACACATTCAAGGAATTCGCAAAAATTTTTTCAGAATTTTTGGACATATTTTTGGACATTCACCAAAATGGCAGAGATTTTCCGAATTTTCCCGTAATTCAGAAAAAGGTCAGAAAGGTTCCATAAATAATTTTGGCCATTCAATTTTTTGATAAAAGTGGCCCTTTTGAATACAAAGTTCTTTGTTAATGAGAACTGATTGATTTGAACTGTTCGGATGGAAATGTATGATAGTGAAAATTTCTCCCCGAAATCTAAGTGGAAGAGCTTTCCAAGACGAACATTTCCCCATAAAAAAAGTCCGGCAAAATCTCAATCTCGTATTCCGTAGGGCAATTTTTGTGCGAAAAATCTAGTCTTTTTTCATGCAAACCCATTTTTAGAGTCAAATTCCGCAAAAATGAATCGTTACCAAGGGAGTTGGAGAGTAAATATGATGGCTTTATTTTGTTGGATGCTAACAAGGAGGAAAAACGTGATCTTCTTCGCAGATCATTCGAAGGAAAATAAACTTGTTACAAATCCGCTCGCACAACCTCCTCGCGAACATTGGGTAACTCTAATACTGACGGTACTATTTCGTTTTTCGGGAAAAATACAACTGTTATTGTTTATGGAATTATGGAGTTATTGGGTTATAAGTTTGTGCACTGAGAGCACTGAGAAATCGCATTATATAAGACAAGTTCCAGCACTGAGTAACGCGGTTATTGAGTTTATTGGTTATGCTATTGTGGGCATATGGGGTGATTGGTTTATGGGTTAACAGCTTGGGTTCTGTGTTGTAGAGTTATATGCATTTAATAATGCTGAAAAGTCTAAATTATTGGGTTTTGGAGATTAGGGCAAAACCTTGACCTGGTAGGGTTAAACGGACTCTGAATTCAGATTCAGCTACCCGAAAAACATACATACAGTATTTTTTTTCTGGGTCTGTGTTATCCTAACGTTAGTTGGAAATTTTATGGTAACCAAAACTTTAATGATTTCAGGTATTATTCAATTGTGCTTATCACATGCTTGTTTATTTATAAAATTGGCCCGACAACCGTGTCACTTATACACCCACAATTAATATGATCCGCAATGGTGAGAACTAGCGCCAAAAATAAAAATACATTCCGTCTGACGACGATCTTCCCATGAATGCTTTTTGTAGTACGTTGCTTCTATTTTCGTAGACGTGCGTCTCGGGAGTCCAGCAGGAGGTGTCCACCTCCAGGCCCTTGTAAAACCTGGTCGTCGCCGTCGGCCGAGGAGAGGATCTACGTAATTAACGGGTGTGGCCAGGGCTGCCAACTTCCCAAGATAAATTTAGCTCACAAATATATAAAGTACCACTCAAGGAAATCAGTGGGTATCATTTTTATGTAGGTGCGATTTAGTTGTCACGTGTTCGTAGCTTTGGATTTCTCAACGTTTTGAAACACGTATTGCAACTCCGAAGCAGTTTATGTAAAATTATAAAAGATACATCTTGCAGCATACTTTATTCACAATTGTACACGAAGAAAACATTGAAAATTCACACAATTGTAGCATAATAGATCTAAAAACAAGTTGTATCAGGTTTTGCTGCAATATTACTTAAAACTGTGACAATCTCTAAAAACCTTTAAATTGTAGTTAAAAATATTTTCAATTTAAATGTCGCATTTTCATATTTTTCAATAAATTTTGATAGAACTGATAACGGTACCAATTTTTCTACAATGGGAATATTGCATAATTTTTCCAATACATGCAGAAGAAAGTAGAGTAGAAATTTTATTAAATATCTATTGGTGAGTGAAACAACTAAGAACTAATGTTAAAAGTGGAAAATAGATTTTATTACAAATACGTGTGCCAATATCCTTGGCAAGATAAATGACCTCCGATGAACGGGGTTGAGAGGGACTATCTCTCTTTACTCACTTCATCGCTGTAGGCCTGGACGCCTCGTAGAGGTGGGTTCCCTTCTCCGGTCAGCCTCGACCGCAATTACGGCCAATGCCGGCGGCTCTGGGAACCTCCTTCTGTCCTGGCAAGCCCCGTCGGCAAGGACTTATCTTCTGGCGCTCTTCTGTCTTCTCTTCTTTCTTCGTCGACTCGTTAACCCCCAGGGGTAGTCATGTTTTAGCCGCGGCGCGAACTCCTTCGGCCAAGTAAGGGTTTTGGGTTAAGTCAGGATTAGCAACAAATACGTCAGCAGTTCAAAAGAAATCGCAAAATCCATTTTAAAGAGTGCCATTATTATTGCAAGCGATTGTACGTGTACAAAACGCTAAATGAAAAAGAAGTTAGTGTTGATGTCTACGACATTCATAAACTATAAAAAAACTTTAATTTATAGTTATATCACAATTTTGCTTACTAAATTAAATATTTTAAGATTTATAATTACACCAAAATACAAAACATTTTGTTTGTGCAACAAACAAAATTGTTTATTTTCGTAACAGTGCGTAAGCACTGTGACAACAACTACAAGTGTGACAAATTTATATGAATTAGTACGAATTCTTAAGGCTGGTCTACACGTATCGTTGTTTTTCTGTGGTTACAAGCATTAACAATTTACAGTATGCCTTCCAGAATTATTGTGAACAACGTGCAAACTTTGTATTTTCTTAAATTTTTGGCACAGTGCAATGAGCGTACGGAAGTTTCAAAAAGGGTTAGTTTAAAGAGGAAAGACATACTAAAAATCTGTTCCATTATTTTTTCTGACTTTTTTCGGTTATTCATAACGCTAAACATTAAAATTTGTTTCCAAATTTTCATCGTCTTGCGCCACACTTTCACTCACTGCACGCCGCGGTAAAAGTAGCTGCATTTAGCACAGGTTTACCGGGAAATTGTTCTGCTAAAGCATTTTCACATCGCCATAAATTAAAACGTAATCTGTCAACTCTGAGTTATTATACACGTAAGCCATTATTGACACTTGAAAAACTAATCTATCATCACAAAAACTTTAATATCTACAAAAAAGTAATCGGATTTCAATATTCGGAATCGCCTGGCTAGAGACTACATTAGCCCAGCGATGTAAAGGTTGAAAATACTACAACTATAAGGATTTTACAAAAAAATTTTTATGATATTGACTCCATTTTTCATAACTTTTTCCCAAACTTTTTTAGATAAGTTCTGAATCACCCTGTATACAAAAGCCTACCAGTTTAAAACAATTTAGAATAAGAATGGAAGGAGCTTCGTGGATCATAATATTAAAAGAAACAGGTGGATTTTGATGGCTAGAGGATCCAGAGAAAATAGGTGGAAGGAACAACGAAGCAACTGCGAACAACGTTGTTTCTACGTCTATTACCCTGGCAAGCCAACATCAGCGGCCGCCAACAACAAGTACTGGATATTTTGTTGCTAATTTGTACCACCAGTTTCAATTTTGTACCTAGTGCCGTTTTCGAGAAAAATGAGGGCCGCTAGCTTAATATTACGCTAGCGGTCCATCGAATTACTCCGCAACTAACAATGATAGCAAAGCGATTTTTGTACCATATTTTGTTGCTCGTCGAGTACTTTCTGCCAGTGTATAGTTTTTTTTAAAATATAAAAAATTGTCCGCTCGACTCATACTATTAGTTAAAAATTTGTTGCTGCTTTGCGATCGTCTAAAATAAAAATAATAAATAAATAAATAAATAAAATAAAAAAAATAAAATATCGTCGCCAAAAACAAGTGGTGGATATTGTGTTACTATTCTGTTGCTAATTTGTACCACCAGTTTCAATTTTGTAGCTTGTGCCGTTTTCGAGAAAAGTGGTGGATGCTAGAGTAACATTACGCCAGCGGCCTATCGAATTACTGCGCAACTAACAGCGATAGCAATGCGATTTTTGTACCATATTTTGTTGCTCGTCGAGTACTTTCTGCCAGTGTATAGATTTTTCAAAAATAATAAAAATTGTCCATTCAACTCATACAATCAGTTAAAAAATTGTTGCGCTTTGAGCTCGTCTAAAATGAAAAATAAAATACAGTCGCCAAAAACAAGTGGTGGATATTTTGTTACTACTTTGTTGCTAATTTGTACCACCAGCTTCAATTTTGTACCTTGTGCCTTTTTCGAGAAAAATTGTGGATGATAGAGTAACATTACGCCAGCGGCCCATCGAATTACTCCGCAACTAACAACGATAGCAAAGCGATTTTTGTATCATATTTTGTTGCTCGTCGAGTACTTTCTGCCAGTGTAGAATAATTTTTTTAAAAATATAAAAATTGCCTATTCTACTCAGACACTCAGTTAAAAATTTGTTGCTGCTACTTTGCGCTCGTGTAAAATGAAATATAAGATACTGCCGCCAAAAACAAGTGGTGGATATTTTGTTACTATTTTGTTGCTAATTTGTACCACCAGTTTCAATTTTGTACCTAGTACCGTTTTCGAGAAAAATGGTGGCCGCTAGCGTAATATTACGCTAGCGGCCCATCAAATTACTCCGCAACTAACAACGATAGCAAAGCGTTTTTTGTACCGTATTTTGTTTGCTCGTCGAGTACTTTCTGCCAGTGTAGCATAATTTTTTTAAATATATAAAAAATTGCCAATTCGACTCAGTCAGTTAAATATTTGTTGCTACTTTGCGCTCGTGTAAAATGAAAGATAAAATATCGCCGCCACAAATAAGTGGTGAATATTTTGTTACTATTTGGCTACTTTGGCTTTGACTATTATATTGGCGTAATGTTACTCTAGCACCCACCATTTTTCTCGAAAAAGGCACAAGGTACAAAATTGAAACTGGTGGTTCAAATTAGCAACAAAATAGTAACAAAATATCCATTACTTGTTTTTGACGACTGTATTTTATTTTTCATTTTAGACGAGCTCAAAGCATCAACAATTTTTTAACTGATTGTATGAGTTGAATGGACAATTTTTTTTATTTTTGAAAAAACTATACACTGGCAGAAAGTACTCGACAAGCAACAAAATATTGTACAAAAATCGCTTTACTATCATTGTTTGTTGCGGAGTAATTCGATGGGCTGCTGGCGTAATGTTACTCTAGCACCCACCACTTTTCTCGAAAACGGCACAAGCTACAAAATTGAAACTGGTGGTACAAATTAGCATCATTTTTCTCGAAAACGGTACAAAGTACAAAATTGAAATTGGTGGTACAAATTAGCAACAAAATAGCAACGACATATCCAATACTTGTTTTAGGCGGCCGCTGATGTTGGCTTGCCAGGGTAATAGACGTGTGTTTCTGGGTTCTGGGTGGCACGAAGCCGCAAATAGAGATAGGTTTTCTACTTGCCATTCTCTTGTGTTCGCGTTCTTTGCCCTTCCTTCTTGTTCCATCTTGTTTTTCAGATCTGCACTGCGCTGATGAAGGGCAAAAACCCAGAAACAACGTTGTCCGCAGTTGCTTCATTGTTTCTTCCACCTGTTTTCTCTGGATCCTCTAGCCATCAAAATCCACCTGTTACAATTTAGAATGTTTATCAGGAAACTTTTCCTAAGAACTGAAAGAGCATTGCTTAGGTAAGTTTATAATAATATCTGAATAAACCTACATACAAAGATTTAAATAAAATCCACGTTTAAATTTGACTCTTAGCATCTACAAAGTAGAAAAACCATGCATGTTTATGAAGTTCTAGGTAAGTAATGGCTTTGGATATTATTGGTTAAATAATTGAAATAATCGATTCATTCCCAATAAAAACGTATAGAAATATTTGTTATAAAAAGGTTAGTTTTTCATCTACACTACAATAATTGTAGAAAAATACGGTTAAATTAATAAATATTTAAAACGTAATTATCACAACTATTGTAACACTTGGTATATAGGGATATTTGTGAGATTATACATGAGCCCATTACCATCGCTACAGTTCTTCCTCCTTAGCAATTTGGAAATGACTGAGCGTAAAACAGGACACAAGTTTGAGTAGTGGAGACGCACTATTTGTGCCATTATAGTCTTGTTCAGTTTTTCCAGATTATATAAGACTGGCGACAAAACGTTACGTGTAGACCAGTCTTTATCCAATGTAACCGCCGCCTCCTTCGTTCAACGAGAACCTACGTCTAGCTATAAGCTATCAGCACCGGCAACCCAGGACTAGTCACAACTATTTTTACTCACTCAGCGGAATTATGTACGCTTTTACAAGTGAAAAACAGTCGGCTTGCATAAATACACCAGAGGTCATTGGCGCCCTGTATAAATACCTGCACCGGCTAGTCGGTTTCGCTGCCAGCGCGCCTGCATTCATTTCCAATTTTTATTAAACCCGGGGAACGTCTGCATAGCCCGCTCGTCTCATTCAGTTTTATTTTATTGCGAGAGTTGTCGCGCGATGGATCTTATGTCACTTGCATGAGCTAAAGCACTTCCTCGTTTCTTGTTTTAGAAATAACTGGCTTGTAATTAACGGCAAACTTACTACAGGCGGGGTTGCACTAGATGCTTTAGCTTCAGTTTAATTAGGTTTAATATTTACAGCCAAAGGTAGCTATTCGTTTCTCAAATGAATAGATTATGTGAACGCTATTTGATATATTACAGGGTGTTTCTTAAGAAGAAATCATAAATCCAGGAGCGTATTCTGTGGCCAAAAATAAGGATTTTTTGTTATATAAAGGTGGGGTCTTAGAACAGCCATTGTCCAGCTACAGCCTGTCAAAATTTTAATTTCTAAACCGCTTGAGATAATTTAACCAAATCGGTGTGCATATTTAGTATAATAGATATGAGAAGAAAAATTGCCAGTTTTAGAAACTTACCAGTGGTGGAGGTGTGGGTGTAATAGATCAATATTTCTCAAAAAAAAATAACCCTGTATAATATTACAAATAACGCCAGCTACAGACTATGCGTGAATTCGCTATTCGAGATACACAATGCGTGGTTTGTAAGGAATTCGTGCATCGTGTGTAGGATTTTTATGAATGGATTTCTAACAAATAAGACCCTACACACTATTCGTGAACTCCTCGCATGTCACGAAACGCCCATAACGAATCCCGAATACAAGCATAGTCTGTAGCGGGCCATAAGTATGTCATCATATGCGCCATTCTATTATTTTCACTTTTTTGTTTCTTTGCACTGTTTTGTATTTCAAACCGATTAACAACATAATTAATTTATTTGATCAAGTGCATTTTTACACAGTTATTTAAATTACTTAAAACATATCTTAGGCAGGCCATGCAACACAATAATAATAAGAAGTCGTTATGTTATTTTTACTGTGTATTGTCAAATTAAGCTTACTTTTAAAAAGATTTTTTAATTTAATTTTAAGTTTTATTAATGGCTTATGCGTATTCAATTGCTGAAGTGGCCAATACGGTTTACATTTATAGCCCTACAGATGGAAATGGTACTGAGTTTCAGAGAGGTCCAATTTTTGGAAGACCTTTGAGTATTAAAACGCCTGAGTTGAAAGAAGCTATTCTAAATAAAATTGAAGAAAACGCAAATACAAGTATCTACTAGGAATATTGCTGCAAATCTGAATGTGAATCATAAATTAGTTTGGTCCGTTTTGAAGCATCAGTTATAATCATATACAAAAGGTTCAAGCCTTACTGCCGCAAGAATATCCGGCTGACCTACAATTTTTCCACTCAATATTGCAAAAAATTGAATAAAATTTTGACTGTACCCGCTGGCGTATTATTTACCGACGAAGCTAATTTTGCTATAATGAACTTCCACAATAAACACGGTTGCTCTGATGAAAATATTAATGCCATAATGGAATCTCGATTGCACCATCAGTTTTCTTTGAATGTAAGGGCGGGTATTATTGAATTTTTTGTTGTTGGGCCTTACATTTTACCAAGAACTTTAAGCAGTACATCTTACAAACATTTTCTTGAAAACGTTTTACCTGAACTACTAGACGATGTTCCCTACGCGCTAAGACAAAGAATGTGGTTTATGCACGACGAGCTGTGACTGCTCGTTAATTTTTAAATGAAAGATTCGGTAATAACGTGATTGGACGAGGTACTAAAGAACCAGGTCAACCTTGGCCACCCATATCACCCAATATAAACCCTATTATTATTTTTTTGAGCCATCTCAAGACATTAGTTTACAAGGTTCACATTGAATCTGAAGAGCAGTTACGTCAACAATTTATAACTGGTTGTGATGTGATAAGAGCTGCTCCTGGAATTTTTGCACGTGTTTGAGCTGCAATTTCAAGATGATCTGAAGCACGTATTTTGACTGAAAGTAACCATTTCCAACATTTGTTATAATAAATCATAGTTAAGCAATTCCATTGTTAATTAATTATTTTAAGTCATGTAATGAATATC
The DNA here is from genome assembly GCA_037114965.1 of Monochamus alternatus. Taxonomy (NCBI): domain Eukaryota; kingdom Metazoa; phylum Arthropoda; class Insecta; order Coleoptera; family Cerambycidae; genus Monochamus; species Monochamus alternatus. The sequence continues at coordinate 112,753,412 of CM073426.1, read as the reverse complement.
GTAACAATGCAATAATCTATTAAATAAGGAAAAATATTTATTTTTAGAAAAATGACATCTGTATCCATTTCTGATTTATTATTAACATAAATTCGGTATAACTAAGATAAAGACAAAGTACTATCATTGAGCTATATTATCATAGCTAGATTTTACAATAGCTATAAATATTATACCAATACCTTAAATTACAATTATTAACTAACTGTCAAGAAATTGCTTCTTCTAAAAAATACTATTTTGAGTCGTAATATTTTTATCTGGTTGTCATAGCTGTTTTCTTAAATTAAGTGTAAATTGAATTAGTTAACTTTAGTTTGATAATTTTAATTTAGCTTAGCACCTTCCAATTTTCCCCTAGTTGCGCCTATGGTGATTCTTCATAATTCTCTACAAAATTAGCAGTTCTAACGCACACTTCTGTTCGACAATTATTCCTTGCATAATTTTGGAATCTCTAGCTTAGTCATGTTTATTTTATGTTGCATTTTATTGCCTTGCTTATCAGCACCCGAGTCTTGTCGGCAACAGAATAAAGTGAATTAGTTAACTGCTTCGCGTTACTACGTTCGGCTTATTGGAAGATGTTTGTCCACTTGGTGAGTTATATACTGTGCTTTCGTTCCGGTGTGTGGTTTTCTGCGCGTCACGGGTCTTGCGTTTAATGGTGCTGTGGGTTCTTGTGTTCTGCACAAGCAGAAGTAAGAAGACCTGAAGATGGTAAATGAGATTTTACCGAAACGTTGTCAAACAAATGGTTCTTTTGAAGACCATGCAGATTCATCGCGGAAAGGAACCCGGAGAAATTTTACAACCACATATAACACCCGCGGAAGCCTACGAACTAACATATATATATATAACGTGCGCGAATATTGTTCAATTTTTTACACATTGATGATATTCTCTCTATGCATATTTTTCAATGTTATAAAGGTAAGTATATATAAAATATAAGAAAATTTAAATTATCTACTCAGTAATATTACATATCTATATTTTACAATTCCAACCTATAAATTACAATGTATAAATCAATACAAATTATAGTGACGTACATTTACGATGTAATTTAGATTTAGATTTAATTTAGATTTTATCCATGTTTATTTGTGTACTATTACAGTGTACTTATTTCATTTACAAAATTATTATGTAATTTTACATGACTTCACGCTGGTCACAAATTGCCAACGTTAAGTTATGTGAAATTACAGACAAATTTTTATCAGTGTATAGTATGTATGAATTTCGCCCAGGGGTTCTCTGTAGTGTTAATCTGGCGTGATTAAAAAAATGAGGATTTTAGAGGCAAATAATGCCTATCTAAGAAAAAGAAAATATTCTTAAATTTGGACGAGGGATACGCTTTTTTATTTTTGGCGTGTTGTAATGTTACATCCTGTATATATATAACTAACGTTTTTAATCAACCTGTGAGTACAAAATAAACTTTTCAAACAGGTTCGCCTATGCCTGAAAGAGGAGGCGTTGTAAGTCATACTATCAGATATGCAAAATACTAAGTGCGGCTTGAATCTATTTGCATATGTGCAACCATGCATTTTTAGGAAACTACTAATTACGGAAATAAAAATGCACGTGTCCAATGAAAAATACGAATAGCGTATTGTTCAATTTTGTTGATGCGTTAACAGTTTTTGCGAAGCATTTTTAATTACAATTATTATTATATATTATGGTGTCGCGTTTATACTATAAAAAACTGGGAGGGCAGTCCTTGTTAGAAAAATAGTGGGGGTGGTCAGTAGCGTAGCCAGAATTTTGTTATAGGAGGTTGGTGAAAAAGTTTGTCAGTCCAATTTTTTTTTTAATAACAAAATTAATGTTTAATAAATAAAAATTAATTACCTAACCTACCTATTCAACCAACCGAACTAATGGGGAGTTCTACCCTCCAAATATTCTCCTGTGTCTACACCACTGGGTATAGTTCATATAACATAACATTTTCGAAATACAGGATGTTAAAGTTGTTGCACTTTGAAGAGGGATTTTCGTTCTTATCTATCTTCAAATCGGCTAAGGAAAAAGATGCGAAAATTAGTACACGTATAAATATCAACAGCGTCTTAGGGTACGTTTACATCTGACATTAATTACTCGATATTTATCTCGGATGGAAATTGTACCTAATCTAAACAGAGCAGAATTTCTGTCAGAGAGATGCTTCAAGCGTCCGCGATATGTATCGACACATCTATACGATTAGATGTAAAACACCTATTCGGAATCGCCTGACAGAAATTACTGTAGCTGACCAATCATCTACTTTTGTGGTAGTGTCGGCAACAAATTATTAATATTGAGTAATTTTTTGTTTCGATACTCATCGTGACACGACTGAACTTTGTCTTTCTACTATGAATTGATGTGTATGACACAAGTGTATTTACTTAATACTACTTAATACATATGTATAAACGGTTCGTACACATATAGCGACGAGAAGTGTCATACACATCTGCATGATATAAATATCTAGTAATCTGTCTGTAATGTAAACAGTCACTAGCGATATATACCTGATGCTTGACACATATATCGGGACACAAGTGTCAGATGTAAACGTACCCTTAGGCTTGCTACAGATTATGTGTGAATTCGCGATTCTTAATGTGCGATGCGTGGTTTGTGACGAATTCGTGAATAGTGTGTAGGGTCTTGTTCGTTAACAGCCGGATTCATGAAACGGGCGTAGCGTTAGTCGGACTAACCAGCTTTGCGCTCGTGTAAAGCGCGTCTAACCAGCCTTGCGCCCATTCACGAAGCGTGCGTTGCTAGGTAGCGAAACATGCGTTGCTAGGTAGGCTGTTTATTTACGTCCATATTTGCGCCAAAAATTAGACCTTGCGTTTTTCATTGTATATTTAGTATTTATATTCAAAAACAGTACTTTTCAGTGCTACGGATTAGTTAACATATCATAAAGTAAGTATTATACATAGTAGTGAATAGGAGTATGCCTTTTATTTAAATTGGTGCAATAGATGCGTAAATTTTTCGCGTAACCTCCGCTAGTCTGACTAACGTAACGCCTTCTTGATGAATCCGTATGTAAAAGTCTATTCATAAAAACCTTACACACTATGCATGAATTTCATACAAATCACACATCGCGCATCACAAATCGCAAATTCACGCATAGTCTGTAGCAAACATTAAAGTACAACTAGCAGTGGCGTGGATGCAGATAGTATGAAGGCTATACATTGAAGGAAAAAAGTCAAAAGTTCTAACAATTTTTAACTAGTATTTCTTATTTTTGTACTTTCTTTAGGATTTGAAAATCCTTTGCGATTGTATAAGAAATGTTGACTTTTTTTCCTTAAATTATAGCCCTCAAACTACAAAATTCACACTGCTGCTGTTAAGAATAAAAAAATGATTACATGCTTTTCTTAAGGTAGAGTTAATATTTATTTATTGTCGTACAAATTTTAAGATTATTATCTTTAGCTCATGTAAATATAATTAAGAAAAAACCCTCTTCAAGTTAACAACTTTAACATCCTGTACCTTAAAAATGCAATATTAATGACAAAAATATTATATGAATTACTTCCAAAAATTAACTCATCTCCCAAATTTTTTTGAAATATAAACGCAACACACTGTATAAAACACGTAACGTGATGATAATACACACAGAGAAAGGAATTGGAAACGAAACTATAAACAGTACAATTACTTAATAACTAGCTATAAAAAAATAATAAAAAAATTGGATATGTCGAAATTTATTACCTATTAATATGTTTCGGTGAATGTTTTCAAATTTTTACTTTTGGCCTAGATTACCAAAGAACCATACCGTCCTAAACAGACAAAAGATTTTGTGGTTTGTGGTGAACAAATACGATAGTGTTTCTGGCAGTATACGTCAACTTGGTTTGGGAATGAATAAATAGGTAGTACACAGTTGCCATTTACACATTTGTCATAAATTTATTACTATGTAGTAATATTAGTCGGTCTTTACAGAAAAGTAATTTTGATTTACAACACCAACAAACCTTTCCAAAATATTCCAACAGGCAGGAGGAACACTAGATCATCAAACAGGCAAAAATAATATAACTTATTTATTATTTGTTGCTGAAACTCGTACAGGATGTCTCAATATTTCAAGTACAATATAATGCAATAATAATGGCACTTTTTAAAATTAATTTGTCGACTTATTTGTAGGTAATGAAATCTACCTTCAACTTTCAACATTGGTCCTGGTTCCAGTAGTACAAAAACTTGAGGAACCATTATCATTGCAATAGATTGTACATGGAACTACTACTACTATTCTTGGAATCAAAATAAAATTGAACTAAACCTTATTTCTATTCAAATTGCTTCGTTTCTAGAGGCTGACAAAGTTAAATATATTTTTTATTTTTTTAGCAACTCGATTTATTTTATATGTTTATGAAATGGTAGAGTATTTTTTATAATAGCAAATGATTTGATTTATTTAATTACCATGAAAATAAATACCTATTTATATTATAATGAAACCGAAAAACTTTGTAAATTATTTGCCAGATTTAACCCCAATGAATGTTTTTCTGTGTGGTTATTTAAAAAATTAAGTTATTAAGAGAGTACTTATCACCTGATGACAGGCAAAGGGTCCAGCCGCCTAGACGACCGAGCCAGACCCATAAATAATATGAGTGTGTAAACTGTTGTTCTTAGGGAAGTGTTGGTTTTAGGGTAGATATTCATTCCTATTTTGATATTTGTTCGAGCTAGATGCTTACCTGTTAAGTTATATGTTTAATTGCAATTTAAATAATAAATGGTATATTAAGTATTAAATTGCTTCATTACAAAGTATTTAAAACGAAGCTTAATAATTTAAGTTGAGGTAACGAATTACAAATGGGTTGAATAAAAAATACTTGATACTTTAAATAATGTTAGAAATGAATTCCATCAAACTTGATGGACAACACTGAGCAATTGTGACATTAAATATATTTTTTTCAAGTAATGTAGTTTTTATTTTTATTCACGTCTGGCGAGAGGTCATAGGCTTCCATAAACAGCGGCTTAGATAGTGTGTAACGTTCATTTTTACATGGAACGTTCCCCTGTATAATAATCTGCAGTGTAAAATATTATTTACGATAATTACTGTAAATTATAGATATTGTTTTGAGAATTATATTTAAAGATATTTATTTTATGTTACAGATCACCGTAAGCTGCAAGCATTTTGTCTCTATCAGCGATATAGGTTAAGAATGAATAATTAATATCAAATCTTATTGGTTCATTCATGTAGTTGGTCATAATTTTTTTCACACATGTGTCAAGTTAATTATCTATTTGTTTATTTACAATCAGTTCAGTAGGGATCATATAAATATGTAAATTCTAAGGTTGATAATAACTATTTCATTTAAGTTGGCACGATAGGTACACCTGTTCAAAAGAACGGATACGCTAAGCCCTTTTGCTCTGCAACTGGCACTCGGGTCGGCGTGATTTTCTAACCTCTATAGCGCGACTTGAAAGCCCCAAAACCACGAACGAAGTAAAAATAAACATGTAATCACATTTTATATGGGTCGTCCATCTAAAACAATATATTTTCTTGATTATTTAATTCATAAAATAATAATTACTTTCGGATTTCAAGCATATTTTTGGGAATTTTTAATTAAAATAAAGAATTTCATGCGTTACTGGGTGAAAAAAAACATTAATGCATTAAATTTCATTAATAGGGTCATATTTTAAAGTTTTTTATGTTCATAGTTAATTGCCAATTTAAAGAAATAGAGTTAATATCAATATTTTTGTCGAACATTAATAAAGTTCAAACGGGGAGGTTTATCCAACAAGTGTGAGATAAATTGTAAGTAGGGTATAATTTCAGATTTTGGAGTTTTAATGATGGGCATACATTAGTTAAACTGGTTCAAATTGGACTTTGGGTCTAAGTTGAAAAGCAACTCTGAGGAACCAATAAGGCGGTTGATAGTGGAGGTCAAGGTTTCATCCGAGGGCTACGGAAGCAATTCATGGTGGCCGAGAACATTCAAGGATAGAGACAAGGTGGCTTCTGTTTAGTGAGATCGACACAATAGACACACTCAAATTTTCCTTGTGATTTTTTAATTTATTCGATAGACAGATTTTCTATAGATAAGAATTTATTTGTTTTGCGGCTTTGAGCCATATTGAAAATCTGCAACCATCATTACATTTTGGTCATTATAATATAATTGTTTTTTTTTAGGCTTAGAGCCATATGTAAAATCACTAGTAATTAACTATTTAATTTTATTATTTAAAACAGTGTAAAGGACAAAACAGCTATTTTTTCTGAAAATATTAGATGCTTGTTAGAATTATAGTCTGTTTAGAAATGAAAGAGAGTAATAAAAGCTTATTATGTATGCAAATCGTAAATAAATGTAGTACTGGTGCTTATATTCAATATTTTTATATTATGTATTATCGGTATAGAGGTGTACTTTTATAAAAACTTTGTGTGATCGAACCGTACTAAATTGTAGCAGGTAGGTAAAATTTAATCCCCGACAATTCGTCTTTGTCTATGCCACTTCAATTTCTCGGTCCATTTCTCTTATAAGTAAACAATATAAAAACAGCATTTCAAAACTAGAGGCTACTTTAAGCATCATAACCGGATTAAGAGAGTTTTTAGTAATTCAAATAAAATTATTCAATATTATTATCAAAATATTTATTTAAATTTAATGAATAGACTTTTAATCCACACAAAAATATATGTATTTTGAAAATTCAAATTATGGTGAGTAAATGTAGTATTGTATATATGTGTAATAAAGAAAATAAAAAAGTAGGTATATTAAAAATTTATCCTATGAATATTCTGATGAATTATCTTCGTCTCCTAGATTGATAACGATAGGTTCCACAGTAACGTCAATTAAATTATCGAGTTCCCACATTTTTTCCTCTTCTTTTTGTACATGATGTATACATCTTTGCCAGTTATCTGCAGTTACTCGTTCCATCCATCGTATTATTTCGCGGTACATCTCATTTTACCTGCGCCCAGACTAATTCGATTGGGTTAAGTTCACAGTGATAAGGTGGTAACTGTAGTACCATTATTTGGTGATTTTTGCCATTTCATCGATAACATATTTTTTCCGATCTTTATTAAGATTGACAAGTGTCAAAAGTTCCTTTTTCACCATATTTGTTTCAAAAGAAATGTTTTTCTGGTTAACCATTGAATTATATCGGCTTTCCTCCAAGCAGTCGTAGGCGTCCGTTCGGTCTGCCGTGAATGGTAACTGGCATTATCCATGACAATTACAGACCCCGGAGGAATAAGATCCAACATCTATGTAAAATACTCTTCGAAAACATCTGCGTTCATGTCTTCGTGATAGTCACCTATATTTTTAGATTCAAATAAAAGTATACCGCCATCTACGAAACCACTGGCACTACCTATATGTGTCACTATTAATCTTCGCCCTTTACCTGAAGGTGCCTTGAACCCTGTTGAAAGTCCATCCAAAAATGCTTGTCGAAAATTTTTTACATTTTTATCTTGCCATACTTTTGTTACAGTATATCCTTCGTTGACCCAAGTTTCGTCTAGATAATAAATATTCCTCCCTTCGTCACGGAATTTTCTAATTGATCTTAAGTAGGATCTTTATCGATAAGAACTGACTTCCTGTTCTGTTTTTCCCAGCAATTCAACTCTCGTAAGACGGCCCATAATTTGCTTCAACTGATTTTTGGCAAATCGTTGTCTTCTGAAAGTTCACTTAAAATTTTGTTTAGTGTTGGTATTTCTTTTTTAAAATAAAATGAGTGTACTTTTCTGCGAATTACATTTTTGAAGAAATCATCTATAACGACTTTTGACCTCCCTGTAGATGATTTTGGGGGATTTACAGTATCTTGTTTCCTTTAAAAGTCTGTAGATAGTCGATTTTTAAATCCCTGTCATTTTGGAACACTTTTCCACGATGTCGTCAACACTGTTGGTAGGATTTTATTGTGTTTCAATGTATTAAATACATTTAATATAATAATCTTCTCATTCTGAGACAGCGCACATCTTTTCACGCGTTTGGCAGGTACGTAATCTGATAAGCTCGACATTTTACCCAAACAATATTATATCCACTGGCACAATAGTCACTAAACACAAGTCGAATTTTACTCTACTGCACTAGCACGTCTTCCTATATTCAGCTCTAAGACTGGATTGATCTGTCACAATACACTGGCTCCTGCCCTATGATGTATCCAGTAAAATATACTAATGTAAACCCATTACCTGTTAGCATTAGTGTTACCCGATAATTACCTGAAACGAAATATTACCACGCCCATGGCCGGTTCTTATGTATAGTCATAGTTAATCCTGTATACAATAGCACTACTTTATTTACATCACCTATATTTAATGTTATAATTTATTGTGTTTTTGTTTGTTAACGTCATATCCCAAGCGGTTAAGAATGTTCCTGTAACTAATTGTTGGAGAGTTACAGTTGCAAGATTTTGTCGCACAAACATCTTATTGGCATCAACACAGCAGCTAATAGTGTGAAGTAGGCACATTTTTATAAAACCTAGTTACTGTATAAAAACAAGTTATGTGTTAGCAATAAGCTTACAGCATTAATACAACAAACTATACGATTCCAATAAAGCATGTCTTATAAAAACACTATACAATTATTCTGCTTTATTTACAAGCTCATCACAACTATAAAGCTAATATTTGACTTTCTTTGAATTTTCCGACATGTGTATTATAAGTATCTTTATATTATACGATGTTATACTTATAAACCCAAGAATATCTAATTCAAAGTTGAATTTCAAGCACGAATAAAATTTTACTGTGATAAACGAATAAAGATGCTATTTCGTTCACAAAAAAAACTGAAAATTTGAATACATGCAAATTTACTGCTAAAGCATATCCTCAGTTAAATGTCTAAGTTTCATAATAAAAACTATTATTTTTAATGAGCAACGAAAGTTATTTTTATGAACAATTTTACGTAAAAGTTGTTGTTTCAATTTTTTTCAAGATGGACGCTGAAAAGTAATGGGAATTAAGTGAATAAACATGGTGTTCAAATAATAAGACAGTTTGGTCACTTCAGAAGCATTTAAAATACTTTAATGTTATGTAAAAGCGAAACATAAGATCATTATGTTTTGTAGAAAATCGTTTGCTTGTGTTACTACATTTAAGACAGTTTTGCTTTATTGTCGCGCAAAAATATTTTTTCTACAAAACTGTTAAAAGTGGGCTTATTAATTGTCATTTATGATGTTAAATATGTCATTTTTTGACACGCGTGTTAAAAGTAGGTTACTTTTAACACGCGTGTTAAAAGTAAGTCAAAAGTACTGGTTGCTACGAAAATTTTGGTTCATAAACATTGCGATCTGTGTGTTATTTTTTGATTTCTTATTTTTATTGAGTTTAAAGTTCTTCCGATTGTTTTGTAGAAAAAATATTGTATGATATACGTGTTAAAAGTGATTTTATTTTGTTCGTGAATAATAAAATAAAATCTTACTTTTAACACGTATATCATAAATAGCTATTAATACACTATTTATAAAACAAATGCTGTTATTATACAGCAAAACAGCTTTCTAAAACGTAAGTGCTACATAAATGGCGTAGGAACTTTTTTAAAGTAATTTCAATAACTTCTATAAGTTTTATTTTGCTGTAAGAATCTTCTAAAATATTTCTCTTGCGACCACTACAAAATTGATTTATAACGATTTATAATCGTGTAGATTGCTACTATAGACATTATACATATAGTAAAATGACTTCCTGAAGCAAAAATAGTTTATATAATTTCGATAAAACGTTTTTCTTGTTGGGATTACATTATTCTCACAGGTGCTTTAAACAGCAAGTCTCAAACGGAACAATAATACGATGAAATTGCTATCATGTCTACCATTCTGGTCTTATAATTTTGAACTATAAGACTAGTGTGTTACTTGGGACAACGTTTCAGAAATATATCCAGTTATATTTCTAAATAATTAGGTAGTGGGTAAAAGAAAATAAAATATAACAGTGGAAAATACCCTTCATGTAGTAGGTTAAATTATCTTCAGTGAATTGATCAGTTTTAACAGTTTTGACCTAGCTGAGCCAATGTAGTTTAATAGCAATTGCGGGCTTGTAACAATGTAAATTGATGCCATTGTTTTTTTATGTTCGCCAACAATTTCCGTTTCATAAAGTACCGCAGGTCAAGGTCGGCCATCCAGAACCACGACTTTGTTTAATTTACGAACCACTTGTAATACCAACAAATTAAAAATTAAAACGATATTCGCAAGGTTAATGCAAATTGTGGTGTGTGTACACTGGTGCTTTTTTTAGTATACACCGTTAACAGAATTTTCAGAAGATAACAATTGAAGGTTGTTGTCACTGACATAGTACATGAGTCTGTTGAAGGATAAGCAATTTAAATTGTGGAATTTCCGGAAACATTAGCCGCTAATACAAATATTTTCACTAGAGGCTACGATGGAGAAAGATTTAAAAATAGAGATGTGCATACTAATAGTTGTATACATACATATAAAATTTTGTATGCCTATTCTCCACATACATATATTCATACTTATTTGAAGGATAAATTAAAGAAACCTTTTTAATTAAAAAAATACGACGCTTGGAAGAAATATTTTATATTTCGTTGAAAAATAACAAAAATCTAATAGAGAAGTTTGTCAATGTAAAAAATTGAGTAAGGATGCAGTTTGTATCGTCTAGGTTTACTTTGATTTTATGCTTGATTTTAAATGTGTTTCAAAGTAAGCCTAAGGCATTAAAATTTTCCATTTAGTCATTGTTTATGACAAATTATTCTTAATTAAATGTTTATTAAAAATGATGCCTATTGCCCTGGCAAATTAACTTCAGAGGTCGTCAAAAAGTGGAGGAAAGTTTTTACCATAATTTGAGCAATTTGGTAGCTTGTGCCGTTTTCGAGAAAAATGGTAGCTACTAGCGTAATATTACGCCAGCAGACCATTGAACTGCTCCGCAACTGAGAACGATATACAGGGTGAACTTTAAATAAGTATAAATATTTTGACTGCAGGTGTAGTTAGGTCGTCATATAAATGAGTCTAGTGAGTGAAGTTATTTTTAAACATTATATTTACGGAGATATTAATTTTTAAAAAAATATCCACACTTTGAAGACCGTTGATCACATAGATCGCTGACAAACGTAATAAACCACATGATTTGCTGAAGGCGGGTTTGCCATATCACCTGTAAAATAAATAGTTTTTTTTTACTTTAACGTAAATAAAGTCTTTAGGATTGTTTCTAATTTAAAAATACTTGTTTTAAGCGATAAGTAAATTAAAATTGCGTAGGTAGTATACTACCCAGTAATATTAACCCAAATTTGAACTTCTTAACTGATCTTACCATCATAAACAATTTTTAAAAATGTCATTTCCGCAAAAACCAATTAAGGTATTTTGGAAGTTACTTTGTTCAATGATTCCAAAAATTATACATATGTGCATAAAAGTTACCTAATACCTAGATGCTGAAAAAAAAACAAGTATTTAAACAGTTATCCACATTTCATAAGTTGTACCATTGTCCACTGTTAGAAAGAGACACAAATCATTGCCTTAAGTTATTTTATGAAGAATAATGAAAAACTATTATTTTCGCACAACACAAAAAATCTGCACTGAATTGCCACATAAATTTTATAATTTCAACTAATAGGTTTTCTATAAAAAATATATAAATTCAAAATATTTCTCTTCGCAATAAAACGCAGTCGCAAATAAACGGCTTGGTCTTACGTCAAGATGCGATCACAGTTTATTAAAGGTTCTGCATAAGGTTGTGGTGTCGTAGGCACAGGTGTCACAGGCCGGACTGTGGGCAGTAGGCACAATGTCCCGTAGGGTTACCGATGTAGGGACTGCAGGGCAAGATACAAGTGTACGTATCTGATTTTAGACTTGATGCATAAAACGTATTTAAAACGTTTTATTCTTTTATCGTATTATTTTCAAGTGTTTTTCTTGTGTATTTAATTAATATTTTTGGTGAAATACAGTGTAATTAAGTAAAATATGGCATATTATTCAAACAGTGAAAAGGTTATCATGAAGTGCAGTGATGATGATAATGATAGTATTATGAACCATTTGGAGTGTACTACAAATGGATAATGATCAAATTCTGGATAACTGTAAGTACTGAATCTGTGTTTTCAATTCAATTTCATATACATATATAGACATCCTTTTTTGGTGAGGTATAGGAATGAAAAAGGGTAGGAGGTCGCGAGAAACATTTTTATAAACATATTCCAATCATTCTTTGACATGCTGTAACACTGGCAACGCTGTAGAATACACATCCAATTTACACAATATTATGACTCATGGCTTAATATAAGGCAGTAACAAATTTTTAACTGAATGTATGAGTTGATTGGTCATTTATTATTTTTGAAGAAAACTATACATGCACCTTCTGAAAGTATTTGTCGAGCAGTAAAGTATGGTGCAATAATCGGTTTGAATCGTTTTTAACTGTCGAGCAATTCGATGATGTGCAAGCGTAATATTACGCTAGCAGCTACTATTTTTCTTGAAAACGGCACAAGCTACAAAATTCAAAACTGGTGGCACAAATTAGCGACAAAATATCAACAAAATATTGATTATTCTTTTTGAACCAAGCGAAATCCAGCAACAACATTGTAACTGGCTGTATGAATTGAATGACCAATTTTCTTTTATTTAAAAAAAATTGTGTACCTTCTGAAAGTACTCGAAGAGCAACAAAATATGGAGCAAAAACCACTTGATTTGTTTTGCTTTTTAGTGGCGGAGCAATTCGATGGTATGCTAGTGTAATATTATGCTAGCAGCCATCATTTTTCCCGAAAACGGCAGATGCTACAAAATTTAAATTGTTGGCACAAATTAAAAACAAATGGCAACAAAATATTTACCAAGTTGGCTTGACGTGGTAACAGACGTTTAAAAGTGTTATTGGTTGTTACTTAATGTTCATGTTGTTTCCCACTGTTTTCTTTGCCAAAAGTCAACGAACCAACTAATCAATAAAAGTTGCTTGCTCTTTCGTGTTTTCATTCTGGACTGTAAACCTCTAATAAAATTAGAGGCACATATGGTACTAAGCCACAAAGTTCCTTTATTACATATCTACACAATGTTCTTATTTTTGCTTTAGTTTAAAGTAACAAACAGAAAATTCCAGAAACATATCCTCAATGTTGCCGCTTCCTTGCAGAAGAAACGTTGCAAGTTCTTTAACAAGTTTGGAATGAGAAGTTCCTCTGTGCTACCTCAGTGTGAATAAGGCTTAACCACAGAGCTTTTAGAAGATTTTAAAAATTTGCATTGTTATCGTTCCTGTATCATTGTTTCTTTTGCCGTTGACGATTACATTACATTACATTAAGGAAAATTCCAATATACGATACTGATCTTTTCTGGACATTATCCATGTTATTATAACAAAATGTAATATGAAATTATTCGTATCAGATTTACTAATAGTTAGCTGACGCACTGATAAATCGAGTTAGCAAATGCAATTTCACTACAGTGTGCAGTTTTTTTTTATTGTCGTAAGGACAATTATACGTTTGAAGTGTAATCATTTAGTATAATGGCACAATATGTAAACGATTCTCAATTAATGCTGTAAAACTATAATTAAAATATCATGTGAATGGAATATTTAAACAGCTGGTATGGCCAAGAGCAAATGAATAGGCGTGCAGCTGGTCTCGACTTTGACGTAAATGGCAAGTGGACGGTCACTGTTACAAAATGATGTTATTAGATATTTAATAGTCGTATTTCGTTTAACTTGTATGTAAAATACAGGGAGAGTATAATTAAGAATGGGGCATAGCTTAACAAATAGTAAATTCCTGAGGTCAAAATGGGGCGATTGAGCTGAACGTGTCTTAAGGGTTAATAGTGATTTCTACAAAGGTAAATGATCTTAAAAAAAAAAATAAGTGAACTATACAGGGTGATTCAGTCATGTCATTAAGTTTAGGGGAAAATAGGAAAAAATAAGTATAATGCGAATACGCGATTAAAATTTTTTTGAAATGCATATACAGGGGGAATCAATCATACTATCATTAATTTTAAGAGAAGATAAGAAAAGATGAGTATAATATGAATAGGCGATTTAAAAAAAAGTTTGCTTTACGTCGAAAATTTTTTTTTATTCATTATTTAAATCTTCTTTTCAGATTATCATTGACCGCTGATGGCAGTTCAACTCGGTGTCGGCCTGACGTAACACAACCAAATTTAAATATTTTCCTATAGTACCTACTAGGGGTGGGCGATAACGGTTTGGAACTATCGAGTATCGATAAATAAAATAAACCGATATTATCGAATTATCGATAATATCGATAAATTATCGATATTTGTTTATCTGTACCTATTATTATCGATAATTATCGATATATCGATAAATATGTCCAACCATGATCAACAGATGTCAGTCATTTCGTGATTATTCCCTAAATTTTAGGTCGTGGATGGTATAAACAAATCTAAAACCTATGCAAATGTTTGCATATAAGTCGCATAAATCATTATTGGCGAATCATTGAGGCCAATTCTAGAATATTGTGTTTTCCACTGATTATATCCCCTTCGGGCCCAAGGTATCATTGATGATACCACTGGCAAAATATTTGATTACATATGCTCGATCGTTCAGAACACCGTAGCTCCATAGCAGAAACATCGGTGTTCGCCTGCTCCCGCTTAACTTGTCGTGACATAATATTACATTTGCAGTAAACCTAACCTATGTGACAAGTGAATTTTAAAATATGGATAAATATTCAAAGAAACGTAAGTAATACTGTATTTTTTTACTAATAGCTTACTAGTGAATATATTTGTTGCTGTAGTAAGTCAGATTACAATTTGCATTTTATTAGTGCCCTAGATATATCTGATACCTTTGCTCAAGGTATGATATGATATCTTGGGTCTCTACCACTACCTAATTATTATATTTATTTTTTTACTGGATATAAAAGTTTTACGTATTTTACTTGTTTGACGGTCTCTAACTCATTAGGAGCTTGAAGATATAGCTGAAAATTTGAACTTGGATGATTCGGACATAGAGGCAGATTTAATTCCAAATTATGATGAAGATGATGCCGATGCTGACCTCTTAAATGATTTGAAAATATACTGGATAAGAAATATGCATCTTCGAGTGCCAAATATTTACCGGATTTTAAAAACAAAAATGCAGATCAAAGTGCAGTAATCCTGGGTGCAAAAAATTAACATTTGTTTGCTGCACCGCATGTAAAATTTGTCTTTTTTGCTCAACGGAAAAAAATTGCTTTGTTGAATTCCACAAAAAGTAGATAGATGTCACTTTTTTCGCCTAATTTTTGCAAAAACTAAAGGTCTAAGAATTTTTTTATTTTTATTTTTTTGTTCCTTAGGACGCATATAGTGATCAAAATGGACAGGATCATAAAAATTTTGTCTCATATTATGCTTGGGTCCAAAGAGGATATGAGTATTAAGCAGTATGAAGGTTCTGATCTTCCATTAATTTGTCCTATTAATCCCCTAATTTTATGTTGTAATTAGTTTACTCATCAATATTAAATATCCTGCATTTATCTGAACATCACAGATGCATCTTCTACCAAGCAGCAATCAACATTTGTTTAGCTTCAGTCTATTTTGATCTTGAGTTTCAAAGCTTACAATTTTCTCTTTGTATACGTACTAAAATATTGCTTTGGAGTACTACAAGGAGTGTCAAACTCTGCTCCTGGTCTTACTAAAACTGTGCCATTTACTCATTTTTTAATTTTTTCTATGCTTTTATGTCCTATCATCTAATACAGCGGAACTGTTTTGCTCTTTATTGGTTTGACAGCTGTCCCAAAATATTTAACTCGCCTTGTTTATCTTTATTGTAGCTTAGCTATTGAAGAACATATATGGTTCCCTCATAAATTCACTGTCAAATACCCGCTTACACTGAAATATTTTTGCTTGGAATATTAAAGGAAAAGTTTCCAGGTCACGTGGACTTCAATTCTATTATTACGTCAGCTTTATTGTATGTTGACTCTTCGATTCTCCATTCGTGTCTTGAAATGTTTATGAAAGGTGAATTTTCTAATCGTGGTGTCTGATTCCCTCATTAGAATAAGCCGTGGTAACGAAATCATGATCTTAGAGTGTAATATTTAATTTAAATAACACAATTTATAAACTAAATATCAACTTCACGTATCGTGTGTCATTGAGGACATTTGCAAATTTCTCTTTTATTTTGAACATAAGTCACTGCATTATCTCCAAAGCTTCCTCATGAAGATTTTAAATAGAAGAATATTTCAGACATTTTATATTTTCATATAAAAATTGAAATATTTAAAGTCAGAAAGAATAAATTTGAAGGCTGGTTTACACACCCTGTGCAAGTAACCAAACTTTAAATAAGTAAACTTAGAAATGCTGGCTAATAGCAAGGCTAATAAGTATATAGCAAATCAAATGCATTGTTTTGTTGTAGGTACCTATATACCTACATAAAACTCTATTTCAGAAACCAAAACAATAGATTTTATTTATTAATTTAATAACATAATAAATACATATTTTTGAATTACTTGCCTATCCACATCAATTGAAAAACCTGGCTGCTATTAACAATTTCGTTTTAGAACTTACCGTTACATTTTTACACCTCTCATTGCAACACCTACATATTGGTGATTTGTAATATACAGTCCATCACCGTCTTAATAACCATTAAATCTATTTATAGATTAGACGAATATGATTTTAAACAGCACGTTGTGAATTAAAAGTAGTTAGCTTTTGCTAGTCTGTTTTAATTTAACCATTTTGACACACAAAGACCCTTGCCCGAGATCAAAGCGGACGAATACCGAGATACTGTAGAGGCAATGATGTCACACCTCTCCAATGTGACCTCGTTTATTTCGAAAAGTATTTATTAGATTAAATTTTCTGGGTATACATGGTTTTCTATGATTAAGTACAAAAATTTGAACCACATGTTCATGGTCTAAATGACAATAAAATAGCTCAATGTTTAAAAAATGGGGCAGAACCCTCTTTTCCTACGGAAAATCGGCGCCTATGACAATCAATCATCGTCCAAGATGGCTAGATATGTCAACGACCGTATGGTCGTTTTTTGTCAAGTGTAAAACGACGAAAATAAACATTTTTATTAATAATAATAATAATGCCGAAGTACCTGATAGATCAGTTAATCCGGTTAGCCGCAGTATTTTGTATTCGTTCTTCGTTGCACTCTGCCAAAACTACATTTTCACTCCTTACAGATTCGTCATAATTATCCACTAACATATCCGACATAAAACACTTTATTTAATTAGTGAAAAACGTTTAAAAGTAGTCACTTAACTGTTTTAAAATAACATAACCTAGAATACTGCATTGCTAGTTGCATACTCTCCAAACCTTAAAGAACATGCGAAGTTAGTTATATTCTAAGGGTCTAAGAAACATTTTTACAGAACACTGTAAACATCTTGGGATGTTATAGTTTAAAATATTACTAATTATTTTATGTAAACATCGTCGATTACTGTTAATATCGTTGCTATTATTAGTATTAAAAAAATTAATTCCCTAACAACACAAGAAGTTTAAAAATGTATCGCCATGAAATGCATCTTACATGAGTGGCCTATAGATGACGCCTGCACTCTGAAGATGTCAAACAATACTGCATACGGTTACGGTACCTACTCTGATTAGTTTGAAATAATTTTTCATTGCTTTTCGAAAATTTAATTTTTCGCGTATTTTTTGTGTATTTACAAACATGTATTCAAATGCCTAGATGACGGATAAGGTGCTGATTTATGGGAGTGCGACAAGTGCATATTATTGTGTGGCAGCGTAATACCAAAGACGTTTTCCGAGTACACAAAATATTATGCTGAATACTTTTTGAACCACGTTGAACAATTGTTATAATACTTTGGTGGTCAACGTGTGGCAGTGTTTTTATGTATTTGTGTACATTTGCATGTATTTTTTTATTTATTGTGATTTTTCCCGACGTGAGTAATTGACCTGGTCATGACCGCCGGACCAAGTAGGTACCTCGCAAAAAGAACGGTCATGGGAAGGGGAGGTCCACAGCAAGTACAAAAATCTTTGCAGGTTTTAATTTAAACAAGTAAGAAAACAGAAAATGATACATTCTTAAAATCTCTCCAAATATCAATCCTGGAAATAAATATTAGTAAGGTAGATGCTGCCTCCTGAGCTACCATATTTCTCATTAAATCATCATAATAGTCTACATTTTGTAAATATTTTTTTCTTTTAAAGCGGCGTAGGCACGTGTCAATGCGATGACCTGTCACTACGTTTAACATTTTTGACTTTGCCAAAATATACATAATCTCGCGACTGACAGAAGGTTACAGACGGCAATAAATAAGGATTTAATATAGTTTTAAGAAAAAATTTTTTCGCTTTATAAATAAGTTTGGAAAATTTTTGATAGATGATTCCGTAAATTCTTATTTTTCCCTATCACCTCTTAAAATATTTGTACTAAGTCATGGTTAACCCTATTATACATCATAAATGCTTCTTAAAAATTAGGCAAATGATGTAATTTGTGGTTTGACCAAATAACTCCATTAGTTTAGCGCTTGTAAAATTGTTACAAATTAGGTACATTTCGTGGTGTTATAAATTACAGTGGCTTCTGCGAAAAAATAAGATTGTAAGCTTGCAAATAGTAACACGCAATAGTCATACGTAACCAAATATCAAACTGACAAATAATTTATCGATTCCTGTTACCATATTCGTGTTGCGAGGTAATGTGTTCAGCAAAAGATCATATTCAATTTTATGCTCTAGGAATGTCAACAGAAGGTCGGTGACCCCGCGGAGCCACGCTACGCCTCAACTTGTAATACGTGATGTCATTGCGACCAAATTGTATTACATTACCTAAGTAGTAATTTATTTACTGCCGGACGGGTTTACGATAACAATTGTTCTTATTAAAACAGCGGTATCAATTATCCTGCGTTGAAGGCATGATTGGAAATAATTATAATGCACTTCTGTTACGGTAATAGAGTATGCGAAACTTATACCTACGAATTTAATACCATGGAGGACTTGATTATAATGCACGTGCCACTTCAAAGAGGCAATTGACAGCTGAAGCAAAGCACCTTTACAGTTTTGATTTATGAAATGTATAGTTTTATTATATTTGTAACATTCGTTTATTAATGTATGTGATAAAGCCTGCAATGAAAATGAAAGCTTATTTAAATGGGGACTTTCGAAACATCAGAGAAAGGGAACTGTATATTCTATAAAGTTGATAAATTAAATTTGGGATGCTACAAACAATAGGGGAGGGTGGGGGGTCCAGTTGTCACAAATTTGAATTTAAGTGGAATATATTCCAAATTACTGATATTAATAATATCCCAATTTTTTTTATTAAAATAAAATACCATTCGTCAATAACATGATGTATGTAGAAAAGAACTAAACATTAAACAAAAAATGCTATTCCATTTTTTTTATAAGCGATGCATATGTGATAACTTACCCCAAGAAAGTTGTCACAATAGTCGGGGTTAGTTGGCACAAATTTAAAAATATTTTTATTAAATTAAAGTAACATTCTTCACCAACATGTTGTATACAGAAGGTAACTGAATATTACACAAAAACTTTTATTCCATTTTTTTTAATAATGCATACTTGTGAAAGAATTACTAGCTGTCACAATAGTCGGGGTTAGTTGTCACATTTTTCAGTAAAAATTAAAAATAATACAAATGATACATATAGCGGGAAAATAAGTTGTAGGAGAGTGATATGATTCGGTTTCTTCTCCATCAGAGCTGTCTTCTTCTACAACTATTTTCTGAACATTAAGGTTTTTTCTGTTAGTTGTCACACGTGACAACTTACCCCGTGTTCACTGTGACAACTAGGCTTCCGGCGTTGATGACTTATTGTGAAGTTAGACAATCAAACATGATGAAAAAAAAAGCAAAACAGAAGGGAAAGGTATCTCCGTAAATATTGCGGTTTTTTTTTAAAGAAAAAAAATTGCACAAGTAGTAAATAACTACAAACAAAAAATAAAAAAAGAAGAACTTTTGAGACAAATAACTTCTACAATACTAAACTTATCGTCAGTAAAAATTTGTAAGTTTTTGTCAATGAACCAAAAAATTAAGACGAGTTAAAGTAAAAGGTATCAATTTTGTAGGCTGAAAACTTTGGTTTTTTCAACATTTTCATTAATAATAAAAGCATGGGATAACGAAACTAACTGAAATTTTAGCACCTAATCCTTAGTCAGACTATTATATGGTCCAAATTTCAATTTTCATTATTTCATTCATTTTTCCGTCCCTACGTTTTCTTAATACCGGTTTCTCTGGAGTCTATTTCATTAATTTCGATAGTAGGGAGGAGTGCCTTAGAGTAAGTATCTGTTAAGAGTGTGCATTTATTTTTTCAGTAATTGGCAAGAATTTCAATGAGAGTGCCTCGATCAGCATTGAACAGAAAAACCTATAGCAAAAAGCTACGGTTAATCGTCAGTGGTACCTCTATACATATACCGATTTAGAGCTTGTTAGCTCTCATCAGAATGCCATAGGCGATGCATGCGACGAAAAATCCTGGCTTTTTTGTCTATCGCTACCGACATATATGAGTACGTGACATGTAGCACGTAGCACGTATCTAATGATCACTGGCTACTCAATGCTGAACCACAGAACGGCTACAGCACAAAGCGACCTACCATACTACAGGTACCATTGAAATCCCTCGATTTATGTTGCTGTCGACGGTGAATTAGTTTCAGTTTCCACTTATTTAATTCTGTTTTCCGTTTTCTTGGAAGAATGTTCTTGTCATTTCATCATAGAAAGTCCATTCAATCTAAACAACATTAGACTCATCAGTCTTTTTGCAGTTTTCGCAAAAATCCTAGTTTCCCTAGGATTTTTGCGAAAACTATTGGACTCACAGTTATGTAATCATTTAGGTGGGTCTTGTTCAAAAATAATCTCTAAGTCTTTTCTGTTTCATTTAATTTAATCGATGGATTTTTGACGATGTAAATCATTACTATAAGATTTTACCAAGGTATTTGATACCTTAAATTGTATGCATTTATTTGCATCTTAAAGTATGTTCAAATTCGGGAATTTGAAGTTTCCCCTTTCGTCGATACATTTCATTTTGCCTTCCAACTCAATATCGAAAGGTTCGTCAGTTTAATATGTAGTGTTATGCAGTGGGAGCGCAAGATTTGATTTTACCGAATAGGGATTTGAGATGCACCAACTACAAATAGATCCTGTAATATTGTTACACCTAACTGTCATTGTTTATCGTACATAATTTGTCTATTGACTTACCTCTTACACAAAAGCAAAACTTTTTGTTACAGTATAAAATTCTTCTTAAAATTGTTTTTTCTATAGCTAATGTTAAAGTTGTCTTTCATCTACTAAAAATCGTAGAACTTTAACCACAAGGATAGATAAAATGATACTTTAACACCAAGGATAGATACAGATCTTTATTTTTTTAAGAAAGTACTTATAACCACTAATTTAAATCATTACCTACTATTTGTGAATACAAATATTAATATCACAATGAACATTCCCCGAAATATGCATGGGAAGGGAATTATGATTTTCTTGCTTCGACCAGAATGCCAATGATCTGATTTTCCACACTGTTAAGTATGCATTCTGATACAGCAATCTTGTTGGCCACTGATTCCTCATAGTATGTCTCTGCTACAGAAGAAGACTGCCAACCATGCAGCCGCTTTACTGTTACTTGCGTCAGAATTTGCCACCACTGTAACTGCAGAACGGCGGAAGCAATGTCCAGTATACATTCCTGTATTTAGCAGATTTACAAATTCAGTTATCTTCTTTGAAATTTTATAAACCTGTAACGACAAACAAGTAAAGTACACATTTATTTTAGATGTTATTTGTTTGTAGATATTTTATCACATTTTCCGGTTTAACAATGATGGACTTTTTTGGTTTTTAACTGTTAGTTTATTGTTTTAGGAAAGATATGAGCTTACTGTATCTACAAACAAAAGTTCAATTGATACCACGTGATTTTTAGCGGCTCCTCAGTTCTTCCTTACATTGTATAATTTATTGTATAAGTCTTTTAAGTA
The DNA here is from genome assembly GCA_037114965.1 of Monochamus alternatus. Classification (NCBI taxonomy): domain Eukaryota; kingdom Metazoa; phylum Arthropoda; class Insecta; order Coleoptera; family Cerambycidae; genus Monochamus; species Monochamus alternatus. Next base: position 112,731,055 of record CM073426.1, on the reverse strand, counting down.
GCATTTTATCCACGCAAGAATGTTTAAACGTGAGAACGTAGTTCGAAATGCAATACAACGTTTTGTCCATAATCACATCACAATCATATTATTGGAATTTAATAAAAATAGATTATTGCAAATATTTGCATGACTTGATATTTCTTAGTACTCAATGAAACGTAGTAGGTTTTGTTATACCTATTGGTTCCTATGGTACCTACGTTGTTTATTATCATTATTTAATACACACTTCTATCGGAATTTGGTAAAAATTCAACAAAGTAATTGTGTTTTTGTAGCTGTTTTCGAAGAAGTTTAAAAATAAATTTTTCATTGCCAGCGAAATCCAGGGAACATTACGAAAAAGTGTTCGCCGAATTTAACGAATGGAGGGAAAAATGAATAAGTCATGCTATAGTATTTTTTTTAATTTTAAGAAAAAATATGCAATTTTGTCTATGTGGTCAAAGTAGTCGATGTTGAAGACTACTATAACGATCTACAAAAATATAGATATTAGAAAATATAACAAGCTACTTACTGCTTATTTGAAGAGTGAATCGAGAGGATACAAAGCAAAAAAAGCTGTAGTATTGGAAAGAGCACATATTGAAGAATTTTTGACTGGGACTTTTTGAGAGAGAATTTTTAATGATTAAGGAATATCTTTTTACATTTTACATATTGTTAGGTGTATAGTGAACACTGAATTATTTTAGGTTGCACTAATAATGGGGGTTTCTGGTGCCTGTTGATGTTGCGAATTGACAAATTTGAAAAATACTAAAACAGAATGTTGGCTGTTACTTACTGTTTTCAATACTTGACACCAAGACGAATATTTCAAGAAAATTTACAATTATAAAAGAAGGATTTTACGTAAATGCTGTTGAAATATGCAGAAAATATATATCCCTGCGACCAATTTGCTTAACACAAGACAGATTCTTTTTAAGATACATCAATCAAAAATGTACTTCTCAGCCTGTTGGAATCAACACATTGGCGAAGGTACCATCAATAGTTGCTGTTGGCGATGTAATGCTCAGGATTGTTTTAGCTTGATCGTGGACTGTAGTATTTTTTATTTTATTATAAACTCCTTGGTTTTCGATTTTTTAACTTTATTTTAACGAACACATTTATTACACTGATTAACACAATATATCACTAACTATTGGTAATTTATACATAATATATAATGATTACAACTTATTTAATTTTTTTTATGTGCATTGACTGCATGTTATTTTTTAATGCGATGTCTTTGCGTGCAGCATCGCGAGAGTGTTTTTTACCATTTACTTGCTCGCTCCGCGCAGCAGAGCAAAATATGCTTGTTGGCAAAGTAGATTTCGCCATTTCCATTTCAAGGCGAGAACCGCCAGCCATTCAAACATTTTGTATTCGCGGTGTTGGCGCAAACAGTTGCTTCATTCTTGAATATAGCGTGATGCACTGGCCATTGCATGAAGCACACTTCAACAACTTTATTGGCCAATAAAGGTACTGATTTTACGACCATTTAACGACATAGTAGATGTTCCTCTGCAACAGCTGCTTATGTTGAGTAGTCCATATCTAACAAACTTGATATTGCAAAGAAAATATAGCTATTCCTTGCAAGAAGACACATCCGTAACTTGTGCAAATTCTTCACAAACTTCGGCAGATGTTATGCGTTCCGAAAATGATGCTACAAGGGTTGTTGTTAACGGAAAGGAAGTTAAATGTAATAAAACAAAAAACGAAATGTCTATTACAATAAATTTTAATAAGTAAATAAATTAAATTGGATTTATTATGGGTTTATTACTTTTTTCATTATCCTACTACTGAAATGAAGTTATTTTATTCCACTAGTGGATAAAGTTTTACTTTAGACGGTTTATATGCGTGGATAAAAGTCCGATTGTAAGGTGGTTGTGGATAAAATGATTATTTATATCTGTACTAATTTAGGTGTAACATACTACTGCGTTAATTAAAATAATATATGTTGTCAATTTCATTCTTTTATTGTGAATTATAAATCTAAGTAAAGAAATAATTTATTGGTATAACAAGAGAATTATATTTAACACATTTCCTGGACTATACAGAGTTAATGTTTACACCATCACGTCTAAACAAAAAATTAAGCACATAACGTAATTATTTTAGAATGTGCTCACATTTACAACTGCTGGATGGGTCTGCGTTTATTGTTTAGTTAACAGCCATGTAAAATAACGACAAACAGATGCAAACTGAGTTGAAGACAGGCCTTTTTGTTGACACAATCAATTTGAATCTCCATTTTTGTACTCTTTTGTATGTGGCTATGGAACTCGTACTAGAATATAAACTGTGACTCACGAATACTTGTTTGCTTACAAATTTGGTACACCGGTGTGGGTTTTACCAACGTAAATTTAATTTTACGTTTTCGTTAGGCTCCTAAAAGGCCAAGATTAAACGGTAAACATGGAGGTGTTGCTCTCTCTGTTATTTGTTAAACATGTCAAGTTAAAAGTTGACTAAAATATTTCAAGTTTTATATTTGCTTTCCGCACATCTAGAGATATGAAACGCATACATTAAAATTATAATCATTTTTGTTAATGTCGGTAATATAAGATCATAATATACACAATCAATAATTTGAATTGGTAAAGAATTTTAAAAATGTAGGGTATTTAAATAAAAGCTTCCTTTATTAAAATTAGCTTAAATATTATGAATCATAATCATAAGTATAATAATGTACTCATTCAAATGTATATGTATTAATTCAGTAATAAAGTATATAAATATTTACATATCCTTGACATTCAAGCATTCTTATACTTAGTGCAATACTTTTCTCTCTTAAAATGACACCAAATTTAAGATTTACTTAAAGAACAATTAAGTAGATTATTCTTACTAAAATTGTAGGTTTATAGATTTGCATGAACTAAATGTATTAATATTTTGTAATAAACGTCATACTGCAACAATTTAAAATGCGACTATAGTGCAAAATAATAATATTTATAGATGATATTAATACAACATTTGTGGTAATTGCCAAACCTATAGACACAATTGTATTAAAGTTGTGTGTGCAGGTGGACCGACAGGTTCAGCATGTGGCCCACAAGATGCAGTTACATGTGGCGTCATGATTACTCAGATTCTTTTCTATCGGATAAGTTGTCGGTTGCCTCGCCTGCTATGGCATAGTTAGAAGAGCTAACAAGCTCAAAAGCAGTATATGTCTGGTATGCCGCTAATAAATGACTGACAGTTTGTTATAAGTCTTTCTTTCGATATATAAATAATTAAATAGTGGGTGGTAGTATTTAATTATTTATATAAAGTGGGTAAAGTAGTCAAGAAAGGAATACAATATAGTAGGAATACTGAAATACTAATTATGTACTTTAATTTTATTTTTCTACAAAACTGTTAAAAGTGGGCTTTTTAATTGTCATTTTTGATGTTAAAAATGTCATTTTTTGACACGCGTGTTAAAAGTAAGTTGTAGAAAAAATATTGTATGATATACGTGTTAAAAGTGATTTTATTTTGTTCGTGAAGTTAAAAAACTCGCTACGCTCGTTTTTTAATCATCTTCACTCACAAAATAAAATCTTACTTTTAACACGTATATCATAAATAGCTCTTTTTCTCAATTCATTGTTATTATTTAGCATTTAAGTACTTTATTCTTTAATCAAAATTATTTAATATTATTTCACACAATTGCAGCAATTCTTTGAAGTCACTTAAAACTTAAAAGGAAAACATAACTTTATCTCATATTAGGTATAAGTAGTTTTCTTGATTTCGAGTAATTTTTATTGTTAAATAAAGAATATATAAATAATAATAATTAATAACCTCAATTGAAAGGATAAACATTTGAAAACATTGGTACATATATGTTTTTACTTTATGCTGCTTTTTTGGAAAAATAATAATATTTTTTAGTTTCCTATAACAAGGAGGGTCCAACTGTTTTCTTTCCTCAAATATTTTACAACGTATGCATATGGTCTCAAAACTACATTCGTTTGATATCACATTTGATTTGCAAACTAACTTTTATGTCTTTTGGCATTTTTTGATTTAAAGCTCAATTTTTTACATTTTCCTGGTCAATGTCATGCATTTTTCCCTAAGTGCTTTGTGTTGCCTTATGGCAGAAATAAATAGAATTTTTATTTTTCATCTGGTTAATATCAATACATTTGTTAACATATGAACGTAGTTTTAAAACCATAGACGTACTTTAAAAATATTTGCCGGGGACCGGATTATTATAGGATTTTAAATAATTCTTTTTGAGTTTTTTTTTTTCAAAAAGCAATATGAAGTAAAAAATATTTGTATCAATTTTTAAATTGTTGTCTTTACAATTAACTTGACTCATATTTATATGAACTCCTTCTCTTATTTTAAATAGTTTCATCACTTGGTTAAGTTTGGTCCCAACAATTTGGGACATCCGATAGAGCAGTAGATTTCACAATGCTGAACAAATATAGATGTTACAAACATATTAAACATGATACTCTGGCAGATTTTGATTAACTAAAACAGGCTTTCAATGGTTTCTACGGCAATGTAGAACGCTTCTTGTCTGTGACCTATTAGTCCCGCATGGAGTAGCGAATGAACACTAGAGGTTGATCTGCTACTGCACGTTACTCATGGTCTCTACTATCGGGTTAGACAGACTTAAAACAGCTAAAGTTGTTCATCGGTCACCTCACCTGTGGCATACTGATGAGAGCTAATAAGCTCGAAACCGGTAAATGTAGGGAGGTCGCCGACGAATAACTTTAGCTGTTGCTAGAAATGTTTCAGGTGTAATTCAATGCTGGTCGGGGCATTAGCCCGCAGAGTAGTTGTTTCTTGGAATTGTGTGTGTTTGTAACAAAAATTGTAATATTAATTATTGAATAGAGTTTTGTCTGTGGAATTGTTCATTAGCATACTTAGATGTTTGGTATCAAAGAGCATACATATGACTTCATTGATAGGAATTGTAGGAGATTTGATTTATATTAGGTACCTTAAAATACTTTTCTAAACAGTAAAAAATGTTACAAAAGCTAATAATAAAGAATGAGTGGATATTGTGGGTGTATTTCAAAGCTGGTCGGAGCTTTAGTCTGCAGAGTAGTTAGTTTCACACAATATTGTTAATACCTAAAAATATATAAAATATATTTCTGCTATTTGTTAAGCTCGAGATTATTTAGTTATTAAATGTTTAAAATTATTTGCATATGCAGATATCTTAAGAATACGACACCTTTGAAGTCTTCTATTCCAGAGAGAGCATTCTTAATGCTGATTATTTTTAAAATTTTATGTGTCAGTGAATAAGTCTAATGATTGTATTGATAGTAGTACCAAGACAACCGAACTGAATTTTCTGACCTTACTTTACAATATATAAAAGTCTAAAGGCAATCTCACCAATAATTTGAGACGCTGTGACCTAATTTCAATGTCCAATTGAAATATATAAAGAAGAAACAAAAAATAGAGGTCACAAACAGATATAGTTTTCATTTTTTGCCTTTTTAAGATGTAGTCCGTAGTTTGAATCACCAATAATTTCATCATTTTTGCCAGATTTTGCCAAAGGCATACAAGAACTTCTATTAAATTAAAAATAAAATTCCAAGTCTTGCGAAGAAAATCGTGTGTTATATCCCGGAAAAAATTCACATTGACATTTCTCTCTCGCTTCTGAGCGCTAATATAAAACACTCAAAAGATTAGCGCAGCGCCGAATTTTATAGCGGAAAATTATTCTCAATTAAATTTTTAAGTAGCACGTGGATCTTCCTAATTACCTTAAATGGAGGTCTGATTAAATTATCTACAGGCTGCTCGACGCCTGTTGCCGCGGGCACCAGCAAGACTCGAATCTCCGCAGACTTTTAAAATTAGGCATTAAAAAGCGTTTTTTTGCTTTTTGTCTTGAAATTGTTTTATTTCATTATCTTTACCGGTACCTCGACAATATTAAATTGAAAGTTAAACCTGTCTTTACATGTCTGGAAACCAATTCATGATGTAAATTGCTTTATAGGTTAAAATTATGAATTTTATTCCTATTTGTCGCTAATACGTAAAAAGCAGTAAAATAGCAAGCAGGCAGTCTACAATAATTTGTATTATACATAAAAAAGCTCGACTATGTACTATCTATTGCAATAATAATGACACTGTTTAAAACGAATTTGGTGACTTATTTTAAACTGCTGACGTATTTATTATTGCAATAACTTGTACGTCTGTATCTTGATCAAGTCGTAAATATGCTACCAGCAGTACAATCCCAAAGTTAGGATCAATCGTCATACGTTTTTCGTAATAGTAATAGTTTTGTGTCCTGACGTATTCCAGATCTTGCTTTGGAATATCTGCAATCGTCTTGAAATTGTTCTTGTCGAAGTATTAATTTCCAATTCTGTGTGCGTATGTGTATTTGAGGTTTTATGTTGTATATTCGGGTGTTTGTTAGTGTTCTGACCTTTTTATTTGATAAAATGCGATGTGCCATTTTGATTATAAATTTTTAAATGCAAATTCAAACAGGTAAATACCTCAGATTTATTTCCTTTTAATGAAAGTTGGATTCGGGAAGTGTGAAACTTGTACTTAAGCAAAACATTATTTTTCTTAATACAATAAAAAGCATGTCCCTTTATTTTCTTGGGTTTTATTGGTTTCGTACATATACGTATTAGAAGGTAATAGTTTATAAAAGCAACAAATATTTAGCCGTCATGTGGCAACGCAGGTGTGACGTTGCTCGTTTCAACATTCGACAGTCTGTGATGTCGTGACTAGGAAATTGTTGTCAACATGGGGCGCCATATTACCGGGGATTATCGGTTGATTTGCTTCAATTTAATAGGTTGAGTAAACATTTTTTTCGATTTTTTGTCTTTCTTAGGCTTTCTGAATACGTGGTTAAAATTAATGACATTATGACTGAATCACCCTGTAACTATGATAAATATTCACATGATGATCACGTAGCTACATTTAGTGGCCAATGGCTACTCCATGGTGAACCTGAGCGGTTCCAACGCCATATTGCATTATCACAGAAAGCCCCCGACCTCTATCGCTGTCAGTAATAACAATATTGCAAAAGTGGAATTTCCGGAAACAACTACTCTGCGGGCTAATGCCCCGACCAGCATCGAATTACACCTGAAAAACCTATGATAATATGATAAATATTGCTGATAGTTATAATAAAGGTAAAGCTGTTGATCAGAACTACTCCATGGTGAACCTGAGCGGTTCCAACGCCATATTGCATTATCACAGAAAGCCCCCGACCTCTATCGCTGTCAGTAATAACAATATTGCAAAAGTGGAATTTCCGGAAACAACTACTCTGCGGGCTAATGCCCCGACCAGCATCGAATTACACCTGAAAAACCTATGATATTATGATAAATATTGCTGATAGTTATAATAAAGGTAAAGCTGCTAATCAAGACTGTCTCAAAGATATTAGTTTCCAACAATTCACTCAGATTGTTTAAATTACTATCTCTGAATTTTTGTTTTTCTTGTAATTTCCGAGAAATAATATATTCGGATTACTATGGGTTAAATTTCGTAAACTTCTATTATGTAGTTCACTCCAATTTCAGTCCAGATCTTCATTCTACTTTTGACAATAACAAAATTGTATTCGAATATGTGAGAAATTTAAAATATAACAACAATGAACAATACCTATTCTATAAATACAGATGATATAGCCCGATTACAATAATACAGTTACCACTTAACTTATTTATAAATATAACATAGTAAGTATACAAATATCAATTTTTATTTAATAAAATCACCAGTGTCGTAAGAACTTCCCGATGGATATTCTTTCAGGTATTTTTGAGTACTTCCTAAATACTTCTTTGTTTAATGTTTGTTTGTTTGTTGTTTATGATTTACTAGAATGTCATTTGTTTTAAGTTCTTTATTAGAATATGTAAAAAAAATACAACTAACTTAAATAAAATATTTTGTTAGAATACTTACCTATACTCGCGACAAGAATTCAGACGACTTACGTCATATTAACAAATGAATAATTCATTATATTTTTATCAAAATATTTAAGAAACTGCAACTGAGTAATAAAATTATATACTACACTAAAAGTTTGCATTATATATTGCACTAAATTGCAAAAATTTATTGTTTTTAACGCGACCAAATATCGAAAATTACGTTGACAATGAAAACAGATGTGTACCGCAAGCCGTGATGTAAGACGTCTGAATTCTTGACGCGAGTATAGGTGTTATACATTTGACTGAATTATGTTTTCAATAAAAATATAGAAAACAGAAATATCTGATATACGTAGTGACTTGTTTTGTAGCGTTTCATTTAAGTAACACTATATTTAAATTCTCTAAACCCGTAGCTATAGCCGCAGCTCCTATCTAATATGATGTAGTACTATTATTGATAACTGGATGCTGATTGGTGTTTTTCTGCGTTGGTTAACAATGACTTGGTATATGGTAATGATGTCGATATTCGGAATGCCAACTGTAGTTTTATAAATTTAAAACTAATATGCTTGTTACATTTCAAAAAATTATTATTCAAACGTATACGTTGTGACAATGATTTTGAAATAAAGCGGAAAGCTTCTATGCTCTTATAACCGTTGCATTGTATCGATGTTAACTTACTACACTGGACAAATGATCACCCTGTACAGTACTGCTATAAAAAGAAATTTCCACATGACTTAATTTAATGCACATTAACGACGCCTGTAACACGCATGTAACAACGGGCCATTATCGACAAGAAAATTTCTTTGTATTGTTACTAGACTTGTAATCGGAACATAAGAACCAGCATTCGTCTGAAAGAAACCTGTATAAGGCTTGCCCTTTTAGGGTGTGTTGCACCGCGCAAACAATGGTCTATCGTAAAACAACTCCTTGAATTCTATTTCAACAGCCGTAGTAAGATCGTAAAGGTATAAATATAGCGCGTTTACGTGTATACACACTTAACTTTTATGTTGCATAATAGTCTGCCGTAAATTGTTGGCTTTTCTAGTGTTCACCTGTATATTGCATTGTTGAGACTAGTTGACTGCGATTTGTCAACAATGGTCGGTGACCTATTTTCATTAGTTTCAACTATAACTTTGGCTAACATTTTATTTTTTTTTGTTTCAGAATTCAAAGGGATACTGGATCTTAGTTTCAAGGTAAGTTAACTTTCATAGCTAATTCTTTATGTTCTATGGTTCTATTTCTTAATTAAAAACGATGTAAGTAAAAGAAAATATATACTCGTAGGACCTTAGTTTGTTTGTCTGCAGATACTACGTAAAATAATGAAATAGAAAATAGATATATCATAATCATAACAGTCATTTGGAATCGCGTGGAATTATCTGTGAAATCACAAAAATCATTGATGAGTAGTGTTGGCATTGCTTTTTCTTGGTGATGTCTAACTAAGACAATATTGAAAAAAGAAAGGTTTGCGAGAGAAGGGGTAATTTAAGAAAACACACCGAAAAAAATATGGTGCCTGTAAAACAACTTTGATTCATGGAAATAAATTATTTGTTTGCATAGAGCCAAACAAATATTTATTTCAGAAGATCAAATAATTTTTTTTGGAAAAGCAAAAATACAGCTATTTTGTGTAAAGAAAGCATTTGTTTAAATTAAAAATTATTTCCTGTTCAATGGCATATTTCTGGTGTTTATTTTATACAGGGTTAACTATGACTAAGTATAAAAATTTTAACCACGTGCTCAGGGAGGCCTACAAGACAATAAAAAAATTATTCCAGAATTTTAGCTCAATATTTAAAAAATGGGGCAAAACCTTTTTCGGCGCCTATGATTTAAGCATCAACTGAGATAGCTAATCCATAGATAAAGCTTTCATCTGTCAGTAATGTCAACTACCGTGCGGTTGTCGTTTTACAGTGCTTCTAAATGCAGAGACGATAAAAATTAACATTATTAGTAATAGTACCTGATAGATAGGTAACAGTTAATGCAGTTAGATTCAGTATTTTACATTCGTTTTTCATTATTTCGTTACAAACTGGTAAAACTACATTTTCACTCATTACAAGCACTCACTACCGATAAAACACATTTCCCGTAGGTACAGTTAGATAAAATGCGTATTTATTATAAGAAAATCGAACGGAAGGAATGGGTAGGCACTAATAGATAATAGAAAATTCACTCGCGGCAGTCTCGTCCCATAACCCAGAAAAACAAACCGGCGAATTATATCGTGGGAAAATATCTGCACCCGACACATATTCCTTTATTTAATAACTATAAAACGTTTAAAATTAAAATAAGGCACTAAAAACTGAAGAAGAACATAAAATTACAACGTAAACACAAGAATTGAATTGTGACATGACAGTGAATTTTACCGTTACTGCCGTTGCTTGCTAATTGCCTACTCTGACTCTGTAAACGTGCGGCGGACGGGTCGCATAGGCGGCGTTACATAAGGATATAATATCGAAACAATTTTTTTTCGCTTTATAAATAAGTTTGGAATTTTTTTGAATAGCGATTCCGTTAATTCATAATTTAACCCTGTATACTATGACAAAACGATTTTTTTTTTTTCAATTAAATATCTGCTTATTTAAGTCAACAACTTAAGGAATTTCATGAAGCAACTGAGGGCTAATGCCTCGACAACCATTGAATTACCTGAAAAATCTATAGCAAATAGTTAACATATACCGGTTTCGGGCTTATTAGCTACAGATGAGTGGTGAGTTAATTGACGACTACTCCTAGCTGTTCACGTCTCTTAAACCCGATATACCTGAGGACGCAAAATATAGCACAGCTACATCTAACTGGCACCTATTGACAATTATTTTTTGTTTATAGGAAACAATTGGAATTTCTCATTTCAAATACTTTTTTCAACGATACGACTATATTAGGAAATTGCGTTTTTTAAATTTACGGTATTACAAAAGATTATATAACCTGATAAAACTTAATTTAAAAACTTTTTACAAAATGAATTAAAATATATTATATCATATATTTTTCTTTTCCACATGTCTCAATTAAAATTATGCATTTTTTAATTAAATAAACGCATTATTTAATTCGAAATGCACATTAATTTCAATAAAGAGTCATTTTTTATTTCAAAATTAGGGGAGCGGGAGGCAGTTGTGGACATTTCCTGATTTTATGTAGTTTGCTGAAAGATTATATATTAATATAAGTGTCCTACTTGGTAACCAAAATAGTAGACTCTATGTCACTTTGAATCTATAATTGTAATTAGAGAATATCATCTCTTTGCTTTGAAATATTAATATAAATGCTAACATGTTAGACCATATGTTAATAAGGGCACAAGTGGACGTATTAAACGTCTGTGAAATAATTTGAATTTTCACATAAATAGACCACTAAAGTCAACTAAAATATATATTTTCCTATTTAAACTACAAAAATCCTTGTCCCTATCCCTATATTTTCTATAAAATTAGTTTAGACTAGGAAAAAATATGCTTATCTAGCCTATATTGTATCCACCAAAGCTCACATTAAATGTATAAATTGAAGCAGCGCGAACACCACCTTTGTTATTCGGCGTAGGAAGTTTGAAGATAATATCATCTTTTGGAATATAGGATTCCTCTTTTATTTGTGGAAATATAGAATTCTGATTTATCTATTATCTTTATCTTATCTTTATCTTTATCTTTAAAAAATTTATCAAACACTCATACTCAGTTGTTTCAATGGCTTGTCCTACAAAATATTTTAATGATTTCTTCGTAGCAAATCTGACAAGTACGAAATGATTTAATTCGATACTATTGGGATCTTCAAAATCTACATCATCGAAATCAATTCGACTGATGTCACTCTCCGATGTATCTTCCTCAAATACTTGTCTGACATGCTTAACTGTCTTTTTTCTGCTTCTGTTGGTCCTTTTCTCTTCTTGAAGCTGCTTTCTTTTTTCTTTCTCGTTTTGTTTTTTTTTTGTTTGGCCAAGCTTGTATTCTCTGACTTTCTCAGAGATAAGTTGTGATGGCGGCGCATGAATCCTTTCATCCAGTCAATTCCTGCAATTTTTTGTGCTAGCTAAGATTGTGACATCGTTTTATTTAGTCTTGATGCGTATTCACACGCAAATTTACGAAATTGAAAATATGTTAATCCATATTGCAGCTTGGAAGAATGTATAACATATTTCTCCAAATCGTCCTCTTCTTTATTTGTAAAAATTTGTTGGGTTGAGTATTTTGAGCTATATTTATTTACTCTAATATCTATATCGAGCAAATTTTGGTCCCTCAGTTTCTTTAATCTTTTGTGTAACATGGATTTTATTAAACCATATCTTTGTGCTACTTTCCTAATATAACCGTGGCTATTACTTATATCCCGAAACACAATTGTTTCTTTGGAAATGTTCACCCTGGCGGTTTTCTTAGTATAATGCATTACCATTATATTCTGCAAACCAAAAATTAATAATTAAGATTATAACAGCAGTTGTTGTACATGTGGACAATGTCCATTAGTACATCAGGGACATGTCCACAAGTGCCCCGTATATACTTAGAGAACAAAACTGCTTATAATTTTTTTTTGATTAAGTAGATATTATTTATTGTATAACTCACCTGCAGTATATATCACAAGTAAAAATAGCACAAGAGTGGAGAATAATCTAAAGTAGCTGTGGATCGTTTGCCGCGTAGTTTCGTTAACAAAGAAAGTTTACTTTTCAAAGGCTTCGTAGATTCATAATCATTGTCATGGATAAACAGTTGACAAATTCACTATTGGTATCATCTACAGATAAAGCAACTTAATGCCATCTAGTGATCATGAGATGAACCTCTTAAAAAGAATTTAACGCGAGTAATTTAAATTGTCCACTTGTGCCCCTGTCCACAACTGCCTCCCGCTCCCCTATTGTTTAGGGGAATGAAAAAAAATATATTTATCAAATCATCTTTTAAAATTAAGTTTTATGTTTAAATAAATTGAAATGCTTGCTGTTTTTTTCGGTGCATTAACTGGCAAAATAAATAGTGCATTTTTATTGTAGGTACCTAATTTATTTAAATAACATCCAGTATGTAAAATTATTTTTAAAATCTAGGTTTATTGAGCCTGACTCCAGTGCTGCTCAATTAGACTAACTATAATAAATTCACTGGCACTTGACTAAAAGAGCTCTGATTCTGCCTATTTCCTCCATTATTATGTAAAATTGGCCGTTTCTATACTTTACGACTATCGACCACTGTCGACGATCGACCATATCGATAGTCAGGAAAATGTCTTGCAAAATTGCGAGGCAAGAAATTTGCGATAATCTTGTAAGACAATACAAGACATGATTTTGCAAGTTTGAGAAAGAATAAGACTTTAAAGAAACTCTTATCTTGTTTTGCAAGAGAAGACAAGACTGTTTCAATTTTTGCAAGATTTCTTGTCTCAGCCAATACTATTGAGGGCACATGAAATTTCATTAGATATCTCTGATCATGAACTATTATACGACTTCGAAAAGGCTATAAATTCTGAAATCACTTGATATTAATGAAAATCAGTGAGAAGTAAGTAAGTAATTCATTAACTAATAAAAAGTTTAAAACTTCTAGATCTCCAAACAGAGAGTACTGAAGTTTGAATGTTTTAATTAATATACAAATTTGACAACTAGTAGCGGAATTATTGGGATGCACGCTACTTAAAACTCCAGAATTCCGATGCTATTGAATATTTTGAAATTAATTAAATGCATTTATTTAATTAGCAGCATTATTTCTAAGAAAGTTACTTTATTCGAAAAAATCAAGCCACTTTGCACGTACTATTTATAAATTAAAAATAATTCTTGCTCTTTAATACCAAATATGTAGGTATAATAAATAGCTCCATGGGTAAGATTGAATTTAATAAATACACCGTAGGTACTTATTTTTTGTCAATAAATAGAATAACAAAAAATATTATCAACTCTGAATTTTTAAATAAATAAATTTCGGAATTTATTGGAAATTTATCAATCAGTTGACAACTTAAACACGTCTGCAACTGAAGTTATTTAATGAGAAAATCTTATTTTTAATTAGAAGTAAGATACTTACCTACCCATTTATTTTCTCCCTCAATTATTATTTCCGTGCTATTTTACTATATCTCCAGTTTCACAAACTTCCTGTTTATTCGATTCTCGTATTTTTTTGCCAAAATTCAGATTTTTTTTGTAGCATTTTTCGTGCAGGATTGACTGTAGTTCCATTGTTATGTTATTTTTTTATTCTAGAAGTTATACCAAGCCAAAATTCAGACATAGAAGTTTCCGTCCAATTGACAGTTTCATGATAATAATAACTATACCAATATCGGTTACCTACCGAATATGGTAAGGTTTTGCAACTACCTCTAGCATTCTTTTAACTTCAAAAGATCATTGCGAGTTCTAGTTACGAAGTTGCGATAAAAAATACGTGTTTTTATAGTTCGAGAATGGTAATGTATTTCCCAAATGCAGATAGCTGAATATTACTAACTTGAAAATATAGTAATTACGGACATATTGCTGCCTTATTGCCATTATAAAGCCGAGAACACACTTGCTAGTAAAGTAGTAGCAGTAAGTAGTTTGTATAATAGAAAATGACGTATACCAGTGGATGGTCCAACGATGGTGCTTGCAAGTAAAATGGCATGCTTCGCTCACATTACATGCCAAAAAATCAAATAATGTACAATTTAGTTGCACGTCTTCTACTGGTATCCCTTTTAGTAAACACACATGTCATTAGCTGCTTTCTGCATGCCATTATGCAAGTAACAGGCATGTGTATTCCCTGCTATGTTACAATGTTGACACCGAGTTAAATAAAGTAAGTCAAGACATCTGTAAGTTGACAATGACGGTTATATTCGCAATGCCTCACAATTTAATTATACTGTCCATTTGTAGCGGGAGAATTTCAAATCTCTACCCGATAAAATCAAATTTTCTACATCCGTTGCGGGATACTAAGAAGGGAAACTTTACAAATGAAATGCAGAATGGACTGACTTATTACAATGACATTAGAAGAAGGGCGTTTACATTCTTACTTGTATTCCAAAGCTATACGAGGTGTAGCAATTAAGTTCCGGGAATTTCTCAATGAAAAAACAAGCAAATTAAATTTCGCCAAAATTTTATTATCGACCTTCACAATAGTCTCCCTCTAGCTCTACACAACGATTCCAACGTTGCTCCGACGATTGGAAGCACCCTTGGTAATCCTCCGCATTTAACCCGTTCAGCACCACGGTCACAGCTTCTTTGACCTCCTGTACGCCGCCATGATGAGTTACCTTGAGGTGTGACTTCATCTTGGGGAATAAAGAAAAATCGCAGGGTGCAATATCGGGGCTATAGGCTGGGTGCGGCCACGTTGCAATGCCTTTTGTTGCCAAAAACTCTTGCACAATGAACGAGGAATAGGTTGGCGCGTTGTCGCGGCGCAAGATCCAGCCGTTCTCGACGAGTTCGGGTCGCACACGGAAAACGCGGGCCCGCAGCGGTTCCAGGACGCCAACATAGAACTGTCCAGTCACTGTCTGGCCGGCAAGAACATATTCACGATGAATGATGCCGTAGATATTGAAAAAAACGATCAACATTGTCTTCAGTCGTGACTTGGATATTGTCGCTTTCGTTGGCCGCTCTCCACCCTTTTCCACCTATTGCTGACTTTCTTTACGGGTCTCAGGGTCATACTCAAATATCCAGGTCTCATTTCCAGAGACTACCCGACTCATCCAGTCTCTACCGTCGCTCCGAATGCGGGACAACAAATCTTCGCAGATTGGTTTTCGCATGTATTTCTGTTCACGGGTGAGAACTTTTGGCACTATTTTTACGCAAATCTTTCACATATTCAAATTTTCTTGTAACATCTTGCGAATGGTTTCTTTGTTGACGTTTAACTCGTCAGACAACACACGAATGCTTAGGCGCCGGTCTGACGTGATCAGTGCACGCAAACGGTCAACATTCGCGTCAGTACGAGGCGACGGGAGCTTCTTCTTGAACCGTTTTGCCCATTCAAACACGAGTGTTTTCGACATGCACTCGTCTCCATACACCACTTGTAATTTTTGCAGGATTTCCGAGGGTTTTTCGCCAGATTTCCCTAAAAATTAAATCACAACACATTGCTTGTAATTTGAGTCACTCATTTTCACGACGCCACTAAAAAAGTTACTTTCGGAAAATACACATAAAACACAAACCAAACGTGCTATCGACTTCAACCTTGGACTGAAACTAAAAGGAAACTCCCCCTTCTTTTGCACGAACAATGCAGTGTTGCCAGTTTTCGAGTTATAACTAAATTTCCACATCTCTTATCTGTCCTATTTTGTTCAATTTCGCTTGCCTTAGCACAGGAGCTTTTTTCCTTTTTGTGGACAAGAGGAAACGTTTGCACAAATTGCACATTCAGAATATCTACGTGATCTCTGGCAGCTCCTAATTGACCTGATATTCTTCACAATAGAAGGATCAATTACACAATGAGGACTACTGAATGTTCGACAAACCAGAATGTTTACTATGCGTAAACGGTTCATTAAAAAAAACCGAAGATGAAGGTGAAACAGGGATGTTCACAAAAAAATAAATTCAGTTGAAACGTCATAAAATGGTTAATTAAAAACAGCCTTATAATCATTGAAATTTTTTTAATCAAAATATTTGTTGTATAAGAATGCCCTAAAAAAATGTCAATATTCGTCTGAAGAACAATGTTTTCAAAAGGCAGACGCAAATAATCTGCCAAGGTACTTTGGTGTCAGAGTTTTTTTAGCCATGTGCAATAATTAGTGGCTAGCTTAGGTTTTCGTCTACCTAATAGTCGCCATTAGCAGCCTTTTTTAATATTAATTATGGTAAGGAAATTTCTAAAAAAAAGAATGTTTTTAAAAGACGAACTCAGATAATCTGCTAAGTTGCTATGGTGTCAGAGTTTTCAGCCATGTGCAAAGAATTGAATCAGACAGTTTTATATAAATAAGTAAGTATACAGGGTGAATCTTAAATAAGTACAAATATTTTAACCAGCAGTATAGTTTTGTGTGTAGAACACATAATAGTTTTTTTACAAAAAAATCAGAAATAAAAAAGTGAAATTTTAAATAAATTTCGTAATTTTTCAGCAGAAAACTTGTTGAGGACCGCTGGCCTAGACAGACCCTTCATACTTTTATGAGTCATAGTGCTGCAGACTGAACGTGTGGTTCACAGTGTTGCCAGTATTACACAAATGTCTTTGCTTCAAGGAAGAAAAAATCTCAACTTTTAGCGAATTTTGTCAAGTGTAACATTTTAATTATTTTTTATTATCAAACTGTCATTGACTGTCATGACAGATTATCGGCAGCCCAAGTCAAACTTGTTAACCCCATGCATGAAAATAGCAATAAAATTTGCTAAAAGTTGACATTTTTTCCATTTTAAATAAAAAACGTGTGCATAGTTTTTCGTTATTCTTCATAAAATAACTTAAGGAAATTGTGTTTTGTGTCCCTTTCTAACAGTGTACAATGACATTTAACTTGTGAAATTGGATTACTGATTAAATAGTTAATTTTTTAACAAACAGGTAAGCTTGTGTGCACGTTTATGTATAATTTTTGAACATTGGACATAGTAATATCACGTAATATCTTCCTAAATATTTTACGGTAGTATTGAACTTGCGGAAATTCATTTTTAATCGTTGAAGTATAGTAAGGTTAGTTCAGATGTTAAAATTTATGTTAATATTGCTGCGTATCATACTACATACCCAATTTGACTGTACTTATGCTTAAAACAAGTATTTTTAAAATAGAACTATTACGTTAAAGGAAACGTAATATTTATATTGGAGGAGATATGGCAACCTCGCAACAAATCATATGTTTCATTACGTTGTTGGATGAAAAATCAGCCAGCGGTCCTCAAAATGTGGGTATTTTTTTAAAAAATTAATATCTCCGTAAATATTAGAAATTTTTAAAAATGGCTTTCACTAGACTGATTTAAATGACGAACTACACCAGCAGTTAAAATATTTGTACTTATTTAAGATTCACCCTGTATAGTACGAAACCTTTAGTAGGTAGTTTATTATATTATAGGGTGTTACAAATTAAATGTAATAGCTTTGCTACGTCGGAAAAAAGGATGCGGAAAAAGTTACATAATCACTGGCCAATTTTTATAAATGCAGTTAAAGTTTTTTTTTTAAATGTAAATGATTTTCAACCCGTTTTTCTTGTAACTTTATATCACACACATTTGTGTGTATCAAAAAATGTCTGTCTGCGAGATAGCATATAACACTAATATGATAGGGTTGATTTTACTAAAAATTTATGTTTATTTACCTAAATCATACTATAAAGTTATTAGTATCACATTGACTATTTCGCTATTATTTTCAAGCTTGTATTTTATGTCTATATAACAATACTATTATGAAGAATTATTTTTCTGCAAAAGATACAAAGTGGCATGAATTCATTTATTTACATCAAAAATTGATTCAAAGAAAACATTTAAGTGGCCATTGCGCTTTATTGTGGATGCTCCCACTTCACCAGCAAATTTTGATTTTAGAAATTTATTTGAAATTTATTCTTGTAATTTATTTTTTTTATTTGCAACTGCTTTATTTGAACCTTATTTTTGAATTTACTTCAAAAACTATATTTTACTTCTGCCAGATAAAGTTATGGGGACTCAGCCATCGGTTATATTCAAGTTAAGTTAAAAGAGTAGAAAAAATAGTAGACAAACGTTTTATCAGAAATGTGCGTCTAACTACTTCTTGAGTTAGATGCACTGAAAATACATTCACAACTTAACTGTCGAATATATCTAATGGTTTGAAATGAATCTCTGATTCTTGTGGGAACCGATGCGACATAAATTGTAAATTTGTTTACTTTATCTTGTTACCTTACTTATTTTTGAGTAAAACGCACTGGAAATCAGGTATTCCCTACATAAAAACTTAAAATGGTGACAAAGTTGGAATTTGAAATAAGTGCCAAAAATCTATAAAAAAAACCTATCCTACCTAAACATTCCACCTTTCCTTTTTTCGTCATTCTTGAACGCCTGAATACGGTCCTGAAGTTGAATCACGGTCACCGGAAATTCGCTCCAAAATCACTAGCTGGTTGTACATAATTAAAAATATTACAACCGAGTAAACGTACACATGGACCGTTGATCTATTTTGTTGGCATTCTTTCGATCATGACTCTGGCGTCTACAGGGTGTCTCAAACTCAAATATTTGGGACACGTGATATTAAATTAGATGAGGTATGCTCCATTTTTAATCGAAACTATTATCTTTGGGATTTGACAGAAGCGGCTATTGGCGTCATCAATTATATTTATTCTAGAAAGATGCCCATTTTTTTTTCCCTGTTAAATAACTCTCTTTATTCTAATAAACTTTTATTAGAGACATTTTTCTGTATTATTACCGTTTAAAAGTTATAAGCAATATTGTCCTAAAGAGTCTCAAAAGAAATATCACCTAAAAATCACATTAGCGGTGGAAGAATCAAGTAGTCGTTGGAAAATAATGGAATGTTCGTTGTTTAAACTTTAAAGTGCATAAATGTCATTAAGAATAAAGAAGAGGATTAAACTCGATAATTCTTTAGTATTATTAAAACAATAACTAAACTTAAAATATGAGGCAAATGCCCTCAACTTAGGTATCTAACTCACGCTGTTCAATATTCCCTTTTTTCCTACGGAAAGTCGGCGCCTATGACAATCAGTCATCGTCTGAGATGGCTAGATATGTCAATTACCGTGGGGTCGTTTTTTGTAGCATTGTCAAGTGTAGAAACGACGAAAATAAAGATTTTTATTAGTAATAATAATGTCTAAGTATCTGATAGATCCGGTTAGCTGCAATATTTTGTACTAAAACTACATTTTCACTCAGCAGATTGGTCATAATTATCTACTAACACATCCGACATAAAATATTTTAATTATTATAAAATGTTTAAAATTAGTCACTTAAATGTTTTAAAACAACATAACCTAGAATACTGCATTGCTAGTTGCATAGTCTCCCAACTTCAAAGAACAGAGCTTAGTTCTAAAGGTCTAATAAACATTTTTATAGAACACTGTAAACATCTTACTCTTTAAAATATTACTAAGTATCGTTGATTACTGTTAATATTGTTACTATAATTAGTATTAATAGAATTTAATTCCCCAATTGGTGCACCTTGCATGAGTAGCCTACAGATGGCAGATGGCGTATGCAGATGTCAAAAAATAGTTTAAAATAATTTTTCAGTACTTGCTTTTCGCAAATTTAATTGATTGCGTATTTTTTATTTACAAACATGTATTCAAATGTCTAGATGACGGATAAGGTGCTGATTTATGGGAGTGTGGCAAGTGCATATTATGGTGGCAGCGCCCAAAGACGTTTTCCGAGTACACAAACTATTATGCTAAATACTTTTTGAGCCACATTGAACAATTGTTATGCTGCCTTGGCGTTAAACGTGTGACAGTGTTTTTATGTATCTCTGAACATTTGCGTGTATTTTTTGTTATCCTTTGTAGTTTTTCCCGACGTAAGTAATTGAAACAAAAAGAACGGTCGAGGAAGGAGAAGTCCACACCACAAGTAGAAAAATCTTTGCAATGGCAGGTTTTAATTTAAACAAGTCGCAGCTGACAGAAGGCCAGTGACGGTGATAAATAAGTATTAAATATAGTTTTGGAAAAAAATTGTTTGCTTTATAAATAAGTTTGGGCATATTATTTTTCCCTCTTAAAATATTTGTACTAAGTCGTACTGTATGTTCATAAAAATAAAGCCCAATGGGGAATACCACTAAATTTGGTATTTTGCATTTTTAGAGAGTACCTACGTTGGATACGTGTCATAGGATTTGGACTAATATGCAGTTTTATGAGAGATATTAATTATTTAAAACAACATGACGTCACGCGTACATTTTTACCAGCTGGCAACAATGCATGACAATAAAACCACTAAACTCAAACTGAGGTTATGCCATGCCATAGTCTATGAATTCTGTTTTGTCCTGGTCTATGGCCAGTGATATTCCTAAACAAACATAACCTCATTGTAATTTAGTTATATTTCTACACTCTGAAATCTCTTGAGTTTTGCCTCGGCAGAAAAATAGGTTGATGGAAGTGACAAATGATGTTTACAGGCACTATATCTTCTCTATTTATACAGTACTGCATTTTATTTATTTTATTCTAAAACAAGTTGCATGCTATTGCTCTGTTGCCGCATGTTAAAAATGTACATCTGACGTCACATGTACATTAATTTGCCAATAAATTTTTTAAATTGAATTTAATTTAAAAAACAGCGAATATGGTCTTCATATATTTCCAAAACAATGGAATTTACTGAGTTTCCAAAAACTTTTCCAACATAGTGGCATTCCCCATTAAATGCCTATGATGCCGCACCATACATTTAGTCCAAAATGGGTTTGGTTTTGGACTGGATTAACAACGTGGGGATTCTCAATGGACCAGTAGTGTTTGTTGTACTTGTTTGACAAACCATTACTGACAATTCGACCTTTGTCTGTCCAAAGACCGTGCCGAAAAAGGTTCTGATCAACAGTTTCTACATTTACTACAATTTAAGCTAAAAAATTAAGTCTGTTTTCATTGTGACGCTCAGATAAATACTCCAAATTGTGAATTTTGTAATCATGGTACCCATAGGTCTTTAAAATTCGTTGAACGGTTAATTTATTCAAATTAAATTCCTGGCTAGCCTGCCGTATAGAATTTCGTGGATTTTGTTCTAAATACTATAACAGTCTATTATTTGATTCTTTCGAACAGAAAATGGATCTTTATTTTGTCGCAAGGTCGCCTCCAATCATGTAGAGGTTCTATGTTCGGAAATGAGGCATTCCTGGATACCTTCTCGGTATCAATGTGCAGCTTTTCTTAAATTTTTTTGTGACTGGCCGTAAATTAGTAACATATCAACTTTTTCTGAATGAGACAACATTTTGTAAGCACAAGTTATACGTATGACGTTCGAATGAAGTAATGATAAGTATTTTGTGACATTTATGCACATTAAATAACGAACATTCAATTATTTTCCAACGACTACTTAATCCGCTAATGTGATTTTTAGGTGGTATTTCTTTTGGGATTCTTTAGGACGATATGCTTATAACTTTTAAGTAATACAGAAAAATGTTTCTAATAAAACTTTATTAGAAAAAAGTAAGCTTTTTAACAGGAAACAATTTTGGGTATGTTTCTGGAAAATTTAATATAATTAGGCATGTCTAATAAATCCTAAAGATAATATTTTCGATTGAACATGGAGTTTAACTCATCCTGTTTAACATCACGTGTCCCAAATTTTATTTATTTTTTTTTATCCTCACAGTACTATAGAGTTTGAGACACCCTGTACTTAATAGAACCGCCTCTCGTCATTGGTGATAGCAACGTGATTAATGTCCGTATTATAATCCATCTGCGGATGGTCAAACAACTGATTCATATCACGGACAATAAACAAACGTATAAATATAAATACAAAGAGGGGAGCAGGTTGGCAGCAGAGAGGACTATTGTGTCCGCGTACATCGCAGACGCAGAATGTAGTATAATGAGGCACGTTCCGTATGTAAATAAAATTCTTAGCCGTTTTCGAATTATATTCGAGAGACATTTTACATATTAATTTGACTGCTATTTTAATCCCGTCGCGGTATTTTGTTTACGACAAATTTAATTTCATGCAGTCATAAAATATTGAATAGCCGATTACTTTCTTTTTATTTTATTTCATGATTTGTTTTAAAAGAAAACTATTAGACGCAGTAACTTCGTTCTTAAAAATTTTAAATTTGATGCTGACGCGCTCACCTACTGTGCAATCGGCATAAGGGAATACAAAATTTCAAAACATACCGCAACTAAATCGTAGGATAGAGTAGTGCAATATAATATCAAGCAAGTGACATAAAAATCATTAGAATATGTGAATACAGTAAAGTTCTGTTGCTGCTTTTTGTTAAACATGTACATACATACGTTTGTATTTTTGTTAAGAATTAATAGAAAATTTAAAAATTTTATATATTTTTTTAAAACGTACTTCTGATGTAAGGTATCGATTTTTTAAGTCTCCGCCGATACGCTATAACCGAGCTTTACTATATACATATCATCATAATTAGGTGAAGTCTGTTTTAGTCGGTGAGATTTTTATTCTATCGATCTATTTCTATTTCAGTCATCTAACGGGGTGGTTATTAAGGAAATACTTTACATCTCGTTATCAATCAGTGTTTATTTTACCTCAATCGAACTCACTGCTGGAATATATAAACTTATATCGGCACGGCGCTATTTGGAATGCGACGTTGTAACAATTCACATAAACAAGGCTATACAGATAGAGAAAATATTTAACCGATCATGGGGAGATTCTATTACATACATTTCAAATGCATGGGGTATTGGTGGGAAGATGACGCACGGCAGGGCGGGCTAGTCAGTACTCCCAGTACTCCCCTACTCTCCTATGCAACGTCGCGTACGAATACGAATACTGGTTTAGCCCGCCAAAATAGGGGAGGACAGGCAAGCTTGGACGGCGATGCAGTGGAAGGGATTATTGTTAGCATTTCATATGATTGGTTAAATATTTTCCCTATCTGTATATCATGGAAATGGGCCCTTGTCTTAAAATTTAATCCTATAACGGGTCTTAACTTATGGTCTATCAACTCTGCGACATACCTCGTTCCTGAACACTGTAAGAAACACAAAGAAGACAGTTAACAATGCAACTATTACTTGTTTACTTTGCTGGCAGTACAGGACAGCACTTTCCAGTGCTAAGTGATTTCGCAGGCTCGAGTGTATTATAATTTGCGCGCTCGTGATATACTAGGTGTTTTTTAATTACTGTTTTCCTTGGTTTATTATAAATTAGTGTTGTAAATACATAAACAGTATTGCGAGTACTAATTTAGTGTCGTGAGTAATCAGTGTTGTGTTGTGAGTGAGTGGTACTACGAACACCTGTTCTCGCCGCGTAACATCGAACAACAAAGTACTGTAAGTTATTTCCATCTATCGCCTATCAAACTTTACATTATTCTTTCCTGTAGCTCCAGGTCTAGAACAACAGAAGCCGTCAAATTATTATTTAGTTAATATATATTGTATTATTAGCATTACATTGTGAATATTCTGAATAAATCCATTTTGAGGGTTATTTGTCGTTTGCCGAGTTAGATACCGAGCCATTAAAAGTGACATTTTAAAGCGACCCCAGAGTGGCTTGTATCAAACATTTAATAATAGTATTAGACAACGTTCCATACCATTCAATACTGTCAGAACAGATTCCAATACTGGCACAAAGTAAAAACTATTCAAGGATTTCTCAAAATCCATAAAATTGCGTACGATGCTAGTTTTAAAAAAGATGAGTTACTGTATATGGTCAAGAGCAATAATTTTGCAAAGAAATACGTTATTGATGAGATAGATACAGCTCAGAGACACCGTTCTACGGTTGCATCCATACTGCTGTGTTTTTAATCCCATTGAATTAACATGTAGCCATGTGTAAAAAGATCTTCAAAGAAATAATACCTTTCCAAAATTGGACAAAACAATTAAAACTGTTATAAGCAGGGGAGAGTTAATAAAGTTACTTCACCTAATTGGAAAAAATGCGTCAAACATGTCATAAAAATTGAGGGAGACTATATAAAGCTGCATCAATTGATAAATAAAATTAGTTTCATCATAACTATTGATAAAGAATCGAATACAAATGACGTTAGTAGAGACTCTGACGAATGATAGTATAAAATGTGTTTTTTTATGATGTTATAAGTAATATTTTGCTGTATTTTTTAAGGTGTCGTTGTTATGCAGTATATGAAGTATATTAGAAATATATTAATTTTGTTATATATTGTGTCTATATATCGCTAGGATATAAATACAGTGGCGGAGCGAAGCGGCCCCTCGCCCACGGCCTCGCACTTAAAGGGGCCTCGCGCGAGGCCCCCTTTGGGGGGTGATTTAAAAAAAACCTTACTAAAAATAAGCTTTGCCGAGGCTTTACCACACATAGGTACTATAATTAATTTGCACACCCTGCTGGGTGTGCTCTATTATCGACATATTTTTCAGTACTGAAGAGGTTACAAAAAATATTTATTTTCAGCATTTAAACACCTCACAATTATGAAATTTTCAGATCATCCAGACTTCACTACTTTAACTAGTTTCATCATAAATGAATAATTTTGTAAACAAACTTTCTGATTTTTCACTATTCTTTTCTTGAAAATATACAGAGTGACATTGAAGAAACTACAATGCATAATATCACGCGAGAGAGGACCAAAAAATAATAAAAAGGTTATATAAACTAATGTCCGATCGCCTTTTGTTTTCAAGATACAGCATTTTTAATTTCTCCCGATTGTACAAAATATTTGAATCAAAATTAATGCACACTGTGACCTTGCATGTGACTATTATGCAGTGTTACCAACATCAAATGGTTAAATTATACATTGCTTAGATTTAAAATATATACCAATACACAAATGCTAAAAATGTCCTTATTGGAAGAGGAAAAGTAAACGTTTATTTCTACGACCTACCATTATGAATCATATGATATAAAGAGAGAAAAGAAAAGAAAGACTAGAAAGAGACAAATAAAAATGCAGATGTAACCATAGCAACTACACTATATCATGGATGTAACTGCATGCAACCATGAACTATGGATTACTATGGATAAGGGAACTTGGAATCCCAAGTATAACTTTTTTGTCAAAATGAAAAGTTACACCAATTATACGCTTATTACTGAAAAGTACACAATATTATACGATTATTATTAAAGTTAGAAAATTATATACAGTCAGTTGAAAAGATACAAAAATTGTATAATTATACACCGATTGGCAACACTGCTATTATGTGTCACAATATTCAGTGCATTGAGCATCCAATGGCGGAAGAAAAGGGCCTCGCTGATGCGACTTCGTCCACGTCTAGGTTAGTCCACGCTACGCCAGTGTATAAATACATTAAAAAAATATTTTTATATAACTGTTTTTTATATTAAAAAGGTATAATTTTACTTATTAGTTATTTTTACTCTCTATTTTTTTTTGTTCCTCATATCGTCGCCTATTTCACGAACTGACGTAATTTTTTCGAAATTTGAGATACCTCGTCTAGTGTAACAGAAGTACATGCTTTACATATTCACGAAGCGGCGCAACTCAATTCCGTATAGTTTTCAGGATAATAGACATTACACTGTCGGCGTAACATGTTTCTGATTAAAATACAATTTCAGAAACTTAAGTTACGCCAGTTCGTGAAATTTTATTTCGGTGGTAAGTAGAAATAAATAAGTGGCGTATCTCAGATTTTCTTGTTCAGAGTAGTAGCAGAATAAACTCGAATACTACAATTAAGTCACTGTATAAGAAGGAAGCATGTGAAAAGACAGGTGAGGTAACCTGTGCAAGTTTTGACTTGCACCAAGTGATATACAGTATGCTCCAAAAGTATGGAATAAATTCAATAAAAACGTAACAATTATTTTTTGGGAAAAATCCTCGAACAGGTCGATTTTTAATTTAAAAAATACGTATTTTAGCGTAAAATGCGATTTTCAAATGTCATTTGTTTTCGAGTAATGACGTCATCGATTTTTTTTTAAATGGCAACACCATATTTTTTTCCTTGATTCTGAAAGATCGTTTAACTCTCTATCACACAGTACTAGAATTTTGCCCTCTTACATAGGAAAGTTTTCGAGTAAATGACGATTGAATGTTAGAAAACGTAAATCAATTAAAATAAAGCAAAAACGTTATCAAGTTTAGTTTTTCGAATTCCATAGTTCTTTTATGGATCACGTAGGTGAAAATCTTTGCACAGTGTCATTGTCACACCGACTTTCTAATAAGTATTGTAAGCGACATAGAAATGCTGATGATCCCGATCGCCGCTTACACTTTTGCGAAATTCTAATGGATTTATGTCAAGGAAATGGAAATTTACACCGGCAAATACTTTTTTCAGATGAGGCCACATTTTGTCTGAATGGTACAGTAAACCCTCAAACTTGCAGATATTGGAGTCGGGAAAATCCTCATTGAATGGCAGAGGCACATACCCAACACCCTCAGAAATTAAATGTGTGGGCTGGAATAGTTGACGACAGAATAGTAGGGCCTTTCTTCTTTGAAGGAATCCTTACAGGACAAAGATATTTAGAGTTTCTAGAAAATGACCTTGTTCCAGCCCTTGCAGTAATTTTTCCTAACGATAATGACCCTAACATTCCTGACGATACCGTATGGTTTCAGCAAGACGGTGCACCTCCGCACTATGCGCGCCCTGTACGAGATTTTTTGGACAACTGTTTTCCTGGGAGGTGGATCGGCAGACGCGGACCGATAGCATGGCCTGCAAGATCGCCAGATCTTACACCTCTTGACTATTTTTTATGGGGATACTTGAAGTCAAAAGTGTACATTTGAAAATCGCATTTTACGCAAAAATATGTATTTTTTAAATTAAAAATCGACCTGTTCGAGGATTTTTCCCAAAAAATAACTGTTTCGTTTTTATTAAATTTATTCCATACTTTTGGCGCATACTGTATCTACCGATTTCAAAAGAAAGTGCTATATTTTATAAAAGTCGTTTATCAAATTACTACTGCACACTGTACGACATCCCCATTAAAGATTGTTTTTGCTTTATGTGGCATGAAAGCATCAGCAAACGAGAGTGAGCGAGATTAGTACTTGTGTAAGGCCCTCCTAATCTATGATGCAAAAAGCATAAAATGTGTTGCTTTATTTTCTGACGGAAGTATTGGATAGAACAAAAACTTTATTAATGTAACAATGCTGCTTTGTTATAAATACTGTAAATATCGAAGAAATCACATTAAGATTCTTCGAAACATCCCATGGACAAAATGAAGGGGATGCGGCACACAGTACCATATCCAAAGCTTTACAAACTGTCGGTGACGTTTATGTACCTTCGCAATTACTGTCTATAGTGAAGCTTTCCCGAAGATGCCATCGCTATACTGTTGTAATGACGTCATTGCCTCGAGGTTTGCGAATTCCCACTACAAAGGTAGCTGAAACAGGTGAGGCTATGAAATGAACCGATCTCATGGATCTTAAAGCTGGGAAATATTTTTCAAGACACTTGCAAACAGAATATAAGACACTTTCACTGAAATGACAGAAATTTCCATTGAAGGGAATTCAGTTACAAAGTCTCAATTCTGCACCAGTAAAAGTTAGTAACACGAAATACATGCAATTAAAGTCATTGTGTGAAGGAAATACTCCAGTAATAATAAATAAAGACTTTCAAAACTTTTACCTTCACCTTCCTGATGAAGACAAGTAAAATTAACTACATCGCTCGTTTTCCGTTATATTTTTGATAATTTATTTATTTCATTAACCTACAGAAGTAATACTGTATTTATTTTTGTTATGTTAGGTCAATATATTATTTGGTTGTTATTCATTCCATACTTTCTTTTAACAGCTATATTAGCAGATAGTGAACCAATTGTCAATTTCACGAAGTGACGTATCTCAATTTTTTGCAAAATTTTGATATTTCCCTAAGGTAATGATACGTTTCAGTTTAGTATATGAAAGTTAATACTTTTAACTATTATTTGTCCGACTTTGTTTTTGTCACGTTTCTCATATTTCTTCAGTAGAAGGACGAAAAGTATAAGAATTTTTAAATTGCTCTCAGTAAAGTTTGAAAAACTGAGATAAGTCACTTCGTGAAATGGGCGACGATATGTACCCTTACCCTACCCAATCCTAATCCCACCCGCTTGGAAGAGGACACTCCTACCTCCTCGTGGTCCTTGCTGGGAAATAATAATTTCAAATATTTAATCAAAATATGTATTTAGCATTTGTTTTTTTTCCACATTTATATTCATTATTGTATACTTACTGATTTATTTATTTCCTAGGTCAATAATGCGAAATAACACACCATGTAATGTTACAACTGCAATGGGAAATTACTAGTTATGAATATATATCCATTATCTCATAGTAAACCCGTGTTTATTACACATGAAATGTAATTATACAACGTTATTATGTATTTTAGAAAAAAATATAATTTTACATGAAAGATATAAATGTACGATGGAGATTCTTGTAATACAGTATGGATTTGGTATTTTCTTACATTAATGTATGATGTGAACAATGTGTAATTTTACAATAATTTTTCTCAGTCAGTGTACAATTGACCAGAGCAAATATTTCTCGAAAATATTGAGCTTCGGATTTGAATTACCATGCCACCATAGAAACTAGTTTGCTTAGGGTGTAAACACAAAATAGCTATTGACGTTTATTTTGTATAAAATAAAATAAAGTTGTCACGGCATTATTTTGGGATGAAATTGAATCATTTTAGGGACTCAAATAAGTCCGTAAAGTAGTCATTTTTGTTTTTCCGAAGTTTTTTTTTTATGTAATTGTCTCCGACGCCTCCATGACTATTTAGAATAAATATATGAATCGTTGTATTCGATTAGATAATGTTTTCTTACAACCTGTAGGTGGCTGTAACTTTTACGAAATATGTCGTCACCCCAGAATTATAATGTTCTATACGCCAAACTGCTACTTTTGGAAAATCGTGTCTAAATATTGTACGACGATCATACATTGACATATATTATAAAGAGTTGTGAAATTAAGGTCAGTGTCTCAAAATATGAAGTAATGTTACAATTTAGTTATTTTAGTCTACAAGAGAACTATATAAAATCATAAAAACGGGTTTTTATAAATGGATATAGAACAAAATGCCTTATTTTCAGATTTGGTAGAGAAATCTGGGGATATAGAACAAGATATTTTGATTTTTTTACTGTAGGTATTTTAAAATAAATCAAATCTCCTACAATTCTTATCAATGAAGTCATACATACGCTCACGGATACCAAGCTTCTAGGTACGCTTTAGTCCACAGAGTAGTTAGTTTCACACATTAATGTTAATACCTAAAAATATATAAAAAAAGATATTTTGATGTCGAACAAAAATAAGTTTTTTATGCAACCCTAATAAAGCCCTGTGGAACTGTCTTTCCTCTTTGGGAATTTGAGGAAGCATCTCAATCAAATGCTTCTTTTTCTGATCGGGTATATTAACATTCGTCTTAGGTATTTGGGGGACGTTATCCGGAAGTGATACCTCCGTTTTAAGATTTATTCTTCTTGTATATTTTAGCATAGCAGTCTTTATTTCTCCGTAATGTGTCCTTTTCATATATTAAATGTTTCGCTTTTGTGTAAGGAATTAAATTATACGAATATCGGGCTGAAAATGATTGATAGTCAAAATAATCTCTAGAAGTCATCTGGATTATTCTAAATTTAAGTTTTCACGATTTTGGCATTGACAGGAGGAGACGAATTAAAGTTAAAGGGGACCAAACGTCTAAATTGCGTATATACCTTTCTATGCAACTGTGAGCATTATCTATTTCTTGGACGCTGCCATGGCCTGGCTCCCCGAACTTTTGATCTCACTTTTATGTTCTATGCTTGCCGGAATTAAAGAAATTTCTGTAAAGCAAAGGACATTATCAAATTTTTATTTTGTGGCACACAACTATCTGGCCATGAAATCAGTGTATTAAGTTGAGGAATGTCCAACTATTTCCTTTAGTATTCTAATTAGGGCACTAGCAATGTGGACACCGGCTCGTCCACAGAGAAGTTCGTGTAACACTGCGTTGTAAACAGTATTATTCACATTGAGGTGAGCTGTAAAATTATAACAGGACAGTTTCATTTTATAAAAGTTCTTTGATACATTGCACTTTGGTAATGAAATACTATATATATGATTATTAAAGTTTCGGATTTCTTCAGGTGTCGAATTATTATTCATACGTACTTACAATGATCGTCGATCGAGCTTTCCTATATTATGTCTAATCGGATATAGAAGAAAATAGTTCTGGGTGATGGGAGTGACATTGAGAGGGGATATAGCACAGTATAATTTTCTTAGAGGTTATGGAACAATATAATTCTCATAGATTTCGAGGGACAAGATAATAATATTATGTTTGGGAAAAAATGTGGATATAGTACATTAATTTACTAAAAACTTTCTTGTAGAGCTTTGTTAACACGTAATTTTTATGGATATAGTTCAAGCTAATTATCTAGTTTTCAGGAATTACATTATGTCATTTTGGCCAAAAATGAATATAGAACAATATAATTCTGGGATGACGATGTATCTTTTAATAAATACACAAATAATATTTTTTCACTCCCGCTCCATAATCCATGTCCATATTCATAAAAACTGGACGTATCTTTTATTCTAGTTCGCCGCTTTAATATGGTATTTTACATTATGTATTTATTCATATCTGGTACATTTATTGTCGTATCACATTGTTTTTGTAAACAAAACTGATTTATGAATGTTACAAATATAAATTCCAAATTTTTTTCACGCTACTCTCCCGACATTATACTTTAAAATTAAAATCCGGGTACGTGGCCGTTTCTAGTTTGATCTTAGTCATAATCCATAAATCATGCGTCTTTCTCTGTGATAAATAAATACACCTATATTCATTTGACGTCTGCTTAAATTTTGCATGTTTAAAAGAATGAAATCGAGATAGGAACCTGCAAATTTAATGTTCGGGATATGCAAATATGTTGGTTATTTTGTTACAAAAAAGAACTTGAGGAATGTTATCTAATATTCACATTTATCATGAACTAGTTTTTATATAAATTTACTTTACATTTAAACATATTCTGCTCACTTTCTTACTTGATAATTTGCATGTTAATTTGATGATTATTTTAATCTGGTCGCGGTTTTTTTGTTTACAATAAATTATGTTTCATTATGGCGGCACTGCATCCATGTAATTTGAATAATCATTTCTTTGTTTTACTTATTATTTGTTTCATGTGCATTAATGAGCAAACTGTAGTCTAACTAATTTTATGAGTATAAATAAAGGAATATGCATATTCAACGGAAACA
The DNA here is from genome assembly GCA_037114965.1 of Monochamus alternatus. NCBI lineage: Eukaryota > Metazoa > Arthropoda > Insecta > Coleoptera > Cerambycidae > Monochamus > Monochamus alternatus. Next base: position 112,698,816 of record CM073426.1, on the reverse strand, counting down.
AAACAAAAACCTCTCATCGTTCTACATATAGTTTTAAGGATTAATTACATCCTTTTTTTCAAATAATTTATATGACATTGACAACTGAAAATCGTATGTCTTATTGAAATATACTCACTTATAATATCTAATACCAGATAACACTAGAAAATCAAAAGCAAGTGTATGGAAACGATTTGTTGAATTTTGCATGTATATCTACCATATTTCGTGCAATAAAAAAATTATCAACTTTAGTTACATCAAATTCTAAAACTCAGATGGGTAGTAGTTCAATCTATCGTTCTTTGGCAATTTTAGGCCACTAAAGGTGGTAGAAATATATTTTTTTACAAGTAACACGACGCAATTTCGAAGAAATTCAAATGTAGGTATATGCACCATATTTCGTATATAGATAAGATGCCAATGTGTATTTACCTTCTCAACTGTCAAGGCATCTTATTGGTTTTAAAGTAGAGGTGTGAAACTTTCGACAATATAATTTCATGTTAGAACTTAATTCAGTTTTTTACTCATGAAAATCAAGTTGTAAATCAGTTCCAAATCTCTCTGCCTTATACAGGTTGCCCGGAAATGATGTGTTAATATTTCTGAGGGTGGTTGTACATGAAAAATTAATTCCACAAAACCCTGTAACATTTTCTCGAAAACTCAAAATTAGCGGGGTTACAGACCATCAAAAAATTGTATTTCTTCTAATACTTTTTTTGTGAGTATACTGATTTTATTATAATTTTGTGCATGTGTCACTAGTGTTCCTTTGTATCCACGTTCTTAATTTGACGCATACCTCCAACCCCAAAAAACCTGAACTGTCCTTGGCCTTCAAATAATGAACTTCCTGTTAGAATAAATTTTATAACTAACAAAAAACCAGTAGACAAAAAAGTTATTAGAAGAAATTCATAAAAAAAAATTGGCACAATGTTATGCCGCTAATTTTGAGTTTTAGAAAAAATGTTATTGTAGAGCTTTGTGACATTAATTTTTTCATGATTATTTTTTCCCGGAGTAACGAAGCATCATTTGCTGACACCCTTTATATAGTTAGGGTTCATATATTAATCGTACATGACGTAATCCCATCTGCAAAGCTACCATGGGTGTATGCGCATGTAGTGTTGGAGTATATTTTTCTACTAATTTGTGTTTGATTGTAATTAATTTATTAGTAATTCTGTATTTGTTTTCTTAAGAATGGAGAATAATTCAAGTGTGTTCTTGTAATCGTAAACGCCTTAATCTAAAAAGTGAGGAATGATAAAATGCTAGATGATAAAAGACGCGTATGAAAAAATTAGGGTGCGAGACTAAAATATGAGTATAAATGATGCGGTTGGAATATGTCATTCATTAACATTGCATATATGCAATAAAGAATGGCAAAAAATAACATACAACTGTGGAACAGAAAATAGTGGAAACTCTTGGAAGGAAGAAGGTAAAGATTGATGACGACACAAAATACGTGATCCGTGGAACAATTCATGGACGGTATTTTAAAAATTAGTTTCCGAAAAAGAATGGGTTGTTATCTCGTATAATGAAACTTTGCGTAGAATATATAGACGGGTGTTTTTGCGCATTATGCGGGTTGTGAATTTCTGTTTTATAATACAAAAAGGACTGCGTTTAATGATAATAATAACGGAATAGTGTTGGCAATGTTTTGTTTTTTTTTGGCCTTGTCTTGGTCTCGCAAGAAAACTAATTATAAATTCACTGCCACTTACTGAAAGAGCTCCGATTATGTTTCATCTGTTTCGTCCATCATTTATTACTTATTTTATAAAGCAGGCCGTTTCTATACTCTATAACGTCTACCAATCGACCACTGTCAACGATCGACCATATCGATAGTTACGTGTGAGCTCCGAGCGACACCAAAGCAGATCGATAGTAACCACCACTGTTGCCAACCAAGTTCATAATAAAGTTCCATTTTTCTTTTTGTCATTTGTTTTGCAAGACAAGACTTTTTCAAATTTTGCAAAATTTGTTATCTGATCCAACATTCATATTGAAAGTACAGTAGGATTTTTGGAACAGGGTTTACTTATTTTTGAGTCACGACAAACAGGAGACTACCATGCGAATATAGATAGGGAAGTATTTGAAAAATGGTTTCAATTGGTTTTACGTACTATAGTTGTAATAAATAATGCACCATATACCATGGCCGACGGGTGTGACCGTTATAGAGTGACAGCGCTAGTAACCAGTCGTAAATAATGGATTTGTATAATGCAGTGTTAAAGTGTGATATCGCGCAGTGCGCATCATATAGGAGTAAATGGGTGGTGGTGGATCATTGCAGTCCAAACTGGACGGTGTCTTACAATTACAGAGAAGATGGTGCTAGTAAGTCTATAAACTTTTTAAAGAAAATTATTAAAGTGCTAAGTTAACTCTTTTTTTGTTCGGAAAAATCAAATTATTTTATTATCCACCTATCATCTACCTCTCAAACGTAGTATTTGATAAGCCGAGGTAAATTAAAGCTATACTAATTGCTCGTAGTAAGTCGTAGCTAGCTAGTAGAGAAGGAAGGAGAGATGTTTTAACCTGCATCCGCAAAACAATTAAAATACAACCCTGGAATGTACGGTTGGTGTACGGACCCTAGTTATAACTTATTGCAGCGGGCACCAGCAGCGAAAGAATGATTAAATTATGACCTGTGATTAATTAGGGAGTAAAGGGACGACATTAATGTTTTTTAAACTAATTCTAATACGTTTAACTTGCATTAATAGATAATAATAGTAGAGTAGCGAGCAGTGGCGGCTCGTGGACTTAATAATATATGAAACGGAATGTTAAATAATACTTCTTGGAGAATTTGTTATTTTATATTAAAAAAGCATCTGATAAACCTATTTACTTTTTAATATAAGGTCTATATTTTAAAGCCACAAACTTATCGGTGAAGTCTTTGTAATCTCGTTCTTCACTTATAAGTTCATTTCATAGTTGTTTCTCATTTGAAATATTGGCCAAATCTGACTGGTTTGGTCCTTGAGTTATGCAGATACCTTGGATCTCATTTTGGGCAAGAAATATATGGTATTTCCAACAAAATACAAATGATATCCAAAAATAGAAATATTTCGATAAACTCCAATATTCCTAATATGTGAAGAACCGAATACCAGTAAGGAAATAACAACACTTTTCGTTTTCGATTTTTCATAAACAGTTACGATGAAACCACTTTTATGTAGCCCAATCAATTGGTGCAGCTTTATACAGTCTCCCTCAATTTTAATGACATGTTTTATGCATTTTTCCAAATAGCTGATAATTTTATTCACCTCTTTTCTTATAACATCTATAACTGTTGTGAAATTTTGGGAAGGCATTATTTCTTTGAATATATATTTTTAATTGGCGCCATGTTAATTCAATGGGATTAAAAACACAGTAGTATGGATGTAATCGTTGAACGGTATGCCTCTGAGCCGTAGCCATTTGATTTTATAACGTATTTCTTTGCAAAATTATTGCCCTTGACTATATGCAGCAAAGCATCTTTCTTCAAACTAGCATCGTACGCAATTTTATGGGTTTTAAGAAATTCTTGAATAAGTATTCTTTTTTCTGCCAGTATCTGAAATTCTTTATAAAAGTCTTGAATGGTATAGAGCGTTGTCAAATACTATTATTAAATAAGTTGTTTATTCTAATGCTTTCTGCTCTCTCTCATTACATTTTATATTTTTATATACATTATATCTAAATAACTGAGCTTGTTCTCGTCTGTCCTAACCTCCACATCTGTATCACTATTCGTTTATTCTTTACTTGTACCAGGTTGAGGTTCTTCCGAGAAATCATCCCAAAGTCTTAATATTCTCTCTGTATCTTATTAAATATGCAATATCTAATACCATATAATAAATAATACCATTTTAAGGCGAAAAAACGAATATATACTATAGAAGCACTAAGTACTAGATAAACACTCACACACAACAACACAACACTGAGTACTCACAACACTAATGTATTATTCACACACACAATACCGTTCAAACAATTACGTATTAATTAATTTGTAATGACTCAACGTTAACAGTAATTAAAAACCAAAATTTTGTCTTCCTTAGAGTGTTTAATAATAATGTTTGTTGCCTACGGTTCATAAAATTAAACAACTTCTTAAAAACGTTGATGCGTGCTAAAAATTCGAAATGTCGTATATATATATTTGATATTGTTTGCAAGACTAAATTTTATAAAGACAAGGACCCATTTCCGTGTTGTACAAAATGCGGTTACCTTGTTTTTATGAAATGTTACAACGTCGCATTCCAAATAGTGGCATGTAACCGCCGTGCCGATATATGTTTTATATTCGAGAAGTGGGTTCGATTGGGGTAAAACAAACACTGATTGATAACGAGATATAAATAAACACCCCGCTTATCTTTCATCAAGTACAATCAAACGCTTCAGGAGCTCAAAATTTAAAAAACTGCTACTATGCGTATCCAATGATTCTAATTATTTCATAAGATCATTCCAGCAGTGTAAACTACGAAGCCCTAGAAGGGCCATGTCTACATTTTTTTTTTAAGTTTAGACATTAATCTCTGTATCCATACTTTTAACTCTGAATTCAAACTTTAATCTCTGAATTCAGACTTTAAACTCTGAATTCAGACTTTAAACTCTGAATTCAAACTTTAATCTCTGAATTCAGACTTTAAACTCTGAATTCAGACTTTAATCTCTGAACTTACACTGCTAACGAAATTATGGGACAAGTGTAACACTCAGAGCTTTCTAGATAGAGAATTGAGATTTAGAGGACATAATATACAGGGGAAAATGAAAATTTATGGTACTCCCTGTAAAATTTTACTATTTCTGATTCTAGAGACGATTTAAGGTGCGACTATACTTGTTTGGGAAATGATTTAAACCACTTAATTTCCTTAGACCTATTTTTATTTCTGGATCTAGATCGCCCTGATGTGTTAACACCAATTTCCTGATTAAATTTGATTGTACCATTGCCATGAATAGTATTATTTAAGTACTGGGTGTCTAAATAACGTTGAGCCTTTGAATTACACCTGAAATGCCTATACCAAGCGGTGCCACTGTTTATGTACTGGTTTCGAACTGGTTAGTTCTTATCAGTATATCACAAATCAAGCCAATAACTCGCAACCTTAGTTGTTCACAATCTGTCATAATAGTTAACAGAACATGAGTACGCAGGACGTAGCACGTGTGTATGTATACATCTAGTAGTCATTGGTTACTCAAAGCTGGGCCTGAATAATCACAAGCAGAAAGCAATCCACTATACGGAGAGTATCTACTATTAAAGGCCATATTTTTAAAAGCGGAATTTTAGGAAATAACTACTCTGTCGACTAATGCCCTGACTATATATAGCATAGCGTAGCATGTAGTATCTACATTTGGTACTGACTGATTACTCAATACTGGGTCTCAATAAAGTTAGAAGCAGAAAGCGACCCATTACACTGTAGATACTATTGAAGGTCCTATTCCGACATTAAAAAAGTCTGAATTCAGACATAAAAGCCTGAAATCAGAGTTTAAAGTCTGAATTCAGAGTTTAAAGTCTGAATTCAGAGTCCCAAAGCTGGGCCTGAATAATCACAAGCAGAAAGCAATCCACTATACGGAGAGTATCTACTATTAAAGGCCATATTTTTAAAAGCGGAATTTTAGGAAATAACTACTCTGTGGACTAATGCCCTGACTATATATAGCATAGCGTAGCATGTAGTATCTACATTTGGTACTGACTGATTACTCAATACTGGGTCTCAATAAAGTTAGAAGCAGAAAGCGACCCATTACACTGTAGATACTATTGAAGGTCCTATTCCGACATTAAAAAAGTCTGAATTCAGACATAAAAGCCTGAAATCAGAGTTTAAAGTCTGAATTCAGAGTTTAAAGTCTGAATTGAGAGTTTAAAGTCTGAATTCAGAGTTTAAAGTCTGAATTCAGAGTTTAAAGTCTGAATTCGGAGTTAAAAGTCTGAATTCAGAGATTAAACTTTGAATTCATAGTTTAAAGTCTGAATCTTAAAAAAATTGTATACGTGGCCCTTCTACGGCTTCGCAGTAAACTTAATTTCAACATAAACTTCTCATGAAAGAAAATAATTTTGCTTAATAATTGGTAGCGATTTTTATTTATGTAAAACTTTAATGTCAATGCTCATCGAATAATATAGATCTCTTGTTACTGCTCATAGCTAAATTTAAGATAGGGTATCCGCAAACGTTAAAGAAATTTTAAACAAATAAAAAACGTTTTTTTTTATATCAGTGGTCTGTTTCAGTGACTAACATATTAAATTTGTTTGAAGGTTGCTTTACCTATTTAAACCTATCCGGCAACGTAACAGCTCTACTTATTTAAAAGCATTCAGATTTAATCCGTTGTAACCGCTGATCTGACAAACAAGACCGTTTTGATTGAAACAAATTTGTTAATACGGTGAAGCGGCATCGGTCTATTTGAATTTTAAATACGTTAAAATTTAATTCCGAACTATACGGGTCGAGGTGTATTATATTTGAATATATTTATTTTCTCTCCGTCAGGAGCTATTAAATTAAAATTTTAAAGTAGATAATCATCGGAACACGTGTTGCGCGCATAGTACGGACAGCTTTATGATCCAGATGTGGTTTACTATTCTGTCGAAAGGACTTAGTACCTATTAATACCAAAACAGTTATGTTTGTTATTTAATAAAAAAATATGACTATTAAAATAACAAAGATATTTTCAGTAGTCAACTCAGTAAAAACATTTTTAAATATTTAAGAATGAAATAAAGCAGCATCACTAAGAAATTGTCAATCAATTTTTTTCCGTAGGCATTATTCATGTTGATCCATCTTTCTTGCTATTTAATTGTAGTACAATAAAATAGTTATTTATGATATATGTGCTAGTTGTGACATTTTATTTTGAAAGATGGGAAATTGTCCTTACCAACAAAACAAAAAATAATTTTAGCACTTATTATACACTAGTTTTTCTACAAACACCATTAAATGTACAAATCAAGGTATTTCTTACATTATTAAATTTATATAAAAATATCATTTTGAAATCCAATTGTCCATGAAGTTTATCGTTGCTAATTTAATGTCGTTTGTTGACAAGTAACTTTAAATCTCGTGACATCATTGGGTCGGTCAGTGGTCGCGCGGTTTAAGGCGTCAGTACTTGAATCGAGGTGACTAGATCGGAGTTGGTTCGCGCCCAGCTGCCGGTGGACCGTATATAAGTTATATTCGTGGAGAGGATTGGCACCCTCTTTGCGGGTATAGTAGGGTGAAATAATGTTAGCTTGTGTCAATGTGAGAGATTGATACCGGTTGATATTTGACTACCCCCCTAATTAATGAGGTTTTCCAGGTTTCCCTCATTCCTGCACTGAATAGTGGTTAGGGCCTACCAACGTAAGTCGTTCCTGGACGCAAATGTGGCCTGCTTAATAATAATATCCCGCCCCCTCTCCCGCACAAGTCTCCGACTTCTGGGCTAATCCCTGTGATTAGAATGAGGGGTAGAGATATTATTATATTATTATTATTATCAAGAAAATGAATTTTCTCCGGCGGAAATCGAAGAAGCTGTTAATAAAGCCACTTTCGACTTATTGCTTAGTAAGTCAAAGCAACAGTACAATTTTTGTACATCCGTTTCTTGAGATGGTGTGAAGAATGTTAGTGGCTAGTTCAGTGAAAAAGTGCTCTTGGCATAATTTGAAGAAAAGATCAAAATATGGAAATCATCAACATTCAATAACATCAATAATTTTGGAAGTTTACTAATTGTGAATATACCAGGCATAAAAACTAAGGTGCAACGAACTTGAGTTATTACTGATACATTTGAACTATTATAAAAAGTACATAGCCTTTATCCCAGCTAACAATAATCATTCAAAAATATTCATAAAATTCAATATAGAAAGAAATAAATGTATGTGCCACGACACATTTGGTAAGATGCCTGCCAGTACTAGCTCTATTCCAACACGGCACCTGACTAGTTTGAAACCTGTCCGAAGCCGTCAGTCAGTTTAATATTAGATGCAACTCCGCTGTAGTAAATCGGTGAACGATTTGGCTATCCACTTGGGACAGGTTTCCAACCTGTGCCAGGTGCCGTGTTGGAAAAGAGCTACTGTTGAATTTCCAAATTTGTCTGTTTCTCACCTTTATAGTGGTATGTGTTATTAAAGTTTTACTTACAATTATGCAGTATTTTATAGTAAGAAAACGTTGGATGGAGTTACTAAATAACATTACATGCGTTGTTGCCGATGTCAATGATTATGACGTTACAAAAATTAAAAACCATTTTAGAAACAAACTTACCATTTAAATCTTGAGATTATTAAAAAAAACTGTTTATACCAAGCATTTTAAGGAAACAATATTTTTTTTTAATTTGGTGAGATTGTACATAGTTCCGCTACCAAGAGATGTAAGTATATGTATACAGGGTGATTCAGTCATAATGTCATTAAATTTAAGAGAAGATAGTGAAAAATGAGTTTAATGCAAATACGCGATTTAAAAAAATTTAAATGCATATTTATGCCGAAAAAAATATATTCAAACCATTATTTAAAACCCCTTTTCAGACTGTCACTGACCACTGGCGAAAGTTCAACTCGGTGTCGACCTGACGCGACGTTGTCAAATTTAAATATTTTCCTATAGTACCTACTTATGTACCTATTGTAATATGTATGTAATTATTGCTATAAATTATGTTTTAAGTATGCAATTAACTTATTAAGTTTCAACATAAAAAATATTTAATATTGAAATTACAAAACTCCAACGGATCAAAATAAACCATTCACCTTTCATACATAAATAGTGACAAAATCCAGTACTCACTAGGTTAAATTATTAAGAGATACTCAAACGTTTTTTGTATTTAAATACAGACAGTAATAAACAACGTGCTGTCAACAAAAAACAGTTGAGACATACCTATTCAGTGATAAATAATCCATCAATCCGAGTCTTGACCTACCGCATTTAGGTCAATAACCTTGCTTTTAATGTATATTCAATGACAAGCGCTAAATAATAACAGAAACAAACAATCATTAAATTTGCATATTTATAAACACTCGCTGTAATCAATATGAAATCATGAGAATTTTATGATAAATGCCCAACCCCAGTAATCAGCGTCGACATCGGATGGGCTGTAATCGGCACAGCTAAAGAGTTGACAGTTCAAATTCCCGTTTAATACGTTACCGACAGAATAAGTCGAACATCCTTCGGGTCCGTTTTCCTATGCAGGCGAGTCCTACGTCGACTGCATCTGGAACCCAAGCACGCGGCCCGACTTTGCTTCCTGCTTCATTCATCAGCTATCAATTTCGCGTAGTAAAGGTTGGTGAATTCGTGTGTTTGTGTCGCCAGTGTAGTTTATAATTCATATTTATAATCAAATGCGATTTGCATTACTTTGGAATATCAACGTACAAGCTCAACTTGATTCTGCTTTCAACAACATAACGAAAAGGTGACAAAAGTAGGAGTGTTTTTATCCGAAATTATTTACTGTATAAAATTTTGTAGAGCTTTTGAACTTGCATTACGAAGGCGGGGTGAATGAATTTTACTTGAGAACTTGACAAAACGCCTTAAAATGTGGCAATTGCTAAAGATACCTTAAATAATATATAAAATGCATACATTTTAGATTACACACAAAAAGTTTATCATTAGAAAAAAATTGATCACTTCAGTAGTTCAGTGCTGGCAACGCTGTTGGACTTTTATATAGCTTCAATACTCGAACGCGTCATCACAAAATATGTAGCGTCGTGTTAGTGATTGTTATGGGATGATTTTTTTTATCTTTTGAAAGGTCGAATATTTTTTATTTTCTGTCTTTATTAGGCCTTCCAAATACGTATTAAAATTAATGACATTATGACTGTATCAGTATCAGAATAATTATAAATTAATACTTTATCATAATTTATTTCGAATACAAAACATTTGTGTTTTTTTTTTAAATATTTTGTCATCTTCATAAATTTAAAATTACGAACATCCTTTTAATAGCTTTAATCGCTTTTGAAATGTAACACGCGTCATAAATATGAAATTAAATGGTATCTGACATCCAGCTGGAACTGAAAGACTCTCTAAATAGGCCACCAGTAAAAAAGTGAGAAGTTGCGGGCAAAAAGTATGGAATTCAAGTGAATGTTTGAAATCCCAAATTGTTCTTCAAGAAACTTTTCCAATTTGGTCTTTTCATCTCTACGTAGATAATAATCCCACGAATTAAATATGTTCCATTTTTATCCGCCTCGAAATTTTCCAGCAAATCAACATATAATTAACTTTGTGGATAAAGAAGTCTCCACTTCCGAGAGGAATTTCTGGAATAAGTATATTAAACTTTATAAATTAAATTAGATACCGCAAAAGATATGTTCTTAATAATGTTCACTGTGAGCGAGCCCTCATTTTTTAAGTAGAAAGGCCAGTCAAAATTTAAAGTAATTAGTAAATTCTGTATTTCTGAGTAAATATTTTTTTTAATAGAAGTGGCTCATATTAAGATTGGAGAATAATTTTTTGTTAACTTCTAAGGTAGAACTTTGATATTCTAGATTTATTATAGTATTTTGAAACATTTTCGTTTAATACTTTGTTCGAAATATCTGTATGCTGTTACTTTTTTGTTTTACAATAAAATTTGAAAAGAAAATAAAAATAAAATCACATAATTAATAGGTACACCAAGAGGTAACTGAATATTGATTTAAAAAATAATAACAAATAATAATTATAATTTTAATTATAATATAAATAAATAATAAAAAAATATATAATAATAACAAATAAGCATAACATTAAAATATATATGGAAACACAGTTTAAAATTATTACAGCACAGATAACTTAATAAAAAGTAATATTCACTTATGTTTTATGTTTACTTAGATATACATAATATTACTTAATAAGTAGGTAGATACGTTGCTTAGTTTTAAATAGGTATATAATTTATGAGGTGGTTCAGTTTTTAATGAACAAACTTAGAGGGTAAGTAGAAAATAATGGCAGTTATTATATAGGTAATACGAGTAGTTACAATTTTGGGGCGTTATAAGGAAGATACAGGGTGTTAAAGTTTGAAGAAAAAAAATAAATTTTTTAGTATAATTACTAAAGTAATAGATATATTTAAGCCATACTTGGTACACAGTGTAGTTAGTTAAGGTGCCATAAAATGTGAAAATATCAAGCACTTCGAACAACTAGAAACGGGGATATGGGCAGTTCGCATCTTTAATTTAAAAATTTTTTCTTCAAACTTTTCGTTATAAAGCCCCAAAATTATAACTATTATATAATAAACTGCCATTATTTTTCAAAGATCTACTTACCCTCACTGTTTGTTCATTAAAAACTGAATCACTCTGTATACTTATATACTTAGTTATTCGTTTGTGTTGACATGGTAGGTAATTGAAATTATATTAAAAAAATGTTTGTTTAAAAAAGACAAAAAGTGCAGTCAAACATTATTGTGCCATTTATTTTACAATCAATTAAAATTAAAAAAATCAATCAGTATTTTTTCCAAATATGTATGTTATTTAATAAAGTCGGTATTGTTTTATTTTTCTTTTCAGTGTGGCGTATCTTCAAGTGACTCAAAAAAGTTTGTATTATATGTTCAAGGGACCTTCAAGGTTTGTGAAGATAATATCCAGCTAACAATTTCCTGTTCTATAAAAATCGTAAAAACGTTTCCAGAGCAAATTTTATAGAGCAATGTTTGTTCTAAGAACATTTTCAAAACGTTCCTACAACACTTATACCACAAAAATGGGCACCGTTCTATAGAACTTTTTAGTTTTTTAAGCTGTTTTTTAACTTATAGAACTGTTGAATGAACGTTCTCACAGGTTTTAAATAATTTTTATAACACAGGTACAAAGCAATCTCATAAAAATTCTATAGCACTTTGTTATACAATTTTTGTGTTGCCTGGTGTTCTATTTAGATAATTTTAAAATCGTTTACATGTATCTTTTAAAAACAAAATGTTTCTGTATCGCACATGTTAGAAATAATATGGATGGGCCAATAAGAACCAATAAGATGGACCTATTCAGCCTGCATAAGAGTACTCACATTATTACGAATTGCTTAGTTGGTTTGTCAATCAGGGAGCAATACATTTTAATGCGGAAAAACATTTATCGTGAAATATGTAGTAAGTATATCCATATTATTGATATCATTTCACCTACCTTGTACTTCCAATGGATTCTCACTAATATGACATTTTTGTGTCGATTGCTATGATTATAGAGCAAATATGCTTCGTAAGCAACTACTATGCCACTTAATATCCACAGTTGTGTCATATTTTATTGTGGTAATTTCAATTATTTCAATCTTATATAATAAAGCTAATACAATTCTTTAATTTTATCTAGAAGTGTAAATGAATAATGTTTGGAATGGTCTAAATTAAATATGTTACTAAATTTCTATACATATAAGCTAATATTAGTAATCAAATAAATCTTATCTATCGTAATGAAATTTTCTTTCTGCAGACAGATAATAATTTTTACAAGTCACGATTATGTTATACAAATTTCCCCATTATACTGTAATCTAAATATTTTGTACATTTACAAGCAGGTCTCGTCAGATGGGGGTATGGGAAACCAACTTATAAAGTGGTAGTTCTATAGCGTTTTTATGGAAGAAAGTCTTTTGTTACTTATTTACTCTATAATAATTTTATAGAACTATATTATTGTTTTCTATAACTGTTTTAAAGAGGTTTTTCTCTTAAGTTCGATAGCAGCTTCCATATTTGTAATTTGTTTACCGCAGCACAATTGTAATTTAACAACCCTTTACACAATAGTTCTATAATGAAACTATAAGCGACATTACGGAATAAGGAGATAGTATAATAAAACACTATTTTTCATCGGTTCAGTAATTTGATTCTATAAGCACTGTTGCTGTAAAATTGTGTTATTGTACACACTTATAGGGCTACATTAGCAGTTATCTTATAAATGACCTATAAATTATGCTCTAAGAACGTTCTAGCAACAAATTTAAATAACGATTCAGTTACATGTGCCATATTAATGCAACAATTTAGTATTCTAGATATTTCCATAAAATATTAACAGAATATAAAATTTCTATTACTCCAATTTTATAGAACTACTTTGCTAGCTGGGTAGTGAATCGTCCTGTATAATAATTCCTGTCTTGTGAACAAGTATTAAATAATTGGAAATTATGAAAAAATCCATTTTACATAACACATCTGCTTCTTATACATTTTCATTCAATAAAAACAAATATGAGAGGAACTGTTCCTATCCAACAAAATGTGCACTTTGTTGGCTGAATGCAGATATTTTAGACACTGCCATATGTGCTGCCTCGTAAGTTCTAAAGCACCTCGTAGCTTGTATATACAGAATTTGGTGGGTACTGAAATTTGGAGTCATTAACTAAACAATTTAATTCGGATTTGTAGACGTTTTGTTATACAGTGATGACATTCTATTTATTTTTTGAGTTTGTTTTCATTAACGGAATGTAAATTAAAGTTATACAAACGGTGCCCCCTTTTTTTGTATATTTTACCATAGCATAAATACCTACGCTGAGCATTTAAAAAGATTTATTCTCGTGAAATCTCTTTGATTTAATGTTAATCTGGTAATTTGGAAATTTTGAATAAAAAAAGGTACGGAAAAGATGTCGAAGGTTTTGTTAATAGATAAGAATTTGTTCTGCATTGTCTATTCATTTGTTTATTTCTGAGACTACAAAGACTCAGTATCATTCAGCAGTCATTCAAAAATAGGAGAGTCTGTTCAGTGTCGATGTCGCCCCTAAAATTTTCTTCTTGCTTACTGCTTACCAGGCGATTCGTTACATCAGTTTTCCACATTACTTTTATTGAATAATGATAATAAAATTGGATAAGAATTCTGTAAAGCATTGTTAATAATGTATTAACGGAAATTGAAAATTATGAATTACAATTACTAAAATCAGTAATTTCTTATTAAATCAATCAGATGTGGTGTGGTTGACTTATTTAAAATGCTGAATAATACCTCGATGCATATTTTTAACGCGAAAAAACAGATTAAGTGTTGAGAATTTTGCAAAATTTAGGCCTGAAGAGGCAAATAAGGATATCTTTAATAACGGATCATTGTCACTATCCAATTTGGTCTAGTTGTAATAAAAACTACTTCTCTATTTTCCCTAATTAATTTCTTAAACATGATTTGGAAGTTGTTTGTTTTATTAAATATAACAACATATAAACAATATATTTGTATAGAAATAAAGAAACATGTTTGTAAAATACAGATAAAATAGTAAAATGAAAAAAGTAGCAAGTCAGTTGTGGTTTTCTTTACAATGTTTACTCAATAATGAAATTTGATTAAATGAGTGTAAAAATGAATCAGAAACAAACAAGACTAAACAAAACAACACGAAATTTACATAAGAAAGCTAAGAGCTCAAAGATATATGATAACAGTTACTATAAAAGTATTTACATTAAATGTCCCAAAATAGCAAATCATAGAACAACAAATATACAAGTATTTACTTATTTTTTCCTACATTTTACATTACTTTTTTACGATTATATGTATTTCTAAAAAAAATTGTATTTTGTTGTACACACTTATCTCCATTCAAAAAAACTGGTTTCTTTTAATTTTACTTTTGTTGCATTATCCTCCTTATTTAAAATTTTTACCAAACCCCATTGAATCAAATGACGGTTTTCTCAAGCGTTCGTATTTGAAATATCAAAAGTTTACGAATATAGTCATATTTTAAACTATCAAATATACTTTGAATATATTTGCTATTTTTCGAAAAGTAAAAAAATTATAAGTGTGCGATAGTGATGTGATTTTTGTTATTTTTTACTTATTTGCTTTTTTAGTTCGAGATTATTTGGTTAGGCAA
Organism: Monochamus alternatus; assembly: GCA_037114965.1. NCBI lineage: Eukaryota > Metazoa > Arthropoda > Insecta > Coleoptera > Cerambycidae > Monochamus > Monochamus alternatus. The sequence continues at coordinate 112,683,757 of CM073426.1, read as the reverse complement.
ACTTAATTTCAAAAATAACCGCTCCGTTTGGCGCAAGAGTTTATTCAGTTAATGTTTATTTTTTCAGAAGTGTGAAAAAATACCCAAATAAACTAAAGAAAAACATGAAATTTTCAAAATTATTTTTCTTAATCGATTCTAAATCATGTTTATGAAATTAACCAGAGAAAATTGAGAAGTAGGTAGCTACTTTGTGTTACCAGAATAATAGTTTTCATTTCAGCTAGACCAAATTGGATAGTTTATAAACTATTCAAACAAAGAGCTATTTTAGTATCTGATTATTTTAAGTAAATTAGCCAAGCGAGTGTTTTAATTTATAAAGTAGGTAAGTATTCGCTAATATTGTAAAATATGTTTTCTATCAAAATAACAGTTCAGTTACTTTGCATACTAACCAGTTAATTTACAAACTATAGTTTCCAAAGCAATTCCGAATACTCAAATGCCATTACTTTTTGTAAATATTAACGTTTTTGTGATGCGAATCTTTATATTAGTTTTTCAAGTGTCAACAATGGCTTACGTAAACATGTACCAAATGCAACAACTTTTACCGCGGTGTGCAGTGAGTGCATGTGTAGTGCAACGCGAGGGAAATCGTGGAAGAGATGGAGGTCCAGGACGACCACGGCGTATTACAGCAGTGTGGTCTATCATACACGAGGCTCAATTATATCTGTACAATGTACATAGTGTTCAAGCATTAATACCAAGGGATTGGACGAGAAGGACCGATACCATGACCCCCACGATCATAGTTGCTGACAATAACTTGTGTTTCTAGAAACTGGGTAAGTCGGGCCCAAAATTTTGATGTAACATCAGGTTTGACATCAGGGTATGTCAAACTATTTTATTAATTAAAACCACAAATTAATTTTATTAATAACAATAGCGGCAAAAGCAGTTCAATTTGCTATATAAAATGTGATTTATTTATTTCCTTGGAAATTTTTTCCATTTTTTGTCGTCGATTGCATGCTTTGCCGTCTTCAGGTTTTACAGTGGACCAGTTTCCCATGTCGTGCAGAAGTGTATTTTTAAATCATTTTCGAACTGCTCTTTTTGATTCCTTTTATTAAATTATATTTGTAAGAGTCCTCTGTACATTCAAAACATTAGTTCTGAATCAGCCTGTATAAGTCAGAATTTGTTATACCCTTAAATTTGCTAGTAGGGAAATAACATAAACATTGAAAAACATGTTTTTCACTAATCCTGTAATCGACTAATTCCCTCAATATCATATTTTAATTATTATCATAAATTTATTAATTTTTATAATATTGTATACTTAATAATACTAAGTTTAATTTCTGCATCATTTACTACATTACTATGTAATATATAAACTATATATCACTTTCTATATTACAGTTTTTAATAAGATAATATTATATAAACAAGACAGTTATTGTAGCTTAAAGTAAAAAAATCTGGTAAATGCAAAATATTTTTTTTTATTATTTGAACAACTTATTTCTGGAATAGTAGAATAGATTTGGTATTTAACTTTTATAGTGCTGCAAATGACCAATGGTTATAATTTCTTTTAACAGTTACCATACACAGTCTGTTCGCATTCCATTGAAGAAAAGTGCAGAGTAATGCATATTTTCGACTGGGTTAATTAATAAATGTTTGCCGTCTTATAATCGGAACTTGTAAATTAACTATTATATAAGTAACACGAACAAACAAGCTCTATTCACGTTCAAGGTCTATTATATTTGCCTTTGCAAGTATCGATTTATTTACATCATATGTTTTAAATATTGGTCTGACATAATTTTATTACATTAAATTTATATCTACTCTATATCTTGACTTTGAGAAATTTAATTTAATATTATCAGTTTATATTATATACGACAACTGCAGTAATCTCTTTCTTTCTATAAGATTTAATATTAAATAAATAAAATATTTGATAAAATAGTGTTTCTAAAGGAGAAACAACACAAAACTTAATGAAACATTTTTAAAATAAATGGTTCGGGTTTTTTATACGATATAAAAATTGTAATATTGGTTACCAAAGATTATTAGATGCGGGATATCAAACCTTCAAGAAGTTTAGAGAAAGGATAATAATAATTTATTTTCCAGTCAAACATGACATATATATGTAGGAATAGTCGAAATACTAAAAACTAATTTAAACATTCAAAATATTCTGTTGCAGAATAATAACATTTAGTTATCAAAAACCTTTTTCATTTAGTTAATTTTTAAACACATACAAATAAACTTCAAAAATATACAGCCATATCCTAACCGGGACTCGACCTGAGCGTAGTACGAACAGAGCAACTGGTGAACGTTAATGTATGATAACTTTGATGTCACACCTCCAATTAAGGTTTGCATCTAATTACAGTTAAATCTAAAAATTTGAACCTGCATTATTTTGTATGATGAAGATCATTTGAATTTTTAACGGGACGGTGCTCCTCCGAATTATGCCTTAATTGTCAGTCAGTATTTGGACCAACGTTTTCCACGGAATTACATTGGGAGAAGAGGCAGCATTGAGTGGCCTCCACGATCACCGGATTTATCGCCCCTTGATTTTTTTTGTGGGGATACCTAAAAAGTAAAATCTATAAAACACAGCCAGCGTCGCTGCAAGATTTACGTCAAAGAATCGTCGACGAATGCCGTCGAAACACTCCGGAAATGCTTCAGAATGAGCGCGAACATTTCAAACAAAATCTTTATTCTTTTTCTAAAGTGTTGGGCGGAGTTATAAAATTTAAAGTCTGTTGTAAAGAGAATTGTAAGAGCTTTCAAAATAAATATTGCTCAACCTCTAATGCCATTTAAATATTTTGGGGTAATGCTTACTCTTGCTTGGAGGCGAAAGTGGGGAGTCAAAAATACCAGCAAAGAATATCCCCCTTTAATCTAAAATTGACGGCGTTTTTCTACAATCTTGACGCAGTTCCTGAAAATGGCTCTGTTTCGTTTTCATTTGGCCGCCCTGTATATGTTTCGCCTAACATATTCGAACGAATTAATCGCTTATTATTGCTTTTCATTCATTCCTGCCAAAATACGAAATGCAAGGCATTTATTATCTACATTGACTGAAATCTTGGCAAGTTTTGAAACAAACTGTACAAACAACTTTTATATAAACATTATTATCGTTTGGTTGACAGGTGGTAATATTTGTGTATGAACTGTGAAATATTAAGAGATAGAATCTGAAAAATTTACCAACATGCTGCTTTAGCTGTATACCGGATGGACACAATTTGTTTATATTATTAATAAATACAAAAAATAATCGTACTTATGCATTATTGATATTTATCAACTCTTTTATAAAATAGAATAATATTCATTCTACAGAAATTTTGATGTATAAAACATTTTCACATATCTTTAGCAGCACGTTAAAAAACTACGCAAATTTATTTTCTCCATTTAGTGTTCACGACATTACTTGGAAGTTTAGGTAGGTATATAGGTACTTAAAAACTAAGGTCTAGATGGTGTTGAGTAAAATTAATGGGTAATATTCTTAATGCGTATGCTTGTATAATGCGCGCTCTAATATACAGGGTGTTTCAGGTTTTACTGACATGCTTGGAAGGTGTTATTGTACCGTAAAAATAAATGAGATATATCCAAATATACCTATATTTAAAAGTTCACCGTTTCCGAGATATAAGCTGTAAATGATTTCTCGAAATTTGTATTATATTTTTTATTTACTCTTCGAGGTGAAACGACAATAATTTTTTTCTGCATATATTCAGGCATATTTGTATGAAAAGTTGAAGGATTCTTGAAAATCCTTAAAATTTTGCACATTGCCATAGTTTACATTTTGCTTTATTTTCAGCGTAAAGGTACGGATTCGCTGGTGCGACTGCGGCTGAGGCTCGCGGCTGCGACTTGTCGCCGACCAATAGGCAGTCTAAATGCTGTAGTTGATGAGAACATTCAGACTGTCTATTGGTTAGCGACGAGTCGCAGCCGCGAGCCGCAACCGCAGTCGCACCAGCGAATCCGTACCTTAACAGGCGCTTTACCTGACACCAAAACAGTTGTCCCTCGAAATATTTAATAATATTATTATAATAATACAATTATTTCGAAAATGGATAGTAAAGTTCCAAAGTTACTTCAGAGGAAGATAACGATATGCCCAACGTCAAGGAAGTTAAACTGACGACTAGTCTGGAAATTGTTCTTCCATGGTTAGAATAAATGTCAAATTTTCTCATAAAAGGTTGCGTCTCTCCTTTTATCTTGTACGAACGAAGCATATAAGGTTTGACATTATCATCAATGCTATATGACAGTTATCATTCAATTGTTTTCAAAGTATACTTTGCTTCATCGTAAAAGAAATGAAATTCACCAGTATGTCCAAAAAATTTAAATACCGATTTTCTCGCAAATAGTTGTTTATTTTTGACTTCAAACAAGAGTATTAAATTTTTAGATAAACTTTCATGTTGTAAAGGACCATTCAAATTTTAATACAATTAAAAACAAAAGTTATGATCATTTCTTCACCTAACACGTGCTCTTTCGGCCCTTTAGGATGCTGTAATTTTATAAATATTTTACCTGAAACTGCGTCTCTATAAAAGTAACAAGTGTGCCAAGTTTGAAAAAAATCGTTCCAATATTAAAATAAAACAAATTAAAGAAAATACCTTTCAGGTTAAGTAGCCCGTTAATATTGGCTTTTTGAGAAAATGTTACATAAGCTTGACACATTTTTTCTAGTAGTATCACCCCCTAAATTTTCTGCGCGAAGTTAAAATGCATTAAAGTAATTATCACCAATTCTCTGGAAAAGAATTCAGATTATTGACATCAAACAAAATCAACTTTTTACGTATTTTAAGACTGTGTGTTAAATATATTTTATCGAAAACGCACGCCACTGACAATTTTTTTAGACAGAAATATCCTCTTTACCTCTTACCTCCACCAATGTAAATAAGCAAAAAAAATTGTCCCTCGAGATTATTTCAATCGATAGATAATTTAAAAACCTTTGTTTCTATTAGTATTTCATTATGATCTAATCAGTAAAGTCCGCACTTCGTTCGCAGATGACGTCATTATCAGGAGCGCACTTAGGACGCTAAGTTAATGTTTGCAGAAAATAGAGGCGCAAATATATGCTTATAAAAAATTAAAATCAACGTCTTACCTTGTACTGGTAATTTAGAATATTCAACATTATTCATATTAAGTTTATTAGTTTAAAAACACTCTAAATAACTATTCACTTGTAGTACTGGAATAAAACTGAATAACCAGCAACTGCTGTAAATGTTCAAATGTTAAACTGTGACGTTTGTCGCTAATAATCCATTTCGGTTTCGAAAACATGTTTTCAACGCCCACAGAGGTCACTGGGGCATATTTAAAGTATATATAATTTTTCATGGATGATACATTAGGATAAATCAGAAAAATCTACTACTTTGCCTTCAAAAAGATCTACATGAATTTCACACGTTCAACACTAGGTCCTTATAATAAGGGAAAAAAACTATCGCAAATGAAAAGTTTTATTTACTACGTTATTTATTGAATATCCAGTTGCTTCAAGATGGCAAATAACTGAAGGTATCCTTAAAATGCATGGATGCTAAATCTTCGCGGATTCTAGGATCGTTTAATATCCGTTGAACATAATATAAAATAATAGTATAGCATCACTCGAGTTTAGTCGCTATAGAATACTTTTCTAACTAGTATCCCAAAGTACAGTTCCATTGCAACTGTTTTGTTTTACTAATAGTAACCTGCTGTGAGTCTAAACATGTCTAAATAAAAACAACACTCCTGGGCTCCTGTTCTCGAATGTAGTGAAATAAATTCAATTCATTCCCATAAGAATTTATGTCACTTTCTGAGGGAATGTGTTGCATTAATAATAATAATAATATAATAATATTGTTTATTTACTAAATCTACAATATAATACAATACAATGTAAAATACATACTAATTTTTACGTACAAGTGATAAATGATAAGAACATTCAAACGTAAACAAACGCTCTAATCACAGAAGCAATAATCTAATTACTGATTGTTAGTCATATCCAATGTATGTTTCAATCGAAGCGCTTAAATACTAGAACAGTTGAAAATAATGACTACCTCCCAGAACTAAGAACTAATCAATAAGCAACTTATTGTTTGAAATAATAAGTATAATTGTAATATTGTTAATATTATTAAATTTTATTTATTTGAGGTTTACCAAATTATGAAATATTTGTCTTTCGCTACCATGAATCCATTCTTTTATTTTATATTTATATGTATTATATTTTGTAAGAATTTTTAAGTTTTCTGGTACAATATTATATAATTTTGGGGCCAAATAATTACAACTCCGTTGTCCTATGGTTTTTTCCAATTTAGGTACATAAGACATAAATTGTTTTCCCCTCGTGTCATGTCTCTGATTAATTGGCTCCAAAGAAATGTTTTTACTATATACATTTAATAGTATTTTTAAACAGAAAAGTTGTCTAACGTCAAATATATTGCTTACTTTATATATTTCATGACTGGGGTACCTTCGATGTTTCCCGTACATTATTTTGATAATCCATTTTTGTAATATATTTAAACTTTCTAAATACGTATCGTTCACCCCACCCCATCCTAATATACCGTAGGACAACTGAGACTGTACTAATGAGTAATACATAATTTTGAGCTGATCTATATTTAAAAGTTCTTTCAAAAATTTGAACCTTGATATTAAACCCCTAATTTTATTTGTTAAATTTTTTATATGTAAATTCCACTTAAAGTGCCTATCAATTATAATTTCCAGATATTTTATAGAATCTGCTTCCGGTATTTTAATTTTTACATCAATATCTAAAAGTCCTAGATTGGGTAGGTTATTTGCATAGGATGTAAATGGCAGGTATTTTGTCTTTTCAACATTCAAGGTTAGTTTGTTAACTTGGAACCATGATTTAATTAGTCTTAAATCGGTTTTTACTATATTTTTTAAATGGAGCCATGAGCCTGCTTGGCAGATCACAGCGTGTCGTCAACAAAACTAAGAATCACTCCCTTCGTATCTAAAAATAATAGGTTGTTCATATAGATGCTGAATAATAATGGACCTAATACGGTTCCTTGCGGAACTCTATACGTCACAGTTTGGGGCTCGCTCATGACTCCATCCACCTCAACATATTGCTGCCTACCCGTTAAATAACTTTTGATGAGACTATGTACTTTTCGTTTTATATCATAATGATGTAATTTATCTAAAAGTCTGTTATGACATATAGTATCGAACGCCTTAGATAAGTCAATAAAAACACCGATAGTTGGAATTTTCTTATCTAAAGCATTGTATATAATAGATGATAAATAGTGAATTGCGTCTTCCGTTGATTTTCCCTCTCTAAAACCAAACTGACAATCAGATATTACATTGTACTTATTTAAAATTGATTGATTCTAGACTTCAAATTTTTTTCAAAAATGTTGGCAATTGGAGAAATTAACGAGACTGGTCGGTAGTTAACGGTTAACAATTTGTTACCCGTTTTATAAAGTGGTTTAATTATACCAACCTTAAATGTTTTGGGAAAAACCCCTGCATCAAAGACATCATTAATTATATATGTTAATGGAGATAGAATTTCATTACAGACTTTATTTAACGTTTCCGCCCTTATTTTATCATGTCCTGGTGCCTTTTTTAGCTTCAATTCTTTTATAGCGCGTCTTACTTCAATTTCATCGATAGGATGCAGAAACATTGTATTTTCTAAAAAGTTCATGTTTTCGTTATAATTTTGCGGAGTTTTAATTTTTTCCGCAAGAATTTTTATGTTTAATAATCTGGAAGTTCATATAATCCTTTTTAGATTTTGCTATTGACTTAATTAATTTATTTTTGTGTGTTTTATTTCTTTCTTTCAAAATTAGGTCATCAGGGTTATTCAAAAAATGTTTATAGAGTTCATTTTTTTCTGTTATAGAATTTAAGAGTTCTGTTTAAATTTATCTGCTTTGATTTTTTGTTTATGTAATATCTTAACTTATCAGAAAATATTTCAGACATACTATTTACATCAACATTATCATAAACACAATCCCACAATTCATTTAATAGATCAGTTCTTAAATTGTCATAGTTAATATAACGTTTTGAAATTTTTTCTATTCATCATAGCAGCATTATCTAGTTTTATATCTGTTTGTATTACAACACCGACTGGATAATGATCGGTTATATTATAATGAAAAATATATGATTTTATATTAGTTACTCTATTTTCTAGATTATTTTTTATCCATATGTTATATTAAAGTCGAGAATTGAGCCCCTAAATTTGTTTTAATATAAAATATATTTCCAAAGTCCGGACCTGAGATTTGCAAACGCAGTGCGGGCTTTACTGATCAGCTGTTTTCGACTTAAAAAAATTGCTTGTAAAAGTGCAATTATAATTTACTTTTACTGTGTTTTCAAATCCAACCTTTCTATTTAAATCGACGTTTTCTATCTCCTGTTTTAATTAAATCGCAGCACTTTTTAATATATTTGACGGTTTCTATCCGCTGCAGACAGAAGGAATATCAATGAAACATTTTTTAGGCGCCATATTTCGTATTTTTAGATTTGGCCGGGATACAGGTGAACTCAATTACAGTTTATTCGAATCGAAATCACGAAAAGCAACGGCAAACACGTTGAAAAACTATCGCCGTCATTAACGTTAATTTGAAACAGTTCAAATCGAATTTCACACATACCGAAAAAAGTCACGTTCGCTCGTTCGAACGTAACGCAAATCTAAAAAAAAACAAATCGGTGGCTGCTATTAAATTAATTTATTAAACCGTAAAAATACTATCACAATCATTCAGGAAATTTAAGGCGACATTATGTGATACTTGAAAAGCAAAAAGTTAACGAAAACAAGTTTCACTTGGCACAAGCGCTCGGAATGTGGAGCCATTGTGTATGGCGAACATAATATTTAACTCGTTATTACTCTACAGGGTGGGCAAATTTTAAAAGTAGTCAAGGTGTCTTGGGTTAGATTATCGACAAGAAGGGGGACGTTGTACGGATTTTATATTGGTCTGAAATGTCTTTCAAATATATTGAAAGGTCAGAACGTGTGTCTGGCGGCAATAATCCCATAATAATCAAAATATTAGCGATAATAAATTACCATAGAATGTAAACAAATCCACGTGGTCTAAAACGCGATGTCATTGGTGTGACATTACACGCCGTTCAGAGCAGTTTGTTTGCGGTGTTGGCAAACAGGCGTTTATTTCTTGTGTTTTTTATTTTTGTGGCATTTTTGGGTCATAGATAATGTAAATACTGTGTAGGTAATGCCATAATTATTAGTGGTGATGTGGTGAACTTACGGTATTGTTAAACCTAACTTATTGCTTTGTTTACAATATAGATCCGCTTGTGACAATTACGGCGACAATGCTGTTGGGTAAATACCTGTTAGATGGTTCTGCATGAGGTATTTATAAAATTATAACATCGGATGTCACATTAAACTAGGTAGTTGTATTAATTTGAAAAATAATAAGTAAAAGTAATGAACATTTGTAACATTTTTAAAAAAAATTATTGCTATTTGCAACTGATTTGATTTCTCCTTAAAGATTTTTTTAAAAAATCCTTATTTATTACTTCTGTTTATTACGTTTTCATAATAAAACAGGTAGGTAGGTAATTTAATGTAGTGGAGTCAGAGAGCAAAATTTTATAAATGCCTCAAATAACATTCTACATCACGTAAATGCAAATACGGATTTGAAATCGGAAGCGCTAAATACAATAAATGAGAAAAAGTGTAATTGATTTTCTAAACGCCCTGTATACACTCTGGTAGTTTAATAGACAAGTTTAATTAATTTTTTTACAACTTTACATTTTAATTTTTTCGGTGAACTTAAACCTACCTGTATTTCCAATTATACTTACATTAAAATGGTCTCCACAAACAAACAATGTTTGTTACACCACACTTTTCTTTATCATTTTTTGACACGGTGAAATACTTTTTATTATAAGCTGTATACTGTATTCGTACATATGGCATAAATACTTCTTCCATTTGCCCTGTGAGATGCACTTTCTATGCCCCTTTTTATGAGTCTATTTTGCATCTTTATTCAATACCAATGTGTATTTAACACATTAATATCTAATAATATTACACACGACTCTTCTAAACATATGTAAGGCCTTGTCCGAAAGAATGGAATTCATATACTGAAAACAACTAAACCATACTGCTTTATTTAGGCATACACGTGCGAACGGCGTCTGACGTCACAGGTCTACGCTGTGACGGCCGACTGTTTTGTGGAGATGTGGCCAGACTAAATTTTTAAATACCGTTTTTGGGCTTATTTTTCCAAGAAATTGTCTAGGACAAACGCCATTTCGATTAAAATAATACATTCTTTCTTCTGCACGTGTTTGGAAAATTCATGCAATTTCCTCATTAAAATCAAGGTTCGCATAATGGCAAAATGTGAATGTTCTGTTGATATATGATTTACAGAGGGTGTATTTAAATGATGGAAGAACAAACGTCACTTCTAAGTGTAGAGGTAAAAAAAAAATATGAATAATAATAAATTTATTGTCATTTGTCCCTTCTGACAAGATAACTAGTAATTTTATGTAAATATAATACTACTTCAGTTGCAAAATGGGAAATATACTCCTACCTCTTATTTGTACATTAACTCACCAGTTTTTTTTTGTCACGAAGATAAAGCTTTAAAACAATTTTTCTTCCTTATGATATGAATATCGCAACATGCATGCCATATAATGGAATATGGACTTCGGTTTCACAATGGAGTTGAAAGGAAACGGTTTCCTTCCATACGTAAACGTCTTTGTGAAAAGAAGACCAGATGGGACTAAGCTTTCAAATTGAATGCTAAGTTTCTTACTACCCAGAAACAAGGTATCGTTAACACCTTAGTTCATTGAGCCTGAATAATTTGTGAATTAGAACAATTGGAAAAACATCCACATCACTACAATCTTCTTTGAGGCGAACGAAATGTACCAACAGAATTATTGAGAAATCTTCAGGAAAACATCTAATATCTGGGAAGAAGGAGTATGTGGCAACAACTTGTTTATCCGGTATACAAAGATATAGGTACTTGTAAAGTAAACGATCTCTTAAGAAAACAGTGCATTTGTACCGTTTGCATCACCATCAACAAAGATAGAGGCAGCCTTTCCTAGTGTTGTCAATCTTGATTTTTCTGGGTCTGTCTTGTTTTGGTTTCACAGGATAATATAAAAGAAAGCAAGGCCAAGACAAAACTTGACAAGCTCGAATTGCAAGACAAGCCGTGATTTAAAAAAAATCTCGCAAGATAAGATAAGAAATATTGCTACGGCAAGAAGTCTTGCAAATATTGCATTTCTGATGCAGGTATATACTTTATTTAAAGGACATCCAGCATATAAAATTATTTTAAAATCAAAGTTTATAGTTTATGTCCAGTTCTGTTGAACTGAACTAATTATACATTCATTGTCACTTGACTGAAAGAGCTCCGATTCTGTTTCGCCTGTTTCATTACTTATAACTTTTTGTGTAAAACTGATCGTTTCTATACTTTATAACATCTACCAATCGATTACTGTCGATGGACTATGTTGATAGTTACGTGTGAACTCCGATCGGGCCTATAGCCGACCAATATTCGTAGAAAAGTTTCATAGTTCTCATTTGTTTGCAAGATCTCGCAAGAGCCTTGCAAAATTACGAAACTTTAAATTTGAGAGACTTTCACAAGACAAGACATCCTGTAAGATCGAGCAAGAATAAGACAAACGAAACTCTTGTATTGTTGTGTAAGACAAGACTCGAATTTGGCAACATTTCTTGTCTGGGCCAACACTAGCCTTTCAGTAAGAACAATATTGGCATTCTTAAGCCTTGGCATATACAGCATCCTGTGTACATTCGTTGAGTTGAGGAGTCACCAATTAAGAAATAACAACAGTGAGAAATCAGCAGGTGCAGAACATAAGGCGGATACAAAGCATTTGATAGACTTATACAAAATCAGGATTCTAGTGAAGGAGAGAGAAGATTATGGCTAAGATTCCAGAAAAATAGTTTCAACGAAGACGAGGCAGTTCTACTACCAGCAATTCGGAAATAATTCGTGTGTAAAAATCAAAAACAGAACGTCACGGGTCTGTGACTTTAAATCAAATACTGGAACGTCGTGAATCAGTACACATCATAATAGCAACACTGACCAGAGGACTAATTCTTCAGTTTCAGAGTTTCTTCTGAAGAAGCGATATGTCTCGCAAAACGTCAAGAAATCTAAATCGAAGATTTGACAGCCATCCCGGAAATTGTTCAACAAAACATCAATTATTGTGCACGCGCACAAACAGTTTCTAATTTTTTTACTAGTGATAAAACTAACAAAGGCTCAGGATAATTGAAAACTATTAAAAATATCGCACGCGTCACTGCGTTTCTAAACTGAAAAATCTATTGACATTACATCTTTCTTCTCACCCACTCACTCAAAATTCATGATGCAGGTTATAACTATGTTTTGTTTAACGTTTCGAGAGAAAAATATCGGAATTTGCCCATCCTGTACGTTGTATAAAATACGCAGCATGTGCATAGTAGACTCGAGAAATTATAGGTGGAGGCGGATACCGAAAATAATCCTTACATTTAGCCACGTCGAGCTTAAACGGCGGAGAACGCTAGCTCGGAGAAATCGTCAGGCGCTAATGACTCACATCAGTTTAATTGCTTGTTTGGCGTACGTGCAACGTACGCCGCACTTGTTCTTGTTAATTGCTGATGTTGTTCCTCTCAGTGGTCAAAGCAGTCATTTTTCACTTAACGTCCTAATACGTGCACTAAAATAGCACTCACCTCTGCACGTTAACCATGCAGAGGTCAGAAACATAAAACTATTCAAAAACCATCTAATTTTCTGGCTTGTCTCTTTTTCATGAGGTATAACATACATTTTTTGTCCAACTATCAAAAAGACGACTTCTTGTTATTGCTATTATAGATACGCAAAATTAGCAATTTTTTAAAGGCGATGAATAAAAGCCCGTTATCCTGAAAATATTAAAACAAAAACACACGATCGTGAAAAATATTTGTTTTTGAATCTAGAATGGTACTTTTGCGTTCAAGTTATTTTGCCGAGCTTGGCGGGGCAAAATTTCCATAGCAAGATGGTTTAGACGCGGTGACTTTTATAACGATAGCAACCTCTAATAAACAATAAAAATTAGTTGTTTGAAACAATAATGTCAGAATTATACAGGGTGTCTTGCAAGTCGTTTTAATAATTTTACGAGGTGATTGAATACATAGTTTTGAGTTGATTGAGACAAACATAGCTATATATCAAGTGTTACAATATTTGTGATAATTAATTTTTTAATATTTTTTTTTATTTTACCATACTTTTCTACAATTATTGAAGTGTAGAAGAAAAACAAACCTTTTTGTAACAGATATTGCTATACTTTTTTATTGGGAATGAATGGATTATTTAAATGATTTAATTAATAAAATCCAAAGTGGCTTCGTTAGTTACCCAGAACTTCATAAAAATGGTTTTTCTACTTTGTAAAAGCAAAGAGTCAAATTTAAGCCTTTGTGTGTAGGTTTATTCAGATATTATTAATAGCTTACCTAAGCAATGCTCTTTCAGTTTCTTGATAAACATTGTAAAAATTAAGGAAATTAATCTTAACACGTTTAAATATGCAGGGAGCGCATTCGTCAAAACAGGACAGCCGTTCAATTTGTAATAAAAATGGTTTATGAAATGAAGATATTTGCACTTTACTTTACACTTTATTTGAGATTCGAACGTTGAAATACATTTACGGTTGCTATGGAAACTAAGGACAACTGTTTTCTCATGGCATACCAAGCTATTGAACAACTGAAATAAATATTTTGTTTTTTGAATCCTCCGGTTTTTTAATAACTCAATATTTTCTAAACGTTGCGTTCTTATTAGCAAAGGTCTTCATTTCTTAAACCATTTTTATTACATACTAAACAGCTGTCCTCTGTTTTGGCGAATAATTTCCTTAATTTTGAAAATGTTTATCTAGAAACTTTTTCTAATAACTGAAAGAGCATTGCTTAGGTAAGTTTTTAATAATATCTGAATAAACCTACACACAAAGGTTTAAATAAAATCCACGTTTACATTTGACTCTTTGCTTTTACAAAGTAGAAAAACCATTTTTATGAAGTTCTGGGTAACTGACGAAGCCACTTTGGATTTTGTTGGTTAAATAATTTAAATAATCCATTCATTTCTAATTTAAAAAGTATATAAATATTTGTTATAAATATGTTAGCTTTTCTTCTACACTTCAATAATTATAGAAAAGCACGGTTAAATTAATTATCACAAATATTGTAACACTTGGTATATAGGTAAGTTTGTTTCAATTGACTCAAAATCAAGTATTGTATCTCCTCCTAAAATTATTGTAACGACCTTCAAGATACCCTGTATATTGTAATTCATATTCTAAGAGCGTTTAATTAAAAGTGAATAAAATAAATGTTTAATTACTAAAATGATAAATAAGTTTACAAAAAATAACAAATTATTTTGACATTTGTTTTCTGTTCTACAACGAAAAAGACTGATGTTCTAGAACAACAAGTATTTCGCAGTTAGGTGACAAATAAGACTAACTTTGTCAACTGAAAATTTAATAAAAATGTCGACTTTTGATGACTTATTTTCGAAAAAAGTTTTTTTTCACAGTTGGGTACTTTTTTCATGATTATGTCACTTTTTGACATTAACACTAACTTCAGATAAAAAAATATAGAAAAATAATAAACCCATAAATAATTTGAACAAAAAATATTGCTTATATTTCGTACGCGAAATTATTGTTTTATGGCATTAAAAAAAATACTGATTTTGCGCATTTAATATAGAAATAACTATTAGACTCCATATCATAAGTAAAATTTTAAAATGTCATTGTTATAGACAACAGATGACGATACTCTTAAAATTCATATCATCCTTTTTTACACCATAGACAAGGATGACTTAGATTTTAAAAGAGTATCGCCAATTATTATTTTTATTCCTAAGTTTGATTGGTTGACTATATTATATATAAACAAGGTGTTTAACGATCTAACTTAAGGCACTAGCTAAATGGATTTTTTATGTATTAATTTCATTAAAATATATATTGTCTATTATTCAAATCAAGAACTAGCAGGTATAATAGCTTGTTTTGGTTTCGAATTTGAATGATCCTATAGAACAGTTCTAAATAGTTATCCAGTCCAGTTGCATTCTCAGCTTGTCGTCGCTTAGTTGTTACTAATGAAATGGTCAATTATTTTCAATCATTTTGGAACAGTTTGCTACTGCAACCAAAACAAGCTTATGGTGTGAATACGGTTGCCAATCGTGTATTATATTATAACACATATACGTATGTAGAGTTGCCAACCGTATTTTATTGTATCATATATTTAGTTTGGTGTACATATGAAAAATAATATAGAATGCAATAATACTTCTGGGTGAGTCAAAATTCACTCTCCAGCGGCCGGATATATATTCTAAAAAAAAATAAAACAAAAACGTAGAATACTAAAATCTCGAAAGCGGAGCCGTTGTCGAATAAATTATTAATTTTAATTCAATAAATGCGCAAGTTTTGACTGACTAATCAAGTTGGCCGCACAAAAATCTTGTTGACACGGATTTACTTGATAGTGAGTGACGTATAATATTTATTTGACTGACGTATTTGTTGTTGAGTTCAAAATGGCAGGGTTTGCTTATACCAACAGAGAATACGTCGATATGATTAAAGCTTTAGGTGTTTGTACCAATAACTCCCGTGCTGCCGAGCGTTTGTACAGGGAACAATTTCCGAATCGCCATCATCTCGATCACAAAACAATCCAAAATGTAGAAATACGTACTGTGGAAGCAAACGTTCTTTGTATGCCGGTCGGTCTCGAAAATTGGCATGGCAACAGGAAGAACGGTTACTGCAGGATGTTGAGAATAATTCTATCACCAGTACACGCATATTCTCAAGAAACAGGCATCATGTCCAATCCACTGTCCATAGATGTCTTCAAAGGTACAGCTTGTACCCGTATCATGTAGAGCCAATTCAAACGCTGCATCCCGGAGGCGACCAATTAAGAGTAAATTTTGGCAGATGGGCATTACAAGCATCTCAGCGCAATCCAGATTTTTTTCCATAATGTTTTATTTACCTATGAAACTCATTTCAACCAACAAGGAGTTTTCAATTACCACAGTCTTTATTATTGGCATTATGAGAATACTCATGAAAAACGCCAGCGGAATCAGCAAAGATATTGGTCTGTAAATGTTTGGATAGGTATTTACGGGAAAAGTTTTATAGGTCCATATAACTTAAATGTGTTAATATATTAAACAAAAATTATAAATTTTAATTTTTCTTTACAAAATTTTCCGAAAACGGCTCCGCTTCCGAGATTTTAGTATTCTACATTTTTCTATTATTTTTTTCTTTAGAATATCTATCTGGCCCCTGAGGAGTGAATTTTGACTCACTTTGTATATTTTTAAAACAGTACAATATAAATTTTAATATGACTTTAATCGAGTCAAAATATGAACGTGGCATAAAATCGTCATCGACAAGTAGATATCTAAGCATACTCTAAGATTTGTTATCCATTATTGAAACCTTAGATGAAGAAAAGTTAAATATTAAAATAGATGACGTTTATTCCGAAATACAAATTTTGAATGATGTTTACATTAACAGTTGAATTTATAGATAAAAATTCAGGGTAAAAATTACAATATGTAATTTTGTAGTTTTTATTTGTTTTTTAATTCTTTTGTTATTTTTATATTATTTGACAATTTAACTTTCAGGTTCATTATTTTTTATTTTTGCTAGATTTTAAACTGTTTTTATATGTTTAAACTTTTAATCTACTTATATTTATTTTATATAATCCATTTTTACTATGTAGGTATTTAAAAAAAAAGTTCTCTCTTATTGTAATTTTCTTATTTAACTACTTATGCTTTAAATGGATACCCGTTGGATATTTTATGAGTAATTAAAAATAAAAATAAAATAAAATATATTTAAAAAGGCAGATAATATTGTTTTTCTATATCCAATTTTGCTTTCATAGAAAGGATTTTTTTTAATAATGAATCAGAAGTAAAGGGAATATAGAAATAGAAGAAATTTATGTTTAATATAATAATGAGAATTTTCTGATTTTCTGGTATCAAAGCTGCTTTTTAATAAGCATTCCATTTGGTTCTGCTATTCCATTGAGGTTCGTGTTGTGTAAAAAAATGTTCAAATTGTTCTGTGAAAAAGATGATTGGTATATTACGTTATTGTATTTATGGATTTGCATTCTGTTTGTTTTGACGTATTGATTTGAGTAACAGAAGAGTATAATAGTGTTAAATTATTCGCCTAAATTGGATGTGGCGCCAGGTCTGCCTCCACACTATTGACATATTTTCAAAATTTTCTGTAACAGCGGTATGTCTGCACCTAATTTTTTTTGCAGAACCTATTAAAATAATAGCAGTTTTTCTGTAATATCCTATACTGATTTCTACAAACATCTTGTATTAAACTGCCTAAAATTATTAATTACATATTTATAGATACTGATTTTGAACTACATTTCTTACGGGATAGGCTTGTTAGAAAAAAACTCTTGTTTTAAACCTTTCGCAATCATTTTTTATTGATTGTAGTGTAGTCCTGAAGAAACAAGAAAAAATAATTGTGAGATGACGGTAAGATTATATCAGGTTTCTATTAGCACCTAGCCTAAATTTCCGTAAAATATCCAGTTCAAAATTATTTAATGTATGATAACTCTTCATCTCTCTATTTGCTCTTTTTACAAATTTCCATAAAATTATACCATCTGGCAACACTGATTTCGAATAAGCAATCGCAATTTCAAGTTCAAAACTGAAATTCAATTTTCTTTGCAAAACGTGAATGTAGGACTTTTTGATAAACAAGTGTATACAAGTAAACATTTCGACTGTCAAAAAACGTTGCAGATGACGTCCTTTATAGAGCCAGTTGTTCTCTTTCTGTTTGTTGAATTTTTGATAGCTTTGCAAACATGTCAAAGGATCGGTTTAGTTCAAATGAATGATTTGAAGAAACTGTACAGACATACATATAAAGTAAATGTAATTGATATAAATTTAAGTTATTTATATTTCCTTATTATTTTAAACTTGCTACAAAATTGGTTTTCGTTCAAGTTTAAATGTTTTGTCTATTTAAAATTTTCCAATTAAAACGACTTTAGCTGAAAGAGATATAAATAACTTAAGGGAAATACAAATATCAGATACTAGAAGATCCAGCTATTTCTACTAAAAACAGATAAACTGTTACATGAAATACAGCATCGGATGAATTTACAAATTGCTAAATTGTCTGAACATGACTCTCTAACCTTGTTAATAGGTTTCATCTGCCCATGAATCGTTCAATTTCAGCATGACGTACAAAAAATAAACTCCAGAATATATTACGTTTATGCTGTTAAGTTATTCGTACGCTAGACAGTAATGGCACCAAATTCCCATACATTTATGCCTTTGCGCAAATGAAATAACTAACTCGAAGTTGTCAAGGTAATGGTTTAGAAATTATGTCAAATTCAATATTTACTTCTTACTTTGGAACAAGGGCGGATTTAGCTTTTCAATATGGGAGGGGGAAAGAACCACATTTTTAAAAAATGTCAATTACTTGTACATTTAGATAGATACGTTTTCCTTGAATAAACATGAAATAGCAAATAAAAGCGTTTAATAAAACATCATTGAGAGAAGAACTAAATAATAACTTAGCTTAACTAATAATAGGAATGTTGTCTCTTTTCACCTACGAATTTTCAAAGGTACCGAAGTAAACGAATACACAGGGAGATTAAGTCATAATGTCATTAATTTTAAGAAACAATAGGGAAAAATTAGTATAATATGAATACGCAATTTAAAAAAAAAATAAATGCATATTTGTGCCAGAAAAATATTTTCAAATCATTATTTAAACCCCCTTGACACTGTCACTGACCGCAATTCAACTCAGCGTCGGCCTGACGCGCCGTTGTCAAATATAAATATTTTCCTATATGTAGTAGTGTATACTTATTGTAATTAATGCTGTAAATTATTTTTTAAAAGTAATAAACATAGGTATTAGGTTTTAACATAAAAAATATTTAATATTGAAATTACAAAACTTCAATGGATGAAAATGAATCATTCAGATTTCATTACATAAATGGTGAAATAAAATCCAATACTCACTATGTTAAATTATTAAGATAGGCTGAAACTTTTTTTGTATTTAAGGGACAACGCTAGATGAAAGTCAACTCGACGATTCCGCTAAGTGCATTGCAACCGTCCGACTTCCCTTACATCTTCCGTCTCCGTGCTTGTCTCGTATTTCATCGTCTGATACTATTTGCATGTAAGCGGCTCCTTTAGCGGGCTTTAACTTAAATGCACTTTTTTAGTTCCAAATTTGCAAAGTTATTATCAATTATTTTCAGAAACAAAGTGTGAATAAATTAACAAAATAATTCGCCGCTTTTAGGATGGCCATTTATTTTATTTCCTTAACGTTTTAAACCTTAGTTTACTCGTGTAAAAAAATATGATTTAGGGAGTCCAAGAAACTAGATTTTTTTCTAAGAAAACTTGTGCAAGCCGCATCAAAAATCGGATCATTATTACTGGAGTTATTTTCCAACTAGTGTTAAGATACCTAAAGTGGCCTGTTAAATACAGATAGTAATAAAAAAAACCCTCGTGATCTCAACAAAAAACAATCCGAGACATAGCTGTTCAGTGATCAACAATGCCGCAATCCGAGTCTTGACCTACCGAATTTAGATCAATAATCTTGTTTTATAATAAATGCCAACCGCATTAATCAGCGCCGACATCAGACTGTAATCGGCGAAGCTATAAAGTCGGCAGTTCAAATTCCCGTTTAATACGTTGCCGGCGGAATCAGTCGAACATCGTTCGGGTTTCGCGGAACAGATGCAGACGGTCCGAATTCTCTCTCTCTCTCTCTCTCTCATTCACATTCCGCATCTATTATCCCTCAGTTACATTTTCACGATTTAGCGTGGTGGAGGTTTTTTGCATTTCGTGATGAATGAATTTTACGTCAGAGCTTGACAAAACGCTTAATGAAAAATGCATGCGGTTTTGGCAACGTTGCTAAGCTTCAATACTCGTACGCCCTATCAGAAAATTTGTAGCGTACCAGGCGAGTCATATTACCGATTGTTATAGAGTGATTGGTTTATCTTTTGAAAAGTCGAGTAAACATTTTTTTTTTCGATTTTCTGTCTTTATTAAGCCTTCCGAATACGTCGACAAAAAGCAGCGTAACCAACACATTGTTAAGTACAGAAATCTTTCAAAATACGTTTTTTTTTAAATTTAACTATAGGTGTAAATATTGTTATAACGTAAATTTACATAGTTCTGCAAATAAGATTGTTCAGTTTTGTTTATAAGTATGTGAAAATAAGTGTTGAAATAGCCTCATAGCATAGAAAATAGACATTTTTTAAGTTTAGTTATTGTTATCATATGTTTTAAGTGTATTAAAGATTTATTGAGTTTAATCCTCTTATTTATTCTTAATGCTTTTTAAAGCACTTTAAATAACGAACCTTCAATTATTTTCCAACGACTACTTGATCCTTCCATCGCTAATATGATTTTTAGAATTCTTTGGAGACCCTTTGCGACGTTATTGTTTATCACTTATAAACGGGAAGTCATACAGAAAAAATTCGCTAATAAAAGTTTATTAGAAAAAAGAAAGCTTATTAACAGGAAAAAATTTGGGAGTGTTTTTGAAAAAAATATAATTGATGACGTCATTAGTCATTTCTGTCAAATCCCAAAAGTAATACTTTTGATTGAAAATGGAGCTCCTCATCCCATTTAACACCACGTGTCCAAAATTTTATTTAATTTTTTTTGTATCTTCACAGTATGCCCATATTATCAAGTTTGAGATACTCTGTACAATGTTCCAAACAATTTCTGTATAAATCAACTGGCAAATTTGTTTTTGTTTACCAAATATTTTCCAAATATATGCACAGTATATGCGAAACATGCACCTTGGCATATTTCGGCTCCTTGAAGATGATAAAGGACATCTAAGACATCGTTCACAGAAGTTACACAGATTTACTACCAAACTTCCAAGCAAAAATGTCAATTTAGTTTGAGTGCACATAAATCCTTTGTTGTCTTTTGATGAACAATCGATAGACTATATAAAATCGGCTCTGTTTCCTGTTTATCAGATCTGAACTCGACTTCCTAGAGTAAATGCAGTCCTTTAAATTAATTAATCTAGTACTTACAGTAAAGTCTGTTAATTGGATCCTTGAAGTTTACTCTCTCCTAAAATTAGTTAAATAGAACACAAGAATATAAAGAGGTCTCCTGAAAATGGTACTGATAATAAGTACTAAAAGTAAAATGCATTTGAAATAAAATCAGAAACTAAAATGATCGAATTTAGTTTAAACTACAAAATAATATACACGGAACCCCAACCAAAAGGAGGTAAAGATAAATCTTGCTTTTTTGTTAAAGAACTTTGGAAAAATGCTGAGTGTTAATTGGAAATCTATCTAACATACTAAAATTTAAGCTGATGACAAATAATGACGAATAGTGAAAAGGAAATGTAGTAAAATAATTTTAGTTTCAGAAGTTTACAAAAATTTTTTTACTGTTTTAGAAAGGTATTTTAAGCTAATATCAAATCTCCTACAATTGCTATCAATGAAGTCATATGTATGTTCTCTGATACCAAACATCTAGGTATGCTAATGAACAATTCCACAGACAAAACTCTATTCAATAATTATCTAAAGAAAATAATCTAATTTAACTAACCTGCTAATGAAACACTCTATAAATATCTATTTCTGCATTTTTAGGATTGCTTCTTCAGGTGGTCTCCTTTAAGTTGAATCAAATATCTAACTATAACAATTATTATAAAAATTAAAATTATTTGAAGTTAAATATCAACAATGACAAAAAGTGACATCCTGTCAATGAATTAAATATGACAATACCTACTTGAGTAGTTAGTTTCACACAATATTATTTATAAAAACGAAACAGTAAACATTTCATAAGTATTGATTGATGTCACAGTTGTTATTTTTCATTCATTTAAGTCCCAAGTATGTTCAGGTTCCATAGATTTAGCATGCGTCCAGATATTAATATGATTTCTTTTTTAAACTGTTGCCGACATCAAATTTCAACAAGAGTATACTTTTTATGTAAAAATCTTTATAGTTTTCGTTTTTGCTATAAAACTATCAAAAAATGTACACAAAAAAGTTTGAATATTTTTTAAGCATTACCCCCTTGTTTTGCCCGCCCCAGAACAAACTGTATTGATTTCTTTTTAGATTTTCAAAATAAAAATTAATGGAATGTGCCTAGTTTTGTGTGCGGTTGGTAAATACACCAAGAATTAACATTTCACACCCTGTATGGCGAAAATGAAACGTTTTAGGATATACCCCTGTATACTTAACGTCATACTACCGATTCCTTACATTTTTTCAATGATAATAATTTTGATGCTTATTGAAATAATATTATTTCTTCTCGTGAATAAAAACAAAAATTCGAAAAAAGCAACTCAAATTATTGAAGCATATCTACGGAAGTAATAAATGTTTGTATTAGCTTTCTTAAAAATAATCATGTCAAATTTATTATTATAAAATAACTGGAATTGTTAATTTTCAGATATACTGTGGACAGCAGCAGTTTTTGTTGGGTAAGTAGTGTTTTTATAAAATATACTAATTTACATTAATCATAAATAAATAAAAATCGAATATATTACTCGTAAAATAGGTACACTAATTTTGTCCATATTTTAAAACCGCATATTGAGGTTTGATCTTTATTTAAAATGTAACATTGATTTGGTACCTTAAGGATTTATTTTACTATATTTTAAAAGACGTCTATCATAAAAATATTTGATCTGTAGTGGGTTTGGGGATGCCGTGCTACCAGTATCATAAACAACATAAAATGAAGGCTATGTCCCTAGCTTGCTTAATTAGGATTCATTGACTTGCTATTGTTGTTATCAGGCTAGGTTCTGTGGGGGTGAATCCGCTATTAATATCCCTAGATTCACCCATATATTGATTTCGGTTTTTTCTGTTGGTATTACGGCTGATACGGTCGCAATCTCTTCGAATAACGGTAGTCTTCGGATATATCCTATAATCGCCTGCTACTTGAATTAAATAAAATATAAAAAAGTTGACCATAATATCATTTTATTTCTGTTTCACTCTGTTATACATGAAAACTGGTTTAAAAAATACGCAACTAAAAATTGGGCCAGAACGATTTTCCAATAAACGAACAACTGATTTTTAAATATCTTTATTCCATACTTTTGCCGCTTACTGTATAAGAGGTACTGAATATTAATAGGTATTTTACATACATTTATTTTCTGATTTGTTCTTGAATCTGTTCTGAAAATAGATGATATACCTAGTTAGATAAATTGTAGGAGGTAACAAACATTAAGGAATGACATTTTTCCATTATATACTATGGGGTTTTCTGTCTTTCATTACAAGATTGATGATTGAAGATTTTCAAAATTTTATATTTCAAGAAATGGCTTATTGTATTGCCGGACGTTAAACCGTTTAGGAGAGGTGTATCCAACAAATTCTAACCTCTAGAAGGAAGCTTTTCAGGCTTTGTTAGCGAATCTAGATAAATAAAGCAACTGTCTACAACGTCCGTTGTAGACCGATCGTACCGACAAATTGTCGGTACGATCGGTCGTCATCGACGAGAGTTCGGAGATAGTACGTAGTTGGAGGCGGCGGTCATTAGCTTGCCCGTTTTCTAATATAAGTTCACATTGAAAGGAATAAATTGATTGGCTAATATTCTATCATATTTATAATTACATAAATGTTGAAAAAGGTGAGGCTTTCAACATTAAATATTGAGTAAACTATAATTAAGGTTTCAATTTTACGTACAGAGTAAAATATGTGCCATTTTTGTGTCAAAATGTATCCCGTTAACGCCACTGTCGTTGCATCTCTTTAAGTATATATGGGTATACCCTGTCCTTATGAAATTGATAATATATATAATTTATAATTTGCAAAAGCGCCGTTATATACAGACTGTCTCACATAAGAGGGCCACTTCCATGTATCTCGCTTAATATGCGACACTCGTCAAAAATTTTTGTATTTTGCCTTTCTACTCGTAGAAACAAATTTGAGATCCATGGCCAACTTCATAAGTAATAACAAAAAAACCTGTAAAGTACCCAAACTTTAAGGCTGTCTGACTTTTTTATTTTAAGAGATAGAGAAAACTTATTGGTAATAAATTTTGATTGCAAAATTGATACCTTTCACCTGATATAAACAGATTTTTGAAATATTGTATGTGGTTTGCTGTACCCTCTAGACGGATAAAAATTTTTTATTGAAGCAGGCTATGGCCACAAAAAATTGCCTTTTTTCGTCTTTCATACAATATACTATATGTTGCCCTTATATTTTGTATTTATTACAGTTTTTTTCAATTTTATTTTAAAAAAATGTTCCTAAATATTTTCGTATTGCTAAAGATAACGTAGAACCTCTTTTAAAGACGGCAACTGCAAAAAAATAATAAACAGAATGTACTTTTTTACGTAAAATACAGATTTTCTTATAATATTATTTCTTTATTGGTTTTGGTAGCTTACGCTAAATGTTGCAAGCTGTGAAAATAAATGTATTGCCTCAGTAATATCACCATTTGACAACAAACTATCATTTTGAATGTGTTATAACTTGAGGAAGAGGATTACACATTAATTGAAATTCTCTTGAGTTGAGATGCTCTTAATTCCCGAAAACATTAATTTAATCGATTCAGTGATTTAGTTGAGTACTGAAATAAGCAGTGCTGAATTAGAAACAAATTTTATTTAAATTTAAACAGAAGAGGTAAGCTTAAAACTAGAAAATCCGAAAATATTAATAACATCAACTAATACTAATACTTATAATTAATACAGACAAGTAATAATGAATTAAGTGAGATGCTCGAATTGACAACCTCAATTTCTGATGCGTCAGACAGTATCTACAACACAAACATATTATACTTTTCAATATTTGAAAACCACATTGTAATTCAAAATGAAAAATTTTTTTAAATATCAATAAATGAATAGTAAGAATTTTCAAGCACCATCTGCATAACTTATCACAAGAATAATCAAATTGTCAAATGATGACATTACTGGGGTAAAAACATTGGTTTTCATAGCTTGCAAGACTTAACGTAAGCTACATTGTATGTGTTAGAACAATTTTAAAGACCCACTTGCTTCTAATGTAATAATAAAATAATAACATTATAAGAAAATCTACATTTTGCATAAAAAGTACATTCTGTTTATTATTTTTTTGCAGTTGGCGTCTTTAAAACAGTTTCTACATTATCTTGAGTAACATGAACATATTTAGTACATTTTTTATATTAAAATTGAAAAAACTGTAAAAAATACGAAAGATATGGGCGACATGTAGTATATTGCATTAAATACGAAAAACATGCAATTTTTTGTGGCCATAGCTTCGATAGTTT
The DNA here is from genome assembly GCA_037114965.1 of Monochamus alternatus. NCBI lineage: Eukaryota > Metazoa > Arthropoda > Insecta > Coleoptera > Cerambycidae > Monochamus > Monochamus alternatus. The sequence goes on along the minus strand of CM073426.1, from coordinate 112,657,922 downwards.
TTTTTTTTTTTGTTCTCCTATAGGGCGGAGCGAACCACATACAATATTTCAAAAATCTGTTTATATCATGTGAAAGGTATAGGGCAATACAAATTTATTACCAATAAGTTTTCTCTATCTCTTAAAATAAAAAAGTTAGACAACCTTAAAATTTGGGTACTTTACAGGTTTTTTTGTTATTACTCATAAAGTTGGCTATGGATCTCAAATTTGTTTTTACGAGCATAAAGCCCTCGAAAAATTTAACAAAAAATATTTAAAGATTTTTGACGTGTCACGCATATTAAGCGATATACATAGGAGTGGTCCTCTTATGTGAGACAGCCTGTATATTCTAGGCAAAATTTTATCTTGTAGGGTATAGTAACTCATTTTTTTTTTGTCGAAAGCTCTATGAACTGCATATTTCAACATCACTTACACTTATTTTGACCTCGTGCCCTAAACCCTTCATACATGTCATCATCCGATATTCCCCACTTGTTAAATTAGAACGTTTACGATTTAGAGAATACGCTGTAAACCTTAAATTATTCTCCATTCTTACGAACACAAAATCACTAATAAATTAATTACCATTCATAGTTAAATTATCGGAAAATTATACCCGAAATTTTTCCCGCCCGAAAGTTATACCCGCTCATAATAACGCTTTAGATGGAACAGGTGGATCCGCCAATTCGTCACAACCAATAGAAGGCTAACTTTTCGATCCGGCGCAGGCGCATTTGCTGCAGGAGGACCTGTGTAATCGGGTATGCTCTCAGAGATATGCGGCACACGATTTTGTAGGAAAAATATACATGTATGTTTCTTTAACGTCTTGATTACCCACAAACTGTTTGAAATACTCATGTAAAAATCTAGTCAATAGCTGTTTTCCTTTTATACAGATATCTTAGGTAATCTGAGTTATGCATATGTTCTTAATGCTTAGTAAGATTAATCGAGATTTCTGGTAAAAGGAAAACGGCTAATCTATTGAAATCAATGATAGAAAAATAATGATATCAATTGGGAATTCAAATTAAGAAAATAGCGCCATGTGGCGAAAACTTTAACTAGTCTCGATGACAATGTTTCACAGTGTTACTTTTGGCTTTTGTAAGAAAACATTTAATTGAAGAAACTTAACTATGAAAAAGAAAAGTAACGGCATAAATTGATAAATATCTATAAAAATAAATAAATACGACTAGACATTCTGAGACGATTGTCATAGAAACTTGTTTGAAATTTGATATCAGGTGGCGTATCACTTATCTTGAATCGCCAATTAAGTAGAACTAATTTTCTTTTCGCGAAAATCACCTAACAAAAGATGGTACTGGAACATCAACTATATATCAATAATAGGTGACCCGGCAAACGTTGTTTTGCCATATTAATTATTTCTAGTGAATACTTTGGCAGTTAAATAAAAAATAACTAACTTATTGTAAGTGTGTGGAGATGTGGTAACTAAAAGAGGAATGGAGTACTGTGAACGATGACAGCCTATAAGAATAACAAAACACGAAACATTCATTTTTTGAATTATTTCGCGTGCCTGCAATTTTACTTGTTTGACGGCCCAAATTAGCCCCTTTGCATCTTGCTGGCATTGTTCACTGTACAAAAAACTAGCTATATAATAAAATAATAGCCGTTGTTGGCGGGAGCTCGTGACACGTGTTGCGTACCTTTGAAGTTATGTAGATCACTTAATTAACTAATAATGAGAACTACACTTAAAATTAATAATTTTATTAATTATTGATAAAATAGGAAATAAATAATTATGGCCCAGCAAATTAATAATAAATTTATTTGAGAATTACACTTAGAAGGTAAAATGATAATTGTAAACGTCACTATTACGCTCGATTCATAGACAATAATAATGTGTAGGAAGTGAGAGAAGGCTTATTGTGAGAGAGACAGGAGACCGGCTTCGTTCTCATCCCTACTCCGTGCTGTTTACTGGGTGAGAAGTGACACCGGTAGATGCCTGGTGGGGATAACTAATCTAGTGATAATCGATCAGTTATCGACCCGGGTTAAAAATGATTAAATTACTAAAATGGTTATTAAAAAATAGAGGCTTGTGATAGAAGGATGAAAATTAAGGGTTGTATGTATTTTATAATGCCACATCATAAAAAAATAAAAATAAAAAATTTTGTCCAAAAAATAAAAAAAAATTGTTTGGGGTGAACCACCCCTATCACTTAGGGGTATGAATAATAGATTACGACCGATTCTCAGGCCTACCGAATATACATATAAAATTTAATAAAAATCGGTCAAGCCGTTTCCGAGGAGCATGGCGTCTAAAACTGTGACACGAGAATTTTGTATATTAGATTGGTACAACAGTAATAGTGCAGTGTAGTCCATTAAATGATTTATTAATTATTTGATGATCCCAACCATATCCCAACTACTGAGAGGCAAAATTGTCTCCGACTCCAAGCTACTTTTTTATGATATTGTTGAATTATAATATAAAAGGAAAGAAGAAAAAACCGCTAAAATATGTGATGTGTTCGTTCATATTAAATTATAATTATATGTATGTTATGTTCGTAGAACACGGAACACAGATGTCGTCAAAATGATTAATTTAACATGGATCAAATAGATCCATAAAACGGATCAGTTGCATAGACTACTAATCGGGAGATATTCTCCATTACATCCACAGAGCATAGAGACGAGGGCGAGGAATTATACTCCTGGCACTTTTGTGTTTGGGTAAGAAATTCAACTAAGCAGTTGGCGAAATCAATTACTAACAAATTACTCACAAATTTACTTACAAGTGGTAAAAACGCTCACAAATCCAGTAACTACTCACACATTGGTAACCCTGCTAATCGCTCTATTATTTTGAACCAATATACCAATTTTGAAGAATCATCTTTAACTCCCTGTATTACAAAAACAAATGGCAATGAATCTGTGGTCTATGTATAAAAGAAAATAGCAGAGGCGTTGAATTTTCAAGAATAGTAGCCGTGACAAAAGTCGATATCTGATGAACCGTGACCGATTTGATTTCGTGTAGGTATCTCCTATGTTCATTCCAAGTCCGTATGCATTCCAAGGCACGCCGAGTGGTACGAAGCATTAAAACGAAACCAGTAAAGAAAGTTTGGATCTTTCTGTGACCTTACCAAGGTCAATTCAAGGCCGTTCACACCTTACTTTAATGTGTAATGTAAATAACGTGTACGACCAGCGCTAGGATGCCGTGTTTCGTGTTTGCTTTTCTGTTCAACACCAACGAGTTCTACAAACACACGGAATAGCTGGAGATGTTAGTAGTGCGGTCTGTTTACCAAAACAACTGAAAACATTCAATTAGGGGATAATGTATCCCGTATTTGAACAGAGGTAGATAAGGTAGAGCGTAATAATATCATTTTAGGGAAAATTTACGAGTATAAATATCTATAGGAAGTATCAAGTACTACATTAAATATGTAGTACAAATAATTCTAGTAAAAACAAAATGCTGACCACTACTAAGTTTTATATCACCGACATACAAAAAATAAGTAGTCTGTACTTTTAACCATACCTATCTATCTTTATACAGGGTGTTTTTAAATGAAGTAGCAAAAATGAAACCACAGATTCCTTAGGTTAAAATAAATCGATTTAACCTAACATATTTATATCCAAGTCGCATAATAAAAAAGATACACGGTGTTAAATTTAAAATTTTATTTTTAATATTTTTGTAAATAACTTCTTAAGAAATCCAAATATTTATATAAAATTTGTAAATCAGGGGTTTTTGCGGGCAAGAAATTCAAATTTGTTTCTAATTTTGACGTCACTGGTAGAGGGCGCCACTTGTGGCACTCCAAAACAATCGACTCTCCTACCTGTTTTATTTGAAAAAGGTATACCTTGCCGAAGTCGGTAGGAGTAATCATTTTTCAAATGCTCAGTGCACCGAGTAAAAACTGTTTTGGTTTCAGGTAAAGTGCCTTTTCTGCTGAAAATACAGCAAAATGTTACTTGAAGAAGTTGTTCAGAATGGAATAAATTATGAAGACGTGCAAAATTTCAAGAAGGTCGACGAGGTTTTATCAAACCATTTTTCAACAAAGAACAAAGATTTTATCAAAGCAGGCCGATCTTTTTTAAGTTTTGCCCGTCTCCATAACAACTATTTCAAGTAACATTTTTCAGTGCACTGAATATTTCAAATAGGATTATTTAGAAAACTCTTACTCCTAACGACTTCAACAAGGTATGCCTTTTTCAAATATAACACTGAATATTTCAAATAGGATTATTTAGAAAACTCTTACTCCTAACAACTTCAACAAGGTATACCTTTTTCAGATCGATCGATTGTTTCAATAGTCAAATGGATACACTAAGCAGCAAAAAAGTTCAGCCATTTAAAAGAAATATGATGCGGCATAAGTGGCGCCCTCTATTAGTGACGTCGAAATTAGAATAAATTTGAATTTCTCGCCCACAAATTTTATGTAAATATTTGGATTTTTTAAGAAGTTATCTACAAATATTGAAAATAAAATTTTAACTGTGACACCCTGTATCTTTTTCATTATGCAACTTGGTATATATAGGTATGTTAGGTTAAACTGACTTATTTTCACCTAAGGAATCTGTGGTCTCATTTTTGTTACTTCATTTAAAAACACTCTGTATATTATGACATAGTGTGTATATAAATCTAGTGATTCTAGTGCATTTAGCTTAAACTCCCTCAAAATTTTGAATAAATCGCAAAAAAACGGAAAAATCAGGTTAATTATCGCAAAAAAATTCGGAAAAATATTTCCTGACTGATCAAATGTGTTTCTTATGTATTTCAATGTGCTGAAATCAATCTGCAGTCTATTGATCGTAAAAAATCACCAAAAAAAAAGGTGATCTGTACTTTAGGTATCTTTATGTATTTTGACGCACTAAATCTTAATCTGAAGTCCATTTAGTTCAAACAAGCTCAAAATTTTTAATAAATCGCAAGTGTTTTGCGTTCATTAACGTGATTCTTTGCAATTTTTTGCTATTTTTGCGATTTACTAAAACTGTTTAGGGTGTTTGAGCTAAAGAGACTTCAGATTTAGTGCATCAAAATACATAAATATTGGTGGGTCTGGTCAAAAGTAGTTTTTTGGTAATTTTTAACGATTTTTCGCCTTTTACATCTATTTCTTTTGATTTTTGTAAATTTTGTGGATGATGCATCTCAATAGACTTTAGGTTCGAACTCAATGCATTAAAATACATAAAGATAGGTGGGACCGATGTTTTTTGTGGTGGTGTAATTATTGTTTGAAAACGTCATTTACTATTTTGTTTTCAACGTGTACATTGAAAAGTTATACACTGGGGAAAAAATCTTTTATTCTTAATTTATTATTAATATTTATTTATTACTCCCAAGAAAATATCTACATTAAAAAATAGGTTCCAAAAAGGTTACATTGCTGCTGCTAGGAAGCTACTAGTGGTTAAACATTTTTTTAACAACTTATATACTTTAGCGTAAGCCATTTTTACACTTGAAAAATTAAAGTAAACGTTAAAACGTTAATACTAAAAACGCAGATAGAATACTTGACGCTAGAGGCTACGGTAACCCAGCGATGTAAAGGTTGAAAATGACTTCAATAATTTTTTTCTTGGAACTATATTCTATTCCCAAATTTTTTTGATACTGGAACAAATTACAAAATTTAAACAAATAAAATATAAATTAGACAATAATAAAAATAATGTGTTACATTTTTAATAACGTACTATAAAATACAATATGCATAATTTCATAAAACGATTTTTTCCTCAACAAAGAAAACACACCCGGAGAAATAACATGTTAACCCGGAGCCCGAACACGTACCATCAAAACCTGAAAACTTCAGGTCAAACCCGGAGATCTGGCAACCCCAATGGTATGTGATAATGCAGACAAAATATATTCAATGATTTCGCTCTTCTCCTTCTTCAAAAGTTATCAGTAATATGTAGTTGCCGTTTATTATTCTATGCAAAACTGATAATAAAAGTTGGATCTTGAAGGTTACAAAGGTATAGAAATTAACAATTTATTAGTTAATAATACCTAACTGAAACCAAAAAGTGAATTTTTTCTAATTTCCAACATTTTCTTCTTATGTCTAAGAAATAATCTTAGGTCTTTTTTTGTTTATTGGCTACCACGGCTGGTAAGAAAACGTGCACACGTAATTCAATGACATGGTACATTGGACGTAAGAAGATATTTAAAATATAAAATAATCAATTCTATACAGTCTTGGTTATTTTGACTCAAAATAAAACTCAGATTTGTTCTGATTTTCTGACTCAATTTTTATCTCCTTTATCATACATAGCCGTCATCATCCTTCATCAAAGTCATCTTTTTTGTTTTTATTATATCGTTACTTTCTTCTACATCATTATATATGTATATAGATATGACCATTATCGTCTTCTTTTGTCTCAATGTCTCTGGCCTAAAATCAGCAGTTTGACAGGAATTTTATATGTCAAAATTCTTCACTTTAATCCTTATCTCAACTCTTATAAAACATATATCTATCCTTGAAGAAAAAAAAATAAAATAGGTATACAATAGAAATTAATTCTTACATTATAAAATAACTGCAGTTTCCTTATCCACTTAGCAACAGTTAAGAATAGTCTTGTATAAACATGTGTAAGTCATTTTGAGTAAGATGGAAACCATGCGTGATCAGATATCAAAGCATATGGCGACCACCGTGAAAATACTACGATTATTCTGCAACAGAAGCGGATATTTAATACTGCTACATAATATTTCACTGACACAAAATATTGTCTTACACTAGTAATTTCTTTGTACCACGCACAACGTTGCAATCCTACGTCAAATATGATGAAATGAAAAAGAACCGTAGAAAACAAAAAATCTTCAGCGGCGTTGCGTCAGTTGATTTAGATATTTCATTAATGTACAGGGTGATTTAGAACTTGAAAAAATGAATTTACAGGGGACTCTTACAAATAGAATTTTGTAAAAAAAATTAAACATGGCAGTTCGAAAACGATTTAAAAATACACTTCTGCACGGCACTGTCCACTACACAACCTGATCTTGCGTAAGGCAAAATGCAGTCGGCCACCCGCACGACGACAACTGTACAAAGAAATGAACAATTTGACAAAAAATTGAAAAATTTCTTAAGGACGCCGTATTCTTGAAATAGTGTTCTCTGCAAATATAAATAATTTTAGACATTGGAGAACTGAATAATACAGAATTTAGCAAATAACAGGAATGTTATCTGATACCACCTGTGCATATTCAAAGGTACTGAAGTAACATGAATATAATATATAGCGATAGAAAGCGTTCAACCAACAAATTTTTAGGTACAGAATTCTTTCAAAATACATATTTTTTAAATTTAATTGTAGATGTATGATATTGTTATAACATAAACTTACATAGTTCTTCATACAGTGCTTTCGAAAAGTAACGAATAAATAAATTATTTTTGAAATTGAGAAGTTTTCGAAAAAAAAGGCACTTTTTGACATATGACCCATATTTGTGACGGCATCATTGTTCGAGATATGACGTCATCGACAATTTTTTTAAATAGCAACCCCCAATTTTTACCATACCATTTGAAAAAGCGTGTCATTCCACATACATACGTCATGAAAAATGATGGTATTACATAACAAAAATTTCTAGAAAATAATGTTTGAAGATTTTAAAATTTAATTTTCACAATACTAGGCAACTCCCCATTATGCAACACCTCTCCGTGCTTATTTAGATAAGGTGGCCGATTGAGTGGCCAGCCAGATCGCCTGATTTGATACCCCTAGATTATTTCTTGTGAGGATACTTAAAAGGCAAAGTATATGTTACTAGACCGGTTAATTGAGAAGATTTAAAAGCAATAATTCCTCACGAGATACATCGTATACCTCCTGAAGTTATTGATAATGTCCAAAAAGGATTTATTAATTGTCTTGGCTATTGTCAAGCAGCCAACGGTGCACATTTAATTTAGTCGATTTTTTACATAATCATTATCATTTTCAGTATTGTGAAAATAAAATTTTAAAATCTTCAAACATAATTTTCTTGAATTTTTTGTTATGTAACACCATATTTTTCATGATGTATGTAGAATGACACGCTTTTTCAAATGGCATGGTCAAAATTGGGGGTTGATATTTTAAAAAATTGTTGTTGAAGTCATATCTCGAACAACGATGACGTCACAAATGTGGGTTGTATGTCAAAAAGTGTCTTTTTAAAAGTAAAATCAACGTGCCAGGGGATTTTTTCGAAAACTTCTCAATTTCAAAAATAATGAATTTATTCGTTACTTTTCGAAAGCACTGTATAAGGTTGTTCACTTTTATCCATAAGTATATAAATAATTGTTAAAATGTGAATAATTTAAATAGTAAAAGTGAATAAACAAAGAAACAAGGATTTTATTTTTGATATTACTTTTGTCCTACGTGTTTTATTTTTCGAGATTTCTGTACCTAAAAACACCACAAATTTGATAATTTTACGGTGAGAAATACGGTGACCTTAAGGAAAGAAATAAATAAAATTTTATAACACCTATTCCATATCAACGGCCTTTGCCGCCATTATAATTTGACATATCTGATGTTATTGTTTAAAATTTGATCCAATGAAATGTAAACACATTAGTGCCCGTCTTATCCAGTTTCTACAGAGTAACACATGTTTATGGTTCTTATCCATTTTCAACTCGTAAGTTATTAGCAGCAGCTATGATGTCCACTTAGGTATGATACACATCTTTTTTTAAATATCACATTCAGAGTGGAACACATCTTCCAAAAGTACAGGCATATTATTTCGAAGGAACTCGTGACAATGAACCCCATTCCATTCCATTCAATTAACAATATGACTGTTCCAGTCAAGCGATCAAAATGATTCTGTTGAATCGCGTGCAGATTTTCAAAATCCCAATCATGAGTATTATGAATGTTATACATCCCATTCTGTGTAAGAATAGCTTCATCTGTAACACATCAGCTGTTTGAGCATTTTGTTGCAGCAACCATTCACAAAATGTACTTCATAAGGTATACTCCTTCAGAAGCTATAAGGATTTAGAATTTCATTTATGATTTGACTCCATGTTTCATGACGCATCTATTTCCAAATATTTTTGGATAAGATGTGAATCACTCTGTATAGTTATTTTACGCACATGAATTTCTTGAAAAATAAATTGAACAAGTTGACTAGGGTCGCGGTTGGTAGCAATGAAATTGATCGATAAATTGTTGTAAATATTAAATTAGTAAAATCCTCGAAAAAATGTGGTTAACTGGTCAATTTCTTGACAAATAAATTGTCAACTTAATGTTCAATAAATGTTTGTAAAACAACTTTCACAGTAAATAATTTTGTCTGTTAATTTTAAGAAGAAAATGTGTTCATAAAAACAATACAATGAAATGAATGTCGTTTATTGCTGACCTGTGGGATATTAACGAAGGTACAAGCAATAAAAATTGTAATAACTTGTCTAGACTCTAACATGGTTGTTATCGAATTACCACATATAAAGAATTATTTTCTTTCGAAGTTCGATTAACAATTATATTAAAAAGTTACTATACTATCACTTTTAAATGAAATTATCCGTAATTTAGCATAAATTCAGTGGCAAAAAGTGTCTGAAATTTGATTAATATGCTTTACACTTTTTTGTGTATGGATATGCTAAACGTTGAAATTTTATAGCCATTCATTTGAAACTGTATACTTTTACCGCATTAATGGAATTGAAATCTATAAATAAGCATTGCTAAAACGCAAAAAAATGTTCTTGGAATTAACAGAAGAAACAGTCTGTAGATAGGCAAGTATACAATCGGTTTGAGAACAGATATAACGAAAATATTTTTACCGTTATTAAAATGCATTACATAAATACGCCTAGCACTCCAAAAAATACAGTTTCCTTTGTAAATTGTACTCGTAACTGTGTAGCCATCACAGTTTCTTCGATAAAATTCATCATTCTGTGTTGTTTATATGAAAATTCACATTTGTTTATTTTTTTTAGTCATGTATCTACTTTGTAGAATACAAATAGCAAATCCATTTACCTCATCTATGTATAAGGATAAGGAGAGTCTGCTTTTTAATGCTTTTCTGAAAAAATTACAGTAGTAGTATACTTGTTATGTACCTACAAGAAGTGGTTAACACTGCATCAATTTACTAAAGAGAAATCGAGAAATATTAATTTGTTGTAACTTATTTTGCTGCAATACATGGCAATCTAAATATTAAATTTCTGCCCCTCTGATCTACATTTCACTTGCTTTAAACATAGTAATTGTTATTTATTCTTATATTCTTTTTATAATATTTTTTCATTAATTCTGTGTTGAAGAGGCTTTTGAATTATTCACTTGCAGTTTCCATGTGTACCTATTTATTACCAGGGCACGGCCCTCTAACTACGATTTGTCTGTCATGTTTTGATTTTTTCTTTTCCATATAACGTTTCCTCTACTCTACAAGAAGAAAAGAAATATAACACGTGACATTTGGATTGATTCCGATCTATACCGTTACGGATACACCAGCTGGAAATATTATTGATGTCACGCTCATTTTTAGAAAAAACGTATTTATCATTTATAGCTAAGAAGAATCTCACATCATCTGCAAACAGTAAGAATTTACAATAGGAGAAACACTCGTGAATGTCATTTACAAAGCATTAAAGAACAGAGGCCTCAAGTAAGAACCTTGGGGCACACCAGACTCCACTGCAATATCGCTGAATATGAAGTTCCCAAATCTAATAATTTGATTGGTGGTGTATCTGCTAGAGGACGCCGCCAACGATGGCTTGAACTCCTTTAAATAGCTACGACTTTTTTGTACTACACTGTATCTCATTTTGGACTGGAAAAATTTTCTTCACTATATTTTCTAATTAAAAAAGGTACACCTTGTTGATGTCACTAGAAGCAATGGTTACTAAGAAAAACGCATCTAAATCTAATGATGCATGCAATTTATCTAAAAGTAAAGTCAAATTGTTGCGTAAGTAATGAGCCGTACTGTAACAGCATAATACTGCAACCAAAATAAGTCGATTTATTTTAGTTTATCTTAAAAAAATCCAAAAATCCACCAAAATCAATAATAACAAAGATACAGGGTGTCAAAATTGAAGAAATAAATCACATGTTCTTATCTTTCGATCGCTTGGAGCAAATTTCACGAAATTTTGCTTCTGGTTATTCACAAACATGAACAAATAACACCATACAACAATGAAAAGACTATACTTTTAGATAAATTGTATGCATCATGAGATTTAGATGCATTTTTATCAGAAACCATTGCTTCTAGTGACATCAACAAGATGTACCTTTTTTAACTAGAAAAGATAGGGCAGAAAATTTTTCCAGTCGAAAATGAGATACAGTGTAGCAAAAAAAAGTCGTAGCGATTTAAAGGGGTCCAAACCATCGTTGGTGGCGCCCTCTAACAGATACACCAAAATCGTCGACATATTCGAATTTCTAGTACGAAGAAACCCGCCTATACCAAATTTGATAAAATACGGTCGATGCAATCGAAAAATAATAAAGAAAATGTGATTTATTTTTCCAACTGTGACACCCTGTAGCTCCGTTATTATCAACTTTTGGATTAAGGTAAGTTGTATTGCACAAGCCATTTCAGGGTGGGGGGGGGGTGGTAATCTTCATATTAAATTTTTCAATTTGGGTCCTTATTGTTGAGATATTCGAATCTCAAAATGGCGGAAAAAATAGTTTTTATAGTTTTCCTTAAAAACGGCTACACTTGGAAACTTCAGTTTAGGTACACATTATCAGCTAGTCAAAAGCTATTTTGAGGTGGTGTCTATTCCTTGACTTATGATTCTGGAGGGCGGGAATAAGCAACCCCTAGATTTATTTCTTTCAATATATATATATATATATATATATATATATATATATATATATATATATATATATATATTTTTTTCCTGCAATGGCCGATTTCAATAAAACTTTTTTTTAATACTACATATAATTATACTGCTTATTTCCTTCTTGTAATTTTTTCATACAACCAACAGTTTGCGCGGAAATAAATAAAAATTGTTTTTGTTACTCTAAACATCTTTTCGTCACCGGTTACTGATAATCGCAGTAGAAGATATATTTCTCTGTTGTCTTGTCAAACAAATCAGTCTTGAAAATTTTTGCAAATATTTGTAAACATAACTGACTCTTCCTTACAATTAGCGAATAAATTGACGGAATATGCATACGGCACAATTGTCAACAGTTATAGGAAAACCTTTGATTAGAAATATTTTGCAAAAACTGCCAATTATAGCCCTAATGGCGATTTGTTTGATAAGACAACAGAGAAACTTCAACATAGCAACCGCCTACTGCGGTTATCAGTAACCGGTGATGGAGATGTTCAGAGTAAGGAAAACTATTTATATTTTCTTCCGCGCAAGCTGTTGGTTGTATGAAAAAATTACAATAGGAAAAAAGTTTTGTTGAAATCGGACATTGCAGAAATAAGTTCTAAAAGAAATAAATCCAGGGGTTGCTTATTACCGCCCTCTAAAAACATGAGGCAAGGAATAGGCACCATCTCAAAATAGATTTTAACTAGTTGATAATGTGTACCAAAATTGAAGTTTCTAAGTGTAGCCGTTTTTAAGAAAAAATAAAAAAAATATTTTTTTCCGCCATTTTGAGACCCGAATATCTCAACAATAAGGACCCAAATTGAAAAATTTCATATGAAGATCCCCCCCCCCTGAAATGGCTTGTGGAATACACTGGTAAAATATTTGACCATCATTCTGGAACCCTGTATACATAATATACAGTATGCGCCAATAGTATGGAATAAATTCAATAAAAACGAAACAATTATTTTTTGGGAAAAATCCTCGAACAGGTCGATTTTTAATTTAAAAAATACATATTTTAGCGTAAAATGCGATTTTCAAATGTCATTTGTTTTCAAGTAATGACGTCATCGATTTTCTTTTAAATAGCAACACCATATTTTTTTCCTTGATTCTGAAAGATCGTTTAATTCTCTATCAGACAGTACTACAATTTTGCCTTCTTACATAGGAAAGTTTTCGAGTAAATGACGATTGAATGTTAGAAAACGTAAATTTTATCCATAAAAAAGTAACAATTCTGAGGTATGTAAAATAAAATACAATTGATTAAATTTTATACTTAAATTAAATGTTCGAATTGCCATCCACCAACTTGTTGACAATGCGCAAGTCTGTGAAGAAATTCTTCTTGCACATTATGAATGATTTCTGGGGTAACTGCGTATTTCGTCCCGAATGCGATTTTGAAGTTCTTCTAAATTACGTGGTTTATTAATGTACACTTTTGACTTCAAGTATCCCCATAAAAAATAGTCAAGAGGTGTAAGATCTGGTGATCTTGCAGGCCATTCTATCGGTCCGCGTCTGCCGATCCACCTCCCAGGAAAACAGTTGTCCAAAAAATCTCGTACAGGGCGCGCATAGTGCGGAGGTGCACCGTCTTGCTGAAACCATATGGTATCGTCAGGAATGTCAGGGTCATTATCGTTAGGAAAAATTACTGCTAGGGCTGGAACAAGATAATTTTCTAGAAACTCTAAATATCTTTGTCCTGTAAGGGTTCCTTCAAAGAAGAAAGGCCCTACTATTCTGTCGTCAACTATTCCAGCCCACACATTTAATTTCTGAGGGTGTTGGGTATGTGCCTCTGCCATCCAATGAGAATTTTCCCGACTCCAATATCTGCAAGTTTGACAGTTTACTGTACCATTCAGACAAAATGTGGCCTCATCTGAAAAAAGTATTTGCCGGTGTAAATTTCTATTTCCTTGACATAAATCCATTAGAATTTCGCAAAAGTGTAAGCGGCGATCGGGATCATCTTCATTGAGTTCCTGCACAAGTTGAATTTTGTAGGGATGATATTTTTCCTTCCTCAAGATACGTAGCACTGTGCTCTGACTAGTGTCATTGTTTAAGGCAACCAATCGTGAAGAATTATGAGGATTATCCACCATACTTATCAAAATGTTTTGTTTCTGATTTTCATTAATGCTTGGACGTCCAGGTTTTGGAATATTTACAACATTGCCAGTTTCTCTAAATTTAGTCTCTACCTTACTGACTGTTGATGAGGCTGATAGGGCGATCTGAATATTTTTCATTAAATAAATCGCAAACTTCCTGCTGAGTTCTAGTCATATTCCAGCATCCGATAAGAATTAAAATTTCAATTCTTTGAGTAACAGTTAAATGTGTCATAATACTTTAAATTGAATAATAATTTCTATGTCGCTTACAATACTTATTAGAAAGTCGGTGTGACAATGACACTTTGCAAAGATTTTCACCTACGTGATCCATAAAAGAACTATGGAATTCGAAAAACTAAACTTGATAACGTTTTTGCTTTATTTTAATTGATTTACGTTTACTAACATTCAATCGTCATTTACTCGAAAACTTTTCTATGTAAGAGGGCAAAATTTTAGTACTGGCTGATAGAGAATTAAACGATCTTTCAGAATCAAGGAAAAAAATATAGGGTTGCCATTTAAAAAAAAATCGATGACGTCATTACTCGAAAACAAATGACATTTGAAAATCGCATTTTACGCTAAAATATGTATTTTTTAAATTAAAAGTCGACCTATTCGAGGATTTTTCCCAAAAAATAATTGTTTCGTTTTTATTGAATTTATTCCATACTTTTGGCGCATACTGTATACATACAAGTCTACATATAAACATATCATTCACTTTTCGAAAATAAAATGCATACGTAAAAGTAAACCTTCGGACACGCTTGTAGAAAAATATATTTTCCATGTGGTTCAACCGTTTCTTCTTGATTTTTTTTATCATTACATAAAATATCCACTCTATGTGTATCTAATGCGTAGCAAAATCTTTTCCGCTTGTGTAGATTGCTAAGGTTGACTTTGCTAATTCATATATAAGACATATTGACATTTGTCTAAAACAGCACCGTTACATAAGAAACGAACATTTTTTAATGCAACTATTAGTCTATAATACAATTATATTTTAAATCCGTATCACATTTCTGCAACCAGTTCCGTTACGTCACTCACAGTTTTAGTAAAACATGCTAATGGAATAAGTTCCGGTACATGGTGTGTGAAAACTGCGTACAAAGCTTTAAAAAAGCACCTTCAGTCGACCTTGATAGGTCACAGTCTACTGCTGCTACACAATATTTTAAATATATTCGCAATATCCTCCCATCATTATCATTGTTCAAGATGTTTATTAAGTGACACTCGTTGGTAATATAACATGTTGTGACGTAGCGGTATCCGTAAATATGAAGATAATTTATTACGAGAAAATTTAGTGAACAAAATTTGGTAATATGCAAATTTGGAACATGAATTCTGAGAAATATAATAGGTAACTAAAACTATTAATAACGTTTCAAGCAAGCATTTAAGTCTATCTAGTTTGACAATTATCGTTAAAGAAAAGAATGCTGATAGATCTAAGTACACAGGCTCAGAAAGTTCAGGTCTCTCCTTACTTTTGTGTGTAAGAAACAAAGTAAATGAACATAGGCGACAGATTTGTGTGATAGATAATAAACTCCCAACGCTTCATGATCTAAATAATGCCATAATACTGTCCATTTCTAGTTGAAGGATCTCAAATTTTTACTCTATAAAATCACATTTTTCACATCCATTGCAATACCATAAAATAGACGCTACGGAAAAGGTTCTTGTGTTTCTTTGCGTTTTTTTATGAAAATTTCACACCTCTGACGCCTTTATTTTGACACGGCAACCAGAAAAAATTCCGGAAATTTTTTCGTGACAAAGCGACAATTAAGTGAAAATTTTTTTGACAGTTGGGAAGGTAAACGTATATGATATACATATTGGCATCTTATCTATAATATACGAAATATGGTGGATATACTTGCATATGAATGTCTTCGAAATTGCGTTGTGTTAATTGTAAAAAATATATTTCTACCACCTTTAGTGACCTAAAATTGTCAAAAAACGATAGATTGAACTACTATCCATCTGAGTTTTAGTATTTAGGATATAACTAAAATTGGTATTTTTTTATTTAACGAAATATGGTGGATATACCCGCAAATTTCAACAAATTGTCTCATAGACTTGCTTTTGATTTTCTAGTGTTATCTGGCATTAGGTTTTGAATTTTTTGTCTAATAACTTGTTGATTTTCTTTATCAAATCGCAACATTTCACTATACACTTATTAAGCTCAACGTACATATGCTTAGAATTAATAATTGGCATCAACTGTGACAGAACCGTTTAAATAAAAATGACAAATCAACATATTATGTCAACAACAACAATACCTTGGTCGAGTCAAATTAATTTGAAATATCAGGTTTGAATTATTCCTGGAAATAATTTAAGTTCTTGTGCTATTATAAATGAAAATTAATTTTCAATTATACATCGGTTTAATAATTTAGCGAATACTGATCCAACTTAAGAGTAAAATACAAAATAGGAGTGCATGATTTTTTGCGACAATGTAGATCGCGCACATTATATTCATCTTTTTTAATGTTTATATAAATACAAATATTTAATTATTTAGGAAATGCACTGCCCCGACAGAAAATCCAATTTTAGGGCAGGCAAGAGACAATACAGAACATATTAAAAGGATTAAGAATTAACAAATTTACAAATATACAAATATGCCAAACGTTACGTATAAGTTATACTGTAGTAAACAGAACATCTAAAAATACAGTATTATGAACAAGATATAATACAGATATTAAACAGTAAAATATGCATTTTTAATGTCATTCAGGTTACAGCAAAAAATGTCCACCTCATTTTGAATTACAAAATGATTATTAAACATGACATACATTGGATTGCTAGTATTGTTAGTAAGTGCATTAGTCCTTGATGTAGGTACATGCAGCACAGAAGAACGCAGGCGAGTGCTTAGATCCTGTAATGCAAAATTAATATAGCTGAGCAACTCTGGGGAGTCGTCATTTAATAACTTATACAAGAAAATAACAAAATGATATTTACGACGCAGTGATAACTCAACCATATGTAACCTCCTCAGCAACTGATCATTCGGAAGTCCGTTTGCTGGATAAACTCCGTCACTTTTAAACCGCAGATATTTAACAAATCGCCTTCAGGGCTTTTCAAAGATTTTTATTCATATTTAATTCATGGCAATTGCGTATAATAAACCCTAAATTTTTGTTTGCACTTGACACAATATTATCAATATGCTTCGAAAATGTTAATTTGGTAGTAAATACAACCCCAAATTGAGTTCAAGGTTAAAGTTTTTTGTTTCCAATAGTCAAACTCAACAGGGCAAGGTTGTAGAATGTAGAATGGCATTTATCAAGATAAATTATTTTGAATACACCACTGATACTTTTTCTAAATCATTCTGGAGATTTACATCAATCATCATGAGATTTAATAAATGTCAGTATTTTAAGATCATCAGCATATACTAAAGTTTTACAAGATAAAGCCAAGGTGACATCATTTATAAAAACGTTAAATAGCAATGGGCCAAGAACAGGCCCTTTTGGTACGCCAGAGGAAGTATGTATGTCAACAGAATTGAAACCACAGTGCTGCACAAAATAAATTCCACTTTTTAGGTATGATTCAAAAAATTTTTAAAAATGTTCAGTAACACCAACAAAAAATAATTTACATGCTGTGAAATCTTGGAATGATAATTTGACATAACATTTAAACGTGTGCCAAACAAACAATATTACTGCAAATATGGCGATAATACCCATATATTATACACATTTACGTATGCTACGTTGACATTAAAGAAACAGGAAACTTCTCTTAGTTTACCTACAATTAAAACTTTAACTGTTCACCCGAAGGTTTAACCCTTATCCAAAGTATAAACTTCATTTAGCCCTTCTCAAATATAAAATTAATACTCTAGAAACCTATCCGATACATGCTTAAATAAGTTGATTAAAGGAAACAGCGATGCCTTGATTTTGAAGGTTTCTTAGTTGTGGCTCATCAAGGTGATCTAATTTGAAATATTCTCGCAGCGCAATATTCACCATATTTTTGAATTCACGAGTAGGTATTTTAAACAGCAAGTAAAATAAACGATTAGCGAATAATATAATTAAAAATAAGATAAGTTTATTTATTGTAAAATGAACAGCTGCGGATCATTAAAGAAATTGATTGTACATTCGTTACCTTCATGTCGGAGCTATACTTACCTTCTCTTTTTACAAAAATTTATAATAAATTGTAGATTTCATAATATTATGCGTATCGAATTATATGCGATATTTTTATTTCTTTTATACTGTTTTTTCATTTTGCAAAAAATGCTACATTCTTTGATAGATAAATTAGTTTCAGAAAGCTTTATAAGAACCCACTTTTCCATTTGACCACTATTTAACAAAAACTCAATGGACTGACATAGGCGCTTAAATATTATACAGGGTGATTCAGAACTTATCTAGAAGAATTTGGGAATAGATGCGTGATGGAAAATGACAAATCGCTCTTGCTCGGGTAAAGAGGTACAAATCTAAACTTATTATTTTGAGATAATTGATGAACAAAATTTTGCATAGCTTTTATTTTCATTCCAAATTTTCTGAAAAAAACCCTACAGTTTGAAATATAAATGAATTTAACTGACATAAACTAACTGAAACAGTAACATTGTACCTTTGAAAAGTTAAAGAAAAAAAAAGTTGTACCCCTTTTCACAATTTTTTTTCTGACTTATCTCCTTTTACTCTAACTCCTCTTCTGAGATTTCATCATTATCTGGATACAATTCTTTAAAAAAAAATTCTGTAGGTAAATTTCGGTAGAAATCGTGAAATAACTCATGAATATAAGGCAGAAGATCCAATAAATTCTTCTTCTCTTCAGTAATCGGGTGTCGATATTTACAGTTTGGAATTTGTGAGACATAAGTTTGACCTCTTTTAAGAAAACTCATTGTTTGGAAGCTGTTAACCGTATAAAGATTTTGCAAATGTTTTGGTATATCGTATCCACGTTATATCTTTCCAAACAAAGCGATTGCCATCTTCATCGATTTTTTTTAATTGAAAACATTTTTTCAGAAGAGATGCAAAGTCAAAGAAGTTATTCTTTTTCATCTCAATTACTTTGAAATTAGTTTTTTTTACCTCACAATCTCACGAGCATCCAGTCATGGGGATGTTCAATTTTTCCATCATATTTCCTTTTTTTTCTCTATGGTAGAATGATCGCTATCACACTCCATTCTATAATGACCTGGGATTAGAAACCACAGTTTCTAAATGTGATTGTTGCATTAGAACCAGAAACATGGCGACCATATGACAATTCTTATTTTCGCCACCACAAGTGTCCGATTACAAGGTAACGTGCTTGATATGTGATGGTAAAGCTAACAATACTTGGTACAAACAGGATGCTATTTGGTTTTCTCATCTGCCTGACATTGCTTCATGCCACATACAACAGATTGTTTCATTATTAGTGCAGTTATTTAAAGTTAAATTATAAGTCCAGAGTTGCCTTTTATAAAAGGCAACAGAGGTAGTAATATCTAGTGTGGGTAAGCATTGTTGTAGGTCCAATATGAACAAAAGTTTTGACTCATCAGTTTTTAATTCTTCTTTATCGGTTCTTTTCGCTTCATAGGCTTTTTCTGCTTCATATTGATGTCTTTCTAACTCGGTCTTTAATTCTTCCTTTTTTCCAATTTTTGTTTCGTTTGAAATAAGGCTATTCAGTTTATCACAATTCTGGCATGTATCTTTGCTGTATTTCTTAATATTTATATTCATTTTATGAAAAACCATTTCATTTCATTTTTCTACTCACTGGTTGCTTAGGAGCTAACCAAACTTTATACTCGTCATAGAGTCTCGAAAATGTATAAAATACTGGTAGAAAACGCTTATCCGCAGGAATAATAGTTTGTCTTATACTACAGAATATATTATATGTATTATCTGGTTACTTTTTAACTCTTATAGAGCACAAACATCTGTTCAAACACTTGCTCACAACTCGAGAATTTAATATCTATAGAGACAATAATTAACAAGCACTTTGTTTACTTTAGTACTAAATGTGAGAAGAGATTTAAATCAGAATATGATATTGTGTGAGAAAGAACTAATTAGATTTATATCCGTTTACACATTGAAGAAGAATTGTGCCTGCGGAGATGAATATACTTAATCTCATATACACATTATTTTTTAAATTATTTACCGTCGCACAATTTTTTTAAACATAAAACGTATAGTTTAAAGTTGTACCCCTTTACACAATCTAATTTTCTCGAATGAGAAACTTGAATAGGAACCTATTTCAATTACCGCATTTTCAAACTTATACCCCTTTACCCGCGCAATAACGAAATATGGGTCAATATCGTAAACATTTTTTTATATAATCCTTATAGTTTCCGAAAAAAAAATGATTGAAATTCTAGTGGTTTAAATCTTTACATTACTGGGATACTCGAGGCCACTGTTTCCCAAAGTGGCTGATAACGCCCCCTAAAGGGCGTTAAAGCTATCTCGGGGGGCGAAAAAAGGCGCAGCTGATTTTGGGTAAGCGGTAAGTTTAACTTAGTGGGCGGTAAAAAAATAAACGAATAGACAAGAAAAAAGTGAAAACTAAATAGTAAAAGGGATTTTTACGGAAGTTAAATCTTCTATCGAATAATTCGATCTATACTATAGTAAGGATAGGGATAGTCTGTGTTATAGAATAGTAAAGGCAACGAAATCGCCTGCAAATAGAAAAATGCGGCGACTTAAGGACGTATTTAACAAAAATAATATAACGCAATATATAAGCAAAATTGGTGGCAGATCAACAAGTTCATCCTTCGCATTAAAATTGGTGGAGATAATTTTAATATTAATACTTACCTTTATTTTTTATATTTTATTTTATGTTCAGTTATGTTGGTACATATTTATTGTTTGTTATGTTGTTATGTTCGATAATATTGTTGTTCCCCTTATTTTAATAATATACCTACTATATTTATTTATATTTATTATTGTGATCTGTTTTAAAATTTTAAAATCATATTTACTGCATTTTGATTTTAACTCTATATGAAAATCAAAAGTTTGTAGGTTTTGAATTTAATTTGTCAGGAAAACGCATGACCTTGAAAATTTTCAAAAAATTTGCCTAAAATGTTTTGTATCTGTGCCAAGGGGGCGCTAGAAAAATTCCATGTCCTAAAAGTGGGCGGTAGGTTAAAAAAGTTTGGGAAGCATTGCTGTAGGCTTTAGCGCGGCGATTTCAAATATCCGATTACTTATCGTATTAACTTTATTGTGATGCAAGTATTTACAATAGTTTTTCAAATACCAAAAATTGTTTACACGTATAGCAACTCGTAGTTGATGGATATAGTCTTAATTTATTGTAAAGTGAAAATGTTTTAGCAGAATGATTGTCCGGTAAATATGTTTCAAATGTAGCTACTTTTACGACGGTGTGCAGTGAGTGCAAGTGTAGTGCAAATGCTGGCGTGACAAAAATATTATTTGTTCCACTTTTCTGATGTATTCAAATAATGATTGCTGATTATACCTATAACAGTTCAAATAATATCTAAATCATTCAATGAATATTTCAATTCTCCTATATTTCCAGCAACGATTGAGTACTTTGGATAAAGATTAGGACGAACTTCATCCAGTGTAATATAGTTTATTTCTGCGTTTTGAGGATTACTTCAAATGGCTTCGTTTTATACGAAGCCATTTGAATACATGGAATTAATGGGTATATAAATAAATATTAAATGATATTAATGGAAATCGAAGGAACCTTATGATTAGTGTTGGCTGAGATAAGAAAACTTGCAAAATTTGATTGAGAGAGAGAGAGAGTTTCGCAAATTTCTTGTTTCGCAATTTTGCCAGAGTTTTGCATGATTCTTGCGAGACTCTTGCATGCAAATGCCCTTTAAATGAAATATATACCTACGATAGAAATGCAACATTTATTTTTTCAGTTAATGTGTTGACTTAAATATTACCTTTTCTTATATTTGCAAGACTTCTTGCCATAGCACTATTTCTTGTCTTGTCTCGCAAGACTTTTTTAAATCTTGTCTTGTCTTGGTCTTGTCTTGGTCTTGTCTTGGTCTTGTCTTGGTCTTGTCTTGGTCTTGTCTTGGTCTTGTCTTGGTCTTGTCTTGGTCTTGTCTTGGTCTTGTCTTGGTCTTGTCTTGGTCTTGTCTTGGTCTTGTCTTGGTCTTGTCTTGGTCTTGTCTTGGTCTTGTCTTGGTCTTGTCTTGGTCTTGTCTTGGTCTTGTCTTGGTCTTGTCTTGGTCTTGTCTTGGTCTTGTCTTGGTCTTGTCTTGGTCTTGTCTTGGTCTTGTCTTGGTCTTGTCTTGGTCTTGTCTTGGTCTTGTCTTGGTCTTGTCTTGGTCTTGTCTTGGTCTTGTCTTGGTCTTGTCTTGGTCTTGTCTTGGTCTTGTCTTGGTCTTGTCTTGGTCTTGTCTTGGTCTTGTCTTGGTCTTGTCTTGGTCTTGTATTGGTCTTCTCTTGGTCTTGTCTTGGTCTTGTCTTGGTTTTGTCTTGGTCTTGTCTTGGTCTTGTCTTGGTCTTGGCTTGGTCTTGTCTTGGTCTTGTCTTGGTCTTGTCTTGGTCTTGTCTTGGTCTTGTCTTGGTCTTGTCTTGGTCTTGTCTTGGTCTTGTCTTGTCTTGCGAGAAAGGAAGGACAAGATTGTCAATACTATGATAAAAAAATATAGATTTTATTTCATGCTGTTTATATCTATCTTCAATACAAAACTGATAGTTTTCATATAACAATTTTAAATAGGAGACTCAGAAATCATAAATTTGTTCCGACAGTGTTTTATTTTAATGCCATTGTACTTTGAGAGCTAAACATGATCTGATCATACTAAACAAAATCACTGAAACAAGAGATATCGTCCCATATATCAAATTAAAGCATTTTCATAGCCTATTCGATGACATAATAATTTCTTCATATAGAACGTTAAAGAAAAAAATTACCCGGAGAAATATATTTATTAAATTAAATGATTGACTTAGAAGGCATCGCTATAAGATATCGCACATATAGACGAGGAGGGAGTTTTAAGTGACTTAGTGGCTGAATTTCTTGTTGACCTTTATTCGGGTGCAATTAAAAGTTATTCTTACATATCACAATATCTAGAAAACTGAAGTACATACTACGATTATTATTAATTTTATTTTTTCTATAGCTTCTGTTTAAGTTAGCGTCTACTAAAAATCATAGTTAAAGTAGTAATTTAACCACAAGGATAGATAAAATAATACTTTAACAACCAAGAACAGATATATTTAAAACTGTCTACAGGCCTTTTAGGCCCAGAGCTGCGTTATTCTCCTCCACTCCATTCTGTTCTTCGCCTTTCTTTTTCAATCCGGTACATTTTTCTCCCTTAGATCTATTGTCACTGCCTCTCTCCATCGCTTCCTCGGTCTCCCTCTTTTTTTATTGTAGTTAGATTTACTCCCTACAATTTTCTTAACTGTCCTTTCATCTTCCATACGTTCTAGATGCCCTAGCTACTGTACTATTCTGGCTTTTACAAGTTCGTCTATTGTTGGTGCCTGGTACATTGCATATATTACCTCATTATTTCTCCTTATATAGTCTTCCTCCGTTTTCTTACCCCCTAGAATTCTTCTTAAGATCTTCCGTACAGCGCTGTCGGTCTCAAAATTGTTTGATACATTCTAAATTTTACTCCTCTGTGCAAATTTTTTGATTTCAACAAGTGGTTGACTACTGCCGAACTTCTGTCTGCTTTTATTATTCTCCTATTAATTTTTTGTTCCTCATCACAGTTAGCTGTTATTAGCGCCCCCAAATATACATGACCTTTTCCAAACTCCATCTCTCCATGATGTGTTCTCAATTTGAAACTGTTTTTTTTCTCCTATTCTCAAAAGCTTACTTTTCTCTTGATTTATCTGTAACCCCACTTTACGTGCTTCCTCCACAAGTTTTCTCGTTACTTCTTCTAATTCCCTACTATCTCTAGCAATAATGGCCACGTCATCTGCATAACTTACTATTTGGTAACTTCTAAACAATATGTGACCTTCTCTGTTCAACGGAGTATCTCTTATGACCTTTTCTAGTACTAAATTAAAAATAAGCGTTGAGAGTGGGTCTCCTTGGCCCAGTCCTGTGTCAGTAGTAAAACCTTCCGAACATTCACCTTTTATTCGTACTTTGGATTTAACCAAACATAAATAAAGATTCTTTTTTTTTAAGTAAGTATTTATAAACATTAATTTAAATCATTACCTACTATGTGTGAGTAAAGATATTAATATTACAACTAACATTTCCAGAAATATGCATGGGAAGCGAAGAATCCTTTTTTTACTCCAACCAGGATACCGATGTATTGGCCAATGGTCTAATTTTTCACGTTATTAAGTATGCATTCTGATACAGCAGTCTGGCTGGCCAGAGATCCAGCAATGTATGTCTCTGCTACAAAAGAAAACTTCCAACCACCCAACCACTTAACTGTTACCAAGTCTGCGCCAGAATTTGCAACCATATTAAAAAGGCGGAAGCAATGTCCAGTATACATTTCTGTCCGTAACAAATGTAATGTGTAGTTGCCTTGATGCTGACCTACTACTGGGTGTTAGCTTTAACCCAGTTACTAAGTTGCTGAAAATGTAAATATTGTGTTGTTTTTCTATTATGTATGGAGGATGTACCTATTCAACATCTCTTGATTATTTACAACCGTATATGTGAAAAATATATGTGTTTTAACGGGCCGAGACAGTCTTTTATTTGAACCGTCTAGGCCGGGAATACGGGTAATATTACAACGGCGTGGCATCAATTTATGAATTTGACAGGTTTACAAACTCAGCTATCTTCTGTAGAATTTTATAAATGGCGTTTATTCCCACAGGTTGAACAGTGCATTTTTTCTGTCGATAGTCGATGAAGAATTTGTTATGGGGCACGTTCTGAGGACGTAGGGCGATGTATTTTCGTACGTTGTCTCCAGATTTATTATTCGTAATACAGAACGACCGATCTTTCTTGGTTTTGGTGTCGACAAGAAACAAGCATTACAGATTGTCAATCGTCAATGTTTCCAACTTCTAATATGTGTAACTCATCCCAACGGCATAATCCATGTAAACCCATTATATCTACAGCTTGTAGGCTAAACCAGTAACATACACACTTATTTTAGAGGTTATTCCGAATTTTACCTTGATAAACAGATATTCATCATCTGCAGTAGTTTGTAGAAATGTGATCACATCTCCAGGTAAATAATTTTGGACTTTTTTAGTTTGTAGTCGCTAGTTAATTGTTTTAGGAAAGCTTGCTGTATCTACAAACAAACGTTTAATTGATATTACGTGATTTTAGGCAGCTCCTTAGATTATCCTTACCATGAAATATTGATTTTTCATTCACCAGTACAATACTTTTCGATTTTTGCCAATACGTTTCCATTTCTGTGTCCAACCACTATACAAAACGACACCAAAGAAGAAATAAATATTGATACCACAATGACTGCACAATGATAATCCAGTGGGATGATTTTATTTAATAATTAATTGTTGTAGAAACCATTGCTAACTATGAAAAAGTTTCCATAATTTATAATCGTTTCTAACAATTTTTTCTACATACTTAGCGCGTCCATATTTGGGCTCTAGAAAAAAACATTGTGTTACACACGACGATAAAATTCTATTATTGTCTCTCGAAATTAATCTTTTTTAGTTGTATAAAAAATAACTATTATTGGTAGTAATATATGGTTAAATATATTAAAGTAGTTTTTTATCTGTAGAAGAAAAATCGGTTAATTATTTTAATTAAAGTCTATAGCTAGGACAAATTTTGCAAAATCATCTTGTAATTCAGAAAAACTAAATCATTAGTAAATTTCATAATACTACATCAGCATATCGGATTACAGCCCATAATGGATATTATTAGTTCCACCTATATCGTTAGACAGGATCAAATCTCCTCGTATCTAATTACACACCTTTCGTGAAAGAATTCGAAAAATTCGGGATCATTATCGTCTTAAGCAGAAGGCCGGGTTGGCTTTATGTTATATGACTTGTTGGCAATGGCAACGGGAGAAAATGATTATGGGTACCCCAATTAAGTCGGTCTGGAGCAGACATTAATCTCTTCCTAAAGATACAGCTTTGTATTGCGCTGTTGATCCTACCTGACGGATTTCTTGGAAATTAAAGACTTTGAAACTCGCGTATAAATAGTTTAAAGTACGTATTAACTATTTTACTTTGAGTTTTCTTTTTTTTTTTTTTGAAGCAGTGAAAAATTGTAGTGTACTGTTCCAAAAATGAAAACAGAACATCTTTTAAAATACTAACAGAAAATCATGCTTCTATACAGGGTGTTTCTTAAGTAGAAGTCAAATATCCAGGGGCGTGTTCTGTAGCAAAAAATAAGTTTTTTTTGTTATATAAATAAGTGGCCTTAAGGCCGCCATTGTCCAGCTACAGTGTGTCAAAGATTAAAAAAAAAGTTTTTAATTTCTAACCCGCTTGAGATTTGAAATAGGGATATCATACAATTTACAAACAAATAAAACTTTTACATGATGAACAGGTCATTTTTATGCAAAAACGTGTTCTTTTTAGTTGTAGATTGACCGATGCCGTTTGTGCTGCTTCGTTTGACAACACTCTGTATATCAGGGATTTTTGAACTACTGGAAATATAAAGTTGTATTTCAAATAAACTGAAGAACAAATTTGTAATGTTATTAGATTAGTTTCACTTGTATGGTATTGTAATAATTCCAATAAACTAATTTTTTTGAAAAATAGCTGAAATATTCCTTTGTTTACTAAATCTTACCTCTACTGAGTCCTACATACCGTAGCTGTTATTTTTTCATGTTTTAGTATATGAAACTACGTTTCCAGGAGCATTTTCATATAGGTCTTTTAGTACTATGTTACGTAATATCCACGGAGTTTATATCAAATAGCTATTAAAAGGGGAATTCAATGGTACGCTACTATAGTATGCCCACTGTTACTTTTTTGGTATATATTTTACTGAAATTGGTTTCCAAGGTACGAGCAACAATAGACTTATAAAAAACGTCAATCTACTACATAATTTATTTCTTACCTTAACATTTGCTTTGATGTTAAACTCTATAAAGAAATATTAATACGTTATTTTATTACAAAAATGACAAGTTCAAGGACTTCTTTCGAAAGCCATTACTCAAACCCCGCTTTAAATATAGAAACTCTTTGTGGTAGCATTGTAAAGGCACGTTACATATTTTTAGATATAAAGCTAATATATTCTCTTCTATAATTGGGTATTTTGCTTTGCTTCTTTCAACAAATGTTTAATTAAGCAAGAAATTTCCGCATAAGTTAAAAGATACCTTATGTAATAATTATCTAAAAATTGTTTACTTATGGTATAGATATCTTCCTGTGCCATTGGCATTCTGCTTCTAATACAGGCGTCAGAGATTGAAACTCATCGGATTTTTCTAATTGAAAATTCGATGTGCAACATATTGCTTAAATAAATGAGAGAGATTTTCACGTTTTTCTTAAATATCTCCCAACATATTGAAGAAATGTTTCTTGATACCGGCTCTAGTCACACCATCGTAAGACCGAATATCGTCGCCTACTGCAGAATGCAAAAGGCATACCGAAGCTACATCTTGGAAACAGCAAATGAAGAAGTCATAACTGTAAAGAGTATACATCAAACTAAAATAACCTTGGGGGCAACCATTTCCCAACACGACGTCCTAGTAGCAGATATAACTGACGATGTCATTCTTGTACTTGATGTTATGGCTGAACATAATTTTTTAATGGATCTTCCTCTAAAGCTATTGAAGACTAAGGATGAAGAAGTTGTAATGCAGTTTCCCGAAATTAGAAACCTTCCTACTAGAACTGTAAGCGTCAACAGATATAGAACTTCCTGCAGGTTCGGAAGTAGTAACTACAGCTATATGTAGCAGTCCTCCGGTCGTTGAAGAAACTGTAATTGTGGAATCAGAACCAGACATCAGTCTTTATAGGAAGGGCATATTAACGGGAAAGACATTAACAGGAAGAAAAAATTATTTGGTATTGGTTAGAATGCTAAATCTGAAGGACTACCTATAACAGATCAAGAAAGGCGAACCTTTGGGAATTTGTCAAACAGTTGAATCGGTTTTGAGTAATATAGAATCATCTACAGTTCTTCACAACTAATCTTGTGCAGCACCGCATAAATACCGACACTCGTCTCTCCCACTCTGAATAGTCCTTAAAAGTAAATAATACCTAATACAATTACAGGGTGTTTTTATAAAAATAACACAAATGGTACCGATGAATCTACAGCGAAACAAAACACGTTTGCATAAAAATATTACAGCCTTTCAATGTTTCCAAAGAAATACGATATAGCGGCTGTAATTTGAAAATCAAAAAAGCTATAATAGTCAATTTTTTTCACAAATTTTCTACTAAGGCATGTTCAACTTCTCAACAATTTTTCAAAAATGTATGCCCCTTGAAAGAGGTTGAAATAAGCATCCCTTAAGTTATTTCTTGCTACAACTTATTTGTTTGATGAAAATTGAATATTTAAAAATACGTATCAGATAGCCTGGTTTCTTTTAAAACTTTTACCTCCGTTATTTTTTGCTTTAAAACTAAACGTTTATTAACAAAAAAATAAAATTTATGATCATTCGCATTACAATTTACAGAATTGCAACTGACAAATATGTAAGTAGGTGGCTGCCATGCTAATTTCATTAGACCTTTTGTGATTTTTATGGGTGCTTCCTTAGATTTACTACATAAAAATTTTATTTTTTACGATAACTTGGAAAGAATTATGGCAAATAATTTTACTAATGATGAATATGTTGACATACTGCAAATATCTTTTGAATATCAGAGCAAGAAGATAAGTCACAAAAGGTCTAATGACAGAAATTAGTATAACAGCCACCTTCTTAAATATTTCTCAATTGCAGTCGTGTGAATATTAATGAGAATAATAATGAATTGTATTTTTTTTTTTTTGTTAATATACTGTTAGTTTTAAAGCACAGAAATGAGAGAGGTAAAAGATTTAGAGTAAATCTGATACGTATTTTTAAATACTCAGTTTTTGTCAAATAATTAAGCTGTAGTGGTTTTTAGGCTTTCACTTCCTCAGTCGCGGCGAAGTTTTTGCAGTGTCATCACTGAAGACGCCGAAAGTGAAGAGCGGCGAAACGTTTGGAAGCATGGTATGCTACCAGTTATAACGGCGGCTACGGAACGCCTTGGAGGACCACCATTATCCGAGGAACGGTTCCGACCGTAGCAGTCGTAATACAAACAATAGGAACCGAAATCAATATATGACCGGGCCCAGAGACACCGATAGCGGCTCTGTCCCCACGGAGCTTAGCCCGAGAACAATCAGGGCAGGTAAAAGAATCCTGGCTAATGCTAGGGATGTGCATTTTAACTCTACTAACTAGTTACCGAGGTCACGGCACAGCAACTCGGAAAATCACTATGTATCAAATAAGTTGTAGCAAAAAATAATTTAAGGGATGTTTTTTTCAATACAACTTTAAAAAAGCAGAAATTTTCGAAAAATTGTTGAGAAGTTGCACATGCATTAGAAAAATCGTGTGAAATTTGACTGTAATACCTTTTTTTTTTTGATTGTCAAATTACAGCCGCTATTCCATATTCTTTTAGAAACGTTGAAGAGCTGTATGTATCTCCTAAGAGGTGAACATTTTAGTAAGGTCATCTTTATGCAAATATGTTCTTTTTAACTGTAAATTGACCGGTACCATTTATGCTACTTCTTTTGAAAACAGCCTGTAGATACAAAGGGGACCAGCGAGCATATGACGTTAAACCACTGAGCAAGTGTTTATCTCATTCAAACCGAGCAAGCAATTTCACGAGTTCCAGCTGCATTTCCAATTGACTTATTTCCTAAATAAACTTAATTTTTCGTTCATAATGGTTTTAAGGGATAATTTTAACCAATTTTAATATACAAGATTTTTTTTGTGGACAGACAGTGTAGTATTTGTTCCCATTCAACAGGTAATGTATAAAATAAAAGTATGTTTCGTTTTTTTGGCGCGTAATTTAAATTTGAACGCCTCTGGTATACGTTAACTTAACTAATTAGATATTTATAAATATTCGAATCCAAAATTGTAATACTTAACCCTTAGTAAAAAAACAATGGTAACCATTGAATGATGACTCGGTTTATACCGTATTTTCAAAGCGGTTCTTTACGATATTGCAACAGGCGGATTCCACAGAACTGCATTTTTGTTTAGATGGATAGACGGTTCACGAAATTGTTTCTTGTCTGGCTGCGGCGTTCTTCCCGCTTATTTTGCACGCGTCATCGGCAGGATACGGTCAGTAATGGCCTACTGAATGAACTAACGACCCACAATTTCGGACCCAAAAAGAAAACGATCACCACTAATGCGGCATAAATTAAACAGGTAGACGGGGTGAAATTGAAATATAAATGAAACGGGCGAAATATGGTAAAGTAAATATATGTTAATGAATTATTTTTTCTCGTCACAGCTGCCGTTAAAAATGTTTGAATAAGATCTTGATAGGGATATTGATAAACAAAATAAATTATGTTTAACCGTCATAAAATGGTTAAAATAGCCTTATTATCACATCTGCAAATGTTTATAAAAATCAAAAAAAATACTGTGTAGAAAGAATCCCAAAGAAATATCAATATCCGTCTGAACGTGTTGTGACATTACACGGCGGAACAGGATAGCGCGTAATAATTAATGGGTAGGTATGTTACGTTAGGTTTTCATATAACAGTCTGCCAAGACTGCTTTTACTGACGTTTGCGTACCGTTGTGTCCTTTGTATCGTTCTTCGTTTTGTAGTTCTTTAAATTTTAATTAAGAATATAATAGAATAGAAGGTTTTCAAAAAGCAGAGTCACATAAACTAACAATTGCGGACATTACTCTGTCGCCAGAATTGGACACGTGTATAGGCTTGAATCAGGCAGTGATGTAAAAGCAGAACTGTAGGTGTTGTATAAATAATTACTATACAGGATGATTCAGAACTCATCTAAAAAATAGGGCTCTTACAAATACAATTTTGTAAAAATAAAATCAAAAAGAGCAGTTCAAAAAAGATTTAAAAATGCACTTTCGTACGGTACTGGAAACTGATCCACTCCAAATTACATTTTACATTAATTTATGGTTTTAATTTCGTTTTGAACTTTTTAAATTATTGGCAGCAGCTATGATACGTTTGCGCAAATCATCAATGGTGTCCACCTAGGTGTAATATACTTCTTTTTTTTAAATCCCCACAAAAATAAGTGAAAATGGTTTAAAGTCAGGAGATCATGGCGGCCATGGTACCGGTCTTCCTCGTCCAATCCCTTGGTATTTATGCTTGAACACACTGTACATGGTACGGATATAATTGAGCCTCGTATATGATACGCCACACTGCTGCAATACGCCATGGACGCCCTGGACCTCCATCTCTCCCATGATTCGATTGCAAATTTCCCGTCTCACGTCAGCATTTGCACTACACTTGCATTCACTGTACACCGTTATAAAAGTAGCTGCATTTTGGAACATGAAATAGAAATTCTCATAACGTAACGTAATAACGCCAATAAAACAAAAAAAATCCTTAGTATGTATCATTGGTTTTATATAGCTTCCCCACAAATCTAATGATATGTGTCACCAACCCATAAATCTAGTGATTTTTCAAGAAAATTCCGTCACCCACTGCAAAAAATTGCTCTAATTTCAAGGGTTTTTGATAAGACTCAACCCTAAGACTGAAAAGGGTTTTGATGCAGGGTGAAAACTCCGGGTCAAAACGCATAAATGGGAATCGGCCTTAATGTAAATACTTGCATCACAAAAAAGTTAATACGATAAGTAATCGGATATTTGCGCTTGGCTAGAGATTACAGTAGCCCAGTGATGTAAAAATTGAAACTACTAGAACTTCAAACAAATTTTCCCTGAAACCATAGGGATTTTACAAAACTTTTTTTTACGACTTTATTTTTCATCATGCATCTATTCCCAAATTCTTTTAAATAAAGATAGATTTAGATGAATCACACTGTATAGTATGAAACCTGTTATAAATTCATAGTAATAGCCTTGCTACGTCGGAAAAATGGATGCGGAAAAAGTTGCACTATTGGTGGTCAATTTTGCAAGTAAATGCAGTTAACAAAGATTTTTTAAAATATATTTGATTTTCAAGAAAAAACTGGATTTTGTTCCAAGTTTAAAAAGATAATACATATAAAAATAAATGGTTTATGTCACACACATTTGTGCTCTAAAACTTATCGGTCTGTCAGGTCAATTAACACCAATATGATACGCTTGATTTACTTAAAAATTAATGTTTATTTACCTAAATCATACTAAAAAGTAAATTATATTAGTGTCTCATTAACTATTTCATTAATATTTTTAATCTTTATGTCTACATAGCAATCTTATTCTGTAGAAATAGACGCTTATTCTGTAAAAAATGGTATAAATGATTTACATCACAGAGGTCTGTGATTTACATTAAAAATTGTGAAGCAGATTCAAAGAAAACGTTTAAGTGATCACTGAATTTTAAAGCTCCCACATAAATATAGTCTATTTTTAATCTAAGAAGAGTAAATGAAGTCATATACAGGGTGTCCGGAAATTATGCGTCAAGACTTCAGCAGGTGATTTCTCACAAGAAATTAGGGTCACGAAGTCATATAACAATTTTTCGAAAACTCAATATTAACGGAGATACAGGGTGTTAATGTTAAAATTTTATTTTGAACAACTTTTTCAAGTAATATTTTGCTGTATTTTCCGCAGAAAAGGCCCTTTACCTGAAACCAAAACAGTTTTTATTCGGTGTACTGAGCATTTCAAATAGGATTACTTCAAAAATGGTTACGCCTACCGACTTCAGCAAGGTATACCTTTTTCAAATAAAACAGGTAGGAGAATCGATTGTTTCGATAGTCAGATGGATACATTAAGATGCAAAAAAGTTCTGTAATTTAAAAGAAACATGATGTACCACAATTGACGCCCTCTACTAGTGACGTCAAAATTAGAAACATATTTGAATTTCTCGTCCGCATAAACCCCTGATTTACAAATTTTATGTAAATACTTGGATTTCTTAAGAAGTTATTTACAAATATAGAAAATAAAATTTTAACTTTAACACCTTGTATCTCCGTTAATATTGAGTTTTCGAAAAATTGTTATAGGACTTTGTGACCCTAATTTTTTGTGAGAAATCATCTCCTGAAGTCTTGACGCATAATTTCCGGACAGCCTGTATACAGAGAGATTTTGAAAGTGGATGAAACTGTTCGATGACAGTAGGCATTAAAATAAATCATTTTTCTATAGTCTTAGGACTACAATTTTTTTTATTCTAATTAAAAAATAGTGATCAAACGTAGGTATTACAAACCATTGACATTAATATTGAGAAGGAAATGCCTAAATTAATTGAACATATTATTGCAAATAAGAATATGCATTAGTAGCATTTTAGAATAATATAAAATTACTGAAGAACATACTGAACTTTTTCTAAATAAAGGTTGTTACAAAAAATTACAATCATTTATTTTTTATTGATGATTCCAGTATTAGCAATATAAACTTATATTTCCTTGTAAATATAAGTTATAATTAGTATTTTAATAAATACCAAGGAAATTATATATTTTTAGGTATTAACAACAGAACTAAAGCTCCGACCAGCGTTGAATTACACCCACAATATCTATCCATATAATCTTTATTATTAGCTTTTGTAATTTTTTTTTACAGTATTGTATAGGTATTTTAAGCTAATATAAATTAATTCTCCTACAATTCCTATGACTTCATTGATAGGAATTGCAGGAGAATTTATTTATATTAGCTTAGAATACCTTTACAATACAGTAAGGAATCATGTAAACTGACAGGTAATTTGTTAAAAATAAAAATTCTATTAAGCGAGTGCTGAAAAGAGCCCAATTAAACATACTAATTGAGAAGACAAACACATTTGCATGAACCAGTCACCGCTGAACTGCCAAATGTAAAGTAAAATTTGGCAAAAAATACAACGTACATTTTTATAGTATAATGACGTAACCCGTTCGCAAATATGAATTAATTAAAAAGTTAAGCAAACAGTAAAATACAAATATTAGTACTAGGTATTGAATTAGTAGTAATAAAATGCATACAAAGTGACACATTTGCCAAAATAATTAACTGTCTAATCGTCTTCTATCTAGAAAATTATGCGCATCTGCTCTCGACTAAAATCTAAAATGTTTATGTTGATTAGACGGTTCAATCCAAATTAATTATTGTACCAACCATTTGATATTATTTATGGATGGTAGTAATGGAATATTATGGCATTGGTTATATAAACTCAATGATTATGGTAATGCTCAAAACATAAATACAACGTACATATGATATAAGGTTGCTACCTACCCTTCCTTACTTCGGAAGAACTGTTCTTACTGCAGCCTCTGTAGCCTTATGTCCTCTATTTTTACTAGAAATGCCCTCATTTGTTACAATTATTACATACATAATAAGACGTTATAAAATATGTGTTTCAGTTGAACAGTTTATGCATATCTCAACGAATATATTTATTTCAGAATATCAAAAAGTGATAACTCTAAGCATGCAAATCAATGTGTTATTTCCAAAGAGTTAATAATAAGAGTTAAGAGTTAAATTAAGAGTTAATAAAAGACATCTTAACTGAATACAAAGTAACATAAAAAGAGAATAAAAAGGAATAAAAACAACTAGACCAAAAAACTCAATTGTAAAATATAGAAAAAAATAATAATCTGAAAGCACAGAATATTTAGAGTATACAGAGTGAAATGTAAGTAATGGTACACAGAGCAATGGCTTATTCTCTATGTAAAAATTAGCAAACTGGGCTGTATTTATGCTATTCCAAAAATTAAAGGTAATCTAAACATACGCTTGTCTTTAATAACTTTTGATAAAATAAATTTAATTCAGCGGAAATTGGCAAATAATTTGAGCTAAACAACTTAAGAAATGTGACTCTTAGCGCTACTTACACGACTTTTAAATGTAAACATTGAGTAAGGGAATAAATAGTCCTTTTACCCAATGACTTAAACATATTAGAAATACCACAGGTGGCGCCCTCTAAGAGAAAGAGTGAAATTAGTAATTTTTTTGAATTAGACGTAAAAAACCCTGTTTGCCAATTTTTGTTGAATTAAATTTATTTTTATAAAAGTTATTAGCTATACTTGCGAAGAGGATTGATACCCTCTCTACGGGTATGGTAGGGTAAATGTTGGGAATGTTGGCGTGGGTCATTGTGATAGATTGATACTGGTTGACGTTTGACCATCCCCCTAATTAATGATATTTTTTAGGTTTTCCTCATTCCTGCACTAAATGGTGGTTAGGGCTTACCAACGTAAGTCATTCCTGCTTAATAATAATATGCCGCCCCTTCTCCCATACAAGTCTCTGACTTTTGGGCTAATCGTTGTGATTAGAATGAAGGGTAGATATATTATTATTATTATAATATTATTACTGTTAAAGAAAAATAAAAAGAAAATATTTAACTTTAACATCCTTTTATATCTCGATTAGCACAATTGAATAATTTTTGCAAAGGTAATGTCACTGCCACTGCTCATTACTTTGATTCATTCTGTACATAGTTTTACTGTCTTGAGTTTTATACAGATGAATCAAAGAAACATTAAAGTCAGTCTAAAAAATAAATACATGTACATGTACACTGTATCCATAAGAAGCATCATTTATTTTTGACACTGCCTAAACATAGTGAGTAACTAGATTTTCTAAATAATGTAATTTTTCTGTATTTTACGTTAAGTTATCTCTGTTTTCTTATGTATTTTATTGCAAATATAGTTTATTCACAGTAAAGTTTTAATTCGAAGGCAGTCTTATGGTCTTATGTCTCATTATTTTTGTTATTTAGTCGATAAACATCGCACCGTAGTTTGCAATTTGGGACCGAGATAATGTATAATTTTATTACAATTTCATCCGACCTTCTCTGCCTACGAATATTTCATAAAAGAAAAGGAAACACTGTATTATTTCAGTCAATAACGATGTTTCTCGGACTCGCGTCTTTTAGGGAAACTTTCCAAAGACCCACACATCTAATCACTCAATTCCGAACAGCAAAAACGTATCCTATTCTCGGCTTACAAAGGGACTAAAATAAATGACGATTCCTTCCTTCTAGGACCAGATACCAGAAATTTCCCGTAAGGTAAAATAGGCTTCCGAATAGGTGGGTTCGGATATGCGAGCAAAAATTAATTATCATTGAAAAATTGTAACATCGATTCGTATAACATATTTGTAAACGTTCCCGTTAAAATAAAAATATGTAATGACTGTAATTATCAAACTAAAGTTCTGCCTATCGAAAAATCGACAAAAGGGTTTCTAATTGGTTTGACGTCACAAGCCTAGTACAAGCTCCGCATTGACTCGATAACCACGCGGGAAGCACGCAGGATTAAATATAATTAACTAACTGTTAATTTAGCTTGTGTTTATTAAAATTTCATAGTTCATATAATGCAGGAAAGATATCACAAAGCCGATTCGCATAATTTATCAGTAGTAAATGTACAAATGGTATATCATCACCTACTCGTCATAATTTTGTGCAACGTAAAATAAGAGTCAAAAGATATCTACTGTAAATAGTGGGATAAATTGGTGCAACATAATGTCAAGCAAGTGACATAAAAATCATTAGAATTTGTGGATATCTGCATAGTGTATTAACATAATTCTATATGTCATGCCTATTTAAGTCATCTAACTCAATATTATATAAAGCGGGGTGGTTATTAAAGAAATATTTTACATCTTGTCATCAATCAGTGTTTATTTTACCCCAATCGAACCCACAGCTCGAATATAAAAACTTATATCCGCACGGCGCTATTTGGAATGCGACGTTGTAACAGTTCACATAAACATGGTAACCGTTTTCTATGTAATATGGAAATAGGTCCTTGTCTTTATAAAATTTGATCCTTAAACAGGTATTAAATATGTGTATATGAATAACTAGCACTTGGTAAATTCGTAATAATATTTTTAGGAAGTTGTTTAATTTTATGAATCGTAGGCAACAAACTTGGCAACTATTAAGTCTCTCGACTACCAAACTCACCGACATACATACACTGTAAAAAAGGCAAAGAGGGCAGGTAACGATGCAACTTAGATTATTACTTGTTTACTTTGCTGGCAGTGCAGGACAGTGCTTTTACTTACTACTTTGTTGTGTAAATGTTCAAACTGAGGACCGCCCGCTTCCATACAAGAATAAAGATCTTGTTGAGAATTTCCGGAATGATTTGACGGCATTCGTCGACGATTATTTGACGCAAATCTTGCAACGACGCTTGCTGTGTTTTATAGATTTTACTTTTTAGGTATCCCCACAAAAAAAAATCATGGGCGATAAATCCGGTGATCGTTGAGGTCACTCAATGCTGTCTCTTCTCCCAATCCAATTCTGTGGAAAACGTTGGTCCAAATACTGACGGATAATTAACGAATAATGCGGAGGAGCACCGTCCTGTTGAAAAATCAAATGATCTTCATCATACTCTGGAACATTTTCAATAATATCAGTCAAGGCAGAGTCAATAGCGTCTTCCAGTAATTGCAAATACATTTGGCCAGTCAAATTACCAGGTAGAAAAAAATAACCCATTACGATTTACCGTCCCGTTCAGGAAAAAACTGCATTCATCAGAAAAACAGATGTTAGAAAGGAACTGTGGATCGTTCCCTGCTCGCTCACTCATTATTTCGCAAAATTGCAAACGGCGGTCATAATCATCCTAATGAAGTTCCTGGATTAAATGTATTTTGTATGGATAAAATGTATTCTTCTTCAAAATGGTTTGTAAGCTAGTTCGATTGATCCCAGACACAGATGCCAGCTGCCTCGTAGTTAATGTAGGATCAAGATGATCTTGTCCCAAAACTGCAACTTAGCTTCAGCAGCTTCATTAACAATAGGTTTTTCAATTTCTCGTTTTTTATTGGCTACGTTCCCTGTCTCTTCAAATTTTTTTTTACTATAGAACATACTTCCTCCTGACATGTCGATTTTGATGTTCATTAAATAGCTGAGTTGTTCTATTCGCACATTTATTGTTTATAAAGTAAAGTGAAATGATATCTACCCTTTCCGGTAGTAATAAGCTTAAGTATTAGTTTTATTGGATTATAGTAAGGCTTTTGACAGAAAAAACCATCAACTTCTCTTAGCCATTTTTCAAGAAAATCCAATCAAGTTAATGGAACAGTACGTCACTGAAAGGTACCAAAGAGTTATTCTTAATGGTAAACATTCTGATGTATTAGCAACTAATATGGGCGTTCCTCAAGGCTCGATTTTGGGTCCATTTTTATTTACTTTATATATAGCTGAATTTCATCAAGTTTTAAAATATTGTAACGCTCATTTCTATGCCGATGATACCTAAGTATATTATTCCTTCGACGAAAATAATATTTTCCATGCTTGCCGCCTTATTAATGATGGCATTACATCTCTTATTGATATATCTAATCAATTTGGACTGTCACTAAATCCAAGGTTATGCTTTTTGGCAAAATATATTCACGTAATAGGTGCACTGATAATGTAAATATTGAAATTAATGGCGATCATCTTGATTTGACTACGGTATCAATAAACTTGGGGCTAATTATTGATATAGATCTTCATTTTACAGAACATGTAAATTTTATTGTAAAAAAGGCTTTCTCTAACTTAAAATTGATTTATTCCAGAAAGTAAGTATGTTAAGTAAACAAACAAAGAAATATTTGTGCGAAGCATTAGTATTATCTCATATAAATTATCTAATTGTTGTTTATTACTCTTTTTTAAGTCCGATGCTAAGCGTTCGTAAATTATACAAAATAGCTGTATTCGTTTAATTTGTGAACTACACAAGTATGACCCGTCTTTGAAAGAAATTGGTTGACTCGATATCAAAAATAGACATTATCTATATAGCTGTTATTTTTTTCATAAGATTATTTCTTCTCAAACCCCCACCTTATCTCTATAGTAATAACTATTTATGATATACGTGTTAAAAGTAAGATTTTATTTTGTGAGTGAAGATGATTAAAAAACGAGCGTAGCGAATTTTTTAACTTCACAGACAAAATAAAATCACTTTTAATACGTATATCATACACTATTTTTTCTACAAAACAATCGAAAGAACTTTAAACTCAATAAAAATAAGAAATCAAAAAATACCACACAGATCGCAATGTTTATGAACCAAAATTTTCGTAACAACCAGTGCTGTTGTTAGTTACGGAGAAAACGCAAAAATATTGACAGCATTTTCTAGTAATATTAAGTATAATGAATAATCTCGATAATGAGCGTAACGAATCCATCCCTGCTGAAATCGAAGAAGCCGCCAGTCGAGCAACATTGGAATTATTGCCGGCGAAATCAAAGGAACAGTACGAAATTGCTTATAGACGCTTTTCGGAATGGTGCAACATTAAAAAGGTCCATGGGAAATGTAACGAAAGTATTTTACTGGCATATTTTGAGGAAAAAGCCAAGATATGGAAATCGTCAACACTGTGGTCAAATTATTCCATGATCAAAACTATGTTAAAAATAAAGCAAGATCAAGATATAAGCAAACATTATAAACTTATTGCTTTTTTAAAACGGAAGGGTGAAGGATATCAAACAAAAAAGTCAAAAGTTTTGACGAAGACGCATATCGACAAATTTCTCACAGAAGCAGAAGACGAAAAGTATCTGATGATGAAAGTCGCAGCAATAGTGGGTGTCTTCGGGGCGTGTCGCGCGGGAGGAATTGTGTCAGATGACCATCGACAATATCGAATATTTGGGCACTTCGGTTGTTGTGATACCAGATACTAAAACGAAAGTGCCTCGGACTTTCAGTGTTGTTGGTGAATTCTATTTAAACTTTTTTAGAAAGTATATGGCACTCCGGCCACCCAACGCTGACCATAGACGACTTTTTATTAAATATATGAAGAATAAATGTGTGAAGAATCCAGTCGGAATTAACATGTTTGGTAAAATGCCTGCCGACATTGCAGAGTTCTTGAATCTACCAAATCCTCAACTCTACACCGGACACTGTTTTCGTCGTTCATCGGCGACATTGTTAGCAGATTCTGGTGCAAATCTTACTACCGTCAAGAGACATGGAGGATGGAAATCTTCGACG
This sequence comes from Monochamus alternatus, assembly GCA_037114965.1. Taxonomy (NCBI): domain Eukaryota; kingdom Metazoa; phylum Arthropoda; class Insecta; order Coleoptera; family Cerambycidae; genus Monochamus; species Monochamus alternatus. The sequence continues at coordinate 112,617,337 of CM073426.1, read as the reverse complement.
GTAGCTGAAGGCTACATTGAAAATTCACTGGAACAGAAGAAGGAAATTGCATGCCAAATACTTCCTGCTGCAACTACTAGCAAGACCACCAGTACTACCAGTAGTATTTCTACAGAAAATAGATGTGTCATACATGTTGACAGTAAAACCAACTTAAGTATGATGACTCCGCAGGGAATTACAATTTCAAATTGTTCTAATTTTACTATAAATGTTAATAGTAATAACTAGTTAAAATATTGGTTTGTACTTATTTAAAATAAAAAGTTGTTCATGTGTTTGTTAAAACGTTTTATTAATTTTCAAAACAAAATTTAAATAAACTTTGATTTACTTTTAACACTAGTGTTAAAAGTAACTTACTTTTAACACGCGTGTCAAAAAATGACATTTTTAACATCAAAAATGCCAATTAAAAGGCCCACTTTTAACAGTTTTGTAGAAAATAGCTATTTATGATATACGTGTTAAAAGTAAGATTTTATTTTGTGAGTGAAGATGATTAAAAAACGAGCGTAGCGAGTTTTTTAACTTCACGAACAAAATAAAATCACTTTTAACACGTATATCATACACTATTTTTCTACAAAACAATCGGAAGAACTTTAAACTCAATGAAAATAAGAAATCAAAAAATACCACACAGATCGCAATGTTTATGAACCAAAATTGTCGTAGCAACCAGTGCTTTTGATTTACTTTTAACACGCGTGTCAAAAAATAACATTTTTAACATCAAAAATGACAATTAAAAAGCCCACTTTTAACAGTTTTGTAGAAAAAATTACTTATAGAACGGATGTCCATCATTTAAATATGAGGTATACATTTACTATAACAATTCCTAAACACAAAGCTAATAGTTTTCGGTCAGGATTTTCATATCAAATTACAACTTTATGGAATAAAATACCGTTTACTTTTATACAATTTTCTTATATATAAAAAAATAGAATTGAAGGGCAGAGGTTCTAACCTCTGAACTATGCCTTTTACTAAAATATTATTTTCATATTTATTTGCATTTCATTCATTACTTAATGGTAATAAATGCATTATTTATTATTATTATCTCTCTTCCCGTGACTAACCGCTTTCACACTAAAAGCGTAGGGTTACTAAAAAAGTGTTACCGGTATCTCAACAGTTACTAAAAATTGCCGAAAATGCCTATTATTGCCGTTTTCTGGAAGAGAGCATGATTTATCCCGTCGGCGGAGCTCCTCGGCAGCGATAGCTGGCTGGATCCAGGAATAGAGCTGGAGCGCGTCCCTGCGGTCGTCCTGGCAACTGGGCCAGCGACACCGCCGGTCGGCCCATTGACGTCCACGCGACCCGCGACCTTCACCTCGGAAAGCTCTCTCTCACGCAATCTCGATAAAGCCCAGCTAGCGCCGGTAAATTCGACCCGATCCTTGCTCAATTTCCTGTCACTTGGGAGCCGTCGAAAAAATGGGGCGGCTGCGACTTTCACAAGTGCTCATTTGATGGTCCGCTAAAGCGTCAAATTTAAATTTTATTTACTATACTACAGACGTTTTTTTCATTTTGAGATATGAGATACGGCTAACATATTTTAACGAAATATACACAAAGAGAAATATATATAGTAAAGTTTTACCCCAACGGGAAATATTTAGGACTTACAAAGAATTTAGAAATGAAAAGTCTTTAAATCTTTATATTATGCATATATTTATAGCAGATTCCACTTTGCCTGTATCAATTGGAATCTTATTATAACATCTACAAATTAAGATTGAACAGAACAAATTTATTCGTTATCTTAACCTCAGAGTCAATGGTACGTATAATGTTGATGACATATCCATCGCAAAACAACAGTTCCCATTAGAACATAAGAGGATTCACGCAGATTTTATGACCTTATTTAAGTTATTAAATAGTCTATTAGATTGTCCCTTCTTAATTTCGTTGTTAAATTTTCATGTACCTTCTATAATACTAAAATGGTTAATTTATTTAATATATTAACCCAATATACCAATCTCGGTTTAAATGATTCATTATTTAGAATGACTGAATGACTGTGAATTATAATAGTTACATTGCCGATTCAGATTTTAACATTTTCAATACTACTATTAGTAGGTGATATATAAGTGGTCTGCTATTTCCTGCTCGGCCTAAGCGGCTCGAATTGCAGAAAACGACCTACATTACAGCAGGTACTTCAATGCAAACCTCTCGCCCTGGGCGGCGCGTCGTTAAATCTATAAACGATACTGCAGGAAACAACTACTCCGCGGACTAATGCCACGACCGGCATTTGTATTTGTACGTAATGGTATAATGTAACACATTTTCCATTTGCCTGGTGAAATGCACTTTCTATGCCCATTTTGCTAGTGTATTTTGCAACTTCTAAATGTCCGCACTGTGTCGTCCGAAAGTATAGAACGATTTCCATACCATTGAAATAAGGGTATGTAGTTTAAGTGGTATGTGGTGGTACTTACCCAACAGTATTGTCACCGTAATTGTCACGAGCGGATCTATATTGTAAACAAAGGAATAAGTTACGTTTAACAATACCGTTAGTTCACTACATCACCACTAATAATTATAGCATTACCTCCACTGTATTTTATGTATCTATAACCCACAACCCACAAATGTCACAAAAACGCAAAAATGGAAGAAATAAACGCCTGAACGGCGTCGTACCATCACACCAATCATATCACGTTTTCGGCCAAGTGGTTTTGTCAGACTGAATCAAACAAGCAGTACGAAAAGCGAACAATACTTTGAAAATGCATGAAAGAAACATCGAGTCGAGTGCAATCGCTGGGCATATGCGTATAGTGCTTGGCCACGTCTCTTTCCACGCGGTGAAGTTTTGTAATTAATTTTAAGGGTACTAAACGTGCGAATAAAATTATAATATTTTAGATTCATTATTTTTTACTTGTACTTTTTATATATGAAACAACAAATGCTGAACTAGCCTATTAATCACAGTAAAGTGAAGATGTAGTTATTCTTCATCTCTATCATTTATATTATTTAGCTATCCAGTTTAATTTAAGACCTCCTTGGTACACGCACATGCCGATACATATATATTTTAATAAATCAGATAATCGAACGACCGCAACCACTGAAAATATTCTAAAACAGTTCAGTAAATTATGTAACATACTCTACCTTTCCCGTTTTATGAGACAGTTTGGAACGTAACCGTGCTGTGTATTCCACAGCAGCCGTCGATGGTCATTAAAGTTCCTCTGATTCTAAAGACATTTAGCATCCAGAGAGGCAGGACCATTAAAATAAACATATGTACCCAATAATATTATCGCAAAGGCTATTCACATTGATCAAGTTTAAAATAGTTCAGATTTAATTTTTATATTTAGTGTAGGTACGTTTATCTACTATTAATATTAATATTTAGTTTGTATTAATAAGTTGGTGCTGGTAGGTAAGTATAGATAAAAAATATTTGTCATTATAATTTTACAATATTTTTTCAGTAGATTTAGCATATATGTATTTTAATTTAAACTAAACAACTATGTCACTATACGCATACGCCTAGCAGTTGCGCTCGACTCGATGCTTGTTAAATGTATTTTCGGAGCATTGTTCGTATTGCGAACTGCTTGTTTGATGGTCCAGTCAAGCGATCATCGACAATCGATGCCCAAACATTTAAGGAAATGCGTTGTTGGAAATGATCTCGTCGATCAAAATTCTAAACATGAGTATTATGAATGTTATACATACCAATCCGTGTAAAAATAGCTTCATCTGCAACTAACATATCAACTGCAAATCTGGGATTTTGAGCATTTTGTTGCAGCAATCATTCACAAAATCAAATTCGATCAATAATCTCTTGGTATTAATACTTGGACACGCCGTACATGGTACGTATATAACTGAGCCTCGTATATGATACGCCACACTGATAATTGGGACATTCCTTGCACTTGTTGAGCGATTTACCTTGTAAAATATGTCGCTCAACTGCTGCAATATGCCGTGAATGCCCAGAACTTCCATCTTTTCCACGATTCGGTTGCAAATTTCTGGTGTCACGCCTGTGTTGCACCACCGTGGTAAAAGTAGCTGAATTTGCCACATGTCTACCAGGAAATCGTCCTGCGTACAGACAAGAAGCTGCTAAAGATTTTTATCAACTTCGAGTTGCCATACACGTAAGCCATTTTTGACACTTGAAAAACTTATGTAAACACTATCGTAAAAACGTTAATACTAAAATTGAATTTTCACCTGGGGCTACACTGTATACAGTAAAGTATAAAAAATAGAAAACGTACAAGGTAAAAATCACACTAAACTCTGAACGGCTACGAATATTTTACACATAATTTAGCACAGTATAAAACAATACCTGCCACCAACTCCTGCCCTGTACCGCTCAAATTAAGCTGCCACAAATTTAAAGTAATAAGTTTACAATGTCTAGGTTGTTGCTTGTCTCTGTCTTGCACTAGGAATTTAAAAACAGCATAGATACGTCTAAGCAAAGTTTACTGAATAAATATAAGTTATACCACTCTCTGTCGGCACTTTGATGTTTTGAGATTAAAGCCGTACCGCCGCACATAAATACTGTCGCAAAAATGGCCAAGTACGAGGGAGTTAAAAAAGTAGTTTCTTTCCAATTGGGAGATATTTATATACGAGGGATATTCTAAAAGTAAGGCTGCTTATTGTATAAATAAAATGTTTGTAATATAATAAATATAAATTTTATAAAATGATTATAGGTAAATATATAAAGTTTTGTTAGTTAATTTTGGAAGTAGTATATTCACTAGTAAATTTTAAAATAAAATATATACGTACTCTACTATATAAGAAATAATGTAGCCATGAGGAAAATTTGTAATAAAATGTTAATTTAAATATTTAAAAAAACAATATACATTATTTTAAAACTAAAATAGGAAATAATATAATCTATATTGTTTAGAAGTTACAAATGCTGCAGTATAGATTTTTACTTGCTCTTTTAATGCAACTTTTCTTGGGCTCCTACACTAAAGTGTTTGTGACGTTTGGCAGTCTTGATCTGAAATATAATAAAATTCTTGTTTTGTAATTTAATAAGCTATAATAATATGTTATTTTCAGTAAAAAAAATACTCTAATGAAAACCCAATGTATAAGTATGTGCAGGTCATTTTTTAGTACTTAATATTATTTTAGTGATTTGGGTATTTCTATAGATATATTAATTAATTTGAGACAAATTGTTTTAATTTATTTAAAGATGTTACTGTACATACCATTTTTATTATATACTGTTTGTGCACAGGCACCACTTGACAATATCACAATTGTTTTGAAAGTATGAAATTCATCTTAAAATTTTGGCGCCATAATAGTTTTGGTATTATCAGAAACTCTGATTGAACCAAAAATGCTTGAGTGTAAAATTTACATGACACAATTAAGTAGGTATCTACTTACATAATTATTGCATATTACACTTTTTTTAAATTAGTACCAGTACAAAGAACTTACTTGTTGGTTCATACAAAAACAATGTTTGATGTTTCATTTGGAAAATGTTTGCTCCAAATTCTAATTTTTTTATAGTATTGATCAGGACAATCGTTCAAACGAAGATTCTAATTTTTATCGACGTACCGCGTAAAATATTATATCGTAACCTATTTCTTTATATTAGTTGATGAAATATAAAATACATACCTTGGATATTAGAAAAAGGAAAAACCACGTCTTGAGGGACAATTATTCACAGTACAATATTATCACGTGCATTTTTAGAAAGAAAATAAAATAAACACTAACAGATATTCAAGGTTTTTTTGTTTCACACTATATCGATGGCTCTCAACACGTTACAGTTCTGCCGTCGGCCACCGTGTAGGATCCTGGGTACCGAACGGTCCCCGAGACGGGTGAGGAGAGCGGAATTGGTAGGGCGGGGCGTGTTCGAGAGTGAAACAACTTATTTATTCTGTAAACTTTGGTCTAAGAGAGATGGTTACAATTGCTTTCTTGATGGTCCAGCCTCCATCAGCTGTGTTGTCTAATGGTTTAGAGAGTATTCTGCGCGTCCTATGTCTACCATAATCCGCAAAATTATCTCTTAATGTCCCTGTATCTAACAAGTGACGATACCTAGATTGATAAAAATATTTCTTCACTAGGTACCACACGATCGGGTAGGTAATGGTTTCTTAGATAGATTAGCATGTTTTTTAAAAAAATTCAATAGCTCAAAAGCTGCTCGCTAAACGACAAATGCGCAAAGGGTTTTTTTGCTCTAAAATAAATGAGGTTCGTAGAAATAAAATATAAACCACAATAAAAATCAATGGTGCAGATTTTCTGGTCATAAATCAATAGGTATTTCCCCATATCTACGCCCCTGGAAATGCAATTGATTAAACCAAATTATATGACCTACGTATCATAAATGTACTGGACCAAATTTAAACGATTCCCAGTTATAAATTTAGAAATTATCAATCAAAATCATGTTTTATTATTATTTTTTTTTACAGCCTTTATTTCGAAAATGAAGCAGTTGCAGACCTAGGTTTATAGGAATTTATATTCGTATACACAGAAACAGTTATCTATAGAAATAAGCGGTATTATACAGACACTTATCGACAAGAAAACGTTTAAAATTATATTTAAAGCTCTTCTCATTTAGAACAATTTTAAATGTTCGGTAAGATTATTGAACATCTTAACCCCAATGCAACTAGGGACCTTAAAAGACAAATTAACTCTAGAGTAAGGGAGATAAATAATTTTTTGCTCTAGTATTAAAATTAGTAACAAATTTCTATGAAGACACAGATCTCATAAACATATAGACTATAAAGTAAGAATTTTAAATTTTCTGAAGATATCACTACATGAATGTGTGCTGGGAACATTAGCAATGCAATGCAGTATTCGCTTCTGCGAATTTCTCCAAAAGCCAATCCCATATCTCAATCTGCACTCTATCTGTGCATAATATTATATTATCAAATGGTCACTACTAAGTACACTTTTTATACTAGAAACAGATAACAGATGGAAGCCAGTTTAGATGAGAAAAATTCACAATGAAATTTCCAATTCAAACACGAGCAGAGCAAGCCCAAAAATGTACAGGAATCCACATTACGAACTATAAATTCCACATTATCATCAAGAGAAAGTGTTAGGTTATCAATTTGTTTCTGAGATATATGAAATCCCAAAATTTATGTTTTATCCGAATTAAAGTATGAGATATTTTGAAACCATTTAATTAAATTTGAGATTCTATGTTAGCATTTGTGTTGTAGAGTACTGTAAGATTTATCAGATATTATAAGTATCATCTGCATGGAGAGTAAAATGTGTGTCACTAAATGATTTAGTTATATCATTGCTATATAAAATAAAGAGGACAGGGCTCAAGACATAGTCCTGGGGCACTCCCATTTCCAAATTAACTAAATTCAAGTTATACGTGTCAATATTGTCACTGCTCAAATGATTTATACTCACATATTGTTTGCGTTGCTTTAGGAAAGACATTGTCCAATCTTGTGACATTCCCCTGATTCCATAATCATATAGCTATTCATATAAGTTAACTGTAACACTTAGTAAATAATATAAGGGAATAACAATAACAAGAAATAAATTAAATGAAAAATCCTCAGACAAATATTTAGGGTTCTATTAAAAAAAACTTTCGTTTTTTTAAGCATTTGTTTTCTCGAACATATGCCTTTTTTGGTAGAATAGCGACCAAAGGGTGCAAAGTTAATACACAGCTTTCCCAATTTGTAATCACTGACAACCAATCTAGTACATCGAGCTAAACAGCAGGGTGAGTTTTGAATACATTGTTATAAATTGTACTAATTTATTGCTTATTTTCTGCGTAATTTATTTTATTACGTTTAACATGATGCGGACGCAGGAAAGCCTGCGGTTCTAATTCTCCTTGTATATTGGTTTATTGTCTTGGCATTAGGAATTTGGGAACAACGTACTATCGTTTGCAATAATAATGACACTACCTTAATCAGTTTTTAAACAACTGGAAGTTCTGAGTAGATATTTCATTGGATCTCTATTGATAAATGGAACAACTAAGTACTAATGTTGAATGTTGAAAGTAGATTTCATTATCAATACGTCAGCAGTTCGAAATAAATAGCCAAATTCATTTTAGAGTGTGTCAATAATATTGAAAACGATTGTACGTCTAGGATGCAATACTGGACAATAATTGCATTTTTGATTTATTAACGGTCAGTTCACAAAAAATTCAGCGGGACACGTGCGCTCCCACCGTTATCTTAGTCAATCAATCAGGGTAGTCCGAGGCGGAGCGTGGATAATATAGTTGATAGTTGATAGGGAATGTGTGTAACTTTGTTATTTGTATTGGAAATAACTAGTTAGCCAAAGGTGTATACAGAGAACCAGTCGAATTTACCGGCGGCTTAGGCAACACACCTTACCTGGCTGTTCCATATCTTCTGTCCGCACGTCTCCATCGCCGCCAGCGTACCCGGGGAAGCACCGGAGGCCGGTAGTCGATAACATAAATATTTAGATGGGTTTGGCAAACTTTATTTGCTGGTACGGGCTTTCATGCATTGATTAATGAACTGTAATGGGCAGCTTAACGGATTGCTTACGTGGCCGCGGCCGCACAAGAAAATTTGAATGAATGATTAACTCGTTCCCAAGGAAATCTGCCTTTCCAGAGCGCGGAAAAGTGTATACCCCTGGGTTCGTGATGAGGCACATCCAGTTCCTTAAAGTTACGTCGGGCAATAATGGATAAAGGAGATCTAATGAAATATTTATTTAGTTTTTCATTGAAGCAAGAGTTGTGTAAGCTAAATATAGGGTAGAAGGTCGTACACATCGAGATCCGTATGAATAAATTTCTTTCTACAAACGCAAGTCAACGTTGTTTCAGGATACTTGCTCGACTGGTAGCGGCTTGTCGTTTTGAGAAAATTTTAATTTCTTTCTTAAAATACCCCCAAGCAGTGAAACTTAGTTTTATAAGATTTTAGGATAATTTTAATTAACATAAAATATCAACGTTTCATTGTTTTATTACAGCATTTTTAAGGGTGGAATAAAATTTTCACAGAAATTATAAGGTATGTTCACTAATTTTTAACTTACAATTTCATAAATGTTAGAAGTGTAACAAGTAATTGTCATAAGTGATTAAAAAATTTAAAATACACAATGTAAGTACATTGTATATTAATAGAATAATAAAAATATATACCTTGCTTAACTAACAATACAAATTAGAAGTTGCTCAATTAATTTCAGATACATACATCATGCATCATAGTTGTTGACCAATCTTCAATTAAAATCATAAGAATCTTTTCTACAGAACATTATTAGAATCATCTATATGGGGTGATTTAGAATTTATCCGAAAATAATATGGGAATGTTCAACATACATGTATAAATATGGTATTGAAAAAAAAATTGAATATGCGCTTCCTGAAAACTATTTAAACATATTTAATTGCACGCTGCTGAAATCTGGCCTACTGTAATGGAGTGACAATACAAACTGGTGATGTCATATATCGCACGAGAAAACCTTCGAAGTTTTGTAAGGCTCACTACAGACTATGCGCGAATTCGCGATTCGCGATATGCGAGGAATTCGCGAATACGATGCACGAATTATTTACAAACCATGCATCGCGAATTCACGCATAAACGGGCCACACAATATACGATTTGTCGTACTACAGGTTGTACAACACGAAGTTGATTCGACCGTTGGAACAACGGTTGGATAGTTAGTGGCGTTGTAGTACAACGTGCAGTACGACGCGGTCGTATCGTACGGCAGTACAGCATGCAGAAAATCTGTAGTACAACGCGGTAGTACATACGACCAGATTGGATAGTTTGTGTGCAAGCGTAACTTGTCGAAACCATATCGCTCGATGCAAATATACGAAATGTAAAAATAAAAATGGAAAATAATGAGAAGTTTTGGTCAGAATTTATTGAAATATATCGTAATCATACATATTTGTGGGATGTAAAAAGTAACGAATACTTAAATAAACATAAAAGAAATGCAAGTTATGAGATTGTGTTAGAAAAATTAAAAGAATATGCTACAGTGGAAACGTTGAAAAAGAAAATTAATAACATGCAGACTGCGTTTAGACGATAGTTGAAAAAGGTAAGAAAAATTAATAACAAAATTTTTTGTCAAAAAAAAATCGAGCATGTCACTACAGAGATATTGGTGCCTTTCTAATTATATGGAAATACTTATTTGCCAATATCTCGCAAACAGTAAAAGATAAAACCTTTACATGTTTATATATCAATGCTACCAGTGGGGAATTGGGAATCTGTTGGTTCATTGGCACTTAGTTCACGTAATAAGTTCATATGTCAGTGGGAGTACAGTTGCCGTTGTTGCAATCAATTTTTGCACCATTTTCTTTTTTTTTTTGGGTGGTTCTTCATCTTAATTTAACAATACTACCACAATTGCAGCTTCTGCTCCTTTTGGCAAAGATAATGTCATCGTGAAGACGATAAAATAATAACTGCAAAACGATTTGTTATACAACACATACTAAATAGTAGTTTTAGTGGGCAAAAGTGAATCCAATCTGTCGTTCCGACGGTCGAATCAACTTGGTGTACAACCTGTAGTACTATGACTCGTATTAATGTGTGGTCCGTTTTTCTATCCAACCGTCGATCCAACGGTCGTATCAACTTGGTATTGTACAACCTGTAGTACGATGAATCGTATAAAGTGTGGCCCGTTTTAGTCGGTAGCGGGCCTAATTAGACCAACACCGGCGCAAAAAAGATTTGTAGCGTTTTTACTTTAAAATAAACTTAAAGATAGATAGGCCTGACCAGTGACGTGTCTTTAAAATGAATAAAACTTTGTTACACTCATTTTTAAGAAGACGTTTTATCTTTAACACAGTGCCAGTGACTGGAACAATCTATGTTCGTGAGGCCGTTATGTAGTTAACTGTACATTTTCTTCTTTCCAGTGTCTGGCAGGCAATTTTCCAACTAGCACCATAGTAAACTAACTGAAACTGGAACTGGACTTGTATAAATAACTTCATAAAACAGAGTTACAGCACTGCTACGTATGCTCAACTATTTTTGGTTACTTTACAGTTATGCGATTTCTAAGTAGCTCTCCTGGTTTTATAGTTACCAGTGAAACAACGTCTTCATAACTTGAAAATGGCAAATGATTGTCACGATATTCAGGGAACCTTAATTGTTTGTTTAAAGTTGTGAAACTTGTAAGTATATTTATTAGGCCAAACTACGTTATTGCTGCTTGCAGAACTATTTAGCAGTATCACGAACATTAATTACAAAGTGCGTAATTTTCAGTATTATCGATAAATGTCAATATTATCGATATTATCGTTATAGTAACTACAATATCGGTAGCTACCGATTACGAAACCCTAGAAGGGCCATGTCTACAATTTTTTAGTTTATACTTTAATCTCTGAATCCATACTTTCAACTCTGAATTCAGACTTTAAACTCTAAATTCAAACTTTAATATCTGAATTCATACTTTTATCTCTGAATTAATACTTCAGTCTCTGAATTCAGACTTTAATCTTTGAACTTACACTGCTAACAAAATTATGGGACAAGTCGTAGCACTCAGAGCTTTCTAGATAGAAAATTGAGATTTAGAGGACATAATATACAGGGGAAATAAAACTTTACGATACTTGCCATCAACTATAAAATTTTACTACACCCTATATAATTTTACTGTTTTTGATTATAGAGACGATTTAAGGTGCGACTGTACTTGTTTGGGAAATGATTTAGACCACTTAATTTCCTTGGATCTATTTTTATTTCTGGATCTAGATTGCCGTGATGTGCTAACACCAATTTCCTGATTAAATTTGATTGTACCATTGTCATGAATAGTATTATTTAAGTACTGGGTGTCTAAATAAAGTTGTACCTTTGAATTAAATCTGAAATGCCTATAGCAAACAGCCGCAGTTAGTCGTCAGCGGTGCCACTATTTACATACTGGTTTCGAACTGGTTAATTCTTATCAGTATATCACAAATGAAGCCAATAACTCGCAACCTATATATATATATATAGTTCTATAACATGTTTCCATAAGGACTGACAAATAACGATAAATTATCGATAATATCGGCTTATTTTATTTATTGATAATCGATAGTTCCAGACCGTTATCGCCTATCCCTACTGCTGGTAGCTTCAACTTGCATACCGACTGAGATTATTCAAATTAGCCATAAATAGAAACATTGTGGTGTTAAAATTATCAGTAGATCGACACATTGATGTTCTAATTTAATTTGCATGCTCAAATTGGTGGTATTCAGTCTCAACAGTACGAAACATAAACGATAAAATATGAACTGCTTCAACACAATAAGACAACAGTACGAAACATGAACGTCTGAATAAATGATAAATATTTATTGCTTCAACGCAATAACAAACAAAGTAAATCACCTTACTATTATCGTAAATTGTTGTGGGTATGTTGATCATATTTTGAGACGCTTCTGTGGAGCTGCCCAAATTACTATAATTTGCTTTCTATTATAAATAGATGCCAAATCTATTTTTAAGCGCCATACTTTTTAATTATAATTATGTCTGGCGAAATCCTCAAAGTTAATGCCCACACGAATACGCTACGAACGAACGCGTATTTATAACACTTTACGTTGGCAATTATTGCTGTTGGAGTGAAGGACTATATTTAGAGGATTCATAACAGCGGTAGAATCAATTCATAATGAGATCTTTGCTGACTGCAACTTGCAAATATTGTAAATTATGGCGGTAACAAAAATAGGAAAATATGGTAACCTCTACCCTACTTGTACTCATTTAGCATTATTCCAATGCATTATTTCATCTATTCAGGGTTTCCTCTCACCTGGAAAACCTTGAAAACCTGGAAAAGTGAGGGAATTCGTTTTAAGCGTAATAAAGTCAGGGACTTTATAAATATGGCGTAAAAGTCAGGGAATTTTTAAATATATTTACAACAGCCAGGGAATTTTAAAATTAATTGAAATTGAAATTATTTTTTTTTAATTTACTTCTGTTTTATATCTATTTTACAACATGTTCCAAATCCAATTACTATGTATTCATGCCAAAGAATAGATATTTTGTTACAATATTTTGAGTTATTTTTTTTAATAATGTGTCATGGAAAACCTGGAAAAGTCAGGGAATTTAACATGAATTTAAAAGAGAGAACCCTGCTATTGCAAATTCGGAAAACACTCAAGATCCAGTAGTTATACAAAAGGACATAACATTCAGGTAATTATTTAGTGCTGAAATGAAATGAATACTGAACTGTAGTTCGTGTCTACAAAACGTGATTATTACAAGTAGCATTTTAAAAAAGGTAGCAGGGCGTTTTATTCTACACGGATATAAAATATATTTTGTCAAATAAATATAGTTAATTGAAATATATATGTAATTTAATTAATATATATGCTTGCTTCTCAACGTAATATTTATTCAAATGGAAATAAGAAATGCTCAGTTCCATTATACATTTTAATCAAATTAATGTAGATACAATGTTTAACATGACAAATCCAAATTATTATATTATACATATTGAATTAAAGATATAAAAATTCTTGATTTGAGTATCGGTTAAAACAAATTTGTTGTTTAAATAAATAAAAATAGTAAATTTATTAAAAACATTATTCCCTAAACTAAAAAAAATAATATAATAATAATTTTGTTCAATTTTAAAATATAACCAATCACGGAAAAGCGGGCGCATTGGTGCATCTTCAATGGAAGTTTCTAGTTTTTCCTATGAGAATGTCATGTTGCTCTTTCTCTCATACTCTTTGTAATATCAACTATTATCACGGACAGAATCACATTTTCACTATACGTTATGCAATCATTTTGATGCATAAAATTCACATAATTATGTAAAATATTTAAGTATTTTTAAATTTTGCAGTGAATTGTATCACTATTGTTGATAGCTTACTTTTAATATTATATTATACAAAATTGTGCAATTTTGAAAAGACAAAATATTTGCACGATTTTTATTAATATGCACAAATAAATTATTGCTTTAAAAGCACAATTTTCACATATATTATTTTTGGCATCAGTAATTGTTATTTTATTGAGTAGCTAGTGACCACTAGATGTAGACACTTACATCTCGCGTATTCCTATCCATCTGTCGGTTATGACGCAGGTGAACATCAGCCAACAGCTCGAAACCAATAAATGTCTGGTGGCTCCGTTGTTGACAACTGACTGTGGTTGTTTTTCAAGATACAGGGAACAGCCTAGTATTTGCATAGTGCACAAATTACGTTTAGTTTCAAGTGAAATGGTAATTACTTTAATTGGTAAAACGTAATTTATGATATTCTAAACAACAATAATATTTTCTACTTTTAAGTTTTCCTTGTCTTTAAATTAAAAGCTATCAATTGTTAATTTAATTTATACTAGTAATCAAATAAAAGTTAAAATTTATTAGTACAACAAAATAATTTGTTAAAATAATAAAATATTGCCTTGCTATGAGTAATGAAATAGTCTTGAACTTTCATATTTTTAAAGTAAATGTTGAATGAAATTCGGTACCCTTATATGGGTCAACATAAGCTTTCCAATGGAGATGGAAACAAAATTCGCCTACTAGATTTCCCAGTCAACTTTTGATTTTTTTACGGTCGTTATATATACTGACATACCACTGAAAATTAAACAATTTCAGCTATGTGTAATACATGTATATTTGGATATGTTTAGATATATTAAAGTGTCATAATTGTAGTGAAAATACGCTTTTCACCATTGACGTAGAAGTTTAGGGGTTTAAACCCAACATTACGCCACTGGTCTTAGCAGAAAACAGTTAGGTATCTATATAAACATTTTACTTTTTACTACGATTATTGTGTACGTTGGAGTGAAAAATATTTATTTGTTTATTACTAATAAAGGATATATATTGTCTTTACAGTTTAATCCCCTGCATCATGAAAACGGAGTGTCATAGGAAGAAAAATGTTATAAATAGAAAATATTTCTATTCCTTAGTCAAGCTTTGTCCTTTACCAAAGTTAAGAGCGACTAGCGTTTAAATGATAACATTTCCAATTCTTAATTCAAGTCCTATTGATACTCATGAATTAAAACACTGATAATTATTATTATGATTCATTTTTCAGAGATGTTTTGAAAATCAGTACCTAGAATATGACGTATGAAGACGCTACATTATTGGAATAAATAATAATAAAAGGCATTCTTACGTCTTTAAATACGCAAATGGAATATACTCACTTCACAGAATTAGCAAATGGTATTAATCCATTTAAATTTTATTTTTCTTATTCACTGTAACTGTGACATAATGAACTAAACCTAATTTCTAATAAGAATAATGTTTAAGGCATTAATGTTAAGTCATATATAAAATTATTTTAAATGTTATTGAACTTACATCAAACTAAAGACAAAGTCGCATTTGTAAAAACAATTAAAATGAAAAAAAAAATCAATTGGTCAACAATCTTGTACTTACCTATAACCTAAAATGTACAACGAATTATGAGATTTTAAAAAAAATATCCACCAATATATACAGCACTTTCGAAAAGTAACGAATAAATTCATTATTTTTGAAATTGAGAAGTCATCGATAATTTTTTTAAATAGCAACTCCCAATTTTGACTATGCCATTTGAAGAACGTGTCATTCTACATACATAAATCATGAAAAATGATTCTGTTACATAATAAAAATTTCAAGAAAATAATGTTTGAAGATTTTAAAATTTAATTTTCACAATACTGTGCACCTCCCCATTATGCAACACCTGTCCGTAATTATTTAGATGAGCTGTTCCCGAATCGTTGCATAGGGAGGGGGAGGGGGGGCAGACATACCTGATGTTACCACAAAAGTTTGGTAAAATGATAATGAAGTGTATCCTCTTTGGTGTGATACACTTCATTTTTTAAATGTTCGCACAAAAGGAAATCCAAACGATTTAAAGTCAGGAGATCGTAGCGACCATGATATCGGTCCTCCTGGTCCAATCCTTTGGTGTTAATGTTTGGACATGCTGGACCTCTATCTCTTTCACGATTCGGTTTCAAATTTCCCTCGCGTTGCACTGAACTTGCACCCACTGCACACCGCGATAAAAGTAAAGTAGTTGCATTTGGCACATGTTTACCGCGACATTGTTCTGCTAAAGCATTTTCACAGCGTAATAGATTAAAACGATATCCATCAACTCCGAGCTATACTCGCAGCAAGAATTCAGACGACTTCATACGAAAAAATGAATTCATTATATTTTCATCAAAATAGTTAAGAAACTGCAAGTGAAAGTAATAAAACTATATACTACACTACTAAAAGTTTGTATTATATATTGCACTAAATTGAAAAAAAATATTATTTTTAACATGACCAAATATCGAAAATTACGTTGACAATAAAAACAATTGCGTAATGTCGGCCATGACGTAAGACGTCTGAATTCTTGCCGCGAGTATATCACGTAAGCCATTTTTGACACTTGAAAAACTAATGTAAAGACTGGCGTCACAAAAACTTTGGTGCCTACAAAAAGTTATCGGATTTCAATATTTGAAATCGCCTGTTACCTGGGCCACTGCAGTATCTAGCAGTGGCCCAGCGAGGTAAAGTTTGAAAGTACTACAACTTCAATATTTTTTTGTCGGAAATTTTAAGGATTTTACAATTGTTTTTTACAATATTTGCTCCATTTTTCATGACGCATGTGTTCCCAAATTCTTTTAGATGAGTTCTGAATCGCCCCGTATATTTTTTGCAATATATTACGTAGTAATAATAGTAATAATAATAATAATGATAATGATAATGATAATGATAATGATAATGATAATGATAATGATAATGATAATGATAATGATAATGATAATGATAATGATAATGATAATGATAATGATAATGATAATGATAATGATAATGATAATGATAATGATAATGATAATGATAATGATAATGATAATGATAATGATAATGATAATGATAATGATAATGGTAATGATAATGATAATGATAATGATAATGATAATGATAATGATAATGATAATGATAATGATAATGATAATGATAATGATAATGATAATAATAATAATAATGATAATGATATTATTCCAACAAGAAAAACCCAATTACAGGAATAAAAAAAGCAACAAAAAAAATATAATTATTTGTGGTACATAAAAGTATAAATATAAAAATTTACTACAAATAACAATAAGTAAACAATAATACAAACAAGATGAAATCAACAAAATGTTAACAGCTAATAAAACCAAATCACGTTAAACGAGCTACCCAGTTACAAATTCTCTCTAATGAATCATTATGTATATCACAGTTACAAGCAATTTTATTATAAAGACCACACATCAAAGATATAGGAGACTACGTTAAAATGTTTGTGCGAGAGGTAACACAATAAAACAGAGCTTGTTGTCTGGAATTTATCCGGTGTGTCAAAAAATGTATTTTTGCTAAGAGTTCAATACAATCAATTTTGTTGTTCAAGATATTATACAGAAAACGAATCAACATAATATTCCGCCTGGTTTCCAACGAATCAAAATTAAATCTGTTAAGCAGGTTAATCTGGGAAAGACCTCTAGGAGGATAAAACCGATCTTGTAAAAATGATATAAATTTTAAAAACTGTCTCTGAATTGATTCCAAACGGTGACAATGAACTTGCTGATAATATGTATAATAATTAAAGATGTTTTAAATCGAAGAAAAAAGGGAAATTAACCCAAACGATTTGAAAGATATACCAGAGCAATAAAATTAGTTGTAATTATCATCCCCATTTGCAGCAAAATCGGTACACTCAAAAGCTTACTAAATAACAAATAAATTGTGCTCGGTAAGTTTTCATATTATTTGCATTGCAGTCGCGTGTTGCCGAGAATTTCTTTTTACTTCAACGCAAGAACAAGCTTGATTAATGTTCGCCACATAATATTTCTTTTTTCGTGGCACTATATCGGGAGCCCATTTACATCTCTTTAAGTCGTTAAACAAGGAAATGGCCGGAGAGAAACTGATTTATAACTTCATTCAAATCAGCAAACGCGAAAGAGTCTGATGAATCTTTAAACTCGGAACGGTGAATAAATTTGGCATAGCAAGGCCTTAATGTCGCAATTTGCATTATCATGTGTAAAATTACAAGAAGGTATATAACAGTAATATAGTATGTACGAGTTTTTTGTTGTTTTGATGGCAATGGATAGATTAATGTATTCAATGCAATATTCATTATGCAGAGTGCTTCAGAACTTAACTAAAAAAAATACAACTTTCGAATTTGTAAAAACAAAGAACAGTTCAAAAATGATTTAAAAATACATTTCCGCACGGCACTGGAAACTGGTCCACTGTAAAACCTGATAAGACGTATAAACTACGACCGGATAAAAAATTGAAAAAAATTCCCAAGGAAAGAAATAAATTACATTTGACAACACCTATTTTAATGCAGAAACTTCAACTGCTTTTGCCGCTATTGTTATTAATTATTAATAGAATTAATGTGTGGTTTTAATTAGTAAAATAGTTTGACATACAACTGTTCAAGGTTTTGTCCACCGACGTGTAAGCACTTAAACACATTTGGGCTCGTCTTATCAAGTTTCTACGAACTAACACAAATGTTTCTGCTTCATGTCCGTTTTGAACTTGTAAGTACATGGTACGGATATGATTGAGTCTCGTGTATGACGTGTCACACTGCTGCAATACGCTGTGGACGCCCTGGATCTCCATCTCTTCCACGATTCGGTTGCACTGACTGTACACCGTTGTAAAAGTAGCTGCATATTTCACCATAAATTAAATCGGTACCCATCAACTACAAGTTACTATACCTAAGCCATTTTTGATATTTGGAAAACTAATGTAAATACTTGCTGTTCAAGCCTTTCTTAATACTCCTCTCTACAACAGATAGCGTGCTATGTACTGCTTTTCAAATTTTGTATCTTTTTAATGTTATTTGGAATGCGTAGAAAAAGTAATGAAGTAAAAATGTATAATTAGTTGTTGCATAGAACATAGGTAGAATTACCGCATTAGTGTTAAAATCCTATATCTGCCTATTTTTTCATTTCTTTCTTACCCCTGATTAATCAAAAGCAACAGATTCTACCTCTGGTGGTAAGTTTTTCATTGTCATTAGATTTTTTCTTCCTTTTTAGTAACAAATGCAATTCATATTGCAGATATCAAATACTTGCATTACAAAAAAGTTAATACGATAAGTAATCGGATATTTGAAATCGTTTGGCTAGGTACTACAGGAGCCCAGCTATGTAAATGTTGAAACTACTAGCACTTCAATAATTTTTTTCTCGGAAATTATACATATTTTACAAAAAATTTTTTGATACGATATTGACGCCATTTTTCATGACGCATCTATTCCCAATTTTTTTTTAGATACGTTCTGTATCACCCTGTATGTTAAAAAATCTTATCTGGGTTGAAAATTTGTTGATAAATATATCACTAAATTTTAATAAAAACTGTCAGTTTTAGACATACCTATTCTTCCTGGTCTTGGATAAAAAATGCATAATCTAAATATACTGTGAAATTCTTCGAAAAAATTTGCTGTCAAAAAGTGTTTTTCTTCATATTTTAAAAAATCCTCTAAATAAAAAAGTTACAGACAATTTTCTAAGCCGCCAGATTTACTTTTTTCCAAACTAATTCAACAACTTGAAGAGCTAGGATCAGCCTGTAAGCGCCAATAAGTTAGCCATAGAATCGTTTAAAATTTTTCCCTTGCAACCATTTTCCTATCTCTTATAGTTTCCAAGATACCAATACATGTATCACCAAAATAGTCCACATTGTATTTCTTTGAGTTCTTAGCTTTGCTATTATATAGATTTCGTATTATTTCGTTAAATTTTTTAAATGAATTTAATCAGTTTACATTATTGTAAGCACTATAAACAAAATTACAAGTGACATGAAAATATTACGTAATCTAACTTTATATCACTACATTTGCTAGAGAAATAGTTGGCTCGTTTATATACTATCCAAAAAATTGGCTATTTTGTGTTACCAGGATGATTGTTTTTGCTTCAGCTGGACTAAATTGGATAGCTTATAAACTAACCAAACAAAACACGCTATTTTCGTTCTTTAATTATTTCAAGTAAATTAACCAAGCGGTTAGTTTATAAATAATCTGCTAATATTGTGGAATATGCGTTTTCTATCAAAATAGTAGAAGGTTCAGTTAGTTTGTATACTAGTCAGCTATAACAGAATCGAAAGTGAACTAGACAAAAAAAAGTTGGTGAAACCCGACATATACCTCTGAGCCCTTTCCACTTGTTTGTAATATATTTCAGGTACGCCTCTTAATAAGGTACGACTAACGTTATGGAGAAGCTACCTACACTAGAGAAGGATAGCCAATAAGATGTACTTCTTGTCAAAAACAGACGGTTGAGCAGAGCCGAACTTGGAATAGTTGGAATATGTTAATCATTCTATTGCATTGTGTTGATTCTTCTGTTGTGGTGTGTTTTTGATACAGTTTTAACGAAATTTGAGAATTGCTCATCGTAAAGTTTTGAACGAGCAAAAAAGGAACTTGTGTTAATTGTTTTGGAAATTTGACTGTCATTGACTATGGGTAAATATCCCAACCGACCCTGGCAATTTACATCTAGAGATAATTGAGTACCGACATACCTGCACTACTCTAATCTTTCCACTACACATGCATTCCTAAAGACGTCCTTCCTAGCATAATTCAGGCTGGTCCGCTAGCTACCGCCCGGTTAAACCTGTCATAAGCAGGTATAAGTTAAAATGTAAAAAATGTATACATTTTGTGCTCGTCGACAGATGCACAATAAGTCTACAGGCTGCGGTGCTTCCGGAGACACTGTCGGACGGCTCTCAAAAAAAAGCTGACGATTGTGGAAATCATTGTTAAAAGTATTATTTAAAGAGCGTTCTTAGTGTTAGGAAAAAATGCCAATAACCTCAAACATAAATTTACTAACAACTACTTATTACAAGATTTACAACAAACTTATCAACTACTAAAAAAATTACAATAATTGTTCAAAGTGCATTCTTCTAGCCTCAATATATTTTTGGCATCGACGAACTAGTGTATTAACCGCAGCTGCTATTTGAACAGGATTGTTTTTTATGTCATTACAAGCATATCTTATCCTTTGGATCAATTCCTCACGGGTATGTACTGGCGTATCATACACAATTGCTTTTAGATGGCCCCAAACGAAATAATCCAGAGGATTCAGATCTGGCGAGCGCGTAGTTCAAGCCACTGGTCCTTCGCAAGGAATCCACATATTTGGGTGGTTGTTGGGTTGACGTCCAATCCATCGACGAGGATAATTCTCATCCAACCACTATCGTACTTGCCTTCGGTAATGTCCAGGGGCTTCATCCAACTGCATCCAGTTTCCTTGGCGTAAATTTAAGGGGACATCGTCAAGCACGTCGGGGAGAGAGTTTTGCAGAAACTCATGAAATAAATCCCCATTTAAACGAGGAGACAAAATATGCGGTCCGCAGAGGTTATTACTTAAAACACCTATCCACACATTTACACTAAACTGTTGCTGAAATGAAGATTGTCTGACACATCGACCAAACGTGAATGTTGTGGTAATTCACAATTCCAGCTTTTGTGAAATTAGATTCGTCGGTCCATAAAACCTTATGCAGAAATTGTGGATTAATTTCTGTTGAATCTAAAACCCATCTACAAAAATTTAAACGTTTTTCAGCATCTCCTGGAACACAACCTTGAACTGGTTGGAGATGGAAAGCCCTTCGATGATCTTGTTTGAGTGCTCTCAGTACTTTTGATTGAGATAAATGGAGTTGCCGAGCTGATCGGCGTGTGCTTAAAGTTCTATCGATATCAAAAAGATTAAGAATTCGCTGATTATTTTTTGGCGGTACATTACGATTATGATCATTGTAGCGGCGAAAATCGACGATGTACATCTACAAAAACTTGTGCATTTGGAATTCTTCTATTAGGGAAGCGTGTTCGGTACCTTCGAACTGACGCGTTGGAATTTCCGTCACATAAACCATAAACATAATGTATATCGGCATATTCAGCATTTGTAAACGTTCATGGCATTTTATAGCACTAAAGCACTAAAAATGCTCTTTAAATAATACTTCACTACTACTAAATCACTGAGTTTTGATTTCATGCGTTGCTATAACGTTAAATGAAATTTACGCGGCTGATGCGCTACACTGTCATCAATTTCTTTGAATATCTCAGAAACAATACCAAATGTCGAAAAAAAAACAAGAGACGAAAAAGTTTCGAAATTAATCAGGTCAAAGTGGTGTAGATGTTTAATTGAAATTAATTTTTTTTTTTGTAGTTTTAAAATAAAGTAAGAGAGGGGATACAAAATACACTTCTAAGAGGGTTAGGTAGTTCAAGCTTAAGAAGCTTATGTAAGATCATAAGGAGTGTTTGTGTTCCGAATTTCACTTAAATGGAATAAGTGGTTCAAAAGTTGAGGGAAACACGAGACAAAAATTCCTACTTTAACGCCCTCTTTCTCGGAAAAGATGCGTTTTATTTTAACCTGTTCTATCGATTAAACCTTATACCACCCTTATATATAAATATTTATATATGAACGGCAGTTTTTGTGATTTCATTGCTCAACGGAATGTGAATAACACTAATGAATAAACCTATATCATAATTACTAATATTAACATAGCCAAAGGACAGTGATAATAATTATAGATACCAGGAGAGCAAGTTAATGTGTCTTGTGACTGAAATACTGCTACTTATATAATTCATATTTAATGCGAACACGCTTTATATCTTAATATATTATTTGAAATGCAGACAGAGTACTATACTAAAATATAAAGTTTTTATGTTCCATAAATTATCACATTAAATCATTATCGTAATATTATGATATTTACTTCGCTTTGGAGTATAATTTTAGTAAATATGTGATGTTATTATTATGACCTCGAGATTTTAGGCTAATGATAATAGTCGCATAAAGAAACAGTTTATGAATATTAAATTGATTATTAACGATGTAAGCCAGTTCGTTGTATTGTGTATCGTTCATTATACTTGCTTAAATAAGGTTTATATATTAAATTTTTTTGCAATAGAAATTAAAAAAGCAATTTAATCATTTATACAGACTGACCAAGCTTAGTTCAGATGAGAGGCGTACGACTGGTATTCTTGAAACAGTGTTTTCTACAAATACAAATAATTTTTGCATTTAAGATACTGCATAATATACAGCTTAGCAAATATCAGGTATGTTATCTCATGCCACCTGCAAATATTCAAAGATACCGAAGTGAAACGAATATAAGTATGACAACATAAAGCGGCCCAACGAACAAATTTTTAGGTACAGAAATCTTTCAAAATACGTATTTTTTCAATTTAGTTATAAATGTAAAAATTGTTATAGCATAAACTTACATAGCTCTGCATATATCGTTCAATTTTGTTTATAAGTATGTGAAAATAATTGTTAAAATGTGGGGTTAGAATAGAAAATAACGTGTCTTACAAACGCTTTTTAAAAGTATGGTTATTTTATTTGAGGAGGATTTAAATAGTAAAAAAACATAAAAAAAATAATTTTTGATATTACTTTTGTTCTACGCTGTAATTTGTAAATCCTACATAACGAATGCAGTCATTCTGCCATTATCACATACTAGAGCCAGTATCGAATTGTCGATTTACCTATTTGTTTGTGGATTACGTACAAAAACAAAAAATTGAGAGGTCATGGAAGAGAAAGAGTATATTGGGTGTAATTAAGTTTATGTTAAGTTATACTTATCCCAGTCTCAGAAATTGTGAATCTAAATTCTTTAATTACTTTATTTAGAATATCAATAAAATATTTTGATTAGAAAATATTAAACGTGATATTGTAGCCGTAGCCGGTAAAAATGCGAGATATGAGGTCTGTTCCTGCAGTAGTTGGAAACGGTTTGAAACTATCAGAAATGTCCGTCCAACTACTTATACGTTAAATTCACGGGTAACTCGTTCTCAAGTTAACTGGTCGAATATTTCTGATAGTTTCACGCCGTTTCCAACTGCTGCAGGAAGAGACCTATGTATTACTGTATTTCTCCAAACATACTCAACAGAACTCAAGAAACAACGCGCTTCAATTGAATACCTGAAGATAAAAGTAGTAGCAGGTAAGGTATTTATCGATATATCGATAATTTTTGATAATTATCGATAATAATTCAGATTAAATATTATCGGTATATCGATCTTATCGAAACTACCGAAAATATCAATAGAATCGATACTTAATATGGATAGCTGCTGATAGTTTTGATAATATTGATAGTGTCGACGATAATAATGTTTTGACAAGTGGAGGAATACATTCAACCATAGCTTGAGGCCTACCACAGATGACATATACGATTTCCTATATGCAAGTATTTACATATTAGGTTTGTTCAAACTATACCGAAAACCGTTCAGGATAACAATTTGTGAGGAGAAACCGTAAATAAAAAATGAATAACTCACGAACCGCGGCAATGTATATTATTTATCTTATGAATATTACGGATAATTTCAATAATATCGATATTATCAATATCATGAATAATATCGATATTATCGAAAATATTATAATTCATAGTTCCAAATCATTATCGTCCACTCTTAGTAACGACCTAGTGTCGACCTACTGAAAATTGTTTATAGTTTTCCTAATATTGTTTTTTTTTTAACTATTTTATGTACTATTTAATTTGATTCCCGCCAAATTAATGTGAAAACCACAACTATTTATAAACATTTGTACCCGTACCAAACTAATGAAAAAATTTACCTATTAATCTTTTAAATTAGATACTATAAAAACAATATCAAATACTTTACTTATTTTGCAAGCATCATGTTTACGGCGAATTCCTCAAATTAGTTTAATACAATTTGTCAGTAAATTATGATTTAGTATAATCAATATAGACGTACACAATTAAAAGACATGACAGACAAAAAAAAGTAATTTATATAGCTATTAGTTGACTTCAACCCTGAAGTTTTCCGATAAATGTACATAAAAATCATTCATTTTATCAATACCAATTCATGTTAGAGCAATTTTTTCTTAAATTTTTATGTTGTACAGCAAGAATTAAATTGGAAACTAATTAAATTACTATTTAAAAAGATAAATTAATTGAAATTAAATTGTTATGTAATTCCTACATTGTGCATTATCAACGCATATTTTTTATATTAACTATTTCATATTTTCATAATGACAGTTTACAGTAAATAATAATGCAGTTTACTTTTTATTATTTTATAATTAATAATGAGAGTTGGTTCAATATTTAAAAAAGCTAGTATTTTCATTACTAATTTTTAACTTTGAATTTAACTTAGCTTAAATTCAAACAATTTACAGGGTTAACTATGACTAAATACAAAAATGTTAACCACGTGCTCAGGAAGGCCTAAAAGACAATAAAAAAAAATATTCCAGCATTTTAGCTCGATATTTAAAAAATGGGGCAAAACCATCTTTTCCTACGGAAAGCCTATGATAAGCATCGACTGAGATGGCTTAGATCCATAGATAAAACTTACATCTGTCAACAATATCTACTACCATACGGTCGTTTTTTTGCAGCATTTCTAAATGCAGAAGTAGGTAACAGTTAATCCAGTTAGCTCCACTATTTTGCATTCGTTTTTCATTATTTCGTTACAAACTGGCAAATGTACAATTTCATTCATTATAACCACTCACTACCGATAAACACACTTCCTGTAGGTACAGCTGGACAAAATACCAATTATAACAAAATCGAACGAAAGGTACAGATAATAGAAAACCCGTAATGTACCCTCGGCAGTCTTGTGCCATAACCTAGAAAACCAAACCGGCGAACTATATTGTGGGAAAGTATGTGCACCCAACACAAATTTCTTTATTTAATACCTATTAAACGTTTAAAAATTAAAAAAGGCACTAAATACCGAAGAAGAAGACAAAACTACAACGTAAACACATGGTAACCACTGGAATTAAATTATGACTTGAATGGAAATTTTACGGTCGTGTTGCTAGTTACCTACGTTACCTACTCTGGTTCTGTAAACGTGTGGCGGACAAGTCGCATAGGCGGCGTTAAATAAGGATTTAATATAATTTCGAAAAAAATTTTTTCCATTTATAAATAAGTTTGGAATTTTTTTAAGGGTTTCCGTTAATTCTTCTTTTCTCTATCCCCTCTTAAAATATTTGTACTTAGTCATAGTTAACCCTATATATTGGGAAAACAAATTTTGAAACCGTGTTCATCTTCTTAACTGCTGATATATTCGTTTTACTCCTGATTGAATCAAATTCCGAAGTTTCTTCTATTAAAACATGGAAAATAGATACAGCAATTAAGTTACTATATTTTTTTTATATAAAAAGGTAAGCCACCATAGGCGCCGAAACTGTCGCAAGTCCTCTCTTGTTAGATTTTCATCACGTCGAGTTGTGTAATGTGGTGTCGCGTGGTACCTGTGTGCACGTGAATATGATGTCCGAGATGATGTCACATGCATAAAATGATAATAAAATATTGACAAATTTTTGTTATTTTAAAGATTTTGAATATGAATGCCTCTATAGTATGAAACGTAAGCGCAATAGAGAACAAATTATAAAAGGAAAAGCTTACGAACAAATTACACAGGAAATGTTTCTCACAGCACATTGTTAATGAAACAACATACATTTTAACGCCTCTAGCTAAATGGATTAGGGTACTTAAATGTATTGATCCTCGACGCACTCATGAAATATTCCTTAAATTGATGGAATGCTCGAATGTAACGTAACGTGGCATCGCATGGCGTAATAACAGTGTGCACACGGAGTACATACCACGTCACGTCACGTGATATGACGTGGCGTGGCAGCTTTAAGCCACGCTACGCCATATCTGTGTTTCGAAAACACAAAATACAATTGAAACTGATAGTACCAAGTAGCAACAAAATACACAGACTTGTTTTTAGCGGGCGTATTTGTATTTCGTTTTTAGTCAAGCGTATAAGACAGCAACAAATTTTTAACTTACTGTATGAGTTGAATGATTATTTTATTTTTGAAGAAACCATACACCTTCCGAAAGATCTCGAAGAGCAGCAAGCACTCCCCTTGCCGCCATTAAATAGGCCTATGTAAACGACATCTGAGTTAGAATGATAAGCATTTCGATTTTTTGCAATTTAATGTTAGTGTCAATGTGATTTATCCTTTTTGATAGATTTCTATATTGTATATTGTATTTAGACATTTTGCACAAAACTGACTTCTGAGTCTCCATCCAAAAAAGCACAGTCCAACCCCTTTGTTGTTTTGCGCAATAAGGGTGGTTTATTATTATTGTGTCATCTCTAAAATATTTTGTGTACATGTACTTAATAAAAGTAATTACTTCTGTTCCGGAGGGTCTATTGTTTTAAAAACATTTAAGCATATTTAATAGGGATGTTCAAATTAAATAGGTATTTTGTGGTACGCCAGGTTGAACCAGTGGGATGTAATATCCAAGTAACTTTGTGTTTCCAGTGCTGTGAATTGTTAATTGAACTCATTTCCTTACCACACATACCACCACTCTTATTGCGCATATCACCGAAGGGGTAGACTTCTTTTTTTGTATCCACTCAGGAGACAGTCCTCTAAGAATCCTCCAAAAACCAGTTCCTAAGTCTTTTGGTTGTATCTTTACTAAATCATAATAAATAAATATCGTTTTTTTTTAATTTAATGGGCGGTGAAGCGTCAAATGTGAAAAAAAGTTAATATATTAATATTATTATATAGAAGTTGGACAAAAGTTCCAAAAACAAAGTAAATAAGAAAGTACCCCTATTGCAAAAAACGCACAATGGTCTCTAGTGTAATTTTTTGGTTGGAGACAGCCCTCCATCCACCCTAAAAAAAATCAGGTTGTGTGCATGTATTTTTTGCACTATATGAGTACTTTGTAAAAGTACAGCAGTTTATACAGGCATTCGGAAAAGAGTTTAAGAGATAGGTTTACACGGCTCGAATTTTTTTATTAGAATAAGACGGGAAAACTGACAAGGCTTGTACTATATCAACCTCAAAAAGAGCCCGAATAATCCATTACCATACAGATTAAGGGTTCTTGCAATTTTCAGAATACAGTTGTTCGACGAAGGCGAAAGCGACACTTGGTATCCAGATGAGGCAGATGAGGTGAATAATGCAATTTACTCAACTTATCTTAGTCCAAAAGACACAGGATCTCAAATTGAAAGTTTTGAATTCAAAATTATTCAAATTTTTCTCACTGTATGTATCAATGTTTTAAAAGAAAATTATTATCATATTAGTTTTTTGTCGCTAAATTTAACCATTTTCTGTTTGTTGTAATTTAATTTTCATGACATTGTCGGTTTTAATATACCTAATACAAATTTTACATTATATTTAGTATCACATAACTTACTAAATAAGTCGAAACATGAAAAATAAAAAAATGATAAATAAAATAATTTTACATACTCTTATCTTCAAAATTAAATTAGATAAAATGTAAAAATAGCAAATAAATTGAAAACGGTAAAATTTAGCGATTTGAAATTAATATGTACTTATATCATATTTGTGTACAAAACCTAAGAGAATAATATTATTCTACTTTGATACATACAATGAGAAAAATGTTCCACCACCAAGAGTACCTATTACGCTATTTTGTAGCGGCCACTAGCGTTTAGAACAAAGTTAAGTACAAATTCGTTTTTCTTGTCTCAGATAATCCCAGAATCCAAATTTTCAAAGTAATTCACTGAGAACTTAGACAGACAAGATTTGCGACGTAAAATACTGTCACTGGCGTATAGCTTTCAATTTAGTTAGACGTGCAGTGCCACTGACGGAAAATGCCGTCGAAATTAAAATTACAATCCAGTCAGCAAATTCGCTATTACAACTCATATAGACATAATTTAGATAGTTTTCAACTATCAAATTTCAAATTTTATACAAAAAAACCACTGGCATGGACAACATGTTATCGAAACTGCCACCGACAGAGAACCTGTTAAAAACACCCTGTATTTGCTAAAGCAAAAACAAAACCATTTCACCTATCCTTCGAATACAGTTATGGAGTTGTTGATCTCTGGGTCACCAATTATCTATAAGTTTGAAGTTTGAGTGGGTGCAGTCTACAAATAGAAACTTGCTTGTTAAAACTCGTTGGAACTCTAGAAGAGCGAAATATTATATCAAGATGAAACATATCGTTGTATCGGTTTCATTTATCATTTTAAGTTGCGCTGACAACAAAAAGAAAAACAAAAGGTTGGATGATGCTGGCTTACGTGTCAACTGGCTACATATTATTCTCGAATTAATGGGCTGCTTTGAAATATCAAACACAATATATTAATGTTTCATGTGTCAATGAACTGCGTAATAATATACTGATTCTACTTATCACATGTACAACAGTTGCATACATGTACAGAGCAAATCCAGAAATTGCAAAAAACAATGCTACGACATACAGAAACTCTGCGTATATCTTCCAATTTTTCAAAAAAATTCAATTCATTTATTTTGCAGAAAATTATCCATAACTAGGTGAGACTAACGAATTAGATGCCGACCCCAGTGAGTCTGGGGAGCACTAAGCACACACCCAAATTATATAATAATTTTCTATTTCCTAATTAATAGTTACTAAACATGAAAGTTTTGCTTTTTTGCAACTATTATACGAATTTAAATTTGTCACATAAAATTTAGAGATCAATAAAACATATTTACAGTTTTTTTGTTGTTGTTGTATTGTAAAATATTTAAGCTAAATAAGTCAATTTTCCTACAATTCTTATTAATAGACATATGTATGTTCTGTGATACCAAGTATTTAAGTCTATATGTTAAGAAAGAATGGGGAAGTTGCATGTATTTTATATTAGTTTGAAATGTATTACAGGGTAACCTTTCAAACATATTGAAAGGTCAGAACATGTGTCTGGCGGGAATAATCATATAATAATTAAAATATTAAATTAATAAATTGTCATAGAATATAAACAAAACTACGCGGTCGAAAACGCGATATCATTAGTGTGACGTTACACGCCGTTCAGCATGGTTTGTTTCGGTACATATAGGTGCAAGTTACGGTGTTAGTGATGTATACAAGCGATAGTTTCTTGTATTTTTGCGTTTTTATGACATTTGTAGATAACAGCACATAGTGTAAATACTGCGTAGGTAATGCGATAATCATTAGTGGTGATGTGGTGAATTTCCGGTATTGTTAAACGTAACTTATTCCTTTGTTTACAATATAAATAGATCTGTTCGTTACAATTACGACGACAATGCTGTTGGCTAAGTACCAGATAGATGGTTTTACCTGAGGTATTTATCAAATTATGCCATCTATTTTAACATTAAACTACTTGTTTTAATTTGAAAATTAATAAGTAAAAGGATATCAAATTGTCTAAAACATTTCGATTAAAATAATACATTCTTTCTTCCGCATGTATGTAGAAAAATCATGCAATTTCTCCATTCCACATACAAGGCTGCATTCAATAATAAATTATATAAAATAAAAATTAATGTAGCTAAATAAACTAACGCACATAGCTTAATGAAAACATTCAATAAATATGAAACCTCAGATCACTCACTTTTAAACATATACGAACACGTAAATACTTTGGCTTTAATTTTACGTTAATCGAAATATTTTTTTTCGATTTTGTGTCTTTATTAGGTCTTCCAAATACATGGTTAAAATTAATCACCTTATGACGGAATCGCCCTGTCCACAGCTAAAATAAATATAATAAGGTAAGAATGAGCCATGATGACCGACAGAAAAATAAAACGCGTTTGGCGTGTTTGAACTTTAGTCTCCTCAAAAATTAAATACTGGTTGCGCCAATGATAATATGCGATACAGTTGTAATAATTTTTTGCACAATATGAAGGACAACAACAACATTGAACATAGTAATTTTTTATAAGTTTTTTTCTATATGTGAACGGTATGTTTAAAGTCGATCTGAATCCGGTCAATTAAAAGAAACCTACCCACGCCACACCGATTGAAATGCAAGCGACATTAATCACAGAAAGATTCCTTTGATAGGGCTGCTCGTCTAGCAAATGATATAAATCGTAGAAGCCAGAAAAGTGAGAGCCTGACTAAGTAATTGTGTTGGGAGCAGTAAAGTGTAGAATTCATTTTTTAAACTGCTTACACGGTTTGAGAAGTTTGATGAGTATCTAACTTGTCAGGATTCAGAGTGAGGAATGCGGGTAGTGAGTATTTAAGCAGATAAAGATGCAGTTTTTCTTGCTACACCTACGGAACTAATATTAACGAGTTTTTTTGTGTTAGCGCTGTCGATCTTCGAAGACGAAGACATACTTTTCCTGGATAAAACATGCGTATAACATTTTAAAGATTACTATCATCCAAAACTTATATATAAGGGAGATCCAATTTAACAAACAACTTTATAAAGTAGGTCTTGTTTGATTTTTTAGTCGTAAGTCTTTTGTAAACTAGGTTGAGCCTTGGAAAGCTTGCTGTGAAAAACATTTAGCTGTAAATGGTAAGATAGTGATTGCAGGAAAATTTTGTGATTGAATTATAAGAGCAGTTTTATTCCTATTTTACGAATAACAATATTAAGTGATTCCGCATACTAGTTTAATTTTCAGTCCGTCAAGGGTGATGAAAAGGGGATGAAAAAAAATTATAAACACTGAAAACTTAGAAAACATCAATTTGAACTGTAACGAATTTCATAGTGGACGTTAGAAATAAGAAAATTAAAGTGATTCCGCATATTAGTCCCACTTGTTAGCCCGTCACGGGTGATGAAAGGGGTTTGAAAAAGAATGAAAATATTAAAAAATAGAGAAATTTAAAAAGTGATTCCGCATACTAGTTTCATTTATCAGCCAGTCGCGGGTGGTGGAAAAGGGATGAAAAGAATAATAAATACTAAAAAATATCATTTGGACTGTAATCACTTAATTTTTTATTTCTATGGTCCTCTATGAAATTCAATACAGTTCAAATTATATTTTATTTTTTATGTTTTAAATATTTATTATATTCTTCAACTGCCTTTCACCACCCGTGACTGACAAATGAAACGAGTAGGTGGATTCATTTGATCTTTTTTTCAATATTTTGTACAAAAATTATTAGCAGTCAATACATATTTTCCTAATTTTTATGTTTCTTCATATCTCCAACAATCCCTAGTCCCCAAATAGTGAGCAATACCATATTCATTTATTGTTGTCAACAGCCCGTATTCAAATACTTAAGGGTAATATAAATAATTTCAAGAAATTTGACTTTAGTCGTACCTAGATTTGTGCATGTGGCTGATTTCACATCGGTTACAGAAACACAGTTTTACTATGAAAAAATGCATATTCATCAGTATTTTCCATTACTATTACATTCTGGTGTGTTGTTTCACACTATTGACTTAGACAATAAAGAACCAACAATCCACCGAGTAATATCACAAACAATTTTTATCAGTGTAGCGGCGCGTGATTTATATCATTAGTCAAGACGTTTTCAAAAAGCGAGGCAGCAATCAGCAACTGTGTGTGTTTTGGTCTACCTAGGGCTTAGTAAACAACAACCGATTCGATTGTCGACCAGTCTTAGTGGTATATTACTACACCTATAGACTTCGTCTTGTAACTTTTTGTTTTGATTTCTTTTAATTCGCTGCGCCATTGACAAAGCCCCACTTGAGTATTTATCTACTTTTTGATTATATTAAATAGATAGTAAAGTCCAATTACTGGAATGAAAAAATAATTAAGTTTGGTCGTCTCCTTCCAGTGGAATGGAATTTCGTCGTTTGGAACGTTGTTACGGTCTTGGAAAGCCTCTTAATTGGATTTCTTGAAGTTATATTCTAACCCGCATTGTAGGCAAACTTGCTGAATGTGTATGAGGCTTTAGAGTAAACCTGGTGTTTACGTGACGGTCTATTGAAGATTACGTGAAGTTAGATTGAAACATTCCTCTTATTAGACAAACTGACCTTTTAACGTTGTACACAACAAAATCAATCTCGCTAATCCGCTGCGTCTTTGAATTCGAACTGCTTGGGTTCCGAACAAAATACGTCAAGTAAAAAAAAATATTGAGTAATCTTAACGGTAATTGTAACTACACAGTGTTTTTATATAAATAAATTTTGACGACTGCAAACTACACAAATTACAATGAAGGGCGTGTTCTCTCTCCAGTTTTGGTTGCGATTGTGCGTTCCAATAAATACCGGTTGTTACTTAAATCTCGGTTGTTTTTTTATTTCTTAAATAACATGACCTGCTTTGTGTTGATAACGATTTAACCACACCGCTAAATACTTAACCAAATTTTCAGTGGCCATTCTAAAACCACTCTCAAAATATTATTTACTAGTTGGTTAACCAGGTTAGGAAACGGAACTTACTTTAAATCTTATGGAGTAAATAATACTGCACTGTAGTACTCCACTAGTAATCACTAAATCTACCACCATATAAGCCGTTACTCAAACTTTAAAATGGATATTAAAGGTGATGGCAACCAAGCCATATCACTCACATCTTACTTAGAAGTGACAGTAGTTTTAAAGTGTTTGCAACAGTTTTGGCGACGTATTGGGAATCTTTGACAAACATTTAATGTGGCGGCTTTTGATTAAAGAATTGTGGCAGTTGTCGCCACGACAGTTTCATCAATAAGTGATTTCCACATTTTACATGGGATCAAAATTACTTCAAATTTGCTTCTACCTTCAAAATCCACTATGTAGAAACCTTTACCCAATAATGATCTGCTTCCTACATGATCTTCTAACGTTAGGGAAAATACATTAATTTATTACTAGCTTTATCCTGTGTCTGTATGTTGGGTAGCAACAAAAAAACCTCGCAGAAAGAAAACGTTTCGGCATTTGACTACCATTTAAGGAAAACTAAAACAACAAACAGCAGCAAGTGCAACAATTCTTAAACATTAGTGTTTTTCGAATTGAAGACCACTTTTAAAATTTCTTAATTCTGAAAATTTTAAAATGTACCTATGCGCAGACAAGTGTATTCAGTAACACTTATTGGATTGCGTCTTAAAGTTTATCTTTGAGAGTACTTCAAATGTTCTGGCCAAAATAATATTCCGTCATTTTCCCACTGGTATGGAACGACACAGAACCTTTTTTCTCTTTTGTTGAAACTATTTTAAAACTCCATGTTTGCTTGTGTATACACTAGATATAAAAATGCGCGAGATGTGAGATGTTGACATGAATTGCATAAATTGCAATTTTGAGTTTATGGCGAATTAAGGCAAAGTGTCAAAACAACGTTATTGTAGCGTTGCTACCACCTTTAAGTGACTGGAGAGTTGATGGGTTAGCTCCGTTACCCACTTGTTTGATGAATGTAAATAGAGAATTAGATATTTTAGTTTCTGCCACTTAATACATATTACATTGTATACATTTTAGGTGTATCACTTCAAAGTTCTATTTTCAAAAGCAAATATGTTTACAGATGTATGTTTAACGACGCCATTTTATAATAGAAATTTAAAAATACTAGTATTTATCAGTACTGCATGAAATTTCGTAGGTCTCTACATAATATTGGTTTCAGGTAAAAAAAATGGATAAAACAAATTTGAGGCATATATACATAGTTTTTGGTTCACGAAATTTACAGAATTATTCGAACTGTCGAAATATCGAATTTTTCAGCGGTGCTTATTTATGTTTCGAGCTGTGACATCCATATTTGACACTCCTTTGATTGTTCTAATTTTATGTCTTGGGATTATTCTAATGCTATTGTCACGGAATTTGCCCCACTCACACCCAAATCGACGACTGTGGTACCGCGAATTACTAAGATTGCCCCGATCGCCCCTACACGATTCTGTTAAACAAACAAAATGCCGTGGATCGAGACGGGACTAGAAAATTTGAGAAACAACGAGAAGCGTTCGAGAGATGCTAGAAAATAAATCTAGAGATACTAGAATATACCTGGAATATTCGCTGGGTCTATAAAAGAAAAATAAACAGCCGATTAAGTTAGTCTTGTATTGAGTCTTGTATAAGTCTTGTATTACAGTGTTGAATTGAATGAAGTGTTTAGTTGGAGATATCAAAGTGATTTAGATAGCGATTAATTAAATAAGTGTTTAGTTGAGTTCTAATTAGTGTTCAGTAGTGTACTGAGTATAGTTAATAAAGAAGTAGTTAATTAACGGTTTGTTTTTCTGGCAGTAGTAAAATTCGGATTGGGAAATCCGTGACAATTTGGTGTCAGAAGTGGGATTTAACTGGAAGTTTTAAAGAGCTTTCTGGAACCCTGTCCACAAAGTAGGATTTAACTGAAAGTTTGAGGAGCTTTCTGGAACCCTGTGCGTGAGTGGGTTTAAGTGGAAGTTGGAAGAACTTTCTGGAACCCTGTGCGTGGGTGGAATAAAGACCCAAGTGTGACATATCACCGTACTCGTTGTGACTTTAGGAAGTGAACGGTGGTATTCGCGAAGGACAATCTCGAACATTCTAGAACTTTGTACGCGAGTGAGACAAAGACCCAAGTGTGACATATCACCGCACTCGTCGTGACTTAAGGAAGTGAACGGTGCTATTTGCGAAGGACATTCTCGAACATTCTAGAACTTTGTACGCGAGTAAGAGAAAGACCCAAGTGTGACATATCACCGCACTCGTCGTGACTTAAGGAAGTGAACGGTGCTATTTGCGAAGGACATTCTCGAACATTCTAGAACTTTGTACGCGAGTGAGACAAAGACCCAAGTGTGACATATCACCGCACTCGTCGTGACTTAAGGAAGTGAACGGTGTTATTTTCGAAGGACATTCTCGAACATTCTAGAACTTTGTACGCGAGTGAGACAAAGACCCAAGTGTGACATATCACCGCACTCGTCGTGACTTAAGGAAGTGAACGGTACTATTTGCGAAGGACATTCTCGAACATTCTAGAACTTTGTACGCGAGTGAGACAAAGACTCAAGTGTGACATATCACCGTACTCGTCGTGACTTAAGAAAGTGAACGGTGCTATTTGCGAAGGACATTCTCGAACATTCTAGAACTTTATACCGAAGTGAGACAAAGACCCAAGTGTGGCATATCACTGCACTCGTTTCATTGTAAGGAAGTCAACGGTGACATTTACAAACACATTCCTGGACATTCTAGAATATTCCAAAGAAAATAGAGTGAATGCCTGTAACTAGAAGTCAAGTCAACATGGATGCACAACTGGCGAAACTATTGGAAATGATGCAAACGATGCAGGAGAAATTAGAAAAGAAATTAGAAGAACAGGGACAGGCGATGCAAGAAAAATTTGAAGAACAAGGGCATAAAATGGAAGATCAGTCCCAGACGATGCAGGAGAAATTAGAAGAACAAGGGCATAAAATTGAAGATCAGTCCCAAATGATGCAGCAGAAATTAGAAGAACAAGGGTATAAAATGAAAGATCAGATACAGGCAATACAACAAGAAATGAGGGATCAGACAAAAGAAATGCAGACAAAATTAGAAAAATTGGAGAATTCACTAGAAGAAAAACTAGAGGAGCAGTCATATAAAGTGGAAAAACAAGTAGAAGAGAAACTGTTAGAACAAAGAAAAGAAATGAACGAAGAACTGTTGGTACACAAAAAGGAAATAGACGAAGAAATAAACCAGGTTAGAGAAGAACTTAGACATAAATTAGACAAGATAACAAAGGAAGGCGTAATCAAATCAGAAGGACCTGTTATCCGAACTCAGAAAACGAAACCCCCTGAATTCGACGGCAAGGTCTCCTGGAATGTCTATCTGCGTCAGTTTGAAGCAGCAGCTGCAGCAAATGAATGGTCTGATTATGAGAAAGCTACTGCTCTGATAGTTGCTCTACGAGGGGAAGCTCTTGACGTCCTGCAAGGAGTTCCTGCTGGGCAGCAGAATAACTACGACATTCTAAAACAGCATATGGAAATGAGATATGGGGATAAGCACCTGCAGCAAGTTTACCAAGCACAATTGAAAAATCGTTACCAACAGAATGGAGAGAATTTACAGCATTTTGAGACCGATGTTGCCCGACTGGTTCGATTGGCTTATCCAACAGCCCCGTCCGAATTCTTAGACCAGCTGTCCATCCAAGTTTTTACCGATGGCCTAAGAGATTGCGAAACCCAGCAGGCATTACGACTCGCCAGACCTAAAACGTTGAACGACGCTCTTTCGCATGCACTGGAATTCGAGGCAGCAAAAATGGCATCTGGTAGGCATGTTAAAGTTCGGGCCATCAGTGATAACAGCGATAGTATGGCAAATGGAGACATAATAAAAACGCTAAAGGAGATTATTGATAAATTCAGTCCATCTACTAGGACAAAGAAGGAACAATCTGATAGTCGAAGGGATCGCCTTCTCAAATGCTGGAACTGTGGACAGACAGGACATCTAAAAAGACAGTGTAGGGCCCCAGTCGCAGATCAGCAAAAGCGCGACTCCCAGCCTGCGCAGGAAAACTAGGTTCAGCCGGCTTGACGGGGCAAAAGCCGGCTGCGTCCCCCTACCATGCCCCACGAGAAGAAATTACGTTGTCACGTCTCCAGGACTCTGACTCCTTGCTAGTAGAAGGCAGTATTTTTGGTCGTACTTTCTCTATGGTAATCGATACTGGAGCAGCAAGAACTATTGTACGACCGAATATTATTGGTGCTTGGCGTATTAAGAACCCTGTCAAACGTTATGTCCTCACAACAGCCAATGGACAACAATTGCCAGTCAAGGGGGAATGCGAGCTTGAAATAGAATTAGGAGACATCAAATTCAAACACAGAGCCCTGGTAGCAGATATATCGGACAATATCATACTCGGACTAGACTTATTACGAGCAAAGGGGGTGAACTTAGATTTAAATGCTGGCACGCTACGGATAATGGGTGAAGAAGTAGTGCTAACGAACTCCACTGAGAATAACACTGTACGGAGACTCGTTGTTAAAGAAGATGTGGTACTACCTGCTCAGACCGAAACCTTGGTTGCCACTGTAATGGATGGGGAAATGCCTTGCAGTGTAGGAGTGGTGGAACCCAGTAATCCGGATTTGTTTAATAAATCTATAGTCACCGGCCGCACCTTGATTAAACCGGAGAAGACGACAATAGTACGGGTAGTTAACCTGAAAACCTTTCCACAGAAAATTACAAAGGGAACTGAAGTAGGAGTCTGTGAACCTGTTACCATTGTCAGAACACTCAAAGAAATCAACGAAACGGAGAAGAAACCAAATAAGACCAGTCTACCAGAATGTTTAAGGGACATCGTGGATAGGGCCAAGGAAAGATTAATAGAGGTGGAGGTGGAACAACTCGAAGAGCTGCTAAGTGAAAATGAAGATGTGTTTGCACTTAAACCAGGCGACTTTGGGAGAACCAATGTAGTGAAGCATCGAATCGATACTGGTTCATCGTCTCCTATAAAGCAGCCACCACGAGGACTTCCACTAGCGAAGCGAGAAGAAGTTAACAAGATGTTAATTGAAATGCAAAGCCAAGGCACCATAGAGCCATCTCAGAGTCCTTGGGCTTCTCCTGTAGTCTTGGTCAAGAAGAAAGACGGCTCCACCCGATTTTGTGTGGACTACAGAAAATTAAATGACGTCACCAAGAAAGACAGTTACCCACTACCGAGGATTGACGATACTCTGGACACCTTGGCTGGTGCGCAATGGTTTTCCACTTTGGATTTAAAGAGTGGATATTGGCAAGTCGAGGTCAGCCCAGAAGACAAGGAAAAGACAGCGTTCACTACCGGAAATGGATTGTGGCAGTTCAATGTAATGCCATTTGGCCTATGTAATGCCCCTGCCACTTTTGAACGACTGATGGAAACTGTACTTCATGGCCTGCATTGGGAGACCTGCTTGATTTACTTGGACGACGTGGTGGTGCTGGGACGCTCTTTCCAGGAGCACCTGAAGAACGTGTCCGAAGTGTTCAAGAAGTTGAAAGCAGCGAACCTGAAGTTGAACCCGAAGAAGTGCAGTCTGTTCCAAAAGGAGGTTAGATACCTAGGCCATATTATTACTCCAAATGGTGTGAAAACAGATCCGGAGAAGACAGAGTGCATAAAGAATTGGCCGGTTCCTAAGGACAAACATCAAGTTCGAAGTTTCCTCGGCCTATGCACATACTATCGACGATTCGTGCAAGGATTCTCGGACATTGCCAAGCCTCTTCATAAATTGACAGAAGACAGCATCCCGTTCGAATGGACTCCGAGATGCCAGCAAGCCTTTGAGACGCTGAAAGAGGCTCTCTGCACTACCCCGATTTTGACATACCCAATACCTGGACAACCATTTATAGTGGACACGGACGCAAGCAACATTGGAATTGGCGGAGTTCTTTCTCAAGTACAAGATGGCCAAGAGCGAGTAGTGGGCTACTTCAGCAAAGTCCTATCAAAAGCCGAAAAGAACTATTGTGTGACTCGGAAAGAATTACTTGCCATCGTCAAGAGCCTAGAACACTTTCATAAATATCTGTATGGCCAAGAATTTCTCCTAAGAACGGATCACGCTTCCCTTAAATGGCTGCTACAGTTTAGAAACCCTGAAGGACAGATGGCAAGATGGCTGGAACGGCTGCAAGAATATCACTTTGTTGTTGAACATCGAGCCGGCAGGCAACATGGAAATGCAGATGCCCTTTCTAGGAGACCCTGTCCTGTCAACTGCAAACACTGCAGTAGTCTTGAAAGGAAAGAGAACATCTCATCAGTTCCTTGTAAGGTGGTAGCAGCCCAACCTGAAGACCGTTGGAGTTCAGCAGCGATTCGGGAAGACCAGCAAGCTGACTGTGACATCAAGCCTTTACTAGACTGGAAAGAAGCCAACAACCGACCGTCTTGGGCTGAAGTCAGTAGTAAAAGCCCAGCATTAAAGAGCTATTGGGCTCAATGGAATTCCCTGGTGTTGGAAGACGGTGTCCTAAAAAGAGCATGGGAGAACAATGACGGAACGGAGGTCAAGAAACAAGTACTACTCCCGAGGTCCCGGGTCAAGGAAGTGCTGCAGGAAGTACATGGAGGTACAGGGGGTGGACATTTCGGTATCAATAGGACTCTACAGAAGATTAGGGAGCGGTTCTACTGGGTGAGCTGTAGGACGGATGTAGAAGATTGGTGCCGAAAATGTGACATATGTGCAGCAAGCAAGGGACCGAAGACCCGTTCCAGAGGCAAAATGCGCCAGTACATCGTAGGAGCGCCGTTTGAGAGGATTGCCATTGATATCGCTGGCCCCTTTCCGAAAACCCAAAGTGGAAACCGATATCTGCTAGTAGCCATGGACTACTTCAGCAAATGGCCGGAAGTATACCCCCTTCCCAATCAAGAGACCACAACCGTAGCAGAAGCGCTAGTCAACAACCTGTTCTGCAGATTTGGTGTGCCCATGGAACTACATTCAGATCAGGGCAGAAATTTCGAATCAGGCGTGTTCCGAAAGGTCTGCGAGCTTATGGGAATCCGGAAAACCAGGACCACCCCACTGCATCCCCAGTCAGATGGTATGGTAGAACGCTTCAACGCCACACTAGAAACCAATCTGAGGATGTTTGTGAACGAGAACCAGACAGACTGGGACAAGCTCATTCCACTCTTCCTGTTAGCTTACCGCTCAGCTGTCCATGAAACTACTGGGAAGGCTCCCGCAAGGATCATCTTTGGAAGAGAGCTTCGCCTTCCCGCAGATTTGGTATTTGGTCGTCCTGCGGAACAGCCCACAGAGCCAGACACTTATACCCATGAGCTACAACGAAGACTAGCAGCCGTACACGATCAAGTCAGATCTCGAATGCGACTAGAGAGCGGTCGCATGAAGACTCGATACGACGTCCGGGCCAATACAGTCGGATTCCAACAAGGTGACCTGGTGTGGCTGTACAACCCCACGCGGAAGAAAGGAAAATCGCCTAAGCTACAGAACCGTTGGGAGGGCCCCTACACCGTCATTAAAAGAATCAATGATGTCGTCTACCGGATACAGAGGACTCCCAGGAGTAAGATGAAGGTTGTCCATCTGGAGCGTCTGTCCCCATATAGAGGTGTATCCGATCGGGACGATCGGTCCTAAGGAGGGGGCAGTGTCACGGAATTTGCCCCACTCACACCCAAATCGACGACTGTGGTACCGCGAATTACTAAGATTGCCCCGATCGCCCCTACACGATTCTGTTAAACAAACAAAATGCCGTGGATCGAGACGGGACTAGAAAATTTGAGAAACAACGAGAAGCGTTCGAGAGATGCTAGAAAATAAATCTAGAGATACTAGAATATACCTGGAATATTCGCTGGGTCTATAAAAGAAAAATAAACAGCCGATTAAGTTAGTCTTGTATTGAGTCTTGTATAAGTCTTGTATTACAGTGTTGAATTGAATGAAGTGTTTAGTTGGAGATATCAAAGTGATTTAGATAGCGATTAATTAAATAAGTGTTTAGTTGAGTTCTAATTAGTGTTCAGTAGTGTACTGAGTATAGTTAATAAAGAAGTAGTTAATTAACGGTTTGTTTTTCTGGCAGTAGTAAAATTCGGATTGGGAAATCCGTGACACTATATTACGCGTTTATATGTTACACTATTATAATAATTATTATCTTTTTAAATGTAACAGGACAAGTAGAGATAAGGTTAGAAATAATATGTAGTGAAGATACCGAGCTATATACGAATATTTAGAGGCGACAACCACATTTCTACGTTTTCGCAACGCAATTAGAACGCGTCTTAAACGTTTTTGTAAAAGATGCAAAAACGTCGTTGGAACGTAGCTGCCTCTAAAAGTGTTCCCCTTTTTAGTCATCTCCATGTAATAGAACTCTTTCTATCATGTGGTAATGATTTTGGAAGTACACTTTAAAGTTTTCAGTGTCGTGGTTGCTACGTTCCATTCACTAAAAATTCTACTTAGGACACGTCTGTTGAGCACGCTTTCTTATATTTTTTCTCGTAAGACTGTATGTACAAAACCCACCGAAATTTTACAATCTCAGCAAAACGTTTTCAATGCCCTAAGTCTATGACTAGTATAACACATTCTTAAGTAACTGAGAATTAGGAGAAAACGATTGCGCATTAACCGTAGCATTGTCACCTACGATGACACGTGGGTGCTTCATTATACT
This sequence comes from Monochamus alternatus, assembly GCA_037114965.1. Lineage (NCBI taxonomy): Eukaryota > Metazoa > Arthropoda > Insecta > Coleoptera > Cerambycidae > Monochamus > Monochamus alternatus. Next base: position 112,574,835 of record CM073426.1, on the reverse strand, counting down.
CTGGAATCAAAACAGGCAATCATGGAGTGATGGAGCGACGGCAACCTGGAGAAGCACCGCCGTGAAAAACTGTCTTTAAGCAGGTAAAGTTCTTGCCATTGATGTTGGAATTGCAGAGGCATACTGTACATTAATTACCATTACGAGCGGCGAATATTTGATACACCTCCGTAGCTTATCTCAATTCGCACAACCAGCCTAGTCGCGTCAAATTAGCATGAAAAATGTGAAAATAGAGAACTTTTTGCGGAGAAGTTCGATTGACATGTGGTTTTCTGCAAAATGTTCAGGGAATTTTTTATAACAAAAGGTACATCTAACCTCTGTACGCTCGCAAATTTTTAATTGTTTATTTAACAAATGACCCATTTTTGTTGAACATATGGCAAATGTCACACACGATTCAACGAAAATGTTTGAAAAATGTTCTCTCGGGGGTTTTCGAGGTCCCTCTTTATCACTTTGGTGTTAGCTTTATTATTTATTGCTAAATTGTTGTAACTGGGCTAATTAACAAATTAAAAACTCCACCCCCGAAATCACTAGAGAACAGGATTTTTTTCCAGGATTTCTGGCTTATTAAGGCAAACCATCGGCACAAGAAAGTGAAATGCTAATTTGACGCGACTAGCCGTTGCAACATAGCTATGACTACTGTAGGTACTTTAAAGTGTTTTACTATTACGTGCCTACGACGAAAATGGTGAATAATATGTGAGGATGTCTGCTACGTTCCGGTGACGTTGCGGTTTCGTGGAGGTGACGTCGCAGTGTGGAAACCGCAACGTTTAAGGAACTTCAACACTCTCCCACCACTCTTTTATATGAATACGTTGCTTACTTTGTTTAGTAGCTAACATTGTTATATTTCATTGCTTTCTTCTATTCCCATGTCCTTAACTCTGAAAGTGTTAAGTTAGTAATTTCACTTGCTTAAGTATTAGCAAGTGAAACTATTTTTATTCATCAATTTATTAAATTTGATGCAGAAATAGGGACAAAAGCTTTATTTGTAAAGTTAAGGTTAATATTTTATAATAAGGGCGACTTAAGTCTTGCCTTCCAAAACGGTGCATTTCGCAAATCTTACTTTGATGTCACTTGCTTTAAGAAACGCAACTTAAAAGTATTTGATACTAGCATCCGTAATGGGAACGGCATATGTAATTTTCAAATAATATTTACATTTACTACAAAGTATCGAAGAACGAGGCGGTAGAGTTATTTTAAAGTAACTTTTCCCACTGCCACTTCTTAATAAAATGAAAATGCTTTTTGTTGTTCATTCTGAACGCAGTATGTCCGGACTTTACACTGAACACACTCCTAGCAACTACTTAGTGGTAGTTAAATACTTATGCCTGCATTATTATACTATAACGTTGTTTGGATTAATATAAACTATTTGAAAATGTATTTTTATATATGCTAATTTTATGTGTATTAGGTATATAGAATAACAATATACAAAAGCAATAAATTGAAAAATATATGTTTAGAGTTCAACGGCCTCAATAGGTATAGTTTTTTTTATTCTAAATCTCGCTACTAAGAAAAATATCTGATAAATTCTAATTTGTAATCTGTTTTGCTTCAGTTTTGATATTTTACTGTGTATAATACACATGAAACTTAAAAAAAGTGTATAAAAGATAAACACTTATTCGGTGAAAAAGCAGGCATATGGGTTCCATGTTTGATTAATTTCAGTAGATATTTTGTATTAACCAATGACAATAGTGAAATATTTTTGTGTAGTACAACAAAAGCAATACGTATTTAAAAGGAAGTAGAAAATAGCAATTTAACATTTATTTGAAGGGATTTTTTGTAAAAAGAAATAAAGGAAATCAAACTGTATATTTTTCTGTACTTGATAAAGACCGCTGATAATTCAAACCATTATTTAATTGATTAATGCTCTAAGAATCGTCGGACGACTGAGTAATACAAGCCTACGAAAATAGATTCTTGTCTTCTGATTCAGAATATGACTAAGAATACTTCTGCGACGATAAGATTATTATCATTCGGCGTGTATTTATTATGATTACTAATTTTTTAATGCAGATATTTATTATAAAAATCCACTCAATATATTCTCATTTGTAATGTAATTATAGGTATATACAAAAGTGACCTTTTCTAGTTAATAAAGAAAAAAAATAACGACAAATATAAAATCAGAAATAGAAAGAATACGCATTTCTCTAGTATTGATTCTTTACAATATTTACAATTGTGTTCCAAAGCTTTCAATTTTAATTTTTTATATATTTTCTCCATTGGATGTTTTAGTTTTTAAAAGTAGCTTATTTTTGGATTTCAACACGACAATCTTTTTAATTTTCTTATACCAGAATACTTATTTTATGATTGAATATACGAGGTGACGTTGAAAAATCTACAATGCCTAGTATCACGCGATAGAGGACAAAAAATAACAAAAAAAGTTATATACACTAATGTCCGATCGCCTTTTGTTTTCAAGATACAGCGTTTCAAAAATTTTTGTAAAATTTAGATATTTTTTAATTTCTCCCGATTGTACGGAAATATTTGAACCAAAGTGTGACCTTGCATGTGGCTATTATGTGTATGTGTATTATATTCAGTTCATTCAGCATCCAGTGGCAGAGTTATAGAAGGAGAGTATTATTAAACAGAATAAATGTTTCACCCTGTATGAAAAATTGTTTTCCTATTTTCTGAAAGGCAATTTAATTTTATACAAAAAATTACTTTTGAGTTTTATTCGTATTCCTTCGAATTCGCTGCAAAACAAATGTTTTCTGTTTGCTTCACTTAAGAAGAAAGTTTGAAGTATTTGAAGTGCTGAATAATACTTGCCACTACTAGTGTATATGAAATTATGAAATAAATAAAATCTATGACAAATATTGTAAAAATTTATTCAAGTGTGCTATGTTTATCGTTTATCAAAAAATGTTTCATAAATGGTTCACTTTAGTTTTGAGGAATACAGGTACATGATTATTTGTTACGACGAAACTCGATCAAATGCTTCAAGAGCTCAACGTATCTATAGAGACAGATATCCATTAATTTCATAACATTTATTGACGTATACTGATAGGCGTTAACGAGAAGGCGGCTGTTTTAGAAAAGCAAAAGATAATAATGGAGTTTCCAGAAGTCGTCGTACTGTTGAAAATGAAGAGGCTGTTTTGAAAATGGTAGAAAATAACCCAAAAATAAGAACCAGAAAAATAAGTTCAGCTATACGAAATGTACGTCAATAAATGTTGTAACATTAGGAACCTATCTTAATGGATATCTATCTCCATAGATATGTCGGGCTCTTGAAGAAAAGTATTTTTTATCAAACATATTATGTAAACAAATATATCGCAAATGGATTGCCTAATGAAATATGTTCATAGCTACCCTTAATTAAAATTACTGTAATTCATTTCTCTTCAACATTGCGCTCACTTGCTTACCAATCGAATTTAATGCCAATCGAAAGTACAAAATATGAGGAACATGCAAAAGTTAGACGCCTACTTTTTACTGGTACTCATCTGCTTACTCATTAAAATATATATTAAAACAAATATAATTTTATTTGCGAACACAGTGGTACAAGGTTGCTTGCGAAAAATTGTCCATGAATCACGGTTGCCATGCTTTGAAATATAAAAATTGAATGGATTATTTAAATTATTTAACCAATAAAGTATAGAAATAATTGTTATAAAAACGTTTGTTTTTTTTCTACGCTTCAATAATTGTAGAAAAGCACAGATAAATTTAAAAATATTAAAAAAATAATTATCATAAATATTGCAACACTTGGTATATAAGTATGGTTTTTGTAATTTTTTGTTTAAATGCCTCGTTTTGGAGAAAAACGGCAACTTGTAGTGCCCATAAATCTATCATTCACTACTATTTTCAAGTGAAACTGAAATTTTGTGAATATACCTGTTATTACAATACCTTGGCAACTTAGCAAATCGTAATACTTACTAAAAGAATATTTGCTAATTAAAACAAAAAGAGAATATCTTTCAAAATATAAGGTTTTCGCTACTTAAAAGGGCACGTACTGTTAATGAGGAGGGTGGGCAAGTAGAACGTTTGTTAAATTAGTAGTAATTAATAAATTATTTTATTTAATGTTATTTAGGTAAAAAGTTATTATGTTGATCGTTCATTATTACTATTACTAAAGATTATTATTTTTTGGTTGATAAGAGAACTGTATTACAGATTTTATGGGCACTAGAAATTGCCGTTTTTCTTCAAAACGGAGCATTTAAACAAAAAATTATAGAAGAGATAAAATGATCAGAAGAAATTCTACTTTTGATATGATAAGAAGAAGCTGCATATGCCTACTTAGAAATAACTGGAGGGGATAAAGGGTACTACATCCCTCAGTTACCTCCATTCACCCTTCGATTCTTTTCACCAAAATTACATGATAAGTATGCCGGAATAAGATAAAAGTACGTGCAAAATTTCAAGTGTGTATCTTACAAAACAATGGGATTATTAACAAAAATAGTTTTTTAAAATATAACTTTAACACCCTGTATATTGAAACAGGGACGCCCAAATAAAAAATGGCATAAGGAAAGTCGCATTTTTTTTATCCAATGAATATGTGGTTAATGGTATGCCCTTCTATTTTCGAAGACCCTGTATAACGTTTTTCATTATTTGTTGGTCTTCTATCCGTTTTTTCAATGTCGCCCTGTTTAAAGATTTTTTTAAATATATATAAACTGTATTTAGTTGTAGGTATCTAATTTTATAAAAACCCATGTTTCTTTACTGTTAAAATAAACACACAATAACAATTAAAGGCGTCTAACAAACTAATTAGCTGGATAGTCCGTCTGTAGCACTCGTCCATCACAGGCGAAAAATAAAATGTGTACGTATTTACAAACGAGACGGCCTTGACGTCACGCTCAATGAGCGGAAGTGTTAAATTTGGTAGCAGTGAACACACACACTGCAAAAATTACGTGGAAAGTCTGTTGTATAAATATTTATAACAATTAGTACGCTGTTTTATAGAAGCAACCAATAAATCTGGGGAACGAGTATGTTTCCTGTCCCGACAAAAAAATCTATGGCTTGATTTTCACTTCGCAGTACGTAAATTCTTGTAGTGAGGACAGGACTGCACTAAAGTAAAAAAATATATATTCCATGATATATAGAGACGCCGTAATTTTAAGGGTTTTTATATCTTACCAAAAGCAATAATTAAAATCTTATGAAAAAAATGTCTAAAACGAAATGTTTTTCTACACATACACTTCAGAAACAAAAAAACAACTGTAATAATACAAAAAAAAACTATGCTACGAAGTTACAAACTAAGGTACAATTAATTAAGGTTAAGTAAAGGCGCCTGTAACGTAATTTGTTCATAATTTGATTTTTGAATCAGTATTAATGAAGTAAACAATTGGAATTTCCAAGAAACTCGTTAAAACTGTAACGTACTGTAACAGTTGACAACGTTGCGATCTGTCATCTGCTGCTGTTAACCTAAAAGTAATATTAGTCATAGTAGTGCGTATAACTAGTGCGTTTCATTTTTCTCTAGATTTTCTATGATGCTTGTGAGTCTACATAAACACAAATGGAACAATTTATTGTAACCATAACCAACTGGATGACATGTTAATTTACGGTGAATCTAGGCAAAATTCTCTGGCTACGATACGTCTGTTCGGTAAACGCTTCTTGCAAGGAATAACAGAAGTCATTTTAGACGCTTGTAACTATCATTCTGTGTGTTCAGTAAGTGCCTGTGTTTAGGTGTACCCATTTGTAATTATTATATATAAATACGTAAGATAGTATATAGCGCCGTTGCCACATATTTAAGACCTGTTTGCTGTCATAATATTGTTAGCGTTGGTCAGAGAAAAAAACTATTAATTCAAATATCTTGTTTACTATAACTTATATGGCAAAATTAAGGCACTCCGGACACACTGTATAACAGACATTCAACAAAATGTCGCATTTATCATTGTAAATTAATCTGTAATAGTCATTCTTAACCCTTGGGTCAAAACTTCAACGTCGGATGGCTAACAGTCTGAACTGAGTTGTGATAAGAGTTATTAAATGTAAGCAAAATAATAAAATTTCAATTTTATATACTGATATAAAAATATTTATCAGTCCATGATTTTTAGTTTTTGGGAGAATGAAAGACCTGAGATATCTTGTATATAGAGTGTTTCTCAAGTAGAGGTCAAACATCCAAGGACGTATTCTGTGGCCAAAAATAAGGGGTTTTTGTGATATAAATGTGGGTTTTAGGACAGCCATTGTCACTTTTTAATTCTTAATTTTAAACAGTTGGAGAAAATTTAATCAAATTCGGTGTGTATATTTAGTATGCCAGTAGGTATGAAACAAAAAATTGACATCTTCAGAAAACTTCCCAGTGGCGGATCATCGATCATTATTTGCAAAAAAAAATATCACCCTGTATAATGCGCCAAAAGTATGGAATAAATTCAATAAAAACGAAACAATTATTTTTTGGGAAAAATTCTCGAACAGGTCCATTTTTAATTTAAAAATACATATTTTAGCGTAAAATGCGATTTTCAAATGTCATTTGTTTCGAGTAATGACTTCATCGATTTTTTTTAAATGGCAACACCATATTTTTTTCCTTGATTCTGAAAGATCGTTTAATTCTCTATTAGACAGTACTAAAATTTTGCCCTCTTACATAGAAAAATTTTCGAGTAAATGACGATTGAATGTTAGAAAACGTAAATCAATTAAAATAAAGCAAAAACTTTATCAAGTTTAGTTTTTCGATAGAATGGCCTACAAGATCGCCAAATCTTACACCTCTTGACTATTTTTTATGGGGATACTTGAAGTCAAAAGTGTACATTAATAAACCACGTAATTTAGAAGAACTTCAAAATCGCATTCGGGACGAAATACGCAGAGTTACTCCAGAAATCATCATGTGCAAGAAGAATTTCTTCACAGACGCATTGTCAAGAAGTTGGTGGATGGCAATTCGAACATTTAATTTAAGTATAAAATTTAATCAATTGTATTTTATTTTACATACCTCAGAATTGTTACTTTTTTATGGATAAAATTTACGTTTTCTAACATTCAATCGTCATTTACTCGAAAACTTTCCTATGTAAGAGGGCAAAATTTTAGTACTGTCTGATAGAGAATTAAACGATCTTTCAGAATCAACGAAAAAAATATGTTGTTGCCATTTAAAAAAAAATCGATGACGTCATTGCTCGAAAACAAATGACATTTGAAAATCGCATTTTACGCTAAAATATGTATTCTTTAAATTAAAAATCGACCAGTTCGAGGATTTTTCTCAAAAAATAATTGTTTCGTTTTTATTGAATTTATACTACTTTTGGCGCATACTGTATACAGGGTATCCAGAATATATGTAGCGATACCAAAGGGGCTTATATATCTGATGAAAAAACAAAAAAAAATATCTAAAACGAATAGTTTTCCTACAAATACATTTAAAAATATAATACTGCAATAAAATGTAAAACTGTTACGAAATTATAAACTAAGGTCCAATCTATCATACAGCAAAATAAATACATATTCCGAACACCCTGTATAGGAAAGATGTATGATGTTTGAACATCAATCATGTTAATAAAAATTTTGGGGAATTCTTATTCTAAACTATAGATAAAAATTATTATTAATAGCGTTTTCGTATAACACACCACCAGTGTTTTATGATAATTTGCATATTAATAGTACATCATTTGCAATAAACCACATCACTCGTCAGTATTTTATTCCAGCTATTAGCATAAATATTATACCATTTTATTACAGTTTTAAGTGAATTTATCGTGTAATTTTAAATATGGTAAATGTTAATTATACGCTAAAGCATTTTTGCGAAAGTACTCATTCATTTTTCTTCGTACATCAAGTCAGATAACACATAAATTATTAAAGCCATTAATTGTTGCCGTTAAAGGAAATATATGCTAATAATAATTTTATGGGTACTTGCCTTGAGAATGTTAGTGTTTATTTCATATTTTATTTTTAGAAAATGTGTTACACATTCAACAAGATCAAGACCTGTTTCAAACAAGTAAAATTTCTCTCTAAACGTCTTGCAATTTGAGAATGTCGCTAAGTATGATCAGTGAGAAAGTGTTTAGTCAAAAGGAGTCATGTCCAAGAAAGTCAATTTCGAAAAATAAACGACAAATAGTTGTGGCAGGCTGGCTTATAGGAAATATTTAATTATTCTACGTGCAGTAGTAGATTTGTTTTATTAACACAAATAGCTGCAAATTTCAAAGTAAAGGAATTAAAATTAACTATTATGCGAGGGGGTAACCACTGGGATTAAAATTATGATTTCGCAGAATTCCGGGCAATTTCAGAGTTTCCAAGCATTTCGCATTTGATAAAAATTTCCTCGAAAATTACTATACTTAAAGATTGGTCTGTAAAAACACAATCATATTGAAAATATGATGGCCTAAATCAAGTTACCTTAGTCGAAAATTTTATAGCTTCAGAGAGAAGATGTTGAACATTTCAGTTTTTTCTCAATAACTTTATTATAAATTGTTGTAAATACATAAAACTTGGTAGTGGTGAGTTTTCTGACACGAGAAATTGAAATATGACCTCGAATGTGCTGTAAGTTGTAGAGGGCGTCACCTACAGTACTTCATATAAGTGCATATAACCTTCATAAATTTTTGGTGTACTGATTTTTTAATCAAGAAACGTCTTGAACAACCGTTTCTTGAATAAGATTTTAAGATTTTATTTCATAAACATAAACTCATTGTCTTCTTTCATACTTTATTCAATTAAGTACTTTCAAATTTTGAACTAAGATAAATTAGGTTAGAATATCATATCTTGGCTCTAAGAACACGTGGAAGCATTTTGTCTAGATATTTTAGAGACACTGTACTGGATGTACAGGCACCAAAAAGTTATAACGATTTATTTGTATGTGAAGCACTGTAGGTAGCACCTTCTACAGTTGACAGCAACACGCGGACATTAATTTCCGCCAGAAAATTCTTCTGTACTAAGTTTAATGTATTTACTACTTTATTGAGGAAAACTGAAATAAACAACATCCTATCTCAAAACCTATAAAATTTTGTACTTAATTTAGTTCAACATATTTTCCCAACCTTACACTCCATATAAAAAAACATCCTGATGTATTAACTCGACAAAACATAATCTATCTAAGACTGCTCAGAATTGCGACATTCTTGGTCAAAAAACTGATTTTGATCTTATTTACATCCTGTACAACAAGAAAAAAAACCGTAAAAAATTAATCGATGCCAGTGGCGAAGATGCGAAAATGGCACTTTACAACATTGGTTGAAACTCTCAGATTGATAAAAAATGTGAAACTGACTGTTGTAAGTTTTGCACAATAGTTGTCTCACAATGTGCGAAGCGCCGAAGTTAACTATTGAGTTAACCCTGGACTTGACCCGCCTCTCCAAGTACAGAGTGTCCGGTTTTAATGTTTACAAACTTTTATAGAAACTAGTGGATAGGGACATTAATTCAAAAATTAACGTCGAAGTGCAAAGTCCATAAAATAAAAGAAAAAAAAAACATTAAACTTTGAAGACAAACGGCCTTCCAGTAGTGCCAAACAACTTTGATACGTATCTTGCACATAATAATGAGCTGGAACCTGCCTTATTCGCGAAATGGAAACGCGAATAAGTATGTGATAAGTATTGTTAGTCTTTACGGGTAAATATACCTACAGATGACGCGGAATTTTCGTAAAACATAGACATGTGTAAACGCTCCTTTAATTTTTATATTTTCGTCGTTTTTAAGAAAACATTTCAGAATTATTCTAAATGGGCCATCCAATTTTCCTTTAATTTAATTTCACTTAATTGAGTTTGTGATATATGGTGATATATGGCATCTCGGAAACCGTAAAATATACAGGGTGGCTTGAATTAGAAAAAAGTTGCGCCTTTTGATGTTCATTAATATAAACTAAACAGATCCAAGATATCTGCTGCTGTTGCTGAAATATTGTGAAAACTGAAAATAGAGAGTGTAGAAAATGCCTTCTAGCGTCATTATTTCTTTACAGAAAGAGTTGAAATTTGGTACAAGAGGATAAGAATATACGAGACATCAATTTTTGTCAAAAGAAAATTTCTACTGCCACTAGTTTCGGTTATGCAATATTAAATTGTTTTTTTCTTATCGGCGCCATATTGGATCTTGACAATAATAGAAGTAGAATAAAATTACGAACATTTCAATATGTAATACTACTATTTCATTTCAAGAATAACCCATCAAATTTTAAAAAATACAACAATTGAAATAAAAAATGTAGTTGTTCTTGACGTAAAACAAAATTCAATACTTAAACAAACAAAATACACAAATATTTTACAAATCCTACATAAATACTTCCAAATGGCACTCATTTTCGCAAATACAAAGCTCAGTTCTTAATTTTATATCGTCCACAACATTTTGAATACGATACTGAAATTCTCTCGCATACTCGTAGATCTTCTAGATTTTCACAGGAATAGAAATAAATTTTATTTTTCGAACTATCCCAAAGAAAAAAATAATAGATTGAGACATGGGCAACCACCATTGCAGAGTTATAAGATTCTGCCCCCTTTTGCTGAACCATTTCTAATCCTTAAAATAAAATTTTAAGGATTAGAAACTTATACTTTTGAGAAATAAGGTTTCGAACAATAAAAACAAATATAGCAAATGCCAAATCTGTCAAAATGTTTGTTGATTTTTGTTTTACGTCAAGGAAAATTCGATTTCTTATTTAAATTATTGTATTACTAATTTTTATGGGCTGTTTCCCAAATAAAATAATAGGTTTACGGTAGACCGTAAACCAGCTATACTTACGGAGAGGATTAGCACCGTCTCTGCGGGTATTATAGAGAGGAAAAATATTAGCTTAGGCCAATGTGAGAGATTGATGCCAGTCGACATTTGACCATCTCCCTAATTGATGAGGTTTTCCAGGTTTCTCTCATCCTTGCAGTGAATGGTGGTTAGGTCCTACCTATTAACGAAACCAACGTAAGTTATTCCTGGCCGCAAATGCGGCCTGCTTAATATAATATGTCGCCCACCATTATCTTCCGCACAAGTCACCGCCCACTGGGCTATTCCTCTTGATTAGAATGAGGAATAGAGATATTATTATTATTATCGTGTTCGTAATTTTATTGTGCATCTGTTACTGTCAAGATCCAATATGGCGTCCATAAGAAAAAAAAAAACAATTGAATGTTGTTAAATAAGATAAACCAGTGACCGTAGAAATTATCTTTTTCAAAGAAAACCGATTTCCCGTATATTCTTATTCCTCTGTACCAAATTTCAGCTTTTCATAGTGAGGAATAATGGCGCTATTTTCAGTTTTTTTATTATATTTCAGCAACGGCAGCAGATATCTTGAATCTATTTGGTTTATCTTAAGGTTACTAAATTACCAGTTTTTAATCTAATGTTATGACATATTCAAATATTTTCAATAACAGTTTATATACTATGTTTATATACCTATTTTTTAATTAGTGTAAATAGTTGGAATATCTTCCTTTATTACATTTCATTTTAAAAAAACTTCCTTTACTATAATTTTGTTATCGCTTCTGCTTGGTAACAAAAATAACTAAAAAAAAGGAAGCAAATGTAGACAGTAATTCATGAGTTAGGAGATCAAACAATTTAAGAGCCTGAGTTGTAGTTATAGGTACAGGGTGTTTAGTAAAGAATGAACCATAATTATAGGCTTAGTTTCCTTGTACAAAATTAATGGGAATTAAATGAACTTACCTTTAATACAATATTGCTTCCTTAAGTTATAGGCCTGAGTAAGTATTTTTTTATTCCATTTTTTACGATAGTTTTCTGATTTGTTGAATAATTGAACTCAAATTTTGGAAAAGAAGGTTTTTTTTTTGTAACACGAATATCTAATTGATTTTTTAGTTAAATGTATGAGCCTTCCGAATGTCTGTACCACTATATTATTTCTTTAAAAATTTTTGTAAGGATAGAGATTTTTTGAAAATGATTAATTATTTTGAAACAGCCTCCGATTAGTTTTAAAAAAGGTATACTTGTGGTCGCCAAAATGCACCATTTTAGGCTTTTTCAAAATAACTATCTAATCATTTTACAAAATCTCTACCTTTAAAAAATCCGAAAGGAAAATATAGCGGCATAGGTTTTCAGAAGGCTCAGTACATTTAATTCAGAAATCAGTTACATATTCGTGTTTATTTCAAAAAATACCTTCTTTTTCAAAATTTTAGTACAGTTACCCAATTAATAAAATAAAATAAATGAAAAAGTACTTTCCCAGGTCTATTAATTCTTAACAAAGCAGAATTGTACTAAGGTAAGTTGATTTAATTCTCATTATTTTTGTCAAAGAATGCTAATCTTAAAGTATGGCCCATTCTTTACTCAACACCCTGTATATATTTGGAAACTATTAATTATTTTATAGAAAACTTTTTAGTGCGTTTTATAGTGACATTGGGAATAATTTTCTCCTCTACTTCGTATTTCCAAAAATGATATTTAACGTTTCTGGATGTTGCAATAAATATTATTCTATTTAAATAAAGTGGCTAAGTCTTGTGCTTCTATAGAAAGCATAATCGCCTGCAACAATGAGAAACCTTTTTGTCGTTTTGTTGGAGATAGTATAATGTTCTCTGATAGTGGTTTAGATTTGTGAAGTAGATATTACAGGTTTAAAATAATTAACAATGCATTGTAATAATTGACCAAAGATTAAATTGCTTATAAATGGGTCTTACATACATGGGTCTGTAAAAAACAGCTACTCCAAGTTAACATGTTTATTGGTGTATTTTTTTATATGTTATTGTTTGCATATCCAATCGACTGAATTCAGAAAGTAAAACTACTATATTTCCTATCTGCAGCTATTTACATGTTTTCGTATTTCTTTTTTCAGATCTATTCTCAACTTCACCAAAAGAGTGACTGTCGTGAAAAAGGTATGTAAAAACAAATTTACTGTTATTTGTCCCTTTTGAATGTGCCTATTGATGTCTTGATATTACTTTCAAATTCAAGGTTTCACATGTATCATACTTCATTTAAAAAATATATTACTTTTCGACCATGAGGCCTGACGAAGTTCAATTTTAATGTTAGATGGAAAAGTTTGTGAAACAATTCCACGGTTGCCTCTTGGCACCCATTTATTTCTTTAAAAATAATTTCTTATAGAAATAATGTTTATATAAGTCTTTAGGCATTTAAAATTGGCAGGTTGTTAAACACAAATTAGAAACAGTTAATGGGTAGTGTGAATTAATATCTAGCAAATTTCAAACTAAAGCTTCTATTATTTAAGCTAAAGCTATAAATGTTCCTTTGTATATTTTAACAAGTTGTATGAATAAAAGTTAAAGTTTCAGACAAAGCTTTTGTTTAACTTTTATTCGCACTGACCATTGTCTAGATTTTATCCTGCATTAGGTATAGTAGACTTCTATTCAAGTTACAACATGCTGAAAAAATAAAAGACGTTTAAATATAAGTAAATTATTTTTTTCTGTTTCTTTTGAACAATTGATAGAATGCCATAATGCCACATCTTCATGATGTTACCAAATATGTGCCTTTCCATCGTTTCCATCGGTATTCTGAGGTTCTGCGTTGTAAATCTTAATTTTGCTGAAGGTAATGTCATACCACACCAAAAATTTATTCAAAGCATCGAAATATATATTCGTTTCTTTTGAAGTCAGGAAACGTCCTACATGAAAACATTAACCCAGTTTTAACTGAATGGAAATTTTTAAATAAGTCCAACATTTCTGGCTTGTAAAGACGATTCCTCTTCGACCTTGATTCACATTTAAAACCAGTAGTAAGTAATTTATAAACAATATTTTGATATCCAACGAGTTCATTAAACTACAAATTAATGGAAATTCCCTCCAATTAAAGCATATAGCAAATAAACGTGTTAGGTATTCACAGGGCCGTAGCTAGGGTATTTCGCGCCTGCGTGCGATAATCTAAATGTCGCCTCTATTCAGCACTTCCCACATAGAAAAAAGTAACACAACTTTTTCATTAAAATAATTATTAAATTTTATTATTACTATTTTTCCCATCTTCCATTTTCCACAATTGTTTATAGTAAAAATACATAAAGAGTGTAAATAACTAAAAGTGCGAAGAAATTGAGTGTTACGATTTCCGAAAAGAATATAAAGTTACACAAAAAAATATTTAAAGTAAGTAGTTGTTAGTTGAATAATTTAACAATTATTGTTAACTATCTAATCGCCTACTTGAAACATTTTCATTTTGAAATATATGCATGCAAATCGGGTTCTGTATCGTACATAGCTTTTTATTCAAAATTATTTATTTTATTTACGAGTATTTTAAATAAATCAAGATATTCAAAACATATTTTATGGCCATAATGCCGATTGTAAATGATATCTAAGAGTTACCAGTAAAGGAGTGCACTTTTACCCCTTCCACTCAATAATAATCAATAAATTATCCAATAAATATACTTTTTCGAGAGTAACAAAAGCGTATCTATATTATTTTTGTAACTCTCTATATCTTATTTTTTCATACGAAAGAAATAAAATGGGAAAATTGTTTTATTACTTAAGTGCGTAAAATCAGTGTTTTTGCAGAGCATGTTCTTTTTTGATCGAGTAAATGTTGACCTATTAAGTGCGAAATTAAAATACATCGGTTTCAGTGAAGGAGCTTTGCAGTGGGTTAATAGTTATATAAGAGATAGATCGCAAAGAGTAGTTTTGGATGACTTAACATGTTCAACTGCAAAAGAGGTTCTCTCAGGAGTACCTCAGGGTAGTGTGTTGGGTCCGATTTTGTTTTACCTGTATGTTTCTGATCTGTCCGCGCATATTTCGCATTCTCATATACATCTTTATGCAGATGACATTCATTTGACATGTAGATTTCTACATGTCAACTAGTGTCCAATCTGCGAATTATATCATGCATCAAATTAATAATGATTTAGAAGCAGTGTCTAAATATACAGATAACCATGGCCTGATACTGAACCCAAATAAGACAAAAGCAATAGTGATAGGTATAGATCGACATAGTAATTTTATCACCTCGAATTTCTTTCTTAAATTAAATAGCATAGATATACAATGGATAAAGTGTGAAAAAAATCTGGGTGTATATGTGTGTATATCTGATTTGAACTTTGAGCGTCAGGTCACATATGTAGTTCGTAGTTGCTTTTTTAAGTTGAAAATTTTATATAATTTTAAATCTTCTTTTAATCAAGAAACTAAGTTGAAACTAGTGAAAACATTTATCTACCCGCATATTGAATATTGTTCTGGTGTTTATAACAATTTTTTAACTCAACGTAATCAGCAAAAACTGCAGAGAGTTCAGAATGCATGCATGAGATATGTGTTTGATATTCCACCTAGAAGTCACATAACTCCTTATCTTGTTGGAATTGAAGAATTGAATATTAAATTCAGTCCAGTACCTATTTGGTGTATTTGTACATAAATTGTTGAAAACAAAGGAGCCATCGTATCTCTATGATATTATATGTAAAAGATCAGATATTCATACAGTAAATATAAGAACAGAGTGCTTCCATATTCCTTTACATTCAACAAGGGATGCTTTTCCTACCTAGTGTCTTTTTGTATAAACCAAACGATAAATTATATCTCTGAAGATGTTTTTTGTTTTAAATGAATATTAAAATTGGAACTACTGAATAAACTAAAAGATATTGTTTTACTTCAATATTTGGGATAATTTTTTACTGTTTTACTTTAACTTATAGAGTGAAATACTGTGTACTACTAAAACGTTGTAAAATAAAGAGCAGGTGGGGTGTAAGATAGCTTAGGCTAACCCTTTCCTATTGTGTGTATGTTTACTATATTTAAGATATAATTGTAGATATATTCTTTTTCGTTGTAATTATATATGCACAATAAATAACTTACTTACTTACTTTCTCGGGCCGCATATCCGTGAGGGGGTAGAAGCACTTTTTTATATGAAAGACCTTATTTTAATTTTAAATGAAGAATCATCCCTCGAGGTTTTCGCGTTTATTTGTTTACACATATTTATACCATATACATATACGTATACAATATACATATTTATACCATACTGCACCTTTATGGTACATCTAGGAATTGAAAATGAAAAGAAGGTGTATATAATAATAATAATAATAATAATAATAATAATAATAATAATAATAATAATAATAATAATAATAATAATATTAATAAAAGGTAAGATATAAACCATCCTGTATTATTACACGTCAAACTACACAAATTTGAATTGCCTGTTTTCGTGTACAAACATTTAGTGATTAAAGTTACAGTTTTTGAGATATTTCCGACATTTTTATTTTTAAGAATTTTTCAAATAAATATAATAAAACAAATAATTGGCTTAAAAAAATCAGTTTAATTTGGACCGTGGATCGGATTCTCTATATAAAAAAAATATCTATTTTAAACCAGTTCTATACTGTAAATATATTTGATGATGCAACGGATGTGTTTGAATGCGTCTCTTTATAATAGTTATACTTTCTACGATCAACGATATTTCATCTCAACCAATCGAGTTTATTAATTTATTTTAAATGCAAAACATGAAACACTTTATGCTCTTTCACTCCACCAACCCAAAAGTGAATCTGTCATATTTGAAAGGTTATTAAAATTTACGTTTCTGATGATTTTGCAGATCCATGAAACTGTCATTTTTTTACAAAAAATCAAAATTCTTGAAAACAACTGGAGTAAGACCTTTTTTCGTAATCTAATATAAGTTTGAAAATTTATAAAGTTTAAAAAATGTGTTAGCATACTAAATTATATTTAAAATAAGAATGTTAAATGTCGTAACTCATTTTAAAATATGCAACTCAAGTAATAAGTACAGCTTCAAGTACGTTTTTTTAATATATGAACATGCAACGAAATACTGAATAAAAAGATATAGGAACTATGTACTTACTTCGATTAACCAGGATTTAAATTTTAAGTGTATGTGTTACATAACATACACACTACCAACTGCTACACAAACTCATAATAATAAGTAATACTACGTTTTAGATAATGACATATCAGAAGCAGACTCCGGTCAAACGAGAGAGTATAGGTTATGTTATGCTTAGAAATTAGAATAAGAGTACGTTCCTACTGTAAAGTTTGGAAAGGTACGTTCTTGACTACTTTTATTTCATTTCGTCTTGTGTCTGTAGCTACGGGTAACTAACTCACAATGCAGTAAGAATGGTGGGCTGTTAATGCTCACATTCTATATTATCATTTTAAGAAAAAATTGGAAAATGAGCTTGAATTTGGCGCCCCTCGTAAGAGGTGTCTGCGTGAAAATCACGCAATTTCCTCTCTACGGCTCTTTGGTATTCAAACATTCGTGGAATTTGATTTGTCTTTTACGACTGAATCTCTATTAAAGTATACTTTCAAAATCTTTCTGTATCTCTTTCAGCAGTAGGATTAGGTATACAGGTTCATTAAAAATGGGTCATACTATAAGGCTGGCTTCCTTGGACAAAAATAATGTGATTTAAATCAACAGTTTTGCTTTCGTAAGAAGTTATGAGCTCTGAAAAAATACTTTTTTATTTCATTTTTTACTATAACTTTCGTATTTGTTGGCTAATTGTACTAAAACTTTGAAAAAGAGGGGAGCATCTTAGATTTTTGAACGGAAATTTTCCAACATTACTTGAGGATGAGAGGTACATCCTACACGTCAGGTGATGTGAGATATGCACGATGGGGCGCCTGCACATAGTACACTTGCCGTTAGAGAATAGTTAAATTTAAATTACCCGAATCGATGGATTGGTCGTGGTCGTGTGATGCCCCTGTTTGTTGGCCTGCACGTTCACCTGACTTAACGCTTATGGATTTCTTTTTGTGAACACATAAGACACATAATAAGTAGGTATTGTTTATGCCACTTATGCTGCCTCCTTAGAAGAACTACGCTTAAGAATATTTCAGGCAGCAGATGATCTTCTCAATAACCAAGAACTGTTTGTGCGAGTGCGTTATAACTTCAACAGACGTATTAGGTTGTGCTTGCAGTAAAATGGAAATTACTTCGAGAATATTCTTCAAATTTAATTTAGTATTTCTTGTTTTTCGTTTGTATTAAATTTTATTTCAGATAAATAATTTTATCTAACACATGTCTCTAGTCATGAGTTATCAAGCATTTTTCATTAATTAATAACAAATTATTCTTAATGTTATTATTAAATTACCAGCTTATTGACAGAAAGTGTCAATTTATTAATATGATAAATAATTTATTTGTTATGACATCCGCCTACTTTATTTTTACAAATTTTCGCAATTACCTCTTTAGTGAACGATGACGCATCTAATTTTTTTACTAGAAAACTATCGGTTTGTAATTTTTCAGAAGAGGTAAAAAAGTTGCGCAATAACTCAGTCTTTCCAATAAATATTTTTAAATAAATAATTTGCTTCATATAAAAAATTTCTAATTAAATATTGCAATGGGGTTGACTGTTTCACTTCTTTATAAAATACGTCAATGATCGAAAAAATATTAAAAAGTTGTTTCTTTATTAGTAGGATGTTCGTACCAAGTTTCGTATCTCTAGCATTCCCCATGTCAAAGAAAAAAAATAAAATGTGAATTTCAATCGCCTCAGGGGTGCAACTTTCATATAAGGTATTTTTACTTCAATCCGCTTAATTCTGGCTTTACATTCACTGATACTATTTTTACTACTTCATTTAAAAACACCCTGCATATCTTTCATTTTATCAGATATTTTTTTATAGTCGATCGACTCTTACTTTTTAAATGCACTTGATAGGACAGGTAGATTTGCAATACCTCATTAATCCATCAAAAACAATACCATCCAATACTAGGGGAAATAATGATTCCTCTTAATTGTGGCTCTACATTCACTGGTACCATTTTTACTACTTCATTTAAAAACACCCTGCATATCATTCATTTTATCAGATATTTTTTATAGTCGATCGACTTACTTTTTAAATGCGCTTGATAGGACAGGTAGATTTGCAATACCTCATTAATCCATAAAAAATAATACCATCGCAATGACCTAGAAAACGCAGGGTTAAATTACCTGTAAAAATGTAGTACTTCCAATACTAGGGGAAATAATGATTCCCCTTAATTTTGACTCTACATTCACTGGTACCATTTTTACTACTTCATTTAAAAACACCCTGCATATCTTTCATTTTATGAAATATTTTTTATAGTCGATCGACTTACTTTTTAAATGCGCTTGATAGGACAGGTAGATTTGCAATACCTCATTAATCCATCAAAAACAATACCATCGCAATGACCTAGGAAACGCAGGGTTAAATTACCTGTAAAAATGTAGTACTTCCAATACTAGGGGAAATAATGATTCCTCTTAATTTTGACTCTACATTCACTGGTACCATTTTTACTACTTCATTTAAAAACACCCTGCATATCTTTCATTTTTTCAGATATTTTTTATAGTCGATCGACTCTTACTTTTTAAATGCGCTTGATAGGACAGGTAGATTTGCAATACCTCATTAATCCATCAAATACAATACCATCCAATACTAGGGGAAATAATGATTCCTCTTAATTTTGGCTCTACATTCACTGGTACCATTTTTACTACTTCATTTAAAAACACCCTGCATATCTTTCATTTTTTCAGATATTTTTTATAGTCGATCGACTCTTACTTTTTAAATGCGCTTGATAGGGCAGGTAGATTTGCAATACCTCATTAATCCATCAAAAACAATACCATCGCGATGACCTAGGAAACGCAGGGTTAAATTACCTGTGAAAATGTAGTACTTCCAATACTAGGGGAAATAATGATTCCTCTTAATTTTGGCTCTACATTCACTGGCACCATTTTTACTACTTCATTTAAAAACACCCTGCATATTTTTCATTTTATCAGATATTTTTTATAGTCGATCGACTCTTACTTTTTAAATGCGCTTGATAGGACAGGTAGATTCGCAATACCTCATTAATCCATCAAAAACAATACCATCGCAATGACCTAGGAAACGTAGGGTTAAATTACCTGTGAAAATGTAGTACTTCCAATACTAGGGGAAATAATGATCGCCTTCCAGGACAAAAGGTTTTCGCTTTCCCATTATCAACGAAGTGAGTAAACGCGATAGGGTAGTCAACAAGTAGAAAGAGGAAAACGCGGCTGGAGTACGAGACAGCGTATCGTCGCGTTCGAGCTTTGGCAGCGGCGAAATCCGTTTCAGTCTCGAACGTTCATCGTAGTGTGCTTGGAGACTTCGCTCCGTCTGCGACGTGCCCAGCCTACGCCGATCCCGCCGCGACATCAGCTGGTGAAGTTCTGTGTCGAGCACGTAGTAGTATCCTAGTGTGGCGGACCAATTTTTGTTACTTGTGACATAATACTTAAGGATTTCTCCGCTGCACATGGATGGGAACAGTTGCAACGTCCAAACTTCGATAAAGCGAAAGGTAAAATCAAATCGAACGACAGCAAAATTATTCGCAGCTCTAATCTACACGGCCACCTGCTAGATAATTGAGCGAATAAAAGCGATAACTTGGATAAGGCTCTCGTTACCGTCTCGAACCGCTTTGGTATGGAATTAGTCGGTTCGCAAACAGCAAAATTGTTTTGCGGATATGTGCTTGCTTCCTGCTTTACTATGATTGCTCCTATTTTTATCGCGCAACGAATATATCGTGGACATTGGCGTGCCTAAAAAGGCTACAATTTAAGATCCACAAAGATACTTTCTTTGCGTAATCCAATACTAAAAAATGTATGTGGAAGGGGAAACATTAGTGTCCACCAAGTTCCATCAACCCAACCCAAGTTGTCAGTGAACTTAGTATGTTTACTATTTAATTATTATACATTTACATTGTAAATAAAGCGAGCACTATTTTCGCTACCTACCAGCTCTAATTTCTTCGAAGAATGTGTTAATATATCCACGTGAATATTGGCTGTACGCAGTTTCAATCTTCTGTTCCTCGAATCAAAATATATCGATACGTTGTATCGATACGTATCAAACGATCTAGTGTCAATACTTCTAAATAAATATCGGCCTCGAAAGTATCGATACCCGATATATCGACTCTACAATACGCCATATATCTAGAAATTCTTGATAGGTATATGAGCCTAACCAAGAAAAAGGCAGTTTCAAATATAAAATTAACATTAGTTTATACATATGCACTAATACAATTGAAACTATCCAATTTGAGTATCTATGCTATTATATATCAAATAATAGAAACAGGCTTAAAAAACACAAGTAACAATAACAAAAAGAAAACAGATATATGTCACCACTGAAAATGAAAACAAAAAATGTTTAAAAACACTTAAATCGTATGAAATGAATATGAAAACACATACATAACATAACCCTAATGATAAACCAAAAACTATCCAATCATACTACTATAGTTTCATAAATTTGACTGACCAATCAGCTACTCAGATCTCAAATCGTGATCTACTAGTAAAAGAAAACGGCAGAAATAACCAAGAAGCACTGCCAATTAGCATGATACTACAGTCGCTGTTAATATGAATTTTGGGCAACGGTTTTCCATCGGAATTTTACATAAACGGCCAAAAGTCAAGAAATCTCGACAACTTAATAGTTATAAATTTTAATTCGATATTTCCCGTATCGAAACGTTCGATATTCAAGATTTTTTCGATGTATCGATAACAATTTTTATCGATACAAAATATCGGATATCGTAAATAATTGTATCAGTTTTCTGAATATAGATGTGTATTGGAACATCCCTAATCGAGACGATAATCAAATATTTTGCAATGTATAAGAGACGACATTGCTTCGCACAGTGTTATCTTTGCTGTCTTAAGATGGTTGCCGTATTAACTTTCTGTCAAGACTTGCCCACTCCATTAGAAAAGTAATGACCTTGAATTTGCGATAATCACCAGTACTTTCGTTAATTTATAATGTTGGTATTGACCTGGAGGTATTTAATGTCCCACATTGATTAATTTCCTTCGAGAGTTGAGAAGAAAAAAGTCTCCGTGCTCAGCCGTCGCTGAATGAAGTTTAAAAGTATAAATATCATTTATTGATAGCGTACTCTGTGGCAAGTCGAGAGGAATGTAACCCACTCGGTGAAGCCGGTTTGTTACAGAACCAGGTCCAAAAGTAACGAAAATGTTGTCTCTAGCTTTGTTGCCAGGCGGTGCTATGCCTCTGCCGGGTACAGAATTTTCCGTCTCGCTCGGTTTTATTAGACAACTCTACTTGTTTATAAACATGTGAAATAATGCTCTCACATTATACGGCCGATAACTAATAAAGTACTCTTATTAAAAAGCTTACACGCCAGAGCTGACCCTGGGTAGCATTTGAGTGAATGACACGTACACCAATCGTGCCATACAAACCCAATGTAACGTGTCTAAAAAATTAAATGAATTTGCATATTCGCTGCGAGTTCTATTTCGAGCCAAACTCCCCATTGGGCCAGCAACGTAACGTTCGCCAACTCACAGAGTTCAGTGTTGGATCTGGACAACGTGCAACTGGTCCACTGTACAGTAGCTGGCTCTCTGTAACGATTGAGTTGCCTGGAATGTTGGTCTTGTAGTAAATTTCTGTTACTATATTCTCATTGTTTTACCAATTAAGCGCACTTTGATAGAGTTTCTCGGTATCTTGTTTAATTCTAGTTTAATTTAGTTGAGGATATGGAACCGCAAGTATGGGACATATCACAGAATTATACTTTGTAGTTCTAGTTCATTAATACAGAAGCGGCTGCCAGTGGCGGCTCATGGACTTAACAAGAGGTGAAGCGGAAGGATAAAATAAATATTACCTCGCGGTGAATTTTTTATTTTATATCGAAAAAGTACCAACACTAATTTACTTTTTCAACCAAATCGATAGTACATGTGAGCTCCGAGCGGGACCATAGCCGATCGTGAGTAACCACCACTGTTGCTAAATTCCTAATAAAGTTTCATCTTTCTCATTTGCATGCAAGAGTTTCTCAAGAATCATGCAAAATTGCGATCTTAAAGAAACTCTTGTTTGGTTTTGCGAGACAAGACAAGACTTTTTTTAAATTTTTCGTCTGAGTTAACACTAGATGTCGTCGTAAAATCATTATAAAAGTGCATTTACTCCTTTCGCGTTTGAAATTTTTGCCAAATTTATGTCTCGCTTCTGTCCATGAGTTAAGTAGATAGGTTTTAACTCATTTAGCACAATCATACATGAGAGAACACACTCGCTGACTGGAGAACTATAGGCGTTCCCGTTATCATAACAGCCGTCATAAATAAGGCTGATGAAATGCAGCGGATTTTGACTGATGCCATTTCTACGTCCTTTTTGCTCGTGCATTGCAGGAAATCGGTAGATCAGGAAATGCATATTTTTTGAGAAGGCGTTTAACATCTTACGTATTTAAATATTCTGATCTATTAGCAACTAATATGGATGTTCCTACGTATCCTTTATTTTTCGTATCTATTGATTTTAATAAACTATGCGATAGACATAAAACATGTATTTTTATCTAAAAAACAAACAGAAGAAAGATATTGTTAATATCGAAGTATGAATTGCAAAATTCATAATAAATTAAAAATAATTTTAAGACGTATATACAATCGGTAATTTTAAGTGAAGCAGTCTGTCACCTGCGTCACTGGCGACTACTAAATTAGAGCAAACTGTAAATCGCGAAATATTTTATCAGTGTTAACGGAATAGGGTTCCATCTTGTTAAAATTTACATTTCATCAATCAAGGTTTATTCATGAATTTGAATTTGTAATGACGATGAATAAAAACCGATTATGACATCATCGTGACCACTTTTCTGCAAGCATTATTGAGAAGAGTACTGGGAATCAAACCACGCCACAAACTTTGTATTAAAAAGAAGTCCTTGAAATTAAAAGATGTCGTAGCTGCTTTAAATCACCTACCAGAAAAACTCGCAGACACACTAAAACGTTAAATTGAATGAAGTCGGTAGTTTTGAATAAATTCACAGGAATATGATATTAACTATTTTAAGGAAACATTGTTTGGCACCTTTGAACCAGATATTATTTTTGTAGCTCGTACGTTGGCAACAATTTACGATGTTGCAGTTCTCCATTTGTAAAAAAATGTCGTGTTGTTATCATATTGCGTGTTGGGGAACTATTTTAGACGTAATTAATGTAAGCAACGTAGTGTGGTATATTTTTGTACAGTATAAATTAAAACACGTTGGATTAAACAAACCATCGACTACATTTTTACATTCGAATGATTAACAAAACGTGCCTACAAGGACGACGAATGAAATATGGAGTAATTCCGTGAAATAAACATTGTATAATGGTTTTAATTGCCATTATATAATTTATCAATAATTAATTATATTTGTTGCGTCTTAAAGCGTAAAATTGCCTGCACCTACAAACAAATATATCGCAAATGGTTTGCCTAATGGAATATGTTTATAACAACCCTTATTTAAAAATATTTTATTTTTTTTTCAATATTTTGCTTACCAAACAAATTTAATACCAATCGAAAGTACAAAGCATAAGGAACATCCTTCCCTTCCTTTTTCTGGTTTCTTATACGAGGTGTTACAAAAAAGCAGGTCATTCCATTAAGTACATATTTTTATCAACAGAAGATGACGATTTAACCCTACTTACCTATATACTTGAACTTTTAAAATTGTTTTCTCGTAATAACTCAATTTTTCACTTATCGATTTGAAATTTAATAAAAATATTTCTTGTGGCTTAAAGATATTGTTTTAAATGGTGCCTAAAAACAAACGTGAAAACTAGGAGGAAGTACCTCGGGGGTATTTTACCCCCTTCTATTTTTTTGACGTACACCCATGTATAACTTCTCTCAATATCGTAGCGTAATATTTTAATTGGATTGTTTTATCAAACTTGATAATTTTCCGTAAAATTGTCCTTTTTCAAACTTCGTTTTTCGAAAGTCGTGCAACGTAGAGATAGCTGCAGAATATTGGGTTACATTTAATAAACAATTTTAAATTCTAAATAAACACCCATAAAACAATTTTTACCGAGGTTTTAAATATCCGATAACTGATTTTATACCGAGCGTTTCTGAATGTAGGGCTAGCCAGCTTTACGATATTTATATTTACGCAAACAAATGTTTTTTAACTATGTAATTTCGTTTACGAAGAAAAATGAAAACAGTATTTTAGAAACATATTAGCTAAACACACTTATAGTAATTGCTATGCATATCTGTCTGTCTTAGCAATGCATAAACAGTCTTTCATAATTAGAGGAAATCTAATGTTTTTTCCAAAATATTCAACATCATTTGTATACTTAGAACATTAAATGACTATTTTACATTACTTCAAACACTTTTTAACTAAAAAATATTTTTTGCAAATCGATAGATAGAAGAGATGCAACTGTTCAGAGGCCACTACATTCTTCTAACTTTAGTCCATTGGATTTCAGTTTAGTTTGTGGGTTTATGTAAGACGAGATTTGATGGAGAATATTAATCATCTGAAGAAAACGGAATATACAGTTGTATGCGACTTTTGGTAGAAATTATAGGTTCTTCAAAATATTTGATTTTTAGTAATCAAAAAAGCCCGTTAAGCATTTCTTCAGCAGGTGGAGATGTGGAGCATTTAGCCAACCAATATATGGAATTCGCGATTAAAATGTTGACATTACTTAAATTAAATTTTAACGTAGAAGTGTTTTAATTTTTCTTAATAAAGGAAATTACATACCTATGTAAAAAAAACATTTGTTGCGTAAAAATGGATAATCTGTAAATCTGGTTAGCCTTATGCCCTAAAACACTGTATAAAAGCAGTTAGGACATTTAAAAATTCGATAAATTATTTACAAATTGTTCTTTGAGCGTTTCTTTAGAAATATAATTTTAAAATTGTTTCTCTGCGGATACCTCGAACGGTGACAAAAATCAAATTTATCTAAAAAAAAGAGTTTTAGGAAACATGATCAGGTGTAATAAAATATTTCAATAAACTTTACACTACGGAAATCTTAGTCCATTTTCGTACGATAGAAAAATTGGGAGGCAGAGTACTCTTTGCCCCTCAGTTTCTACGTTTGTTTTTACGCGTTGTTTACAACAATGGCTTTAAGGATACCTTTAACTCACCAGAAATATCTATTAAATTTCAAACTGATACGTGAAAAGTTACTGCGGAAAAACAATTTTAAAAATTCAATTTCAACACCCTGAATTTTTGAAGGCAGGCATTTTTGTATACGGTAAGTACGATTAAATCCTCATATGTTGTTAGAAATATGCAGTTAATAGGATATCCAAAATTCATCAAAATTCAAAATTTTTCATTAGGCAACCGATTTGCGGTATATTTGGCTACATCGAAGGGTGTGACACAAGAATTTTGTACACCTGATTTCAGATTTCCTATTCTATTACTTTAATGAAAATCAACAAAATCAGATTTTACATGAATTCCTGATTTACTTCTTGCGATTTTACCATATTTTATATGAATCACTTGATTTTACTAATTTCACTTGATTTCGCTGATCTCATTGATTTCGTTGATTTTATTGATTCCATTTGATCAGATTTCAGATCAGATTTCCTCTGAACTTGATGGTTTTATAGAACCGAGCTTTGCAACTAGCTGGAAAATTTCATATTATGTTGAGTTTCATTAATTAATTGTTTTCTTATAATTAAACGCACTGAATTGTAAATTCTGAATGTTTCAAGATATTACTTTTTTTTAAACAGCTGTAGAATTTGAGATGGAAGTGTAAATTTTCACTAGCTTGTAATATTCGACCTTATGGAAAGGTGACTTAGTCAAAAATAAAATCAATAAGATAATACTTTATATTTTTTTTTTGTTCAAATACTATATTATTTAAGAAATATTATTTAGTAGATTGTGTAAAGTTTTAAGTATAGGAGATTAAATAAAATTTTGTCCATTTTCGATTTTAATGTAAGTAATAAAATCAAGCCAAACTTTGAACATCAGTTCTACTTATTTGGACTAAACATATAACATTGACAGCTACAACTATATTTTAATACCATAAAGCACATAATAAACCAATACAAACTTACTTAAACAAGATTTGATTTAATAAAAAACAAAAAATCAACATACTAGTATTAAAAAAATTGAAAGTGTTCTGACAGATGACAAATATACGAAGTTAAATTAGTTGCTCAATTGATTTACGTGATTTTGCTGATTTCACAGATTTCGGTGGTTTCACAAGATTTCACATGATTTCTTGTGATTTGAAATGATCTGATTTCACACAAAACGTACACCTGGTTTCAGGAGTGTCACACCCTTCGGTTTACATATTATGTTTGATAAAAAAATGGTTTTCATCCGGTAAGAAAATGAGCGAAGGAAGACCTTAGTTCGGATCTTAGACTAGAAGGTGTGCCCGCCAGGTGTATATGATTTTAAACTTACAGCTCCCACGATGTAGATGTATCCAAACCATTATTAAGTCATGTTTATGCAAAAATGTGCTTCTTTGTTATTCCATCGAATCCGATAATTCTTACATATAATAGGTTGTATAGTTTGGAAATCACGAAAATGAAAAATATGCTGATTTTTTGCGGTTCCCATATGAATCCTCCGTCGTGATTAGTATATATCAGTCGCCCTGGGTCGTTCTTTATGCTAAACAGTCTCCTTCCTGTAAAACCAGAAGGCGGTCATTATAGTAATTTTTAGACAAAGGCAGTATAAAATGTTTTCGATGAATTTTTTCTCACAAAAATTCCTAAATACTATTATGTGTAGTAGACATGTTATTTGGCAATTTGTATTTGACATGTGTGCCAAGTCTATAGAATTTTTTTGTTATGCCCAGACTAAATAATAACTTACGAACCAGTCGAAAACATTATTGATATTTAAGGCGGCTACACTTAAAACATTCTGTAGACGTTGATGGAATATGTACAGAAATAATTACATGGCGAGAATATTTCGAACTGTGGGTTGCAGAGTAATCATATATTTGCATGGGAAACCGTATGAAGTATATCGAAATAGGTTTGAAGAGATAGAAGTCACACAGACTAAATTTTATTTACGCAAATGT
Source organism: Monochamus alternatus (assembly GCA_037114965.1). Taxonomy (NCBI): domain Eukaryota; kingdom Metazoa; phylum Arthropoda; class Insecta; order Coleoptera; family Cerambycidae; genus Monochamus; species Monochamus alternatus. Next base: position 112,546,502 of record CM073426.1, on the reverse strand, counting down.
CTGCCTGTTTTCCGGAGACTAAGTGACTTAGGTGGAGGAAACAGAGTTGTATTTAAACATTTTAGTGATCAATGTTTACCCATTAAAAAATGGGTATATTAATTATTTAAAGTACGTAATTAATAATAAAAATAAAGACTAAATTTTACTTACGTAAAGGCTGCCAGAGTTTCTAGAGACTGGGTGACTTAGGTAGGGGGAACATCAGGGTTGTATTTAAAAATTTTATTGACCAATGTAGTATATAGTTTTATTACTCTCTGTTGCAGTTTCTTAAATATTTTGATGAAACTAAAATGAATTGTTCATTTGTTCGTATGACGTAAGTCGTCTGAATTCTTGGCGCGAGTATATGTACGTATTTAATAATAAAACTTTTTTTGATCAATAAAAAATGCTATTTGTATTTGTTATGTCACCTAGACAAAGCATGACAGTTTTTATTCAATGTCGGTTATTAATATGTAAATTGTTATATCGTTATAGGTATTGAAGAAAACAATGGAAATGGTTTAAATGTTTAGGAATTAATAAAACAAATCAAAATCTCGACGAGTAATCATAATGCTGATTTGTCTTAATTTGTATTCAATTATTTGTTGAATATCATTAATTTTTACCTAAGGCTTAGCGTTTTATGATCATGAGAAATGTGAAGTATATACATATTTTCTTATATGTATTATATTTTAAGTCTATACAATTATAATTAAGAAAACAGTTATACATTTAAAACATATAAAACATATAAAACAAGAAAGTTGGTGACCCTTAAAAAAAGTAAGTAGTTTATTATATGCTGTACTTAAGCGTCCACATTTAAGTTACATTTTAATTGTAATATAGTTCCTCTGATAGTTTTATAATATATAGATGAAACAGGCGTAATTAGATTTGTATAGTAACAAGTAAATATGTTTGTTCTTTAAAATCAATATTTAAATTTTTATAAAGGATTATTTTGCCGTTGCACACCTTAGAATATTGGAAAATATCGCATTTCCTTAAATTTAGTCTCTTATTTTTTCATCTTTAAGAAATCCAAAATTGTAATACTTAATAAAACTTCAGCAATCAAGCAGCAAGTCGCGTAAATAATATCACATTTTATTTTATTCCCAATTACATTACTTTGTTATCCAGTTAATAATTATACTAGATGGTCGAAAATCTAGAGAGTGAATAGTCGCTAGCTTGTAGACAAACGCGACGTTCGAAGCGTACGAGGAACAACATTTCATCTCGCGTTTCATAGGCGTACTAAATTTGAAGGCATACAAAATATATAAAAATGACAAACATAATTTCATTACATAACATCCATTATTTTTAGTAGCAACAGTGAGATACCGTTTTTGCCAATTTCGAAGTGTTAGATAATAAAAATTATAAGAATTGTTTTCAAATTTAAAGTTTTTATCTTGTATTATCTATTACCCAAGGTCGAAAATAATAGAGAGTGACTAATTCACAACACAGAGGTGAGTATGGAAGATGAGGGTGGAATGATTACCTAAGCGTGCCACTTGAGAAGAGTTCAAAGTACACAAAATTATCAAAAATAAGTTGACGTCGACTGAACCTAGCACATGAATAATTTACTTTAAATGTACCCCCTGTGCCATATCCTCTACAAATTAGAATAGCGTATTTTTGGACGGTGATTGTCTACCACCACCCACTTATACTTATCTGATACGCAGTCCGATATCACACTTAGCCTTGTCCCCATGGACGCGAAATTTAGGGATTTTTGTACGAATTTTGCAACTTCTGTTTTAATTATTTATAGCGGGAAAATCTCTAATTTTGACAAATTTTGCGAAACAGTTAAACGCTACAAATATTATTGCTCTTTTCATTATTGTGATATTAATAAATTGGTTTTGAGCTTCTGAGAATCTACCGTGGCAGTATCATGATGAAAATGATAGTAAATATTATAGTTGATAACATTTGTTACAAGTAGAGATTTTCCCACCATTAAATAAGTCGCGCAAATATGTGCGAATTTCTCATTCAAAAGGACATAAGTCTTTAGAATACATACCTACATACTATTCACTTGTACTATTCACTATTGGTTACTAGCACTGTCACTATAACGGTCACACATTAATACTTATTATATCATATCGTACCGCTTTCCGCATGACCTTCGTGCATACATGTTTCGTCAAAATTTAATATATTTTCGATTCAGATTCTGATCGTTTAATATTTATTTTAAATGGTTTCTTTTTTTGTTGAAAACTCATTTTAAAAATACCATCTTCCTTTCGCGAGTTTACATTATTTTCCGTTTGGCAGTTGTTTTTCTTTACCACTTTTTTATTTGCACTATACATATATGCTACACACGTACATTATTGTTAATGAAATTCATATTTCAACATCATTTACACTCATATTTTGACTTCGCGCCCTAAACTCTTCATTCATGTCATCACCCGATATTCATCACTTGTTAAATTAGGACGATTTTGAGAATACTTTGTGATTGGTGGGTGAGAGGAGTGGCAAATTGATAGGATGCGCAATAGTCTTTGGCTTATCTTCATCTTCCTAAATGTATGAGTATACTTAATGCTCCTTTGTAACATTGAAATTAATGTTTCACCAATTCTATAAAATGAGATTTATATCAGATTCAATACGCTGGTTTACACAATCCAATATAATACATTTAATATTAGTTATCATCATTTTTTGTCAAAGAAGGTTTGAACTGCATTTAACCTCGGATTTAACTAAATCCCTCAGCAGCAGTCAATAAAAATGTATTGTACCTTCCATATCAAACTCGATTTCGTCAAACTTCACTTTAATAAAACGTTTGATAATTATGGAATTTGTTTCCAAGATTTGTTTCCAAATTAAAGGGAGTGCTCACAGTTTTCTATATCAAGTTATCCATTGCATGAAACGTTTATTGTCTGTGCCTATCTCTCTTAGAATGAACGCGCAACAAGAGATTACATGCATGTCTCGACTTAACTGTACTAAACGAGTCCTCACATTTTAAACTGATAGTTTGCATGGGACAGGAAGCGTACAGGACAAGAACCGCATTATACGACCTTCACGTCTGTCCGATAACAGAGTCCGTACGCGCAACATTGGGTGACACTATAATAACGATAACTCTGTCATATTCGAATAGTTACCCAAATTAAAATTTAGATTTCAACAGAAAAACTCGAAAATTTTCAAAAGTTCCTATTATAAAAAATCTTCCACTATAAAGGGTGATTCAGAATTTTTTTTAGAACGTACAGGGACTTATAAGTACAATTTTGAAAAAAAATCAACAGTTCGAAAATGATTTAAAAATACACTTTCGCTTTCCTGTGCAGAAATATATTTACCTGACCTTTCGCAACGCAAAGCGATCAGTCGGCGACCGGCAAGACGCCAAAGTGTAACAAAAATTATCGGCAAAAAATTTTAAGAATTTTCCAAAGAAATAAATTAATAAAATTTTATAACATCTGTTTCATATCAGCAAATTCAACTGCTTTTACCACTATTGTGTTATTATAAATTAATAAAATTAATTTGTAATTTTAATTACTAAATTAATTTGACATACCTGACGTTACAACAACTATTCATAATTTTGTCCGCCAACACTTAACATTTGAACTCGTCTTATGCAGTAGTTTTTTCGAAATAACACAAATGTCTCTGGTTCTTGCATTTTCAATTCCCTGAAGTTATTGGCATAATTGACCCTCGTGTATGATACGGTATGGTATATACGGTATCGTGTATGATATGATCAACAGTTATACAGGGGGATTCTTAACCTATACGACTTCGTTTTCTAGACATTAGAATAAGACGAAAAGCCTAAAAACATGTATCTAAAACGTTTGATCCTAAAACTTGATAACGATTTTTAATTAGTATTTCGCAAACACGATATTATTTTCGATATTTGCAAATAACTTTTTAAAAAACCCAAATATTTGCATACATTTTGGGGACCAGGGTTTTTGAGGGCGGGAAATTAAAATTTGCTTCTAATTTTGACGTCACTAAAGGCGCCACTTATGACGCATGCTTATTTAAATGACATAACTTTTTGCGGCTTAGTCTGTTCAAATGTTAACTTTGACACCTTGTATCTTTTTAGCCATCAATTTTTAACTAAGGTAAGTTTGGCTACATCACCGAGTACATCACACTATTTTGTTGTTAGGAATGTCCTCTTGCTCTATGTTGCATTAATTTCGAGACAACCTGTATGTAGATTGACTCTGATTTTTACGTTTTAGTACTAACCTCAGTGTATGTATACTGAATTTGGTTTATTGTACAAGACAACAACCTCATTGCTGTTCTCGTTTGTAGTTTGAATGGCAATTTTTCTAATGGATTTTCTCTTGGTTCTATGGGTAATTCTCTTAGCAGATTTCCTGTTTAAAGAAAGCATTTATTAACAAAAATAAATAGAAAATCATCGTATAAATATGCTTGTTACTCACACTTCTATTTTTATAATTACTATATCAACCGTTTGGCAAATATTTTTAAATCCAATATCAAATTTTTTGCAAATTCCTAGAATATCAATAGTAGTAATGCTTCATTCATGAGATTTCTCAGAAATATACAACAAGAGTAAATAAACAGTTCTGGCAAAACTCGCCGCTCAAATTGTCCTTAATATTTACGTTGTTTAATACTATGCAAGAAATTGTCTAGATACTATCAAATTTACTGGAATTTCTAGTAGATACACCTGCTTCAAATAACGTTTAAGTACACATAAATCAATTTCTGAAATGTCTTATTTCTTTTACGACTTCAAGGAATCGTTTAAAGAATAACATACATATTTGTCGCGCGGTTTAAGGCGCCAATACTTGAATCGAGGTGACTAGATCGCTGTGGGTTCGATCCTCGCAGCTGGTAGACCGTATATAAGCTATATTCGTGGAGAGGAATGGCACCCTCTCTGCGGGTATGGTAGAGTGGAATAATGTTGGTTTGGGTCAATGTGATACCGGTTGACGTTTGACTAACCTCCTAATTAATGAAGTTTTCCAGGTTTCCCTCATTCCTGAATGGTGGTTAGGGCCTACCAACGTAAGTCGTTCCTGGGCGCAAATGCGGCCTGCTTAATAATAATATGCCACTCCCTCTCCCGTACAAGTCTTCCACTTCTGGGTTAATCCTCGTGATTAGAATGAAGGGTAGAGATATTATTATATTGTTATTATTATTATTTAATTGGTGGTTACAATAACAAATTTTCTTTATAATATCATGACAACTTTGGAAGGTTGGAAGTCGGAATATTTTTGCTAAAAATTAATGTTCGTTGAAAGTGGTTACCAAGTCATTCCTGAAATAAATTAAGAAACTAAAATAATTGTTGCAAACTTGTGTTTTCCAAGATGATAACATGAGGAACCAGGAAGAACGTTTAACGACAAATGTCGTTCATATAATTATCTAGTTCAATTTTTGACCTAAAATAGTTTAATTACTTATAGATATTTATGATATAAGTCCGAAAAGTAACATTGGAGTGTTCCATCCCTTGGAACAAAATAAAATCACTTTTAGCGCATATATTATATACTATTACAAGTACAAATCAACGCTTATTATGTTATTAAATTTATAAAATATAATTTTGAAATTCATTTGTCCATGAAGTTTGTTGTTGCTAAGGTAATGAAAGTTCGATAGTTTGTTCACAAGTAACTTCAAATCTCGTGACATAGAAAGTAACCAAGAAAATGAATTTCTCCCGGCGGAAATCGAAGAGGCTAATAAAGTCACTTTCGAGTAAGTCAAAGCAAAATTACGTTTTCGTACGTGTTTAAGATGGTGCAATCTGAAAAACATCAGTGACAAGTTCAGTGAAAAAGTGCTTGAAGAAAAGTCCAAAATATGGAAATCGTTAACGCTTTAGTCAAATTACTCCATGTTGAGAGTCGAATGCGATAATGAATATAAGCAAATATTACAGGCATGTTGCTTTTTTGAAGCAAAAAACGAAGGATGTCGACCCAAAAAGTCGATAGTAGCTCTTTTCCAACACGGTACCTGACTGGTTGGAAACCTATCTCAAGTGAATAGCCAAATCGTTCACCGACTTACTGCAGCGGAGTTGTATCTAATATTAAACTGACTGACGGCTTCGGACAGGTTTCAAACTAGTCAGGTGCCGTGTTGGAAAAGAGATTGACCAGGGAACAAATCGACAAATTTATCATAGCAACACAGGATGAAAATGAAACATCTCATGCAGAAGGTAGTCGTAATGTTCGGTGTATTAGGGGTCTGTCTTCGCGAAGAACTTGCCATTCAATAATATTGAACATTTGGGAACTAGTTGTGCATATCAGACAACAAAATTAATATACAACGAACTTTGTTATTATTGGTACATTATATTTTAACTATGATAAAAAGTACATAGCCCTTCGTTTAGCGACACTAATCATTCATTTACATACATTTACTAGCGTTTGAAGAAAAAGTAACAGTCAAATAAATCCGTATTCAAATCAGTATTACTAGAACCACAATATTTTTATACAGTATGATAGTTATTATTTTTATAATAATAATAATAATAATAAGAAAACTAATGATTTAAGCATCGTATTTAAAATTTCCATACATAACGAATTATGTAGTTATTCAACTATTAGATATTTCAGAAAAGATCAAGGTACTGCTTATTAAATAGAGGCTATTATCATAGCTTAAACCAAAATTCTTTTTGCAAGCTCGTAAATATTCCGTAGGGATATTACCGCAACAGATATTAAACGACATTTTATAGATTAAAAGTAGACACGGGCCTAATGATAAAAGTTTCGGGTTAAAAGGTGCCATTCAAATTGAACATATGTCAGATAAGTTTTAAAAACACTCATGCATTATCCAAATTTTGTGGTAATGTGTAAGTTACTAACTAGAATATGACTACGACATAAAAAGTATACAGGAGGATTATCTATTTTTTTTTAAGTACTGGGGACTTTTACAAATACAACCTTTTAAAAATAAATTAAAAAGGGCAGTTCGAAAATGATTTCAGAATAAACTTCTGCACGACACTGGAAACTGGTCCACTGTAAAACCTGATAAGGCATCAAAGCATGCATTCAGCGATCGGACAGAAAATTGAAAGAAATTCGCAAGGAAAGAAATAAATTACACCTATTTATTTTTAGAACAAAATTTTGGACCTGTCTTACCCAATTTCTACAAACTATCGCAAATGTTTCTGCTCACCATTTTGATCTCGTAAGTTACTGGCAGCAGCTACACGTTTGCATCAATGGTGTCTACCTCGGTGCGATACACTTCATTTTTTAAATATCCCTACAAAAAGAAGTCCAAATGATTTAAAGAAGATCGTGGCGGTCATGGTACCCGTCATCCTCATCCTATCCCTTGGTTTTAATGCTTGGACACGCTGTACATGGTACGGATATAATTGAGCCTCGTATATGATACACCACGTAGTTACAATACGCCGTGGACGCCTTGGACCTCCATCTCTTCCACGATTCGGTTTCAAATTTCCCGTCTCGCGTTGCATACACTTGCACTCAGTGCATACTGCTGTAAAAGTACACATGTTTACCGAGAAATCGTTCTGCTAAAGCATTTTCACTTCACTATGAAATAAAACGATATCCATCAACCCCGAATTGCTATACACGTAAGCCATTTTTGACACTTGAACAACTATTGTAAATACTGGCATCACAAACACGTTAATACCTACTGTAAGTAATCGGATTTCAATATTCAGATAACCTGGCTAGAGACTACAGTAGTCCAGCAATGTAAAGATTGAAAAAACTATAACTTTTTTCACTAGAAAACTATAAGGATTTTACAAAAAAACGGTATTGACTCCATTTTTTATGACGCATCCATTCCCAATTTTTTTTTTAGATAAGTTGTGAATCACTCCGTATAACACGTCCTTCTCATCTCTACACTGACTGATCTTGAAATACATTCAAAGTATATATAATTATATAACAAGGCTTATGTAATTTAACATCAATGAAAATGTATTCACAATATTCGTGGATTCACTAGTCAGTAAATTTAAATTTAAATCAACGGATGTCACTAATTATGCAACTCCATCGTGTCCGTTGAAATTAAATACAACTCAATTAATATTTAAAATAGACATTATATAAATATAGCTTTGATGGTTTAAATTCGTTTCCTTGAAATTGATTTATTCATTATTTATTTATGCGGCCAATCCTATTTAATTAAGCATTACGGCAAAGTCCCCCGAGAGGTTTTAATAAATGGAAACTAGTAAATGGCACTGCTACCAAGTTGGTATACGTAAAAATGTTCCTAAACGTATTCACAACTGCATTAAATAATTATTCATTGGATTAGTTATGGTAAAAGTATCATTTTGTTATTTCTTTTACCTACGTTTCTCCTCTAGGTGTCAGGTAAGCTCATGGAAACATGAAATTTATATCTTTTTATGAGACAAGGTTAAAAGATGGATGGCACAAATTGTCATCTGCGTTTAAATAATTCAGGCAAACTTATGCAATACTTGATTAGGAATAATCTGTTTTGTCGAGACATCAGGATGTTTTTGAATTTTTTTATTTATCTCGCGTATACAGGGTGTCTATAAGATTGGGAAAACATACATTTTATAGTTTCCGAGGTACAGTATGTTGAAAATATAATTTTATTTTAGTTTTTCTTCAATAACTTCATATAAATTGTAGTAAATACATCAAACTTGGTACAGAGAAATTTTTAGCACGAGAAATTGATATATGTCCGCGGATTTGCTGTCAACTGTAGAAGGTGCTAACTTTTTGGTGCCTGCGCGTCCAGTACAGACTGTCTCTAACAGATCTGGACAATTTATTGTAGTCCAAAATTTGATCGTACTTAAATGAAAGAAGACAATGAATTTATGTTTATCAAATAAAACCTTAAAATCCTATCCAAAAAAACCGTTCTCTAAGAAGAAAAAGTCAAAGAATAATAATTATTGTATATTATTATAATTTAACGATTTAAATGCATGTGAAGTACTGTATGTGGCGCCCTCTAGGATCGACAGCAAGTTCGAAACCATATTTCAATTTCTTGTGTCGGAAAACTCAACACTACCAAGTTTTATGTATTTATTAGCATTTAAAATAAAGTTATTGAGAAATAACTGAAAAAATTCAGCACCCTATATTTCAGAAATTATAAAATTTGGCAAGATAACTTGATTTAGGCGATCATACTTTGGCTTCCGGAATATGCGTTTTTTCTCAAACTTTTACAGACACCCTGTATAAGGATAGTAATTTTCGAGGTAATTTTTATCAAATGCGAAATTCTTGAAGTCTCCTTGAAATTACCCGGAATTCCGCGAAAGCCTTTGGAAATCTCTATTTTGCGAAATCTTGATCCCAATGGTTACCCCCTCGCAAATTTCATCTTTTAGTTTACAATATTTTAGAATCATCTACATTAAATTATCAAATTTATTGCATGGCTGTTTGTAATAGAATAGAAGATAGTAACCCAAATACTGTACATGGCTTTAACTGAATTAGGTATATTTTAAATCTACCAAAGAAAACACGTAATATATAGGTTGCAGTCGTATCCAGGTTGGAATTCAACACGAGTCGACTCTGTTAAAATGGAGACAGTCTTCTGATCACGTAGGACATTATTTTATGATTATTTTATTACGCTATTCATTGCTTATATAATTTACTTAAATAAAATTTACAGTCGATAAATTTAGGACATACTGTAATAAAGATGTCTCGTGTATTACCATATGTGCCGATTTAGTCAACGTTAAAAAAATGGAGTAATTTGAATGACATAAGAATACGCTTTTTAACGTTAAATATCTGGAATGAGTAACAATTATTTAAATGTCACGGTTGTCATAAGATACAGGTTGTAGCTACACAGCTAATAAAATTTACAGAATATCTCAGGTATTACTGGCATCCTTGGAAGGAGTGATTGTACAGTCAAAAGATGAGATTTGCCCAAATCATAAATTCAGTTAGGATAATTTTTAGAGAATAAAATTAGTAACTTTACACTATTTGTCTAAAAGGTAATGCAATACATTTCGTTATGAGTTGAATTCTATCTACTTTTTATTATTTGATCTCATATATACAAAATGTAGCCAAGTGAACCACCTCTGAGGTGAGATTCCCAGGCTCTATTATATACTGGGTGGTCTAATTAAGGTAAGATTGATCTGTGGGTAGCGATGCTCACAGATCTGGCGCCAACGGGTTTATTTTCCATTAAGTAGTGTATAAATCATTAAACAACGTACATAACTTACCTTGATTAGAGCATTCCAAAACATCATTTAGTGCACATCATTTTTTTTTTCTGGGAAGGAGTTAGCATATTGAGTAAGTATTTGTCAGATTACTAACCGTAGCTACGTCGGCATATTTGGGGCATTAAAAATATACAAATACACAAAATTCAAATTCTCCCCAAAAATAAAATTATATAACAATAATATAATACATTTAGCTAAATCTCATTTATTTTGACTGCACAGTAACCCCTTCCAAGGATGCCAACAATACGTAAAAATACAATACCTGCGTTACCTGTATAGTATTCTTACAAGGAAGCGGGTGGATACACACTAGCCTGCTTAAAAGGTTGAGCGTAAATCTATATTAACGTTCTTTACATCGGTATTGTCAAGTTTACTTATTTTTGAAAGAATTTATTAGACCGTATAAACGATTCAAGTATGCTTTAAGAATATTTGTAAGAAATTATTTGCTGGAACGACACTATAACTGCTTACGTACACTTCACTGATATCGAGAGCAAAAACAGTAACGGTATAACGACGTCTAAAAAGTTCTATTAATAGAACAATTTATTGAAAAATGTATATGTTTTACGACTCAATTACTTAGCTCTTTCTTTGAATTTGCAATAATGGAAACCACATAAAGTCGTTCTATGACTAAAGTTGTTCTCCGGTAGTTTTTCTTAACCTTCTATTTTTGTCTGTACGTAGTGTTTCTCATAAATCCACTTTGTATCACTTTGTTGGGCAAATGGAGGAGGTTGGTCGGTTGGAACCAACGAATTCTAACCCCTAGCAACGAAGCAACTGTCCACAACGGACACAAATTCTCGGTACTAGACAGTACGGAGTGAAGGTGAAAAAGGTGAGGCTTTCAACATTAAATACTGAGATAATTAAAGTATCACTTTTACGTACAGAATGAAATATATGTCATTTATATGTATGTATTTTATCATGGCCTGATTCATTCTTGTATATCATATTTTGCGATCTAAGTCTGGGGTCATGCTCCCTCTAGTGCACATGTATTTTCTCTTCAGCGTAGAGCTATACGTATTAATTATATCTAAGCTGAGATATAGAGACGGTTGCAGGGATTGTTTTACTGACTTGAAAATTTTGGCTGTTCCATCCACTTACATATTACAGTGTTTACTCTATTTAAACGCATTCTTAGTAATTGTTCTAGTAGAAGCCAGTTTCGTTCTTATGATACTAGAAGTAACAATGATCTTCACATTGGATTTTTCCGATTTCAAAAGACAAGAAAAGGAACAGGCTTTATCGGATTAAAATTTTTCGATATAAGAAATTTGGAAACAGATACATTTAAAACGAAAATTAATAAATATCTAGTGCAGCGAGCTTTTTATAATTTGGATGAATTTTTAAATTGTGATTTTAATTACTTTTTGTAAGTGACTTTTTTGCATGCTTTTTATTTAAGTTTTTAATCTATTTTGTGATTTAAATTCAACTTATAATTTTAGTATTTAAAATTGTTTTAATGTGTATCAATTCTTTTGTTATATTGTTATATCTGTATTACTTGTACTAAATTGTTTTCTTTCTTTCTTTTGGACGTATGCAAAAACTTTTGTGTATTTAGCATGAAGTTGGAATAAATAAATAAAAAATTATATATGTCAGTGACATAAATGAGTAATATTGGTAGTTCCTTATCTGGTTGTTGGCTACAGCTGAAAGTAATATAAATACATATATCATTCCTTCTAAGAGATATAATTCGCTGGTTGGAACCATGTATCGAAGATAAGTCGTACTGTGGCGTGACATGTTTCGTTAGTGTATTTCGCGTATTGATGTGGGAAGCTAAATCGAAGAACGAAAGATTTCGTCCTCTGAGTTATACCTATAAAATTTACAAATTTATACCTGCAGTTCTACATGAGAATTTGTCAAAATTAGTACGTGCGCAGATTAATATTTTTTTGGCATCGAAAAAAGTTGTAAGATATGCGTTCTCCAAAATTCAAAAAATCAATTGGCTATATTCCTCTTCCCTGTTTTTTGAAATCTGCACCATTTGAACAAGAACTCAAAACCGGTTTAGATCCCGAAGGAGAACTAACTGTCCCGGGGTATATTATTTGATTTCACCCTCTAGCAACGGAATGGTGTTCTTGTAAATTTGCTTAATTTCTACTGGTTTGTTTCCCTGCACATATATCTTGGCGAACATACACTTGTATGTATAACTTTAAATTCCTACTTTACATTATTTATTTTTATGGGATCCCTACGTCTCTTTCCATTGTTTGTGAAAATATTAAAATATAGATTATTTCTGGTGGCAAACGTGTCCTTTTGGGACATTTAAGATAGATGTACTGACGACAAAATATGCCTCTTAAATTGACAATTTTACCTAAAAACTTCGTTAAGTTTAATACTTATTTATTGCCTCTTTCTCAGAGTATCATATGTTACTAAAATGTGACTTCAAAATTACAATCACTTCCAAGTGGTCCTGACAGTTTCTGCGACGTTCAGAGAACTCTAATATTTTATTTAAAGTCGTGTAAAATTTATATTAGTTCAAACAACGTTATCGTTATATCATCACGCATGGCAGCTACAAAGTGAGTATCATCTCTTAAATTCACCATGAAGTAAATTTTACCACATAGTTCTCTAAAGTTGAAAACTTTCATGCCATATTTTTTATAACTATTAACTTAGTATAGTTTAAACCTCATCTAAAACTATATTTATAGTAAACTATAAACTTTGACCCAGATTAAATATCAAGAGGAAAAATGTTACTAAGAAGTGGCAGTGGAAACTTAATTGCTTCTTTAAAATAACGCTACAGCCTTATTCGATTTTTTTAGTAAATATTATTTAAAAATTACATATTGGCAATTCCCGTTACGGATGCTAAAGTATCAATTACTTTCAATTTGCAAACGACTTAAAAGAAAAATTTGCGAAAGACGCCAATTTGACAGATAAGGCCTAGGCGCCATTAATGCAAAATTTTATCCTTAACTTCACAAATAAAGAATTTGTCGTTATTTCTGCAATCAAATTTATTGTCATTGCCATTTCTAACGAGCAACAAAAAATTTATATCATCTTCTAGAGCATTTTTATTAAAACATCTACATTTTGAAGACGTACTGCACTTATTAATATGAAAGAACCGTGGGAGAATTTTGAAGTGCATTAAAAGTTGCAGTTTCCACGCCGCAACCTCACCTCCACGGAACCACAGCATCGTTTGAACGTCGCCGTACAAGTTTTGGAAACGTCACCGTGACGTAGCAGGCTCTAAGTACTCTCATTTTCATCGTAGAGACATAATGGGAACGTTTCTATTACGTGCCCATGGTTAATGACAAATACTTTATGGTATGTACCTGCAATAGTCGCAGTTATCTCAACAGCTAAGTGTGCTAGTTGGGAGATGTCTGTACTTTGTTTTTCTTACACAAAAGCAATGGGAAGATTCGATCTTTCCGAACCTGTATAATGTTGTGGACTAATAGATTTCTCTTTCACACGTATTTCAAATCGTTGCCAGCGTTGAAATAAAAAATAAAAATAGAATAAACCACAAAACGCCACTAAAACGTCTACACAACTTCACGTTGCGTTAATATAGAATAGTGCAAGAGAAATCCAAAGTGATAATGGATCTAGTGAGAAAGAATTGCTTAATATAACTTTCGGTAAGGCGACGACAAAGCGGTTCTACATCCGCAGTTGCTTATTGTTTGTCTCCAGAACAGATACAAATGATGCCAAAACACTGCTACTGCCAGCCCAAATAATATTTAATAACAGAAATAGCGTGCCTCTTTGTATTCTTTCAGTAGCCGTTTTCAACACAAAGTTAGATATTGTAACTTTTGAATGATAGTTTGCAGTGGCTTTTGTCTGGGTGGGATTTTTCACTGGAGTAAGAATTTAATTTTGCATTGAGATACGATTTGGATATTCGCCAACAAATGTCGCATGTCGTTAATTTTTAATACTTATGTATTCTTAAAAGATGTACTAAGACAATTTGATGTGCTATTTGAAAAACATTTGTTTAAGTTAATTGTTACAAGAAATGTAGAGCATATAAATAACGGGAATGGAACTAGAGAGCATTATAAAGAATGGATTTGTTTACACCTTAATAAGAATGTGATTTAATATATTCTTCCAAGGTGTTGGCTTCCTTAAAATCAGCACCTAATCAGGTTATTCACATGGCTGTGCAGCATTTTATGCTAGATTTAATACATTTTAAAAAATGGTATTACAACAAAAAATGAACTAAGGGAAAACAATGGCATATATTCTTTTATTAAATTCTAAAAAAAACTATACTGACAAACTTAATGAATAAGCTACGAAAGAATAAATTTAATTTCTAATTTCTTCTATGAGAGTATTTATTAAGTACACTGTAATATTACAGAAATAAAGATGAATACTACATTGTAATTTTAGTTTGGAATTGTAAAATATGTATATGTAATTTTGCTGAGTATATAATAAAACTTTTTTATATATATTTGCCTCTACAACTGTAACTGAAAAATATACATAGAGAAAAACTTTTTCAATAACTAACATTATTTCACATATATTAATATCAGTATGTAAACAATATAAATAATAAACTATCTACACATGTTCTCATTTTGTTTAACATATAGTGTAACAAAAGCCAATTTAAAAATGAATTATTATTATTTTTGTAGCCATATAAAGAGTGTGTCAACAGTGTTGAATAGAGGTACAACATTTTACTTTCAATGCAATAGAAAAAAATTGTTCGGGTTAAAAAAATCTGCCTGTTAAAATATACAAAAATACAGCTTTAAGTGAATCAACATATCCAGGATGTCTCTTACTAACAAATTATTAGAAATACAGTAGATACACTATGCGGGTTAAGAAATACATAAAAAGTTACATGTTTATTTTTAAATAGTTAAGAAGGTCATGTCAAGAGCAGAAATAGCTTCTGTGTACCAAGATTGTTTTAGTGGAGTCCATCCATCCCCTAAATGTGAATATTCCATTCCTTTCTCTACGTGTATTGTTCATCTAAAAATGTTTTGCAATGTATTTCATTCGCATTAGAAAATGTGTTAAAATTTTTTCGCTCAAAATGGCACCTTATTCTTGAAACATTTTTAGCTCGAGTTTGAGACACAGGTAATGGCGCAGTTTCGATGCAAGCAAGCAAACAATATACCGTACTGTTTTACTTTCTATTATATTTATGAATTGTATAACATTTAAATTGACATAAACTACAGGCGCGTACATTACAAAATATGTTATATTTATTTTTTCTGAATATGACACAAAAACTCTTGTTAATGAACCATGCATGTTTGTCTACCACACCTTAATAGATATAATTAAAATAATTAAAGGTTAGGTTGATGCACATCTGCGCATGTGCAACAGAAAGCACATGAAAAATTCTGTAAACTGTCATAATAAATTGAGTAAAAGTAATTAGTTGCAAAGTAGTACATTGTATTACCTCATAATCTCTGAAATGATGAATTCTGAATTTTATTACGTAAAAATAAATATACTAGACTTTTCTTTAATATATAACGTAAATTAAAAATTACCAGTAAATTATGTAAAAAGAAAATAACGAAACAAGGTTTCCACCTATTTTTATGAATGCATTCGAACATGAACATCTAACGAGATTATAGTCTATGCAATGGTTATCGATAATAATACAGATATAAAATTATCGAATTATAGTAACGATAATTAATATCGGTAGCTACCGATAGTTTTGACAATATAGATAATATTTTGATTCAGGAAGAATGACGTTTATCCGTAGCCTGAAGCTTGAAGCCAATAATGATTTATGCGACTTATATGTTAACATGTTCGTAGGTTTTAGATTTGTTTATGCTATACCTAAAATTTAGGGAACAATCACGAAGTGGGCGACATCTATTGAGATAAAATGAAATCCTTCCGGAGATGAATAACAAAGGCCAAAGGCCTATTTGCAGTTATTACTTCAATATTTTAATTATCTTAACCCTTTAAATAGTTCTATAAAACTTTTCCATAATGACTGACAAATAGCTGCACTTAAAACACCAAAAAACACTACTATCAGATGTGTCAAACATGTGATAATTGTCAAGGAGACGTCAAGTAGACTTCAAAACATTGTTTTTCTCATCCAAATCGCGCCTTCTACTGGTAATGTTCCCTATAGTTTACAAATCCCGGCAACGAATCTGTGGCTCTTTGAAATATGGCAACTTTTACCCTAAGGTTGGATGTGTGGAGTGAATGCGTCTGTCAGTATGTTTATAATATACCTACATACAGTATGCGCCAAAAGTATGGAATAAATTCAATAAAAACGAAATAATTATTTTTTGGGAAAAATCCTCGAACAGGTCGATTTTTAATTTAAAAAATACATATTTTAGCATAAAATGCGATTTTCAAATGTCATTTGTTTTCGAGTAATGACGTCATCGATTTTTTTTTAAATAGCAACACCATATTTTTTTCCTTGATTCTGAAAGATCGTTTAATTCTCTATCAGACAGTACTAAAATTTTGCCTTCTTACATAGGAAAGTTTTCGAGTAAATGACGATTGAATGTTAGGAAACGTAAATTTTATGCATAAAAAAGTAACAATTCTGAGGTATGTAAAATAAAATACAATTGATTAAATTTTATACTTAAATTAAATGTTCGAATTGCCATCCACCAACTTCTTGACAATGTGCAAGTCTGTGAAGAAATTCTTTTTGCACATTATGAATGATTTCTGGGGTAACTCTACGTATTTCGTCCCGAATGTGATTTTGAAGTTCTTCTAAATTACGTGGTTTATTAATGTACACTTTTGACTTCAAGTATCCCCATAAAATATAGTCAAGAAGTGTAAGATCTGGCGATCTTGCAGGCCATTCTATCGGTCCGCGTCTGCCGATCCACCTCCCAGGAAAATCGTTGTCCAAAAAATCTCGTACAGGGCGCGCATAGTGCGGAGGTGCACCGTCTTGCTGAAACCATATGGTATCGTCAGGAATGTCAGGGTCATTATCGTTAGGAAAAATTACTGCAAGGGCTGGAACAAGGTCATTTTCTAGAAACTCTAAATATCTTTATCCTGTAAGGGTTCCTTCAAAGAAGAAAGGCCCTACTATTCTCTCGTCAACTATTCCAGCCCACACATTTAATTTCTGAGGGTGTTGGGTATGTGCCTCTGCCATCCAATAAGGATTTTTCCGACTCCAATATCTGCAAGTTTGACGGTTTACTGTACCATTCAGACAAAATGTGGCCTCATCTGTAAAAAGTATTTGCCGGTGTAAATTTCGATTTCCTTGACATAAATCCATTAGAATTTCGCAAAAGTGTAAGCGGCGATCGGGATCATCTTCATTGAGTTCCTGCACAGGTTGAATTTTGTAGGGATGATATTTTTCCTTCCTCAAGATACGTAGCACTGTGCTCTGACTAGTGTCATTGTTTAATGCAACCAATCGTGAAGAATTATGAGGATTATCCACCATACTTATCAAAATGTTCTGTTTCTGATTTTCATTAATGCTTGGACGTCCAAGTTTTGGAATATTTACAACATTGCCAGTTTCTCTAAATTTAGACTCTACCTTACTGACTGTTGATTGGCTGATAGGGCGATCTGGATATTTTTCATTAAATAAATCGCAAACTTCCTGCTGAGTTCTAGTCATATTCCCGCATCCGATAAGAATTAAAATTTCAATTCTTTGAGTAACAGTTAAATGTGCCATAATACTTTAAATTGAATAATAATTTCTATGTCGCTTACAATACTTATTAGAAAGTCGATGTGACAATGACACTTTGAAAAGATTTTCACCTACGTGATCCATAAAAGAACTATGGAATTCGAAAAACTAAACTTGATAACGTTTTTGCTTTATTTTAATTGATTTGCGTTTTCTAACATTCAATCGTCATTTACTCGAAAACTTTCCTATGTAAGAGGGCAAAATTTTAGTACTGCCTGATAGAGAATGAAACGATCTTTCAGAATCAAGGAAAAAAATATGGTGTTGCCATTAAAAAAAAATCGATGACGTCATTACTCGAAAACAAATGACATTTGAAAATCGCATTTTACGCTAAAATATGTATTTTTTAAATTAAAAATCGACCTGTTCGAGGATTTTTCCCAAAAAATAATTATTTCGTTTTTATTGAATTTATTCCATACTTTTGGCGCATACTGTATATAGATTTTATAATATACTAATAATATCGAATTTATCGATAATATCGATAATTCGATAATACCCCTGCTGATGAAACTGTTTGACTGAACACTGTATTTTTTCTTGAAAAAAAACTGGTTTAACATTACTACAGTAATAAATTAGTATTCTTCCTACCATTATATGTAAATGAATACGATTCTTAATAAAAACGGCATATTTGAATAAAAAAGTAATAACCCACTCGTTTTGACAACTGTCCTCTATAAATATTCTTTATTGTCGAACCTTTCTCTGTTCCATCCTTCCATGAAAGTATTAATAAACGTGTTTCAAATAAGCACATTTTGACGCCGTGAAACTTTTGATTGATTGTAGCAAAGCAATTTGGAACGTATGAAAAAAAAATCAAGGCCGAGTCGTTCTACCTACCACATATTAAGAAATAAATGTCATCTGTCATCAATATATTTAACATTCGATAATATTAATTCTTTAAAAATAGAAATCTTTATCGTTGCTTAATGTTGTGCAGGTTCTGGTTTAAAGTGCTTTTGTGTGGTCGGAATATCAATATCAGTGTATTTAACAATTTGGGTGAAAGGCTGAATTTAAATAGAACGTGACCAAAATGTCGAGTACAACGAATTATGGTGCATATCATGTATTTACAGTTGAAGTAGCATATTGGTAGCCTTAAACCAATGCAACCGTTGCTGTACAAATCATTTGAATTTTAGACTTTCATGGGTAACCCAAGAAATATTTTAATCGGTAATTTTTTATATGGTACACTGAAAAAAGAAAGAATATATAGAATTGTAGACCTGTGTACTACAATTTGTTGTGATTATAGCTCCTGACACAATTTGTAGTATTATTGCACATACAACTTAAATTGACAAAGATGGAACATACACGAAAATATGCAAAATTTGCAGAACTTTATCAAGAATATTTACAATTTAATATTTCTTTGGACAACTTCTACTCATTAAATGATACGTTTTTTTTACATTTCTGAAATATTTTTTTACACTTTCACCTTAGACCATGCAGAAAAGGCACATGTCCCTTGTTTTAAAGCAGCGTAGAAATATAATTTTAATTTTTTAAAATGAAATCAAGTGTCGTTATATTTAGAAATGTCTGATACTATTATTTTGAATGATTAAAACGAAGCAAAACGTATTTCTCCGGTTTTTTGACATGTGACGTTTCTTGAGATACAGGGTGTCCAGATTATGAGTGCCGTAATTTTAAGGGATTATTTATCTGATCAAAAGCAACAAAAAAAAACTCTTACGTAAAATCTAAAAGGAATAGTTTGTCTACACATTTTCAAAATAAAAATGCAAACTATGTTACGAAATTACAAACTAAGGCACAATTCAGGTTAAGTAATGTAATGTAATTTGTTCGTAATTTACTTATATCAGTATTAATGAAGTAATCAATTGAAGTTTTCGAGAAACTCGTTAAAACTGTAATGTTCGACAACGTTGCAATGTGTCAGACTGCTGTTGATAAAAGTAATATTAGTCATAGTAATTGTAGTGCTGTTCATTGTTCTCTAGTTTTTCTTTGAAACTTTTGAGTGTACATAATGGAACAATTTATAGTAACTATGCAGCTGCATGACAAGTTAATGTATGGCGAATCTAGGCAAAAATCTGGCTACGAGACGTTTATACAATAAACGCTTCTTGCAAGCAACAGAAGTCATTTTGAACACTTGTAATCATTATTCACAGTAAGCACATGTTTAGTTGTATCCCTTTGTAATTACTATGTACAAATACCTAATACTCCTAATATAGTCTGAGAGCGACGTTGTCACATAATCAAGACCTATTTCCTCTTAACATATTTCTGTTACCGTTCGCCAAAGAAAAAAAAATTGTAACTTGTCAGTCATTTATGTTTTGTTTGGTACAATTTATCATACAGCAAAATTAAGGCCCTCATCTTCTGGTATATCAATTCAATTAGTCAATCTCTCGAAGCTAATGGTCGCTTCTTTTGCGTTTTAATTTTTTTCCTGTCGTAAATACGTAAGATACAAAAACGTAGTTTTCTGCATTCGATGAACTTCACGGAAAAAAATGTGTGATTTGTAAAAACCGGTGGCGCAAAACCCTAAATCAAACTTGCTCTCGTCAGAAATGAAGCAGAATAGATAAAAACGATAGATTTACTTAAGACCTTGGTTTACAAACCAACATAAATCAGGTATACAAAAATGCGACGCAGGAAATATTACATCGGTTTACATTGGCATGTCATTTATCAGTTTCTGTTTTGTAAACATACCTCAAAATCAGACGTTGGTTATTAATACGTGCCAGCACTATATCATGCTACACTTTGCTAACTTTAAAAATAGAAATTTGTCTCAGACGGTCTAGTTGTAGCTGACGAAAGATACTATTGAGAGAATAATTATGTTTTGTGACATTTTACACGGAACGAAATAGTTTTAATATTGTTTTTAACTATTGCGATTGACAAAATTTTCGAAATGAACATGATTTATACGACACTTCTCTGAAAAAGTACGTAGAGGATCCTAAAATAAACAATTTTTATCTACGACCACTATATTAAGAAGGTTTAATACGTCTAGTTTCCGTGGATTAAAGGTCTTTTTACATAATACCACGATTCGATTTTATAGCATTTTATTTAAAATTGTTATTATTAACGTTTATCTCAAAACCATCTTGTCATTTTGACGAGAATTATTTAAATTCACTCCATAAAAAGTTTTTGAAGCACTTGAGAGGCCCAGGTAGGCAACCTGGATAGCAGATTGATGTATTTTCGACATTTTTATAGCATTGAGAGCAAAAAGCTTGCTCCATGATCGTAAAAATTGTGTTGATGCCTAAATATTGTGTAGTACATTTTCCAGCCACATATCGCAAGAAAAATCTCCCACCGGCATTTTTAGGTATCAGATTGTTGTTTTTTCAACATTTCTACAGCATGACTGCAAAAAACTTCTTCCATGATCGTGAAACTTCTTGAAATACTTGTTTTCGGAATCCGGAATGAGTACGTATAGGTAACTATCCGAAAAGGTTAATTCATTGCATCGACAAGCATCTGCGAGTCCCATGGTCGTTGCAACCTGTAAAGAGTTCAAAATAAAACGCTGAGTGTATAAATTGAAATATAAAAATTTTGTATTTTCTATCTTAACTTGTAAATAAATATTCCTCAGCCGGTGCTTTTTTCAAAAAGTTTTCGGTTTTGTTTCTCTCCTCTTTGGCCTTCTTTGGTTAATAATTTCTTGATTATATTTACAAATATGAAGTAAGTTCGAAATATCAATATCTTGTGCAATTAACCTACCCAATTTAGGAGTTTTAGATATCGATATAGAAACTAAAATACCGGAAGCAGATTCTATAAAATATCTGGGAATTATAATTGATAAGCACTTTAAGTGGAATTTACATATAAAAAATTTAACAAATAAAATAAGGGGTTTAATATCAAGGTTCAAATTTTTGAAAGAATTTTTAAATATAGATCAGCTCAAAATTATGTATTACTCATTAGTACAGTCTCAGTTGTCCTACGGTATATTAGGATGGGGTGGGGTGAATGATAAGTGTTTAGAAAGTTTAAATATATTACAAAAATGGATTATTAAAATAATGTACGGGAAACATCGAAGGTACCCCAGTCGTCAAATATATGAAGTAAGCAATATATTTGACGTTAGACAACTTTTCTGTTTAAAAATGCTATTAAATGTATATAATAAAAACATTTCTTTGGAGCCAATTAATCATAGACATGACACAAGGGGAAAACAATTTATGTCATATGTACCTAAAGTGGAAAAAACCATAGGACAACGGAGTTGTAATTATTTGGCTCCTAAGTTATATAACATTTTACCAGAAAAGTTAAAAATTCTTACAAAATATAATACATATAAAAATAAAATAAAGGAATGGATTCATGATAGCGAGAGGCAGATATTTCATATTTTGGTAAACCTAAAATAAATAAAATTTAATAATATTAACAATATTACAATTATACTTATTATTTTAAATAATAAGTTGCTTACTGATTAGTTCTTAGTTCTAGGAGGTAGCAATTATTTTCACTGGGTCTAGAATTTAAGGGCTTCGATTGAACCATACATTGGATATCACTAACAAGCAGTAATGAGATTATTGCTTCTGTGATTAGAGTGTTTGTTTATGTTTGCATCTTCTTATTACTTGTAAGTGAAAATTAGTATGTATTTTATATTGTATTTTATTATATTGCAGATTTAGTAAATAAACATTAGTATTATTATTATTATGAAGAAATTCCTAGCATTCTCACTCATTTTTTTGTGTTGATTTTGCATATTTTTTCACCCTTATTGACAAGTAAACAAGCACATGTCATAAGAACGATTGCAAGACTTTCTAGTGTTCAGCTGACAATCAATATTCTTGATTAAAATAAATTTGTCAAATGTGACGTTTTTCAAAATTATAATTCTTCACTTGTTCTCACGCGGCTTTCACTCTACTAATTGACCGGTTTTGGCCGTGGTTGTGGATAAAACGGTGCATTACATTCGGGAAATTAACCATGTTAATTCCCTTATGTTATAATTAATAGCCATTATTAAGCATGCTGTCGACTAAAAATGTCAAATTTTCAAGATAAGAAAACCTATTTAATAACAAATACAGAACATTTTAAAATTGGCTCTATTGTATAGAGTACAAACAAGGTGTTAGTTCCAATTTCGTTGTAATTACAGAGAACTGCAAGAGATAGAACGGTGAGGTTTTCGCAGCACTGGACTACTTTTTCGAGAAATTCTCATAATCGCATTCAGAACTCTCATAGAACCCTTCGTTTTTCAGATACAGGGCGAAATTAAAATAAAGCGACTTTTAAGTGATTATTTGTATCTCGGAGAATAGCAGAGATATCAAAATGGCGAAAATTACTTTTGATAGAGTTTTTTACGTAGATTTCAGTGGCATACTTATCATTTCCCCAAATATACAATTTTTAAAAAGGACAGCCTGTATATTTTTATATCATTTATATCACAACGATTAATAATATAATAATACGATGTGTGTTAAGAATAATATTCATTAATATTTAAAAAAAATTGAAACCCAAAATATATGTATACCTCTGTTTATTCCTAGTTCATAATTTGCTGTCATGATTATATTTAAAATATTAATAAGAGGGAAAATTTTAACAGTTTTTACATAAATTTTCAATGTTAAATAATTCTTAACAGTTTTTTAAATGACATTGATGATTAATATTCTTCTTCTTATTATTTTTATGTTTGTTTTTATTTATTTTCAAATATTATTTACAGATATTTATAAATTTCCTAATTTGTTAATATAATTATCTTGTTAAAATTATTTTTTGTCATGAAAGAGAAAAAATAATGCAATCGAATGGTATAAAAACATACAGGGTGTTCCATTAAAAAAATATGTTTGAGTCATATTTAAAAAGAGACATCATGTAGAGAAATTACAAATACGTCAATTTTCACCATTCCGATATCTCAGCTATTCTCTGGGATACGAACAATCCTTTAAAAGCAGATTTTTTCAATTTTGCTCTATATCTCAAACAAATAAGTCTATAAAAGTTCTGATTACGGCATCTTAAGTTTCTAGAAAAAGACATCCGTGTCGCGAAAACTGCATCCTTCTATTTCTTGTAGTTTCCGAGATACCCGCAAATACAACGAAATTGGGACACTCTGTACATTTTAGCAGTATCAAGGATGTCGCCTTGTAATGTTTTTGACAGTCGAAATGTTTACTACTAAACATTTTTAAGGGGCCGAAATTCATTTAAAAATAATATAAAAAAACTACTAACCATAAATTAACTTGGTTGTTGCATCATTAGCTGCCGAAACCAAAGACAAAAACACGCTGCTGAAAATCATTTGCTGTCGCATCGTGCATGTGTACATAAATCAGAAACATCTATTATAAATGTAATATCGCGAGTCCTGTGGCTTACACTCTTATTTCAAAGCACCCTGTATAAAATTGCGTTTCTTCAATCATCTAGTTGGTTCTACATACACATTATATAGGCACGTGACGAACAATACATAAAAATTAATTATCAAAAATGATTGTTTGAAATTCAAATTACAAACTTCGCCATTGTCAATATTCTAGATCGTAAATTTGGCAATAAGATGCAAATATACGACATTATCATAATAATGTAAATTGTTCCCAACTGAATCATATTACGACTATTTAAATACCTTACGTAACTGGACTGACCTTCTAAGAAACTTATATTTTAACACATAAATATATCGATGCATTTTACATATGCTTAGAATTAGGGAATTGTGAACCTATGCAAACGAGAAAGGACACTGAATTACAGACAACGTACATGGCGAATGTTATATAACAAAAAAAATGCGGCAGGCATTAGTTAATGAAATGCAAATGAGAAACCATTATTCGTAATTTGAATTTTACACCTATATGAGAGTCAAAACACGAACGGTTATATCACATCAAATTACTACATGGGATATGAGGTGTAGATAGATAGAGAAAAATATGTCTTTTGTCTAATTAAACACATCCTGCGATGTGCATAATGAATAGAAATTATGTAGGAGGATTTTGTGTCTATTCAGAGTTGCCATGTTTTGTAAATTTCATGATAAAAATTAAATATGTTTTAGCTGCATGCACGGAAAAAAGGCTATACTGTTCACAAGACTACTATTTTTAATTTAAGATGTCGTTGTACTCATATATCCGCAAGAATATTTAAACAGCAGAACTGTTATACTTAAACTGCAAACCTCTGATTTTCTTGTCTCAATAATAACGTGTTATTAACGTCAGTAGAATTAGGAAACTTTATTCAAGAACAGTTTTTAAAATATATTCAATACCAACTTATACGTATTGTAAGATTTTATTGATTTGATTAAAAATCACACATTAATGAGATTTGTTAACATTCAGTACTTACTGAAAGACTAGCTTCACTTTGTTCAATGCATCATTATTATATTCATTGCTAACTTACACTTATTGTAAGATTTTATTGATTTGATAAAAATCACATATTAATGAGATTTGTTAACATTTGTTACAAAAGTTTGAAGACATTTTTATTTTGCTGACATATTATCAAATCAAGGTATTGATGCAATATAAAGAAAACCATATACAAATGCTATATTTTGATCAATGTAACATATAAGTACTGCTTAACACATTGACTGACTACATACGATTTATTGGCACGAAATAGCCTCTTCTCTCCTTCGTTATGCAAAGAAAGAATGATGAAATGGAACGGAGAATGGTAGAAAGCCGAAGCCGGGAGGCCGAAATGCGGGTAGAGTCTATGAAGACTTCAGATTAAAAATTATTGAAATAATAGCTTAATTCTCACAATAAATATTTAATGATTACAGTTTAGTGATATTCTTCTGTTAAGAAAATTTATCTTACGGTCTAGTAAAATAATATGCTTATGCTTATGTATAACGTTATACTGACATTTTCTTATTCTTCTTCATAGAATTAACACTACTCTGAAGAAACGTAGTACAAAGAGTATACAGGGTGAAGCTTAATAAGTACCAATATTTTAACCAGCAGTACAATTCATTGTGTAGAACACATAATTAATAGTTTTTCACAAAAAAATGCGGCTAATATAAACCATATTCTCTACTCACAATCATAGTTATCCAGAATTTAATCATTATCCATTTTTACTACACTCCAACTACTTTTTCACAATACGACATCGTTATCACTATCACTCTCAACCTTTTAGTTAATATTAATTAAATACACAAGACACTTAAAAGAAAAACACTGGTCGTGAAAATAATAAGGCGATTTAAATACGTTTTACTTTTACACGTTAGTGCCGCAGCTCTTAAAACAGATGCTTAAAGAAACCATTAGTTTAGTTCGCTTTCATTAGATGCAAAAGTATCTCGTATTAACTTTCAATTTATTGGAAATCTCAAATCCCTTTCCACAAATATTACATGTTTTGTTTCCACACTTTGCCACAGCTTATTAATTTGCTCTGGACCATACTAGTGAACCGGTATCAACATAACCTCTTCCTAGAGGATGGGGCTGGGACATTTCGCCTACTACTCGTGACACCTACCTGTTACCTGTGCCTATGACATCAGTTTTTAAAATTAACTCAAGATGTGTGAAAATCATAACAGTTTTTTGTGTTTCTTCATAATTTATGATAATCTTTCTAACAATGTACAATGGTAACTTGTGAAACATGGATAATTTTTGGAATCATTGAGCAAAGTAACTTCCAAAACACTTTAATAATCGTTTTATCGTTTATGATAATTTTACTTTACTTATTGCTAAAAACAAGTGTTTTTAAATTAGAAACGACGGCAAAAATTGAAATTACGTTAAAAAGTTATTTATCTTACAGACGATATGACAATCTCGCCTTCAGTAAATCATATGGTTTATTTTATTAGGTTACGTACTGACGTAAGAAGACAACTGGGTCTATCTGGTCAGCGGTCCTCAAAATGTGGGTATTTTAAAAAAAATAATATCTCTTGAAATTTTTAAAAATGACTCACTAGACTCATCGTATGACGAACTACACGTGGAGTTAAAATATTTGAACATATTTAAGGTTCACTCTGCATATAATAATAGGTTGTACTTCGAAAGAATGAAACTTCGCTTGTTCTAAATCATTTCGGTATTGAATCCGAAGGGTATACAGGGTGAACCTTAAATAAGTACAAATATTTTAACTGCTGGTGTATTTCGTCATACAGATCAGTCTAGTGAAAGCCATTTTTAAAAATTTCTAAAATTTACGGAGATACTAATTTTTTTAAAAAATACCCACATTTTGAGGATCGCTTCATAACCAACCTAATGAACCATATGATTTGTTGTGAGGTTGCCATATCTCCTCTAATATAAATATTAAGTTTCCTATAACGTAATAGTAAAGTAATACGGTTAAATTCTATTTATACTTGTTTGAAGCATAAGCACAGTAAAGTTGGGTATGTAGTATGATACACAGTATTATTAACATAAATTTTAACTGCTTAACTGACCTTACTATAAACGATTTAAAATTAATTTCCGCAAGTTAAATACATACTACCATAAAGTATTTAGGAAGATATTACGTGATATTACTATGTCCAATGTTCAAAAATTATACATAAATGTGCACACAAGCTTACCTGTTTGTTAAAAAATTAACTATTTAATCAGTATTCCACATTTCACAAGTTAAATGTCATTGTATACTGTTAGAAAGAGACACAAGACACAATTTCCTTAAGTTATTTTCTGAAGAATAACGAAAAACTATGATTTTCACACAGTATATTAAATTTAATTTTCGCCACATAACCCCAAATGAGTCAGTATTAACCATTTCGAATCCAGAACCATAAAGTGACTTCGCACTTTCATCAGTGAAACAAATTTAAAACGTATGCGTTTAAGAAAAGCAAAGACATTTGTGTAACACTGGAACACTGTGAACCACACATTCAATCTGCAGTGCTATGACTCATAAATGTATGAAAGTCAGCGGTCCTCAACAAGTTTTCTACAGAAAAATTACAAAATTTATTTAAAATTTCACTTTTTTATTTCTGATTTTTTTGTAAAAAAAATTATTAATTGTGTTCTACACAGTGAACTATACTGCTGGTTAAAATATTTGTACTTATTTAAGGTTCACCCTGTATAGTTTCTTGGCACAAAATTTTTCTTTTATCATATTCTTCTCCGGACTAGTGGAAAATTTCAAGCATTATTGGTTTCTTAAATATAGAATAGATTTTTCCGTGTGGCGGCTGTCAATGGTTGAGATATTTTTGCCTGGTTGTCAATTACAATTATTGTAATTCCGTCATAAATATTCAACGGCATACTAGATAAGTCTCATTAACATATTCGAATTCAATTTATGTGTTAATTAAATGCGTCTTAACGTTTTCATGTTTTCAAGTCTCTTGTATTACACCTAAATAATACAAACCAAAGCCTCAATTTGTTAACTGTCTTAAAAAAATATAAAGTGTATACTGTTGCTATTTTATTCTTTATGGCGCAAAGTATAACGACTGAATTAATAAAGGTCAGTGTCCGCCCACCCAATGCAAAAAAATAAATTACGTAATTTACTCCAAATACATGTATTTAAAGTGTACTAGGCAAGTTACTGGTTTGCAGTTGACTTGTTGAGTGTGTCTTTTATTTCAAAATAATGGAATTCTATTACAAACGTATGAACAATTAAGAAAACTAGATCTAATTGGAACAGCTACCCAGAGACTACGGTACAGATATGTAGGAGATTTAGTATCAAATAAAATTTTACTGAATATATCTACAATTAAATTTATTTAAAATTATTAAAAAATACATATTTTAGCGTAAAATGCGATTTTCATATGTCATTTGTTTTCGAGTAATGACGTCATCGATTTTTTTTTAAATGGCAACACCATATTTTTTTCCTTGATTCTGAAAGATCGTTTAATTGTCTATCAGACAGTACTAAAATTTTGCCCTCTTACATAGGAAAGTTTTCGAGTAAATGAGATAGAGAAAACTTATTGGTAATAAATTTTTATTGCAAAATTGATACCTTCCACCTGATATAAACAGATTTTTGAAATGTCGTATGTGGTTCGATGCGCCCTCTAGGCGGAGTTAGAATTAAATATAATGAAAACTGAATCAGAGAGTCAAATGAAAATGGAGACAGCAGAACATAACATTAGACTAGAAATTTTAAATATAGACAGATCAAAAATGTTAAAAAAGAAATAATACAAAATAAAATACTCTTTATTCTTTTAGTTTATTAATAACATTAGAAATGTACTGAATATAGCTGCCTGAGTTATATAAAACTTTACAGATTTACATACATATATATTTATTTATTACATCTCAGTGGGTGATCTAATAAGATGTTCTACTTGATTTATTAAAAATCTAACGGCAGCTTTTGACAAGCGAAATCTTTTCACAAACTCATCATCATTACACTTCAAAAAATGAATTTGACGTTGCCTATATAGCTTACGTACCCTCTGACGTCGAAGTATATTTACTAATTGCAAGAAATCTTCATCATCTGTTAAAATTTCTTCTAGATTTTCCATTTTGTTTGACAAAGAATTTGACACGTTAACCTGACTTATAATAATAATTGTTAAACTCGAGCTAAGAGCTAGAATTTCATGGCTTTATAAAGCTACATTAAACTCCCCTTATAAAATAAACTGTTATTGAACAACGCGAAAAATTATAATTTCATGGTTTAATGACAGTTTAAAGCTAAGCGAAGTTTCTTCGCCATATCACTATTTTGTCTTTTCTATTAGTATACTCTTTTCGATTTTATTTATACGGAAATTCATATGTCACGCATAATTCACACTCTTCTATATGTATATTCTAGGCAAAGTTTCATCTTGTAAGATATAGCAACCCAGTTTTTTTGTGGAAAGCTCATTTTTAAAACACTATTGTTCTTCCATGAATTATCACTATTTTCCGTTCCGCAGTTGTGCTGCAATTTTACACTCCTATTTTGACCTCGCGCCCTAAACCTTTCATACATGTCAACATCCGATATTCCTCACTTGTTAAATTAGGGCGATTTTGAGAATACTGTAAAGCTTGACTCCATTCTTAAGAACACAAAATTACTAATAAATTAATTACATAATTAAATTAGCGAAAAGATATACCCGAAATTTTGCCCGCCCGAAAGATACACCCACCCACTGGAGATGGAATAGGTGGATCTGTCAATTCGTCAAAACCGACAGTCTAACGTTTCCATCTGGCGCATGCGTGTTTGCTGAAGCAGATGCTGTGTAATCGGATCAGCTCTTAAAGATATACGATACAGGATTTTAGGAAGAATATGCGGACTGCATAGTCACTCTCTAGATTTTCGGAGATTGGGTATAGATAGATTCACCACTGACTAAACTTTTACAAATGTGTTAATCTGCAGGATCGACTAAAAACTGACTGATTGTCGGTATGTGTGAACACTGTATGCGATACCGATACCAACATCAATGTGTGTAAAACCACGCTAAACGCATTGTATTCGATACTCTTTTTGTTGTAAAATTAACATTTGTTTCGATAATTACTGTTGGGTTAAATGACGTAGGTACCTACAATGTCATAATAAGTGAAGATGAAATGCCATTTTCGTCACACAACCTCCCATAACATAGAAAAATAGTTTTTCCTCATATCAAATTTTTCCTTTTATTTATTTTAATCGTGGACATATCGCAGACTTTCTTAAAGTGTGAAATGAGCCAACGGAAAATTTCCATGACGCCCGTGAGGATTGGAATCCAATGCCATGGGTTAAGGTTAGTCGCTCAGGTTGGCCACGATCGGATAATCATCGATCGGCTCGAATTCCATCACTTAATTACACTGTAATAAAATTAATTCAACATCCATATTAATCACAATGCGCCATTGTTTTTGCCAGGTATCACGATTAAAATACGCGTAAGGTGTGTTCCGCTGTTTTCTGTTGTCGGACGTGTGCATCCAAATTTGTCTGCTGTATACGTGGACTAAGTGATGTTGCTTTGAATGATTGCCGCGTTTGATTTATGGGAGATAGAATTTATTTAAATATTCAATGATTTGAGAGGCTTATGCTATTAATAATTAACGAATCTTACGTAAGCCGGCACATATGTTTGCGTGACTCTCACGTGACAAATGAATAAAAAATGATCACTAAAAACAGAATTTAATAAATCGACATCGGAAAAATTTTCTTTATTGCCCGTGCAACAGTTTAATTATAAAGATTACGAAAAAAGCTCATTACAAATATACGAATAATCATACCATTAAATTGGTTGCCTTTTTTGCTCTCTTGTTCTCATCGTAAATTTCTTCTGGGTTCTGGATTACCTGATCTTATAACGTCCCTTATTCGAGGGCAAAAGCATTTACTTAAAAAAGAACCAATACTTACTTATTAGTGCTTATTACTTACATCTCCAGGGCATGGGCTGTGGGACCTTCCAATCTCTCTTATTGTGAATTTGTGATTTTATTTTTGAGCACCACTGATTTTAGAGTTATTCTTAATTTAGTCACCAAACAAAAAATCTTTGCCGTATAGACGGAGGTGGTTTTCGAGGTCGTAATCACAAAAGAAACTGAGTGTGTATGCTGTACTAGACAAAAATTCAACTTACATAGTCCGGTCAGGCCAAACGTATACCAGACGAAAGTACCCCGGTACTACGGGCGTTACTCACACAAAAAACTCAGTTGGCTTTTCATCACAAGCTAGGAGATAATTGTTGCAGGCTCGTCTAGGCCCTTTCTCACTAGTTAGCATCACTGGGCCCCCAAATTCTGGTAAACTTTTCAACAATCGCCCAACTCACTTGTAGTGTCAAGTCCTGGTCGTTCTTCCCCTTTCTTCAAGTCCGTAGTCACGTATCTTTTTTCGTAGTCCCGGTCCCCACTCAACCTCTCTACCTCTGAACTTCTTAAAACGGATCGCTGTTCTCCTTAAAAAGTGCAAGATGCCACATCAGAAACCTCTTGCTGCGCACACCCCACACTTCTACCGCACGCTTTATTAGTACGTACGCATTCACTGCACATACATACAAAGGGTTGTAATCGTCACAAGACGATAATATTACATAAAATAAATGGTTTTTTAATTATCGAACGATTATACTGGGTATAATATAACACAAACGGATTGCATAAAAACGGGACAGTTACAATCTTTATAATTTAGGCATATGTGATAAGCTTTTATTATAAATTAAATCATTCCTCGAACAGGTTCTTTCTAGTTCTAATCGCAAATTTAGAAACAAATTAACCACAACTTGAGATATGCAAGGATCCGTAGTAGGTCCGGTATTGCTTTTAATCTATACCAATAAAAAGTTAAAAAGTATTGGATTTGATTAGGTATTTTTGTACGGAGATGATACCAAACTATATGAAAAATTATAATTCTTCATCTTTAAAAACACCATTCGGTGATGTTAATATTGATTTATTTATTAAACCTAATTCTGGTTCGTATTTAAAATGACATTTATATTCTTGAGAGATTGTTCCCTATTAGAAATAATGCAACGTAGTGGAACCCGATAGTCCTAACAGCTACCCCATTTTTAAAAAGCGTCTGAAGCTGGTCCATAATTGGTCCATTTTATTACGTAATTGTGCTAGTGTTTTTGCTCTTCCATTATTTTTTTTATTTAATTTATCAATTGCATCTAATACACATCCTAACATATTAAAACTGTCGAAGGTTATTCCAGTCCATAAAAAGGGTTCTAGTAGCGTTGTTGAAAATTACAGACCCATTATATTATAAATAATTTTTGAACATTTTTTGAAATGCTTTTACGTGAACCCACGTTTGCATATGTAAAGAACAGTTCGTGGATGTCTGCAATGCAGGACGTGATCTGTGGAAGTTTAAAGTGTTTAAAACCTATAAAAACCAACGCTTATAAAGTGCAATGTGACAAGTGTAATAATTGGTTTCACAGAGATTGTGCAAACCTTTCAATAGAAAAGATTCAAGAACTTAATAAAGGCAAAAATGAGGCTAACGGAAAACGCTGGTCTTGTTCAAATTGTAACATCCCTGAATCAACCCAACTTAATAACCAGGTAACTACCTGCAATGAACCGAACACAGTTAGATTATTATTGAAATCGGTGCAAGAAGAAAGCTGTTATCTTAAACAACTTGTGCAGGAATTAAGAGACAGTTTTTTAACAAGTTACCGCAAAATGTACGCACTTTGCACTCAAGGTTATTTAAAACAAAGGTTAAAATTTTTTTATGCAAACGTGCTTTTTATAGATTTGACGAATATTTTAATAGTAATTTTGACGATTTTTACTAAATATTTAGCTTTAATATTTTACTATTGATTTTATTATCTGTTATCCTGAATTTTTATATTTTTCTTTTATTCTACATCTTTGTACTTTTACACATTTTAATTAATTTAATTACCGACCATATTTGTTACGTATGTAATATTTTGATTTATGTTTTTAGTGTGTCTAGATTTATTGTATTTTTTCTCATTTGTATTAGCTCTTAAAGCAAGAATTAAAATTTTTTTATGCAAACAAGCTTTTTATAGTTTTGACGAATATTTTAATAGTAATTTTGACGATTTTTGAAAAATGTTTAGCTTTAATATTTTATTATTGATTTTATTATCTGTTATACTGAATTTTTATATTTTTCTTTTATTCTATATCTTTGTACTTTTTAACATATTTTAATTAATTTAATTACCGACCATATCTGTTATGTATGTAATATTTTGCTTTATGTTTTTAGTATGTCTAGATTTATTGTATTTTTTTTCTCATTTGTATTAGCTCCTTTTTATTTTGTTCCTGGTTTTGACGTGTGTAAACACCTTGGTGTATGTGGCACGAAAATGAAATAAATAAATAAATAAACAGATTAACTGAATATGAACACGGATTTTTCAAAGGCAGGTCAACATCAACCAATTTATGATTTACACCGATTTCAGCAAAGCTTTTGATATATTAAATCATATATTATTACTATATAAATTAAATAATATTGGTTTTTCTGATATGTTAAGATTTTACAAATCTTACCTGAATAATCGTCAATAACATGTAGAATTTTCTGGTCAACAGTCCCTCATGAGAGGTACCATAGTGTTTGGTTCCTGGACCATTGCTTTTTAACATTTTTATATACAGTTTCGCACGCAGATGCCATGAAAATATGTAATAGAAGTGATTGCTTTAACGATTGTATTGATTTAACAAGTTAGAATTAAATGTGAAAAAACACAATGTTTTTACTTTTACACATAAAAATAGCGCCATAGAAGATCATTATTAATTGGACGATGTTATTGTTTCCAGATCACCTACATTTTGCGACCTCGGGATAACATTTGATAGTAAATTATTCTTTACGCCTCATATTACTTCTGATGGGTTTAAAAAACTTAGCTTTGTAATTCGTAATATGAATGATTTTCCTTTCGTGTTAAAAAACTATTGTATCAGTCTATTGTCAGATCAAAGAATATTGTTCTATAATATGGTCCCCTTATTATAAATATACATATGGATTGTTTAGAACGCATTCAAAGACACTTCCTAAAGTTCTTATGCTATAAGAAGGACGGGGTTGCCAATTTCGCACCTTCTACAGCTTCTAAAGTATCTGACAATAAAACATCGTATCGATTTCCAATCTCCTTGGGAATATAAATTGACCATAAATGAATATTACATGAACCCCACGGTACCGCAATATTTAAATAGTAATTATATGGTGTTTATAAACATATTTAATGAATGTGCCAACGCGGTTGCTTCTCCTTGTCAAGTTATTTCGCTGTCGAAAGTAAAGCAACACGTTCCAGCTGCAAGTATTAGATTGTCGCTTGTGCTGTATACGCGTGTAAAATATTTGATGATTGGTTAAATTGTGCTTTGACGCCTACCACGTATGGAGTCTAATTCAATAAAACGACATACGCAAATCTAAACCGTCACAAGGCACAGAGACACTGTTGCCAAATCTCATGAAACTTACAATGTAAGTAAATATTAAATATTCCTAATTAGTCTAGCAGATACTACAAAGAAAAAATTAACCTCAAAAAGGAGGAGAATACATAGTTTGAATATGTGTAAAGACTGTAATTCATCTGAGCCTAAAACTAAACACATCCGTTTATTCTGCACCGAATGAGTTCCGGCAAGCCTTATTCTTCAGCCTCAACAGATACAACAATATTTGGGCTAAATTACTACCAACAATCTTCAGAAATATTATTGGGAATCTGGTCTAAAGCCAATTTTTTGGCATGTTCTTGGATTGTTCTGAAGAAGGCTTAAATACAGCCGAAACGTAGACTTGCCAAGACATTGGTTTTCTTTAACTTTAGACCCAATAATATTTCTGAAGATCAAACTTGGGTCATAAATATACTTACAAACTACCAACAATGTTCTAAACATAAAAATCTACCACAGTACCTTGTACAAAGTAACTGAAGAAAGGAGAAATATATTCCCAAACTTGGTAAATAAATTGCAGTATATATCTAAAGTATGGTATAATTATTTACGAAATGCGGTGTAGATATTTTGACGTTTTACTGGTTTGGCTTTCTTATTCAGAAAAAACTTACAACTTAGCTCGCAAGCGTCTAGCTCGAATAAGTAACAACGTAATAATGAATCTCTATCCTAAAACCAGCACTATCGCTAGCCATAACAGTTCACACACTTATATGGTGCAGATTAAACCTGTTTCAAAATTTCTTCTGAAGGAAAGATCAGTAGTCATGAAGTCTAAATTCATTTGGCTGGAAACTGTTTATTTATAGACTACCAAAGAACCTAAACACAATCATTTATTTGGATTACAACAAATCACGGGACTAGCCGAATTACGTAATGAGAAAAACAATTACATCGCAGATAACTAATTACAGGATTATTGCAAATATCACCTTGTGAACATTTATTTAACTTTAAAACTTATTTCAATTTACCTAGGAAATATGAAATTCAAAAGAGAAATATGAGAAGGCTAAAATAACACGCAAGAGTTTTTGGCCATTGATTTTCTAAACGCTCTGTATACATTCTGATAGCATAATAAAAAAGTTTAATTGTTTCTTAAAAATCATGCAATTTTCCCATTTACAAATTTAAAAATGAGTTGTGTAGGTATAGTTAATTAAATACACTAAGCATCCTAAAGGGTTTTGCACTGGCAACGCCGAAGGGAACCGTCTCGATGCCTTTTTTGTTTGTCTTCAGAGCATGCTGTTCCAATTAAGGATTCCAGTCATGTGTCAGCAAGCTCGGCAGTTTTCAGTGTAATGACTATAAAGTAGACGCTGCCATAATGCAATGCTAATAGGTGTGTACAGCATGAATAGGAATTTGTTGCAATTTTGGCATCCCTTGCATTCCGGGAATGCACGCGCGTCCCCACAACTATTGTTCCTCACTTCTCCAAGGCCAGTCTCGTCCACGGACTTGGAATTAATTCAATTGGATGGCGTGCTAGTACGCTAGATAGACTTGCAGCTCGACTTTTTTGTCGCAGAACCCTTATCTTCTCGATATAAAAATTGTATTAAAGCCTAACTCACATGTATCAAATTGATATCACATGGTGACTGCAAAACAGTGGTTTGTGGCTAACAAACAGCACATATGTACAATCTATTACAGTAATGCTGGCACTCTTTAAAACTAATTTGGTGGCTTATTTTGAACTCATTAATAGTGATCTAATGAAATTTCGACACATGACTTCTAGTAATTCAAAAATAGTTTTGAGATAGTGTCAGTATTATTACAACAGGTACCTCACATTATGATCGAGATCAACAAAGTCGCAACGTGTCGATGATATTATCCACAAACAAGTGCAGTTCCAGGACAAAACTCATAAACCTACTGCAGTTTCTCACCATCTCCCCACCAGCATTTTTATTTTCTTGAAAATTCATTCTTGTAGTGAACGTATTTGGATGTAACGTGATGTATCTAAGCTACTGTATGATCATATTTTTTGTGCCAAAATCAGGTATTGGTTTGTACTAAACGCTCATTAATATTTAAAATTTCTTCTTGAAACCACTCGTATATAGGTTACCAGTGTAAAGAGTCAACTTAGTCAACTATCATCTTATGATGTAAGTCATCTGAATTGTTGCTGTAACTGTACATGGTCATTAATTTTAACCACGTATTCGGAAAACCTAATAAAGACAGAAACAAATCACCCCATAATAATCGGTAACACGACGCTCCTGGTTCACTACAAATTTTTTGATGACGCGTTCGAGAATTGAAGCTATATAGAAGTCCAACAGCGTTGCCACTAAAGACCATATTCATATAATAAATAACAACATGTTCGGTATTGAAGTGATAGATTTTTTTTTCTAATGACAACCTTCTTGTTTGCAATCTGAAATGTGTCCTTTGAGGTATTTTAGGGTAAGGTATTCATTAAGCGTTTTTTCAAGTTCTGATACAGAATTCATTCATCATGTCCTCGTAACACGTAACATCATTTTTCATCATCTTTTCATTATGTTCTTGAAGCTTGTAAGTTGATATTCCCAAATAAGGCATATCACATTTGATTATAAATATGAATCAGAATCAAGTTCATTACTCATGATTAGTAGGTACCGAATAACAGAGACGCACACGGAAAACACAGACGCACATGTCTTTCATACATTTTTCTATAGCTCTGTTCAGCAGAGAACAATCGCGGTCTTTCACTGCTCCACTTTGGCCAACTTGAATTGCATTTTTATTTTTGTTAAATAACAAATTTTATTAATAACTATAAACTACACTGGCGGCACAAACACACAAAATTCAAAAACCTTTACCACCCGAAAATGATAACCACTGAAGGAAATCATGAAGAAGGAAGAGAAGAGAAGTCCGAAACGGACCCGAGCGATGTTCGTCTTATTCCGCCGATGACGTATTAAACGGAAATTTGAACTGGCAACTCTTTAAATGTACTGAGTGTGTCGATTACAGCCTATCCGATGTCGGTACTGATTACTGCGGTTAGGCATTTATTATCAAATTCTCATGATTTCACATTGATTACACCGGGTGTTTATAAAATTCCAAATTAAATTATTATTTGTTTCTGTTATTATTTATCGGTTCTGCAACTTTGCAGCGCTTGTCATTGAGTAGACATTAAAAACAAGGTTAAATACGGTAGGTCAAGACTCGGATTGCCGGATTATTTATCACTGAATAGGTATGTTTCGAACTGTTTTTTGTTGACGAGCACGGGGTTTATTATTATTGTCTATATGTAAATACAAAACATGTTTCAGCTTCTTTTAATAATTTAACCTGGTGAGTACTGGATTTTATTTCACTACTTACGTGAAATTTGGCTTAAAATATAGAAAAACATGAAGAATCGTCTGGTGATGCTTATCTATATTATTTTAGTAACGTTTTGTCTCGACACGCTTTTTTCCAATTCCAGTTATGACCTTATAATTTTTGATAGCTTGTAATGATTTGCAGCTGGCCTAAACCCGCTGGGTCGACACATTGGAACTTCATTGTATTCCTTTTTCCGACTACGTAATCGTTTTCCGGCACACAAGACCTTATCGATTATACATTAAAGTTTATATCATCGTCTGTCGCTCAATTTTTCAGCTTATTGAATTGTATTCCGTAATCTTATATTTCAAATACCGACTTGGAGCGATAACGCGACAGTAAATTTTTATTGTTAACGTGAACTGCATTTTTGGCGGATGATATTCGACGTAATGTCAATTAAAGCTGTGTACTTTAGTATTCATTGAAATTTGTTGCCATAATAGCAGTTCTCTGAATAGATTAAATTATGTAATAACAAATACTATAAATATTTAACAATACTATAAGCCAATGTACTTAGGGACTTATTTTGACATCAGTCAGAATACTCAGACTTGGTTAGATATTACTAAATAACATCCAAATAATTAAGTGAAAGGATGTTATATTTAGAATATAGCATTAGAGCGCCAATACTAATGTAGGAAATGATTAGATAAACCCATATAATATCCAACTGCTAATGATACGGAATTTTAACATTGTTTAGTAAAGTGTCATGTCCACTTGCTATTGTATGTACTCTAGTTATAAACTTTTGCGTTTTCATTGCTAGGTAAAAAGTTACGACAATATAATTGAATTGAATTAAAATATTGAGTATTTCGAAAATATGGATGCTGCAACTGCTGCTGTTGTTATTATTATAATGAAGAGAAAAAGACGTAGAGTATGTGAAAATATTTAAACAGAAAAGACAGTATGTAAGGAAATGGTTTTAAAAGAGGAGTCACTTATAGTGTTGGCATCTTTTCTTGCTTTTTTGATCTTATGGTAACATTTAAATACGTTCTTTAAAGGACATCCAGCATATACAATTATTTTTAAAATCAAAATGTATTGAGTCTAGACTAAAATTAAACATAATTCTACCGACATGTTTCAGATTTTATTAAAAAATTTGAAAAGTTTGAAAATTAATATTGTATTTGTGATACCTACATTATAAAAATTCAAACTGCTGTAACTTTAACAAAAATTTAATTTTTTTAATAAAATCTGAAACATATCGGATGAATTATGTCTAGTTTATGAAAAAAAATGTTTCTCGAAATTTAAATAAGCCAATTTGGAAATCTTGGGTGAGGTCCACGTTTTTTCATATGTTACAGCTGTCTAACCTTCTACCTGAAAAAACTGCTTGAAATTTCTAGTTAAAATAGTAATTATAACTGGTTATTTTGGTTTCACTTGATAGTTTGTCACATTTATGATTTTGTAAACTAACCTTTTGAATTTTATAGATTCATAATAATTAATTAATCAATGTATCTTGTCGTACAACATTTTATTTTTAATTTATGTGGCACTTTGATCTAGTACCTGTAATATTTAGAATAAATATCCGTTACTACAATCAGATCTCGTAGTTGTATATATTTCCTCTTCTT
This sequence comes from Monochamus alternatus, assembly GCA_037114965.1. Classification (NCBI taxonomy): domain Eukaryota; kingdom Metazoa; phylum Arthropoda; class Insecta; order Coleoptera; family Cerambycidae; genus Monochamus; species Monochamus alternatus. Next base: position 112,506,236 of record CM073426.1, on the reverse strand, counting down.
GTAACACCTGTTCAGAATCGTGAGAAAATAATTATAAATCTAAACCAGCCAACCAGTCTAATTGACTGAAATAGCGCTGACTCTGTTTCGCCTATTTCGTCCATTACTTATTATATAAAACTGACCGTTTCTGTACTTTACAACGTTTACTAATTCACCACTGTCGAGAACTGATCACAGGTCTGCTTCCACAAGAGTCAGGGACCAGTTTGAAACAGTCAGAAGTATCCAACTGCTTATTGAGTTACATGCACTGAAAACACATAATCTAACTGCTGATGTTGTATGCAGTTTTCTTTGTATTTCAATATCCTTTGTTTGGAAGAGTTTAGCTAATTTCTGTATAATATTTTGCTGGTTGTTTCAATAGTCTTTGCATTTTATGTCATAATTCTAGGTATAGTTCTAAGTTTCTAGTTTTTAAGTTTTGTATTAAAATATAAGTATCCTCTTTGCGTCGCTCCAGGACTGTTTATCTTCCATTTTTTAATTTTATTCTCTTACGCATTTTATGCACTTACTGCCTGAATATCCACAACGATTCGAAATTTTTACTGCAAGTACGCGTGTATACTACAAAACATACTACACAAGTACTTGCTGGATAGAGCTTCTGGTTGCTCAAGCACGCTCTCAGCACTTGTTTACACTATTATAAGGTATGTTTGGAGAGCGACAGTAGCAGTAGCAAGCTTTACTTGCATTTGTCCACGAACTTTGGATTTTGTATAACAAGATTTAAGTTCTTTGCTTATATTGAATATTTAAGTGTTAATATAACATAAAATAGTCATTTCGCACCCATATTTTCAATGTTTTGTCTGCCAATTTTACTTATTTGGCTTTTTACTTATATATATATTTGATTTTGGAGGTTATTTAAAATTTTATTTTGAGTAATTAACAACTTATATGTTTAATTACAAGTTCTTGCCACATTGCCAGATGCTATGTTTTAGCTAACCGTATCTAATATTTCATTTTTAAATTATATATTATTATCCGATGTTTGATATTAATTAAATGTTCTTTAGTGTGTATTTACAGTAAATAATAATAATTTTGATTTAAATGCTTTTGCTTGAGTGTTTATAGGTTTTACATTTTCAAAATAGCTCAAAGTTACTATATCCATAACTTTTAAACCAGTAGCAGTATCGAGGAGCTAAGATTTTGGTAAGCATTTTGTACGTACTGCTTATAAAATCAAACCCGCTTTCATAACAAAAATTAAAACATTTATGGTATTCACGGAAGAAATAGGACATTTTAGTGTTTCTAATCTAACCACATCCACAACTTTTAGACATATTGAAAATCTACAATGTGCTAAACCCACTTAGCATTTTTTCAAACTATATCAACTCCACATCAGAAATAAGAGGAGAGCAATATCTACATTAATAATTTTTACACCAATAGAAATATCAACTACAAGGTACAACGTAAAAATATCACTACTAGGTATGTACCTATTCTTGCACAAAAAAAAAACAAGAAACGTTTTTGGAATATAATACGCACATTTTAATTTGTAACAGCGTGAATTTAGTTCAGTTTCATTTCAGTTTTTTAACGCTTGTTTTTTTTTGTAAATTAAATATACCGGGTGCGCCAGTTAAGTCGGCAAACGTGAAAATGAAGCATTTAAGAGAAAAATGTTTCAAACGAAAGCATAATCGTTTTATAAGCAGGATTTAATGCTTATACGTCTGGTCCGTTTGGTTTAAATTTCATGGTTATTTGAAGGGCAACTTTCGATTTTTTAAATAGGAATCCTTACATTTTTTTAATGGTAAGTAGTTACGCATTGAACATAGAAGTACAGAACACTGAAAGGTGGACAAACATTGACTGGATGCCTACTAACTAGACTACTAGCATGCCTCTGTCAGTGTTGCGGCAAGTGTTTCTAATGCGTTCATGCATATTTTCTGGTGTGGTTGGTACCTGGTAAACTTGTTACACCCGGTATATATCCGGCTCTTACACATCCATAATTTATAACTTTTACAGATACATACCACAGTATGAGGAGACCAGTAAAAACACTCGGGCCGAAATAATAAGTCGCGCATAGTAGCTCGCGCATCCATTTCAAGCTGCAGAGACCTCAGTTTACATCCAACTCTGGGAGTGCGAACATCGGTTATACAGAGCCGTATTAAAGCAATATTTTGAATCTGATCGAGGAACGAGTCGCTGCGTAGCAGTTAGATGTTTAAATATATCATCTATAAATAGTAATTTAAGTTTCATTAAATTTGCTAAAGACATAAATAAGTAATAAGTAATGTATAATATACTGTACAAACCATAAATGATATTTTACTGCTATTGCCTTACCTATTAACTTATTTCTTAAGTATAACATTGGAATATAAATACTTCTCATGAAAGTGAAGTTTAAAATATACATATTTATATTATTCACAAATACAAATTTTTATTGTAGAGCAAAGTTCTGTGCAGAGGCTTCTAATAGAGAAGATTTATTAGAAAAGCTGCTCAGGATTAGTAATAGTTCATACAAACTATGTCAAATACATTTTTAAAATAATATGTTTTCTAACGATTCGCGCAATAGATTACGCAGAGGCCGTTCCAACGTTTCCTGCACAAGACGGCTCATCTTCAAATTATGTAGATGATCATATTTCTTGTAGTCACTATAATGAGAGTAAAATAATAAAAAATAATTTTTTTCCAAATTTACATTTTACTGCACTTTTATCTCCAATTTAACAATTTTCAAAGTTAAGTAAACATAATTTCTCTGTTCTGAAAAATACTTGTCTTCTGGTTTACGTAGATCCTTTAAGACGAAAAAAAATCATAATAAATTATTTGTCCACTAAACTTCAAACGTCAAATTTTAAATTTAAAAAAATCCCAAAAAAATGTAATTATCACTAATAACAAAAAAAGTAAGTAAATAAATAAAAATGTTTTGTAGTGCAATAATATATATTTTAAACTCTTTTTTTTAAAGAGTCCAAAGAAGTAAATCAAATTTTCACACTGTATGTTAGTAGCAGTAAATGATGTATAGTACATGTTGAATTACCCATTTATAACTGTATAATGAATTATTACATAATGTGGATAGATATAACGTAAACTTTCATGTGGAATAACTACACTTTCACGCGCAAATAAAAGTTTCTTATTCCGGTCCTGATCACCGATTCTGTCAATTCTATCGGATGTGCTATCGCACTCACATTTCGAGGTCACCGCAGAAACTGAAAGCAGTTCAAAGTGCCGACAATGGAGTGAAACTGCTAGTCTACCTATGCTGTGTACATACAGTGTGGCGATAAAGTCTTGCCATCCCTTTGAATCTGGTAAAGGGTTGGTAGGATATAGGAGGGAAAAACAGATCGGTTTTTGTTTTCGAAATAACTTCCTTTTAATTTATCAACATTTATATGGTGCTTACGGTTTTCCCGGAAATGACGTCACATCTTTTATTTTACTGGTATCGAATCTAAGGTAAATTCTGAGTCAGATGATATGGCACAATGCCTGTAAAACCTTGACAGATCGTTCAAAAGAAGAAAAACCTCTCGTTAGACTAAATAAAATGGGCTGTCATCGTATAAGAATATAATATAGAATGTATATTTAAGAACTAGCGCTCTTTTAAATCCTAATGTGTCTACCCTGTAATCTAAAACTCTTTTTGTGGTAGCTTATTTACTTCACTCAGAAGAATAAACTGTAAGAAAGTTCCTCTGCTAATAAACTACAGCGATGCCTAGCATCCATAAATTTTAAAACTGACAAACGTTTCGCCTGATGAGCTGAGCAAGCCTTTTATGCAACTTCCGTAGGTAGAATATCGATTTCATATTCAAATTTATTTTGGCTGCACCACTAGTCACCCACGTCAAAATAAATCCGCTTTTTTCCGCTGCTTTATCATACGATCACGACAACCTATCTGTGAACGTTAACAAATGTGTTTCGGTACGTTTACATAAATGTATAATGAGGAAGGTCAGTGTGTGAAAGCTATCAGACAACAAATAAACTTTAGGAGATGAAATCAGTAAGCATATCCAATTCGTAAAAATACATATACATTCTAATGAATTTGATAGTACGTATGTTAAACCTAGTTTATGAAACGTTAGCTAATTATCTAGGATAGGATGCTAAATTCTCACGAATAATTACACGATTCCACATCGCCTACAAATTATTAAAATATATTACGAAAATGCTGTAACTGTTAATGACGAAAAATATTGGATAATGACCGAATATTTGTGGTCCAAGCTGGAGTTTCAAAAAGAAGGTGCTAAGGATCATACTACCCATGAACCTTGGGGTGAATGCCAGCATTTGGAAATTTCACAATTTCACGTGATGGTAATGGTAGCTAGAAGAATTATTGATGAAATTTCATTGACATTATGAGAGCGTTCTTGAGAACTGGATATCTCGATCCTTAATTATTTCTATATATATGATCTTTATTACATAATTTGACTTGACAATTTCAACATTTCTTCACATAACACAAACCTCAGTGGAAAGACGAAAACAATGCTTATTAAAAAGCAGTTTTGATATAAATGCTCATGCATTAAGTAAGGTATTATAGTTAAAAAGGCATATTGTTCAAAATAATGTCATTTAACGATCACAAATCGAACATCTACTCTACATTACATGGTTCTAATTACATTTTACTATGGCACACCATATTGGAATGTATAAATCGAATAAAAAGTGCATAGAAAACTTTAAAACTAAGTAAATCAGACAATTCTTCACATTTTAGTGATTTGAAGAAATCTCTTCTTCGCAGGGGTCACATTTTAGGTCAAAATTCTTCAATGTGAAGAAAATTTTCACATCTGGCTATTTTCTGATCTTATACTCTCCACTGCACTCCACTCCACAGATGTATTTATCGCAGTGTGGGGTTTTATTAAATATTTTTGATAAACGACCTATGCTATATATATATATACTTCTTTGCTGTCAGGAATATAGGTTTTACATATGCTTCATTAAAGACGCCACATCCCACATCCTATATAGAAATATAAGGATCCGTCTAACTGTTGAAATCGTCCACAATTTTTGGCGTTTGTATGCCGTCGGGAATATCTAAATCCACGGACCATCGACACCTCTAAATATTTACTAACTTGTGCCAGAAAGTGAGACAATTTGCCAGCAAACATTTTCCTTGCGGAGAGGTGTCTGCCACCTTCAGCTTGAGTTAGTCTTATTTCCTTTATCTCGAAACATATATCGAACACATTGTAAATTGTATCATAACTTTATTATTTTGTATGTAATTGGATCTGGCATGTCAAAAATGACGAATTGTATTAGATAACAATACTTAATGGTATAATGCAAAGTTTGAAGCCGGCACATTCTGTACTGATTGCATTACTCGTTGCTGTAGGTATTAATCATGCAATCCATCTGTATAGCAAAGAAATTAATGTTAACATTCAGAATGCCCTAATTCGAAAATCTTCTGCTAATAAAAACAACATAAACTCTTGTTCATATTCTTTTATTTTCAGAAATAACTTCTTTGTTTCTCTTTGTCTCTGTCTATTTTTTCTATAACTTTAACTATTGTAATTACAAATACAATTACTAGTTTACATATACAAGAAAATTGTTTGTATCTATTTTGGGGTGTACTATAACTTCGTCGATAATCAACCTAAAATAATTTGACAGAAGCAAAATAGATTTTATTGTTACTGGCAAATATAGGTACATCAGAAAATAATTTCTAATATTCTAATTCTAGAACCAAATAGAATACAGTTTGAAAATTTCTATAAAACATCACAGTACAAGTGACGCAATTATAAACTTAAAAGCGAGCAGGACCTTTATTTATTACGGAACTAACAATATGTAAGCTTTCGTGGATCACTATATGCAGGGTGTTAGAGGTTTAACTGTCTTAATTTCAATATAAGATAAATAAAGTATAACTGAACAAAAAAGTTATATTACAAGGACATAACTAAAGTTCTTAAAATAAGTCATATTATTATATCAAAGAATTTAATCACAACGTGACAACAGTGAAAATTAATGAATTTAGTTTAGACAACTGTTTTACAATTTTATTTTTGAACAGAGATTGATAGAATTAATGATTTTTTTATGTTAAATGTTTAAATTTTAGGGATTTTTAAATGTTTAAACCAAATAGAAATTTGAAATTAGAAATTATCATAACTTATGTACATCACAAAAAAATTAAGTACTTACCGAAAACCAAAATATAATCACATTTTTAAGTACCCAAAACATTAAACACATAATTACAACATATGTTCGAAATGTCCACTGATATTTCCCACACATACACGACACTACCCAAAAATTTTATAATTATAAAATTCTAGAATACTACTAATATCAAGAAGACGTTAAGATACTTCAGTGTCTATTAGACAGTCGTTAGGAAAAACGATCTAAATAAATACGTCGTGCAGAATTGCAGCGAGCTTCTTCATAAATACTGTTATGTAAAAGAATTTGCGGCAAGCGACAGACACTTCGCAGTTCAGATAGCAACTGACCTGTAGTCACTGCACTTCTCGCGCTGTTGCCAATTTTGCTGATTAATGAACAAAATGTTGTTACTTGAAACTGAACATAAATAAAGTTCTTAATAAAAATGTTTTTTTTTTGGTGTGGATTTTAATCATTTTTGCATTGTTCTCTGTAACAGTTTTCATATGTAAACTTTCAACCCGACAGATAATCCTTCACACTGTAGCTTAGGTCAAACCAACCAACATTGAAATTGAATTACTCGTCGTTTAATATTTCATCATTGAGTCGAAACAAATTAAAAATTCACTTTGAGAAGGTTATGCTGATTATCCGTTGGAACGTCAGTGATTCTGTGTTGAAATACCCAACTCCAAGAAGAGCTGCTGAGTAAGCTAAATGTTGGAAGCTTACTCAGTTATGCTGGGATATCTGTGGTTCTGTATTGGAATACCTAATTTTAAGAAATAATGAGTAAGCTAATGATTGGAAGCTTACTCAAAAGGAATATTGTTTCCTTATAACGTCTGCTTTCTTACTCTACTATACTCGTAGATAGGCTAAACAATCTGAAATTTGAGGTATTGCGATATCCATCGCATTGTCCAAATTTGAGGTAGTCAGATCTGAAGTTTGGACTTCTTATAGAATATTTGCGAGATCAGAGATTTATTGATGATGATGAGCATGAACATTTACAAGGTTATGTACAGGTAGATTAAATGTATTTTTTCAAAGAAGACAAACAATTTATTTAAACATTGTAACTACTATTAAACAATTCCAATTGCACTGCCATTTACCTTACTTTTGATTAAACTTTAAAAAGAAAATTTATTTTATCATTTTTAACAGTTAGTAAATCATATCTTTAAGTAACTAGTGGCACTGAAAATATGTTGTGAATTCTTGCAAACGTTTCGAATATGTGAAAGATAAATAAAACATTCTGCAGACCAGTTTTATTTTAACCACGAATTTATGGATTGTACTTTATGATGAGATGAGTGTTAAAATTGACGCATTACACTAGACAGAGATTTACATACGGCGTAAATAAAAATTTGCAAGTGCCACTTCCTGTACTGATTCAATTATCGCGACGATATTGATCGCTGTCCTGTGCGGATGTTTATTAATAGAGCCCTGGCAGACGGATCTCTCCTGTTTAAAATACAACCGCCGATGCTCATCTACATTGTACAGTCTCGTCGGCCCTTCTAAATATGTCAGGTCAGGTGAGGGGCTATTACGCTCTGAACATCCATGTAGTAATACTTCGCATCTCAAAGAAATGGAAATTTCAAATGAAACACAGTAAATATTATTCAATTGTTGGAAAATGCATACAATTGTTACGTGTTAAACATGAATCATACCTTATATACCTAAATCTAGCCATTTCGAAGTTACTTTTTAAAGAAATACAGTCGACGAGAATTGCAAGAATCTCTTGGTGTTACTAGAATCTGTAATTGTGGAGATGGGTGCAAAAGCTGCAGCGTTTAGGTTCCCATTGGGCCCTTTGCTCTAATGTAGACATAGAAGGTCTCCCAACAGGGATTCTCTTGTTAGCGAGATGGCAGTCCACTCACATAATGCATGAAATACTGAAGTAAATCTCATCATCATGGTGTTTCCTGTCCTTGATATCATTAGTCTAAGGTAGTCGTGTGAGGTCCTGTACAAACGATCTTCATTAGAAAGTATGAGAACGTGTTGTACGGTTCTCTACAACTTGAACACAGAAGATAATCATTACCTAACTGACTGACCTAACATCACTTTTTGTGGGTGTATGCAACGAAAGGAAATTTATATTTCTGATTTTACACCAATGTACGTTAAGTTAAAAAGTTTTAGACTCAAACCAAGTATTCAAAACATGTTTGGGACTGCTGTTGCTAAATGAATTAACAAATATATCCACTGCCAACACGGTTAGGGCGAAAAGGCATGAATATATACCAGAATTTAGCGTTTCATATGGCGCCGCCTAGCAAACTTTGGGCAGATTGATGCAAAAAGAATTCTAGAACTCAAGACCAGGATAGTCGAAGATATAGTAGATAGTAGAAGAGAAGAAGTGAATGGTTCGGTCTGTATAACATCACTTTTAAAAAACAGTGTCGATCGAAGAAGCACATCAAAAATACCTGGTCTACTTACACGTAATGTTTTGTCGTCAGTCTTGCAAGATCTGGAAAAATTGACCAGTAAGACTGACACAAACTATTCAAACTTGTAACTCCGTGAAAAACTCGTGAGACCAGTATCGTAAGCTTGACGCAATTTTCTTTAGCATCAAAATTACGAGTTTTATTCTCCAGCGTGGTTAAGAACAGACTTGCAGGAAAACAAAATTTCACAGATAAGACTAACTCATGTCCACTTGAAATGACTTGTCTGCTATCTTGCTTGTACACAAAGTTTCAGTTTCACCATTGAAAGCTGTCGACCTCTATCGCGTTCGGCGAGAAACGATATTTTGCAATCATGGAATTTCAGGAAACAACCACTCTGCGGACTAATGCCCCGATCAGCATTTAGTTGTTGAGAGTTTTTAATGATGTCTACTGTATGTAGAACGCCTCGAGTTTGTGGTTTTTTTGTCTGGCATGGAGCAACCTTCTATCGGGTTAGACAGACTAAACAGACTAGATAAGGTTATTCATCAGATACCTCACCTGTGGCATACTGATGAGAGCTAATAAGCTCGAAACCGGTATATATCTGGTGGGCTGCTGACGTGTAAATCTAGCTGTTTGCTATAGGTTTTTTAGGTGTAATTCAATGCTGGTCGGGACATTAGTCCGCAGAGTAGTTGTTGTTTCCTGGAATTATGTGTTCACAATATAAAAACATGCTAGAACTTCGATCTATTATGGGCGCTTCTAATTTAACACTATCGATTTCTAAAGACAAAAAAAAGAAAGGTGAGAACACTAAACCATTCTTAAAAGGAAAATAATAGGAATTTTCTGTCAGTAACACTGTTGGTATTTAAATGCTTATTTTCATCCAAATAAATATAAATGATTTAGTAGAAAAGATTTCCGTAACACATGCCACTGATATATGAATGTTTAATTGCAACTGCCTTTAAAATAGATTTTATCATATTATGGCGATCTTTCCCGGACTTCCTGGAGTTCCTGGCAATGACGTTTAAATTTTTCCAAGAGAACACCTACTGCGATGCGAGTGAACTCGATTGTGTTGGACGTGACCAACGTATAAAACGATGAGCAATTCTAAAAATATACAAGTCAAAATGAGATTACTATTGGACATTTTTTTATAATATAGTTTTTTATATTACATTTTTAAGCTCCAGTCAGTAAAAATACTGTCAAGGTGTTTCTCGAAGCGGAATTCTTTCACGAAAAAGTCCGACACACCTGAGAACGTTCTCGGTAAAAGACCGTACTGTACTTGCGACTGGGACAAAAAACGGGTAGTGTAGTAGACTACAAAAGAGGCATTCATGTAGTAGTCAGATTCAAATCGTGAGTTCAGTCACTCCAGTCTGCGGGAGAATATACGATTAAAAAGTACCAAGGGGCTAAAAATAGAATGATTGAGCGGTTGTACTCGTATTATGAAGAGGCATTGTGTAACAAGAACTTCGCCGTGATTTCCAGCGATCTTATGCGGATTAAAGCCTAAAAATATGGGAGCGGTTTGCGATATCACGGCTGGTCCGATTAGAAACAAAAAAATATCGAGAAAACGGGCTTTACGCTGGCTTAGATGTGAAAGGCGTTAATTTGTTTTAGTAGAGAATATCAATTTAAGTTCTTATACTTAAATTAAATACTTACAATGAACACTACTTTTATTCAAAACAGGATACAAAAGAAAAAAATTATGATACTGTTTCTCACAATAAATAGAAAAAAAGAGATATGAAAGAGGTACATTTTTAGATTCAGTGTAATTTAATACAAAAATATACAGGGCGATTCAGAACTTATCTAAAAGAATTTGGGAATAGATGCGTCATGAGTCAATATCGTAAAACAAATTTTTATAAAATCCTTATAGTTTTTGAGTAAAACATTATAGAAGTTGTAGTACTTTCAACCTTTACATCGCTGGGCCACTGTAGTCTCTAGACAGACGATTCCGGATATTGAAATCCGATTACTTTTTGTAGGCACTAAAATTTTGTGATGCCAGTGTTTACATTAGTTTTTCAAGTGTCAAAAATAGCTTACGTGTATAGTAGTAACTCGGAGGTGACGGATATCGTTTTAATTTATTACGCTATGAAAATGCTTTAGCAGAATGTTTTCCCGGTAAACATCTGCCAAATGCAGCTACTCTTACAACGGTGTGTAGTGAGTGCAAATGTAGTGCAACGCGAGGGAAATTTGAAACCAAATCGTAGAAGAGATGGAGGTCCAAGACTTCCACGGTCTATTGTAGCAGTGCGACGCATAATACAGTAGGCTCAATTACATCCATACCATGTACAGCATGTCCAAGCATTAACATCAAAGTATGGCCGCCACGATAGCCTGTCTTTAAATCATTTGAATTTCTTTTTGCGAGGATTTAAAAAATTAAGTGTAACGCACCGATGTAAATACATACATACTATTGATGATTTACGGAAACATATCATAGTTGCTGCCAATAACTGAGTTCAAAACGGACCAGCAGCAGAAACATTTGTGTTTATTTGTAGAAACTGGGTAAAGGTATGGATTCGCTGGTGCGACTACGGCTGCGACTTGTCGCCAACCAATAGGCAGTCTGAATGTTCTCATCAACTACAGCATTTAGACTGCCTATTGGTCGGCGACGAGTCGCAGCCGCGAGCCTCAGCCGCAGTCGCACCAGCGAATCCGTACCTTTAGACGGGCCCAAAACGTTGTTGTAACATCAGGTATGTCAAACTATTTTAGTATTTAGTAGTATTAAAACCACAAATTAAATATATTAGTAATTAATAATAGTGACAAAAATGTGCTGTATAAATTTGCTGTATAAAATCGGCGTTATAAAATGTTATTTATTTCTTTCCTTGAGAATTCTTTCTATTTTTTGTCGGTCGCATATTGCCGCCTTATTCAGGTTTTACAGTGAACCAGTTTTCAGTGCCGCGCATATGTGTATTTTTAAATAATTTTCGAACTACCCTTTTTGATTTTTTTTTACAAAATTGTATTTGTAAGAGTCCCCTGTACACTCAGATTTTTTTAGATAAGTTCTAAATCACCCTGTATAAAACAAACTTCAAAATGTGTCAATATTACAAAAAGAAAGTAGAAATATGTAAATTATAAATAATATTAAACAAATAGAATAACACGTCCATCGGTGGCCGAGGGTTTTAAGGTGTCAGTACTTGAATCGCCGGCAGGTTCAAATCCTGCCACAGGTAAACCATAGACCAACTACATTTGCGGAGAGGATTGGCACCCTCTCTATGATTATGTTAAGATGCAAGAATGTTGGCTTCGGTCAATGTGAGATATTGATACCGGCCGACATTTGACCACTCCCCTAATTAATGAGGTTTTCCAGGTTTCCCTCATTCCTGCACTGAATGGTGGTTAGGGCCTACCAACGTAAGTCGTTCCTGGGCACAGATGCGGCTTGCATAATAATAATATGCTGCGTCCTCTCCCGCACAATTCTCCGACTTCTGGGCTAATCCTCGTGATTCGAGTAAGGGGTAGAGATGTTATTATTATTATTGCAAAAGGTGATTACTCCATGTAAGCAAATTAAATTTAAAAGAATAAAATTAGGTACATTGTTAGATTATTATAGTCACGGAATTTATCGCCAAAATAAAATTATTTATGTTCTATTTAAATTTTCCTCAAATAAAACAATAACTTTTAAAAAGCGTTTGCAACACACATTTTTGTTACTATACTATAAAGCCATATTTTTGTAATTATTTTCACTACCTATAATAATTATAAGTAAACAATTTTAGTATGTAATAAGAAAGTATGTTATAGAAATATTTATATCTAGAATTAAATATAAAAAATGTGAATTTCAATGTTTTCGATACCCACACTTTTGTTGGTTAGACCTACAGTATTGGCTGAGAAAAGATATCTTACAAAATCTGAAAAACAAAAGTTTTTTTTTAAGTCTTGTTATTGCTGGATCTTGCAAGATCATGTGTTGTATTGTCTTGCATACAAATGAGAAACGTAACTTTTATTACGAATTTGGTAACAGTGGTGGTTACTCTCGGTTGGCTACGGTCACACTTGGGGCTCACACCTATCAATATGGTTGATCGTTGACAGTGGTCGATTGCTAGACATTATAAAGTATAGAAACGGCCAGTTTTACATAATAAGTTATACACAATGGACGAAATAGGCGAAACAGAATGGAAGTTCTTTCATTCAAGTGGCAGTGAATTTATATAATCAGTTCAGCAGAACTGAATCTAAACTCAATCAATAAACTTTGATTTTAAAAATACCTACAATATACACCTTGTATACATACCTGTAATAGAAATGCAATAATTTATTTGTTCAAGTAATGTTCACTAAAATATTCCCCCTTCTTATTTTTGCAAGATTTGTTTCCGTAGCAATATTTATTGTCTTATCTCGCAAGACTTTCTTTTATAAAGTCTTGTCTTGCCAAGAAAACGACAAGATTGCTTACACTATTGTGTCTTGTTGAAAATACTCAGTGATGAATTCCTATTATTTACTAAAAGCCTTATATAGTTCAGTTATTAAATGTTCAAAACCATTTATCTTTGCAGAAATTTCAAGATTAATGCCCTTAATAGATATTCTTACAAACTAGTTCAAAGAAATTGAATTGATACTGAATTTAACAAGAACTCTAAACATTTTTTTCACCATAATATCTAATCATCAGCATTGCAATAGATTAGAATAGCAAATAATAAAAGTAAGAAATCTATTTGCATACATTGAAATCTGTCACACCAAGAATTTTGTACACCTGATTTCAGATTCCCTATTACTTTAAAGGAAATCAGCGAAATCAGATTTCACATGAATTCCTGATGTACTTGATGTTACTGATATCACTTGATTTCCTTAGATTTCATTTGAATCTGATATTTTAAAGTATCGATCTTTGCTGGCTAGCTGGAAAATTTCATATTATGTTGAGTTTCATTAATTAATTGTTTTCTTATAATGACATTATCTAGTATTTTAAGAAAAGTTCAAAACAAATATTTAAAACTTAGATAGTATATTTTCTGAATAATTGGATATTTTTTCTGAATATTTCAAGATATGATTTTTTTTAAACAACGGTGGAATTTGAGGTGCAAATTTAAATTTGCAGTAGCTATAAGCAACCAGCTTTACAAGTGTTATACATAATAAAATTGAAATTAAAATTAACTTGGAATATTTGACCTTAGGGAAAGGTTGACTAAATCATCTTTAACCAAATAAAATCAATATGATATTTAATATTTGGTTTTTTTATTCAATTAATAATAATAATATCTCTACCCCTCATTCTAATCACAGAATTAGCCCAGAAGTCGAAGACTTGTGCGGGAGAGGGGGCGGCATATTATTATTAAGCAGGCCACATTTGCGCCCAGGAACGACTTACGTTGGTAGGCCCTAACCACCATTCAGTGCAGGAATGAGGGAAACCTGGAAAATCTCATTAATTAGGGGGGTAGTCAAACGTCAACCGGTATCAATCTCTCACATTGACCCAAGCCAACATTCTTACACTCTACCATACCCACAGAGAGGGTTCCAATTCTCTCCACGAATATAGCTTATATACGGTCTACCGGCTGCGGGGGTCGAACCCACAGCGATCTAGTCACCTGGATTCAAGTACTGATGCTTTAAACTGCGCGACCACTGACCGATCCAATTACCATACTTATTTAAGAAATATTATTTAGTAAAGCGTGTAAAGGTATAAGTATAGGATTAAATAAAATTTTGTATACTCGTATGTTCGATTTTAATGTACCTAAGTAATTAAATCAAGCTTGAACATCAGTTCTACTTATTTGCAATAAACATATAACATTGTCAGTTACAACTATATTTTAATACAAACTTACTTAAACAAGATTTAATTTAAGAAAAAACGCAAAATCAGCATAATTAAAAAATTAAAAGTTTCACAGATTTTACAAGATTTCACATTTGGCAGATTTCATTGATTTTTACAGATTTGTTTTATTTCACACAAAACGTACACCTGATTTCAAGTGTCTCACCTCTCGCAGATCATATATATTTAATGATATAGAAAAGAGAGAAAGAATAATATTCTTGAAATAGAATCAAAGAATTATGGAAGATTTGATAAAAGTGAAGTAAAGACTGTTATTATATGAGACTGAAATGACAGAAACTTGTTTGTTATTGTACCATTTTCACTCTTGGATGCAAGCATGAGAGATGGTTTATTTTATGAATCGAACATCTGGCTGAAATAAAACCAAAACCAATGTGTGCAACTCGCCACCATCCATTATCATCAAGTTCTGTGTCCGAAGCTGTCTTCTCCAATGTGGTATTAGTTAAACTTTGGATAAATAGGCTTATGCAGATTGCATACGCTGCGGCTTCATTTGATGTTATTAATCACTTACTAACGACGTCGAATATGCCGAGTATATGTATATTTATTGGGTTAACAAAATCAGGTATCAGTTATTTTACTTGTTTCAATTCGGAAACATATGTCGCATACGTTTGCCTTTAAAGCTGATAAATATCGAAATAATCATTTAAAGTTTGATTCATTCAAGAAACTGTCTTCTTTAGATTTAGTAACTGGCGACTCAGATTGGATAGACAAAAAATATATGAAATACAAAATTGGTAATGTAATATATTTTAAGAAAATATTATTGCAGTTTTGCTGTTCAAGAATTGGAAATTTCTATTTAACGTACACCTTCATTTCAATTTGAAGTTGATCGAAAATTTCCGAAACTGAATATTTTTATCTAGCTGCCAGAATAAGGGTATTTCAATATGTTAAATACTTATGCTAAACTTAATATTACTCATTTTATTTACTTTTCTTACATCTCCTACTTTTTTATTAAATAAATATTCTCTTTCCTTCATTCTTGACAACAAAGTAATACGTTAAACACCGTTCATCTGCGTTTTTTTTGTTTAAATTTGGAAAAAAAAATCTATTTTAATGCCACTGCAAAATAATGCATTTTAGGTTTTAAAAATTATAAAAACCTTACAAGGACATCTATCTATATCACTGATTTAATCTATCGACACGAAGGTACTTATTTATTATGTATCCCTAGAACATGTCATATATTCAGGTTCGGAAAGTTCAGGTCATGTCATTACTTATGTGCAAGAGAAACAATGCAAGTCGATAGACATCTGTGCGTTAGAAAATGACGACTATATTCCCAACGCCTCACGGTTTAATAATATAATGTTGTTCATTTATAGTGCAAACAGATTTGGCATTTGATAGATTTCATCATAATACTTTGATACACACAATACCAGTATACACAGTCTTCTATTAAGATGGTTCATGTTGTATATGTATTCTTAATAGGTCACAGTCAGATCATCATAAACATAACTGTTACGCTAGGTGTACCACAGAGTTCATACCTTGGCCCACTTAAAATTTTTTTCGTATGGATGTGATCTAAAAATGTATTTGGAAATTTCTAATTTAGCTGATTGTAATTAATTTTTAATTAGACTTCATCATGTGTTTGTACTCATTATGTAAAAACATACTCGTTTTAAATATAGAGAAAAATATATTATTTTTGTAGGTTATCTATAAATATTGAATTCATATATTTTATTGATACGATCAAGCTAATAAAATCAATTATGTAAAACATCTGAATGTAGTTACTTCTAAACTATAAATTAACCTAAATATGGTACTGGAAATATTATGGTTTAATTCGATACATTACCGAAGGGGAAGCTTTAACTTTTATAATTTTTTGCAATTGCAATAATTGTAATTATTTATAAACTTGCTATAACTTTGTTACATGGAAAAGCATTTGTCATTTCTATTATTTACTTAATTAATGAATTAAAAGCAATATGATTCTACGTTACAAAAATAGGTATTGTCATGCATTTTATTAATTTTGTTTGTGTTTTCATATACACACATATTATTTACTAGTATTTATACAGGGTGGTTCAGAACAGAAAGAAGAAAAGAAAAAGAAGAAAACATCAAAAGGGGCACTTCGAAAATGATTTATAAATACACTTCTGCACGGCACTGAAAATTGGTCCACTGTAAAACCTGATAAGGCAGCAATCTGCGATGAGACAAAAATGGAGCGCTGATTGAATTTTTATTCATATGACAGTGACGGAGGTTTTATGATGGCTCAAAGTATTTTTTGGCCTTAATGTTTACTACTCTGAGAAAATTGACATTTTGAAAGCACATTTCAAAGAGCCAATGTTTGTACACAAAAAAGTACTTATCATCAAAAGCTTTAACGCGTTCTGTTGACGACAAAAACATTTATTTTTCTGTATCGCGAACGGTTCTTGAGATATCGTCAAACAACTAAAAATGTTTTTGAAACTTTTCATCTACGTTTGTGGACCCATATCAATAAGCATTTTTTTCTCTCTCTCTCTTAAAATAAGCCAAAGAGTCACACCTTTCCCAACTCATGTTTTAAAACATTCTGTATATGCCATTTGTTGCATTTTGAAAATATTTATCATAGTCGAGGAGATTTGTTGGATTTTACTCCATAAAAATGTTGGTATTTAAGATTTGTTAGGTTTTGAAGAAAAATATAAACTTCAGAGCTTTATAAAATAGCGATCTGTTGATTTTTGTCAAAAAATTATGATTGCATGTTGTAGTAGTCAGCCAAGAACAGTCGAATCAACACCTAACTCAAAAAGGGTCAATTATGGATTTGTTGCCGTTTGCAGCAGTGCGGTTCATGGTAGCTGCCAGAGGTGAGACTCAACCCATTTTCAAATAATAAATATAAATAAATTTTTATGTCACCCCTGAGGTAATATTCCTTGACGCGTTGATCGTTAACCATAAATTAAAAAATTAAATGACATCAGAACTTTCAATTTTATTTACAATATAAATAATAGAAAACATATATTTATCTAATAATTAAAAAAATATATTCCTACTTGATTTAAGAATCATTAAATATTATGGAAAAATCTGAAACCAATTTTCAAGTTGGCCAGCCTACTTATCGATTCTTACATATAAAACAAAGCTGCCAAATTGTTGTTTTAGTTCGCCTCCACAAAATGTTTTTAAAACATTCACTTTATATAAAACAGGTCTACTCGACTATCTTTTAAATTTGCAAATGTATGTATGATGTCTTCATAAAATTGAAACACTTCTTGCAGGAATTGTTAAAACTATGTAAAATAATTGTATATTTCCGAAAATACCATTTCTTGTATATTTCTACCGTTTTCTGAACATCTAAATTACGAAATTATTCGTTTTTGTACCTATGTCAAAAACGTTTGGATACATTTGCAGTAAACATTCAAACGATTTTTCTGGAAATTTATTTGGATATCCGGAATTTTTGAGCAATCTACTAAAGCAAGAAAATTTAAATTGTGTAAATTTCCAAAACGAGTACTCGCAACTTTTACTCCGTTTACTTAATTCAGTAATATTTTTCGCATTATTAAAAATACTTTTAAATTTTTCTTCGTCTCAATTCAGAAATTCTTTGATTAGCGATTTAAATTTGTTTAGAGCAGTAGTTTACATTTAAGTGTTAGTTTGCAGAATTTGGAAAAGTAAATCTGTGCACGCTAAAATTTCGTGGTATATCTTGGTCAAAACAGTAAATTTAGTCTTGAAATTGTTTCAAAAATCCAAATATCGTGAGAGCCTATCGATAGTACCATATAATTGTAAATATTGTAATGAAGTTATTATTTATTAACTTTAAATTAATACCTGCCTTGTAATTAAAACCTTACCACCTAATTTTCAGACACATAAATCACATTCAGTAGTAGCAACTAATCAACCATTGGAAATTCAAAATACAATTAAAAATATTAACACTCAAACAATTCGTTAATCGCATCACACACATTACGTCGTCCAATTTGCCAGGAAATAGGGAGAAAGAAAGGCACCAGAAATCGGGCTTCAAATTAAGACGGAAAATATCGACATTAACTGTTTCGCGTGGTGGGAGAAGCCACTGTGGCCATACATAGGCATGTATGACGCAATTTGAAGCTCGGCAAATTGGGCTTCACTGTGATGGGATTGGCGGGTGACTCGTGGCTCTCCGTGCTGGTAAAAACAGCGGGATATTGAAGTGTAACTAGGTCCGTTATTTATAACTTACGAGAGCTGCAATTGAAGCAATAATTATTTTATTCCGTTGTATTGATAAATGTAATAGATAATTGGAAATTTGGGATATTAAGATATACAATGTGCTTTTCTTTAGTTTTATTGGGTTTTTGCCACACTTCTGAAAAATAATAAAAGTTAATTAAATAAGCCCTTGCGCCAAACGGAACAGTCAAGGGTTATTTTTGAAACTAAGTTTGCCTAACCAAAAAGTCTCACACTGAAAAAAGCAGATAAGTAAAAAATAACAAAAGTCACATCACTATCGCGCACTTCCGTATTATTGACGTTTCGAAAAACTCTCTGTTTTCGTTTTCAAAATAGTAGTAAAAATATTAAACGTATGTCAAGTTTGATAGTTTAAAATTTGTTTATCTGCTTCCATAGAGATATTAAATGATTTTTATTTTATTTTTACTTCTTCTTGATACAACTGTAGTCAACAATGATCGATTTTACTGAACAGTTTGACACACACTTATCTCCGTTCAACAAAATAATCGCGGTCTCTTTTAATTTTCTTTTTGTCGCGTTATCTTCCTTCTCTAAAATTTTTGCCGAACCCCATTGAATCACATGACCGTTTTCCCAAGCGTGTTCGCAAATTTTGGATTTTTCAAATTCCCGTCGAGACGTTTCTCCAACATAATGTTTATTGCATTCACAAGATATACTGTAGATGCATTTTTTTGAATTTTGTATATCATTTTTTGAAAGCGTTTTTGACAAAAATGATCGTAAGGTTTTTAGTTGTCTGAAAAACTGTTCGAATATTAAATTTATTACCGATTCTTCTTAACTTTTCTGATAATATAGGAATGTATGGAATTTTTATTGTATGATTAATTTATATTATTTGTCTTAAAGTGTTAGTTTTATCTGTAATATTTTTGAATGTTCTATCAACAAAATTTGGAGGGTATTCATTATTTATTAAAACATTTTTAATAAATTTTAGTTCGTTGTTAAAAATATCATTGTTTGATGAAATTAATTTTGCTCTATCATATAAACATTTAACAACACCTTGCTTAATATCGATGTGATGGTTAGATTTAAAATTTAAATATCTATTGGTGTGAGTTGTTTTCTATAAACACTTATTTCTACAGAATTATCGTGTTTTTTAATTAAAGCATCTAAAAATGGTAGCATATTATTATTTTCTATTTCCAAAGTGAATTTTATTGTTGGTTATTTATTGTTAATATCATTTAAAAATTCAATTAATTCTGTAACACTAAAAGGCCAAATTGCAAAAATGTCATTTACATATCTCCACCAGATAGTTGGTTTTTTATTTATATTTTGAATATAATTTTCTTCAAAAAAATCCATAAAAATATTACTTAAAATTGGTGATAATGATGAGCCCATTGCCATTCCGAAATTTTGTTGATAAAATTCATTATTTATTTGAAAATATGTTGTTTTTATACATAGACTTAGTAATTCCATTATACATCCTACATTTAATTTTGTTCTGTTTGCCAAATTGATATCATTTTCCAGTTTATTTTTAATGATATTCAGTGTCTTGTCTACTGGTACGTTAGTGAATAAACTAACTTCGTCAAAACTCACCATTAAATGATTATTATTAAAATTATTTGAGGAAGAAATCTTTTCTAAAAGATGTTTGCTATTTTTAATATAAGAATCGGATTGTCCAAATAAAGGTTTAATAATTTGTAACAAATATTTTGCTAATTTGTTGTAAGGCGAATTTATAGAACTAACTATTGGTCTTAGAGGTACATCACGTTTATGAATCTTTGGTAAACCATAAAAATGTGGTGGTTTACTATAATGTGGGTTTAAAATTTTTCTTTCAATATCTGAAAATTTTCGTTTGTATTTATATAATGTTTTATAAATTTTGTTTTCAATAGATTTAGTTGGGTCTTTGTTTAATTTTGTATAATTTCCGTCATTAATTAAGCTATTTATTTTTTCATCATAAGTTGTTATATCTAATATAACTGTGGCATTACCTTTATCAACTGGTAAAATTTTAATGTTATTATCATTTTTAAGTGATGATATAGATTTCCTCTCCTCTAATGATAAATTACTTTTAATTACATATTTTTTCTTAATTTCACTTTTTGACCTGATCCTATACTCATTAGCAATATTTAATGGTAACTTTTGAGCAATTTGTTCTATTGTTGTTATTATATCAAATTTAGGGATATCTTTTGGAGTTACAGAATAATTTAAACCTTTACTGAGAACTAATTTTTCAGACGAACTAAGTTGTCGATTTGACATATTTATGTGCGCCATAGTGATGTAATTTTTGTTATTTTTTACTTATCTGCTTTTTTCAGTGTGAGACCCTTGACGGTTCCATTTGGCGCAAGGGCTTATTTAATTAATTTTTATTATTTTTCAGAAGTGTGGCAAAAACCCAATAAAACTAAAGAAAAACTAAAATTATGCCACAAATAAATAGCTTCAGACATATACAATGTGAGAGTCAGATTTTACAGTTTGGCCCGACCTCAGTTGCTTCATACGACGAGCCGTCACTGGTTTGCACTAGTATCTCCTAGTGTGTATAGTAACAGACACAATCCGGAATCCTTAACATCTCAGCGCAACGTTGCGGATTCAAGTCCATATCTGAATGAACTTTTCCACCATATCGATTCTCGGTGTTAATGGCGAGTTCTAGCCGGGCTGTGCCAGATAAGCCGTTTGATGGAGTGTGGCTGGTCACGCCACGTATAAAAATTAGATTTTATCAGTGCAATTATTGCGATTAGTAACGCTGCTGGCATCAAAATTTACTATACAAATTATTTACATTATAGTTACTTTACACAAAAGTGGTTTTCCCCAATTGTCGCAACAGCTTAAGGAATAATGAAATGAATGGAGAATTAATAATACACGAATTACGTAAGTAACAATCTTAACGGCCGTCATTTGGGTTCTCAGGTGTGGAACAATAAAAAATATTATTCATTCATAATAATAATAATTGTTTAACGGGTCGTAATTTTCAAATAGAAACAAAGTGTACACTTTGCTGTCACTTCATTACCGTAAACTAAGTTTTATATAGAGGTTCTGAGAAGGTATCGATTAGAGCTGTAGCAAACCGTATATATTCGTTACTGAGTAACGAGTATTTGATAAGATGCGACATATCAAATCGTTACATACTTCCGAACGTATAGTTACTCACATATACGATCGAATATCGAGTCGTGTTTCGCATCTTTCGTTACGAACGTAAAGTACGCATATTCGTATGTTTGTCAGTTGATACTATAGCTAGTGTACTATATTACTATAGCGATTTCAGTTAACAGATGTTACATGAGCATAGAGTGCATTTCGCATTCTTTTCAGTTGATGCTCTTCAACGTTCGCTATTTGAAATTTGACGTTGTACGATTTGTTCTGTAAATCAAAATATTATTTCTTTATTTATATTGTTTTTCTGCTTCTTTCTATTTAGTTAAATTTATTCGTAGATCATTATGGAACTACTCATATATAAGATATTTACTTAACACTATAGCAATACCAGCAAAACATATATTTAAATGTTCGCTATTCTACACCTACTATAAAAATAACGAATATATACGGGTATTCAAAAAGTCGTTTCTTTTACAGTTCTAGTATCGATATAGTCAAAGAAATTGGAAGGAATAGAGGTAACAAAGACTAAATTTTACTTGCACAAAATCTGCCGGTTTTCCAGAGACTGGGTGACTTAGATGGAGCAAACATCAGGGTTGTATATAAAAATTTTATTGACCAATGATTACCCATTTTTATGAAAAATTAATAATTTAAAGCAGACATTCTCGTATGTACGTATTTAATAATACAACTTTCAATCAATAACAAATGCTTTTTGTATATGTTATGTCGCCTATACAAAACTCGACAGTTTTTATTATGATATCGGTTATTAATATGTAGATTTTTATAAAGTTATACTGAACAAAAGAATAGAAAATTACTACAATTTTCTAAGCTTTAAATTTTCAAGAATTAACGGTTATGATTACTGATTTGTGTTAATCGGCGTTAAATTATTTCTTGAACATCAGTTATTTTTGCTTAAAGCTAAGCATTTTATCATAAGGTATGTGAAGTATATATTACATATTTTTTCATATGTAATATACTTTAAGTCCATAAAATTATAATTAAGAAGACAGTAGGTACTGATTAAACATTTTTATTACAAATTTAAAACATGTAAAACATGAAAGTTAGTGAATTTTTTATTTTATCAATTACGTTTTTATTTTAATATAGTGATCTCTGATATTTATATAATATATAGATGAGACATATTAGATGGCTTAATTAGATTTGAAGTCACAAGTTAATACATTTTATTCTTTAAAATGAATATTTAAATTTTAAAGAACAAGGATTAAACTATAAAAGATAAAACTATATATGCAAAAAAAAATGAAAAGAAGAACTCGGAGATGGTGGGTGCGACCTATTAACCGCAGAAAGCACATGCAAGGTGATTTCTATAATTTATGAAAGGAATGTGAAATGAGAATGCCGATTATTTTTTCCTTACACCCGAATGACAGTGGCAATGTTTGATGACTTGCTGAAATTAGTGGGGCCTCATTTAACCAAACATTCAAATAGACCATTTATTCCTGCAGATTGTAGGCTTTTAATTACTATTCGGCAAATGATAAAAACCAACAATTTCCGTAGATAGGGACGTAGTTGACAAAAATATAAACATAACCTCTTCATCTGAAGGTCAAGAATCTTGAGTTTTTCTTCTTAAGTCTACAGTAATTTTATGTAAACAGAGTAAATAATATTTCACACCATACAATTACAATACAACAGTACAATTGTAGTGCCATTGTACTAACGTTTATCTGAACGTTACTTTATGGAACCTCAAACTACACCAACCAATAATGTTACTAAACGATCGAACAAGCGGTAATATGGCATTATTCAAATTGATGTCTGTGATTGGTGGGTGAGAGGAGTAGGAAATTGGTAGGATCGCAATAGTCTTGAGCTTATCTCCTCTTCCTGAATCTATAGATATAGATTAATTCTCGCGGCAAGGAACATTTAAAAATTATATTTTTTCCAGAAACTATGATCCGTTTGCTAGTAGTCTGGTTTTATTTAGTTATAAATGACTTGTAGGTTTTTATTACGCTGCACAGTAGGTATATTTTAGTTCACAACTATTTTTTGGACTAAGTTTGGATTTAACGTATGTTCTCCTTCTACAGAAAAATTGTGCTTTTAATAAAATTATTCAGACCGCTCCATATTCGAAAACATCCATAAATATTGGATAAAAAGTTCGCAAGGATTGCAACATAGCTCTACTTTATTCTTTATTTGTGTTTTGGTAGACACATTATTTAATTTTTACACTGTAAAATGTAAGTAATCTACGTGGAAAAAAATATTTGGATACGTGAATTATGAATTTCTGCTGTGTAAATATGTTCTGAGGTGCGCAAGCCAGCAAAGTATACTTCTAGGTCTATTATCTATGCGTTTTTTTTTGTGTACACGCGTACTTACTTATCGTTGTCGATATTCTTGCAATAATTTCGTTGAGTGCATAACAAAATTTAATTAGAAATTTAAGAAAATTCTGCCTGGACTAAAGAAATCTCTTTTAAAAGGAAACATGTAATTATTATACCTAGATTTAAGGCATATAAAATGCAAAGGCTAACATAATAGAAAAACAAAATGTTGTACAGAAATTAACTGAACTCTTTCAAACAAAATAAACTAAAATGCAAAGAAAACTGCATAACTTCAAAAGTTAATAGATAACTGAAGTCTATAACTGACATTCTTTAAATATTTTTAAATTACTTTAGATCTACCATTTTTAATTCTCGGAATAATGTCTTGTGAGCTCCTAAATGACTTGTTTTCTGAAAACAACTCTAGGAAGTCTACCTCCAAGCCAAGCATTTGTCAATGAAATGTGTAAAGTAAATTTGCTGAAAGTTTACGACTATACGGGGTGTCCGAGATTTCCCAACCTTTCACAGACACCCTGTATATATAGTAGGTATAAATGTAATAGCAACTGCTCTAACAAGAAGTCTCACCAATTTTTTTGTAAGTAAATATGAAGCTTTAAAGTAATTTATGTTTCCATATATAGTGAACAATTCAAGAATTTCATATTTTTGCTCTTGCTTTCAACAGAATATTTTTTTATAAAAAAATAATTTATGCATTTGCGAAAATCACTTTGAATATTTCTATATATAGTACAGGTTTTTTTGTTTATTGTTAATTGATACCTATTTATTTACAGAATTTTAATTTGTACAAAATAATTAAATAAAAATGTATGAACAAATTACTCCTTAGCAATAGATAGGTACTTCTTCTGTACAATAAATTTTCGATGAACCCCCAACACTGTTCTATTGCATGCATTAACTTTACTATTGATATGGTTACTATTCGTCAAAATATGAAGTGCTGTTGTATGCAATTGATCGACTTCAAAACAGTTATTTGTATTTAGGAAAATCGTTTGCAATTGTGAAAGTTTTTTAAATGCGACTTTATATACGTTAAAGGTGATCTAGGCATACGATCTGATGAAATATTCATGTATATCTCAAATAAAAATCCAGTTTATATAAGAGTGCCTTATATTACAATTATGCGAATATTACATCATTAGATGTAAAACACTTTACAAATATATAGTCTGTTTACAAATGAAAGAGAGCAATAAAAGCTTCTTATGTATGGAAATCGTAAATAAATGTAGTACTGGTGCTTATATTCAATATTTTTATATTATGTATTATCGGTATAGATGAGGTGTACTTTTAAAAAAACTTTGTGTGGTCGAACCGTACTAAATTGTAGCAGGTAGCTAAAATTTTATTCCCCGACAATCCGTCATTGTCTATGCTGCTTCAATTTCTCGGTCCATTTCTCTTATAAGTAAACAATATAAAAACAGCATTTCAAAACATGAGGCAACTTTAAGCATCATAACCGGGTTAAGAGGGTTTTTAGTAATTCAAATAAAATTATTCAATATTATTATAAAAATATTTATTTAAATTTGAATAGACTTTTATTCCACACAAAAATATATGTATTTTGAAAATTCAAATTATGGTGAGTAAATGTAGTGTTGTATAAATGTACAATAAAGAAAATAAAAAAGTAGGTATATTAAAATTCATCCTCTGAATATTCTGATGAATTATCTTCGTCTCCTAGATTGATAACGATAGGTTCTACAGTAACGTCAATTAAATTATCGAGTTCCCACATTTTTTCCTCTTCTTTTTGTACATGATGTATACATCTTTGCCAGTTATCTGCAGTTACTCGTTCCAAGGAATTTATTAACAAAATTTTCACGTGACTTAATTTAAACGTCGTATTATTTCGCGCTACATCTCCTTTTACCTGCGCCCAGACTAATTCGATTGGGTTAAGTTCACAGTGATAAGGTGGTAACCGTAGTACCGTTATTTGGCGATTTGTTGCCATTTCATCGATAATATATTTTTTCTGATCTTTATTAAGATTGACAAGTGTCAAAAGTTCCTTTTTCACCATATTTGTTTCAAAAGAAATGTTTTTTCCGGATAACCATTGAATTATATCGGCTTTACTCCAAGCAGTCGTAGGCGTCCGCTCGGTCTGCCGTGAATTGTAACTGGCATTATCCATGACAATTACAGACCCCGGAGGAATAAGATCTAACATCTGTGTAAAATACTCTTCGAAAACATCTGCATTCATGTCTTCGTGATAGTCACCTGTATTTTTAGAATCAAATAAAAGTAAACCGCGATCTACAAAACCACTGGCACTACCTATATGTGTCACTATTAATCTTCGCCCTTTACCTGAAGATCCCTGTTGAAAGTCCATCAAAAAATGCTTGTCGAAAACTTTTTACATTTTTATCTTGCCATACTTTTGTTACAGTATATCCCTCGTTGACCCAAGTTTTCGTCTAGATAATATCCCTTCGTCACGGAATTTTCTAATTGATCTTAAGTAGGATCTTCGCCAACAAATAATTTCATCTTTATCGATAAGAACTGACTTTCTGTTCGGCTTTTCCCAGCAAAAATTCAAGTCTCGTAAGACGGCCCATAAGTTGCTTCTATTGACTTTTGGCAAATCGTTGTCCTCTGAAAGTTCACTTAAAATTTTGTTTAGCGTTGGTATTTCTTTTTTAAAATAAAATTACGATAATTACCTGAAACGAAATATTACCTCGCCCATGGCCGGTTCTTATCTCGGGGTTTTATTACTCTCTTTCATTTCCAAACAGACTATAGTGTTTGCTTCACGCCATCTAAACATATGAACCGATACTATTGAAGATTTATAGTATACATTATTCTGAAGCACTCTGTACATAGGTACTAGCTATGCATCCATGAGCATCATTCTGAAACATAGTACACCATGAGAAATAAGTTTAAAAATAGTTTTAATCTAAGGCCTGATACAGACTATGCGTGTATTCGCCATTCGTTATGCGCGATTCGTGATATGCGAGGAATTCGCGAATAGTGTGTAGGGTCTTGTTCGTTAAAAATCCAATCAGAAAACCTCTACACACGATGCATGAATTCCTTACAAATCGCGAATCCCGAATTCACGCATAGTCTGTAGCAAGCATAAGGATTTTAGTTAGTAATCATTATATATTAATGTATTAAGTGATTACACTCATAAAAAGGCAGGTATACTTTTGGATAAGCTCAAGAAAATTAGTATTGATTATTTGGACAAAAATTACCTACAAATGTGTTGGATTTCATTTATTATTTATCTATAAAATTGATTTGTAGAGTAATAACTAATTTATTTATAAGGTAACGAACGAGACATATATTGCAACAGATAAGACGTGAGAAATACTAAATTTGAAGAATTTGTAAGCTACTAATTAAAACCAGTAAGCATTAACGAGTTGTTATTGAATTTGATAACATTATTATTATTGTAGAGCTTTAAAGCACTGAACATAATAATTTTCCTCAAATATTCTATACGTTTTTGAAAACTAAAATATTATAAAACATAATGTGGAATAAAATAATTATTGGGAAAAAATCTGATTATGAAATTATATTAAATATTTACATAATTCTAGCAGTGTTGACTAATTTATTGTATAAAAAATTTGACAATTTATATCACACATTATTAAAAAACTGTGAAATGTTGTATTTAACTTTACTACAAATTTGTGAAACACATCCACTTTCTATTTTGCTGCACAAGCAAGTTGCACATAATGGTGTTAAAAGACAATTATTATTGCTATTTCATTTACTGTAGCCATTTTTTAAATATTTCTGTAAATTTGTAAACGACAACATGCAGATTTTTTTTAAATACTAATGAAAGTACCTACGTATACTTATGTCTACTACTGATTATTATACAGGGTGTCCGGGAAAATGTGGGAAATCTCTCGGGTGCATAATATAGAACATGAAAAAATAAGATGACAAGTTCCTATAAATTAAACGGCATTTTATCGACAATAAACAAGAGTACCTTTTTTTAGTGTAAGGTTGAAGCTACCTAGATTTATTAGTTTAAAGTTTTTATCATACAGGGTGTTAAAAATTTAGGCATTAAGTTGTAAAGCTTAACCTGCCCCTGATAAACTGAAGAAGCTAAATATATTTCAAGAACACTATTTTAAGAGGTTCATACTAGAGTCCATCACAATACATTTTTATTAAGTACTTTAAAAATTATTCATAAAAACCAATTTCCAGCAGCATCCTTCAGGGAGGGCCTGTAAGAAAAAATTTTATAGGAACTTTTCTGGTGTGTTTAGATACTGAAATTTCCATAAAACACGGAAAGCAATATTAACCTCAAAAAATCCGATACTTGATATCGAATTTATTTGTTGTTTTCGTCAAGTATTTAATTTTTTAAAAGTGTTTGCAAAACACGTCTTTGTGCTATTCTGACGCCACGTTTTAAAAATTATTTTCACATACCTTCCTGTACAAACAATTTTATATCTAGTACCTACTGGGTTTATATTATAAGAATATTTACATCTATAGAGAACATTGAAAAAAAATATTTCCATATATTTCAGTACCTAAAAATGTTAATACTTAATTACACCATTTTAGTTGCTAATTCGCATTTCTTCGATATCCTTAAAAATATCCAGGTGGCATGAGACAACATTCTCGATATTTGTTAAGTCTTGTCGAGTTGAGTTATTAATGGCCGGTTTCTCAAGTAGTAGATATCTATTAAATAAACTTATCGATTCCGTAAACTGGAGATATCCCATGAATTCGGTTTTTGAACCATTCGATAATGCTTATCTATTGCATAAGTTATCGAACAGATATCCAAAGAAAACTGGCAAGATATCTGTCCAATAAACATTAGCGCACGCGCGCAGCGATTTAGCTGTTGCTTGTTTACATCTTTATTGTAAGGCTTAACCCAACTCTTTTTGATATTTTCGTGACGATTACTTTGTGCAATGGAAAATTTTGATTCGTCTGCCTTTTCAGATGAAGAATATTTAAATATAGTCAGAAATTTGGAACGGCCAAGACGTTATCGTGAAAGAGAAAACCAGTATGAAAAATACAGCGGCAGAATTCGAGAGGTTTACGGGCGCCGTATTCTTGAAATAGTGTTTTCTACAAATACAAGTAATTTTAGAAATTTAAGAACTGAATAATATAGAGTTTAGCAAATAACAACAATGTTATCTCATGCCACCAGCGAATATTCAGAGGTACCGAAATAAAATCAATGTATAACGTCAGAAAGCGATTTATCCAGCAAATTTTTAGGTACTGAAAACTTTCAAAATACGTATTTTTTTAAATTCAGCTATAGATGTACACATTGTTATAACATAAACTTACATATTTCTGCATATAAGATTGTTCACTTTTGTTTACAAGTATGTGAAAATAATTATTAAAATGTGGGGTTAGAATAACGAAATAATGTGTGTCATAAATGCATTTTAAAAGTTATTATATTATTTGAAGAGAGTTTAAATAGTAAAAGTGGATAAACAATATATCAGTGATTTTATTTTTGATATTACTTTTGTTCTACGCGTTTTATTTTTCAAAATTTCAGTACCTAAAAACACCACAAATTTGATCATTTTACGGCGAGAAATACGGCGACCTTACCGAAAGAAACTGTAAATTTACTGATAGATTTAATAGGAGATAGTATTCAAGTCTCTAGTACTAGAACAAATTCACTATCAGTATTAGAAAAGGTTTTAATAACTTTGTTTTTATGCAGCAGGTTTGTATATATTTTTATTTAGTTAATGTGATGTGATATCATTAGGTAGCAGATAGTGGCGCCATCTACAATTATTTCTTGAAAGTGTCTTACTTCCATAAATGGCATCTGCAAACACTTGTGCATTTGCTAGCTCCCTCTATGATTATTGCAGATATTAAGATATCCATTCAATTGTTATGTATTCAACAAAATTTGGAAGACATGCATTTAGAAACCAATATAAAGTTATCGGTCTGATAAATTTATGTACTCGATAGTTATCGAATGGATTGCGCCAAATGTTGAGAAACCGGCCATAAGTGTTATAAATCAGTTTTATTTGAATGTACACTATTTGAAGAATACGAAGTCCTTAAAGATGTTTCTAACGTATACTAACATGTCACAACGTTGCAACTAACATGGTCCAACAAATAAGAATTTTTTCCCGGTATATCACTATGTTAATTCGTAATCAGTATTGAAATACTTCAAATGCTTTGCTACATTACATGTATCTGCATGACGCATAAATAATGTGCCTAATATACATACTTCTATCGAATTGCTGACAGATTATGTGCAACGTACTGTAGTAGGCTCTTAAGTCCGCTACACACGTACAAGTAAAACGGCCAAGTTGACGTGTGTGAAGCCCAGATGGAGCTTAAATTGGCTTGAACTCGAGCATGAATAAAATTTGAACAAAGTCGATTGTGTATCGTCTTACCTGTACGCAAGTTGAAACGTGTATATGCAAATCGAACTTGATCGTACGATTTATGTAATGTACTGTTGTTTTAACTATAGCTGACTAATAATTAATCATTCATGCAAGAGGACTGAAAGCAGCTCTCATTACAATATATTTGCCGAGCATTAATTCCAATGTGACTCATCCAGACCGCTATTTCAGAGCTTTGGTACGTTTAGTAAATTTTTATAGGAAAATTGTTTGCTTTTTAGTAGCCAATCCTTTGTCCAATGTAATATTTACTTCTTTGTTTTATTGCAATACGATGCAACAACTGTGGTAATAAGTAATAGGACTATAGTCTGTTTAGAAATGAAAGAGAGTAATAAAAGCTTATTATGTATGCAAATCGTAAATAAATGTAGTACTGGTGCTTGTATTCAATATTTTTCTATTATGTATTATCGGTATAGATGAGGAATACTTTCAAAAAAACTTTGTGTGATCGAACCGTACTAACTTGTAGGAGGTAGCTAAAATTTAATACCCGACAATCCGTCTTTGTCTATGCCGCTTCAATTTCTTGGTCCATTTCTCTTATAAGTAAACAATATAAAAACAGCATTTCAAAATATGAGGCAACTTTAAGCATCATAACCGGGTTAAGAGGGTTTTTAGTAATTTAAATAAAATTATTCAATATTATTATCAAAATATTTATTTAAATTTAATGAATAGACTTTTATTCCACACAAAAATATATGTATTTTGAAAATTCAAATTATGGTGAGTAAATGTAGTGTTGTATAAATGTACAATAAAGAAAATAAAAAAGTAGGTATATTAAAATTCATCCTCTGAATATTCTTATGAATTATCTTCGTCTCCTAGATTGATAACGATAGGTTCCACAGTAACGTCAATTAAATTATCAAGTTCCCACATTTTCTCCTCTTCCTTTTGTACATGATGTATACATCTTTGCCAGTTATCTGCAGTTACTCGTTCCAACGAATTTTTTAACAAAATTTTTACGTCACTTAATTTAAACGTCGTATTATTTCGCGCTACATCTCCTTTTCTCTGCGCCCAGACTAATTCGATTGGGTTAAGTTCACAGTGATAAGGTGGTAACCGTAATACCGTTATTTGGCGATTTGTTGCCATTTCATCGATAACATATTTTTTCTGATCTTTATTAAGATTGACAAGTGTCAAAAGATCCTTTTTCACCATATTTGTTTCAAAAGAAATGTTTTTCCCGATAACCATTGAATATCGGCTTTCCTCCAAGCAGTCGTAGGCGTCCGCTCGGTCTGCCGTGAATGGTAACTGGCATTATCCATGACAATTACAGACCCCGGAGGAATAAGATCCAACATCTGTGTAAAATACTCTTCGAAAACATCTGCGTTTATGTCTTCATGATAGTCACCTGTATTTTTAGATTCAAATAAAAGTAAACCGCCATCTACAAAACCACTGGAACAACCTATATGTGTCACTATTAATCTTCGCCCTTCTTTTCTGCGAATGACATTTTTTAAGAAATCATCTTTAACGACTTTTGATCTCCCTGTAGATGATTTTGGGGAATTTACAGTATCTTGTTCATTTTTTGTTTCCTTTAAAAGTCTGTAGATAGTCGATTTTCCAATCCCTGTCATTTTGGAACACTTTTCCACGATATCGTCAACACTGTTGGTAGGATTTTGGTGTTTCAATGCATTAAATACATTTTATATAATAATCTTCTCATTCTGAGACAGCGCACGTTTTTTCACGCGTTTAGCAGGTACGTAATCTGATAAGCTCGACATTTTACCCAAACAATGTTATATCCACTGGCACAATAGTCACTAAACACAAGTCGAATTGTACTCTACTGCACTAGCACGTTTTCGTATATTCAGCTCTAAGACTGGATTGATCTGTCACAATACACTGGCTCCTGCCCTATGATGTATCCAGCAAAATATACTAATGTACACCCATTACCTGTTAGCATTAGTGTTACCCGATAATTACCTGAAACGAAATATTGCTACGTCCATGGCCGGTTCTTATTTCGGGGTTTTATTACTCTCTTTCATTTCCAAACAGACTATAATAGGTCATTATTAAATGACATTTTTGTGCATTGTGGATGTTTACTGCATACTACTGGATTTGATTTCATGTTCCTGATTCAATAAACTAAAACAAATCTAACGGAGAATCTAATTAACATAGATATTTATTATAGACCACATTTATTTCTTAATTTAATGTGGTCAGTTATAACATAATCCTGCTGTTCTTTTACAACCGGGAATCCCTATTTGTAGTTGACTGGATTTCCCAACGTTGTTTTCAAAGGTTATTATGAGTAGACGCAAGCCACCACCGAAACCGCAGATATCAAATGCAAATCTGTGGTCAAACTGTATCTAATATTAAAAAACACTAAGGTTTTGAAATCTACGTTGAAGTAGTTGCATTATCACATACAACCCTTTGAAGTATGGGATATATTTGTTTTAATTGTTAATTGTTTCGACAAACATTGTGAATTGATAGATAGGTGAATTTTACATAAGGTCATCCATATTTCCTAATTTATTATAAATTAAGTCAATTTAACTTAATAAAAGGTTTATGTATTATAATAATTTCAGCTCACACTTGAAATTGTTTTGGGGAGTTTTTATAGAAAGATATTTACTTGCAGTCGATTGTCTTTTTACAATTTATTAAGTGCCTACAAAAATTATGCCAATAGATTCGTTCGTGATGGATTAACTACTACTGAGTACAAACATTTCAACCACGTGATCAGGGAGATCTAAAAGGCAATTAAAAAATTATTTCAGGTCTAACCATCGTCCGAGATAGCTTAGATCTGTCAACTACCATGCGGCCGTATTTTACAACGTCATCATATATCATATAAAATAAATAATTTTATTAATAACAATACCGGCAAGTAACAGTTAATCCTGTTAATTTTAGTATTTTGCATTTGTTTTTCGTTCATTCACATTCCAAATTGTCAAAGTTATTCTATCACTCATTACAGATCCCACACCGAGAAATACAACTGTTAAATTTACTCAAAAACTGTTAGATTAACAGTTTCTTGCGAACCCAAAAACTACTTTAAATATGCTTTTAAAAATGTCAGCAAATATTTATTAATTCAATATTCAATTATTATTTTAGTTCGACGTAACAGTATTGATTCGAGGAACTTAAAAATTTATTTATTCAATCCAGAATGTTGATTCTATTAACTGAAATAAAAATTTCAAACAAAAATTACGAAACTGTTCTATATAAACATCATATTGTTAATCTAACATCCGAAAAGGTTAAGTTTTGTATTTATCTTAATAGTTTTTAAATATTATAGTGCGCGCAAATATTCTTGGCAGAATAAATGATGACGGATGCGGGGTCGAGAGAGATTACCTTATTGCGCTGTAGGACTGGACGTCTTTCCCTTGTAGAGGTGGAGAGTCTCCTTCTAGTCCTTCTGGCAAACCCAGTCGGTAAAGGTTTATCTTCTGACACTCTGCAGGGTACACGAAATGTAACAATATACATTTAGCGGTGATTAACTACTCCATGTCGGATGAAACACGTGCAGTACAAGTAATAGCAATGGTTACTCGTTCTCAATTTAACTGGTCGAATATTTCTGACAGTTTGAAACCGTTTCAAACTGCTGCAGGAACAAACCCAATTATGAAAATAAAAGCAATAAAGATCATGGAATCATCAGAAGTACTGTCCAAATGAAAAAGAACTTAATAAAAAAGAATAACACGTAGTTGGAACAAATGATGAAACTGATTTAACATCAAACATGTGAAATCGTTGAAGTAAGCAGTAAATTGTCAACAATTTTTTTTTGTTGGTTTAAATAGCCTTCTATAAAAATATTTGCTACATACTTTCATGTTTTTTGTTATCGGTTTCTTGATTCTCAATTTAATTTTCCATTGCTTACAGTTTCGAGTTTACAGAAAATATCTATGAAGAAATATCAGCAGTAGATACAGTAAGAGGAACACTGGGCAACAGCACATACTAAAAAATGAGTAAATTTCCACTACACATACAAATTGTTGTTCACTCCCACAATTCAAATTGTTCCGGTACTCTTTCTACAGAATAAAAATATAGAAAAATATTAAACAAACACAAAACTTAACACTTCCATTATGCAAGTAATTTATTGTTCAACTCTGTCTTGTTCAGGAAATGGTTATTTTTACATTTACACATGTTCATTTTCGTGTTACACCCTGTACATTATAATGAGATTACATGCCATGCCCATCGAATCAGCTTATTTTTCTCTTTGTACCATTGAGATCGATAGTTGTATCAGCAAGAAATACTGAATCACACCGCATTGAAAACACTGAATAAAGCATAAAGTTAATTATGGCCATTCATGTGAATATCGATGAATTATTAACGTGTCTATCGATAGCTTATGCAGTCTAACCGTCTGCTGGTAATAACCTTGACAAATAACTGGCACGATAAAATCAGTGGTGTAGCCATTACATCGGCATGAATAAAAGTTGCCCAGATGCATTACAGTGCGCGCTTACTACGGCACAAGCTTAAGCTTTAGAAGATTAAATCATTAATAAACTTATTACAGCTGTAGGATCATTATTTTGCCTGTGTCTAACGCAACTTTGTTACAGTTAAATATCCTAAAACCTGTATTGGCTTACTTTTCTAAAAGAATGTATCTAAACATTATTTTTATCGTATTGAGATATTGTTGTAAGATGTTAAGGTTAAGATGTTACTATACGGTAGTAGTTACAGTAGTTTCAAGTAGTTTTTTTTTGTCTAAACTGATGTCATTATTTTTTCATAAATTTTAATAATTTGATTAATAAAGAATAATTCTCTTGGTTACTTACCTCACTTTAGTATTCTTGTACACTATTTTCTTCTTTCCCGCGGTAATTTCTACGAAGGTTTAAAATTTTGAAATCTCATCCAAAATCTGACCGATTGGGCTGACTTTGATCTTATTTGATGCAAAAGTTACGTTAAGTAAGTAAGTTAGTTAACTTTTTTATTTTGAGTAAGGTTCTGTATTGATATTTTGTTATGTTACCTATATTATTACCAAACAAACTGACTTGTTACAGGACAAAAACTTAAGTAACACTGAATTTGACAAGATTTTGCAATCAGTATTGCTTTTTAGCATTTAGACTACAATTTGAATATTTTTAACTATTTAATATGTAAGAACGGTACCAGCAAAGCATAAACAGCTAATGCTGAAATTATGGCAATTCTTAGAATGTCAGTAAAACAAAATTAGATAAATCTCCAACAATTCTTAGTGATGATGAAGAAATATGACGCGATCATGTTTTCTGAAAATGATACGAAAAAACTATCAAACTAACAAATAGGAATAAATACTGTTAACATTAAAATTAAATTTATATTGTCAATTTGTATTTTGCTAATTCAATAAAAATATTTCTAAGTATGTGCCTATGTAGGCACAGGATGTTCCAATTTTGTTGTAATTGCAGGGTATTTCGTTGATACTGTATAACAGGTGGTATTTAGGTACATATATTTTGGAAATTATCAAAAAATTTAAATTGATGAAACGGATGTGACATGGTCATAGAAATCATAAAGTATATAGAACGCCAAAAGAGGTACCGAAAATAGTCAACCTATGGAGAAAACACGAGAGTAGGTTGCTCTTACAGGGTAGCCTCACACTAATGGGCGGAAATTTCTAAATACGATAATTTTACGTCCAATTCGTAGAAACATAAGATTTCTGTGGTCCAATACAAACATTCTGTTTTGCTTTCAATTGTATGCTGGGATCCAGTGTAACCAACAGCTTATATTAGGTTTTCCCTAGATGGCTGCTTTCTCAGCTTCTCCATGAATATTAAAGAATATTGTTCTTAACGCACATCCGCTAGATATGGCATACAAAATGTCGACTATTTATCATATAACTTCATTATTTATACAGCTGTATATTTTGTATACATTTTCATTAATTAGCCAAGGTAGAATTAATCATATTATAATTCTATAAAAATGCATGGCCAACTATGAACCACACAAAATCAGTTTTATTAATTTAATGTTTTTTTGACATCATTATGAATTCGAAAAATTAATGCAAATGAATCGCATAAAAATAAACAGGCTATATGTTTGCTCAAATTAAACAATCCAATTTTTGCATTGCTGCAGTTGTGTTAAAATGTCACTTTCCTGACCTATTCTATCCTATCATTGTCCCCTCACACTAAGTGGATGAAGTAATACACCCCTTGTACGTTTATTAGAATTTTTTCTTACTTAAAAATTTTGAAGAAAAAGAAATTCTATGAATAGTCCTATTCAAAATACAAAATTTTTGTGTCTACACAAATTAAGAAATATCTTCTAGTTTTCGTATAAAAAAATGAAATAAAAACCGGCATCTCAACCCTATGATTCTTAATGTAGTAGATTACTCTCATTTTAGTTATCAGCCGTTATTACCAGTTTACTTAAATAAACTAACTTTCTTTTCATCAGTCTTGTAATGTTTAGCTGGCGTTTTTACACTTACAAAAACATGGAAACTTGATTTCATCACTTACTTTTAAAGGGTTGTAATTTCTTAAGGGATACTAACATTATTTTTTTTTACATAAAACGCCCCCTTTGGCTAAAGAATCCACTGTTTCATTTTTCTCAACTATTTTCGATACACCCTGTATAATGAATCAATGGAGGCTACTAAGCATTTCAATTTATATTTATTTTATTATAATATAGCAAGAGGTAGGGCACACTACATAATATAGGACATTTTATATATTCATAAAAATTGGTGAGATTGCCTTAAATACATTCAACATGGAACTAATTATTCCACTTTAACATTCCAGCACACTAGAAACACCACTTTTCTATTAATGACGGTCGCTTTAATCTTTTATAATACTTTAATAAAAACCACCTTCCTGGAAAGGAATTAAATGAAAGACTTAATTAAATTTGCATGTTTCACTCGTTATAACATAAAAAAAAAGTTTATCATAGAACACACCCTTGAACTAGTTGTAATAAATTCTAAATAAAATAGCTTTACCACAATATTATTATCAGTTGACGTGTCACTGTACCGTCAACATGCAGAATAACAAATTACGGGGAGTATTCTGTGTATGGATTTAAAAGAAAATAAGAGAGTCTACTAAGGGTGTAATTTATATCTAGTGATTTAGAACATAGGCGTGTCCCGGCATTAGGAGAATCAACCCTGGGTCGCCTGTTTTCTGACAAAATGGTTAATTTTTCATAAAGGAACTTCTGGAAGCGTTAAAACTTTCTGAACTATCGCGAGTAACTTTTCCAAACGATAAAATTAACAGGGAGGGAACGTCAACCGGTGAGGTGTGGATTATGCCGAGTAACACTATGAAACTGATGTTATTGATCGATTACGCGAAGTTTAGATATTTAGAGACTTTAACTGAAATAAATCAGTTACTGGAGAGTTGAATTTTTCGAAAAATTCCGGAGATACGTCAATTTCTGAATGTATTTACCTACATTTTCCAAGCAATATGCTAAATGTAGCCTTTCAGGGGAAGCAGAAACCACCCCAACTTGGTTTTTTCAAATGCATCGCTATAGTTTTTTGGTCCCTCAATGGAAAGATGACGGAAGGACAGCGTACTAATCACATTAATATTTTTCAAGAGATTGGGGGTTGCATAACATTAAAATATAATTGTTAAGTTTAATTAGTGTTATTGCTCTGGTTTCACCTCTTATCCTTTCCTTTAGCTCATCAATGTTGTTTGGTTTGTTAATGTAAACCTTACTTTTGAGATGTTCGCATAAAAAGAAATCCAACGGTGTGAAATCTGGAGACCTTGCTGGTCACTCACCTACCGGAGAAAAGTATGTCCAGATATTAGCGAACAATAACAGCGTGTTGTAGCTTATTCAAATCATAGCCTCTCATCAAGTTACAGTCCCAGAGATTTGGGAATAACTGACATACGAGTAGAATTGGCATTAGTTCAATTAGAAAACGAAGGTATCGTGCTCCATTAAGATTGTCATCAAAGAAAAATGGTTCTACAACTCTATCTTTTATTATACTGGCCCACACATTAGTTTTAACCAATCAATAACGAGAATTTTGGTGGTTTACATTCACATTTAATGTAAAAGTAGTCTCGTCCAAGAAAAGTATCCACTCTAAAGGTAAATAGTTTTGATCGATATGATTCATCAGTAATTCAACTCTTCGATCTAGATCATCTTCACTCGTGAACAGCTTGCAAGTTATATGGGCGTTTTTTCTCATGATTAAGTATTTTTAAAACTATTTTGTAATTAAGTTCACTATTTTTTAATGTATTAGAAAGGTATACATCAATTGTCCTACAATTCCTATCAATGAAGTCATATGTATCCTCTCTGATACGAAACATCTAGGTATGCTAATGAACAATTTCATTTATTCATAATTTTTCAAAATAAAAATTAATCTAACTAAATTAACTAACCTGGTTTAATGAATTCTATAAAAACCTAAGTTTACTTTTGAAACTCGAAAATTCAACCACAATACATGAGATCTTTGTCTATGGAATTGTTAATTAGCATACCTAGATGTTTGGTATCAGAGATCATACATATGACTTCATTGATAGGAATTGTGAGAGAATTGATTTATAGTAGCTTAAAATACTTGAAAGAGCGTCATTATTGTTGCAATAGAGCATAATAATATATAAAAGGGCATTAAAATTTAAAATACAGGGTGAACCTTAAATAAGTACAAATATTTTAACTGCTGGTGTAGTTCGTCATATAGATCAGTCTAGTGAAAGTCATTTTTAAAAATTTATAATATTTACGGAGATATTATTTTTTTAAAATACCCACATTTTGAGGACCGCTGGCAGATCTCTCATAACCAACCTAATGAACCATATGATTTGTTGCGAGGTTGTCATATCTCCTCTAATATAAATATTAAGTTTCCTTTAACGTAATAGTAAAGTAATACGATTAAATTCTATTTTAAAAATACTTGTTTGAAGCATAAATACAGTAAAGTTGGGTATGTAGTATGATACGCAGTATTATTAACATAAATTTTAACTGACCTTACTATAAACGATTAAAAATGAATTTCCGCAAGTTAAATACATACTACCATAAAGTATTTAGGAAGATATTAAGTGATATTACTATGTTCAGTGTTCAAAAATTATACAGAAACGTGCACACAAGCTTACATGTTTGTTAAAAAATTAACTATTTAATCAGTAATCCACATTTCACAAGTTAAATGTCATTGTACACTGTTAGAAAAAGACACAAGACACAATTTCCTTAAGTTATTTTATGAAGAATAACGAAAAACTATGATTTTCACGCAGCATATTAAATTTAATTTTTGTCACATAACCCCAAATGAGTCAGTATTAACCATTTCGAATCCAGAACCATAAAGTGACTTCGCACTTTAATCAGTGAAACAAATTTTAAAAACAAAGGCACACACAATATTAAATAACAAAATAGCAGCTTGACGTATGCGCTTAATATCAAGAAAAACAAAGACATTTGTGTAACACTGGCAACACTGTGAATCACACGTTCAATCTGTAGTGCTATGACTCATAAATGTATGAAAGTCAGCGGTAAGTTTTCTACAGAAAAATTACAAAATTTATTTAAAATTTCACTTTTTTATTTCGGATTTTTTTGTAAAAAAACTATTAATTATGTGTTCTACACAGTGATCTATACTGCTGATAAAAATATTTGTACTTATTTAAGGTTCGCCCTGTATAGGCTTCATCAAATATGTGAAACATATTTTTAGGAAAAAATGACCCTATCTATTCTGTTGTAGACTTTTTAACACTTATCGGAAATTTAGCTAGTTGTGATTAATATA
Organism: Monochamus alternatus; assembly: GCA_037114965.1. NCBI lineage: Eukaryota > Metazoa > Arthropoda > Insecta > Coleoptera > Cerambycidae > Monochamus > Monochamus alternatus. The sequence goes on along the minus strand of CM073426.1, from coordinate 112,465,344 downwards.
TTAAGATGAGAAATAAACAGCTTGAACCAAGCTATTAATTAACAGGAGAAAAGAAATTCAATTTAAAAATACTTTTAAATAAGAATTCTCGTGTCCGGACAAAAGAAATAAGTTCAACGATTTCAACATCAAATTTATATTCGTCTTCCTACATTCGAGCTAGGAAACTTTTCAGCTTACGCTTTACTGGTCATCTAGTATTTATTTTCCCAAAAAAAAAAAAAAAAAAACTTATATACGTCCGTGGAGTCTCATTATTTAGACAGCATAGGAAGCTCCCAGAAATGATGAATGGGCTCCGGTTGTGTAATTTGGACATTGTTCCCTGGCTCAACCTTGGCTGAAAAATCAATGCAGCCTTGGCGTGTTGTAGTTGCCGTAGCAACGGCGCCCATTCATCCCGCTCGCGCCGCCCACGCATACGCTGCGATAGCAAAAGTGGCGGCGGGCGCCGCCTCCCAGCGTACTACCGCCACGGACACTACCATTTCCTTTGTCTACGCCCGTTTCACTACATACTACATATAGACGTGCGGCGGGCTGCCACGTCCTGGTTTCAGCATGAGAATACACTTTCTTGGATGTGCATGATATCCTGGGGCTTGATGCAAAAAAATCGAGAGTGACTAGATGAGGGCAAAATAATGTCAGTATCTCATATAATTATTTTCCTACGGACCTTCGTTACCAAGTTAAGGGCCTGTAAAATTTATTCTTAAAATCATATTTTTCAAGAGTTCAAGTCTAGAGACTAGTCAATATTTTCTTTAATTCGTTCATATTTCAGAAAGTTTCCTAAGAAGGCTGAATCTCAGGGGTACAATGGTCCTGGTCCATGATGCAACTCTTTTTCGTAGCACCTCCGACACGTTGAATTCTATCCATATCGTAAGAATGCTTCTTCAGTAGATGGTACGTGTAAAAGTTCTTCGTTTCTCTGGACTGGTCATACGAATACTTTTACTTTCACTGTTCTTCTGTGCGAAAGAATTTTTAATAAAATATTTTTACACCCGTTTTCTGAAAACCCGCCAAATGCATTCTAGTTATATGAATTCACTTTGTCAGTGGATTTTATGTTGACTAGAAGTTGAATCATGTTGCGGTAAGCTGACATTGTTGCTTCTTTTTCCATAACATTACGAAGAGGTAGCAGATTTAACAAGGATCAAGGCAAAAACAAATCGTAACTCCTATTGTATTTGTTTTTCTGTGCGTTGCCTTGTGTTGCTTGCTGTTTAAAGCTAGCTCTTAGTAAATTTAATGAAAAATTAGTCGCTTAAGTATATCGGTGGAAGATAATATGTTTCAAGGACTAACAGTTATATTATTTCCTAACAAAACACAATAGACGTAGGCCACAACTTTTATTAACTTAAAACTGCATCAGCATAACAGACCCGGCTTTGCGAAGTGCATGGAGTTAGTTTTATATTCTTGCGTGTAAGTCATACTAAAGACGAAAGAAAGTATAAGTTCACTTTCTACTAAAAAATGCATGATACATGACCAATAATACTGAAATCTCAAATTTTAATATGACATTAGAAAGAAAAGTATCCATAAATATCATGCCATCAACTAAAAACAAAAACAAAATGCTAGGCAAAACCTTGAACTGATAATTGAACTATCTAAGACGTTTACAGATTAGAAAATTCCTTACATCGGCAAATTACACCAACAAAACAAATTTTGCCACAACATTTATATTATTCCTATTTCATAATCCATAATTAATTATTTCGCACAATTTTTTACATTAATACTGTTGTCGGATTATCTTAGCTTAATATTTTGTATACAGGCTGAGCTATAACTATAAAAAAAGATCTTAAAAGTGATGTTCGCAAACACTTACGGATATATTACATTAACTTAAGTAATTCTGCAACTGTTTGACATGAGTTAATAAAACTTAAACAGATAATTCGAAATTCTCTAGCTCTCGACCTACTAGTGCAGACGTGTACGTTTAAAATCATTAGAAAATTTTTCACCAAACGAAAACGATGATGCGACTAGACAGAATTTATTAATAATTTTCAAATAAACTTTTTGTAATATTGTTTGTTCACAATAAGTGTCACCCCTAATTTTTTGGAGATATCAATTGCTTTTTATTTCTTGGTATCTAAAAAACAGCTAAACATATTATACATATTATACTAAGCATCCAGTGTATTGTCTGTCTCTAATTGTAAGAACGATATGGTCAATAGAATGTGCCTTAAGGTTAATGTACGGAAAATAAATTGCTACTGTTTGCAAGAACACTAAACATAAAACAGATATTTTAGAAGGAGGAGAATTATAAAGCCAATATCTTCTCGAACTTGTTTTGTTGTAAATGTATACAGCCAATAGGACTGAGCTGCAGCCCTAACAAATATATCTAGCAGTGCTTCGCCGTCGCCGCCAGATCGTGGTCGTATATGAAGAAAACGCTGCTCATTTCATTCATACGAATATTCCAATTTCAATTTCCTCTTTGGTTTATTTTCCAAATGAGTTGCGGACTGGGTGAATGGATCCTTTCCAAGAGAAACGTTAAACCTGTTTAATTGCTTCTGTTGTTTTTAGCTAATTGAATGTTCTTTGGAAGATGCGAAACCACGGTTTATTTTTAGATATGATCCTTTTCTACCTCAGCGTTTATCTGAATAAGAATATCATTTTACTGTGCACTAGCATAATTACGTCTGTAACAACACCATGATCAGTGAGTCGTATGTTTACATTTGAAAAAATATATTTTCTCCACAATCACCTTATAATCGGACTTTCATCCACACATATGAACAGTCTAAAGTGATACTTTATCCACTAGTTGCATAAAGTAACTTTATCTCACTAGTAGAATAATGAAAAAAGTAATAAACCTCTAATAAATCAAATTTAATTTATTTACTTATTAACATTTATAATAATAGATATTTCGTTTTTTGTTTTATCACATTTAACTTCCTTTCCGTTAATAACAATCCTTGTAGCATTGTATTTTCCTTGGATTTTCTTTGCAATATCAAGTTGTTAGATATGGACTCTTCAACATAACTTTCTGCTACAGAGGAGCTCTTTCATCCACTATACCGTTTAATGGTTGTAAGATCAGCACTTTTATTGGCCAAGTCTTTGAAGTGCGCCTCATACAATGGCCAGTATATGCTTCTGAATTTGCGTTATTCAGGAATGAAGCAACTGCTGAGGGTATCTTCGCTAATGTGTTGATTTCAACAGGCTCACGTTCAAAGCTCAAGTTCACTAAATCCCAAATAACATGTAAAATGTAAAGAGATATTACTTTAATCATTAAATAATCTTTATCAGAAGCCCCAGTCAAAAAATCTTCAATATATCCTCTTTCCAATACTGTACATTTTTTTTGCTTTGTAAAAGCTGTAAGCTTGTTATATTTTTCAATATCTATATTTTTGTAGACTTTTATAGTAGCCTTCAACATCGAATACTTCGACCACATAGATACAATTGCATATATTTTTTCTTCAAATTTAAAAAATACAATAGCATGACCTCTTCATTTATTGTCATTACGCTTCGTTTTACTTTCCATTCGTTAAATTCGTCGAACACTTCGATGTTCCTTAATCCTTCCTAATGTTCCTTGGATATCGCTGGCAATAAATGGATAATTGCTTCTTGAGCTTCTTCAAAATCAGCCACAGGAACACAATACCTTGCATTTTTACCAGATTGAGATACTATGCCAATCAGTAGGTATAACAAAACCTACCACGTTTCATTGAATACTAAGAAATATCAAGTTTTGCGAATATTTTTATTAAATCCCAATAATTCTGACTCCACAAATATGATTGTGACGTGATTATGGATGAAACGTTGTATTGCATTCGTGTTTTAATTGTCTTTAATCCACTTAAGAATATTAAATGCTCGAACTACGTTGTCGCATTTAAACATTCTTGTATGGATAAAATGGTACTTAAAACACTTATACAATACATAACTATTACTTTAGTATATGCCTGTATTCTACCTTCAACAATGAACGTTTATATCGCAGATCATTCTACAGTGGAACATTCATTATCATATATTTCGTTATTTTGAAGAATCAAACAGTATTTATTATGGCAAATAACTTGAAATCTCAAATTAAATTATTTGATAATGCAATAATATAATAATAATAGTAATTCAAATCTGATGCTTTGTTCTACCTATAGAATCAGACCAGAAGTTGATTTGAGACTGTATATTTAAACGACATTTGTATATTTATATGTATAAAGATAAATTTAGGATTAATAACTTTACGAGTAGGAACTTACATATGTATGTTATATATGCTATTCAATGGCTAGACCTACAATACGGCCCAGCAGATACCAGATAGTTAACATCTAGCGACAAAATTTGTAAGTGGAAAATAATTTTAATATACTTCTCGGGGCAATTTTATCAATACCTTTTCTGGTAACTGTATCACTCATAGTTACAAATACAGCCACTGTCCGAGGAGACACCCGGTACATATGCATATTATTAAAGCACTTAATTGTTGATAGGAATATTAGTTCGTAGTTTATCTGTTTTACTGAATTTACCACTAATAATTATAGAGTACCTATATTGATGTTGGATTAAAAAAATAAATATTAATGATTGAGTTTGTATTCAGTAAACACATATTTAGAAATAATGATTCGTTATTGTTATTACTATCTTAACATGGATTTATTTTGTTGCCAATCCACTTAGTTCTACCCATTAATTTATAGTTAGTCTAGTTGAAGAACTGTAGTATCAACTAATTATAGATATTATTTTTGCAGGTGAGAGTGACAGACAGCAATTTCCTGGCCATTTTATGTCTTGGGGAACAGGTATTTATACGCTTTATTTAAAACGTTTCATAATGCCACAACATCTTTGTTTTACTTACTATATAATTAAGCCAAGTAAAAGCGGATTTTAACATTTGGATATTTTATTCATATCTGGAAACAAAAACGTTGATGCTGGATCAAACAAATGCACGAACGTTTACTACAACGTCATAATGAAAACTACACATTGATTGGTTCAATTATGCCTGGAAGGTATTGACTCTTTTAATAGAAATTAGGTGTATATTGTTTTCACTGATTTACATGATAAGCAAAATTTAATTTTATTTGTTTTAATTTTGTTTTGTATATACAGAGTGTTCAGAACTTGTTTTTTTAATTGTTGTTAATTATGAATGGAATTAATTTTTGGTTTTAATTAGTAAAATAGCTCGACATGCCTGAAGTTACAAAAAAAATTAGGGCGCGTCTTACCCAGTTTCTACAAACTGACACAAATGTTTCTGCTTCTTGTCCGTTTTGGACTTGTTGAAGTTCTTGGCAGCAGCATGAAACGTTTTCGTGAATCGTCAATAGTGTCTACTTCGGTGCAATATATTTCATTTTTTAAATATCCCCACAAAAACAAGTCTAAATGATTTAAAGTCGGGAGATCGTAGCGGCCATGGTACCACACCTCCTCGTCCAATCCCCTGGTATTAATGCTTGGACATGCTGTACATGGTACGGATATAATTAAGTCTCGTATGTAATACGCCACACTGCTGCAATACGCCATAGACACCCTGGACCTCTTTCACGATTCGGTTGCAAATTTCTCGCGTCACGGCTGCGTTTGCATACACTTGCACTAACACACCGTTGTAAAAGTAGCTGCATTTGAAACATGTTTACTGGGAAATAGTTCTGCTAAAGCATTTCCACTTCACCATAAATTAAAACGATACCCATTAACTGCGAGTTGCTATACTTAAGCCATTTTGGATATTTGAAAAACTAATATAAATACTTTCATCATAAAAAAATTAATACGATATTTTTTCTCGGAAACTATAAAGATTTTAGATTTTTTTTACGATATTGACTTAATTTTTCAAGACACATGTGTTCCCAAATTTTTTTAGATGTTCTGAATCACCCTGTATACATGGGTGTTCCGCATAAGAACTGACAGCAGGTGCATGTAGGTCTCAGAATATTTCAATTTAACTAAACATACCTATATTCAATGTTGCCCACAGGCGGAGTTACGGGTCTTCAAATGGGGCCAAATATTTCGAAAAAAAGTAATATTTCTGAATTACTTTAACTTGGAATAACCAAATTTGGTATCTGATTTAGGTTTATTATTGGTCTTCTTAGACTATGACTTCAAGTACATTGAAACCCTAAAATTATACTTATCAGACTTTTTTCGTGGTGGAAATTTAAAAAAATGATAAAATCCTGCACAGAATTTAATTTTAAACACTTTTTACTCTTGTTAAATTTTAAAAACCTAAGATTTTCAAGAAAAAATGCATTAATTATAACAAGATTTTAATAGTGTTTATTAGAAGAAACCAAAAAGTCAATAGTAGGCTTTGTCTTTAAAATTTGACAGTTGAAAGTAATAACACTATAAAATAAGACAAAAATAAGATTAAAACTAAAGATATTCTTTGAAACATAAATTTATTCTTCGCAGAAAAATTTAAATTTACTCTGTGTAATAAATGACAGAATGAGTAATTCAGATATAGGTATATAGGTATTAATTCAACTTTGTATATAGGTATATTGGGTTAGATTGCAATCATTTGGAACCCCTTACCACTCCATCTGCTCTGTGTCGGCAATTGTGCGGAATACCCTGTATTATCGATCAGTGGTCGCGCGGTTTAAGGCGTCAGTACTTGATACTAGATCGCTGTGGGTTCGACCCCCGCAGCCGGTAGACCGTATATAAGCTATATTCGTGGAGAGGATTGGCACTCTCTCTGCGGGTATGGTAGAGTGAAAGAATGTTGGCTTGGGTCAATGTGAAAGATTGATACCGGTTGACATTTGACTACCCCCCTAATTAATGAGGTTTTACAGGTTTCCCTCATTCCTGCACTGAATGGTGGTTAGGGCCTACCAACGTAAGCCGTTCCTGGGTACAAATGCGGCCTTCTTAATATTAATATGCCGCCCCCTCGCCCGCACAAGTCTTCGACTTCTGGGCTAAACCTCCCGATTAGAGGGGTAGAGATATTATTATATTATTATCGACCTTGTTTACATTAATTATAGAAAAATAAAATTCAGTATCAAACAAGCAATACGTCGAGACACACTCAAAAAATCGAAACAAATAACAGTTGATTGAGATGTTGATAATATGTAATATCTATTTATTTTTATCTAAATTAACTAATAAGCTGATAATTTACAAGATATGCATATCGGTCGAAGAGTTGTTGTATAAAAATGAAATTATTTAATTTGGCTTAAAAGTCAATCACGAATGGGTACTTGAACAATTTAAAAGATTTAAAAAGTTTTTATCTTCATTTTTATAAAAATGTCAACAGATAATGATCATGTGTGTATGAGATGAGTAACTAGAGTTTCAATTATTATATATTTTAATACCTTAGTCCACTAAAATTTATGTGAATATAATAATTGAATTAAATAATTATTGTAATAATTACTATTACTGAATAATTAAGGTATTCCCGCGAAAAAACGACGGGGAAGTAGGACGTTAAAAGTGAACGTAGTTTTTTAAACTGAAGAATGAAAAAGGGTATAATCGTACCTAATTATGCACAAAGGCGGAACATATTCTTTGAGTCACATTGAGTTATAATAAAGTGTATAATTATCACTTTTAAAAAACAATAAATATAAGAAAGTTTTGTCCTTAAAATGAACTTACATTCTAAGGAGAAAGTGTTATTTAAATTATTTAATGCTGACGTTAGTTACAGCTGTTTTAACAGTTTTGAAGAACTTTTTAATATTTCAATTGTGTGATCTTGTGTTGGTTATTACGCAAAACACACGACGAATGAATTGTGTGCGCTAGATGAACCTTCTTTAGGGATTCTATCACTTCGAAAAGCAGGCCTTGGAGTCGGTAATTCTAAGGCCAACGTGTTACATTTATATGACCTCATGCTAGGATTTTTAGACTATATTAACGGTGCACATCCTAGCATTAACTTCACTGTGAAGTTATACGAAAACATTTTCATTCGTTCTAAAACGTTCTTATAAAGAGAAAACCAACAGTGTTTACAGAAAGCCACCCAAATTCACAGACAGTGGGTTGAGTCTCATCACAGTTCAGATTTCTAACAAGTTATCGTCATCACATTACTTACTATATAAAACATGCACCACTGGAAAGAAAAAACATCATCAGCTAAGAGAAATAGACACATCAAGAGAAACATTAGAAAAACACGTTAGTTTTAAGGAAAACGGAATATCTGGCAGCAATCTATTTACCCTATACAGGGGGATTCAGTCATAACGTCATTAATTTTAAGAAGAGAAAGGGAACAATGAGTATATAATACGCATACGTGATTTTAAAAAAATAAATGCATATTTACGCCGAAAAAAAATATTTTCAAACCATTCTATAAACCCCCTTTTCAGACTGTCACTGACCGCTGAAAGCAGTTCAACTCGGTGTCAGTCTGACGCGACGTTGCCAAATTTAAATATTTTCCTAATAAGTAGGTAGTTATTGTAACATGTAAGAATTTTAAATAAAGGCCCAACTACAGTAATCAGCGCCGACATCGGATAGGCTGTAATCGGCTCACTGGGACAGCTAAAAAGTTGACAGTTCAAATTCCTGTTTAATACGTTACCGGCGGAATAAGCCGAACATCGTTCGGGTCCGTTTCCCAAAGGCGATTCCGTCTTCGATATCGAACAAATGCGTGCAGCCCGATTTCTCTCATTTCTTAATCCATCAGTTGTCGTTATCATGTCCGCGTGGTAGAGGTTTGTCATTTCGTGTGTTCATGTCGCCAGTGTAGTTTATAATTATTAATAAAATGTGCTATTTGCCTAAATATAAATGCAATTAAAGCTATGCTATAGCGGAAACTGCGATTGTCCTCTGTTGAATAGAGCCGCAGAAAAATTTATAAAAGACTTTTTAACAGACATGTACGTAATTTGATTTTGATTCATATTCATAATCAAATACGATTGCATGATTTGGAAATATTAATATGCAAGCTCAACTTGATTCTGCTTTCAAGAATATAACAAGAAGTTCTCATTAGAAAAAAAATCTATTACTTCAGTACCGCTGTTATTATATATATATTTGATCCTGAGTGACAACGCTCTATTAGACTTCTATATAGCTTCAATACTCGAACACGTCAACAAAAAATATTTTCGATTTTCGATTCATACGTAAACATCAATACAGGCCAAAGGATCGAATCTCCAGTTTTAGAGTTAGTACAGAATAAAAAAGCAATATGTCTCTCGAAACATCAAACGACGATATTGCAACCAACAAGGAAATCAATCCACGGAATCCTACAAACTATAGTTGACTTCCAAAATTGTAGTGTAGTGTAGAGTGACTAATCGCTAGCTTGTAGACAAGCGCGACGGGCGAAGCGTGCGGGGAGCAACATTTCATAGGCATATTAAATTTGAATGCGATCAGATATAAAAAATATACAAAAATAATTGCATTACATAATATCCATTATTTTTAGAGTAGAAACAGTGACATAACGGTTTTTACCAATTTCGAGGCGTTAGATAATAAAAATAATAAGAATATTTCAAAATTTAAAGTTTTTATCTTTATCAAGACAAAGTAAAAAGATTCTTACTAACCATATATCCTATAAAGCGATGCCCTCTTGGCATCGATGATCCACCACCACCCGGCTCATGCCGCCACAAGATGTTGACTATTAATACATTTCATATAGGTAATTGTTTTACACGAATATTATCATTATCGCATAACTTCACTATCACTGTATGTTCACTATTTATTAAAATAACCACACGTTCACTTCGGTGTCACATCCACTTCACTATAACATAACACTTTTATTTCATTATTACACTTTCACATCACTACTACATATTCACTTCACTATCACAATTTAATCTTCACTGTAACACGTTTGCCACTATATAGCAAAGTTTTCACTTTATTGTATTTAATTATCACTATCAGTAGAGATGTTGCTATCGCTGTCATTTGAATCACATTGCTCCTCCTTCTGCACATGCCCAATACACTTCCGCCATGATTCAGCAGTGACATGATTAATGACCTCCTGTAATAATAACTTCACATCACTTAATTTAAAGGTGGTATTATTTCGTGCTACTTCGGTTTTTATTTGTGCCCAAACTAATTCTATTGGATTTAATTCACAATGGTATGGCGGTAAACGGAGTATATGAATTCCTCGCGCTTTGGCCTTCTCATCTACTACATACTTAATATATCGACCTTTTCTCTTTGGACAATTTTTAATAATTGTGGTTTGAGCATGGTGTCCGTATATTCAATATTCTTTGATTTTAACCATTTAATAATATCTGCTTTCCTTTATGCTGATGTCGATAACTTTTCGACTCTTCTGCTATGATAACTTGCGTTATCCATCACAACAACTGCTCCTGGTTCTAGATATGATAAAATAGATTCAAACCATTGTTCAAATACTTCACTGTTCATATCTTCATGGTAATCTCCCGTCCTACATGATCCAAAAACATGGAAATCCCGAATCGCTTCCAATATGTGTTATTATTAACCTACGTCCTTTTCCAGAAGACGCCTTTAATCCTGTAGAAAATCCATCTAAAAATGCTTCTCTTTTACTTCGAACGTTACCATCCTGCCAAACTGTTGATACCATATAACCTTCGTTTACTCATGTTTCATCCATGTAATATATCTTTTTGCCCGATGCACGAAGTTATCTTAGTTTTTCTAAATATCCTCTTCGCCATACTACAATTTCATCTTTTTTAGCGAGCATACTCATGCCTTGTTCTTCAAAGAACTTTGTCAGATAATTAAGGCATGTCCTCATCTTCAGCTATCATAGCTTGAATTTTTTTTGTCATCGGTATTTCATTTCTGAAAAAGAATCTTTGAATTTTCCTGCAAATGGCGTATTTTCCTTCATCGTGTTTCTATTTTTTTCTTCTTTGGATTTACTTCCACACTTTTTTATAGCACGATATACCCTAGAAACTGACACTTGTGTTAACGAACTACACATATCAACAGCTCTACACACACACATACCTTTTACTAGAACTGGCACTGATCCATTTTTAACTGTTATTTGTTAACTTCACGGTTGCAATAATTTATTTTTATAATTTAATATAACTATAGAAATAACACCCCGCGAATAGCAGCAAATCCCCCAACGTACGCATATTCTAATGGCGTTCTGACCTCGGCAAAGCCATGTACTAACGCTCACGGTTTACACACACCAAAATATTGTTTTCCACAATGCAATAAACAGAGATAGAGAATACAGATATAGACTGAGTCTTTATTGTGGTACCGTAAATGTGAGTATAGTATCGTTGTGCATAGAAAGCGGCACAGTAATAATGAGGTAAATAATGTGTAATCTCTTATAAAAATATTATACGCTTAATAGTAATAGTGTTTTTATATTATCTATTAAGTCACTGTTCACAATTTCGGCCGCTGCCTATAAACTAAAGCACAATCGTTTTCGGTATGTGGGCAATAAAACATTGGCGGGACGAAATGTATAAATTTATTTCATTTCAACTGATTATGACAGGTACAACTGGATAGTAGCTGGCAGACCAGCCCAAATTATGCTAGGAAGGACATCTTTAGGAATGCATATGCGGTAGAAAGATTAGATTAGTGCAGGTCGGTACTCAATTATTTCTAGATCTAAATTTCCAGGGCCGGCTGGCAAATTTTCCCGTAAGCAATGACAGTAAAAGCTCCAAAACATTTAATACAGTTTCCTACTTTGCTCGTTCAAAACTTCACGACGAGCCATTTTCAAAATTCGTAAAAACTATATAACAAACACACCACAACAGAAGAATCAACACAGCGCAATAGAGTGATCAACGCATTCCGGCTCTGTTCAACCGTCTGTTTTCGACAAAAAGTACTTGGCGATCCTTTTTTAGTGTTGGTAATTTCCCCGTACCGTTAGTCGTACCTTATTAAGGGGCGTACCTTAGGGCTCAGAGGTATATGTCGGGTTTCACCAACGTTTTATTGCCTATTATAATTCATAAGGAACATTAAAAAATTTAATTTGATGCCCTCTTTGTGTATGCCGCGCTACTGGACATCGACTCATTAATTTATACTAGTTGAATTCATTTAATTTTTATAGACTCTGGAAACTGATTAGGTTAAAAGTCTCCTAGGCAGATGTATCCGTCAGTAACAATTGAACCGGGGATTCAGCAATTAAGAGATCGTCTGCTGGCCGTGATAGATTACCCGAGAGGTTTTTTGTTTTTATTAATGAATAGTTAGCGTGGAGGATATTGAAGTCAATACCAATTGACCCTGTTACTAGAGACACGTGGCTATAACGCAGCCAGTTAATAGTTGTAACGATATATTCCGTTCAGATAACGCATATTGACCATGCAATCCTGTCGTTTGTTATAAAACATAATTGAACGCCAGCTTACATTCATATACTCGGCGAATAGACGCTAACGCTACAGCAGTAAAACTAGTCCGGATCGTTTAAAAAATTACAGCTCCGCAGCCGGGTGATAATTGCAATGGCATTGTTGTAGTTGAATGGAATTTGCCGTAAATTGCGAAATTAACAGTCCGTTGTTTCGTTTGTATTTGGATTTATAAGTACTGTTCGGCCAGCCGTGACTGCAATATTTATTGCGAAATTGCATTAAAATTCAGTCTACGGAATGTAATCTGTTTAATTTGATAATGTCGCCCTGGTGGTTACCAATTTTTCTCTAGTAAAATTAATGAATAAATTGCTTAACTCAATAGCAGTTCCATTAAAGATTTGACCAACTAGTTATTTAATATTTAATCGTACAATACTGATACTACAAGTCAGTATAATACAGAGAATAAAAGAAGTAATTCTTTTATAAAAATAGGAAATACGGTTCGTCAAGAGTGAAATTAAAAGTTGTTAACCATTCCTAGTTGTTTTTGGTGAGATGATTTTCTTTTTAAAGGCGTCGTTTTAGAAATAGTGTTTTCTACAAATACAAATAATTTTTAATGTAGAGTTTAGCAAGTAATAGGAATGTATTCTCATGCCACCTGGGAATATTTAAAGGTAACGAAGTAAAACGAATATATAACGACAGAAAGCGGTCTAACCAACAAATTTTTAGATACTGAAATCTTTCAAAATACGAATTATTTAAATTCAACTGTAGATGTAAATATTGTTATAACTTAAACTTACATTGTTCTGCATAGAAGATTGTTCGCTTTTACTTAAAAGTATGTAAAAATAATTGTTAAAATGTGGTATTAGAATAACAAAATAATAAGTGTCTTACAAATGCATTTTAAATGTTACTATATTATTCGAGGAGAATTTAAATAGTAAAAATCGATAGAAAAACATAACAATAATTTTATATATGATATTACTTTTGCTCTACGTGTTTTATATATTATATTATTTATTTTGAGATTTGATAAATACGGCGAAATATATGCAGTTTAATTTGATACACTTTGTATACAATTGATTTATTTCTCTTCATCATCTATTAATTGTTTGTAAAGTAAATATACCTACATTTTATGTGAACTATTACTGACATAAACAGGGTAATCAGGTCAAGATACAAAAAATATTCGGATATATTTCGGAAGTAGCTTAAAAAATTTCCGGGATATACCTGAAAATATTTTAATTGTTTCCAACTTGAAGCATTTTGCGATAAAATTATATTTTGTTGTTATTGGCTGGAATGACCTGTCGAAATAATATTTTTGACAAGTAATTTTGAACAGAAGAAAATAATGTTGATAACTTTTACAAATTTATACATTACCTTTACTCATTCTCTATGAATTTTGCTACATAATACAGGAAAAACTTAATTTAATACCATTAATTTTTCATAGGATCGCAGAAACTAGGAAAGCATCTCTTTTACAAATTCATCAATATGACAACAGCAGAGATATTTTATAATTATTTACACGACTAGCTAATGTTGGCACTGCCAAATTAGCTATAGGTATAATAAAAATGACAATGAATGATGATGGATGATAATGAAAGTTCCTAATCCTGATTCGCCCGGAAATTACTATATTAGTAACATAGTAATGAAGGTTAAATTACGTTAGTTTAAACAAAATAAAGAACATATATATTTGTTTGCTGTAAATATGTCTAGGTATTAATAAAGTTATCTAGTAGTTTTCTTTATTTATTTATAAATTTTATTAATAATGTATTGACATTAATACGCAACGACATTGAGAACAATTTCGTTTATTTTATTATAGACGAAGCTACTGAAGCTTGGGGACGTTCAGTACACAATTTTTTAATTTGCGTTAAAAAGTGACTGCTAATGACAGCCACTTACTGACTTCCAAGGTGTTGGGCAAAACCAATCACGAAACTATTATAAATTTTGTTATTGACTGTTTTTATTTTTTCATTATATGGCCCGATCAAGATGCTTCAGATAAAGTTCTTGTAATGCTAAGTGATGCAGTCGCGTACATGTTAAAACCAGGACAAATTTTATCTCAATAACATACAAAAATGATACATTTCACATGTGCTGCTCACGCATTTAATGAGGTACCTGAGAAAATAAAGAGTTTCCTTTTAGTAAACTCTTTTATACCAACTGTCAAAAAAGTTTTCATTAAGGCACCTACAAGTAGGAACGTTTTTAAGGAGGCTTTACCAAGGATACCTCTGCCTCTCTAATCAGTTATGACTCGATGGGATGAGGCACTTGGTTAGAAACCGTAGATATACCTAGTATACTAGTATAGATACTAGGAAATAGGAATCATATGGACTATACCTAAATGAACAGTTTGACATAATGGATGATGTATAAAAAATATATACGACCTCAATAATATACGCCTAATCAGTAGTACCTACGATAAAAGAAAAAATGCAAAGCGCGTAGAAAAAATACAGGATACACCATTTTGGAAAACATGTAAAGTTTTAGCTGGTACATATCAGGAGTTTTTTTTACTGTTTTAGAAAGGTATTTTAAGCTAATATAAATCAAATCTCCTACAATTCCTATCAATGAAGTCATATGTATGTTCTCTGATACCAAACATCTAGGTATGCTAATGAACAATTCCACAGACAAAGCTCTATTAAATAATTATCTAAAGAAAAAAATCTAATTTACTAACCTGCTAATGAAACACTCTATAAATATCTAACTTCACTTTTTGGCAGTGGGAACACGACAAATTCAACCGCAATAGATGAGATCTGACCTATTTCTGCATTTTTAGGATTGCTTCTTCAGGTGGTCTCCTTTAAGTTGAATCAAATATCTAACTATAAAAATTAAGATTATTTGAAGTTAAATATCGACAATGACAAAAAGTGACATCCTGTCAATGAATTAAATATGACAATACCTACTTGAAAAATGTTCACCTTTTATGTAAAAGTTTTTATATATTTTTAGGTATTAATAATATTGTGTGAAACTAACTACTCAGTGGACAAAAGCCCCAACCTGCGTTGAATTACACCCACAATATCTACCCATATATTCCTTATTATTAGCTTTTGTAACATTTTTTTACTATTTTAGAAAGGTATTTTAAGCTAATATAAATCAAATCTCCTACAATTCCTATCAATGAAGTTATATGTATGTTCCCTGATACCAAACATCTAGGTATGCTAATGAACAATTCCACAGACAAAGCTCTATTCAATAATTATCTAAAGAAAAAAATCTAATTTACTAACCTGCTAATGAACCATTTGATAAATATCTAACTTCACTTTTTGGCAGTGGGAACACGACAAATTCAACCACAGTAGATGAGATCTGACCTATTTTTGTCATTGTCGATATTTAACTTCAAATAATTTTAATTTTTATAATAATTAGATATTTGATTCAACTTAAAGGAGACCACCTGAAGAAGCAATCCTAAAAATGCAGAAATAGGTCAGATCTCATTTATTGTGGTTGAATTTGTCGTGTTCCCACTGCCAAAAAGTGAAGTTAGATATTTATAGAGTGTTTCATTAGCAGGTTAGTAAATTAGATTTTTTTCTTTAGATAATTATTGAATAGAGCTTTGTCTGTGGAATTGTTCATTAGTATACCTAGATGACTTCATTGATAGGAATTGTAAGAGATTTGATTTATATTAGCTTAAAATACCTTTCTAAAACAGTAAAAAATGTTACAAAAGCTGATAATAAGGAATATATGGGTAGATATTGTGGGAGTAATTCAACGCAGGTTGGGGCTTTTGTCCACTGAGTAGTTAGTTTCACACAATATTATTAATACCTAAAAATATATAAAAACTTTTACATATCAGGAGATACCAGCAAATATATAGTTCATGCCTCAACAATTTCTCATGCTATCCGTTGTCAACAGTAGACGTTGAACGGTCATTTTCCATACACAAGTTAATACTAAGTGACAAAACGTCACCGTTTCACAACAGAAAACATGGAAAACCACTTCCAGTATGCCCAGATACCTTGTGTCAACACTAAGGTTTGTCGGGTAAGAGTAATTTTTACGTGTTATCTAAATTTATGATTTTTACCCTCAATTTAACCTTACTATTTAGTAATAGTGTGATATTGCGACATATTTTCTGTGAACATATTAATATGTTCAGTCGTAAACTGACTACGGACCTGTTAACCTCCTCGCTGCACTATCTCTAGTTATCAGTGTAAAATTTCACTTATTAATAATAATTTCAGTGTTCTTTTTTATTTTTAAAACTTTAACCGACATGTAGATGCAGCGAGAATGCTACACGCAGTTTCCTATTAATAAATATTAAAATTTATTGATCAGTTGTCTAACATTTAAATTTCTTGAAACGCCTCTCCCAACAATGCGTTTCATTCATTAATTAAAATTAAATCCTTTCTAAGTTAGCAGAAATTACACTAATGATCTGTATTAATTTTTTTAGATAGTATTTCTTGTGGTAAACAATTTTTTACTGGGTGTCGAAACTGACAAGAAATTAATTACCAAATATTAATAAATACGCTTTTAAAAGCAACTAAATTACTGACCGACAAAAAATCGATATAAAATGCAGATATAGAACTAAATTAATCTCATTATTCGATCCAGAAGCAAAAAGGTAGTTTTTTTACCGGGAGATATTTATTTAAAACGAGAATTTCGCTAGGAATTCACTTCAATTATTTTGTTCAGGGCGCGTCTAAAATGCCTAACTGTAAAAAATTACATCAGCCAAATTATACACGTATTGTTAGTTTCTGGTACGCGATGGTAGATAATTTATAAAGATGTTGTCTGCATTCAACTCTGTTTTTTTATAATATACAGGGTGAACCTTAAATAAGTACAAATATTTCAACCAGCAGTACAGTTCACTGTGTAGAACACATAATTAATAGATTTTTTACAAAAAATCAGGAACACAAAAAGTCACATTTTAAATAAATTTCGTGATTTTTCAATCGAAAACTTGTTGAGGAACGCCGACTACGATACTAATATTTTTATGAGTCATGGTGGATGAGAATTCCACAGTGTTGCTAGTGTTACACTAATGTTTTCGAATAGGCTTCAACAATGTTAACTAGAATTTTTAGACTTGTCCAAGAATGATTGAAAGTCACATTTTAAATAAATTTCGACATGTCCAAGAATGATTGAAATATGTTAATTTATGAAAATGTTAACTGCCATCTCCTCCCCTTTGCCATTATATACCTCACCAATAAATTGAAAATATAAACCAAATTCTCTACTGACAATCAGTTATCCAGCATTTTTACTACACTCCAGCTGGTGTCTCACAATACGTTATCGTTATCACTATCACTGATTATCACTACTTAACAAATATACTTTTAGCATGTCAACTTTTTCACTGTTTGAATCATGCGCCATATTTTATTAAATCGCACTGTATTTCACGAAAAATATTAATTAAATACACAAGACATTTAAGAGAAAAACACTGCCCGTGTAAATAATAAGACGATTGAAATACGTTTCATACGTTAGTGCCGCAACTCTTAAAACAGATGCGTCAAGCAGTGTGTTACTTAAAGAAACCATTAGCTTAGTTCGGTTTCAGAAGTTGCAAAAGTGTCTGATATTAAATTTCAATTTACATGTATTGAAATTATCAAGTCCCTTTCCACAAATATTACATGTTTTGTTTCCACTTGCCTTTGCTTATTTCTTTGCCCTGGACCATACTAGTGCAAGTGCGCCGATATCAACTAAACCTCTATCCTAGAATAGGGGGCTGGTACGGGACAATTCGCCTACTGCTTGTGATACCTACCTGTTACCTGGCCTACAACACCAGTTTCTTTTTTGCATGGGATTGACTCTGCTTTTAAATATTTTACCTTGCCTTCTCTTGATATTGAACGCACACATCAAGCTAGTTATTTTATTATTCCATGTTTCGTGTTTATTTTTAAAATCTGTTTCATCCACTACGAAATACGAAATGGTTTGCACTGACACGTTGTTTGAGGTTATGTGGTGAAAATTAACTATTTTGTTATTCTTCATAAAATAATTTAAGGGGATAATTTGTGATAATCTTTCCAACAGTGTACAATGGTATTAACTTATGAAATATGGATAACTGTTTAAATAGTTGGTTTTTCAGTAAGTAGGTGAGCTTTTATGCACGTTTATTATTAATTTTTGGAATCATTGAGCAAAGTAACTTCCTAAATATGTTAATTGATAATTTTACTTTACTTATTGCTAAAAACAAGTGTTTTGTTACAGACGATATGGCAACCTCGCCTTCAGTAAATCATATGGTTTATTTCATTAGGTTTCGTCAGTGGTCCTCAAAATTTGAGTATTTCACAAAAATAATACCCGCAAATATTTGCAATTCTTTAAAATGACTTTCACTAGACTCATCTATATGACGAACTACACATGCAGTTAAAATATTTGTACTTATTTAAGGTTCACCCTGTACAGGCGATGGCCCATTGGAATATTTCAGAGACTATTTCGATTTCAATTTTAAAAATTTAGATTTTGCAGTTTTTGGAGGTGCTGTTTTTAAATAAAATAATGCCTTGCTTATTTTAACCCTGTTTATTTTTTCATATTTGGATTCTACTCGTAAGTAATTTTAATGAGACTTTTATCAAACTTTATGATAGCTCTCTAATGGCTGACGAGATATTTCAATTCTATCAAAAAAGTTGCTTTTTGATAGCCTAATTCAAAACTACTTTTTTACATTGTGCAAGCTGAAATATTTCAGAGAAATAGGAGGATGCCTACCTTTTGTTACAGATATTTTAACTGTTTAATTTTACACAGGGTGGTGCAATATAATAGTCAAATTTGCTTAACTTCGATTCGGCATAACTTGGTTTTTCGCACCCTGTATATTTAATCGAAAATGTTTTACCCTCTCTCTATCCATATTACTCATCCTTATATCTATCTCTTTTAACTTTTCTTTTATTGACGGTTTTTGTCATAAGTAATTAAAATGATCCAATTTCTTGAGAGGATGGCTGTGAAATTAGTAGCAAACTTAAAAACAAAACAACCAAGCAAATAATAACTTATCGCAAAAACCGTGGTAAGGGTAAAATTGTAAAAAAAGCTTTTGACCAAATATACAGGGTGTTCCATTTAGAACAACCAAGTTTTGGCGATTCGAAGTTAAGCAAATTCGACAGTAAATTTTCACCACCCTGTGTAAAAATAAACAGTTTTTAAAATATCTGTAATAAATGACAGACATTTCTATATTTTTCTTTTAAATCAATTCTTCAGCTAGTAGGTACAATGTAAAAATAGGCAATTTCGAATTAGGCTATCAAAAAGCAATTTTTTTAATAGAATTGACGTATCTCGAAGATATAATAAAGCTTGATAAAAGTTCTCTTAAAATTGCGCATAAAATTCAAAAAAGCAAAAATACCCGGTCCATTTAAAATAAGCAAATAGGTGACAACTTCCTGTATAATTGGAATTGCTGCAAGAATGGTATTATTTTATTTAAAGAGAGCCGTAGTCGAAGTAGTTTCTGAAATATTCTAATTGGCCTGTACCGTAAGACAGGCTGTGTAATTACTATACAGAGTGAGTCAGAAAGAATGGATCAACACTAAGCTGAAGATACTAAATACCAAAATATTATGTTTGAGCTCATCATGTCTTATACGAATGTCGCTGGTTTAAGAAATACAGGGTGTTCAAGGTTTAAATTTTATTCTGAAATTTCTCAATAATTCTACATAAAAAGTTCAAAGAGTTCTGAATGGTTTATAATTTGGTTGCAATTTATTGGGTACAACTTCTTTCAACGATCTTTTAGATTTTTAAGCATAGCTCAACAGATAAAAAAAAATATGTTTCGATTTATCCGGGAATTTATCTAAATAATACGGTGAATTTAGCGCTCGTCAAAATAAGCTTCAAATTCATAACTCTCACACTAAAAAACATTACCAATTTTTAGAGTCATGCTATCAAAACTTTCTCAATTATTGAGAAATTCGGAATAAATTTGCATGGACGAAGTGTTTTAATTTCAATTCTGAAATATCTGTGAATTGTTTACGAATATTTTTTTTTTTGGGAGGGGGGCTAATTTGATTTCTGGGGGGCAGCGACATTCGTATAAGGTACGGTGAGCTCAAACATAATATTTTGGTGTCTAGTATCTTCAGTTTAGTATTGACTCATTCTTGCTTGCCACCAAGAACATTAAAGAAACTAAACAAAATTTTCTGATGAAGCTTCTGATGTCTATTAGAACATTAATTAACGAAGTAAATAAAGGGTATTTAAAAAACTGAATCAATTTAAAAACACCAAAATTCATGGAATTTAAAAAAATATATTTAATGAAGCCTTCAACATTAAATAAAGATGACCCATCTCAACTTTTAAAATACAGGGTGTTGTAAAAAATGTAACCAGACTCGAAAATATTTCAAAATTGGTGAAATTTGACATTTTTTAAAAATGAGACGCCAGCCACTCTTGAAAATTAAAGAGTGCCGGACCTTCTCTACCATAGAAAGCACAGTCAAGGTTCTTGCTGTACCTTGCGAGGATTTACAGTAAAAATCCCTCGTTATATTTTTAGTAACTTGGTGTTCAGACCATCTCTAATATTCCACGCATTTCTTCTCTTAGTCCATCAATTCGCGCGGCATATTTAAAAATAAAAAGGCTTGTGTACTTAGATAGGTTTTTATTGATAACAATTAATATATCTAGATTAATATATATCTAGATTAATACACTTCCTTTTAAAACAATGAAATTGATAAAGTGTTATAGAAATGTTGTACACAACATGCGATTTTTAATTTAATTTGAAACTGTTAATCTGATATTAGATAAGCGATAAATGTATTTTTGATCATTACGCTGTGCACTCGGAAATAAGGATAATGTCAATAGTAGAGGTTTATGTAAAATTAAGATATATACTCCTACGGATTACGACGAAAATTATAATTTGCCGGTATTATAATTCTTATCAAGTCATGACATTAAGGTTTATTTTTTAAAGAATCTTAATTTCAACAATTATTAGCAAATCCATTGACGCAGATACACATAGACACATCCTAAAATCGTTGATAAATTACAACAAAGTATGGATATTGGAAAAACCATGTCGGTAATTGCTGTGCTAATACTCTTACAATAATGAATTGACAACGATGAAGAATATAAAAAATTATGGGAATTTGTTAATTTATTTGCAATAAATAAAAAATAAACCCAAACAATTCTGGATTTTGATGAAAATGCATGTGATGCATACTTAATGAAATGGGAATATATAAAATAAATTAGATTTGCCCAAATATATCTATATCTAAACGATCACCATTCCCAAAACACAGGGTGTCGATGATTTCGAAATTTTACACCAGTGCCACAATATCAGGTATGACATTGATAAATCATTTGACGTTTTGGTAGTCAGTTTTAATCGCGATAAACTCCCAAAACTAAGATGATTGAATTTGAGGAAGCCGCCGAATAGGTGAATAATTATGGTCTGCTGCCGAATAAATCAAAAGCTTTATACGAGAAAACTTACTTTGAATATATCAAATGGTGTAACATGTAAAAAAAATGAACATGGTAGGTTGTTGGGTTTAATTCCAAATAAGACAGCTACCTACCATAAACTGCCTAATCCTGACTGGACATTAATTTTGTCGTTCGTCGGCAATAATGTCGACAATCTCCAGAGAAGGAACAATATGCGTGGGGGATTCAGTATCAAATAAAATTAGACTAGCTGAAAAAATTTTTGAGACAAGCAATAGTTCCATAAATTAACAAATTGCACTATTATATATAATAGTATGACGAGTAGCTCTCTCACCAATACGGTTTCAAAAAGTACCCAAAACCAAGTATACTGGTATTATACCAGACGTAAGATGTAGAGAGGTTAGAAGTCGCCTGTGGAATGAGGTCGTCAGAAGGATGCTCCTTCTGCAGGTAAACGTTGGCAGTATTTCTCCTAAGTTTGCTTTTATCATTCATTAGGAATGAGGAGACCGCCCGCGAGGATGTAATCAGCATCTTCACGGACAGATCAAAAAGAAAGGAATGTGCAGGATATGGAATATACTTTAGATTCCTGCACATCCGATATGAATGGGCAATGGATAGAGCTACCGTGGTACAAACGAAACTAACAGATATAACCATAGCCGCCAAGGAAATTGTCCGTAGGCATATAACGGGCAAAATCACCATCTACACAGATAGTAGACAATCACTACTGATCTTCGTGACCATAAAATAACAACTAGATCAACATGGGAATGCCACCAAGCACTGGAAGTGGTCTCAACCGACAGCAGTATATTTGCGTGCTGGGTAAAGGGACACGAGCGGTGGTATGTCAATAAAACCCCTGATAAGCTGCCTAGGAGGGCATCGGGTCTCAGTATCTTTGGATCTGGTCCCTCCAGTATGCTTCCCACACCCACAAAGAATTCAGAAGATGGTGGGATGGAACAAATAGCCGTCAATTTACTAAGGAGTTCCTAGAGTACCCCAGCAAGTATACAGCTAAAAATACCTGGTTATGACCAGGATGAATCTGTCTAGTGACAGGTATTCAAACTGAACACTATTGGCTAAGGAAGCACCTGTATTAGATGTGGAAATGTGAAACACCCCTTTGTAGAAATTCGAACGAGACCGTGCTTCATGCACTCTATAAGTGCACAGCAGTCTCATTAACAAGAGAATCCGTGTTGGTAGAGCTTTCTATGGCCTACATTAGAGGGATCTCCTCTAGCAACGTTACCCCCTTTTTATCTTTTTTAGACTTATGGTTCAGGTGGATTGATTTCTTAATGAAAAGAAGCACAAGGGGCCCTAGGCCAAGGCTACCCTCTCACAATTCCACAATCCAGAACCAAGCTCATAACTTTGTATCTATGGTGTTTGACGTTTCGTTATATAAAAAGACGTTTATGACGCAAACAGATATTAGGTTATAATTGTCATATTATAATGTCATCGTGCATAAAGAACACTCTTCCAAATTATCAATCTGAAAATCATACATAATTCATTCTTCAACATTTTTAAAATTTTTCAAATTAGTTGCATATTGGAAAATGAAAGGACGTGGGCGTCTTTTATCGGTAAACACGTACTAAATTTCGGGTGCCCCTGGTAATATGTCAGACATAAGTATTAAGGTTTTATTTATAAGGATTTTGCTCTTCGAAGATAATAAACACTCTCAGTCAATGAAAGATAAGTATTAAAACTGTCGATGGAGAGAGGTCGGCTTATCGCGGCAATTTTATCTTAATAAACCGTGAATTGTGGATATTATTTATAAATTATTAAGTAGAAAATTCCACAAACCGAAAAAACCATCACGCATGCTTGTGTGCTGGAGAGAAAATAGATTAAGCAGATAGCAGTTAGTATCAATCAAACGAGATAAGATTAATGAAAGTAACTAAAAGAAGCGTAAATATTTTTTATTCCGTCATAGCTTATTATACGTTTGGTTTGTACGTGAAGCTCATCGTTCTGCAGACTAGTGAAATTTTGTGTCCAGTGCAGTTTAAAAATTAAAAATCAGGATTTGAAAGTAAATATTATATTACGGTGAGTGAACGAAATTCTGTTAACACTAAATAATATTATGAGGTTTATATAAATATTTCTATTTATATGTTATCATACGATCAACCTAAATTTGATAACAATGTTGCTTACAACTTCCTTCACATTTCCTCAATAACTTTTCACACATTTTCTATGATTGATTCGTGAAGTTCTGATAATATCATGAGTAATTTATTTGGTTTAAAAGGAGATGTCATTATTTTATTGGGGTTATCAATAAAACTACAGTATCGACTATATAGCTTATAACCATATTTAAAAACTTACACTTAACCAATATTATAACCTTTGCCTAGAGATTGCCATATTTCTCGGTGTAAAATGATCAAATTTGTGGTGTTCTTTAGGTACAGAAATCTCGAAAAATACAACACGTAGAACAAAAGTAATATATAAAAAATAAAATTATTGATGTTTTGTTTATCCACAAATACAATTTTGTAAATAAAAAATACACTTCTGCACGGCACTGGAAACCGGTTCACTGTAAAACCTGACAAGATAAAGACCGGACAAAAAATTAAAAGAAATTTACAAGGAAAAAAATTAATAACATTTTAAAACACCTACTTTGTACAGCCAATTCAACTGCTTTGAGGTTTTAATTAATAAAGTAGTTTGACCTACCTGATGTTACAACAATAAAATTTTGGGCCCGTCTTACCCAGTTTCTGCAAACTAACACAAATGTTTCTGCTTTTTGTCTGTTTTGAACTCATAAGTTATTAGCAGCAGTTATGATGCGTTTGCGCAAATCATCAATAGTGTCCACTTCGGTACGATACACTTAATTTTTTAAATATCCCCGCAAAAAAGTCCAATAAAGTCAGGAGATCGTGGCGGTTATGATACCGGTCCTTTTCATCCAATACCTTGGTATTATTATGTCCAAGTGGACACTCTGTACATGGTACGGATATAATTGAGCTTTGCTGGACCTTCATCTCTTCCATGATTTTGTTTCAAATTTCCCGTAACACGCTTGCGTTGCACTACACTTGCACTCACTGCACGCCGCGGTAAAATCTGAATTTGTCATATGTCATATGGAAATCGTTGTGCTAAAGCATTTCCACATCACCATAAATTAAACCGATATCGATCAAGTTGCTATACACGTAAGCCTTTTTGACACATGAAAAATTAATCTAAATACTTGCATCATAAAAACGTTTATACATATTATTTAATTGGATTTTAATATTCGGAATCTCCTAGCTAGAGACGATAGTGCCCAGCAGTATAAAGGTGGAAAATACTACTTTAATAATATTGACGTTTTTCTTGACGCATCTATTCCCAAATTTATTTTTTTATTTTAAGAATACGCCCTTAACTGTTTATAACTCTAATTTTGAACTGAATTGTTGACTATCAGAAATGTATTTTTCACCCGGTTTATGCTTTACATTTCTAAAATAATAATATCTTGACAAGTCAAATAGATTTACAACCTGAAATTATCCATTAAATTAGTAAATTAGTTTATTATAATTAAAATTTAATTTGGATTTTAAATATCAGTAAATTAAAATAAACTGGCTACGCATCCTCTTATATTTTAAAGAAAATTATTTATAAATCCAGAACGTTTCATAAAATTATTTAATATATTTTAAAATTACAAGACTACTTATAAATAAATATACAGAATATCCTAAACACTTGCAATATTTTACAAAACGCTAAATAAAGCCCACATTTTGAAATCATTGCTCTGGGAATGAACTAACAAAATAATATAATATATTAATTGCCATAAATCGTTATTAGGTCATACTATATATAATGTTTGCGTACCTACGTTTACAGATACACACTCAAACCTTGTCTGCAAATTCTTACTTTGAATAAGGTATTTTTAAAAAATAATATCAATCTACAGTCGTCAGATTAACGTCCGCCTATACCATTACACATGAGAAACAGTATGAAATAGTGACCGAGGTTGGGCCTATTATTTTATTTTTTTACCCCATTAACCCCTTTAAAAGAACTTACTTATTACTTTAAAAATTCCGTGTGTTCATAGCGTCGCGCGTCGTAGGAAATGAGAAATGTCGATATTATCTCAAAAGGTGCCAATAAAGCCATTTTAGAGTTGTAAGTAATTATTGTATATTTATAATAAATATCTAAGTACCTACTTAAGAGATAAAGATATTATTAAGCATAACGAAGTATATATCTCTAAACCGAAGCCAGGAAGATAATATTCCGTAACAATGATGTGATATAATTAAACACAAATTTACATTACTCCTTGTTCATAAGTACATTTTTGCAAAATAATTCTCTTGAGGCTCACTCTCACTTGTTAACAGTAACACCTTGGGCTATAGAGGCAGATAATTATTTATAAGGAGCCTGTAATAAAAGTGAAAACAATATTTACGACTAAATTTATGTAAATAATTGCGTTGATGTAATTTTATACATTACACTAGAAAAAAAAATCAAATTGCCGTAGCACGTTTGATGATTGCTGTCTCGTTGAATTGATTTATTACTAATTAACATTTTTCATGCAATTAGAGGCTTTAAATATGTTTGTGTGATAAAAATGTGTTGTTCCGTTTCTTACGAATATTATCATTGTGATAATGTAATTAGACAATCAATCAAACTTAAGAATGAATATTCTAGATTCTAGACGAATTCATGAACTGCTGTAGAGACAGTCTTAAAAAATCTGAATAAGTTAGAAAGAATATTTTCACTATGTCAGTTATACAAGTTATCACCAGGGTTTTATACAAGTTTTCAAGCTAAGTCATTTAGAATAAGAAAAAAATCTCGTATTCACCTGTTACGTTTTTTTCCTGTAAGTATTTTTCGGAGTATATGGTACACAATGATAAGATATAATTCACGGTCTTTCATGTTCTGAGCATTGTCCTCCCAAAAATGTTTCAATTTCGGCATTATATTCTCGATGCGGCCAGTTCGCTGTGGAATCGAATACTGCGGCCGGTAGACCGTAAATCAGCTTTATTCGTAGACAAGATTGGCACCCTCTCTGCAAGCATGGTAGAGCGGAAGAATGTTGGCTTGGGTCAGTGTAAGAGATTGATACCGGTCGACGTTTGACCACACCCCTAATTTATGAGATGGAATGGCGGTTAGGGTCTACCAACATAAGTCGTTCCAGTGCGCAAATGCGGCCTGCTTAATAATAATATGCCGCCCCCTCTCCTGCACAAGTCTCCTACTTCTGTCCTAATCCTCGTAATTAGAATGAGGGGTAGAGATATTATTATTATATTTTAGCACTACGCTAACAACAACCTCCACGAGGAGAGGATTAGCATCCTCTATGGTAGAATGGAAGAATGTTGACTTCGGTCAATGTGAAAGATTGATACCAGTAGACGTTTGACCACTCCCCTAACTAATGAAGTTTTCCAGGTTTCCCTGATTCCTGAACTGAATGGTGGTTAGAGCCTTCCAAAGTAACTCGTTCCTGGGCGCAAATACGGCCTGTTAAATAATAATATGCCGTCCCTCTCCCGCACAAGTCTTCAACTTCTCGGTTTTCTTCCGTGATTAAAATGAGGGGGAGTGATATTATCTTTTTTTGTGCATCTCTATATACGATTCTTTGTCCTTGAAACACCAGACACAATATTTTTTTATTTACATTTGGTAAACTACTCAAATACCTAAACGGTACTCAAATAAATATGGCACATGTAAATGATTTCAGACAACTGTTATCCAAAACCAGAATATGAATATAAAATTAATTTTTATTTTAAAATAATTTTAGTTGTTTACATTAGCAGTATAAATTAATATATTCGAATTAAAATTGTATAAAGATTTAACAAATATCTACCGTTAAAAATATTATATGTATTTTTAAAAAGTCGCTAATCATATTTTATAAGCTCTTAATGAAGATTAGATGTTTCTAATGCGAAAATATTCATTTTATACGGGTTAA
Source organism: Monochamus alternatus (assembly GCA_037114965.1). Classification (NCBI taxonomy): domain Eukaryota; kingdom Metazoa; phylum Arthropoda; class Insecta; order Coleoptera; family Cerambycidae; genus Monochamus; species Monochamus alternatus. The sequence goes on along the minus strand of CM073426.1, from coordinate 112,437,174 downwards.
TGTGTAGGTTTACTTATACTTAACGACGTTATCTAACATTGGAAAGTATAAATATATACAGGATGGTGCCAATTATCATATAATGTAATTGTTTATTGATATAATAATGGTGTTCCGTACTGATCTTATCACATGTTGTAATGAACATTCATATTTTGGAGGTCATACGGAATTGCCACACATGACACACAATAATATTCATTTAATATTTAGCTTCTAAATTTTGTTTATTTTATTCGATAAACTATACATACAGTGTGTAAAAGTCAAGTACGCTAACTTTTTTATTATTGGAACTACGCTGTCGGTAGATATGTGCAATTTGTTCTGGTGATGACGGTCGTTCAAAATTGCTATTGAACACCACGTTTGCGGAATATTTACAACAGAATATTTTTTAATAGAAACGAGTATATTTTTACATTATTGGGTTTAAGCATTAAAAACTGAATAAAAATGCACATTTCAAATTTTTTTTTCCTAAAATTCAAATCACAATAGATCCAAAAATGAAAGAAATAATTAACACTGATGTTAAAATATTATCTAAAATTAATGAATTAAAAAAATAATATAGCTACTCTAAAGAATATTTAAACATCATTATTTACTACAAAACTTATACTGAATAAACAAAATAGTTTTAGTCAGAGGCGTCCCAAATTGGGATATTTTTAGTTAAATTTTGCCCCTTTTTTATTTATATTTGAATATTATCTATATCTAACAACCTTTTTTCTGGTTTGCTATAAGATGGTGAAATAAATCACTCTTCTATGTTTATTTTCCAAATTTTCATATACTTTTAAAGTTCTTAAATGAAGTGAAATCTAAGGCAATTTTGTGTATTCTAAATGTTTTTTGTTCTATTAAAATTTTTATATTATTTATTTTTTTTAACTATGAAAAATGCGATATCATCAACCTCTGAGCTTTTGAGCAATATATTCGTAGTACGCTGCTGTCATAAAAAAAAAACTTTCCGGTAAATGTCAAAAAATTACAATAACATTTAAGTTTTAAACACAATACATAATATAAATACATACGTTAATTTTTTTATTTTAGATTTTTAAAGATGTCTGGAACAAAAATAACTAAAAATCGTCATATAAAATTAGCTCATTCGAAGGTCAAACTGTCTAGGGTTCTAGTGAGATAAGTTACAGTTACTGATAAAAGTTTATAATAATTTTTTCCAACACATCATAAATATGTCAATTTTGATGAGTTAAATGTAAAAAGTAGGTTATTTTTAACATAACGCAAAACAATGTTTTTTGTCCAGCTGTCAAAAAGACGACATTTTAATCGCTATAGATGCGAATTAACTATTTTTTAACGATGATGAAGAAGAGCACGCTATCCTGGAAAAATTGAAGCAAAGACACCCGATCGTGAAAAAAAATTTGTTTTCACAGGTCGGGTAATTTTTCCACGATCGTGTCATTTTTGACATTGACATTAACTTCCGATAGAAAAATATTGCATAATAATCAACCAACAATGGCAAATACTTTGGAGAGTTGATAAAAAAATATTGTTTATAATTTCGTGCTCAAAGTTTTTTTTTATGGCGCTTTCGAATGATTTTTTGTCTCGACCTACGGTCTGGACTAAAAATTACCATTCTCACGTCATTAAAAAACACTAACTGACTTAATATAAAAAATTTATCAATCAATTGCAATACATTGCGATTGACTGAAATAATTTTGCATAATGTCAGTGTTACTGTCAATAACAATAAAAATGTAATGTTTACTCAAATATGTATTTACAACAATTATTTTTGTACCAGTTTTTATAAATTTGTTTACGCTGTTCTAATTAATTTATTTGTCTTTGGAATTTTGTATTTTCAACTAATGTCATGAGCTTGAGCCCCAAGCAAACACTGTCACTTTCAATTATTACTCACTGTATTACATTAGTTTCTTTATTAAAATCGTAAATACATTTAAAACCTCTAATTATAATTGTTTTCCTGCAAAATCTGTATCTGAAATATCAACCAATCTCACGGATGTTATCTTACGAAATGTTTAATCTGCAAATCATCTCGTAATTTAAAATGAGATTAAAATTTACAGAGTTCTATCACTTATGTCGTTTGACGCAAACGTAATTTTATCACGCCTGAACTCTTAATTTTAACAAAATTTAAGTGGAGTCTCTAAGTGGTCTATTCGAATTTTAACCAGATATAAATCAGTACTATATAGGTACTATAAATAAACATGTCCAGTTACTAGCAAAAAAATAAATTTTATCACCAATGATAATCTATAAAAATTGCCACCTTTTTTTCGTCATTCTCGAGATAAGAAGACAGTTGTAAGCGAAAAATTGAACAGAAGATTATTTCCAAATCGTATTGACTCTGCCTTTATTAGACAGAGTGTGCAAAAATTCAATGTATGTCAGAAATTCTGGAAAATAGGATTTATGCAAGATAGGTTGGGTTAGCTACCAATCTCGCTAGAAAAAAAGGTTAACAAAAACGTCACTAGTGTTGACAATATTGTTTTGCTTTTTCTTGGTCCTGTTTTGGTCTTGCAAGATAGCTTGAATTGCAGGACAAGACCTACGGCAAGAACTGCAAATATTTAAGGACGCCGTATTCTTGAAATAGTGTTTTCTACAAATACAAGTAATTTTAGACATTTAAGAACAGAATAATATAGAGTTTAGCAAATAACAAGAATGCTATCTCATGCCACCTGCGAATATTCAAAGGTGCCGATGTAAAATCAATATATAACGTCAGAAAGCGATCTATCCAACAAACTTTTAGGTACTGAAATCTTCCAAAATACGTGTTTTTTTTTAAATTTAACTATAGATGTAAACATTATTGTGACATAAACTTACATACTTCTGCATATAAGATTGTTCACTTTTGTTTATAAGTATGTGAAAATAATTGTTAAAATATGGGGTTAGAATAGCGAAATAATGCGTGTCATACAAATACATTTTAAAAGTTATTATATTATTTAAATAGAATTTAAATAGTAAAAGTGGATAAACAAAACATCAGTAATTTTATTTGTGGTATTACTTTTTCGAGATTCCAATACCTAAAAAATACCACAAATTTAATGATTTTACGGCGACCTTAAGTAAAAATAAATATTGCATGTCTATTGTAAGTAGGTATAAACTTTATTTAAACTAACAAACTAACTCTAGAAATGGCTAAGGCGACAAGACCATTTGCTCAGTGACATGTTGATGTCAGTATTAATTTATATATTTTTTTCCTACATTATTTGCTTTATTAACTTCTTTCAGCTTTCTTTATTATTATTATTATTATTATTATTTTTAAATTTGTTTGTTTTATTACATTTTTTTATTTGTTTTTTTTTTTTCATTTTTTTTTTCAAATTTTGTAGAGGCGAACACAGGGATACCTTACGCCCAGGGTTTCATCATGGCGATTTAATTTACAAACATTACAAAACCACAGATTAGTGAGTTATTTATACAATAGGGATGACGAACGATTTCTTATATCTATAGTTAATTAAAAATTTTTTAAATATTTTAACAAACATTATAGGTACTTAAGTAATCTAAATTTTTATTTAGTTATATATTTATAAATATCTAAATTCTATAATCACCTAGTGATTACAGTGACTGTAGGATAAAAGATTTTTCAATATTTAAATTATTCCACCGATCAAATAACGTTTTTATAGATGCTGCCTTGTTTCTGCATTCCAATACTTTATTTAAAAGACATCCAGTATATACAATTATTTTTAAAATCAAAATTTATTGAGTCCAGTTCTGCTGAACTTAACTAATTATACGTTCACTACCACTTCTATGCTTAATAACGTTTACCAATCCACTACTGTCGACGATATGGCCATATCAATAACGTATGAGCTCCGAGCTGGACCATAGTCGACCGAGAATAACAACCACTGTTATCAAATTAATAATAAAGATCAATATTTCTCATTTGTAGACTTTTTCAAAATTTGACATATTGGCTAAACGTCGCCATACAGATCTACATCTACTATTTTTTTAATGGACCCCTTTAATATCCTTCAAGAGATGTGAAAAATTTGACTTTATCGATTAGAGGTTTGAGATCCTCCCACTACAAATGGACAATGTTAATAAGATTTTGAAGAGTGGTGAATATAGCCTTTATTGTCTATCGTGCATATTAATTTACTTTGTACATCTTACGCAAAACCAATGAAAAGACATGAACTGATACTGTAATAAATAAAATATACAGGGCATTCGACTGAGACGTAACGTGACATTTAGCTGTTCCAAAATAACTTTTGAAGGTGCACTTTTTTGTCATTTCTTAGAATAAAGCGGAAATGAAGAGTAATTTGTGTGACTGCACATAAAATCCGTTTTAAATTGATTTTAACTTTTACACAATGTCATATTCTAAGTAATAGCTTACATTATACAATCGTATTCAAATGCATGCTTTATTGCACGTACTTACATTAGAACTATATTATTACCTCAGATTTGTAATTCCATATCACTACATTTACTATTAAAAACTACTGATACAATACTCTCGATGACATTAAGATTACAATTTTTTAAATGTTACGAATATTTAGTTGAAACTTTTCCATCTTATTTTAAAAATATTTTTTTACATGAAATCATACTCATACTTTTATGCTAAAGAAATTATATTATTTCGTTATTGCTTCTTCAAGTATCATCTATATTTTGTTCCTAAATAGCATAGAATAACAGAAGCCTTTCTATCTTATCTTTCGTGTTATATGTGAGCTTCCTAGAAATTCAATAAAAGTTTAATTAAAGTAAATACCCATATCAGGACCATTCTAAGGTCAATATTACCTTACTATGTTTCTTTTATTACATTTTCTGAATGATATTGTAATTTTAGTGCAGTCTGGAAAAAATATAATTTTCTGACGCCTCTAAAGCTTTTAAAATAATTGGACTCTCATAAACCGCTGTGTGACATCACTGCTTCCTATGCCCTTGCGTGCGGAGTTGAGCTCGCTACCGTTTAATTGCATTTAGAATATAAAGCATAGGAGGACCATCAGTGCTACTAAGATTGCGGTTTTTATTTCAATTATGGAAAATGTATGTGTTATGAAAGACATTAAAACAAAACAATCAAACTTTAGATATTGTATTGTACTAAAATGACCCTGTACATCGCGAAACTTGTAGCAAAAACAATAAAGCGACATATTTCTTGGACCCAAAACAAATAAATGTCTGTTGTATAAGATTTATAATAAAATCAGTTTAATGATAATATGATAAGAATTTATTTTTGATTTTTAGTTTAGTTAAGTTAGTAAGCGGAATTTATACCTGAAAAAGCTATAGTTGCCAACGGTGCCACCGAACATATACCGATTGAGGGCTTTGTTAGCTATTGTTCGTCTCAGTTATACTTATAATCGGCAGAAATGCATGTATACGCGAGATGTAAGTGCCTACATCTAATGGTCACTGGTTACTCAATGCTGGGCTCTTCTATAATTTATGTGAATCATTTTAACAGTTGTTAAAACTCAATACTCGTGGTATATGTACTCGTACCTTTATTGAAATATTAATCATAAATTGCGTTGAATAAATTAAGTTATGAAAAAAATATTCTATAAATTTGGTACAAAACTTTTCAAAATTTTGAAAAATCGTTTGTTACAAAACTAATGAAAATAAATGTATAATTAATTTAATGTAATATTAAATAAGTAATTGGCACAATTACAATTTATAGAATTCTGTAACGATGTGGTTTAAAATCTTTCAATTGTTTTAAAAAATGCTACAATATCAACTAAAGGATTTTTCTTAGTGTAATCAGTGCAATAAACCTATGTATGAATAACTTTTCCTGTATAGAGGAGTAGCAATTAAAAGTATTCTTTTAATGAAATAACATATATTTTTTTGGAAGAACATGACAGAAGATAAAAAAAATTGTAGAAAACTAAATTATTCGAAATTGATTTTTATATTTTAAACACTTTTCTTTTATGGTTTCAACCCTGGCTTCTGTAAATATTAAGAAAGTCAGTGATAGGTATATCTGTGGCTGGTGTAAAAATAAATGATTAATTATTCCACGCCATTTCAAAACATAGTATGTGTCAGTTTTTTTAAAAATGAAAAAAATAAATTGATCCTTGGCATTCTGATTTTGATAAACATGTCAAAATCTATTTTTTATGTTTCTTAAGGGTATCGCTTTCATACGTAAAATTTTCAACGAATTTGTAGCTGTTTGTTGATACAGTAAAAAAAAATCTGACTAAGTTAGAAATAATATCTCTTCACTATGTTAATTTTACAGGTGTTTTCCAGTGTGTATAACAGTTTCCAGGCTGACAAGTCATTTAGAATAAGAAAACAAATCATTATTCTCACCTGTTATATTTTATCGTAAAATCTCATGAATTTTACACAACTGGACATTGCGGAAATTGTGTACATTATAAACATTGTCAAACCCCTCAGAATTCTTTTAAAAAACTAGTAACACTTGAATTGGTGTAAATTATTAAGTAAGTATTTTCACGGTGTATGGGTACATAGTGACAACGTAGAATTTACGGTCTTTCATGTTTTCTAACGCATTTTCTCCCCAAAAGTTAAAGAGAATTATTAATTAAGAACCTCTACCTACTGGGCTGTTTTTTTGTGCAGATCTCTTCCCCATGTCTCTCAAAAGCTAACTGTTTCAAAATCGCTCGATAAAAATTTATCAAGAAAGTATTTTCCTAACGCGAGTATAAATCTCATCCGGACTGATAAACCGGGAGATATTTTATATAACGGAGGAAATGTAATATCGACTGCATGTACGTGTGGTACACAGACACATTTATTTTTCCCGAATCATCGTTGGACCAAATACCGATCGGAAATTTATCTCGCCGAGATACCTATCCGGAAAAAGCGGCTTCCATTCATCATTCGTAGAAACACGGGTGCGAATTCAGCTCTGAAGTTTTCCACGAGGCCCGCAAAAACTGACCCAGAACTCAGTGGCGTTCCAGAATTTTTCATGATTTCATATACAGTGAAATATCTGGTAACGGGCACCATTAATAAACGGCCACCTTTTTTGAACAGACAATTGCCAGGAACCAATATAATATAGTAATAATTCCTTTAATGTATTAAAAACTGGAGGTTAACCTTGCTCCCACACTACTGTCTGAGAACTGGAGACTGATTTTATTTGCGAGTAGTGTTGGGATCATTCGAGTGAAAAATAACTGATTATTCGGTTATTGCAATAACCGAAATCACTCGGTTATTATTTATATGAGTAACGAATTATTTATTTGATTTTTTTTCCACTGTTCACTAGGGTGCCACCTTTTCATATGCGCAAGTAGGATATTCTTATTATTCTTTTAAATTCTCAAGTTAAGGACATTCTTTTTACGTTGTATATGAACTATTTTTTTACATATTTCGCCTTTGTGTCTCGACAATTCTATTTTAATGCGAATTTAATCATGTCCTCTGAGTAAGGACATTTCTACTTTCTAGTAAAAATAAGGACGAAAGGACAGAGGCTGCAGTACTGTCTGTACGGACTGTCCTTCCGAAATAAGGACAGATAGTTGCGGCAAGAATTCAGACGACTTACATATTATATCACGGCTGATGTGACGCAATTGTCAACATAATTTTCGATATTTAGTTGAGTTTGTGCAATTTAGTGCAATATATAGTGCAAACATTTAATGTAGTACCTATATAGTTATTTCTTATTCTCAGTTGCAGTTTTGTTAAATATTTTCATGAAAATATAATGAATTATTCATTTGTTTGTATGACGTAAGTCGTCGGACGTCTTGCCGTAACTATAACAAACGAAGAAAAACTGTCGTAGCCATAGATAAAAAAAATTGTATTGACGGAAAGCAGGACAGTCATAAAATAATTTTAGAAAAAAAAAAAAGAAATTTTTTTTTATGTAAATGCAACTTATATTGTTATATATCGAAGATTTGTATTGTTTATTTTAAATATAAAATTTACCAATACGAAAAGTATATATTTATGTATTTAAAATAAAACATTTACAATTGGTTTTTGATATTATTTAAATATTCAATATTCGGTTATTGAAATACCTCGGTTTCTCCCAACACTATTTGCGAGGTATTTTGAAGATGTCCATTTCGCACCTTCCTAATAAGTTCTTCTGAGGTTCCTCCTGCGCGACCGTCAAACAGAAGCGAAACATCAGAAATAATTTTTGTACTACGTTTTCCGGGACATTCATAATGTCGATATTGTGTCGTTCATGACCTACCCACGTCTTTCCACGAGGATATAGCTTCAAATGTTAACATTTCAGAAGTTTTATTTATTTTGTGGAGAACTGCACACAAAAGATTGATATATTTCTTTATTGAATATTTCCATGAAAAATATATATTTTACAAATAGATGTATTTCTGAGACATAGTATTTTGCAAAACAAAACTCAAATTATGTACTTTTCTGATTTATTTATTGAAATCTTCAGGTAACAAAATTTTATTTAATAATGTACTTGCCTTTTTGAGATCTTTATATCTACACATAATGTTTAACAAAATTAGACAAGTCTCTTAAAGTAACAAATGCAGGTGTCATTATCATTGTCGTAGGTAAATTAGGTGGTGAGAAAGTCGAACCCAGTTTAAAATACAAAATTACATTTTGTGTAACAAAATAGCAACAAAAAAGTAACAAGATTTCTAAAAGTATTTTCGCAGTCTGCTAAAAGTGTTTACTTACTAAATCTACATGCATTAATTTCTAAACTAGTTTTTTTTTAAGTTATAGTACAATTGAGTGCATAACTGCAACTCGGAAAATGAAAATATAACTTAATTTTTAATTTCTGAATATTCCTGCATAGGTATAAAATATTTATGTAGTAACACAATTATCTTTTATCTAGACATTAAATAAAAGATAAACCAGAATTTAAAATATCAAGAAAGGTGATTCATTAAATTATGATCTATATAAAATAAAAGATAATTGTACATTATCTAAATAATGCGTCTAATAAAATCACATAAATAATATTATGGTTATCTTTATCATCGAAGAAACTTACGATCGCAATTCTTTTTGAAGTGGAAGAAAATCTGAATCATTCACTGGTGTGAACTCATATAATATTCCTTTTACAAACGGTTATTTTGCATACTTTACTCAGAAAATAGTAAAAATAAGTATACTCGCGTCAAGAATTCAGACGTCTTACGTCATGACTGACGTTAGCTAATTGTTTTTATTGTCAACGTAATTTTCGGTATTTGATCGCATTAAAAACAATTACTTTTTGCAATTTAGTGCAATATATAATGCAAACTTTTATTGTAGTATATAGTTTTATTACTCTCAGTTGCAGTTTTTTAAATATTTTGATGAAAATATAAGGAATTATTCATTTGTTCGAATGACGTAAGTCGTCTGAATTCTTGTCGCGAGTATATAATGAATTCTATTAATATTCATTGATTCCAATACTATGTATGTCCTGAATATGTAATATGTATTTATTGTAATTTTTTGTATGTAAGTAATTTTTCCTTTTTGTAATGTCTCAAATAGAACATACTTAAAGAGGAATGTAAGGAGTATGATGAAAGAAAATATGCCATACTTAAATAATCTGTTTATCACATACATTTTGTATTCTATACTTGAAACTATTTGGTTCGAGAAGATATATTTTTTTAATACGGAATCTATTCTATTATGTTGGAAGTCACTTCAAAATATATTGAAAAATAAAACACCATTGTGGATCAATGTGATTTTAATACTTAATATAGAACTAGAATTGTAAAAAAATTACATCTAAGCAAAATTAATTTCATTACAAAAGTAATAAATAAAGGAATGCTTACATCATACATATTTTTGTACCTATTTTCTGTAAAACTATTTTTGCCGGTACACTTCGTATACTTTTCTTTAAATTCCCTAAAATTCATGCAGGCAATTTTTAGGTATATGTACTTAAATAACTATTCTTTCAAACATAACTCCAGGAAAAAAAACTACTCTGCGGACTAAGCCCCGACCAGCATTAAATTACACTTGAAAAACCTATAGCAAAAAACCAAAATCATTCGTCAGCGGTCCACCGGACATAAACCGGTTTCGAGCTTATTAGCTTTTATCAATATGTCTTAAGTGAGGTAATCGACGAAGAATCTTGGCTGTTTATATCTGTCAAGCCCGACAGAAGGGACCCAGACTATGCGAAATATACGCTACATTTAGTGGTCATTAACTACTTTATACTGGACCTGACATTCTTCTTTTACATTTCATATTTATTAGCTAAAAGCAACTCACATTTTCTTGTTTTAAATATACAATATTCCGTTAGTTCTAAAGATAGGGTCTGCAATTCTATGATTAATAATAACCACATAATGGTTATAATTAAGTAGGTACTTAATAAATTTACCGTGCGCGTGTTATTACGTTGTATTTAGTTATAAGTGAATACAGGGTGAATCTTAAATAAGTACAAATATTTTAACTGCTGGTGTAGTTCGTCATTTAAATCAGTCTAGTGAAAGCCATTTTTAAAAATTTCTAATATTTACGGAGATATTAATTTTTTAAAAAAATACCCACATTTTGAGGACCGCTGGCTGATTTTTCATCCAACAACGTAATGAAACATATGATTTGTTGCGAGGTTGCCATATCTCATCCAATATAAATATTACGTTTCCTTTAACGTAATAGTTCTATTTTAAAAATACTTGTTTTAAGCATAAGTACAGTAAAATTGGGTATGTAGTATGATACGCAGCAATATTAACATAAATTTTAACATCTGAACTAACCTTACTATACTTCAACGATTAAAAATGAATTTCCGCAAGTTCAATACTACCGTAAAATATTTAGGAAGATATTACGTGATATTACTATGTCCAATGTTCAAAAATTATACATAAACGTGCACACAAGCTTACCTGTTTGTTAAAAAATTAACTATTTAATCAGTAATCCACATTTCACAAGTTAAACGTCATTGTACACTGTTAGAAAGGGACACAAAACACAATTTCCTTAAGTTATTTTATGAAGAATAACGAAAAACTATGCACGCGTTTTTTATTTAAAATGGAAAAAATGTCAACTTTTAGCAAATTTTATTGCTATTTTCATGCATTATGTGGGGTTAACAAGTTTGACTTGGGTTTCCGATAATCTGTCATGACAGTCAATGACAGTTTGATAATAAAAAATAATATAAAATGTTACACTTGACAAAATTCGCTAAAACTTGAGATTTTTTCTTCCTTGAAGCAAAGACATTTGTGTAATACTGGCAACACTGTGAACCACACGTTCAGTCTGCAGCACTATGACTCATAAAAGTATGAAGGGTCGGTCTAGGCCAGCGGTCCTCAACAAGTTTTCTACTGAAAAATTACGAAATTTATTTAAAATTTTACTTTTTTATTTCTGATTTTTTTTTGTAAAAAAACTATTAATTATGTGTTCTACACTCAAAACTATACTGCTGGTTAAAATATTTGTACTTATTTAAGATTCACCCTGTATATGAACCTATTCAAATTTAATACCTAATTGTTAGGTAGGTACTTAAATGTCAATTAAATATTTCAAAAAGAATGTTCTGCTGACTTAAGTAATTTAATATTCACTTGTGGCACTGACTATTTAGGAAAAACAGAAATTATTAAACTATTAGTATTAAATTTACCATTAATATTAAATATTTTAAAAATATCACTCAAACATATTGTTTGTCTTTTACATGTATTTATCAAAGAAAAACTGAAAACTTCGTATGAATTGCAATCTTTGTGTATTTAGTTTTACATTTACTAAGTTGCAGTTAAAGTTATTTATACCACTAACACAAATAGTTTACCCCTTATAATTAAATTTTACTTTATTACAAGAAAAACGACCCGTTTCCCGAGAGCATATTCCTAACTGCTAAATGAAAACTCTGGTTTAACGGCATTAAAAATGTATGCAATGTAAATTACTTAAAAGTGGCGTTACTTCGTTGCTTGCTAAAGTGTTTTATACATTAAGTAGAGTGAGTTTGACTTTATTTACTCAGGTGTGCAATTTTCTTCTATAAAATATTCACTTAGTGGATGACTTACCTAAGCTCTATTTCTAACTTCCAGCTAACATGTCTTGTTAAGAATAATTTAATATATTTTGCTAAAAATTTTCATATTGTAATTATTTGTAAGCATCTTTCAAATGTTTACTAGAATATGCCTTTATTTTGCTTAACTAACTTTTTTATTCTGACCAACGGTATTAAGGTTATGACACTAAACAGATTTTGAAAATGTGACAACGTCGCACACCTACCATATCAGGTGTTTCTACAGAATGATGATAAGTCCCTCTAAATATACTTAACGTGAATTGTTTTCTTAGAGCTATTTTCACAACATACAAAACTTGTTGCTTGACGAAAAAGTTCACCGTACAAACATCTCGTAGCCAGGGAATTTTGTCCAGTCTCACTAAATTAACATATCATGCAGCTCATGGTTATTCAAATTTATCATTTTTGTTTATGTACGCTCACAAATATCAAACAAATACTAGGTACAAAATAACGAAACGAAGAAAAGCATGTACGATACAGAACTAATTTGAGATTATCAGCTAAATGATGGGTAATAGGTTGCAGTTTTGTCGCACGTTACAGTACGTTACAGTTTGTTGGATATTTAGGAAAGTCTCATTCATTCATTCATTGATACTTGATACAAAATACAGATTACAAACAAATTACATTAAAATGATTTTTTACTTAGTCTTAATTGTGCCTTAGTTTGTAATTTTATAACATAATTTTGCATTTTAGAGTAGTTGTAATTTTATTTTTTAATTATATTTACAGAAAACTATTCGTTTTAGACATTAGTAAAAGTTTTATATTTATTTGGACAGATACAGAAGCCTTTTGAGTATTGGCACTCATATTCTGGACATCCTGCATAAACGAACTGGTAGAAATAAATAATACAACAAAAAATTGTAAGTAAAGTAGGTACGTCTATATTTTTACTTTATTCATAAAATAATAATAATCAAAGAGAAAAAAAGAAAAAATAATAAATATTTGATAAATTTAAACAATAAGAAATATGGAATGAAACATTACTTCATATTTTGAAACCATAAATAATTGAACATAATAAGCCTTTTAGTGGCGTCAAATGGTAAAAGTTCATGCAAATTCAGAATTTAATTTATTGCCCACAGTATGGAGTAAGAATGTGATGAATAAGATTTTCTATTAATATTTATATAATGTTGACTGGCCGCAGAAGCAGCTTTGTCAAATCGTTTTACTGGATTAATCCAATCGCACAACTAATATTATAAAAAATAGGCGACACATGTTATTAAACCAGATAAATATTTACTAAATTAAGTAATGGTTTACTATAGTGCAAAATACGTAAACATTTATAATAATTATATTATTTACCATAGTTTATTTCTAATGGAATGTTTCCCAGAAACATATGAAACACTGATTATTTTTTTAATGACAAGTTATTTGAATAAATCAGTGAATAATATTTCTTCCATTAATAGCTACATAACTCTATATAGGCAGTTTTTTTACTTATTATTTAGCTTCCACAAATTGCTAGACATAAAATATATAATTTTTTCTCGGAAACTGCCTTACCTTTAACTAAAAAATAGTAATATGACCTTAAATACGTTACATGTTTATTTATAGAGACTACCTTAAAACCATCTATTTCATTTCCACACTGGTTAAACACTGGTTTAGAAAAAAAATACCTCTCTAATGACCAACCAGTTTGTAATTAGTCGCCAATCAGGTTCTCGATTCCCATGGTAGCCATCAATATAAAGTTGACATTTTCTGTGCTTAAGTTATGTTAAAACAGCTTTAACAATTTTGTACTTGTATAGGTATTTTACTTGTAAACCACTGGAGGCGTAATCGTTTCTTTGATTTCCAATAGTTACAATTTGATATTGGATCTATTTTTGTTTTTGTCATTCTCTCACATCACAGATATTTAGTTATCATGAGTAAAATAAAACACCTTATCACTATTATATAATATATGACAATTTGATTGACAACTCAATACAAATAGATGATAGCACAAAACAATAAAGTAATAAACGTGAACGTAAGATATTCTGCGATCGTCACAATTCGTCGATAGGAATTACAGTGCCTGGACCATATTACGATGTCTAAGAGTTGTCATCATCTGAAAAAGATGAATCCTACGCAATTTTGAACAATTTACATCTCTGTGACATAGTCGCTGACTGTGGTCAAATCATTGGAATTATGTCGGTAAATTTGAAACTGTATATACATAAGTCGGTTGTATCAAAGTACCGTCACTTGATCGCTTTGCTGTGACAGGTATTTATAAAAATAGCAAAATGTAGAGGGTCACCATTTTGCTTCCCATTGCCGGCCCCATAATCGTGCAATGCTTAGACTACTCCCTGGACCAAAGACAACACTTAGACACCAACATTTTTTAAATTAAATTACCGGCTGCTAACATGTGTTGCTGTGGTTTTTAGGCTTTCACAGCTATTAGTTGATATGTAGTGATTTTCCACGTTGTTATGTCGTCATCTCGGTAACTGGTCGCTGCCAGTAACAAAATTAAATTACATATCTCTAGCTTTAGCTGAGATTCTTTGACCTGCTCTGGTTGTTCTCGGCCTAGGCTCTATGGGGGACAGACCCGCTATCGATATCTCTGTGTCCGTCCATATATTGATTTCGCCTCCTGCCGTTGGTATTACGACTGTACGGTCGGAACCGTTCCTCGGTTAATGGTCTTCCGGGACGATGGTAGTAGGGGTCTACCGAGGTCAAAGAAAAAGCTTTGTATATGTACTTCTGTTACTGGCTGCGGCTAGTTACCGAGGTTATGGCATAGAAATCCGGAAAATCACTACATATCAAACATTTGTTATCGTTTATTAATTTCCAATATTATAACTAATTTTTATAATTTCTAAAAATGACCAATCAATGATTTTGAAAAGATGTACAGTTCAGTAAGTGAGAAAGTAAGCACAGCATTGTATACAATTTTGACATTATACAACTTTGGTGTGAAGAACATATAAGAAATCATACTCTAGTAGTACTGGAAACTTTTATTTCATGAAAATTGTAATATCAGTTGAAAATGTTTTCACGTAAATTAGTTCCCCTCTCTCTCTCTCTCTCTCTCTCTCTCTCTTTGCACTCTCAGTAATGTATTTAGGGTATTTGGATTTAGCGTTAGAAGAGTAGACCGGAACTATATAGCTGTTGTGATGCATATTTGGTGCAAGCAGATTGTAGATTGTAAATGTAAGTCCATATGGCCTTCAGTATCCTAGCCTCCTCACCTAGCCTTAACCTTCTAATTAGGTTTCACACCTTTGACAGTCCATTATTATTCATACGTTTTCTGATTCTGTCAAGCCCAGTTAGCAACCCTACTGTTATCCTCACTGATCTTCGGGTCTAGTATAGTAGACTTGTCTCTATCCAAGGGTTTCTTGCCACCGTTTTTGAGCCTTATCCCATCAACCTTCGCATTGTTCTGATGTACCTCATGCCCCAGTATTTAAGCTAAGCTCATATCGTTTTTACTCTTCAATCATACCAATCAACTTCATATCAGTCTGGATTTGATCCAATATGAGACGATTGAGTAAATAGTATAGAAAGAAAATAATAAATCGGTAGTTTTGTCAATCCTTTTTGTCGGGTACGTAATGGAATCACATTTGCCTGGAAACATGTGTTCCTAGAAGGGGAATAGAACCTTTATCTTAAATATTGCAATTCCTACTCCTGTATCTTCCTTTAAGCTTTCCGCATACCAGCTTGATGACTATTCACTTAGGGAGACCCCATGGACACAAGTTTTCCGTATACAGTCTAATTTCAATTATTTTTGTATTACTCTGAAGTTATTAACATGAGATTTATCCGCATATAGAGTTATATCTGGAGAGGAAAAAGCGGATGTATCAAAAATGTAGATGGAGGTTACGCCACTGAGGCTGATGTTCCAACGCCAGTAAATTACGATGTTTTCCACAAAAGTTGGCTGAACATTTCAGGAATAATTTCAGAGAATCTGAACTGGGAGGATCCCCAGCGCGCGACGTCCTTTATCCTTGACACTGAACCCTCGAGCAATAGTGCGAGTTGAAATTTATAGCAAGTTGTTTCGTTGTTACGTAACCGGGTCGTTATCGTTGGTTTTTATCTGTAATTTTCTCTATCGCGCTCGTTGGAATACCGTAATCCCATGCACCAATTACCGAGAGGAGAATTTATAGAACACGACGTATAAACTGAAGTTGGAATTGATAACGTATTGGGTAAGATGATTTATCGATGTTGACATAAACTCCAAGACAAATGTTAGAGGTAAATAAAGTACAGGTATATTTTACAAATGCATGGGATGCCATATCAAATGTTGTTTACAAATCGATATGTACCCTATATCATTTCGTAAACAGGTGAAATAAAAAAGTAGTCTTCATTAATAACATCTCAGTTTCGCAAACTTTTCGAACTAATTAATAGCTTCAAATTTCGTTGTGATATTAGAATACTGAGTGTTCCTCATAAGAATCGGCACATAGCAGGTAGGGGGTCTCAAAATATTGTAATTTAACCTATATATGTGAAATTGCACACAGGCGGAGTTACAAGCCTTCAAAGTGGGGGCAAATATTTCGAAAAAATAGTACCCATCTCTGAATTACTTTCTTGGAATTACGAAATTTGGTACATGACTTACGTTTATTATTGGTCTTCTTTGACTATGAGTTCAGGTAAATTGAAATCCTACAAGGTGTTCATTGAAGGTGAGTCACACCTAAAATTATACCATTTCCATTGATCGAATTTAAAAAAAAAAAGTATCCCGCATAGAACTTAATTTAAACTTTGTTTTCCATTTTCTAATGTTGAAAGACGAGCTTGAGAGACAGGAAAGTTTCAATAATATCCTAGAACGTCGTAGTGTAATAAGAGTACAAGATGAAGAAAATATTTTGCAAGCGGTTGCAGATGAATCTCAAATAAGTAATAAAAGTTTTTTTACTGTTTTTAAAAGGTATTTTAAGCTAATATAAATCAAATCTCCTACAATTCCTATCAATGAAGTCATATGTATGTTTTCTGATAGCAAACATCTAGGTATGCTAATGAACAATTCCACAGACAAAGGTATTCAATAATTATCTAAAGAAAATAATCTAATTTACTAACCTGCTAATGAATGACTCTATAAATATCTAACTTCACTTTTTGGCAGTGGGAACATGACAAATTCAACCACAATAGATGAGATCTGACATATTTCTGCATTTTTAGGATTGTTTCCTCAGGTGGTCTCCTTTAAATTAAATCAAATATCTAACTATAAAAATTATTATAAAAATTTAAATTATTTGAAGTTAAATGTCGACGATGACAAAAAGTGACATCCTGTCAATGAATTAAATATGACAATACCTACTTGAAAAATGTTCACCTTTTATGTAAAAGTTTTTATATATTTTTAGGTATTAATAATAAGGAATATATGAGTAGATATTGTGGGTGTAATTCAACGCAGGTTGGGGATTTTGTCCACTGAGTAGTTAGTTTCACACAATATTATTAATACCTAAAAATATATAAAAACTTTTACAAAAAAGTTGAACATTTTTCAAGTAGGTATTGTCATATTTAATTCATTGACAGGATGTCACTTTTTATCATTGTCGATATTTGACTTCAAATAATTTTAATTTTTATAATAATTTTTATAGTTAGATATTTGATTCAACTTAAAGGAGACCACCTGAAGAAGCAATCCTAAAAATGCAGAAATAGGTCAGATCTCATCTATTGTGCTTGAATTTGTCGTGTTCCCACTGCCAAAAAGTGAAGTTAGATATTTATAGAGTGTTTCATTAGCAGGTTAGTAAATTAGTTTATTTTCTTTAGATAATTATTGAATAGAGCTTTGTATGTGGAATTGTTCATTAGCATACCTAGATGTTTGGTATCAGACAACATACATATGACTTCATTGATAGCAATTGTAGGAGATTTGATTTATATTACCTTAAAATACCTTTCTAAAACAGTAAAAAATTTTTACAAAAGCTAATAATAAGGAATATATGGGTAGATATTGTGGGTGTAATTCAACTCAGGTTGGGGCTTTTGTCCACTGAGTAGTTAGTTTCACACAATATTATTAATACCTTAAAATATATAAAAACTTTTAATAAACGTTTATCTCTAGAGCTATTGCCTCAACATTTGGATCGACGAGTGATCTTTTACGAGTTTATCTTGCATCAGGATTTTAATTGTCACAAGAAAATTCTTTTCACTGATGAGAGAGGAATTGAAAATGTTCACAATTTTCATGAATATTCCGATGTAAACCTCTATGCAGTATCTCCATTTTAAGCATGAGTTTAAGATAAATGTTTAGCCCGGTATTATGATCTTTATTTGATTGGACCAGTTATTTTGTCAAATCGATTAAATGATAAAGTTATTTGGAATTTCTGCAAATTATTCCCCCTGATTTAATCGAAGATTTACCGTTGCAACTTAGACTAGAGTTATGGTTTACATATGATGGGGCACCGCCTCATTTTATTGCTACTGTTAGAGACTTTTTGAAATTTAAATTTCCAAATAATTGGTTAGGACGAGGAAATAATTGTCCTCAAAATTGGCCACCACGATCGCCAGACCTCAACAAATGTGATTATTTTCTTTGGGGAACCTTGAAGGATTTTGTTTATTCCTCGCCAATTGATACGTAAAAATAAATAGGATATGAGTGTATTTCCATTATGGAAAAATATCTAAATTAATGTTGGAATGTAGTTATTTTTAACGCTTTCGCGTCTAGTTAGCTAGGCTTTATCAAGTACTGTGGTGCTAATAATTCGAAATGCACCTAATTATGAAAGTAATCATATAATCATAATTTGGGCTAAATATTTAAATACGCATCATCTAAAAAATATGATATGATACTAGTCAAAGTGTAAAATAAGAAAAAAACGTAAAAAGGAATTTGTGGAAGAAATCCCTGGATAATGAAAATTATTTATATCGTAATAAAGATGCGATGATTGGCTCTTATAGCTTGTTTTCTAAACGCGTTTAGCCACAATCTAAAACACTGAACCCTTGTCTTCATATAGTGCTATTATAAAACGTCTGCAGGTATATGAAAACAACAACAGCATCTTTATATTTTGATCTTTAATGTTATTGAATACTTTTCAGCCTTCACTATTTCAGTAGCATAAATTAAAACAATACCATAACAGCGTGATTCAGATACCTGAAAATCTCTGTTGTGATAATGAATTGACTCAAAAAATGTAATCTGCTGTGTACACTACACTGAACAAGCTCACTAAACCTTTCGGAAGACGTCACAGTATTAAACCTAAAAATAAATGAAATTTCAATCTTTAAATAATCTTTGATGCATTCTGTGAACAAACAGTATTGGAAAAAACCATTCTTCTGTGCAATATACGCAAAAAACCGTGTCATTTTTTTGAATATCTCGGTAATTATTGAAGCCTGTCGGCCACGGTTGTGGTCGATTTGTTATAAATTAAATTGTTTACCAAATTCATTAAGGTCACTTCAGTGTAAGCGAATTCCCGTCTTTCGAACTCTTTCAATCTTTGATCGATATAACAAATTATGATCTCCTAATGGTTTGCATACATATGGATATTTAGTGTTAACGCTCATATTGTACACTTACCCATACTAACATACATACTAAATCAGAACTCTAGAAAAAGATTTTGTCAAAATTTAATTTGAAATTTTTATTACAAAAGGGGTAGCTCTCCAGAAGAACCTCCAATATGAAAATTGGTTTAAAATTATAACAATAATAAACACAAGTTACATACACTATCAAGACTACAGTAGGGCCGCTGCTATAATATACATACAGATGCACTGGATAACCTTAATGTCTTCATTCAAATTGATGAATAAGTTATTTTAACTTTTGTATTATTGCATTATCTAAATAGCATCATGCTACTCGATTGCAACATATTTAGCAATATTCAACAAATTATTCAAGAGTCGTTTAAACCTCTTTCAATATTCCTAGAAGTGGATATTACCGTTAGATATTAAATCTGAAATTTAAATATAAAAAATGTTAAATTAGTCATTAAACCATAAATAATTCGTTATTGAGAATTATTAGAATTTCTTAATTTATAGGTATACAGTTTAGGTTCTATGGGCGGAAATTTATATTAATGGGTCATGTATATCATTTCTGGAGTAGACCTAATTTGTCATGGTCCAGATGGGTCACGAATGGCATTTCTCAATTTAAAGTTGAGTAAATAAAATGCGTCATTATTTAACTTCTCTTGGGGGTAATTCATGCCCATCTGAGGGCCAGTGCTAGAATTATGACCAGAAAACCAATTAACCAAGACTTACTTATAGAACGATAATAAAATTTCATAAAATGTTCCACAGCCAACCTGTTGTCAATGCATTTTTGCATTAAAAATCTCATAAAAATTGGTGAAATCTTACATTGTGAGAAAACCTAGTAAAGGAATTGGCATCGAATTACAAAACCATACAATACCCTAACCATATATTCACTCATTAAATATCTGAAGTCAGTTTTCACCGAATTAATGATCTAATCTGAAAAATGATTATATAACTAACTGTTGTGATTAGGAACTTGCTCACAGGACTTGCATGAAGTTTGAATTTTTTAGTCCACTACATTAGGATTTATTTGTGTATGCCCAAAAGATCGTAAAATTGCCATTTTGCTACAACAATGAACATTTTTTAATCCACTATGCTCAAACCCAAAGGTTCTTTGCTTTGGAGTTCACAATTTGTTCATAGACGAAAACGAACGAAACAGCAGATAAATCCAAATCTCTATCTGTTTGCATCACAATAATTATATTTATTATTGATTAACAATAATATAATAATGCAACTGAGAACAATAACAAGCGATTTTTACGTCATAGTTTTTTTTAAATAAAATAGTGGCCATTCAACTCAATTTTCAATAGTTTCAATTGTTTTTTGTAATTTAGTGTTATATATAGTGCAAACATTTAGTGTAGTATATAGTTTTATTATTCTCAGTTACAGACTCTTAAATATTTTGATGAAAATATAATGAATTATTCATTTGTTCGTATGACATAAGTCGTCTAAACATAGCTTCCTGTGATCAAATAGAACCGATTTAGACACTCAGCTTAATCCAAAAATGCCCCGCTAAAATTAATTTCTCCATCATAATTTTCCGTCAAGCGTATCAGAATAGGACCAACATATGCGATAAAAATGAGTTACAAAAAACTGCCAAGAGCGTCTTCTATGAAATGCGGCACTACTTACCGCTTCGCAATGCTTGTGCTTATCTAAAAAATTTCAACTTGATTGGACGTTTCATTTCTTCTTCCATAACAAGTAAACAATTTTTTTTCTTTGAAGCCCCGTAACTTCTAAACGAGGCACTTTTGGACTGAGCTAAGTTTGTCTAAATTTGATCATAGGAAATTATGTTTAAGTTGGATCCTATTACTTTCCGGAGATCCTGTATAGTACCTATATGGTTAACTTGAGACCTTCGAGGTTAGTGTAGTCACAAATTTTATAATTTGCCATTAAACGTGTAACTTCTTATGTTAAGAATAAAATCAAGGCTTTGGAATCATAATCCATTAAGAAAAAAGAATACTATGGGTCCATTCTTCTTATGTTGTAGAGAATTCAAAGGAAACACCATTAAAACCTGAAAATCAACAAAAGCAATTACATTGCCTCCCCACCACATCAAACGGCAACCAGAATCTACCTGCGATGTCAAGTACTTCTATTGATCCGGGCTCATTATTTGCAAATGTACTACGGGGGCACAATGGAAGACACAATAGTAACTATAAATAAAGAAAGGGATTAGAGTTTTGTCTTCTCAAGAGCCGATTATACCTAGCGGTAGCGTGAGCTTCATTGTGTGCTTTGGAGACTTCCTAGAAGAGCAGTCAGAACTGTGGTCCACACCCCCTACCCTAAACATCTTCAGATAAATCGTTTCGCACATTCCATAAAAGTGTACGGGTCTGGGTCTGGGTCGGTGGTACGCACAGGTTCAGTCTGGTGCACCTTGCCTGGTGGTCAACGTCGTCGATCTTTTACGTGTGTTCGGAGAGAGTGCTAGATCATCGCAACTATTCGGATCTGGATGGTGTAGTGCTGTGCGATATTAGGGTGCTGCTGTGTGTTTATTTTTAGTGCTTATTGAAATTATTCCAGCTGTTTGGTTTGGATTAAACGATTTGCAATAGGTGAGTGAGGTGCACACATTAAAATTGTAGACATTTATATTTTATTGGAGTAGGTAATAGCAGGGCCGTCGAGAGCCAGAATTTTTTCCCCAATAGTGTGAACATTTTTCAAGAAGTTCAAAGCCACTGTGATTTTCGTTTACATTTACATAAAGCTACATAACGACATTGCATTACTGTAATTCACATGACAACATACTATTAAACAAATATTTATAACTATTTTTTCTACTGTGGCTTTGGATTTATTTATACAGCGATATAAAATACATATGTTTAATAAATAAAACATTCATGTTTTTAAGAAATAAACAGATGACACATAAATTAATACTTTCATAGATTATATACCAGGATACTCTTATATCTAAAACATAAAATATGAAATAAAAAAAAATACTAATCAAATATGCACCTAAACAGTTTTTGGGCAATGTACGTACTTAATATAATTTGAGTGTCTTTTGATTTGAAAATGAATTGAATAAATTTTTAGCTAAATCTGACTCAATAGCTAATAAACCTTAATCTGATATTGAGCCGTTGTCGATCTTAAGAGATCTTGAAATGGTGTTTTCTTCAAAGATCAATAATTTTAGGCATTTAATAACTGAATAGTCTCGGGCTTAGAAAATAACATGAATGTCATCCCATGCGACCTACGAATTTTCAAAGATATCAAGCTAAAACGATTAATTATCGAGAAAAAACATTGTAACCAATACATTTTTAGTTACAGAAAACTGTAAATGTATCTAAATATTGTTATAACATAAAGTTACTTAGTACTATATATAAGATTAATACATAGTTTTTATTTATAAATATATGAAAAAAATTGCTAAAATATGGGGTTAGAATCGAGGTTAGAATAGCAAAATGTATAAACCCGCTTTACAATCCAAAAGTTTTTCTTAAGTCAATTTTCTTGTTCAAATTTCTCAGTTTATTTGTCGAATCTTTTTGCGATTCGCAGTCGCTCTTGAAAATACTGTAATCCAGACAACGTTTGAAAGCGAAAGTCCTTTAGGGTGAAATGTGTCAAGTAAATGAATGTAACGTTAATTCTATTAATGCCTTTTTAAATTTTTTTTTTATTTCCAAGAATTTCTGTTTGATTACTTTGATTTGAAGATGAATGTAATTTAGACAGGTTAGGAAAGGAACAGTAGAATACAGAAAATATTAACTATAAATCTGTCTTAGGATTTTTGTTTTGGTTGGCATTACCAAATTTATCAGAATAGAATAGATCAGAAAATTACCGAAGCTTTGGATCCAGATCCAAAAGTTTCTTGAACTTGAAAGCAATCAGCTGATCGCGATTTTGTCAGATTTTGTCTTCACTGTGCATGCTTAAGACAAGAACTTGAGCGAAAATGTTTAGACTGTAAAACAGCTTTTAAAGACTTTGTAAAAGTTATTATTTTAACTGAGGAAATTTTTGAAATTACTTTTGTTACTGTTTATAGTTTCAAATATGTATGTTAAATAAGTTGATAAATAAATTATGCTTTGTATGTAAAAGACGACTACGTCGGCAATATCAAAGTAAATGTAATGAAGATAATTGTGGTTTGTCTACAAAATAAGTAAGCAATGTTGAAATAATTTACACAATGGGTTTTATTCATGGCAAGGCGTTTATCAGTCTCATATAGTAATTGTATCCGAGCAAATAAAGTTAACGTATTCTTAATGTAACAAAGTACATCTAAATCATTCTAAATATACCTTAGAACATGTCGTAATGAAAATCAGCTGATTGCAAAATGAATACCTATTATTAATTTTATTACATTGTGTGGAATGTCATAATGTCAAGTCGGTCAAATTGTTATACAGAGAGGCACGCGGTGCTGAGGATGGTGTAGGCGTAGATTTTAATATTCCTCGTCGTACCATATGGGATACAAATGTATCCGATGATCGGAATTATCACATATTCATTATTTGCTATAATTTAGAAATAGGAAAAATGATAATTATAAAAATTATAGGAATTTTTCTCGAGTGCCAGAATGTTCAATGGGATAAAATATATGAACATAACAAAGCTATCAAAACAAACAACTCGCAAACTTTTTATTACTTAAGTACAAGTATTAAGCTAATTAATTAATAATTAACTAATTAATAATTATTAATTAATTAATACAATTCCAATCAATGAACCCATATATACTCTTTTATACCACGACTAATTTTAATTCATTTATCTTAATACCTTTATAATGATGTAAAAAAAACTGCAAAAAGCTAGTAGGTGATAAAAAATATTTAAGTAAAATATTGTGGGTGTGCTTCGTCCTTAAAGGTGACACTAATGAGCATAGAAACAAATTGTAATGTAAGGATCCAGTAAAAAAATATACTTAAAATTAATTATTGATTATTCAACAACTGATCACTCGACTGGTCACATTGTTTTATTAGTGTCATCTCGACTATCATTAAGGGTGTCGTATTATAAAATACTATTTTCGACAAATACAAATAATTTTAGACATTTAAGAACGGAATAATATAGAGCTTAGGAAATAGCAGGAATGTTATCTCATGCCACCTGCGAATATTCAAAGTTACCCAAGTAAAACAAATATATAATGATAGAAAGCGGTCTAACCAATAAATTTAGGTACAAAAATCTTTCAAATTACGTTTTTTTTTCAATTTAACTGTAGTGTTAATATTATTATAACACCAATTTTAATAGTTCTGCACATAAGTTCAGTTTTGTTTGTAAGTATGTGAAAATAATTGCTAAAATGTGTGGTTAGAATACTAAAATAATACGTCTTACAAACATTATTACCGAGGTTATTACTTTATTTGGGGCAATAGTAAAGGTATATAAACAAAACATCAATAATTTTATTTTTGATGTTACTTTTGATCTACGTGTTCCATTTTTCGAAAGTTCTGTACCTAAATTTTATAATTTTACAGCGAGAAATACGGTAACCGTAACACAACACAAGACAAAGCCTGCTTAGATTAGTGCCGAAATGTCTCGAAACCGGAACGATTTGCTGATATCAAATAAATATATATTTTTCCTCTAAAAACAATCAACCTATCAAATTATTTATTCAAAATCTAGACAGCGCTTTGCTTAAAATTATTGAGATGAATGAACCTATGCCACAGTGCAAGATATTTAAAAATTAAGTTCAAATTTGGAATTCTCTCTGTCAAACCCTTATCACTATAGTCGTCTACAGTTCAGTTTTCAGTTGGGGATGTTGATCAATATTTTATTGGATCTATGGCACTGAATATAGAATTGAATATAAAATTTGTTCAAAATATCGTTGAACGTATGTTCACATTAACCTATTTTATTTCAGTGCTGGGGGAGCTGGTGTGAGCCCCCCTTAAGGAAAGTGCAAACAACATATTTGAAATTAAAAACAAACAAGTCACGTTCGAGAATTACTTGCTTCTCTTTAGAAAGCAAATTTTAAAAAATGGCGGTAATATCCTAAATTTTGTTTCAGAGACCCAATATTGCACTTAGCCCCTCCCCCCTGTAAAGTTGGCTGGCTACAACTCTGTATTGACAATTAAATCGACTAATGAAACCTTCCTTAAATTTTAACGCCCTGTACATCGCAAACCAGAAACATTTTACTAAGGCGTGTTTGGCTAAATCTTATTATTTTGAAGGGTACATCCTGCAGTTATCTAATAGTTTTCTTTATTTACTTTTAAATTTTATTAATAATTAATGTTCAAAATGTTTTTGTTGATAATATAATGAGTAAGCTTCTTATCGATATTAATTTCACATCCACATTACCAGGCACATTGCAGATTAATAATAAAATGAAATTGGAAAAATAAATACAAATGTTACACGAAAATTACTTATTAGTTAGTAACCCACGGTTACAAAAATAAATAGAAAGTATATATATATATATATATTTTAC
Organism: Monochamus alternatus; assembly: GCA_037114965.1. Classification (NCBI taxonomy): domain Eukaryota; kingdom Metazoa; phylum Arthropoda; class Insecta; order Coleoptera; family Cerambycidae; genus Monochamus; species Monochamus alternatus. Next base: position 112,410,760 of record CM073426.1, on the reverse strand, counting down.
GCAGAATTTGTAACAGTACTTTACATTTGAGATAGTAATTTTCCATTAGAGTTGTAACATTCTGGTGCATTATTTCACACTATTGACCTAGGCAATAAGTATCCAACAATTCACCGTGTAATGCTCCAAATAATATCCGTATATCCGTGTGTCTGAATAAGATCTGGCACCTCATTCCTAGTAATAAGGGAAATTAATTTCTACATCATAATTATTTCATTTCACTTTTCATAACAAATACATTTGTTGTTTTATATAACTGAAATTTCATGCAGTTTATATCAATAAATACGCCCCGTAACGCCGTTTCCTAAAATTAATTAGATACACGTTTGCTGTACTTCTCCTAAAACAAATACTGTTAAATTTCAAAGTCTGTAGACAGTAGTAAGTAGACATAAATATTTAGATTGAATTCCACCTCTTATTAGCTGTTAAGATGTTGAACATGGTGGAACATTTTGCATAAGAACAGATGAGGAAACCCATTACAAAATAAACAACAAATATTACCAGCTCTATAAATAATGTGCATTGTGCCTAGTTCGGTAGGATTACAACCGCATAGTAAATAAAACACCTGCACAATGAATGTGTATGATTATCCATAATTATTACGAAACGTATTTTAATAATTCATTACTCCGACTGTGTAATTAGCTCTAGTTACACAATGAAGTTACTTGAGTATAGCAATTACCATATGGAAATTATCGACTGTTGTAACACACTTTTCTAAAAATAAGCAATTCTTATGGTATTGGCTTTTATATCTGTTTTCAAATCGTTGCAATTAGATACTGATGTGATTTTAATGTAATGACTGAAAATGCCGTAACTCGTTGCGAAATAGGCGATGATTAAATATGCGCTTACGTTGTCTGGATATTTCCCAAGATATACGCAGTGGCGTCTCATTGGGATTTGCTAACATTAAACCATGATAGTTTCGCTATATTGATAGATTGACTTTTTCAAAGTTTTGCCGATTGTGTAGTGAAAACGCTGGCGTGACACCGGTAATTTGTAACCGATTCCTGGAAGAGATGGAGGTCAGGGCGTCCACGGCCTATTGTAGCAATGTGGCGTATCATACACGATCAATTATATCCGTTTGCAATAATAATGACACTGTCTTAAAACAGTTCTTGAAGTTCTGAGTATAAATTTCATTAAATCTCTATTCCTGAGAGAAACAATAACTAATGTTAAAAATTTAAAGTAGATTTCATTACGAATACATCGACAGTTCAAAAGAAATCGCAACATTCTTTTTAATGAGTGGCATTATTATTGCAAACGATTGTATAGCGTGTCCAATCATTAATACAAAGCGATTGGACGGGAAGGACCGGTACCATGGCCGCCATGATCTCCTGACTAAATCATTTGGACTTATTTTCGTGGGAATATTTAAAAAATGATATTGCACCGAAGTGGACACTGTTGATGATTTGCGCAAACGTATTATGTAGCTGCTTCCTATAATTTATAAGTTCAAAACGGATAAGAAGCAGAAATATTTGTGTTAGTTTGTAGAAACTGGGCAAAACGGGCTCAAAATGTTGTAACATCAGGTATGTCAAACTATTTTACTAATTAAGATCATAAATTAATTCTGTTAATAATTAATAACAATAGCGGCAAAAGCAGTTGAATTTGCTGTATAAAAATAGGTGTTATAAAATGTAATTTATTTCTTTTCTTGGGAATTTCATTCAATTTTTTGTCCGGTCGCCGATTATACGCTTCATCATCAAGTTTTACAGTGGACCAGTTTCCAGTGCCGTGCGGAAGGGTTTTTTAAATATTTTTTGAACTGCTTTTTTTGATTTTACATTTTTACTAAATTGTATTTGTAAGAATCCCCTGTACATTCAATTTTTTTTATAAGTAAGTAAGTAAACATTTATTTCCTTTCGTTATACCAAAATAGATTTTTTATTTAGAATAATAGTTTTACAGTGAGTAAAAACAAGGAATTTATACATAACAGAAAACCTAATTAAAGGTGTAAGGAAAGTGTTGTTATATTATTATCAATTTACATACTATAGACATTTACGTATTGGCCCCAAGAACCAGTAATACATATAATATACGCACACATATATAAAAAGAGATATATAATCTTGTATAATATCTTAATATAAACTTTGATAAAAAAAAACGATTAAGATTATATGGGTATTATGTTTTATTTAAACATAGGACAGCAAACAAATTTTGTTTTGCATATTTTTCAAAAATTGAATACTATTATCATTTAAACCTTATCAAAAATGATACGTTTTTTATGTAAGTATTAGAAACAAAATTAATTCACTGTCATTCAATAGAAGTAGGTGATGGCACAACTATTGTACCACTTATATTGAAGCATGTGTAGAAACATTTTTGTCAGTTATGAATGTCCAAATAGTGAAGGAACTTTATCATGGCATTAAAAATATACAGGGTGTCCGGAATATGAGTGCCGTAATTTTAAGGGCTTATATATCTGAATAAAAGCAACAAAAAAACTCTTATGAAAAAAAATGTCTAAAACGAATAGTTTGTCTACAAATACATTTCAAAAATAAAAATACAACTTCAATAATATGCAAAACTATGTTACAAAATTACAAACTTAGGTAGAGTTAAGGTTAAGTCTCGGGTTAAGTAGAAGCGCCTGTAATGTAATTTGTTCATAATTTGATTTTTGGATCTGTATTAATGAAGTAAACATTTGAAGTTTCTAATAAATCGTTAAAAGTGTAACGTACTGTAAAGTTTGACAACATTGCAGTGTCAGACTGCTGATGCTGGTGATAACCTGAAAGTAATATTAGTCATAGTGGTGCGTACAACTAGTGTGATTCATTTTTGTCAAGTTTTTCTTTGATGTTTGTGAGTGTACATAGACAAAAATGGAATAATTTATAGTAACTATAACCAGCTGCATGGCATGTTAATTTACGGTAAACGCTTCTTATAAGAAACAGAAGTAATTTTAAACACTTGTAACTATTATTTTGTGTTGTGAAAAGAGCTCTAAGAAAACCATTCACAGTAAGTACCTATGTTTAAGTGTACCTATTTGTAATTATTATGTATAAATACATAACAATCCTAAAGGCTCCTGTACACGTTTGGCCAACTAGTTGGACCAATGATTTGGGTCAAAAATGAGGACACTCTTTACACATTGGCGTTGCTCATTCTGTACTGGCCATTCAACGGGCATAGATGTAGAAACTATCGCGGCCGCGGCAATTTGTTCTTATTTTTATGTTTAGAATTCCATATTATTGGTTCATTTTCGTATAAATCTGTACTCTTCAAATCACTTTCATACTGCCATCATAGCTCGTAAATACAGTTATTACGCCGCAACACTACCCTTTCCGCTTAAACAGCAACTACAAACTGAAGAAAAGGCCAACGTGTGGACGCTGTTGGCGGATTGAGTCAAGATCTTTTGATGTGTGCATAAAATACCGACAACATTCGGCTGGCCAGCCAACGCTGGCCGCCATCGACCAAGTACGCCAAATGGTCTTGTACATGTTGGCCTAACTCATTGGCAACTAGTTGGCCAAATGTGTACAGGAGCCTTAAGATAGTCTGTAAGCGACGTTGTCACATATTCAAGACCTGTTTACTGTCATAATTCTGTTACTGTTGGTCAGAGAAAAAAAATTGTTAAGTCAAATTTGTTTTGTTTAGCACAACTTATCATATGGCAAAATTAAGACACCCATACTCCGGACACCCTGTATATGAATACAGAAAAATGCTAAAGATAAAAATACTATTTACTACATTTAAATTATTATTCCTTCCCTTATCGCAGTTTGTATTGATAACTGAATAAACTATTTTGCAGATTAGTACATTTTTCATTTATTTTTTCTGATAACCAATCGGTCAATATCTTTGAAACATTAGGTAGGAATCATACAAGTGATTTCTTTTCCTTGTATTTCAAAGGCAAATCCTACATGAATTACATTAAATGTAAATTACACGCAGTAACTACTAAATCTATTTATAAATTTTAAACTGCATAACACGTCCATATGTCTGACGTATTAAGTAGTACTGGTAGCACTACAAGTATGCAAAAGATTGTTTTTATAAACTGTATTATGAAAGGATGGAGGCATTAAACATTATATTTTAGATTTATTACATCATATATATAGTAAGTGACTCATCCGATGACCATGAAATTTAAGTATAGGTGTAATAGCATTATAAATATTGTTTCAGGTTAAAAATGTCAAACGAAACCTTTAATGAAACATACGGCTTGATTTATTCACACTGCTTAACCGTACATGCGACCCTGACAATGGTATATCTACCTTTGTAAAGTCTACAAGGTAGTTCGTTTTATAATAATGTGCAGTTCATGCGTACGTGTACAATCACGTACTACATTCATGATTTTCATTATCTTTGACGAAGTGTATTGAATAATTACGCTGAATAATATAGGTGTAAGTACAATCTACTGCCTTCTAATTCGATGAAAATCATCCTTTTCCATATTGTATTAGTGAAGTTGTAATAAATAATAAAAAGTCAATATGCTATGTGAATTTTAATGATTACTTAACGTTGTTTTGGGAAATTCCCAACCTATAGATACGAAGTTCACTTGGAGACAAATAAAAATAAAGAAGTAATTACTTTGTTCATAAATTAGCTTTACACATTTTTCATCACTCTGTCAATCACAATTTCTCATTTCCACATTAAAAATAGCATAAGGAAGGCATACACCGAAAAAAAATGTGGTGCCTATAACAAATTTTGCTTCATGGAAATAAATTATTTGTTTGTATAGGGCCCAACAAATATTTATTTCTTGATAATAAATATTTTTTTTCAAATAGCAAAATTACAGCTATTTTGTATAAAGAAATCATTTGTTTCCATTAAAATATATTTGATATATTTCTGGTGTTGATTTAATTATATGATAAAATAATGGATATTTGTAGATATATATCAAAGATTTTTTTTTCACATTTTTAAACAACTACCTACTTACTTAGGTCAACAACTTATTCCTCAGAAATTTCAGGAAACATGAAGACTAATGCCCGAAAAAACATAGAAATACATACATATATAAAAGTAAAATTGAAAATTTTGAAAAAACCCACGACGGTTAAAATATAATTGGAAAGGATAAAATAATTAAAGAATTTATATAACAACAGAGTATCAGTTTTCATAGCACTTCCCTATGTACCTACCTATTTGGTTCTCGAAGATGTGGCAACAACATATTCAACTCCCTATGAACTTAATAAAAAAACAAAGAAAATCCGTCGGGGGCTGCCATTAAATGAACTAGTTTTGTAGTTTTATAGTAACGTGAATAATTTGGAGATATTTTATTGCTATAGTTATTTATATTTATGTTGAAATTTAAAATAGTGATGGCATTCAGTGATCCAAACCCATCACTGAAAACCGCATCAAAATCGGACTAGTAGTTTTGAAGATAAATGGCAACATTGCAAAATCTATAGCAAATCGTCAACATATACCGGTTTAGGCTTATTAGCTCTCATCAGTATGCCACAGGTGAGTGGTGAGTTAATTGACGACTAACAGCCAGATTCATGTCTCTCAAACCCGACATACCTGAGTACACGAAATATAGCACAGCTACATCTAGCGGTAGCCTATTGACAATTATTTTTTGTTTATAGAAAACCGAGTAAAAAACAGTTCGAATTTTTCCTTGGGTTTTTTAATTTACGAGTTTTCAAAAGATTATATAACCTGATAAAGTTTAATTTAAAAACTTTACAAAAAGAATTAAAAAATTACATATTTTTCTTTTCCTCATCCTTCAGTTAAAAATATGCATTTTTAAATTAAATAAACGCATTATTTGATTCGAAATGCTCATTCATTTCAATCAAAATACACTTTTTTATTTCGAAACATAATTTTTATGCAGATTTGAACAAAATTGTTTAAGAAAATGAAAAAATATAAAAATTGTTTTTTTAAATAAAGGTTTCAGATGATTGGAAATCGAATAACTATTCGTTTCGTTTAAACAAATACTCGTCAAGAAAAATTTTCATCGACTATTTATTTTTCGTTCATTTATAATTTCATTGCAAATTTTTTATTTAGTCATTATTTTTAAACAAAATACACCCTCATCAAGATATTTACGTATAAAAAAAGAGAATCACTGTAAAAATATGTGTGCGCAGGATTTTATAAAATGTAAAAATATCTTGCTAAGGGTGCATTTTATGAGGATAAAATAATAATCTTTTTTGTTAGAAAATGATGGATAAATACTAAAATTGTAATGAAATTCTGAAATATTAACCATTCCTTATGATTCGCTCTGTATAGTCTCTGACAATTTACATAAAAGAACTAATTAGATTAGTTTTAAATGTACTAATTTCATTTAGGTATTTAAATGAGTGGAATATTATTAATTAATTTATAGCATTATGGATAATTACTATATATTTCATTTTAACTGTGTATAGAATTTTAAACACACTTCCCTTATCTGTGAGTTGTAACACGCTTACAACGGCCAGAACCAAATAATTTAACAACAATTGACTTAACTTGTTGTATCAATGTCAATGAATTATTTATTATTTAAATTTTTATTATTATTTACCTATCGCATTGTTTTTTAAACTTGAGATGTATTTATATGATCTGTTTATGATTATTTAAAAAATTATACAGGTTTTGCATGTGTATTAACCATATTTCCAATTCGAAAAAGCAAAAGCTGCTGGTTTGGAATATCCTCAGGAATGTCTACATCGTATTGCTATTGTCACAGTCATAAGACCTCACACTCAATAAGAGATCTCGACATAGCATTCCTGACTGACGATATGAAAGTTCTATATATAAAAACCACGTTAGTTCATTGTTAAACAAGTCAGTTAAATATTAGGCCAACTGGTTGTACGAGTTTGTAGGTATTCAGGAACGAAATATTGATATCATCATGACACAGGTACCTATATGAAATCATTACTTAACCTCCAATTTAGCATGCCATATTTTAGATGTCTTCTTAATATCTTGTAGGTGTTCTGACGCATAAGAAACTTGTTACGATTTCGCGGAACCTCTTGTGTATTTCAGAAATTCCAAAAATGTATGACAAATTTACAATACTAGTAAGAGATACGTTATCTTGAAAATAAAGAAATGTCATTAAAAGAAACTTAACATGATAACATGAATTGGTGATTCGTGTAATAGTTTTCCAATTCTTTAATCTAAAATCGAGTCTAAAATATTCTGCATGTCACAAATAATTTATTAATATTGTTATAAAAATTTCATATCATACTCAGTTGATTCAGACAGTCTTATATGAATGTCAAAGAGATTAATTTACATATTTTTTCTCGTCTTACTACTACGTATGTGACATATTTCAAACAGTATTTGACCCTTCTTTTGGATCGAGCACTTTTCAAAAATATTTCATTCTGTCGGAGTAAGAACCAAGATACCTCTTTAAATTTTTTTTCGGAGAAATCGCAGCAAGTGATGAATACATTGGTAATTGGTTCATAACATCAGTTTGTAATTTTCTCTATTTGATGGAGGAAAAAAATATATGAATTGTTATTTTGTGAATTCTCTTTATATCAGTTCAGACTGATTCAATCGTGACTACACTTGCACAAAATATACCTATTTGAATGTTGTAATATTCAGAGGCTAATTACCTGTTTTAATCAGGTCTCAACTCGTACTGGAAATCCTGTCCCCAAAATCTTCAGCTTCTAATAATTTTTAAATAATTTCCGAATTATATTCAAATGTATTGAGTTGATGCAAACGAAATACATAAACTAATTCAAGGATATCTCCTCCGTTGTTTATTATTCTTCCCAACGATCTGGCAATTCTTCTATTCTATGTCAAAATTTGAGACATTGTCGTGAACAGAAATTTTTGAAGATTCTTGGATAAAGAGCGGAAGAGATGGAAATTAGATGGTAGAAGATAAAGAGATCAGTATGAGAACGGGCATAATCATGAAGCAAAATCACTCCATATGATCTCTTTTGTTAAATTATGGAGTTAGAAAGATATCTCAGTAATCGTAGTTACATTCTTCGAAAGCAGTTGGTAGTAGGCGACGCCTTATTTGTCCCAAGGTTCACAGCATAAGTTTTACATGGATGGAAACCAGTTAATGTTTGACGAGTTGCCTTTGGGTTGGAACTAAGCCATTATTTTTTCTTCGTGGTGTTGACGTAAATACATAATTTTTCGCGACTAGTAATAACTTGAGTCTATATTGAGTATTGAGAAAAAAGGCATACATGGTGATACGCTGATTTCTGCTGTTTTCGTTCAAAACATGTCGCGCTCATACACTCGATATTGTGTAGTGTTGGTAATCTTGTCTTGCTTTTTCTTGGTCTTGGTCATTTTACGTAATACACCTAAATTGACTACAACTTTGAATTTGTCATTCCAAAAAAACCCCGTGTATGAAATTTCATTAAATTATTTCGAATAAGTCGAGAGATATTTAAAGAAAATGCGATTTATTTTCCCAACTTTGATACCCTGTATCTCGGTAACGAAGCACTTACGGACCGATGTTCATATGCACTTTCTTTGCTTAAAATATGACAAGGAATTACCCCTTGAAATTAAAGTCATCACTTAAGATACACCCTGTATATTAAAGCGTTCAAATGATCTTGATCGAGAGATATGGTCTTTCTACATGTGGAGGATCATGGATGTCAAAATTGAAACTAGAAAGCTATTTTCATGCTGTAATTTCCCCAACTCTTCTATCGAACTAAAACAAAAATATATGAAAGGAACGCTATTCATTTCTCCTTGGCATTCTATTCCGTTTGCAAATAATTCCCACACTCGGCAAAAATTTAAGAGTAAGACAATTAAATTATAATAGTAGTAGTAGTATTAAAACAGCATTTCTAAAAATTGCATTTAACTCTGGAAGCCTAAAATGTTACGAACTGGGACGATTCATATATCCCAATAACAAATTCAAACGACAGACAATTACTCCTTAATGGATTTACCCTTAAACCAACCAACCAACTAACTAACCAACGATAAGAATAAATCCAGTCGAGCCCAGACCAGTTTGTATGTTGAGAAGGAACAATTCGAACAAGGCCTTTACGCAGAACCTTCGCATTACGTAATTACTATATTAAGTGGCGAGGCGATCGTTTGGACAAGCCACAACATGCCAAAGTGGTAACGTTAAGAAACTGGATTGTATATTGTAATTGAATAATGTAGCATATAGCTAGAGCTCCCCACGCCGTTGAGGAAGGTTATGTGATGTAACCTTCGCCTTGCACTCGCTCGCCGTCCACAGTTTGTTAATCGTTACTACATTGACCTTGCCCGTCCTAAGCCTGTCTCTAACCAGCAGCGTCATTCTAACCACTATTTTAAACTCAAACTGACAGCTGATAAACTGCAAAAATCTACCTAAACAGTACGTCTACCTGTTTGTTCCGCATTCTTTTCACATACTAGGCGATACGAGAATTTCGGTAATTAATTTTTAAAGTGCTTTTTTGTAAACTAATTTCCGAAGAAACTTCAGCGGTAATTTTTTTAACGGACTAAATTCATAATGAATCGCCTTTTGACGGGTCGAGAAAAAAACGGAGATTTGAACGTGCCCTGGTTTTAACAATCTCATACCAAAAAGTTCAAACAACTCTGGTTTTTGTCGTTGTAACTTAATCTGTTAATTTTTTGTCAAACTAAATAATAATAGTCTCTACCCTTCATTCTAATCACGAGGATTAACCCAGAAGTCGAAGACTTGGGCGGGAGAGGAGCGGTATATTATTATTAAGCAGGCCGCTTTTGCATTTGTTGATATATAATGATTTCCTGATTGTACTTGAACTCATATTATTAAAACTTATCTGGATCAAGGAAAACTTTCCCTTAAGCTAACTTTGCTTAAATAAGATGTTTAAAATTGCTGCCGCCTGCTTTAAAGCACAATCTGGCTTTATGCGGCCTCAAGGTGGTACAACAAGTTAATAGTATTGTCAAGTTGGTAAAAGTTCATCTGTCATTCTCACTTCACTGGTATTCACTAATGCTTTCATGGGCTTCCACAAATAATTCCAAGGGATTTAAATTCTTATTTCTGGAAGACCATGGAATTGATTCATTCCACTGAATCCATTTACTTAGACGATAAAAGAATTGTTTAATGTTACAGTAAAAATGTGTGGCACCATATTGTTGATAACACATAACGTGCCGAAGATTGTACAGTACTTTCTCTCCAAACTAGGAAAAACATTTTGGTAGAAAATGTAGACATGTTCAGTTAAAGGATTGTGTAGGCAATATGAATTCATTTACGATATCAATTCAGATATTACATAATTATTAAAAACATGTGGATTCTCAGTGTGTATTATGAATGTTAATGACATCACAACGGATAAAAGTAGTTTCATCTGTCGCATATATATTGTAAGTCAGTTTTCTGACAAAGCTGGCTGAGAAAAGCCATTTACAAAATTCTATCCTTCATGGAAAATTGGGAGGAAGCAGCAAACGCTGTGTCTCGCGCTGTTTTGATAATCGTTAGTCGATATATTTTTATTTTCCACCAACCAACCTCATAATCAAATTATTACTTATACATAAAATCTAACTGTTCTTCTCCATTTCGTTATACTTCTTATGGAGTTCTGGAGTTCTGCGCTGTTTGCCAAGGTGTACGAACGTCTTTACATTGCTCCTGTTTGTTAATGTTGTTTTTCAATCTTACAATAATAATTATTTTGACTTAGTGTCGCATTGTGGTTGTATAGTCGACAGTGAACACTGGGTGAGTGTTTTTTTTTTATCTCTTGCTTCTTCTGCTGCTTCTTGTGGGGAAGAAAAAACCAACGTTGCTGGCAGAGGCGTTTTGTGTGTTTTCGAGCACTATATTCATAGTCTATTACATTGTACATTTTTTTTTTGGATTGCGGAGAATAGGCAGTCATGTCATTGTTGCAGCGGTGTAAGATTTGCAGCTATCCTATTAAATCGAGTGATGAAGTAAAATGTTCAGTCTGTAACGAAATCGTCCATTTCGACTGCAGCCTGTCTACGCACATCCCACTCAACTCGTCTGACTCTGCGCGAGCGCTGCCCCGAGTTTGTCGGAAGTGCCGCAGTTCCTCAGCCGATATCTCTTTAGATGTTGGAAATACTCCTCTTGCAAGTTCTTCTGGTGCACCCTTAAATATCTCGCACTTTGAAGCTATAATGGAACAGCTAAATGTTTTGGGGCAGGCTATAAATAAATGCAATATAAATCTTGACGCCCTAAAAACGCAAATAACTTCCAATACGGCTGAGATTGCAGAAATTAAACAGGAAAATACTGTTTTGCGTGAAAAAATCAGTTCTTTAGAAAACCACATCAACAAAGTAGACATACAAGCCTCTGTTGCTGAAGTTTCTGAGCGTATTAAGCGCGAAAATAATATTATCATATTTGGCCTACCTTCTCAAAATTCTAGCGAACAAGATCTTTTAACTGCTAGTCATCTACTTAACCAAATCACCCCAGAACTTAATGTAACTCTACGTAGTGGTGTCCGCATTGGAAAAGGGGGCCGTGATGCTCAGCCTAAACCCTTCAAGGCTACCCTGTCCAACAAGGAGGAAGTTATAAAAGTACTTCAGTCTAGGCAACATATTGGCAAAACTGATTTTCCTAATGTAAGGATTAAGAAGGATATGACGCCAATGCAATCTAAGGAACTTGTTGATCTTCGAAACGAGCTTATCAGGCGCCAGAATAATGGAGAAGTCAATCTTACAATTAAATACGTAGGAGGTATCCCAAAAATTGTAGGCGAGGACGGTAGAAATGCACAAAAGAGAGGAAGAGATGACGACAATTCCCCTAGACCAACCAAAGGCAAGAAAATTAATACGCGCAGTACAGTTTCTAAATAGCAACCACTTAGTATAATTTTTTGGAATGTGGAGGGTGTCAATAATCTCAACGACTATATTTCTGAAAATGTGAATCACGTTGATATTTTGTGTGCATCCGAAACGTGGTTTACTGGACAGACACTGTCTATTTCAACCAGGTATAATGTTTATTGTTCTAGTGCTGTATCTGAAAAGTGTCGTGGTAGAGCTAGTGGTGGTCTAGCTATCCTCGTGTTGAAAACATTTAAAGTGAAGCTACTTCATAAGTCTCCCTGGTGGATTATTTTGCTTATTAATTACAGTTCTGTTTTTAAGTTTATATTGTGTGTAGTATATTTTGCTCCTAAATATGATATTTTTTACTTGTTGGACCTCTTCCAGCCTGTTATCTCTGGCATTGTGGAGGTATATCCTAGCTTAACCTTTGTTATAGGCGGTGATTTTAATTGCCGTGTTTCTCATTATGGAGATATACCTCTTGAGGCTTTAACATTTTCCAATCTTTACGAGAAGAGGTCCAGCTGTGATGAAGTTATAAATGCAAGAGGACGGTGTCTCCTTGACTTTATGCAAAGCAATTCTTTTTCTCTACTTAATGGCAGAGCTGTCCAGGACACACCTGCTCAATTTACGTTTTGTTCTGCCTGTGGAAATAGCGTTATAGATCTGATATGGTGTAACAATATTAAATTGGGCGTTATTGATTGCTTGAGAGTTGACAATGAATGTTCACTATCCTATCACTTTCCGGTATCTTTGAAATTAAAGTTTGGTCATTTCCCGCTGACTGGTGTCTCTAGTAACTCTAATGTTAGGTCTGAATCTTTAAGGTGGGATGACAGATTGACTGCTTGTTACAGTTCAACAATGCAGCGATCTCCGCGTGCTCATTTTATTTCTGAGGTCTCTGACTCTTATAATAACATATGTAACGCAATAATTGAATCGGCTAGAGCTATCGGCTTGACCAAACAAATATGGCATAATCGCGGTGATAATAATGCTAATCAAAATAAAAAACCGTGGTTTGATTATCAGTGTAAATCTTTGAAATCAGACCTCAAGCGTAGTCTCAGTATTTGCAAAGCGAATAATTTTACTAACCCCTTTAGGGATATATATTTAAATGTGAAGAAAGAATACAATAAGCTCATTAAATTCAAAAAGAGGGAACATGATAAATATTTTATTGCCAAACTGAGTAATGCAAGGGATCAAAAGACATTCTGGCACACCTTACATCAATTTTATAATAAGAAAAATGTCCCTGGACTGTCTGTTCAGATTTGGGAACAATTTTACGAGAGTATTTACCCTTTATCTGTAATTGATAATATCTTCTATTATGGGGTAAGAGATCCTTTTCTTGATGCTCCCATCACATCAGAAGAGCTTGATTTGGTATTAGTTCATTGCAAGAATGGTAAATCTCCAGGCGAAGACGGAATATCGTATGAATTTCTTAAGAATCTACCCCAAAATTGGCGATTGTATTTATGTGTTCTTTTTAATAAGATTCTTGAAACAGGAGTGATCCCGGAAAGCTGGTCTAATATTATTCTAACCATGCTACATAAGAAGGGTCCTATTGATGTCCCCACCAATTACCGCGGTATAGCGTTGATTAATTGTTTTGCGAAAGTGTTTACTAGTATTCTCCTCTCAAGACTAACCTGTTGGGCAGAGTCCAATAAAATACTACCTGAATCACAGGCAGGATTTCGAAAAGGTCGGGGATGCGTTGATAATGTTTATGTACTTAATTCTATAGTTCAGTTTCAGCTTAGATTAAAGGGCCGCAAAGTTTTTGCAGCTTTTATAGATTTTAAACGTGCGTTTGACTCTATCAATCATTCTCTTCTGTGGGAAAAATTATATGCTCTAGGTTTAAGCTCCAATATACTAATGTTTCTTAAGAAACTGTATACTCACGCACACATTAGAATCCGTACAGAGGGTAATTTAACAAGGCAATTCAACATTACTTCAGGTGTTTTGCAAGGAGAGTCGTTAAGTCCTCTTTTATTTTCTCTTTTCACTGCTGATATTGAAGATTTTTTTGATTCGTTTAACGCTCGTCGCCTCAATATTGATAACCGTAACGAAATACTTATGCTCTTGTATGCCGATGATTTGGTGCTATTGGCTGATTCAGAAATTGATCTTTGCCGTAAACTCAATATTCTGCAAAGGTACGTAGCACTAAATCAATTAACGATTAACACTCAAAAAACTAAGATCATGTGTTTCTCTCGTGGCGGTCGCAGTAATATTTTTCCTTTCCTACTTAATAATCAGCCTGTTGAAACTGTTAATTGTTTTACTTATCTAGGAGTAATTTTTTCCTCCTCTAGCCTCTTTCGAATAATGACCGAGTCAGTGGTCGCAAAAGCTAGGCAAGCTGTTGGGTCTGTCATTTCTCTAATGGCCAAATCCAAAATAAACTCTTGGGATTCACGTTTGGTTCTGTATGACTCGATCATTGTCAACTCCTTAACCAATTCTTTGCAGGTCTGGGGACTGCGTTACACAGACTTGTTAGAAAAGGTGCAAGTCAGTTTTTTTAAAAGGCTTTTATTGTTGCCTCTAAACACGCCTGGTTATATTGTTAGACTTGAAATAGGAATTAGCAGTCTGTCGTTACTGGTTTTTAAAACGGCTTTAAATTGGTTACTTAAACTTTTGGCAATGGAAACCAATCGTTATGCTCGTGCGTGTTTTCACAGGCAGCTGCAACTACTAAATGATGACACTCGTTATAATTGGCTCCTTCAAGTCAGACAAATGCTTCACAGTATAGATTGTGTGGATGTCCTGGACAACTTGACTTACTCTCGTCTAAAGAAACATATGCCTACCATGTTACAAAAATATAAAGAAATGCTTTATCAGAGAGACATAGCTTTAGTTATGATGTCTACAACACCTATTCTGTATAAAAACTTTAATATAACAAGAGACACCACATCTTATCTGAAACTTCAATTGCCTATTTACATTATTAGACTTATCTCACAACTCCGACTCTGCAACAAATTTTGTATGAATTTTAGTTTTAATGGCATTTCATACTCTATCAATCCTTCTGAATTGTGTACATTGTGCAACCAGCACAAATTAGAAACCATTGAGCATATTTTTATGGAGTGTCCTGTTTATGTCGGTTTAAAACCCCCAGAACTGAGAAATCTAACACTAAATTCTTTTATTGCTATACTAGATGATTTAACACTAAGTAAAGCCAAGTTGTTGGCTGGTTTCATAATGGGTTTTCTGCAACTTCGCTCTTTTGTGCTCAGTGAATGATATGCCAGTAATATAGTGTTATGGCTTTTTTGTTTGTGGGTTTGTCCTTAATTTACTCTTTTTTTTATAGTTAGCACAATATTTGTATATTAAGTATTACTTTTCTTTTTTTTTTATTTTATTTTATTTATTTGAATTTCTATGTACGTAAGTCGTTCGGTTCTTTCTTTTGTCACCGAACATAGTGCAGAACCTCTTCCTACAAAAATTGTAATATTTTTTAGAAGGAATAAAGATTATTATTATTATTATTATTATTATACTTCTTACTTTTTCTTTCCATCCAACAATTTGTAGTTGTATGTTTTCCTCGGTTTTTCGCTACCTCTACTTTCTATCTTATTCTCGGCCGCCATTTCCTCTACTTACACTCAATTGTTTTTGGAATCCTTGTCTCTAGCATCCTCTCAGTATGCACTAGCCAACTTAACCATTTTGTTTTTACCATGCTTATTATGCTCGCCTCTTTGTATAAGTCTTTTATTTCCTTATTTGCTCTTCTAATCCATCCGTCTTCATCTTTGTTTGCCTAGAAATATTTTTATTTCTCAGTATTCTCTGCAGTGCTGCTACACATTTATTTTCTAAAATTGTTCTGGCGTCGATTTCTTCTCCTATTTTCGGTTTTCTGACGAATATAGTTCCTAAATATGTGAGTTGTTCTACTTCTTCAAATCTATAGGTGTCTATTTTGAAAAATCTTTTCGACATTCTCCTTCTGTCTATTCCATATACTTAGTTTTTTCTTCATTAATATAATAGCACCCTTTTTACTGACTGTCCAATTATTCTCTTTATTACACCTTTTATTTATGTTCTGTTTCTTGCTAGTACTACGAGATCATTTGCAAATGCCAGGCACTGATATCTTTTATAGTATATAATGCTTGATCTACTGTTCCGTGGTTCTATTGTTTACTTTTACTCTATTCTTAGTCCATTTCAATGCTAGGCGTATTATGCTACTTATATTCTTGGTAATTTCCAGTTCGTATATAACTTTAATATAGTTATTTCCTTATTACTATGTCAAATGCTTGTTGATAACCTACAAATAAAACTATGGTTGATTTACCACATTCTAAATTTTCACCTGAATTTATTGATCTACTGTGCTTTTCCCTTGTCTAAAGTCACATTGATATTCTCCAATTTTATCTGGCACTTCTGTTAACCCATCTGTTTTTGGTATAAGTGGCTAGTATTTTATATGCCACATTCAGCAATGCTATTCCCTTGAAGTTCTGATATTTCTCTCTATCTTCTTTTTTAAGTAGAGAGGGGATTACTGCTTCCTTCCCCCAAACCCTTCCAAATAGTTTCTGCAATTGGTCTATTAATTCTTGTACTCTATATTTAAAGTAGTTCATAGTTCAACTGTCACTGTGTTACTTATTATTTTTCATTTCACTGATTTTATTCCCATTTAATAATTTAAATATTCTTTCCACCTGTTCAATATTTTATCTGCTCCTACACACAGCATTCTTATATTTATAAAATACTGATCTTGGCTGATATCCATTTCTATCATTCACTCCTTGATATATCAGAGCATTTTTCCATTTTTTATTTCTTAGCACCATTTTGGTTCTTTGTTTTTCATATGTATTCTTTCTTTGCCTTTGATATGTATTACTTTTTAAATTATTACTTACGTATCTGTTTATTTAATGTACGTCCACTTTAAACGTTTAGTCTACAATTTGCAGCTTAGCTTACCAAACCGTGGTAGGTATATTTTAAATTGAATCAACTTTGTCACGCTCCAGTAAACTTATTAAATAGTTACCATTAACGATCTCATTATTGGTCAATAAATATTTGCAGAAGTAAATATATTTCTTTGGGCCCTAATTAGGTCTGAATAATATAATGAATCGTGTAACAGCTTGCGGTTTGTAGTGTAGCGAGAGATCATATCATTTATTATTTCCTGAACCACGTACCATAAAGAAGACGTGACAAAAGTTCTCTTGTAGGTTGTTACCAGTGATAATATAAATTCCTGATATTGCACACTAATTCGTCTGATTTCTTTCATAACTTTGAAGTAAATACCATTAATTTTACATTTCCACCTATAGCTATTCCAAAAAAAATCATGATCTTGAATATTGATTCCACTCAGATTTCTTGCATCGGCCTATGGCTAGATATCGCATAGAAGGGTTTTACAAAAAGTATTTTTAATGAAAGAACAAGAAGAAGTGATTCTACACATAAAATAAAATATGAGAAAGCAGAATTTAAATAAAAGTATCGAAGCATCCCAAGAAGCCTTAGATTCAGAGTATCTATCTAATATAACATTTATTTCCTATTTTATAACTGTTTTTCTTAAATAAAATTACCACATATTCGGTAAGGGTATGTAAATTGCGAGGGGTAAACCACTACTTAAATATTACCCGTAAATACCTTATTTTTCCAAAAAAAATACCTCATCAAATAAGCAAGCAAATACCTCAAAAATACCCAAAAATCACGAATTACCTCCAAATGTCCAAAGAATACCTATGACTATTACCCAATAATATGCTTAAGTACCTACCTAAACATATCGTTAAATACCCAGAAGTACCGAATAGTACCAAAAAATACCCTTAAATACCCAGATACCTAAGAAACGAAAAATACATTCAATGACCCACGAGTTCACTTAATATACCTTTAATTTTCCAAAACTGTCTCATATTTCTTTAGAAATTATTCCATCTACAGATCTACGTAAATTATATATAGACTTTTTAAGGGAAAATTAGTTTCTAATCTTCATGCAGTATAAGTAAACATATCTAAACTCGTGTCCAAGTTGGTAGAATATTGTGGATTATCATATTGCGACTGATCGTGGAATTGATACTTAGATCGATCCCTCTACTCGATCTGAATATATCTGGAAATAACATTTTGGATTACATAAACTGTATCATAAACCCATTGGCGCACCCAAGAAGGATGCCAATACCTACACTGTGCCCCCTTCAAGCTAACTAAAACCTATGAGATCATAGTATTCGGTCTAAACAGGGTGTCCCTAAAATTATTATCCGGATCCCAAATACTCATCGGATACACGACTACTGGGTACCATCGGTGTCTCCAGTACAAAGTACAACAAAATTCTTTTATGGACAAGTATAAATGGATAGTATAGATAATTGTTGTTTACATTAAAAGGCTTCTTTTTTATTAAATAGAATATGAATATGATAGGAAAACCTAATTTAGCCCAACCCAATATTTAAATTTTTATTATAGACATTCAATCACTTTTTATCACATATTTTTCATCAATAGAATATATCGATGAAGTTTGACCAAACTTATCGTTAACACGTCGTATCGTACCTATACATGTAATATATTAATTTAAAGATAAAGTTTAACAAATTATACCATATTAAAATTTGTTAACAGAAGAAAGGAAGGTGCTAGTATGTGAGTGGATATTTTTTGCGCAAATACATTCATATGATACTTGCTTATATAGGGTACTGTACTGTACAATCTATTGCAATAATAATTGCACTGTTTAAAGAGAATTAGCGATTTATTTCGAACTGAATTCGTAATTAAATCTAATTTCAATTTTAAACATTAGTTCTTAGTTGTCCCACTCACCCACATAAATCTATTGAAATTTCTACACAGAACATCCAGTAGTCAAAAAACTGATTTAAGGAAGTGTCATTACTTTTGCAATAGATTATATCTAATTCGAATCACCCTATATTATTTTCTAAACTACAGACTTACGAAGTAAAGGGCCACATAGTGGTTTAACAGTGCCTCCGAAAAATTTTACAGACTGTTTAATATATAGAAAATATTTTTGTATATATATTTAATAATTTTTATATTTGTCATTGATCAGTTATATTCAAACTGTGCCATCGCCATAACGCATACGCGATTGCCATTGTATTTAAAAATTGGCGGGAAAATGCTAATTTTCTCTGAAAATACCCATTAATTACCTTCGTAATACCCATTAAACACCCAGTAAATACCCATTATTCCCTTGATAGTACCCAAAACTACACAGAGTATCTAAAAATACTGGAAAAATACCTATAATACCCAAAAAATTCAAAAAGTACCTTTAATTACCTACAGCTTGTACAGTAAAATATCCCAGTGGTGTCCCCCTCGGTAAATTGATAATCTCTACTAAAATCTCCTAGATTTATCCTTAAATTTTAGAGTATTGTAATTTGTTACTGAACTAATAACTGCTACAAACCTTTCTAACAATGTTACTAGCCTGCTTTGATTTAAAAACTGTTTAACCAATAACAAAATTAACAAATAATTGTTTTTTTTTTTTGAAAATTTGTTTTCCATTTCATGTAAAAATGTCGATGAATAAGAATTTTAAGAAATTGTCAAAAGATGACTTAAAAAAGTAACCGGGTATTACAAAAACTAAAAAACATGATTGATTTGTATACCAAAACACGTATTCATATCTAAAAGAAGTTACCTGCTTAATTTGTTTTATTATCTATGTTATGTTCTTAGCTACACCTTATATTTGGTAACTGACATTTTTTTTTTCAAAATATTGGATCGGTCAGTGGTCGCGCTATTTTAGGCATTAGTATTTGAATCGAGGTGACTAGATCGCTGTGGGTTCGACCCCCGCAGCCGGTAGACCGTATATAAGCTATATTCGTGGAGAGGATTGGGACCCTCTCTGCGTGTATGGTGGAGTGGAAAAATTTTGGCTTGGGTCAATGTGAGAGATTGATACAGGTTGACGTTTGACTACCCCCCTAACTAATGAGGTTTTCCAGGTTTCCCTCATTCTTGCACTGAATCGTGGTTAGGGCCTACCAACGTAAGTCGTTCCTGGGCGCAAATGCAGCCTGTTTAATAACTATCATCATATATTCTTATGACAAAACCTAGATTTTCGGAAGCCGATGGTACCATTTTTCGAACATGCTCAAAGTTTGCATTCAGATCGCAAAAATATTCGGGACGAGTAAGAGTTGATCCATCTAATTTATAGTGGAATTTATGGGCATTATTCTTTCGATGATATGACACTTATCAATATTCACAGCGGGTTTGTTGTTGAGACTTTATTTAAGCTGTTCTAAACCTTTAAACAGTGAGTTACTAACTCTATTCTCCAGTAAAGTTTCATATCAGCAAACAGTGCTCATCCAGGTGAGCAACAATGTCATTTATAACAAATAAAATGGGCCTAGATTGGAGTCTTGAATAACTCCAGAAGTTGCCAAAATTCCACTCAACTCTACATAATGTTTTCGTCTATATAAAAGCTAAAAACTTAGGTAAAGCTGATGCATATCAAATTGATTTAGCTTCTTAATGAGCATATCGTCCAGAAGCAATTTTTACCATTCCCATATCTCAGCTATTCTCCGAGATACAAAGAATCCCTTAAAATTAGTTCTACTGTGTCAATTACACAAGTTTTCTCCAGGTCCAAGTCATTTGGAATAAGAAGAGCATCATTTTCACCTGTTATATTTTTATCATAAAATCTTCTGAATTGTCAACTGCACTTTGAGAAAATTCTATACGACATTATAAACATTATCACATCAAGAAACTAACATTACTTGAATTGTAAACGTAAATTATTAAGTATTTTTCACAGACTATGGAACACAATGATATGGTACAATTCACGGTTTTTTATGTTCTCTGCATAGAAATCATAAAATATATAGAATGCCAGAAACATTAGGCACTCAAAAATAGTTAGATTATGGAGCAGCTTAGGAAGCAGTTATCTAGGAAGAACTTAATGTAAGCTGTTGGTTATACTGCATTTTATTCCCAGCATACAATTGATACCAAAAACGAATGTTTGTAATTGGACGTAAAATTGTCACATTTTGAAATTCCCGCCTATTAGAGTGAAGTTACCGCGTTGGTGCAAGCCACGGTCTATTTAATATACGGTCGGGGTCATGGGAGCCAGGTGACGTCACAAAATTCCCGTAAATAAAGACAAAACATAGTCTTTCTCGAAACATCAACTGAGACAGACTGTGTCAACGTCAGAAAAGTCCTCAGTTTTCATTGGCTATCTGCTGATGATCCCGATCGTGTAGTTAATAGACCGTGGGTGCAACCAACTCATTAAAGCTAAGTTACTACTACTATACCAGACTCGCGTTTTCTCTATAGATTGACTATTTTCAGTATCTCTTTTGGCGTTCTATATATTTTATGATTTCTATGGTTCTCTAGCGCATTTTTGCCCCAAAAGTTAAAGGAAATGATTCACTTTTAGTATTATATTTTACTGGTAAGCTAATAAGAACCTTCACCTACTGGGTGGATATTTTTTGTGCATCCTTAAATACGATTCCTTGAAACACCAACGTTAAGTTTCTCGAAAAAGTAGTCCAGTGTTACCACATCCTTCTATCCCTTGTAGTCTTCGAGATAGCCTTCATTTACAACAAAATTGGTACACCCTGTACATTTTATCATTAATGCCACCGAAACGTCGGCTTTATTCTAAGTAAACATTAGTCAGAAACTTCTAACCCTAGAAGTTCCACTTACAAAACGAAAAAAGTGATACAAGTAGGAAGCTTAAAACAATGCCGGAGCTGGAACAAAGGATCTTAAAACTCCCAACAGTTCCCGGAACAAAGCTGTGACATCGTTTTCCGAGCATTAACAACCGGGGCCGCAGTTCTCGGAATCAAATAAAGCGCCACACAGTGCAGCTAATACACCCAGCCGTTGCATCCGTCTCTTTCGAATCGATAGTAAAGCGTAAAATAGTATTATTTGTAACATTGAGCGTGTAGTACGCGGCACAGAGCGAGCCCATAAATTATAAAGCCGGGAAGAACAAGGGAGAAGGACATCTTCCCGCATATCGTAAAGCGCCCCGGACTCGATTCATGGACTGGGGCTGCCTGGATCGATCTCGAATTCACTAGGTGGCGCGGGGTCAGTAGGTCGCGGCCCAAACATTGCCCTCCATTCACACTTTTCCCTGGAGGAAAGTTCAGCATTCCAAAAGACTGTCGCCTCATTTATTTCACATCAGAACGACTGCCCAGATATGCCTCCTAAAGTTGACAAACGATGACCGCATGCGAAAATCTTACAAATATTTACATATCTGACACGAAATTGATCACGTAACGCTATTTATTTTAGTACAACTCAAGTTAGACCTGGTTCTATTTTCATTAAAGACACGATTCCAGTTTCTTGTTTCATCTATTAAGGGTTAAGTAGCAGCATCATAAAAATATGCATTGATATGCATTATTTCAAGTAAATCACATGCACGCTCCAATTGAGAATTATATTTAACTTGACATCTTGAAACAAGAAAAATTGTCATCAAAGTATACACTTTGATCTAGTACACTGAGAAAACAATATTTATAACCTTTATAAGAATATTTATGACTATAATTTTTGTATACTATATGGGTGTATAAGACAAGATAAGATTCAAGTGTGGTTTTATATTTATGCATCACAGTTTGCTATTAATGCATACGTTATTTTATCCACGACAACTATATTAAGAAGGTATAATACCTCTGTTTTCCGTGAATTAAAGGCCTTTTAACACACTAATGGATTATAATTCATAATACCACGCTTCGATTTTATAGAACTTTATTTAGAATTATTATTATTAACTTTAACATTTATCTCAAGTACGATCTTGTCATTTTGACCAGGATTATTTAAATTCACTCGATAAGGAATTTCTGGAAAGGTCCACAACTTCGCTAGGTAGGACCTGGAGTTTTTCAGCAATTGCCATCTTGCTGGACAGTGAATCTTTAATATAACTTTCCGCTACCGTAGTCGATTTCCAACCACCATGACGCCTCGCAGTGGTAATATCACTCCCCAGTAATGTTGCCGAAGAACGCCTCATTCCATGTCCGGTAAAACTGGATCAAGGTGCCCAAGAAATGCAGCCACTTTTGAAAACGTTTTCGAAATTGTTGTGTGTAGTACATTTTCCAGCCACATTTCTACAACATTGACTGAAAAAGCTTCTTCCATGTTCGAAACGAAAATTCTTGAAATGTTTGTTTTCGTATCCGGAATGAGTATAGGTAACCGCCTTTGTCTTGAACATGGATGATGTTCAAAAAGGTCATTGTAAGCACTTGCGACCTCCCATGATCGTTACAACCTGTAAAGAATTCAAAATAAAATGCTCAATGTATAAATTGAAATATTAAATTCGTGTATTTTCTACTTTAACTTGTAAATATTCCTCATCCTGTGCTTTTTTTTTAAATTCTTCGACTTGGTTTCTCTCCATTATCTTTGCCTTCTTTGGTTTATAATTTCTTGATTCTACTTAATATGAAGTAAGTTTACCATAATTCGAAATATAAATACCTTTGTGCACTTTCAACATTGATTTTGGCATGGAATATTGTGTCCACATGGATGAGGATGTTTCTCCACATTTCTTTTGTAATTACTCCTCCTCCTATGCCCCTTTTTTAGGCCAGTTATCGAATTCCACCAATTCCAGGGCTCGGAACGGAGTTACTTTTTAGTAAAAAGTTACATTTTTATAAAAAAGTCCCTAAAAGTAAAATTTTTGCACATTTTGTTACTAAAGTTACTTTTTCTCAGATTGTCGATGACACTAAGGAAGCGTGTGAGAATAGACCGTATTTGAGCGTCGATTTGTGCATTGCGCATTGGTATGATTGAATGGCGATTAGGAATATTATTGGTCCATACTAATTTCATTGGACAATCCTTTGTTATATTTCTACTCCGTGATATTCTTTTCTGTTCTGTGCTCAATGCTGTCAACTGGCAAACGTGAACGTTACAAATATGAATTATCACATCTCACATAACAACAAATCTACTTATAATAGAGAGTTTAAGTCGATTGTCGATTATGATACGTAAAACGTAGAACGTGTAATTTTCACGTTTACGTATAGTAAAATTTGTGTTTCAAAAATGAGTATAAGTAGGGTAAGTTATCACGGAATTATATTATTCAAGAAACGATGATTATTACTTTAATCTACGAGTATTGCTCTTTCTGTTCGGTTAGTCTTTAATCAATATGTTCTGTGGATTCGGAAGTTTTCGGCCACCTCTTCGGCACGTATACGTCTCTGTTTACGTTACGCAAATACCCGTGAGCCCACATACATCCGTATATCGTAAACGTGGAAAATTCTAATTTGAGCATGCGCATGCAGATTATATTGAGAGTTGAGTATGTATTTTCCCAGTAAGTAGTTTAAAAGATAAAATTGACAAAATAGAAAGAAAACATACGAAGCAAATGAGCCAAAGAAAAGAAAATTTAAGTTAAATCGATTTATATTTTGTTTTGTTAAAAAGAAAAATGTTATTACATTGTTACAAAAATCTGTTAATAGTAGATATTTATTATTTTGTTATGTTTTGTAAAAATATAGAAATAAATATTCTATTTGAAATATATTTTTTAAAGAATTGTTAGTATTTATTATAAATTATAAAAACACATTCAGTTTCAGTTGAATTATTTTTTAAGCTTGAAGTAATGACATCCATACCTACGGAATGTGTTACATTAATACGGTTTTAAAAAGCTAGTGACTGTTTCTTATTACTTTAATTATGATTCCTAAGGTTACATTTTGGATACTTTTTCTGCAGATTAGAGTTACTTTTTTTACTTTTTATTTTAAGAAATCTGTTCCGAGCCCTGCAATTCCTTCTCGTACATACTTTTGCCGGATTTCAGCCAGAATGAAGAAATTCTTAACATTCTCACTCATTGTTTGTGTCAATTTTGCAAATGTTTTAACTCTTGTTGACAAATAAACAAATGCATGTCATAGAAACGATTTCAAGACTTTGTAGTATTCAGCTGACAATATTCTTGATTAAAATAATGTAACGGATTTCCCAATCCATCTTTTTCTTTTACCAGAAAAGCAAACAGTTAATTAATCACTGATCTTTATTAACTACTCTGTACACTGAATACTAATTACAACTCAACTAAACACTATTTCACTTTGAAGCTCCAGGAAATTTCCAACTAAGGAATCCAATTCAAGACTGAATCACTCGGGCATTTATTCTTCTTTTATAGACCAAACGAATATTCCAGGTATTTTCTAGCATCTCTAGATCCATTTACCGAACGACTCTCGTACGCTTCTCGTCGATTATCCATTTTTCCAGTTGCGCCTCGATACACGGCATTATTTGTTTGTTTACCAGATTCGCGTAGGGGCGATTGGGGCAATCTCGCGTTTCGCGATACCGCAGTCGTCGAATTGGGTGCGAGCGTGGCAAATTCCGTGACAATAAATTTGTCAAATAAGACCGTTTTCAAAACCATAATTTTTCACCTGTTCTTATACGGCTGTCACTCTCCTAATTGACCGGTTTTGGCTGTGGTCGTGGATAAGACGTTGATTTATATTCGGGAAATTAACCAGCATTTAATTCTCTCGAAAAAATATAACTGGGGTAAAAACATAAAAAAGGAAGGACAACGGAAAATGAGACGTAGTACCATTGAGTAATAGACTATTTATTACTCAGTGGTACACTGTTAAAATGCAACAAACACGCCGATTTGGATATGGATAATAACACGGTTATATTATAATAATAATAGGGAATACTAACATTATATTCTGATATCAATGAAACGTGAAATATTTCTAACTAATTACACACGTATGTGACCAATTAATACTTATATGTTTGAAAATTTTTACTTCTTAGGTTTTACAAATAAAAAAATTCACCTGATATATTTTTGTAAATTTCCGAAATTAAAAATAGTTTACTACTACATTTTTTCACTATTCGTCATTCAGTTATAATTTCCCAAGCTTATGCGTATAGGTTAAAAACCACCTTATACAAATAATTGGTTACAATTAACTAATTAATACAATGCTCGTTGAACTGATACTCAACGTGTAATTTCAAAGGTACATTTTTGTAAATTTCCGAAACTAAAAATAGTTTACTACTACATTTTTTCACTATTCGTCATTCAGTTATTATTTCCCAAGCTTATGCGTATAGGTTAAAAATCACCTTATACAAATAATTGGGTACAATTAACTAATTAATACAATGCTCGTTGAACTGATACTCAACGTGTAATTTCAAAGAGAACAAGGACTTCCCAATTTTAGGCGTAGATACATAATACACTCAACATTGTGAAGCCTGCAAATCTTTACCTTATCTAAACGGATAAGTGGATGAACAAATCTTGCTTGTGCAAATAAATGTAAACAATAATGCGCGGAATTTAATAATAGCAATGATAATATTAATCATTTTCAAAGAAATTTATTCTTACTTGAAATGATACATCAGCTTCTGTTGGTAAGATTGAAGAAAAACTAAATTTATGTGTATATAATCAAATACAATCTGTGACGAGTAAACATACATAAAATAAAGTTCAACGCTCCATTTTCCCAGAACTTTTATGTATACAGATATATTTTTTAATTATCCTATGTAGAACAGTTTGGAAATGTTTTAATATCACTTAATTTTATTATACTGTTTACTGACATTTATTACGACCCGAGTTATGATTTAGTCATGTACGCGGCTATTATAGACGCAATGTGAAACGCTTAGGGTCTTTCAAAGCATTTAACTCATTGAATGTGGATGGGTTTTTCAGACAACTGAAGCAGAAATTTTAAAATATTATATATGTTAGTGAAAAATATGAATGGATTTTCGTTAACCTGATGCTCATTGGAAGCATCTATGGCCGGTTTCTCAACATTTGGCACAATCCATTCGATAAATATCGAGTACATAAATGTATCAGACAGATAACTTTATATGGATTCTGAACGCATGCCTTCCAAATTTTGCTGCAATAATCATAGAGGGAGCTAGCAAATGCACAACTGTTTGCAGATGCCATTTATGGAAGTAAGACACTTTCAAGAAATAATTATAGATGGCGCCACTATCGGCTACCTAACATCACATTAACTAAATAAAAATATATACAAACCTGTTGCATAAAAACGAAGTTATTAAAACCTGTTCTAATACTGATAGTAAAAATTTGTTCTAGTACTAGAGACTTGAATACTATCTCCTGTTATATCTATCAGTAAATTTACAGTTTCTTTCGTTAAGGTCGCCGTATTTCTCGCCGTAAAATGATCAAATATGTGTTTTTTAGGTACTGAAATTTTGAAAAATAAAACGCGTAGAACAAAAGTAATATCAAAAATAAAATTACTGACGTTTTGTTTATCCACTTTTACTATTTAAACTCTCTTCAAATAATATAATAACTTTTAAAATGCATTTCTATGACACATTATTTCGCTATTCTAACCCCATATTTTAACAATTATTTTCACATACTTATAAACAAAAGTGAACAATGTTATATGCAGAAATATGTAAGTTTATGTTATAACAATGTTTACATCTATAGCTGAATTTAAAAAAATACGCATTTTGAGCAAGTTTTCAGTACCTAAAAATTTGCTGAATAAATGGCTTTCTGACGTTATACATTGATTTTATTTCGGTACCTTTGAATATTCGCTGGTGGCATGAGATAACATTGTTGTTATTTGCTAAACTCTATATTATTCAGTTCTTAAATGTCTAAAATTACTTGTATTTGTAGAAAACACTATTTCAAGAATACGGCGCCCGTAAACCTCTCTCGAAATTCTGTCGCTTTATTTTTCATACCGGTTTTCTCTTTCACGATAACGTCTTGGCGGTTCAAGATATCTGACTATATTTAAATATTCTTCATCTGAAGAGGCAGACGAATCAGAATTTTCCATTGCACAAAGTAATCGTCACGAAAATATCAAAAAAGTTGGGTTAAGCCTTACAATAAAGATGTAAACAAGCAACAGCTAAATCGCTGCGCGCGTGCGTTAATGTTTATTGGACAGATATCTTGCCATTTTTCTATGGATATCTGTTCGATAACTTATGCAATAGATAAGCATTATCGAATGGTTCAGAAACCGAATTCATGGGATATCTCCAGTTTATGGAATCGATAAGTTTATTTAATAGATATCTACTAGTTGAGAAACCGGCCACTAGTGCGGCAATCATGTTTTACTTTTTTTTGGTCTTGTTTTGGTCTCGTAAGTCAAGATCAAGACAAAAATTGGCAGCTCGAATTGCAAGACAAGAAAAGATTAAAAAAGTCTTGCGAAACATGTCTTAAACAAATATTAGAAGCGGTAATATTTAAGTAAATATTAGTGAAAAATAGTTATTTTTGTTACAAGTACCTAAAAGGCAGATTTTCAAATTGTTGCTGTTTCCAGATGATGTAAAATCGAGTCTGGAATAGTAGATGAGTCCGAAAAAACTTTTTAGGTACCTTCATGTTACAAACAACATTTTTGTTAATGGTCCAAAAAAAAACACATTGAAACCTCTTATTATGTATGATTCAATGAGATCAAATATGTCTCGAAAATAGTAAGCTTCGATTTTAATTATCATGACACCATAGTAACTACATTGTTTAATGTAAACACAAAATAACTATTGACGTTCATTTAACTGACTTTGGGAGCGTATACAAAAAAATGTATATTGCATTTCTATATTAGGTATATGTATACCTACTTTATTGGAAGAACATCCAGCATATAAAATTATTTTTAAAATCAAAGTTTGTTGGGTCTAGATCCAGTTCTGCTGTACCAGAACTAATTATAAATTCACAGTCACTTGACTGAAAGCGCTCCACTTCAATCCTGTTTCGCCTATTTCGTCCATTATTTATAACTTATTAATTAATTACTATTCAGTATTATTACACCGGTATCCTAAAACACATGTAGGTACTATAGTTCACTTAAATAAGTCCACTTGTCAAGTATTCATCATGCTTCAGGTTCCTACTTTAAAAAGGGCTTTCAATAATATTTTTTTCTTGTACTTTTTCGAGAGCACCCTCCCTTCATTTTTGAAGATAAATATTTTGAAAAAAACGGACTATTTTAAACATCTCTTTATGTATTAAAAGTAAAAATATTCTAAATGAAAAAGTATATTTGTTTTAATTTCTTAAAATTCTAGGCGCTAATAACATAAGTTTAAAAAACTTAGTGTTTTATATCGCGCAAAGGGTTAATCTCTAATTTTGCATAACTAGTTGCATTATTTGCTGTTAATTGCTTAACTACTAGTTAATTTCAGCAAAATTCATAAATTATAAATTTGTTTAAACGTATACATCATTCTAATTTAGAATATATACATCTATGACGCTTGTTTTATTTTATTTCTTTTATCAACTACTTTTTGACAATTTTCGGCGGTTGATTGTCACTAGTTAGGGTATAAAGTTGGCTATAGAAAATTTGTCTGGCACCCTTTAAGATCTTGAACCACTCCCTTCTCCATTGAGTTAGTAAAATATCCGCTGTCAGTATATATGTATACAGGGTGAATCTTAAATAAGTACAAATATTTTAACCAGCAGTATAGTTTTGTGTGTAGAACACATAATTAATAGTTTTTTTTACAAAAAAATCAGAAATAAAAAAGTGAAATTTTAAATAAATTTCGTAATTTTTCAGTAGAAAACTTGTTGAGGACCGCTGGCCTAGACCGACCCTTCATACTTTTATGAGGCATAGTGCTGCAGACTGAACGTGTGGTGTGTGGTGTCGACACAAATGTCTTTGCTTCAAGGAAGAAAAAATCTCAACTTTTAGCGAATTTTGTCAAGTGTAACATTTTATATTATTTTTTATTATCAAACTGTCATTGACTGTTATGACAGATTATCGGAAGCCCAAGTCAAACTTGTTAACCCCACATAATGCATGAAAATAGCAATAAAATTTGCTAAAAGTTGACATTTTTTCCATTTTAAATAAAAAACGCGTGCATAGTTTTTCGTTATTCTTCATAAAATAACTTAAGGAAATTGTGTTTTGTGTCCCTTTCTAACAGTGTACAATGACATTTAACTTGTAAAATGTGGATTACTGATTAAATAGTTAATTTTTTAACAAACAGGTAAGCTTGTGTGCACGTTTATGTATAATTTTTGAACATTGGACATAGTAATATCACGTAATATCTTCCTAAATATTTTACGGTAGTATTGAACTTGCGGAAATTCATTTTTAATCGTTGAAGTATAGTAAGGTTAGTTCAGATGTTAAAATTTATGTTAATATTGCTGCGTATCATACTACATACCCAATTTTACTGTACTTATGCTTAAAACAAGTATTTTTAAAATAGAACTATTACGTTAAAGGAAACGTAATATTTATATTGGAGGAGATATGGCAACCTCGCAACAAATCATATGTTTCATTACGTTGTTGGATGAAAAATCAGCCAGCGGTCCTCAAAATGTGGG
This sequence comes from Monochamus alternatus, assembly GCA_037114965.1. Taxonomy (NCBI): domain Eukaryota; kingdom Metazoa; phylum Arthropoda; class Insecta; order Coleoptera; family Cerambycidae; genus Monochamus; species Monochamus alternatus. The sequence goes on along the minus strand of CM073426.1, from coordinate 112,380,084 downwards.
TATTTTTTTAAAAAATTAATATCTCCGTAAATATTAGAAATTTTTAAAAATGGCTTTCACTAGACTGATTTAAATGACGAACTACACCAGCAGTTAAAATATTTGTACTTATTTAAGATTCACCCTGTATATATGACCATGATATCATAACCTAGTAAACTAAAAATATAGATTTACGAGTTGTAGGTTGCATAAACGACCTTCCTGAGTCCACGCCTGCGAACATCGTACAATGGTACATTAGGGATCTGTTAGTCTTTCTAGAAATTTCTCTCACCGACAAATCTGCTTTACGCAACCCAACAATCCACCCTCACTTAAAGTCACTAAGCTGGAAAATCTGCCCAAATCTATGTACTCTAGGCATAATCACTAATCTGTAAAAAAACCCGTTTGCAACAAGCTTCACAACACTTGCAAAACAAATGTGAGCAGAAATGTGTAAAACATACTTTATCTAAGTACGACTTTGGTACGAGTTATACGAGTTTGGTACGCAAATACCAAAAAAATTCTTTGCGACTTAGTATATTTCTTTAGTATCACTTATCTTTGTACTAGTATTATGAGCGAGCTTACCTAAAACAAAAAAATAAATATTATAAAATACGAAAACAGTAGTTACTAAATAATTATAAAAAGGTGTACATGAACTATCATTATCATTTAGGAAACCAAATGGAATTATTTTATACACAATTTTAAAACTCTTACATTTAAAGGGACTCCAAACAAATAAATTACAAAAAATGGCTCCTATGTCAATAATTTACACAGAAATTTTTCGCAATTCGCGAGTGATTTGTGAATTTATGGATTCATTATTTTCAGAGGTCGGTCGGTCTCAAAGCGGTTTAAGGTGTCAGTACTTGAATCGTGTTTGCCAACCACCCGGGTTCGAATCCCACGACAGGTAGACCGTAGATCTGGATATGGTATGGCTGATTTCCACTAAATATTAAAGAATTAGCTAGAATGCTTACTTAAAAACCTGTAGATTTTATTTCTGGGGCCACATTATTTAGTTTCTATCACAGATATTGAAAATAGAAATGATCTTTGGCAGTGGTTATTTGAACACAACTCAACAAACTAGATGTAGTTTGCGTGTATAAAACAATGAAGACATGCATTGGTATAAATAAAAAAGTTATTTCTATAAAGATAGCCACATTTAATCTAACTAGTATTTTGCAGAACTACATCATCAGGTAAATATATCAAGGACAACAGTATATGTATATTTAAGAGTATATGTGTTTAGAAAAATTTTTAATGTGACCTTTTCTGCTACATTTTATGTTTCCAAAGGATTTTAGTGCGCGGATTCGGATTCAGCGTACCTACCAAAATCCTTTAGGAACATGATTTAGTGCTCGTGCGATAAAATTATGTAAACTTCTGTAATTGATAATCATCAAAAATCAGGTGATTTTAAAACTGCGTTGTATAGACCCCAAAATAAGACAAAGTACATATAAAGTAAGCATGTACCCTAAAATGCTTTGTTTTCGATATACAGGGTGTAAAATATTAGTTCCTTTTCACTGACAGTTTTTAATTATTACTTCCCTACTAACATGTAGAAATAAATTAATGATATTTTGCACAGTCCCATAACTTGAATGCTCTTTTTGTAATTCTAAAAAGAAATGAACTAAGTGCTTCAAAAATAGCTAAACCTTTCTATGCATATTTTTTTGATAATTTCATAGCAAAAATGAAAACTTCAGATATTTACATAAAAAAGAAATTGTTGAAATTCGATATCGGTGTCAGATTTTAATAATCTATCGGACTTGAAACATAGTTGGCTTTTAAATTAATGAATAGAAACAATTTTCATATTTCCATACATATAAGAATTGATTAGTCGATCATTTTCGTATATTCAGCGTTTGAAAACTGATTCATTTTTAGCAACAATTGTTTATCGCTTGTTACTAACACTTTCATGGTAACTACAGAAAAATCATTCGATCTACTAATCAATGCTTATATTTAGCTGGTAGACAGCAAAGGGTAGTACTTGAAAACGATTGTTCGTGTTATATTAATACTGATTGTGAAGTGCCTCAAGGATTCGCGCTGAGACCTACGTTGTTCTCATTATATACATCCTCATTCCCACAATTCAAAAAATCACTGTAAAATTCAAATGTATCGTATGATACTCAATTGTTTTATACATTTCATTCCAGTGATATAAAAAACAGTTGTAATATAATAAATAGAGAACTTGAAACACTTCGTTGAATTTTACTGGAGCATAGTCTGCGTTTAAATCCTACAAAGCATGTTACTATGTTTTTTGCCAATCTTATCAAATATACACAACCGTTACCTCAGGTTAAGATAAATATTGATAATGTACAGTTAGAAAGTAAAATAAAAAGTTAAAGTCTTGGGTTTAATTATTGATAAGAAGTTTAATAAACATATATCAAACTGTGTAAAAAGTTTATTGTTAATTTAAAAATATTGTATAAATCTAGACACATCTTAAGTGAAAAATTAATAATTTTGCTTTCTCAGTTACTAATGTTATCAATGTTTCATTATGGGAATACTGTTTGCGGTCCATGTTTAACACAAAAGGCATCTCAACTAATTCAAAAATTTAAAATTACTGCCTTAGATTTATTTATGGTATTAAAAAAAAAAGAAATTCAGTAAGACATAAATTTAAGGGTACAAAGTGGCTAAATGTGAAAAACAGTTGTCTACTCTTTTTATGAAAATCATTCCTCAGTACCTCTATAATAAAATCAGATTTCGTACGGACGTTCACGATTTGAACATCAAATTTAAAGGTAATTTAACTCCTCCTTTACATAAAACTACGATATTTGAAAAATCATTTAGTTACAATATACCGAAAATTTACATTTTCCTTCCGTTATCTCTCAAATTACTGTCTGTCGGTTGTTTTAAGAAAAGTATAGAACAATTCTCCTCGCATCTCAACAGTAGGTACTTAATAATACCCTTATAATTGTTCCGCTTGTTCAAACATACTTTTGACTGATCTCTTGTTATTACTGTGTAGTTGTATGTATGTATATAGTTAATGTATAATTCAATTTGTTGTGGCACATCTATTATTGTGGGTTAAGTGGAAGGACAGTGTGTTACCTCTTGGGACTACACAGCTGAACTTCGCCATTTCATATTATATGTATAATTATTTTTTTCTATTGTTGATTTAATCATATAATTTTGTTTGCTATATATGAATAAAGCATATTATTATTATTATTATTATTATTATTATTATTATTATTATTATTATATATCCAAAATAAAAAATATGTAACCATATTTCTTTCTTTTCCAGAATAACGTAGTCAAGGTGTTGTGCCGATGATTTCTGCCGGTGTGGAGGGAAGACTGCCCTACATGACCTACCCAGAGCCTTGGAGAGGCCCCCCGAAACAGCCACCCGAGCTGTTTCTTAGGCCCGCTCCAAAGCCTCTACCACCCACTAGGTATGTTGATACCTAATACGTACACCCTAATATCTACTTCCTTACAGTTTTTGTGAGAAACCATAAGGAAGTGTGATTTTATTTAATGGAAATGTTTATAGTTCTTTTCATTTTACAATAGAGGGTGTCTCTAAAAGGCAAGTACAAAACACCAGCACACATTTTTTTGGAGTTTCAGTATGCCATAAAACATTTAAATTCAATTATCTTAGAAACGATTACCATGGTAAATTGGACTAGATCCATTTCCTATTTTCCATTTTTTTTGGTCTCAAGAATGTGTGCTAGTGTTTTGTACCTTTTAGAGACATCCTCTATTGTAAAAATAAATTGTTTTGTACGACAACGGAAAAACAGCCCAGCTGTGTTGCCAAATATTTCGGCGAGTTAGTATTGTACTAAAAACGGACAACATAAATTTCAAGAATTAAGTGAATGGTGCAATAATTATTCTTTAAATAAATTTATGGAAATTCTTATATTTTCAGAATATAATATGTATTGTCTCCTCGTATCACGCTTGTTGGCAAGGCTTAACATTTTTTATGTCCACTATAAATATGAAAAAAACTATACTTTTCACTGAATAAACTTTCAAAAATTGCTGTTCATTCTTTTTTGCCCAGTCTTAAAAAAAATGATAAATGTACTTTATCGTGATACAAATTAATTTGTTGTAGTATTACATTTATTGGGTGTCTCCTTTTTTCATTAACTTTAGTAAAGGGTAGACACCATGAAAAAATGATCTTTTTTATAACATTTTTGTCTAGGAAACTTCGTTTTCCTGATAGAAGGTAGTGAATGTACAAATTTTTTATTTAAGTATATACAACAAATTTTTATTTGTTAATAAAAAAAAGTTAATATTTTAAGGTGAATAACTTTTAGATAAAGCTAGTTTCCTACGCCAATGGCGAAGAGTTTTAATAAATTTTCTGTAAAAACATGCTCTTGACAGTTATAATAATAATATAATTAATAAGCTAATTAACAGTCAATAATTTATTAAACAAAATAACAAGAATATTTTGTTTATTTAAATGAAACTCAAACTGATGTCCATTTTCGTGAATGTAACAATAAAATCGATTTCATAAGGGAAGTGTTGAATTAATTGCCATGCCATTATTTATTACAATCTCTGTGAATACGATTTAATACATTTTCTCTATTATTGCCTATACTTTGTATTTTTTTAAAAAATCCTGAAAAAATATCTAGTAGATGGAGGTCGTCGAGTGAGCAACTGGACTACCTCAACCAATCTAGCATCTATCCAATTGCATCCTTGAACATCATATAAATTCATGTGTTTACAAACTGTTGTTTTTATTTGTTTATTATTATTAAAATGATACCTTATCAACAAATTTCAACGCTAGCATCTTCTTTTAAAAAAACATTTTTAATATTTGTACAGATAACATTATTTTACGTTTCGTTTAAGTTTAAGGATGAACAAATCCCTTTCATTACGCCACTGGTTTTAACTGAAAAATGTTGTTCATTTAAAAATATTAACCTTTTATTACGATTATTGTGAATAAGTGTCAACAAAATATATTTATTAGTTAAAAGATAATACAAATAAAAGAACCCTATTATTTTCTATGATATCTCCTTCACCAAAGTTAGAAAGAAGAAAAAGGGTCATCTTGTATATTTTTTATAATGCATCCCGTAGACTATGTATGTAAATAAATAACTGGATTTGCAGATGTAACGTATAGTTATTGTTTTATTTTGTATCAGATACTTCGATTCAAAACCATCAGACGTTCCAACAGTATTTCTACATTGCAGCAGATACAATGGTGTGAACACCACCACATACCCCAACGGCACTAGGCTGGCCCCTCCAACACGTCCCATCAGCAAATACCCGTCGCCTCCATCGATATCAAATCCCGTCAACCTCGCACAAACCAAGGAAGATGTAACTGAAGACATGCCACATTTCAGCCCCTACCGAATGTTTCCGCCCCACACTCCCCAATTCACCCACTTCCCATACCCCCTGTGCCAACAGCCGTACATGATGAGAGCCACAAATTTCCCCCCGACACCCCTATCCCCCTTGGAAACCTTCTCACCGTCAACGCCTACCGCGAGCAGTACGTCGACCTTCCTATCGCCGCCAAGCACCTTCAGTCCTCCCTCCGCTGTAAAACCTGGACAGAGCATACTGAGGGACAAAAGGACACCGCCCCAATCCTCACAGTCGTCTCCTCTTCCTCCTCCGCCTCCTCAGACCCAAGCTGCAGCATTCAAAGTCCCTTCTGGAAAGGAAGGCTCTTTGAAACACCGGATCCTCACCAGGCCTGAGGAGAACGTGAGGAGCGGGCCTCTAGACTTACAGAAACCCCCGGAGGGCAGGAAGAGACTCCAGGCCACGATGTCGCCGCCGAGATCGCCGAAAAGGACGTTGAACAACAACACGCTACCGGGTAACTTTGCCAAAGGATCTCTCATTCAGTTGCATAACGGGGAATTGAGGAAGATAGAAGATATGCGCACTGAGGATTTCGTGATGTCTGCGGAGAGGAGTCCCGAACTAAGACTGGCAGAAAGCACCGTGGTGAAGATTGAAGACAACCAGCAGACGGGAAATGCTACTATTACGCTTACGTACAATCAGAGACGGGCACAGGTATGTTTCTCTACATCTAATTTATATAAAATTAGGCAATAAAACTATTGCTAATTTGTGTCAGAAAATAGTTAACAGCAACAAATTATCATTCATTAATCAATCGGTTTGTTCGTCACATATTTATATTAAAAATAGCATATGATCCACGTTATTTTCATAGGTATGGGTTTTTGTCGAGTTAGTAAAGAATAGTTAAACTGTTTTTATTTGAGTTTTTTTTATCTCAATGATATCAAACAATATTGGCAGTACTACTACCAATTTATGTGAAGGTCGTAAATATTTAACAAAATACTATATCTTGGGTTTTCATTTTGCGCGCAATTCCATAGAACGTGTATTTTAATTTCTATATTCATTCATAATTTGGTACTTTCCACAGGTACAGGCGTATTTTCTTATTATGTATAAATGCTCAAATATTATTACAAAATTCACTTAAAAAAATATTTTTTTGAAGATACAACGCTTATCATCAGCGATGACGACGTTTTAAAAATACAGAGTGTCTAGAAATTCTGATGCTATAATTACAATATTGTTTTTTTTGAAAAATTATGGACCCTCATATAACTCTTTTTATCTATTTTTTAACATTAACCACTTGGAAAATATTTGAATAAAATTTGGTATAGGATTTTAAGGGTAATCATATACAAATAAACAATTAAATATAGGCATCCCTAATAAAATCTACAGTCTTCTTTGCCATATATTTTTTTATTAGTAGATATTTTGAAAAAATGCAAGTAGTCTTTCCATTTTTGAATTTTTCTCATAAACTATGCATTTTGACGATACCTATGCAACAAGTAATAATTTTGATAGTAAACAGTAAGTAAAAAATAAAATTACCCGAATTCTATAAAAATTAAACAATATGACTGAAATTCTTATATTTTTTACTTCTATATTTAAAATAAGAATTAATTTTATATTCACATTGGACTCCCTATACCAACTGTCATAGAAATATCGTGGCGAAGTTATTGGAAAAACTCAAATAAACAAATATTTTCTAAAGTACAATTTATTGCAATAATAATGGCACTCCCTCAAATCAGTTTTTTAACTACTGGAAATTCTGAGTAGAAATTTCATTACATTAGTAAGTAGAAAACAAATAAGAACTAATGTTGAAATTTAAAAGTAGATTTAATTATGAAGACTTCAGTTGTTGGAAATAAATCATTCTTTTTAAAGAGTGCCATTATTATTGCAATAGATGGTACCTAGCTCATTTAAGGAAACAAAATTGTATTCTAAAGTATTTGCAAAGTTGGTTGGTGAAGCCAGAAAAACGATCGGTTGACGATTTTTCTCAGAACAAACAGATTCAAAGAACTAAATTATATAATTTTTACTCTATTAGGATTTGCATGACATAAGCAAATCAATACAAAATTTTAATTTATACAAGTTACACATTGCATAATGCACTGCACTTGGTCGCCTGTGATCTCGCTGTGGCGTATAAAGGTAATTTTCATAGGCGCTCGCAGAAAAATTTCTCAGCAGGGGCCAAAATGGAAAACGTACATATATGTTGTGAACAATATTTTAATAGATATTTAACAGCAGCCTAAATTGTCTCGTTTTATAATGTGAATATTTTAATATCTGTACAGGGTGAATTCCTAACCTATATCCATAAACTTGAGAAATTATAACTGAAAAATTGAAAATGCATTTAATTTATGATCATAAGTTCTTCATTTGAGAAATTATGTGTCATATTTTTATAATCGTGTGAAAATAAACTCAAATAGAGCCACAACTGATAACAAAGTACTGCTACAAATACCGAACATATTGTCCTGACTTGTTAACTATAAACTTGCCCCTCCCTCCCTCTGCGGACGCCCATGATAACATTCAATAGAAAACAGAATATGTATGTATGTTTGACACACACCACACAACTTGCTAGTTGACTTTGGAATGACTTTACCAAGGCAACTTGATTCAAAGAGGAGTAGTTTCACCCAAAAGATATGGCAGGAAAGTTCCTGCATACCCTGTATGGCCATTTGAAATGACGGTGGCGGTCTGTGGTGTGATCGTAATACGTATTGACTACGTTTCATATATAACAGAGCTTTACCATTCAACGCGTTTAGCAAAATAATATTTCTTTAAAAAAAAGTAAACGTTTGAAATATCAAACGAAATCGTTTATTTTTTCATACCCACTGGGATCTCGATAAAATTTATAACAGAAAGCGGTGGGCTCAGTTTTATAGAACCAACTCGAGTTATAATACAATAGGTACACTTTTTGCCAACCAATCCGGTAAACAAGTCCAATGAACCCATTCAGTGGGTTTTAATACATCAACTGATAAATAACTAAAAAGAGAACAGGAACGAGCTCGGAAGAAAGTAAAGGTCACTGATCTTACTCCTGCGTGTAAATTTCTGTATTCGACACACACGGGGAAGCTTCGATATGGACCACGTATTACCTGAGTTGAGAAATTAAACGATCTAACATTTTAGTGATCTATTAATCATTCTTGAGTCATATGCCTACGCCGAATTGTATAATAAACGATCGATCGTCTTGATGAAGTTAGGTTTATAATGGAATGTAGTTTAATTTTATTTCAGTTTTGATTTCATCGTACAGAAATATTGTTTCATGAGTCTTTAGTTATATATCTATTCAATAAGGAAAATCTATTTTATCTCAGTAACCATGTCATTGATATACTGGGTGTTGTAAATTAGTAGGTCAAACTGCCAACACATATTATTGGGACTAAAATAATGGAACTTTTCTTATGCCACTTTTGATTTCAGAGCTACATTCTCAAAATACAGGATACAAAAATAAAATTTTTAAAAACGATTGTTATTGCTACTGATTTAGATATTTGTTTAAAATTTGGCACATATTTTTATCTTAAGTAGGCACACTTTCTGTGTAATTTCTAAAATTACCTATTTTTTTTTCAATACACCTATGGTTTCGATTTTTTTTTTTTTGATAGGGCGTGTTTTTATTATTATTATTTTTAATCTTATAAGATTTTAATTTGAGGTTCGATACATAAGATATTGCAACTTTTTTGGATGTGCTATGTTTGACAAAATTAAATATTGCTAAATATCATATAGTAATTTCCATTTTATTCAGTGAATTTAAATAAACAAAACGGTAACTAACAACAAAGAACAAAAATTTTACTAAAATAAACTAAATGTTTACTTGAGTGTATTTAAAATAAATATCTCTAAAATCACCACAGCTATTAATAAAAATCATTTAAAAAAAAATATTTTGACTTCTTGTATTTTGAAAATGGAACTTCGAAATGAAAAGTGGTATAAGAAAAGTTCCATTATTTTAGTCCAATTAATATGTGGTTAACCGTTTGACCTACTAATTTGTAACACCCTATATTTAAAAAATTACCAGTAATGATGACGAAATAAATATCCTTTTGGAAATTGAGAATGCGATAAATGATATTCCAAAGCTGCAACAGAACAAAACGGTTTACTTTCAACGTGTCAATAAAAAATAAAATACCTTTTGAGAACCGCATCTCTCTTTTAAAGCTGCATCAATCTTGCCCGAGCTACGCCGAAATTCACACTTTCTCGAAAGAATGTGATTTCATCAGCAGCCCACTAAATAATTCCAAGAACTCGGTTTATAGCAGTTGCCGGATTAGAGGGGGATATTTATGACAATGAAGTAATTTCGTCGTGCCAGCCAGCGCAGCATGGTAAACAGAAAGTTGTTTTGAGAAGCAATCACAAGAGATCTCAGATGGTCAGCGACCTTGCCATACCTTGCCTCTGGCTGTAATTCAAAACCCGATCCCACTCGAACTATTCAACTTTCATAATTATTAGCTTTTAGATTATTACGACGAGCTCCGTAGGCATGACATATTTTATGGTTTCAAAAAACTTGTAGTATACATGATGACAAACTTTGGCAGATTCGTTTTTATTTAGAAGTTACAAGCATTTAAAAAAATATAATTTCATATTTCAAAGTAGCCTGATAAATTGATGTTATAACAATAATTATTATTGGTAAAGTTTAAACATTAGCGTTGAGTGAGAAATTAGGAAGAGGCGCAAACTTAATGACGAAATGCGTATTCGATCTACAAGTTTAACACCCTATATCTTGAAAACAAAGACCCTAATAGAAAATATCTATAGGGCAAAATGTTTTAAAGTCGGACAAGAAATAAATACCTTCATGTTTGACCTTCTGTTATGTTACACCGTGTTTTACAGTAGGGCTTTTTTGGGGCCGAGTTTTGTCCGTCTGTCGAGAACTGTTGTTAACGACAATCAATTTTGAGTGTTCTGTGTGATTAAATGGTTTAACAAGCAAATAAAACCTCCGTGAACAATAAGTTGTCGATAAATTGACGAATTTTAGAACCAAAGGGTTGCTATTACCTAATACTATCTCGGCACCAAAAGTGGATACGCATTTTCCCATAAGGTTGCGCCTCTTTATAATTTCCTCACTCAATGACATTAGTTAACCTTTATTAACCAAATTAACAAATCTTAAGCTTACCATCGGCGAACTAAAGATTCCGTCACTCGACGGATGACGTTTGGATCATTTCTATCTGGTTAGCTGCATTCTGAATTCTTTCATGTAACTGCTGACGGGTAGTGATTTCAACATAGTAGACAAGCTGCTTCATATGTCCCTATAAATCAAAGGATCAAAGGATTTAGATCTGGGGGAACGTGATGACCATACTATTAACCTTATTGGTCTATCCATTTGCTGATATTTTGAGCAATATTAAGCCCTACGTTAACAATGAAGGCAAAAAGGTTGTTTTCCAAGAAAGTGTTATACAAATCTGCATTTAAACAATCATTTATGACATGTATTACACAGGAAGTTAATTATTGTTGTTGAAAATGCTACTCTAAACGTTGACAGTGAAACATTGCTGAAATCGGCTTGTACCTGGATTTTGTAACGTCCAGATAAATTTATTATGATTATTATTTATACCGTCCCTAGTAAAATACGTTTCATTAGGCCATATGACCAAATGAATCTATTATTTTGTGCATATTGTTGACAAAATTCTAATCGCTGAGAAGAATCTCCAGCATGTAACACTTGTACATTATGGCCATACAAAATTCGGTGATAAATGAAGGTTACTTGCTATATACCAAACACTATTTAAAAAATTGTTAATGTCAGCATCTATTATATCTTTTTCATTTTGTACATTCACTTCAGTAGGACGAATGGCCTTTTTGGAGAGGTTACCTTCTTCTTGAACTCTACGAAATAATTCACTAAAGACTGTGTGGACAGGTTGATGCCTATTTGGGTATCTTCGTCGGTATTCTCGGGCTATTTATCTAGTGTTCCCATTAGACCACCCCATATACAAAGGCATATCTTCAGTTGCAAAACAATGCATTTTTTATTTAGCACTTTAACACTAAGTGCCAAATGAATGGGCAAAATAACACAAATGATAACTATTGTTATAGCAACCATCATTTTTATTTATCAGGCTACTTTGAAATATGAAATTAGATCTTTTTAAATGCTTGCAACTTCTAAACAAAAACGAATCAGACCTATGTTCATATAAGAAAAAATATTTGATATTAACCTAGCTGCCATCTACCAAAGTTTATCAAAGAGCTTGTTGAACACCCGTCATTGAAAACATTCATTCAATTCACAATAGCACGGAGAATATGTGAAATCCAAATTTACCAATCTCCAAGTCTATAATTCTTTAAAAAAAAACTAAATATTAAGAAACTGAGGGGCTTAATATATTCTGATCAATTTAATCTGTTTAACAATTTTCTTCCACTGATGTATTTACACTGTTATACAAGTAATAAAATATACCTAATTTTCTTTCTCAATTTTGATTACACTCGATAAAAGTAGTGCAGTTTATCGAACAAGAAAATATAAACTGGATAGAGCAAGTGAAATGGCATCCACGTCGATAAAATGAAACAAATCATTGTATCAATGGAATGGATCAGCTGTTGCTCCTTTTCACGCATTTAAATGGATAGATTATAAAAACTGTTATAAGTGTTATAAATAAGATAACCCATTGAAATTAACTAGTCAATATGAAAAGTAAGACTTAGAAATCACTGGGAAAAATCGAAGTCCTATAGTAACTTCAGGTAACAGGATAAAATGTACTTCATCTACACAAAGCTTTTAGAAATAAGTCACATACCCATTTAAATAATATACAAAGTTAACTACCACTACGTACAAAAATTTTAACCACATACTCAGGGAGGTCTAAAAGAAAACTATTTCGGAATTCTAGCTCTCGTCAACTCTGTATACAAGAAACTGGCAAAGATCTACAGAATTTGTAAATAGCAAAATTGCAACCAAAATCAACAACTTAAAGTAATCTCTCAAAACTGACTGTTACCAATGTTTTTGTGTACTAAATTGAGAACATTAATTTGTTCTTGAATATATTTAATATATTATGTATAACGTAATGTTGCTAAACATCCATTCGTTTCATAATATTCACGCTTAATAACATCCTGCAGACCATTGATTAATTTGATTAATAGTCATGTGCTAGGACCGTAGTTCTTGTTCACAGATAACGGCTTTTTACCTCAATTCAGTGTGGGTATATAGGGAAAACCGTTCTGGTTTTGTTGACGTAATAAATATTCATGTTCCGTGTGCAAAAAGGTGCTACGCTGACAAATTATGAACACCAAGATACTGTGAAATACGTATATTTCTTATAATTTTGTCTATATCGTAACACTTGTATATACATCATTGATATAATTTTTATTGATAACATTTTGTAATTTACTGGGGAATATGATCGGCTTCTATTAGTCATTTCAAAAATTATGTTTTCATCGAATTGGCACAAATATAAGGCAAAGAAAGCGCCAAGAAGCCACCCTGCACCTGCTGAAACCTGCCAGGCGAAAAGGCGAGAAATAAAAAAAATAATCGTATACGATAAGTGATAATCTTATCTTTGTTTCCATTCGATGGCGTTACTTGATATTTTGGAAATGCAATCGGAAATTCTTCACTGTATTTGAAAATGGATATCTATCATTTTCAAAATACATGTAATTGTCAAGTTAATATATTTTTTTAATTTAAAATTCGCTTACCATGCAGTTCAATAAATCTATAACTTTGCTGATTAAAAAAAATATATAGGATTATCCTTTTGGAAATGCAAATGTAAACACAATACGTTAATGTGTGAATTTCTTAAAGTAGCTGCATGCTCTACTGTTGACTTTGTTCACATTTAAGAAAAAATATAAATTAATATTATTATTAATACATAAATTATTGACGGTTTGAAATATTGTTAAGTTCAAGGTACAAAATATGAAGTTCAAGGAATTCTTGAAGGATGGAAAAATTGGCCACTTTAAATATTTGTTCGTTATTTTTTAATGCGACCGGTCATTGGGTTACTGGCTTTGGCTACCTTGGTCATTTTTGATAACTGACTGCCACCACTAAGAATGAATCAAGACAGAACACAATTGAGATATGCATTATGCATATCTAAAATGGACAATAATATGTGTTCGAAATAGTGAAAACAAAACTACGAAACCTGATGAGAGAATAATAGGTAATTCTGAAATTATAGAAATTAAAAGAAACATTTTTGCGCATATTGAAATATTATGATTTTTGACAACAGTATATAAACAATATGTATTATGTTATGGGAAAACTTTAAATCATGGTGTTAGAGAACTCGTGCAGTTGCCCACAAATGTGTGGATAACTGTAAAATAAATCTTAATTATAATAAGTTAGATTTATTTTTCAATTCCGTCTGTGCTAATTTGCTGGTGTTTGCACTCTACAAGAACTGAATGATTTAGCTTAGATGCTGGACACATATTCGAATCTTTTTTCAGCAGTTGATTGGACAGACAAATCGATGGAATTTGCTTCAGTTCTTCAGCAGGACTGATCCTGTAATCTAAAACTGAACGATAAAATCACCACATATCATCCGTTCAATCGCAACAGTCAGAATGGGGTCATTCCGCATTTTTTTATTACATTTTCTGTATGATTTTGTAATTTTAGTACGATATGAAAATAATTATAATTAGCATGAAGGGTTGCACCCGCTACCTTTTACTTGCATTTAGAATATGAAGCATAGGAGGGTCATCAACGTTGTTAGGATTACTGTTTATATTTCAGTATGAAGAATTTAAATATTGAGGTTAGAGATACTAAAACAAAGCAATCAAACCGTACCGTACCGATATGTCCCAGTACAACGACAAAATGTATTTATTAGTGTATTCCGGAATCCCAATACGTGAAACTTGTGGCAAGACGCATTGAAACGCTACATATTTCTTGAACCCAAAACAAATAAATATGTGTTGTATAATAAAATCACTTTAATAATAGTTTATAATATACTTATAGTAGTTATTCTTGAATTTTATTATATTATATATTAAGTAGGTACCTTTTTAGTCTTTATATTTTCGAGTTGGGATCTTATTTTAGTTAGAAGAAACTTGTAAATTTATTTTTTTAAATTAAACATAAGCTGCATTATCCGCGTAGTTTTCTCGTGGTAATCTTAAAGTTGTAGGAGGCAATAATGTCACGGCTTGCGATCGTTTAATTCCAATTTGACTTCATATATTTCGAAAACTGCTTATCAAATCGACTTCAAATTTTCATAAATAGTGCAATTTGAAGTTTAACAAAATGACCTTACTCAGTTAGATGATCTAAAGGTTAAACTTATAATCTGTGAGGTTATGGATAGATGGCATCGGTATAGTTAGCCCATGAAGTTCAGCAAAATAAGACTATGAAGCAAGAGTGAAAAATTAACCTGCAAGGCTATTTTTGTTAGTCATCTTTACATAACAAACATTGGGAACTCTGCTAGTCGTAAAACTCAACACCCTATAGTGCGTCACACATGTGATGTCATGTAATGAGTCTTCTTCATCGACAGAAGCGTGTCGATAAAGTACGAGGTCGTGCGAACGCTAATGAATAGAATTGCTCCATCGTAATATGCTTTCCAAGTCATCTTAAGGCACCAGCAGCAGTAGTGATTAAAGAGAAATTCACCTCGGCGCCAGCACTAAAGAAAGAATCTTACACAATCGCGTACCCACGTCTGAGAGCGCGCAAGATACCGAAGAGTAGGCCTGGGCCGTTCAAGGACACCAAGTCCCGGAACCGAGCGGCTCTTCATCGCCCCTCCCCTTCGAGTGAGTACTACGAGAAATTGTACGGGTAACATTCCACTACTACCAGATTTATAATACAACAACGTACCTACCTGATCAAAGAACTCGTCTGGTGGCTGTTAGCGAACGGGCTTTTGTCTCTCCTCCACATTCGTTCTCGAAGGTTCTGGGCGCGATATGTTGACCAAAGGCTACATCTCAGCGTCACTGTCCTGTTGCGACCGAATGAATCATTTTCGGTGACTGACGCTGCACTAAATTTGACATCTATTGTGACTCTGCTTCAATAATTAATATTAACACCGTCAGAAACGCAAACGCGCCTTTAACAATAGCAATTAAATTTGCTCCGCTATTATATAAGGAAGAAGGCAAAGAAGGCTACTCTTTTGACGATAAATTTTTACGTTTGTAGGATGTCCAGATCATTTGTAAAACCAATGTCTACGTCCAGAGGGCACTGCGATCGACGTCTTTGCATATCAAACATTTATCATTACTATTTATTATGTTTATTACTTTTACTGCTTATTTTTCACCGCATTAACAATAAGTCCTTAGATCTGACAGTATCGCAACGCCGTCTGTATCCTCACAACTGCGAACGTCAAAATTAGAGGGCAATCAACAATTAATCGAGTAGATCCGTGACAACAAAAAAGATACACGGTATCAAAGTTAAAATTTTATTTGCGATATTTGTAAATAACTTTAAAAAATCCAAATATTTCCATACATTTTAGAGTAGGGTTTTTAGGGACGAGAAATTCAAATTTGTTTCTAATTTTGGCGTCACTAGTAGAGGGCGCCACTTATGGCACATCATATTTTTTTATTTGACATAACTTTTTTGCCGTTAACTGTATCCATTTGATTATTGAAACAGTCTATTCTCCTACCTGTTTTGTCTGAATAAGGTATACCTTGTTGAAGTCGTTAGGAGTAACCGTATTTGAAATATTCAGTGCATCGAGTAGAAACTGGTTTGCTTTTGGTCAAGTAAAGAGCATTTTGCGCTGAAAATACAGCAGCATGTTATTTGAAAAAATTATTCAAAATTGTAAATTAGGCAAGGTTTGATGAAACCGAATTTTCAACAATGGTTTCATCGAAGTACAAAGATTTCATCAAAGCAGGCCGATCTTGTAATTTTGCACATCGTTATAATTTGCCATTCTGAATAACTTTTTTAAGTAACGTTTAGCTGTATTTTCAGCGGAAAAGGCTCTTTACCTGAAACCAAAACAGTTTCTACTCGGTGCACTGAATATTTCAAATAGGATTATTTCAAAAACGGTTACTCCGAACGACTTCAACAAGATATACATTTTTCAAATAAAAGAGCTAGTAGAATTGACTGTTTCTATAGTCAGATGGATACACTAAACCGCCAAAAAGTTTTATCATTTAGTCACTAGTGACGTTAAAATGTTGGAAACAAATTTGAATTTGTCGCCCCCAAAAACCCCCGATCTCCATAGTGTATGCAAATATGTGAATTTTTTAAAGTTATTTACAAACATAAAATTTTTTTAACTTCGACTGTATCTTTTTCGCCATCAGTTTTTGACTAAGGTAAGTTTGACAACATCGCATTATTTTCTCGTCAGGGATCTACTCTTACTCTATGTTGCATTAATTTCGGTACACCAACAATCATTCTGTATGAAGAATATTGTTTCAAATGGCACTACCAAAATATGGGGTTGCCATTTTAAGAAAAAGAGGAAGTGGACAACATGTTTACGATAATATTGATTTTATAAAATATATTTGTTTGTCAGAATTTGTACATTTAAAATCTAAACTTCAGTTCGAGCAAATTTTTTTTATTCGCCCTATACAAATTTTATTGAACTTTTTCCAGTCATTAAGTCCTCACTCACAGTATGTTCTGAAGAACCTGCATGTTTACAACTTCGCGTAACATTTGTTAAATCCATGCTTATTCACACGCCAGATTTTACACCTGCATTAAACAGAGTATAAAAAAAATGCTTCCACACAGCCACTTATATAGGGTGTTAAAAAAAGTGTAAAATATTTCAAGAGGTAATAGTATGAACCAAAATCAGCAGAAAAGTCTTAATAAACATGTCCGCAAAGTAACGGTTGCGGAGATGGACCACTATTCGTTTTTCAAACATTTTATTTTATTAGGAATAAACCGACAAAGAAAGCTTTTAACAAACAAAAAACAAAGTTACAGAAGATGTTCAAAGTGCCTTCCGACCATTTCCAAGCAGACACGACATCTTCGTCTCAACGATATTCGAACTCTTTCGAAAACATCCTCCGTGGTTTGGATTTCTTGACACTTTCGATTAATCCGTAGCTGCAGCTCGTCCAGGCTATTTACAGGAGTACCATACACTAATGTCTTCAAATATCCCCAAACAAAGAAATCTAGAGGGTACAGATCAGGCGATCTTGGAGGCCATAAAACAGGTCTGGCCCTTCCTACCCATCTATGTGGAAAAGTTTGGTGTAAATGCTTTCAAACGGCCATGGAAAAATGAGCTAGAGCACCATCATACTGGAACCACATTTGTTGCCTCTGATTCAAAGGAATGTCTTCCAAAAACTCATACAGTGTGTTCTGCAGAAAGTTGAGGTAATCAGCGCCTGTTAATCGGCCTGGTAAAACAACAGGACCTAGAAACCTGTCACCTACAATACCCATCCAAAAATAAAAAAGGGGCTAAAAAACATAAAACATTTTATATCTCCGCAACCGTTACTTTGCGGACCCATGTTTATTGAGACTTTTCTGCTTATTTTGGTTCATACTATTACCTCCTTAAATATTTTACACTCTTTTTTTAACACCCTGTATTTTGATTACCATTCCTCTCAAAACTTCTCAACCAACATTCTGTTCTTTTATTTTCCTTTTTTATCAATTTCAAGTGAAAGCACAGTTTTCATTGAATTTAAAAAGCATCATCATTTTTTCATCTAGAAAATGCTATTTCCAATACAAATGAAACTATAAATTAGAAATATTTCGACAAACTTCAATATTTATAATCGAATACATACATACAAATAACACTACTGACACATAAAAGCTTTATTTTAATTGTATAAACAAGGAAAGCAGCTCTCGACCCCCGCGACACTCTGGAGTTCTAGTTAGCTATGCGTTTCGTTGTTGTCATGACAACCGCCGTAAATAAGGCTGATGATTTGCAGCGGATTTTCGTTGTTGCCAGTTCTGCGAACGTTACTTCTTCATTATTCCCGAAATTCACGAACCACTAGATGGCGCAATAAAATTCAAAATGTTGGAAATAGGGGTGAACAACAATTTGTTTCCAAATATCGCTAAAGACTATAAAGCTATTAATTATCAGGGATGTTGCTTTGTGGTGTAATTTTTTGGAGACAGTGTATTTTAGGACTAACCAACAGTATTATTTTAACTTTAATGTAAGACTAGTCCTAGGGTGCATATATATCGTAAATTCCTAATATGCTCGTAACCTCGTAACCTTTCAGATTCTAATATAATGGTTCGGTTCGAGATACTGTCACGGAATGTAGTGAGACTCAATTGCAGGGAAGTTTGGGGCTTCCACCAAATGTCACTAAAAGTCCTGCACCAACCAACCTTTAATCATATAAAAAATAATACCTCTATTCTAGTGTTGGGGTATTCGCTTGGCTCCTGCAAGAGGTAAAGATACTCAACCTTATCATACAAATACAAATTTATTAAAACAATCATACCAATAACTATACTTACAATAAGGAGGACCTTTGCGCTGGGGAGCATCTCTTTTAGGGATCAGAGTCAGCCACCGGCTGACCGCTGACATTAGCTTAGTTTCAATAGTATATACACATTCGGAAAATGCTGAGTACATCAGAATTATACTGCTTATTAAAACAATGGGAACGGCCAGTAAGTCTATCGCTTGGTTCTTAGAGATAGCAAGAAGTATAGGCATAGTTTGATTTGATAATTACCTTTGCAACTGGACAGTTTTAATTGTTTTGAATTTCATTTGTGTAACATTGACACACTATCGATTGTAAATATGTGTATTTGGTTCAAAAATTCGTATGTACACCAAAAGGTTTTTAATTTAGAATAATTTATTAAAATATGTGTCCAGCTGTAACCATATCTCTAAGATCCTTTTTGTTGACAATGAATATATCTTTGACTACTTGGGGGATCGTGTGCGACCCCTGTATGAAGGTGAGGGTTTTTTAGACGGTACATTATTTTCTGTGGGGAAAAACGTGATCAGCCCCATGTTGTCTGCTTTAGTTTTTTAATGCACCATCCACCCCATGACTACTTTATTAAGTAGTGCAGAAAATTGGCAGCAAATGTGTAATACAGATTTAAAAACATCCTTAAATCATTCACAACATAACCTTGTTATAATTACCTGGCATAAAATCTTCTATGAAAAAATATTTGCTACATACTTTCATGTGTTTTCCTATTGGTTTTACAATTTTCAATTTAGAGAGTCTCAGACTTTCGGATCTACGGGAAATGTATGCAAGGTGATGAAATGAAACGCTCTTGTTGAATTCTCAGTGCAGACTAATTTATTAAATAGGCAAAAAAGGGATGGTTTGTTACAAAATGCACACTCTCTCCTATACCTAGAAAAGCGGTCAGACCCTATTGCCAGATGTCCTTATTATATATTTGGGCTCATTTTAACACTCCCACTAGCACAAATATACGACAGTCTGTATAACATGAATCAGAAACCATAACACTTATAATATATTTACAATACCCAATTTCTCTAAAAAACTGTAATGTTTCATAGAACACAGGCTCTTTGTAAGAAAGTCGGCAGGCATTTCGGTTGTCTGTAAATACTTTATATTTATTAAATTCTGAGCTACAGAGTCCCTAACAAAATGATGCCGAATATCAATGTGTTTCGACCTTTTATGACTGGTGGAATTTACCGACAACTTCTGTGCGCTCTGACTGTCATTATAAAGAGTAATACAATTTACGACACCAAATAATTCATTCAATAAATTCCTAAAATAAATTGCTTCCTTGGAAGCCTCAGAAATTGCCATGTATTCAGCTTCTGCGCTGGATAAGGCAACAGTCTTTTGTTTCCTACTTTCCCAGGAGATGGCGGAACCAGAAAATTTAAAACAAAAACCAGTATATGATTTACGATCATTTGTATCGCTGGCCCAATCAGCATCTACGAAACCTTCTAGTTCCTCATCATCCTTTACAAATTTTAGGCCAAAACTTTTAGTTCCCTGCAAATATCTTAAAATGCGTTTGGCTTGTTTCCAATGGCTTTCATTGTAACAGTTATTAAATTGACTTAAATAACTAACAGAATAAGCAATATCAGGCCTAGTTAACACAGCTAAGTACATTAAACTACCAATGAGTTCCTGATATGGAACATTAATTTTTACATCAGTTTCACTCTTAACTAATCTAGCATTTTGCTCCATAGGTGTGCTAACAGCCTTGCAGTTTGACATATTAAATCGCTTTAAAACATGGTTAATATACTGTTGCTGATCTAAGGTAATTGAATTATTTTTCTTATCTATTCCAACTCTCATGCCAAGACACTGTTTCACTTCACCGAGATCTTTAATTTTGAATTCGTTCGACAGTCGATTTTTCAAATTTTCAGTTTCATGACTATCGTTGGAAAAGACAAAGAAATCATCAACGTACAATGCAATTACCGTCATTAAACTACCATTTATTTTAGTAAACAAACATGGTTCTAATTTGGATCGTTTGTAGTTTAAATTTCCAAGCATCACATCAACCCTTTCATACCAAGCTCTACTAGCTTGCTTTAGACCATAAATCGCCTTTTTTAACTTTAAAACTTTGTTGCCAGTGCAACTAAAACCTTCAGGTAACCTCATATATACATCTTCCTTTAATATTCCATTTAAAAATGCTGTTTTAACATCTAAATGTGAAATGTCTAATCCTAGCTTAACAGATAAAGACATCAACAGTCTCAAAGTTGAAAATCTAACTACAGGTGAAAAAGTCTCATGAAAATCAATCCCTTCTTTTTGTGTGAATCCTTTTGCTACAAGTCTAGCTCTATACCTTACACGTTCATCACCGTCGATTTTTCGCTTAAACACCCACTTGCACTGCACAATAGTTTTATCACTAGGAATATCGACTAATTCCCAAGCTTCATTTTCTTCAAAGGAAAGAAGTTCATCCTGAATTGCCTCTCCCCATTTCTCCTTGTCTGGTCCTGATAAGGCATCCTGCACCGTCTCTGGGTCGCTGTCTAAATGGGGACTGTCAGAACAAATGTACGTCACAACATTTTCAAACATCCTTGGTTTTGGAGTTCTTTCTGACCGTCTAAGTGTTCCAGTGGGCTGCTCTGGATGTTCTGGAGTGTAGTCACTATCATCACTCTCATCCGTCCCACTAAACATTTCCGTGTTGCTAGATTCGTCACTAAAATTTGCATGGTCAACGTTCTCTGTATTCTCGCCGTCTCCGGCTCCCACTGAAACTGGAACCTCTACACTTTGATCACTCTCTTTTTCAGTGATTTCCTGCACGTTTTCCATTATAATGACATCTCTGCTGATGGTTATCACATTGGACTTCACGTTATAAACCCGATAACCTTTAGTGTTATCGCTATAACCTACCAAAATGTGTTTTTCAGCCTTTCTGTCCCACTTCAGTCTTTTTTGCTTTGGAACATGCACCATTACTGGACTGCCAAAGATCCTTAAATTGCTAACGTCGGGTTTATCCCCTGTCCACATTTCATAGGGGGTTTTCTGCAACCCTGATGCAATCGATCTATTCTTCAGGAAAACTGCAGTGTTTACTGCTTCAGCCCAAAATTTCTTCTCCAAGTTTGCATCAAAAAGCAGACACTTTGCTTTCTCGACAATGGTACGATTTAGCCTTTCTGACATACCGTTCTGTTCAGGTGTGTATGGACTCGTCTTCTGATGCAGGATTCCATTAGCTCTCAGGAAACATTCAAATTCGGTGCTGCAAAACTCGCCACCATTATCTGATCTGAATGCCTTGATTTTCTTATCTATTTGGTTTTCGACTAAATATTTAAAGTTTTTGAAACAACTTAAAACTTCATCTTTAGCCTTTAAAAAATAGACAAATACCATTCTGCTATAATCATCCTCAAAAGTTAAGAAATATTTGGCTCCACCAATTGATTTGGTTTCCATGGGACCACATACATCTGCATGTATAACCCCTAGCAATTCTTTAGCTCGTGTGCCTTTGTGTGTGAATGGCAGCCGGCATTGCTTACCTTCACAACACACTTCACAGTTTTGTTTCTCTATTTCTGCTACACCTGAATACACGAGACCATCTACCAATTCCTTTTTCTTCATTTGGTTCAAATAATTACTGTTTATATGCCCAAATCTTCGATGCCAAGTGTTCGCTGTGACTTGCTGTGCCACTGACGATGATATCAAACAATTTTCAGAGCTTGTATTGTTTATTCTATATACACCATCTTTTAAATCAGCTGTGGCTACTAACACTCCTTGCACATTATATATTTGGCAACAATCAGATTTAAAATGAACAGCATTCCCATTTTGAATCAATCGACTTACAGACAATAAATTTGTAGTCAACTCTGGAGCACATAACACGTCTTTCACAGTAATTTCGTATTGGGTTTTACCAACAACAGTTTCGAGCTTCACATTTCCGGAACATACTACCGATATTTTGTCTTGATTGGCTACCATTATTTCACTGACTTTCATGTGTTTTCCTATTGGTTTTACAATTTTCAATTTAGAGAGTCTCAGACTTTCGGATCTACGGGAAATGTATGCAAGGAAATATCAAAAATACAGTAAGAGAAGCACTGGAGAAGGGCACAGATTTTCCGAGATTTTGTGCAAATATTGTCGAGTATGTTTTGCATTTTTGTATACTTTTAATTAAATATCAATAACGTTTGCAAAATTATAAAAGAATATAGAAAATTTCCACTACACCATTCATATGCAAAACAGATTGTTGAATTGTTGACTCGCACACCCGACTTATTACAAATTGTCTTATGCAGACTTTGCGCTTTTCTTCATTCAAGATTAAATTATTCTATTTTCAAGCTGTTATAATACTATTTATGCAGCAAAAATTGTAGGAAAATATTAAAAAAACACAGAAAACTTCACACTTTATGCAAGTAATTTGTTGTTTACCCCTAAAGTAGTTCCGAAATCTATCAACAGATGTCAGCCACTTCGTGATTTTGCCAGTATAAAATCGTAGTGAGCTCAGCGAATCATCTAATAAAATTGCATTTTAATTAAAAAACAGGTGACGTAATAATCCCGTGGTCAGATTTCGTACGATTAGGGTCTAGGTCGTCTACGTATAACCCTATAATGATAATGAGAATAATTTATCTTGATATTTGATACGTTTCAACAAAATATATTTTATTCCAATGAGACTTCACATAATATCGCTGTTACAAGGAATTAATGTAAACAAAAGAAGCAAATACAAACACCAGAGTTCAAGTCAAGGAACCGAGAAGATACTACACGATTCATAAAAAAATATGTAGGACGTACAAGTCTGGAGATAAAGTCATGTGAGACTCAATAAAAAATAGGTAGGCATAAAGAAATAAACAATACAGCATCTATTTAAAGATCACGTTAATGACAGGGCGTATACATAGGATGTTTTCCACGATATTTTTTACAAATATTTTTCGAGCGTGGCCCATTGCCAAAAAAAATATTACGATAATACTATTGGCAAAAGTTTACTTTTCCTTCTATAATTAACCGGCCATTCTAAATTTTTACTATGTCGTTTAAGCAGACGAAACAAAAACTAAAAATTATTTACTACTACCTTTCTACGTACTATTAAAGAAATGTTTGTTATTTAATATAGGTGCTTAATGGTATCTGCTTCAATTTTAGCACTGACAAAATTTGGCGCTGACATCATTCTCAGTCCGTGATCAAGATATGATATTTAAATAAACACAGCTGCGGTTGAACTTCCAAGAAGAAGTAAGGTTTTAATATTTGTATAAGAGCATCCCTCTATAAATATTTGATCTTTAAATTTTTACAGACAAACGTCGGCCTTAACCACATTAGAACAATTTTTTATCACTACGGAAGATTTATTAGTACTCGAACAGTCGTCTAATAGACCCATTACTGGTACATATGGGTCTACATTACATGGCATTAAGCACTGCATTATATTGTGTTATATCCTGAATTTGGCTGAATTAAGTGACATGTTATTTTGATTTTTCAAACTGAGATTTTTCTGAGATCATTAATGTAGTTTAAGAGCAATGACACACACAGCGGTTTGTGTCGACTCGGCAGCCGGATCAGCACACATTTATGGAAGACACAAAGAGGTTTTCACAGCTAACGGCACGTAATTTCATTAATTCAGCAGCTATTCATTTTTAACAAATATATAACCTACCTGTAGAGACAATATTAATAAATATAAACAGACAAGTTAGAAACATGTACCAATTATACAAGTCTAGAGTGTATAACAGTATAAGAACTGACAAGTCATTTAAATAAAAAAAAGAAGCACTTGTCATTTTGCAAAAATCACGAAGTGGCTACTACTGATATTATCTTGCATAAACTTGAGAATTGAAAAACCGATAACTAAACACATGAAAGTGTGTAGCAAACTTTTTCTTATAAAGAATTTTATAAGAACGTAATTTATTTAAATTAAATTATTAAATTATTATTATTTAATTATTAAATTATTATTTAAGGATGTCTTTAAATCTATATTACAGATTAGACACAATTTTCTCTATTTAATAACAGATGGATATTTCATGGGGTGGCTGAACTAAAGCAGACGCTGTATACACACAGGCTTCAGACAACATAGGGCTTCTTCCGTTCTACCCAAGACAAAATTATGTGCCTCACCTTCCTTTAGAGGTCGCACACGATCCCCCAAGTAGCTCAAGATATTGAAAACGAACAAAACCATTAGGTATATCTGAAAGGTTACAAGCATACTAAGAATTGACGATATATATATATGCTCTAGAAATCTGTCTTACGTTAAAATTGACATAATGATTTTGATGTCCTAAAATACAATTTCACCTAAAAAATTACATACAAAGAATTACACCATAAAACACAACATCCTTGGCAAATAAAGGCTCTATAATCTTGGCGGCAATTGTAATCAAATTATGTATCACTCCTACATCCGACAGCTTGAATTTTACAGTGCCATCTAGTGGTTCGTGAATTTCGTGAACTTTATAAACCAATTGCATACTGAGGAAATGTATATGGCATTATAAGCATTGTCACACCTTTAAAAAAAACTGGTAACACTTGAATTGATGTAAAATATTTTTCACGGTGTAAACAGTGGCGGCAGCGACATGATTTTCTGGGGTCCCAGGCTTAACCTGATTTGGAGGTCACTGTCCCAGAGAAGAATGGGATGATTGGGATGGTTCATTTAAATGAACGATGCAGAAAATCATAATGTTTTTAATTTTAGAATTGAATATGAGCAAATAAAAATAAGATACGGAAATAAAATAACATTCCCAAGTACTAGAAAAAAAAATCTCAATAAAATTCTTATATGTGCGTTTTCTGAGAATAATATAGCTTTACAAATTGTAAATTATATTTTATTGCGTTCACCTTCTCTTTTTTGTGATTTAATCCAAAACTTAAAATGATTTGCAAAGTACCTACTTACCTACACAAATTTGCATGTTAAGTTTACCAACCTGGCACTACAATGCACTAGCCAAATTGTTCAGATTATCTAAGTTATACCCGTTCATTTATGTGATAGTATATCTTGAACAAATGAATAAATTTAGGACTTGTCGTATAATACTTATTTCCTTATTTGGATCCAATTTCATCAGCAGTTAAAATAATGACAGTCAAACCGTTCAGAATTACATAAAATCACTATTCGATTTTAATTTATTAACAAGGCAACAGAAAGTTCCCTCTTAAAACCCCACAAAGATGAAGGACACTTCAAAAGCATATATGATATGATAATGATAATAGGCGTGGTATCATTATTTGGTATACCGAAGTTAATCTAAGAGAATTCAAACATGTTTGCAAGAGTTTCAGCTTGTTTCATGGGTTAGAAATAATATGGATTGTAATTTGTGAATCATTTTTATTTCATATACTGACAAATTAAGACCCTTAATATGTTTGAAATAAATATAAAAATTATCCACTGATACTTTTTTTTTGAGAACACCATTAATAATAATATTTTTTGGAGTAATAAATAATTCATGTAGTATTAACTGTTCACAAAACATTTATATACATCATATAAGTACAAGGTGTCCGGCAAATCCACACAGAAAATTCGGAGATAGTGATAGTACTGGAAAAAATAACATGTAATACATATTTATATAAAATTTCCTTGGATGACCTTTGCAACAATTATTACCAAGGAATTAAACTTAATTATTACATTACATAAACTTGTCATATAGCACATCTTAGAAATATCTTAAAATAATACTTGAATATTCAACTCCTTTTCTTACTATTTTTCAAAATGGCATTATTATATTACGATGTCGTATGCATTATCTATTTTACCAAACATTATGGAACAAATTTTTAGTTAGTTGTGAATGATTCCTCGGTAGTATTTATACTGTTAAGACCAGAATATGATTTTTAGTCAACTTCTTTCATTAGTTATGAATATGAGATTAAAATTTGTCATTTTCCAGGTTGAAGTTGAGTCAACAGTGGAACATCCCTACTTTGTAATGGGTCACGGGTGGGCATCCTGTAACCCAGACCGAACGCAGCAGTGTTACGGTTTAAAAGTCCATCGGCTTCAAGTTGGTGACGTCCTTATATCTCTAACACCAAGGGAGCCAGTTCCCTGTCCATCCTCTAGAGCTGGGACAACCATCATGACAACGGCAACAACCACCTCTATGACTGCCAGGCAGGTCAACACATCGTCCAGAACCCATATAGTTGAACCGGCAATCAGTCAGGCTCAACCCATGAATTTACACCTTACACCGCCAAAACCACCTCAGTCTATGTCACCCGACAGTATAGCAGCAAGGAAAAGGAGGTGGTCAGCTCCAGATCAAATCTGTGATGAAGAGGAACAGAACAATGTGAGAAGGCATCGAGTAGAATGATATATTTTTGTACCACGGAAGGAAGATAAATGTGAATAATTGTACGAACTTATTAACTAATTGAAACTTGTAGATATGTTGCTGTAAAAAGGTCTAAAAGTTATCAACTGTTGCTTTTTAAAAATTGATATTACCGCCTTGTTGATGGGTTTCGGATTGTTGATGTATTAAGTCTTCAAGTTGAAAACCATTTCTTACTATATAAAATTCGATACTGTTTCAAAATATTAATGAACATTCTGATACAGTATCGCTACATCGTGTATATTTGTATATATTAAAAATATGCATTCATCTCTCCGAACCCCATTTAAATTGTTTCTGTGCTGTACTCAAATGTTAGTGCAATGAGAGAATATGTTGGAATGTAGGTTAGATTTATTTTTCATGACAATATCGATAGGGCAAGATGCATTAAAAACGATAGTAAATGTGCTAATTTCAAACGAGAACTGGAGTATTATAATGAGTGATATAATTATTAACATGAACAATTTATTTAGTGATGGTTTTGTTATATGTATTTAGGGGAGTATGGTGGACAATAATGCCACCAATCGATCTCAAAGAGAGTCGTGTGATATAGGACTGCTTTTAATGTTCACAAAGATCTGTATTTTATTTACCTATCAATTTTTCATATATTAATGCACGAACTGATCAAGAACAACTTGCATCAAAGTGTTATTCAGGAGACCTAATCTCAATATTTGTTGCATATTATTTACCTACTCGCAATAAAGAAGCAGTATATATAAGGCGCATTTTATTCAGCTCCGGTTTCGGTTGACATAAAATTGACAGATTTTTTGACAGTGGCTTTACTTTAGTTCTAAATTCATGACATCATTGTTGTCAATTGAATGCATTGGTCATGTGTTTGTGCTTTACACGTGGAAAAATATTTGTTAATTGCAAAGTAAACAAACTGAAAATTTGAACCGCCACGATTTCGGTGATTCTGAAATTGACAAACCAAATTGTTGCCTTGACGTCATGAACTTCCAATAGAATGTGGTTGGTATCAGTTTGATTGACCTTCAAATAAACCGTTGCTGAATAAAATTCACCTATTGACATACCTACACATGAAAAATTCTACTAGGACTGCTACACACGGAGAACCTAATAAGTAGTTTTTGCAACTATACAATAACTTACCAATGTTAATATCCGTACCTAAATAAATATTAAAATTACCTGTCTGCTTTTAACTTCAAACTATGACATGCCTTAGTAATTACTTTTGTGAATATTTTAAATGAAAAGTTCAATACATCAAATTCTACCATAATATACAATTAAATATAAACAAATATGTCTTCAAAATTTTGTTGAGTTAAGGTATATTTTATCTGTTTTGCAATATTATCCTTAAAGGAACATGCTTGTACAATAATTTGAGAAGGAAAGTAAGAAATATGAACAAATTTTGAGATTATGTTCTTACATTCCTTACCTTTTTATGAATCAATATTTAAAGCTCTGAGTTTTGATGCAAGTGTTCTTAAAAATGAATTAGAGATAGTTTGTTACTTATACTGTAAATTCTTAATAGAGTATTGGAAACGGTTATCTTGGGACCAAGATGATCGTAACTACTTTGCTTTTTAATGTTGTTTATATTATTTTTCCATGTGAATTCTTGGCTGTGATACAGTAAAGTATGTGGAATGTAGACACTTCCCTCCATGTCTTTAATTATAAAGATCCTAAGTGAAAACTTCTGCATAAACATAAAATACCTCACTCTGTGCTTTTCGTTATTCATATAAGAGGATCATATTATCACCTCAGTACTACAAAACAATTAGATGCAAAAATATGGATATCTAAATGTTTCGGTTACACTATATGTTTAAAGAAATTAAATTACCTGATGTTTGAACAATTTGAGATAAACTTCATCATTTGTTGCAGAATGTCTGTATTAAACAAAGATTTATACCGGTATTCCATGTATTAGAAAGCCTTTAAAATACAGTATCATGCTATAATAAAAAAATAATGATATTTACATAAATGTCGCACCATGAAGTTATTCAGGAACAATTTTAAAGTTATAAAATCTGTTAAATATTTTTAGACATTCTGTGATAAAATAAATAAACTAAATATTTCAAATTTGTTAGTATTTGTGTAATAATTTGGACTCTGTCTGGAAAATTAACGACAGTTGTATTTAAGATTTTTTGCATAGTAAATATGGTTTTTGTGGATTAAATTCTTAGAGGAAACAAATTTAATCTTCAAAAGCATCGTAATAAACACCTGAACTCTAAAAATTTTAAATTTGTAATAATGCCAGATGGGTAGGTATAAAATGATGAAAAATGAGTAGACAATGATTTTCGAAGTGCCTTTGTAAGAAGTGTGACAGGCTTCACCTTCCATAATGTTATTTATCTATTACATAGAGGATCTATGAATCAAAATGCTAATTAACAGATTTATGTACAGATATATATTATTTTACAGATACATGTATGGTGTGCCATGTTGTTGAAAGTGTAAAGCCAGATGGCAGTACAGTCAAAACCAATAAAATATATATGTACTAATTATTATCTTATTTCATGATAATTTCCTTTATTTCTCTTATTACTCGTGTATCTAGGATTCAAAATTATTTCATATTTATGTGCAGTGCAGCTTCTAGCTCATGCGACGCCTTCACGTGAAAACCTTTTTCACATTCTTTTGGGAATGGAGAAGAGACTGACAGAATAAAAACTTTGACTTTTGTGTTAAAACAAAAAATAATAGCAGTCTAACATAACAATAACGAATTATACAAAATTAAATATGAAATTTTGATAAAAAATATATTTAAACAAAAGAAAATAAAAAATTTAACAAATTTCCTCTACATTTATGTGTAGAAAAATGTTTATAACACCCTGTATATATACAAAAAATTGTTTGGGTAAAGGTGTTGAGTTTTTCAAAGCCAGTGATCTGTTGAAAATTTGTGTTTTTTTTATTTGAAATCAACTCTTTTTTTCTTAAACATGTAAAATATGTGTATTGGGTTGTATTATAATATTTTTTAATAACATAGCATTTCAGTAAAAGTGCAAAAATCCTAATTCAAGAGCTTTGCCAAAGAGGGCGGTGGCTGGTGAAAATTTTATCAATTTGTGCATGTAACGTTGACTTGTTAACTTGCTATAAGTGATACCAAAAAAAGCAATAATTTTAATAACAGTCAGATATAGGGATCATAAAAAGACACAGATCAGAGCCAACAACAATGAGCTCTGTCTCAACCAATTGTCGAACTTTTATACAGGGTGATTTAAAAAAAGTTATAAACATTATTCCGTCCAGATAAACAGTTTTATTTCATATTTGATTGCAACCAATTTTTTTCAATAATTTTGAGCTTTTTAGTTTTGAGCTACTTTCTCCAATGATAACATTAAAATTATTCTAATCACAATTGAAACATTTGGATATAGAATGATTGAATTATGAATGAATAAACCATTCTACTTCAAGATACAATTCAATATATAAATCATCAATGGAATTTTGTATTGGATGATTGATTAACAGAAGCAAATACTCTTTTATTGATGTTAGGACAGTGCCTAAAACAATTAAAAAGACTGTGCCGAAGCTTTTGCGGAGTCACTACTGAAGATGTTGACAGTGAAGAGCGGCAAAACATTTGAAATCATGGAATACGACCAGTTAGAGAGACAACTATGGAACGCTCGGAAGACCACCATTATCCGAGGTATGGTTCCGACCGTAGCAGTCGTAATACTAACAACAGCAGTCGAAATCAATATATGGGCGGGTTCAGAGATACCGATAGCAGATTTGCCCTCACAGAGCTTAGCCTAAGAACAACAAGGGCAGTTCCAGGGAAAGCTGGAACTAGCAGCGACCAGTTACCGAGGTCACAGCTCGCAAATAACCCGGAAAATCACTATATCAAATAATAGCACCGGGCGTGAAAGCCTAAAAAACCACTATAATTAAAAAGAAATTTACTTAGTTAACCTCTGTTTGTTGATTCCTCCACAGTTTCATATGAAAGTAATGCGCAATTTGCCTGTCATACAGATAGGAAACCTATCTCAATATTTAATTGTTCAGATATATCTGACACATTTTATAGGAATTAAATTTTAACCATTGGTTTAGTTTAGTTTTACCCAATCAAATTAAATTTATTCTTAGATCGACATTGAAGAAAATTATTTAAATTAAATTTTCAGTATAATAAAAGAAGGGGGATGACTACAAAGTCAACGAATAGACGTTAGAGTTATTATTAAATAAAGCAGACGTTGTAGAAGTACACAAAAATCACGCCGAAAACTTATAATGAGGGTGGCGGTTCGGGAGGAGCAGGGCGGAGCGCGGAAGGAGTAGAGTGAAGCGAGACACTCCAAGTTATCCTGAGTACCCT
Source organism: Monochamus alternatus (assembly GCA_037114965.1). Taxonomy (NCBI): domain Eukaryota; kingdom Metazoa; phylum Arthropoda; class Insecta; order Coleoptera; family Cerambycidae; genus Monochamus; species Monochamus alternatus. Next base: position 112,348,056 of record CM073426.1, on the reverse strand, counting down.
GTACACTGTGGCAATGAAAATTTGGTTGGTAAGGTTTTCTGCGGTTCTGATCAAGAATTCGTAGGAATTATTCGAATAAAAAAATCCCTAATATAATTTTCCGATTTTAAGCCACATAAATTGTAGCGTAGTCGACCATGGTTTCGAATTTTAGAGAACACGAGGTATGTCCAAGATAGACTTTTTGAAGGTGTATCCAACAAAAAAAAAGTTTATTGAAATCGGTCGACCGGTATGTTACAGGCTTGTTCCACTTTTAAGCGAGACACCCTGTTATATTTACCTACTAATAATTTGAAACGGGCTTTTCTTCAATTTTCAATTGAATAAAAAGTATACTGGGTGTTATAATTTCGTTATGACATTTTAACACTGGTTGCATAATCTATAACATCACTACTATCAAGCGCTCTATAATAAATGTTTTATCTATGAACGGGTTGGCACTCTGTTGGCATCAGTTCAAATCTAGGCTTGATACATATTGCCAAAGAACACTCAAGTCAATAATACATATTTTATACCATATCTAACTTTCTAGCTGCAAAACACATAATACTATTCTTATTATGTACAATCTATTGTAATAGTAATGGCATTCTTTAAAACGAATTTGGTGACTTCTTTTGAACTGCCCACCTATTCATAATGAAATCTACTTTCAATATTAGTTCTTAGCTATTCCACTCACCAATGGAGATAATTAAATTTCTACTCAGAACCTCTAATAGTTCAAAAACTGTTTTGAGAGAGTGTCATTATTATTGGAAAAGATTGTACCGTTGAATGACGAAATTTCGTGTACTTAGTCTATCTAATGAGAATGTAGGTGTACCTAATAAGAGTACAAAAGTAAAAAATTAGTTGGTATTGTTAAAATCAAATTTTGCTTATGTAATAGGTACAGTACAATCATTTGCAAAAATAATTACACCTTAAAATGAATTTTGCAATTGATGTATTTGTTAATAAAATCTACTTTCGACTTTTAACATTAGTCTAACTGTTTCACTCACCAATAGAGATATAATGAAATTTCTACAGCGAACTTCAAAAACTGTTTTTAGGGAGTGTCATTATTATTGCAGAAGCATGTACCTATAAAAGTTGTTGACCTAAAACTTTTAAAAGGCTTTAATAAAACCTAATGTTATAAAACTTATGGAACTTATGGTAGTTTGATTCCCAAGATACCTATACCTACCGACGTCTCTATAATGTGTAATGATAATTTTATTGAAAATGGTGCATATTATCATAATTAAACAAGATACATATTTTGAAATGATTTTTCAACAAAATATAATATTTTTCAGCAAACGCCACGAGCATCCTGCTTTTCCGTCACTTTATCCTGGAGTGATATTATTTATATTATTATTTATATGTAGAGATGTATTTAATCTTATAGTTACTGGAATTTATTTTAAAGGAAAAGTATGTCAAGTTTCATTACACATTTTAAAATCACTCTGTATATGTATAAAATAATCATTTAATAATATCGGTACCTAAACTCAAATTCAGCTTAATATTAGTTTGGTTGATATTACTCATTACATATCTACGACTACATTATACCATCTTTTCAACTGGTCGATATCTATATAGGTTATTACCACTTCCTTAATTATTTTTTAAGTACTCATTTTAAGACATAGTTCATAGAACTTGTTTATTGCAATTTATCATTTATGTACTCTATACATCTTGGCGGTTAAATACAAAGGTGGATCAAAAAATATAAACCGGAATTTTTATTTTAACGCGCGTTAGGTAAAGCAAGTGCGCGATGTATGTATAGGGTAATTCTGTTATAATGTCATTAATTTTAAGGAAAGATAGGGAAAAATAAGTATAACACGAATATGTGATTAAAACAAGTTTTAAATGCGCATTTACACCGACAATCCACTCATGTATAAAAAATCCCATTGACGAACGCAAAAATCGTGGTTTGCTATCGGCTAATAGGAAAGAAGACAAAAATCAACTGGATAAAAAAAGCGGATAAATTACGTTTTCATAGCAACGCTATGTTACTTTATTTATTAAAAATAACGTCAATTTAAAATTGTTAGCTGTCAAAATCACAAATTTATCCAAATGTCTCGATTTGGTAATACGTGTGAAAAAGAAATAGTAACTGAAATCGAAAATTGTTTCCCTAAAAATACTAAAAAAAGCCAATCATCAATTTGGATATTATTCTATTCATGAAATTGTCTTGCCAAATACCATTCGAGCTCAGATTTTGAGCCAGATATTTTTTTATGTTTGTTTTCTCGTACTTACTTTCGTAGGTAATTTAACTCCAGCTGTTCGACAAAATCATAAGAGCGTAGCTCGAGTGATTTTGTCGCAACAGCTGTCGTTAAATTGCCACGACAGTAAGTAGTCGAAAAGAAACATAAAAAAAATATCCGGCTAAATCTGAGCTCTTATGGTATTACCTACCCCCGAAAATAAATATTTTCAGAACATTATTTAAATCGCTTTTCAGACCGTTGAAGACCTCGATTCATTCAGAGCTACTCGCTCACCTCGATGTCGGCCTGATGCGACGTGGCCAAATTTAATTATTGTCCGAGTATTGTAGATAATGTTAAAATATGTAATGAATGCTATAAATTATTTTTTAAAAGTATGAGTATAATTATATAACATATTAAGTTTTAGTTTAAAAAATATTGAAGTTACAAAACTCTAACGGATCAAATAATAAACCATGCATTTACATTTCATTGCAGAAATATTAATATAAAAAAACAGTGCTCTAGAGTCGACTTTAAACTTAACGTACCATATTATTAGATCAGTAACCAAGGTTGGTCAGAAACATATTTTATATTAAGCATTAGCGACAAGAGGTAAACATAAATTAATAAGATATTTTACGTTAAATAAGAAAACGCGAAAAAACCATTACCAACATACGCACATCCTAGAAATGAATTACGTATTAGAATGTATCATTTCTAGTATGTCTATACTACGTAATTTAAATTGAATATGAACTTTTAAACATTATGTTGAATTATTTTTTTTTGTAGCTACGTATATCGAACTTATTGCTTTCCAAAAACTCATTTGGTATTGTAAAATGCTAAAACGTACGAGTACAAAAAAACACTCATCCGTCCATAGCACTTTGTTAATTAAGCTGGGATCTTCTGTACTTTAATTTTGAAACCAATTTTAAAATTCGACTAAATTGAAAATGGCTTTCTATCACATTCATGACCGGATCTTGATGCATATTCAAAATTCGTAAAATTAGTGCGATGCAGCTTACACATCAGACAACCGAAATGAACTAATGGGTCGCGAGGGCAGGTACTGCTGATTGCAGTATATTGCTCTTTCCAAGTATTCCTAGTCAACATGTGTGGAGTGATCTCCAAATTTTTTGAAAAACATGCAGAAAATGCAATTAACGGCAAAAGATTTAAACACACTATTATTACGTATGGGGTCCTGACATAGCAACGCTGTTTCAATGCAGCACTTGAACGCATCATCAGAAAATTTTATATTATATACCAGCAGCGTCGTGTTACCGATTGTTATATGATGATTTGCTTGACATTTGAAAGATTGAGTTTTTTTATTTCTGTCTTTATTAGGCCTTCCGAATACGTGGTTAAAATTAATTACATCATGACTGAATCACCCTATAGTGATATGAGGAGGGAATCTAACGACGCGATTCGCCAAGGTCAATTCACCGTCAGTAGCACCATGTCTGTGCAATAAACATCATATCTGATGACCTGGATTACCGAAAAGTTTTGGCAAGATGGATTCCTCGCCCAATGGCGAAAAATTAAAAAAGCAAACCGTCTTACAGCTTGTGAAAGGCTCTTGGCGCGTTGTCGAACAAAGAGAGATGATTTTTTTAGTAGCACTGTTACCTGTGGTCAGACATGGCTGCATCGGTTACACCTCGGAATCAAAACATGCTAACATGGAGTGGTGACAACCTGAAGAAGCGTCTCTTAAAAAATCCAATATTCCTTTCTGCAGATAAAGTTATTGTCACTGTCATTTTTTGGGACTGTAAAGGTCTACTGCTTATTGATTCCCTTCACAAGAGGTGAACAACAAACGCTGCATAGTACTGCGAGCTCTTTGGTTAAGCAAAATTGGCCTTTTGGCAAGATAATGCTCGGCCATACACACCTGCTTTGAATCAAGAGGAATTGAAAGAAATCCATTAGCAACCCCTCAAATATTCGCCCTATAGCCCAAATTTGTTATTTAGTCACTAACACATATATGTATCACTCAAGAGAGAACTGGTAGGACGTCGTTGTGTTCACGAATCAAGGTGTGGAAGCGAAACAATTTTTTTCTATTACCGAATAAAGAAACCTATCTTTTATTGTTACAATAAATTTAATAAAAACAAATTTCGGTTTTATATCTGCATTTTCATCTGAAACTATATAATTCTGTATAGGCATTAAAACAAAGAAATGAAAGACTCCAATGGACCACCTATTAAAGTGTAAATTTTGTTGTGTCTTAAATCGAATAGCTACAATGCATGGTTACAAATTTTAGTATTGGAAGATATATCGTCTCTAATAGTAAAAACAACTCTATACTCGTATAATCAAATAGATGTTCTATAAGTCTATAAGTCTAAGTTATAACCAAATGCAACTTTGTACTACATAGTAAAACATACTATATAGAGAATATCTTTAATACCTATGTAATCACAACAAACAATTGAAAATAGATAGATGTGATAATAGGATACAGATTTAAGCTAGAAAATTAATTTTGAAGAAGATCAAATATAGTAGATATTCATCTTAACGAGTAAGTAACGAATATATTCTAGTAGATTCGAGTTCGCAATTTTTTATTTTGATGACTTTTGACATTAATGCTGGTTAAAAGTGGAATTTACTGATAGATAACAAAAATACACTCAATCGTTGCGAAATTTAATAATTTCTATATATTATTTATTAGTATATCATTTTCTCTTGCAACACACTGGCTATCATTCATAATAACATACACCTTCATATTATAAATCACATATTCGTCGAATGATTTACTAACTGAGCGGTTTTCACTAGAAATAACCCTGTTAATTAAAGTTACATAAACCCTATGATTTTCTTCAATAACAAATGTATTTAATCACACAATTATAAATAGACAGTTCTTACTAAACAAAGGCGATGGTCAAATACATAAAATTTTAACTTATCAATAACAAAATTAGTTCACAAACAATGTAACTGCACTTGAGCGATTAGAATGTTTACAGAAAAACTACAAAGACAATGAAGAGATAAAACTTCTTTCTAGTTCATTCTCAGCTAACTGCTTCTGGTTTTCGAAACAGACGTTGGTCGGATCATTATTTTGTTCAAAGACAGGTGAGACATTTGACAATGTAAGTAATTTGAAAGCTTATACAAATTAATATAATTTAACTAAACGTGGTTACGGTTGCTTTTTAAATTTGAATATTCACAAACTCACAGAAATTTCAAAATTTAAAGAAATACTTAATCGATTAGTCAATGTTAGCGCATGTATTTTTAGAATAGCAGTCCTCAACAGAGAAATATTTATAAAGAGGATTTTGTTAATTATCCATGACGTTTCCTAAATGCGTGCAGAAAATCAAGGTCATATGCATATTCTATGGTTAGAATTAAGGTACTTTTATTAAATAAGCATAGGGCCCCAAGGGCATGGTTTCCGAGATATACGGTGTCCAAAGCTGATAAAAAAATCAATTTAAAATTCGGAACTTCTAATCCCTAGAGATACTTTTGCAAATTTGACGTATTTTTTTAGTATGTCGGTAGGTATAAAATATAAAATTTACGCTTATTCAGGGTGATTCACAACTTCTCTAAAAAAATTTGGGAATAGTAAGTAAAAAATTATTAAAGTAGGCTAGCTTGGCAATTCCGAATATTAAAATTGGATTACTTATAGTAGGTATTAACGTTTTTGTGGTGCGAGTATTTACATAAGTTTTTCAAGATAGATATCGTAATATTTTGTTATTATAACTTCAGGTATGTCAAACTGTTTTATTAATTAGAACCTCAAATTAATTATATTAATAATTAATAACAATAGCGGTAAAAGCAGTTGCATTTGCTATATAAAATAGGTGTTATAAAATGTTATTTATTTCTTTGCTTCTGAATTTCTTTCAATTTCTTCAGTGCCGTGCAGTGAAGTGTATTTTTAAACCATTTTTGAACTGCTGAATTCTTTAAACTTTTTTCTTTCTTTACAAAATAGTATTTGTAAAAGTCCTCTGTACATAATAGTTTTTTTAAATAAGTTCTGAATCACCCAATATAAAAAGAATTATTTGTTTACTTTAATAGTTATTACCTCTAAGTCGCTAACTTAAATCAGAAATAATTGTTTTATACTTTATTTTTGAGAAGTAGTAAGTAGTGCTCATTTAAATAAAAAAGATACAAAGTAAATACGCAAAAAATATTGAATAAAAAATAATGCATACCCAAATAAATGTATCCTTGATTAAATATTTGATTTCCCCGTAGGTAACAAATATCTTTGTCTAGAGCTTATTCAGACAATGATTTTTGACACAATACTGATAATAGCTGTATATAACACAGAGTGTCCCAAAATAGAAGGCCATACTATTAACCACATATTCTTTGGACAAAAATAATGCGACATCCTTATGTAATTTTTCAATATACAGGGTGTTAAAGTTACATTTTAAAAAGCTATTTTTGTTAATAATCCCATTGTTTTGTAAGATACACAGTTAAAATTTTGCACGTACTTTATCATGTAATTTTGGTGAAAAAAATCGAAGGGCGAATGGTAACTGAGGGATGCAGTACCCTTTATCCCCTACAATTATTTCTAAGTACGCCTATGCAGCTTTTTCTTGAAATATCCAACGCAAAATTTTTTTCTGATCATTTTATCTCTTTAGCAAATCGAAATACTTACTTAATGAATATTGCTAATTAAAACAAAATGGATAATTCTAAATGTTAAAATGTAACTTTAAAGTATATTGAAACAGGGACGCCCAAATAAAAAATGACGTAAGGAAAGTCGCATTATTTTTGTCCAAAGAATATGTGGTTAGCGGTATGGCCTTCTATTTTGGGACACCCTTTATATCATGTGTACTTACAAGTAATGATTTAGACACCTATTCTGATATTTCTAAAATTAATACATTTATGAATATTATTATCTTGTTGTTTAAAGCTAACAGATTTCTCTTTATTTGTACGATGCTATTAAGATATGTGACCTGTAACGCAAACTGATTCAGTAGAAGCTTGAAACTGGTGATTTGTAGTCAGTTTTACAGGTTTCGGTGACAAGTGATTAAAAGGTATGAATATATTTTCAGTAAAAGTAATCTAAACATATTCTTTTATAATACTTGAGATTTGGGATACAAAAGTAATTTGTTAATTTTTTTTATCAATCAGCAGTGTGTCTTAAATTCAAAATTATATTTTTAATATTTAATAATTGGCAAGTTTAAAAACGCAGATAATATAATTTTTTTTTGTATTTTAAAGTATGCACCTACCAAAATATATTTTATATTTCACTTCCTTATAATTTAGTTACAAGTTTAATTTATTGTAATTTAGTTACATACAGGGTATCCGGAAATGATAAGCAAAAAATTCAGGGGATAATTCTAGACTGAAAATAAATGCTACTTCTTTCTATAACATTTTCTCCAAAACTGATTATTAACAGAGTTACAAAGTGTTAAAGTTAAATTTTATTTGCAGATTTTTTGCAATACCTTTTGCCACATTCATAATATTATGACGAAATTTCGTATATGGGGGTTTTTCGGGATGAGGATTATAAATTTGCCCATCGTTTTTTCACGTTTTGTAGGGCGCCACATACGAGCCTTTATTTTTATTTGAATGTTTCCAACTTTTTTCTGCTACACTTTATGCAAAATTTGACTCAATATTTTTGTTCTCCTAACCTTCCGATATAAAAAGGGATACTTTATTTGTTTCGATAAATCTAATCCTTTTCGACAAAAACGCTAAAACAATATTGCTTGCATGTGATGAATACGAAATCATTTTAATTTATTTTATTAAACATAACAAGCTTTGGAAACAAGCGCTTAGTTGCCTTGGAAACAAGTTTGTGGAGAATTAGTTTTGACAGAAATACATAAAAACACTGCCACACTTTTACCGCCAAGGCATCATAACAATTGTTCAATGTGGTTCAAAAAGTATTCAGCATAATATTTTATGTACTCGAAACACGTCTTTGGTATTACGCTGCCACACGATAATATGCACTTGTCATATTCCCATAAATCAGCACCTTATCCATCATCTAGGCATTTGAATACGATGTGTTTGTAAATACACAAAAAATACGCGAAAAATTAAATTTGCCAAAAGCAAGTACCTACTGAAAAATTATTTCAAACTAATCAGAGTACCGTAACCGTAAGGCCACTAATGCAAGGTGCACTTCACGATAAATTTTTAATCTTCTTGTGTTGTTGTGGAATTAAATTCTCTTAATATTAATAATAGCAACAATATTAATAGTAATCGACGATGTTTGCATAAAAAAATTAGTAATGTAAAATTTTAAATTATAACATCCCAAGATATTTACAGTGTTCTGTAACCAAATGTTTCTTAGACCCTTAGAGGTTCTTTGAGGTTTGGAGAGTATGCAACTAGCAATACAGTATTCTAGGTTATGTTATTTCTGAACAGTTAAGCGACTAATTTTAAACGTTTTATAGTAATTAAATAAAGCATTTTATGTCGGACTGAAAATGTAGTTTTGGAAGTGTGCAACGAAAGAACGAATACAAAATACTGCAGTTAACGGGATTAACTGTTATCTATCTATCAGGTACTTATGCATTACTATTAATAAAAATGTTTATTTTCGTCATCTCTACACTTGACAACGCTGCAAAGACGACCGTACGGACGATGATTTATTGCCATAGGCGCCCACTTTCCGTAGGAAAAGTAGGTTTTGCTCGATTTTTTAAACATTGCTCCCTGAGCACGTGGTTAAAATGTTTGTACTTAGTCATAATTAACCCTGTTATTATATAATTATTATATAGAATAGTTCTCTTGTCTGTGGTCATAACCACAAATCAAGAAACGTCAAAACTATGCCCTTTTATAGTTTTTATTTCGTATGAAGTGAAACATAAGACGTTGTATGTGTTGCACACAATACTGGAATTCGAGCAATGTCCGACAAAAGTATGTACAGCTAGTTCTGGGCATTATAAATTGTCAAAACTAGTTTTGTGCATTTTGAAATGGCCAGAATTAGGTCTATTCGTTTTCTGAAAGTTATATCAATGAACGAATTAAAAGTAGGGTTATGTCTTTATTGTCATCAGTCATCACATTTTCTGAACTTGAACTAGTTTTGCATACTCTTTACTCTTTCGAGTATCATGTGTAACCTTTAAAAAATGAAGGGAACTAGTCCTGGTAATTTAAAAATTGACAAAACTAATTTTGAACAATTTATAATGCCTAGTTTTCCATATTTTACAATAGTCAAAAGTCGTTTAAACAGCTCAAAACATGCATACTTTTTTCAAACATTGTTCGAATTCGAGTATCGTGTGTAACATATGCACCACGTGTGATATTAAGATGATTATGCTCTTATGTGACTTGCTTCCTGCTAGCAACCTGTCGCCTGTGGGCATCCCTGTATCTTCCTTGGTACATAAATAGCTATTATTATAATTACAGATGATTACTTTTGGACATTCTAAAACACTTCACCGAATGTTTATACAGGGTGATTCAGGTTTAATCTTGATAACTTCAGGAATCGATATAACAGGTTAAAATAATGTTCATCTGTGATATAAACTTATTTCCTAAAATGCATCGTTGCCGTGATAGAGGGCGTTGAAGTAGGTATTTTTTTCTAGTTTTTCCCTCATAACTTTTGAACCACTGATTTAAGTCAAATTCGGAACACAAACACTACTTATGATCTTACATAAGCTTCTTAAGTTTGAACTACCTACCCCTCTTAGAAGTGTATTTTGTATGCTATCCCCCTCTTACTTTATTTCAAAACTACAAAAAAAATAATTAATTTCAATAAAACATCTACACACCACTTTGACCTGATTAATTTCGAAACTTTTTCGTCTCCTGTTTTTTTTCGACGTTTGGTCTTGTTTCCGAGATATTCAAAGAAATTGGTAATAGCGCACCAGCTGCGTAAATTTCATTTAACGTTTATAGCAACCCACGAAAACAAAACTCAGTGATTTGTGTATACTGACGTTTGTGAAAATCATTGTCAAAAGTATTATTTAAAGAGCATTTTTAGTGCTAAGAAAAAATGCCAAGAACGTTTACAAATGCTGAATATGCCGATATACATTATGTTTATGGTTTCTGTGACGGAAATTCCTACGCGTCAGTTCGAGAGTACCGAACACGCTTCCCTAATAAAAGAATTCCAAATGCACAAGTTTTTGTAGATGTACATCGTCGATTTTCGGAATATGGTTTGCGCCGCTACAATGATCATAATCGTAATGTACCGCCATGAAATAATCAGCGAATTCTTAATCTTTTTGATATCGATAGAACTTTAAGCACACGTTGAGCAGCTTGGCAACTCCATTTATGTCAATCAAAAGTACTGAGAGTACTCAAACAAGATCATCGAAGGGTCTCCAACCAGTTCAAGGTTTGTTGCCAGGAGATGCTGAAAAGCGTTTAAATTTTTGTAGATGGGTTTTAGATTCAACAGAAATTAATCCACAATTTCTGCATAAGGTTTTATGGACCGACGAATCTAAAAAGCTGGGGTTGTGAATTACAACAACATTCACGTTTGGAGTGAAGTCAATCCTCGATGTGTCAGACAATCTTCATTTCAGCAACAGTTTAGTGTAAATGTGTGGATAGGTGTTTTAAGTAATAACCTCTGTGGGCCGCATATTTTGCCTCCTCGTTTAAATGGGGATTTATTTCATGAGTTTCTGCAAAACTCTCTCCCCGATGTGCTTGACGATGTCCCATTAAATTTACGCCAAGGGAACTGGATGCAGTTGGATGGTGCCCCTGCACATTACGGAAGGCAAGTACGGCAGTGGTTGGATGAGAATTATCTTCGTCGATGGATTGGACGGCAACCCAACAACCATCCAAATATGTGGATTCCTTGCGAAGGAGCAGTGGCTCGGCCTCCGCGCTCGCCAGATCTGAATCCTCTGGATTATTTTGTTTGGGGCCATCTAAAAGCAATTGTGTATGATACGCCAGTACATACCCGTGAGGAATTGATCCAAAGGATCACATGCTTGTGATGACATAAAAAACAATCCAGTAGCAGCTGCGGTTAATACACTAGTTCGTCGATGCCAAAAATGTATTGAGGCTGGAGAAATGCACTTTGAACAATTATTGTAATTTTTCTGGTAGTTGATAAGTTTGTTGTAAACCTTGTAAGAAGTAGTTGTTACTAAATTTATGTTTGAGGTTATTGGCATTTTTTGTTAACACTATGAATACTCTTTAAATAATACTTTTGACAATGATTTTCACAAACGTCAGTTTTTTTGGGGGGGGCCGTCCGACAGTGTCCCCGGAAGCACCGCAGCCTATAGACTTATTGTGCATCTCTCGACGAGCACAAACATCCATGGTACTACAATGGGATTCGAAGCCACACCGACATAGCCGATCCAGACTGGTTCCACGAGCAGTCGTCTCCCAGCCATCTCGGCTATCGCGGCGCCCAAAACGTCAGTTTACACAAATCACTGAGTTTTGTTTTCATGGGTTGCTATAACGTTATATGAAATTTACGCGGCTGGTGCGCTACACTGTTAAACTCGCGTCAAGAATTCAGACGTCTTACGTCACAGCTGACGTTACACATTTGTTTTTATTATCAACGTAATTTTCGATATTCGGCCGCGTTAAAAACAATAATTTTTTGCAATTTAGTGCAATATATAATGCAAACTTATAGTGTAGTATATAGTTTTATTACTATCAGTTGCAGTTTCTTAAATATTTTGAAGAAAATACAACGAATTATTCATTTGTTCGTATGACGTAAGTCGTCTGAATTCTTGTCGCGAGTTTATCAATTTCTTTGAATATCTCAGAAACAAGACCAAACGTCGAAAAAAAAAACAGAAGACGAAAAAAGTTTCGAAATTAATCAGATCAATGTGGTGTGTAGGTGTTTTATTGAAATTAATTTTCTTTTTTTTTTTTTTTTTTTGTAGTTTTGAAATAAAGTAAGAGGGGGGTAGCATATAAAATAAACTTCTAAGGGGGGTAGGCATTTCAAACTTAAGAAGCTTATGTAAGACATTAGGAGCGTTTGTGTTCCGAATTTCACTTAAATCGGATAAGTGGTTCAAAAGTTATGAGGGAAAAACGAGAAAAAAAATCCTAATTCAACGCCCTCTTTCTCGGAAACGATGCGTTTTAGGAAATAAGTTTATATCACAAATGAACATTACTTTAACCTGTTCCATCGATTCTTGAAATTATCAAGATTAAACCTGAATCACCCTGTATATCTTTCATATGTTCACTCCACAAAATATACTTAAACTATTATGCTTTGTGGTTCTCTCTAATACATTAAACACAATCCTTTTATATTTTTTATTAGTAGGCATTTGTGTGCGCAGCCATGAATTCTCTGTCAAAACGTGTAGTACCAGACATCGTACTCGAAAATCTGACCTGCAAGATATGTTACAAGTACCTAACAGTAAGTCCAATTGGAGTGCATCCAGACGGAGGGAATGTCTGTGGGAGATGTCTCTACGGGAAAAAATCTTCTCCAACATGTCTTTTCGAATGCATGGAAGAGCTGGATTGCCGTTCGTTCGAAGGCTTTATTCCACTGGTTCTTCTAGGATACGCCACATATCCGGAAGCTCTCTTCCCATGCGTTAACCGTTTTGAAGGGTGCAATAAACTTCTGCCATTCTCTGCCATCAAAAGTCATGAACAAATGTGCGTTTACAAAAAATTCCAGTGTCCTTTGTGTCAGTTTCAAGGTGTCGGCAGTCAATTAATTCAACATTTTAGGATGGGTCACAAGAAGTATTTGTCATCAGAAAATTCAGTGTTTACTTTAAAGTTAGACAATGATTTAGCAGAAACTTACCTATTTAGAAATGGAACTATGTTATTCTTAATGAAAGTGGAGTATATAAAAGATTTATCTCAGTTTATGTTCGAGAGTTTGTGTTTAGGAACAGTGTCGAAAAAATTCGGAAGATTAAGGATATTATTTAGAATACCTTCTGGCAGTGTTTCAGCATACAATGAATACGTTTTCCTATCAGATCGTTTAGAAATTTCAAAAAACTGTAGATTTAATATGACTTTTAAAATTAACGACTTTCATTTGAGTGAAACTAAAAGAGTTAGGTGCAGTTATAACTTGTTTTCTACGGAATAAAACTGTATTCGCACAATATAATTTTTTATATATGTTTAAGGTCAATAAATGTAAATAAATACTGATAGGGACGTCATTGATAGAGACGTATTTGCACGTCCTTGCAGTATGAAACAAAGAAAAGTATGTACAAAATTAAATTAAACCTAAAAAATTAAACTCAATAATCTACACATTTGATTTTGGTTGGTCAGTATTAAATAATTTTATCGCTGGAAGTTTTTAATTTTTATAAGATGCATAGAGAAAAATATTAAATATTGCTATTAAATATTTTAGAAAGCTTTAATACTTTTTAGATTAACAACTTCTATTCTCATTTATATGGATTACTTATTATTTAAATTCAGTATAGGACACTTTCTTATTGTATGAAAATACACATAAAAAACAACTGAATGTTGTATGACTATAGTAAATAAAACCTCCTGTGCATTTATCATTTCTCAAAATTGTCTCATTTTTGTGATTAAAAAAATATAATATATGTATTATATATTTTATATTTCTTAATGGTAAGAAAGTTTCTTATAACACATTGATTTTGCCCATTTTTTGTAGAAACAAAGATAATAAACATAAAGATATGTTAGAAGGCTCTGTAAACATCCCTGTACTGCAGGTTTAATTTCATTTAATAATTTAATTTAACCATATTTGATATGAATGTATAGAATGATGTGCAAATATTCCTGTACTGTAGATTTAATCTTATTTAATAATTTTATTTAATCATATGATATGGATTCAAAAAACGTCTATAAAAGAAATATTGTATCTATTGTAAAATCTACTAATAAATACTTATATAAAAAATTTATATATTTATTGTAAAATATATGTATATTCTTGTAGTCGTAAAATATTTATCTCAATGAACAAATAAATGAACACAAATGATTTGTGGTTAAAAAATTATTTAAAGCAATAAAATAATTTTCTTTCAATAATTTTGCCAGCTTCGCTAGCACCCCTTGTGCTCTCTGTCCATTTACAAGCAGGCACGACATCTTCGTCTCAACGATATTCGAACTCTTTCGAAAACATCCTCCGTGGTTTGGATTTCTTGACACTTTCAATTAATCCGTAGCTGCAGCTCTTCCAGGCTATTTACAGAAGTACCATACACTAACGTCTTCAATATCCCCAAACAAAGAAATCTAGAGGGTTCAGATCAGGCGATCTTGGAGGCCATAAAACAGGTTCGGCCCTTTCTACCCATCTATGTGGAAAAGTTTGGTGCAAGTGCTCTCTAACGGCCATGGAAAAATGAACTGGAGCACCATCATGCTGGAACCACAGTTGTTGCCTCTGATTCAAAGGAATGTCTTCCAAAAACTCTAACAGTGTGTTCTGCAGAAAGTTGATGTAAGCAGCGTCTGTTAATCAGTTTGGTAAAACAGTAGGACCTATAAACCTGTCACCTACAATACCCATCCAAATGTTTAATGAAAAACGTGCCTGATGTCCAGATTCTATTAGACCATGAGGATTTTTGTCGTCCCAAATATGCGTATTGTGAAAATTAAACACTTTCTTGTGAATCCGGCCTTATCAGTAAAAAGAAGTTTGCAAGAAAACGAGGGTCTTCAGCATCATGACGTAGAAACCAGCGGTAAAAAACCAAACATGCTTGATGATCATTTATTGGATTTAAGGCCTGTACTCGTTGCACATGGTATGGATAAAGCAGTTGCTCGTGAAGGATTCTCCAAACAAGAGGGCCATTAATTCCTACCTCGGCTGATATTCTCCGCACACTCATACCTGGATTCTGCTCTACCAGTGCTAGAATGTCTTCTTCTGCTCTAGGAGTGGATACCGACCTTGGTCTTTCGGTTAAATGTCACTGTTTGCTCAAGGAACCGGTATCACGCATTTTTGGTAAATTCTTCCAAACATGCGTTGTGAAGGAATCTGGCGATTTGGATAAGCGTCAACATAAAGACGTCGCGCTTCGGTGGCATTGCCATTAGCATGACCATACATGAAATGCATGTCTGTTAATTCTGCGTTAGAGTAACCAGCCATAGCGAAAGAAAACTTGTGCCTGAAAACAACTGTCAAATACGTACTGGTTATTTCTCTAAACATCAACCAACTATTATAAGAAAGGGGCTAAAAAACATAAAACATTCCATATCTCCGCAACCGTTACTTTGCGGACCCATGTTTATTGAGACTTTTCTCCTTAAATATTTTACACTCTTTTTTTTTACACCACGTATATTTTTTATTCTCTAAGAAAATTTCAACCAAGCCTTTTGTCGTAGAATATTTCCAGAATGGTGGTTGAGGACCTTCTAAAACAATGTCCAGTTTATAATAGGGTATACAAATGTTTGTTACTTGCATAATGGCATGCAAGGAACTTCAGAAAGCAGCTACTAACATGTGTGTTTACTAAAAGGCACACCAGTAGAAGGACTGTAAGCAAATTGCAGATCATTTGATTTTTTGGCATGCAATGCATTTTTGGTAAAACTATTAACTCCAATAGGTTGGGAGGTACATTTTCCTTGTCTGCATTAGGCGGATGAAGTTCAGTACATTTTTGAAAAATATTTACACAGTTGATACCAGCTACATTTCCCCGATATAACAAATTCTAACAATTTTTGTTTTCATACATGGACGCAAATTTTATACAGAGGTATTGAATATGATCCAACATTGGCTTAATTAATTCATTCTTTGTAAAAATTCTGAACTTTTTAACCTTGTAATCCTCGGAACTTCTTTTCAAAAATGTGATTAGTTAAGAAAATCTGCTTATATCTTTTTCTTAACTGGTCGTAGTTCTCAACCTTGAGTGAGTCCATAATGTAGATGGTTTATGGGAGCGTTGTTTCTGGAAAAATAAGCCAAAAGCATTTTCTCAGACATCTTCTTTATCTTGTTAGCTTTGCACCAATCTTCAAACTTTTGGTACTCCAAGTCATATCGTGTCTTGGATTTAGTTGGAACTAGACTTCAGATCGCTCCGTTTGCTATTGGTTCTATATCAGAGGATAAACTTCCATTAGAGTGAGTCACTCATTTTGAAAAGCACGAAAGGTAACATAAGAAACTTGATTCATAAACTTAATAGCAAGTAGGTACTTCTTTCTGTTTATAGAAATTACATCAGCTTCTTGTCGCGTCATTTGACAGCTTTTGCCAAATATATATATTTTTTCATGTTGTTAAATGAAAATAGATAAAATTTTGTACAATATTCTTGTTGTAAATTCATATAGTAATATGAATTTACAACAAGTGTAGTAACACTCGATGTTATATTCATAACTTATCGTACGTCACGTAGACAAACAACTTTATTGTCACTCTTGATTATACAAGAAATATCCTTCAAACCACCATTTCACAACTGTCAATGCTTTACTTTGACGTTTGTTACTCGCGTTTGGCTGCTCAATAATAAACTGACTGCGACGGCGGAATTGATCCGCTTATATAGATTTTTAGAGTTCTCGAAGTTTCTGCGATGTCGAGAACGTGTCGAGAAACAAATAGAATATAGCCTCTAATATTCCGGAAAACGTCAAAATAAAGGTATTACAAAAATTACAAATTCTAAGGCAAACCGGAACACAATTAACAAACTAAAAAGGTAGGTGAGATTCCTTAACAATATTATATTGTAATAATTATATATATCTTTACAACACTTATATTGCCTTATCTTGCATGTTATTTGTTATAAAAGTAATTGACACCCTTAAAAAAATACTTATTTGTAATCTAAAATTTATATTTTAATATCATATAATAATTCACGATTTAAATGATCACATAAATATACTGCTATTGGAGACATTGATCAAACTCTGTTGTCATGGAAATTGAAGTCACTATTGAAAGACAGAAGTTATCGAGCAGAAATTTAAATTATAAGAAGCATATAATATACTTTCAAAAACATCCAAATGGATGAGGAAGAGGTGGAAATTCCAGGTAGGGATTAATATTATCATTTGAATGTGGAAGAGAAAAAGCAGAAAGCGTTAAATATTTTTTAAGTGCCAATAAACAACGACCTAGAGAGAAGAATCGCGGATGCCTTTGAGGTATTTGATCACGCTGGAAATAAAACTATAGACGTTCGTGAGATCGCCACCATAATAAGAGGTCTGGGATGTTGCCCTTCTGAAGCTGAGGTCCAGGAGATAATAGTAGCTGTGGAAGATCCTCAAACACCTGGAAGTGTGCATTTGTCAAAATTTCTCCCATATGTCGCACAAATAATCACAGAACACAAGTAAGAACAGATCGCACGCTATTTAAAAGTTTATACCACGGTTTATACTTAACTTATTTACTATAACATCATTTTTATCTTGTAATCAGATATCAACCTGCAAGTCCAGAACAACTTTTACAAGCTTTTCAAACATTAGATCAGGAAGGACATGGATACCTAACCAAGGAATACATCTCCACTTTGATGACTCAAGATGGTGAACCATTTACTCAAGATGAGTTAGACGAAATGCTGGAAATTGCTATTGATCCCCACACTCAAACTGTTCCGTACGAGTACTATATTAATCAACTCATGGTAAGATATTTTACAAAATATAAAAAGGATCTTCGTTTAGAAATTATTTCATCAGTTCAATTTTTTATATGATGTACCTTGTTGTCTCCTCTAACGTAATATATACTTGCAAATATGTTGTGGGATGTGTTTAGTACAGTTTATTTTTTTTTGAAAAACTGTTATTATTTGATACATAGTGATTTTTCTTGTTGTTATGCCGTGACCTCGGTAACTGGTCGCTGCCAGAAACAGAATTAAAGTGTACATCCCTAACATTAGTCGGGATTATTTGACCTGCCCTGGTTATTCTCTGACTAGGCTCCGTGGAGACAGACCCGTTATCGGTATCTCTGGGCCTGTCCATATATTGATGTCGACTCTTATTGTTGGTATTACGACTGCTATGGACGGAACCCTATGTTTGCTGTTGAAACCCGACTATAGTTATGTTTTTTTTTATAGTCTGTTAATTATTATTAGTCACATTTACCAATTGTCATCCTAAAACCAGTGATGGAGAAACTATTTGAAAGAAGTGGGTAAAATTTTGTTTATTATTTTTTTAATACTATGTTATAGGTCACTAAATCAGTAGCGTCACTTGAAAGGAGGGGAGGGTGTGTACCAATATTTTGAAAATACCGAAAATTAGTTGACAGGAAAACTTTTTTATCACTTTTAAAATACTCTAAAATAAAGGTTTACGTTTCCTCTTTTTACAATAATTTTGCAAATGAAGAGTAAAAAATTGACAATGAAGTGACAGATACCTACCATGACAAGGACACTAGGTGACACCATACCATAGTTTTTTAAATATTTTCAGTTGTTTGTTCTCTTTTTTGTGATATATACAATAATTTTATAAAAATCAACGCGTGGGTTATTTAAAAAGTCTTCGTGTATCTGTCTGACCCGTGGGTCTTAAGTTCGCTACTACTATATCTAAACCAACCAATATTACCACGTCTAAAAATTAGTAAGTAGGTTAAGTTCTTTTGAGAGTTGAACGATTAATTATTAATATATAATAATTTACTTTTTATTAATATATAAATATTTACTTTCTCTTATTTCAAATATTATAATGGACTAGAAGAAATATTATAAAAAAAACATAGAGCAAAAAGAATACATAAAAAATGCAAATGCAATTTTATTATAAAGGAACGGTATGCCATTCAAATGAAATTATTTTTTTGCATCTTTCGTGTTACTATTTTTTTATGAGAGAAATTAATTGATTTCTTTTTTTTTAATAATTGTAATGTTATTTGGAATAAACTATACATTCATGACTTTCGTCTGCATTTTTCGGAATTCTACATAGCACAGTTACTGGTAATAACATTACAAAGTTACTTTGTTAATGACCATAAGGAATGCATTATAGTACGAACCTAATGGAGAAGATAATATTTATACCTTAGCTGACAGAATAGAGGCAGAGAAACCACCTCCCCCTCCTCCTCCAAAAAGTATGGCAGATTACTTGAAAGCAGCTGAAGATCTAATGTAAATATTGTAATATTTGAAATTTGTGACTGAATTGATAATAAACAAACATAAATACATTACAGCTTATTTTAGTAAAATTTATTTTTACTATATTTGTTGATTTATCGTATTTGTATTTCTAAGATTATTGTACACAATGTATGTATATCATTCATATTCTTTGCCTTTCAAAAAAGATATTTGTTTCCATATAGAAAGAATATTAATTTGAAATATAATTGAATGTAATTTTTTTTAACATTTTCAAAACATGTGTATATATGTGTGAAAAATTTATACTTATTTTTACAGATTGACTAATGGCGTCATGAAATGAAAAATGGCGATGATTGAATTCAAATTTGTAGAAAATATTAAATATGCAGGATTCTTTCCTTAAACTTCAGGAAATATATTACTACGATTTTATATTAACTATTTAAATAATATATATATATATATATATATATATATATATATATAGGTATTTTAATGTTTATAAAAGTGTATACGTGTCCTGAAGAATGATCAAACGAGTATAAAGTTATGTGTGGGTTGAAATTCTTAAAAAAAAATCGGAAACTAGATCCGATCATATTATAAAATTAACTTCATATTCGTAGTCAGGACTCCTGAAAATAGAGGGGTTTTATTAAACTTTTAGAGGTTTTACGCAAAAATAAGTAATAAAATAAATTAATTAATTAACTAATACATAAATAAAGAACTTACCTACTTGGTGTTTTCAATTTATTTTCTACGTAGTTTGTATTTATAGTAGCTTAGCCAGTGGGCGCTAGAAATTGTATTGTTTGGCTTGACAACAATTTGATCACTGCACTGACCTGTACCCAGTGCCGGTTTTAGCAATATAGACGGTCTGGGCGATATTTCTACGGCACTTCTTCACATAAATGTGAATGAGAAAAAATTAAATAACATTTATTTTTTGAAATCACAATTTATTTAATAAAATTTGACTTTCCTAGCCTTTCTATGAAGAAATTTTCTTATTAACTTACCGAAGTCCATGTTTCGCGCGATTTAATTTTCGATTTCGATTTTTTTAGTCATTTTAAGTTTTAATTTTTTCATCCCCTTTTTACCACTTGACGAACTGACAATTGAAACGATAGCGAAATTACTTAATCTTCTTATTTCCAATAATTTGTACAAAAATAATTACCGATCAAAACCTAGGTTCTTCTGTTGTAACATATTTTTCTGTTTCTTTAAATTTTTATCTATACAGGGTGTCCCTAAAAGGTTGGGCCAACGTTTCGCCACATAAAATACGGCTGAAAATAGAAGGTGTCAAAGGTTAAAAAATAAATCGCGTTTTCTTTAATATCTTTCAGCTGTTTCATGTTAATTTCACGAAATTTTGTATCCGGGGATTTCTTGGGATGGTAAATTCAATTTTATTGTCCATTTTAGTGTATCTTCTAGAGAACACCACTGGCGACGATTTCGAACCCTTTAAACAGTTACAACTGTTTTGTTCCACCCTGTATGTTATTTTGGACTAGGAAAATCTCTTCGCCTGCCTTTTTTAGATAAGAATGGTATACTTTATGGAAGTCGCTAGGAGAAACGGTTTCCGAGAAAAACACATCTAAATCTGTTATTTTTGCAGTGCACTGAATAGTAAAATAAAAAATAAGTATACGCAAACATAAATACTTAATTAAAGCTTAAGGGCGCCGTATTCTTGAAATGGTGTTGTCTACAAATACAACTAATTTTAGACATTTAAGAACTGAATAATATAGAGTTTAGCAAATAACAAGAATGTTATCTCATGCCACCGGCGAATATTCAAAGCTTTTGCAATAATGATGACACTCCATAAAAACAGTTTTTGAACTTCTGGAAATTCTGTATAGAAATTTATTTGAATCACTATTGATGAGTGAAACAACTAAGAGCCAATGTTAAAATTGAATGAAGAGTGTCATTATTATTGCAAATGATAGTACCTACCGAAGTAAAATCAATATACGTCAGAAAGCGAATCCAGCAAATTTTTAGGTACTGAAATCTTTCAAAATACGTATTTTTTTAAAATTCAGTGATAGGTATAAACAATGTTATCACAAACTTACATATAGTTCTGCGTATAACCACAGTTTATTATACAGTTCGTCGAGTGAAGGTTCCAGAGGATGTGGCTAAATCGCGGCTAAATGCGCAATGAACACCAATGAAATTCATATGTACACGACGAAGTGGGAGAAATTTTATTTCTTGACAAATCACCGTGCCCCTTGAGCGCGCGAATGTGCGAGGCTAAATGCGCAGTCGTCTTTTGGTCGTCTAAAAAAAAGAAATCTGGGACCTCGACATCAAAGGAGCCAACGTGAAGACGCCGGACTGTATAATAGACTGTGGTATAACATTGTTTACTTTTGTTTATAAGGAAGTATGTGAAAATAATAATTGTTAAAATGTGGGGATAGAATAGCGAAATAATGTGTCATACAAATGCATTTTAAAAGTTATTATATTATTTGAGGAGAGTTTAAATAGTAAAAGTGGATAAACAAAACATCTGTAATTTTATTTTTGATATTACTTTTGCTCTACGTGATTTCAGTACCTAAAAAACACCACAAACTTGATAATTTTATGGCGAGAAATACGGCGACCTTAAATGCTCGAAATGACCACGCATTTTCTTGTATGCAAAGATTTATACTTCGTACAAAGTAGTGATGGGCGATGATCATCGATGTTTTCAAAACATCGATGTTAGAGTTCGATGTTCGATATTTTCAGCATCGATGGTGAATATTCTGAACATCGATGTTAACATCGATGTTTGGCAAACATCTACCACATGACTACCAACCAACGGTGGTCCCATCACTAATGGACACTCACCTGCAACTTGCAAGTGTAGGGATCATCAAGGCGGTTTGCATTTCCACTAGTTTTAAACGGCTATTTCGATTTTTTTTGTCTCAACATGCAAATTAAAAAAATATATTGACGATTCTCCATTGGATTATTTGGCGACGTCGGTGTAAATGCATACAGCATTACCACAAATGGCTTCCTATTTAAAAATACCGGTGGTAAATTTAGATGATGATACGTCAGAATGGTGGCAAATCGCATGAAGTTGATAACATATTTAGCAGTATCAGAGAATATATTTTCTATTCTGTACCTGTACCATAAATATAATTATCTATTTATTTCCAATGGAATATTTATGAACCATCGATGTTATCAAACATCAATGTTTTATTAACATCGATGTTGAAGTTCGATGGTAATATTGATGGTCAACATCGATGTTCTGCATCGATGTCCCATCACTAGTACAAAGTTCATTTGTACTCTGCGTATCATGTTTTCATAGGTAGCGATATCTTGAGCAGCGGCACGAACTCGTCATCTTAGCTCATTTTTGTTATTTATAACGACTGAATAGACCTTATTGTTCTTAAGTGTCCCCCCACAAAAATGAATCACATAAGTTCTGTGATCGAGCACGCCATTTCTCTGGTGCGTCCACTCCTCTGCCAATCCATCGGTTTGGAAATTGCACATGAAGGTAGTTTCTAACATTTAATTCAAGGTGGGGTGGACCACCGTCATGAAGAAACCACATTCTACTTCTGAAATCCAAGAGTAAGTCCTCAAGCAAGACTGGTAAAGTTTCTTGAAGAAAGTGCAAGTAGTTCTCAGCATTCAAATTATTTGGTAGAAAAACAGGACCTATTAGATTTGATCCTATTATACCGGCCCAAACATTTATTATAATTTCATGTTGAAAGTGTCTTGGTCTTACAGTGTGTAGTGGATTTTCTTCTTCGTTGTGGAAGTTAGTTATACCCATATGACTAAAGAAATTTAGTTACTCATATGATTATATATCTTCTTGTAAAACACGCTCCGTCATGTTTAACTATACTCGGGTCAAGAATTCAGACGTCTTACGTCACGGCTGATGTTAAACATTTGTTTTTATTGTCGACGTAATTTTCGATATTTGGTCGCGTTAAAACAATGATTTCTTGCAATTTAGAGCAGTATATACTGCAAATTTTTAGTGTAGTATATAGTTTTATTACTATCAGTTGCAGTTTCTCAAATATTTTGATGAAATTATAATGAATTATTCATTTGTTTGTATGACGTAAGTCGTTTGAATTCTTGTCGCGACTATACACGGTCGGGATTATCAGCCAATGAAAACTGATGACTTTTGTGACGTATGACATAGTCTATCTCAGTTCATCTTTCGAGAAAGACTATGTTTTGTCTTTATTTACGGGAATTTTGTACTTTTTTATATCTGAGGTCACCATTTATTTAATTATACGGTCGGGGTCATCAAGGCCAGGTCACAAAATTCTCGCAAATACAAGCAAAAGATAGTCTTTCTCGAAAGATGGACTATGGACTGAGATAGTGTATCATACTGTCAAAAACGTCCTCAGTTTTCATTGGCTACCTGCTGATGGCCCCCACGGTGTAGTTAGTAGACCGTGACCTCAGATCACTTCTACATCCGACATCTTGATCATCTTGAATTTTGCGGCACCATCTAGCGAATCGTGAATTTCGCGAATAATCTATACGTTTTGGCAAATAATCCGTTTGGTCCGTTCCGTGCGATGTTAATAATATGCGCTTTATCTTAACACGGGATTATAAATTAATCTTTCGATTCTACACAACTATCCGATACGGAGACTGTGTGAACATCTCCATTTGAAGCCATGTATTTTCAAATCAATCCGTCACCAGCAATATCGTCCTGTGTGAACCGTGCATAGACAAGGCTTTAGGTATATAGTATGACGATTACTCATCTGTAAATCTGAATTCAAGCTCTAGAAGTGGTAGACCAATATTCGCACAACATACATGCTGGAAAAATCTTACCATGCTTTGAAATCGAGCACATATATCAGATAACACCAATTACAATAGCTAATATCAATAACAATAGGGCTCACATAAAAAACAACGAAGAATTTCTAGAAATCTTTGGTGAACAGTACGAACATTATATCTGGATTTTTACCGATGGTTCGCTGGACAAAAACCAAAAAAATGTGGGTGTAGGAGTATACATACCAACCATAAACCACAAATTCTCCGCTAGACTACCCGAGTATAGACAAATTTGTACGGCAGAAGTTATAGCAGTCTATAAAGCCATTTGCATATGTCTAGAGAAAAACCTGGATAAGTCTTTAATATTTTCAGACTCAAAGTCGGCGCTACAAAAACTTATTAGCATTGAAACTAATAAAGACAAAGACCACATTTCCTTGAAAACAAAAAGACTATTACTAGAAGCAGCAGAAAACGGCTGTGAAATTAAACTCGCGTGGATTCCAGGACACTCCAATATTCATGGAAATGAAGTTGCAGATACACTGGCAAACATAGGAAGGAACTCGGAAAATCTATTAGACGTTGAATTAGACAAAAACGATATTCTTCCAATAATTAAGCATCAGATAAATACTAAATGGAAACAAGAATGGAAATCAAGCACATTATCACGAGGCTCCGGCTATGCGCAAATAACAAATGATTTTCCATGTTTCCCATGGTTCTCACTTTACCCATATAAAGACAGAAGACATCTAACCACGATAATTAGAATGAGAACAGGTCACTGCTTAACTAATAAGCATCTTCACAGGATAGGAATTTTGCAACACCCATACTGTGAATGTGGTCAGGTGGGTGACTTAAACCACATTTTACTGGAATGCCCATTGAACAACGGTCCAAATTTTGATCTATATCAAGAATTATCAAAAGCAGGCATGCAAAATCCCTTTTCGATTACCATTATGATAAAAAAACTAAATCAGCAAACGATTTCAGTCTTGCTAAAGTTTCTAAGTTTTAACTGTATCAATTTGTAAATTTGACATGGTTATTCATTTCAAGAAAACGAAACCTCCCTATCTTTCATAAACCCTGGGTGTGGATAAGCTCGGCTGTTGCCCCGAGCAAGAAAAGTTGATCCTGTGTCGTGTTGTCTACTAACCCCCTATATTCACGGCTCACGCTCGTTCAACAATCTGAAAATCACACAAGGGAATATGAGTATTTAATCTCAGACGCACTTCACGGTGCATTCCCTTGGACAAACAATTATAAAATTAGAGGCTGGCTAAATGTCCCCTGGACGAAGGCCATAAAAAGAAGAAGAAGAAGAAGAAGAATGGTGGTTTTCATGTTGTGAATTATCAACTTCAGGAGGAAGAAGAAGAACATAACCTTATATTATATGTGACATGATGTGGTGACATGTAACGTACATGTTTTGATACGAAATGTGAATTGTTATTTAGTTTAGGTACATATTTTTTAAAGTTATTAATATAAGTGTTGTAGAATTAATAAATTCGAAATCATATTAAAATGACAGCAGTTCTGAAAGGAAACCTTTTAATTTACAAAGGTAGTAGTTTTCTCAGGCAGAAGTTAATTTTGTCAGTATTAAGTGGAAAACCTGTTCGAATATTAGAAATTCGAACTTTAGAGGATGAACCTGGTTTAAGAGAATATGAAATTAGTTTAGTTAGACTTCTTGATAAAGTAACTAATGGTACAGTAATTGAATTAAATGAAACTGGTACTTCTTTGTATTTCCAACCTGGACTGCTTTACGGTGGCGTCATTGAACATGACTGTTCATTACAAAGAGGCATCGGTAGGTATTTTATTAAATGCATTAATGATTGTCACGTAATATACTTTTAATTTAGGATATTATCTGGAGGCATTGTATATGCTAGGCCTTTTCTGCAAACAACCATTAGTAGCTACATTAAAAGGTGTTACAAGTAATGCTATTGACCCTTCTGTGGATTTAATGAAAACATCAATGCTGCAAACTCTTAAGAAATTTGTATTGGACGATGAAGGCTTGGACTTAAAAATAAGCAAAAGAGGTAAGTGGGAATTGTTTATTAAAAATGAATCAGTATAAATAAAAATTAATTATAGGTATGTTACCCCTTGGTGGAGGTGAAGTTATATTCAAATGTCCCGTAAGAAAACAAACTAGGCCCGTGCAGTTGATAGATGGGGGTATGGTCAAAAGGATAAGAGGCACAGCTTATGCTTTGAGAGTTTCTCCAGCTATGGCAAACAGAATGGTAGATTCAGCAAAAGGGATCCTTCTCAATTTCATCCCTGATGTGTACATAAATACTGATCAATGTAAAGGCAAGCAGTCTGGGAAAAGTCCTGGTTTTGGAATACATCTCATGGCAGAAACAACTAACGGAGTTATTTATTCAGCTGAACAGGTGCATCTCTACTTTTATTAACAACAATTATTTATAACAACGGAAACCTCTCCAATCTTAATTATAAGATTCGTACCCCTCTATTTTTAGGGGGCCAAACATGAATGTAAAATTAGTTTTTTTTCCGTCGTTTATTTTCGAAAAAAAAATAATTTCAAAATTGTATGTATACATTACAGTGTAATGTCATGAAATAACAATGGCAGAGCTGTTATATTGTAACTTCAACCTTTTTTAGAAAACTAAACTCAACCGAAAAAAACTAATTTTATATTTCTGTTCAGCACCATCGAAAATCGGGGAGTAGGAATTTTTTTATTAAGATTGAAGAGGTTTCTACTGTGTTAAATAATTACCTTATTAAGTCTCGGTGACCTATCTGATGTGAAATATAAAAAATGTCTAGATGTAAAAACATAAAGTTTTCACTCATATGCCCTTGAGCATAATCTAATCTATCTTAGGTTATGTACCATAACATGCTACAGCAGAAATGAGGTAGTCGTCAATTGTTTTCATCAGTAATTTGACATTTCAAAAAAAATTATGACAAACGTCAAATATCTGTTAAGGTGTACGTTTCTGTTTACGTATCATTTTAAAATTTATAAATTGATACAACATTCAATAATAAGTACTGTGTTTTTATAGTCAAAATCCAGGAGTAGCAGTTCATTATTAATATGTATGTACCCAGTTTTATGAAAAATTGAAAATATTTAGACATAAAAGCTTTGTGTGAAGTACTGGAATGATAGTGCTGCATATTTTAATATTTTAAAATAGTAAATAAAAAATACATACATTTTTGAAAACCAATTTAAATAAGTAGGTTCTAGTAGATAAGCTATTACAGTGTCAGTATCAAATGTCAAATTTTGATATTTATGGCCTGATGTGTATGTTTCCAAATACTAACATTGGTGTCGCCACACTACAGTACATTACAGATTTCTAGATAGAAATTTACACGATGATCTAACCTAACATTTATTTAAACATTTGAGTAAGTAATTAAATATTCAAATATAGTAAGTAATTGATCAAATAAGTCTAATATCTAAAGTTAGTGTACATTTAGTTAGTGCATTATAAAATTAAAGAAATACTATTTAAAGTGAAGACTGAACACATTCAAAATTATTTAAATTTAAAAGTGAAATGATCAATAAAATTGAATATATTAAACGAAAACTTATTAAAAAACTTTGCCTTATAAAAATTATAGCTTCCATTTTCTATCACTGCTCAGTTTTCATTTCAAATAAAAAATGAATATTTATATGAAAAAATCAGGTATACCTCAAGATGTTGCCCATATTTGAAGAATCAGCTTGTAACTAGTTATAATGTATAATTTGGTTAGATTCGGTTATATTAATTAATGTTAATGTTACGTGTATTCACAGGTATCCAATGTTGTTTCAAATGGGGAGGAACCATCGTTACCGGAAGATTTAGGTACTGGAGCCGCTCAGAGGTTATTGTATGAAATATATTTGGGTGGAATGACAGATTCTACATCCCAGTCTTTAGCCATACTTTGCATGGCTTTGGGTCAAAAAGACGTATCAAAGTTGGTAACGGGGCCTTTGTCCGAGTACTCGATTTGGTTTTTAAGACATTTAAAAGAATTTTTTGGTGTAACCTTTAAGCTTGAAAATTTTGTGAGTGATGAAGAGGTTAGTGCTAACGGCTCTGAAAAAGTGTCACTGACTTGTGTTGGTATTGGATATACCAATATTAGTAAAAGGACTATATAAACTACTAATTTCGTTTTTAATTTTGTAATACTAAAGATAAAGATTAATAAATGTGATTAAACATTTGATACAATACTTTTTGTAAGTAATAAAAAAAAAGTTTTACATTCGTACAACGTATACGTCTTAAGCCTTGTTCTCATGGACACAAAATGTGCGCGAATTATTTAATGGCGGGAAAAGTGTCAACTTTTAACCAATTTTGACAACTGCAATATTTTCTATCATTTTAATCATAATACTGTCATTGACTGTCATGGTAGATTGTCAGAAGCTCAAATTAAACTTACCAACCCCACATAGTGATAATATTCGTGTTTTGTGAAATTCAAGATAAGTTCACACTTTCCCGCCATAGACAATTTAGCGAAATTCGCTTTCACGCCAAGAAGACTTTATGGTGATGGCCTATTCGAATATTTCAGAGACTACTTTGATTTGAGTTTTGAAAATTTGGGCTCTGGAGCAAATAAGCAAGTTGTGTCTGCAACCTTTTTCGGATGGCGGGCCATTTTCAAAATAAAATTTTTTTTGCAGGCCGCATATACAAATGTAACTTAAATAGTGCTTTTATATCATATACGAGTATAAATATTATTAAAAACAAATAATATTGGTGCTTTGGCGGGCCACGCAAAAAGTTGCAAAGGGCCGCAGGTTGCCCACCCCTGACTTAAGACAAGGGGAGTTTACTGTATTCAGCTGGTAGCGTGCACCTTGTCATTTTAGTTATTATCATGAATTGGATGGGCTAGCATTGTATCCTCAATGTCGAAACTTTTGTGAAAAATAACGAATCTGTGATTATGATGCAAAGAACTTTTCATACTCACTTCACGCTTGGTAGACATGCTCCGGTTCCAGATCGCAAAACTACTGTTGTGGTTTACAAACTTTAAAGGCACAGGTTCAGCCTTAAAAAGAAAATCAACCTGTAAATCTAGAAGTGTTCGGACATCAGAAAATATTGCAGATGTAAGAGTCCATGGCACGATCTCCTAGCTGTTCAGCTGCTAAACATGCCCCTGCTTGGCTTTCGTCAGATCATTCTGTGTGAAGAATTTTACACCGTTAAGTTCCACCCATACAAAATGATACGTATAAGAACTTAGTGAACGAGACTGGGAAAATCACAGAGCATGTTCCAATGATATTCTTTAAAACGACCCAGAAATTGTTCTTTTAATAACGAGTGACAAAGCTCATTTCCACTTATCCGGATGTGTCAACAAGCAGTTTTTTTGCTACTGGCAGTAGAAAATCCGCAACATCTCCATGAAAGGCCACTTCACAGCCCACCTGTTACCGTTTGGTGTACTGTTGGATCATGGAGTTTGGGGTCCCTATTTTTTTGAAGAAGGTGCATTGGTTCCCATAACTGCTGATCGATATATCTACATATTATGCAATTTTGAGGAACCAAAAGTTATTTGACATTCAGATAGTTCCAATAGGATGAAGCTAGGGCTCATACGGTAAGAAGGTCAATGGACGTTTTAAGGGAAATATTTCCAGGAACGTAATCTCGTTTGTGCATGTTCACCGAATCTTGCCCGATGGGACTTTTTCCTTTGGAGCTACCTGAAAGCGATGATCTTTGAACACCATCCTCAAACCACTGACGAATTGAAAGTATCAATACGCTAAGAAATTAGGGTAATATCGCCTCAAATGACTGCTCGAGTGATGAAAATCTTCAGAAATCAATTTCGAATGTGTATCGAAAAAAATAGTCGCCACTTGAACTCTGTAATTTTCAAAACTTATAAAAAAAAATGGCATAGTATACATTTCCAACAGTGAGTTTGATAAGAAAAACAACAATATGTTAACCCTTTGTTAATCATAAAGTACAATTTTTTATTTAGGCGTTTCTTTACAATTTTAGATTTTATTTCCCTATTTGCAAATTTAAGAGTATAATAAATATTAGTTAAGTAAGTATTTATATGGGAAGTTTGGGTATGGGCGTTAAAATGTTACATTTGAAAATTTTGTTAATATAATGTGGTCAACTCCGTGACAAATACAGACATTACTAATAGATACAAAAATATTTTCTGGAAATATTAAATAGTCTAGAAATTTTTTTGAATGCACTATTAAACCACTAAATGGCCCTTTACTGCTTTGGTAAGCTTTTAGTTTAGAAAATAATGTAGAGCGATTCAAATTAGATGCATTACAGTACTATAAACAAGTATCATATGAATGTTTTATAAGGCATTTAAAAAATAAATATCTATTTAATTTATGATGATGTATGATTTCTGATAATAATTTTATAAGGATTACAAATTTTAACAAATGTTTCCCTGACTAGGTGAATGATTCATAATTGAAATGTGCGGCACATTTGTATATGCATATGGGTCTCTGCAGGTGTTAGTTTGGCAAATTTATGCTCTCTGACATAGCATAAACTATCTTTCTATTACTGACATCTTCAAAATGCATATTTACGTATTATTGAACCTATGAAACATTGTACACATTTTAACTAACAAACCGCTTCATGATTAAATAAAAACTTACAGATATCGGTAACTGTAATTAGTAAATTTTAATTCCTGTTAATACATCTATTATAAATGTAACCTGTCAGGGTCTTTGGTGAAGTGAAAAAACAAAATATCGTGTGTTAGCTTTACAATCATCAACTGAACAGTAAGATCCTTGATAAGCCATTATTACTAATCAATAAAATTAACTCATTCGAAATTTATCAGGCGCACCCTGTACGACCGTTTCACAGGACATCAAGTAATAAGCAGATCTAATAAAATAATTAGCTGATGATCAGCCGTCGATGTTCAGTAGGTACAGAAGGGGATGTGGGTTGACAGAGGAGAGAACGAGTGGTGGGAGATGGAGAGAGAGATCCAACTGTTAGTATATTTAAATTGTGCTTCTGGCATAACAGAAAATGGGACAACATGGTATTATTTTATTTAAAGAGATATCATTATCTAAAACTTGCAAAGCCCAAATTTTCAAAACTCAGATTTAACATTAAACAAGAGAGGATGCGATAGAACTTTTATCATTAAAATGGAGTACATCTGTGGTCACATTGACAGTACAGATTTTGTTTTTGTGAAACGGTGGTGTAGTAAGTAATTACCTTAAAACAATTACAACAATATTTGAATAATACTCTATTTAAATCGATTTGATGTTTTCGATGAACACTCAAGACTGCCCAATCCATTAATACGATTTTGAAATGCATACACATGGGGCGCTATAGGAGGCTCTATAAATACACCACTATTGTGAAACCATATTTGTAGGAAATGCTCTGTTTAAATTTAAAAGTATTTATTGGTAGAAAAAGAAAGGACATCTGTTATTAATCATAATATAATAATTGACAAAAAAAAAACTATATAAAATTACCTTTATTAATTATAATACTGTACATTAAACATTAAGGTTTAATTTAATTATAATTACATAATGAAGGTAACAAGAATCATTTATAAACTGAGATGACTGATCTATCATTTGCTCTAGTGTTCCAAACAATAATTTCTCTGTGTGACTAACTGTGATCAAATGGTCAAATTATAGACATTATATACAAGTTATTATATGGAATATAGCAAAAACTTTTTCCTATGCTTTGATAGTTCTACATCTGCTTTTCAGCAGTGTATGTAGCTTTCTTCTAGATGTCACTGGCCTACACAACTTTTATCACAATTTTTAATGTACTTTATAAATAAAAAATATTTAATAATTTATTACTCATTACATCCAAGTCCAGCCGACCAATTACAAATACCTCCAATCGGGTCAAAGCTTAGGTTCTTAGGACACGTATATTCCCAGCCTAAAACTTTTCCATTCTCCATTTTGGCACATGAGATGAATTTTTTACATGACACGGGGTGAGGAAAATTTCCTTGATCTAAGCATTCTATAACACCGTTACTATGTAGCAGTACTTTGCTGTGCTCAGGAATTTTCCCAAGCACACTGCCTTCTATGCTATCATAGTAATCATATTCAGATAGTGGTTTAAAAGTACTGGAACCCGTTGGGTTAATTTTTTGAAATGCTTGAGGTCTCTTGTTTCTAATTATTGACTTAGCAGTTGTGAGTAGGATGGGCGAAATTGTCGTTGAGTATTTTATTCTACTTCGTGTGGGTTCTGAAAAAGAAAAGGGATCATATATCAAAAAATAAATATGGTACTAGTGGTTTCTTTATATCTCTTATTGATAAGTATAATAATTTTTATTTTGTCCAAGACGTGTTTTACGAGAAGTCTCTTGCAGTTACCAGTAACAACAATTTGTTAAAATACTAATGTAAGATTTATGAGTTTGTCCTGAAAATTCCAACTATCATATTGTAAAAAGTGTAGGTTCAATTTTTTAAAGAGATTATAAGAAACAAATAAAATATTAGTTCTCCGATTAGATTAAGTGATATTCAAACGTTTTTTGCATTTTCAGGTCTGCTAATTAATAAAAATGTTTTAAAATTTAAATTTATTTTCTGATAAATTGGTTTTTTATTCTGATGAAAACAGCATTTGCAGCTTTTTTGTTTTAAATTATCTTTAAAAATATATTAAACCTATACTATTCTTTTGATTCTTAAATATAATCTAAGAAACATTTGAATATCAATTTAAATTAATTAAACAAATAATATAAAGTGACTGATAACATTTAAAATTTTGCAGTCTTTTAGAAAGTATGATCTGAAATTTTAAGAAATACTGTTGCCATGATGGAATCTTTTTTGTTTGTAATTATGGAAAAAATTCTAAATTTGAATATTTTTGTACATTTTTTTAGTTATTACATTCCATTAAAAATTTTTGATTTATTGTATTAAAGAGGGTGGGCCCTATTGATTTTTTAATAAAGGATTTTATTCTGAATTTTGTGGTACAACAATTTTTAAAATCCGTCAAAAAAGAAAACAATTTCTGCCAGTCGCGGCCTTCTAGTTTTATTTTTAAAAACTAAAAAAAATTACATCCAAATGTGTCAGAAAATTGGTCCTACCATACGAAAAATGATCCGCTGATTCCAAAAATTTCAAAAAATACAGGGTGTCCCATTTAAAAATATAAATTTACGGTCAAACCGGAAATGTCATGAAATCCGAAATGACCTCAAAGAATTCATGGCACCATCTAGTATAAACCCACCCAATTTTAAATTTTTATCAGCAGTCATAAAATAGTTACAGCGTGTTGCCACTTTCCGTTGTCACCCGGTATGCAGAACTATTAAGTTTATGTTATATTTACATTTACAGTTAATTTAAGAAAATACGTATTTTGAACGATTTATGTACCCAAAAATTTGTTCTACCATTTTATTTCGGTACCTTTTAATATTTGCAGGTGGCATGAGATAACATCCATATTATTTTCTAAGCTCTATATTATTCAGTTTTCAACTTTCTAAAATTATTTATATTTGTAGAAAACACTATTTCAAGAAAAAAAAACAATTGAATACTGCATCGTTCAAACTAGTGCTGCAGAAGTTTCTTTCCGAGGAAAATCGATTTTTCGTATATTCTTATACCTCTATACTAAATTTCATCTCTTTCTGTTCAGAAATAATGACGTTAGATGGCATTTTCTAACATGTCTATTTTCAGTTTTTTACGTAAATTTTACGGTTTCCGAGATGCCAATAGTGAGCCATGAAAAACGGACCAGCCTATATAAATATGGTTACAGTACACCTGCATGATTTTGAATTATACAATAATTTGACATATTTTTGGCAATTTTCTATAAGATTTATTTAATCAAAAAAAAAATATTTTGAATTGGTTAGTAAATAAATGTTATGGGGAGAGCAAGTCTTTAAGTAAACACACCGTATATCATGTAGGCACTTACTTGTTTCGACTATGCGTTGTGTAGTTTGAGGAGAACTCATAATTTTATCAAGTAACTTATTGGTTATTTTACTATTTGTACGCTTAGCTGTAAATGAAATTTTATGGGGGGTACTTGAAGAACTGGCAGGCAGAGGAGCTTGCTTGATGTTTTGTAGGGCAATGGCCAGTTCACCCAGTTCTGTAGTTTTACCCCCTTCAAAATCTTCTTCTAATGACTGCTGATTGCTTGATTCCGAGACTTGATCGAAAAATGGTTCGGTGGTTGTCTTCCTTGGTGTGGTGGTTCGAAGAATTGGTTTTCTCGAAATAAACCGGAACCGACTTTCTAGTTTAGGCCTTGCTGTTGTTGTTGATGTTGTTTCTGTAAATAAATTTCTACTGTAATTATCTCATCAATTGTATATTGAACAGATCAATCTTAAGGCAAGAAAAGAAATTACTTTTTATGTGTTAACTTGTTTCTACATTATTCTTTCCAAATTCTATTAAAACCCTATTATCTGATACATGAATTTAAAGTGTACCCATGCCGATGTAATTTCAAAGATAAAAATTTTAAACTCATGCATTTTCATTAGGTATCAATAATAAATTATTATTGAGTACACAGTATCAATATAGTCGGTGAAACTACACATTGTTTATTATTAGTTTTTGTAGTTTTTTTTACTATTTTTACAATCATAAAGCAAATATGTTATTTCTTGTCAATTGGCACTAAATATCTAGGTACCTATGTTTTTTCTTGGTAAATTTAGTCAGATTCATTTTTATTTTAAATATTTATTGAATCATCGTCTGCTAAATCGCGTCGCTTTTGTAATACCATTAAGTTTATGGTGATGGTAGCAGAGCTTATATAACCAATGGTACTTGTCTGTTGAATTACCTACATTTCAATCTAGAATTCTGTAATATGCTGTACTGTGGTGACTCCAATGTCAGTATTTGGAAACATACATATCAGGCCATAAATGTCAGAATTTGACATTTCATAGACTCGACACTGTAATCATGTTACCTTATCTTTTAATAGAACCTATTTGTTTTGCAAAAATGTACGTACTTTTATCTATTATTTTAAAACATTAAATTCTGCGGCACTGATTTCATTCCAATACTTCATACAAAGCTTTTGTGTCTAAATATTTTACATTGTTCACAAAACTGGGTACACATGTATTAATAATGGACTGCTACCCCTACACTTTCTAATCACCATAAAAACACAATACTATTATTTTAGGTTGTATCAATTTATAAATTTAAAAATGATACGTAAACAGAAACCTACACCTTAATAGATATTTGGCATTTGTCATCATCACAAAGTATGTCATCATTTCTATAAAACGTCAAATTACTTAACAATTGACGACTATGTCCAACTATGTCATTTGTACTGTAGTGTGCTGCCGCGCGCGGTAATAAGTCACTGCAAACGAGCAATGGAACAGACTAGAAAAAGCACGGCTACTGCGATTTAACCGATGATGATTGAATCTAAGATTGTACTGATTTTTAGGCTTTCACGGCCGGTGTTATTATTTGCTATATAGTGATTTTCTGGGTTGTTATACCGTGACCTCGGTAACTGGTCTCTGCCAGTAAGAGCTGGTACTCTTTGACCGGCCTCTGTTGTTCTCGGGCTGGGTTATGTGGGGATAGAACCGCTATCGGTATTTCTGGGCCCGCAAATATATATATATTGATTTCGGCTCCTGTTGTTAGTATTACCACTGCTACGGTTAGAACCGATCCTCGGATAATGGTAATCTTCCAAGAGTCACCACTGAAGATGGTGACAGTGAAGAACAGCGAAACGTTTGGAAGCATGGGATGCGACCTGTTACAGAGGTGACTACGAAATATCGTGAGAATGTTATTCTTATGCATTACATCAAATTTAATAGTTTTAATTTTTTGATGATGCTCAATTATTCGTTACCTGATCACAATTAGTAGCCAGATATCAGATCGTCAGAGTTTTTGTATTAAAAATAGTTTAGGAAAATAAAATTGATTCACAAAAATTAGTGGAATACTGTAGATATCAGATATCGTGCATGCACATTAAATAAAAGTGAAAGAATTTTTTTTCACGTCACATGTTACGCATTTAACGATTCTGTTGTCTGTTACTTAAGGAGACCCGTTTTCCATACCTAAACAGCAATAAACACACGTCGGTACTTGCGGTGTAATAGATTCCATTCAGTCAATGTCTTGGAGTGAAATCTTTATACTTACGCTTCATATGGTAGGCTCATCGTGTTTGTTAACGGTTCTTGTGTTGTAAAACTAAGACATCTTTTACATTCATATGCTTAGGTAGAATGAGTATGTTATCAGGTAAAAAATAATAAATGTATTTTTTCAAATTTGATATATGGCTACTGTGTAATTTCTAATAAGGTCATTTTGAAAAACAAAACTTCTAATATAGAAATATACAGACAATAGGAAATAATTCTTTAGTGAAGAATATATTTATTTGACTATCAGTCTTTGTATATTGATATAATCTTGAACTAAACAATTTATCTTCGTCCGATTTTCCTAAGGCAAAAAATTTGATTTTGCTTGATATTATTCCTTTCTATAGCTATTTAAAATCTTATAATAAACCTAAAATTTCCTTACAAGTAATCAACAGTCTTTCAAAAATAAAGGTTAATGAATAAAATTCGGTCTAAAACTTTTAACGGATGATACCCTTGTTTATGGTAAGTACATAAACAAGGATGATACTAATAAAACTTCTATTTCATCATAGATCATAACCAGTTTAGAATGAACATTTTTAATGTCCACATATAGTTTTTTAAAACTTTGCAGACGGAATTTCTTTCTTCTTATCATAGAGCAAAGGTTTTGGCAATGTGTAAATTTGTTTAATACTCCAAAAATTAAGAGAAAATCGCATCCTAACGAAAATTGGAATTATATATAGTCTTGAAGAGCAAAGTCTTGGTAAAGGGATTCTCATAAAATTATCATTGATACAAAATTAAATATTTAGACAGGGTGATTATTTACTAACAGTTTACACACTTTAATAAGTTTCCATAAGTTAGATTATGAAATGAAATATTGAAGGACATCTCAAATATACCTTAAATGAAGTCACACTTAGATGCTGATTATGAATTCCGCCCTAGACGATTTTACTACCATAACTGATAAACATTTTTTAGACATTCCGTCAGATATTAAGTGATCGCATTATTGTAAAAATAGTTACTACTGAGTACAATTTTATACCAGATAGGATTCAGATACAGAGGAGAGTGATTTTTTTCTACATTTTACTTTCTTATAATAAAAAGATGACTAGTAGAAATGAAAAACCAGTGATGTCTATGTCTGCAAATCTTACCCTGTTTATTGATAATCCAGAAATAGAGCATATATCTATACCTAAAATCAAAAATTATGTTTACGTAGCAATGCGGAATTTAGTTTCTAATATTAAAAGAATAATATATGAAGTAAATACAACTTTATCTTCATCAGTCCCTGTTAAACGGCTATTTAGTTCTGGATCACAAATTTTAACTGCACGCGAAGTTCTCCTTTATTTTCTCATTTACAAGGAATAAATAACATTTTTATGATAGTTTTATTTTGCTAAATTTTTACTGCTTGTTGCCCTTATTAAAATTTATTATACATATCAAAATGTATCTATAGAAAAATTAAAATTTAATAGGCAAGCCAATCAAAGTTTTAACTTGGAAGTTATAAATTCATTTATTTTTTTTATCTGGAATTGATCCAGATAATTTTAGATGATCTGTTATCATAATCAATATCATTTAATACATAATTAGGTATCTTTTATCTGATGTACCTAGATAATATATTTGGTTTTATCTATTATTTTATCTTGATGAAAATATTATCTTTGTACAACACTGAAATTTAGCCATCTTGAATATAGGTACAAATATAATTACCATCTCAAAGCGAAGTATGATCTTAATTGGTGTAGATAACTTATTTATATTTGATGAAGAATTATTAGTTTTTTATGTAAGTATTTGACATGATCTGCTTTTTACCTTGGCATACTTTATGGAAGAATATTTTTTATTTAACCGATACAGTAGTACCTAATACGAAAATTTAAGAAATGTTGTTAAAGCCGTAAAAAGAATAATTTATTATTTTGTAATTAAATTTAAGATTGAATTTTGTATCTAACAGAATATCAACGTTATTTAGGATCACGATTGTGCAAGAAAAAAGCTGAGGTATGGTAGCAAGACGGGTTCAGAATCCAAGCAATTAGTACGTGACTTAAAGCGCAATTAAAAATACAGCACCGAAAAATTTTCAGCCGTACCGTAACATTTTTTTCACTCAATTACGGTTACTTTCTAACTCGTCAGTATTAACTGACCGATATTTTTGCTCGGTTTTATAAACCGTATGAATAGAAAACACTTTGATGTTATTATTTTCTTTAATTGAACAAGATATTGCTTTCTCTCCCCTAGAGTAAGAAAATACCTCGCATTCACAACACAATTTTTAAATTAAATTGCTGTTACTTTTACTGTCGACCGCTGGCTTTTGATTTCAAGGAATTGGTAACGGTTTATTGAATTTACCGCAGTTCTTATGCCCTAGCGTAAAATTCATGCGTTCGTCTTTATACGTCTTATATATCTAATAATACGTTTTGCAAATTATCAGATTGATGATCATTGAAAAAAGTAAAGGAATATTAATCTTATTAATTATGCTAGATTAGTTTTTTACTTCTGTGCTGTAGAATTCGAAAGAATCTTAAATTAAAATTTGGTTTCAGTAAGTTTATTGACTTTCTACATATAAGATCGTAGACACCTTACGGCGTCTTACGTTTTAGTGAAAATGTACAGTAAAACACAAATAAACAATATGTAAGAAACAATAAAGAGAAATACTAAACAGATGCAAGATACAAAAACAAAAAAGTAATAGCTTTAAATAAGATGCGCAACAGAAAACTATAATACATAATTAACACTAAGAAATAGCATCAATTAAAAAAAGCATCATAGTGCTACTTGTTTCAAGCTTGCAAGAGAACTTTGAAATACATATATCAACCGACGATGAAGCATTGCACATGACATTCAGAGGGAAACCACTAGCATAATAATTAGTCGTTGGAACGTAGCGATAACTATTGTAGGTACTTGTGTTTTGCCACTAACCGCAGGCATGTAATAGAAATATTCCTTATATGCTTACAACGAAAATGGGGAATAAGTTTTTGGTGTTTACTACGTTCCGGGCACGTTTCGGGAACTTATACTACCACGTTCCAGTGACGTTATGGTTTCGTAAAGATGATATCACGGCGTGAAAGCGGCCGCTTTTAAAGAACTGTAACACTCACACTATTCTTTCATATTAGTATGTTGCTTGCTTCATCTGGCAGCTAATACTGCTACGTTTCATCTCTTTTTACTTATTCCATCTCTATATTTCTTTAACTCTGAATCAAGTAAGTATTATACAGATATTTATAAGTGCAGTACACGCACTATTTATGCAATTGAAACATGTAGGTACTTACAGATATTTAATCTGAGTCAACGTTTATAGTTTAGTATAGATATAGTTTTATCTGGAGTGTTCTTCATACATAGCACTAAGTTAATAGTTATAAAAAATATTATAATATTCACAAATACAAAAAGTACACTCCACATGTGACATGATCGAATAGGTACAGACATTTTGCACAATGACAATCAGCATGACGGTTTTCAACTTTGGGAAACTACATGGTAAAATTTACTTCATGGTGAGTTTATGAGGTAACTTTGTAGTTGCTGTGCTTAATAGTTATACAAGTAGCGATAACGTTGTTTGGCCTAATGCAACATGTAATAAACAGACAATTAAGATTCCCTGAACGTCAAAGCAACTGTCAAAACTACGTGAAAGTGATTGCAATTTTGTAATATTTTAGTAACATGAGTTAGTCTTGCCATTTTTAGGTTCTGAAAACTTAAAGGTCGCCCCATTAGAAGTCACATCACTGTAAAGTAACCAAAAGTAGAAAATACGTAGAAGTGACTGTAATTTTGTTACAAGTATTTACACAATAAAGTTGATTTAGTAACAATTAAAAGCTCATCTTGGGTAATGTTAGTTTCGGGATAAATTCCATCAATTCTAAAAGATAAAAATTTAGAAAACACCAAACAGCAAAGGCATATTCCAATTTAAACGAGGAAGTGTTCCTAATCATAAATCCAAGTGTTTTATACACTTTACATGAAATATCTAATATGTGATCGTTAAAAGATAATTTATAATCAAATCATACTTCTGCTAGATCTCTAAAAGTTCATGTTCTCTCTAAGAAATGATTATTAATGTGAAATTAAATTCGATAACATGCTGTTTAGTAGCAGCAGTAGTAGTGATACACTTTTGACTTTTTCACGATTTAAAAATTATTTTATAAAGAGAACACCCTCGAAACACCCTAAGAACAAATTTTAAATATTCAAATCGCACTTTCTGAAATGTTCTAATGTACGGTACCGTAAAAGCCTGTATGCCTGTATATGTATTTAAATATTTGTTACATCATTATTAATTATAAATATTGGGTATTATTTTGGTGAATTGTCTATTTGCAACAGTCGTGCAACTTTAGCAATAGACAATTACCGTCAAACAATGTTGAAACTACTTTTTACGTATTTACTTGCATAGCTGTTAATAATAGAAGCAGTTGAATAACGATGAACTGAAATTTTGAGTTATAATTATATTTTCACTTGGGAAACATTCTTGAAATATTTTTTTTAGTTTGACTAATATATTGAAATTTCTCGAATACAACATTTTAGACGTTATTAAATTTAGAGAAACAGAATAGAAATACGTACATTTCAAATACTGAAATTGGCGGATCATAACGTAAACATTTTAATTGTACTGTAAGCAATTTTATCATTTTTTTTATATACAGGGTGTTCCAGAATGATGGTCAAATATTTTATCAGTGTATTCTACAAGCCATTTCAGGGTGGGATCAGTTTTGATAGTTTTTGCAATTGTTTGTAAACAACTGACTCTTCCGTACAAATATTAGCGAATAAATAGACGAAATATGCATACGGCACGATTGGTAACAATTATAGGAATTCCTTGATTAGAAATATTTGCAAAAACTATCAATTATAGACCTAATGGCGATTTATTTCACAAGACAACAAAGAAACTTCAAATAGCAACCGCCTACTGCGGTTATCAGTAACCGGTGACGAAAAGCTGTTTAGAGTAAGGAAAACCATTTTTATTTTTTCCCGCGCAAACTGTTGGTTGTATAAAAAAAAATACAAGAGGGAAAAAAGTAGTAAAATTATATGTAGTATTTAAAAAAAAAGTTTTGTTGAAATCGGTCATTGCAGGAAAAAGTTCTGAAAGAAATAAATCTAAGGGTTGCTTATTCCCGCCCTTCAGGAACATGAGCCAAGACTAGCTGATAATGTGTACCAAAATTGAAATTTTTAAGTATAACCGTTTTTAAAGAAAAATAAAACTATTTTTTCCGCCATTTTGAAACTCCAATATCTCACCTAAATTGAAAAATTTCATATGAAGATCCCCCCCTGAAATGGTTTGTGGAATACACTGGTAAAATATTTGACCATCATTCTGGAACACCCTGTATAGAAGTACAGGGTCTTATGTTAAGATCGACCAACGGATGTATTTTGAAAACTACTCGTCCTACAGTTTCCGAAAAAAATATTGATGACAAAAGTAACCCCGAAAAGTATATTATTTTTTTCCCTCATTTTCAAATTTTACCGCTAGATGGAGAACGTTTAAATCCAAATGGAAAAGTGAAATTTTTTACGTAAAATCAATAGTGAATGTTATGTTGAACGGTTTTGAATTCTCCCATTGCCACTTTAAAAATTTAGTTTAGTGCTATATTACTCAAACTAAGGGATAGGTTAACAGATTTTAGCAAATTTCATCTTGTTTTAAAGCTGTAAAGTTTCTGCTTAAGCCTGCACCATCAGATGGCGTTATTTGCTATCTTTAGAAGTAATTTTCTATGAAGTTAAATGGAAGACTATATTTTTTATTTTATTTATCTTATTACTCATAACATTGTTTCAGAACACAATCCGGAAAAAGCTTTATAAACTTAATTTATCAGCGAAAATATTTTATAACTTCTAAAGATACCAAATTACGCCATCTGGTGGTTCAGACTTAAACAAAAACTTAAGTATTGTTGCATATTGATTCGATTATCAAACATATTTAAAACAAAACCAAGTTCGCTAAAGTCGGTTAACGTAGTCGAGGAGTTCTGCTCTTGCTTTAAGAGATAGAGTAAAATGTTAAATAAACAATTTTTAAAGTGTCAGTAGGGGAACCCAAAACATTTCAACATAATATAACTTCATTATCGATTTAGTGAAGAAAATTTCACTTTTCAATTTGGATTTAAAAGTTCCTCATCTAGCGGCAAAATTTGAAAGTGGAAAATAATTTTATTAGACTTCCATAATACAGCCACCAGCCGGTAAATCACCATGAAAAAATTCTGCCCACGACCCTGATCTCATTTAGAGCCTCGCCTTACAGAGGCATGTATAAAGCATTGTTTCTAGTTTTAGATCATTTTTTTAAATATAATAATGCTAGTATGAGTAACACTATTCTTTGGTACAACCTACCTGCTATTTTTTCCAATTAAATATAATTAACATATTGTACAAGGTGTTTCCTAAGAAGAAGTAAAAAATCCAGGGGTATTCTGTGGCCAAATTTTTGTTATATAAAAAATGTAGGGTCTTAGGACAGCCATTGTCCAGCTACAACGTGTCAGAAAAAAAGTAATTTTTAATTTCTAATTTCTATATGAGATAATTTTGCTAAATTCGGTGTGCATGGTAAATTACTAGCTCTCGAAACTTACCAATGACGGAGGTGGGGATATTATCAATCATTATTTGATAAAAAAAATCACCCCGTAAGTATACTATTACAAATAAAATAGGTCATTATATGCGCCATTGCATTATCTTCACTTTTTTGTTTCTTTACACTTTTTTGTTTTTGAATAGGAAGATTTCCAAATCATCCAACTCCAAATCGAAGAATGTGCAGAAAAAGCTATTCTAACGAAATTAAAGAAGACCCAAATACTAATTTCTAAACCGCTTGAGATAATTTAATTTAACCAAATTCGGTGTGCATATTTAGTATGACGGTAGGAAT
This sequence comes from Monochamus alternatus, assembly GCA_037114965.1. Taxonomy (NCBI): domain Eukaryota; kingdom Metazoa; phylum Arthropoda; class Insecta; order Coleoptera; family Cerambycidae; genus Monochamus; species Monochamus alternatus. The sequence continues at coordinate 112,304,326 of CM073426.1, read as the reverse complement.
GAAACAAAAAAATTACCATTTTTAGAAACTTATCAATGAAGGAGGTGTGGATATCATCGATCATTATTTGTCAAAAAATATCACGCTGTATACTATTACAAATAAAATAGACTAAAATACATTATATACGTTATTGTATTATCTTCACTTTTTGTTTCTTTACACTTTTTTGTATTCGAAACTGATTGATAACAAAATTGATTTATTTGATCAATGCAGTTTTAAGAAACTCATTACATTACATAAAAGTAATAAGATAATTAATTAACAATGGAGTTACTTCACTATGATTTATTATAACAAATGTTACCAGCTATAATTTGTTCTCTAAGTGCTCATCAGATTCAATGTGAAGTTTGTAAACGAATGGCTTGAGATTTCCCTAAACAAAAAAAATCAATAGGGTTCATATCGGGTGATCTGGGTGGCCAAGGTTGACCAATCAATCACGTTATTAGCAGTCTAAAATGTGGGAGAACCTATCGTGCATGAACCACATTCTTTGTCTTAGCGCATAGGGAACAAGTTTTCAAGAAAGTTTCTGTAGCAGGCACCGGTTAAAGTTCTTGATAAAAAATAAAGCCCAACAAGAAAATTTCTAATAATACCCACCCATACATTCAAAGAAAACTGATGTTGAAATCGAGGTTCCATTATGGCATTTCATGTTTCAGTCATGTCAGTTTTCATCAGACGAACCGTGTTTATTGTGGAAGTTCATTTATAGCATCTCTGGAAAAATTAGCTTTATCGGTAAACTATATGTCAAAGGTCAAGCCAACATTTTGTTCTATTTTTTGCAAAATTCAGTGGTAAAATTGTAAGCGAGCTGAATAGGCTTGCGGCAGTAAGGCTTGAACCCTTTATATGTAATATGGGTATACGGGGTTGATGCTTCAGAACACTACCAAACTAATTTATGATTCACATTAAGATTTGTAGTAATCTTCCTAGTACTAGTATTTGCGTCTTCTTCAATTTCATGTAGAATAGCTTATTCCAATTCAGGCGTTCTAACACTAAAAGGTTTTCCAGGAATTGAACTTTTCTGATTTGAGATGACAACGAAAGACGTTCAAAAACATTTCTGATGGTTCTTGGACTTGGAGTTGGATGATTTAGAAATCTGTCCATATAAATTCGCCCAACCACAGTACCAGTTCCATTTGCAAGGCCATAATTGTAAACCATGTTGATCATTTCAGCATTTGAATATGCATAAGCCATTATTAAAACTTAATATTTTTAAAAAAGTAAGCTTAATTTGACAATACACAATATTAAATAAGATGATGGCTTCTTATTATTTTGCATGGCTCCATTCCTAAGATATGTTTAAGTAACTGTGTAAAAATGCATAGGTCAAATAAATCAATTTTGTTGTTAATCGGTTTGGTATACAAAAAGTGCAAAGATACAAAAAGTGAAGTTAATGCAATGGCCCATATGATGGCCTATTTTATTTGTAATATTATACAGGGTGATATTTTTTTGGCAAATAATGATCGATGATACCCACACCACCTCCACTGGTAAGTTTCTAAAGCTGGTAATTTTTTGTTTCAGAAATGTCATACTAAATGTCTACACCGAATTTGGTTAAATTATCTCACACGGTTTAGAAATTAAAAATTATAAACTGATTTTCTTTCATTTTTGACACGCTGTAGCTGAACAATGGCTGTTCTAAAACCCCACGATTATATAACAAAAAACCTTTATTCTTCCTCATTGCCCTCTCCGTCGTGTCTACATCGTTAACCGCGAATTTTTTAATAAAGTTATAATATTAATTCCAGTCTTTCTTTTTTTTTTCTCTTCACATATTAGCTATCTTTGCCCAAAATTGTTCTTTTTTAGTTTTACTTAGTTTAGTTAAGGGTCCATAGGAAGAGCACCATTAGGTGAATTTATGGTTCCTTTTTACCACTTATTGTAAATACTCACATTATTATATGTATGTACCTACTACAACATGATTTTATAATTTTTTGGTAAATAAATGTGTATTATTATTATTATTATTATTATTATTATTATTATTATTATTATTATTATTATTATTATTATTATTATTATTATTATTATTATTATTATTATTATTATTATTATTATTATTATTATTATTATTATTATTATTATTATTATTATTATTATTATTATTATTATTATTATTATTATTATTATTATTATTATTATTATTATTATTATTATTATTATTATTATTATTATTATTATTATTATTATTATTATTATTATTATTATTATTATTATTATTATTATTATTATTATTATTATTATTATTATTATTATTATTATTATTATTATTATTATTATTATTATTATTATTATTATTATTATTATTATTATTATTATTATTATTATTATTATTATTATTATTATTATTATTATTATTATTATTATTATTATTATTATTATTATTATTATTATTATTATTATTATTATTATTATTATTATTATTATTATTATTATTATTATTATTATTATTATTATTATTATTATTATTATTATTATTATTATTATTATTATTATTATTATTATTATTATTATTATTATTATTATTATTATTATTATTATTATTATTATTATTATTATTATTATTATTATTATTATTATTATTATTATTATTATTATTATTATTATTATTATTATTATTATTATTATTATTATTATTATTATTATTATTATTATTATTATTATTATTATTATTATTATTATTATTATTATTATTATTATTATTATTATTATTATTATTATTATTATTATTATTTTTGGCAACAGAAAATGTCTTGTGTATTTTTGACCTATACTTAAGAAACACCCTATATTTACACGTCTATTTTAATTGTACAGGTTTCATTGAATTACTTTTACTGTTACATAAAATAAAATGCAAATACCAGTATATAAAATAACCCAAATTAGGACCACTCCTTTTTCATGCTTAGTTTACTAATTATTTCCAAGCGAGATTAATTGCCGTATTGTTTTGAAATTATACGGATTACGTGAGTATAGACTGTATAAATAACGGCTTTTGTGTTGTTCTTTTCTTCCATGATTTGAATTGATAAGTGGTTCGTTAATTCATTGGGTAATGGGTTTCAATCTTGCTATATGGAAGAAGTAACAATGATCTTTACGCGTACTTATGTGTTAATTTAACTGCTGATTGTTTTTTGCAACAATGTATCGTTCAATATAACTTTGTGCTACCGCAGTTGCTAAAGTTGCAAATTTTCTTGGACGACTCGGGCATTTTTCATCTTGTGATTTTTTTTTTTTTGTCTAAGTTACTGTCGACTGGGACAAGAAACCTTGCAAAATTTGAAAAAGTCTTGTATTGTCTTGCAAAACAAAACACGTAAAACATATGAAAATAATTTAATTTATCTACAATCACTAATTAAAGTAGGGTTTTTTGCTTGACAGTGACAACGAAAAATTGACGTTTATTGAGGAGTATCACATGAGTGTCAGTTTACTGCCGAGCGATAAAATATAGTAAACGCTCGTCGTCAATAGGAACCAAGTAAACAGCGTCTTTTTAAGAAGTAAAAATTTAACAATTGTCAAATTTTGTAAAATTTGGTCAGTTTAGTTGAGATAATTTTAATTGAAAAATGATGGAAATTGAAAATACTGGCAGTGATATCTCGAATAGACCTCCGGAAAAATAAAAACATTAGAAATGCTGCAGAAACTGTAACTTTAGGTTTGTTGCCAGAAAAATCAAAGAAGTTATAGTACAAGAAGCAATTTAACCTATTTGTGAGATGCTGTAAATCGAAGGAAATTTATAAATATTCTTGTTGTAATAAAGTTAATAATTGAAATGCTTTATTTTGTTGAGTGATTATAGAAAAAACTTTGTATGCATTACGAGTAAAAAGTGACATTACTGCTCTCGAGTGGCCCGTCACTTTCGAGCAATAATGTAAAAATTATATTCTTAATAAAACAAAAATGAACGAAATGGTAAATCCTACCGTGTCAAATTATCAGGTAGGATTGAATTGAATTTTATGGACACTTCTTTTTGTTTTAAAAACGCTAATGAAATTAATTTTCAATTATTCAGTATTAAGTCGATTATAACGATTTACCGCTTCGAGAACTTTTTACAACTATAGTAAACTGGTGTTATTAATGCTTTTAATTTTCAACTAACTTCCCTACATGAAATAATACATTATACTGAAGTAAAAATCATAATCAATATAATAGTTATTTATGATATACGTGTTAAAAGTAAGATTTTATTTTGTGAGTGAAGATGATTAACTTCACGAACAAAATAAAATCACTTTTAACACGTATATCATACAATATTTTTTCTACAAAACAATCGGAAGAACTTTAAACTCAATAAAAATAAGAAATCAAAAAATACCACACAGATCGCAATGTTTATGAACCAAAATTTTCGTAGCAACCAGTGCTTTTGATTTACTTTTAAAACGCGTGTTAAAAGTAACTTACTTTTAACACGCGTGTCAAAAAATGACATTTTTAACATCAAAAATGACAATTAAAAAGCCCACTTTTAACAGTTTTGTAGAAAAAATATTTTAATGTAGGCAGGTAATCTGTACCTTCTTTCTTATACGTGTAAAATATATTATACCAGTGTAGCGACAGATGCTACTTTAGTTAAGAATTGTACAAGAATCTTGAGCCATTAGCCAGAAATATTGCCTAGCGACAGTAAACACTCCTTTTTATAAAATGTCAGCAAAACTGGTTTCCATTTACATATCTGTAATTTATATCCTAGACACAATAAACACTCAAAAGAAGATATTCTTTTACGCTATTTCATCACACAAGATTATCTAAGAACAGTTAAAATGATCGAGGAAGTAAAAGTTACTGCCATCATCTCGAGAAAGGTTTTATAACATTAATATACGATTTAAAAAAGTTGTAAATGATGATGCTTTCAAGTAATAAACGCTTTGCTGCAGAGGACAGGAATGTGGTTAATGTATGAGAAATTAACATTTGTCTGAAGAGGAATCTTAGATCACAGCTATTTTCATCTTAAATTACTTGTCATAGGCGTAGAAGATTTACTAAGGAAAGTATGTTTTGTAGAAAAGTGTAAATATATATTTTTTTAATTGACTATATTTTTGGAATTAATTTTTCAAATTCAAAAAATACAATTTTTAGTTACTATGAAAATCAAATAACTGTTTCAGATACACAAGTCTATGAAAGGGTATTTATAGAACTTGATATTCATTTCCGAAGGAATTTGGTCCTCTGAATTCAAATTTGTTTACAGAATGACGTCATCACTCAAGATTCTGAAATTTTCTCACCCAAAACTGCAAGCTCAGTTGTTTTAAGAGTATTTTTGTTGAGTTTACTAGTGGTTGCAGATAAGTTTACCGACACAATCTAAGCAAAGTACCGTAAAGGACGATTCTTGTATTTCATTTTTCATTTTAAAACGTGCAAATTGGATTTTCTTCACACTCAGCTGAAGTTGAAAGAATTGGTCAAAATCAAATGGGTTAAGATGTTTCAAGTGAACTTTCTTAATCAATTTATTTGCTTTCTTGTTTGCAGTGTAACCTCCACCAACTGTATTTCGATGTAAAAGAATGATGTTTGAAGGCTTAAAAATGGAAATTTAATAGTAAGATTTGTACTTTACGGTAGCAACAAAATATTCTAAAACTGCTATTTCTGCATTTTAGGTTAGAGCATTTCAAAATCTACACATGGTGACGCAATTTTAAGGTAACATTTGTATTCAGAGCACCGAATTTCTTCGAATAAACTGTGCACTTCTTCTGCGATAGAAATTATCATAGAAACCTTGTAAATTGTATAATTTATCGCTGTTGAATACAATGATAAAATAAACTGCCAATTTATGTAGAACCCAGTACCTACCTTTCTGGAAATGAAAGATATTTCATTCAAAATGAAATGCAATTTGGCAACGTAACATATCTCTTTCAAATTACAATACTAAATTTTGCACTGCCACTTTTCTTAACTACAATTACATTAATTTTTAGTAGCTTATTTAAAATTTTATGTCTTAAATACACAGTGGCGTTCGTGTCGTTTTTATCAAAAAATAATTGTATACCTCTGATTTTTGAACAAATTGGTATTGCTTTTTTAAAGCCAAGTTAATTCTGCTTATAAAAGTATCTCTTCGACGTTTTCCTCCTGAGCACCTTTTTCGAAATAAAAATTAATTTATTAATCATTACAATAGACCACTTTGGAATGCTAATTAAAAACAATAATCTAGGTGGCATGTGTCACTTTGTCATGAATTCCATGTCAGACTTAAACAAAAAAAAAAAGATAACAGAAAGTGTCAAGTGACTTTTTTTTAGTGTTGGGAAAAACCGTGTTATTTCAATAACCGAATACTGAGTATTTAAGTGATTTCTAAAATCGACTGATAACTCTAGTGATGGTCACTTGAATTCTCAGCACCTGACGTATTACCATTTTTGCAGTTTACCCAAAGACTTATAAGATATAAATGTTTTATTTTAAATATATACTTTTTGTATGGGTATATTTTTATATTTAAAATAAAACAATGCAAATCTTAGATATATAACAATATATGTTGCATTACACGATGCAGTTAGAGAGTTGGTATACAAAAAATTTGTTAATTAATTTTCTTTAATTTTTCAAAAATTGTTTTAAGACATTCTATTCTGTTCTGTTCTAAGGCATTCTGTCAACACAAATTTTTTCATGATCTTTGCCTACGACGAGTGCGTTATACGAATTACGAATATGAATGATGGTCATTTCTATATGGTTATTCGGTTTTTCGTTTGTTACAAATCTTGAGCTCGAACACACAAATTGTAAGCGAACAGTACGGTTGTTACAGACAAAATATGTAAATTGTTCAAATACGACGTAAATTTATGTACACAACTCCTTGCTATTCGTCAAAGCAAAGAATGTTCTTACTTGACAATCTAACAAGATAAGATTGTCCTTACTTGCGCTTATGAAAAGGCAAGCCTACTTCATGAACAGTAAAAAAATCAAATAAATAATTCGTTATTCATATAACTGATAACCGAGTCATTTCGGTTATTGCAATAACCGAATAATCAGTTATTTTTCACTCGAGTGATCCCAACACTACTTTTTTTTACAAAACAAGTAAATATGGTAAATTATTCCATTGAAGAATTGGCCGACATACATTTTATGTATAGAAAAGCAAACAGAAATTCGAATGAAGCAAGGCGTCTCTATAAAGATGCATTTTTTATTCCCGTTGAAGTTTCGTTACTTTTACTATAACGTCTTCAGGACTCTACAATTACAATTTTATTATGTATTATTTTTTCAATGACTGCAAATACTAAATATACGTATACTATGCTTTATTTTTACTAATTATGACGTTGTCTGCTCTGTATGTAATTGTATTGTTTTATATGTAATTTGAAGTATATCTAATCTTTGAGCTGTGTTTATATTACCGAAAAAAAATAAATTAACAAAATTGTAATACAAATTGTATTTATCAAGTACTGAAGATGTTGTAAAAAAAAACGTCAACGAATATCCTGCTTTTAGTCCAAATCTACAAAGTTGATAATATATGCAGCTACCAGAATCACGAAAAATTATAAAAGTAAATACTAATATTTTTTTTCGATCAATAAGGAATGACCACCGTCCCTTTACAGGCACCCATGGTCCCAATCTCGCGAATCGCACCGACTTACCTTGACTTTCTACTGTCTTGGTGGTTTGAGGCAGATATTTTCTACGTATAATCTTAGTCGGTCTCGAGAATAGCGCTGGAGAGGATGGTTTCGACGGCGGTTTCGTTGATGGTCTCGGTGTGGTCGTCGGTCGCGTCGCGGAGGTCTTCCAGCGATTGCCCACACGAAACAGGGGGCGGATGGTGATGTTACGAATCTGAAAAAAAAACAAGGGTAACGTTGAGCTACTGGAATGTGATAAAGTGAAAAGTGGTTTATTGAAGCTTTCGGTAAAGTTTAAATGAGTGTTAAGGAAGCTTTGTTTGTTTTTAATAATGTTTTAAAGCTCTGATTTTTAAGATGTTATAGAAAATTAGAGGTGATAATATAAATGTTTAGAATTATAAGTTATTAATTTTGATAGGTACTCTTTAGTGTTAATGGTGCTATTGTATGTTGAAAAAGCTTTTTAAATATCTGTACGGCTGTTAATACAAGTTCTCTTTAAAACGGTTTTAAATTGAACCTTGTGATATTTAAAAAGCTTTACATTTATTTTTATATGTATGAAACTACCATATATCTTGGTTTGAGTTGTTGCATGATTTACACAGTAATAAAATGTGTTTTTCTTGCTAGAAGTATAATTAGCAGAGATATGTAGGTAATTCATAAGAGATATATATTTATTTTAAAAATATTTTAATAATGAAAAAAGATTAATTTTATAAGTTTTATTTCGTACAAAGTACAAGGTAGAGTTTACTGAATAAATAATATATAATATTAATAATAATAATAATAAATAATAAAAAATAAATAATTTTGATAATGAAACAAAAAACTTGTCACATTATATTTACACAGTAACGGTATTAACATCTAAGCAAGAACATCAATGAATTAATTTCTGACTAGGTACCTTGACTATATACATTATATTATATATTAACATTTAAATATAAAATTATGTTAATATTTTTTAACTCATGTAAAATTTAATATGAAAATGTTTATTAATTATACGCTTTTCTAAACAATACGCTTTCAAAAGTTTATTCTATCCATTGCATTATATCTATGTTTATATCACCGATAGTAAATTGTATATAACAAACAAATTTTGTTATAATATTTATTAATAAAACTCCATCGCTTGCGTGTTTTTATTTATCAAAAGTTACCTAACATTTATATATGTATGTGACCTTAATAGAAAAAAATTTTGACCAGTTTTGGTCATAGAATCGAACTTTTTCAGTTCAATGACTACAATTGTTTTTGCAATCAGGGCCTGTTAACATTTGCAACTGGACAACGCTTTCAGATAATGTTAAATCTAGCTAATTAATTTTATATTCTATAAGCCTCGGACGGATTATTCATAAGTAAATGTAGTTAGCCTTCAGCTGTGGTAGGAAATGAAAAAGTATAATCCTATGCAAAAACTGGAATAATTTAAAAAGTTTCATTTACGTCACACTTATTTGCGAAATATTCCTAGAATAATGCTTAATCTTTTATTTTTCATATCACAAAGAAACTCATTTGAAAGAGGTAATACGTCAAAAAAAATTAGATACAACTATCGAAGAATAACTTGTCGTTACTACTAAAAAAGTATCTCCGACTTAAAAATGAGAAAATAGTTAGATGAATACTAAGTTTTAAAATAAGAATGAAAAAATATAAGTTTTAGTCTGTGTAGATTTAATATTTATTATAATTTTTCCGCTATTTTTTTAAATTTTTTTTTCAGCAATTAGTTTTATTTTGGTGAATCTAATAATACTTATTATTTTATACCATTTTAAAATATATTTTATTCGTAATATTTACAGTAAGAGTATTTTATGTTTATTACGACATATAAGTAAGCATAATTTTATTGCTGATTTTACAATACATAGGTAGGTATTCAAATTTAATTGAAATATTGTATACCGAATCATAACCTGAGTAAATTTAATATCCTATACTTAAAATGAGAAATATGTAGTAATAAACTTGCATCTTTAATAGAATGATATAGTTTAATATTCATAGTGATTCTTGTTTATATTTTTTAATACATTTGCAATGTTATAGTTAAAACAACCAAATAAAATGCAAATTTTCTGGATTGGTTCTGTTTACAAAATCGAAGATAACGTGTTTAAAATCTCATACTAAAACTAGTTTCTATGTAATTTCATAATTGGACATCCTTTCAAGCTGTTAGTCAGTTTTATACAAAGAAACTGAAATCCTTCTTTCTCTTGTAACAGTTCACAGCTGACAGCTGATCGAAATTACTTTATGAATAGTCAGTAAGACTGGAACGAAAGATTATGCAATTTTTAATTTCTAGCATCATTGAGTAAAACGGTAAAAATAGAGACGACTTTAATGTAGGCAACAATTTGTATCTACAAGAAAAGAAAAAGTGTAAGCTAATAAAATTCAGACTATGCTAATGCGCACAATCGATGCCATCAAAACTTTTTTTAATTCTGATTTGCACGTTATCATCTATTTTTATTAACAATACAGTTACTAAATAGTATTTAAACAAATGTTTTTTATTAGCCTTCATATTAACCTAAAGAATTCGTATAACCTACCATAAAAAATAATAAGATTGAAATATTTGTATGGAAAAGGTAAGTAGGTACATGCTTTTGCAATAATAATGACACTCCGTCAAAAGTTTTCAATTTCTTAGTAGAAATTTCATTAAATCTCAATTGGTAAGTGAACAAACTAATAACTAATGTTAAAAGTTGAAAGTAGATTTTATTACGAATACCTCAGCAGTTCAAAAGAAATCGCAAAATTCATTTTAAAAAGTGCCATTATTATCACTAACAATTGATCTATAATAGATATAGGTAATTGTTTTTTGTCTCTCTCAATTACGTGTTACATCAAATTATTGTGGCGCTTAAAGGTTTTTTAAAAACTTCCTCATATTCAGTCGAATTACAGTCATTTATTTTATTGTAATTAGTGACGTAGAGTAGAATAGTACATAATATATGTTTTGGGCAATATGTAAGAATATTATTTGTATAACAGTCTATAGGTATGTAAGTGAAGAATGGCAAACAAAGTAATACTACTTTTTTCATATTTTGTGTCAATCTTGTTAAAAATTAAAATGTACCTATTTAGACACAATTGCTATTACTCCAAACGTAGGTACTTTGAAGAAAAGCACGATGAACTATTTATTAACCCATAAGAACTGGTGAATGTAATGTATACCGATCACGGTCCAAGCGTTATGAAATCTGCGAAGGCTTGTCATTTGTTAGTAGGTATGTGTATTGTATTAGATATTTTTGAAAGCTAGAATAACTTACCATATGTCTTTACTGATTATAATTGAGTCGATCTAGATAAAGAAAAAATATATGAAATAAGAGTAAGTAGAAAATTCCGTTGCAATCTTTTGCAACAATTCATATTTAATTACATAATGATATATGTTAAATATGGAAATTATATCAATAACTTGACTTTTTAGACAATACCTCAACTCAAATAACAGTTGCTGTATGTAGAGAAAGTTGTTCGTTAAATATTTCCTTTTCACTTTTCAATTAACTTGAAGAGAAAAATGGAAACATTACTTAATTACCTTAGAGGTACTTCTATATAGCTTTTGTTTGTATTGTAAATCTCTAATATACGAAACATATGATACGGAATTAAGAAAACAATGTTATACTGCAGGTTTGATTTATTGTTGCAATACAAAATACAACACAAGTAAGTGTTTCTATTATGATCTACTAAATACATACAAGATGTGCAGTAAATAATGTAACATCTTTGAAGGCTAGCTGCGTTGGGTCAAGATAAACCGATTTATATTAGTTTCATTAAAAAATAGCGGGGTATTTATTCATATAATTAGAGAGGCAGAGGCAATACCTATAATGTCCAAAAGATAGACATACATAACAACATAATTTAAGTACAATAAAAAATATAGTAGACAGCCATTAAACAAATATATAAGAAATAAAAAAAAACACAAAAAAAGACTTGATCAACGGAACAAGCCATTACCCGCACTCGGTAGAGAACTATATATCGCGCACTTACACCAACTCCCGTGACATCCAGTCGACTTTGAAGACATTTACGGAACAAAATTGGCTCCAACACCGAACCTTGAGGGACGCCCGAGAGATCTGGTTGATGATCTGATCTAGAATTGCCCACTCTGACATAAAACTATCGATTGGTTAATTCAATTGGTATTTCAATGTGTTCTAGTTTATAGAGAAGTCGATTTTTTGAAACCCTATCAAAACAGATTTGTGAATGTTGAGCATCAGGGATTATATAATGATGCAGGAGGTAATTTAGTAGTTCTTTTACCATTTTTTCCATTACTTCAACACAAATTGATGTCAAACTAATTGAACGATAATTTTAAAGATGGGTGATAATGGGGAATTTCTACCAACAAAAAAAAAGGTACAGAAAATGGTATACTGTTTAAAGGATTTTAAAAACTCCTAAGGAAAAAACTTATATTCAAATTTGGCTACCCTTGTACATCCACAAAGAGTTAAACGGTGGGATGTGGTGTGCGGTGCCAAGTGCTGTAGCTCTTTAAGCTATCCTCCCCATAACTTCAGATTCCAGACTTTTGTACGAAGCTTAATTGAAACAATTCAAAATGATATACAAAAATAAATACATTTTTCTTGTCGACTCTTTACAGAAGCAAAATTATACTAAGGTAACTTGATCTAAGTCGGTTTATTTTGAACCAATACGTTTACTTACTTTTGAAGTACCTCATATTTTTATTGTGTACACACAACACCCTGTAAATATCGACAAAGTTCTTAAGGTAGGAAAATCGGACGATTTTTAATTATGTAAACTAACTCTTAAATATATTAATATTTTATTAACTTAACTCTGAATACAAAAAAATTCTTTCATATTCAAAGAAATTAGAAAGGAAACATTTTTAAATTTCATACATTCCAAACAATAACCAGTAGTAACAGTAGCAGATCTGGTAAAGTTTTACACCTAAAATACTATACCATATACCTAAAATACAGTACCTTATAATCTGTGCAAGATTTGTCTGTTTTTTTATTTAGCAGCTAAAAATAGACACCCGCTTATTCCTTATGCTATTTAAATATTTACTTTTTATTAGGAAGATTCATTGGTTCGTGCAAATGTCTTTTCAATCGGTCACAGGAAAATGAGAAACATTGTTGCAATTGACTGAACAGAGTAATTCATTCAGTTCAAAAATCAATAGACGACACCAACAAGGAAGACAATGATGTGAAGCAAGCAGTTAAACGGTGCTAGTAATTAATTACTAATTTTACGCTTGTTTACAGATGAAAGTGGTTTTTCGGATCTTGGTATTAACTTTCCCAAGAAAGCTTTTTTGTTCGAAATGTTCTCAGCGTAAAGCTCTAGAACCGTTCTATACGTGAACTGAAATGCAAGATATTTAATTGGGTTCTTTTTTCCGTACTGCTTCGTTATATAATCGTCATTTTTTGTAGTGTTTTTTTTTTTAATCTATTGTACTGCATAATTAGACATCAACCGCCAATTGCAGAATATTGTTTTTCGAGAAGCATCCTACATTTCTTTTGAGCACAGGTTTTCTTCACGCCTTATTTATAAAAAAAAATGTATTCGCTGCATTGTCGACGTTAGTATTTACCAACATATCTCAAATGTTATATAATTGACTATAATACTTAAATATATACATATTATTTTCATAATTAGCATTTCCGATTTTTGTTCCATTCCAAAAGTATGTACTTATTCAGTAAATTTGCGACGCACAAAGTATTTGGATAGTAATATGCTGGTGATTCTGTACCAGATGGAAGACAATACAAATAAAATATTGTCCTAAAATCCGGAATGTGCATATTCTATTTAACTTTGGATATTTTCAGGATCACTATTGGTTTATATTATGGTTCTTCAAATGTACATTTGACACTGTATTTTGGAAGCGAATGATTTTAAGCACAAAGTTACTATGATTTATTGTCTTATTTTTACCAGGTCTCCAGGTCTACCGTCTCTCCATATATTTTTCACTTATAATTGCACGAGAGGTTTGTATTTACCGAATTTTGGGTTATTTAATGAGAAACTGTTGCCAAGCAATTAGACGAGAAAAACTATTAAAAACGCAAAACCGAAGGTGGAATGTTTTTAGGTTTATATTTTTTCGTTTCAAATTGCTAAAGGAAACAATTTAGAATTTAAACAACACAAATTTACCCGGTATCAATACAAACATCGAGTGTAATTCGGCAGGACAATTTAATGCATAAAAAACATATGAATGCAAACTTTATTTATGAAACACTAAAAATAAATACATTTTTATTTGAGCGTACAATTATTAAACACGCAGTTACTGAAATTCATACGAGGAATACTAATGTCGCTACGGGTGTCACAGCTAATCGTTTCTGTAGTAGATGTTGACGTTTGTTCTTTTTCCAAACGAATAGATTGAATAATGCTCGAATGATACTCTTTGTCAACTTGTAAGTATGGTTTTATTGATGATGAATTGCTGTGTTCTGTTATTTTTATTATAGCTTGTTCTTCAATTCTGCTTTTACTTAATTCAGTAACCATTTCGAAATTTCATTAATTCCAATCGGCACATTTTTATACCAACCTTTAGAATTTTTCTTCATGCAAAAGGGATTGTAAGAAATACTCTGTTCGCAATGTTATAAAAGTGCCTCGTTTTCCATTAATTTTTTAAATATGCGTACTACCCTTGTCTAGTTTTCGAGAATAGAGGATTACATGTCCACTTTCGTTTCCATTATTTTCAGCTCCAGATACGAAATAAGTGGTTTTGTTGCAGTAAGTTGATTCTCCTCCGCGCTAAGCTAATTCAAACTCCAAAATGTCATATAATTTCTTTTGAAGTTCTTCCGGTTCATTTTCGTCATATAATCTGGCCATTGCAAATATTTCACATTTAGGTATTAAGAGCTGATGCACTGGATTCTCTCTTTTCGGGTTGTGCTTGTAGGATTTTACATTTAGCATTACATGCAGCTCGTAATGATTAAACTGTACTTCGGTGAAAGCGTTAAATACAATATTGAATCTTTATATTTACTTTGTAGCATTTTAGCGATAGTGTTTCAAATTGTGTTAACTACCGCTTCTTTGTAGTCTTTTTCGTCAAATTTTCATATTGCATTGCATTCATATTGCAATATTACATTCAATTTCTCGAAGGAAGTATCTGGCTCAAATTTATATCCTTTCGCACTTCAGAAAGTAGGAAATTGTCGCCAGATTGATGATTGAGTCGCAGCTGTATTAGCAGGCACACAGATATTAACAATTTGACTAATTTCGTTGTTCGTAGACTCGCCGAATCGACTAATTATTAGTGTTTAGTAATTCAGTAAGTTGTTGACACGTTGTTGACAAAAATACAAACTATTTATTTTGGCAACGGACATGGACACCGCGATAATTGATTAAAATATTAATAAATGATAAAAGCACTAATATATTTGTTGTTGTAAAAGTTGTAGGTAATTTTTGCCGCTGTAAAAGTGACAATTACACTGTGGCATGTGTGCTTTTTTATACAGCGTGTTTCAAAACAAAGGCGAAAAATTTCAGGGGGTGATTTCTTGTTGAAAATAAAAGGTATTTTGTTATATAAACGTTGGATCACAAGTCAACCATTAGGGAGATATCGCGTTGCAAAGATGGCGAAAAAAAGAGTGTTTTTATTGTTTTTCTCGGAAAAGCGTTGGAATGGTAAAACTTTGTGGAAGTGTTACCATGATCAACAGACACTTGTGACATATTTTTTCACTTTTTGAAAATAATTGGAAAGGGTTGAAATAAACTACCCCTTTCAGTTTTTTTAACTATACTTTCAAAAAACTTCCTTAACGACGTAGAAAAAAATAAATTAGGTTAAGCCGATTCATTTAGAAACTTTTTTATCTCTTATATTTTTTTGATAAAATTAATTGATTCGACGTTAAAAAATAAAATGTAAAGTATTGAACGTTGGGGAGAGACAGTTTTACTACACCCATTATTAGGAAAAACTCTAGTTGACTGCTGCCAATTTCCGGATGTTTCCATTGTTGCTTTGACAGATAGCAAATGGTTTGTACTATTTTAACATTTTGAGAGTGGTTTACGGGATAATTTGCCTTTCGTTGTGTGATGTGTTTGATTGCGGAGTACGTTGGGATTCAAGACTAAGTTAATACAACAAAAATGGTTATTTTCACAAATGCAGAAATGACAGGCATGCACTTTATGTACGGCCGGGCAAATGGAAATTCCTTACATGCTTGTTTGTCGGTTTTATGCAAAAGCGTATCCTAATCGTAGAATTCCTCATCACAGTATATTTGCTAAGCTTCATCGAAGGCTATGTGAATCCGGAAAATTCAAAAAAAGAAGTTTTGATACAGGCCGACACTGGGAAGTACCATTTACTATCTGTCAAAGCAACAATGGAAACATCCGGAAATTGACAGCAGCCAACTAGTTTTTCCTAATAATGGGTGTAGTAAAACTGCCTCTTCCCGACGGGCAATACTTTACATTTTATTTTTAAACGTCGACACAGTTAATTTTATCAAAAAAATATAAGAGAGAAAAAAGTTTCTAAATGAATCGGCTTACCCTAATTTATTTTTTCTACGTCGTTAAGGAAGTTATTTAAAAGTATAGTTAAAAAAACTGGGGTAGTTTATTTCAACCCTTTCCAATAATTTCAAGTGAAAAAATATGTCACAAGTAAGACATGGTAACACTTCCACAAAATTTTACCATCCCCACGCTTTTTATTTCCTAGAAAAACAATAAAAACACTCTTTTTCCCGCCATCTCCCTAATGGTTGACTTGTGACCCAACGTTTATATAACAAACTACCTTTTTTTTTCAACAAGGAATCACCCCCTGAAATGTTTCGCCTTTGTTTTGAAACACCCTGTATATAAATTAAATTGTCATCGTAAAGCCTTGTCCTCATTGACGTAAAATTCCCGTGAATTATTTAATGGTGGGAAAAGTCTCAACTTTTAGCGATTTTTGCCAATTAACTACAATATTGTCTATCATTTTCATCATAAAATTATCATTGACGGTCATGGTAGAAGCTCAAGTTAAACTTACTAATCCTACATAACGATGAAAATGGCGATAATATTATTTATGTTATGCGAAATTTACGAAAATTTGACACTTTCCCGCCATTAATAATTTGTATCAAAATCTGCGAAATTCGCGAGAACTTTAGCGAATTTCGCGTCCATGAGGGAACGGCTTAACACTCTGAATGTATAAGAAATTCATTATCTAATGCGATATTGAAATTGTAAAATTTTGTGGATATATCAAAGTTTTAAGAAAAAAGAAAAGAATTTAATATTTCACGTTACGGATGTGGTCATAACAACAACTACAGTTTAGGGTTTAGGGCGATGACACACACTCTTCGGTTTGTGTCGTCTCGGCAGACGTGATTTATGATATTGGCTGAGACGTTAAAAAAAAACGACATGCGACAAGTGTTGCATAGTAGTATACAGGGTGATTCTGTCATAGTGTCATTCATTTTAAGAGAAGATAGGGAAAAATGAGTCTAATACGAATACGCGATTAAAAAAAAAATAAATTTATATTTATGCCGGATAATAATATTTTCAAACCATTATTTAAGCTCTGTTTTCAGATTGTCACTGACCGTTGGTGGCCGTTCAACTCGGTGTCGGCTTGACGCGACTTTGCCAAATTTATATTTTCCTACAATACCTACTTATTGTAATATGTAATTAATGATATACTTATTTTTTTCTTAAATCTATGCAATTGACATAATAAGTTTCATCATAAAAAATATTAAATATTGAAATTACAAAACGGATCAAAATAAACCATTCACATTTCATTGTAGTAAATCTAAAAATCTAGTAGATTTTAAATAGAATTAAATAAAGCTAAGGCTAGGAACAGGCGAAATAGAATTTATTTAAAAAAAAAAATACTCTGGCAAGGTCCAGACAATGAATCTTTGTTTTAAACTTATCGCAGATAGACGTTCTCATAATAACTTTTAAAAAGGTAGTCATAATACAGGATGTTGTTTATCAAAAACATGAAACTTAAAAAGTGCGAATTTAGCAGTCTCCATGAGAACTGAAGTTATCGGGTATATTTTTAATAGCTTGCAGAACGCCCATTTTTCAAAATGGCCGTAGTATATAAACTAAGTTTGTCTAATTATATGTATGTGGTCCTGAGTGGCAACGCTGTTGGACTTCAATATAGCTTCAATACTCAAACGAGTCATCAGAAAATTTGTAGTGTACCAGGAGCGTCGTATTACCGATTGTTATGTGGCGATTTGTTTATCATTGCAAAAGTTGAGTAAAATTTTTAGTCCTGCCGAATACGTGGTTAAAATTAATGACATTATGACTAAATCACACTGTATACAAAGAGCATATAATGATGGTGGATGTGGATACATTTAAAAAAATAAATAAAACTTTAATTAGTAACCACCTACCATTATTTGTAAAAATGTTAATATTGTCGGGACTGGTATAGTGGGTAGTGTTTAGCTTCCACACAGATTCGGGTTCAGTTGCTAATACCGGAGAATTTTTGTTTTGTTAATCCATTTCCGATACTGTCACATTGAAGTATTTAAAATTGTTGACAGAAGTGTGGATAACCATTTATCACAAGTGAATATTATACACTGCTATAGTGCATTATGTATATCATACTTGAAAAATCAGAATAATAATATATACATTATAGTCGTGGACAAAGACTTAATAATTTTATACATCAATTCAGAATGGTGTTTTAAGATTTTAAACCAAACTAAGTTTTCTTGCCTACGGGCAATAAAAGGTAAATTTTATGATTCGATTTGGGTAACACATTAATATTATCTATTTACTATCAGAATTTTTAAAATATTTATTCTCAAATGTCCTGAAAAAATAAGTTTCTAATTTATTCTTATGTAGTTCCTTTCAAGCTCATTCTAGAGGGTAGGTTCATAAAAACTATTTTGATTTTCAAAGTTTACTATTTTTGCCGCTATGTATTTTAATTAAAGTGGAATCTTCCGACATATTTTTAATGGTCCATGAAAATTATGTTTTTCTTAGTGAACCACTAGCACCATTTTATTATTTTTTTACAATTTCAACAAACGAGTAGCACTGAGAGTAGTCGTACTAAAATAAGAAAGAAACCCCACACTCTCCACCTTAAAAGTAAGTTTATTGAACCATTGATATGGCACATAGAAAAAACACAAGATAAGAAAAATGTGCAGATATATTACAAACGTGCTCATTATTTACAACAATTTATTCACACATACAATTAAATTAAAACATAATATAATATAACAACGATCTTATGTACATACATAACATAATAATACTATAAATTATACCTATTTACCTATAATTGTCTCTGTAATTAAGTCTGTTTTATTTTAACTACGTGTACTTTAAGCATTGTTCAGCTTTTTATGTATATTCAGTATTTGTGTCTTGTGGCGTTACTCTAAGTATAGGCAAGCTATCGGAAATTCTCCTCGACATCTCGACCTTTATCGGGACGATTTTTATGGTGTCTAAACTAGATTTTGGTTGAACTTCGATAACCTTTGCTCGTAGAGTGATCTCTTTGTCTTGTTTCAACAGTTTGATGGGTAGCAGTTTTGAATTGTCTCTTATTTCCTTACCAAAATTTTCATCCGGGTGTAAAACTCTAACGTTAACAAACTTCGAATGTTCTGTTTCTAGCAATTCATCGTAAGGCGCATTTTTGAAGCCATTGGAGGATTGCGTGGATTCAGTTTGGAATAATCCCTCTAAAGCTATTGTTGTTGCTTCAGTAAACACTGGTCTAGGTGTTACTACATTAATATGGGATATTCCATCGATTATTTCGGTTTTCTTCTCGGCTGCTATTTGATTAACACCTAAATCGTCCGTTTTACTAGGTACCTCAAATTTTCTGTCCTCTCTAGAATGCGTGTGTAAAAGTTCGGGTATTTTGTCTATAGTGACTGTTATATCTGTTAGGTTTATGTTCCCATGAGTACCTGGTGCAGGGACCTCTTCCACTTTTGCGATAAATGACAGATCGGGAAGTGCTGGTGGCACTGACTTTTCTGTTGTTACTGCGTCCGGAGTATATATTGGAGATATTGGATTTGTTTGTTTAATTTCATTTTCTTGTGAATTAATGGTCTCTACAACGGTATCATTTCCATCCACTACCTTTATGACAGTGATCCTGTTGACTTCTCCTATTTTATCAAGAACAGGCTGTATAACCTCTGCTGGTTGTTCTTGTAAAACATGATTTTTAATTTTAGCTTCTTTGGTTTTAACTTGAACAATTCTGTTCACCTCAATCAGCCTTTCGATCTTACCTGTTGTAGAAGTGACAGAAGAATTAAGTGACTCTGTGGTGGTTTCAACATTACTTGTGTCGTTTTCGCTTACTTCTGCGAATATATGGTGGAGAGTCGTTAAGTATTCAGTAGTTTCGGCAGTAATACTTGCTTTAGTTATGCTTTCAGTTGTAGGTGGCGTTAACGTAATATATTCTTGTGTGTTAGTTGTTATATCCAAAGAATTATCAACATTGGTAGTCACTTCTGTGTCTGGTTCTTCAACAGAACTTACTGACACTGCATTTACAGGAGTGTTTACTTTTCTATGTTTAGAAAACAAATGTTTGTTTCTGTTTTTCACAGCTTCTGTATCGATGCCAGTTAAATCCTCTGAAACTTTTTGAGATTCTGTAGTTTTTCCGAAAATGGGTCTGTTTATAATTCTTGGAGTTGTTGATCGTCCGGTAAATGGAGCATTGATTCGTATTGGTGAGTTTGACTTCCTACTGTCTACAGGTGTATTGCTAACTCTAGTAGATTTAGGCTTCTCCAGTCTAGGGTTGTAAATATTGAATGAAGACTCTGAAGAAGTGTTAATTTCTTCTTCTCCTTCGACATTTTCATTCACTCCTTCTTCATCTTCTTGTGTCAATTTATCATTGTCATCGTCAGAACTTCTGTTTTGATCATCGGGTTCTTCAATATCACTTTCCTCTTTATCAACATTGTTTATTTCAGTTGTACTGCGCGTGATTATATATTCGTTTATAGGAACAGCTGGTGTGGCATGAAAGACGCTGTTTATTCGCTCATTGAATGCAGGAGCGTAGCTTCCTGAATATTGTATTTTTTCTTTGTTTACTTCCTTTTTATCAACCTCTTCTTCAGGTTCTTGAATATCAGCAAAATTTCTTATAGACTGTGGTTTCCGAGTCGTACTGAATTTATTTAAGAATTTATTTATGGGTACAGATGTGGAGCTTTTATCAAGGGTATTGGGTGTGTGAGATATATCTGAAGAATCAGGTGTAACACTTTCTGTGGATGATTTCTGATAACGGTTTCTATAAAACTTGTTCTTTTTCTTGAAGCCTTCTTCGTTTTGCTCAGTTGTTGATGAAGATGAATAAGCATTTTTACGTCTTATAGGTGTAAATTTGGGGCGAGAATTAATAGGTTTTAGAGTACTTCTCCTTCGGTATGGCGTAGTAGTTTCAGGAGTCAATGTTGTAGTTATATTTTCTGATCTTGTTTCATTAGATTCAGATGCGAGTAACAAATTGATATTTGTCGATGAAGGTATTTCTGTGGTGGTATCTAAGGGTTCTAAAGTGTTTTCGGTTGACGCAGTGATAAGATTTGAATTTTGTTCAGGTTGTTCTGAGATATTTACTGATTCCGTTGTACTTAATGCGGATGTACTAATAATCGTTTCTGTTTGCAAAGGTAAATTATCAGTAACCGTTGTCATCTCTGTTTCCATTGTAGGAATTTCCACTGTAGTTAATTCAAATGCATTTTCTATATTATCATCATTTAGTTGTGTAGTAACATCGATATCGAAATTTAGACTGGTGGCAGTTGATTCTTCATTAAGGGTTGTTTTGTCTAAATTACTACTTTCTGTCGCGCTACTTTCTGTAGATTTTATTTGAGTACCTTCAGTTGTCACTACATTTTCTGCGGTGCTAAGAATATGCAAAAATGTTGTTGTACCTTCTGGAAGAGAGTCATCCTCGAAAGATGTATCATTTTCTTTTTCAATTATCTCACTAACAACTTCTGGTAAAGATGTACTTCTTTCTAAAGTTTTATATTTATAACGGTTAGCAAACAGCACCTTATTGGCTGCTTTTTCTGGGGTACCATCATCTGTATCATTAAATGTATTAATTTTTATGGTCTCTTTTTCTAATGTCTTCGATGATAATCTGGAAAACGTCTTATATTTAGGACGCTGTGGTGTTTGTTTTTCTGTGGTAGAGAACGTAATTTTTGGTCTAATAAAAGATGGTCTGTTAGGGTGGTAAAAATGATTTTTTATCGATGACGTTTCTATTGGCTGCGCTTCTGTTTTTTCTTCTTCAAACAAATCATTTGGTGAATATGAGAAATCACTTTTATATTCTGTACTGGTATCTCCTACTAACTTGCTGTCATCATCAAATTTGTAAAAATCATCATCGTCATCGTCATCATTATAGTGAAATTTACTGTATTCTGTATGATCTTCAAATTTAACTTCGTCTTTAAAAACATCTTTGTGACTATCCTTGTCTTCGAACAAATCTTCAAATTTAGGTGCATCCATATCTGTCTCAGAATCAAAATCTTTGAATGAATTGCTTGTAGATGATGATCTGAAAATTGAAATATAATTTCTGTTTCTTTTTCCTGGATCATCAGATGTATCTTCCTCATTATCATTTTCATCTTCACGATCATCGTCTTCACCATAATCAATAGTATGGTCCTCATCTTTATTATCCTCCTCTGTTGGAGAAGTTGATGGTTGGAAGTTATATATACTTGTACTTGATCCTATTTCTTCCTCTGGTTCTTCTACATTGGGCATTGTTTCTGTTATATTTTCCGCCGCTTCAGTAAATTCAGTTGACGCGCTGCTTTCTGTTACTGCTTCGGTTACTTTTGTTAATTTTTCTGCTGTAGTAGTTAATGTATATTTTTCAACAAAGTAGTTATCAGTACTGCTATCAGTAGGTTTTAAAGTGGTGATAGAATTATCCTCTATGTTAGTTGTCTCTGTACTTACATCATGAATTTCGGTATCGATTCCACTATTAATAGGATTATTTCCTAAGAGATATAATTTTTCTGTAACTAACTCCTTAGAAATAGAATCTGTTTGAATATTGTCTGTAGTTGAAGTATCTTGAGATCTGATTGATGTGGTTTCAGTGTGCCTGTCACTCTCTGTTTCTTCATTCAATAGTTTTTGCTGATAAGTTGTTTCATTATTTATACTATTTGTAGTGCTCTCTTCATTTAACGTTTTTTGTTCGATATTAGTATCATGTTTAATATTTTCTGTAGTACTTTCAGTTGTAAGTATTTCGCTTCTAACTGTGGTGGTTGATCTTATAAATGGTTTAAAAGGTTTTCTTTCGCCCAAGCTTTTATATTTACTTCTTAAATCAGATACTTTGGGTCTGAAAAGGTGTTTTGTAGAGTCTTGTTCTTCAGTTTTTGTAACGTTTTTATCATTTTCACTAGTTGCAGTGGAATTTCTGTTTGACAGTTTTCGAAGAGATATTCTCGCGGGAGGTTTTATTTCTTCAGTCGCCTCTGTCGTCGTTTCCTTTTCTAAGTTTAATTTTACGTATTTACTTTTAGGTCTTGTTAGAGAGGGTCTAAATAGGTATTTTGATGTTACTTTTTCTGTGTGATTAGTAATATCTGGGGATATATTAAGTTCATCAGTATGAGTTTGATTACTGACATCGAGGTTACTTGTTTCTAATTTTCCTTTTATAGTAGGTGTCGGTCTAAGTCTACGAATTATTTTACGCTTACGACCAATTGTGGGCTCTGTAGTAGTTGTTTTCGCAGTGGTAACAGTTGCTGTTGTAGGTTTCAATTTTCTAACGATTTTCCTCGTTCTAACGCTGGGTTGGGTTGATGTTGTGCTTATTTTTTGCCTCTTTGTAGTAGTAATATTTTCTGTAGTCGTTTCTTCAGGTATCACCTCTGTAGAAGTTATTTCAGTATTATTTTGTGTAGTTGTATTAATTTCTATGGTTTTGTTTTCTAAAGTTTCCTCTGTTGTAGGGTTTTCTTGTAATATTGGTAGTGCTCCTTTTCCTGACTCTGTTTTTCCCTTTTCGGAATTTATTTTGCCATGTAGGATATCAGATTTGGGTCTTATTATTTTAAACGCCCTTTGTTTTCCTCCTATATCATAACTATTTACGTCACTATTTTCTCGGATATTGGATTCTGACAGTTTTATATTTTCTCCTTCTTCTGTACTGGAATCTTCAGCACTGTCATCGTTTTCTTCTTCAACGTCATTTTTCTGAATTATGAATGGCAATCTTGTTGGTTTTTTGCTAAATAATTTCTGTAAAGGACTTTGTTTATCGTTTGATGTAACAATTGTAGAATTTTCATTTGTTTCTGTGTCATTTCTATTTTTTGTTATGAAAGTCCTTCTTCTAAAGGGTTGTGTTTCACTTGAAGATTTACCGTTTGGATTTGGTTCTTTGTTAGTAACGGATCTTATCGTTGTAGTTCTAAACCTTCTCACTACTCTACGACTCCTAGGTGTCACATTAATAACTTCGGGGGATGGATTTTCGTCGACATTATTAAGTGCATCAGTGCTTTCAGTTGTTGACGGCTGCCTTGTTGTTCTAGATCCAAACCCGCGAATCTTTTTTGTCGTGTTTATTTCTGAACTTGAGTTGACCTGATCGATTTTTTTTGGAACTAATCTTCTGCTTGATCCAAAAGATGAGTTTTCAATTAATTTTCGTGCTAAAGGTAGAGTTCTTGAACTTGTCTTCAGGGATTCATCTGCAGCCTCTTCAACAAAGTCTTCCGTGGTAGTTGCAACGGTGGATGAAACATTTGGTCTACCTCTGCGCTTGTGAGTCCCTCTTCCAAAATTTAGTTCTTTAATTTTGGCAAAATCTACTGCGGTAAGGGAAGATAGATCAGCTAATTCAGAAGGTCTGTAGGTTCTATTCTCTTCGATATATTTTTCAGTTGTCGATATACGTTTACGGATTTTAACTTTAGAATCTGCATCTTCTTCAGTGTTTTCTTCGCGGTTATTAACATTTTGGCTGTTTGAAGTAAATCTTGAAGCTCCCCTATTTCTAAATCTGTAGTTATTTTTTAAAACAGGCGTTTCTGATGTGGAAGTGTAATCGCTACTTGTATCGTGTGAATCCAATGTTTTCGGTTTTAACCGAAATTTAAAATTTGATTGACTCACCTTTGAATTTTGAATAGTCGGTTCAGTGATTGTCTTCACTGTACTGCTTGGACCGCGCGTTTGTACTGAGAATGGTTTTGGATCTAAGAGTTGTGGATGATTCTTTTGTGATGTTTCTGTCTCATTGTCTGTGACCTCCGCCGCTGAGAAGTTTGAAGTTTTCTCAGGAGTTTCCGTTGAATCTTCCGGTTTATTTATTTCAGGAAGTTGCTCTTTGTTATCGCTTGGAACTTCACTTCTGGCAGTTGACGATGGTTCAGGTGTTGCTATATCCTCTATTATATTTGCAAGGGTCGTGATCTTATCTTCATCATTAGATAAAGTTATTGAAGCAGTTTCGGTGGATGTTCTAAAAAAATGTATTTATGTAATTATTGTACCCAAGAGTGTATGCTATTTACTTACACAAGAGGTGACCCAGCTATGGAAACTGTTGCAACGGTATCAATTTCAGGGTGGGTCGTGGTAGAACTTCTGTTTATAATTAGATAACTGAAAAAAGATGCCGAATGTATGATATAGGCTAGGCAATGAATGGCTGAAAAGGAGGTGTAGCGTGCATATGTTAAAGGTCCTCTCCCCTAGCCCGTCCGCTTCAGGGGTGGTTTTTTGCTTATAATTCGAAAACGGTGCATTGCAGAAAAAATAAAAATTCTCATTTTATGTAAAATTCTTTACATAAAATAAAAGACTATAAAATTTGTTTCAGACCATTTCAGAGATATCCTATCTCAAAAATCGTTAATTAAAAAAAAAATTGTTATGTTCTTTGTCATTCTCTTGCTCATTTGTTTTACACAAAAGTCTCATAAGAGAATATTTACAGCAATAACAAAACTTGTTATCTTCGTTATTACAGAGTCTACAAGTTAATGTTTATTGAACTAATTTATTAATTTTCAAGCTAATTGTAAAAATTTAAAACCTAAGGAAACTGCGAATGTGTAATAAATGTATATATTTTATTTTTATTTTATGAAAACTAATAAGGAGAAAATGGAGCAAATGAAAAAGCTTAACAAAACAAAATTAACTGGGCCTGTTTCTCTTGAGCCTGAAGGATCGTGCTTTTGGCTGCACCATCAATACCGATCGCAGCACAAATTGTGAATCACCCTCATCTTCATCAGCAGTCTCTGCAGGACATGTGGGAATGGGCTCTAAATCTTCTTCGTTTAAAATGGGGACGCTGCTTAAATAGTGACCATGATAGTTTTGGCATAATCAAGAGAATCATCGCTGCCTTTTCGCGGCTGCACCTTCCACTGCTATAATCTTTCGTGCATCTACAAAATATGCGGTACAAAATTTCTCTAGGTATCTGGGTGCTTCGTTTTTTGTCATAACATAAGCTAAGATATTGTCTTTGCGTTCCCAAACTCACAAGTCTGTAGGTAGTTGTTTTCCCAACCAAAGCTGGTGAAATGTGCGTGCACGCTCGTTCATTGCCCCCTCGCTGGATGGATGTGATGCAAGATCTCGTTTTATGTTGGATGTCAATTTCAAAAATGGTTCGTAACTGAAAAGGTTCAGCATGCATATTCGCCCAGCTTTCTCAACATCAGCATGCGAGAAATAGGAGTTGTGGATCACTTCAGCTGCTCTTTTTTTAATATCAGGATTGTTTTTGGTTTATACAAAATCAAGTTTACTCTTCAAAAATGTTGCGTTAATAGAAACCGCAGCCAGTGAATGCATATAAGAATAAAATGTCCCATGGTGGAGTAAACATTGGTTTGTACTTTTCCTCTGTCAGGTTTTATGAACAGAATGTTCTGATTAGGTGACATATTTGTTATAACTAGCACAGTGTGGTCGAAATCTTCCCTATAACAGCCACATTGGTTGTTTCACTGATGGACTGGCCAATAGCTGTGCTTACAATCAACATGTTAGTATTATGTGATGCTTGATATGTTGTAGTGCCGTTTTCCAAGAGTTTAAAGCTTAATGTTTTGATTAGCCTATCTTTGTTCTGGTGGTTCGAGAGAAATAATTCTTAAATTACTGAAATTTCAGTTTTCAGGTTGAAGTTGATGTCGACACACTTTTTCATTGGATAGCGCCTTTCCTGTTCTACCGACTGTTGTTGGAAGAGGTGCTATATCCATCAAAAATAGTGGTACATGTTCTGCCTTATGTTTCTATATGTTAGTTGTATAAACTGAGCATCCTCTTTGCGAGATGACCTTATGTAAGAGAAAGCCTCTATCAATCACTTGGTTGGTTTAAGCAGCTTGTAAAGTACGGATTTTTTTGTTTTCCTCATACCACCCTCATTGAATAAGGCAAAGAGCCAATTGTTACTACAAATAATCCTTCAAATCGACGTCACTTTTTTACTAATGCAAATCCGTTGGAAAAGCAGGATATGATGACATTGTAGATGTTTTCATCGCGCAGCTTGATATACGAACTGACAGAAAATTAGTCTCTCTGTAAAATGTTTTTTTTTTAATTACCGACATTCGAGACCAGATATTTTGGAAATGGTGCATTATAGCCAAAAAATGTATGGAATCAATCTTATAGAAAATTGACACATTGAGTTATAAGTGAAAAACCAAAATAGATTTCTATCACCACTTCCCTGAAGCGGCCGAGTTAGGGGCTCGGTCTTTTAATATTTTTACATCCTAATTATCACTACACATTCCCGTAGAGAAATATTTTCCTCCTATCAAAGTACTCTACAACCCCTTCGTTGCTTAGACTAATAAGTTTATTTATTGTATTGATCTTATGTTTTAAACTACTTACTCAGAAGTATTTACTGCCGAAGTTTCTGTAGAGCTTCGTGTTACTATACTAGATCTATGAAAATAATACATTTGTTATTCTATGAAAATACAAGCATCTCCATGTTTTTACCTTGGTGTAACGTCGTTCTCATCATCTAGAGGCGTTGTGGCACCAATGTCAGTGTTGCTTCTGAAAAAGGAAACGGTAGAATTATCTTTCTCGTCAGAATTGAAGAAAAATATGATAAAATGGTAAAGAAATAGTTTACTTACGAAGAAGTGATATTTTCCAAATTATCGGCTGTTTTTGGAGTCGTAGATCCACGTCTGAAGTTCTTAAATCTGTAAATTAATAAGTATGTAATTATGTAACACATCCATCTCAGGTAGAAATTACCTTGACGTAGCTCCATCTGAAACTGTTGAGGGCGTAGTGGAGGCTGTTGTTCCTCGTCTTAATTGGTACCTACTAATAAATGTGAAATTACAATTTACTTATAATATTTTATAAATTTATAAGTTGAAGCATTTGAATCATTTACAAATATTTCGTAATTTGTTATATTTTACTCAACTAACATTTAAGCATTATAGACTTACTATACAAGAAAAATAAACCAAAATTGATCGAGATTTACTACTTTCCACCATGAACATAGTCTTCAAATTCACTTAAAATATTTTATAAATTTATCAAGTTGATGCATTTGAGTCATTTACAAATATTTTATAATTTTATTGTCTGAAGCTATTTATTTGTGGCATAATTTTAGTTTTTCTTTAGTTTTATTAATAAAGATTAATTAAATAAACCCTTGCGCCAAATGGATCAGTCAAGGGTTATTTTTGAAACATAAAAAGACGGGAATTTAAAAAATCCAAAATTTGCGAACACGCTTGGGAAAAGGGTCATTTGATTCAATGGGGTTTGGCAAAAATTTTAGAGAAGGAAGATAACGCAACAAAAAGAAAATTAAAAGAGACCGCGACCTTTGTTGAACGGAGATAAGTGTGTGGCAAACTGTTCAGTAAACATCGATCATTGTTGGCTACAGTTGTATCAAGAAGAAGTAAGTAACAATAAAATAAAAATCATTTAACATCTCTATGGAAGCAGATAAACAAATTTTAAACTGTCAAACTTGACATACGTTTAATATTTTTACTACTATTTTGAGAAAGAAAACAGAGAGTTTTTCGAAACGTCAATAAAACGGAAGCGTTAATTAATCTTTATTATTTTTTTAAGAGTTGTGTGGCAAAAACCCAATAAAACTAAAGAAAAACTAAAAACATACATATATTTCGTAATTTGTTATATTATAGTCTACTTAGTCAAGTAATTGAAATCTAAATAGGTATATTTACTTACCTAGAACTACTTTGCTGTTCTGTGGTTGATATCGGGCTTACAGTAGAACCACGTTTTATAGTTTTGTACCTAAAAGTCAATAAAATGCAATTAATTATACCATATTTCGTATATGTGCATATATTCATTATTATTAATCATCGCTAAAACCTCTACATATAATCATAGAGAAATAATTTGCATTCTTATTAAATTATGAAGAAATTTTGTGACCATATAAAGTTACATTTTCACTTATAATTGCCAAGAGATTTGTATTTACCCGGTATCAATACAAACACAAGTGTAATTCGGCAGGACAATTTAATCAATAATAATTTTAGAAACATATCAACGCAAACTTTATGAAATAGGTACTAAAAATAAATACATTTTTACAAATCAATTGAATAATGCTCGAATGGTACTTTTCGTCAACTTGTAACTTGTAAGTATGGTTTTATTGATGACGAATTCTTGTGTGTTGTTTTCATTAAACCTTGTTCTTCAGTTCTGCTTTTACTTCGCTAACTGCTGCCGCTCGATTTGAGTGATTTGTAATTTTGACACGTTTGACATCTACACTAATGTGTGCTGCGCATTTAGTCCATTTGGAAATTTCATTAATTCCAATCGGCACATTTTTATACCAACCTTTAGAATTTTTTTTCTTCCAGAAGGGATTTGGTGTAAGAAATACTCTGTCCAATGTTATAGAAGTGCTTCATTTTTCCATGAACTTTTTAATTAAGTGTCCTGGACAAATATCTTCCTTTAAAATAATAGGCGTAATCCATTTGCTGTCACATAATTTATTGTCACCACCTTGTCTCGTCTTTGAAAATGAAGGATTGTACTCGATATGTCCAGTTTATCTTCAATTCTCTTTCATTTTCAATTTCAGATATGAAATAAGCAGTTTTGCAGTAAGTTGCTTCTCCTCCGCGTCAAGCTAATTCAAACGCCAAAATGTCATATAATTTCTTTTGAAGTCCTTCCAGTTCATATTTGTCATATAATCTGGCCATTGCAAATATTTCTCATTTATTAAAAGCTGATGCTGATGTTTTCGGGTTGTGCTTGTAGGATCTACAGTTTAGCATTACGTGCAGCTCGTGATGAATTAAACCGTACGTCGGTGAAAGGGTTATATAGGGTCAAGTTTCGTTTAAGGGAAATCAGTTACGAAAAAAAAACAAACAACAAATAGCATTCAAAGGCCTCTCTGAATACAGAAACATTAAAATTTTCCCGCGGAAATACGACATTTTCATTACCTATATGGAAAAAATGTAGAAAAGCGGAAAAATGTGACGAATTTTTATTTTTGAATTCTAAACGTATTTCTGAACACAAAACTCCAAATTTGGTGAAGGTCCCTGGGTATTCGAAATGATTACCGATAACTCAGAAGACTTAAGAATGGTAATTTGTCCCGAAAATAAAAAGGATGCAGACACGTTAATTCTCCTCTTGGAACAACATGTAGAGAAAGGGTCTATTATCCATTCGGATATGTGGAAAGCGTATGAGAGATTCACTGAATATGGCATTAGACTGTTAACCATAGTGTTAAATTCCGGACCGGACACCGGACGAATTTGCAGACCGACTCTGTGAGTACTTGTGGAGACGCCATTGTAAGAAAAATAGTTTAGATTTTTTGGATGAACTCATTAATTGTATAAAATGAGATTATGAGATTTTTCAAATAAATAGTTTCAACATAAAAATCATTATCCGCCACAATATTGCCACAAAAGATATCTTAACTTTTAAATACACACAGAATTCTTACAAAGTTACATGATTTTTATTTAACATTTATATTTATATAACAAACATCTATGTAGATATAATTAATATACGCGAGCGAAAAAATTAATAACATTCGTTTATTCACAAAACCCTAAAAAACATGAATATGTAAACGATTTTCCTCAATATTTTCCTTAAAAAAAATTTCCGCAAATAAAATTGTATATCATTAAAACGCAAATTAGTAGTCGCATCAAATTATCTAATTATCATTTCTATAACAGATTTCCCTTATTCTAAAGCCGAAGGAAAATGGAAATTTTCGGTAAATTTTTACATTTTTACATCAAATCAAAGTCGCAATTTTATTTATTTTGTATATCTAGAGCAGCATGCAGCATAAAGACATTTAAAAAAGAAATTTTTGAGGCAATTTTCATTTAAAATATAATATAAGAAATATTCGAGTTTTCTGGAAAAGAAATATTTACGCGGAAAAAGAAAATTGGTTATATACTAGTAATCTTATCTAGAACCTTCCTATAGAACAATTTCTTTTGTAACTGATTTCCCTTGAACAAAAGTTGGGCGCATTCAATTTCTCGATGGAAATATCTGGCATACAGATATTAACAATTTGACTTATTTCGTTGTTCGTAGACTCAGTGAATCGATTCATTATTAGTGGTTAATATTTAATTTTTAAGTTATAGATAAAAATGTCAAATTATTTATTTTGGCAACGGACACCGCGATAATTGATTAAAAAATTAATAAGTGACGAAACCACTAGAGCATTTGTCGTTGTAAAAGTTGCATGTAACTTCTGCCGCTGTCAAAGTAACAATTACACTGTGGCATGTGGGCTTTTTTATATATAAATTAAATTGTCATATATACACTAATGTTATTTCTCAAATCATTTCAAGTTACATATTCCTGTATATCTAGTTGACCTTCTTAATGGCCATTTCCACCGATTGTTTTAAGCTACGCTTACGCTTTAAGGAAGCTTACAAATACAATTTGCCTTCCACCGTTTACTAAACCCGACATAAAATGTCTTAAACCTTCTTAAATATAAGCCCTCGAAATTCTAGACTTATCTCTTTTAACGATACTTAAAGGTTCTACATAACCTAATTTAATAATTTGGTTTTATTATTTTTCCACTGAAAAATAAACAAAAAATAATGAACTATGATGAAAATGATATATTTAATAATGATTTAGATATATTAAAAATAATAGAGTATGGGTTTCCTCGAAAAGTGTACAAGAGAAGTAATCACTTCCATACGATGGATAACTTTTTTTAGAAGATACCGGCTCTATAAAAAAACAGCTGCACATTTTGACCTTAATCGAAGAAGATCGTGAATTTCCAAGTAATATGTAAGCTCTTAAAAAGAATCACTGATAAAATTACAAAAAAAAATACATTTTTTTTTAATTTTTAGTAATAATTCTGTATCGCCAATAAAACGGACTTCCTTTTTTTTGTTTTCGAAAAACTCTTTTAATAATTCTGCTGTTCTGTGAATATTATTTGGCGACAGTGAGTTAAATTCACCTGCTATCATTTTTCTTGTACAGACATTATCGGTTTTTTATTCTCCACCGTACTTTTATAATTTACTATTATGTTAATTAGTAATACTTTTTCTTCATTGCTAAAATTTGCTAATCGTGGTTTTTTTTTTGGGAATTATTTCCATTATAAATCCTACCAATTCGAAAACAGAACTTAGCAGAACAACATAAAGTCAGAACAGTGAGAGTGAAGTGTCACACTTTTGAGGTTAAGAAATAGTCCTGAAGCTAACAACTTGTGCAAAAAACCGAAAAATTATGAATATTGGCTTTTTAGGTAGACTTTACAAATGAAACTTAATAATTGTGCGGTGGAAACATTATTATTATTAAACTAGGCCTAACATTTTAACCGCCCTTAGTTAACTACACTTATAATGCAATGAGGTGGAATAAGTAACGTTCAGATAAACGTTAGTGCAATGGCACTGCAGTTGTACTGTTGTATTGTAATTGTATGGTGTTAAATATTATTTACTTTGTTTACATAAAATTACTGTAGACTTAAGAAGTTGGGGAATTTTTCCGCTATAAGTTGACGACGTGCAAAAACTCAAGATTCTTGACCTTCAGAGAGGTTATGTTTATGTTTTGTCAACTACGTCCCTATCTACGGAAATGTTGGTTTTTATCATTTGCCGAATATTAATTAAAAGCCTACCCTAGATAAAATATAAGCCTACAATCTGCAGGAATAGATGGTCTATTTGAATGTTTGGTTAAATCACAGTATACTAGTATACTGTGGGTTAAATGAGGCCCCACTAATATCAGCAAGTCATCAAACACTGCCACTGTCATTCGGGTGAAATGAAAAAATAATCGGCATTCTCATTTCGCATTTCTTTATATAAATTATAGAAATCACCTTGCATGTGCTATCTGCGGTTAATAGGTCGCACCCACCATCTCAAAGTTCTTTTCTTTTCATTTTTTTTGCATGTATAGTTTTTATACATATTGACGTCGCTGCGAATAAGAACAGCAAAAGTAACTGTTTCTAAACCAAACAGTTCTCTTCATCCATTTTTTTAGAAACAAATCAATTCTAAACTAAATATCTAAATTGGAATGTAATTTAAAAACTTATCCTGAATAAATGTGAATCTTCTGTTTACTGTCAAAAAGCAGTTTTCTGATTGGTCCTTGTGTGATTGTTGGAAAAGGATTGGTAAAAGCTAAAATGCTTTTAGCTTCTGCCATACAACTGCAGTACAAAGGCGTTACTGTTAAGTTTATCTGAACGTTACAAAAGTCACCCGTATTTCTCGCCGTTTTACTTCAGTATCTTTGAATATTTGCAGGTGGGATGAGTTAACATTCCTATTATTTGCTAAACCCTAGATTATTCAGTTATTAAATGTCTAAAATTATTTGTATTTTGTAGAAAACACTATTTCAAGAATACGGCGCCCTTTTTAATAACTTTTCTGCAGTACCAATGCAACCGCACTAATCTTATGTGAATGAATGCATTACAATAACAATTCACTTCTGATAATCATTTTTTTAATACGTACTTTGATGTAGTAGTTTCTTCATTTGCCTCAGATGTCGATTCAGTCGTTGAAGTAGATCCTCTTCTTATAATTGTGTATTTAGAAGTTGTACCTTCTTCGGATGCAGGAGTTGCCGGTCTTTGTCTTCTTATATTCACATACTGAGGTGTATGCTGTTTCTTGGTAGGCGCATCTTCCTCTACCACATCTTCATCGTCGTCATCCTCATCGTCAATGTCTTCATCGTCATATTCTTCGTCAGACGTCTCGCCCAGTATCTTGTTTCTGTTTAATGAACTGTAAACAATAGACATAATATAAATAATTACATTTAAAAATATTTATTTATTTCTCTACGGCTTACATCTAATTACAAGAAAGAATGTCTACTTGTTTATCTTATAAATCATAAGTAAACAGTATGCAGTGTGCATAGCACAGTTCTTAACCTGCATAGAAAAAATATAATAAGTGTCTGTATTCTGTGTTAACCTGTTATTGATGTTAGTCAATGCCTAGGCTTTTAAAGCCTTGTCCTCATGCGGACGCGAAATACGCGAAAATTCTCGCGAATTATTTAATGGCGGGAAAAGTCTCAACTTTTAGGAGTAAACAATTTACAGCTAATTATGTTGATGATACAAATTTGTTAATAAAGGGATCAAATTATATGGATATACTTAAAATGGGCAATGTATTGATGAATTCAATGACACAGTGGTTTTCTGAGATTAAGCTAATTTTGAATGATAATAAAACGGATTGTATCTTATTTAAAGTTAATAACTCACTAGAGACTCCATTGACCATTACATTGGATAAAAAAATAAATTTCTCTACGAGTGTGTAGTCTTTGAGTATACATATAAATGATACAATGACATGGGCTAATCATATTGATTATTTGTGCAGTAAATTGTCCACTGTGACTAATGCAATAAGAGTTATAAAAATCAATTAGATATTAATACTTTGAATACTTTGTATTGTGCAAACTTTTATTCGGTAATTAGATTTGAAGTAGTTATATGTGGGAACTCTTCAGACTCTAACAAGATCTTTGTATGCCGAAAACGAGTCATATGATTAATGTTAACCTTAACGGTCATATACATTTATGAATGTATGAAATTTTTACTTAATAATGATAATGAATTTGCAAGATGTGAAAAAAATCATAGATTGGAGTTCTTGCATGTCTTTTTGTGTTATATAGAACCATATTCGATGTTCGAATTTTATCAAAAATAAGTGCTTGTTTAATGTGTATTTGTTTTATATTTTATTAGAGTGTGTGTCAAGGCATGAAAGAGTGTATGTGTATGGAACTGAGAGAGTTAGGTGGTATGCTTGTCGACTTGTTTCACAGACTCAAAACATATTATGTTCTTTTACTCTCTGCTGAAATAAAAATGTACTTTACTTTACTTTAGCGAATTTTGATAGCTGCAATATTTTCTATCATTTTCATCATAAAATTGTCATTGACTGCCACGGTAGATTATCAGAAGCTCAAATGACACTCACTAACCCCGCATAATGATGAAAATAGCAATAATATTCATGATTTGTGAAATTCGCGAGAAGTTGACACATTTCCGCCATTAATAATTTAAATCAATATCTACGAAATTCGCGAAAATTCTCGCGTTTATGAGGACAAGGCTTAATACAACCCAATAGACACATAATACCTGCTATTTTAGCAGCTACTATGGAAGCAAGACCTCTGCCACACAAATTTATAATTTCTGATGGTATAGTGGGAGAAAATCCTGTGAAATAATGTACTGACCATCACTGGAGTTCATCCACTGTTGAGTATAATTTAGTGCTATTCAGTGCTAAAGTCATCAATAATTATTATATCTTATGTCATCCTGGTAATGTTATGTTCTTAAATTAGTAGTTAATGCGATAATGATGCGATGTATATTTTCATATTTTCAAAACTAGTTTAGAGTGCGTAGCAAACTTAGAAAGTATATTATGTTACCTGTCACTTTCTGATGCTTCGGTGGTGCTGCTAACTCTAGGCCTGCTAATGGTTACATATTCAGGTTGGAATTTTTTACTGAAAATTCGTCTAGATTTGGCATTATCTTCTTTAACTTCCTTTTCATCTTCCTCTTCGTCATCTGTATCATCCTCGACAGCTTTTTCAGTAGTGGGTCTGTTTATACAATTAATATTTTATCAAATTACAGTGAATGTACAAAATTGTATACATTTTTATTTCAATATTAACTATTGTTGCATTTTTATTGTTCCTCATTTTAAAAATATATTTATAGGGTAGTCTCGCGAATATTGTCTCAAAGTTTTGAATTCATCACACGCGCTGCGCAAACCGAAACAACAATCTTAGATAGTACGATTTTACTAAAGAATGCTTATCTGTAGGCGATTTTTGCAAGAGTCAATTTTTTTAGAATAACGTAACATTTTCAATGTTACTGCTCATTTGAAACAAATTATTGATCGCTCAAAGGGGGAGGTAACAAGAGAAAGCTACCAGTATTCATTTTCACTAACGTTTTAAGAAATAATATGCCATAATATCTAAATCCATTCTAAATTCCAAATTTTAACGCGATTGGTAAAGAGGTTATAAAGTTATTAATTTGTTTTTTTTTTAACAACTTTGAAGGCCCGTAATTCAAAAATCAAAAATATTTAGCGATTTTTGGTACATCGCATTCAGCCAAACGTTGTCGGTGAAATTTGGGATGTTGGATATTATACAGTGCTTTCGAAAAGTAACGAATAGATTCATTATTTTTGAAATTGAGAAGTTTTCGAAAAAATCCCCTGGCACGTCAATTTTGTTTTTAAAAAAGGCACTTTTTGACATACGACCCATATTTGTGACGTCATCTTTGTTCGACATATGACGTCATCGACAATTTTTTTTAAATAGCAACCCCCAATTTTGAACATGCCATTTGAAAGAGCGTGTCATTCTACTGATGCATCGTCAGGAAGCATGGTTGGCTTGACAGTAGCCTTAGCGACCGAGAATGTTTTTATTGTTGTCAGATAAAAACTTGAAATCGTACTTTATTAAATAGTTTTTTTTTGTTTTTTTGAGTTATTTCTTTAGTTCTGAAAAGTTCAGATAACGGTCTTTCCAATGGCATAAATATATACACCAGGATTTTCCATTTAAAGAAAACAAAAGTTAGCCAAAGAGTTTCTACACCTTTTTTCGTATCTCAAATAATAATAGAGAAATTAAGGTAAGGAATTTTTGCGTGACCACCCTGTATATGTAAAAGTATTTAAGATAAAGATAAATTCTAATGAAAGTAAAAAATAGAGTAATGTTATTATTTAAAGACAGACTAATACAGGGTATTTCTCAAGCAAGTGCGCTTCTTCAAAGGGGCAATGGAGAACGTGAAAATGAACAATTTTCATTAAGGAACGTGCAATCGAAAATATCATGTGTTCCAGAAAATTAATTAAAAATTATTATGCTAACTTAAGGACATAAGGAACTGATGAACTATGTCAAGTCCAGTGTGTGTATTGTGCAGGCGCAGATGTGCAATTGCTCTTCTTGAATGTAGAATGACTTACGTTGTTTCATTTCAAAATGCCGTATTCACATCAAGAATTAGCAGATATGATATTAATCTACGGGAAGTGGAAATATGATTTAAATATGACTTGATTGTATGGGAATTGTTATCTTAAAAAAAAAAATAGAATCCCAGGATATTCTGAAATACTTTTCAGTGACTGCAGGAGACGTACGAACGTATGAAGGTACATTGAAAGTTTTACTTTGAAGAAATGAATTTTACCTTAACACCATGTATATGACAGTCTTCTATGCAATTTCAACAAAATTTGTACCTTTTTCTGGATATTGATGTATACTGCAACTTTCCTCTGTCAGTCTTACTGGATGAAGAAGATTCATCTTTTTGACTAAGGCCATCATTTTGAGGTCCTCTACTGTTACGAAGTGCTGTGAGGCTGAAAAATATATTTTTGATTTTATATATTTATTCACATTTTGTCAGCAAATAATTACTTACGTATTTTTCTTCGAATTTAAAGTATTTTTGACTGCTTTGTTAAGAACTCTTTCGTACAGAGACTTGCTAATTCCAGATGGCGTCGTCGAATCTGAACTAGGATTGGTTACGCTGAGTTTTGAACCGCTGAACTGTTTTTCAAGTTCTTCGATTCCTCCTTTAACCAAAAATAATCAAATAATATCATCAAAATTAGGTACATATTAATAATTGTTAGGTCTAATTGTTATGTTATTTATGGTATATTTGTAATAATTAAAATTAATTCTTAACAAATTCTGTGATTTTTTTTGTGTGCATGCCGACAATCCAATCTACTTTTTTTAATAGGAGTCTTAAATCTTACCTGCTTTTTTAATTAGGTCAATCAGCTCCTTAATGACTTTAGGATCTTCTTCAGTGTCGCTTTTACCTTTATCTTCTTTTTCATCTTCTTCTTCTTCTTCGTCTTCGTATTCGTATTCATCCTAAACATAAATGAAGGCATTCGATTTGAATAAATTTCAAGTAAAATCTAAATTTGTTCTCAATATATATAATATTTTGAATTGAGATCACAGGTTTATATTAAGATGTATTGAAGGTTGACTTACTTCGTACGCTTCAGTAGTAGTTGTTACTCTAAATGTTGTTCGGCTGGTTGCTGCTGTAATTTTCGGTGGTGCTCTTGAAGTAGAGAATATTGTTGAAGCAGGTGTGGTCGATGTAGGGGATGAACCAGCAGTTGAAGCAGTTGTTGAGGTCGTCGGCTTCTGTAATTTCTTGTTACAAAGAACGTTTTGGGTGTAGTCACAGGAATCTGCCGCTTTATTGAAGTATAATCCTGTACAGAAGAAACAAAACACGTTTAAACAAAATCAGAGTGGAGAGATATCCATTCATGAAAAGAATTAACATGACAAATTTTTAATGACGATAAGTCGTACTATTGTCTTTAGTATTGTGGAGATCATTTGTCTGAAAAGCTCTGCTGATTCCTTTTTGTCAGTAAAGCACTTCATCTAACCGTCCAGAACATCTTCATTACCAATGTGCAAAATAATTACTCTCTGTACGGTACCAGAAGGTCGTTGAATTCCTCCTCGATATCAATTAATTGGATGGTCCCTCTGTACTTATCAAAAGCAACATGAAGTTCAGATGTAATTCCACCACGCTTCATTCGCATAGAAGATTTTCCAGCCTGCTTGCAAGTAGTCTTTGACCGAATATAAGTACTGTGCTCAAGTAGCCGCTATATTATATTATTCCATTAATATCGGTTTACTATCAAATTTCCGAAAACGACAGTTCATTTCTTTAACCCAACGATTCAATGTGGAGATACACATCTCAGGAAAATTGGGGAGATCATTCTTCAATCTTTGATGAAGTTCTGCTATTGTCGTAAATGTTTTTTCTGTATAAATGTACAAGATTTTTCGTCGGATTAGTCCCTCTATGAAATCATCAATTTCTATTTTCTTACTACTGCTTTCGATTTAGAAACAGTACCAGTTCTATTATTTTCAGTTGTAACTCTCTTAACACTGCTTTCACTAATGTTTAAAGCTTCTACAGTACGTTTTGTCACTTGCCGCAGTTGAATTTCACACAAACCAGTAATTTTTTTTGCAGTAACAACACTAAAGCAGACAGATTCAAATCAAATCAAATCAAATCAAATTTATTCAAACATTATTAAAAATTTGTTATTATATTATTTATATTAAAAATAAGATTACAAAATTTCTAATATTTCCGAAGAGTGTGAACAGGTATCCAATAAAAATGAAACAAGCAATAAAATTATTCTACAAATAAAATATTTGAGCCGCCACTGCTTGCTACAATAATCAACCTTGCTGAACGTCTTCCACATGCTGCAAATCCCCTTTCGGTGACTAATAACTGCGAGGTATATAAAACAGTACAGGATTTACACAGCAACTGTATTATTTTTACAATTTTTTTTTATTGTTGTTTACAGGTATTTACTACTACCTGTGTCAGTTTTTCTCTTTTTTTAAAGAACACAATAGTCACGGAGAAGAGCTTTTGAGATAAATGACGTCCACATGAACACAAAAATTATGAGGACTTATAGTGTGTGATACTTATCAACTTTGTAGGCTGAGAACCGTGATCATGCATTATGGATTCTTTCTTAAATATCCCTACCTGCTGGACAAGTAAACTGATGAGCAACAATTCCAGAATCACCAGCTCCACTCAAACACCAGAAATATTTCTTGCAGTCTTTAGGATGTGGGAAGAAACCTTCATCTTCACATTTAAAAGCTGAAACAACGAATAATGTCATTGTCAGTCGATGCAATATCTGTGTTTATTTATTGCTTAACTATTTAGCACAGTTATTATTTTAAGTGTAATTTGCGTAAGTATGAGAAAATATTAAATTTGTATTTAAATATCATCTTGATGAAATTGTTGAGTGTTAATTAATACAGACCTCCATCTAATTCAGGTGTTGAAGGTGGTGCTGGCGTGGTGTAACTTGGGGTTGCTACTTTCAGACTGGTATAGGTGGTGGGTGCTTCTGTTGTTGTTGCGCGTTGTTCCTTTCTTCGATGTTTCTCTCTCGCACTTTCTCGACCTTCTGCTTTAGATTTCAGTTTTGGTCTGTAATGGTAAATAATAAAAAGTGTTTGTTAAGGTGAAGTGAAAATTTGATATTTGGAATATCAAAATAATTTTTTTCTAAATTTTTGTTTTAAGGCGCCCCAAGATTTCTAAACATTTTTTTTTTCAGTATATTGATTCTATAAGTATAATATTGCATTATGATTGACATATGGTTTACTTGTTAATTAATAAAATGCAATGAAGAAAATTTCAAAAGATTGGTAATAAATGTGAAACAACTTTTAAGACAAATATTTCAAGAATGGTCGGCACGTTCACCTTCTGCAATATTTGGATAGCTTGCTTTTCCAGTCCAACACGGAAACAGTTGTAATCCTATGAGTGCTTGTCTATTAATCGATAGAAGATAGAATCTGAAAGCATCTCTACTGGTTTACCTTCAGAAGTAAATGAAAAAGACCTCAGCACAGAACAAAATACTGGATATATGAAAGCAATAACAACAGGTTGTATTTAAAAAGATTTGACTAATTAGAAATCACATCAACATTTTCATTCAAGACAGATTTTTTTTTATATATCACAATTACCACTTCAAGTGAAAATTTTAAACGCTGGCAACATTTACCATGACAATTTATGTACCCACGTTTGAAATAAAATCAAATTCTTTCTATATCAAAGGAGTTGGAAATAGAATCAATCTCGTTTCAAAGTGGCTACTTTCCTCATTCGGAGAACCTCCTCTTGTGTATACTTGAAAATAATAGTTGTCGTATTCTAAAAGCAATACTTCAGCTGCAACCTGTTAATTTTATACATATAGATCTAATAAATTGACAAAGATTTTAAAATAACTGAGCTGCCATTAACCACAAATTCTTGCGAAGAAAAGTTAAGAATTATTGTCAATGAATGTTTGAAGACTGAAAATAACATGTGGTTATTTCCATGACACACGCAGGCAGTGGAAGGTTGTATGATATTGAAGATTTAAGAAGCAAGATATGCTTTAAGGCTTCAATCTTGCAAAAGTATCCTTTCATTTAACACAAAATCCGAATATTAATTTTGATATATCTAGTACCTAGTTAACAAATTTTGTTCATTTTGTAATACTAATTTTTTATTATTTCTAAAGATATTGTTTCAGTAGATGCGATTTTTTGTGGGTTATATTTTTAACATACTCATATAAAATTTTTTTTGGAAGTACCCCATTTAGCAACTATTTTGTTTTCAAAATCAAATATTTGTTTTTTGACTCCAATAACTTCACTCCACACTAGTGTATATGTATAATTATTTCAATTATTAAAAAATATATATGTATAATTAGATAGATAGGTATGTCTAGAAAGTGGAGTTCCTGTTAAAATATTGATTAATACCTAATTCGTCTACGGCTTCCACCTGAATTCGAAACTTTTTCAACTTTGGTTTCGTCTTCGACTGCCGCCTTAGCCTTTCCAGTAGTTTTTGTTCTT
The DNA here is from genome assembly GCA_037114965.1 of Monochamus alternatus. Classification (NCBI taxonomy): domain Eukaryota; kingdom Metazoa; phylum Arthropoda; class Insecta; order Coleoptera; family Cerambycidae; genus Monochamus; species Monochamus alternatus. The sequence continues at coordinate 112,262,123 of CM073426.1, read as the reverse complement.
GGTCTAGTTCTACTCTTAGGTTTAGTTGGTGGAGATATGAGATTATCATCTGTAAGTCTAAAAAGAAAAATGCAATTTAAAAACGTTTTGTATTTGAAAAAATATCTTCTTACCCGTAAGCATTCAGTAAAGCCTCCTTGGCAGCTTCTATTAGAGGGTAAGGCTTGCCGTGACAGTTACCTCTGAAATCGTCGTTGTCTATAGCCCAAAACATAATACCTCCAAGTTCATTTTCCGCTACGTATTCTGATTTCCTCTTGACAATCTCCTCATCATCGTAACCCACCCACTGATTATCTTTGTAAGCGTAAGGTCCCATTGCGTTAGGATTTGGTTGTTCTATCTCCCAACCTTGATTTTTTACATAGTCACAAATCTGAAAGGATATTAATACTATTTGTTTAACAAAGGACCAAGTGGAGCAACTGGTATTGTATATGAACAGTGTATTTCTGAGGTTGAGATCAAAAATCCAGGGACGTATTCTGTAGCCAAAAATAAGGGCTTTTTGTTATACAGTGCTTTCAAAAAGTAACGAATAAATTCATTATTTTTGATATTGAGAAGTTTTTGACATACGACCCACATTTGTGACGTCATCGTTGTTCGAAATATGACGTCATCGACAATTTTTTTAAATAGTAACCCCCAATTTTGATCATGCTATTTGAAAGAGCTTGTCATTCTACATACATACATCATGAAAAATTATGGTGTTACATGACAAAAATTTCAAGAAAATAATGTTTGAGGATTTTAAAATTTAATTTTCACAAGTTCTAAAAAATATGCTAAAAGGACTTGCTATTTCATACTTTTTACTACACCCTTTTCTTGACATCAATTTGTAAACACTGTGTGCCGCTTCTCATATCTGTGTCTAGATTTAGCAGGCAATAAAGCCTAAAATTGCGATATTTACTTCTTGCAAAACATATTCTGGTGGGTATTCATCTGAATTATCCATTTGAATATGTATCCTCTTGGATATGTGCATTTTTTAAATTAAAAAACTAGCTTTATTTTAATGACTTCGTGATTAATAAAAAGGTAAAATGTTTGGTAGCTGTAAAAACACTGATTGTTATATTTTTAAAGTTCTTCAAAAGGTTTAGTAAATAAAAATGGCTTTAATTTCACAAAATTCGTACAAAATAGGAAAATATATAAGAAAAACTTTGACATATTAATCAACAGGTTCTCAAAATTATGATTACTTTTATGATTTACTGTGAAAAAAATAAAAAAAATTTGCACCAGTGAAGAAGAAAGTGCAATTTTTGAAATCAAAACGCGGAATGTGGAAAAATATACCAATATGTGAACATTCAATTAATAATAATTATGAACGGGTACTTAATAAAAACAAACTCTTAATCTATGTTGTTACTGTTAATAATATTAATGACTTGGAACTGACTGTTCTGCAAAGTGGTTTGATTAGAATGTTCGGTTGAAGATGATTAAGTTGAAGGAGTACTAAGAATTTTGTGCACAAGTTTTCTAATTCTTTCAGGTATCCTTCAGCTCCCAAAATCAATTTGTAACCTCCTAAGCGTTTTATATTTGTAATTTTCTCCTCACAGTTAGCAAGAAATGTTGTCGAAAAACGTCTCAAACTATGGCCTGTGTATAGTTTAGGATTTTGAAAATGAAAATATGCTGCTATTTCGGAAGACATTTTTACAAAATTGTTCATTTCGACGCATTGAGCATTGCATTTTCCCTTTGTATATTTTATAAAAAACCAATGATATGAAGTGATTAGACGTTGTAAGTTTGCATATTTTCTGCACAATTATAAAAAAGTTCCATTGTTTCTTCACTTCTTGTGATATTACAAATGATCTTGCAAAATGATTTTTAGAGTTCGTTATTTTAACTATTATGAAATTTCTTTTGAATTCAATGTTATTCGTGCAAGTTCCGTCATGATCCAGCCAAACTAAAAATGGCAGCCATTTTGATCACCAGGTACGTTTCATCTGTTGCTGTTATCATAAATTTGCATATATCTTCATTTGCAAATACTTCAGCTTTTTGCAGCCGACATTCTATTTTTTTCATTTTTAACAAAGCCGTCACTTTATATTTATGTGAATATGTTGCTTTATTTTTACTACACTTTTTATCATGGAATAAAGTTATCATAGAGACTTCACCGAGGTAAACAAAGAAGGCTAAAAATATTTCTTCTTTGAAACTTTTAACTTTTAACTTTTATTCGTTACAAAAGATTAAGAAATATGCATACTGTTTTTAATATCATGATTTTAATCTACTGGGTAACAAATCCAAATTCGCCTTACCAACAGCTCCTAATATTACCTCTGTAAATTCTTCGTCAGAAGAATTCATTGTATTCATTCATTTCTTCTTCTGCTTTAGCACATAAATTACTATTTTCTACAAAACTGTTAAAAGTGGGCTTTTTAATTGTCATTTTTGATGTTAAAAATGTCATTTTTTGACATGCCTGTTAAAAGTAAGTTACTTTCTGTGAGAAATTTGTCGATATGCGTCTTCGTCAAAACTTTTGACTTTTTTGCTTGACATCCTTCACCCTTCCGTTTTAAAAAAGCAATAAGTTTATAATGTTTGCTTTTATCTTGACCTTGCCTTATTTTTAACATAGTTTTGATCATGGAATAATTTGACAACAGCGTTGACGATTTCCATATCTTGGCTTTTTCCTCAAAATATGCCAGTAAAACACTTTCGTTACATTTCCCAGGGACCTTTTTAATGTTACACCATTCTGAAAAGCGTCTATAAGAGATTTCGTACTGTTCCTTTGATTTCGCCGGCAATAATTCCAAAGTTGCTCGACTGGCGGCTTCTTCGATTTCAGCAGGGATGGATTCGTTACGCCCATTATCGAGATTATTCATTATACTTATAATATTACTAGAAAATGCTGTCAATATTTTTGCGTTTTTTCCGTAACTAACAACAGCACTGGTTGCTACGAAAATTTTGGTTCATAAACATTGCGATCTGTGTGGTATTTTTTGATTTTTCATTTTTATTGAGTTTAAAGTTCTTCCGATTGTTTTGTAGAAAAAATAGTGTATGATATACGTATTAAAAGTGATTTTATTTTGTTCGTGAAGTTAAAAAACTCGCTACGCTCGTTTTTTAATCATCTTCACTCACAAAATAAAATCTTACTTTTAACACGTATATCATAAATAGCTATTTTTTGCAACCGCACTGTACATTTGTGAAACGTATGAGAGCCTTTTGTCAAACATATATGATATACTCGCGACAAGAATTCAGACGACTTACGTCATACGAACAAATGAATAATTTACTAAATTTTCATCAAAATATTTAAGAAACTGCCCCTGATAGTAATAAAACTATATCCTACACTAAAAGTTTGCATTATTTATTGCAGTAAATTCCAAACAATTATTGTTTTTAACGCGACCAAATATCGAAAAATACGTGGACAATAAAAACAAATGTGTAACGTCAGCTGTGACGTAAGACGTCTGAATTCTTGACGCGAGTATAGCTAAACTAGTCAAATATCAAATTAATGTTGTGACAAAAACTTGAATGATGTTAAATCGGTGACATTAAAAAAATAGTAAATGTTGTATCATCAACAATAATAACATATAATAATTGCTTAAAACAGATAAAAATGTTTGGCATAGTTTTGATGCAAACGCAGATGTACCTATCTAAATAGCCATATTATAAAGACTACACTAGACTAGATTACAAATTATGTATTTCAAAAAGAAAATGCATGCGGGAAAGTAAACCTTCTGACACGCTTGTAAAAAATATATAGATACCTATTTTTATGCACCCTCGTAGAAAAAATGTCTTAATAAAACATTTAATTAAAATATATATAATTATATGGGAAACAAGCAAAGTTTAGCAATGAAAAATCATATAAAACGAACGAAGCTCTTGAGTGATATGTGTAAACATGTGTGTTTAAACAAAGTTCCAAAAAATGTTAAATGCAACGTGTTGATTTCTTATTGTTGTCACATTGACGCTAACTGTTTAGTCAATGCGAACCTCTGTTGAATTTGTTGTTACCTACTTACTTATGAGGTTTATTTTGTTTGCTATGTTTATTTATTTACTTATTTTAACTAGCTCTGTTAATAACCTTAACATTTATATTAATATTCATTACAGAGTTGTGGTTTTCTGTGACAGTGAAATATTCTTGTATAGCGTAAAATAAAGTGCAGCTATAGTTTTCATAGTTGGTTGAAATAGTAATAGTTACCTTCAATATGAAATTTCTCAAAGAGCAATTAGGTAATTGGGACAGAGGTCAAAAGTTCATAGAGAGTTTTTTTTCTGCATCAACGTTTCGACCTTTATTAAGTTATCATCAGGATAAAAAATATGTAGATATAATAAGATCATACTTTTAATTTTGAAAATACTAAAATTATAGGTAAATAGCGAATTTAAAAAATAAAGACTGACGAAATGATTAAGATAAAACATGATCAGGGAAATGCAGTAAATAAACAACAAAGCATTCAGTTTCTTAATCAGTCATATTTTAAGATTATTAAAAAAATAATAATAATTAGTTTTGGTAGCTCTGTATATCCTAAAAGTATCTTATGTATTATTAAAACAGAATTTTATTAGTATGTGTTTTTACTAAGAAGGTTTTTTTTTCTTTTCCAGAAAGTTTAAATTTCTATTTATTGGACGCCGCATTACTGAAATATTATAATTAATAATAATTATATACATATATTGAAAAATTACGATTTGTATCTGTAGCGTCTGCAACGCTAGATGCAAGTGAACTTGACCGTTCCGCTAAGCGCATTGCAACCGTCCGACTTCCCTTACATCTTCTGCCTTTGCCTGCCTTGTATCTCATCGCCTGATACTATTAGAACGTAAGCGGCTCCTTTAGCAGGCTTGAACTTAAAATGCTCTTTTCAGTTCCAAATTTAGTTATTATCGATTATTTTCAGAAATAAAGTGTATATAAATTTAAAAAATAAAGGGGCGCTTCTAGGATGCACAGTTATTTTATACTCTTTACGTTTTAAACCCTAGTTTACTCGTGTTAAAAATATGATTTGGGACATCCAAGAAACTTGATTTTTCTAAGAAAACTGGTGCAAGCCGCATCAAAATCGGATCACTATTACTGGAGTCATTTTGAAACTGCTTCCACGAACGTTTTATTATAGTTATATTTATACAATGATATTATTGATAAAAGAGACATATTTTTCAGTATTACCTGTTTTTAATGTTTAGTTTGGAATAATAATATTACATAAAATATGTAATTATAATGTTAATTATACATACACATTTTTATAGCATTCTGATGGTCACAGTAAAGGTCGAAATATTTATGTAGAGAGAAGAAAGAGTTCTCTTTGAATTTTTGAGCTCCAATTACCTAACTGTTCTTTGATAAGCTATATTTTATATTGAATATACTTAAGCATTATAGCGCATATTACTAAAAATCTCACCTCATAATAAGCCAAGTAGCCATTTTCTCTAGTAGCTTCGCCCATATCACCGGGTCCATCAGCAGGAGCTCCGATTTCATAAGCTTCTGGATTGTAGAGTGTGTATGACCTTCCATATGTAGGGATACCTAAAACCAGCTTATGCGGGTCTGCACCAAGCTTCATATAGTGCTTAACTGTGTAATCCTGGAAAAATAAAACGATATTAGAGAAAGGAGCCAGTTGACACTACCGTCTAGTAGGCAAAATTTTATATTTTGTTATAAAAATGAATGACAATATTCCTGTTTGAGAATCATTTATCAAGGCAGAATAGGGATTGAAATACTGGGAGATCCATATATTTATACTTGAACGATGATGTGTTGCTTTGCATTTAACATGTAGTTTATTTTGAGAACATATGCGTATTTTCTTTTTATTGTTTAGTATTGGCATCTTGTCTTGCTTTTTCTTGGTCTCGCAAGACAATACGAAGACAAGATTTGACAGCTCGAATTGCAAGACACGATTTAAAAAAAGTCTTGCAAGAAAAGACAAGAAATTTCTATTGTAGGTGTACTTTACTTAAAAGACATCTAGCATATAAAATTATTTTTAAAATGAAAGTTTATTGAGTCTAGGTCCAGTTCTGCTGAACAAGAACTAGTTATAAATTTAGCGAGCCCGATTCTATTTCGCCTATTTCGTGCATTACTTGTTACTTATTATGTAAAACTGGTCATGTCTATACTTTATAACGTCTACCAATCGACCACTGTTGACGTATCGATAGTTACGTGTGAGCTCCGAGCGGGACCGTAGCCGTCCGAGAGTAACCACCACTGTTATCAAATTCGTAATAATGTCCCATATAAGGGACAACAAATTTGTGGGACACTTACAAGGCTGTACGAGACATGATCTTGCAAGATTATTCCACTGTTTTGGACTATATTTGTTTTATATGTTTATGTTATATAGAGTGATTCAGTCATAATGTCATTAACACCTTTCAAAAGATAAACAAATCACCCTATAACATAGGTAACACGACGCTCCTGGTATGCTACAAATTTTCTGATGACGTGTATGAGTACTGATGCTATATACGTCCAGCAGCGTTGCCAGGACCACATGCATATGATAACAGCAGCAGCAGTGGGTGGAGTGATAGATTTTTTTGTAATATCAAACTTGAATGCATGTATATTCTTCGAAATACCTTTAAAAATTGTTGCATTTTTAAGGTTAATTAAGCGTTTTGTCAAGTTCAAACGTAAAATTTTATACAGTAAATAATTTTAGATAAAACATTAAAAACATACCTATTTTGTGTCACCTCTTCGTTATGTTCTTGGAAGCAGAATCAAGTTGAGCACGTACGTTTATATTCCCAAATAATGCAAATCGTATTTGATTATGAATATGAATCAGAATCAAATCCATACTCATGATTAGTGGGTACCGAATAACTCAGATGCACTCTACTAAAACGTCTTTTATACAAATTTTTCACCGCTCTGTTCAGCAGAGGGCAAACGCGATCTTTCACTACATCACTTTATACAACTTGAATTGCATTTTATGGGTCAGTGGTCGCGCGGTTTGAGGTGTGAGTACTTGAATCGCGGTGACTAGATCGCTGTCGGTTCGACTCCCGCAGCCGGTAAACCGTATATAAGCTATATTCGTGGAGGTGATTAGCACTCTCTCTGCGGGTATGGTAGCGTGGAAGAATGTTGTCTTGAGAAAATGTGGGAGAATGATACCGGTTGACGTTTGACTACCCCCCTAATTAATGAGATTTTCCAGGTGTCCCTCATTCCTGCACTGAATGGTGGTTAGGGCCTACCAACGTAAGCCGTTCCTGGGCGCAAATGCAGCCTGCTTAATAATAATATGCCGCCCCTTCTCCCGCACAAGTCTTTGACTTCTGGGCTAATCCTCGTGATTAGAATGAGGGATAGAGATATTATTATTATTATTTAGGCAAATAGCAAATTTTATTAAGAACTATAGACTACACTGGCGACACAAACACACGAAATTTACCAACCTCTACCACGCAAAAATATTGACTGATGGATGAAGAAGGGAGAGAACTTAGAGCGCGTGCATCTGCGCGGTCATAGATCAGTTACATTTGTGGAGAGGATTGGCACCGTCTCCGGGTATGGTAAGATGGAAGAATGTTGGCTTGGATCAGTGCGAGAGATTAATATCGGTTAGCGTGTGACCATCCCCCTAATTAATGAGGAGTCCCTCATTCCTGCAATGAATGATGGTTAGGGCCTACCAACGTAAGTCGTTTGTGGGAGCATATGCCGCTCCCTCACCCGACTTCTGGGTCAATCTTCGTGATTAGTATGAGGGGTAGAGATATTAATATTATATTATTATTTATTACATTGATAATAAATTACCAATTCCAATTTGGGTTCCAGAACCCATTACTATAAGTAATAAATAATCGAATTGAGTGAATCCAATTCTAGAAATTGCCCAATTATGCCCATCACTACTTTATGTTGTATAAAATATAGTTTCTTAAACTATGTATACGTACTTAATATACAGTATGCGCCAAAAGTATGGAATAAATTTAATAAAAACGAAACAATTATTTTTTGGGAAAAATCCTCGAACAGGTCGATTTTTAATTTAAAAAATACATGTTTTAGCGTAAAATGAGATTTTCAAATGTCATTTGTTTTCGAGTAATGACGTCATCGATTTTTTTTAAAATGGCAACACCATATTATTTTTCTTGATTCTGAAAGATCGTTTAATTCTCTATCAGACAGTACTAAAATTTTGCCCTCTTACATAGGAAAGTTTTCGAGTAAATGACGATTGAATGTTACAAAACGTAAATTTTATCCATAAAAAAAAGTAACAATTCTGAGGTATGTAAAATAAAATACAATTTATTAAATTTTATACTTAAATTAAATGCTCGAATAGCCATCCACCAACTTCTTGACAATGCGCAAGTCTGTGAAGAAATTCTTCTTGCACATTATGAATGATTTCTGGGGTAACTCTGCGTATTTCGTCCCGAATGCGATTTTGAAATTCTTCCAAATTACGTGGTTTATTAATGTACACTTTTGACTTCAAGTATCCCCATAAAAAATAGTCAAGAGGCGTAAGATCTGGCGATCTTGCAGGCCATTCTATCGGTCCGCGTCTACCGATCCACCTCCCAGGAAAACAGTTGTCCAAAAAATCTCGTACAGGGCGCGCATAGTGCGAAAAACTAAACTTAATAACATTTTTGCTTTATTTTAATTGATTTACGTTTTCTAACATTCAATCGTCATTTACTCTAAAACTTTCCTATGTAAGAGGGCAAAATTTTAGTACTGATAGAGACGATCTTTCAAAATCAAGGAAAAAAATATGGTGTTGCCATTTAAAAAAAAGTCGATGACGTCATTACTCGAAAACAAATGACATTTGAAAATCGCATTTTACGCTAAAATATGTATTTTTTAAATTAAAAACCTACCTGTTCGAGGATTTTTCCAAAAAAATAAATTTTTCGTTTTTATTGAATTTATTCCATACTTTTGGCGCATACTGTATTATATTCTAAGTAAAATGTATTTTATACAGGTAGTATCATAAATAAAACTAGGAAGTTTTTATTATAGTTTGTTAATAGGTGTCTTAAATATAAAAATTCCTTTTTCTCGAAACTAACACTTTCTGACGTATCTCATATGATAATAGCTGCGTAATCTTTAACATACATACTATAATGATAATAAAGTAATTAATAACAGCTTCATAATATCTACTAAATTATAAAATAATTAAATTAATTAGCTATATCCCAGTATTAATAAATACTATTGGCAATGGGTAATAACTACAATGTAGACGGTCTTAAGCGAATATCAAGTTTTCCTAAATGTTTGTTTATCCATGGTTAAACTACGTTTGGCATCGTGAAAATCGATTTACTTTTTTTCCACTGCCTGGGAATAGGTACTTATTTATGTAATGTTTTAATTCATTGAAATTTACTACTCGTATATTTAAACAGTTGGTGCCAATTTTGCTTAGCATTCGTTAAATGCGTGTCAGGAATTAAGGTAAAAAACTTTTTAGTAATCTTTATCGTCCACCACAAGACTAAGTAGAAAGTTTAAATAGTAGATTTTTTTAAGCAATAAACATTGTAGGTAAATCATTTAAACCACTACGAATTTGATTTAGACCAAATTAGATTGAAGCAGTAGAGCAGTAGTAGTAACAATGTCATTTTACTGTCTTGTGACGTCTACTGACTGTGAAGTATAAAAGGTAAAGACACTTTAAAATCTTGTTTGAAAATGCAACACAAGTAGATGCGATTTACAGATTTTCTAAACGCACTGGATAAAGTAGATCATGACATATTGCTAAAAAGATTATGCCTATATCGTGTACCCGATATTATATTAAAATTATTTAGTCCATATTGGCAAGATAGTAAAATATAATGGAACTGTTTCGAAAGAATGTAAAGCACATTCTGGTGTCTCCCAGGGTTCCAATTTGGGACTATTGGCATTTCTTTATTTTATTAATGATCATGTAATTTGTCATTCTAGGTGCCTCTTGTTGGCAGAAGATAAAAATAATATATCCCTATAAAATGATTGATGAAACGATAAAAACCAAAAATGTGAAGGACTTAGGTGTGATATTTGACTCAAAATTTTCTATTAAATATCATTTTGGGGTAAAAACGTTATTTGCTTATAAAACTTGGCTATGTAATTAGAGAATCATCGCAATATAAATTCAATTATTAAACTTTATGATGTTTTAGCAAGATCTACGCTTGAGTATGGTTTATTATTATGGCATCCACAACCAGTTATCTATACGAATGGTGTTGAATAGGTACAAAAAAGTTTAAGAGACCGTCGGATAATCGATTTGTTCGATCAAAAAGGGCAGCTCGAAAATACCATTGTAAAATCTGGACGGACAAAAAATTTAAAGAATTTCCCAAAGAAAGAAAAAATATATTATAACACCAATTTTATTTCAGCAAATTCAACTGCCTAACAGGAACTCGAAATCCATTCGATTTAATAATATTAATAGTCCAATCAAGCGATTATCAACAATGCTGCCCAAACATTTAAAGAACAGCGTTGTTTTACCTTACTTCACCATAAATTAAAAGAATATCCATCAATTGCGAATTGTTACACACGTAAACCATTTTTGACACTTGAAAAACTAATGTAATCGGATATTTGAAATCGCCTGGCTACACTGCAGTAGCCCAGCGATGTAAAAATTGAAAATATTACTTCACAATTTTTTTTTCTCAGAAACTATAAGGATTTTACAATTTTTTTATGATATTGACTCCATTTTCATGACTCATCTATTCCCAAATTCTGTATAACAGACGTGTTATGGCAACTTTAATATTCAGTTATAAAATTTTAAATCATCTTGTACATGATTCCATCTTGTTAGCGTTATTTCTAGTCAATGTTCCTATCAGAATTACACGTTTCTGTGAATTAATTAATATACCAGCTCATCAAGACCCGCTAGGTCAATGTTTTGTGTGACGAATTAGGTCTCAGAAGAGAATAGCATTGATTTTTTTTTGGGAAATACTCGTTTGTTTTAAAAAGAATGTAAACATGTTTGATATTCAGTAATTTCAATTATTAAGAGCCTTTTAGGCGGTCAGATCCGTTCTCAGTTCAGCTTTAGTTTCCGTTCTCTGTAGCCTGTAGTTGCGAAAAGTTGAATTGTGATGGTTTGTATCCTGCTCCACTTCTTTCAATGATTTTTTTAAATTTTTTGTTATAAGTTGAGTGTAGGCTTTTAACTTTGGATTTTATGATCCCTTTTGTAGCCTTTTCATCGTACTTCTGGTATTTCTTTAATAGAGAGTGTAGGCAGCTTTCCTAATATTCGCATTGTGATAGGGTGCGTCTGTTTTATTGAAAAACACGGTGAACTTTTATAAATATCGATGAATTCACCAAAATCCTGATCCGTGAACATAGTGACAGACTAAAACGCGTACCGTACAAGAGTTTCAAGAAAACTGACATGAGCGAACGAATTGAGGCATGACATCCTTGTTTACACATAGGAATTCAAAAAAATGAAATGAAACAAATAGGTCTATCCATCCCGTCAGTTCTCAGTCTCCGTTTCCGTTATCCATTCATTTTTACACATAGGAAAAACTGACAGTTTGACGGAAACTGAACTGACGACTGATACGACCGTTTAAAAGCACTATTATACCTAATACGATTTCCTGTGTTGACTTCTTTGCCTCTTTCTTCTTATTAATAGTTAAATGTATACCTATATTAGAAAAATCTAAATATTGTATTTGACATGTATTTCATTCATTAGATCAAAATTTGTTATTATTGGATATTTTCTCCATGTAATTAGATAATTTGTCTGTTTAGAAATAAATAAATAAATATTACCTTTGACGATTTTGATTATTACCAATCAACTTGTTCTACTGAAATGGATAAGATAATAGGTACACGAAAATATGTAATATACTTACCTACTTATACAGAGTGATTCAGAACTTATCTAAAAAAAATAAGAATAGATGCGTCGTCAAAAATGGAGTCAATATCTTAAAAAGAGTGACCGCAAAATCCGGCCGTTTTTGCGTAGTGTGTAGCAAGAACGGGGAAGGTTGAACAGAGGTCTCCGTGGGCTTAAATTGATCGTCATGAAAAATCTAGGTGAGCATAATTCGATTTTTCCAATATTTGCCCGACTTACCCCTAGTTAAGCCACCCTTGAAGTCGGGGAAAACTGGTCAGAATTTCGCAAAAGATCGAATTATGGAGCCCGTCTTTCGTATCATTTGTCGGGTAGTGGGGGAAACAAAGTACTTCATGAAGTGGATATCATTCCCCGTCTGCTATCGGCAATAGGGGTGGTTTTACCCCCACGCGGGGGGTGTTTTTTACCTTGAGCATTTTTGGAAGAACATCCTTGATCTCTTTCTTGCCATTCACGTTCCCACAAATTTTTACCAAGAATTGATCGACCATTTTCCACGCTTTAAGTAGGGGTAAGTCGGACAAACATTGGAAAAATCGAATTATGCTCACCTAGATTTTTCATGACGATCAATTTAAGCCCACGGAGACCTCTGGACGACCTTCCCCGTTCTTGCTACACACTACGTAAAAACGGGCAAAAAAATGGGTTTTTTTGCGGTTACTCTTTTGTTTGTAAAATCTTTATAGTTTCCGAGTAAAAAATTATTGAAGTTATAGTATCTTCAATCTTTACATCGCTGGACTGTTGTAGTCTCTAGCCAGGCGATTCCGAATATTGAAATCCCATTACTTTTTGTACGTATTAACATTTTTGTCATGCAAGTCTTCACATTAATTTTTCAAGTATCAACAAAGTGTATAACAACTCGGAGTTGGTCGATATCGTTTTAATTTATGGCGATGTGAAAATGCTTTGGCAGAAAGATTTCCCGGTAAATATGTGCCAAATGGAGCTACTTTTACCGCAGTGGCAATGAGTGCATGTGCAAGGTAGCGTGAGGGAAATTCGAAATCGAATCGTGGAAGAGATGGAGGTCCAGGACGTGCACGGCATATTGCAGCAGTGTGGCGCATCATATACGGGGCTCAATTATATACAGCGTGTCCAAGCATTAATACCAAGGAATTAGACGAGGAGGACCGGTACCATGGCCGCCATGATCTCCTGACTTTAAATCAGTTGGACTACTTTTTGTGGGAATATTTAAAAAATGAAGTGTATCACTCCAAAGTGAACACTATTGATGATTTACGCAAACGTATCATGGTTGCTGTCAATAACACGAGTTCAAAACGGATAAGAAGCAGAAACATTTGTGTTAATATGTAGAAATTGGGTAAGACGGACCCAAAAATTTGTTGTAACATCAGGTATGTCAAACTATTAATAATTAATAACAATAGCGGCAGAGCAGTTGAATTTGCTGTATAAAATAGGTGTTATTCTTGAGAATTTCTTTCTATTTTTTGTCCGGTCGCCGATTCCATGCTTTGCCGCCTTATCAGGTTTTTCAGTGGACCAGTTTCCAGCGCCGTGCAGAAGTGTATTTTTAAATTAATTTCGAATTAACCTTTTTGATTTTTTTTACAAAACTGTATTTGTAAGAGTCCCCTGTACATTTAGAATCACCCTGTATTGAGTCATCAACTGAGTTGAATTTGCAGGAAGTTTCTTTTTTATTTTGGATACAAATTAGGGTTAGATTTTCAATTGGAACACAAAATCTTTCCTTTTGGTAGACCATTTGGAAAAAGAGCATTCAGAAGAGAAAACCTTATCTTATTTGGGAATGGTTCCGTATTAAAATAAAAATACGACAATGAGAAACTTAGCGAAAAAAATGTTTTCTCTACCTGGTGACTTGAGCAATTGTCTGGAATTTAAGGCTGGGTGTCAAGTTATTTATAAAATGCACAAACAGAAAGGTCAACTACTTGAGTGGCTTTAGTTATTAGTCATCATCCAGGTATTTATTAATTCCCAAAAATTCTTTAGTGTGAATGTTTTTTCAATAAGATTTAGTAACTCAAAATATCATAAATTGGATATTTGAATCTTTTGTTAAATAATTTTTTCTAAAGTTTATGATTAAAGAAAATAATACTGATAGTAAAATTATATTTCTTGAAATTAGAATTATTTCCTAAGTTTCTTATACAGAAATATTTAAAATGTTTTAGGGGTACCAAAACTTATCGACTAAAAGTAACGTAACATGTACATGCTTTTACAACAATAATGACACTCCCTCAAAGCAGTTTTTGAACTTCTGGAGGTTCTGAGTACAAATTTCATTAAATCTCTATTGGCTAGTGAAACAAGTACTAATACAGGGCTCGGAACGCAGTTACTTTTTAGTAAAAAGTTACTTTTTTATAAAAAAAGTCCCTAAAAGTTACATTTTTGCACATTTTGTTACTAAAGTTACTTTTTCTCAGATTGTCGACGATACCAGAAGCGAATAGACCGTATTTGAGCGTCGATTTGTGTATCGTGCATTGGTATGATTGAATCGCGATTAGGAATATTATTGGGTAAATGCAATTGGGTTCATACTAATTTCATTGGACAATCTTTTGTTATATTTTTACTCCGTGATAATCTTATTTTGTGGTCTGTCTAGTAGTCTATCTTTTCTGTTCTGTGCTCAATGCGGTCAACTGGCAAACGTGAACGTTACAAATATGAATTATCACATCTCACATCACAACAAATTTACTTATAACAGGGTTCCTTTTTAAATTCATGTTATATTCTCTGACTTTTCCAGGTTTTTCCTGACAGATTATAAAAAAAATAACTCAAAATATTGTAACAAAATAACTATTCTTTGGCACGAATACGTAGTATTTGGATTTGGAACATATTGTAAAATAGATGTAAAACCGAAGTAAATTTAAACAAAATATTTGTCAATTTCAATTAATTTTAAAATTCCCTGACTGTTGTGAATATATTAAAACATTCCCTGAGTTTTACGCCATATTTTTAAATTCCCTGACCATTCCCTGACTTTATTACGCTTAAAACGAATTCCCTGACTTTTCCAGGTTTTTAAGGTTTTCCAGGTGAGAGGGAACCCTGTATAATAGAGAGTTTAAGTCGATTGTCGATTATGATACGTAAATCGTAGAACGTGTAATTTTCACGTTTACGTATAGTAAGATCACTGAAATGTACGATATGGAATGCGTTTAGTCCATTTGCGCATCCAAATAAAGGTACCAAACCTAGGAGCAGACAAAAGGAGGCACATGAAACTCAGCAAAGACATACTTCATTGGTTATGTATGTGGGTGCGAGAGAGACAACCATCTGCACGTACGATATGAATTGTGTTCTTAATTTCCCATTATTTTGTTTGTAAACACGTCATTGGCGTACAGTGTGGTTTCATCTTATATTTAGTTAGTGTTATTCTTTGTGTATTTTTGTGGGTGTTATTGTTGGAATATGTCATGTTTTATAAGGGACTGTAAAATTAACCAGCATATAGCACGAAATAATTCTCCATATCCAGAATTCAATTTCATTTCAATTCACAAACAGCTAAGCCCCTACTGCTCCGCCATTGCTAGAGGCACAAAACAAAATATGACGCTGATCATAAATAATCCATTCGCGCAGCTTTTAGCGCATTCCAGTCATCAACATATAAAATTACATTTCAGTGAGTAAGATTCGTGTTTCAAAAATGAGTATAAGTATGGTAAGTTATCACGGAATCATATTATTCAGAAACGATGATTATTACTTTAATCTACAAGATTGCTCTTTCTGTTCGATTAGTCTTTTATCAATATGTTCTGTGGAGTCGGAAGTTTTCGGCCACCTCTTCGGCACGTATACGTCTCTGTTTACGTTACGCAAAGACCCGTGAGCCCAAGGATTGTAGTATCCCTCCTTGCCGTGAGCCCACGTACATCCGTATAACGTCAACGTGGAAAATTCTAATTTGAGCATGTGCGACGGTCAAATTCTACGTACACATTCAGGTATCGGACACTACTTAAACTCTCTAATAAGAAGGCATATTTGGCAAAAGGCTTTTGAAACATCCCAGTAAGTAGTTTAAAAGATAAAATTGACAAGAATTGAAAAACACATACGGAGCAAATGAGCCAAAGAAAAAGAAAATTTAAGTTAAATCGATTCATATTTTATGTTTTGTTAAAAAGAAAAATGTTATTACATTATTACAAAAATCTATTAATAGTAGATATTTATTATTTTGTTATGCTTTGTAAAAATATAGAAATAAATTTTTATTTGAAATATATTTTTTTATAGAATTGTTAGTATTTATGTAAATTATAAAAACACATTCAGTTTCAGTTGAATTATTTTTTAAGCTTGAAGTAATGACATCCATACCTACGGAATGTGTTACATTAATACGTTTTTAGAAAGCTAGTGACCGTTTCTTATTACTTTAATTGCGATTCCTAAGGTTGCATTTTGTATACTTTTTCTGCAGATTAGAGTTGCTTTTTTACTTTTTATTTTAAGAAATCTGTTCCGAGCCCTGCTAATATTAAAAGTTGAAGGTAGGTTTCATACCAAATACGTCAGCAGTTCAAAAGAAATCGCAAAATTCATTTTAAAAAGTGTCATTATGATTGCAAACGATTGTACCTAGTTTGTAGTTGATTGACAAATTGAAGAAAACAATACTAATACAGTTGGTCAGATAATAACGTTTGATATCATGAAATTAGACTTCTTCTCTAAGTTTTTTATACAGAAATATTTAAAATGGTTCAAAGGTACCAAAACTTATTGACCAAAAGCAACGTAATATGTACATAGTTTGTAGTTGTTAAAAAAAGAGAAGCATTGCCATATTACATATAAATTTCATTAAAATATCCGATGCTAACATCTTTTAAATTTGTAATATTTCAAATGATCAAAATAGATATGTCATCAGTATTCAAACGTAGAAGTACAGTTTGCGAAATTCGACGTTTCTAATAGGTCAGTGACTTAAGTAAAACTTAATTACATCGCTATTGTTTCTATTTGTTACTGAGTATCTTCTAAATAACAATTATTTGTAATCAATACTTGACGTGGACAATAGATAGTCAATTTAGAAAGTGTACTTTCTTCCGAATACAGTTATAATTATTTCAATTGAATTATGAGAGTAATATACTTCATTGAACCGTGGCTATGAACATGGGAATTGCATTGACTTTTAATTACTACTTTTTTTATCTTAACCGCTTTGTTGAAATTAACTACTTACCAGCTTACTTAGGTTAAGACAGACTTTTTAAGACACTTTTAAGACACTGCCGTATTAAACCTTTACTAAATCTAAATATATTTTTTTAAATTCTTCATCAGGCAAATCAAATGGATTATTTAAATTTTTTATCTTTCTTCGTTGGATGTTTTGATGTAAATTTTACAATTTACTTTCGATGTGTATTTATAAAACCGCGAATTAAATGTAAATTTAATAAGCCGTTCATTTTCACAATTCAAATCACACGCGTTAAACTATAGCGACACCTAATTTCTTGTCTTTAAGAAACTCTTAAAATTCTAATTGATAACGTGTAAGAAATAACATCGTCGTTATTTCTTAACAGTTACAGGAGGATAGATACTACATAAGGTAATGAAGGTAAGGTGATGAAATATAACATTTGACCTTGAAATAATGTAAATGTTATTATGACCAAAATGAGATACATACTTGGGCTGATTATTTGTAATTTGGAAAATACTACTCTTTATTTTGCTTCCTTCTTGAATGAAGTATTATATTTAAAAAACATAACAAATTCTAACATTTGTAAGCGTTTTATGAGAAACTGAAGAAGAGAAAAACAGATAAATTAATTCAAGTCGAAACGTTCCTCAACAATTTTCCCTAAGTCCTGCTGGAAATTCCTTTGTTTCAATTTATTTTCTGGCCCTTCTCGCTTCAAGGCTTATTTAGAGGAATTTATAGCGAAATTTTCCGATTTGAGCCGAGTGTGGAGCCGAGCATCAAATAATAGACAATAAAGCATCATTTCATTCAGCCCAAGTATTTATCCCATTTTGGTCATAATAACATTTACGTTATTTCAAGGTTAAATGTTATCACCTTAAATTTTTGTAATATGTATCACCCTGTAACTGTTAAGAAATAACAGCGATGCTATTTCTAACACGTTATGTAAAATTTTTACATTTTAAAGTTTTTTTAGAGACAAGGAATTTGGCGACGCTGTAGTTTAATTTATGTTATTAACTCGTTTGATTTAGCTAGTATATAATGTATTATTTGATTTATGAAAATGGACGGCTTATTAAGTTTACATTTAATTCATGGTTTTATAAATGCACATCGAAGGTAAGTTGTAATATTTGAAGGAGGATAAAAGATTTAAGTAATCCATTCGATTTGCCTAATGAAAAATTAATAAAATATATTTAGATTTAGTAAAAGCAATACGGCAATTTATTAACGAATTAAGACCATTTTTGAGAGTTCCTCAGAGGCAAAAAGTACTCCGGCAGAACTCAAAGTAAAATTACTGCTTTCTAATTTTATTTTTTGATAGGTAGATTGGTTTTAGTATTTGTAACATTATTATTTTTAACATAAGGTAGTTACCAGATATGTATTGGTAATAATTTTAGTTTAGGGCTGTCAAAAATCAGTTAGTACACAAACTCAGCAAACAAGGAACCACATAAAAACTGAGTAAACTGTATCAAGAACAGTTTAGTTTAAACAGCTCTAGTTTTATCTTAATTAAATTAATTATCGTATTTATATCATATTAAAATAAAAAAACACTAATCGAATTGTCAACAGTCATTTAAGCAGGGAATACACAAGCCTGTTATCTGCATAACAGCATTCAAAGAACTTGCAAAAAGCAGCTACTGACATGTGTACCTCAATAAATTGCCCTATTGAACCTTTGCACCAATGGTTACTGCAGCGCCAGTAAAATAAAATTTCAAGTGTAAACCTCTACTAGCATGCCATTTTTTTAAGTTCACTAATAAAAATATCACGCCAGTAGAGGTTTACACACGCAATTTTATTTTACTGGCGCGCCACTAATTATTGGCGCCACTACATCCATGCATTTGTTTTACTGGCATGAAAATTCAACTGGCGTAAATACTGGCATCAACAAATCATTTCATATGTAAACGCACTTTTAAACTATAGCGACATCTAATTCCTTGTCTTTAAAAAACAGTTGAAATTCTAGATATTGTGTAAGAAATAACATCGCCGTTAGGCTGAATGTTTGTTATTTATTGAAATTGATGTATATGTTATTTAATACTTATAATAATCATCTAAAATACTCGTACTTACGATATTTAATTCTGCATCATAATTGTATTCATTGTCTTCTTCTAAGGAATAGAGAGGAGCGTGGTGGTTCACAGCTGGTTCAAAAGCTGAATGATAATCATAACTGAGAATATTCATCCAATCCAAATATCTAAAAAAATTATATATATTAAATGAATAAACAGTTTTGAAGGTAATAATATTTAAACTTACTTCATTAGTTTTGGCACGTCGTATCCTTTATTAATATATTCTATACCTGCTGGTACAGCCATTGTTAGAAGAAGTCTTGGTCTTCCAGTCTTTTCGGATTCTCTTTCGAATTCTTCTCGTAATTCCTGAAACAAGAACAAATTTATATACATTGTATCAATAACGTACATATATTTGTTATGTTTATAGAGCAGTATTTTTTTATATCCGTTGACATATTCTCGTGTGCAAGAAAGAATTCAATTTCACGTCATAATTAGAACAGTATGTATGCAAATCAGAAACTTTGGGAGAAAATATAAAAAAATTTGACATATTCGGATCAAAATTGGTCTCTCAGTAGTTCACAGAATAAAACTAGGACATTTTAAAATCCTGGGTGGGATATTTTTCAGATCATTTAATATAACAATGGTAAGTATTGCGTGTATTAAAATTATTGCTTTGCTTGATTTGTGCAAATTTATGCTTCTTTTAAAGGTTAAAGTCGCTGTTCTTAAGAACACGTGCTATAGCCTTGTGTTCTGACATGTGATTTTTATGAAATATCTTTCATAGTTAATATTCAGAATAGAAGAAAGGTTTGTTACCAAACATCTCCATTCAGAGCATACATGACTGCATTGATAGGAAATGTAGGAAAACTGATTTGAATTAACAACTTGAATAACTTTGCCTACAATATATCGAGGTATATTCACATTATTTATTACAATTTAAATATATAATTTTATTTATTCATTTAGGTAGATACTGATGAAACCATACCAGAATCAATTTTACTTAGTCTATTCATATAGGCAAATAACTACTATGGCGGAGATTTTTATCAACCACTTTCTATCTTTTTGAATACAAACCAGAATAAATTTTAGGTGAAAGGAGAAGTACTAGGATTATTATAGTCAGTCTGTATTTTTTGCAATTTCATATTACTTTAACCACAACTTCTCTTGTATTATGTCTAATAAATTCAATGATTTCGTAAATTCTAAATCTTAAGGTGTTATATACATAATCTGGGAATATCATGCTGCTTTAATAAGAGTGGTTATTATTCAGATGTATAAAAACCCAAAGATAAATGTGGATAAAACATTGGTTAAAAAATTTGATAAGTGTATTCTCATATGCATAATAAACGAATACAACTACATCCTCATGATTAGAAATTATCTATGTAACGAGGAAAACTCATATACGAAATTATTTAAACATGTTTCTCTATTACTTCAAAAGGAAAATATTGCATCTACTGTCTTTAATTTTTCCACATCAATATATTGTAGGCAGTTAACTTCAAATATTTGGAAAGATCATGTCCTCATATCATTAATTTTTTAGAAAAATAAGTATCTCCGTGTCAGAAGCTACGGAATATGTTAATTAAGGTCTATTTACACACAACAGTGCCGTGTCAGTTCCGTATCAGTATCAGTGAAACCTAAAAAATTGTTGCTTAGATTTTAAATGGGCGTATTTATACACATCAGTCACAGTGCCGTATCAGTGCTGTCAGTGCTGCTTCAGTGTCCATTCAGTGGCTTTTGAATACACCGGCGACGATATTTTTGTAATTCTACTGACGAACTGACCAGATATTTTTATTACTTAGAATGGACGAAAAGCTTATCGAGCTAG
The DNA here is from genome assembly GCA_037114965.1 of Monochamus alternatus. Lineage (NCBI taxonomy): Eukaryota > Metazoa > Arthropoda > Insecta > Coleoptera > Cerambycidae > Monochamus > Monochamus alternatus. Next base: position 112,240,901 of record CM073426.1, on the reverse strand, counting down.
TACGAAATTTTGGTCAACTGCATGATAAATATATTCAGATCACTTTATTTGATCGTCTACTAACTCCTTTTTAGGGACTACGGACGGATATGTGTAAACTGGCATCAGTGATCGACCACAAATAACACTGATACTGAACTGACACTGAACTGATACGTCACTGATGTGTGTAAATGGACCTTTAGACTGATTCCCGTCGTTTTAAGTCTCGGTCTGCCCCCACTCCTCGCACATATATGGTTCGACTTGCATGCGAGAAGGCAAATCTCCAGGCAAAATTTTAAATACTGGTAGATTTTCGGGAGACCGAGAGCTCAAGCTAGGTTGTCCGGCCAATACAACCACTAACGTTACTGTGTACCGGAAGGTCAGCTAACCGGAAGGCCTACCTTTTGGTAAACCTCATCGTATATACTCACCAATATGCAGTCGACATAAGAGCCACTTGGTCTTGTTAAATCCTATTCTTTTTTTTTATGAACAAAAATAGAGATATTATGTAGTTGGTTGCGAAAATTTAAAATATGCCACGTGAGCGGAGCCTATTGGCTTATACCAAATGTCTCAATATTAAAAAAGATACAGGGTGTAAAAGTGAAAACTTTCAAATTGATTTTTCTTAATAATTCAAACAGTTTTAGAGATTTTTGTCTGAAATATTTATTGCATTTCTTTATAACACAGATGAATTTCGAACCATTTTTTAAGCAAAAAAAGGTATACTTGTTTCATTTCGATAAATTGCCCCGTTTTCGAGATATTCGAATTTCAATCTTTCAATGCACGTTACTTTATGATAACAATCAACAATGTTTATTAAAACTAACCCAAGTAAACTTTTAAACTATTGCTATTACGAATACATTAAATATTTTGCCTTTAAATGGCAGGAAACGTCAGAAGATGTCAAAAAACTACATTGCAGTTGCTTTTATGTTAAAAAAAAAATAAAAAAGCCACATATAATAGATTTGCAAATTCTGAAATGCGAGACATGATTTGTGTATATGCTCAAGTAAATTACAATAGCCATGCTAAAATTAGAATATATTTTCAACTGTACCCAAATCGCCGACAGCCAGATCGTAACTTTTTATCAGATTGGGTGAAACGGGAGAATTTCGTCCGAAGTCAAGGATTGGTCGTCCAAAAATGGTGACTGTAGTTGGTAATCCTGAAATAAACACAACGCGCTTGCGTGCAGCAACAGAGGTAAATAAAACAACAAGTTCTCCTTGACGAAAGACTTTATCCATATCATTTTATCTCTGTCCTGAATTTGTTGACCTACCTGCAAGAATAAACTTTTGCAAATTTTTATTACAAAAACAAGGTAATAAACCTGCATTCCTAAATAAGATATTGTTTACAGACGATGCCACCTCTACGAGACGTGGAGTATTCAACTGGAGCAATAACCACACTTGGGAAAATTCTCATTTAAGGAAACAAACACATTTCCGTCATGAATTTTCCATAAATATTTGGTGTTGCATTGTTGATGATTTTATAGCTGGACCGTATGAATTTCCCGCCTTAATGATAGCTGGTATTTGAAATTTCTGCAAAATAATTTGACAGGCTTGTTAGGAGACTAGCAGTTACGCAAAATATGTAGTATATGCACGATGGTGCACTTGCCCACTTCCCCCTACTGGTTAGAAGCTTTTTGAAAGAACATTTTCCACATATGGATAGGTCATGGCAGCGAATTTTCTTGGCCACTTCGTAGCCCCGACCTTAATCCCTTAGATTTCTTCTTTTGGGGTCATTTGAAAGATTTAATTTATAAAGAAGAAATTTTATCCGGCGAAGACCTTCAAAAGATTTATGATGGTGTTAACGTAAGAAAATGTATTCATGTTAATGGTGGACATTTTGCTCAGTTATTAATATAATAATAATGTAAATTTGGTGTTCATTATTAGACTATTTATTTATTTATTTTTATTGTAGTTAGTTTTAATGAATATTGTTGACTATTATCATAAAGTCAACGTGCATTGACAGATTGAATCGAAGAAGATAGAAATGAAATAGGTATACCTTTTTTGGTTAAAATGATTAAGGATTTATCTGTGTTGTAATTCAATGCAATAAACATACTTACAAAAAAGTGCAATTCGATTATATCGGCAAAATACACTGTAAACAACGCCCTGTATGTGGTATATTGAAAGAGCTTACGATATGATATGCCTCTCAAAAAACCTCCTTATATCGAAATTCATAGAAAAGCCTCTGAAACTTGAAATATTGAGAAAAATCAATTTGAAAATGTTTACTTTTACACTCTGTATCTTTTTTGACATTCGGACTAAGACAATATGGCTTACACAGTATATTTTAATATTTAGAATCTACAGTTAGTCTATGGTGTATTCATTACAAACCACCTTGTATAATACATGCGGTTAATGCGTTAAAAAAATACGAATACTTCGTTTTTAAATGTTCTCATTACCGTCATCAGGTCGTTGGATACAGAGTAGCAAAGGTGTGGTCAGGTAAACCAAAATTAATTATAACATGTTCTCCACCGTGACTATTTTATAAACACGACCTTCAATAATTATCTTTTGTTGGTTACTAATTCATTCAGGTTTCTAGTACAACACGTTTGACTGAATGCCCAACATTCATAATTAATTACTATTTATTTTCAGTAAATCAATGTTTATATATGTTTATACCTACTTAAATATAGGGTTCCATTTTATTCTACTCGACAAAAAAAAGGGAGCACCTAGAAATAATTATCATGCTCAATTAACTAATAAACCTTTTTATATAATCAGAACAAGTCTTTATTCTAGGAGACTTGCTATTACTCATCTATTCTCTAGCTTAAATTAGTAATGCCTTGCATGCCAACGCGATTCTGTGGATGTTCCCTTCTAGAATTTTTCCAAAACCTTGACAAAGTATTTAAATGCAGCTTTTTCTTAAAAATTGACATTGTTTATTTATGTTGAATGAGATTATTCGTTTCAAAGTACGGTCTGGTGTTCCGTAAGGCATTGTTATTGGGCCACTTTTGTACAACATATTGCAATAATGGTACGTGTGAGATATAAGTGGTCTGCTTACCTCCTGCTCGACCTAAGCGGCTCGACATACAGGAATTCACCTACATTGCAGCAGATACTTAACGCTGACCTCTCGCCCTGGGCGACGAGCCATTCAATCTGTAAATGATACTGCAGGAAACAACTACTCCGCGGACTAATGCCCCGACCGGCATAGAATTAAGTAAGTAAGCAGACCACTTATATCTCACTTTTGCACTCAGTTTATATGTGAATATGAAGGAACAACCAGTTCAATTGTCGGTCATATCACCTATGGCTTACTAATGAGGGCTAACAAGCCCGAAACCTGTCTATGTCTGGTGGTGTGTCCGACAAGGGTTCTTGACTGTTCACTCAGATACTGCAGGAGTAATTCAATGCCGTTCGAAGTATTAGTCCGCGGAGTAGTTGTTTCATGCAGTATCATTTACACAGTAATGGTAGGCCCTCAAAACAGGTTTTCACCTATTGGAACTTCTGAATAGAAAGTTCATTAAATTTATATTGGTGAGTTGAAAGAACTAATGTTAAAAGTTGAAAGTAGATTTTATTACAAATACGTCAGCAGATCAAAACAAATCGCCAAAGTGGAAAACCTAAAAATCATTGTTAAATGTCACAAGTACAGCTTGCGGTAGTTGGTTGTAATTTTTTTCCTGTACTGAACCGCCTAACGATGTAGTTCCAACTTGCACATAATATGCTATAATTTCTCTTATTCGTCTCTGCTCTGTAGTTTGATAATAAAATATTCTCACCTCTACTAGCTGGGCGTAATTATCTCTATCTCTAGGCTTTCCACCGTCCCTAAATGTGGGATATTCCCAGTCCAAATCCAAACCGTCAAAATGATTTTGCCTCAAAAACTTAATGGTATTTTTAACTAGTTCCTTTCTCCTTTCTGAGTTAGCCACCATAGGCGAAAACCTCGATGAACCCTCGTTCCATCCTCCAATAGCTAACATTGTTTTTAAGTTTTTGTTGTAGGTTTTTAATCCTGTGAATTTTGCGTACCCTCCTGTAACAAATAAAAACCAATGAAAGATAAATTATAGCTATAACAGACTAGATAAAATCGCGTCCTGAATATTGGGAGTATATTTTATTATGAAGATATGTCTTTTATTTTATTCATAACCATGATACAAATTTTTAATTTTTACTACATTCCGCATAAGAACCGGCACATAACAGGTGTATGTAGGAAGTCCCGGAATGTTACAATTTAACCAAACATACCTTTATACAAAGTTGCTCACAGGCGGAGTTACGGGCGTTCAAAGTGGGGCCAAATATTTCGAAAAAAATTAATATCTGAATTACTTTAACTTGGAATAAATTTGGTTTATTATTGGTTTCATATGACTATGAGCTCAATTAAATTGAAACGCTACGTTGAGGATGAGTCACCCCTAAAATTATACTAACCTTCTTCCATTGATCGAATTTAAAATGAATGATAATATGCCACACAGAGTTTAATTTACAACACTTTTTTAACTATTGTTAAATTCTAAAATACTTTTAAGGGTTTCATGAAAAAATGCATTAATTATATAATAATAATAATATCTCTACCCCTCATTCTAATGAGGAGGATTAGCCAAGAAGTCAAGACTTGTGCGGGAGGGAGCTGGCATATTATTATTAAGCAGGCCGCTCAAGAACGACTTACGTTGGTAGGCCCTAATCACCATTCAGTACAGGAATGAGGTAAACCTGATAAACCTCATTAATTAGGGAAGTAGTCAAATGTCGACCGGTATCAATCTCTCACACTGACCCAAGCTAACATTGATCCACTGTACCATACCCGCAATCCTCTCCACGAATATAGCTGATATACGGTCTACCGGCTGCGGGGCTCGAACCCACAACGGTATAGTCACATCGATTCAAGTACTGACGCCTTAAACCGCGCGACCACTGACCGATCAAAACAAGATTTTAATAGTGTTTATTAGAAAAAATCAAAAAATCAGTAGTACGCTTTGCCTTTAATATTTGACAGTAATAAAATTGCGTTATTTCTGTTACTGTTTGTTACTGAAAATGCCTGGAAAATTCACATTCAGCGAACAAGTCGACATGTTACTTGTGCGAGGCTTATGTGTGAAAGAATATCGTATGACATTTCCAAATCGAGTGAGTCCCCATTTTCTAATGTTGAAAAACGATCCTGAGAGACAAGACAATTTTTAAATAATATCCGAGAACGTCCTAGTACAATAAGTGTAGTGTGTAATAACGTGAAGAAAATATTTTGCAAACAAACAGTTAAAGATGAATCGCAAATAAATCCTAAAAGTTTATCTCAAGAAACTGGATTATCAAGAACTTCTGTCACCGAATGCTTAAACGTAATCTAGTACATCAATATCACATTTCAAAAGTGCAAGAGCTGTTGCCTCAAGATTTGAATCGATGAGTGATCTTTTGCTAGTTTGCATCAGGACATTAATTTTCACAAGAAAATTATTTTCACTGTTGAGGCTTGTTTAACTCGTAGAGGAATTACAAATGTTCACAAATTTCATGAATACCTATTCCCATGTAAACCCCTATGCAATAACTCCTAGACATTTTCAACGTGAGTTTAAGCCTTGACTATATACACTAAGACTAGTCAATCTAATGGGAGACCTTGTTGGCCTGAATGGGAAACCAACTCTCGCGTAATGGGAAGCGAACTCAAAAAGAACGTTTACGCTAGGGCTATTTGCTAATAGATGGCGCAATATTAGGTACTAAAATGACATGAATTTGGATATATAATTTTGAAAGCTCCTCCCATCGAAGATGATTGGTTCATACATATTATGTTATGTACAATCATTTGCAATAATATTGACACTCTTTAAATTCAATTTTGTTATTTCTTTTGAACTGCTGACGTATTTGTAATGAAATCTACTTTCAACTTTTAACATTAGTAATTAGTTGTTTCACTTACCAATATAAATTTAATGAGTTTCTACTTAGAACTTCGAGGAGTTCAAAAACTGTTTTGAGAGAGTGTCATTGTTATTTCAAAAGCTTGTATGTACTTAAAATTCATAACTTTAATGACATTCGATAGGATTACTGTTTATTTTATTATTAAGTGAATGTGTTAGTCATGAGGAAGCAGGCAGAAAATAAATGTTAATTTTTAAAATGTAATAAAACTAGATGAATCTTTCCAGGAATAAAACTTTTCCGCGCAAGGCGAAAATCGACTATAATGATAGATTTTGAATTCTGATAAGTAATTATAGTAATTTCATCACGATTTTTAATAAAAAAAAATACAGAAGTGCAGTTATCCAGTTCATATTCACTTTCGCGTATCAATGAAAGTCAAAGCTTAAAATATATTAACCGCCATATAACACTTTTATCATACTCCTCCAGCTTTGGCAAATTCAAGTGAAGAAGTCATTCAATACGTGTCGATAAAAATATACAGGGTGGGCCATTAATAAGGGGACATAGAAGAGGAGTAACATCATTGGGAGGAAATATGAAGATGTAGCTAAATATATCTTCGTAAAATATTTCTGTAGAAAAAGATACAAGGTGTCAAAGTTGAAATATTTTTATTTGTGTTCTCTTTTTTTGTATTAACGCAAGTATCTCTCAACTGATTGAAATTTAATTAAAAAAAATTAGTAGGTATCAATGAGTCGTTTACTTTTTTTAAATGTCCAGAGGAACTTTGGAAAAAAACTCATATTTGAAAAAAAAATTGTCTACATATTTACTTTTATGGACAAAAAAACAGAGCAGTAAAAACAACTTAGCCCTTGAGCAAACTCTCTCTACTTCTACATGTCTTAATTAATTAAACTAATTATTACAGCTAATTACAGAAAATTTTCCATATGGCAATTTTCTAATGCTCCTCACGATTTCCTCACGTCGAAAAATACATTTGGTTGTTTTAGATCAGTTTTCTGGAAAATGGTAGGAATTTCGTTAACAAAAAATAAGATAGAAATTGTCATCATTTGGCAATGGTCTATCTGTTTTAATAGGTACCTACTACATAAATTATGATCGCTTTTCTTAAAATATGTTTCCCTGCCAAATTTGATGACAATCGGTTGAGCGATCCTAGTTATTAAAAAAAACATATTTTGCTCCAAAACTGTCATTCCTACTCTGGCACATCATTAATGGTTCACCTTATATAATACTTAAAATAATAAATTTTGAAACACATTCTTTTCTGATGAGGCCTGTAAAGTTCACAAATTATTTTTACTAAAAATATTAGCGCATGTAAATTTATTTAAATTTGCATGCGCAAATGTTAAATTATTTGAATTTTTAAATTTAAATTAATTTAAAAATCCAATTTTAATTTAAAAATTACTCTTCAAAAAGACTACAAAATAATATTTATTTCACACCATCAAAAAATTATACTTAAATCAAACATTGAAAAAAGATACTTGGTGTTTTAGAATTTTTACTAATGAATTTTTCGCAAAATAATAATGCATCTTATGCAGTAAGAGAAACCCACACGATAATCTTCAGTTCTATATGTCGGTATGTCGAATTCATTTGAATTATGTTAATATGTTAAAGGAAATAAAACAGAAAATGTAAATTTTGGCATATCGCTGAAAACTCTTTTAACAATCTGTTTTTTTTTAAATTAATTTACAGTTCATATTCTTACTTCTCTAACGCAATAAAATAAACTGTTTATGTTTCAAACTTTATGATCTGTGGTTTGAATATAAATATATTGCCACAATCGTATTATTTAGGCAGGTATATGAAAAAGGGTCACGCGGCCACGCCCTCGAAACGCCTTCGCAGTTTTTTGAAGATTAAAATAGTAGCGCTTTATTTCCTTCGTTTGAATAAATGAGTATTATTATACAGTACGACATCTAACAGGAATTATGATAACTATTTAGGTCTTTATTAAGGATTGACTCTCTTGGTGTAAATACTCAAGGGTTTAAGATAAATTTTAGGGTCGGTATTATTGTTATTTCATTGGACCAGTTATTTTACCAAATCGATTAAATGGCGAAAGTTATTTGGAATTTTTGCAAAATATTCTCCCTGATTTAATCACAGATTTACCGTTGCAATTTAGACTAGAGTTTGGTTTATGCATGATGGGACACCGTCTCATTTTAGTGTTACTGTTAGACTTTTGAATTTTAAGTTTTCAAATAAGGACGAAGAAATAATTCTCCTCAAAATTGGCCACCACCATCGTCTGACCTCAACAAATGTGATTATTTTCTTCGGGGAACATTGAATTTGAATGGATTTTGTTTATTCCTCACCAATGGAAGATTTGTGGAATCGTATTACAAATAAATGTAACGTTATATGGAACGATCATCATTTATTAAACAGAGTAAATTTCAATTTTCGTTGAAGAGTAAATTTATGTTTCACAGGTGCCCATTTTGAACAATTTATTTAGTTTTAATTTCGTTGTTTTTATTTTATTTTATAGTTTTATTACTGTCAAATTTTAAAGATAAAGCCTACTACTGACTTTTTGATTTCTTCTAATAAACACTAGTTTTTTTAAAATCTAATAGTAGAAAAGTGCTTCAAATTAAATTCTGCGCGGGATATTATCATTCATTTTAAATTCGAGCAATGGAAAAAAAGTTTGGTATAATTTTAAGGGTGACTCGCCGTCAATGAACACCTTTATGTGTGTTTCAATTTACTTGAATTTGAAGAAGATCAATAATAAACCTAAATCATGTACCAATTGTGGTTATTCCAAGCGTAAGTAATTCAGAAATATTAGTTTTTTCGAAATATTTGGCCCCACTTTGCCTGTCTATGTTCGTAGGTACTGTTTATTATTGCATCAGAACACTTTATTTAGGATGTTATAGTCTCACGACACAATTTTCATGAAACTGTACCTGAATAAGAGCGTTTTAACACGAACTACTTACCGTTAGTGGAAACATTTTAAATGCTACGCAACACACAAGTAAATTTCCTATTCCGTGTTAATGTTTTCCTGTTGAATAACCTCATTCTTTGGAAAATTAAATATTATTTGCAATTTGATATATGAGAGTATAATGTTGTCAATGTGTATTCTCAAAATCAACTTTAAATATAAAAAAAATATACCTACATGTCTTTGATTCTTAAATAAGTATACAAATATGAAATAAGTTCATTTTTTGCTTTTACCTCTTTTAATTTTTTATTGTACCGGATTTTATTTAAACAACGAACCGGCTTAAGCCGGTAACGGACGGCAAGCGATAATATAATATCTTTGCAATGAGATATATTCCTACCGACAAGTAAACCGCATAAATATATATTATAGCTCACCGTCCGTTACCGGCTTTAAAGTGGTCAAGACATCAGAATATTTTTGTTATGTTACGTAGGCATGTACCTGTGGACTTTATTTAAACAAAAAACTGGCTTAAAGTGTCATCGGATGGTCAAAATATCTGAATATTTATTCTAAGGAAGCCTCTACAACTGTGCCACTTTAAAATTCATATTTATACAAGGTATATCAGGTTTAAATACAGAATCGATAGTATGTCGAAAGAAGGTAATTGTTTGCCCTGGCATTTTCTCTTAAGACACTTAGTTTTCGAGATAAAGGGGATTGAACTAAAATTTTTTTAAAAATTTCCATATAACTTTGTTTGGGTTTCGTATTACATATTTTGACCATATTTGAATATGGTTAACTTCTTGGAAAGAGTACAAAATGATGAAAAAACTTGCCCATAATAATCAATCAGATAGGCATAGATATGGAGGTTTAAACCTCCCATTTTCAAAAGAAAATGTACGCCTATGAATATTTAGAAACATTATTCATATTTTTTAATTCTCAACTTACTTGATAAAAAAATGTGTCTTGCGAATTTTTAACAATGGAAGCTTTCTAGAAAAAAACATGAAATCTTTATTAAGTAGTGTTTTAGTTCTAGTAGTGAAGAAAGTAATATTTTAGTTTTCTAACTAAAAATAAAAATGTAGATTTGTTATATTGTGACAAACACTATACCAATTGAACTCGATTTTCTGGAAAGCTAATAACAATTTCAACAATTGACAAGACACATTTTTTATTAAGAAAGTTATGAGGATTGAAAAATATTTCCAAATATCCATAAGTGTACATTTTGTTCTTAAAATAAGGGGTCCAAACCCCCATATCTATGCCTATGTGATTGATAATGGATAAGCTTTTGCATAATTTTATGCTCTTTCCATTAAATTAACAATTCCCAAATTTATATATATATCTCAAATTCTTAGTTTTTGAGATACAGGAGGTTGAATATTGATTTAAAAAAATTAATATTCAACCTCCTGTATCTCAAAAACAAAGAATTTGAGAGAAAATGGTGTGGAGCAAAAAAATTACCTCTTTTAACGTACTACCAGTTCTGAATTTTTTTGTATTTAAACCTAATACATCCTGCATAAGGTGCTTTGATAGTCCATGTTTACCCGGATAGGTGAAACCAATGTTTTAAGTTACCAAAAAAAGTTAATGTTGGAATATATATCATAATAATTTCAAGTTTGTTGGAAATTCAGAGACACTAATAAAGTGCCCTGTCATTATGTATGTAATACAACGCAAATACCTACTATCAGAATGAAAAATTTCAATGTCCTATGTTTGCTTTGATTTTTGCTTAATTTTGAGTCTCGTTAGTAGGGTCTTGTTTATGAGACGAATGTTATCAGAAAAAATGAATTAGTATGCAGTTTCAATATCATACACATAGGAAGAAAAGGTGGAGTGGCCTGCGAGATTTGAATCCTCTAGTATATTTCGCCTAGGGTCATCTTAAAAGTGTTGTCTACAAAAATCGCTCAAAAATATTACATAATTGAAGACCAGAATATTAGTAGAAATACAAAACGTTCACCTAATATGCTTGAAAACGTTATAATTTTTTTTAAAGGTAGGTTAAATCACTGTCTAATGGTTAACGGATATCACTATAAACTTTTACTAAATTAGTTTTCTCACTTAAATTAAATAAATTAAATTTTTCTCAAAAATTTTGTTATGCAACCTAGGTACATAACATTTTATGCCAACAAAAGTAAAAACATCTGACGATTCCAAAATAGACAAAAAACATTGGTTACAATTTAAAAACCTAAAGTTACGTATTCCTGTGCTGACATCTAATAACGTAATAAAAATTGAAGGTTGCAAAATGTGACGTATTTAATAGTTAACAAATTATTATATATTATTAAATATTTATTATATTTTATTAATATTATTTTTTTTTCATTCTGTATAATTCATCAAAAGGTATCGCTGATTTTATGGTGCAAATGGAACTCGAGTATAATTATTAAATAAATTATTTGCAGGAGTGATGTTTCAAATAATTAACGTATTTATCCACCGTTTATTATTATTCATCCCTTTAAATCTTTAAATCACTTTCTATTACGACCAAAAATACAATTTATTTGTTCATAAACAACTTATGTAACGACTACGAATTCAATGTTGTCAATAATTGCTCATCCTTGTGTAAGTAGACCACTTATGACGACAATTTATTAAAAAAAAATGTAGCACCTACTTAATTTGATTTGTAATAGAACGCACTTAGAATAAGTACCTTTTGTAACGGGTAATTGCTTAATATTATGCGTAGATATCTCATGTTAAATAACACTTTCGTACAAGAAAATCTGTGAAATAATTTCAGATTAATTATTAAAAACATTGCTGTGACTGTAACGAATTTGGAAAGTATTATTGTAAAATCGCCATACGTCTGGTGTCAATTCAATTTCTCTTTTCTCTCACAACAGAACAGATCTGTTAATGTCTTATAAAATCAAATATTTGGTACGAGACAGCAACTGATACATTTGCTTCTGAAAATTTTACTAATCTATGAGTATATAGGGTACAAAATTTATATAATTGTGAAACGAAAAGTATAATTTAAGCAACGAATTGTTTATGTTAATCACGTATAAATAATGAAATATGCACGCACCTGCACTATGTGTGTATATTATTATTTCGTTATTAGTTGTCACATTTGCATCACTGTTCTTTCCACTTTCTGATTGATTGGGAAATACAGGTTGTCCGGAAGATGTGTACCAATATTAAAAGGGCTGCTATACAGAGTGTCCGGAAATGATGAGCAAAAAATTCAGAGAATAATTCTAGACCGAAAATAAATGCTACCTCTTTCTATAATATTTTTTCCAAAACTGATTGTTAACGGAGTTACAGGATGTTAAAGTTAAATTTTATTTACAGTTTTTTTGCAATACCTTTTGCCACACACAATATTTTGACGAAATTTCGTATATGAGGGTTTTTTGGGATGAGAATTATAAATTTGCCAACCGTTTTTTCGCATTTTGTAGAGGGCGCCACATACGAGCCTTTATTTTGATTTAAATGGTTCCAACTTTTTTGTGCTACACTTTATGCTACTTTTGACTGAACATTATTGTTCTCTTAACCTTTTGACATAAAAAAGGTATACCTACCTTATTTGTTTCGATAAATCTAACCGTTTTCGAGAAAAATGCTAATATAATATTGCTTGCATGTGATGAATACGAAATCATTTTAATTTATTTTCTACATTAAACATAGCATGCTTTGGAAACAAGCGCTTAGTTGCCTTGGAAACAAGTTTGTGGAGAATTAGTTTTGACAGAAAGTAATTTTAATATAGTCGTCGGTTTAGAACTCTTGACGTTTCGAGAGACATATCGCTCTCTTCTTCAGAAGTTACTCTGAAACTGTAGATCTACTGGTAGTCGCACTATTTATATCAGGGGTTTTCCATGATGTGCCGGCGGGGTGGTCACTGATCCATGATGTTTCGGTGGATTGCTTTCACGGATGAATCGTTTCCAAATACCGGGCAGTTCCACGCCACCGTCCCTGTTGAAATTGTTCGGATTTTTATGAATTTCTATAGCTTCCCTGTATAGTCGGGGCCAAAATCTTCTCTTACTAGCATGCTGGCTTCACTTAGCTCCACCGTGTGTCCCGTGTCCGTAGCAGAGCATAGAGCGGACCCGGCTATACAGAGAAGCTATAGAAATTCATAAAAATCCGAACAATTTCAACAGGAACGGTGGCGTGGATCTGCCCGATATTTGGAAACGATTCATCCGTGAAAGCAATCCACCGAAACATCATGGATCAGTGACCACCCCTGATATAAATAGAGCGACGACCAGTAGATCTCCAATTTCAGAGTAACTTCTGAAGAAGAGAGCAATATGTCTCTCGAAACGTCAAGAGTTCTAAACCGACGGGAAATCACCTGACCATTAACGACAGCCACAGAAGCCTACAAACTAAACTAATTTTGTACAAGTTCATTTGTAGTAATTGTTATCATAAAAATAATAATAAAAATAGACAACAATTGAAACGTTGAAATATCAAAAGAGCTATGTGCCAAAAATAAAAAACGGAGTAATTTAAAAAGAAAGTGTATATTGTAATTATTTAATGATTACAAAATAAACAAATTAAAACTAAACATATGTGCAACCGCTACATTGATTTTTAAGGTTAACTAAAAATAATAACAACATACAAAACTAACAACATCAAAAATCCAGAAAAAAATGAGAAAGGGACCAAGTGCCTTACTCTATATTGAGGAGTTTTTTATAGAAAAGTTGAGGTTCTGCTTTTTCCAAGCATGGTATCATTGATAATAAGTGTTTTTTTTTATTCTCTGTTATTATGTTTTCATTTGGCAAGGCAAGCAATTCAATGTTGTTTAAATCAGAAGGCCTTTTACCTTTTTTTAAAATATTTGTTTTTTTCCACGGTGCCACGTCACTAAAACTTTCTTTGGAAAATAGGACGCCAGGGTTATTTTTGTCTAGCTTCAGATGGACAATATAACTGATGTTTACATTTTTCTGGTTAATAATGGTGTCTGGTGAAGATTGAGTATTGAAAAATCGTTCACACATGTCAATTACCTCAAACCGACCTGTGTGAGAACTAGAAAGAATAATATCTTTTAAGTCTTCAGGCACCATTGCTTTTACTTTCCTTTTGCGTTTTTGTGTTAATGCAAAATCGCGGTCGCACTGTAAAAAACTGTGGCCGCTAACTAAAAATTTGTGCTCTATTGTTTCGAAAATTCCACAGGCTATTAGAAAACAATAAACAAAAACCATCATACGGTTTTTGTTCTGAGCGGCACAGTTTTCACTCCAAACTATAAGATTGTCTTTGTTTGTAATACCCATATTTAAGACCCTCAGCAGACACGAAGAAATCTCATTACCACCCCGCCCGGCGAATCCCTCATGCCAGAAGCACATATATGATTTTTTATTATCGGCTAAATGAATACATAAGTTGTAACATGATAACTGGCTTAAATAAAACAAACAAACAAAACTTGCTCCAAATCTATGGAAATGACACTTGTTGGACTGTTAGGTTCCTGGCACTGTAAAACATCTGTTTTCATAGAAGACGTAGCTGTCTGAACTTTCCTATGGTGTAGCTCCAGCTTCTGTTTTGCTAAAATGTTGCCTTTGTTTTTTGCCTGAATTTCGCAGTTCAACCGATCGCAAGTTTTGCACGTGTCAGTACGTGGTTGCCTAAATGAAAGATTTGGAAATATTTAAGAAAAATGCGACGATAAAACCGATAAGTTACTTAACTTTCAGGATGCTGTTCTTTATATGCTTTGTGTAAGCGAAATACATTTAGATCCGGACTTAGAAATTCCTTGGTAGATTTTGCTCGCGCATAATGCGACTCATCTCGCGGAATAGAGTTTACATGTTCGCGTATGCTTAAAATGTCATTATCAGTAAACTTACTAGTACACGTACGCGTTCGTTTATCGGTAAAGGTTGTATCACCTTTTTTCTTTTTATTAATAATGGTGTAAAGTCTTTTTCTGGTTACCTCAAAAATATTCATAAAGTTTTTCTTGCAAACTTCAATTACATTACCAGTACCGTCTGGCACCGTGTAGTGGATAGTAGCTTGTCTATGTCTATGTCTATTTACTTTTCCCACATGAATAAGCCCCATCAAATAAGTTCCTTGTGTGGATAAATCCGTTGTGTAAAACTTATTAAATAGGTCAAGCCTCCTTTCGAAAGATAAACTTTTGCATGCAAATTTGCATTTGCGCGATATCTAAAATATGTACACAGGCGTTTTATTTAAATCCAGTACCTCTACTAATGGGTTAACTTACCTCCAAGCTTGGTCTGTCTTTTGCCGGGATGGCATTGTTTTTACGAGATTGATAGGCTTTGTCCAAAACTTTTAACTTTCTTTGAGCCTCCGCTACCGATCCAGTACCACTCTTTCACCTATGCTTTTCCATTTTGAAGATTTTATTTAATGAACCCTTACAACAAAACGTAAACAATATACAGACGCGATGACGTGACACACAAATGCTAGGACAGCTGTGATCTGATTTCATCATAGAGTGGCACTTTGCACCATAATACCTACCAAGGCACTTGACGATAGAGCCACCTATCGAAGTAAAGCTAAAGCGCAAAATAATTTTTTGGCACATGACTCCTTTCTTACATTATGCCCGCGGCCAGTAAGCCCCTTTCTATGGTATCAAATAAGCAAAATTTGGCACTTGGCACCTTTGATATTTCAACGCTTCAATTACTCTAATGTGGAGTTGCGGGACATGCATTATTATTACGGTTTAACTGCTGGCAATGCTCTTGCAGCACGACGTTTGTATCGCGATGCATTTCCAAATAGAAACCTACCCTAATCGCGAATGTTCATTACTATTCATCGAACACTGGGAGAATTTGGATCGTTCAAAACTAGAATTATTGATGTAGGTCGAAAACGGAATACTAGAACAGCAGAAGCTCGTATTTTGAATTCGATAGAGAATAATCCCAATGTAAGTATAAGAAAAATTGCTAGTCAGGAGGGCATTCCAAAGAGCTCCGTACATGAAACAATACGCGAACAAAACCTTACCACTACCAATAGGTGCAAGCCTTATCTGCCGTAGATCCTGCTGCTTGTATGAATTTCTGTAATACAATTAGAATATTTCATAATGGTGACCAAAATTTTATTCGTAATATCCTTTTCACGAATGAAGCTGGATTTGACCATGATGGCTTAATAAACCTCCACAATGAGCATTTTTGGTCTGATGAGAATCCTAATTTATCAATAAAGCGTAGTTATCAAAATAAGTTTTCCGTCAAAGTGTGGGCCTGTATTGTAGGGGAATACTTAATTGGACCACATTTCTTGCCACAAAGACAGACTCAATGGTGAAGTTTACTTAGATTTTTTAAGAAACCACTTACCTATTCTATTGGAAGATGTACCACTCGGATTAAGAAATGCAATGTGGCTGCTTCAAGATGGCGCGCCACCGCATTTTAGTTTAGCGGCCTGAGAATTTCTAAATTAAACTTTTCCTGAAAGGTGGATAGGACGCGGTGGTTTTGTACAGTGGGCCCCTAGATCCCCTGACTTAAACCCAATCGATTTATTTTTTTGAAACTATCTGAAGACGCTTGTATACAGGACACCTATGTGAATAGCGTCGATGAACTGAGAGGAAGAATTGTTGCTAATTGTGAGGTAATTAAGCAAAAGGAAGAAATATTCCATAGAGTTCGTAGGAATTTTTTAAGAATTAATTTATGCATTGAAGAGGAAAGACGTCACTTTGAACCTTTGATTTGAATGTTTAATTTGTATTTCTATTGTTCTAGTAACTTATGTATTTTAACCTTATGATTTTGTTAGTAAACAATTCTTTATTTGTTGAGGACGTTATTTTTTTATTATTTCATTTCATTTACCATTTAAACCACCATCAGCGTAAAAACAAATTTTCACAAAAATTACTATCTGTCAAAAATAATTCTCCACAAACTTGTTTCCAAGGCAACTAAGCGCTTGTTTTCAAAGCCTGATATGTTTAATCTAGAAATTAAATTAAAATGATTTCGTATTCATCACATGCAAGCAATGTTACTTTAGCGTTTTTCTCAAAAAAGGTTAGATTTATCGAAACAAATAAAGTATATCTTTTTTATGTCAATAGATTAGGAGAACAAACATATTCAGTCAAAAGTCACATAAAGTGTAGTACAAAAAAGTTGGAACCATTCAAACCAAAATAAAGGCTCTTATGTGGCGCTCTCTACAAAATGCGAAAAAACGGTGGGCAAATTTATAATCCTTATCCTGAAAAACCCCCATATACGAAATTTCGTCAAAATATGAGTGTGGCAAAAGGTATTGCAAAAAAATGCAAATAAAGTTTAAATTTAATACCCTGTAACGCCGTTAATAATCAGTTTTGGAAAAAATGTTATATAAAGGGGTAGCATTTATTTTCGGTCTAGAATTATTCCCTGTATTTTTTGCTCATCATTTCCAGACACCCTGTATATGGTAAAAATATAAACAAAATTTTCTACAAATACATTTCGAAAATAAAAATACAAGTACTAGGTATAAATTGCCAACCGTTATAATTTAATTTATATCAGTAGGTATTAATGAAGTATCAAATGAAGATTTCCTAAAAATCCTTCAAACTGTAACGTACGGCAACAATCCATTCACCTGTAGCTGTTAACCTCAAACTACTTGTGCACCTGTAGCTGTTGTGCATGGCAATTGGCAATCCCAGTCCCAGTGTCCTAATTGCCAATCCCAATTATTAAAATAAACATTTATTTGCCTAAAGCGTTGTTAAATTTTGATTCCGACTCCATGTGTATTTTTATATAAACCGATTTTTCATTAAAATTCTGTCAGGAAAATGCATGACCTTGATTTTTTAAGAAGGTGTCCCCTCTTGGAAAATCCTCTATGGGCGCTCTTGGTGTATAAGCCTTTAACGTATAAGTACAAAAAAATGAACATAAAGGATTTATTTTGAATAAAGATTTAAAAAGACACTATGTTTGCAAACTATATCAATTTCGAAATGGCAAATCATGTGCGATTTTTTCTAGAAGTCAATTTTTGAAATGGCGTATTTGTGATTTTTCTCAATTATAATTTTTGGGATGCTATGATTTTTAAATATCACACCTTTTTAGGGTCTATCTAAATATATATATTTAAGTTTCACTTACATCTATGACTCTGAGCATGTACACATTTTTTTTTTTGTATTTTGTTATTTTATTTTTAAAATCGGTTTCATTGTATTAGTGACTGTTTTATTTCTTTCTGTTGTCAATATTAACTGATGTAAAGTAAAAACTAAGTACTAGATTTTGTGCGGACATTAAGGAGATTTAGAATGCTTTCAAAATTATTTATAATCATAGTAATTAACGCTATATTTATAAACATGAATATAAAGCGATTTCATAGATCTATCAGCGAGAAATTACTCTCGCGCATCATTTGTTTCTGGTTATTATTGAAGGTGTTTCTAAGATGTATAATACTAAAAACCCAATTACTTGCTTTAACAACATTCTACTAACCACTAGGTTTTCTATTGAGGTAGGAAATTATCTACTTACGATGGATCATCAATTATTAGTAATGGTGTAATCTAAATAATCCTTGTTTTTGTTGAAAAAGTTGTTCAAAATGTTCAATGTTGTTTTTGTACATCATGGGAAAGTGAATCGAAGAATAAAATTGTGTTTTATTAAAAATTTTAATTAAACAGTGATATAATAAACACTATAAAGAAAAATTAAATCTACAAATTACTATAAATAATTTTTGAGATGGAACGTAGTTATTTTATTACTAAATTATTTAAGTAATATTAAGCATGTAATAAACTGATTTATTAACTACAAGATATGATATTTAATTAGAAAATCCACAGCATATAATTGAATAACTAGTTAAAAGTTACTATAATTGTTCAAGTCATGTGTAATATTGCGGTAAGTATATTAAATGAATGAATAATCAACAGAGAAGGTGGTTTATGCTAATTAGTAATAGCTATGGTAATAGTGAATAAATATAAGTGCACTTAATTAAATAATAATACGAATTGCTTTGAAAATTTTACATTTCACAATTTGGTCTAATGTATTACTTAATCGTCATTCATTTTTATAGTTTCAAGAGAAATATTTTTACGACTATTGCATAAAAAACTTTCTGATTTAAATAGAAAGTTCTCAGAATACTAAAATATTAACTCAGTATCAGATGGAAATTATAGGTAACATATACGAAAAACGTTAATGTTTTATTATTCAGTATATTTCGTTGAAAATATCAAGTTTTGTATTTATTAACTTGATATATTAGAAATTATTTAACTTCATTAAAACATTTTTTAAGAAATCACTACTTGATTTGAATTGGTACTGTTTTACTGAACTGAAGTTTATTCAAAAATACTCGAGTAAAATTTTGGACGAATTAGAATTCTGCGAAAATTAAAAATTTTCGTATTGATTTTACTAAATGGATGCTTTTAAATCATTCCTTACAGTGTAATAATAGTTACTTTACCCAGGTAACACAAAACAATGTCCTAATGTTGTGCCATTTATAGTTAGAAACTGATAAAATAAAGCTTTAAAGAGGCATCTTGTATTTTACATAATATCAGCACAATGACTTTAAATAATGTTATATCAATAATGGTGGAATATTGTAATTTAATTTAGAACAAAAATTGATTCAACCTCATAAAATATATGTTTCACAGTCCAATGTTGTATTTTTCTAAGCAATAAAAATACACAATTATTTTTATCTATATAATAATATATATAAGCTTGCGGGAGTTGGTGTAAATGGTTCTCTACTTCGTTGGTTTCAGTCTTATCTTTCGAACAGATGTCAGTCGGTTAGACTGGGCCAATATTGTTCAGATTTCTTGTTGGTAACATCGGGTGTTCCCCAGGGATATGATAATACCAAATGTTTTAAGTTCTCTAAATTTTTAATGTCGATCTCAAAGTTTTTCTTTCTATAAGTAGTACAAGAGATGCTGATTTATTGCAAGAAGATTTAAACACTTTTAAAAAATATTGTGATGATAACAGCTTACATATAAATTTCAAGAAATGCCATCATATTACATTCAGTAGAAACAAAAATCAAATTGCAACAAGCTTTTTACTGGAAAATCACAATTTGCAGAAAGTATCACAAATATCAGATCTCGGCATAATTTTTGACAGCAAGATGATTTTTGACCGTCATATTAGTTACATTTCTAATAAGGCTAATAAAATGTTAGGTTTTTTATGTAGAAATTGTGTTGATCTAAAAAAACCGGCTACACTTCGCGTTTTATTTATGGCTTATGTTAACAATTCGTTAAGTTATGGTTCAGTAGTCTGGAATCCTCAATATAATGTTTACATAAACCACCTTGAAGGAATCCAAAACAAATTTGTTAGATATTTAAATCACAAGTTCTATCCTGATATTGTAGATAGCTTTTTAATTCGAGATAGGTTGAACTTATTATCTCTGGAAAGTAGAAGACGCATAAATGATATTAAATTTATTTATAAGGTTGTTAATAATCTAATTGATTCTATTGAAATTAATAGTCTTATTAATTATAACGTTCCATCATATTTCATGAGAAATACAAATATATTTTACTGTGATTTTGCCAATACTAATTATTTTTTCAATTCGCCTTTAAATAGATGCTTATCCTCTTGTAATAATATTTCGAACGATATTAATGTTGATGTTTTTTCTGTCTCAAGTAGCTCCTTTGATAGGACTTTAAAAAAATATTTTCGATAAATATATTTAAATTAGCGCTAGGTATTTTTCTTATATTGTTTCATTGCACTTCATTCTTCAATTATTTATCTTTTGTTTAAACATTGTATAGGTACTTATATTTATGTAACAATCATTATTATAATGTACCTATAAGGGAATACGTTTTTTGGGTTTGTCCTGTTTGTATTCCTTAAGCAACAATAAACAATAAACAATAATGGTCTCATACTGGTTTCATGGATGCCCGCGTAGAAAATTTAGGAGGGGGTAGTCAGTATGTTAAAAAAATTTAAGTGCCGATTTCAAACAAGAGTATCAAGGAATGCCATCAAAACTTTAATGATATCAAAGACAAAAAAGTTATGATCATTTCTTCACCTAGCACGTGCCCTTTCTGTCCTTTAGGGTGCTGCAATTTTAGAAATATTTTACTTGAAACGGCGTCTCTAGAAAAGTAATTGAGCCAAATTTGAAAATAATCGTTCCAGTGTCAAAAAAGTTATAGCCAAAAAATAAATTTAAAAAAATAACATCGAGAAAATGTTAAATGAACTTCACACTATTTTTTTAAGAAGTATCACTCCCTAAATTTTCTAGGCTAAAATATTGGTTCACTAAATGAAACCATAGCAAATTGTTACAAATATTGGGTCACTGTTTAAATATTTTGCCAATATTCCATTAAATGTGTGCTGAATATAAACAGTAGATAATTTAAGAAAATATGATGTTCATATTTGACAGTTTATCAGTGTTAGAGTCTTGTGGTTACGCAACACTAAATTTGTAAAAAATGAATCATTTGACTGAACCGTATGACACAAGGAGTTGTTTTTGTAAAATTTCTATTCGTTTTTTAGTATGACAACATAATTTCAGATAATAAAGTATTATTTTCTATACTTTCGAAAAATATTGAAAAAATAGACTCATTGTTATAGCCACGTGTAATTTTCAGGCTAGAGAAACAAAAATATTCATTATTTTAGGATTTAGATTTTAGAAGTTATAAAAAGTAACTTCTCTTCAGTTCACTTCATGGGTGAAGTTAGGTCACCAAATCTGGGGGAGCCAAGCCCTGGGTGAACTCTGAAAATGTTTTTTAGTTTCGATTCTGAAATGTGTGTGTGATAATGTTTATGAATATTTTTGGGTGGCTAATATTAATTAATTCCATATTGTAATTGTCAGTAGTCAAGAAAGATGTAGGTTGTTAGGGTACTCACCTTTTTCTATATCTTGGTATTTATCGAAAGGCTTCAGGGTGTTTTCTTTGGTGAATCCGCCGAAAGCGTAAATGAGATGCGTACATAAGTAGGGGTTAATATTTTGTGGATTAAATTTTGCGGCGCCGGGCCTGTATACGGACCAGTTCGTGTAGTAGCAGACCACGCGCATCTCCTTTGAATCTGAAAAATAAAAGTTAACATTAAATCATATTGTATAATAAATACTAGACTAGATTCAGGATATGCGGTGCGGTTTTAAATAGAGTCATATTTAGTTCAACCTGCCTTTCGTCACAGCATAGATTGGCCAGCAGTCGAAATAAAAAGTCGCGCATGGCAGCTCGCGCATCGATTTCAGGTTGGACAGACCTTCGCTACCCGTCAGTTTGTCTCAAACACTGGCGTGCAAGCATCGTTTGTACAGAGGTAAATTAATGTAAAATGATTATTTAAAACTGAGGCACCCAACCACTGCAGCTATTAAATATTTAAAAGACATCTTACAATAATAATTTAAGTTTCTTTAAATTTTCTAATGACAAATAGATAGGTAGGCAATCTATATTCTACTGTAAAAATTGTAGGTGATATTTAACTGTTTCATTTCCTTGTGAAGTCGGTAACATTAAAAATATGCGGAAGGTCCATTTTACAGTTTTCTTAAAATTCAGACTTTTAACTCTGAATTCAGTCTTTAGTCTCTGGCCTTATACAGTTATGCGTAAACAAGGTTAGTACTCAAATAGCCACGGTGTTTTGTAAATATCCCAGTCGCGAAATACGATACAGGTCGGGGCTTTCAATAATGTCAACAGTATAAGTCGCTTTCTGCTTGCGGCTGAGGACTAGCAGTAAGTAGTCAGTGACCATTATACTCATGTTACGTCTCGCTTACTCATGTCCTTGTATCGGTTATGACAGAATGCGAACATCTAAAGTTGCTCGTCGGTGGCTCTATCTGTGGCTGTTGATTTACCAGTTGTGCCCATCAAGAAAATTAGCCCATTTATTAATGTTCACGGTACTGAATGTTTTAAATATCCTAAAGGCAGAAAATAATTCAATGATTTTAAAAATTATATTGTCATTGTATGTTAATGGTCCAAAGATTATATAAAAAGTATTTAGTTACAAATTTATGTTTGCCTGGTGTAGCAACATTACAAAAATAGTACCTATAATTAATTGTTACATAGCCATAGCCACTCCATAGCTCGGTAACCATGGACAATTGACCATATATTATAACTTTTTTACTTACAATGAATTCAGGTAAAAAACTTTGAAAATTAACAAATAAATATACTTTAAAACATCATCCTTGGTCTCGGCAAGCACTGATGAATGTATCATAATCAGTAATTTTATTTGTTTAGTTGAAGCTAATAGAGTTTAAAAAAATAATTTTCTTTGATTAAAGCATATTTTAATAACCACGTATTAAAAGTTTGTGTACATATATTAGTACTTCTTTTTAAACTTTAAAGGTCCATAGCTTGGTAACGATGGAAAATTGACCCCATATAATCTTATAACTCCTTACTCAAAATGACAAATTTATCAGAGATACTGTATTTCAAAATAAAACTATGAATAATTGTGAGGTAATTTAAAATTAGTCAACTTTTTGTTTTAATTTAATTTTCATTTATTATAGGTAATTGCATATCCGAATTTAGGAAAAAATTGTATTTAAAATTTTCTCTTTCTTTAAACAATTAATCATTAATTATTTGTAGTATAATGACGACATCGTCTTATACGTTTTGTAAAATTTTCATATGATTTGCATATCATTAATATTTAAGATGGCAATAAATTTAATTTTCTATTTTCTTTCGTTAGATCATTTAAACTAGGTGAAACTTTTGTAAGCACTTAATTTTTTCTACTGATATAAGCGTCTTTGGTTAAAAAATATGATTTATAGCTTTCGTCATGCATTATGTAAGAATATATTTCTGAGCAAAGGCTTCTTCCACTAACTTTTAATCTAGAAGCAAATGTTGAATATTTTGAACAAAGATGGATTCTAGATAAGAATAAATATCATTCGTATAACATTTGGAGATGCTGCCAGGGATAATTTTATATTTTTCTCAGGATATCTTTCGACAGTACACGAAAGTTTACTTTAAAATATCCTTTTTTTGACAAACCCTGAAACTTTTATTTTGTATCCACATTCTAGGCTGGCAGACGATGTTATAGATTTTCAAATATGAAATTAAATTTGCATTATTATAATTATGCATTAATATAATTTTCTACTAATTATGCCTCTGTGTTCCATTTCACACATTTCAATCTGTCGTAAACAAGATTAGACGAGGTTAAATCAAGTTTTTTGTTTTACAAAAAAGGTGTGTCCAAAGGATTGCATAAATTTGCAGCTAATAGTTTAAATTCGGCTACAGTCTTACAGTTAACCTTCAAAATAGCAAATATATACATAATCCATATTGGAAATTCTTGGACAATACCCAGCTATGTTCATATCTTTAAATAGTTTTATTATAAACCCAGAAGTTATATTATTTGTTAACTCTCTTCAATTTTGCTTGTTTCATAAAGAAAAGGTGTAATAGGAATATTACAAAAATTATATCATCGAATACTTATGTGTCAATTTTATTTCTATAGTTCTATTATAATAAAATAAAAAGCAATAATCTTAAAATGAAAATAAAGTTGTTTTATTGTGAAATTAACTGTACTCATTTGTTGATAATTTTCTCTAAATACCCGTTCAAAATACTACAATACACTTTATTTAAATCAATCTACAGTGTTCTATAAACTATACAGGGTGTCCCGAAATTAATGGGACATGAGGAACACTAGATTCCTGAGGACAAAATAATGCGATGTAGCCAAACTTACCTTAATTAAACATTGATGGTTATAAAGATACAGTATGTCAAAGTTAAAATTTTAACGTCACTTTCGTTTTAGGTAAAATGCCTTTTCCGCTGAAAATACAGCAAAATGTTACTTGGAAAAGTTATTTAGAATTATATCTTATGAAATAGTTATTTTCCTAATAAGTGCGGAAAGTGACACTTCCCTGCAACTGCCGTTGTCCGAAAGATGCGAAGCGGAGTTCAAGCAAGCAGTCAAGTGCAGGAAAGACACTTTTCGCATGAGTTAGGAACAAAATTGTTTCTATAAGCTCATAAAAATAAATGGAAATGGAAAATTTAATGTTCTTAAATTTGTATTAAAACAAACCGAAACAAAAGTAACATAACATACGAGGTGGCAATTAAGTTCCGTGAATTTAGTTATAACTCGGAAACTGGCAACACTGCATCGTTCGTCAACGTTTTTAGAGTTTTAGTCCAAGATTGAAGTCGATAGCACGTTTGGTTTGTGTTTTATAGAAGTAACTTTTTTAGTGGCGTCGTGAAAATGAGTGACTCAAATTACAAGCAACGTGTTGTGATTCAATTTTTAGTGAAATCTGGCGAAAAACCTCAGAAATCCTTCGAAAAATGCAGGTGGTGTATGGAGACGAGTGGATGTCGAAAACACACGTGTTTGAATGGGCAAAATGGTTCAAGGAGGGACGTGAATCGGTATAAGACGATCCACGTAAGAGAGCTCCCGTCACCTCTCGTACTAATGCGAATGTGCCCGTCTGACCGGCGCCTAAGCATTCATGCGTTGTCTGATGAGTTAAACGTCAACAAAGAAACCGTTCGCAAGATGTTACACGAAAATTTGAATATGCGAAAGATTTGCGCAACGATGGTGACAAAAGTTCTCACCCGTGAACAGAAGGACATACGAAAATCGATCTACGAGGATTTGTTGTCCCGCATTCGGAGCAACGGTAGAGACTGGATGAGCCGGGTAGTCACTGGAGATGAGACCTAGATATTAGAGTATGACTTCGAGATCCGTAAACAAAGTCAGCAGTGGGTGGAGAGTGGCCAACGAAACGGATGTCCAAGTCACGACTGAAGGTAATGTTGATCGTTTTTTTCGATATCCACGGCATCATTTATCGTGAATATGTTCTTGCCGGCCAGACAGTGACTGGACAGTTCTATGTTGGCGTCCTGGAACGGCTGAGGGCCCGCGTTTTCCGTGTGCGCCCCGAACTCGCCGAGAACGGCTGGATCTTGCACCACGATAATGCGCTAGCCGATTCCTCGTTCATTGTGCAAAAGTTTTTGGCACAACAGGCATTCCAACGTTGCCGCACCCACCCTACAGCCTCGACATTGCCCTCTGCGATTTCTTTTAATCCCCAAGATGAAGTCGCGTCAAGAGTACTCATCATGGCGGCGTACAGAAGGTCAAAGAAACTGTAACCGTGCTGAACGGGTTAACTGCGGAGGATTACCAAGAGTGCTTCCAATCGTGGGAGCAACGTTGGAATCGTTGTGTAGAGTTACTGTGAAGGTCGATAATAAAATTTCGGCGAAATTTAATTTGCTTGTTTTTTCATTGTATTATCTTCTTACTTATTATTAATGATTTTAATTGTAAATGTACAGTTAGACGCGTTATGTAAGTTAATTTCAGAAGTCCCATGTGGGTTGAAGTTAGTTGCTTCTTGGAAGATTGCTATAATACGAGGAATAAATATTGGAAGTTTCTTCAGAAACAGGCGTTAAATCCTGGCTGCTGATTACTGATGGTACATCTGGGCAATATGTTAATGACTGTAAATTGGAGTTTGAAGATGACGGAGTGTTCAAATGAAGAATTTTGTTGGACATTTCTTTTGTCCAATTTGTAGAGTCTTCTAAGTATCCCTCAGCAGCAGAAGTTTATTTCCACCCTCCTAAACGTTTTATATTTGTGATACCTTCTCCACAATCAGCAAGAACAGCGACCGAGAACCGCGTAAAACTGTGACTCGTGTATAGTTCCGGATTTTAAAGTTGTAAATAGGCTGCGATTTCGGAGGATATTTTTCCTATTGAATTGATGCCTGCAGGTTGCACGTTTTTTTCCATGTTTGTACTGCATAAATAATCGGCAATGTGGAGTTTCGTTTAGACGTAAGCTTGTATATTTTCTGTATACATTAAAAAATATCTATTATTTGTTTCTTTACGTATCACGAAGGATCTGGTGGAATGATTTTTGGAGTCCTTGATATTGACAATTATCAAGTCTTCTTTATCTATATTGTCCATGGTAATTTTCGCTATTTCCTCTCGTCTGTAGGCACCAGCCAATCCAAAAATCGTTAAATTTGCACGCTTGAAAAAACTCTTTTTAACCATCAGCTTTTGGCTAAAGTAAGTTTGGCTAAATCGCATTATTTTGTCGTCAGGGATCTACTCTTGTTCTAGGTCTCATAAATGTCGGGACTCCCTGTATAAAAGCGTATGAAAGGCAATGACGGATCAATGATTGATAGTGTTTCACAAAGCATTCGAAACAATTTAGGTTATTTAGAACATATCTTTACATCCTATTATAATCATTTTTTTATTTGCAATGATGTATGATACAATATATAAGTTAAAAGAATTTTCATTTTCAGACTTTAAGTTTGTCCAAATTCTCCATATAAATATGTGTACATTGCCTATATAATAGTCATTCTCCTTACACAGGGCGTCCCGATTATACTTAAAAAAACTGGAGTATGCGTTGAAAAAATAGTGGAGGTAGTATATACATAAAATTTTTCATTTTAAAGCTGCGATTCCCAGATACAGGGTGTTAAAATTGCTACATTTAATGTTTTTTAAATTTTCTTTAAATCGACTACAGATAAAATTTTCAAAATGCTCGGCTAAAGAAAATCCACATACAAGTCTAAGAAATATCGCTATTGAATTATATGTTTCAAAATCTGCAGTCTACTAAAATATTCTTAATCAAGTCTCCCGCCTAAATTTTATTAATCCACGCAAATATCTCTTTCAAGATATGATGTTTTTTTAAACTTTAACATTTTATATCTACCGCGTTTATGCGAACTTTTTTCTTCTTTAAATAAGCACTAGGTACATGAAGTCAAATTTGTATACCATATTTTTTCAGTAGTATTAGTAACACGTCAGACTTCTTAAAGCGTATACAAAAATTAAATGCTGTAAATACTTACTTGTAACTGTTGTCCATGTCGACAATAAAATTAGCAAAAATAACCATCGACAGATGCCCGTCTAAAAAAAAAAAAAAATATTATAAAAACAAAGTTAGATTAAAGTCACGTACACACTTGTATGCGTAACTGCGTCTCGAAAAGGGCCAAAGTAGGTCATGAACGTATACCATGGTACACGTATCATGATCATGAAAATGGTTACAAGTGTGTACGTGACTTAATATTTTTTTTCAGTATTCAGTAATTAAATTTTTCTACATATCCATATAATGCAAGTATATACAGTATGCGCCAAAAGTATGGAATAAATTCAATAAAAACGAAACAATTATTTTTTGGGAAAAATCCTCGAACAGATCGATTTTTAATTTAAAAAATACATATTTTAGCGTAAAATGCTATTTTCAAATGTCATTTGTTTTCGAATAATGACGTCATCGATTATTTTTAAATGGCAACACCATATTTTTTTCGTTGATTCTGAAAGATCGTTTAATTCTCTATCAGACAGTACTAAAATTTTGCCCTCTTACATAGGAAAGTTTTCGAGTAAATGGCGAGTGAATGTTAGAAAACGTAAATTTTATACTTAAATTAAATGTTCGAATTGCCATCCACCAACTTCTTGACAATGCGGAAGTCTGTGAAGAAATTCTTCTAGCACATTATGAATGATTTCTGGGGTAACTCTGCGTATTTCGTCCCGAATGCGATTTTGAAGTTCTTTTAAATTACGTGGTTCATTAATGTACACTTTTGAGTTCAAGTATCCCCATAAAAAATAGTCAAGAGGTGTAAGATCTGGCGATCTTGCAGGCCATTCTATCGGTGCGTGTCTGCCGATCCACCTCCCAGGAAAACAGTTGTCCAAAAAATCTCGTACAGGGCGCGCATAGTGCGGAGGTATACCGTCTTGCTGAAACCATATGGTACCGTCAGGAATGTTAGGGTCATTATCGTTAGGAAAAATTACTGCAAGGGCTGGAACAAGGTCATTTTCTAGAAACTCTAAATATATTTGTCCTGTAAGGGTTCCTTCAAAGAAGAAAGGCCCTAGGTACTATTCTGTCGTCAACTATTCCAGCCCACACATTTAATTTCTGAGGGTGTTGGGTATGTGTCTCTGCCATCCAATGAAGATTTTCCCGACTCCAATATCTGCAAGTTTGACGGTTTACTGTACCATTCAGACAAAATGTGGCCTCAACTGAAAAAAGTATTTGTCGGTGTAAATTTCTATTTCCTTGACATAAATCCATTAGAGTTTCGCAAAAGTGTAAGCGGCGATCGGGATCATCTTCATTGAGTTCCTGCACAAGTTGAATTTTGTAGGGATGATATTTTTCCTTCCTCAAGATACGTAGCACTGTGCTCTGACTAGTGTCATTGTTTAATGCAACCAATCGTGAAGAATTATGAGGATTATCCACCATACTTAACAAAATGTTCTATTTCTGATTTTCATTAATGCTTGGACGTCCAGGTTTTGGAATATTTACAACATTGCCAGTTTCTCTAAATTTAGACTCTACCTTACTGACTGTTGATTGGCTGATAGGGCGATCTGGATATTTTTCATTAAATAAATCTAGTCATATTCCCGCATCCGATAAGAATTAAAATTTCAATTCTTTGAGTAACAGTTAAATGTGCCATAATACTTTAAATTGAATAATAATTTCTATGTCGCTTACAATACTTATTAGAAAGTCAGTGTGACAATGACACTTTGCAAAGATTTTCACCTACGTGATCCATAAAAGAACTATGGAATTCGAAAAACTAAACTTGATAACGTTTTTGCTTTATTTTAATTGATTTGCGTTTTCTAACATTCAATCGTCATTTACTCGAAAACTTTCCTATGTAAGAGGGCAAAATTTTAGTACTGCCTGATAGAGAATTAAACGATCTTTCAGAATCAAGGAAAAAAATATGGTGTTGCCATTTAAAAAAAAATCGATGACGTCATTACTCGAAAACAAATGACATTTGAAAATCGCATTTTACGCTAAAATATGTATTTTTTAAATTAAAAGTCGAGGATTTTTCCCCAAAAATAATTGTTTCGTTTTTATTGAATTTATTCCATCTGTTTTAATCGTTATTATAATACAAGAATAATAGTTTTCGAAAAATCTCATAAAATTTCAAAGTAATTAGTGGTCCTGTAAATATCTAAATAACTTTTTCTATAATTTTACACCAACAGTTTCTCAATTGCAGATATTGAACTTGTCAGTTATGTAGCTTTCTATTTGAGAATTTTGCTCAAGTTTTTGCCCTCATGATTATTGGCTACGTGCTAGGTTTTTAATATCCACTAATAGTCGTAAATACATTTAAGAGAAAGTGTTGATATACTTAAAAATTGTAATTAAATACATTATTAAGGCATAATATTTAGGAAATATTGAAATGTGGCTATTTAAGTCATTGCATTATATAAGGCCATTATTTCTTTTCAGTTGAATGTAATGTATTCCTAACTTTAAGCATTCACCTTGAGTCGATCATAAATAAACTTCTCAGTACATAAAGGGAAATGAAAGTGTTGTTATTAGAAGTTACTTTCAAACAACAGTAAAAAATGGTAAAAATACAGACAAAATAAAAAGGCAAATTTGTTATTTTTACAATAAACTGTCCATTACGTATTAAAGAATACATTTAAAATAATTATTATTTATTACGATTTTCATTTATAACCTTTCAATTTGTTAAAACGCAATACCCAACGTTAATAATACTTCGAAATTTCGTCATTTTTTGACTTTTATTCTACACCATTCCTTCCTCAAGTTTGTGAAATATACAGATAATTCTAAACAATGGTCTTATGAAAGTGTTATTGTTCTTTGTGATTATACAAAATGGTAAGTGTTCTGAGCTTGCTACACGGTATTTCAAATTCAAGACATTTATTGTCTAGAATGAATTAAATTATCGAACAATAAATAGACTGTTTTATGGGCATGGTAAGTGACGTTAATTATCACTTTTATCAAGCGAAAATTTCACTTAAAATGTAATAGAAAAACTTGGAATGTAATAATAGATATAGACTATTACTAGCAGGTAACAGAAACTAAAAAAAAACAAATATTATAATTTAAGTACAAGAAGGTATGTTTACAGGTATATCGTCATGAAAAATGTAGTTAGTATCGTAAACAAAAATTTGTAAAATTCTTATAGTTTCCGAGAAAAAATTATTGAATTTGTAATATTTCCAACTTTTGCATCATGTCAAGTCTTTAGCCAGGCGATTCCGAATATCGGATTATTACATTAATTCTTCAAGTTTCAAAAATGGCTTGCGTGTATAGCAACTCGGAGTTGATGGATATCGTTTTAATTTATGATGAAGTAAAAATGCTTTAACAGAATGATTTCCCGGTAAACATGTGTCAAATGAAGCTACTTTGAGTGTAAGTGTAGACAATGCGGGCATGACACGGGAAATTTACAACTGAATCCTGAAAGAGATGGTCCGGGTGTCTACGGCGTATTGCAGCTGTGTGGCGTATCATACACGAGCTTCAATTATATTCGCATCTTGTACAGCGTATCCAAGCATTAATACCAAGGAATTGGACGAGGAGGACCGGTACCATGGCCACCTCAATTTCCTAACTTTAAATCTTCTGAGCTTTTTGTGGGGATATTTAAAAAATGAAATGTATCGCACCGAAGTGAATACTATTGATGATTTACGTAAACGTATCATAGCTGATGCCAATAACTTACGAGTTCAAAACGGACAAGAAGCAGAAACATTTGTGTTAGTTTGTAGAAACTGGGTAAAACGGGCCCAAAATTCTGTTGTAACATTAGGTATGCCAACCTATTTTATTGACAAATTGATTCTATTAACAATTGATAACAAGAGCAGCAAAAGCACTTGAATTTACTGTATAAAATAGGTGTTATAAAACGTTATTTCTTTCTTTTCTTGAGAATTTCTTTAAATTTTTTATCCATGTGTACAAAATATTGCCACATATTCCTGGAGTCAACATATGATAATTTACCTTCGTCCAAAATTTGATAGTAATTGAATAAAATGTGGGGACACAAAAAAGTTGTAATAATTTAAATGCATGTGGTGGCGCCATCTACATTTGAGAACAAATTCGGATCTATATTTCAATTTCCCGTGTCAGGAAACTTCTCTCTACAAAGTTCTATGTATTTACTACAATTTATAATGAAGTTATTAGGAACAATTAAAATAAAATTGTAACTTCAACACTATCTCATAAACTATAAGGAAACTTGATTTATATCATCAGATTTTGACACCTGGAATATATAGTAGCACATTTTCCCAACTTTTTACAGACACCCTATTTTATAAAACACTTTTTTGGATCTACTTACATCATTTCGATTTTCCACAAAGATAGCATATCTATTTAGTTCATGTACCAAATCTCATTGCACTATTTTCAGTAATAACAAAGATATAGAAGTAAGAAATGTGAAATCATCTAGGTCCCTTCTAGTTCAAGATATCCCAACAGTGTATACCTTTGCATTTGTTCGACACAGTAAAGAAAATAGTGCATTGCAGTTTACAAAACGCATACGTTTGAAATCATCAATAAAGGCTCTTGCCCTAATTTGTGATTTTTTCAAGATCATTGCTGTTAATATTGTTATGGTATTATGATATTTACGAGTTATAGACTGTGTGACATACCCAAATTATACTCTGAACTGAAGGTTTATATTAAAACCACTCAAGGCATTCTGGGACAGGCTTAGAGCTAGGTCAAGAGATTGTATGAAATATTTGTTGATTGTGGTATAGAGAAAATAATATATAATTATCTTACTTTAGGTATATTTAACCTTCTTAGCACACTTTCGTTTTATGAAAATAAAAAAATATATACAGAAAAAGTACTGGCAAAATAGATAAAAAATGTATACTTATATATGTTACAGCTAAAGTGTACACTTGATTGATTTGTAAACTAGCTGGCTACTATACAAAGTAATTGAACCATTGGTTATTTTGATAGAAAGTACAATGTTAGCGGATACTTTATAAGCTAACCCACTTGCTTGGTTAATTTACGTGAAATAATCAAAAACACTAAAATAGCTTTTTTCATTGGTTATTTTGTTAACTATCCAAATTCGTCTAGCTGGAATGAAAACAATCATTCTAGGATCACAAAATAGTCAGTTCTTTGGAGAGTATATAAAATAGCCACCCATTTTTCTATTTTCTCTGGTTAATTTAGGAAACTAGGAAAAGAGAATAAATAAGTACTTGTTTATCTAGTGCTGCATAATTCGTTATTTTTTTTATCATTATCTGTACTTAATTACATGTCTTTATTTCTAGAGAAATATATTGTTTATATTGTAACCTCTATATTGATTACACAAGATATACCCTTCAACAAATTTACAACTGCCAAATTCTTTACTTTGATGTTTCAGTAATTCGCGCTCGACTGCTCAGTATAAACTGACTGTGTCCTGTGTCAGCGAAACCGATCCGCTTATATACGTTTTTAGGGTTCTACAAGTTTTCTGCGGTTACGAAAATCAAATAGAATGTGGCCGAGAATATTCCAGAAAACCTCAAAATAAAGGCATCATAAAAATTATAAATTCCAAGGTAAACAGGAACATAATTAACAAACTAAAAAGGTAGGTGAGCTTCTTTAACAATATTTTATTAAATTGTTTTTTATATTTAATTAAACAAGAAACTTCCAAATCATATTTATGAAATTAATCAAAGAAAATAGGGAAATAGTTGGTTAGTTTATATACTACCCAAAGAGTTGTCTAATTTGTGCAACTAGAATGATTGTTTTCATTCCAGCTAGACCAAATTGGATAGTTTATAAAGTAACCGTTAATATTCTGCAATATTGGTAGTTTACAAACTAACCAAGTTAACCCATTAGCTGTAACGTATATAATAAATATTATTCTGACTACACTTTTTTCCAAAATGTAAGATAATAAATCAGCAAATGTGTCTGCAATCAAGATGTATACTTGGTCGCTATGTTTTGATAAATTGCGGTATAGGTATTGCAAATAAATATTAGCACTATTAAAATATATTCAACGTTGGAAAAGGTTTGAACTTTCTTTGATAAATGGTAACATTTAACATTATTTATAATCGGTTGGGAATATCAGCATAATGGAGGACAATTATAGGAATTATTATATTATAATATCTTAATACCCTCTTTAAGCTTTGAAAAAAATACGACAAAGCAGTGGTTGGTTTTCATTAAAATATAAAAATATGTGTGAATTTGTAATAATGGAGATATAAGTGTCCTGCTTACTTCCTGCTTGGCCTAAGGCTCTACTTACAGGAAACGACCTGGATTGCAGCCTGGGCGATGAGCCATTAAATCTATAAGTTATACTGCAGGGAACAACTACTCCGCGGACTAACGCCCCGACTTATATCTCACCTGCACTCAGTTTATATGTGAACATACATATGGAGGAACAACCAGTTCAATTGTCGGTCATCTTACCTATGGCTGATGAGGGCTAACAAGCTCGATGTCTGGTGGTGTGTCCGACAAGAGTTCTTGGCTGTTCACACAGATACCGCAGGAGTAATTCAATGCCGGTCGGGGCATTAGTCCGCGGAGTAGTTGTTTCCTGCAGTATCATTTACAGTTGTAATAATCGAATAAGATTTATCAAATGAAAAGGAAAGTAGCAGAAAGAGATTAAAATAGCTATTGTGAGATATTATTTCCATTTTAGTCAGATTTCATGCAAATGTTACTTCTCGTAGTTTCGAATTATCATTTCATTTCATTTCATCATACATTTTCAGTTTCAATTTATTATAATAGAATTTGATTATCAATTGTTAAAGTTGTTATATTACCAGTAGTTACTGTGTACTCGTACAATATTATCTTGTTTCTGACATCTGTTGATATATTTCCGAACTACTGGAGGAATGAACAACAAATTACTTGCATAGTAGAAGTAAGTTTCGTGTGTTTTTTAACATTTTCCTATAATTTTTTCTGCATACCAGAACAGTTTGAAAATAGTATAATTTTATCTTGAATGAAGAAAAGTGAAGAAAGGTACAGAATCTGCATAAGACAATTTGTAAAAGTCGAGTGTAGGGGTGAATATTTGCACAAAATGTCGGTGCTGTTCCCCAGTGTTCCTCTTACTGTACTTATTTCTGATATTTTCCTGTAGACCCGAAACTCTGTAACCAGTAGAAAATTAAATTGAGATTCAGAAAACCGATAACAAAACACATAACAGTATGTAGGAAACATTTTCTTAAGACCGCTTTACATTTATGCAATTCTTATTGCATGCAAAGAAATATTGCATGCGCTCATGCGCATTAAAGTTAAAATTAATGACCGACGCAATTTTCAGTCCATTGCACGAATATAGAGTCTGTTCTAATTTGATTGCATTGCACGTGAAATTTTGGTTCCTTTTCTGGTAATATTCAGTTTTGCCATCCTACACAAAAGGAACTAACAGCGAGGAATTAAGTAAAAAGTGAATTAACCTCAATTAACCATAATAATTTTCTTTTTTATTTCATCTAGGTTGATTGAACTTCACTCCACAGTATACAACACCAACACCAAAATCATTTTCATTTTACTAATTTGGCAATGGGCAATATATTGCATAAATGTAAAACAAATGACACCTTGCAATATTGCAAAGATTTTGCTGCAAAATAGTTTTCAATGTATAGTGGCCTTAATAAAGGATTTTATGCCAGAAAATTGTAACAAGGTTATGTTGTGAATTAATTAAGGATGTTTTTAAATCTTACACTGCTAATTTTCTCCATTCAATAAAATAGATATTTATGGGGTGGCTGAACTAAAGCAAACGTCTGTAAACACAGGTTTTTGACAACTTTTCTCACGTTCTACCCCAGACAAAACTTGTGTTGCTTCGTCTCACCTTTTATAGGTCGCACACGATCCCCCAAGTAGTTCAAGATATCTGTTATAGATATTTCGAATCGAGCCATTATATCTAAATCTGATAAAGTTACGAACATATAAGGAATTTACGGTGTCCGGAATATGAGTGCCTTTATTTTGCCACAGTTGTGCTAAACAAAACATATTTGACTTAACAATTTTTTTCTTATGACCACCGGTAACAAAATTATGGCAGCAAAAAGAATATGAATATGTGACAACGTCGCTCACACACTATCTTAGGATTGTTATGTATTTATACATAATAATTACAAATAGGTACACCTAAACTTAGGTACTTGCTGTGAACGGCTTTCTTAGAGCTCTTTCAACACAGAACAACAGTTACTTATGTTTCTTGCATGAAGTATTTATCCTACAAAAGTCTCGTAGCCATAGACTTTTGCCTAGATTCGCCGTAAATTAACATGCTATGCAGTTGGTTATGGTTACTCAATTTTTGTTTATGTACACTCACAAACATCAAAGAAGAACTAGACAAAAATGAATCACATTATGACTAATATTACTTTTAGGTTATCACCAGCAGCCGGAGACTGCAACGTTGTCGAACATACAGTACGTTACAGTTTTAAATAGTTTCTCTGAAACTTCAATTGCTTAATATTTCATTAATACCGAATACTCAAAATTAAATTATGAACAAATTACGTTACAGGCGCTTTTACTTAACAATTGTACCTTGGTTTGTAATTTCGTAACATAGTTTTGCATATTATTGCAGTTGTATTTTTATTTTCGAAATGTATTTGTAGAACAACTATTCGTTTTAGACATCTCTCATGAGTTTTTTAATGCATTTTCAATTTCAAAACAGTTTTTGAACTTCTCGAAGTTCTGAGTAGAAACTCATTAAATTTATATTGGTAAGTGAAACAACTAATTACTAATGTTAAAAGTTGAAAGTAGATTTCATTACAAACACCTCAGCAGTTCAAAAGAAATAGCAAAATTGAATTTAAAGAGTGTCAATATTATTGCAAACGATTGTACATAACATAATATGTATGAACCAATCATCTTCGATGGGAGGAGCTTTCAAAATTATATATCCAAATTCATGTCATTTTAGTACCTAATATTGCGCCATCTATTAGCAAATAGCCCTAACGTAAACGTTCTTTTTGAGTTCGTTTCCCATTACGCGACAGTTGGTTTCCCATTCAGGCCAACAAGGTCTCCCATTAGATTGACTAGTCTTAGTGCATATAGTCAAGGGTTTAAGGTCATTAATTTCTTTCAAACTATGCCATAAAGGTGGCTATTATTTAAAACAGTTTTGACGTAATCAAAAGATTCTAAAGAGGCCCACATCTATACGCCACATTTCCTACATGGAATGGATATAATATATAGAGAACCGTTAGAATGATTAACCAATATTTCTTACTCTCATGACTACATAAATAATTCAGAAATCAATTCCTCGATTTTGAACGGTTTCCTTGTACTTCTTGATGTTTTCGACGCACCTCTAGAAGCAATCTAGTTCACCTGTTTGCAGAAAGAACTTTCACTGGCAGTTGCGAAACTTGCATTCCGTGCCAGTCTGGTCAACTTTGGCGTTGTATATCTGGGGCTAATTATGTAACACTGAATTTTTGAAATGATTAATACAAACATTTTTATATAATACCCATCTACACAGTGGTATTCAAAGAATTTTATCTGTATGTTAATCGCATCGTTACTGTCATTAATTGATATATTTGTTGCAATTGATAATATGAACAACAATTGTGCATGTTATTTTTTTCCTTAGTACAATATCTATAGTTAAAATATTGTTTGAAGCTATTTATTTGTGGCATAATTTTAGTTTTTCTTTAGATTTATTAGGTTTTTGCCACACTTCTGAAAAAAATAAAGATTAATTAAATAAGCCCTTGCGCCAAACGGATCAGTCAAGGGTTATTTTTGAAACTAAGTTTGCCTAACCAAAAAATCTCACACTGAAGAAAGCAGATAAGTAAAATATAACAAAAATCACATCACTATCGCGCACTTTCGTATTTTTGACGTTTAGAACACAGTATACTAAGCAATCAGTACAGAATCTTAGACAATTTATGAATGAAATACGTCTGGCAGTTTTTAAATACCCCCACTCTAGAAAAAGTCGCCAAGAATATGGCGGATCCCAGAGAACATACGAAAAAATAGCTAATAATTTGGCGTAAACATAACCAAAGTTGTTCGTAGTTTTAATACTTTTGCATTAATTCTTAATTAACTGTTATAATCCAGTGCAGTTTCATGTAAATTGAGGTTTTGGTCACATTTTGTCTTAATTTAGGTTTCTAGCAGATATAATTTGAATTTGATTATAAAACCAGTATGAATTTAAATTTATTTAAAAAATTTGCGAAAACATAGAAACTAGGTCAACTAGTATATTTTGTAGTACTTTTGCTTTATTTTGTTAGCGGATTATCAAATTTAAGCCCAGTGTAATTTTTATATTTTTATTCATTTTTTTTAGGAAAGTACGAAATGAAATTAAAACGTGAATATGAGGTACAATTTATTTTGAGGTTTACAAAATATATATATATATATATAGGTAACATAATCAAAAACCCCCTGCTCTATTAGGTGTATGGAGTGGTTCCTTTCATTCATGTATGAAAGCAGTCTCTTTCCTATTTGGAGTTAAATCCTTTGCCCCCTTTCATGTTTTAATTCTTCTTTAGGATTTTCTCAATTAAGCTATCACGTCTAACTTGGTCTTGGCCATATATAAAACTGTTTACAGGCCTTTTACGCCCAGAGCTGCGTTATGCGTTAGTTTTTTACAACACATTTATTTCCTCCCATAGTTTATTTATTATTTACTGGGTATAGTTCCACTAATAAATAATCACTAATATAAAAACACAAATAGCTAAACACTCAACATGACATGCAAAGCAGGAATATAAGTACAATAACGATAACGAGTGGATAACCATGTAATAATGCCAAAAATTCAAAAACCTAACTGACACACAGAAATTATAGTAATAACTGTCAGTCGCCAACAAGATGGCAGATTTTTGGAAGACGCGGGAAAGCTGAGTTTCCCTACTGATTGCTTAGTATACTGTGGTTTAGAAAAACTCTCTGTTTTCGTTCTCAAAATAGTAGTAAAAATATTAAACGTATGTCAAGTTTGACAGTTTAAAATTTGGTTATCTGCTTCCATAGAAATGTTAAACGATTTTATTTAATTGTTACTTAATTCTTCTTGATACAACTGTAGCCAACAATGATCGATGTTTACTGAACAGTTTGACATACACTTATCTCCGTTCAACAAAATAATCGCGGTCTCTTTTAATTTTCTTTTTGTTGCGTTATCTTCCTTCTCTAAAATTTTTGCCGAACCCTATTGAATCAAATGACCGTTTTCCCAAGCATGTACGCAAATTTTGGATTTTTCAAATTCCCGTCTTTTTATATAAAATTTTTATGTTTCTCAACTCTAACATTCATAGGTCGAGACGTTTCTCCAACATAATGTTTATTCCATTCACAAGGCACGCTGTAGATGCAATTTTTTGAATTTTGTATATCATTTTTTAGACGCATTTTAGACAAAAATGATCGTAACGTATTAGTTGTCTGAAAAACTATTCGAATATTAAATTTATTACCGATTCTTCTTAACTTTTCTGATAATATAAGAATGGAATTTTTATTGTATGATTAATTTCTTTTATTTGTGGCAAAAACCCAATAAAACTAAAGAAAAATCTATAGTTAACTGTAATGTCTCAAAATATAAAGGTATTACATTTTACTGCAATTCTTGAAAAATACAGAGCTGCAATAAAATATGTGGTGACTCTTACAAATAAAATTTTGTAACGAAGAAATCAACATATTTTCAAAAATAAGTCCAAATGAGTCAGGAGATTGTGGCGGTCATAGTACCGCTCCTCCTCGTCCAATCCCTTGATATTAATGCTTGGACACGCTGTCTATGACGGAGATAATTGAGCTTCGTATATGATACGCCACACTGCTGCAATTCGCCTTGGAAGCCCTGGATCTCCATCTCTTCCGCGATTCGATTCAGTTGCAAATTTCTCGTGTCATGCTCGCGTTGCACTACACTTGCACCCACTGCACACCGCGGCAAAAGTAGCTGCATTTGG
This sequence comes from Monochamus alternatus, assembly GCA_037114965.1. Lineage (NCBI taxonomy): Eukaryota > Metazoa > Arthropoda > Insecta > Coleoptera > Cerambycidae > Monochamus > Monochamus alternatus. The sequence continues at coordinate 112,200,655 of CM073426.1, read as the reverse complement.
CACATGTTTACCGAGAAATTGTTCTGCTAAAGCATTTTCACATCACCATAAATTATAATGATATCCATCAACTCCGTAAGCCATTTTTAACTAATGTAAATACTCGCATCACGAAAACGTTAATACCTACTATAAGTAATCGGATTCTAATATGCGGAATCGCCTGGCCAGAGACTACAGTATCCTATACTATAAGGATTTTACATTTTTTTTTTACGATATTGACTCCATTTTTCATGGCGCATCTATTCCCAATTTTTTTTAGAAAATTGTGAATCACCCTGTACAGATACTGGCTTTCATGTCTCTTTCATTTTCGGCGAATCAACTAAATTATTTCAGGCGGCAAATATGCCTATCAATAAAGTATAAATATCATTAAAATCCTACATAATCTTGGAAGTAATTGCGATGTCTACTTTCACTGTACATATATGTCCATTTATAATACTATTACTGTAAATTCATATTCTTGTTTCCTTCTAAAGAAATTTCCGGTCAAATATTAGCATCCGCCGTATGCTTAACAATTTATTAAATATACACCTATTGAACACGTTATTTACTTTAGTCTTTATTATAGTCATCATTATATTCCCACTCTTTCGTGTTCTTAGTCATCCCTTATTTATTTAGGTATTTTCTAGAAATTCTATCTATTTCTAAAGAAAATACTGTTATCTACAATAACAAATAATTTTTAAACATTTAATAGCAGAAGTATACAGGGTAATTCACAGTTTATCCAAAAAAATTTGGGAGATGCTTCATGGAAAATGTAGTCAAATGGTAAAAAAAATCTAAAATCCTAATCTTATAATGTCCTAGAAACAGACATTAGTTTTTCAAGTGTCAAAAATGTCTTACGTATATAGGTAGCAAATCAGAGTTGATGAATATCGTTTTAATTTATGGTAAAGTCATAGAAATCATAAAATATATAGAACGCCGTAAGTCTTTACATTAGGCACTCAAAAATAGTCAGACTATGGAGAGGCTTAGAAAGCAGCCATCTAGGGAAAACTTAATGTAATCAGTTGATTACACTGCATTTTAGTTCCAGCATACAAGCGAATCCCAAACGGAATGTTTGTAATTGTACCATAGAAATCACAAATTGGACGTAAAATTTTCATATTTTGAAATTCCCGCCTATTAGTGTGAAGCTACCCCGTTAGCGTAACTAATATTACCAGACTCGCGTTTTATCCATAGGTTGACTATTTTCGATACCTTTTTTGGCGTTCTGTATATTTTATGATTTCTATGGGTGAAGTAAGATAAAATACTTTAGCAGCTTCTCGTCTGTACGCAAAACGATTTCCCGCTAGATATTTGCCAAATTTGCAACGGAATCGTGGAAGAGATAAAGGTCCAGGGCGTCCACGACGTATTGCAACAGCTGGGGAACACATTTTAGAGATTGTTTAAGATACTTCCCGAATAAATACAAGGTAAATTATCTCTTACGAATTAGATTTTGTGAATGGGTGCTGCAACAAAATGTTCAAAATCCCAGATTTACAGCTGACGTATTAGTTACAGATGAACCTATTTGGAATGGAATGGGAAGTATAAACTCCATAATAGTCATGTTTGGGATTTTAAAAATCTGCATGCAGTCATTTGCAACAACGCTTTTCCTTAAATGTTTGGGCAGGGATTGTCGTTGATCGTTTGATTGGACCATACATATTACCAAATCGAATGGATGGAGTTCAGTATCTCGAGTTTCTTCGAAATGATCTGCCTTCTGGAAGATGTGTCCTTAACTGTCCAACTCCGAATGTGATTCTTGCACTAAGGTTCTCCTTCCCATTTTCGACAAAATGGTTGGGAGTACCTTAATGAAGTTAAAGGGGTACGATGAATTGGACGAGGAGAACCGGTACTATGGCCGCCATGATCTCCTGACTTAAATGGATTTATAAAACATCAAGAATTTAATTTTTGTGCTTACTATTGTCCTATATGTTTTATTATTAGAAATGATGGTACCTAATGACACTAAAAATTGAATCATATGGTGCCTGATAACAAACAGGGTGACCTTAATTTGTAATAATTTATGTTGGAGTAGTTGGGGGTAGTACAATCCATCATACTCGATGTTGGGTTACGATATCTCAGTTATTATTAAAGACAGAAAATTGGTATTTTCCTAAACTAATATTCAGGTTAAAAGATTTTTAATTTAAATTGAAAACAAAATTTGATTATTACTCATTTTCTGAAATGTTAAATATTTTTTTAGCACTTAGGTACTTAAAAAGTACCTAATAATAACTGATAACAATTTTTGACTTACAGACCAGTGCTACATATTTTATGGAAATAAAGTTGGATGGCAGGAACATGTCTTTAATGTTCCTTGAATTTGAAAGATATTTACCTAGTCATATTTAATTTAGAATAAAAAATTTTATATGAAGGACCTCTCTATTAAAATTGGTCGTACAATCTATCCTCATTTTTTGCACTAATGATCTAGTCTGTTCCACCATATTACCATTATAATATAGATAAATGTTGGTGTCACACAGGCGACGTGATTTAGCAGACTATGGTGAGTAGTGGCTTAAATAGATACTTTTTGTGATAAGTAAGCCAAACTATATTCGAAATGTCCAGAATACTGTTTTTGTACCTACACCATAATGATGGTTTTCTTTAAAAAAAATATATTTGTTGTGTAAATTTTAAATTGTTATTAAAAAACTAGATCAATGGAATGTAAGAAAAGAATCTATAAGATAAAGTGTACCAATTTAGAAAAAATGTCACTACTGTAGGAGCTATTGGAAATATAAAAATGTTATAAACTAAAAATTAAATTGGAAATATATTTTTACCTGAAGATTTCTTTCGAAAATTTACATACTCACAAAATATTTTAGTAGCGATTTCTGTTATTTTATGTTGATGACTTGATTCTTCCCAATTGAGTATGTTTTGTTGAAACTTTTACTTGTTTTCGTTGTTAATCTATCCCAAGTCTGATAAAAAATTAAGATCAGAGAAAATAATAAACACATGGTTTTGCATTCGTCTTTCAATTCATTAGCTATGTAGTGTTAGAAAGTTCAGTCTTCTGGAAAGCGACATCTTTAAATACATTAACTGTTCCAGTTACAAAGATTAAATATGTAACGTGTTAGAATCTGAAATATAGCTAAGAATGACTTTGTATTATTAAAATGTAGGTTTACGCAAAAGGTTATTTCTTGTATTGTATAATCCATAAACGATCCTGATAGTTCGAAATCTAGAATTATTTCTAATTTCATGGAATTTATGTATGGAAATCAGTATAATTTTATCTATAATCAGCAGGATAAACTTTTAGACTTAGTCGTTGCCAATTTTGCATGTGTGGTCTCCAGAGACACGTGTCCTTTTACTAAGGAAGATACGATGTATCATCCTTCACTTAATGTAACTCTTCAGCTAAATATCAGTGAAGAGAATAATTTTTCTTTCAATTCTGATAGTAAGAAATATAACTTCAAACAAGCTGATTATCCGTTATTATATAATATGCTACAGCAAGCTGATTGGAAGTGTATTGAAAATTGTGAAAATGTTAATGAAGCTTGTGATTTGTTTTATATGGTCATTAATAATATATTTGATGCGTGCATTCCTAAATATAAGAAATCATCAAAAAATTCAAATAGGAGCTATCCTCCATGGTTCAATAAAGATATAATAACAAATATCCGTTTAAAAAATTCAGCTCATAAATGTTTCAAAAAATATAAAACAGATAATTATTTACAAACTTTTAGAGATTTAAGATCGTCAATCAAAAAACAAATCCAAGCTTCTTATGCAGATTACATTAAAAAAGTTGAACAAAACATTTCATTGGACCCTAACAAATTCTGGGCTTTTGTAAATAACAAAAATAAGAAATCTAGAATTCCCGGAAATATGCAAATGAATAATTTGAATTATGAAACTCCCCAGTCTATTGTAAACGGGTTTTCTGATTTTTTCTCTAGTGTTTATTTAAGTTCTGACAATTCCAATAATCTTAATGAGATTTTAACATCAGATTTGTTTGTGGATATGGGTTTTTTGACTGAGAATGATATAATTTTAGCTTCAAAAAAACTTAAAAATAAATTAACGGCAGGAGTTGATAATGTACCAAGCTTTATAGTCAAAGACTGCTCTTATGCTTTAGTTAAACCTCTTCATTACTTATTCAATCTTATTCTGTCAACAAAGACCTATCCAGATATTTGGAAGACGGCTAAAATATGTCCCATTCACAAAACCGGCGATCGTTCTTCTATAGAGAATTACAGACCCATAGCAATACTTTGTAATTTTGGAAAACTTTTTGAAATTATTTTATATGAAAATATTTATAACTCAGTGAAATCTTCAATTACACCATGTCAGCACGGTTTTATGTCACAAAGATCGACAGTAACTAATTTAGCTTGTTTAACTCAGTATATTTCAAACAGCTTAGACTCTGCGCGTCAGGTAGACGTTTTATATACAGATATAAAAAAAGCTTTCGATCGCATTGATCATGGTCGTTTATTGTCGAAATTAAAATCCCTTGGTTTTTCAAAGTCTTTCTTGACATTAATGGAGTCGTACTTACTAAATCGAAAACAGTACGTGGAATATGGCGGTATATTATCAAACACCTACATTTCAACATCTGGAGTTCCTCAGGGCTCAAATTTGGGGCCTCTACTTTTTCTTCTTTTTATCAATGATGTATCAGTCAATATTTCAGCGCCGCATTTACTTTTTGCAGACGATTTAAAAATTTACTTGGAAATTAATAGTTATGAGGATGGTAATATGTTACAAAATGCATTAAATGCTACTCAGACATGGTGTTATGAAAATAACCTAGAATTAAATTTGTCTAAATGTAAAGTTATGTCATTTCACAGAAAATACAGTCCATTAATTTTCAATTATTCCCTCAACAACACTGCTTTGGAAAGATGTATTAAATATAAAGATCTAGGGGTGGTATTTGACAGTGAGCTTTCCTTTAATACCCACATTTCAGAAACGGTTTCTTCTGCCTACAGACTACTTGGATACTTTTTTAGATGTTTTTCAAAAGTAATGGTTACTATCCGCCTAGGGGTTTTGATCACGCTGCTCTACTGGAGCAATTCAAGTTTTTATCTTTAGCTGATAGGAGGAATTGTGCCGCTTTAACACTGGTGTGCAAAATATTTAATAATAAAATTGATTGCAATTGTCTCTTAAGTCAATTTAATTTCTATGTACCAAGAAGTCAGTCAAGATACCCACGCACATTTTATTGTAAAACACCTAAAACTAATATTTTAGTCAAATCGCCAGTTTACAACATGTCCCAGTTATTTAATGGGGTATCCCATTTATGTGATATACACCATGATAAAATGGATTTCATTATTAAGACCTTTAAAGATATGATTTCTCTGTGATGACCTATATTATTGTTTATAATTCCTTCCTTTGATTTGTTTTTCTCAGCTAATCAAATTTAGTTTATGTAGTTATGTGTTTCAACGCAAATATTGTGTGCGATTTATGAACCGTTACCGTATTTCTTTTTATATTTATGTAATTATTATTACTACTTTTCTATGTATAACTTAGATTTTAATTTTCTCTATAATTGGGTGTAAATCCGTTGAGAATTAATTATTATTATTATTATTATTATTATTATTATTATTATTATTATTATTAAACGTTTTTATTAAATTGAATATTTATTTATATTTAATAAACAAAAGAGATGGGAGAAGAGAATTAATGAATAACATATTAAAACTATTGGAGAAATTGTTTTTTCTTCATTATTTACGATCGCATCTCTGAACAAAGTGGCAATTTTATCATTTCTCGTCTGAAGAAATCTGGTGGTACGAAAGTGAAGAACTCATCAAGCCAATTTAGATACGCAAGTTGTCATTATAAGATGTTCCTGGAAGGTTGGTAGAAAGCGGTACATATGGAAATGTATGCAGTGAAACAAGCTCAAAAGAATAGGAAGGATGTAAATTGAATAACCTGACCATTAAGCTCGTGAATATCCACTTATGTATTAACAATATTAAACCACCCGGTATTGCATCGTTGGATTTTTTGACCAAGAGTGATATGCGAGTTGGTACTACCTTTTACTACTACTATTACGTTACGGGTATTATGTTTCTCTTAGAAATATGTTTGTTTCCTTGGCGTTGACATAAAGGCAAATAACGCTGTAAATAATGTTTTTGATTTGCGATAATTTATTTTCCTGTTATCAGAATCTAGTGCTGAACGTGTGATGAAAAAAATTAATACAATTTAGTAGAACAACCTGTAATTTCCAACTCTATGCCATCAAAATATTTAAGAAACTACAGCTGAAAATAATAAAACTGTTATATACTACACTAAATGTTCGCATTATATATTATACTCGCGACAAGAATTCAGACGACTTACGTCATACGAACAAATGAATAATTCATTATATTTTCATCAAAATATTTAAGAAACTGCAACTGATAGTAATAAAAATATATACTACACTAAAAGTTTGCATTATATATTGCACTAAATTGTAAAAAATGATTGTTTTGAACGTAACCAAATATCGAAAATTACATTGACAATAAAAACAAATGTGTAACGTCAGCCGTGACGTAAGACGTCTGAATTCTTGACGCGAGTATACACAAAATTATAAATTATTGTTTTTAACGTGACAAACTATCGAAAATTATGTTGACAGAAAAAACAATTGCGTGACGTCAGCCTTGACGTAAGTCGTCTGAATTCTTATTTTAAATAAGCCCCAGTGACATCCACAAAGGACGTTGAATGTTCGTTTTCGAAACTGAAATGGACGCCACAGCCTAACCTGAACATTTACAGCAGTTTCTGTGCTGGTCAATTTTATTCCAGTACTAGTGAATAGTTGTAGAGTATTTTATAAACTTATAAACTTAATATGAATAACGTTGGATATTATAAATCACCAGCAAAAAATGCTGATTTTAACTTTCTGTATATATTTGCACCTGAATTTCTACATACATTAACTAAGCGTCCTAAGTGCGCCCCTGATAATGATATCATTTGCAAGCAATGACAATTACTGTAACATGGGTGATCTCGCTGCACCGCTCTCGAACATTCAAGATGCCTTGCGCTTGTATATAAGAAGATTGAGTCAAGCGGGACGAACGGAGTTAATAGTTAATAGTGTGGAATAGAAGTTATGGACAGAAAAAACGTTGAACACGGTTTACGAAGTTAATTGTTACAAGTGTCCATTTGCTAATAATGCAGATACTTTGTTCTGATGTGTGGTACGCACAGGTCAATTTATGTTTTTTAAGTGCCTTCGCAAAAAAGAAAAATATCGAACAAACATCGAGTTTATCCGTTATTATTCAGACTATTTAATCACAAACAACAATAATAAACTTCAGTGCATTGTTTGCATCATATAATATAAAATGGCATTACACTACGTAACAAAATGCTATCATTACGAATTATAAGAAAAAACTAAAACAAGAAACACATATTTTCAAAAAGTCTGACACATAAATGTAGCATTGTTGCTTCTTACGCAATAGCGCTGAAAATTGTCAAACAAGGAAAAATCTTTTAGTGATGGAGTGCTTATTAAGAATTGTTCAATCAAAGTGGCAAAACAATTAAATGAAACAAAAATTGCCAAAAAATTGAAACAGACTCAGTGTCGCATCAAACAGTTGCAAGACGTATAGATCACATTAATCAATATGTATCCAAAAAATAGCACACAATTGGAATATGTAAATATTTTTCACTCTACCTGGCCGAAAGCACTGACCTATCCGACATCAGCCAACTTGTTAGTTGCGTTCGAACTATTCAAGAGAACTTTAGTGTAGCAGAGGAGAAACTCGATCTTATGGTACAACTAAGGGCACGGATATTTAAGCTGTAAATAAGGTGGTATTAAACTATGGAGGATTGAAATTGAATTTACAGGACTTTTAAAACAAAACAATATCAACTGTCCTCTGATACACTGCATTATTCACCAAGAGGCACTATGTGGATAGTCCTTACATCACATGAATGAATGTTATGAAAGTGGTTGTTAAAAAGTCAAAATATAGTGCTCCCTGTCAAATTTTCAAGCAGAATTTAATGCCTTAACTTTTCATTTAAACTAAACTAAATGTGTCGGAAATATTTGGTAATCCATTTTATTTCGAATAAGTTTGAAGATTTCAATTATTGAACAATATTAAGATGTCTAATAATCGATTTCCAAGAAGTTTTGTCACGATCATCAAAAATGAAACGTAGGTATTTATCGTCCCAATAATTGATATAAAAATGGTAAAAGTAACAGACCTTGTTTTATAATTAGATGAAAAGGTAATCTAATAGTATGGTCTATATTAAAAAATAAACATGTTTAGAACCTTATTCTAGAAATCTGTACTTTTCCCATTCTAAATTAAGCAATTCAGATTTAAACACGGAAGCGAAAGGATTTGCCGTTTTATACAAAAAAATGTGAATACATTTACTAACAAGGAAAGTTTACGAATGGCACACGTCAGACCACATTGCCAAACTAGTCATAAAATCAAAAGCCAATGTAACTGTAAACATAAATAAACTTGGAAACATAAATATTGGCGTTTCAAATTATCATATTTTTGAATAGCACCGCTGTCAATTACTACTGCTGATAGCCTCACCTTTTCATTGGTTTTTGTACTTACAAGCGTTATTGTTGTTGTTATATAATTGTTAAGGTGGAAAAATAATGTCAGACATGGTAATCATCACTCTCTCTGTGCGGTTTATTTAATGCCGTAATTCTAGCATAAATAATTATACGTCCTACTTTGTGAAATGTAAGAAAGCACCGATGCAAGTAAGTGGAAAATAATGTTTACCTTATAATTCCACAATTAATAATAATATACTGTATTCTAGATATTTATTTCTCTAAAATTTGGATTTTGAAAAAATCCGTGTCACATACTATGCAGATACTCGATCTATAACAATGCACGTCAACAATATGCTACTTTTCTAGTTTGTAATTTAATTTAAAGTTAAATACGATTATTACAGATACATACTTTTCCCAGGACATTGATTCGAAAACTAGTTTATTAAACAATTTTTTTACATAAAAATTTTATTATAGCTCTACAGATTTGCGTGACTAATTATTTCAATTATTATTCTTGGAATACGGTAAGATATAATAGTGAATAAAACTTTTGAATGCTTTATGCAACTCTTAGGTCACTTAGATATTGTAAGAAAATGTATAGTCTTTTAATAACTATATTCTAAATTATACATATTTTCCTGAATTATTCCTGTACATGTTTCATTAAATCAGAAAACTTCTATGTACTATGCTGTTTTAAAAGATGTATGATACATAAAAATAAATGTTTTAAAAAGTCTGACTGTTAATGGTAATTTCAATGGGGGTCATTTGGTATAATCAAATTGTATTAAAAATTATATTATTTGACCCACAAATAAAGGAGATATTAATGATGGAAGTTCGCCACGCCATCATTCAGTACAACGGGCGATGTGACGGGTATTTGTGGTTGAATTTTTGAGTTCCTACTGTTTCAAAAGTGAAGTTAGATATTTATAGAGTGTTTTCATTAAACCAGGTTAGTAAATTTAGCTAGATTAATTTCTTTAGATAATTATTGAATAGAGCTTTGTCTGTGGAATTGCTCATTAGCATACCTAGATGTTTGGCATCAGAGAGCATACACATACGACTTCATTGATAGAAATTGTAGGATATTTGATTTATATTAGCTTAAAATACCTTTCTAATACAGTAAAAAATCGTCGCATATAGTTTTCTGCCTATGTCCTTTTCTAATATCTTGTCTTGGTATTATAATAAACGTTTATTAAGTGTTTTCACACTTGTATTTCCACGTTTTGGTACTGCACAATACTTATAACATTAATTTTTACTCGTAATTGGATAAATTTTATGAATCACACTGAATTTATAACCGCTGGACCTGTGTCCCGAATCCCTTGGCGATTGCAATGTGAATGGTTGACTGGTTGAGTTGAGTGAAGATTTCGGCGCGCGACCATTAGAAGATATGACGTAACACTTAGCCACGCCCTGCTTTCATGAAGGCGATTTTAGGGGTGAAGTTGAAAGCAGAAAAATCAAATTTTTTGCATATAAGCTTTTCTGATAAAGTACTTTCGATTAGTGAAATAAAAAAATCAAAAATGACCCCATTCCTATTATTAAAATTTTCCTATATCAATATAAATCATGGTTGTTTTGAAATAAAATCTGACTAACTTTAATTTGTCACTTGTACATTGTTTATAATTATCGTGAGCGTCAATTGGGCATTTGTAAGAACTGATGCTTAAACTATGTTAATTTACTGTAAACTACATAACGCCTGGATTTTCAAATGCAGAATATGCATATAAAATGTTTATGTACGGAAGAGCGAATGGAAATGGTAATGCTGCTCGTAGATTGTATCACTACCAATTTCCCCAAAGAAGACTTCCAAATGTCCAGGCATCGTCAGCTAAATCGCGTCGCCTTGCACGGCTGCTGCGATTAAGCAGACGATGGTCCAGGTATTTAATAGCTTTGTTCGCACAGTACATAAATTAGTTTGCAATCGTCCGGAGCAACAATTTATAGACGAATAAGCGAACATGGAAATGTCGAGTTAGATCAGAAGGGGCAATTAGAAATGGGTGCTGTCTATGCTCCTGAAGCTAACGAAGAAATATTGGAAGCCTTTGAACAGGATCCGACAACGACCATTAGAAAAATAGAACGACAACTCCACATTTCCAAGTGGAAGGTTTGATCTGTGCTAAGATTAAATTCAAAACATCCTTTTCATTATACTCCTGTTCAAGGACTCGAAGAAAGTCACCTATACGGCGAATAAATTTCTGTAGATTTTTCTTAAAACCGATGTGGAAGACAGACTTTTTCTTAAAAGCATTTCATCTGCAGATAAGTCAAAATTTTTGCGGGAGGGATTTACAAATTTTCATAATTTACATTACTAGGCTGAGGACAATCCTCATGTGAAACGACAAAAAACATTTCAGCACAAATTTAGTATTAATGTTTGGACAGGCATTATAGGAAGAACACTTATAGGCCCTTATTATCTACCTGACAATTTAAATGGTGATAATTATTTAGTTCTTTTAAAATCACACACGAAATTTTAGATGAAGTTCCTCTTAATATTCGAAACGATTTAATTTTTCAAAATGATGGATGCCCAGCCCATTACCGTGTAACAGTTACTGATTTTTTAAATGACAGTTTTTCTAATCGTTGGATTGATATGAATGAGCCCATCGTGTGGCCGGCTAAGTCACCGGTAGATTATTTTGTGTGGGGCATAGTGAAATATTTAGTCTACCAGGTACTTAGAGATTCAAAACCACGATCACTTGATTGAAAGCATCAATGAAGCATTTCAACAAGTAAGACAAGAAATTACATTAAATATTACTACTACCCAAATGAGAAACAGGCCAGACCTTGCATAATAAATGGTGGTGCCCATTTTGAACAGCCACATTAAACCTTTCAGTATTTCGTATTTGTTGCGTGTTAATTTTTTACATATGTTTAGAAATATCCGTTTGAAATAATTATTTAGTCACGCAGAACGGCAGAGTTATAATAAACTTTTCAAATTATCAAAACTAGGCAAACATACACATATGATGTGTAATATATTCCAAATGACAGCTACCTACACCCTTCATTGTACTGTAGGCTATGGAATCATGGTAAACTGCTTCCATAAATTAGAAAAGGACTATAGGAGTTACATATGCTCATAAATATGTTTCCAGTGAAGTGCAAGCATGATATCAAAGTGAAGGTGCATTCCAAGGTAATAATTTTACGCCTGCAAACATACATCACTACTTAATAATTAAACATGAGATTTGTATCACACTGGAGAGTAAAAGTCCTGTTACCATTTGAAAATCATACCATTACTTGGTAACATGTTGCTAACATTCTTTATCAAGATGATGGTGTTACTGGAATTAAGCATTTAGCTTCACAATTATATGTTAATCGTAAGTCTCCCTATTTTTTTTCAATTCAACATTCATATAATTAATTTTATGAAATAGATAAATTTGCACGTTTCAATATTTATATTTGTCTTGTAGATTGATAAGAAATCCATTTTAATACCTCGAAATCAGAAAAATGTTATTTGTCCTCAATTATTTCAAAATAATATAGGTATTTTTTTCATCAAAAAGACATCTCAGTGTACATCTCATTTAGGGCGTGCAATAATAATTCTCTCAAAAATTACTTTACGGTAGCATAGTTTGTACTATTTAGGTTAAAACAGTAAGAAATGTGAGAAATTTAATTTCTTCTCTGACACGGTTGTGTATTATAAGTTTTTTGATAATACTGAGAAAAACTTAGGCATTTACTTTCATTATTCTATCCATAGATATAAACTTGATTCGAAAGTGCTACACAAACTATTCGAACTGAAAGCTGGAGCATTGTATCTTATCCGTATTTAATATATTTCTTCACTTTTCCCGATTGTGTCTACGTCAAACTGTATGATCATTTTTAAATGGTGTATTGCATTCTTTTAATACAGGGAAGACATTTTTGGAAACAGACATAGTTTATAGATGTTATAGAGTTGGTATAATCAGAAATTTAATTGTTACCCGTATTCTTGATATTTCGAATAATATTTTTAGTAGTTAGTTATTAATTAAGCATTTTAGGATGAATATTTAAGCTAACTGAAGTTTGTTGTTTGTCTCTATTGATTAGATTTTAAATGTAATTATTCTCCTAGACTTTCTTCCACATAATTAGCTATACAGGGCGATTCTGCAATTTAGTTTTCGACATATAGGCTGTGAAGGGTTAATTCTTGATTATGGTGTTTAATTAGAATTCTCGAAATGCGTAGAGATAAATTAATGAAATTGGGCACGATCCCATACATAGCTGTGTGTCTTTTTGAAAATATATAAAGAAATTAATACAGTTTGTCCAGGAGCGGGCAAGAGACGACAAGACATTTATAGTCTATGGATGCTTAAAAAATTCCCGAATCTTTTTGGGTACATATTTTTTTCATAGCAAAAATTGAAAACTCTAATATTGTTTACATAAAAAAATACTCTTGTTGAAATTCGATGTCGGCAATAGTTTTCAAGGAAAATGGATTTTAATATCTGGACGTATATGCTAAATCACATTAAAAATCAACTGGAACTTGAGACACAAGCTTTTAAATGAAAGGAAAGAAACAATTTTGATATCAATCAATACTTAACGTATGGAAATATGTACTGCTTAGTTTTTATAAACAAAATATTTAACTGAAAAATGTTTGTAAACACCAAATCTAGAAATATTTTACTACATTCTTTTCACTATTCTTCATTACTTGTCCTCGGCTATAATTTCCTAAGTTGAGTATGTGTTAAGAATGTGTATATTATACATATGATTGTGACGTGATTCAGAACTTATCTAAAAAAAATTTTTGAATGTACAGGGGACTTCCAAATACAATTTTATAAAAATAAAATCAAAAAGAGCAGATTAAAAATAGACTTCTGCACGGCACTGGAAACTGGTCCACTGTAAAACCTGATAAGGCGTATAATCAACGACCGGACAAAAAATTGAAAGAAATTCCCATGGAAAGAAATAAATTACATTTTACAACACCTATTTTAATGCAGTATTTTCAACGGCTTTTGCCGCTATTGTTATTCATTATCATTCGTGGTTTTAATTAGTAAAATAGTTTGACATACCTGGGCCCGTCTTACCCAGTTTCTACAAAGTAACACAAATGTTTTTGCTTAGTGTCCGCTCTGAACTTGTAAGTTATTGACAGCAGCTTTGATACGTTTGCGTAAATCATCAATACTTCGATGCAATATACTTCATTTTATAAATATCCCCACAAAAATAACTCGAAATGATTTAAAGTCTATTGCTATTAACACTGTACATGGCACGGATATAATTGAGCCTCGTATGGAATACGCCACACTGCTGCAATATGCCGTGGACGTCTTGGACCTCCATCTTTTCCACGTTTCGGTTTCAAATATCCCGCGTCATGCCTGCATTTCCACTAAACTTGCACTCACTGCACGCCGTTTTAAAAGTAGCTCATGTTTACTGGGAAATCGTTCTACTAAAGTGTTTTCACTTCTCCAAAAATTTAAACGATACTCATCAACTGCGAGATGATATACGTAAGTCATTTTTGATACTTGAAAAACTAATGTAAATACTTGCATCACAAAACAGTTAATACGATAAGTACCTAAATGGCCTGGCAGTACAGTAGCCCAGCGATGTAAAGGTTCAAACTACCTCACCTATGGCATACTGAGGAGGACTAATAAACTCAAAACTGGTATATACCTTGTTGTCTATTAGCCAGCAGAGTAATTTTTTACTGGAATTCCGTGTTTTCAAAATATCGTTATCTCCGAATAGCGAACTTTCATTGGTGTCTACTTCTCTGTAGAACGTTTCGTGTCTGCGGCTTTTCAGTCTAACATAAAGTAGGGCATGGCCGCTAGATGTAGCTTTGTTACACCGGGTAATATGATTACTAGTTGTATAATTGTTTCTTTATATTTGTAACCATGTGTTTATTCTTTGTATGAAAGTACATATTGCATTTAAAGGTAATAAATTAGATGACATTGAGTTAGTTTCAGTTTGTATTACTGTTAATTATGAATACAAAATGGGAAAATGTTTTGTTATGCAACTTTAGCATTGTCATCATAATAGGTAGGTAATGTCCTTACTTTAAATATATTGAATGTTCTGTCTCTATAGAAACAGTGTAGTAAAGTATATAATTTCTAGATAAATAAATATTCATATGTAGATATAAGAGTAACCTTGAATTAATAAATAAGTGTATTAGATGATTAGTATGATCTTATAAATACACTAGGATCATTGGAAACAGAGAAAGCTTAAGAAATTAACAACTTTCACTCATATGTATCCACAAATGTCTGAGAACAGCGAGTTATAGTACGCAGCCAGAGTTGATTAATCTTCGATGAACCATAATGGAAATTTGTGGGAAAATACCACATCGTTACCATCAGATGAATGAGGTAGTGAAAACTACCAGATAACAAATTAGGAATTTAGAAAATTTATGCATGCAAATTGTTCACATTATAGACAATAACGGGATGGTTGAGTTGAAAAGTTCACTGCTCCTCGTTTCCCTTGATTTACATGTAATTGCAGCTTAAAATTAGACTGACTAAGCTGCTACAATTATGC
Organism: Monochamus alternatus; assembly: GCA_037114965.1. Classification (NCBI taxonomy): domain Eukaryota; kingdom Metazoa; phylum Arthropoda; class Insecta; order Coleoptera; family Cerambycidae; genus Monochamus; species Monochamus alternatus. Next base: position 112,185,273 of record CM073426.1, on the reverse strand, counting down.
TGTTTAGCTTCTACAATCCATTCTCTTGCATGATTGGCATCTACGTTAATGATAACAAACTTGGTTTGGGTAATCTTTTGGAGAAATAACGAAGATCAGTTCACACACTTGCCAGAAACCATGTAACGAATATAGCAGTTTTCCAAACCAAAATAATAAATCAAAATATACAAAATGTCTCTTCATTTGACTGACAACCTGTAACACCCTTTTTATATGAAACTTTCCATTTATCTCTTACTCATCGTTAGTCGTGGCTTTATAATATTCGATCTGCCATAGGATAAAAATAGCAACCATTAACCTGAATTAGTCAAAACGATAGTCTTCACGTAGTCAGCTATAAATGATGAGTTTTTAATACTTCAATGACTTGTGTACCCAGCCGTACGTTAAATTGTAATTTAAAGTAAAATTTTTCGGTGAATATGTCACTTTAACGCCCGAGGGCCTTATTAATTACTGTAATGCACTAAATATTAACTCTTCTTTAATTAACGGGTGTACTCTATTTTTATTAAAGGGAAATATCAGTTTTTGTACCACATTTTATGAAAAAATACAAACAATTTCATACTAATATAATTGTGAATTACATATTTATGTTTATAATACAATTAACGAAATTACTAAAAATATTAGGACATAATTTGTCCTGTCCATTTTGTACTTGTTCTGTAGGACTACTTTTTGTAACTTCAGTAACACTAGCATTTCTGGAAAATTCTATGGAAGATCCAGAGCACCTACTAGTTGAATACATATTAGTGCCAATATATTTTTATGCTATTTCCACTTTGTTGGACATTGAATTTTCAATAGAGCCTTCAACAAAAGTTGTTGAGTTGATTTCCAACTACCATGGCGCTTAATATTAGTTATTATACATAATAAAGCAGAAGAAAGTCGAAGAACGCTGAAAACAATGCCCGATATATTTCTTGGAGTTTGGTAATTTAAGATAGTTTGTTATTTTATATGGAATCTGATCCAACGTATTATTCCCAACTATTTGCTTGGAGCATATATTATTGTTATAATATACAAAAAAACGCCGATGCTCAGTATCCTGTTGACGAGGAGACGCATATCTTCTGTACATATCTTGACTTGTTTTCATTATCAATTACCTATACTAAATATGCGTTGTATTTTAGTCTTACATTCTTTTGTAGTTACTAGCAAAGTTTTATCTAAATATATTCTAAATCATCTATTGTTGTTACATAACTCTTGTCTATGACAAGCTTCACATATGCCAAAAATCAGTGTCATCTAATTAAAAAAATAATCTAGGTACATTTTAGTTTACATTTGAAGATGACAACTTACCATTCATTACTAAAAATAGTTCATACGAAACGTTTCTCAGAAAAGTGCCAATTTCCTCTCTGGTTAATAATATTGACTTCATCGATTTGTAACGATCATTTTTTTTATTTTTAAAAATGTTAATAATCTTGAATATTTGCTACATGGATTTGGAACATGGAATAGTAATACCATAAAGAGGCTTACAGTTTTCACATTTTTTCTAAAAATATGGTAGGAGCACATTTTCAGTGTAGTGTTTCACGTTTTTTAAGGTACACCATTTAACAAAATTATCATAAGTTTTATCGTAAAGTATTTTTTGATGTTCTTAGCAACAGGCTCCCTTTCGCTTTCTCCTCCGCTTTAAAAATTTCAAGAGGCGTATTTGTAATGTCTTCTATACTACTATTACTATTGAAATTCATATTTTATTAATTATATATGGAAAAATCTGTCACTTTGTTAGTAGTTTTTCGCATACTAAATATGACGCACATGAAAATCGCGCTTGTTGATATTATTGCTAGGCATCCGTCACAACTGTCAATTCGACTCCAACAAAATTACTTTATTTTAGTTATAGAAACATTTATTTCCACAAATACATAATATGATGTACAGCAAATTTGTAAGTGTTCTAAATACCGGCCGAGTATAAGGTTTTGTATAAATCTCGTCCGTCTTAATGCATTTGATATAATACCTTAAGCGTGTAATAGTGTTGGGCTTATCTTCATGCTACGGGTTTTAACGGTCGTGATATATAAATAACTATTAATTGCATTTTAGTAAATGTCATTGATATATAATTTCTACTATCATTTGGACTACAAAGTAGGTATAGTAGGTCAAAATAATAATTCTATACACACACATGACATCTTGTAATAAATAAAAGACATGCAGGAAGTTTCTTATGAATAGTCGAAAACTGATAGATAGATAGTAAAAAAGTTACATTTTTCAAATGACATACAACCGGCTAATTAAAGCCAAATTAAACTAGGTACAGAATTTTAGTTTATGAATTGCAATAATCTTATAGAGGAATAGTGACGATGACGCAAACAGTTGAAGATGAACCGCAAATAAGTACTAAATGTTTATCTTGACAAGCTTATCAAGAACTTCTGTACACCGAATTCTTAAACGGCGTAATCTAGTATATCCATATCACATTCAAAAAGTGCAAGGGTTATTGCCTCAAGATTTGGATCGACGAGTCCTTTTGCGAGTTTATCTTGTATCAGGATATTAATTTTCACTGTATGAGGTTTGTTTCACTCATAGAGGAATTACAATTGTTCACAACTTTCATGAATATTTCAATGTAAGCCCCTATGCAATAACTCCTAGACGCGCAATTTAAGATAAATGTTTATGACGATACGCGATTGAGGCCGTTCACTCGTTCGTCGTCAACCGTGGATCTATCAAATAAAATTGGCTCACTAGAATTAATTCCATTACCGCGATTTGATAACTCACGACCAAATACAATAAAATTTGGAGTCATACCTGTAACTTCATGTTTAGAAGATCGTATCGCAGAAGCTACTTGATGTAAATGTTTGTCCCATAGTCGATGATTGTCCGATACATAACAACGCAACATTGTCTTTAACACGCGATTAATTCGTTCACACGGATTTGCCTGGGGGTGATATAAGGCAGTATATTTGATTGAAACTTTGTAACGTTCCATAAGTTTAATAAACTCTTTTGATCTAAACTGGACCCCGTTGTCCACAATCACGGCATTCGGACAACCGAACGTTATTTGATTGGACCAGTTATTTTACAGCGAAAGTTATTTGAAATTTCTGCAATTTTTCACTGCATGAGGCTTATTTTACTCGTAGAGGAATTACAAATGTTCACAACTTTCATGAATATTTCAAAATAAATCCCTATGCAATAACCCCTAGACATTTTCAACGCGCAGTTTAAGATACATGTTTATGCCGGTATTATTTATCGTTATTTGATTGGACCAGTTATTTTGCCAAATCGATTAAGGGTGCCGTATTCTTGAAATAGTGTTTTCAACAAATACAAGTAATTTTAGACATTTAAGAACCGAATAATATAGAGTTTAGCAAATAACAAGAATGTTATCTCATACCATCTGAGAATATTCAAAGGTACCGAAGTAAAATCAATACAGGGTGAATCTTAAATAAGTACAAATATTTTAACTGCTGGTGTAGTTCGTCATTTAAATCAGTCTAGTGAAAGCCATTTTTAAAAATTTCTAATATTTACGGAGATATTAATTTTTTTAAAAAATACCCACATTTTGAGGACCGCTGGCTGATTTTTCATCCAACAACGTAATGAAACATATGATTTGTTGCGAGGTTGCCATATCTCCTCCAATATAAATATTACGTTTCCTTTAACGTAATAGTTCTATTTTAAAAATACTTGTTTTAAGCATAAGTACAGTAAAATTGGGTATGTAGTATGATACGCAGCAATATTAACATAAATTTTAACATCCGAACTAACCTTAAAATACTTAAACGATTAAAAATGAATTTCCGCAAGTTCAATACTACCGTAAAATATTTAGGAAGATATTACGTGATATTACTATGTCCAATGTTCAAAAATTATACATAAACGTGCACACAAGCTTACCTGTTTGTTAAAAAATTAACTATTTAATCAGTAATCCACATTTCACAAGTTAAATGTCATTGTACACTGTTAGAAAGGGACACAAAACACAATTTCCTTAAGTTATTTTATGAAGAATAACGAAAAACTATGCACGCGTTTTTAGCAAATTTTATTGCTATTTTCATGCATTATGTGGGGTTAACAAGTTTGACTTGGGCTTCCGATAATCTGTCATGACAGTCAATGACAGTTTGATAATAAAAAATAATATAAAATGTTACACTTGACAAAATTCGCTAAAAGTTGAGATTTTTTCTTCCTTGAAGCAAAGACATTTGTGTAATACTGGCAACACTGTGAACCACACGTTCAGTCTGCAGCACTATGACTCATAAAAGTATGAAGGGTCGGTCTAGGACAGCGGTCCTCAACAAGTTTTCTACTGAAAAATTACGAAATTTATTTAAAATTTCACTTTTTTATTTCTGATTTTTTTGTAAAAAAACTATTAATTATGTGTTCTACACACAAAACTATACTGCTGGCTAAAATATTTGTACTTATTTAAGATTCACCCTGTATATAACGTCAGAAAGCGATCTATCCAGTATATTTTTAGGTACTGAAATCTTTCAAAATACGTATATTTTTAAATTCAACTATAGATATAAACATTGTTATAACATAAACTTACATTGTTCTGCATATAAGATTGTTCACTTTTGTTTATAAGTATGTGAAAATAATTGTTAAAATATGAGGTTAGAATAGCGAAATAATGCGTGTCATACAAATGCATTTTAAAAGTTATTATACTATTTGGGGAGAGTTTAAATAGTAAAAGTGGATAAACAAAACATCAGTAATTATATTTTTGATATTACTTTTGCTCTACGTGTTTTATTTTTCGAGATTTCAGTACCTAAAAAACACCACAAATTTGATCATTTTACGGAGAGAAATACGGCGACCTTAAACAGCGAAAGTTATTTGAAATTTCTGCAAAAACTTTCCCTTATTTAATCGGAGATTTGCGCATTGTAACTTATGCCTGCCATTCACGGGCGGACCGGTCCGCCGGACGAGTCCGTTGGACCCAGTCGGCTGACCCATCCTATCGTGAATGTAATACACTGAAATGTAGGTATGGAATGCGTTTAGTCCATTTGCGCATCCAAATAAAAATACCAACCCTAGGAGCAGACAAAGGAGGCACATGAAACTCATCAAAGATATACTTCATTGGTTATGTATGTGGGTGCGAGGGAGACAACCATCTGCACGTACGATATGAATTGTGTTCTTAATTTCCCATTATTTTGTTTGTAAACACGTCATTGGCGTACAGTGTGGTTTCCTCCTTTATCTTGTATCTCGTTAATGTTGTTCTTTGTGTATATGTGTGGGTGTTATTGTTGGAACATGTCATGTTTTATAAGGGACTGTAAAATTAACCAGCATATAGCACGAAATAATTCTCCATATCCAGAATTCAATTTCATTTCAATTCACAATCAGCTAAACCCCTACTCCTCCGCCATTGCTAGAGGCACAAAACAAAATATGGCGCTGATCATGAATAATCCATTCGCACAGCTTTTAGCGCATTCCAGTCATCATAATATAAAATTACATTTCAGTGATGTAATAGCACTGACATGTCGTGGTATGGTTGCAGGTCCGCAGAATCAACGAACGGACTCACGACACGACTCGGACTGATCCGTGCTGATTCATTATGTGTGGACAGTTTGCAACAACGACTGCGACTGGAGTTTCTTTACTGTTTTCTAAAAATGTCTTTCTAAGATAATCGTGAATTTTGGGAAGAATTTATTAGTATTTATAGAGAAAACAGTTGTCCATTCGAAAATAGTTTACGAAATCGGAAGGTTCACACGGAAGGATATCTTGTAGCAAACATAAATGAGTATACTGATTCCTTTTGCGTAATTATTTCTTTGTCCACACTCGTTTCTTTTTTCTCCTATGCAAAAATTATTACTGCTCCGACAATTACGGCAATTTCGATTTTTCGTGATAACGGCGGCATGACATCTACGCATCGCAGTGGTTCGTCGTTAACTGAGAAATTCGGATAATACCACAACTGCCCGTTTAGTGTATGAAGCAGAAAGGATCGGTCCGGGTCTGGTCGCAGTCGTAAGTCGGGTCTGAGTTCGCCTAGTGAATGGCCCGCTTTAGACTAGAGTTTTGGTTTATGCATGATGGGGCCCCGTCTCATTTTAGTGCTACTGTTACAGACTTTTTGAATTTTAAGTTTTCAAATAAATGATTTGGACCAGGAAATAATTGTCCTCAAAATTGGCCACCATGATAGCCAGATCTCAACAAATGTGATTATTTTCTTTGAGGAACATTGAAGGATTTTGCAAAGAGTTGGTTCCTCTAGTGGGTTTTTAGGTAATAAAACAACAATTGAATTTGAAGCTAACGTTTCGAATTTTTTTTTTTTTCATTTTCTAGAGCTGTACTAAAATAAATTAAAAAAAAAACAATTAGTAACAAGGAAAAATACAAAGTACAAGTCATTTTCCTTTTATTTTAACATTGTTATCAAACTTACATTCATATAGTTGTTCTTTTGTCCAATTTGTTTTAGTATAGCTGTAGAAGATGAAAAAATTTTCGAAACGTTAGCTGGAAATTCAATTGTTGTTTGATTTTTTTGACCTAAAAACCCACTACTATCGGAGTAAAAAGTCCAGACCCCTGGGTTTGAAAGCCGATATTGCCAAAACGTAGGAGCGAAAAATATTGAAATTGGGACCATAGGTAGCCTCACTATTATTGTTATGCACAATCGAATCGGAATTTGGTTTTGAATATTCGTTTTTTAGTTATTAGAAATAATGTACCAAAAACACGATTTTCGGGCAGCGAAACGGAATCCTGTCACTAAAACTCGTCATAACTTTTTTATTTATAGACTTTAAAATGTGCAATTTTAACTAGTAGTACAATAAACTGTGCTGTTTCGAACTGTGTAAGTCTCTCTTCTTAGAATTCCTTATTTTTTTTATCTTGCATAATACAGTAGTTGATGGTATCTTCGTAAATACAGTGTCTTTTTTCAAAATACAAAAACAGTCATAGAACATATAAAAACTTTAATAAAGAATTATAATAGTTTTGTGAATTAATGCACTTGTAAACAGTGTATGAGTAAATATAGTTCTCAATTATTTCTTACGCGTTCCGTTCAACCGGGGTAAAGTGGGGCGTTGCGGGATTGCACTCGGCCGTCTATCGCGCCGTGACCAGTGTCGGGTACTTTATTAGTTCAGCTTTGATAAGATGTTAGAAAATATTTACTTATTTCATACATATTTATCTATAAAATATAAATTGTTATTGTTATTTTTCAGTGGTTTACAAAGGTTTCGCCACAAGACATTGTGAAAATGTATGGCTTCCCGTGGCTCATTGTAAATTAAACCCTAACTAATATGAGTTTATGTTAAAAATGACGTTTCTCAACGAAATTCTACATTTAAAATAAAATATGTTTTGAACATCTGCCAATCGGCCATGGAAAATATACCAAATTCTGTTTGGTCCAACTGGGTTGAACATGCCAAGAAAGTGGAACAGAAATACAGGCAAAAAGAACATTTAGTGGATACTGCTGTAGAGCAGTAGTAGTAGTGATAAATTTGAATGCCGAAGACGACGATAACAGTAATGATGGTGGCGAGGAAATACCTGATCATGATGACGACGGCTTAGACATATGCATATAAAATATACCATTCCCGTTTTTATATTCAAGCTAATGCGAAAGAATCTTATATTATGATTAACTTTGACTATGTATATGAGATATAAATAAATAATAAAATGAAACTGTATATGTTATAGTTAATAAAATGACAAATAGGCAGAGTTTCACAAGAATATTATTATTATTATTGTCAAGAAAGCTAAGAAAATAACAATTACAATATTTATGCTATACAGAAGTATGTATCAAATAAATTTTTCTAAGATCTTAACAAATCTGGAATAAAAAAGCTCACGGCACTGGTCACAGCGCGAACCCCGCTACGCCGCACTTTACCCGGCTTGAACGGAACGCGTAAGAAATAATTTAGAACGATATTTACCCATACACTGTTTACAGGTGCATTAATTCACAAAACTGTTACATTTCCTGTTAAGGTTTTTCTATGTTCTATGACTGTTTTTGTATTTTGAAAAAAGATGCTGTATTTACGAAGATACCATCAACTCCTGTTTTACGCAAGATAAAAAAAAAGTAAGGAATTCTAAGATGAGAGACTTACACAGTTCGAAACAGCACAGTTTAATGTACCAGCTAAAATTGCACATTTTAAAGCTTATAAGTAAAAAAGTTATGACGAGTTAGTGACAGGATTCCGTTTCGCCGACCAAAAATCGTGTTTTTGATACATTATTTCAAATAACTAAAAAACGAATATTCAAAAACAAATTCCGATTTGATTGTGCATAACAATAATATTGAGGCTACATATGGTTCAAATTTCATTTTTTTTTGCTTCTACGTTTTGGCAATATCGGCTTTCAAACCCAGGGGTCTGGACTTTTTATTCCGATAGTAGAGGAACCAAATTTTACGGAAGGTCACTATCCTACACTCATTGAAGGATTTTGTTTATTCCTCGCCAATTGAATCCCGTGAAGTTTTGAGGTATCGTATTATGAATAAATTTAACTCTATAAGAAACAATCATCATAATAAACCTAAATAATGTACTAAATTTGGTTATTCCACAGGCCTGTAACTCCAACTATGCGCAACTTTGTATAAGCATCTGTTCGGTGTCGGTTTTTATGCGGAACACCCTGTATATTAAACAACAGCAAACAAATATTTGAAACAACATATTTTATATGTTGCAAAATTACCCCTAAATTCGGATTTGTAAATAATTTGATTACAACTCTCCTTTTTTATATTTGATTGCTATTAAAATGTTAAGATGTCTGAAAACTTGTTAAATAAGATGAGCAAAAATAATGGAAGGATCGGTTCAAATTCGTGTGAACGCTCCCTATATACAACAACGATGGTATTGTAGAAAATGAAAGTCGTTTCAGTTGACAAGTTCACCTTCGTTTTCAATGTGTTCTGCTTATTACCGATCGCTAAACAGTGCTATTTTCTGAATTGCATACCTGTACAACATCGCTACGTCTTTCACAAAGCCGACTAAAAGATTTGGGTTAATAGATGGTTATAATTGTCATAATTGTTTACTGTGTAAATAGTTTTCGCAAACTGTAGGCAATTAGGAATGATTTTCAACTAAATATAGGAACGGTAAATAAACATTATTTCGTCATAGGAAATGTCGTGTTTGAATAGCAATATATTCTTCTTGAAAAATAGTTGTTACGGTCTTGGGTTTCCATTTTTAAGCAGAGTGGTATTTAATTAGCTTAGTTTGTATTGAATATTCGTAGGTATATTGCAGCAGATTACATTATATTATACAGGGTAATTCTTTAATATTGCGAAAAATTTCAGGGGCAGGTTCTTTAGATAAAAATAAGTAAAAAAGTTACCATTAGCGTGTGTCCGGAAACGCTTCGTTTCCGAGATATAGGGCGTTTATTTTTTTTGTAATCTACTTTTAATACTTGTTATTCGGTCAGTGGTCGCGCGGATTAAGGCGTCAGTACTTGAATCGTGGTGACTGATCGGTGTTGGTTCGAGCCCAGCTGCCGGTAGACCGTATATAAGCTATATTCGTGGAGAGGTTTGGCGCCCTTTCTGCGGGTATGGTAGGGTGGAAGAATGTTGGCTTGGGTCAATGTGAGAGATTGATACCGGTTGATATTTGACTACCCCCTTAATTAATGAGGTTTTCCAGGTTTCCCTCATTCCTGCACTGAATAGTGGTTAGGGCCTACCAACGTAAGTCGTTCCTGGGCGCAAATGCGGCCTGCTTAATAATAATATGCCGCCCCCTCTCCCGCACAAGTCTCCGACTTCTGGGCTAATCCCTATTATTATTATTATTATTTCATTTTGTATTATGTTATTTTGCATTTTGTATTTTGTGCTATGTTATTAATGATACAAAAAATGGCTCCTATTATTAAACATAAACCAGTCAATTTTCAAATAAATCGGTTAAAGGATTTTTGAAATAATAAATGAACGCCCTGTATCTCGGAAACGAAGTGTTTCCGGACACACGCTAATGGGAACTTTTTTCTTATTTTTATCTAAAGAACCTGTCCCTGAAATTTTTCGCAATATTAAAGAATCACCCTGTATAATTCAGCTTATGCCTGCAATTGAAGATATCACCACGGAGATATCAATATCGACTTCCACATATCAATAGGTAGGTAGAAATGATGAAATAGGACAAGAAGGGTTATAGAAAAACGGAAACAAAATACCAAAATGATGATAGGAAAGTTAGCTTTAGGAAGCAAGCAGGAAAAACCCAGCACTGTTTCCACACAAATGTCGTGTCTTGAGTTACATGCATTGAAAACACAACTTGACTGGTCGAATATTTCAAATAGTTTGAAACCAATCCCTCACTTTTGTGAGCACAAGCCAGTGTTGCCGTTTCAGTACATTTGTACTGAATTCAGTACAATCTAACTTAACTCAGTACTTCGGTACTACTTTAAAAAAGAGTAATGTAAAAATATTGAAAATGTAAGATAATTTAGGTTCTTCCTCCATCTTTCCATAGTAATAAGTTAGAAGTTTTCTTGGTTTTGATTTATTATCTGTTTTTTTTTTCTGTTGCTTATATTAATATTTTGTTAAACTTGTTTATTTTTAGTAAAATATGACCAGATTAATTCATAGCAAATTTAAATTTAATAAAGTATTTATTATTATTAATGGATGTCTTCCGTGGTAAGATATCTGATGTTTTAAATTCAGTGTTTTTTATATTCAGTACATTTTAAAAAAGTGCTATGGCAACATTGGAACAAGTCTCTAGTAAACCCATCAATAGAATTGTCACATCTAGTTTCGATATTTGCTATTATAAATTAGGACGTAAATGTATTAATTTTAACTTTTACTTGCTTTTACCTAAGTAGTGCAAGAATGCAAAATAAAAGTTTCATGTTTAGTTCGTTATTTATTTAGTTCTATTGTTGTGAATAGTCTTATTGAATGAAAAGTGTGCGAAAACAACTTCAGCGATGCACTGTTTATCCTTATTTTATAAATGCATGTGTATACATACATATAAGCCTATCTCTCTCACACATTGGACTATTTCAACAAGGTGTAATTGCCATTTGGGTGCACTAGCGATGTTTGATTCATTATGTTGTTTTTTTTTCTTAAAGCGACCTCTCGCGGTAAAATGATCAAATTTCTGAAATTTTGCAAGTACAGAAATCTCGAAAAATAAAACACGTAGAGCAAAAGTAATATCAAAAATAAAATTATTAATGTTTATCCACTTTTACTATTTAAATTCTCTTGAAATAATATAATAACTTTTAAAATGCATTTGTGTGACACACATTTTATGCTATTCTAACCCCACATTTTAACAATTATTGTCACATACTTATAAAAGTGAACAATCTTGTATGCAGAATTATATAAGTTTATGTTATAACAATATTTACATCTACAATTTAACAAAATACGTATTTTAAAAGATGTATATTCCTAAAAATTTGTTGCTCTCAGTCGTTATACAGTGGTTTCGAAAAGTAACGAATTCATTAATTATTTTTGAAATTGAGAGGTTTTCGAAAAAATCCCCTGGCACGTCGATTTTGTTTTTAAAAAAGGCAATTTTTCCACATACGACCCATACTTGTGACGTCATCATTGTTCGAGATATGACGTCATCGACAATTTTTTTAAATAGCAACCCCCAATTCTGGCCATGCCATTTGAAAGAGAGTGTCATTCTACATACATACATCATGAAAAATTATGGTGTTACATAACAAAAGTTTCAAGAAAATAATGTTTGAAGATTTCAAAATTTAATTTTCACAATCCTGTGCACCTCCCCATTATTATTATGCAACTCTTGTCCGTGCTTATTTAGATGAGCTGTTCCCGAATCGTTGGATAGGGAGAAGGGGGCCAACCAGATCGCCTGATTTGATACCCCTAGATTATTTCTTGTGGGGAAACTTAAAAAGCAAAGTATACGTTACTAGACTGGTTAATTTAGATGATTTAAAAGCAATGGCAATTACATTACCATTATCAATGTAAAAATATGTTAAAAAAATTATATTATTTGACCCACAAATAAAGGAGATATTAATGATGAAAGTTCGCCTCGTCCTCATTCAGTACAACGGACGATGTGACGGGTATTTGTTACGTTTTTTGTGTTTCAATTTGTTTATACATATAGACAATGGCTTCTTTGGATTATGGTCTAAGGGTGCTTCTGGAAATTTGCCGTAGTTATGTAGATGGATCGTTATGGATTATTTGCACAGAAATAAGGATTACATAAGCACAGAATTGACTGGAGTAAAAATGGAAAGGAAAACTATGAGCTTATTTTACTTATTTTACATTAGTTAAATTTTTAAACATCATTTATGTATTACTTTTTTATATACAAAACTATTATACATACCATTATTACATCTCTAATTTTACCATTTAGCGTGTTTAGGTGTATCTATATACACAAGAAGAACATAACTTAAAATTTCTAGAAGTGGGTCGGTCAGTGGTCGCGCGGTTTAAGGCGTCAGTACTTGAATCGAGGTGACTAGATCGGTGTTGGTTTGAACCCAGCTGCCGGTAGACCGTATATAAGCTATATTCGTGGAGAGGTTTGGCGCCCTCTCTGCGGGTATGGTAGGGTGGAAGAATGTTGGCTTGGGTCAATGTGAGAAATTGATACCGGTTGATATTTGACTACCCCCCTAATTAATGAGGTTTTCCAGGTTTCCCTCATTCCTGCACTGAATAGTGGTTAGGGCCTACCAACGTAAGTCGTTCCTGGGCGCAAATGCGGCCTGCTTAATAACAATATGCCGCCCCCTCTCCCGCACAAGTCTCCGACTTCTGGGCTAATCCCTGTGATTAGAATGAGGGGTAGAGATATTATTATTATTATGTCGTACTACAGATGAATTAGCTAAATTTAACTGTGGTTAATAGGTACTTACCACTAAATCAACGCTTTTCATGTTGTTTTCCCACGTTTGACTTTCCGTTCATTCAGGGTGATAAAATTATAAGTATTGGATAAATAATTTAAATATTCAAAGATACCGATGTAAAAGAATAATTTACGGGAGAAAGTGAACTAACCAACCAGTTTTTAGGTACAGAAATCTTTTAAAATACGTACCTATTTTTTAAAATGCTACATATAAAATTGTCCTCTTTCATTTATAACTATGTGAAAATAATTATTGTTAAAATGTGGTGTTAAAATAGCAAAATAATGTGTCCTACAAATGCAATAAAGAATGCTGGTTCGTTCATCTAATTAAAAAAATAAGAGTTTTTATTAGAGAAACGTTATTATGATGTAGGTGACTTATTTAAATAGCTGTAACTGTATAATTTATATGTATAGATATAATAGTTATTTATGTAGGTAGGTAAGTAAAAATTTACATATGCCAATGTACTATACAGCGCTTTCGAAAAGTAACGAATAAATTCATTATTTTTGAAATTGAGAAGTTTTCGAAAAAAATCCCCTAGCACGTCATTTTTGTTTTTAAAAAAGGCACTCTTTGACATACGACCCATATTTGTGACGTCATAGTTGTTCGAGATATGACATCATCCACAATTATTTTAAATAGCAACCCCCAATTTTGAGCATGTCATTTGAAAGAGCGTGTCATTCTACATACATACATCATGAAAAATTATGGTGTTACATAACAAAAATTTCAAGAAAATAATGTTTGAAGATTTCAAAATTTAATTTTCACAATCCTGTGCACCTCCCCATTATGTAACTCCTGTTCGTGCTTATTTAGATGAGCTGTTCCCGAATCGTTGGATAGGAAGAAGGGGGCCGATTGAGTGGCCAACCAGATCGCCTGATTTGATAACACTTTCTTGTGAGGATACTTAAAAAGCAAAGTATACGTTACTAGACCGGTTAATTTAGAAGATTTAAAAGCAAGAATTCGTCTCGAGATACATCGTATACCTCCTGAAGTTATTGAGAATGTAAAGTACTGTATATCTGTTTTACTTCGGTACCTTTGAATATTCGCAGGAGGCATGAGATAACATTTCTATTATTTACAAAACTCTATATTATTCAGTTCTTAAAGATTTAAAATTACTTGTATTTGTAGAACACGGTCAAAAACACGGCGTCTTTAGCCAGACGTTTGGTACCAAGTACCTATATTAATTTATAAAATAAATGTTTTTGTGGTTGTTAAATATGAACCAATGAATTAATGCTACTGGAACCTTATTAAAATAAAAAAAGTTACATACATGCATTTACACGTACGCTTCTGCCTAACGATGAATCTGTGACTCTCACACGAGACAATTCAACTTTGAATCGATCTTACGTATACTATAGTTATGTTGTTTTTCTAACGTTCACTTTTGAGGCTTTTGTATATTTATGAATGTAGAGTTCGAATACCTCCATCATGACGTATTTTGTGTTATTTCGAAATATGTACACCGGTTTTTTAAACGTATAAGGTTAAATTTAATAACTATAAATAAGTACTTCCTCTTCCATAAATGGATATATATTACATTTTATATATCATATGATACAAAAAATTAAATATTGGACATTACCGTTACCATTAGACTAGTTAATGACATACGAAAGCAGTTCTAATTGTTGAAAATAAGTAACATTTTGAAATGTACGAAATTAAAATATTATAGTTTCTAAATTGAATACTTGAAGCAAAAGTTGTGGGCGCAATAGTAACTAGTCGAGCGAAAAGCAACATAAACATTTATTTTCTACGTCAGTTGCGTGCTTGTATATAATTGGGGCCGTTCACGTAAGCATTGTTAACAAGATAATTCTTTAAACTTGTCTGATGGTATTTCAACGCTTTTTAAGGTATTTTATATTCCTTAATGTTAACTAAAGCATAAATAAAAAGCCATTTCTTACAACTTTTGTATTCCATATTTTATACTATACCCAACGGCCAAAAATCTAGATTTATAGCAGTCGACACTAAGGAACATACATGCAGCTCATATATTTTTCCTATAAAATCGTGTGCCGCATACCTCTGAGAGCATAGCCAATTACACAGCTTCTGCTGCAGTAAATACGCATGCGCCAGATTGAAGAACTTACCGATGTTCCATAGAGCATCTGCGGCACGTGATCAAAGTAGGCGTGGCTACTGGCTTGGAGGATAAACAAACAGCGATCATAACATCAAATGTATTTATTACTATTTATTTATTATATGTTTTCACTTTATCTTAAGTGGTTGTGTTCTGGTTATAGTTTATTGTTGTTATTATTTTTCGTTTTTTTGTGGCTACAATATTCCTTTATTTATATAATCATGTATAGTGAATATTATTATACACTGAAAGTCATAGATGCTGAAAGTGCTGATAGATATAGACATAAAATAGGTGAAATTGGAATAGATTCATACACATTCAATCTGATAATGAAGAAGATTTTCCTAAAACTTTATATCTAAATGCTGTAAATTATTTGTTATATAATAAAAGTGCTTATACACATACATCAAATTTGTGTTTTTTTATGTACTGAAATCTCGAAAAATAAAACAAGTAGAGCAAAAGTAATATCAAAAATAAAATTACTGATGTTTTGCTTATCCACTTTTACTGTTTAAACTCTCCTCAAATGATATAATAACTTTTAAAATGCCTTTGTATGATACACATTATTTCACTATTCTAACCCCACATTTTAACAATTATTTTCAGATACTTATCAACAAACGTGAACAATCTTATATGCAGAACTATGTAAGTTTATGTTATAACAATACTTACGTCTATTTTAAAAAATACGTATTTTGAAAGATTTCAGTAGGTACCTAAAAATTTGCTGGATAGATCGTTTTCTGACGTTATGTATTGATTTTACTTCGGTACATTTAAATATTCGCAGTGGCATGAGATAACATTCTTGTTATTTGCTAAATTCTATATTATTCAGTTCCTAAATTACTTGTATTTGTACAAAACACTGTTTCAAGAATACGGCGCCCTTAAAGCATATTAAAGGCTTAGAAAGTAATTTTTCTCACCGAAAATGTACGCATATTATGTATATACGTATGCATATACAACATGCTAAAACAGCTTTATTTCAAATAATCTAAATTACCTACAAAAGAAATATTTTTAAAAATGGTACTCCGATATGGTATTCATTCTACAAGATTTTATATAAAATAGTAACTTTTCACAAAAAAAATATTACTGAAAACATTTGAATTCGTAAATAGTAGAAATATGTGCCAGTTTTAAACAAAGTTTTCCAAAAGTACGTGTCCACAGAATAAGAATAAATAAAAATTTAGTCCTGAAATAGGTGGCCACTAAATACAATCAATACATATGCTGCTGTGGTGTTTGCACAGCCACGGAAAATTGATATGATTTATTTTTTCAAACCTCTTTTTCTCCATTTACTAATTTTCGCCTCATATCTATCTTTTCTTGATTCTTTTGATGAAGTACCAGATGTATCACTCATATTCACAGTGGGGATCCAATCCAGATTATTTTGCTCGTGCAAATTTGCAGGTTTCTCTATAGTATAATAAATGTATAATTTTTGCTCTTTTATGTTTTGAACATATTCTTCCAAATTTAATTTTGGACTCTGTAAGGTCAGCTCTTTTTAAACTATTCATCCAAGCCTTTCGCCTCTCAGATGCTAACTGGTTAAATTGTTTATGTCTGTCGAATTCACAACGAATTCTGAAGAAACTAACATTTTTCCTTGTAGAATTACTGCCACAGTTTACTACCATACAATAATTAAGCATTTTATAATACAAATAACACTCAAATATTTAATAATAAATTGGAATAAATATAAGGTTATACTTTTGTTTATCCTCCAAACAACGACCTTGAAAATCACGACGTCACGTGCAGATGCCCTATTGCGAGCGCTATCATGGGCGGGTATATCTTTCGGGCGGAAAAAAATTCTGTTATATCTTTCCGCTAATTTAATTATCAATGCAATTAATTAATTTCTGATTTTGTGTTCTTAAGAATGGAGAATAATTCAAGCTCTACAGCGTATTCCCAAATCCTAAACGCCTTAATTTAACAAGTAAGGAATTTCGAACAATGACATGCACGAAGGGTTTAGGACTCGAGGACAAAGTATGAGTGTAAGTGATGTTAAAATATGCGTACTTCATGAACAAGAATGTTCGGGAGTAGCATATATGTATAGTGCAAAAAAGAGTGATAGAGAAGTACAGCTGCGAAAAGGAAAAATGAAGGAACTTGCGAAAGGAAAACGGTATTTTAAAAATGAATTTCCGACAAAAAAAAGAGTTGGTATCAAGATGAAGCTTTATCTAGAGTATGTACAAGGGTACTTTTGCGAATTATGTATGACATATGAATTATGCTAAGTGAATCTCCGTATAAATGAAATCGAAAACAGTATACTGATAAAAAAAGACGAAATAATGATATAGTTAAGAAAGTATTCAGTCATAATGTCATTAATTTTAAGGAAAGATAGAGAAAAATTAGTAAAATACTAATAGGTACACAATTTAAAAAATAACGCGTATTTACACGGAAAAAAATCTTCGAGTCATTATTTAAACCTCTTTTAAGGTTATTGCTGACAGCTGCCGACTTCGATTCATTCACAGCTCTCTAATGAACTCGGTGTCGGCCTGATACGACGTTGCCAAATTGTAATATTTTCTTAGTATTAGACATAAATAAATGGTTGTATTGACTATTTGAGAAACTCTTGTGTTTTCTTATATTCACTTCAGCTCAATAATGATTTACAATGTTAAAATATGTAACGCATGCTACAAATTATTTTTTTAAATTATCTGGTTCACATATTAAGTAGCTATTGCTGCCCAGCAAGAACCTCAGGGATGTTGAAACATGTCTTGCCAAAAAACATTTACAGATTTTATCACATTGAATTAATTTTGCCGATGCTCCTCAAGTTCTCGTCACGGCACAGACCCGGTGTCGCAAATATGTGCGCTGACTTGTATTCCGTAAACCACCATTACCTCATATTCGAAATTCGTAAATAAACTAAAAGTTCCGGTTCCTTTTCATTCTTCTTTCATCCCTCCATATGTGGGGTGAGATTTCGAAATTTGCGCGAAATAAATTCAATATTATTTTAAGTATTTGGTCCTATTTCTCTTCAACGCACGAATGCTATATTGTTTCGTCATCAGAATATTTGTTATGGTTCAGGAGCGCCATGTCACCGGGAATTATGGGTCGCTTTGCTACTCTTTTAAAAGGTCGAGTCCTTTGTATTGGGCCTTCCAAATACATGGTTAAAATTAATTAGGTACAATCGTTTGCAATAATAATGGCACTCTTTAAAATTAATTTTGCAATTTCTTTTGATCTGCTGACGTATTCGTAATGTAATATACTTTCAACTGTTGACATTAGTTCTTTGTTGTTTCACTCATCAATAGAGATTTAATGAAATTTCTATTCAGAACTTTCAGAAGTTCGAAAACTGCTTTAAGAGAGTGTCATTATTATTGCAGAAACATGTACATTGTGACTGAATCACCCTGTATAATTTTCTCTAAAAGCTCAATTTCCAGACAGGCAATAAAGAAGTATTAATTGAAGCAATACTTCCATGTAAAGCATTAATAAGCTAATGTAAGCTAATTACATAATTTCGAAAACATCGTCTTTTTTAAAGACAGCTAATTAACTATATTGGCCGAGAATTCTTATAATATAAAAACTCGATTGAAAATCTCGTCTCGTTGACAAATGTCAACGAAATAGGTAAATTCAGCAAACCGCTGTGGAATTTAAAAGTACTTATTTACTCTAGATATTCAATAGGTACTTCTAGAATTCCAATCTCTTTCCAGAGAATGTGACGAAACTGAATCACTTAGATACAGCTGCCTTACAAAACCGTGTTATGGCTTACGGCATTTCCTTTCTAACCTACTAAAGTGGAATAAAATACATTTATATTTATGCCTTATAGTTGTAGGTATTTCACATAGAAATGTCGTGTTCTGTTACCAACGATAATTTTTTCTACTTAAAAGATTAATTGTTGGAATATTTTATTAAAATATTGTAATTTTTAAATAAAAATAAACAATTTAATTTCAATTTAAAAAATCGTATTTGGACTTCGGTTCTGTCAAAGTTAGGTGATGTCCGAGAAATTATAATATTTTCAAAACTTTAGAAATAACAGGCGAGTCGGGTCGAATGTGTCAGGGTGTCTTAAATTCGATAGTAAAGGCCTACTGTGAGAATACAAAAAATTTAAATAAAATTTGGGACATGTGGTGTTAAATAAGATGAGGCAAGCTCCATTTTCAATCGAAAGTATTTGGGATTTGACAGAAACGGTGAATGACGTCATCAATTATATTTTTTTCAGAAACATACCCCTCTTTTCTAATAAACTTTTATTAGAGATTTTTTTCTGCATTACTTCCCGTTCAAATGTTATAAGCAATATCGTCCTAAAATCTTAAAAGAAATACCACCTACTAAAAATCACATTAGCGGTGTAAGGATCAAGATCAAGTAGTCGTAGGAAAATAATTCAATGTTCGTTGTAAGTGCAAATGTCATTAAATATAAACAAATGAATTAAACTCGATAATTTTTTAATACAGTTAAAACAAAAGGTGATGATAACAATAACTAAACTTAAGAAGTGAATCAAACGCCCTCATACTACATACATATTACAATCTGTTCTATACAGGGTGAACCTTAAATGGGTGATAAGTACAAATATTTTAACTGCTGATGTAGTTCGTCATATAGATCAGTCTAGTGAAAGCCATTTTTTAGAATTTCTAATACGGAGATATTAATTTTAAAAAAATACCCACATTTTGAGGACCGCTGTCATAAACAACCTAATAAACCATATGATTTGTTGCGAGTTTGCCATATCTCCTCTAATATAAATATTAAGTTTTATTTAACGTAATAGTAAAGTAATACGGTTAAATTCTATTTTAAAAATACTTGTTTGAAGCATAAGTACAGTAAAGTTGGGTATGTAGCATGATACGCAGTATTATTAACATAAATTTTAACTGCTTAACTGACCTTATAAACGATTAAAAATGAATTTCCGCAAGTTAAATACATACTACCATAGAGTATTTAGGGAGATATTACGTGATATTACTATGTTCAATGTTCAAAAATTATACATAAACGTGCACACAAGCTTACCTGTTTGTTAAAAAATGAACTATTTAATCAGTAATCCACATTTCACAAGTTAAATGTCATTGTACACTGTTAGAAAAAGACACAAGACACAATTTCCTTAAGTTATTTTATGAAGAATAACGAAAAACTATGATTTTCACACAGCATATTAAATTTAATTTTCGCCACATATCCCCAAATGAGTCAGTATTATCCATTTCGAATCCAGAACCATAGTGACCAAGTGACTTTGCAATCGGTGAAACAAATTTTAAAAATAAAGGTACACACAATATTAAATAACAAAATAGCATCTTGACGTATGCGTTTAATATCAAGAAAAGCAAAGATATTTGTGTAACACTGGCAACACTGTGAACTACACGTTCAATCTGCAGTGCTATGACTCATAAATGTATGAAAGTCAGCGGTCCTCAACCAGTTTTCTACAGAAAAATTACAAAATTTATTTAAAATTTCACTTTTTTATTTCTGATTTTGCAAAAAAACTATTAATTATGTGTTCTACACAGTGAACTATACTGCTGGTTAAAATATTTATACTTATTTAAGGTTCACCCTGTATATGACCTACTCTCATTTTAAGACACAAATCCAATCTTCGCCTGACTTCTTTGCGGGCTGCATTTATTAACATTTTGCCATGTAACTCATTACAAGCGTTCATATATCAAATGATTAATATCTCGCAAAGGTGTCTTGAAAAAAAATCGAGGGGTGTTAGATCTGGTGACTTTCCGGGACACTAAATAGGTCCATTAATCCCATTCCATTTTTATGGGAAAGTGGTATTTAAATATTGCTGCATAATCTTGGCCTTGTGGGGTGGAGCTGCGTCGTGCTGAACTCATAGGTTTCTTCTTAGCTGCAAAGGCAAATTCTCCAGAAGTGCAAGTTCTTCTAGGAAATTTAGGTTACTCACGCTGATCAATGTATGTTCATAACTATAACTACAGAGTTTGAGACACCTTGTACATGAATCATAGTTCATTCATCCATCCAAAATTTTACTCTCTTATGGTTAAAACTACTTTCATTCGTCACTCCTTCCATGAAGGTTATGCGAATTTCTGGCATCCTCTCGTGTAATGTGATTCGATCACTTCAAAAACCTTTGAATATTACTAAACCAGTCATTCAGTAATTTCTTAAATAAATTGCATTAAATACTAAAGTTATTAAGTTAACATTGTTAGCTTCCGTTCCACTGTTAATATATTTAATTATAAATAAATTTTCAAACCTATCATTCTGCAAAATAGGTAAACCAGTTTACATCTGATTCATTTCATTCAGCGCGAAGTCCTAAACCCTAGATAGTCTATTGACTCACATATTCATTCAAGATTATTATTATATTTCATAACGTGAGGAACAACTCATACAAATCTGAACTTGGCCTAAATTGTTAAATAAGAGCAGCACCACACCACATCACGTAACATTAAATATTTTATTATCATCTACATTAGTTTGCAGCAGGTAAAGGAAAGTATAGTCAGTAAGTTAGTGTATCTACATCAAAATTGTGCCTTGCCACAAAGATATAGTAGTATAATAAATATTATTCTTTTAAATATTGCTGAAAATATGTTTCTTAGTCCTAGTATACATGTGTATTTATTTAGTTTATTGGGCAGATATTCAAATTGTTCCCAAGCTAATTTATCAGATTGTTAATTTTGCTTTTTGGTAGTTGCAAAAGTAGTGTGGTTTATTCATATCTGAATATATAGCATAAAATTTGTCTCCACATTCCTTAACTATAAACTGTTGGAGGAGCGGTCTATTTAATTGTGGAGGAGTGGCATAATATTCTAGAAGATATTATCAACCACATTGTAGGCGATATACTGTGGAAACAATGAATTATTCTTAACGCTTCCTTTTTCATTTTTACTAGAAGTAGTTAAGATCTGAGAAAAATTCTGATTTAATCGAATTTGTTGTTATAAACAGAAAATGAAAAAAAAAACATATTGATATCAGTGCATAAAACAATAAAATATTTGAAATTAATCATACCATTTAAAAACACTGCTAAGAAATAATTGAAAATAGGAATATTGTTCAGGTAAAAATAAGGAAGACCTATACAGAGTAAATATTTTAACTGCAAGTGTAGCTCGTCATAGAGATGAGTCTAATAAAAGTAATTTTTAAAAATTTCAAATATTTACGGAGATATTATTATATTTTTAAATCATTTTGAGAACTGCTGACTAGGTAGAGCGCTGACGAATCTAATAAACTATATGATCTGCTGAAGGTGAGGTTGACATATCGTCTTGCTGGTTTAAGTATTTTTTGTATTTCCCTCATTGTTTGTTTAGTTAGTGTTTTAGTTTCAAAAATATAATTATGCATTTCAATTGACTTAATTATCATTGTTTTAAACATTTTTAAGTCCTTTAAATGTATTTTTTTAATGTATTATAGTGTGACTTGCGCTTTTTGCATTAATATCCCAATGTCTGTGTTGCTATTAGCCAATAAATACATTTCTTCTTCTTTTAAGCGTTAAATAAAGTAAAATTGCATAGGTAGTACGCTACGCAGTAATATTAACCCAAATCTTATCTTCTTAACCGACCTTACTACCTAGCTATTAAAAAAATAATTTCCACATCAATATTACCAATTAAGGTATATAGGAAGTTACTTTGTTCAATAATTCCCAAAGTTATAATGTGCATCAAATTATTTTATGACGAATGACGAAAACACATTAATGTTAATTTTCTATTTTGTTTTCAATTATATTTCATCTACATGCGTAAACATACTCTTTTGATGTAACAGTGGCAACGTTGTAGAATACACATCCAATTTACACAATATTATAACTCATAAAAGCCTTAGTATTGGAGTGGGTCAGAGGTCCCCAACAAGTTTTCTATAAATCACGAAATTTATTTAAAATTTGACATTTTTATTCTTGATTTTTTTTTCAAACTATTAATTATGTGTTCTACACAGTGTACTGTACTGCTGGTTAAAATATTTATATTCATAATAGAATTGATTTTTTCTGAGATAAGTTAACATCATATTTTATTTGACTTATTGTATACCGAATTTTAAGCATTAAATTTACCTTAACCTTACTGAAATTGTTCTAATTATACGCCCCAATTAATTTATTTCATACTACACCCTGTACGTTCACGGTCATTTCCTGGTACATATTTCTAAATCATGCATTCTGATGTAGCTGCACCTAAAGGTTGCCATTTTATATTGAAGCATAAAAGAGGCCGTTTCGTACGCTTTATATCGTTGCAATTGTATCTCAAGAATAACGGGTGACTGTAGAGGCAAATATGCAAAAATTGAAGGTGCGGTATTCCTAAAAATAAAATTAAAATTACTTTATTATTACATTACACTATCTATTGCTGATCTATAAAGACAGAAAATATTTTTCTGAGATTGCAGATACTAGTCAGCAGTGGCGGATCAAAGAAAAGGACAGGAATAAATTGAGGTAATTCTAGAAATAGAACCATTTTGTTAAATGACTACAATGTGTACTGAAATATGCAATTATTGGTATTTATTGACAAAAAGAAGAGCCATCAAGTTATTTTTATGTTATTAAATAATTACTTTTTTATAATATTTTTATTCTAGGTGTAAACTACAACTACTATTTCTATACGTAAGAGCTTGATATTTATATTTGATAACATAAAAATAATTTAATTCTATCGTTTCAACTGATTAGAATGAATTAACCAAATACCCCAAATTGTTAAAATAAATGTTAGATTCGTCACTGTTAGTGAACTTGAGTAACCATCCATTAAAAAATGAGGAATATGTAAGATTGCTACGTCTAACGGCAATTTGCTACTCCTATAAGACTGAAAAGCTACAGACACGCAAGCGTTCTACATAGCAGTATGTACCATTGAAAGCTATCGATATTTTACACTACTCTGCGGGCTAATGCCCCGACCAGCATTGAGTTACACCTGAAAAACCTATAGCAACAGCTATAGTCAGCAATCCACCAGAAATATACCGATTTCAATCTGTAGAACGCTTCGAGTATGTGACCGCTATACAGTATGCTCCAAAAGTATGGAATAAATTCAATAAAAACGGAACAATTATTTTTTGGGAAAAATCCTCGAACAGGTCGATTTTTAATTTAAAAAATACATATTTTAGCGTAAAATGCGATTTTCAAATATCAATTGTTTTCGAGTAATGACGTCATCGATTTTTTTTAAATGGCAACACCATATTTTTTCCTTGATTCTGAAAGATCGTTTAATTCTCTATCAGACAGTACTAAAATTTTGCCCTCTTTTACATAGGAAAGTTTTCGAGTAAATGACGATTGAATGTTACAAAACGTAAATTTTATCCATAAAAAAGTAACAAATCTGAGGTATGTAAAATAAAATACAATTGATTAAATTTTATACTTAAATTAAATGTTCGAATTGCCATCCACCAACTTCTTGACAATGCGCAAGTCTGTGAAAAAATTCTTCTTGCACATTATGAATGATTTCTGGGGTAACTCTGCGTATTTCGAACCGAATGCGATTTTGAAGTTCTTCTAAATTACGTGGTTTATTAATGTACACTTTTGACTTCAAGTATCCCCATAAAAAATAGTCAAGAGGTGTAAGATCTGGCGATCTTGCAGGCCATTCTATCGGTCCGCGTCTGCCGATCCACCTCCCAGGAAAACAGTTGTCCAAAAAATCTCGTACAGGGCGCGCATAGTGCGGAGGTGCACCGTCTTGCTGAAACCATATGGTATCGTCAGGAATGTCAGGGTCATTATCGTTAGGAAAAATTACTGCAAGGGCTGGAACAAGGTCATTTTCTTGAAACTCTAAATATCTTTGTACTGTAAGGATTCCTTCAAAGAAGAAAGGCCCTACTATTCTGTCGTCCACACATTTAATTTCTGAGGGTGTTGGGTATGTGCCTTTGCCATCCAATGAGGATTTTCCCGACTCCAATGACGGTTTACTGTACCATTCAAACAAAATGTGGCCTCATCTGAAAAAAGTATTTGTCGGTGTAAATTTCTATTTCCTTGACATAAATCCATTAGAATTTCGCAAAAGTGTAAGGTGCGATCGGGATCAGCTTCATTGAGTTCCTGCATAAGTTGAATTTTGTAGGGATGATATTTTTCCTTCCTCAAGATACGTAGCACTGTGCTCTGACTAGTGTCATTATTTAATGCAACCAATCGTAAAGAATTATGAGGATTATCCACCATACTTATCAAAATGTTCTGTTTCTGATTTTCATTAATGCTTGGACGTCCAGGTTTTGGAATATTTACAACATTGCCAGTTTCTCTAAATTTAGACTGCACCTTATTGACTGTTGATTGGCTGATAAAATTTCAATTCTTTGCGTAACAGTTAAATGTGCCATAATACTTTAAATTGAATAATAATTTCTGTCGCTTACAATACTTATTAGAAAGTCGGTGTGACAATGACACTTTGCAAAGATTTTCACCTACGTGATCCATAAAAGAACTATGGAATTCGAAAAACTAAACTTGATAACGTTTTTGCTTTATTTTAATTGATTTACGTTTTCTAACATCAATATTTTCTCATATTACAGTCAACGCAGTTCCACGTAGGACACTCTGTATATCTTTCTGTGACTTGTCAATAAATTTCTACTATATTTTCAGGGCACCACATAAAATTTCGAAAAGTCGGCGCATATGGACGTTTATACAGGAACAAGATTAAAGAACAAACACGACGAAATTGTAAACTCAAGTTTAAAAATCTGTAAGTGATAATTGTCGTATCTCTCTCAGGTTAATTACCCTTTTCCTTAAATAATATATATTTAGGAAATCTTTGTACTTGTTCCATAACAGGTTTATGAGATTGATGAAAAGGATTTTGTAGTAGATATTTATTGCAATTATGACCGTACAGATGAATAATATAAAGTTTTGAATGTTTCTGTATTCTTAAAAGATTTACAGATGTGTATAATAAGCCCTAACAATATTACAGCTTCCACCATTTTATATATTTTTAATAATTAATTTATAATATTATTAGGGAAGCTCACCCTTTTTAGTTTGTTAATTATGTCCCTATTTGTGTTAGAAATTATAATTTTTGGAATACCTTTATTTTGACGTTATCCAGGCTATATTCTATTTTATTCTCGATACATTCTCGATGCCGCGGAAACTCTAAAAACCTATATAAGTGGATCAGTTTCGCCGCTAGAGTCAGTTTATATTGAGCAGTCAAACGCGAATGACAGAAATGTCAATGTAAAGCGTTGACAGTTGTGAAATTGGTTTGAAGAATATTTCTTGTATAATCAAGAGTGACAATAAAGTTTGTTTGTCTACGTAACGTGTTTCCTCGCTATCCCAATTTAGAGGTTAAAATATCATACTTGCTGCGAATCATTGGTTTTGAAAATTTTTAAATCATCAGCAAATATTAATTTACAATATTCTATGTTTGCTGTTATATCATTAATAAATAATAAAAAAATAAGCGGCCCTAGATTACTACCCTGTAGAACACGGTAATAAACCTATATTTCGTTGACTTATTCATTGTAATGTACATATTGATATTACTAGATATTTATTAATTATATAAAAAATAAACTTAAAGTTGCATATACGTGCCATTTAATCATATTTGTATGATCATATTCGCAATTGAAAGTAAGATTTTACAGGTATTAGTCACAGTTACAGTAACCGCAATATTATCATCCTCGTAAATACGTGTATGGCCTTGGTAGCAGTAAAACTAGTATCGTAAGTAACGGGAAACTAACAATTAAAGTTACACAATTAATAACGTTAACGGTCTGGAGCCTGAATAGGTCTTCCTGTGACACAATTTTGGCAGGTTCGTTGTACACTAAATTTTGGCGCAAGCAATTCAAATGTATATCAAAATCATTTTCCCAATTCTTTTGCAGTAAACATTTTCAATTTTATTAGATAGTTTTACTGGCTTGAATCTTGAATTAATAAGTTTTTAATGTGCATAGAGGGTCATTTACGACGACCTTAGACTATAGGTATACAGGATGTCCAGAAACTAGTGGTCAAAAATGATAGGGCATGCAGTGGACACTCTGTATAGAAAACTAAGCGATATATAATGAAGTTGCAGTCGAAACTAACATTTTCTTGTGGTGAAACTTGTTATTGATCATTTTTATTTCCTTATATTGGTTTAATATACTAATTGACATAATTTTGGAGTTTGACAAAAATTTGGATATGATGAACCCAATAAGTATTTGTAATAAAGCATATTGCTTATTTTCATTTCCTTATATTGGTTTAATACATTAATTGACATAATTTCGGAGCTTGACATAAACTCTCCACTTAAGGGCGCCATATTCTTGAAATACTGTTTTACACATTGAAGAACTTATAATATAGAGCTTAACACGAATGTGATTTCATGCCACCTGCAAATATTAAAAGGTACCGAAAATGAATAAATAACGACAGAACACGATCTAACCAACACATTTTTAGGTACAGAAATCTTTTAAAATACGTATTGTTTAAAAATTATAACTTATACATGCAAATATTATTATAACATAAACTTACATAGTTCTGCATACAAGATTGTTCACTTTTGTTTATAAGCAAATTAATGTGTCTTACAAGCGCTTTTTAAAGGTTATTATTTTATTTGAATTATCAAGAATTTTATTTTTAATATTGCTTTTGTTCTACGTGTTTTATGTTTCTAGATTTCTGTACCTAAACACAAATTTGATCATTTTACGGCGACAAATACGTCGACCTTAATACTAATGAATATCACGAGCATTCTCTAATTAAATAGGTCTAAAAAATTGTTGACTTTACTTTCAATGTTAAGTAGTACATATCAATATGTATATAAAGTGAAATTTTTTTAACATCGACTATAAAAGTGTGTGGAAATTTTTCCAGTAATATAATTCTATCAAAATATTGAAGGAAACAAGTACGTGAGAATATAAATATAAGTACTAATGAAAGATCGACGAAACCTATTGTTCATAATATCAATGCAAGGCTGTGGGAATATCGTGTAATTATAATTATTACAGTCTTACTCTCAAGTTTAAGAAATGGAAATTTATTTTAATTATAAATATAGCACCAAACTGTTAAATAGCGTTAAATATACAGGGTGATTCAGTCATAATGTCATTATTTTTAAGAGAAGATAGAGAAAATGAGTATAATACGAATACACGATTTAAAAAAAAATTAACTGCATATTTACGCCGAAAAAAATATTTTCCAACCATTATTTAAACCCCTTTTCACTGACCGCTGGCGGCAATTTAACTCGGTGTCAGCTTGACGCGACTCCATTTAAATATTTTCGTATAGTACCTACTTATTGTAATATGTAATTAATGCTATAAATTATTTCTTAAAAGTATGCCACTAACATATTTCAACATAAAAAATATTTAATACTGAAATTTATAAACTCCAACAGATCAAAATAAACCATTCACATTTTATTATATACTTAAATAGTAAAATAATATCCAATACTATGTTAAATTATTAAGAGAGGCTGAAACATTTTTTGTATTTAAATACATACACTAAAAAAAAACGCTCGTGCTATCAAGAAAAAAAAACAGTCCGTGACATACCTATTCAGTGATCAACAATCCGGCAATCAAGTTGACAGTTCAAATTCCCGTTTAATACATTACCGACGGAATAAGTCAAACATTCGGATCCGTTTACTCCACGTCTGTTCCGACAGCCGTCGACAACTGTCAGAAATATGTGACCAACACCGTCTTACGTCACAATCGCCGTGAGTACATTAACAACTGAACTGACTGACTAGTTCTGGACAGTTAAGAATGGATTCCTGAGTTGTTGGAACAATCTCACCGTTTTCCTGTGAAGGCGAGCCCGCCGTCGACTGCATCTGGAACAGATGCATGCCGCCCGACTTCTCTCCCTCCTTCACCAGTCATTATTTTCGCGTGGTAGAGATTAGTGAATTTTGTGTGTTTGTGTCCCCAGTGTATTAATAAAATGTGCTATTTGCCTAAATAAAAATGCAATTCAAGTTGGGTAAGGTGAAGTAGTGAAAGACTGCAGTTGTCTTCTTCTGAACAGAGCCGTGGAAAAATTTATAAAAAACATTTGCGTCTGTGTTTTCGGTACCTGCTGATCATGAGTAATGTGGATTTGATTCTGACCCAAAATTTTTTATTCGATTTTTCTGTCTATTAGACTTCCCGAATACGTGGTTAAAATTAATGACATTATGACTGAATCACTGTGTATATTCCATATTGAAAGCAATGAAAGCAAAGTTTCAATACACATCAAAATATGTCTTCAATTGAGTCTTTATAAATTCGATAAATCTATTCTTTTTATAAAGGAATTGTATACAAATGAAAATAATATACACGTCGTTTATTGCAACAACTCATTTCGAATACCTATGTGTAATAGAAAATGATGAGAATTAGACGTTAGAAATAAGTACTTCATAACATTTAATATATTTATTATAATACAATATTTAATCAGGAGTAAATATATAGCAATTTATTTTAAAAATATATGAATGAATGCATGATTGACTAACCAACAACTACTTCCACGTTAAGCAAATTCCTAACAATTGTGAAACAAGATAGGAAAGGCGTCGTCTTGAAATTATTTAAAACAAAGAAGCGTTGAATTGCAGTGATAGTTAAATAGAAAGTCATCTCGACAATGGTTACGTACACCTTTTAATTTCATTGAGTTAATTGAAATCTACTACTGAAATTCCTAAGGTGGTTTTTCCTATTCTTGTGATAAACCGCGATTAAAACGTTTATACATAAGTAAGGAGAAGTTATGAACCTCTAAAAAGTAAAAGTGGCTGGTAAATTTAGGATAATAGTTTACGAGAGCATTCTCCTTACAATGTCTTGTAAAAATGTGTTTGCATAAGATTATAACATTAAGTATTGATGGTATACGTATGCTATAAAATAAATATGCTATGGTGTTTGTGGCATGTGTAAGTGTAATAGTGTTCCTCTTTTCAAGAAAAATATCCGCTTTCAAAAAAAAATTTGTCTAATTTTATCTATTGCATATTATTCTAATTATATTAATGTTATAATTTCCCATTATAGGAAAAAAATAAAATATCCGTACTTAATATCGCAGCACAATGATCAAAGCCAAGCATCAAACACGACCTAATATTGTGACCCAATAGATCGTATTAGTGATGTATTTGCAATCTATGCAACCAACGTTACCAGTGTCCTAAGAATATTTAAAAAATCTTTTATTTTTTTATTCAGTTACCACACTTATTAATAAAATCATATAGTAAATAGTATGTATCCATATACAGAGAGGACTAAGTTAAATTCTATTTAATTTCGATTTTACAATAAGTTACAATAAGTTACAATAATTAGATGGATCATGGATTAAATAATAGCAGAGAACGGAATACCTCTATTCAGAATAAAATGAAATTTGATTTGACTATACTTGGAACTCGCTGGTTACGAGAACCATCGTCTGCTAAATCGGGTCGGCTTTTTAAAATATACGACACTAGTGCTATTCCTATACGTCCCACAAAATGTTACTATTTATATATTTTACATATTTCATAAAGCTGGGTACATACACATTAATACTGGACTGCTACTTCACTTTCGTCATAAAAAACACAGAACCTCATTATTTTAAGTTACAATATTTGAAATGTATCATAATTTTTAACAAACGTCAAATTCCAACTGAACTCTATTACTGATACAAACAATTGACATCTACGTCATATGTACTGTAGCATGCTGCCACGCGCGGTGAGTCACTGCAAAAATCATTTTACTGATTAACAACTTTTATGTAAAGTTGTGCGACAGTGTGAATGTAAAATCATAGATAAAAATATCCTCTTTTCAATAAAAAAACACTTTTACCCTTTTCGTATATAAAAAAAACTCCCTAAAAGGTGTAATGTCCTTCCATCTGGCAACACTGAAGTGTAACAATAGAGAGTTATTGGAAATCCCTTTAATACTGCCAAACAGTATTAGAAACGACTTTATTTAAATACTGCTTGCCCTTATTTTGTTTAGAAAAATATAGTTATTGGTTAATAATTTAACGGATGGGATTCCCTTATTCTTTTGTTTATATCTCTCAATTATTGCCATTTTAATGATGAATGATATTATCTTATCTTTATTTCATTTTCCTTGAAACATGCGACGGAACTTATTTAAAAAAAAAACGAAAAACATTTTATTTTTACTTTAGGTTAGGACGGGTATGACCGATTACGGCCGAAAGACCCGATCTATCAAATAAGGGATTGCTCAACGTTACCGTAATCATGCATAAATATAATCGAGCACTATCCTTATTATTGTTTCCTTAATAACACAGCACATATGCGCATGCTTAGATGTCGATATAAGGGAAACCTAAATACTGCTTAACCTTATGACACGTCCAATAACTTTCTAATACATGCAGAGTCCGCTTAAAGTCTTCAGGCCTATATCTCCTTCCTAAATCGCATAGCCGTGCTTTATCTAGTCTTTCCATTGCCCGTTTGCTGTGACTCATCACGCGTGGCAGCACACTACAGCAGAAATGACGTCAGACATAGTCGTCAATTGTTTTCATCAGTTCTGTTTCATAGAAATTATGACAAATTTCAAATATCTAAACAATTTAAAATAGTAAGTATTGTGTTTTTATTGTGAAATTGCAGAAGTAGCAGCAGTGTTATGAAAATTGTAAAATATTTAGACACAAATGTATTGGAGTGGTGTCAGTGCTGCATATTTTAATGTTTTAAAATAGTAGATAAAAAATATGTACATTTTGGCAAGCCAAATTAAATAAGTAGTTTATATTAAAATATAGGCTATTACAGTGTCAATATCAAATGTCAAATTCTGACATTTATGGGCTGATTTGTATGTTTCCAAATACTAACATTGATGTCATTACACTACAAGAATTCTAGATTGAAATTTAATTGATTCGATAGACAAATATTACAAAGGCGACGCGATTTAGCAGACGATGGTTTAAGATATCTTAGCATTTTGTAAGTTTGTTCAAGGTTTTCTAATCCAATCAACAATTTAATTTCAAAATACATGAAATTTTAAAAAATGTTTGAGTATGTATTTTTCCATGAAAATGGGATAGCTTCTGTTTTTGTAGTTGTAGTTGTTGTAGTTTTGTTTAAAATGTTTAGCTTTCAAAATACCAAGCATTAAAACAAAACATTATCGGTACATATTTAGGTATGTCTTCTGCGAGTCTATCATTTAATGTTAAAAAATACATTGTTAATTATGAGTTTAATTTGGAAATTACTATAAACAGCATGAAATGGATCTTATTCTTTTTTTAATAATTGCGAGCAATGCAAAACTTATAACGTTTTATTCATTCTGTATTTGTATGCATTCCTAACAAACATTTTGTTCTTTCATTTTTCCTTTTCTGCCAATTTCAAGTGAAGACACATTTCTCATTGAATTTAAAAAGCATCCGCATTTTTTCATCTAGAAAATGGTATTTCGAACACAAATGGGACCATAAACTGGAAATATTTCGCGGCATCCGCGAGTTCCAGGCACTGTTTCTGTGAGAAGACGATCAGCGCCCTTCGTTTTAAAATTATTATTATACTGATTTTGATCAATTTTGTAATAAATATAAACCATGTAAGATTCAAATTACAAAATTTATATTAGGTTAAGTGGTACGCACAACCGATTGTATATGTGCAGTGCTGTGTCACCTGACGAGCCGCCACTGGTGTGAGACCCTGTATAATTAAAAATTAAATATGTATTATTTTATCCCATATTGTTGCCACTCCCTAGAGGAAGTTTTGATAATTAGGTATATCCTTTAATCCTTAACAAAGCAATATTAATGTGTAAATGCTACGGTATGTAAAAACGTATGTGTTTAAATCTCCGTTAAATTTACATAACCTTGACTATAATATTTGGCAAGAATTTTAAATTATCAACAAATATTTGCGTGAGAAATATTTCGTTCACACAAAGGCGATGCTTATCTCCTAAATATATAGAAAAATTGATGTTTCAGTAAATTAATTGTTAAACTTGAAATTTTGAATACATTTTTTTTTAATATTCCTGAGAAATATTTTAGAATAGAATTCCTTCAAATAAATGATGGTCTTCACCTTACTACTGAAGTTCAGTTTCAGTAGTTATCTATATTTCTACGTAAGCGTAAGCACATTAGTAGATTTATGTTCTAAAATATATTTCATATATTTGTCGCCCACTATACATTCCATATTGCTGCAAGGTAACCTATTTTTTATATGTTACGGATCCATACAAAATATTAAGAATATGTCACTGCTACGTAGTTAGTAGTAAATCAGTCTGCAAAAATAAATGTCGAAATTGTTATGTGGTAACGCTTCAGATTTAAAGGTCAAGGATTTAACCTTCCTAGAAAACATATTTAGCTTGTCTTTTAAATGATGGAAACTGAAACATTTACATCCTTTATGAAGATATTTCTGATATTTATCAATTAAGTATAAATGAACATATTTTATTTCATTTTAAATGGTGTGCTTCAATGTATGATCAACGGATTCTTTATATTGTACACTGAAAATATTAATTTGTAATGTAATTAAAGTACGGGGTATATTTTACCAGTAATTTAACAAAAATCTTCTAGTAAATATGTAGGTACATCACGTGATAATAACTCTAACGTCTATTGGTTCTCTTTGACATAATATGTCCCGTAAATCCACATAGATATAAATTACATTTCCTATTGTAATCTCACGTTTTTATTGACAATTTACAAATATTTTGTATTTTTGCATTGTCTTGAGTTATTTACAAAAAGAATTCATTTACGGTAAATTTATTAAGTAGCAAAAACACAAAAAAATGCGTTTTTAATTAATTTTTTTATTTGTACAGTATTGTTATTGCGACAATAACCTTTTTTTTGGCAAAATTGTAATATGCTTGTATGTTTTAACGTAGGTATGCTTATTATATAAATTAATAAATTAAACAAACTTAATTTGAGTTAAATTATATTAATATACAGGGTGTTCTAAAAGTCCATCAGGGAGGTGATTCTACGGATTAAAAAAATAGCATTATGTCATGAATTTTTTTTCGAATTATCAATTGTTTACAAGTTACAGCTTGTCAAAGTTCATTTTTTTTTATTTTTCTTTTTGAATAATTTAATTCAAGTTCGAGTATTATCTCATTTGACACACCTACTAAGTAGATCAAGCTCTATTGGACCAGTCAAAGAAAAGTTTTATTATGCGCCGCTAGAGAGACTTTACCTAAAACTCAAAATTAGTTTTATTCACACACTGCTATTATTTTAATCCATAGAATTACCTCCCGGAGTTTCCTGACGGACTTTCAGAATACCGTGGGTTCGCGCCCCGCTGCTGGTAGACCGCATATAAGCTATATTCGTGGAGAGGATTGGCACCCTCTCTGCAGGTATGGTTGGGTGGAAGAATGTTAGCTTGGGTCAATGTGAGAGATTAATACCGGTTGATATTTGACTACCCCCCCCCCCCCCTAATTAATGAGATTTTCCAGGTTTCCCTCATTCCTGCACTGAATAGTGGTTAGGGCCTACCAACGTAAGTCGTTCCTGGGCGCAAATGCGGCCTGCTTGATAATAATATCCCGCCCCCTTTCTCTCACAAGTCTCCGACTTCTGGGCTAATATCTATGATTAGAATGAGGGGTAGAGATATTTTTATTATTATTATTAAATTAAAAATGTTTTATATAACTAAATACATATATCAAAATAAATGCCTTGTACAGTATCATAAAATTTGGATTTACAGAGCGATTTTAGCAAATTTTTTTTGATAATTATTTTTTAGAAAAATAGTAACTGTGCCAGTTAAGGTCCAAAGGGGTCATACTGTATGGATAAGAATTAAGAATTATCATTTTCCTTAACAATATTTTAAAGAGATGTGTTTGTTTTAAATATTAATTAACTGAAATTAAAAAAATAGATCAGTTTATTTAGTTAAAGATGACATGCATATATTTATACACGTTATTATTGGTACTGAAAAACTATATTATAGTTCCTAAATTACAATATACCTATTTGATATATTGTAGATGTTGCTTATATTAAGCCAGTACAGATAGAGGAAAATAGTTAACAATAAAACAAAATATTTGTTCAGAAAGTTGCCAGAAATCAATACAGTGATGAAATGAAAACTATTATTTGAACTGCTATACCCATCTTGGCAAACGAATAACTTTCGATTAAGGAAATAAAGTCAACTTTCTAATTTAATGTATTTCAGTCTTTGGTATCCTTGTTTTCTAAAATGCATATACCCTGTACGTGAAATAGGACGTAATTAAATTGATGCAGTGTATCTAAAGGTGTGTTAAGTGTTTATAGTTAATTTACAGATATCACATATTTTTAATGTGATATGTAGGTATACAGGGTGTCCTAAAATTAATGCAACATAGAGCAAAAGTAGATTCTTAATAAAAAAATAATGTCCAAAAGTTGCTGGCTAAAAAGATACAGGGTGTTAAAGTAAAAATTTTATTTTCGATATTTGTAAATAACTTTTATAAAAATCCAAATATTTTCCTACATTTTGGAGATCGGGGATTTTTGGGGACAAAAAATTCAAATTTGTTTCTAATTTTAACGTCACATCATACTCCTTTAAATGGCAGAACTTTTTTGTGGCCTATTCTATACATCTGACTATTAAAACAATCGATTTCCCTACCTTTTCTATGTAAAAAATACCTTGTTGATGTCGTTAAGAGTAATTGTTTTCGAAATAATCCTATTTGAAATATTCAATGCACCGAGTAAAAACAGTTTCGGTTACAGGTAAAGTGCCTTTTCGGTTGGAAATGCAGAAAATTTTACTATAAAAAGTTGTTCATAATAAGTACTAAATAATTTCGATGTGCAAAAGTTCAAAAAGATAGACCTGCTTTGATGAACATAACGATTTTATCAAACCTTGCGGATGATAATGTAGAAATTTTGCACATCGCTATAACTTACTACTTTGAGTAATTTTTTCAAGTAACATTTTGCTGTATTTTCAGCGGAAAGGCACATTATCTGAAACCAAACCAGTTCTGACTCGATGCATTGAATGTTTCAAAGTACACACATAAAAAAGGTAAAAGAATCGAATGTTTTAATACACAGATGTATCCACTAAGCTGCAAAAAATTTCTGCCATTTAAATGAAACATGATGTGCCGCAAGTGGCGCCCTCTACTAGTGACGTCAAAATTAGAAAGAAATTTAAATTTTACTCCCCTAAAAAACCCCCAATGTCCAAAATGAATATATTTGGATTTTTAAAAACATTATTTACAAATATCGAAAATAAAATTTTAAATTTTGCACCCTATATCTTTTTAACCATCAAATTTTAGACTAGGGTAAGTTTGGCTACATTGCGTTATTTTGTCCTCAGGATACCCTGTACAAGATATATTTGTTTTGACGATGTTTACTTATATTTTACTCTCTAATTTACAGTAATATCACAGCTTCTTCAAGATTCTTCTTTAAGCTGTGGTAATACTTTATTTTATGGTAATAATATTTCAAGGTAACCTAAATACAAGCATGTTGTCAAGTAAAGCAAATGAAATAGTTACATGATATTAGTATTATAACAATTCAGTTTATACTGTATTAGAAAGGTATTTTAATCTAATATAAATCAAATCTCCTACAATTCCTACCAATGAAGTCATATGTATGTTCTCTGATACCAAACATCTAGGTATGCTGGTTGGGGCTTTTGTCCACAGAGTAGTTAGTTTCACACAATATTATTAATACCTAAAAATATATAAAAATTCAGTTTATGTTTTATTTGGTAAATAAATTAATTACCATAATAGTTTTAGACGTTGATAACTATGTAATATCCACAGACTGCGTTTGACACTAACATATTCAAATTAATCTATATTTATATAAGAAATGCCATCACGAGACTTCGTAGGTTATAGAATTATAAAAAATATTTGAAACTAAAAATAAATTAATGTATCACGTTATAATTTCATTAAGCTATAATATTATTTATTGCTTCTGATAGACTTTATAGAGTTTTTTGAAGGTGTCTGTTTTAAAATTTAAGTAACGTAAACATAAATTTTTCTTAAAAACCTGTATATTTGTAGGCATTTCAATTGCATTTTTTTCCCTTTTTAAAGATATATAACAGCTGCTACTTTATATTTTGTAAATTGTCAAAAAATGTCATTGACCATTTTATATAATTATACAAAATTGGTCCATGAATTAATTCTCTAGCAAATCTTAACTCAACTGATATTTTTTGGATGCCAAATGACTCCGAAAGGGCTGGGTTTAAGAATAGGATAATATGTTAAATGTTTTCGACTCACAATTTGTGTCCCTGATGTTGAGCCATTTATAACAATGCAATAATATATAGTGTTTTATTTAAAATATGGAGACGAGATACTTTCAATATTTCCGGAAGTAACCGAAATGTAGCTTTTTAAGATACCATTGAAAATGTAAAATTTTTAATAACTTTAAGATAAGGTATTACAAGTAGGGGATTATTTAGTTAGGGTGGCTTGGGGTAAGTTTGAATAGGTTGGTTAATATATCATTTGAGCCCCCTTCATATTACAGAAATGGTTTCGAAAGATTTTTGACATTTTATTTTATTCCTCACCTTGTAAGTTTTCAAATTGTCACACTGTGTGTTACATACAGTTACATAATGTTAATGATTTCACACAAAACTTATTCAAAAATGTTTCCAATTTGCTTTTAAACATGGATAGTTTTTCTTAAAGTTGTCCACTTACCTTATTATCGGAATATACAACAAACTTATGCATGGAACC
Organism: Monochamus alternatus; assembly: GCA_037114965.1. NCBI lineage: Eukaryota > Metazoa > Arthropoda > Insecta > Coleoptera > Cerambycidae > Monochamus > Monochamus alternatus. The sequence goes on along the minus strand of CM073426.1, from coordinate 112,146,935 downwards.
GAAACCCAATCGTTAGTAGAGCGCATCAAGTTATGTAACATGTTGCATAATATTCATAATCATAAGTTTGTATTCAGCTATGTTCGACATAAATTATTTATTTTATCAATTTGGATTTTACTATAATAATTCCTGATATTTTCAAGAATATCTACTGAATTGAATTAAATTTAAATTTTGCTGTACAATTTCATATGCACTGGTACTACTAATAACTATACTTTTCTTCTGATTTACGATATCTATTATCTACTTAGATTTTACCAATAAAGTTCTGTTACGAACAGATTAACCATCGAGGCCGTTATATGTAGACCTTGTTTTACATGCAGTTGTCTCCACTCGTTTGGCAACATTCATATTGTGAATAAGCAAATGTCATATAATAATTAATTGGTAGTAAAATAATTTCTTTGGCAATTTTCATAGCATAATGGTAGTTATTTCTTATTAGTGATATTGTGAGTTAATTCAATTAACTTAAACTAAGGGTTTCTAAATGTTAGCATCGTACTGGTATGTACATCCATTGAATGTTTGAATCATTCGCTCTAATGCTATTTAAGACGTTTTATCTTTGTATCCAATCTAAAGGTGCACGGCACGATTTGTCCTTTTCAATGAAGGCCGTCTAGATGTTCATTTCTTAAAATCCTTAAAGATGCGTTCATTGCATGCTGACATTTAGTACAAAGGAGTTCGTGTCTTTTTGTATTAATCTTCGTTAACATTTTGAAAAAATATCGAATACACAATACAAGGACTAACATTTAAATGTAAAAATCGAGGTGCTTCAGCTATTTAATATTCTATGACGAAAAAGTACTAAATTAGAAAAGCTTAGATATCAATAATTTTAGAGAAGCAGTATTTAGGTCGTTATGACTGTGGCAGTGGCTGACTAGAACTGGAAACACAAAGTTTATTTGTATTCTAAATATTATAATATTTTCTACTTGGTTGGTATGTTGTTACAATTACCTATAGTTGTTGTTCTATAAATACTTAATGTGGTGTGAACTAAGAACTCTATAATATTTAACCTTTCAGTTTGCTACGATGTACTGTTCATTTTACGGTTTAGCTGAGTAAGAGTACGCACCCAAAGAGTACGCACCTCTTTGGCACCCTGCGTACTTTTTGAAAACTGGAAGTATCTACATTCTCACCTTTTAATTTGTAGTTAATTGCACTAGGAAAATATAAAAAAGGCTCAAAGACAACTAATATTTACTGAAGATCTATTGTGTCGCGTCATTTTTATCACTTTTTATGATACTTAATTGTTGCGTACCTTTAAAACAACATATGCGTACTCTTTGGGTCTGACCCTTAAACTATAAAATCTATTGAGGATTTTAGTTGCTTCAGAACGATCTAATGTTATTGTCGTGTCAAGTACCGTACATAAATGTGAATCCTATTTTATATTAAAATGATGTGCGTACTCTTATGCTCTTCTTGTAGGTACTCTTAAGATTATTAAAATTGTATACAGGTTTGGAAAATGTAAACGTTTTCTCTGGTCTACAAAAAGGAAAAAATAAATAAACTCTTATGTTACGCAGTCAGACAGAGAAAAAAGCGCATCCAATGTTGCCAGACTGTGAAATGTTTGTTTTCCTGATATTATTTTGTTTGTTCCATCTCTACTATTCACAGAAATAAAAAATAGGATAGGTATAGCTTTGCACTGCAAATGGGACTGTACACACTCGCCGTATGGTATTGTCATAACTTGGTTTATTCATCCGCCGCATTTCTTACTGTCTACCAACTGAATATAGTCAACTTATCATTTGAGTGTTCCGGAAGTTTGATTTTATGGAAGATGAATTTGAGATCTTCCCACTACAAGTGGACAATACAGAGTGACCCAATTGAATGGGGGCACCTCTCTAAAAGTTGTATTTGCTTCAATAACTCTACCCTAGTCTCATACTTCAGAATAAAAATAAAATTTTCAAGGCCCACTTCTAAATTTTTTCAACCGCAAAAATCTAGAAAAAAATATTAGCGATTTTTTTATTTCAAATCTAAGTGCGTCGCTAGAATAATTTCAAATCGATGTGACCAAAATATAAAAAATATAATGTCGCCGGTTAGGTGGTGTTGAAGAATGGCCTTCTGGGATTCAATTCTGTTCGTCTATAAACAAAGTCTGCCATGATTTCAAATTCTTAAAATCCAGTAAGCCTTAGTAATTTGGAAATAACTGATTTAATTCACGAGTAAAGAGCTGTTTCTGTATGAGGCCTTTTTGTTTTGAAATTTGGCACCGAAGATCTATAATTGGAAAAAAATCTTATAAATCGGTCAACAAATAAAACTTTTAGAGAGGTGCCTCGCTTTCAAATGGGTAACTCTGTATATTAATACACTTTAGTTTATTTTAAATAAAATATTTAAAATAATCAGTTACGAACTTCCCTTTTAAAAATGTACAATTCTCGCTTTTACTTTTTATATGTATGTGCCTATCTATTATTTTCACAGACATTTTTTTAATAATATTAAAACATGTTGATTATTTACTCTTAATTTGAATCTTGTAAATATTACCTGCACAATACATGTATGATGAATATGAATGTACCTAAACAGATGGAAACATATGATCTCATTAAACATTTCAACCACAATTGCAGAATATATTTTATTTATGAAAACAGTTATCTACATATACTCCTTCATACAGTAAATTGCTTGTTCAGTTATATGCAATAGTTTTTGTATTTATAAATTTGATAAATAAATCTGTGTATATTTTAGTAACAACATTCTAAAACTAATTACAACCTTACGAAGAAAATGTTTCATCAAATCATTCGTTATACTTTGTTTTGAGTATAGTAGGTACATTTTTTGCAAACAAATCTGCTAAAAAATGATATCTCAAATATTTTCAATTATGCCGTGCCTCATAGTTAGATTGTTCATCAAGATGTTACAAAAATTACTCTCACTTCATTACATACCACGTATGTAAAGTAATGATCAACGAATTAATCAATATTATATTTACTTAAATATCTGCAAACAATATACTCTGACGACGATATAAGAAAACAAATTTTACTAATACGAGTATATTACGAAACATGTACCAAATGTGCATACCAATGAAGAGAAACTGAAAACCATTTCATGGAAAATCCTTGAACAAAGGTAGGTACAGCAATACTTTGCATAATATAAAAATATTATTTAGGAAATTTATTGACAATACAGAATAAAATAAACACAAGTTTCAATGAGCAGAAATCTCTTTATTTCCTTTTTTGTAATAAAGTTTCTTATCGATGGTAAAATGATTGAGTTTTATAGCAAGTAGGTAATGAAATGAAAATGAAAAATATAAAAAATGCAAATTATGATTTTCTTTATGTAACTATAGATTTATTGTTTCTGATTAAATAATATTTGGGATAGGTATCTTTTGTAGTACACTTGAAATACTTATATTATGATAAAATGAGAAATTTCACTGCAGAATTTTTCTTTTCCTGCAAATGGAAATCAAATAGTAAACTTACAAATCATTTCAAATAACACTTTTTTATTATTTCTTCCAAATTTGCAGGTAAAATCATGAATTATTATTTTTTTATTTTAACTAATTTAAAGACAATGTAATTTCCAAAAAAGAAAATACAATATAGCATTCAAAAAAATCTCCTGCTATATTACATATTACATGAGCTTTCAATCCTTATGATTGTTATTAAATGGCCAATATATCTACCTAAATATTGTATTTTGAATAGACCTCATCATTGACAAAAAGAATCCTCGTAAACGACTATTTACAAGAGAAACTATTGCATATAACTGAAAACGCAGTCTACTGTATGTAGGAGTACTTATATGTAGATAACTGTTTCCACAAATAAATAAATTCGTTTCAACTCGTTTCACCTAACCGAGGACACTGTGTATATTTTTTTAATTTTGGTCCCCTCGATTTTAGACTATCCTAAATCCAATGACGCACTCAGATTTGAAATTAAAAAATCGATAATCTTTTTCTGGATTTTTGCGGTTGAACAAAATTTGGAAGTAGGCCTTGAAAATGTAATTTTTGTTCTGAAGTTGTTGAAGCAAATAAAACTTTTGGTGAGATGCCCCCATTCAATTGGGTCACTCTGTACTGTCCACTTGTAGTGGGAAGATCTTAAATTCTTCTTCCATAAAATGACACAAGATGATATTCACATATTAATTTTTTTTAACATTTCTCAAACCTAAAGTACACTATTCGATTATGCAGGGTGTTCCAATTTGTTGCAATTACATGATATCTCGGAAACTACAAGAGATAGAAGGATACGGTTTTCGCAACACTGGAGTATTTTTCGAGAGACTTACAATAATGCAATCAAAACTTCCATACATCTCTTTGTTTTTCAGGTACCGGGTAAAATTTATAAAAACTGCTTTTAAGGAATTCTTTGTAGAGAATAACTGAGATATCGCAGTGGTGAAAATTGTTTCTTATACATTTTTTTACGCAGAGTTCAGTGGCGTATTTGCAATTTTTCTACAGAGCGTCTCTTTTAAAATATGACCCAAATACACAATTTTTTTAAATAGAACACTCTGTATATTTGTATGCAATTCAGTTGAATTATTTTTTCCCTTCATAATGATATATAATAGTTAGCTACTTTAGATTTTGGAAATTGTCAAAAAACGTTAAATTGATGAGCGCAGTTGGTCATGCATGCATTTTTATATAATTATACAAAATTGGTTTATGAATTCTGCCTTATTTACTTAAAGAAACATTCATAAAAAATGAACAGTTATTTAAACAATTATGTTACCTATATAAAAAATAGTCAATATTTTTATATTATATCTAGCGTGTCTTTAGCATAATAAAACTATACATATAATAATACGATTAAAAATAATATTCATTAATATTGAAAAAAATTAAACTCCAAAATATATACTTTTTTTTTATCCCTGTTCTATAATTTGCCGACTATTTTTATTATACATATTAAAAATATTCACCAGAGGGAAAATTTAAACAGTTTGTAAATATTATTTCAATATTAAATAATTTTCAACAGTTTTTTAAATTACATTGACGATTACTTTTTTTCTTATTTATTATTTTTTTATGTTTGTTTTTATTTATTTTCAAATGTTATTAATTTAAATATATTTATAAATTTATTAACAAAATTATTTTGTTATATTATATTTCAAGTTATTAAAGACAAATTATTGCTATTGCTTATTAAAGTAAATTAATTCATTAACCAATTTTGAATAATTATATAAAAATGAATGGCCAACTGTGACCCACGCAACATCAGTTTTATCAGTTTAACGCTTTTTGACAGTTTTCGAAAAATAAAGTAACAACTATGATTATGAAAGAAGAAATAATGCAACAGAATGACATAAAAATGTGCAATTTAAAAAACATATTTGGGTCATATTTTAAACGAGGGTCCCTGTAGAGAAATTACAAGTACGACACTGAACTGCACGTAAAAAAACAGGAGCAATTTTCACCATTGTTATATCTCAGCCGTTCTTTGAAATACGAATAATCCCTTGAAAATACATAATTTTTTAAATTTCACGCTGTATCTCAAAAACGAAGAGGACTATGAAAGTTCTAAATACGGCATCTTAAGTTTATTGAAAATGTAGTATAATGTTGCGAAAACCACATCTTTCTATATATTGTAGTTTCCGAGATACCTTGCAATTACAACGAAACACCCTGTACTACATTGCGAATTATTTAACATCATATATAAGCACGCATGTAGGCAACTCAAAATAGGTAGATAGCTAGTTCTGAAAACCCCCTTTTAATTCAATAGGTATACAATTAACAAACTTGAAAAATCGGTAAAATAATTCTACAAAACTGTAATAATTCTTGAATTTGGAATAGAATCATAGTAGCGGTAGGCATGTAATTTAATTGTGAATTTTTAAATTAGTTATTTCATAATATTTTTTGTAATAGTTCTTAATTATATATCCACCTACGTTAGTCTATTGTGAAATGTACAAGAAAAATAGCAAAAGAGAGAGGCAGAGAGGGGTTGACCTCTGGAGATGGCTCAAGAAAAAGTTTAGGTGTACAACATGAATTATGTGCAAAATTTATTCATCAAGAATGCTGTTCCAAGCCATTTACGCAAAAACGTGGGTGTCATATTTCTCAATCACTGTTTATGTAGGAAACATGTTGAACGCTATAACGTTTAAATAATCTAAAATAAAGAAATATAGGAGAGCTAAAATATTTGATGTACCTACCCAATAGGGCATACCTATCATTTAAGTAGTAGTTAAGGAATTCATGACTTGTTTTGAATCCGCCAATTTTAAAAATATTATGTGAGGTCAGTTTAGAGACAAAAGGTTTGTATTTTTATAAAACTAAATCCTGATTTGCAACATTAGTGTTGCTAGGTACATAAAAATATCATATAAACTAATAACACATCTTCACTGATCAAAAGCATACAGTGTGACCAAATAAAATATGTATTTGAGGAACAAAAAAGATATCAAAAATCCCTTAAAAAAAATAGTATCTAAAAAAAATTGTTTGATGGAAAGAAATTATTTATTTGATAGGGCCAAACAAATATTTATATCCTGATACCAAATTATTTTTCTGAAAAAGCAAAAATACAGTTATTTTCGGTTCGACGTCTGGTATAGGTCCCCAAGAGAGCGCTATGTTCAGAGCGAGAAACGAGTCTAAGTCTATGTCAAGCGGTCCCCACGGGAGCACATTTGATCAGAGGAGAAGAAATTATTAAGGCAAGCACCCAGAGAGCTGGTTCGATGTCTTGTACAGATCCCCAAGGAAGCGCAATGTTCAGAGCGAGGAATGAGTCTAAGTACACGTCAAGCCGTCCCCACGGGAGCACACTCGAGCAGCGGAGAAGACTCTATTAGGGCAAGCATCCAGAGAGCTGGTTCGACGCCTGTACAGGTTCTCAAGGGAGCGCAATGTCAGAGTGAGGAACGAGTCTAACTCCACATCAAGCAGTATCCACGGGACCACACTCGAGCAGCGGAGAAGACCTATTAAGGCAAGCACCCAGAGAGTTGGTTCGATGTCTGGTACAGATCTCTAAGGGAGCGCAGTGTTCAGAGCGAGGAATGAGTCTGTCCTTCCAGTTCCGAGGGCCGCCTTTTTGTCAGGCCAGGTACCTACAACCTACAAGTGTTTCCCTTGCGTGGGGGTGCTTCGAATAGTCGAGCGCGAGTGGCAACTAGTGGCGCTATTCTGATGGCCGGTTGGCGCTTTATTAAGGGTGTTATATTACATATTTTTCTTCTCCACTTCCACATCCCTCAAATAAAAATATGCATTTTTTAATTAAATAAACGCATTAATTGATTCGAAATGCACATTAATTTCAATCAAAAATCATTTTTCATTTCAAAACAATTTTATAGAGATTTGAACAAATTGTTTAGGGAAATGAAAAATATATTTTTATTTGAAAACTATCCTTTAAAATGAAACATTTTTTATTTGTTTCGTTTAAACAAATACTTGTCAAAAAATGAAATTTTCTAACCAAATATATTTATTTATTTTTGATAAGAAACTGGAGCATTACTCCAAAAAAATATGTTTTCCGAGAATGAATTATATTTAAATAAATTGAATTGTTTGATGAAAAGATTTTTTTTTTCAGTGCAGGAAACAAATCGAATTTTTTTTCAAAAAATAATTTTTTTGACGATACGACTATATTAGGAAATTTTTAATTTACGATTTTGCAAAAGATAATCTAATAAAACTTTATTTAAATTAAAAAAAAGAAATAAAAACTGCATATTAAAAAGTTTCTTTAGTTACTAAGGATTCTTTCAAGTCGCGGCTTTTAAAATTTTTATTTTTTTTCTTAAATATGAATGATTTAACTGATACAAGGTTTAGCATAATAGGTTTCGAATAAATGCGTCTGTGTGACGGTATGGAATATTACATTTCCACATCCCTCTATTAAAAATATAGATTTTCGTCTTAAATAAACGCATTTTTTGATTCGCGATGCATATAGCTATTCATTTAAAAAAAGCATTTTTTTACTTAAAAACGTTATTTTTGAACAAATTTCAACGATTTATATTGGGAAATGAAAAAAATTTTTATTTGAAATTCATTTTGTAAAATTAAGTTTTTACAAGATGTTTAAATGACAACTTAATAGGTACACTGACAAACTTTTTTTTTGTACATTAAGTGTTCTTACCGAACGTAAATTTTTACTAAGGTACTAGGTAGTTAAGTACCTATAATAGGTACTCGTATGTGATATGGGACAGGTTCTTCTTGTTATAAAGCGTAGGTACTAAACCTCAGTTTATAACTAGGTAATTAACTTTATTGATTCAAATTGTAGGAAAATATAATATAATAATTTACCTTTACAATAAAGTAAATAATATGTATAGGGTGTCTCAATATTCTATATCAGGTACATAAAATTTCTGCAAATGTTTATGGACATTAAAAGATGTAAGCTAACTCTCCTCTTAGGTTCTATTGATCAAAAGAATTGAGTTTTAAAAAATAACAGTTTTTGTTTGAATTTTGGTACAGACCTACATTAATATTAGGTACACCCTCCTCCTTCTTAGCAAATATGCTATTGGTATTGCTGTTTTCAAATGTCGTAATAAAAGGCTTTACAAAGTGTACACTGATAAAAATTATTAACAGTATTACGCAGGAGACTGTTGGTTGCCTAATGAAATTAAATAACACACCAAAATGTAATGTTAAAACTGTAGAGAAAAATTACTACTTATGAATAGGTACTCATTTTTATAGTAAAACCGTGTTTATGTACACACGAAATGTAATTTCACAACGTTATGTATCTTTAGAAAAAATCATTTAATTTTACATGAAAGATATAAATGATGTGGATTTGATATTTTTTACATTAATGTATAAGGGCAACAATGTGTAAATTTACAATCATTTTTCTCAGTGTAGAATCAATTAAATAATAGGTAACCCAGATATTTAGATACCTAAATACGATAATAAGGAAATACTTATTGCTTACTGAAAAAGTTCTTTGGTGTTTTTATAATGCCTCTAAGGCAAAGAAAATACCCTTTAAATAAATCCCAAACAATACTTACCGACATCATTTTGCTAGTCTATCCTATCATTAAAGTCACCAGTAATCAATAACAAAATCCACACATATCACGGTAAAGTACAACTGTTTCGGCTTTCTTTCTACATGCACCGTATTGAAGAACACTTAGAAACCCCACCTACTTAAAAACCATTGAAATGCAATGCACAGGATGCCCGGAGATTGCACTGAATGTCAATTAATTTTGGACAGCGGCACAGGCGAATAAAAAATCCTCTGATATAGGTATCCACCGACAGTCTGTATGGTAGACAGAACGTAGTTCTTCAGCAACTAATACACTTGTCAGAGTCTCTAGATGGGCTTGGTAAGAAGGTGAAAGGCATGAGATTAAGCGGGGGAAGTTATGTATTCCTTGCATTTATCCGGTTCTTGGCTGCAAAAATTGATGAAAAAATGGCATGCACGCCTTTCTTAGTCCATTGTTTAATTTAAAATATTAAGGTTGGAGTTTATTATATAGGAAACTACTCCTATTAAAGTGTTGGTTTAAGTAAAGGCAACAAGAAGATACAGGGTGGCCATATGAAAACGAAACAGAGCCATTTTGAGGAACCGCGTCAAGATTGTAGAAAAACGCTCAGACTCGTCGATTTTAGATTAAAGGGGGACATTCTTTGCAGGTATTTTTGACTTCGCCACTTTCATCCCCAAGCAAGGTTAAGCATCATCCCAAAATATTTAAATGGCATTGGGGGTTGCGTAATTTTTATTTTGAAAGCTTATACAATTCTCTTTACAACGCAGACTTTAAATTCCGCTTATAATTCCGCCCAATCCTTAATAAGAATTTTGGTTTTAAAGTTGAAACTTAGGTATGTACAAACAATTAGTAACGGTAAAAATGTCACTCATTCGAGTTAAGTACGTCATTGGTATATAAATTTAGTATTTCTTGTGTTGGTTGGTTTTTGGCGATGTGTTATCACTTTCGTAAAAAAATCGCAATTGTAAAAAACAGACATGACTATGCACACACATCGTAAACGTAAAATTAGTGAGAGAAGAGGCAGGGAACGTAGCCAATAAAAAAGGAGAAATTGAAAAACTTATAGCTAGTTAATGAAGCTAGTGAAGATGCAGTTTTGATCCAGTTTATCTTGATCCTACATTAAGTACGAGGCAGCTGGCATCTGTGTCTGGGATCAATCTAACTAGCATTGATTTTTCAACAGGACTTGGCATTATGTGTTAATTGTCCGTCAGTATTTGGATCAACGTTTTCCACGGAATTAGAGAGGCAGCATTGAGTGTTCTCCACGATCACCGGATTTATCGCCCCTTGATTTTTTTTTTGAGATACCTAAACAAGAAGAACAAAGGAACGTTAGCGAATGCCGTCGAATCACTGGAAATGCTTCAGAATGTGCGCGATCGTTTTTAACAAAATCTTTATTCTTGTATGGAAGCGGGCGGTCATCATTTTGAACATTTAATCAACTAATAAGTAATAAGTAAGCAACTAAACATAATTTAAATTTTAAAATGTAAATTTTTTCAAAATATTGGACGGAATTATAAAGTTTAGCCTTAGCAAAGAGAATTGTAAGAGCTTACTCAACCCCTAATGCCATTTCAATATTTTTGGGGTGATGCTTACCCTTGCTTGGGGGTGAAAATGGCGAAGGCAAAAATACCAGCAAAAAATGTCCAATCTATAATCTATAATCTACGGATCTGAGCGTTTTTCTACAATCTTGACGCTGTTCCTGAAAATGGCTGTTTGGTTTTCATTTGGCAGCCCTGTAAATATATCTTGTAGATCAGTAAAATGTGATCTAGTTCTGTTTATATGTACAGGGTGTTCCCATTTCATTGTACAGGGGAGAGTGGGGGAATACCGCGCATCTAAAGAAAATTATTCGTTACTAGGTCATGAAACTGTCAGTGATTAGCGGAGGCTTATGAAGCCAAAATAAAGGTTAAGTTACTACTAAGACTAAAGATTTATAAACTCAAAATCTTAGGATTAAGATTAAGGTTACGGTTAAGGGTTAAGATTTTTTTATAAACTCGTCATTACGTATACTGATGTTTCAAGAATAATTATGCAGTATCTTCAGCAAAAATATTCAACATATTTTCTAATGCGAAGGAAATACCTCTATATTGCAATAATACATTTTTAGATCATGAATGAACAAGATACACTCTTAACACAGAAGAATGGATAATGCACATTTAGAGGATGGATGGAGGACAAATGCAGGACAAATTCCACTAAAAAAATCTTCCTACATAGACGTTATTTCTGCGTCTGACAAGGCCCTCTTAACTATTTAGAATTAAAAATGTGACTCGCATAGTGTATTGAATTGAATTCTAATAATAAAATCTACTGCACTTCTAATAATTTGTTAGGAACAGATATTATATTGGCTAGCTTAGACCTGTACTTTTGTACATTTTAACAAGCAGACTTTTTTCCATGACATTAAAAGAAAGAACAGTTCAGCTTAAACAAAATGAAAATATTTGAACTGATTGATCAACTCTTTGGTATATACATTTTTTTAACATGCTCATATTTATCAATTTTTTACACATTGATATTCATATATGCGAAATAATATTAGTTCTTGAAAAAGTTTTCTCTACACATATATTAATTTAAATTTTATAATTTAATATATTAAGGGTAAGTATATATAAAATATAAGAAAATTTAAATTATTTAATCAGTAAAATTACATATCTATATTTTACAATTCTAACCTAAAAATTACAATTATAAACCAATACAAATTATAGTGACGGAAATTTACAATGGAATTTAACATAATAGGTAGTTGTAAAATCACATAACATAACATGAAATTTTATCCATGTTTACTTCTATAATAATACAGTGTACCTACTTATTTCATTTACAAAATTATTGTGTGATTTTACATAACTTTAAGCTAGTCATAAATTGGCAACGTAAAGTTATATGAAGTTACAGACACATTTTTATCAGTGTAGGCGAGGACGATCCAAGAGCTCGAAAATTTTGTTTGTGACATTCGGAAATACTGAAAAAAATGTTTTTAATCTCTCCAGTTCAGCAAATAAATGATGAAATTCACCATACATCTTTCTCTCACATCTTCTGAGAGGGTGAACTTTCTCAATTTCCTGCTTCTTCCCCCTCTTCCTCTTCATAGCTAGACTCAACTCCGAGCTAGACTCAACTATACTACTTAAAAACATGCAGGTCCATGTTCGCTATATTTAACAACTTTGAAAAGTAAGTCCTTTTGAGTTTTTGGACTGCAATGCGCCGTTTTTGAGAAAAAAAATAAAAACCGTTGCCGGCGTATCGGTATATCGAAAATATTAATCATTTTCCTAAACCTTTAACACGCTGTATTTTTGTAACGGAACATTTTTGGATCATAGTTTATAAAGCAAACTATCATTAATTTTCGATGTAGAATCACCCCTATAAATATTCGTATATTATTTAGGACACCCTGTATATCTAATATCAACTGACTGAAAAAATTACGGCATTCAACAACTATCTTAATATTTTAACCAATATATTTTTTCATAACAGATATGATAATTAAAATTGTTAAAATGCAAATTTCACCAGTTTTTCTAATTTTAACCAGGGAACCTTGTCAAGGAAGAAGAATCAAATTATTTCGTCTACGTGTAGAGCTAAATGCGAAAAGTCAAGGATTATTGTTTCTTATTACATTCCATCTGCAGAAAGTGGTAATGCCGGGTATAATATAGTTGATATTATTATTCAAATAAATTCTTTGGCATAAATAAGAAAACCAATAAATACAAGTTTTTTTTACACCTAAATGTCCTTGTATGTAAAAGGAACTTTTATATAGACGACTTCGAGAAAAAAAAATACTTTAATTAAGTACAATTTTTTCTATGTATTTTTAATGGTTAACGTTCAAAAACAATGGCATAGTTTTAGATAAAAGAAAAATATATGAAATTTGGTCTGCTGTCTACATATCTATGTAGAATATTTAAAATTTGAAGATTCTACAGGGTGTCCCGAAATTAATGGGAGAGCAAGAGTAGATTCCTTACATTAAAATAATGCGATTAAGCCAAACTTACCTTAGTCCATCTGTGGCAAATAAAAAACTTACAGGGTGTTAAAGTTCAAATTTTAAATTCGAAATTCTTAAAATTCTTAGAATGCTTTTTTGGTTGATAAAAACTGGTTATAATTTTTTTATCAATGTGTGTACGAAAGTTTTATTAGAAAAATATTGTACTATCTACTTGTCACAAATAAGGTATATTTGTTTTATGTCGATAAATTTAATCGTTTTCAATTTATTTCTTGTTTTTCTATTGGATGCAATAAAATAAAATAAAAGTTTGTAGTTACTTACGTAAAAAAACTAAAGATTATTTTTAATAATAATTTAATTACATTCAGGTTGCTACATTAAATTCTCAATATGACCCCCGTTTACATTAATACACAATCTTATTCGTTTGATAAATGATTGTATAATATTAAATAGTGTTTCTTCATTTCTTAATAAATTCCTAACATTTAAAATTGCTTGCCACAGCTCATCCCGTGTATTAATAGGGCCACTGTAAACTTTTGATTTCAAAATACCCCAAATACTGAAATCCATGGGGTTTAAATCTGAGCTTCGTGCGGGGCCACCCTTGGGGAAATTGTGCGTTAAGATAGTTTCGCACCTGTACAGAAAAATGGGCAGGGACACCGTCTTGCATAAAAAACATATTGTTTCACATTTAATCAATAAGTTCCTCAAAATTATGTTCTAAGAAATAAGTAAGAACGGCCATTCAGATTATGGCATTTCAACAGGGCCCAACACATGATTTACAACAATACCACACCAAATGTTTATCTTAAATTCATGTTGGAAATGACGTTAATACATGCGGGTTTTCATTATACCAGACATGTTTATTTCTGAAGTTGAAAACACCCCGACGAGTAAATATGGCTTCGTCTATAAACAGTATCTTGCTTAAAAAGTGTGGATTATCATTGCGCCGGTCTAAGAATCGTAGACAAAATTGTCTGGAAAGTAAATTCTGCACTGGACTAAAGTGATACGGATACAGTTTTTCATTTTAAAATAATCTATGAATAGATGATTACCACTACAGCCGCAGACATTCGTCGTAAAGTTATTTCAGAATTTTCTGTTACACGAAGCAAAATATCCTCTTGTTCTGGATTAACAGTTGTTGGACGGCCAACATCTCGTCTTTTAGGACGAAACCTCGGACAAAACGATCCAGTATCTCCTAACCGGTAATAAAGATTTTTAAATAATTTGTGATTTGGTTGTAATCTATTTGCGTAACTTTCTAAATACCTGCGACACGCACGATGTCCATTCAATTTTTTTTTTTGCATAAATACATACCATATCTCGCATTTCTTCATTAGAAAATAAATAATGGCGAGGCATATCTCACGCGATATTATTAATTGTAAACAAGAACTTAAAGGAATACACTATTTAACATAAGTTAACTTCTCAATCAGCTAATTGTCAGTAGTACAATTTGTTTTCAATTAACCAAAGCTTACTATGACAGCTTTACGTAAGTAACTACAAACTATTATTTTATTTTATTTTATTGCAACAGAAAAACAAAAAAAAAAAAATCGAAAACGGTTAAATTTATCGACATAAAACAAGTATACATTATTTGTGAAAAATATATAGGAGGATAATCTTTTTCTATTAAAACTTTCGTACACACACTGATAAAAAAGTTATAACCGGTTTTTATCAACCAAGAGTACATTTTGTAGTGCCCTCTAGCGTCTGCAGCAAAATTAAGTGCGGATTCGTTTTTCTCGTCCCTAATCCAAATTTTCAAAAGAATCCTTTGAAAACTTTCTAAGAATTTTGAGAATTTCGAATTCAAAATTTGAACTTTAACGCCCAGTAACTTTTTTATTAGCCACAAATGGACTAAGGTTTGACTTTATCATATTATTTTTATGTAAGGAATCTACTCATGCTCTGTGTCCCATTAATTTCGGGTCACCCTGTATATCTACTTAATTAATAATTATGTTCAAATTTCAAAATTATATTGCATAATTTTTTTATACACTCTAAATAAAGTGTTCATGGACCAATCATCAGTATGGTCATTGGCGAAATCATGAACCAATAAATGGCACTGCAAAAAACGAAAAAGGTGAACAAATCATTCAGCGACATGATTTATGAGGTGGAGATGTTTTGTATGTAAGATTGTTTGTATTTTCCAGTGTTTTATTTTTATTTATTCTTTAGTGAATTAATTTCCTTTTATTTTATGTGCATTTACGTACCATCGTAGCAAATAATATGTATTTAGTAACTGTGAGTTTAACATTATAACAACCTTTTCAGTTGACATTGTAGGATTAATTAGTGACATTAGCGATGTTTTAAAATATTTGGGGGATCGTGTGCGACGAAGGCTGTTTTTAAAGTAAGCTACCTAATTTTATATAAAAACTTGTTTATATATAATATAGTTAGTCAACCAGTCAAACTTAGAAGTGAAAATGATAGATCGCGATATACTTTTAAAATCCAAGTCACCCTTGTCAAAAGTGTAAATAAGGAAACATGCAACACTATATTTTTCTCTGAAGGAGGCTTTATTTCTGAAGCAGAGATTTCGTAAAGTCGGTTTTGTGTTTCCTGAACATATTAATGTTACAGAAGCTCACCTATCTCTTTAGTTTGTTAATTATGTTTCTGTTTATGTTACAATTTACAATTTTTGTGATGTCTTTATTTTGACGTTTTCTGGAACATTCTTGGTCACATTCTATTTGATTCTCGAGACCGCCGAAAACTTCTAGATCTTTAAAAACCTATATAAGCGGATCGGTTTCGCAGCTGGAGTCAGTTTATATCGAGCATTCAAACGCTAATAACTGAAACGTCAAAGTAAAGAGTTTGACAGTTGTGAATTTGTTGAAGGATATTTCTTGTGTAATCAAGAGTGACAATAAAGTTTGTCTATATACGTGACATGTTTCTACGCCCACAACCTACAACCCACAGTAAGTATACTGTGCTACAACCAAACAACTCAACATAGAGATTATGTACAACTGTTCAACTGTTGCTTTGCTGGATGGTTGTATTATTGTTTACATAAAAATGTATTCAGAATTTTATAAAAATAGAACAAGTTTTAATTTTCAGTTTTATATGAAGAAAACTGTGCATTTTGCTTGTATGATACGGGACGAACCACTTTAATTCTAATATCAAATAAAAAGGTATTTTAAATCACAGTCTATTACAGTCCGTCGTCTTCTCCTCGGCTCGTCGTCGGCTCCTTTGACGACTGCGTATTTAGCCGCGCACATTCGCGCGCTCTAGGGGCACGGAGATTTGTCAAGACATAGATTTACTCCCACTTCGTTGTGTACAAATGAATTTCATTGGTGTTCATTACGCATTTAGCCGTGATTTAGCCACAACCACTGGAATCTTCATTCGACGAACTGTATAAACGTGTCGTACAGTCTTTAAGGTACGGATTCGCTGGTGCACCTGCGGCTGCGTCTCGCGGCTGCAACTCGTCGCCGACCAATAGGTAGTCTAAATGCTGGAGTTGATGAGAACATTCAGACTGTCTATTGGATGGCGACGAGTCGCAGCCGCGAGCCGCGAATTCATACCTTTACGGTACATTTCCTTGTCATTGGAAAATAAACAAATGTTAAACTGGTTAACTGTCTATGGGACGAAGAACATAAACAAAGAGAAGAAGAATAATATTTGACATTTCCGTTTCAATTACCAGTGACGTCACTGGTGAGTTTCTGATTGGCGGAGGAAAAACATTTGGCAGTTTGTAGGCAATTTCCTTTATTTAGGCCTTAGGGATCTTGCATTTGTGTCTCTATAATTATATATTCTGTGCCTATATGCTTATAACATCAATGTTCCCGCCATTTGACAATTGTGCCATCTATTTGTTAATTATTGACTTAGCAGGACTTCGCTTCGCTGTTTTGATAATATGTGTCGCCACTTGCCGTTCGCGACCGTTCCCGTTCGTTCTCGTTCGTTCTCGCATCGTTCTCGCACAGTTTATACAGCTAGTCGAGTGAAGGTTCCAGAGGTTGTGGCTAAATCACGGCTAAATGCGCAATGAATACCAATGAAATTCATTTGAACACGACGAAGTGGGAGAAAATCTATTTCTTGACAAATCACCGTGCTCTTGAGCGCGCGAATGTGCGCGGCTAAATGCGCAGTTGTCTAAAAAAAATGAAATCTGGGACCTCGACAAAAAAGGAGCTGACACAGCGTTGCCAACCGTACGATAATTATAGTACTTGTACGATTTTTTCATCCTATATACGATGTACGATTGTAAACTAAACTTCAGTCGTGTACGATTTTTAATAATATTTAGACTTCGGTCGAAGCTACACTCACCTAAATCGACGCATACCGCACAACATGCTGCTGAGCAGAGTTACTGCACGTCTTTTTTGTAGATGTTCTACGGTCTATTAACTATACAGTGTCTATTTGCATACCCGTAAAAAATGGAACTTGGCAGATAGTAGCTAGGGAAAATACATTGAGTGGTAAACTCTTACAGTGTATGCTGTGGTCTGACGTGGCCAACTTCGTAAAACAAAAAAATTTTTTTATTACCTGTTAAAAAACTATAGTGGAACTGTGGAACATAGTATTCCCTATGAAATTGTTATGTAAATGTTATTATATTATGTTATTTTATGGTGTACGATAATTTCACGTTGAGTACGATAATTTCGAGTGTGCCAGTATGATAAATTAGGGTACAGCAGTTGGCGACGCTGAGCCGACATGAAGACGACGGACCATAAACATGGACGGACTTTAATAGACTATTACTATTGCATATATATATATATATGAATAGACTGTGGTGTGCTGTGGTTCTTGTCCTCGTCCCGTACCGTTCGCCATTTTATGTTTGTTGTCGGTGTTTCTGGTTTCAGATCGGTTTGTTCTGCGTATAATTTTGTAACAGTGAAATATTTAATATAATTGAATTTGCAACGTTTTCTATACATCAATGTAGTGATATGTGCAATTCTGAATAAGTGTTACGCATTATTTTCAATATAATGCCTCCTATTCGTTTTGTTAACGTATATAACCTATAAAAACTGCTGAAAAGATGTCTTTGCCACCATATTTATTAGGGCCCAATCCATGGGCCACAATGATGGCTCAGCAACACTTAGCTGCAGCTCATGCTCAGGCTCAAGCTGCAGCGGCACAAGCTCACGCTCACGCCTTACAGCAACAGATGCCTCCGCCACATCCTAAAGCTGATGTTATGACCGAAGATAAGTTGCAGGAAAAAGGTAATTTACATTTGTTAATTGTGCTTATAAATCTTAAAATATAAATTTTAGCACAAAAATGGCAACAGTTGCAATCGAAGCGCTTTGCAGACAAAAGAAAGTTAGGATTTGTCGAGGCACAAAAGGAAGATATGCCTCCAGAGCATATTAGGAAAATTATAAGGGATCATGGTGACATGAGTAGTCGCAAATATAGACATGACAAACGTGTGTATCTGGGGTATGTAAATATTTCATATTTAGGGCCTCTAAGTGTCTACTGTTTGTAAATGTACCAAAATAGTCTCGTTGCTGAGATTCGTGTTTATTGTGACAATAAAATATTTTGTAAACATTTAACAAAATTAGTGTTATTTTTTATTTATAAATGAGATTTGTTAAAAAAATATTTGTTTCTAATTTTTTGAGTTATATTTACATGAAAATCATATTTTATAGGGCTCTAAAGTACATGCCTCATGCAGTAATGAAATTACTAGAGAATATGCCTATGCCATGGGAACAGATTCGTGATGTTAAGGTTTTATATCACATCACTGGAGCTATTACATTTGTTAATGAAATTCCATGGGTGATTGAACCAGTTTATATAGGACAATGGGGTACAATGTGGATAATGATGAGAAGAGAAAAGAGAGATCGTAGGCATTTTAAAAGAATGCGTTTTCCACCGTTCGATGATGAAGAACCTCCTTTAGATTACGCCGACAATGTGTTAGATGTAGAACCTTTAGAGGCTATCCAAATTGAATTAGACGCAGAAGAAGACTCGGCTATTGCTAAGTGGTTTTATGATCATAAACCTTTGGTAGGTACAAAATATGTAAATGGTCCTACTTATAGAAAGTGGAACCTTACATTACCCATGATGGCAACATTGTATCGATTAGCTAATCAGCTGTTAACTGATTTAGTTGATGATAATTACTTTTATCTCTTCGACACAAAAAGCTTTTTTACAGCCAAAGCTTTAAACATGGCTATACCAGGTGGACCCAAATTTGAACCACTTATAAAGGACATGAATCCTGCGTAAGTAATTAGAATTACTGTGAGGCTGTTTGGTAAATTGTAATTTTTGTTTTGTTTTAGGGATGAAGATTGGAACGAATTTAATGACATAAATAAAATTATTATTCGTCAACCCATTAGAACAGAATATAGAATAGCTTTCCCATATCTGTATAATAACATGCCACATTTTGTTCATTTGTCTTGGTAAGTAATTTAATTTATCTTATTAACAAACTTGTTTATGCCACATTAGTTTTATGTTTTTCATCTATATTTTTGAAAAGCATACTAGCACTGTGGAACATTATTTGTGAATCGATATTCTTTCCATTACGAAGCGTTGCATGGGGAGGCTGATAAGTCACAGACATTAAAATTTAGATACATAAAATTAGGAAGGTTAATTCGAAAATGTTTGTAATTTTGATTAGCTGTTATCCACGTTTATATTTTCTAAAAGCCAAATAGTTTGCAGTTAATTTGCCACAAACTAATGGTGCATAAAAATAATTATTGCAATACTAGGAACACAGTTTATAATTTCAATTGTATTAGAATTTACTATAAAGAAAGGACTTAAATGGACCTTTACTTTTTAAAAGTGATACTCATTAGCATTATCTAAAATTTGTCTAACCATTTTATTTAAAGAAACTAATTCTTTTTATTTAATAAACGTTAAAAACCATTTTTTGTTGCCCTTATAAGTTATTTTTTTCACTTATCACTAGATGATTAGATTTTGATGTTTATAGTTATTTATACAAGTACAAAAAGTAAGTGTTTATTGCACGCAACGTGAAATTGTCCAACGAGGCCGTCAGGCCGAGTAAGACAACACGTCGAGTGCTATAAGCACTTTTTGTACGAGTTGCATACAATATTTTTTCTACATTCATGCAAAAACCAAAAAATGTTTTATTTAGATGACACTAAGTCTAGGAAAATATGATGTCGATTTGAATGTTTATGTTTGTCATGATGACAAAACGCTGTAGTAGAATGACAGATGAATGCAATAAAATGTGCACTTTTTCCACTAAATATAGTTCAATAAAGTTTTGTTTTTTGCATGAACGTAGAAAAAATTTATTGAATTTAGCGCAACTGTCTAATAAATGCTAGCAGGAAGTAGCCTGAATGTGCTTGCTTTTGCTTGGTAATGATAAATGCAGTCATTTTAAGAAGAAAAGTTCTTATGAACACCTAAACGGTTAAGTTTTAGAGATGTAGAATGCATTGTTTGTAAATTATCACAATTATGAAGTTTTGACAAATATACAGGGTGAATCTTAAATAAGTACAAATATTTTAACTGCTGGTGTAGTTTGTCATTTAAATCAGTCTAGTGAAAGCCATTTTTAAAAATTTCTAATATTTACGGAGATATAAATTTTTTAAAAAAATACCCACATTTTGAGGACCGCTGACTGATTTTTCATCCAACAACGTAATGAAACATATGATTTGTTGCGAGGTTGCCATATCTCCTCCAATATAAATATTACGTTTCCTTT
Source organism: Monochamus alternatus (assembly GCA_037114965.1). NCBI lineage: Eukaryota > Metazoa > Arthropoda > Insecta > Coleoptera > Cerambycidae > Monochamus > Monochamus alternatus. Next base: position 112,125,873 of record CM073426.1, on the reverse strand, counting down.
AACGTAATAGTTCTATTTTAAAAATACTTGTTTTAAGCATAAGTACAGTAAAATTGGGTATGTAGTATGATACGCAGCAATATTAACATAAATTTTAACATCTGATCTAACCTTACTATACTTCAACGATTAAAAATTAATTTCCGCAAGTTCAATACTACCGTAAAATATTTAGGAAGATATTACGTGATATTACTATGTCCAATGTTCAAAAATTATACATAAACGTGCACACAAGCTTACCTGTTTGTTAAAAAATTAACTATTTAATCAGTAATCCACATTACACAAGTTAAATGTCATTGTACACTGTTAGAAAGGGACACAAAACACAATTTCCTTAAGTTATTTTATGAAGAATAACGAAAAACTATGCACGCGTTTTTTATTTAAAATGGAAAAAATGTCAACTTTTAGCAAATTTTATTGCTATTTTCATGCATTATGTGGGGTTAACAAGTTTGACTTGGGCTTCCGATAATCTGTCATGACAGTCAATGACAGTTTGATAATAAAAAATAATATAAAATGTTACACTTGACAAAATTCGCTAAAAGTTGAGATTTTTTCTTCCTTGAAGCAAAGACATTTGTGTAATACTGGCAACACTGTGAACCACACGTTCAGTCTGCAGCACTATGACTCATAAAAGTATGAAGGGTCGGTCTAGGCCAGCGGTCCTCAACATGTTTTCTACTGAAAAATTACGAAATTTATTTAAAATTTCACTTTTTTATTTCTGATTTTTTTGTAAAAAAACTATTAATTATGTGTTCTACACACAAAACTATACTGCTGGTTAAAATATTTGTACTTATTTAAGATTCACCCTGTATAATAGAAAGGTAAAAAATTCACTAAACCTTTTTGCAGTTTGACTACTTGAATTTTGTAAAGCCCTACCACACACTATACATTTTGATGTACGATAAATTGTACAGCCCAGATTGATTGAACCATTGAAACAATAATTGCATATTCTGTGGAGTTGTTGTTCAAATACATCATTCGATTGTATGGAAGTTTAGCCGGTTAAAAGTGTGTTGTACAATGATGCTTGACATATGACGATTTTATATTTAACTGTCAATCAGTGACAACTAATACATTTCTGCAATATTATTTGTCCACGACAATATTATAATGTAGGTACATTATTCTTCCGTTTCTTTAAAATATAATGATGTACATAATTCACTATAGTAGTGTATACTCATTATTCACTTGTGATTAATGACGCACCACTGGCGGCTGGTGAGATTTCAGTTATGCGATATCTCAACTACAATACAACTACAACAATATAGACAACTTTTGTACAAGGAGAACGTTTTTGTAGTTTGCAAAAATAAAATGAAGACATTTTCAAATTTACTTACTATAATTCTAGTGAAACATATTTTTCCATAAATTAAATGTTTTATCGAGGACAACATATTTAAATTCTACAATGTGACAGTATCAGAAATTAATTAACAAAACAACAATTATCGGGTGTTAGCAATTGAACTCAAACCTCCTGTGTGAAAGCTAAACACTATATCCACAATATACCAGTCATGGCAATATTAATATTTTTCCGAATGATGGTAGCAGTTTTCTATTTAAGTTTTATTTGCTTTTTTAAAATTATCAAGTGAATGACGAATGTCAAACCTGAAGTTAAAGTATTTTGACAGTTTTAAATTATTTGTCACGTATCATGTTATGTTTATGTTTGTATGAATGACAAAATAATAAAAAAAAATTGCTAAAATATTAAAAGTCGTGGACAAGTTTAGTATTCTGCTTGCATATGTATAATGGTTGTCATTAACTCAGATGATTTAAAACACTATGATATTCTACTATGCAAATTAAAAGATATAAATACAACTTTGGAAATTTTAAAAAAGAAAGTTAATACAATAATATGCGAATAATTCCATTCTGTGGTAATTTTATAGCTTAAGCAATAATAAGCTTAACTTATTATTGCGTCAACAATCACTAGTGATTTTTTCCCAAATAGTCGGTATCATGACAAACTATATACAAATGCAATAATTATTTTCTCAATTAACAACCACAATGCATCTAACAACTGAAATGTACTACAAATCGTCACAACTGATTGATGTTCAGATCGGTTGTATTTTTGGACAAAATACTAAGCCACTTATTGCACTAATTGTCGATTCAATCTGTAGTATAACTTGCCGTATGACTTTTCGTACAAGTTACACTTTATAGTAATTTTTTTAAACTTTACCATTACCTAAAAGTACAAAATAAATGAGAATCGATGAAGTAAATGCTTTTGGGCCTGTTTATACTGCTAAATTTATCAGTGGGATGTTATCATACTCTTTAACACACCTAATTTTTATGAGAAATAGAGTTTCATCCGATAAATTAATTTATTGTTGCCTAGGTAAGTGAATATACCAGTCCTTGAATAGTTAACTGTTTATTTTATTTCAATTTTTGTTAAATTTTACTCTATTTATGTAGGTTATTTTGTCTGTTTGTTATCATTGAAAAAGTTGACTATGGTCTAACTTCTTATTTAATGATTTTGACTATTATCCTCACACGCAGTAGCACAGCTTCCTGTAGCGGCCATTTGCTACTCCATGCCGGATTAACAGCCACAGACACAAAGCATTCTACATCACAATAGAAAATAAATTAAAGCTGGCGACCTCTATCGTGATAACGATATATTGCAAATACGGGATTCTCATAAACAACTACTCTGTGGGCTAATGCCCTGACCAGTATTGAATTACACCTGGACAGTCTATAGCAAACAGCTAAAGTCACTCATCAGTTACCCACCAGACATATATCAGTTTCGAGTTTATTAGCTCTCATCTCATATTCCGTATTTGCAACATATTGTTATCGCAGAATAACGATAGAGGTTGCCAGGTTTCAGTGGTTTTCAATTGTGATGTAAATGCTTTGTATCTGTGGTTGTTAGTCCGGCATAGAGTAGCAGTGCTACACTGCGTTACTCATGGTCCCTATTGTCGGGTTAGACAGACTTAAAACAGCAAAGGTTATTCATCACATTTTCAAACATGAAACAGCTGATTGCTTACATGGTACAGTCATAACGCTGAACGAATTTGATTCTCATTTTTGACCACAGACCATTTCTCACTAATGAAAAAGTTGATCTAAAATGAATTTTTAGAAGTATGCAAAATTAATGATGAACTGTTTCTTAAATAGAGTGAAAATTTGACTCGGTTAATAATTTATGTTAGTCTTGTTTTTGTAATGATTTGTAAGTTTAGCATTTAAGAAAAAAAAAAAATTTTTTGCCAATATGTTGAAGAAATAAATTAGTATTTCTATTTTCTGATTTTCCATATTTTTTTAGGTATCACACACCTAATGTCGTTTACATTAAAACAGAAGATCCCGATTTGCCAGCATTTTATTTTGATCCACTTATTAATCCAATATCGCATAGGCACGCCGTTAAAAGTCTGGAACCTCTTCCCGAGGATGATGAAGAATACATTTTACCAGAAGCTGTCCAACCATTTTTGCAAGAAACTCCCTTATATACAGATAACACCGCCAACGGTATTGCCTTGCTGTGGGCCCCCAGGCCGTTTAATATGAGATCGGGTAAACTAGTTTTTAGTTTTGATGTTTTTTTTAGTTTTATTATTTAATTTTCTTTTAGGCCGTTGTAGGAGAGCAATTGATGTTCCTCTTGTAAAGTGTTGGTACATGGAACATTGCCCACCGGGTCAACCGGTCAAAGTACGTGTTAGCTATCAGAAATTGCTGAAATATTACGTACTTAATGCACTTAAACATCGTCCTCCTAAGCCGCAGAAGAAAAGGTATTTATTCCGTTCATTTAAATCGACAAAATTCTTCCAAACTACCACTCTGGATTGGGTCGAGGCAGGTCTTCAAGTCTGCAGGCAGGGATATAACATGCTTAACCTACTGATCCACAGAAAGAATTTGAATTACCTTCATCTGGATTACAACTTCAATTTGAAACCTGTCAAGACTTTGACTACTAAGGAAAGGAAAAAGTCGCGTTTCGGAAATGGTAATATATTTGTTTGTTAAATTATCAACAAATAATAATATATCTATTTTTAGCTTTCCATTTGTGCAGAGAAATTTTGCGATTGACCAAACTGATTATTGATTCCCATGTACAGTACCGACTAAATAATGTGGACGCTTTCCAGTTATCTGACGGTTTGCAGTATATTTTTGCCCATGTGGGCCAACTTACGGGAATGTACAGATACAAGTACAAACTCATGAGGCAAATCAGGATGTGCAAAGATTTGAAACATTTGATCTACTACAGATTTAATACGGTAAGGCCTTGAGAATTTTGTTATAATTTATATCCATGCAAAATGGAAACAGTTTAATATTTTATTCTGAATGGATAAAAAAAAATTTTAGCGATATTTTTATGGTGTATAGTTCCATATGAATTGTAATACAGGGTGTCCCGAAATAAATGCCAACATAAAGTAAGAGTGGATCTCTGACGACAAAATAATGGGATGTTGCCAAACTCGCCTAGTGAAAAGTTGATGGTTAAAAATATACAGGATGCCAAAGTTAAAATTTTATTTTCAATATTTGTAACTTTTTAAAAATGCAAATATTTACATACATTTTGGAGATCGGGGTTTTTGGGGGCGAGAAATTCAAATTTGTTTCTAATTTTGACGTCGCTAGTAGAGGGTGCTGCTTATCAACTGTTTCAATAGTCAGATGGATACACCGTAAAGCCGCAAAAAAGTTCTGTCATTTAAAAGAAATATGTTGTGCCATAAAGGACACCCTCTAGTAGTGACTTCAAAATTAGAAACAAATTTGAATTTCTCACCACCATGAACCCCCGATCTCCGAAATATATGCTAATATTTGGACTTTTTAAAAAGTTATTTATAAATATCGAAAATAACATTTTAATTTTGACACCCTGTATCTTTTTAATCATCAACTTTTGACTAAGGTAAGTTTGGCAACATAGCATTATTTTGACGTCAGGGATCTAATCTTTCTCTATGTTGCATTTATTTTCAGACACTGTATATTGGACATCATTATTTTTTCAGTAGATGCTATTTTCAGCTTTTTTAAAATTCTTTCAAAAATTGTATAGATTATTGGTGAGACATTGGCTGTATTTTTATTTTTTCGATTTATGTAAAAATGAAAAATGTTATGAAAATTTAATATTGTTGGATTCATGCAATTATCAAATCACTTAAAATCATCAGAATTTCAAATTAATTACCACCTATATCTCAAACTGTAAATATTGCTTAAATAGACACAATTAATAGACAACAACATTATTAACGTCTTGAATTTTCTTGACAATTCTAAGGTGTAGACTCGATTTATTCCATTGCATTCTGAAGGTATATCATATTATGACTTTGCAGCGGGGGTGATTAAGGCAAATCTCTTGACAAGTAACTGTGACATCGCCAGTATCAAGGGGTGTTTGGAAAAGTTCTGAAAATTTCTAAAACTTCAAATCACATTTATCTAAAGTTTATTGTATTCTCTAACATTAAGACCTTTCTAAAATATAAAGCAAATTATGTACTTTAAGGTGTTGTTATTTTAACTATAACTAAAATAAATCTATGCTGTTTAGTATTCTGCAAAATAACATGGTTTAAGCACAGTTTATACAGTTCGTCGAGTGAAGGTTCCAGAGATTGTGGCTAAATCACGGCTAAATGCGCAATGAATGCCAATGAAATTCATTTTTACATGATGAAGTGGGAGAAAATTTATTTCTTGACAAATCAACCGTGCCCCTTGAGCAGGGCTAAATGCGCAATCGTCTAAAAAAAAAATGAAATCTGGGACTTCGACATCAAAGGAGCCGACGTGAAGACGACGGACTGTAATAGACTGTGGTTTAAGTAACACATAACTGAAATTATATTGAATGTTATAAACTTGATGAAATTTGAAATATATAAAAAAAATTATGTTTGCGATTTAGACCACTGCTTATTCATAAATTGACAGAAAATTAAAAAGTTGAAAATATTTCTTCTCTTCTCTTTAGTTTAGTAAACTGAGTTTGTTGTGACAACATATTCCTGGTTTGTATTAGAACAAACACCCTGTATTGTTTATTCCAATGTGCCTACCAAATTTCAGTATATGTCTACTACTTTTTGGATATATAAGGTTTATTCCTGCAGCGATTGGAAATGCTTTGAAACTTTAAAAATATTTGACCAGTTAAGGGACAGACATTTCTGACAGTTTCCAACTGCTGCAGGAACTAACCTATAGATTAACTGTTTTGAAAAATATGCTGCAAATTATAGAGCAAGCAGAATATCAGAAAATAAGATGATTATTTTCTATTGATCATGGGCTTTTTATCCTTTACTTTTACAATGCCTGGCACCAAAGGTGATTGTTTTAAATCTAATTGGTTACAAACCACATTTATATTGCAGTTTGGTAGAAGTTTTTAAGGTAGTTAAAAATGTGAATGTTAGTTTTGTGGGAAATTATGTTATATTTTGTAGAAGTTGTTAAATTTAACCTTTGTCAGTGATGTAACACTTTCAAGATATATTTTTTGGGTTGCATTTTCTACGTGAAAAAAATTGTAGGTAGTGACCTCTACAGAATCATTTCAAACTTTTCAGACTAAAGCCGGCTTCAGAGAACAATGTAGTGTTGCCAGCAACACGGAAGTCACATGGTCACGCAGCTGAAATCGGATGAAGTTGATTTTCAGCCTACGAAATTAACAGTTGAAATTGGGTGAAGTTCAAAATTTCCAACTTCAACTATCCAACGGGGCAATAGTTGTACATAACATAACCAGCAATAATAAAACCAACTTTATAAAATATTTATTTCATAAAAATTAAACTGTTGGTGGGGATGTTGCCAGCAACACTACATTGTTCTCTGAAGCCGGCTTTATCTGTATCATCTATTTTCTTTACTAATATTAATAAATTGACATGATGAGCCGCGCAGGGGTCCTGAAGCCAGTTATGCTGTAGACTGGCAATCGGTACATTTCGATTTTAGATCGATAATGTATTGGTTGGATAATGCGCTTCTGATCTATTTAAAAACTTTTAAAATGAAACTCAATATTAATAAAATAAAATATACACACTTATAAATCGTTTTTCAGGGCCCCGTTGGAAAAGGCCCTGGCTGCGGCATCTGGGCTCCTGGTTGGAGGGTTTGGTTATTCTTCATGAGAGGCATAACACCTCTTCTCGAAAGATGGCTGGGAAACTTGCTTTCCCGACAGTTCGAGGGCCGTCATTCAAAGGGCGTTGCGAAAACCGTAACGAAGCAGAGAGTGGAATCTCACTTTGACTTGGAATTGCGTGCATCTGTAATGCACGATATCGTCGACATGATGCCTGAAGGCATCAAGCAGAATAAAGCCAGGACTATCTTACAGCATCTTTCCGAAGCTTGGAGGTGTTGGAAGGCTAATATCCCGTGGAAGGTGCCAGGACTTCCCATTCCTATCGAAAATATGATATTGAGATATGTTAAAATGAAAGCCGATTGGTGGACGAATACTGCCCACTATAACAGAGAGAGGATACGTAGAGGCGCAACCGTGGACAAAACGGTGTGCAAGAAAAATCTCGGACGTCTTACGAGATTGTACCTCAAAGCTGAACAGGAGCGTCAGCATAATTATCTGAAGGATGGGCCTTATATTTCTCCAGAAGAAGCGGTAGCTATTTATACGACCACCGTCCACTGGCTCGAGTCTAGGAGATTTGCTCCCATTCCCTTCCCACCTCTGTCATACAAACACGACACCAAGTTGTTGATTTTGGCATTGGAAAGGCTAAAAGAAGCTTACAGCGTCAAATCCCGTCTAAATCAGAGCCAGAGGGAAGAACTGGGCTTGATAGAACAAGCTTACGATAATCCGCATGAAGCATTATCAAGAATCAAGCGTCATCTTTTAACGCAGAGAGCTTTTAAGGAAGTCGGGATTGAGTTCATGGACCTCTACAGCCATTTGATACCCGTTTATGACGTAGAGCCGCTCGAGAAAATAACGGATGCTTACTTGGACCAGTATTTGTGGTACGAAGCCGATAAGAGACGTCTCTTCCCGCCTTGGATAAAGCCGGCCGATACAGAACCTCCACCGTTGCTGGTTTACAAGTGGTGCCAAGGAATCAACAACCTTCAAGATGTCTGGGATGTGAACGAAGGCGAATGCAATGTTCTGTTAGAATCCAAATTCGAGAAACTCTACGAAAAGATTGATTTGACGCTGCTCAACAGGCTGTTACGTTTAATAGTGGATCACAACATCGCCGATTACATGACTGCCAAGAATAACGTCGTCATTAATTACAAAGATATGAATCATACTAACAGTTACGGTATAATAAGGGGTTTGCAGTTTGCCTCGTTTGTTACTCAGTATTACGGCTTGGTTTTGGATTTGTTGGTGCTGGGTCTGCAGAGGGCGAGCGAAATGGCCGGGCCCCCACAGATGCCGAACGATTTCTTGACTTTCCAGGATATCCAGACGGAGACCTGCCATCCCATTAGACTGTATTGCAGATATGTTGATAAGATTCACATGTTCTTTAGGTAAGGAATTCGAATAATGTAATTTTTTATTTAATAAGGTGATTTTGATAGTTGTTGATGCATCTATGTTTATTCTTTCATTTTTTTTATTAATTTTAAAGGTAACCTTTATTGCATGCATCAGTTTTAATATAAGTATGTAATTAGTGATGAAATTCAAATTCTTTACTGTCTATTGTGTTACGAATGAAATTAAGTTATTTATTTAATTATTTATCGTTCTACTCTCCAACGGGATTAATTCCAAATGGCTTAATAAAGAGAAAAGGAAAAAAACAAAAAAATAAATTACAAATAGAAAAATAGCAGATAAGTAAACACATTAAAGTTATTCAGTATAAAAAATTGTTGGAGGTATATACAAACAATACCTAACATTTAAAAAATAAAAAAAAACGAGGAACAAACAAACGAAACAATAATCAAGACGAAATATATCAACAGTGCAATATGTAGAATTACACGTAAAATTGAAATTAAAAATACAAAACTCGTAACACTATAATATTTAAGAATAAAATATCTATAGTCAGGTTTGAAAATAGAGAGCGGGTCATGTTATAAACCTGCTCACAATTTATAGCAGTCGGCACAATGAGAAATACATGCTGTATAATTTTCTATAAATGCTTGATTTCTATTGGTTACGATGAATTGACAGATCCATCCGTTTCATCTGAAGTACTACCGTGGATGTGCTTGTGGAAAAATTTCGGGTATATCGTTCTGCAAATTTAATTACGATTGTAATTAATGTGTTTGTTCTTGTGAATGGAGAATAATTCAAGCTCTAGAAAATTGTAAACGTCATATACAAAACTTGTATCAGGGAATTAGAACTCAAGACCAAAATATGGATGTATGTGATGCAGTTGAAATATGTAGTTTATTAACAAGAATGTCTGTGAGCAGTGTATATTGTGCAATAAAGAATGGCAAAGGAGAATATACAGAATAGAGAATATAAATTCTGAAATAAAGAATATTGTCACGGATTTCTCAATCCGACTTTTACTTACTGCCAGAAAAACACAATCCGTTAATTAATTACTTATTTATTAACTATACTCAGTACACTACTGAACACTAATTAGAACTCAACTAAACACTTATTTAATTAATCGCTATCTAAATCACTTTGATACCTCCAACTAAACACTTCAATTCAGACTGTAATACAAGACTTATACAAGACTAACTTAATCGGCCGTTTATTTTTCTTTTATAGACCCAACAAATATTCCAGGTATATTCTAGTATCTCTAGATTCATCTTCCCGAACGACTTGAATGCTTCTCGTCGATTGCTCAATTTTCTAGTCCCGTCTCGATCCACGGCTTTTTGTTTGTTTAACAGAATCGTGTAGGGGCGATCGGGGCAATCTTAGCATTTCGCGATACCACAGTCGTCGGTTTGGGTGTGAGTGGGGCAAATTCCGTGACAATATATTACACGACGACACATGGGCCATACAATGATAAAAGTGTGACACTGTTTTGCCACATATGGAATCTGATACTGTGGTTGTAATGGATAATGGACCTTATAATAGCTAACGCACTTATTATTGGTAATGAATCGCTCTACAATTTTGGAACTCAGATAGATATACATAAAAAAATAGGAATATATATAAAATTAAATGTGACTTGGCCTATATGTTTTTTAAAATTGGCAATTAATAACGATAATAAAGAAATATGCAGACAATATATAATAAGTTGGATAACAAAGGATGAAAATAAGATACAAAAAAATGCTACTAAATATTTTATTTTACCAGATAGGTACTTATATCATTGCAATTTGAAACAGTAAAGTACAAAAAATAGTAATTTAGATGCAATTGGGATCTGAGTGGTATGCGATGCTTTTTGATACTGCTGTTATAGACTTCCTTCGATTTTTTGATATAATAATAAACTGATTTTAGTGGACTGTATTTTTTTTATTAGAACAACGGTGTTTTACAAGTCTCATAACATACTCTACTGTTACTGTACTGTACTGAACTTCACTGACCATCGAACAGTATGGTAGTGGGGACAGAGTTTAGAGTGGGCAATTCTTAGCGGCAATATTTTAAACATTCAAACATAATAAAGTATTCAACAACTGCCTTACCAATAAACATGGATTGATATTTGAGTATTTTAGTGTACTGTTGTGGTTCTGCTGTGTCAATTTTAAGGAAAATACCTAAACAATGTTGATGTTACCTATATTACATATTATTTAGAGAATCCTCAGAGTTATTTGCAACTTCTTACTATATTTATTTTATATTTTTTGTTTCATTGTTAAAAGTGAATAATTGAATGATTTTTATTTTCATTCCAAATACTCTCATTAGTTTGATCATTTCGGTATTACTATGATTTTTTTTTTTATTCTCTTCGAGTTCAGCAATATTAACAATTAATTATTGCATTTTATTTTTACTTACTATTTACCTTACACCTGAACCAATTACACAAATTAAAAACTTAAATTTTACGCAAAACTGACTTTTGAAGTACGTTCATGAGTAAATTTTTTTACAAATGCTGCCTAGATTGAATGAACAGATTATGGATACATGTTCTTGCCAAAATAATTCAAATTATTAATTATCAGCCATATACACTGAATTTATTACTGTATGAGTTGATTTCTTTTATGTATTTGATTTCAATCTGTTTTTTACGTTGACAGGAATTTGCAACTTAAATTTTTATTTACGTACCAATGTGTAAAACTCTAATAATCATAAATTTTTTTAGATTTTCTGCTGAAGAAGCGAAAGATTTGATACAGAGGTACCTCACTGAACATCCGGATCCAAATAACGAGAACATTGTTGGGTACAATAATAAAAAGTGCTGGCCGAGGGATGCCAGGATGCGATTAATGAAACACGACGTCAATTTGTAAGTGGTTACGTGGAAATTTATAGCAATTTTAAAGGAAAAATAACATTTTAATTATTTTACAGGGGAAGAGCAGTTTTCTGGGACATAAAGAACCGCTTGCCCAGATCTGTGACCACCATACAGTGGGAAAACAGTTTTGTAAGCGTTTATTCCAAGGACAATCCTAATCTGCTGTTTAACATGTCTGGGTTTGAATGCAGGATTCTGCCTAAGGTAGGTTCTTCATTAATTTTAGTAATATTTTGAAAAATTATTTCACATTTTGGTATTTTTCTGAGAAAATGTATCGTTCATTTGGTATTTATAACTTCTAATAGTGACACTAAAAAAAAACTTTTGAATTTAATCTTATTCAATTTATTTCAGTGTCGAACTCAACATGAAGAATTCACTCATCGAGACGGAGTTTGGAATTTGCAACACGAGGGTAGCAAAGAAAGAACTGCGCAGTGTTTCTTGAGAGTCGACGATGAATCTATGAGTCGTTTCCACAACCGAGTGAGACAGATTCTAATGGCATCAGGTTCGACTACATTTACAAAGGTATGTCCATTTGATGTTTCCTAATACAATTTGGGTCATATTTAACTGATTACCAAAATTATATATAAAATATTGTCAAAAAATTCCATATACTTGCAAAAAAGTAGAATGTTTGCAATTGTTCTCATTGAGCATGGTAAAATTACACATTACAAGTATTTTACTTATTTCTTGTAAAAGAATTGGAACTTGAAAAAGTATCTTTTAATTTAAAAAATATTTATGCAATAAGTACAAAAAGTAAGTGTTGCATACAATATTTTTTTACGTTCATGAAAAAACCAAAAAATGTTTTATTTAGATGACACTGACAAGTGTAGGAAATATGTCGATTTGAACGTTTATGTTTGTCATGATGACAAAACGCAGTATGACAGAGGAATGCAATAAACATTTTATTGCACTATAGTCAGCGATCGAAATTGTAGAGAGTGACTAATCACTAGCTTGTGGACTAGTGCAACGGGCGAAGCGTGCAAGGAGCAGCATTTCATAGGCGTACTAAATTTGAATGCGATCAGATATAAAAATATACAAAAATCACAAAAATAATTGCATTACATAATATCCATTATTTTTAGAGTAGAAACAGTGATATAACAGATTTTATTAATTTCGAGGCATTAGATAATAAAAATAATTAGAATATTTAAATATTTTATCTTGTATTATCAATTACCCAAGGTCGAAAATAATAGAGTGACTAATTCACAACACAGAGATGAGTATGGAAGATACGGGTGGTATGATTACATAAGCGTGCTACTTGAGAAGAGTTAAAGCACACAAAATTATCAAAAAGAAGTTGACATTGGCTAAACCTGGCACATTAACAGTTTACTTTAAATGTGCCACCTGTGTCATCCTCTCTACAAATTAGAATGCCGTTCTTTTGGACGGCGATTGCCCACCACCACCACCCACTTACACCTACCTGATGCGCACTCCGCGGATATCACACTTAAGCCTTGTCCTCACGGACGTGAAATTCACGGACTTTTGCACTAATTTTGCAACTTCTGTTTTAATTATTTATGACAGAAAAATCTCAACTTTTGACAATTGCAATTTGCGAAACTGTCAAACACTACAAATATTATTGCCCCTTTCATTATTATGTGGTTGTACTTCTTTACCACTTTTTTATTTGCACACATATGCTATTCACGTACAATTTTGTTAATGACATACTTATTTCAACTTCACTTACACTCATATTTTGACATCGCGCTCTAAGCTCTTCATACATCCGATATTCCTCACTTCGATCAAATCAGTAATAAAATTAATTACATTCATAATTAAATTAACGAAAAGGTATACCCGTAATTTTGCCCGCCTGAACAATATGCAGCCCATGATAGCGCTGGAAATGAAACAGTTTGACACTATTTTGTAGGAAAAATATACGGTCTGCATGTATATTTCTTTGTGTTGACTGCTATAAATTGTGAGCAGGTTTATAACATTAGTCACTCTCTACAATATCGGCCGCTGACTATAGTGCAATAAAGAACCACTTTTTCCACTAAATATAGTTCAATAAAGTTTTGTTTTTTTTGTATGAATGTAGAAAAACATGTTTTATTAATAAATAAAGATTGCCAATAAATATTATTTTGTGAAATATAATAAAATAATTTATTATTTTATTTATTTAAAACCAGAAAAAGTCAGGAATTTTTATAACCATCAGGGAAAACTGTGAATGTCAGGGGTCAGTGTTAAAATTAAACAAAAAAAAATAAAATAAAAAGAATTGTAATTTCTGAATAGCAAGATCTAATTAATAAAACTTATAAACTAGATACTTTTAATTCAACCATGATTGTATGTTTTTCTTTTTAAATTTGACAGATGTTACACATAAAAATATAAAAGAAATGCCATTTGTAATTGCTGATATGAATATTTTTTGACACAATATAAATTTCCTAACAAAAGTTAGGTTAGGTAAATTAAGAGTAGGTCATATGAAAACTTATTTAATAAAAATAGGAGCATTTAATGTCCGAGATACAGAGTATTGACAGACAGTTTAATTAATAATAATAATTTGAATTGATAAAAACTTAAACATTTATTAAAATTTGTAATAACAATTGTTAAAGATCAAACAGTAACATTTTCATTTTCCCGTATTACATTCTTATAAGGAATATGAACTCTTACTTAGATTGCTACAGAAGCATGCATAAAACGAAATCAGGAAATTTTGTCAAAAAATGGTTCATCATATCAAAAATTAATAAGGCATTTTTTATGAATTTTTGCTTACCAAACTATTAAATACTAAAAATAAAAATCCACCACTCTTTTCTCAAAAAATCCTAAGAAAGTTACTCATATTTACACTCATGAATTAAAAACAATTTAATACTTGTACCACCATGTAGTGGTTAAAAATATGTTAAGTGTATTAATCAGGTTTTAGTTAAATAAATTTTCCTATTCAAAAAACTGTTAACACTATATTTTCAAAAACTAGTCCAAATGTAGTATTTCTCTCAGAAACGATTGTGTTTTATTCAAGTGGACTATAAAATAAAAAGGCAATCAAAAAATGAGTTTTTAGGGTGGTGAGCACTTAAAAGTTAGTGGTCAGCATAATCCCTAAATAAAAATAAAATATAATTCCTAAAATACTGACTTACGTGTATTAGTATGGGAGGTAAGTGTTGCAAGGGACAAGATTTCATTGGTGTGCCACTTGAAAAGGGTTCAACAAACATAAATTTACCAAAAATAAGTTGATGTTGAGTGAACCTCACTTTAATAGGTTGCTTTAAAAAAATGTATACTCATTCGTAAAATGCCACTCTTTTAAATTTACACCTACCTGATGCGCACTCCGCAGATATCACACTTTAACACATAATACACCATTTATATGCACACTATATCCTACTGGTTGTTAGCACTGTCACTATAATGGGCATACATTAACACTTATCGTTGGCTATTATAGGGTGCATTATACAACCACAGCACCAGGTTCCATATGTGGCAAAGCAGTGCCACACTTTTATTATCGTATGGCCTTCAGGGGCCCATGATTTGTAAGTGTAATATCACTATTCACATATCACTCAACAGCACCCTTCTAGATATTCTAGGCAAAGTTTCATCCTGTGAGATAGCAACCTGTTCTTTTTTTATTGTCGGAAGCTCATTTTTACAATACCATCATTAATTATCCTACGAATGACTTATTTTGTACCATTAACTTCCGCTGTAGAACTTCAGTTATTCTCCATTCTTAAGAACACAAAATTACTGATGAATTAATTCCAGTCTCAATTAAATTAACAGAAAGGTATACCTGAAATTTACCCACGCATACACCTATGGTAGAGCTGCCGATGGAATAGTGAATCTGTCAATTCGTCATAAACAATAAAAATTGAGCGTACGGATGTGGCACATGTGTATTTTGCTGCAAGAGAAGGTGTATAAACCGGATATGCTCTGCCAGATTATAGGGAATATAAAATTCAATACAATTTTATAAAAAAATATATGGACATCACATATTTCTCTTTGTGTTGACTGCTATAAACTGTGAGTGGGTTTGTAACATGAATCATTTTGATATTCGAATATAGGGTCAAAAATTTTATTTGGTGATCAATCAAATTGTATCAATACCATTTTATTTCGTATTTTCTTATAACTTTCAGATCGTTAATAAATGGAACACAGCTCTTATCGGTCTTATGACCTACTTCAGGGAAGCTGTTGTAAATACCCAGGAGCTCCTAGACTTACTGGTCAAATGCGAAAACAAGATTCAAACACGCATAAAGATCGGCCTCAACTCGAAAATGCCTAGTAGATTCCCTCCTGTGGTTTTCTACACCCCTAAAGAACTGGGAGGTCTCGGAATGTTGTCCATGGGTCATGTCTTGATTCCGCAGTCGGATCTGAGATGGTCTAAGCAGACAGACGTGGGTATCACACATTTCCGATCCGGTATAAGTCACGATGAAGATCAGCTCATTCCTAACTTGTATCGTTATATTCAACCGTGGGAATCTGAGTTTATCGACTCTCAGAGAGTCTGGGCAGAATATGCGTTGAAGAGGCAGGAGGCAAACGCCCAGAACAGGAGGTTAACCTTGGAGGACCTGGAAGATTCGTGGGATAGGGGTATTCCGAGGATCAACACTTTGTTCCAGAAGGATAGGCACACCTTGGCTTACGATAAGGGTTGGAGGATCCGAACTGAGTTCAAACAATATCAGGTAAGACTTGCTCCACCATTCTGCTAATAGTTAGCAGTAGTTTGTAGTTTTATGTAAATTGCACGAGTATATTTCTATTACATTCTTTTTCCAAAATTACAAACTTTCAAGAAAATTATCTCTTCTTGTTTATACATAGCTTTGCCATTATAAATTAACTAAATTATTTCTACATTTTAACCGTTACATTTTTAAAATTAATATTAAGTAATAGCAGCATTACGGCAAAATAAGCAGAAAAAAAACATTTTTTGTAAACTGATTCTTAGGATTTTAGAGATGGGTAAATTCTGGAAAATTCAAAATTAACAGTAATTTACCTTCGAAAGTTCCTGAAATTTTCTGAATATTACAAAAAAAAATTGTTTTATTTTAACTGGCTGTACTGCTGACAAGAACTTATATTACGGACTCGATAGGTAGATATAGTTAAGGGGTGCACCATGCAAGTAATTCCTAGGTTAAATACTTACTCAGTAATACTGTACTGTAATATAAAAAATTAAAACTGAGGCAAAATAAAACATTCTATTTAAAAAATAAAAAAAATGTTTAAACTAAAAATAAAAAATATTGAAATACATTATTTATATTCATGTTACTTTCTTGAAATAATTGAAGGTTTTTAAATACATTTTTTCTTTCCCTTCGATAGTTTCATAATTCTGTTGCTGTTGGATTGGGGTTCACTTTTTATTTTTGCCATAAATTCTGACAAATGACAAAATATTAAAATAAGTTTGAACGTTAAAATCGGCAGGAAATTTGAATTCTGTGGGTATTTTACAAAGTAAATTAATTTGAAATTTACTCGGAAAATATTCAAATCTCTTATTTTCAAAATTCCATATTTTACTCAACTGGTATTTTACTATTTGCCCATCTCTAAATTTTATCATCAAATATTGGGTGTGATCATTGAAAATATAAACTTAAAGTTGCTACAGGTATAGAAAACTGGAAACAATCGGATAATTTTCTTGTGCTAAATAAACTTTCCACACAATTCAAATTTACTGCTACACTGATTGGTATTTCAGCGTTTGTCGCTATCTTGTCGATTATAGATTGATTTATGTTGTTTTTCAAAATGCCTAATTAAAATCAAGAAATAGCAGATATAGTATGAGTCACTGTGTGACTAAAGTCAATGCACACAAAATGCGGTAGTAATATTTCAAAAGTAGTTATACCATTTTTCAATTTAATCCAAGATATAGTTTTAAGGTATTTTTTATTAAAATTTTATTTTTTTCAAAAACCATTATGACATTTGTTTAAATTGGCTAAAATGTAAAAAATATGAACTTTTAGACCGAAATACGCAAATGTCAGAAAAATTATTTCCGTAGCACTCATTACTTTTCTTCTATTCTTAAGTCTTGTCTTCATAGATGCGAAATTCGTGGATTCGTGGCACAAATTATTTAATGGCGAGAGTCTTAAGTTTAGTGAATTTCGTCAACTGTAACATTTTCAACATAAAACTATCATTGATTGTCATGGTAGATTGTCAGAAGCTCAATACAAACTTACTAACTCATAATAATGAAAATAATATTTCAATTAACGCTTTAGATTGGTAGCTCTGTCATAATTTCTACTACATATATTGCCATCTATTTTTGTCTGCATGTACTACTTGTCCAGTGGTTCTTTTAAATCAGTATATATTTTCAGTTCAAATTTTGCTTGCTTGATCTTTAACAACTAATTCTTTTTTAATCTTACTATCCCTTCGTAAAAAGATATACTCAATATTAAATTGAATTTCACATATAAAATTAATTATTTACATAACTTAGCAATTATATAATTAATTTAATTGTATATTCATACCTTTGTTCTGTGAAATAATACATATAAGTAGTATGTAGTTTTGACCAGACCTATATTTATGTATCTTCACACTGAAGTTCATTTAGCTCAAATACCTTCAAAATTTTGAATAAATTGCAAAAATAGTGGAAATTCACAAAAAATCAGTGAGCGCAAATAAAATTTGGAAATTTTTTCTTTGACCTTGAGTGACTGTTATGTATTAGCTGGGATTCCGGGTAAATAAAAACACATCTATTGACTTTTATGTTTAAGAATTTGCCAGTGTTACTTACCAGTGTAAACTTACAAAAGTACTAACATTAAACTGTATTTTTTATTGAAAATGATTTCCTAGATAACTAAACATATAACCGGAGAAAGATAGGGTGTTTGTCTATTAAGTTTTATTTACAATTTTGCAGTTTTTGATTCAAGAATGTTGGATGGAGTTACTAACTAAATATGTTTGTGATTATGGTGTAACGAAATTTTATAACTGTTTAAAAAATTATGCTTGTAATTTAAATACTGTGATTATTAAAAAATAATTGTTTATACAAATCATTTTTAGGGGAAAAAAACATTTATATTTGGCCTGAGGTGACAAACACTATGTGGAATTACTGAATATTCCTTATTCAATTTGATTGAGGTGCTTGTTGTCCAAGGCATCTTATCAGTCTTATCATCAATTCCAATATTGTTTTAACAACAGGAATCAACTCCGATTATCACATATAACTGTTATACCTAAAAAATAAAACTCAAATAAATTTAAAGTTTTAATCAACTGCCAATTAGGAAAAATTTAAATGTTTAGTTGTCTTATTTTTTGCAATTACGGAATTCATAGTTTCTAATCCCATTCTAGAAACTTTTGTGGAGTTGCTAATAATGAAATTGTAAATAGGTTGCTTCTGTAAAGAACAAACTAGGATAAAACTCACATTCTAACATTGTAATAAATGGTACATAAGAAATGTTATTCTTTTCAGGTATTAAAGCAAAATCCCTTCTGGTGGACCCATCAGAGACACGACGGCAAACTGTGGAATCTAAATAATTACAGAACTGACATGATTCAGGCCCTTGGAGGTGTAGAAGGTATTCTGGAGCACACATTATTCAAAGGAACGTACTTCCCTACATGGGAGGGTCTTTTCTGGTATGTAATTTATTTTCCTTCATAAATATATTTTACTAAATCTTCTAATATTTGTAGGGAAAAAGCTTCAGGATTCGAGGAATCCATGAAATATAAAAAACTAACCAATGCCCAACGATCCGGTTTGAATCAAATTCCTAACCGTCGTTTCACCTTGTGGTGGTCACCGACAATAAACAGGGCAAATGTGTACGTTGGTTTCCAAGTACAACTCGATCTTACTGGTATTTTCATGCATGGTAAAATTCCGACCTTAAAAATTTCTCTCATTCAGATATTCAGGGCTCACTTGTGGCAGAAGGTGCACGAGTCAATCGTCATGGATCTCTGCCAGGTAAACTTTGCCATATCGTAGTTGTATGAAATAATTTATATATATTTTTTTCTAGGTCTTCGATCAAGAGTTAGATGCATTGGAAATCGAAACGGTGCAAAAGGAAACCATTCACCCTAGGAAATCATATAAAATGAATTCGTCGTGTGCTGATGTATTACTGTTCTCGGCTTACAAGTGGAACGTCTCCAGGCCGTCTCTTTTAGCAGATACAAAGTAAGTTTAATTCTACTGAAATATTTTTTTGAAGTTAACTGGCTTTCATTTAATTATATTAGAAACTTTGAGTAATACAAAAGTGGTTTAGAGAGTTTAATATTTCAGAGATACCATGGATAACACGACTACGCAGAAATACTGGATTGATGTGCAACTCAGATGGGGTGATTATGATTCTCACGATGTAGAACGTTACGCTAGAGCAAAGTTCTTGGACTATACCACAGACAACATGTCTATCTACCCTTCCCCAACGGGTGTTCTTATTGCAATAGATTTGGCATATAATCTTCACAGGTAAGTAGTTACATTTTTTTTTTATTTATTCTTACTTTGTTTTTTTTATGTTATATGTTTAATCTTTTTTCTTTATTCTTAAAGTTGTCTTACATATTTAATTTGTGTGGAAATACAATATAATAGTATATTATTCAACGAGCATATAATGATGGCTGTAATTCACGAGGGTGAAGGTTACACCATGAGCCGTAGGCGAGTGTTGTAAACCGACCAAATGAATTACAACTATTATATGCAAGTAGAATACGATAGTTTGTCCACGACTATAACAATATTTTTAAAAACTTCACTGAAAAAATTATACAATATTTTGGCATTTGTCGTTCACTTGATAAATTAAAAAAAAAAAAAAAATTATTAGTAAACTTGGATAAATGTCATATTTTTAATCTGTTGAAATATTTATGGAATTTAGTCTAAAATTCACATAAAATGTGCATATTTTGCTTAGTTCTTCTGTTATAAAGACACATGTATAGTAGCTGCGTTTACTTTTTTATTTTAGTTATTTTTATACATATTCAATTCATGTGAAAACATATAGAGTAGAGAAACGGACTGTTTATAACTGTCAGCTTTTGTAACTGTTTCTATTACTGAATTTGTGGAAATTGGCCCAAGATTAACATTATATAATGGTGACTGCAAATTTTGCCTAATGATTTTTATTATATACAGCGTGTCCGGAAATAAATGCAACATAGAGTAAATACCTGACAACAAAATAATGTGATATTACCAAACTTAACCTTAGTCAAAAGTTGATGGTTAAAAAGATACAGTGTGTCAAAGTTAAAATTTTATTTTTGATATTTGTAAATAATTTTATAAAAAATCCAAATATATGCCATAGGGTTTGGAGATCAGGTGTTTTTTGGAGGTAAAAAATTCAAAGTTGTTTCCAATTTTGAGGTCACTAGTAGAAGAGGGTGCCAATTATGGCACATCATGATTCTTTTAAATGACAGATCTTTTTTGCAGCTTAGTATCTCCATCTGACTATTGAAAGAGTTAGTTAGGAGTAAGCATTTTTGAAATAATCGTATTTGAAATATTCAATGCACCGAGTAAAAACTGTTTTGGTTTCAGGTAAAGTGCCATTTCTGTTGAAAATACACCAAAATATTACTTGAAAAAGTTATTCAGAATGGTAAATTATAACGATGTTCAAAATTACAAGAAGCTTGGCAAGGTTTGATGAAACCGAATTTTCAACAATGGTTTCATCAAAGTAAGCCAATCCTTTTGTAATTTTGCACGTTGCTATAATTTTCCTTCAGTCAGTGGAATAGTCAGATGGATACACAAAGCCGCAAAAAAGTTCTGTCATTTAAAAGAAGCATGATATGCCATAAGTGGCGCCCTCTACTAGTGACGTTTTAAATTAGAAACAAATTTGAATTTCTCACCCCAAAAAAAAAACCCTGATCTCCAAATTGTATGCAAATATTTGGATTTTTTTAAAAGCTATTTACAACAATTGAAAATAAAATTTTAACTTTGACATCCTTTATCTTAATCATCAACTTTTTACTAAGGTAAGTTTGGTAACAACATTTGGCATTATTTTTGTCGTCAGGGATCTACTCTTGCTCTATGTTGCAATTATTTCGGGACACCTTGTGTAGATTAAAGTAGATTCTTGTCAAAATAATGTGATGTAGCCAAACTTACCTGAATTCAAAATTTGATGTGTTGATTGATATAGGATATCCGAGTTAAAATTTTTAATTCACAATTCTTAACATATTTAATAAGTTTCCAATGAATTACTTTAAAAATGTTTATTAGGGAGTTTTCTGGGAGTAAAGACGGTTTTTATCCACCAAGAATACACTTTGTAGCATGCTCTAACATCTAGAGCAGCGCTGGTGAATTTACGACTGGTGGGTCAAACACCTACCCTACAAGGCTTTTTAAATTACCCACACGTAGACTTGTCTAAATTTTTTTATATCAATAAAAAGAACAATCGAGAAATATTAAAAATTTAAAGCCACTGTATATTATCATCTGATGCTGTATCATGACATCACTCCATTGATATAAATTTTTTTTCAGCTCTCTTCACTTTCAAAAGTAAGACTTGTAAAAAATGGAGCGTAAAAACGTAAACCTTAGGATAATTTTAATTGTTAAAACCAAAAACAGTTTTTCCATTAACAAATTATTCGTGTTCACAAATTATTGGTACTTTTTTTTTACCACATCCTTCCTTTTTTTTTTTCGCCAAGTGATCCACAGTATAGTATTAAAAAAAATAATGAATAAAATTCGACCCACCTTTGAAAAAGGTTTGCGATCACTGATCTAGGGTAAAGTTTTTTGCAGATTTTTGTTTTCCTATGTCAGAAAACTCCTGAATCAAAGTTCATCGAGTACTTTATCAAAATTTTTAATAAAAAATTTGAACTTTGAGATCGTGTATTTTTTATCAACTTTTGGGCAAGGGTAAGTTTAGCTACATCACATTTTTTTGTTACCAGGAATTCACTTGCTCTGTGTCCCATTAATTTCGAAACACTGTTATAGTTAGGGTTGATTTTAGGTTATTTTTTTTTCTATTTTAATTTTTATTTATTTTGCAATTTATTTATTTTCTATATTAATTTTTTAATTTATTCTATCTTCTATTAAAATTTTTTGATATTTTTATATAATGTCTAGCAAGTAAATATAAAAAACATTTTGTTTTTAATAAATAAAATATTTTTAGTGCATATGGCAACTGGTTTCCTGGATGTAAACCCCTCATTCAACAGGCCATGGCTAAAATAATGAAGGCAAACCCTGCCTTATATGTGTTGAGAGAGAGAATACGTAAAGCTCTGCAGTTGTACTCCAGTGAACCTACAGAACCTTACCTTTCGAGTCAAAACTACGGCGAGCTGTTCTCCAATCAAATTATTTGGTTTGTGGATGACACAAATGTGTATCGGGTTACGATTCACAAAACCTTTGAAGGAAATTTGACAACTAAACCCATTAACGGTGCTATTTTCATATTTAATCCGAGAACGGGGCAGCTTTTCTTGAAGATAATTCACACTTCAGTGTGGGCTGGACAGAAACGTTTGGGACAAGTAAGTTTGATTTTTAAGTAAATTTTGATGCAGGATTTAAATAAGAGACATTGTGATTAGTATGTCAGTATTATTTCTAAAAACCTAATTAGACAATTTGATTTCAGTTAGCAAAATGGAAGACTGCAGAAGAAGTAGCCGCTCTTATCCGTTCCTTACCAGTTGAGGAACAGCCCAAGCAAATCATCGTGACCAGAAAGGGAATGTTGGATCCACTGGAAGTGCATCTCCTGGATTTCCCTAACATCGTTATCAAAGGCTCCGAGTTGCAGCTACCCTTCCAAGCTTGTCTTAAAATTGAGAAATTTGGCGATCTTATATTGAAAGCTACTGAACCTCAGATGGTGCTGTTTAACCTGTACGATGACTGGTTAAAGACGATTTCTTCTTACACGGTATGTATTTTATTATTATGAAAAAAATAATCATATACAAAATGTTAGTGAACTTATGTCAAAAAGGAGCAAAAACTCGAGTTAGTTGATGTCTGTCATCATCAGCTTAGCAGTTCATTTTAATGATTCAGTTGTCGAGAACTGAATTGGTAAAAAGAACTGGTTCTTAAAACAATCTCTTTGAGAACTGCTTCTACTTCCATAACCTATTTAACGTCGATACACACATTACAGAGATATGCTGCTCCGCTAGTCAGTCGATTTCTTCCATTTTTTACTACGAATTATGAAGTATTAAGAATGCCCTATGAGCCAACGCGTCAAGTTACTATACATACAAACAGAGTTAGCTATGACTAAGTACAAATATTTTAAGAGGGAATAGAGAAAAAAAGAATTAACGGAATCACCCTTCAAAAAATTTCCAAACTTATTTCGATATTATATTAAATCCTTATTTAAAGCCGCCTATGTGACCCGTCCGCCACATTTTTAACATTTACACAGTCGGAGTAGGCAACCAGCAAAACAACAGTAACATTTGCTGTCATGTCATAATTCAGTTCCTGTGTTTACGTTGTAGTTTTGTGTTGTTCTTCAGTTTTTAGTGCCGTATTTTAATTTTTAACGTTTTATGGATATTAAATAAAGGAATTTGTGTCGGATACAGACATTTTCCCACAATATAGTTTACCGATTTCTTTTTCTAGGTTATGGGACAAGACTGCAGCGGGTGCATTAAAAGTTTTCTATTATCTATTAGTACCTACATATTCCTTTGGTTCTCATTTCTTATAATAGGCATTTTATCTAACCGTGTGTTTTATAGGTAGTGAGTGGTTATAATCACTGAAAATTTAGTTTTGCCAATTTGTAACGAAATAATGAAAAACGAATGCAAATACTGCAACTAACTGGATTAACTGTTAGCTACCTATCTATCAGGTATTATTATTAATAAGAATGTTAATTTTTGTCATTTCTGCATTTAGAAATGCTGAAAAAAAAGACCGCATGGTAGTTGACATTGTTGACAGATCTAAGCTGTATTTATGGATCTAAGCCATCTTGGTCGACGCTTATCATAAGCACTGACTTTCCGCAGCAAAAGAGGGTTTTGTTCCATTTTTTAAATATCAAGCTAAAATTCTGGAATAATGTTTTTATTGTCTTTTAGACCTCCCTGAACATGTGGTTAAAAGTTTTCTATTTAGTCATAACCCTGTATAAGCGAAAACAGACGACAAATAATTTTAATGTTATGTAACTATAAAATTATATTAATTTTGTTGTAAAATCAATTTCTATATGTACATTAAAATATATTTATTTTATTAATTTTATTTGACATGGATACATGTACTAGTGTACCGTTAATGCATATTCAAATAAGAATGATAGTTATCTTTTGTGAACCGATCATCAATCAGTTATTCAGAATTCAGATCATTTCATACTCGTACACTCGTTACTCGGTTTGCAACACGCATAGGTTAGAAACTGTAAATGCGATCCAAAGTGAAACCTGCAAATACGCTATCCGTAAATTAGGATACAAATCGATCACAATGAACTGGTTTGTTAATTTCCTGAAAACTGCTATTATATTTCCTATGCTGCTGTGCTGGGTTGAGAAGTCTTAACTTGTTTATAGATTATGGAATAATGTTTAGAGGTTTGATAATTTTTTTACTTTTTATCAGCTAGATGCAAGTCAACTTTAACACAACACTTTACATGTAGAATGAACTGAGTTGTGGAATTAAGAAATTTAAAATATGCTTTATAATCACAACTTAATTCATTATGTTAAAAATTCTCATGAGTATTTTGAATCATTCAACAAACTTTGCATAATGATACTGATTAAAACTTTCAGCGTTTATCGCGATGTAAAACAAACTCATTTATGACTAATAACTAGGATGAATGTTATGTCGTCAAATACATTACAGTAGAACCTCGATTATCCGTGCGGCAGATTCTTCGTGCCATGCGATGTTTATGACCGTCCGCTATCCGTGCTCGGATTATCCGTGACGGGCCGAAAAAAACGCTCGGAAACAAAAAAAAGACGAGTCCGCTTGTTTGTGCAATGTTAATTTTCATTTTACATAATGTACATATGTATGTATATAATAAATATGTGTAATAAAGTTCATATGTTTTGCAAAATTTGTGTTTGAGTGTTATTTCGATTAACCGTGTTTTTGATTTGGTCTCTGCTGGCCCGGTTAATCGAGATTCTACTGTACTATTATTATTAGAGACAAAGTCTATTATGCCAATAGGTAGGTAAATACAAAAATATCTGCTAATATGAAAACAAAATAACCAAATAAAATCATACAAAAAAGTATATAGCTACTTGTACAAACAGAACAGAATCCACAAATAATTAAAAATCATGGTAAAAAATGATTGAAAATACAATAAAAAGTTAAATAATAAAAAATAAATCGAAATAGGCTGTATCCACACACAGAATAACAAACTAACTCATGCACTTATACTAGCACAGTGACCGTCATAATCATTCTTGAATGAATTGATGGATGAACCTTGGATGACCACTGACGCAATAATAATATTTGGTATTCCATAATTATTAAAATTATCCAAAACACAAACTATATCGTTGTGAAGTACATATCATGACCACACAAAACTTAATAATGCCAAATTTAACTGATTCACTAGCCTTCGGCACATTTAGCTTTTATTTGTGACGTATTCGCAGCAGCAATTAATTGTGATACCGATCTGTACCGCTGTGACAATAATGGGTTCCAGTTATGACAATAATTAGTTTCAGTAATCATATTTACCAACTACAGTTAACTGTAAAATAATTACAAGTAAACTAAATTCAATAAAATAATTTACCATAATTGAGGGAATCGCTTATCAG
This sequence comes from Monochamus alternatus, assembly GCA_037114965.1. Taxonomy (NCBI): domain Eukaryota; kingdom Metazoa; phylum Arthropoda; class Insecta; order Coleoptera; family Cerambycidae; genus Monochamus; species Monochamus alternatus. The sequence goes on along the minus strand of CM073426.1, from coordinate 112,099,327 downwards.
TGGTATACATTTGTAGAAATGTTATTACTTGAGAGAGAGTACTTAATTACAGTAGCATTATTTATGATTTGGTATGTTTCTTAATTGTTTTTTATTTCATCACAAAAATAATCTGAATCAAAGGTACATTGTCACCATTTGCAGGGAGTCGTTTGCTTGTTTATTCAATGCAAATGTCCTCGCTCATTTTTTCTACTTGTATTTAGAAGTTGTCGATTGTTGACAGGTTGGGAGGGGAGAAAAGTAGGCAAATTTTTAGTGAGGTTGTTATGATTTGATAAGTACAGTTGTTTTAGTGAATACTGGACTATTAGTTTTGTTTGAAGTGTTTATTGTACTTTAGCACTTTTTTGTTTTGAAAATGTTACATTTATTTAGTAATCGTGAGAGCATCTGTTTAGCAGCTCAAATTAGACACAGATGAAGAACTACTATGTTGGGGTTGTTACGGCGGTCCAGAATGACTACTAACAAATATATTTCTATACATATCTCACTATTTTAATACAACCTAGTATTCTACAGTTTAAAAAAAGAGCTTTCTTGACAAAACTGTCAATAACACATCACCACGTTGTCCACCACGCACATCGAGGCATATTTGGCATGTCCATACCCTTAGATGGCCCTCTTATTCACAGCTTATTTATTTTTTTTTTTTGTAAAAAAGTTGTTTATTTTACGGAAATTCCTGTCATCGACCAACTGAGACATCATTTAACTAAAGTTTGAAGTTAGAAGAGAATGTGGCAAAGTCAGCAGAGAAATCACACATAATATTGAAGCTTGTTTGCAACCAAACGGTCTTTTGAACATTTACTTTGGAAACGCAGCTATTTCCAAAAGGTAGTTCAGTGAAAATTGAAATAGCTTAGATTTTAAAATTATATTTTAGTCAACACGAAACTCTCATTTCAACATATAGCAACAAAAATAATGGCATAAGTTCATTAGTACTTTGTATTGTTATATTGTTAAATAATAAATTTTAATTTACTTTCAATTTTCAGGCATTTTCAAGGTTAATTTTAATTCTGAGGGCACTGCATGTCAATACAGAGAGGACCAAGGTTATCTTAAAACCTGATAAAACTACCATCACGGAACCTCATCATATTTGGCCAACTTTGTCCGATGACGAATGGATCAAGGTGGAGGTACAGCTTAAAGATCTCATCTTGGCTGATTACGGAAAGAAAAACAAGTAAGGGGCACAAATTTTACTATTTATTTATTTTTTTGTCCAATTTTTTTTTTGTTACAATTCTACATGATTTACCTGTTTTTAGTGTCAACGTGGCATCTTTGACACAGTCCGAAATTCGAGATATCATTCTTGGCATGGAAATCAGCGCGCCCTCTGCCCAGAGACAGCAAATTGCTGAGATAGAAAAGCAAACCAAAGAGCAGTCTCAACTGACTGCCACCACGACAAGAACCGTCAACAAACATGGAGATGAGATCATTACGAGTACGACGAGCAACTACGAGACGCAGACGTTTAGTTCCAAGACTGAGTGGAGAGTTAGGGCGATATCGGCCACAAATCTTCACCTCAGAACGAACCATATATACGTTAGTTCTGATGACATCAAGGAAACCGGGTACACGTATATTTTGCCGAAGAACGTGTTGAAAAAGTTTGTCACTATATCGGATTTAAGGGCTCAGGTAATAACACTATATTTTTTATTACAAACCCATTTGAACTCTGAATCATTGCGAGAATCATTAATTAATAAGTTTAAAATGAAAATCTGCAATATTTGAAAAAATTATAGACAAGGATAAGTTTCCGACTCGAAAATCCTTAGAACTGGAGACAATATATGGCAACTCACTGTTTAAATAATGGTCAGATTTATAGAGACTAGTAAAGCACTTTTATAAATTTATATGCTTAATATGCAAGATATTTTACTAAATACCAATTCCTGTAGATTGAAAGTTGCAAGTTACTCTTGCTCCCACGCTAAAAAAAAGGGACTTACTGGATTATGGAAATTTTTTTGAGCCACACAGCATATGTGCTTTCTTTGTCCCAACGTATTCTGAAGACGATTTTTTCACGATTTCTTAGTTAATGTTTTATTTTAATGAGGCTTATTGACGACTGTTGGTGATTTTCTCTGTGGAATAAGGACACAAGGTACTGGGACTAGAAAAATCTGAATAACACCAGACAAAATGTCTTAAAAGAAGTGAAATGTCAAAAATAATTCTTATTCTGGGACGTTTTCTGGGCCGTCGGACGATGAGAAGTTGGTATTGTGCCTTCCAGGATCTATCCATGTTTTTTCGGGTCGGTCAGTGGTCGCGCGGTTTAAGGCGTCAGTACTTGAATCGAGGTGACTAGATCGGTGTCCTGGGCGCAAATGCGGCCTGCATAATAATAATATGCCGCCCCCTCTCCCACACAAGTCTCCGACTTCTGGGCTAATCCCTGTGATTAGAATGAGGGGTAGAGATATTATTATTATTTTCCTGTTAACATGATATCTGTAAAACTTAAGAGTCTCTTTAGGTATCTTAAAACTTGTTTGAAAATAACTCCAGTAATAATGGCCCGATTTTGATGCAGCTTGCACCAGTTTTCTTAGATAATAATTATAATCATATTTTTTGACACTAGTAAACTAAGGTTTAAAACGTAACGGGAACAAAATAAATGGGTGTCCTAGAAGCGGTGAATTATTTTATTAATTTATATACACTTTATTTCTGAAAATAATTGATCATAGCTTTGTAAATTTGAAACTAAAAAGTGCATTTTAAGTTAAAGCTTACTAAAGGAGCCACTTACTAGTAGCAGGCAAAGATAGAAGATGTAAGGGACGTCAGACGGTTGCAATGCGCTTAGTGGAACAGTTGAGTTGACTTGCATCTACCGTTGCCAACATATCAAGTTTTGTTTACATTTCTGTATCGGGAAATAGAATATACGGACAGCATATAGCATTTTGGTTTACTGATCCTGAGGTCGGTGGTTCGATCCCCGGGTGTGTTAACTATTTCCTATCTACTTTACATTATTTATTTAATGTTTTAATGAAAAATTATGTATTTACTAAACAGATACCTCTTTGAAATTTAATACACATAGTGTTTTGTTTCATATACATCGCACATAACAAAATTAGACCAGGTACAATCATTACTTGAGGTTTTCTTTTATGTTTTCTATGTTCTTTATTTAAACTGTTTTATGACGGATTTTATATTTACTAACGAGGAGTATCTCTCTTTGGGACAATATGTACCCAATGTTTAACAAAATTGAACCACGTACAAATAAAGAATCGTGTAAAGAATGGAATAAATTGATTTTATTTACTTCAGCCTCTTGTGAAAATTTTATATTTAATAATTAAAGGCCTCTTAAATTAAAAAAAGCTTGATAGACAAGGGTGTTAAAAATAAAAAATGATAAGAAAAAAAAAATAGAAATTCCAAATTCGAGGAAATTTCCCTGTTCCTAAATTATACAAATTGATGGACATGTTTTTGCTTCACACTCCTGTTCGAAGTTGTCAGCTGTCAACGTATTGTAAACATGTCAAAAGGCAATACATGTTTGCAGTAAATTCATTATTGAATAAGAACCATTATCTGTTTCAGAACAGTTATCATACATGAGAAAGACCGAAAAATTTTCGACTGTTAATTAAACATAATTTTTTTATGAAACTTCTAACAAGGGTCTTAATTAATAAATAAATATAGAGTGTTTAACCTCTCTAAAAACGCTCAATATTCATGGAATTTAAAAACATTTTTTGATGAAACAACATCAAATAAAAGATTCCATTCAACTTTTAAAATACAGGGTGTTCCAAGAAAATCCCCAAAGTTGTCAGAATTTGACAATTTTTCTTTATTAATAAAATGTCAAACACTCTGGCACTGAAAATTATAGTGCTGGACCTTTTCAACAATAGGTCGCGGATCTCATATACTGATTTTGGTTCTTATTGCTGGTATTACAGTGGATTATGGTCACAACTGCTTCTTAGATAAAGATAGTCTTTTAGTCCCGTAGTAATGGAGGAGCATTGAAAGCATGAGATTATGCCAAAAATGTGCAATTTCATGCTCAAATTGTATTTAAAAATTGTAAAACTTCTAAATGGTTTTGATTTTTATTTATTTGTGAAAATTTTTGAATCTACTTGCACTTTCTTATTGCTACTTTTTCTTTTGTACAAAATAATATCAGTTTTTGAGTTCAAAGCTTGGATTATTTGGGTTGATGGGTTTTTTAATTGTAGATCTGGATATTTAATTTTTAGATTCACATCTTTTTTAAAAAGACTAGTTCCTTTGAAAAATGAAATAAAACATTCAGGTCAGTATTTTAATTTAAAAAAAAAATAAGTTGAAGATGGTCCCAAAGAATTAAAACTAATTATGTAATTTTGTGGAAAATGGCAATGTGAAAGTGGAATTAGTAATTTGTTTATAAACATTTCAAATAAATAATAAGCAATTTAAAAAATATATATATTTTTTTGTAATATTTTCAGATTTAGAATTATAGTAAAGCTTGATTACAACGTACACGCTTATTACGTACTTGTGATTATAACGTACTGAATAAACAAGTCCCGGCCTTCTTCTGTTGCTGCTTTTTGTTAAACATGTACATACATATGTTTGTATTTTTGTTAAGAATTAATAGAAATTTTAAAAATTTAATATATTTCTTTAAAACGTACTTCTGATATAACGTACCGATTTTTTAAGTCCCCGCCGGTACGTTATAACCGAGCTTTACTGTACTTCAAATTTTAAGAGCTTTCAGTTGTGCAACTTTCGGCAAAATTTTAATGTTTTCTTCTATATATTATTGTTTCTAAGATCCCAAGGGTTACTCTCAAAGATGTAGTTTTATTATTCAAATACATTGCATAGTCAGCTAAACTGTAATTTTTAAAATGCTTTCTCTTTTTTAAGATATGTGCATTTTTGTATGGAGTAAGCCCCGCGGATAATCCCCAGGTGAAGGAACTCCGATGCCTGGTCCTACCCCCCCAATGGGGCACCCACCAAACCATTCACATACCTAACACGCCGCCAAACCACCCATTCCTCAAAGATATGGAACCGCTCGGGTGGATACACACCCAACCCAACGAGTTACCGCAATTGTCACCACAGGACATTACTACGCATGCCAAACTGATGTCTGACAATCCTTCGTGGGACGGGGAGAAGACTGTGATAATAACCTGTTCCTTTACACCGGGTTCATGTTCTTTGACGGCTTACAAGCTGACGCCTTCAGGTTTCGAGTGGGGCAGGCAAAACACCGATAAAGGCAACAATCCTAAGGGTTATTTGCCGAGTCATTACGAGAAAGTTCAGATGTTGTTATCCGATAGGTTCTTAGGGTTCTTCATGGTACCGGCCCAAGGCTCTTGGAATTATAACTTTATGGGTAAGTAAAAAATGTTTACAGTATAAAATAAAATTAGCGAAAGTTGAGTATCATATGTAATTGTAAATTCAATTTTTTTATTATGCAAACAGAATTTTCTCACTTATAGATTAAAGCTATTTTTAGACATCTTTTATTCTTTAAAATTAAAAAGGCCAAAGATGTGTACTTTGAGAGCATGAGAACATACACCACGAAATGGGAAAAGTAATGCAATTAAAACACAATCCTTTTAAGATTTAGATTAGAACATAAAAAAATAAATATAATAGGCATGAGAAAATTTAATTATACAGGGTGTCCCAAAATTAGTCTGCCAAAAATTAACTGGATGATCAAGAATAAGAAAAAAAGTTATATAAACATAGTTCCGTAAACGATCCCTAATGGAGCTATTGCTCTTTAAAATTTGATTTTCTCCAAATATTTTCAAAATGGATCGAGATAAAGTAATCAAATTTAAAATTGAGAATCGCAGTTGGATTGCGAATATAATGTTCTAAAAATAATACCATAATTAGTCATAGGCGTGCCAAACTGAGGGTTATTGGATAAATATTGCTCTAACTTTTTCATGTCTCGAGGTTTTTGCTATCAGATCAAAAAATTAAAAATTTTGTGACATTCCACAAAAATATTAGATATGATATGCAAGCAGGCAAATTGTGTCTAGTAGGCTTTGAAATGTTATTTGTCAGTTTATTTGACACATTACATGTTTTTGAAAAAAATTTAAGTATTAATATGCTATATTAAAATTAAAAAATTTACTAATAATTACATTACTGATATGCATTTTAAAAGTATTTTAATATGTTAAAACGCCTGAATAACACCTTTAATATGTGTTAAATAAGTCGACAGTATTTTCTCAGAGCCTACTCGGGATATTTTGCCTATTTATAGTTTCCATCTTTTGAGGTATGTCACAAAATTTTTAAATGAAGATTGCTCGAAAACAGAGCAGTATATCGGATTGAAATAGGAGTACCTTTTTCATGTAAAATAAACCAACATTTTTAATTTTTTGATCTAACGACGAAAATCGAGATACAAGAAAGTTAGACCAATATTTACCACTGACCCCCAGTTTGGCATGCCTATGACCAATTATGTGGAATTATTTTGAGAACATTAGATTCGCAATCTAAATGTGATTCTCAGTTTAAAATTTGATTGCTTTATCATCGTCCCTTTTGGAAATATTTGCGAAAAATCAAATTTTGAGATCCCCATTTAAGGGGCCATATCTCCGTTAGGGACGTCTACGGTTTTATGATTATATAACTTTTTTTCTTATTTTTTATCATAAAATCCACAGTTAATTTTTGGCAGGCTAATTTTGGGACACGCTATATATGTAACAGAAACATCGTCGTTTCTGGTATAATTAACTTGTAATTATATTTATTTATAGTAGTTCAAATATGTTTGCCCCTTCAAAAGAAAAACAAATTTTAAATAATTGCTTCCATCAGATGAGAAGTTGATTTTATTTTTATTATTAACAGTAATGGTTGAAGAATTTCTAAGCTCAGCAGTAAATCTTCTGTATCTTTTAACACTTTAACTGCAGCAATTAATTAGCATATTACTACTGAGTGCGGAGGTAGCAACATTGCTACTAATCACGAAAGTGTTTGTTCACTAACTTCAATTATGACAGTTATAACCCAGATTGTCCATTATTGGTTAAATTTTTTTAAGTGCGCATGTGCGTCCTTATACATATTTTAAAGAAATAAGTTTTAACAACGTTATCATACTATTTATTTGCATAAAATATAAAATAAATACAAAAAAACGTTCTAAAAATGAAGAAAAAACAAAAAAATGGCCGCTTTTTTGGTAAGAATAAAATATTTTCAGTTCCTAATAATTATTCCTTATGATAATTTTGGAAACATGCGCCTAAGCATAGACCAGATTTCTCAGGGCATGCTAGACAATGGTAAATTGAGTCCTTTCTAAGTTTCTTGTTTGCGCATGCGCAACACTTTTTTCGAAGGGTTTTACCCATTTCATTTGTCACCATAATTTTAGAAGGAATATGTTCCAAATTAATTTTTTTTCTACTAGTTTCACGTGAAGCCGATGATTCTGGTAACATTTTTTCTAATACGGCCATCCTAAACTCCTGCAGTGTCATTTTTCTACCATAATATTTGTTAAATAGAGAATGGGAATTTAACATCAAAAGTTGAAGAATATGAATGGCGAGTTTTTTATACCAACGCAGTGTTTTGCGTAAGACTGGATAATAAGACATCAGCTAATCCTGCCGGTCTATTCCGCCCATATGCTTGTTGTATTGCACGATAGGTAAAGGTTTTTCTTTCTCCACTCCTCTTCGGTTCTGTACTACTACCATTTCGTGACTAAATTCAGTTGAAATGTATGTAACATCTCTCTTGTCGTGCCATTTACCAATTACAATACCATTTAAATATTTGGCTCTATGTTCGCCCTTTTTTAATTTGACTTTTGCTACATCCTTTGGGGCTCCTTTTCTATCTCCAAGAAGAGTTCCAGTGCAGTAAGTTTGTTCTAGCAGAGCTTTAGCCAAATCATAGCTGTTAAAGTAGTTATCCATGTAAATGGTGTGGCCGTTATTTAATTTTTCACGCATCAAATGCATAACAACTTTTTGAGCATGGCCTTTTCCACCAATTACATCAAGTTGGCCTGTATATACAACAAAATCTAATATGAGACCATCAGGTTCTGTTAACATGTATAACTTCAACCCATATTTATGGCGTTTATACGAAATATACTGCCTGAAGGCAAGTCTACCCTTCCACAGGACCATAGATTCATCTAATGAGAGGTTCTTTCCCGGATAATATACTTCCTTCATTTTATTATTAAAATAATCTACTATCGGTCTTACTTTAAATAGACGGTCTTTGGGTCGCGGTTCATCTTTCTCTGGGTTTCTAGCAAAATGTAAACACCATAGTATCAATAAATAACGATCCCTACTCATGTCTATGCCTTTTCCAGTAGTCGTTAATTTTATTGATTTTGATAGTTCCCATATGTAAAGTCAAACCCAAAAAAATTATGAGTTCTGAAACTGTCAAATCCCTCCAGTCTAAAATTCTCGACTGCGCATATCCACAGCTGGTGAAAAGTACCTCAACCGCATATGCATTACTTTCTGTTACTATAAGTTCCAGAAAATTATCATCTAGTAATATTCTATACCAGTCGTATGGATCACCAGTAACTGGAGGATCTACTAATAACCCATTATATTTATTGCAAGGAAAATTGTTCATCTGCCCCACAACTTCTTGCCAACTAGTGTCAAGCACGTCATCATCATCAATTTCAGGAACTTCCTCCATATCTATTTTCTCAATATCGTCAATATCCGCTAAGAAATTAAAATAAAAATATATTTTAAATTAACTGTATGTATGTGTACTTACAATTATTATAATTTTGGCCATCATTGTCACTATCAGATAACTCGTTCTCACTTTCGTCTACATCCGAATTAAGCAAAAATTCAAGCATTTCTTCTGTAGTGAGATTTTTTGGGTTCCTAACATTGATAACTTTACGTTTTCTCATGCCTGACGGGCCTGGTTGACTAAAATCGTCCATCACAATGATAATAATAAACCAGTAATAATACACAGTAAATGTGAACGAACACTACTTATGAATAGGTTATGTAATAAACAAAGTCACAATCACACTGCACAATAAAATCACGAACGGCTACTACTTATACTTTGAAATTATATTAAACTATGTGCGGGTAAATATTCAATCTCTTACTAGGAGGCCGCTCATGTGCATCTTACACGCTCCGTCAAGTACTGCCTGGGCGCGCATGTGCGCTTTCCGCAGCCAAAGTGTTAAAAGAATGAGGATATCGATATGAGTTTTCACCATTCAGTTTTTCTCAAAAATCAAATTATAGACGGTTTAACTACTTTACGTCTATCTCTTTCAAATAAGAAACCATTACAATGCTGAAAGTTAACCTCGTTCTGTCATTTATATTGAATATATGACTATAATATCTTGACCTTTTCAGGCGTTCGCCACGATCCCAGTATGAAGTACGAGCTGCAACTGGCCAATCCAAAAGAATTCTACCACGAGGTTCATCGGCCAGCGCATTTTCTCAATTTCTCTTCACTGGAAGACGGTGATGGGGCCGGAGCAGACCGAGAGGATGCTTTCGCATAAACTCAATGTATATTTTCCTGTGGTTAAAATATGCTTTGTTGCTAAAATTGTATTGATTTGAGTTGTAAGTGTAGGATTAAGTTTGTACATATGTATTTTCTTTTTAAATAAACAACTGAATTGAATTATTTGCTGAAATTATATTTTACATTTTGTCATATAAAGTTGTTCAAGAAAAACATTTTTTCAATGTGGGACGAGAAATTAAAAAAAAAATTCTCTACACAGGAAATCTAATTTGTTATTGGTGAGGCAGTGAAATTTCACATGAAATTTGAAAATGAAAATAGGAAATTTTTTATAGTTTCTTAAAACTAAAATTTCGTAATTTTTTAAATTCTAAATCTTAATTTTTTAAACTTATTCTGGAACATAAATTTTTAAATGGAAAATTCCACACCTCTACTTTAAAACCAATAAGATGCCTTTATTTTTACTCATTACCATGGCAACCAGAAAAATTACCGGAAATTTTTTAGTGGCGAGGCGATAAGTGGAAATTTTTTGACAGGGAGAAGGAGAAACATACAGTATGCGCCAAAAGTATGGAATAAATTCAATAAAAACGAAACAATTATTTTTTGGGAAAAATCCTCGAACAGGATTTGGTGGATGGCAATTCGAACATTTAATTTAAGTATAAAATTTAATCAATTTTATTTTATTTGACACACCTCAGAATTGTTACTTTTTTATGGATAAAATTTACGTTTTCTAACATTTAATCGTCATTTCTTCGAAAACTTTCCTATGTGAGAGGGCAAAATTTTAGTACTGTCTGATAGAGAATTAAACGATCTTTCAGAATCAAGGAAAAAAATAGTGTTGGCATTTAAAAAAAAATCGATGACGTCATTACTCAAAAACAAATGACATTTGAAAATCGCATTTTATGCTAAAATATGTATTTTTTAAATTAAAAATCGACCTGCTCGAGGATTTTTCCCAAAAAATAATTGTTTCGTTTTTATTGAATTTATTCCATACTTTTGGCGCATACTGTATGATCTACACATTGGCATCTTATCTTATCTATATACGAAATGGTGGATATACATACCTATATTATTATAAATTGCATCGTGTTACTTGTAAAAAACATATTTCTACCACCTTTAATGAGCTAAAATTGCCAAAGAACTATAGATGAACTACTTACTACCCATCTGAGTTTTAGCATTTTACGTAACTAAAGTTATTCATTTTTTTATTTAACGAAATATGGTGGATATTGGCTATTTCCATACACTTACTTTTTGATTTTCTAGTGTTATCTGGTATCAGGTTTCGAATTTCTTGTCTAATAACTTGATTTTTCTTTATCAAATTGCGACTTTTCACTATACACTTATTAAACTCAACGTACATACGCTTCCAACTAGTAATTGACATCTACTGTGACAACCATTTCAATAAAAATGTCAAATTAACATGTCAACAACAACAATACCTTGGCCGAGTCAAATTAATTTAAAATGTCAGGTTTGATTTATACTTGGGGTGTGAAATTTTCTTACCGAATGCCACACGAGCATAAATAAATTCCTGGAAATAATTTAAGCTCATGATATTCTAAGTGATAATTAAACCAGTCTATTATACAGTCCGGCGTCTTCGCGTCGGCTCCTTTGATGTCGAGGTTCCAGATTTCGTTTTTTTAGACGACCAAAAAACGACTGCGCATTTAGCCGCATACATTCGCGCGCTCAAGTGGCACGGTGATTTGACAAAAAATAGAATTTCTCCCACTTCGTCGTGTACATATGAATTTCATTGGTGTTCATTGCGCATTTAGCCGCGATTTACCCACACGCTCTGGAACTCGACGATCTGTATAATAAACTGTGATTAAACCTGCAACCAGTATTACTCAAGTGCGTCAGATAGGGTGTACTGTGTAACTACTGCACTGAAATGTACGATATGGAATGCGTTTAGTAGGGTTTAGTCCATTTGTGCATCCAAACCTTGACTATATACACTAAGACTAGTCAATCTAATGGGAGACCTTGTTGGCCTGAATGGGAAACCAACTCTCGCGTAATGGGAAACGAACTCAAAAAGAACGTTTACGCTTGGGCTATTTGCTAATAGATGGCGCAATATTAGGTACTAAAATGACACGAATTTGGATATATAATTTTGAAAACTCCTCCCATCGAAGATGATTGGTTCATACATATTATGTTATGTACAATCGTTTGCAATAATATTGACACTTTTTAAATTCAATTTTGCAATTTCTTTTGAAGTGCTGACGTATTTGCAATGAAATCTACTTTCAACTTTTAACATTAGTAATTAGTTGTTTCACTTACCAATATAAATTTAATGAGTTTCTACTCAGAACTTAAAATGTACTTAAAATTCATAACTTTAATGACATTCGATAGGATTACTGTTTATTTTATTATTAAGTAAATGTGTTAGTCATGAGGAAACAGGCAGGAAATAAATGTTAATTTTTAAAATATAATAAAACTAGATGAAACATTCCAGGAATAAAACTTTTCCGCGCAAGGCGAAAATCGACTATAATGATAGATTTTGAATTCTGATAAGTAATTATAGTAATTTCATCACGATTTTTAATAAAAAAAAAATACAGAAGTGCAGTTATCCAGTTCATATTCACTTTCGCGTATCAATGAAAGTCAAAGCTGAAAATATATTAACCGCCAGATAACACTTTTATCATACTCCTCCAGCTTTGGTAAATTCAAGTGAAGAAGTCATTCAATACGTGTCGATAAAAATATACAGGGTGGGCCATTAATAAGGGGACATAGAAGAGGAGTAACATCATTGGGAGGAAATATGAAGATATAGCTAAATATATCTTCGTAAAATATTTCTGTGGAAAAAGATACAAGGTGTCAAAGTTGAAATATTTTTATTTGTGTTTTCTTTTTTTGTATTAACGCAAGTATCTTTCAACTGATTGAAATTTAATTCAAAAAAATTAGTAGGTATCAATGAGTCGTTTATTTTTTTTAAATGTCCAGAGTAACTTTGGAAAAAAAACTCATATTTGAAAAAAAAATTATCTGCATATTTACTTTTATGGACAAAAATAACAACAGAGCAGTAAAAACAACTTAGCCCTTGAGCAAACTCTCTCTACTTCTACATGTCTTAATCAATTAAACTAATTATTACAGCTAATTACAGAAAATTTTCAATATGGCAATTTTCTAATGCTCCTAAGAGATTTCCTTACGTCGAAAAATACATTTGGTTGTTTTAGATCAGTTTTCTGGAAAACGGTAGGAATTTCGTTAACAAAAAATAAGATAGAAATTGTCATCATCTGGTAATGGTCTATCTGTTTTAATAGGTATCTAACATAAATTATGATTGCTTTTCTTAAAATATGTTTCCCTACCAAATTTGATGACAATCGGTTGAGCGATTCTAGTTATTAAAAAAAAACGAAAAAAAATATGTAAACCTGTATCTTTTTCCACAGCAACATTTTAGTAAGGCATATTTAGCTATATCTTCATATTTTGCTCCAAAACTGTCATTCCTACTCTGGCACATCATTAATGGTTCACCTTATATAATACTTAAAATAATAAATTTTGAAACACATTCTTTTCTGATGAGGCCTGTAAAGTTCACAAATTATTTTTACTAAAAACATTAGCGCATCTAAATTTATTTAAATTTGCATGCGCAAATGTTAAATTATTTGAATTTTTAAATTAATTTAAATTTAATTTTAATTTAATAATTACTCTTCAAAAAGACTACAAAATAATATTTATTTCACACCATCACAAAATTATACATAGATCAAACATTGAAAAAAGATACTTGGTGTTTTAGAATTTTTACTAATGAATTTTTCGCAAAATAATAATGCATCTTATGCAGTAAGAGAAACCCACACGATAATCTGCAGTTCTATATGTCTCTTTATAGAAGTAGGTATGTCGAATTAATTTGAATTATCTTAATATGTTTAAAGGAAATAAAACAGAAAATATAAATTTTGGCATATGGCTGAAAACTCTTTTAACAATCTTATTTTTCTGTTTTTTTTTTAATTAATTTTTTTTTTAATTAACAGTCCATATTCTTACTTCTCTAACGCAATAAAATAAACTGCTTATGTTTCAAACTTTATGATCTGTGGCTCGAATATAAATATATTGCCACAATCTTATTATTTAGGCAGGTATATGAAATTAACCAGCATATAGCACGAAATAATTCTCCATATCCAGAATTCAATTTCATTTCAATTCACCATCAGCTAAGACCCTATTGCTCCGCCATTGCTAGAGGCACAAAATAAAATATGGCGCTGATCATGAATAATCCATTCGCGCAGCTTTTAGCGCATTCCAGTCATCATAATATAAAATTACATTTCAGTGAACTACTGTCATGTAATTTTATTGTGACTAAATTACATTCAGTGTTTATATAAGTATGGTTAGTCAACCGGCCTTAGTTGTGGACCACGTCGGTTAGATGGCGGGACTATGATATAGGTGCAAAATATCTTAAACGAGCACTAGAGAAGTCGGTAAACAGGGTCAGACTGACTTTATTTTAAAAACAAAGTCAGATTGACTCTTTTTACTAACTTGCCTAGAGCTCCTTTAAGAGATTTTGCACAAATTATTGTCCCGCCATCTAACCGACATGGTTCACAACTAAGGCCGGTTGACTAACTATGTTTACCATAAACACTGATTACATTGTAATGTCAATTTCAACAATCAGTTGTAGTTATAACAATAAAGAGATTTGTATTTTAAATTGCATGAAATTAGAAAAATAAAATCTGAAATTCAGGTTGTATAAATGAAATGAAAATTAAAAAAAAAATGGTGTCAAAAGGGAAGTTATGAGATTGAAAAAATTGAAATTGAAAGTTGTCAAAATTGAAATTAAAAAATAATATAAAAATTTGTCATTTAATGCAAGACAAGTATGATATTTTACAAAATTATAATGTAAAAATTTGTTGCCCAACGCGAGGCTGACAGTTGTAGCTAGCGAGAATATTTGAAAAGTTCAAGGGAAAATTATTAACTTCTTTTTGTACATGATGTATAAATCTTTGCTAGTTATCTGCAGTTACTCGAAATTTTTTAACAAAATTTTCACGTCACTTACTTTAAACGTCGTATTATTTCGCGCTACATCTCCTTTTACCTGCGCCCAGACTAATTCGAATGGGTTCGGTTGGGTGGGGTTGGGAAGTTCACAGTGATAAGGTGGTAACCGTAGTACAGTTATTTGGCGATTTGTTGCCATTTCATCGATAACATATTTTTTCTGATCTTTATTAAGATTGACAAGTGTCAAAAGTTCCTGTTTCACCATATTTGTTTCAAAAAAAATGTTTTTTCCGGATAACCATTGAATTATATCGGCTTTCCTCCAAGCAGTCGTAGGCGTCCGCTCGGTCTGCCGTGAATGGTAACTGGCATTATCCATGACAATTACAGACCCCGGAGGAATAAGATCCAACATCTGTGTAAAATACTCTTCGAAAACATCTGCGTTCATGTCTTCGTGATAGTCACCTGTATTTTTAGATTCAAATAAAAGTAAACCGCCATCTACAAAACCACTGGCACTACCTATATGTGTCACTATTAATCTTCGCCCTTTACCTGAAGGTGTCTTGAACCCTGTTGAAAGTCTATCCAAAAATGCTTGTCGAAAACTTTTTACATTTTTATCTTGTCATACTTTTGTTACAGTATATCCCTCGTTGATCCAAGTTTCGTCTAGATAATAAATATTCCTCCCTTCGTCATGGAATTTTCTAATTAATCTTAAGTAGGATATTCGCCAACAAATAATTTCATCTTTATCGATAAAAACTGACTTCCTGTTCTGCTTTTCCCAGCAGAAATTCAAGTCTCGTAAGACGGCCCATAATTTGCTTCTACTGATTTTTGGCAAATCGTTGTTCTCTGAACGTTCACTTAAAATTTTGTTTAGCGTTCTTTTTTAAAATAAAATGAGTGTACTTTTCTGCGAATGACAGTTTTGAAGAAATCATCTATAACGACTTTTGACCTCCCTGTAGATGATTTTGGAGGATTTACAGTATTTTGATCATTTTTTGTTTCCTGTAGACTTCTTTTCCACGATGTCGGCAACACTGTTGGTAGGATTTTGGTGTTTCAATGCATTAAATACATATAATAATCTTCTCATTCTGAGTCAGCGCACATCTTTTCACGCGTTTAGCAGGTACGTAATCTGATAAGCTCGACATTTTACCCAAACAATAGTATATCCACTGGCACAATAGGCACTAAACACAAGTCGAATTTTACTCTACTGCACTAGCACGTCTTCGTATATCCATTTCTAAAACTGGATTGATCCGTCACAATATACTGGCTCCTGCTCTATGATGTATCCAGTAAAATATACTAATGTACATCCATTACCTGTTAGCATTAGTGTTACCCGATAATTACCTGAAACGAAATATTACCACGCCCATGGCCGGTTCTTATCTCGGGGTTTTATTACTCTCTTTCATTTCCAAACAGACATGTATCGCCGGTGTTTCCAGTAGACACTCTTGTGGGAAAATGTTTAAAGATTATAAGATTTTACCTTTAACATGTGTTTTGATTTTCGAGTTGTATATGTGACAGCCTGGAAAGAAGTTTAAATAATGATTTGGAAATATATTTTTTTTCAGCATTTATTTTTTTATCGCGTCACCGTATATACTTATTTTACCCAATGTCCTGTTAAAATTAATGACATGAGTTTTCTTGATAAAAAAATTGAAATTATTGTAAAAAATTGGCAAGAAAATGGCATATTTCAGTTTTCTGATATCCTAAACTAGCAAAATTATAGTCAAATCTAACTTTTTTGCGTGATCAGCATATACAAACTCATTCACTTAATAATATATTAAACAGATTCTAAGAATATACATATTTCAATTTTTTTAATATTTAATAATAATCAAAATCAAATGTTTCCGTAAGTTTCGGATGTTTGCACTAGCACCTAAAAAATTTAAGGAGACTTAGGATCTATACCAAATGTTCGCGTTCCCATATATTATGGTCTATATATTTACTTACAATTGTATTAATTATCTGTACTTACCTGCACTTACATATCATGACATGAATGACACGTAATATGAAACAATTTAGGTATATTTATCTGGTATGTTTTTATTTTTATAATTTATTAAAAAAATAGATATAAATAAATCAGATCATCAATTATGTCATGTGGATTTCTAAAACTATATGTCATGTATATTACTAAAACTATATTTCTTGTATCAAAGTTTATACATATATTGTGTGCGGATGGACCACAGACCTTGGATGGGCACATAAGATTAAAATCTTATTTACTCAAATTCTTAGAATTAAAAAATAAAGAAAGAACAATTGAATTTTATATAATTATTAATCGAGTAATGAGCAATCTTGCATTATCAGAAGACATTCTTATTATTTCTTTTGGGGTCTAGGAAATGGCTTTATGTCCCTTTCCCACTTTACTACGCTCATGATTCAATGGATTATGATAATATAATACCATATAATACTTATGATTTCTAACAATATATCTCCTTGCCAGTTACGGATGTACTACCAATATCTTCTTCAGACTTTTTCAGTTCTTCTACTTCATAAGATTTGTTGTTACAGCAAGGCGCTACCAACACAACCAACCTACATTAAGAAAAATAAATAAATTCATATGATTTTAATTTATTTTTTCTGCAATCACTAATTACAGTAGGGTTTTTTGCTTGACAGTGACAACGAAAAGTTGACATTAAAGCCAGCTTCTGAGAACGACGTAGGGCTTGTTCCAACAACAGCAAGAATGGGTTCCTAACAGTCCAGAACTAGTCAGTCAGTTCAGTTGTTAATATACACTCGGAAGAGGAATGCGCCGTAAGACGTAAGACAGTGTTGGTCAAACATTTTTGACAGTTCTGAACCAGTTCTCGACGGCTGTTGGAACATACCTGTAGTGTTGCCAGCAACACTGCAACGTGACTGTTAGCCAATGAAATAAATTGTATTTGTTGTTGAAGTCGAGTGAAGTTCAAAATTTCCAACTTCAACAATCCAAAGGAGCAACATTTGTACATAACATAACCAACAAAAATATAAATAATTTTATAAAATCTTTATTTCACTGAAATTAAACTGGTGGTGGGGGTGTTGCCAGTAACAATATTATTCTCTGAACCAAACTTTATTGAGGACTGTTGCCGAGCGATAAAATCTAGCAAACGCTCGTCGTCATAACAACCAAGTAAACAGCGTCTTTTTAAGTCACAAACCTAGAAAAAATATAGACTGTGCCAGTGTCATATTGCCGGCGACCGCTAATTCATGGCTGCCCTAAAATGTCCAGAATCGCTAAAACTTAGTTTTTATGCCAATTTACGTTGGTTGTATTGTAGCGTGAATCATTTGTTTACTGTGATTGGTCACATTCATGCATATATGTAATACTACTATATTGCGTGTTTCGGCCTACGAATTCAGCCGAGAACTTTGTGCCCTCTTTGTTCGTCTGATGCACTTGTGAGAAATGCGCATGCGCGGAATCGATTCACACATCCAATGAAATTAAACTTCTAAAATGACATCGCCCGCCTACCATCCATTTTGTCAACGGCTTGTTTTGAATTTTTAACCTAGAAAAACACTAACCTATTTCTAACAGTGACAGTAAATAGTAATTTGATTTAGTAAAACATCTTTTGAAATGAAAAGAAATATAAAACAAGGAAGTAAATGTGTTTTAATTAGAATCTGGTTACACAAACAGTGAGAGAGTGTTAAATATACCTATAAAAAAAATTAAGAATTGAATATGAAAACATAACTATAAGAATGGTGTTCGATACGAATATTTACAGAAATAACTTTATTTTTAATAAAATAGGCTCAACAGTGCAAGAATGCCAAGAAATAGATGAAATAATACATATTTATATGTATTATGATACATAACATGTCGAAGCGTATTTATTAAATGTTTCAGGATGCAATTAATTTAAACAATCTTGAAATTTTCACCTTGTTAGGAGCATAATCATTCGATTTGTAGGAATAAGAAGGTCCGTTTAATTTTTTATATTGCCCACAAATTTTGACGTTTGCAAAATGTCAGGCATTGAAATAGACATTGCCACGTCTCAGAACCTATGCCAGTAAAAGAGGTAATTTGTAACTTATACTATTATAATAGAGTAACAAAGGTACTAAATATAATAAATAATTTTAATAAATACTTAATTTGTTAGATCTGGGGATGTCGATAGCAATGACCTCTGGATTTGGAGGGGCTCATAACTTTGGACGGAATAATATTTGTGTGAATCCCTACTTTGGCTTATCTGGTAGCGAAGTTTATAAAACCAATGATATTAATATCTTACTTATTGTGGAAAATGATGACGGATGCTGGAACTCTTACTTGGTGGCACCTCGAGAGACGAAAGGGGAAATACAATAGCCCCTTGATCGGGAGGAATAGCAGAATCAACGATCAATACACGGCATTCGATATATAGATCCTAACATAGCAGCACATTCGATTATTGTTAGCTTATTTACTGTCCAACTTTAAGTAATATACGGCTTGTAATTTTTCTTTTAAAATCTGTTTTATTTCAAGTTTCTAACATTATATTCAGTTATTTTCAAATATTCATATTAGTTTGTAATAAATTAAATACGGTTCTAAAGCACTACAAATTTAAAATACAATTCATGAAAATAAATCGGCTCAAAACCAAAAATTTTATTTTAAATAAATGCTACAATTACCATTTTAAAACAAGGAAAGTGGTTGGCTTGAAAATGTTAGATTTATAAACCACAAGTAAGTGCCTCTTTAACAACTCTTTCAATAACTACTAACAATTTCACTACAACACCAAACAATTTGGAAAATGAAATCGTCTTGATCATAAACTGAAAATTCATCAGTTAATCGCAAAACATATTGCAATTAAATAATAAACTAGAAAGATATTTAACATTAAAGGCACCACAAGTGTTATAGAATGACCCATTCAGGTCAGAGGACTGTAAACTCAGTAAAAATATTTTTTTGAATTCTGAAAATTGATCATCTATTATTGGTAACAGTATACAATTATTATAAAATAAAAATTACTCCTAATAAATAAATTATCTTACTACAACAGTTTTCTAAGATTATGTCTACTTTTTCAATTTCTACTTGATTGTATTGCTAAAACATATCTGTTTTCGTGCTATGCCTTTATGACTTTTAAGAAACAGAACAAATTTGCTATATCCTGCCTGGTGTATATGATTACCATTGTTGAATGAATTATTATTCAATCAACAATATATAATATACTTTGCATAATATATTATTTACTGTTCCTCTTAAAAAAGAACACAAACATCATATCCATAAAGGTAAGTTTTCATCTGATATTAATTGCACAATTTATGTCGGACAGAAATTGCAATTAATGGAAACAGCGAAAAATTTCTGTCAGAGAGATACATTTTAAGTGTCCAGGATGCGTGTCGACATCTATACGATTAGACATATTATTTGCATGTTCAGATCTGCAAGACAGAAATTGCTGTAATTGACTAGTCGTCTACTTTTGTGGTAGTGTCAATAGCAAATTAAAAACAATGACTATAAAATTTATATTGCTTTGGTAAATTTTTATCACAAAGCCAGGTTTACTATTTATTTTTTTGTTTTTACTCATACTTTCAAAACAGTTTTCAAATATAAATACAAGGTGTTGCATGACGTACTGTGCAAACTGAGTAAAAATTTTTAAAATATATGTGCATGGGGCCAATTCTTCATGGTTACCGAGCTATAGACCTATAAGACCGATTCTCACTTGACGTGCCGGGCACAGTTCAGTCACTGTCAAATCATGACCCAGGCTCAACAAAAGTTTTGTAGTAAATAAAGAGATCCCAATAGTGATGATTTGGCTGTGACTGGACCATGCCTGGCATATCTAATGAGAATTGGCCTTCAAAGTTTAGAAATAAGTACTTACATGTACACAAATTTTATTTAAACTTTTAGTATGTTTGATTATCAGGAATAATAATAACAAAATGACAATACAAATAGAAACAAAAATATTTGAAAACAGCACAAGCACGTTGACACGTAACCATGTATATTATAACTTTTTTTTACTCAGAATGACCTCTGGAACCTTATATTTTTCCAATATGTCATACAACGCCCTGTATATGTTGATTTAGAAATTAAATATAATTATTAGGTACATAATCAACTTGAGAAATAATTTGACACAAATTTTAATTCTTGGGAGCTCCAAAGCCCCTTACAATCCATACTATCTTTAGCAAATAAATATATAAAGTTATTAAAATTTTTAACATAACATCACTTGACATCTTTCACTCAATTTATTTGGATTACTTTCACACCCCTTTTATATTTTATTAATTATCAAGCTTGCCAATCGTACTACAACTAACCCTTAAATGAAAAAAGATACATAGTAAAACTGTGCCTTGTATTCACTTTGAAAAAGATTTGAGAAATACAATCTTAACAAACTAAATGGTATAGTGCCCTCTGCGTCAATTGGTGGCATACCAAATTATATTAAAACTTGTTTGGTAGCTTGCTTGTTAGACCAATTTTACAAACAAGTTTCTCAAACTGAGTTGGCTTCATCCCCAAAAAATATAACATTAATTGACTATAAACACCTAATTCTTCGTATCTCAAAATTCACTCTTGAATCCACAGTGAACGCTTTATTCTATTTTTCTGTATCTTCACAATAATCGCACAAGGAACATTTTTTTGTTTCAATATTCTCATCGTTTCACAACTGAACATTGTCTTCCTACAATGATTGGATGTGTATGACACAAGTGTCTTTAAGAAATATGTAAACGATTCAATATTTATTGTAAATTTAGAGCTTCTAGACACAAATTTATAGCAATTTTTATCAGAATGTAAACAGTCACTAGCGATATACCTATGTCTGATACTTGACATATATGTACGGATGCAAATGTCAGATGTAGATGTACCTTAAGCTTTTTATTAGAAATGTCTATCTGCTAAAAATTTACAACAAATATATATTTAAACAAAAATAATTTTCAGTTATAAACATACCTATCTAATATATTACCTAAATTGATCTAAATTCTTAGTTATTGTACATCATATTAAGAATTTAGTAGATATTATAGTTGCTTCAAGGGCTCCTGATGGCAAGAACGATTTTATCAGAAAAGTGGAATTTGAACTGGGATATGCAAATTCAAAATCAGCGACATATAAAACATTACCTAAATTAAATAGATTATATTTTGTATGATAATCCACTAAAATAAGGTTATAAAACAAATGTTTTGTGACTTTGACAGTTTTGTAATCAAAATAAAAATACGAAGGGGAATGGGGGCGTGGCCACATTTAATCGGCGCATGCGCAGAAGCAACAAGTGCACTAGAAATAAGAAATAGAGATATAGGATGTCAGCTAACGCTTTCTCAAGAGGGAACCCGCAATATAGTAGTATTACATATATGCATTCATGTCACATGCTTTAATGACATTTAAAATGACAGCAAGTTAGTTAATTTCATATTGCAATGCAGCCATCATATTTGCACAACCGCCAACATAAAGCAAATAAAATATCCATTTTCTGGATCTTAGGTCATCATTATGGTCGATTTACTCGTTGCTATAATCCACATTATCTACCAGGAATGTTATTAAACAAGTTCAAAAAGTTTACGGCAGTTTTAAAGAAGCAATAAGGAGTTGGATAATAAATCAAAAACTTGTTCGCACATTTAAAAAAGATAAATTCTGTACATATTGGCTATTGTAAAATCTGTAAGTTAATAGAAATATTTTATTATAGGTAGTTTTAATTATTGGAATTTCGGATGCCTGCAGACGTTACGAATTAGTAAAATTGAATGTTAAAGATAAATAATTCATTTTGATAGTTACTATTCCTGATTCAAATACAAGAAGTAGCAATCGCAGTAATGAACATTTTACCATATCAGAATATAGCCCTAATATGCCTTCTGGATCAGGAATTATATTAAGAATGTAAAAACCGTTTTTCAGCATCCAAATTACGAATGCTAACAAATGAATTTGTTACTTATTTTGTTCTATTTGTTATAATTAATGTTCTCGTTGTAAGAAGTTAATAATTGAAGTTTTATTTTGTGTGAGTGATTGTAGATAAAACTTTGTATTATATACTTCTTAAGTTTTCAATTGCAATAAATGGTATGAACAACGAACAGTATACGTGATGTATGTGTTATATTTTTCAAAAACTGTAACTCCCTGTATCCCGAAAACTAAGTCGTTAGTCGCGAAGTTATTATCTTAAAATAATTTAAAGAATCATTTCTCGAAATATTTTTACGTTATTTTATGTTACACTCTGTAGAGGTTGTTAATACTCCTATGATAATCGATAATAATAATAATCACGTCATATATTTACAGCCGGTAGAAAGACATAGATAATTAGAAAAAATAGTTAAAAAATATGTTTTATTTATTGACCATAGAGAAAACAAAAGAAAATATATAAATTCGTCACCATATTTGCATAAGAATAAGAGACTGGCGTTTCATTATTAAGCAGGTACCTACCTAGTAGTACTTTACCTACTAGCACATGTAATTTTTAGTATCTACTTTAGCGAGTAGTACAGTCAAAATGATTACTTGGAAATTTCATTAAATTGTAAGAAACTAAATTTAATTAACTATGCCATTTAGTTGCTATATAGTTATTAGTCACTAACAATAGTCATAAAAATCTAAATCTTTTTCAAAATTATCTCCTTGTAAACTTAATTACTCATTTTTGGAATATTAGTTCTGCTTACCTCTTCTTAAAAGATCTCCATACTTCCTTCCTGTAGACGAATATTAAAAATATGATAAGACCATAAATGGCATTACAAAAGTCCGATATATACCAAATGAAGAGTGGGTCAGCGTTTGGATCTCTTTCTTCTTGTCTCATTTCTACTGCCCAAGATACTATCTCCAAACTCCAATTAATACCCATTGCCAAAAGGAGTTTCAAGTATAAATGGAACCTATTTTAAATAGATTTTAATAAATAGTGATTGTAAAATTTAAGATTAATTCTGTATCAATCATTTATTGAGGAAGCCACAGAGATTCATGTTCTTAAAAATGCATCTACAAGAATTGAGACAGCATATACTATATAGGTCCTATAAAACATTCAACTTCAAATAATTATTGTCAGAAAAGATCTAGCGGAACTTATCCATTTGACACCAAAGAGAAGACCGTTTTATATAATATAAGGTAGTTTACAAATAGCAATTTACATTTTAACATAAAATCTATGTTTGATCAATACAGTTTTTTAGTAGGTACTTAAAGCTGCGTTCAGACGCGTATGCATTAGATGTGTCTAGAGTATATAGATTTAGAGATTAAAGACCATGGTCCAATCACGGTCAAAGCACGATCCAGATTCAACGAAAGTTTTATAAGCGATCCCAACGCTGATGATTTGACTGTGATCGGCATATCAAGTGAGAATCAGCCTTAAGGACAGAAACCGATAATTACTGGTTGCCTAGTTTATATATAAAACTAATAGAAAACAGACCTTTTTTTATTCCAATATATCTTTTTAAAACACTGAAAACAAGTAATACAATTTTACACCACATTTGACAAAGTATAGGCAAAGATAACAAAGCAAAAATAATTTGAGATATGTAACTATTTTGTGAGACATTAAATTCTAAACATGTACGTTTTTTAGCGTTTTAAAAACAAACGATTATTTCTTCAGATTATTAAGGAATTATGATATATTTTACTTCGTTGTCTTCTAAATAGTAAGATGGTCACAGTTTAATTCATAGTTTCGCCAGCATTTTCTTATTAAAAAAGTTATATTGGAATAAAGTTATCATAAAATATTCATTCATTATTTACAATTCGTTTGACCCTTAGTTGGCTTAGTTTGAAATAGATGTCGCACTCGTTAAAGCTAATTTTATGAATGAACTCACAAATGCGCTAGGGTATTTTTCACGAACTAAGTACCAGTTATTGCGGTTAATTTAGTATAACGTAATTATTAACTGGTAGTCATATTTATTGATGACTAAAACAAAATCATGTTAATTTTATACCGCAAAATTATATTTTATTTCAATTAAAACGTACAAAATTATAACTAATAATGCAAACTCATATTATTTGTAACAATTTATAAATTCATTTATTCTCGATAATTTATATACAGGGTGTTACTTAGTGTCATGTCCTTATTTTAATGGGTCTTGGGCTAATTGTAATTTGCAAAGTACAAATAAATGTATATGAAAAAAAGCTTTTTTTTGGTTTTTCGAATATGTATTAGTATACACATATATATCATATGCAGAGTGAAACAAAAAAGCAAGTCATCTCGTGAACTGCGTATTGTTTACTGTAAAATATAACGATTTAACTTTACTTACCTATATACAAAAATGCATCATTTAAAAAATACAGGGTGTTAAAGTTGAACTAATAAAATCGTTTTTCCGTAATAACCCCAATTTATGACGTATCAGCTTGAAATTTAAAAGAGATATTTTTTATGGTTGATCAAATCATTTGTAAACAACGCCTAAAAAATAAAGATACTGAGGGAACGGAGATACTTCGCCGGTTCCATTTTTTCGATTTTTAAAAGTTATGCAAGGTTAGAAACAATAGCAGAGAAAAAAAAATAAATTTCAATTTCCAAAGAAACGGTTTTATGAATAATGTGTAAATAATTTAAGGATGTTTCAAATGCTCTAATTATATAGGGCGTCTCTGAATCTAGGGCTGAACCATATTTATAGATTTACTAATTTCATTATGAATAAAAAAAAATAGAAATAGCTTAGTGAAACTCACTTAGATATACGCTACAATTTAATAGTAATATTAATATTTTAATTCCATATTTTAGTTTACTAATTGCTTTACATGCTTAAGAAATGCATTAATGGGCTTTTCTAATTACTAAAAATCTAATATTTTTTAAAACTGTAATTTTTGCCAAAAGTATTCAGTTGCATATAGGCTTTCTTTTCAGTTGATTAAAGTAAAACAAAATAAACATCGTCTTACATATAGCCACAAACTGTCGTGTCCCTTGTGGAGTGGAAAATATAGTTGTAATTGTGTATTTCATTTTTTCATGTCTATGTATCTGGATGTTATACTCGCGACAAGAATTCAGACGACTTACGTCATACGAACAAATGAATAATTCATTATAATTTCATCAAAATATTTAAGAAACTGCAACTGATAGTAATAAAACTATATACTACACTAAAAGTTTGCATTATATACTGCACTAAATTGCAAGAAATCATTGTTTTTAGCGCGACCAAATATCGAAAATTACGTTGACAATAAAAACAAATGTGTAACGTCAGCCGTGACGTAAGACGTCTGAATTCTTGACCCGAGTTATATTTATTGGAAGCATAGGTATATCGATTTTATAGTATTTTTAGTACTTACATTCTTTGTCTTGGTTACTATTTATTCCATAGCTATAAATTCTTATGGAATAGTTTTTAATAAATAAATAAATGTAATAATTAAATAAATAAAAATCTAATTAAAATTTTTAATTTTTTTATTTTCGTGGCACAGTTTACAGTAATCTATTTGGAATAGATTTTAAAAAATGTAAGGTATGAAGATAAAAATCACAAAATATAACTACTTTTTTTATTAATTTGTGCATCCTTTATATATCTTTTTCCTTTAGGAATATTTCTGTATACAGTGTGGAAGAAAAGTATGGAATAAATTCATTATTTCTTAAACAACAAAGTTTCATGAAATTTCCTCGGACACGTCGATTTTGCTTTCTTATTTCCGACGTTCATTTATTTTCTCGTGATGACGTCATCGGATATTTTTTTAAATAGAACCCCTATATTTTTTCATCGGATTCTTGTAGAGCTTAACTTGTTGAATTCAAAAATGTATAATTTCAATACTTTATTCCTTCAACTTTCCGAGAAAAAAATAATAACCGATCCAATAAAATTGGATCCCATTTGTGTCTGTGATGGGCTGGTTGAGAGTAAAATGGATATAGTGAATTCATCGGCAGTATCACAAAATAAGAACTCTTTATTTTTAAAACAACTTAACAATAATCAACTAATAATTAATTAATTAATAATTAAATTCTGGTTGCCTTAATCGTATTTGACCCCCTAATTTATTATTTTGTTTTATTAGATTGCATGTTAGAATATTACATCTTTTGATAGCAAAAACAACAAATTAAATCAAGTCACCTCAGAAACTGGCAGAAACAAAATAGAACTCTTTACTTTGAAACAATTTAACAACAACAAATTATTATTATTATCTCTGAAAGTTGAATTCAGCAAGTTAAGCTATACAAGAATCCGATGAAAAAATATAGGGGCTCTATTAAAAAAAATATCCGATGGCGTCATCACGCGAAAACAAATGAACGTCGGAAATGCGTTGGTATACTCGCGTCAAGAATTCAGACGTCTTACGTCACTGCTGACGTTACACATTTGTTTTTATTGTCAACGTAAATTTCGATATTTGGTTGCGTTAAAAACAATTGTTTTTTGCAATTTTGTGCAATATATAATGCAAACTTTTAGTGTAGTATATAGTTTTATTACTATCAGTTGCAGTTTCTCAAATATTTTGATGAAAATATAATAAATTATTCATTTGTTCGTATGACGTAAGTCGTCTGAATTCTTGTCGCGAGTATATAGAAAAAAGAGTCTTTTTAAAAAGCAAAATCGACGTGTCCGAGGAAATTTCATGAAAGTTTGTTGTTTTAGAAATAATGAATTTATTCCATACTTTTCTTTCATACTGTATAATTTCTGGCAGTATACAATTTTCGTAATTTGTTTCTCCATAATTCTTCATATTTTTCAATTTTTTCACAGCACAACAATAACACAATAAAAATGCCTACTTAGAGATCCGCACGTTCTCACCTACTCTAGTTTGAGTCCGGATAAATAATAAAATATAGAATAAAAAGCTCTAGGATGGTTAACCACGTGCCTTCTTTTTTGTGTAAATACGTCATACCGGACAAAAACATTTTCAAAGCAATAAGCCGGCGCGGCGATTGCTAACAGGAAGGTTTTACGACCCTTTTAATCCAAATATGTGACCGGCGAGCGAGATGAAAGATCATGCATCTCGCTTGCAGTGTCTTTCTTTTTTGCCCGGATTCTGGTAAAATTTGACATGAATGAAATAATAGTACTATTTTACTATAAACGTATTTTCTGTAGCGACATCTACTCGAATACTGTAGTACTTCGTTAGAAGACACGGGGTTTCAATTTCTAGTCTTAAACAATGTAGTGTTTATGGCATTTAGTAGGTATATACTGCAATGCCGTATGCATAGAGAAGTATATTTGTTTGTTTATTTCAATATATTTGACCAATTTGAGAAAACATTAAATGATTATGTAATATTTACAACATTGTTATCAGATAACTTTCCTTTATTTTTAAAATTGCACTTGTGTGCTATAATTTGTTAGCTTTATTCAAATAGAGTGCTCATGCAAAAATACGCCCCTTTTTCGCCGTTATTATTCGAGATACAAAAAAAGCTGTAAAAATAAGATTTGTAACTATTAAATATTTTTGTATACTGTCCATTATACATGTGTTTCCTCAACAATAATAATATCCATTATTTACTAAGGAAGCAAAACGTTACCCATAATAAAAGTTACGGCAATATTAACATTTTTCCAAGTCATGGTAGAAGTTTTATTTGCTTTTTTAAATTTATCAAGTGAATGACAAATGTCAAACTTGAAAAGTAAGGTGTTTTAACAGTTTTGAATAACATACAATAAGTGTTGTCATGTATGTAAAAAGTTTGCTAAAATTTTCCGTGGATTAAAGGCATTAAAGGCGTATTAACATACTAGTGGATTTTATTTAGAATTATTATTATTAACATTAACATTTATCTCTGTTAAATTTACTCGATAAGGAGTTTCTGAAGGACTGGAGGGGCCAGGTAGGTCTAGTACTCAGTTGACAACCAATATTCTTGATTAAAATAAATTTTGCCAAATATGACGTTTTTCAAAACCTTAATTTTTCACCTGCTCTCACACGGTTTTCACTCTCCTAATTGACCGGTTTTGACTGTGGTCGTGGATAAAACGTTGAATTAGATTCGGGAAATTAACCAGCCTTTAATTCTCTAGAAAAAAAGTAACTCTCGGTTGCGCCTCGAGTGTCCATTTTTAATAAATATAATAGTCACGGACAAAGTATAGTATTCTTCTTGCATATAACGGCTGAAATTTACTCGGGTGATTTACATCACTTGCCTACGGCTCGTACCATAACCTTGTCAACCTCGTCAATTACACCCATCATTATATACTCGTTGAATAATATACTATTTTCAACATATATCACAAAAACAATTGAGTATCATATTTCCAAGATGTAATCCTAATTTTTGATTTCTTAAAGGGAACACCCTGTATATTTTTACGCCATTAGAAAGACCGTCAACTGATATTTTCAAAAATATATTGTATGCATATACAGGGTGTTTATTAATCGAATGCCGATACTTAAGGGTGTGAATCCTTCGGTCATTTTAAGAAGAAAACTTAATATCAACATATGTCCTAAACCTCTTAATTTTTTAGCTACATTTACAGTTACTTTTTTGTTATAATTTTCTTATCATTCCAGATATTTTTATGATATTTTGTACACACCTATTAATCATTAAGGAGCATTGTTTGATGTAAAAAATGTTTTAAAATCTTTGCCAATGACGTCCGTACGAGGTTTGAACTAAACATTTTTGAAGAAAAAAATGATACGCCACTGCTTTTTCTAAAAACTAAAATTATTTTTAAAACCTCCATTTATTTTATAGCAAATTCGGTCCCTAGACTTACTATCGTACGCCGCACCATTTTCACGTAAAAAAATTTAAACCAAAAAAAGTTTTTTCCCCAAATTCATTGAGACTGCTTTTGATATTTTGTTGCCATTTTGTAGACACCCACCATGCGTAGAAATATTTTTTTTAGAACAAAAATTAATTTTCTGCTTTAACCAGTGACCTCCACGTAGGTATGGTATAATATTAAATGTTTGGATAGTAAAAAACGGTACGCCTCTGATTGTTTTAAATTTTATTTTAAAAATCGCGATTTATTTAGTAAAACGATAAATTCAAAATCTTAAACCTAAAACGAAACGACAAGACAAGAAAATACAAACAAAATAAGGTTTAGGACATATGTTGATATTAAGTTTTCTTCTTAAAATTACCGAAGGATTCACACCCTTAAGTATCGGCATTCAATTAATAAACACCCTGTATATAATTATCTTTTACAGTTTTCGACATATTACTAAAGTGGCTAAAAAAATCGGCATACGTCACTGAACTTGTTGACGGTCTTTTTAATATACAGGGTGATCCATAAAAGCAAAAGTTATCTAGGCGTACATCTCGGAAATTGATATTCAATTGTTTTTGTGATAAATGTTTTTAATAATATTTAAAAGTTCCTACAACTTTCATTCTAACACTTTTCTTCCTATTTCGAATAATAATGGAGAAAAGGGGGGAGGGGACAATTTTCGCAGGACACTGTGCATACATATGGTTTACGAATCTGGTCTCTAATTTTTTTTTCCTTTAATAAAACTGTTGTTCAATACTGACAGATCTTAACAAAATACTAGAAACCAGTTTAAATATAGTACACATCAATATTATCAACTTACTTATGTTTGTCATATTCATACGAACTTCTTTTTTTAGTCCAGCGTTGAATATCCATAGCATCCTTCTTGATCTTATGTATTTTTATGGCTGTTAGTAAAAACAAAATAATATTCAGTCCTATAATTACTGTTATTGGTCCATAAAAATATGCAAAAGTTGCTCGTACGCCATCTAAAACCATAAAAATAGAAATTGTATTCCAGTAATTTGTCTTTATTTAATTTTCCCACCTTCTAAGAAACATTTACTTCTTCCTACGCCTGGGTAGTATGGCGAATTTGGGTCACCAAACGTGTTAAATATTAAAACCAAAAATACGTGAATCAGAGGTAAACCCCAAGCATATATAAAATACATTATGAACCGTCTTTTCTCTGATTTCGCCTCTCTAGTAAAATTTGCTAAACCTCTGAAATAAAATTTATTCAACGGCATTTAAAAAAAAACTGACGTAATTAACTTACCCGAACGCAAACCATGTGTCGAAACACATAATGTTCATCCAAAAAAATGAAGCCATAAAGAAAAATATGATGGAATAGCCTGAAATTAATTCGCAGATATTAGTAAATGAGGCAAAATTGTAATTTAAGAAATCCAATGTCAACAAAGGTTCACAGAAATAACATAAAAACAGTTTCAGTTTCAACTTCATAAATAATGGGTCAACAGTTATAAAATTTTAAAGAAGCTAAACTTAAACTAAGTAGGGCGGCGTGATCAGCCCTGATTTAAATCCGCTGGATTTTTACTTTTGGGGCTGTATTAAATATTTTGTTTACAAAGACATTATTAAAAGTCAAGAACAACTGGGGGAAAAGATTCAAGAATCGGTTAATATTATCAAGTAACATAGAACTTTATTCAACGTCAGACAAAACTTTAAGAGGCTAAGAAAGTGCATTGAAGCCACTGGTGGTCACTTTGCGAATCTTTTATGATTAATAATTTGTTAAAATATGCATAATACAATTTTCAGTTGTTGTAGTGTTCGTCTTATTGTTAATTCAGTTTGGATATCTCCATAATTTTCTAATTTTATTTCCGACAAATCTCAAAAACTTAAATCGTCTGTTTCTCGAAAACGGTTGAGTTTATCGATTTGTATTTAGAATTGAAGGTAATTCAAAAGTTTCTTATTAAAAAATTCAAAAGTGTAAAATACAAAAAGTTAGACATATTTTTACATCGTCAGTATAACTAGCGCCTCCTAGTCGTGACTTCAAGACTGTTTGCATATTAGTAATTGCCACTTCAAAAAACACAAGACTACAAATTTTCAAAACAATCGGCCCATACGTTCTTAAAATATAGCAAAATATCGAGAACATTTTTTCAACATCCTGTAAAATGAAAAGGAACAACAATTGAATAAGGCATGCCCTTAAGCTATGTACCATTATTATTGACTCACCCTGTATAATAGTATATAGGTATATAAGATTAGAATAAAAAAAATTGATACGAGTGGAAGATTCCAAATGCGACAACTATCGAACTTTTATTGTAAATGAGTAACAAACTATATTTTCTCCACGACCAATAAGTATGAAACAAAAACGAATTAATTCTAAACGAAACAAGTTATTTAGTGAGACATGATGCCGTCATTTACACTTGACACTGACAATTTTGAAATCCATGGCAATCTAGTCTTTTAGTTCAATTACGGAATATTCATTCTGCACCTTGTTATAGAATGAAAATACCTGCAAAACGCATAAAGCCGCGTACTCACTTATTGTAACATCGCCGCGAACCTCGTCGCGTCACTTCACAGCAAACATGAGGGTTCGCATTGAGATTCGCAGTATTTCCATCATTTGTGGATATTTCTACGTCGCATCAAGTATATATACTATATGTGAATGACAGAGTATGTAGGTATTTGAGTTCTTTTGTGTTTCGTCTTATCATGGGGTAGGTATATCTTTTCATATTCTTTCAGTGTAGAACACACAGTTGTGTTTTATAACCTAACTATACTTGTGAATTTTTTTTTTTGGTTTGAAATGTACATAACAACTGTGACGTTACAAATCAAGGGTGTTAAAAACAAAAAAAAATGTAAAATTGTATATTTAAGAAGAAATTAAAAATGTTATAGAGAAAAATTGTTTTTATTGCCAATATAACCTCATATAAGAACTTTTTTACTGTTGTAAATATTTAGATGCCTGTGTTTGCTCAAACTTTTATTTAATTAAACATGACAGTTTCACAACAACAAAACTTCAAATCTTGTAGACAAAATTCTTCCATAATGTTGACCATGTTGGCAATTAATTTATTTAAATAAATGCCATGGTATAGGTGAAATATCTTATAAACATGCAATTCAACTTTTCAATAAAAAATATGCCGAACTTTACGTTTTATTAAATTGTGTTCGAGAATTAATGAGAAAGCTTAACAACACAGGAGGGAATATCAAGAAACTAAAATGGAATCATTCAATCTTAATAAAACCAAATATAAAAATTTTCATATACAACCTTCGAAGTTTATATCTTTATATCTGAGGTTATATTGGCATTAAAACAACTTTTCTCTACCAAATTTGTTTCTTAAAGATATCATCGTTATGAAAAGTAGATAAAATAAATCAGTCAGTAAATTATTCTGTATTATGCCTACGAAGTAACCTACCCATCAGGCTCCCAGTGTGTATTCTATATGTATAATAAATTGATAAAGTATGGTTTAGCTGGCGAATAGCAAGAAATATACTAAATTATTTATGCCTATATCCGATCCTTTTCCATATCTGAAAAAATTTCTAAACACAGTCAACATAAAAAAAATCCTCCTAAATCGTCCTCATATTTTCGTTAAGTACAAGGAAATGAGGCTGACCAACCTAAAATAAAATTTGACAGAGGGACTGGTAATCGAGTATCGGTATTGACTACGGAGAAAAGAGAGAGCAACCCGATGATAGGATTGTATAAATAAACTAATTAATAAGTTCTCAATATTCCAAACAAAGGAAATATATTACTATATTTATTTATACAATGATGATAGTAAAGATCGCGTGGACATTTACAAGAAAATCTGCACATAAGTAATTACGACCCGAAAGCTCTTAACGCATACTTTGCAATATCTCAAATTATCCGGCAAATACTTTCGAGAATTTTAAAATGAACGAAGTGAAATCAATAAAGTACAATTTTCTCTCTCTGGGATCAGTATGAGTTTTTTTAGAAAAAAGTCCGAAAAATTTCAGTAAAAATGACATGGAATATTATAAATATATTGTATTACTAATACTAATTTCTAATGTATGTAATATGTATCCTTTTTTGATACTTTTGATCCAATCAAACTAATCAGCAACTTAAAATGAATTGAAGACAGCCTTGTAAACTTTTTGTAAAGATCATTCTTCTAAATGTATGTTTTAAGCCGGCTTCAGAGAACAATGTAGTGTTACTGCCAACATCCCCACCAGCAGTGTATTTTTTATGAAATAAATATATTATAAAGTTGGTTTTATTTTTGCTAGTTATGTTATGTATCACTATTGCTCCATAGGACAGTTGAAGTTGGAGATTTTGAACTTCACCCGATTTCAACTGCGAAAAGAGTGCAATACGGTTAATTTCATTGAATCACGTGACTTCGTGTTGCTAGCAACTATGTCGTTCTCTGATGCCGGCTTTAATCTCTTTTCCAAATACAACTGATCGGATTATGCATATAATAACATCAGCTGTTCAAGACACAATAAATCATGACCTACTTTGACCCTGTTCGCGGTGCAGTGACGCATCGAGGTTTGCTATGAAATGACGTGACGGAGTTCGCAAGTGAGTACGCGGCTTAATAAATATTTCAGAATAAATATTTTGACTCAAGAGTGACAATTTTTATATTCTTTTATTGAAACATGATTTCGGAATTATTACATTCACTAATGGTCGTGGAGAAAAAATATTCTAAATATATGCACACTGAGTACATGTTAAACAAAATAATTATCTTAAACTGACAATGAAAAGCAATCAGAATAATATAACAATAAATATTACTACTTTCTAAGTTCAGTAATATGTTTTTTGTATGGCAGTTTTAAAACGCGTTGTACACTTTTACAGCATTATACTAAAAAAAACGTCGAAATATTGCAGAACAGTGCCTTGGCATGACAAATTCATTACAGTGGCGAGTATTTCTATGATGCACATTTTTACCACGAATATGATAACAGTAAGTACGGTTGTGTCTGAGTCAGTATTTTGTAGACTAATGTTGCTAAATGAAGAATAAATATCTCCTCTAATTTTAACCACTTAGATTAAACAAAAATGATGATACATGATCAAACTTTCGAGCACCATAACAGAATTTTAGATAAGCATTTTGTAATTTCTTGATACTGTTTTTGTCTTTAACTGTAAGTGCTGGCCAATATAAAATATTACAATATGATTAAATTGAGAGAATTAATGTGTCAGTAAGTTTGAGTTTGATTTCATCTGATAAGTAATTTTGCAATAACATTTCTGTAACAAATGTGCCTTATAGCTTAAACGAGAATCAACTCTTAGACTTTTTACTTATATTCGTAGTTTCAAGTCAACTCTATTTATAGAGTTCATTAGTAAATATTATTAATTGAAATTTTGATTAATTTAAAACTAAACCCTGACACTATGATACTTTAGAAATTTTATTAAGTCTAATATTTTTTTAATGAAGAGAAGGGTGTCTCAAAATTAGCATGCCAAAAATCAACTGCCATTAAAAATAAGAAAAAAAATATATAATCATAAGTCCGTATACGCCCCCTAACGGAGATATGGTCCCTTAAATCGGAACCTCAATATTTGATTTTTCCCAGATAAAGTAATCAAATTTGAAATTGAGAAACACAATTAGATTGCGAATCTAATGTTCTGAAAATAATTCCTCATAATTGGTCATATAACAATATTGCTAACATCTAATAAAAAAAATGTATATAGAAAAACAAAAGTGTATAGCAAAGAGTAGTGGCCCCAAAATACTTCCTTGGGACACACTTTTATTTACGTACATTTAGATATAATATATGTCATCTTATTGATCTGATAAGTGTTTTCCTAAGAAGTTGGAAAATTTCTGTGTTTAAAAGTCATGTTCACGAATGATTTAGTTCTTTGAAATAGTAATAAAAGAGATATAATGCAGCAATCTGTTTTTTTTTCAAAACAGTACATACATATAGCCTATGTCCTTTTACTGGATTTGTTTTCAGTTTCAGTAAATCTTCCGATAGCATTTCGTATACTTATCAAACTTTTGGAAAAACTACCTGTTTTTGACATTTCTGATTTATTATTGATAGTTATGTTATCCTTCGTAGTATACTTTATGCAATTCAATTGCAAAAAAAAATTGGAGGCGACGTCTGGACCATTCCATTGGCGTAAAACATTGAAAACATTAACAATCTGCTGGTTTTCACAGACCATCACTATCTGTTTTAGTTTCCTACAATTTGCGCGAAGAGTTTTAAAGTGAATCACCCTGTATACTACGTATTAACAATATTTCGCTAATTCCGGTTTATTATCCAAAGTACATAAATATGCTTGAACTCGTTCAAGAAACATTGTCCAGAATTTTAGTTTACAAAAAATATCAATTTTATCTGAACTTAATCCTGCGTCATTTCGTAAAAGACAATCTGATATACTAACGTTCTAGTAATCATTAACAATTTTGTTTTTCAGTATCCAGTTTTCCAACACAACTTTAATTCTTCTATTTGGCATTACAATGCGTAGAAACTTTTAAAAAGTACGGAATAGACATTTTTCATCGTAGTTTAAATAAATTTAGATCTCTCTTTTCAAACCTGTTTCCTAATTAAATTGTTATAGCGAATTAAATCAAGATAATGCACCTATATATCTATAATTTTACGTTTTCTATACAGGGTGTTCGGAAAATCCGCGTAGAGAATTTTGGGAGTGATACTATTCGAAGAAATAATGTATCAAATTCATCTAATATTTTCTCGAAAAGTCAATATTAATGGAGCTACGTAACCTTAAATTTATTTTATTTTAATTTGTTTTTGGCCATAACTCTTTTAATACTTCAACTTTTTTCAAATATGTCTAAAATTGTAGCACCCTAAACGTTACGTGCTAGGTGAAGAAATGATCATAACTTTTTTGTCTTTAATTTTATCAATACTTTGATGGAATTCCTTTAAAGAAAGAAAGTTTATCTAAAAATTTGATACCTACTCTTGTAAAGCAGTGGCGGCTGGTGAGATTTCAGGTATGCCATATCTCAAAAGCCAGACATGGGACCCAAACCACACTATAGGGTATATGTACTGTGACCATATAGAGAACTTTGGTAGAAGAAGAACGATTTTACCGTTTGCGAAAAAAAGTTGAAAAAAACGTGGGCCTCACCTAAAATTTTTAAAATGGCTTCTTTAAATTTCGAGAAACATTTTTTTCATACTACTACTACAACTAGATGCAATTTTACGGATAGGTCTCAAGGTTTCAAGTTTTATTAAATAACTATAATAATAACTATATTTGTAGATTGTAGAATTTATAGCATTTTGAAATTTTTATAATGTAAGTATCACAAATACAATAATAATTTTCAAACTGCTGTAACTTTAACAAAAATTAAAATTTTTTAATAAAATCTGAAAGCTATCGGTAGAATTATGTCTGGTTTATGAAAAAAAATGTTTCTTGAAATTTAAACAAGCCACTTTGAAAATCTTCGCTGAGGCCCACGTTTTTTTTTAACTTTTTTCGCAAACTGCAAAATCGTTCTCCTTCTACTGAAGTTCTCTATATAGCCACAGTGCATATATACATACAGGGTATCCCAACGAAAATTTGACCCCCCCTATAATTGGAAAACCGAATAATATTTCAAAATTCGCCGAGACCCGTCGATTTTTGTTCTTGGGGGGAGCTTTTTTGACAGTCAAGCCAACTCGATATGTTCATCCCCCTAATGCCTAGCAACCCCAACTTAAAAATTTCTAATGCAACTACCCCACTTGTGGCACATCATTTTAAAGCCCTTTTCATTGCGAATACAGTGACGTACCTTTTTTAGAAATCGGTTGAAATTTGACAGAATTATTGGTTACAAACGAAAAGATGACAAACCAACTTACGCGTAGTAATTTCTACACAAATGCCCATCACTAATAAGTTTTTCATCTACTACACATGACCGCATTACCTAATTGTTATTGATGTGTCTATCAGTTTACAAAAAAGTCAGAAATGAACCGTATGCGAGAAAATAGACATTTAATTTTTTTAACACACTGATGAATCTCATTTCTTTTACAATATAGCAAAGTATACTTTGAAAACAATTGAATGATAGCTGTGATACTGCATTGACGATAATTTCAAATTTCATATGCTTCGTTTGTACTAGATAAAAGCAGAAATGCAACCTTTTATGAGAAAATAGACATCATAAATAATTTTAAAAGTAAGACACGTTCTGCTCTATCTTTTAAACTACGTATTTCTATTAAGATTAATTTTCTTAAATTCTGTTATTTTTTCCTCGGAAATCTGTGTTATCTCTGTGTTGTTAACATATGTTAATTTGTCATTTTTATTTAAACGGTTCTGTCGCAGTAGACGTCAATTACTATAGTCGACTTCCAAAATTGTAGAGATTGACTAATGTTATAAACCTGCTCACATTTTATAGCAGTCAACACAAAGAAATATACATGCAGCCCGTATAATTTTTCCTACAAAATCGTATGCCGCTTATCTCTGAAAGCATACCCGATTACACAGCTTTTGCTACGCACGCGCTGCAGTTAGTACGCATGCGCTCCTGCTTTTCATTGGCTGCGACGAATTGTCGGATCCAACTGTTTCAGTTCCAGCGCTATCATGAGCGGGTATATCGTTCGGGCGGGCAAAATTTTGAGTATATCTTTTCGTTAATTTACTTATGAATGTAATTAATTTTATTAGTGTGATCGAAGTGAGGAATATCGGATGATGACATGTATGAAGAGTTTAGAGCGCGAGGTCAAAATATGAGTATAAGTGATGTTGAAATAAGTATTTCAGTAACAAAATTGTACGTGAATAGCATATGTGTGCAAATAAAAAAGTGGTAAAGAAGTACAACTGTGAAACGGAAAGTGACGGAAACTCATATTTTTAAAATGAGTTAAAAAAAATCGATTGCTACATCATACAAGATGAAACTTAGTTCGTATACTGATAGAAAGGACGAAATAGTGATATGACGAAGAAACTATTTAAAATAAATATTAAAAAATAAGAATCTGGATCGAAGAATATATTAAATTTTGACGAAACATGGACGTATGAAGGTCATACGAAAAGTGACCATTATATTGACAGTGTGTATGTATTCTAAAGCCTTTTGTCCTTCTGAATGCGGAATTCGCAAATATTTACGCGATTTATTTAATGGTGGATAAAATCTCTATTTGCAACAAATTTTGTCAACTCCCGATAACATTTTCCATCATTTTCATCATGAAACTGCCATAGTAGATTATCAGAAGCTCAAAACAAATTTATTAACACCACATAGCAATGAAAGAGGCAATAATATCTGTAGTGTTTGACAGTTTTGCAAATTGTAATTGTCAAAAGTTGAGATTTTTCCGGCATAAATAATTAAAACAGAAGTTGCAAAATTCGTACAAAAATCCGTGAATTTCGCGTCCAGGAGGACAAGGCTTAAGTGTGATATCCGCGGAGTGCGCATCAGGTAGGTATAAGTGGGTGGTGGTGGGCAATCGCCATCCAAAAGGATGGCATTCTAATTTGTAGAGAGGATGACACAGGTGGTACATTTAAAGTAAATTGTTAATGTGCTAGGTTTAGTCGACGTTAACTTATTTTTGATAATTTTGTGTGCTTAACTCTTCTCAAGTAGCACGCTTAGGTAATCATACCACCCGTATCTTCCGTACTCATCTCTGTGTTGTGAATTAGTCACTCTCTATTATTTTCGATCTTGGGTAATTGATAATACAAGATAAAAATTTTAAATTTTGAAATATTCTTATTTCTATTATCTAACGCCTCGAAATTGGTAAAAAAATGTTATATCACTGTTTCTACTCTAAATATAATTGATGTTATGTAATGCAATTATTTTTGTCATTTTTTGTATATTTTTTTATATCTGATCGCATTCAAATTTAGTACGCCTATGAAATGTTGCTCCCCGCACTCTTCGCCCGTCGCGCTAGTCCACAAGCTAGCGATTAGTCACTCTCTACAATTTCGACCCCTAACTATAGTTCCAAGCGTATGCATGTTGAGTTTGATAAGTGTATAATGAAATGTAGCGATTTGATAAAGAAAATCAACAGGTTATTAGACAAGAAATTCAAAATCTAATACCAGATAACACTAGAAAATCAAAAGCAAGTGTATGGAAACAATTGGTTGAATTTTGCAGGTATATCCACCATATTTCGTTAAATAAAAAAATACCAACTTTAGTTACATAAAATGCTAAAAATCAGGTGGGTAGTAGTTCAATCTATCGTTCTTTGGCAATTTTAGGACACTAAAGGTGGTAGAAATATATTTTTTACGAGCAACACGACGCAATTTCGAAGAAATTCACATGTAGGTATATCCACCATATTTCGTATTTAGATAAGATGCCAATGTGTAGACATATGAAGGGTACAGGGGAAAAACGGGTCAAGTCAATTTTCAAGGAAATTGGGATAGTGGCACCATCTAATAGAATGTAGACCGAATTTTAATGTGAATGTTTATTACTGGACAAAAACAGATTAAGTCGTGAGTTATTCACTATAAAATATTACCCATACAAGGGAAAAACGTGCCAGGTCCGTGCGGTTCAATAAATACGTGTTCATGCCATATGAGCCAGTCAGTATTTTTTCTTGTTTTTTCATGTTTACAGTGAAGTTATGATTTGAGGCCAGTATTTATTGTAGTCTTACTTTTTTTTATCTAGCTTGCAATGGAAAGTGATTTAAGTGAGTGTGAAAGTGCTTTTAAAAGATCGGCTACAAAGAAAAGGGTGAAACATGGAAGGCTCAGGGATATCAACAAAAAATTAAAGGTACAAAGTCATGA
The DNA here is from genome assembly GCA_037114965.1 of Monochamus alternatus. Classification (NCBI taxonomy): domain Eukaryota; kingdom Metazoa; phylum Arthropoda; class Insecta; order Coleoptera; family Cerambycidae; genus Monochamus; species Monochamus alternatus. The sequence continues at coordinate 112,058,676 of CM073426.1, read as the reverse complement.
AAATAGTAATGAAAGTCACTGTAAACGCTTGCGGTGCTTTGAAAAAATTCCGGTGGAAGTAAAACATACATTATACGTAATTTTAATCTTCTTAGTTCAATGGACGAAACGGCTCAAGACTACTTGTCAACACTGATTCACACTTTAATAGGATTCATCCCTTTAGAAGCAAACTACCTCTTTGATATGGAAGAAGTATGGAGCATATATTCAAGTAATGCTTAGGGTAATATTTTCTTTCCTAATGGCTCATTACCGTTTTCTTATTTTAGGTACATACTTTTCATTTTAACAGAAAAACTAATTTACATACTTCACAATCTGAGGATGAAATACTTCTATTCACCTATTCAATCCATTTTTAAGCGTTCCCGTGTGGTCTTTCCAGTTTATTAGATTATAAGAGAAGCTAAGCTAATTTTTTCACTCATTACGATTTATAGAATGATTTAAGTTCATAACTATGTTAAATTTATAGTTTTTTTTATTGGCTATGTAATGAATTTAAATAAAATAAACATATCTCCAAAATAATTTTTGATAAACAGGGGAAAAACGAGCCAAGTCAGCACAAGTTGCCATGTTTTAATTTCTTTTTTCAAAAACTAATATTTTAACATATTATATTCTAACATGTCAGTTATATTTTTGCATATCCAATAAGATTCTTTTAATATGTCGTTTTTTCCTAAATCCTCTTTTTACTTCTTGTTATGCAGCTTGAAAACTAAAATTGGCATAGCTCGTTCTGCCCCTGGACCCTTCATGTCAAAAAATTTCCACTTAATTATCGCCTCGCCACGAAAAAATTTCCGGAAATTTTTCTGGTTGTCATGGTAACAAGTCAAAATAAAGGCATCTTATTGTTTTTAAAGCAGAGTTGTGAAATTTTCGTTATGATAATAGTTACAGTTATTATTTAGATGATACCCATAAGCAACGCATTAAATGTGCATTGGGTTTAATTACTTTTCATTTCGTCACATTTTACGTTATTTTCCACGATACATTTTCACTTTGAAAGTAACAAGCAGTTGATTTTGCACTTACCTATAGTTTGGCATGAAAATGGCTCGATACGACCTGGATATAGTTGAACTATTACCAGAAATATGTAGGCCAGAAGTAAACTTAAGGCGTAACACATTATCACTTTTCTGTGGTTGCTTGGATTTGGAACCATGGCGAAAACCAAGAATGTGAGGACCAGAAACGGCATCGATATTATCATACCTAAAATATTACAATATGTCAGGAATAAGAAAAACATTTATATGGTGTCCGGAAAGTAATGGGACCCAACTTGAACATAACTTCCTGTGATCAAATAAAACCGATTTAGACAAACTTAGCTTAGTTCAAAAGTGCCTCGGTTAGAAGTTACAGGGCTTCAAAGAAAAAAAATTGTTTCTTGTTATGGGCATAATTAATAAACGAAACGGCCAATCATGTTCAAATTTTGTACAGTTATGTTTTAGATAAGTACAAGCATTGTGAAGTAGTACATAGTGCCGCATCGTAGAGGGCGCTCTTGGCAGTTTTTTTGCCATTAATTTTTATCATATATTTTTTGTTGGTCCTATTCTGATACACTTGACTGAAAATTATGATGGAGAAATTAATTTTGCATAGAAAAGCTATACTTGTTCCATGTTGATAAAATGCACCGTTTTCGATAAAAAGGCATTTGAAAAGTTCCGCACATTAAAATTTTCTACTTCGATCAAGTTACCACTTGTCAAACTGACGTTGATACGCTTAAATTCGATAAAATTTGATCAAAAACCTGGCAGATTAATATTAATTATTGTACTGAATTAGTAATTGTCGTTGTGTAGTTGTGTAAAGTGTAAATGTAATGTGTAAATGTCAAATTATTAGTATTATTTTGTCAAATTTTGAAAACATACCTCGACATAATCAGTTTTCCAACACAGAAACGGCAGATATGATTACTGTTTAATGTCAAAATTAATTTAATTGAGGAGCTGCAGAAAGAAGGTACAGTTACATGGATAGCTTTTCCACGCAAAATTAATTTCTTCATCATGATTTTCCGTCAAGCGTATCAGAATAGGACTAACAAAAAAGATACGATAAAAATTAGTTACAAAAAAACTGCTAAGAGCGCCCTTTACGATATGCAGCACTACTGACTCCTTCGCAATGCTTGTACTTATTTAAACCATAACTGTACCAAATTTCAACATGATTGAACGTTTCGTTTCTTAATTATGCTCATAACAAGAAAACAATTGTTTTGCCTTCACTTTTGGACTAAGTTAAGTTTGTCTAAATCGGTTTTATTTGATCACAGGAAGCTATGTTCAAGCTGGGTCCCGTTACATTACACATAAGGATAGTAACAGGATTGAAAATAAAGAATACTTAAAAAATAATATCTGTTGTATGCTGTATAAAAGATTTGCCAACGCTGCAAATGCGGTACGGCAGCGGCAACCATGCGGTATTTTAAACCATTGCGGTATACAGGGTGATTCACAACTTATCTAAAAAAATTGGAAAATAGATGCATTATGACAAATGGAGTAGATATCGTAAAATAATATTTACAAAATCCTTATAGTTTCCGAGTAAAAAATTATGGAATTTGTAGTATTTTCAACTTTTACGTCGTAGGCTACTGTAGTCTAAATAGCCAGGCGATTTCCCGGTAAACATGTGCCAAATGCAGCTACTTTTACCGCGGTGTCTAATGAGTCTAGTGTAGTGCAAAGCGAGCGTGACACGGAAAATTTGAAACCGAATCGTGGAAGAGATGGAGGTCCAGGACGTCCACAGCGTATTGCAGTAGTGTAGCATATCATACACAAGGCTCAATTATATCCATAACATGTACAGCGTGTTCAAGCATTAAACCAGTAACGGACGGTGAACTATAATATATATCTGATATATTACAAAAATATCGGTTGTGATTAAAATGCATAGAACGCTACGCATTGACGTTATACTATATATTTATATATATGCGGTTTACTTGTCCGTAGGAATATATCTCATTGCAAATATATATATTATCGCCATCCGTTACCGTCTTTAATACCAAGGGACTCGACCAGGAGGACCAGTACCATGTAAGACACGATCTCCTGACTTTAATCATTTGGACTTCTTTTGTGGGGACATTTAAAAAATGAAGTGTATCGCACCGAAGTAGATACTATTGATGATTTACGCGTATCATAGCTGCTGCCAATAACTTACGAGTTCAAAACGAACAAGAAGCAGAACCATTTGTGTTAGTTTGTAGAACTGGGTAAAACCGGCCCAAAATTTTGTTGTAATTATTTAATTAAGTAAAACCACAAATTAATTCTATTAATAATTAATAATAATACCGGCAAAAGCAGTTGAATTAGCTGTAGGTATAAAATAAGTGTTATAAATGTTATTTATTTCATTCCTTGGGAATTTTTTTCAATTTTTGTCCGGTCGCCGATTGGATGCTTTGCCTTGTCAAGTTTTACAGTGGACCAGTTTCCAGTGCCGTGCAGAAGTGTATTTTTTAAATCATTTTCGAGTTGTACTTTTTGATTTTGTTTACAAAATTGTATTTGTAAGTCTCCTGTACATTAAAAAAAATTGTTTTAGATAACTTCTGAATCACACTGTATTTTTTTGATGCTGACTTGCCGGACCGTGTCATTATACAGTTGCCATAGCTTTATTTACAAAGAAACTTATCCACTTAATTTTAAAAAATCCAATTTCATGGAACCTTAATACAGGGTGTTTCGTAAGTCATGAGTCATATACCATCTATATTATAGTAATAGTTTAAACCAAAATATTAAGAATACACGTATAATATATATGAGCCAGAGTTAATGTTAATAAAATCTGAGATACAGGGTGTTCAAAAAATATTTTGCGAAAATTTATAATAACTTTTACAGTTATTGTCGTATCGATTTCAAATTTGGCGCCAATGATATTTTGGCAATGCCAAATTTAAATATTATATCACTTTGAGCTATTTTATTAAGGCGGCACATAATGGATGTGTGATGAAAAAACTTGTTCGAATCATAGACCATTGCTGATTGTTTGGTATGTACCGTAGACTTTTTTTTTGGCTGTTACTACAGACAAGACTCTTATTGTTACAGAGAGATACACGTCTAAGTAATAGTACACACGGCGAAATAAAAAAGTTTGAGAACCGCTGTACTAGAGCATACTTTCTGGAAACCCCTATTTTTAACCATTTTTGAGATGTTTGCACACATTTTTTTTAAATATAATAAATTGGACTTTTTAGTGAAAATCTTCTGTTGTGGAAATGTTTGCAAACTACTTATTATCATATAATTTTGATTAATTAAGCTACAAAAGCAAAGTACATGTTTTCTTATTTGAACATGACTACAGTATCACTTTGTGTCAAGTTATTGTAGTTTTGCAATTAATTTTGTACAATTAAGCCTCGCAGGAACTTTTTTCCATTCTCGAAAAGATTGATATGGTTCGTGTTTATTCACACGTTAACTTTTAATGAACGTCACACCGATCATTGGTATGAACTTCTACTTTTACAAAGTATGACTGTTTTTCCTGAAAAAGTATTTACAATTTTAAAGAATTTGTGGTCTAGTACCTATCTAAATAAACAAGTTGCCTAAAGCAAGTTTCTGAGATACATTGTTTGGCGACCCTATGAGAATTCAGTGACATAATATTTAAATTTTGACATTCCCTGAAATCCGTCGACAGTTAATTTCAAAGTGGTACGTCAGCAAGTGTAAAAGTTATTAGAAGTTTTTGTAAAAAATCTATTTTACTTCAACACCTTGTTCTTACCTCTGTTGATATTAGCCCCACGCATAAGCGTATTCTTAATATTTTGAAACTATTACCACAGTCTATTATACAGTCCGGCGTCTTCACGTCGGCTCCTTTGATGTCGAGGTCCCAGATTTCCTTTTTTTAGACGACCAAAAGACGACTGCACATTTAGCCGCGCACATTCGCTCGCTCAAGGGGCACGGTGATTTGTCAAGAAATAGAATTCCTCCCACTTCGTCGTGTACATATGAACTTCATTGGTGTTCATTGCGCATTTAGCCGCGATTTAGCCACACCATCTGGAACCTTCACTCGACGAGCTGTATAATAAACTGTGCTATTATCACAGTCGTCGTTTGGTCGTCTAAAAAAACGAAATCTGGGACCTCGACATCAAAGGAGCCGACGTGAAGACGCCGGACTATATAGTAGACTGTGCTATTACTAGGTGATCTGTGCCCCATTACAATTGGACCACTCTGGATGAAAACAATAAATTGTAAACACGATAACGTATGGGACGATAGGTCTATAAATAAATGAAGCTGATAAGTATAATAAAGTATTTTAAGATTTACCTAATTTAGGTTTGTTTTACTAATCGTTTACTGAAAATGGTCCAGCCAATTAAACAGTTTTTACTCTGTTAGACACTTGATACTTAATAGTTTATTCAAAGAATTAACATTCTGATATTCTTCTTTAATATTTAGACAATTTAATAATATCTGAAGTCGACAAAAGTTATCGTTCTATGAAAAAAGGTTCATATAAACATGTACAAAACTTTTTTTCTCAGCTTTCTTTGTAAGGATCAAAATATTTTCTTGAAAAATAAGCAAAAATTGTACATCGGAATATCTTAAAACTTATATATCTACATATCTACTTCAGTACGAGCATAAAAAGATGCGAAGTAGATAGATATAAGAAGAAAGAAACAATTGAGGAATTGAATTGCAGTAACATTTTTTTTTCTGTTGAAGTTAATGTTTACATTTCCCTGATTTGTATTTATTCGTTCCTGTTTCGTATAAAATTACCTATATCGTCTCTTCTAAATAAAATTATTTAGCGCTAACTTCAGATTTCATATGGGATAAAGATACTTTATACTGTATCAATTATTTTTAATTTTTTTCTGTTAAGTGCTATTACTATTATTGTTGGTTGTATTCTATCATGATTTGTAACCTCTACAATCTACTTCTTATCAAATAAGTTTACAATTTGTTACTGTTGTTCAAATTGGTATTTCAGGTATTTCATATGCTAAATATAACACTATTCTTATCTTTACTACAAAAAAAAGTTGAAAAAAGTAATTTGACGCTATATTTATACGTTTTATCTTTAGAATTAGTATGTATTCATTCTTCAACAACTTTAGAGTACTGCTATAAAAACTCGATTCACTCTGTAGAATTTAGTTTATTAAATATAATTAAATTAGATACTCTATTAGTATGTACATTTTTAAAATATACATAATATGACGATTTTTTGCTAGTATTAGCAAGTAGTTCTGTGTGGGAATCTTTATTGATATAACAACAAATAATTACATTGGAAAATATAGATAACAAAATAATACAATGAGGGTCATTTAGATAATTATACTTCTATGGAAAATTATTTAAATGTAGGCTGAGGTTCCAATATTATGAACACCTAGAGGTATTATTCCACTAAATTCAATATAGTTTCTTAATATTCCAGTGCGTCATTTATCGGAGAAATGATATAATTTTCCGAGGGAATGTTGCGTGTGTCCAGTTGGGAAAATTTTTATTGTAAGAAATCCCTCAATAATCTACCTAGTATTTGATAATTTTTATCTAACCCCTTGACCCAAAAGGTTCATTCAAATGGTTATTAACTTAAAAGAATTGTTTTGTAACGCGAAAGTAGATAGATGTTTCCAGTAACAAAAGATTTAATAAATCCGTATTCATTATTATTAATAAATGTTATCGATTAATATTTTAGGTAAGTATATTGTATTTGTTTTTTTTTTAAACTATTAATTTTCAAGAAGAACTTGAAGTGATACTAGTAATATTTCTGAATGCATATTATTATTACAGATTATTTATTTATTTTCGAAATGAAAACTAGGAAAAAAAAGTTGAGTGTTAGATATTACCTATAGAGTTGACTATTCTTGACACATATACGCCAGGTTTTATGTTTGTGTAACACAAAAAAATCGTCAGACCATCCTGTTCGTCAACGCAATATCTGTTGCTATCATAGATTTTGTATCGGGAAGCAGGATAATACAAACTTCCATTCTCCTGTATGTACGTCCTTTCCATTATGTCACTGTTGTTCATTTTGAAATACTGCCAATCGTCATTTCCACAGTCCAGCATACCAATCATGAAATTGTCTGCTATGGTCAAATTATGAACATTTTCGCGTCGATTGTATATGGGCACGGTAAAAGAATCGGATTCGTTCTTTATACAAATGCTCTCGAACACGTTTTCGAACGCATCTTCGTAGTGTTGTAAATAAAAACCTTTTTGGCAACATTTCCTGATGCACGGTTGTGTTTTTTCACAGCCACAGTTTTGCGTAGCGTTTTTCGTGTAACTTTCATAGTTGGATGAATTACTACACAGATCTATTACACCTTCGGCAGCACTAACATCACTCGCGATATTTAAAACCGCTAAACTTAACGCTAACAGTACTTTCATATTTACAGCTCTATTGTAACCATGATGCTGGTATTAAATAATAAGGTATTCATATAAGTGGATCCGAATATTACAAACTGGTCTTCGGCTGCTGCACGGAAAGGTCAGACGAAAAAAGAATACGGGTTTTTCAAGAATTGTTTACGGTTGTTTATGAATCGGATGGATAGTTTTACTACTGGTTGTATTTATTTACCCTTTGACGTCTTTCACCGGGAAACGCGACGCAACTTATAGCAGCGAATCTTCAGATCGACTGAATCATAAATGTGATACATATCTGCAGCTCTATGAAACACGAACAATGAATTTCTGGATTATTGCGAAAAAATAAACTTTTAAGGATTGGGAAACCACATATACATGCATTTAGAATTTAGATAAATAATCAGCGTATCGAACGAGCGTTAGCGAGGGATGACGAAGTTGGAACGATAATAATGACTAAGTCGGGTACAGGCTTAGCTACAGCTGCATATTTGTAGTCTACTTGCGCATGTCATCAGCATATACCTACTTGATAAAATATAAGGAATCTGCATAATTATCTTTATACTTGCAGATGCGATATAACAATTTTTATAATGAATTTGTTTGTGGAGCAGTTCCAAGTTCAACCTTCTTCAATACTTTTATAAGCATCTTTCCACAATTGTTAGTGTTCTCTTTCCTTTTCTGAAAAAACATTTAAAATATTTTGAATAACCTTATTATGATTACATTACATATTTCCAGTATATTTTAAAAATAATATACAGGGTGTTGAATTTTACTTTTATTCACTTATTTTTTTTCGAAAAAAATCGCCATAAAAAAATGCGATTCGACATCGCAAATCATCGCTTATTAATTCCAGTAGCGGAGATAAAGGGGCATCTATGAATTTTTTTGTAAAAAAATATAGCCCAACTGAAATTTTGCAGTTTTCGAATATGAAAACAATATTCAATTCTACACAAAAAATGCCTTTTTGTCCGAACTTGATAGGAAGTGGAGTTTTCAAGAATACTCGAAAATAATGTTTAAGTAGATGTGAAATCATAATTTTTAAACATTGTGTGTTATAACTAAATTAAATAGTTCAAACATTCAGTCAAAATTATTTTTATTTAAATAAATCAAAATAAATAGAAAAATAAAAACGAGAATTATATTAATCATTGTAAATGTTCGAAATGAAAACCATTTGTTCGAATCATAATAAACGACAGTTTTCCATAGATGTCTAGATCTAGTTATCGTTCTAAACAAAATTACGCTTGAAATGTCATTCTGATATTGACATGTAAGTACCTACTCTTATTACAGTTTCTAATTATGTTTAGTGTGTGTGTAAACTATAAAAAAAATAAAAAGTTATTGTAACAGATTGAAAATGTTGTTTAACGATACATAACTGTCACGTCATCGACGCTTGATAGAACTTAGAACAATTACTTTTATTTCTCTAAATACTTGAACTCCTGTGGTCCTGCTATAATATAGTCGCGGCAAGAATTCAGACGACTTATGTCACAACTGACGCAATTGTTGTTATTGTCAACATAATTTTCGATATTTGGTCGTGTTAAAACATTTTTTGCAATTTAGTGCAATATCTATATTTAAATGCGAGACAGACACCAGTAAAACTTCTTAAATAATTATTTATTGATAAATCAGCTAATCCAAAGTCAGGGTTATTTGAATTTCTCTACTTATTATTTTAAATTATTATTATTTAAAAGTTTTTTACTATTTGACGAATTTTCTGAACTGTCAAATTGATTAATTTCCGATTTCTGTTTTACATGTATCGTCCATGCACTGCTGTTGTAATATATTTTATTTACATTTATTCATCAATGTTGCAATTTGAAAAAATTATGATTTTATTATGAAAAAATGCGCGTCTAATTTTTAAATCGGAGTATCCACTTTTAACCAAAACTGTATCACTATGCCTATTATCAGTAAACAAAACATATGACCATTAAACAAATATATTTTTAATTCCACGCTATCGATAAGCTATATTTATTGTACTACGAGCAAAGCGCGATTTGGTTGATAGCGAGAGCCTATGTTAACTACCATTTTACTTAAGTAGTAATTATACAAAGGAAAGGAATACAATATAGCAATAATACTAGTTATGTACTTTAGTTTTATTTATTCTTAATGCAATGTTATTATTTACTTTATTCAACATCAAAATCATTTAATATTAGGCGGTGTAGACAAGCTACATCTAGCGGCCATTCACTACTCTATCCCGGACTGACAAGTCACAGACACGAATCGTCCTACATCGCAGTAGAAGCCTACTAGCGACCTCTTTCGTTTTATGTTCCCAAGTAAGGGCATTCTTGTTGTTGTCTTGCAAACTGTTATGGCATTATTTTCTCTTATTTAAAAATTATTCTTACATATAATCACTTTATTTTTTATTATGTACTTTACCATTTTCGTCAAGTAAGGACGAAAGGACACAGAGACTGAAGGAAGGACTGTCCTTCCTAAGTAAGGACAGATGGCAACCTTACTGCGGGCTAATGCTCCAAATAGCATTGAATTACACCTAAGAAAACCTATAACACTCGTCAGCAGCCTATCAGACATATACCGGTTTCGAGCTTATTAGCTCTCATCAATATGCCATAGGTGTGGTATCTGACGAATAACCTGTTTAAGTCTGTCCTGAGAGAAGGGACCATGAGTATGAGGTGTAGACAAGCTGCATCTAACGGCCATTCGCTATTACATGACGGACTGACCAGTCACAGACAAAACCATTGAAAGCTAGTGATCTGTATCGCGATTCTGTCGATTTTGACAGACACACGAATTGCCAGGATTAGTTGCCGGTTGCCTTAGCTATGGCATACTGATCGAAACCGGTATATGTCACATGGCGCTGCTGTTTTGGCTGTTTGCTGTAACTATAATGCTGGTCGAGGCATTGCCCCTCAGAGTAGTTGTTTCTTGAAATTCCTAAGTAATTAAAATTTTGATTATAACCACTCAAGATTTTAAAATATTGAAAACAAATGAGAAATTAGGAACCGACTGTACAACTTCACAGATTCTATTATTCTGTCACTGTCGTACTCTGGCAGAAATGGTCTTTTTCTCATATTTGCCTTACTGCGTATTTTTCAGTATATCTCTCTCTTACCTATACAAGGTGATTTTAAATGAAGTAGCAAAAATGAGACCTAAGATTTCTTAGGTAAAAATAAATCGATTTAACCTAACATATCTATATCCTAAGCCGCATAATAAAAAAGATACAGGGTGTCAAAGATAAAATTTTATTTTCGATATTTGTAAATAACTTCTTAAGAAATCCAAATATTTATATAAAATTTGTAAATCAGAGTTTTTTTATGGCGAAAAATTCAAATTTCTTTCTAATTTTGACGTTACTAGTAGAGGGCGCCACTTATGGCATATCATGTTTCTTTTAAATGGCATAACTTTTTTGCTGCTTAGTGTATTCATGTGACTATTAAAAGAATCGATTCTCCTACCTGATATATCTGAAAATGGTATACCTTGGTGAAGTCGTTAGGAGTAACAGTTTTCAAAATAATCCTATTTGAATTATTCAGTGCACCGATAGAAAACTGTTATCGTTTCAGGTAAAGTGCATTTTCTACTAAAAATACAGCAAAATGTTACTTGGAAAAGTTGTTCATAACGGTAAATGATGAAGACGTTCAAAATTTCAAAAAGATCTGCCTGCTTTGATAAAATCTTTGTGCTTTGTTGAAAATTGGTTTCATCAAACTTCGCCGATCTTCTTGAAATTTTGCACTTCCATAATTTGCCATTCTGAATAACTTTTTCAAGTAACATTTTGTTGCATTTTCAGCAGAAAGGGTACTTTACCTGAAACCAAAACAGTTTTTACTCGGTGAGCATGAGCATTTCAATTAGGATTATTTCAAAAATAGTTACTCCTACCGACTTCAACAAGGTATACCTTTTTCAAATAAAACATGTAGGAGAATCGATTGTTTTGACAGTCAGATGGATACACTAAGCTGGAAAAAAGTTCTGCCATTTCAATTCTGCAATTTCTCGCTCGCAAAAACTCCCGATTTACAAATTTTATATAAATATTTGGATTTCTTAAGAAGTTATTTACAAATATCGAAAATAAAATTTTATCTTTGACACCCTATATCTTTTTTATTATGCGACTTAGGATATAGGTATGTTAGGTTGTATTTTCATCTAAGGAATCTGTGGTTTCATTTTTGATACTTCATTTAAAACCACCCTGTATATTATCATAGACTACATCTAGTCTATGATATTATGTTTATATGAAATACGGCATGCTCCAACAGAGTCCTTATTTATCTATTATTCTTGTGGACGTGTCGAAGATTGCCTACAAACATTAATGCAGATTATGATACTCAGAGACAAATTCAAAATTATTTTTTTAATAATGTTACTGGATGCAATAAATAGTTTAAATGATTAAAGTAAATTGTTAATCATTTTTATTTATTACTTCTAAATTTATTGTTCCTGATCTGCATCGGCTTACTAGGTGCCACTGATATTATAGACTTGTTATAGGAACAGGTTTTTAGTTATGCACCTATTTGAAAAATAAAGACAACATTCGTACATTTATGTGTAAAACACATTTTGAGGAAATACATATTCAGGGTCATGTGAATTTTATGCCCGACGCTTTAGAAGTACGAGAAATCTGAGAATGTTAGACGATTAAGTATGTGATATTCAAAGTCGACCTTCAGCTTTCTTGAATAATTATTATAATGATTTCAAGTTGTCTACGATACTTATCGTCATGGGACAGATCCCGTCTGGTAAGTTCAAGTTCCAAAGTGTTGAATATTACCTCACATAGTTTTTACCAGCTCTGAAATAAATGTATTATTTTTTCTATTAGTAATTAAATTGTTTGACGAATTTTCGGCATTATTTAATTTTACTCATGCTTGCTATACATTTTTGGACTAGTTATCTGAAATCTAATCAAAATTCATATTCGTATGTTTCTCATGAATGTAGATATTTTTAAAAATCTATGGAGAAGGTGGATGGAGCATTTATAACTACAAAACTAAAAAATCGCATATTTAATCATAATTTCTCAATTATATCCATGCAATTTTTGTTTTAAAACGGGATATCTTTTCCGTGACTAGTGTCCGCAAAGTTTTTATTCTAATAATAAAAATTTCAAAATTATAAACATTAATAATGGATGTAATAACAATTAATTATTAATTACAAATTCCAGATACAATTTTTGTGTGAAGAGATGTGGCTTCGGAAACGTTCATAAAAATGAATAAATATAAAAATATAAATTATAGTCTGGAATTATATGTAACAAATACAATTTTATCTTTGAATCGTAAATTACTGAATTGCTGCATAGGAATTTCACTTCCAATGCAAATTTACTATTTTGAAGCAGTAAATTAACAGAATTTCTCCAAAATAAATTAGTTGTAATTCTTCCCTACCAATATTTTAATTTTGTTATTTATTAAGTTGTGATCAAGTGAAATATTAATACAATTTCTAATCTACCATTTCTTATAAAAAACAAAACGACTACTTATTTATAAAATACAGTTGCATGTTTTAAAATATAAATATTATTTACTCTGGTATACTCGCGTCAAGAATTCAGACGACTTACGTCATACGAACAAATGAATAAATCATTATATTTTTATCAAAATATTTAAGAAACTGCAACTGAGAGTAATAAAACTATATACTACACTAAATGTTTGCATTATATATTGCACTAAATTGCAAAAAATTGTTGTTTTTAACGCGACCAAATATCGAAAATTACGTTGACAATAATGACAATTGCCTAATGTCAACTATGACGTAAGACGTCTGAATTCTTGACGCGAGTATATCTACTATTAGATTCAGAAATCAGACGCTGAGAAATCTTATTGTAATATGTTTTAATTTAACAATATCGCTATAATTTTTGTTCACTTTGGTAACCTACCGATCCGGAGCTGGCCCTAAGTGCGCGAACACCAGCCATGCTAACGTTGTCTTGATCATGCCCGAAGAAATTCTTGGAGGTCATTGCTTTCACCAATGAGGGTGCTGAAGAATGGTCTGGCGTCTGTCATCAATGACTACAAATTAATTGAAATTCTTAGCATCTTTGATATATTGTATGCAAATATGTGTTATATTTAATATAATAGGTTTGTTTTTGCAGCAGTTGGAAATGGTTTAAAACTGTCAGAAATATTCGATCAGCTAAGTTGAGAACGCGTTTCCGCTGAATTTAACGCACTAAATAGTTGGACCGACATTTCTGATAGTTTCAAACCGTTTCTAACTACTGCAAAAACAAACCTATTAATTCATATACTCGCCTCAAGAATTCAGACGTCTTACGTCACGGCTGACGTTACACATTTGTTTTTACTGTCAACGCAATTTTCGACATTTGGTCGTGTTAAAAACAATCATTTTTTGCAATTTAGTGCAATATATAATGCAAACTTTTAGTGTAGTCTATAGTTTTATTAATATCAGTTGCAGTTTCTTATATATTTTGATGAAAATATAATGAATTATTCTTTTGTTCGTATGACGTAAGTCGTCTGAATTCTTGTCGCGAGTATACTAATAATAAATTTTACATTTATTTATTAGATTAATTAAATAAATACTGTGATACAAGCTTAATAATATACAGGGTGATTCAGTCATAATGCCATTAATTTTAACCACGTATTCGGAAGGCCTATAGAGATAGAAAATCGAAAAAAAAATTGTTTACTCAACCTTCCTAAAGATAAACAAAACATCCCATAACAGTCGGTAACACGACGCTCCTGGTACGGTAAAACCAGCAGCGTTGTCAGGACCACATGCATATAATAACAGCAGTGGAGTGATAAATTTTCTAATGACAAACTTCTTGCTTGCAATCTAAAATGTATGCATTTTGTAAATTCTTTGAGATACCTACCTTTAAAAATTGTTGCATTTTTAAGGTATTCATTAAGCGTTTTGACAAGTTCTGACGTAAAATTCATTAATCTTTGCCCTCGTAATGCAAGTTGAAAAATCCCGCAAAATGTTTATACCTACAGTAAATAATTTTGGATAAAAAATTAAAAACATATTTATTTTGTGTCACCTTTTCGTTATGTTCTTGAAAGCAGAATTAAGTTGACTTCGTACGTTGATATTCCCAAATAATGCAAATCGCATTTGCTTCTGAATATCAATCTGAATCAAACCCATTAGGTACTTATGATCAGTAGGTAGCGAATACCACAGACGCACATGGAAGACACAAATGCACATGTCTATTAAAATGTCTTTTACATTTTTTTCTATTTGCTCTATTCAACAGAGGACAACCGCTGTCTTTCACTACTTTACCCAACTTGAATTGTATTTTTATTTAGGCAAATAGCAAATTTTCTTAATTATATACCACACTGGCGACACAAACACGCCAAATTCAGCAATCACTACCACAGGAAAATAATGACTGATGGATGAAGAAGGGAGAGAAGTCGGGCAGCGTGCATCTGTTCCATATCGAAAATGGGATTACTGCGGTTGGCATCTATTATAAAATTCTCATAATTTCCTATTGATTACACCGGGTGTTTATAAAAATGCAAATTTAATTATTGTTTGTTTCTGCTATTATTGAGCGGTTCTGCAGCTCTGCAGTGCTTGTGCACTGAGCAGCCATTAAAAACAAGGTCATTGACATAAATACTGTAGGTCAAGACTCGGATTGCAGGATTGTTGATCACTGAATAAATATGTCTCGGACTGTTTTGTTGACAGCGCGAGAGTTTTTTTTTTATTACTGTCTGTATTTAAATACGAAAAATGTTTCAGCCTCTCTTAATAATTTAACCTAGTGAGTATTAGATTTTATTTGACTATTTGTGTAATGAAATGCAAATGGTTTATTTTGATCCATTGGAGTTTTGTAATTTCATTATTAAATATATTTTTTATGTTGAAACTTGATATGTTAATTGCATACTTTAAAAAAATAATTTATGGCATTAATTACTTATTGCAATAAGTAGGTACTATAGGAAAATATTTAAATTTGGCAACGTCGCGTCAGGCCAACATATTGCCGCCAGCGGTCAGTGACAGTCTGAAAAGGTTTTTATACAGATAGGGAAAATATTTAACCGATCATATGAAATGCTAACAATAATCCTTTCCACTGCTAGCCGTCCAAGCTTGCCTGTAGTTACGTAAACAAACGCGTCCTCCCCTGTTTTGGCGGACTAAACCAGAGTATTCGTATTTCGTATTCGTACGCAACGTTGCGTATCAGAGTAGGGGAGTACTGGGAGTACTGATTAAGCCCGCCCTGCCGTGGGTCATCTTCCCACCAATACCCCATGCATTTGAAATGTATGTAATAGAATCTCCCTATGATCGGTTAAATATTTTCTCTATCTGTATATTTTTTGGTATTAATAATATTGTGTGAAACTAACTACTCAGTGAACAAAAGCCCCAACCTGCGTTGAATTACACCCACAGTATCTACCCATATATTCCTTATTATTAGCTTTTGTAACATTTTTTTACTGTTTTAGAAAGGTATTTTAAGCTAATATAAATCAAATCTTCTACAATTCCTATCAATAAAGTAATATGTATGTTCTCTGATACCAAACATCTAGGTATGCTAATGAACAATTCCACAGACAAAGCTCTAATCAATAATTATCTAAAGAAAATAATTTAATTTACTTACCTGCTAATGAAACACTCTATAAATATCTAACTTCACTTTTTGGCAGTGGGAACACGACAAATTCATCTATAATAGATGAGATCTGACCTATTTCTACATTTTTAGGATTGCTTCTTCAGGTGGTCTCCTTTAAGTTGAATCAAATATCTAACTATAAAAATTATTATAAAAATTAAAATTATTTGAAGTTAAATATCGACAATGACAAAAAGTGACATCCTGTCAATGAATTAAATATGACAATACCTACTTGAAAAATGTTCACCTTTTATGTAAAAGTTTTTATATATTTTTTGGTATTAATAATATTGTGTGAAACTAACTACTCAGTGGACAAAAGCCCCAACCTGCGTTGAATTACACCCACAATATCTACCCATATATTCCTTATTATTAGCTTTTGTAACATTTTTTTACTGTTTTATAAAGGTATTTTAAGCTAATATAAATCAAATCTCCTACAATTCCTATCAATGAAGTAATATGTATGTTCTCTGATACCAAACATCTAGGTATGCTAATGAACAATTCCACAGACAAAGCTCTAATCAATAATTATCTATATTTAACTTCAAATAATTTTAATTTTTATAATAATTTTTATAAAAATGCAGAAATAGGTCAGATCTCATCTATTGTGGTTGAATTTGTCGTGTTCCCACTGCCAAAAAGTGAAGTTAGATATTTATAGAGGGTTCATTAGCAGGTTAGTAAATTAAATTATTTTCTTTAGATAATTATTGATTAGAGCTTTGTCTGTGGAATTGTTCATTAGCATACCTAGATGTTTGGTATCAGAGAACATACATATGACTTCATTGATCGGAATTGTAGGAGATTTGATTTATATTAGGTTAAAATACCTTTCTAAAGCAGTAAAAAGAAGTCTGAAAGGGGTTTGAATAATGTTTTGCAAATATTTTTCCCCATATTCTTTTAAAATTAATGACATTATGACTGCATAATGAAAATAGAGCAATATTCGAACTACTTGTATTTAGTGTTAACGGAACTATTTACCTTCTCAGGGTGAGCTATTTTGCTTTTTAGGCAAACCAAAATTTAAAAAATCAACCCTTTGACTATTGACTGATTCTTTAGGTGCTAGGGGTTACTTGTTAATATTTTTATATTTTAGTGGCAGCAATACCTAATTAAAAGAGCTATCAAGTCCCAACTATTTGACTAACACATCCTCTTTCCGTATCAGAACCTCCTTCACGTGGTATACATCAGTTGATCATCTGTAGCTCTTCTGTGGAGAAGAAATCTTTTAGTGGCTGATCCTTAACATCAGGCATCAGGCATTAAGTATGTCACTGGATCAGTCCTCTTAATGCCAGTGGCTGCTCGCCAAGATAATAATAGGTAAAATAGGTAAATAATAGTTCGTGGCGAATTTGTCATTTTAGAGTAAAAAAATTACCTAAGCCACCTATCTACATTTTAAATATAAGATTTGTTCTACGATTTTTTATAGCTGCAAAATTATAGATAATGTGATCGTAAAATGATTCTGCACTTTATAAGTTAATTTATAACCCTTTTACTAAATTTTTGTCAAATTTGTAAGTCTCGTTTCCATCATTAAGATACGCAAATAAGTTTTCATTCTTTCAACAAGAAAAACTTATTTCAATCAGTAGTAGCAACAAACGTCACGATTACATGATAATATAGTGTAGTAGAATTTAAATTCGAGTTTGAACAAATCATGTACCAAATTTGGTTATTCCAAGTAATTCAAGTAACTTCGCATCTGTTAACTACGTAATATATCCGTAATATTAATTGACGTAATTAGGTACACTTAAATTTTTATAATATTGTATTCAGCAACTGAATATATTTTGTACATAAGACGTTAAAATTTAACAAAACCTACTACTGACTTTTCCATTGTTTCTAATAAACACTATTACAATCTTGTTTTATTTTTTTTTAAATTGAACAGGAGTAAAAAAGTATTTTAAATTAAATTTTGCGCGGGATATTACCATTCTTTGTAAATTCGACCAATGGAATAAAAGTATGGTATAATTTTAGAAGTAACTCCCTCAATGAACATCTGGCAGTGTTTCAATTTACTTGAACTCATAGTGAAAAAAAGATCAGTAATAAACTCTAGTCATGTACCAAATGTTGTTATTCCAATAAGTTAAAGTAATTCAGAATTTTTTTTTCTGAAATATTTGACACTTTGAAGGCCTGTAAATCCGCCTGTGTGCAACTTTATGTAATATTATGATGACGATGACGATGACGATATCGATTAACATAACGATAACGACAACGATAACGATAACGATAACGATAACGATAACGATAACGATAACGATAACGATAACGATAACGATAACGATAACGATAACAATAACAATAATAATAATAATAATAATAATAATAATAATAATAATAATAATAATAATAAATTACAAGTTCCTACAATACAAATATTCCATTTCAACTATTTTTGTTTTAACGCATTATGAATTTGAAGTATCAGAATATAGCTCATATTTTTTTATCTTTTTAAGTTTAATTAATGAGCTTATTGTTCTTAATAATACAGGAAGACTATTATATAATCTAGAACCTAAATAAATACAATTTCTTTGACCAATTATTTTTTGAGATACTGACTGTTTTAACATTTCTATTAGTTTTGCTTCTAATTTCATGGTCGTGATCAATTTGTTGGAAAACATTACTATATTTATGGTAATAATGGACAATTTTTATAAAAAAATAGGTATTTACCTAGGATCAAAAATTTCAGATTCCACGTAGAGTTTATCTGAAGGGTAAGTATAAAATTTCTTTAACATTAATTTTATAATATATTTTTGTACAGTTTCTATCTTATTTAGGTGCACAGTTGATATTCCACCCCATGGTAAAATATCATAAGCCAGGCGACATTCGACCAGAGAATAGTAGAGAATTTTGGGTTGAGGTAATTGTAATATATTCTTTAGATATTTAAATATCAAACTTCCGAATGTATTAGTTACATTTAATGAATGCTAATCCCAGCGTAAATGCCTATCAATAGTTACTCACTCCTAAATACTTTACTTTCTCACTTTCAAAAATTGCAATTTCATTCCCATTATTTTCAATTATTAATTTATTAAACTCTGGCAAGTAGATATTTTACAAGTTATTGACATAATTAATTCTTTCATATCTTCTTGCAGTTTTTTAACTGATTCCATGTATATCCCCTTTATAAAATAAAACTATGTCGTTAGCAAAACTTATTATTAACGCAGTTGTGTTGAAGTGGAATAAACTATTTAAATAAATTGTAAAAAGTATAGGCCTCAGTACTGTTCCTTGCGGAACTCCGCAACCCACAATTCATTCCTCGCTACCTATTTGTATAAATTCTTTGAGATTTTCTAGATAACTGATCATAATATAAGCAGCACCCCTAAACCCTAAATCTTGCAAAACTTCTAATAATTGTTTATGGTCAACAGTGTGAAATGCCTTAGCTAAGTCTAAAAATACACATATTGATGGTTTACTTTCATCCAAGGCAGAATAAATTTTTTCCGTTAAGTGCATAATAGCATCCTGAGTTGATTTTCCTTTACGAAAACTAAACTGATTATCTGATAAGATTTTATTATTCAATAAATAACACTCAATTGGAGTTTTAAGAACTTTTTCAAAAACCTTTGAAAATGAAGTAATTAATGAAATTGGATGATAATTTGTCACTAATGTTTTATCCCTGTTTTTAAATAGTGGCTTAATTACAGCTATTTTGAATTCGGAAATTGACCAGCTTTAATTGTTTCTAATTTTGATACATCTATACCAGGTGACTTTTTGTTTTTTAATTCATTTATAATATTTAAAAATTCCTCCTCTGTTGCAGGTTCCATAATTATTGAAATATCAAGTGGATAACGAACAACTGGTTCAGTGCTGCTAGAATTTATAACACTATTTGCAAGGCTAGGTCCTATATCAGCAAAGAAATTATTAAAGATTTATTATTTACAATTTTATTTGTATCCTCAATTAAAATGTTGTCTGCTGATGTAATCTGCTCTATTGAATGCTTTTGATGTTTACTAGAATTAGTTAATTCATTAATTATATTAAGTATGTTTGATTTAATTACAATATTTTGGGACCCCCTACATGCATCTGTTCTGTGTCAGTTCATATGCAGAACAACCTATATGTTACTTTAATATTCATATTTGGACGTAAAGTAATTAAGTACACTACTTATAAATTTTTGTAATATATTTTAATACACATATTTATAAACACATACAAAGAGCTAGTAACAGCAAAAGCTTTCATTGTAGATAAAATAGTACATACGAACATCTAATAAATGCTTAATATTACGCTAAAATATATTTTAAATATGTAAAACTGGCAAGATTACACACAAAAATGAAATTTGTCATGTTGTGCTTTTGATACTACATTTTAGTTATTATTTTCATACTTATATAGTTACTTTGTCATTAAATGTTTACCTATATAGACAATTTATAACATTTCAGAGTGCGTTCATGTCAATTTTGAATGAGATGTCTTATTATTTCAGCATAACATAATATCTAATAGAAAATTTAGGTACCTACCTAAATAATATAAAAGGTAAAATGTTTGTTCTTGTGAATTTATGTATGACAAAGTAACATTTTTCGTAAAATTTCTTTTTGATTATTACTAGGTACTTCTGATACAAAATTATGACACAACTGACGCCACGCCGATTGTAATTTTAACAATTCTTTTTTTTATTATTAACATGCAATGCAGTCAGTATTGTTGGATTTGATATACATTTTTTTTAAACAAGTCTTAATACACATTTTTAACTGAATAACTGTAGATTAGACACCTATACTTATTTGTTAAAAATATTTATACACGGTTGGAAAACGATGATGGTCCATCTGCCGTTACATGAGAGCGACAAAGTAAAGTATAGAAATCCGTGCGATAGACAAGAATGGCTATAGGAAGACGTTTCAGAATAACATCTGAGCAGTCACCCCTTTTTATTTGTTTTGAATGGCGAAACGGGCGTTGACTATTTAGATTTTAAAACGTCGTCAATATAGTTATCCTTGTCTATCGCACGGATTTCTACACTTTACTTTGTCGCTCTCATGTAACGACAGATGGACCATCACTGTTTTCCAACCAAATTATACAGGATGTCTCAGGTATTACTGTCAGGGTGATTGTAGTGATAGCCAAAATAATTGAGATATACCCAAATATGCGTATATCTAATCGTTTCTGAGATATAGGGTGTCCAAAATTTTGAAATTTGTATTATATTTTTTATTTATTCAGAAACCTTTCGTGATAAAACAACAATAGTTCTTGGTTGTAATGAGATGTCTTTAGTTTAATTATTCAGTATGTTTAAATATTTCCATTATCATCAGTGGCGTAGAAACTAGCATAGTACAGGATGTCTATTCTATTTTCGATATTTGTAAACATTTAAAAAAAAAATCCAAATATTTGGTTACATTTTGGAGATCGGAGATTTTTGGGGAGAGTAATTCAAATACAATACAAAGGCATACCTTGTAGAAGTCGTCAGGAGTAGGTAACCATTTACGGAATATATCTACTTTGAAATATTCAATGTACCGGGTAAAAACTGTTCTGGTTTCGGGTAAAGCACCTTTTCTACTGAAAATACAGCAAAATGCTACTTGAAAAAGTTATTCAAAATGGTAAATTATGGCAGTGTGCAAAATTTTAAGAGTGGATTTTTAAGTTTTCTTCAGCTTTTAAAACAAATATGCACAAACTACTAGGAAATGAACAATTACTTGAAAACAATGCATTTACAAAAATTGTAAAGAATAATTATTTGTTCAAAATAAGCACAGGGTTTCTACATACTAAATAATTAGACTAAATATATCTCATTATAACCTAGAATTATTGTTGTTTTATCACGAATGATTTCCAAGTAAATAAAATATATAATAAAAACTTCAAATTCTTTGACACCCTGTATCTCGGAAAAAGATTTGAGTAAATGTCATTTATTTTCACTGTACAATCACCCCATCCAAGGATGCCAGTAATACCTGAGACACCCTGTATGAATGGGTGTTTCCTTTTAAAAGATACTGATTTTTAGATTTGTTTAATGACTAGAAAGACATGCAAATAAGCGCGTTTCTTTTGAACTAATAAAGATGGTAGGTACTTTCCACTGAATCAAAACTTTTTAAAAACTATATCTACTTGTACTGGTGCATAATGTGCATGATTTTACACAATATACTTATTAATACTAACACACACAATATATATTTATGGTAAGGTATTACAAACTAATTATGGGTTTCACAATAATAATTAATGATAAGTATAAAATAGCCTGAAATCTTTATCAATCACAAGGTATTCCAGTGAAAGAACAAATAATTATTGTTGGTTGATTGTTTAGGATTGACTTATTCTTATTTTAAAAAAACTGCTGTAATTATCTATCTAATACTTTGAAGTATTAGGTACATAACGCCTAATTACTTTTTTATGATGGTGTCTAGAAGACAATGTATTCTTATGGATTTTGTTTGAATCTGATTTGAAATTTCAAATTTGGGTGATGATCGAAATAGTAATAAGTTGTTCTCAAATGATTCCTGATTTTTTATATTTAGGGGATGAGTCTTAATTAAAAAAATACGGAATGTAACTTTATGATAAGAGATAAGTACTCCTTATCGTCGCAAAACCAACCAATCTGTAGAAATTTGTATATATCTAAGTTAAATTTATATACAGGGTAATTCAGGAGATGTACATACTTCAGTATGTTATTCTACGTTCAATTTTAAGCAAGTTCCGAGTAGTCGAGAGTTATTAAAGAAAATATAATTAATTTTTTTTTATTTGACATTCTGTATATCCTAAACAAAGCCTTTTCAGAAATAAGTTCATAGGATTTTTTTTGTTTAAAATTGAACGTGAACATACTGAAGTATTTAAATCTCTTCCTGAAACACGCTGTATAATATAGTTAGTCAACCAGCCAAACTTAGGAGTAATAAGAATAGATGGCGATACTCATTTAAAATCCGTTACCCTTGTCTAGTAGAAATAAGAATGACTTGGATTTTAAAAGAGTATCGCCATCTATTCTTTTTATTCCCAAGTTTGACTGGTTGACTAACTAAAGGGTACTACATTTGTTTTCAAATAATATACGTATTATAATCATGGAGTGAAATGTACATTTCTTTATTCACATATATTAATATGATAATGGGAAACCTTAATCACATAAAATGAATGAAAATAAAAAATAGCAGTATAATTTGGTTACTACTATCTTCATAAAAATAAATACTAAAATGCAACTGCAACCAAAGTAGTTAAATCAAAAATTCGATAGGTAATTTCTGCTTGATGGTACACACCTACTTACACAAGTATATTTCGAGTGAAAATAGAAAGTATTGAAATAAAAATCTAGATTTTATTCAAAGGTTTTCCATTATCAGGGCAATAATACTTTTATTACCGAAATAAGGGACTAAAATACACGTAAAAATAAATCTTACAGGTACAAATATAATAATAATTTAGTTAATTAAAAAAATATAAGCAAGTGAAAGTAATCATGCGTTTAATTTGTATTAATAAAAATTTAACTTAAGAATACTATGGCAATACAAAACTGCTTTAAAAAAAATTAAAGTTTTCTAATATCACTGTTTGTTTAAGTACAAAATGACTACGTACGTGTTCAATGACAAATGAGAATTGGAATCAAAGAATTCAAGAGAAGAAATGATTATTGTGTTAAATCAATTATGGCACTGGTATAAATTAAGAAAATACATTTTAATTATGTGGCAACATCCTTTCCTCTCCTCTTCCATTTTTAAGTTCGCTTAAGCGATGATCGTTAAGGCCAGTTTCAGTGGTGGAGTAGTTGCTTGACCGGGTTGTCTGGGTCACGCTCACTGAGTGAGCAAAGTGAGGCTTTCCAATGAATACGTAGTACCTGAAACATAATCAAATAGGTTAACAGGAATTCCTGCCAGATTTTTACATGCAAGTACAAAATAGGTTTAGATACAGATTATGTATATATAGAACCGGCACCCAATTGAAACAATGTTGCTAGATGCTAGATTTAATCATTCCAGTTTTTAGGTTTATTATAATTACTGATTTGCAGCATGTTTTTCAATGGCACAATTCACTACTTGAAGTTCCAAATTGTACTTTATGTCTCCAAATATTAATCTTAACCATAAACTTAACTTCATACTAAAAGGATGTTGAAATATTATAGATAAATGCATATCCTTGCACTATCCCATTTCTTCTATTGAGGACTGTAAGTATTGAATTATGCCAATAATGTTAGTATTTTCATTTTCAAGAAAAAGAGCGTAGGTCTTTAAAAAGCAAATCTTAGAGCCCATTGTTGATAAAATTGCTATAAATATTCTAATTAAATACATAAAATTGGATGCATAAATCTTCAACAAAGAAAAATATTGCAAATAATTTTCTTAAATGGTTTTACAATCCAAATTAAGTGTTATGTTGATGTTGTATCTCATTTTAAAAGGGTTTTTTTTTATCTTAACAAAAAGAAAAGGCATTTTTTTTAATTTGTTTATAATCCCTAAAAAATTAAATTTTTCATCAAACTGCAAAAAAGCCCTTTTTTAAATGTTTAATTTCTCACACAAGCACCTATCTATAATTTACTTCTCATTACAACCGACAGAAAACTGATAATTATTTCTGATCTGTATGTTATGTTACAATTAAAATGGGTAGTCACATTTTATTAAGGATCAAACAAAAACTAAGAATAGTCTAATCTTTACTTACAGCAGCAGATGAAGTATTTATTAAGACAAACATTTAATGTCAATAGTAACTCGAAAGTCATACTCTCTTGCAATATTTTTCTTTCTAAATAATTTGTTATTTACAACCACAACCGTTCAGATGTATATATATATATACGTTATATAAAGCAAGTGTATGTAAAATTAGTAACCGTAGTGGTCTTAAACCCAAGGGTGCAGTAAGTACCAAAAACAACCGATTCTGTTGATATTTCGACTTACTGCTTTGACTGCTTCATAGGAAACTGCATCCTATGAAATTTTATTAGTAGTAGTAGTACTAGTCAAGTGAGGTGTCGAAACTCCTGTTGTTATAGTATCTGTAGATATTTTCCAAACGCATCTAGAAATCGGACATAATATGTTAATGTATTTTTCGTTAACATTTTTAGTTTCGATGTTCCATTACTTTTGTTTGACATTTGAAAAGGTACAGAAAATAGAATTTAGAAGTTAAGGAAGTTGTAGTATACAATATGGTAATAAGTCATAATTGTACTACGAATTTACTTTATCTTCAAAGCAATTTTAAGACTTAGTAGACTCCCGTAGCAGTTGTTATGGTTAAATAATTTCCGGGTTGGTTATGACGTCAGCAGTTTAAGCTACAGACATTTCGAGAGGTATTTCGCTCTCATCTTCAGAAAGAACCCTGAAATTTTAAAACCTGATCTACACGTAATGTTTTGTCGCTAGTCATGATCTGGAAAAACTGACCAATAAGGCTGACATAAATTGTGCAGTTCCACTATTCAAACTTTCGTTCAGTCTTTCACTCATTCTTCTCATTTCTTTCATTCTTAAACTGTTATGGAGGAAAAAATCTTAGTGACGATAATTGCATTATGTTTCCAAAAACTAAAGTCTGCACATCCTTCACAGGTGGTTCTAGGAGTGGTTACTGAGGAGAGGGATATTCTCCTATGTAAACCTTCTCCGAAAATTACAGCAATAACTAGAAGATATTATTATTTATTTATTCATTTAATACCTATTCACCACATGCCCAATTACAAGATACAATAGAAAGTACAATTATAGTAAAAGGACAAAACAGCAATATAAAAATCTCTAATAAATACATACATATGCAAAGCACAGTACGTACAATATTGGTATATAAAGAATAAAAAAAAATAAACAAAGAAAATATTATTTAAGAATGGCATTTTTTAACTACTGAATGGTACAAAAGAAAATATTGACCCTGGTTTCTATGTTATAAAATTGCGAAATCATTTGATACAACAGTGATGACATTAAAATATTAGTGAGTGGTGTGGGAAGGCATAACATTTCTGCTGCGAGCAGACATGTGTGAAACCTGCAAGTTGATATTACTAAGTAATTCCTGACAATCAGAATATATAAAAAAATAACCTAATGCGCAGATCTTCTGATTGCAAGTTCGTTCCTTCAAATCTTGACAACAATAAGCTGTGTGAGAAACCCACTGGATATGATATATATATGACCCAATATGTATGATGCTGACTTCAAGAATTGCAATATGAGTACCATAAATCGGGTTCCAGACTGCAGATGTATATTCTATATATATTTATAGTTTAGAACGTATAAAGGATATGTAGAGCAATTACAGCTATATTAATAAACCCGTTTGAGTTCCTTGTAATAAACCAAAGCATTTAAATGCTGAAAAAGTGATGGTTTCTATATGTCTTATAAATGATAGTTTAGAATTGAAAATATCTCCAAGATTCTTTATGTAGTTAGGCCTGCAAAGAAGAGAGTTATCTAATTTATACGCAAAAGTGGAAGGATTTGTCTTCCTAGCAGATGTCATAACATTACATATCGATGCATTTAAGGGTAAATTGTGGTAGGAGCACCAATTATTGTCTATTTATTCTAATGCATTTTGTAGTTCTTGACAATCACTAATGATATTTATTTCATATAGCAACTTAAGATTATCTGCTTATATCAAATAGTAGGTATACCTACATTTAACTCAGAGACAATATTATTCAAGAACATAACGAACAAGAGAGGGCCAAACGTCCAATTCTGGTATCTAATTTGCAAGTAAGATTCAAACAGTTGCAATAACGAGCTAGATAGACCAAACAGATCCAACTTATGTAACAGAATATCGTGATCAATTCTGTGACATGCCTTGGTAATGTTACTCACATTGGTCCATGGTCTTACTAATGAATTGAGTCTTAGACACAAGGTTCGTCACGGTGGACTTTCCTTTTTGTAAAACCATGCTGTCAAGGTGAAAGAATTTCAGACACAGAGCTATATAATGAGTTGTGCAGCAGTATTTTTAAAATTTTAGATAAATTGGAGATAAGGGCAATGGATCTATAGTTTGATATTTCAGTTTTAATCTTCGTCTTTTGTGAGTTTGTCACATCATTCAGTTCATGCAAAATGTCCAACTTGCCTTTTAACATTGTGGTTGACAAATCTGGTAGGATCATGCAAAATTGACTACAAAACACTATGTATAGACCAGCAAATAAGCAGAAAATTGTTTAACTAATTCTAATACCGTTCGTCATACAAAAAAAAAAAAATACTTTTAATAGAATTAATTTCTGCTAGTATTTGATAGCACTGTGGTGAGTTCATTCAAAACTGAACATCATTTAAACATTTAAAAGAAAAGGGAATTTCACAATTCATATTATTTTGGTAGGTCAATATGAGTATTTCATGTAGGTACATTCATCTTGGGATAACTGAAACTAAAAAAATAATAGTTACAAAAAAAAAAAATTCTTACCGTTTCTTAAGGGACCGCCAAATCTTCTTCTTGAAGACGAATATGAAGAAAATGAAAACCCCGTACACTGCATTGCAGAAATCGGTTAGATACCAGACATACGATGGAACATTTTTCGTGCGCCATTCAATTGCCCACGATATTACTTCCATGGTCCAGTTAATACCCATGGCGAATAGCAACTTCACGTACAGATTGAACCTATGCAAAGTATTGGTCTTCTTACATACATGTTCGGTAATACTTAAAAAGTTTTAGGTTAGTAAGATAATCTATTTTATATTTGTGAAAAATATTAGGAACTAAATTGAAATACAATAAATTTCTTTTATGAATTGGCAAAATTATAGCAAGCATTTGTTGTGACAGTCAGTTATATGATATAATATCCTTAAATAATACTTATTCTCTATTGTTAATGATTTATAACAACAGTAAATACAGGAATATTGTAAAATGATACAGCATAATATCTAATTAGTATTAGCAATTATATGCATAAGAGAAATGTTTTCATAGTTTTAATGTATATTTTGTTTGTTTTCTGAAAAATATTTCAAGAAACTGCATTAATAGTTATTTACAATATAAGTTTTGTAAAGCAATAATATTGTACAAAATTTTATCTACTTTCATTTAATAAGACGAAAAGAATATATATCTGGCAAAAGTGTCAAATGACGTGATAAGAAGCTGATGTATTTTCTATGAATAGAAAAAAATACCCGTTATTAAGTTCATGGATCAAGTTTTTTTGCATTACCTTTCCCATGGTTATTGTCAAAACTTTGTTCAACAAATCCATAAACTTAAAAAGTGATAGAAGTAGCGGCAAACAAAATGATCTCAAGTCTAGTTCCGACAACATCCAAGGCGCGGTATGAGTGCAAAAGTTTTCCGGAAAGTAACGCTCCCAGAAACCATCTACACTATAGACTCACAACTCAATGTTGAGAACTATAATTTCAGTTAAGAAAAATCAAGATATAAGCAGACTTTTCAAGCTAATGACATTTTTAAAAAGAAGCTCAGAGAGTTACAAGTTCAAGAGGTCCAGAATTTTTACAAAGGAAGAAGTAATATAAGTTTTCAAGTATGGCAGATAATGAAACATATTTATTCATGAATGCTGCTATGATATTTGGCATTTTTGGGGCCTGTCGTCGCAAAGAATATGCTAGTGTTGGATCATATTCAATACAACACTGTTTAAATATTTTTCGAAAATATGCTGAACTTCGTTCTTCTAATACAACTTACAGGCAGTTTTTTTGTATTTTACAGATAAGGAAAATGTACCTGTCAGCCTGTTGGAGTTAATACTTTTGGAAGTATTCCAAAAATGATTGCAACAAAGCTTGGATTGAAAAATGCAGAAGAATACACTGGACATTGTTTTAAAACATCCTCAGCCACCATTCTGGTTGTTGACGATGTAGATTATATGCAGATGTTAAAGTGTCATGGGGGCTGGAAATCTTCTACTGCAGAAGGTTATGTTGAGAATTCTTTAGAGAATATGAAACAGATAACAAAAAAGATCATGGGATCAAATACGGATTTAACAATTATTGAAGGGTGGAAAAGCTAGAGAGTCTAAGTGCTAAAAATCAAAATTAAAAATCAAGATTTGATCTTCTTTGCGTAAAACAGACCTACTTATTGATATCAGTGTCCCATAAGAGACCTAAGTCCATACTCCTATGTAAATCATCAATACATACGTATAAAATTGACAGAGGACCTATATCCAGGCAGGCAGATCCAACTTGTGGACCTAAGTGCCAATGACGCAAAACAGTATTAATACAAAAACAGTAATAATACAAAACAGTATTAATACAGAACAGTATTAATGCAAAACAGTATTAATGTCGAGAATTACATTTTTTAACTTTAATTGGCAATACTTAGGCCCTTCAATTTTAAACCTTCTTGGCATGTAAAAGCTAGGGGACCTAAGTGCCAAAACTTAAAATTCGCTGCCTTGTAAAATTATATTTTTGGCACTTCAATTGGAAATTCGAACTTAACCAGATCCATCACATCTACTTGTGGTATTCAAATTTCTAATTGTAAAAAGTTTTATATTTTTTCAATAATAAATAAATTATTCTTCTAAAGAGCGGGGTTTTATTTAACAGAAAAATGTTTATAAAAACGGGTTTTTTTCATTACAGCATGCCTTTACAAAACTAAATACAGTGCCTTCATAAATGATTACAAGCCACGTGACCAGGACTGTGATTCTCGAAGAACAACTCGTATGCAAATAGATTTCTTGTCTCTCTCAATTGCCGTAGTGAGGAAAAGGATATTCGCATATGAATTGCTCTGCGATTGATTTGAGAATCTCGACCCTGATCACGTGGCTTTTAATCATATTTGAAGGCACTGTATTTATAGAACTGTAAAATTCATATTACTGATTGAAAGTAGATGAAATAATAATTATTTACTAAAATAAGATAAATGAAAACCTGGAATTAACGTAGTCTTGCTCAAAATGAACATCGTTCATATTTGCTTAATACAAATAGAATGGGAAAATACGTATAATTGTAAATTTATGAAAATATAGCATTTATATTCGCTTTTAAAGTAGCCTACAAGTGGGTAATTCCTGTCCTTTAGATTGTAATTCAGTCGTTATAAAGTAAAATCCGTGTACACAGGAAAAGTAAGCTGTATAAACTATTTCTTATTTAATGAAACTGCTATTAACCAGGTAGCACACATAAAAGGTCAATATTGGCAAAATACCTACCTCTAACAGTGGTCCAATATTTGTAAGAATTTGTGATTATACCATTTAGTGAACCAATATTTCAAAAACTATATGAAACAAATATTAGACCATTATATTGATGAAAATAACTGTTCATTTGTATTGGTTAGAAATATTGACATAACAATAGATTTATCTTTGTGAATAGTTTATTGTTATAGGATTGAACCAATACTGGTTCCTAATTAAATTACAATATTCCACCAATATACAGGGTGTTCTGAAAGTCCATCAGAGGGAGGTGATTCTACTAATTAAAATAATAGCAGTGTGTAATGAGAAATTTTTCGAAATGTCAATTGTATGCAAATTACAGCTTGTTAAGGTTAATTTTTTAATTTTTCTTTTTAAATAACTTATTTAATTCAAGTTTGATTATTCTCTCATTTGCCACACCCACTAAGTAGATCAAGCTCGCGGACACTTTACCTAAAACTCATAGTTTTATCCAGGGTTGCCAACTTTTGAATTTTAAGATACAGGACACATTATTTTTTTATTATATCAGTTGAAGAGAGGGGGGGAGGTTAGCGCCGCAGGCGACATTTTTGAAGGTCAAATTTTCAAGGTCAAATTGCTTAAAATAAGTTAATCGCGTAGGGGCGATCGGAGCGTGACAATATTTTTTTTTAGTAGTTTAGAATCTTATAATTTTTGGTAAAAGTTTGAGCCCACAATCTAACGAATTGTAAGATTGACTATGCTTAACGCAGTGGTAAATTTGCCCAAGCTCTGCTGCAGTAACATCGTTAGTTTCTTGAATATTTTCTCTGTTTGCAAAAACATTTGTTAAAACTTGAGAAGATTTTTCGACATTTTCGCGTCTTCTATGCTCTTTTGCATTAGAGTGCAGTTTGACATCACTAAGGCCACCGTGACTAATTGAAAAATCCTTTTTACATAGTAGACATCTTGCACAAAAATCGTTTGAACCCTTTATTAGCCAAATATACTCAGTCTGCCACGTTGGTCCATAGCTGCAGAGGCGCTTTGCTTTTTTTGGTTGCGTAGATGGTCCTTTTTCCGAGGTCCTCATTAATATTTATCCATATCCTTTAATTTTTAAATGATTATAATTAAAAAATTTTAAAAATTTTTAAACTATGGTAAGCTCCTTAGGCACTTATCTTAATAATTATCTAGTGCGCGCTTAAAACACGAAGTAAATAATTTAAAATAATTGCCAAATCATTGTAAAGCATCGCGCAAGTCACTGGAAAACTCAACTGTTAGAATGACACATAAATGAGGAGTCACCAATCACCATACAAGTGACAAAGACAACAAAACAAGGCATTTGGCAAGAATAGAAACTTTAGATTTAAGTAAACTTGACACTTTTCTTCTTGGCGCCAGATCTGTGTAAGCACTGACACTAAATCTGTCAGTGCTGTTGTCCGACACTTAAATGTTATTGTCATTATATTTTTGGCCAAAAATAATTTATGCAAATGATTGCTTGGGTGTGGATTGACATTTTATTTTTCTGAATACCAAAATACGATACTTTTAGCGTCCCGTATGAACTAACGGCGGGACGCGGGACATGTGACTAAAATACGGGACTGTCCCTTGAAATACGGGACGGGTGGCAACCCTGGTTTTATCCATAATAGTAATATCAACTTTCGTTACTTTTATGTACTCGTTACTATTCGTTACTTAAAGAGTTTGTAATCGTTACTTAGTAATTCGTTATTCGTTACACGGGGATAACGATAATAGAATTGACGAGTAGTGATGTCAACTTTCGTTACTTTTATGTGCTGGTTACTGTTTGTTAGCAACGACAATTCAAGGACCCAAAAGGCGGCCTCTAGATGTTTTGATTAACATCACGTTCCTGTCGATAAGCGGGTGATGTTCGGAGGAAACACGACGGGGCAAGGACAATGTAACTGTAACCGTTTCAGACGTTAGCCGTGTATTTTAAATGGAATATACCTGTATTTAAATTAGTGTCTTAATTGTTTTTCTTTCTTAAAATTATTACTTCTGCTTTCATCAGAAGTGGGATAGGTGTAGTGCAAACAAACAAACAAAAGAAGTGATGTACCGATCAGAAGCTACCACCTCACGTCGAAGACGAGGGACGTCCCCTGATCCAGAGAGATCCGTTGCTCAACGACGACACCGGATGTCCGTTGATAGGCAAATGACAGATGATGAGTCAACCTCGAACATTAGTAAGGTCAGTGAATTATTTTTAACTGGGATTGATAAAACTTTAACAAAAATTGGGAACATCAAACCAGTAGAAGACGCTCGAATGTCCCTAGCTGTCCTTAAGGACATTATAACTGAATTTAATCCGGCAATACATGATATTGAACCTTGGTTACAAGCAGTTGATGAATATGCAATTATTTACAATTGGACAGATCGAGTCACGTCACACATGGCCTTAAGCAAATTACGTGGCGCGGCTCAGGCTTGGTATGAAGGGTTACCTACTCGTATTTTTGAGTGGCCTGAATGGAAAGCTATGCTTTTAGACAATTTCAGATCTAAGAGAGATTTACACACGGCGATGAGTGAAATGCTTCAGTACAAACCACAACTCCAACAAAGTCTATACGAATATACTTTTGCAAAACTTGCTTTAATTCACAAAATGAAACTTCCTCTTTCGGATTCTGATAAGGTAAATTTAATAATGGGAGGCATAAATGATGCGCAAATTCGTTTCTCGGTTGACACAGCTAATATTAAAGATCCGGCAGTACTTGCGAGACATTTCAAAACGATGCAATCCGATAAGGAAAAACAAAATTCCGCATTAAACCAAATAGTTACCACGACAGTGTCTAGTGCGTTTCCCACCCCAAAATCTTTGCCGTCTCGAAGTTCTCATTCTAATCGGGATTATTACGAGCCGTCAAAGTGCTTTTATTGTAGGCAAAAGGGTCACGTACAAAAACACTGTCCTAAGCGATTCAATAAACAAACGGCTTCAAGGCCAGTTGAGAAAGCGCGACAGAAACAACTCGCGATAACTTCGACGGCCAACGTAAATTTTATCGGCACAGGCAGTTTAGAAACAAATCGGAAATTTTACAAAACAATAACAATTAATGGACAATCTGTAGAATGTTTTGTTGATTTAGGTAGTGAATGCTCGCTTATAACGACTCGCTTGGTCAAGGAACTAGATTTGACACCGCATAAATTGGACTACTTATTACAACTTCAAACAATCCGTGGTTCTGAAGCCGATTTGAAATGTGACTCATATGTTTCGATGAAAATAAACATTGACAAAGTTGAGCGAGAAATAGATTTGTTTATAATATCTAACATGGTTTTAGATGTTGAACTTTTAATAGGTCAGAATTTTAGTGAATTGTTAGATGTTTGTTACACCAAGACAGGTCAGGACTTAAAGTTTTCCGACATGCATGTTTTTCAATCAATTAAACGTGATACAAATAGTAAAGTATTAACACTTTCAGATATCCATGTAGATTATAATGAACCAGAAACAGTGCATGAATTATTAGACCTACTCAATACATATCGATATTGTATTGCTGACTCGAATTACGATGTTGGTTTTACTGATATTGTGGAAATGAAAATAAATCTCACAAGTAACAAAACTATAGCTCAACGACCGCGGCGATACTCAGAAACAGAACGTACTGAACTACGGGAAATTATTAGTGACCTATTGGCCAAGGGAATAATACGGGAATCAACGTCACCATTTGCCAGTCCTGTTATTTTAGTTAAAAAAAAAACAGGAGAGAAACGTCTCTGTGTGGATTATCGGATGATAAACAAAATCACCCAAAAAGAAAAGTATCCTTTACCACTTATAGATGATCAACTAAATCGTCTTAATGGATATAAATATTTCTGTAGCTTAGATCTTGCGTCCGGCTATCACCAAATAAAAATGAGTAAAGAATCTGTACCTATTACAGCCTTCATAACACAGGATGGCCATTATGAATTTCTGAGAGTTCCCTTCGGATTATGTAATGCCTCATTTGTATTTTCTCGCATGATAAATACGGCTTTAGGCAACTTACGATTTCAAAAAGTTTTGGTATACTTAGATGACATACTTATTCCGGGAAAAACCATTGCAGAAGTTATGACTACCTTAAAAGAGGTTTTAGAAATTTTGAGAAGGCATGGGCTGACATTAAAATTATCTAAATGTTTCTTCTTGCGCACTACTATTGAATTCTTGGATTTTAGAATTCATGATTCCACAATTAGACCGACAGATAACAAAATTCAGGCTGTGAAAGAATTCCCAGTGCCCACTAATGTTCATCAAATACGACAATTTTTAGGACTCACAGGATATTTTCATAAATTTGTTCCAAAATATTCGGAAAAATCCAGACCATTAACAGAACTATTACACAAGGACCGGTCCTGGAATTGGGGACAAGATCAAATAAATTCATTCAGTTTACTAAAATCCATATTAATTTCGAAACCAATTTTAAGTATATTTGATAATCAATTGCAAACTATCTTGTACACAGATGCGAGCAGATTAGGACTAGCAGGCGTTCTTGTCCAAATAAAAAATAATCGCGAACATCCTGTCGCTTATTTTAGTAGACATACTTCCATAATTGAAAAAAAATATCATTCATTCGAATTAGAGACACTTGCTGTCGTAGAATCTGTAAAACGGTTTAGATCTCTATTATATGGTAACCAGTTTCTCATTGTCACTGACTGTGCAGCTGTACGAAGTACATTTTCAAAAAGTGAATTGAATTCACGTGTTGGACGGTGGGTTATGGACTTAAATGAATATAATTATGAAATCAAACATCGAAATAATACTCTTATGCGCCACGTCGATGTGTTGAGTCGCAATCCTCCTGTACAACATAAAAGTATCTACGCAGTAACAATTGTAGAAAGCGACTGGTTGTTGGCTGCACAACAACACGATCAATCAATTCAACGCATCCGAAAATTACTAGAAAGTGGGAATAATAATAAACATAAACAACATTTTAACGAATATGCTTTGAAGGGCAGAATTGTTTACAAAATTACAAACATAGGGTTGCGATGGTTAGTTTCAAAACTGGCACGCTTTCAAGTGGTACGACTTTGTCACGGTGATGTGGGGCATTTCTCTTATAACAAAACTTATGAGTTATTAGCAAGTAAATATTGGTTTCCACACATGCGTAGATTTGTTCGTAAATATGTTAAAAACTGTTTAAATTGCCTCTATTTTAAATCCCCCGCGGGGAAGAAACCTGGCTATTTGAATCCTATTCCCAAACTAGCTGAACCATTTCATACAATCCATTTAGACCACTTGGGACCATTTGTCAACACTAAAAGAGGTAACTCATATTTGCTGGTGATTGTAGATGCGTTCACCAAGTTTATTTTAATTTATTCTGTAAAAAGCACCAAGTCTGAGCACGTCATAGAGTGTTTAGAAGACGTAA
Organism: Monochamus alternatus; assembly: GCA_037114965.1. Classification (NCBI taxonomy): domain Eukaryota; kingdom Metazoa; phylum Arthropoda; class Insecta; order Coleoptera; family Cerambycidae; genus Monochamus; species Monochamus alternatus. The sequence continues at coordinate 112,022,517 of CM073426.1, read as the reverse complement.
TAAAAGTGTTTGGTGTCCCGAAACGAATTATAACCGATCAAGGTCGAGCCTTTACCTCGGGCAAATTTCAAACATTTCGGAAGGAGAAAGGTATGACTCATCATCTGAACGCCGTTGGGTTGCCCAGAGGCAACGGACAGGTTGAACGATACAACAGGACAATCCTAGATTCGTTAGCAACTATGGGTGCCAATCTTGAAGACGACGAATGGGACGAAAATGTTGTCATTATCCAACTGGGTCTTAATGGCACGTACAATAAAGCCTTAGAAGCAAGCAGTGAGGTGCTAATGGGGTTTCGGGTTCGTGTGAACTCAGCTTTTGAGATTAACGTTAACGAACCCATAGACGTAACTAATCTTAGACAACGTGTCGTCAACAGGGTGGAAACTGATCAACAAAAGCAAAAATCAAGGTTTGATTCGGTGCGATGTACATCACCCAGGTATCAAGTAGGCGATTTAGTTTTGCTTCGACACACTACCATGGGTCCTACAGGATACAGCCGTAAGCTCCTACCCCGATGGAGAGGGCCATTTAAAATTACAAAAATTCTTGACAACGACCGATACGAGGTACGAGACATTCCCGGAATGAAACGCACTGGCAAACCGTATTGTGGACTGGCTGGAGTTAAGAACATTAAGCCTTGGATACGTTTTGCTGACAATGACCAGTAAGGTACCGTTAAGCTTAATGCTTGTTGTTTTATTGCATGATAATGACGATTTCGGTAAGTGTGAGGGACGGTTAGTACATGGTACTAGAGTCCGTTTAGGTTAGGTTTGGGAAGGACCTGCCTGAAGTGATCGCTCAGGTAGAATCCGCGATAGTTTTAGTGAGCTTGACGAGCTGATCACACGAAGCTGCGAACCAGATTGTGGATCATGTCCTGAAAGAACTGTATCTCGATTGGGACCGTTAACCGATCCCGGGGTTCATAATTAAGTCAAATAATCTTAAGTAGTTCAACTAGTTTAGTCTAATTGTCCGAGGGACGCCTCAACAAAAAAAAATAAATAAAATATGTAATAGTTTAATCAGAAAACTAATTGCCACAATTCATCATTTTGAGAACTGTGGTTTCCTCCAACAGCTGATGTTTACACGGGGACGTGTGTAAGGTCAGGAAAGGCCGTGTTAGCAACGACAATTCAAGGACCCAAAAGGCGGCCTTTAGATGTTTTGATTAACATCACGTTCCTGTCGATAAGCGGGTGATGTACCAGTTACTTTGTAACGAATAGTTAGTATTTTGACATCACTAATCCATAACCTCTTTTTCTTACTAAATATCAGAAACTTAAACATTATTGAAAAGAGAAATAATATCAGAAGACGTTATGTACTCTTTGTTAAAAGCCGATAAATGTAACCGTTTAGCAGGAACTCGCTATTAAAGTTTTATCAAACATCAAATTTTTGATCATTCTTTCTATAATTAATCAAGTTACCATGCTTCAAAAAAATGTCATTAGTAGTTTTGGTGTAAATGGTAATTAGTGTTGTAACGAAAGTTGTTTAAAGCAGGTATAAGTTTGATTTTTCACCATATTTTTTTTTCGGCTTTGTAATACCATATCTTGTAAATCCAGCTTCGTCAGTAGATAAAATATTATTAATAAATGCATTAAGCCTGCTTCAGAGAACAACGTAGTGTGGCCAACACTAAGTCACGTGACTTTCAGCCAATGAAATTAATTGTATTCGTTGTCGAAGTCGAGTGAAGATCAAAATTTCCAACTTCAACTATCCGAGGTGCAATATTTGTACATAATATAACCAACAAAAATAAAACTAACTTTATAAAATCTTTATTTACTGAAATTAAACTGGTGGTGGGGATGTTGTCAGCAACACTACGTTGTTCTCTGAAGCAGGCTTTATCCTCATCATATTTTTCGATATTGCTATTACAGAGCCGTTAGCGACACATTGGATCTTCGTGAAGTTGCTCGTGCGCGATAACTTTCCAAACTAAAGAATAAGCAATACTCTCCTGAGCAGCAATTCTTCTTGTACTTATAGCCGAATTTATTTCTACTGCATCTAGCATTCTTTCTTCTCTTTCTGTAGTTATCGCAGTTCTTGGTTTTCCTTTGTCATAATTATCATCTTTAAAAGAATCTTACTCCCACAGACGTCTATGAATGTTAACGATTGTTTGGGCATGTGGTAAACTTCTAATAGGATACGTGCCTGTAATGTAATTCGACGCGCTTGTTCTGCATTACCATTTGCTTGTCCATAACAAAAATGCATATCACGGTATTCAATGCCTACTTGATTATTGCCGAGTCGTTATTATTATTATTATTATTATTATTATTATTTATCGGTCAGTGGTCGCGCGGTTTAAGGCGTCAGTACTTGAATCGAGGTGACTAGATCGCTGTGGGTTCGACCCCCGCAGCCGATAGACCGTATATAAGCTATATTCGTGGAGAGGATTGGCACCCTCTCTGCGGGTATGGTAGGATGGAAGAATGTTGGCTTGTATCAATGTGAGAGATTAATACCGGTTGATATTTGACTACCCCCCTAATTAATAAGTTTTTCCAGGTTTCCCTCATTCCTGCACTGAATGGTGGTTGGGCCTACCAACGTAAGTCGTTCCTGGGCGCAAGTGCGGTCTGCTTAATAATAATATGCCGCCCCCTCTCCCGCACAAGTCTTCGACTTCTGGGCTAATCCTCGTGATTAGAATGAGGGGTAGAGATATTATTATATTATTACTATATTATTATGGTGAAATATCAAATTACTAATGACATTTATTTGAAGCATGGTAACTTGATTAATTACAGAATCATCATCATCAAAAATTTGATTTTTCTTTAGTTTTTTGGGTTTTTGCCACACTTCTAAAAAATAAAGATGAATTAAATAAGCCCTTGCGCCAATAAACGAATCAGTCAAGGGTTATTTTTGAAACTAAGTTTGCCTAACCAAAAAATCTCACACTGAAAAAAGCAGATAAGTAAAAAATAACAAAAATCACATCACTATCGCGCACTTTCGTATTTAGGACGTTCCGAAAAACTCTGTTTTCGTTCACAAAATAGTAGTAGAAGTATATATTATCAGAAAGGTTAAGAAGAATCGGTAATAAATTTAATATTCGAACAGTTTTTCAGCCAACTAATACTTTACGATCATTTTTGTCTAAAACGCGTCCAAAAAATGATATACAAAATTCAAAAAATTGCATCTACAGAATACCTTGTGAATGTAATAAACATTATGTTGGAGAAACGTCTCGGCCTATGAATGTTAGATTTGAGGAACATAAAAATTATATAAGAAGACGATTTAAAAAATCTAAAATTTGCGAACACGCTTGGGAAAACGGTCATTTGATTCAATGGAGTTCGGCAAAAATTTTAGAGAAGGAACATAACGCAACAAAAACAAAATTAAAAGAGACCGCGATTATTTTGTTGAACGGAGATAAGTGTGTATTAAATTGTTCAGTAAACATTGATCATTGTTGACTACAGTTGTATCAAGCAGTAAGCAACAATAAAATAAAAATCATTTAACATCTCTATGGAAGCAGATAAAAAAATTTTAAACTCTCAAACTTGACATACGTTTAATACTTTTACTACTATTTTGAGAACGAAAACAGAAAGTTTTTCGAAATGTGCTTTTGCTTTTTTTCAGTGTGAGATTTTTTGGTTAGGAAAACTTAGTTTCAAAAATAACCCTTGACTGATCCGTTTGGCGCAAGGCCTTAATTAATTAATCTTTATTTTTTCAGAAGTGTGGCAAAAACCCAATAAAACTAAAGAAAAACTAAAATTATGCCACAAATAAATAGCTTCAGACAATAACAAAAATTTGATGTTTACTAAGCGATTTCTTGCTAATCGGTTACATTTATCGGCTTGAATAAAGAGTACATAATTTTTTCTTATATTGTTTATCTTTTCAATTATATTTAAATTACTATGATGTTTGGCAAGAAAAAGTTATGAATAAAATTAATTCTGAATTTTAGGTAAAGTACTCTCTAGCGGCGCATAATAAAACTTTTCTTTGACTGGTTCAATAGAGGTTAATCTAGTTAGTGGGTGTGCCAAATGAGCGAATAATCGAACTTGAATTAAATAAGTTATTTAAAAAGAAAAATAAAAAAAATAACTTTGACAAGCTGTAACTTGCAAATAATTGACAATTCGAAAAAATTTTCATTACATACTGCTATACTTTATTTTTAAACTAAGAAGAGTGATTTAAATTTCTCGCGCTTAAACACTAGCTTGTTATTGGTTAATTTGTCGCCAAGTCACAGCTTCACATAAATTCATGTTCATTGTCAATGTCAATACTGTCAGCTACTAACATTTAAAATGTCAGTTATATTTGGCTAAAAAAACGTTGCCACTTCGTTGATTATTTTGTGTTTATTCTCCTTCCTCGTTAATCCTAAAGCAAACTGAAATAGTTCTAATAGTTCTTTCATAACTCAGCAACTTATTGTATTGCTTTTTGTGTGTTTTTTTTTTTGAAATAATCTAGTTATATTTTCTAGTTACTTTTCCCTGTATATATATGACTTCTTCCTTTACTCCTCTTAGTTTAAGAATAGAGTATAGTAAGAGCGGAGTAGCGGAGAATTCACGAAAATTCTCCAAATTTTGATTTAAATTATTAATGGCGGGAAAATGTCAACATATAATGAATTTCGCAAAACATGAATATTATCACTATTTTTATCATTATTGAGATTGGTACGTTTTGCTTGAGCTGACAATCCACCACGACAGTCAATTACAGTTTTATGATAAAAATGATAGAAAATATTGCAGTTGCCAAAATTCACGGTTTATTAACTACACGGTCGGTCATCAATAAGTAGCTAATGAACACTGAGGACTTTTGTGATGTATGACAGAGTCTATCTCAGACCATCTTTCAAGAAAGACTATATTTTGTCTTTATTTACGGAAATTTTGTGACGTCACCTTACCCCGACCGTATATTTAATAGACGTGGTCAAAATTGGCAAAAAGTTGTCATTTTCCCGCCATTAAATAATTCGTGCAAATTTTCGCAAATTTGGCGTCCATGAGGACAAGGCTTTAAGCTGATAAATAAAATAAAATGGAATATTAGACCAGCAAACGTGACCAAGTCATAAAAAATCATAAAACTAATTCTACATTCTTAAAAAACATACAAAAACAAAAGTAGCAAGAAATAACTAAAAAAATTTAAAATTCTGGAATATTCACTTCCAGGGAGAGAGGGGCAGCTGTCCCTTCCTGCCCTCCCCCCCCCCCTGCCAGCGCCGATGCCTATATTATGAATTTTATAGGTATACCATATACGGTTGGCACAATATTGGCCTTATCTTAACATCATTAACGTTTATTCGATTAAACCAGCAATGACCCATTCAAGTAGTTATTATTTTACACCTGCTCCATGTGTAACACAGTTGTTTCAATATTCGTTTCAACTATTAAAATCATACAGACTTGATCAAATAATACTGCGAATTTCAAAATCTGTATTAATTTAATAACATTGTCATACTTAATATCAATATTAAAAAAAAACAACTATTGGGCTGTTTCCTTCTGAGCCTTCTCTAAAAAGTTACAGCTTCTTTTAGTTGGAGAAATCTAGCTTTTTCATTTTTTTTTCAATCATTTCGTGGACATCAACATTTAAGTATATACAATTTTAAGCCTACAACCCTGACCAATATAGCCATTTTATCTACCCAATATATAACTAATATTAAAGTCACGATTTGGCCAATGTTGGGCTATTGTTTTGTGCTACCTGGGTACTCTAAAAAATCTAATGCATTATTTTAATATGTGTTATATGGTTTAAGAAAGTAAGTAATATACCTATAAGAATTAAATAATAAAAAAAAATCTACTTACTTTTGCTTATCGTCTTCATAAGCGTGTCGCCTGCTTTCAGATTGTTTCAGCATGGAAGTTTCCCTTTTGACTTTTTGGATCTTTACAGCGGTTAATATGAATAATGTGACATTTACTGTAATCAGAATAGCCATCGGTCCGTAAAAGTAAAACAAATTTGGATAACCATCTAAAACGGAGAATACGAGTGTTATAATTTTGTTAAAGCAAAGACAATACAATATAATAAAATAAGTCTCTTCACTGCCAAATACACACATAATACGAACAAGACCTGTATAGTAATTATTATTAACATCTCTTCATATGGGTGTATCTTAAGTGATGACTTTAATTTCAAGGGGTGATATCTTGTCATATTTTAAGCAAAAAAGTGCATATGAACATTGGTCCGCAAATGCTTCGTTACCGAGATACAGGGTGTCAAAGCTGGGAAAATAAATCGCATTTTCTTAAATATCTTTCTACTGATTCGAAATAATTTAATGAAATTTATATACGGGGGTTTTTTGGAATGACAAATTCAAAGCTGTAGTCAATTTAGGTGTATTACGTAAAGTGCGATTTATTTTCCCAACTTTGACACCCTGTATCTCGGTAACGAAGCACTTGCGGACCGATGTTCATATGCACTTATTTGCTTAAAATATGACAAGGAATCACCCCTTGAAATTAAAGTCATCACTTAAGATACACCCTGTATATACGGTCTGCTAAATTTATACAAGGTTTCCAGAAATATTCCAGAGGGTAATTCTACATCAAAAAATAATGCCATAACATTTTTTCGAAAACTCAAAATTAGCAGAGTTACAGGACACATTTTTTTTATAAATTTCTCCTAGTAAATTGTTTGAGTCTACCTATTTTTTATAATTTTGTGGCTCTCTTGTATATCACGTTAAAATTAGCCGTTTGAGAGAAAAACGACTTTAAACATTCACATGCATTAAACGAACAAACGCTTATAATACAGGGTGGTCAGAAATGATGCATCATTGGGGTGATTCTAGATGAGGAATACTTGATGAAATGATTTAGGGTTCTGCTATTAGAAAATTTGCAGTGGTATTTTCTCACGACTGCCAGACCATTTCTATTACAAAAACCATAGAAATGAACGATGTCGGCGACTTTTTGTACAGTAAAATCGCCCATTTAAAAGATGTAGGGACGTAAATGAATTTTCAAAGAATTATTTACTAGATTTAACAAAAAAGTTTTGTTTGTTGAGTATTTAATTCAATTATCTGATAATACCTGTGGATAATGCTTTTTTGTTGTAAAAATGGAATAATCTAAAAAAATATTAGTTTCAATATTAGTCAGTGGAGCAACATAGTCTTCTAAAAAAGGTTTACCATAGTAATGATTCCATTTTATTCCACACTCTTTGTAAGAAGGCATTGTATAACAAAAATTGAATTTCAATTAAATTTAAATTTTTTACACCTACTTTAGACTCACTCTGTATAATTTTTTGTGTATCATTTTATTCCAAAACAATAACCGAAAAAAATTCCACATATGAACAGAAAAAAATATGAAATCTATTGGAACATTTGGGTATTAAATGGCAACTAATCACCATCAACGTTGTTTACATTATTCTCCACTTTTTCTTTTGTGATTCAGTCATAACGTCATTAATTTTAACCACGTATTCGGAAGGCCTAATAAAGACAGAAAATGAAAAAAAAAATTACTCGACCTTTCAAAAGATAAACAAATCACCCTACAACAATTGATAACACGACGCTCCTGGTACGCTACAAAATTTCTGATGGCGCGTATGAGTATTGAAACTATATAGAAGTTTAGCAGCATTGCCAGGACTACATGCATATAATAACATGCATGCTCGGTGCGTGGAGTGATAGATTTTTTTTCTAATGACAAACTTCTTGTTTGCAATCTAAAATATATGCATTTAGCATATTCTTTGAGGTACTTTTGCATTTTTAAGGTATTCATTAAGCGTTTTGTCAAGTTATGTCATAAATTCATTCATCATGCTATCGGAACGCAAGTTCAAAAGCTCCGCAAAATTTTATACAGTAAATAATTTTGGATTAAACATTAAAAACATACCTATTTTGTGTCACCTCTTCGTTATGTTCTTGGAAGCAGAATCAAGTTGAGATCGTTGATTTTCCCAAATAATGCAAATCGCATTTGATTATGAATATGAATCAGAATCAAATCCATTACTCATGATCAGTAAGTAGGTACCAAATAACAGACGGACACGGAAATACAGATGCACATGTCTATTAAAATGTCGTTTATAAATTTTTCCTCTGATCAGCAGAGGACAACCGTTGTCTTTCACTACTTTACTTTATCCAACTTGAATTGCATTTTTATTTTGTTAAATAGCAAATTTTATTAATAATTATAAACAACACTGGCGTTACAAACACACGAAATTCACCAACCTCTACTACGCGAAAATAATCACTGATGGATGGAGAAGGGAGAAAAGTCGGGCCGCGTGCATCTGTTCCATATCAAAGGCGGGTTCGTCCACAAAGGATCGTCTACACAGGAAAACGGACCCGAACGATGTTCAACTTCCGCCGGTAACGTATTAAACGGAAATTTGAACTGCCAACTTTTTAGCTGTGCCGAGTGTGCTGATTACAGCCTATCTAATGTCGGCGCTGATTACTGCGGTTGACATGTATTATAAAATATTCTCATAATTTTCTATTGATTATAAAAATGTACATTTAATTATTGTTTGTTTCTATTACTATTTAGCGGTTCTGCAGCGTTTGTCACTGAGTAGACTTTAAAAACAAAGTTATTGACCTAAATACGGGTCAAGACTCGGATTGCGGGATTGTTGATCACTGTTTTTTGTTGACAGCGCGAGTGTCTTTTTTATTATTGTCTGTATATAAATACAAAAAATGTTTGAGCCTTTCTCAATAATTTAACTTAGTGAGTATTGGATTTTATTTCACTATTTATCTAATAAAACTTAATATGTTAGTAAGCATAATTTAAAAAAATAATTTATGGCATTAATTGCATATTACAATAAGTAGGTACTATAGGAAAATATTTAAATTTGACAACGTCGAGTCAGGCCGACACCGAGTTGAATTGTCGCTAGCGGTCAGCAGCCAACAGTCTGAAAAGGGGATTTAAATGATGATTTAAAAATATCCTTTTCCGGCGTAAATATATGCATTTAAATTTTTTTTAAATCGCGTATTCGCATTAAACTCATTTTTTCCTATCTTCTCTTAAAAACAATGGCATTATGACTGAATCACCCTGTATATATATATATAGAATTATTTTTATTATAATTTGATTCATTTGGAAAAGTGTCGTAAACATAAAATATACCTCTCAAGAAACATTTTTCGGTACCAATTCCTGGGAAATAATTAGATTCCTGGTCACCGAATCTATTTAGTAAAAATACAACCAAGATGTGCAAGGAGGGAACTCCTACAGCATAAGCAAAATACATTAAGAATCTTTTTTTCTCTGCAAGTCTTCTTCCATTAAATCCTCTCATGCCACTAAAACAAAAGAAAAATGATTTCAAAGCAACCATAGACATTTTTATAAAATATCGGACGCTATTAACTTAGTCGTGCTCGTTTGTGTGTTTAAGGTCGCCGTATTTTTCTCCGTAAAATGATCAAATTTGTGGTGTTACATTTTAGAAATCTAGAAAAATAAAACATGTAGAGCAAAAGTAATATCAAAAATAACATTACTGTTTTGTTTATCAATTTTTTTTATTTAAATTATCCTCAAATAATATAAAAACTTTTAAAATGTATGTGTGCACATATTATTTTGGTATTCTAACTAGTGTTGGGATTGATAACTCGAATGATGGTAACTTGAATTCTTAGCAACTGACTATTTTTGTAGTTTACATATAAATGTTTTATTTTAAATACATATACACTTTTTGTATGGGTATATTTATATATTTAAAATAAAACAATACAAATAATATATAAAGAGATATATAATATATAATAGATATAATATGTTGGATTACACACATTACAAACGAAACGTAAACTGATGCACATCACCCCTCGCTATTCGACAAGGCAAATAATGTTCTTACTTGGAAATTTAAAAAGATAAGAAAATCCTTACTTGCGCATATAAAAAGGTGGCAATCCAATAGTGAACAGTGAAGAAAGATCAAATAAATAATTCGTCACTCGTATAGCTGATACTCGAGTGATTTCGATTATTACAATAACCAAATAATCAGTTATTTTTCACTCGAGTGATTCCAACACTAATTCTAACCCCTCATTTTAACATTTTTTTTAAAATAATTATAAACAAAAGCGAACAATCTTATATGCAGAACTATGTAAGCTTATGTTATAACAATGTTTATATCTATAGTTGAATTTAAAAATATACGTATTTTGAAAGATTTCTGTACTTAAAAATTTAGTTAAAGCGCTTTCTGTCGTTATATTCGTTTTACTTCGGTACTTTTGAATATTCGTAGTTGGCATGAGATAACATTCCTGCTATTTTTTCCTACAATCTACATTATTCAGTTCTTAAATGTCTAAAATTACTTGTGTTTGCAGAAAACACAAGAATACGGTGTAAAGTAACTAACTACTACACCGATATTTTTCTGACATCGACGTTATAAGTTAAACCAACTATGTTGGTTGTTATTATGAATGTGATGCTCGCCTTTATAGTCTAAGATCCGAACTAAGGTCGTCCTGCACCCATCTGCTTACCGGATGAAAAGATTTTTATCAAATATGATATGTAAACAAATATATGGCAAATATGTTGCCTAGTGAAATATGTTCATGAAAATATTGTAATTCATTTTTTTTTTATATTGCTTGGCAAACAAATTTAATACTAACCGAAAGTACACAGCATAATGAACATGTAAAACAGATTGCCTTCTTTTTTCTGGTCAGTATTACCGGATTGCATTAACTGCATATTTTGACAACAGAGTATGACGATTTAATCCTACCTATATACAAAAATGCTACCTTAAAAGATGCAGGGTGCTGAAGTTGAGCTTTTAAAAACGTTTTTTCGCAATAACCTTGTCAATATTTCACATATAAGTTTGAAATTTATTAGAGATACTCCTTGTGGTTAACTAAATTAATTAATATTTTTAATTAAAGGTAGCCATAACATATTTCATTAGTCAACACATTTGCAATATGTATGTGTTTACATACATATTATCTTTGATAAAAAATAGTTTTCATCCGATAAGCAGATGGGTGCAGGACGACCTTAGTTCGGATCTTGTAATCTTAAAAAAATAAAAAATTGTCTTTCTGGTCTTCCTTATAGGGGTTAGTTATTTTTTTTTTGCAAAAATAAAAAAGTTGGGGAAAGTTTCTTAGGATGAAAAATTGAGTAATATGCAAAATTTCGACATCCGAAACCTTCTATGATTCTTTACTTGATTGCATTAGTAACGCCTGTTCTGTATCAGATACGACAAGAAAGGATTCTGAGAATGAAAATTTTGAAAACTTCCAAGCACGTTTTGTTTCACAAACAAACAGAGCTGCATCCCAGAAGGCCATATTTCAACAGTAACTTAAATGACATCGAAAACCGATTCTTCTGATCCTATCACAGCTTTGAAAATGACGATCCAAGGCCTGCTCAGCCCCGGATCTACGATTTTTTCGAACCGGGGCAAAACCTTGATGATGGCACCCCCTCCCTTCAGTGTTTGAGAAAAATTGTTAAAACTGCCAATGAGTAGCATTTTTTGTGACCATTTGTGAAAATAATAATCCTTTAATAAAATTCAACTTTTCATTATCTAATAAATAATAAAATGTATAACCAGGATACCAGGAAAGACTAGAACTTTACACGGCGTGATTTCTTTTCTGCGTAAGAATCTATTAGCATCAAAGTCCGTCGCATAGGGAGTAGATAAGTTTTAATTATTTTCAGTTGAAGCTACGCTCACAGCTGACAGATGTTGTTGGTAATGTGCAAGCTATTAGTTAGTATAGCTTGCACATTACCAACATACATTGGGAAACGCTTCTTGCAAGTCATGCTTGTACAGATGTTGTAACAGGTCGAAGGCACTTGATTGTTCATTAACTTCATGTACTAGCTCTTTAAATAAGGCAAGTTCCTGGCAAAAACCAACTGCATTCAAGTCTTTTGAATATTTTAAAGCTAGATCGGCTCTATTTTTTGCAGATCTTCTGTCGACATATTTAAAAAGACTTGGCCACTGAGGTAGGCGAATTTTTCATGTGTGATGTTAACATGCTTTTATCGAGACATGCGTCATGCGACAGACTGATCTGTTAAGATGCGTTCATAAATCACTTAGTATGTGTTCAATAACTAAGTGGGCGTATAGAAATAGAAAAGTTTGTTTTTGAAACATATTTAAGATTCGATTATTTGATAAAAACCTATGAGATTGTAGGAAAAGAGGCTTCATTTGTTCGACATTTCGAATTCTTGTCTCAAGGATTTGGCGCCTCCATGAAACTGCCGCCCGGGGCAAGTGCCCCGGTTTGCCCCCCCCCCCCCCCCTTAGATCCGGGGCTGGGCCTGCTATGACTTTTTTTATATCTCCGAATGTCAATAAAAGCGATTAGTGATTCTTTTATTTCAAATCTGATGAGGTTATGAGAATCTTTCAAAACTCCTATGTGTGAAATACACACACATTAAGATGGCGATCCAAGGCTTGCTATGATTTTTTGTACCTCCGAAATTCAATAAACACTTAACAATTTTTTTTGGTCATTCAATAGTTTCAAAGTTGAGTAAAATACTGAATTTAAACGGTGCGAAATCAGATTTAATTTTCAGTTCTATAGCTTTTTGTATCCAGAAACAATATTTCTGTCTTTTGCCTACATATTCTTTAAAGTGGATAGAACCTTTGCTCGACTTTCTGTGTTTATTTAAAAGCAAATATTAATATTTGGCGTAAATAATATTATAAATTACCATTTAAAGAAAATTCCAAAATAATTTGGATAACCTTATTTTCATATTATTCAATCTTGTTGTGTTGAGTCTGCAAGTTTTCTAAAAAATCACGGTCTTTCAGAAGGTGGCTTAAATAAGATAAGCCAATTATTTTACATTCGTTAACTTTTTAATAAATGTTTTATTTTATTTTATTTCATTCCAGTATCGACATAGAGTCGTTTTTTTACTTTTTCTTAACAGACCACATTAATTTTATTTCTAAAATTTAGGACAGGATAAAACTTGCTTTACTTATACTGTTTTAACGTAACTCTATTGTAAGGGTTATTTAACTCCTTCGAGGACACTCGGACCGGTGAAATGTAGGTATATTTGATTGAATATTTAATATTATTATATTATAAAAACGGTTACTCACCTGAAAGCAAACCACATATCCAAGCACATGACGTTCATCCAGAAGAATGATATCAAGAAGAAGAATATAATCAAATATCCTAAAAGTTATATTATGTTAATTATTTTCTGAAAACGGTAGCATGTAAATAAAAAAAATTGTAAAATTAAAATTGTAAGAGATAGGAATGTGAAAAATATGTTCCTAATAAAAAATATCTACCTAACCCAACCTAACCTAATAAAAAATATCTACCAACAGTAGGTACCCATATTGTAGAGAAGATATTAAATAGATAGATAAGTTTGTAATAGCTAAAATTTTAATAGTTATTTACGCAGTAAGTAGGATATAAAAATTATTACTGTACGCATGTGAAGCTTGTATAACCACATAAGTGCGGTAACAATGTAATATCACACGTACTGCGTACAACGTGCGTGTGAAGTTAGCCCCCCAATGTTCGATTTTTGTTAAAATTTTTATAGTGCTGGATTGTATATGAATAGTTCTGAAGTGCTCTATAAATTTAAACAATAGTTCTATGACGTTTAGTGATTTTTTTTTTAAATATGGGGGCCAACTTTACGCAGCCTCCCATTTATGAGTTCTGTCAAATTTGTTGCTCGTTTTGGGATGTACTTCAATAGTTCTACAGTTCTATGTAATTTTTAACAATAGTTCTGTACTATAACAGGTTTAAAAATCAACATGTAGTTATTAAGTAAAATAATTTCCAAAATACGTGCTCTTGTGAAAATAGCGGCGATATTGTATTGTATTTCGACAATCCCACTATTCCATGCAAATCGCATCGATCTATGTGCTTAAATTTCGGAAATATTGAATTCAATATAAGAATTTTTAAAAAAATTTGAAAAAAGGGGTTCTAGCGAAAATAAGAACAGTTCTGCATTGTGCATCAATAGTTCTACTATTCCATGCAAACCACATGGATCTAGGTGCTCTAGTTCCAGAGTTATCGAATTTAATTAATATAAGGATTTTTCAAAAATTTTGGAAAAGGGAGTTCTGTCGAAAATAAGAACATTTCTGCATTGTGCACCAATAGTTCTACTATTTCATGCAAACCGCATGGATCTAGGTGCTCTAGTTCCGGAGTTATCGAATTTAATTAATATAAAAATTTTTCAAAGATTTTGGAAAAGGGAGTTCTGGCGAATATAAGAACAGTTTTGCATTGTGCACCAATAGTTCTACAATTACATGGAAACCGCATCGATTTAGGTGATCTAGTTCCGGACATATCGAATTTAATTACTGGAAAGGGTATGGAATTTCTAACATACCTATGCATAAACGCAGTCGTTTTGGATATTTGAAATTAAAAAAAGTGACAGTTGCAGAGGTTTGTAAGAATTTCTATATCTTATTTTGTATTACATTTAGACATCTAATATTTGGTGTGTCATGGGACCTCAAAATAATGCAAAGTAAATCTCCTTTTTCCCTGATAAGAACTTTGCACGGCTTACATTAATTTGTTAAAAAATAACATATTTAAAAACGGGGAAAAAAATTGAATTTTGCATAACTTAAACTTATATTAATTATATTTGACATACATATCAGGAATTAGAGTATCTAGAGTGATGCGATTTCCATGGAATAGTACAAATAGTTTATATTTCCGCCAGAACTTTCAACATTTTTGAAAAAATGCTCGTTAATTAAATTCGATATTTCCGGAACTAGCACACCTAGATTTGCAATGCAGACCTGTCCCTATTTCCGCTAGAACTATCTTTTTTAATCATTCACTCATTTTTCAAATCTATGAAAACTCCTTATATTAATTAAATATCCGAAGTTGAAGCATTTAGATCGATGTGATTTACACGGAATAGTAAAACTTTTGGTGCACATTACAGAACTGTTGCTATTCCCGCCAGAACTCCCTTTTTCAAAATTTTTGAAAAATACATATATTAATAAAATTCGATATCTCCTTCGATATTACCTGCAGATTCAGGGGCCAATATTTTAAAAATAAAACAACATGGCGGCTTGAAGTCAAATTCTGTTGCAGAAGAATATGTTGACAATTTCCTGTGATATTCTTGGAGAACCGAGTAATACCAATAATATATCACGGAATATTACTGCAAGTTCACCAAATAATTTCTTCTGGAATTAGTTTCTCTAGCTGTACCAACTGCGTTGTGAATATTTATAAATAAATGGTAATAATTAATCAATAATTAATAGAGTGTTATTTATAAAATTACTGACCTAAATAAAAAATTTATTATTTTCCTGTTGTATTTCTTTTCTGCAACGAACTTTTTGTAAACAGTTGCATAATGGTTTTCAATACATAAACTAGTTACATAAAGTAGAATGTTTTGACACTTGTTTTGATAACAAAAGATGTTACTTTATATATCAAAGTTAGAAAAAGAAATATACCTAATTGATATGACAATTCTTGTCTAAAGTCTAAACATTTTAAAGTATACCTAAGTATTCTTTCTTACCTAAAGCAGGACATACAAAATTCTCATCGAACTTTCCTGGATAAAGTTGTACCACTACCAGAAATATATAGGCAAGGAGTAGTGTCAACACGTAGTTCATCAATGCTTTCCTATGGAGGTTTGACTCTGGTATTATTGCGTACACCAAAAATGTTATCAGTAAAAACGGCATAGATATAATCATACCTAAAACAAAAAAACTCAGTAATTTTTGAGGCGAAAAGTCACCCTATTAAACGATAATATTAAGTTTTGAATTCCTCTTTAAATTAAATGATAATGGTAATTATAATTATTGAAAATGATATAATATTTTATGTATTTATTGATGTTGATTAATGTTATCAAATTAATATTCATCCAATCATAAAATACTTCGTATACAATTGTATCAGTGATTTGTGATAGACACAAAAAACGTGTTTGTTTGTATAATGATTTTTATTTATTTAAAAAAATACAAATGTACAAATAAGTAAGTGGGAAGTTTGGGGATGTTGGTTTTCACTAATCAGTGTATCAATATTAACATTTGCTGTTGATAAACGAAGCATCTAAGTAAGTGACTTATCAGGCAGAGAACATCTATACTTTGACTTTATAAATTTCATGTTGGAAAAGCTTTCGTAAAGATACGTGCTTCCCAGGATTGACCCTATTATAAGGTCCAAGTTTCGCAAGTTTTCCTGGGAATCACTTAAAAAAGTTCAATCCTATTTCGGTTCTTCTCTGGTAAAGAGAATCTGACTGTAAATCACACAATTTCAGTTGAAGGTCTGCTCTGCTTACGTTCTCAATAGAAATCGTGAGTGGCAGAGTAAAAATTGAAAATTTTCCTTAGTCGATAAATCGAATTTCGAATTCTTCTGCAATTGTGTCAATGTATTTTATAACAGTTGAATATAAAAATTTCTCATTTCATTTCTTCAAAGTGCTCTTTACAGCTTCGAAAAAATAAAAATATCATATCCTTTTAGCGAATAAATATTAATTTTATTTTTAACTTTCTCATGTGAATATATAAATTGCCAATCTTCTGTTGCTTTCCTTGTAGTTTAAAATTTAATTCGTTAAGGAGAAATGGCAGGTCTGTTAAGAATGCAACGTCTGACAGAAATTTTGCATTTACAATTTGATTTTCTAGGTCTGTAGTGCCGGAACATTGGCAAACCAACTAATATCGGTGTGACGTAAGTTCCTATATACAGGGTGTCCGAAAATTATGCATCAAGACTTCAGGAGATGATTCCACACAAGAAATTAAGGTCAAGAAGTCCTATAACAATTTTTCGAAAACTCAATATTAACGGAGATACAGGGTGTCAAAGAATTTTTTTTTAGTTTTTTTTGGATAACTTTTTTATTTAAGATTTTTTCCAAGTCTTTTTTATGTATTACTAGTGCCCTTGTAGATTTATGGTCCAAATATGATGCAAATATTCCAGTGCCAAAGGGCCTAACCTGATCTTAATCTTCGATCCATGGCCCACAACTTTTTTGTTTTCACCGGTTTATAAATTTGAACAGATCAAAAATTATTTAAAAAAGTATCTCTGCATACCATACAGCAGAACAAAATATCTACAATTATAAATAAACCTATTAGCATAAGAATGTTCTACATATTTTTAGATCACAAATTAACTATTGCTTGTAAGTGTAAGATTGATACCGAAACAAAATTAAGGTCCAATTTATAATACGATTTTAAACCACTTGATACACTTCTATAAAACCGAACACAAGATAGTATGTTAAAAACTAAAATATAAGTTTAGAAAATAGAATAAGCTCTAAAGAAACATTTTTTTATGTGTGTTTTTCATTTAGAAAACAACAGAAATTATTTTTAAATGAATATCAATTTTCAATGCAACCCTAGAAGAATGAATAGAACCATACTTATGCAAAAAATGTAGTTTAGAATATTAATATGTAATACTACAGTCACCACTAATAAGCATAAGAATGGCATAAGTAAAATTTTGTGGTTTAATAACGTATTTATAAATAACGGTTTTCATTATTCTGCATAAATGCTGGTTCTTTAAGATATTTCATTTATCGGGGAAAAAACTAATGTGTAAGCTTTCTGAGAACCTTTGGTGGGGTAATTTTACTGGAAAATAAGCATTTCTCCGAAACAACTCATACACTTTATTAGGAATTATTTATATAAGAAGGTATCTACCATTAATACTAAAATATAAAAAATTGTAAACTTGTTTTGATTGTTTATACAAATATACATTTCATACTAAATGTATAAAATTATATACAAAATTAATTTTATTAATACACGTATTATTAGTCAACCAGAAAAACAGTTTCAGGTTATATAACATTTATGTTTTATTATCATTGCTTTCGAAATACATATTTGTTTTATTATAACAGCAAGTATCAGTATTTTGTTATTATAAACTCAAATATTTTATAAATTTATCACAAGAACGTTTTGGCAGCTAAAATAAAACAGTTTATACGGCAAATATATAACTATTTCATAAATATTTCTGCGACAAGCTTATAAAACTTTTTAGCTAATAAAACTAAAGAGTATTTATAATATATTTTTTATATGTTCCATAGTTTTCTAACCGCTCTATAAAAAAATATTATAATTGTTTCTTAGATGTGGGTTGTCAACCTATAAAACTATTATATTACAATATTCCTGGAGACTATTTTACATTTAACAGAAAATAGCTGTATATATACGCTGTAATATAGTTATTATGTAATATTATCAGTTGTAAAACTATAGTAATATAAGAATTACAACATAAAAACGGCTATTTACTGTGTTTTTTTTTTTTTTTTTTTTTTTTTTTCTAATGGACAGTTTTACACTGTATAAGAAATGGTCAATACATAAACTTAGATTCTAAATTAAAGTAAATAAATAAACAACACACTAAATCATACAAAATCACATAATAGAAAAACAAAAATCGCAATTTTAAACATTGAAATATTCATTTAACGAATACGGACACATATTAATTAGGTACGATTTTAGTCTTTTTTTAAAACGTTCAAGTGTACAGCAAGTCTTTATATCACTAGGTAATTTATTATATAGCTTAAGGCCCAGACAGTTTGGTGAATTCATGGTAAGCTTTAATCTCATAAACGGTATATGATATTCATTTTTTTGACGAATATTAATATGGTGAATTTCCTTATTGGTATGAAATTTAAATCTGTTACTGAAAATATAATTACACAATTCAAATATAAAAAGTCCAGGTAAAGTTAAAATAAAATATTTTTTAAAAATATCTCTACATGAATGTGAACTTGAAACATTAAAAATGCATCTTAGTATCTTTTTTTGGCATATAAATACATCAGAAGATATAGTGGACCCGCCCCAGAAACAGACACCATACATTATTCTACTGCCCACCTGTGCATGATACAGATTTATAAGCTGCGGAGTTACAAGCACCGTACGCAAATTTCGGAATAAATAACATATTGAATTCAGTTTAGAACAAAGATTTGAACAATGTGATTTCCAGGGCAAATTGCTATCAAATTCAATTCCTAAAAATTTTACAGAAGTCTCATTATTAATTGGTATGCCATTTATATCAACATTCAGTTCTATATCTGTCCGTTGGCGATTTTGAAATAAAACCGCATGAGTCTTTGTCACATTAAAACATAAGTTATTATTACAGAACCATGTATATAATTTATTAAGTAAAATATTACATTTAGCTTCTAAGTCGTAGGAAGATTTATCAGAAATTAAAAGGGAAGTATCATCGGCATATATAGTAAAATGTATTAATGTATAAAATAAACAGCAAAGGACCCAGTACAGAACCCTGTGGAACACCCATAGTTAATCTTTGTATTTCTGAATTTACATATTGAACACTCAAAGAATCTCTATGCTTAAGGCTAACATATTGTCTCCGGCCATTCAAAAATGAACTTATCCAATTCAATGCAATACCTCGTAATCCATAATATGATAATTTTCTAAGTAATATGCTGTGATCGACGCAGTCGAAAGCCCTGCTAAGATCGCAAAAGATCCCAGCAGGGCACTCGCCTGCTTCCACAGACTTTAAAACAGTCTCATAAAATGAATGAATGGCGCTACTAGTTGATTTTCCTGATTGAAAACCATGCTGATGTTCTATTATAATTCTATGCTTATTAATGAACGGTATAAGTCTGTCCAAGAAGGAGTACTCAAAAATTTTTGAAAACGGTGATGAAATCGTTATTGGTCTATAATTATTTAACGAAAAATGATCACCTTTTTTATAAACAGGAGTGACCTTCCCGAGTTTCAGTTTTGATGGAAAACAACCACTTTCAAACGATAAGTTTATCAAAAAGACCAAAGGTTTTATAATGCTAGGACATATTTTTTTGAATATATGCATCGGAATATCATCGGGACCAGTAGACCACTTATTTTTTAACTTTTTTATTATAATACCAAGAAGTTCATTAGAATCTATAGGCTTCAAAAACATAGTTGGATAAGATGTGAAGTTAACGGAAGAGGTATTGCTATTATTATCTTTAGACATATTTTGAACAAGTTTAAGGGGCTCATTAATAAAATTACTGTTAAAGAGATTCGCTAATTCCTGGGGATTAAGTATTTGTCTGCCGTCATAATTTATTGATATATTATTATGATTCATAACTTTGTTTGATAATTCAGAGGTTACCTTCCAAGTCATTTTAGCTGGATTGTCCGAGGAAAATATTTTTTTCTGATAGAAAGCTCTTTTTGTGTTCAAAACAAGAAATTCATTTTTTTTTTGCCAATTTATATATGTCAATTAACTCTGGGTATTTATTTTTAATATAATACAAAGTTTTTAAATTTGCACTGGACAATTTGACATCATGGTTCACCCAATTTTTATTTAATGCTTTAACGTTACCATTTCGTCTAGTAAACTGAAAACAATTATTATAATGAGACAAAAACACATTTAAGAAAAAGTCATACGCTTTGCCTATATTACTGATATCATATAAATTAGACCAACTTTCCGTATTAAGTGCATTTACAAGGTTTTTAACATTATATTCTGAAAAATTTCTCGAATAATAAGCACAAAATTTAGGTTCTTTAACTTTGAAAATGCAAGACTCAAGAAGTACAGTGCGATGATCTGAAATGAAATTGTCAAGAACACAGCACGTGCCTGGATATTGAATATTTGTAAAAATATGATCAATCGTGGTTGCAGTGATGTCCGTTACTCGAGTAGGCCACCCTACAATAGGCCTCAAATTGAAGCTAGACAAAGTACTACAAATCATATGAAAATCATTAGAACTACCATTACTATCCACATTCAAGTCGCCACAAAACATTAATCTTATGTTAGGTCTATACAAAAAGTTTAAGATATTATAAATAACATCAAGAAAAATATTAAAATCTCCAGACGGTGATCGGTAACAATTTATGATAATTGCAGTGGAATGCAACTTGTCAGATATATTTACTGCACACACTTCAACATGTTTTTCTATGCAAAACCTGGACAAATCAATATTGGCGGCATTAAGTTCTTTTTTAGTCCAAATTGCAACGCCACCAGCTTTAAAATGTGTGCGACAGTAAGAGCTGCTTAAATTAAACTTGTTAATATTGAACGAGTCAATCGAGTGTGGACTTGCCCAAGTTTCGGTAAGACATATGATTTTTATGGTACTAAATTTATGTAAGATAAATTCAGCCTCAATAACATTAATTTTATAGTAGTTCAAACTTTGAATATTCAGTAACAAGAAATCAGGTTTATACATCATTTGTTCACTTTCTGTTTCTTCCCAAAATGAAAAAATTCACCAATGCAGGCACCACGAGGCCACTCAGCGGGATCCATGGCTCTTTTAAAATTTTGTTGATGGATACTTACTTTAAAAGAAGCATATCTATCTGGATATTTAGCATTTATTTGTTCACAAATTACCTCTGGGAAACTGTCTTTTAAATTATTAACCAAAGTAGCTGCGGTTTCATCAGGATGAAGTCTATATACGTGCAAGTCGATAAACTTTGGTACCGTTTTTAAATTACACTCTTTACTTCCCACTATTTGTTTGCGGATATTGTTAGATCGTTTTTTATTACGCACAGTTTTCCAATCACTTTCTCGATGTCCCTGTTGTGTTTCAGTCGGAAGAGATATAACTTCATTAAGTTTTGTTACAGCTTGAGCTTGATGCACAGCAGCCGTAACTTGTCCTAAAGTTATTTCATTCTTAGTTACATTCTTATTGTTATTTCTGCTATTTTGTTTCGAAGTTGAGCCACTTGGTATATTGACATTCCGCTGTACTACAACGGTGTTTAATTGTTTTGCTCGCTTATCTTGACTTGTTCTTATGGTTTCAAGTTTTTGTTGGCTAGGATCATTATTGTCACTTAATATGCTTAATTTATTATTTAATAAATCTATTTTGTCACTTAGTTGTTTTATGATAATGTCCTTTTGACGTATAATATAGTTAAATAAAAAGAGATCTACCTTCTTATCTGTAATTTCTACTGCGTCGAAGAAGGGTCCGTCAGTATCAATATTTTTATTTTGAACGACACTATCACTCGCACAACAAATTACTGCATCTTCACTAATGTATATTACATTATTACATAACTTGGCGCAACTGTTATGAATTTTTAAACCACAAACTTGGCATTTAAATCCAGTAATGACATTGTTTTTACATCTTTTACAATTCGCGTTACCCTCAGTCGGCGCCATCTTTTCAATTTCCCAGTGTGTGTGAAGTTGGCCCCCAATGTTCGATTTTTGTTAAAATTTTTGTAGTGCTGGATTATATATGAATAGTTCTGAAGGGCTCTATAAATTTAAACAAACAGTTCTATGACATTTAGTGAAAAAAATTTTAATTTAAATATGGGGAACCAACTTTACGCAGCCCCCCATTTATGAGTTTCGTCATATTTTTTGCTCGTTTTGGGATGGGGAATAGTTCTACAGTTCTCTGTAATTTTTAGCAATAATTCTGTACTATAGCAGGTTTGAAACCATCATGTAGTTATTAAGTAAAATAATTTCCAAAAATACGTTTTCTTGTGAAAATAGTGGTGATATTGTATTGTATTCCAATAATTCTACTATTCCATGCAAACCGCATCGATCTAGGTGCTCTAGTTCCGGAGTTATCGAATTTAATTAATATAAGAATTTTTCAAAGATTTTGAAAAAAGTTCTGGTGAAAATAAGAACAGTTCTGCATTGTGCACTAATAGTTCTACTATTCCATGCAAACCGTATCGATCTAGGTGCTCGAGTTCCGGAGTTATCGAATTTAATTAATATAAGGATTTTTCAAAGATTTTGAAATGCAAATCGCATCGATCTAGGTGTTCTAGAGATATGGAATTTAATTAATAATAGCATTTTTCGAAATTTTGAAAACGGTTGTTCTGGCGAAAATAGAAACAGTTCTGCATTGTACACCAATAATAGCTCTCCTATATAAGCCCTACAAAGTTCATGTCAGACAAAAAATAATTTTATTTTGTATAATTTGTGGTAAAAAAACCCGGGTAATATAACCGGAAAAATGGAGCACTTGGTGTAGTATTTTAGAAGTTCTATTAAGCACAAGAACTGCAGTGCCTTATGGCCCCATGACACATTAAATATTAGTCTAAATGAAATACAAAAAAATATATATTTTTAACACTATCAACTGATTCTGAGAATCAAAGCAACACTTATTCCTGGTATTTTGGTAATTTTGGATAATATTTAAATATTAAAAGTGTTTAAGCGTTCCAGTATAATAAAATTTCTGAAAATTGTTAAATTTCGGAAAAGGTTAACATTAAACAAAATAACCGGCATTCGGGAAGCGGTAAAACATTAAACGAGCTGTCATTCTATGCCATGCCATTTGTTTACAAGATAAAAAGTCTATGTTTTGAACAGTAGATCCTAGATAATTATACTGGTATAATTCGTTGTTTTTTATATACATTTTTTATTACTATTGAAATAAATTAAATAGACCGATATTAAGAAAACTTAGATGCGAAATTTAGACAATATATTGCCTGCTTCTTTTGTTATTAATGAAAATGATGAAAAAATCGGTTTTCTGCCTACAAAATTGATACCCCTCACTTTAATTCGACGTAATTTTCTTGTTCATTGAGAAAATAATTACAAATTTTTACAGTCGTAAGAAGTCTTTAGTACTGTGGAGGTCATTTATCTCAAAAGTTCTTCTTTTTCTATTTTTAAGCAAAACAGAAGTGAGTGCTATACCCGAAAATATTGCGTTCTATAAAAAAAGAACAAAAAACTGACACATATAGTAAGTAACAGTAAACAATAATCTGAAAAAAATTGTTAAAATAATACAGTTATAAATGCTGTATTGTTTTATATACACTGCATTTATTAGTTATCCAAAGGGGGTGCGCGGCATGTGGAAGACATTCAGCGAGGTCGATGATTGTTATAGCAAGCAGTAACCGTTGAAATATTTTATTTGTAGAATAATTTTTTGACTTGTTTCATTTTAATTTATTGGGTACCTGATCAAACTCTTTGGAAATATTAGGTATTTTGTAATCTTATTTTTCACAAAATAGAGTAACAGTAAAGCCCTACATTTTCCTTCTACATATTTAGATAATAGGTATTAATAATATTGTGTGAAACTAACTACTCGGACTAAAACTCCGACCGGCCACCCACAATATCTACTCATACACTATTTATTATCAGCGTTTTTTTACTGTATTGTAAAGGTATTTAGATTAATTTTCCTATGTTGTCTGATACCAAATACAACAATTCCAGAGACAAAGTTGTATTCAATACTAGGGTTTACAAAATTAGATATATTTTATGCTTGCAGCGCTGCAATATTTTGATCCACTGATATTTATTGGAACTAAATGCGTTATTTTATATAAGGATATTATATTTGGTATCAATTACAATTAAACAAATAAAAATTTACATGTACAATTTGTTCATCGTTTAGCATATGCCAAGAAGTGCCAGTTTGTAATCCTCAATTAAATTTTTCTAAAATGAAATCACTACTATAGTTTAGAAAGAATAAAAAAAAAATCTGGACAAAATCATCATAAAATTGCATTGATAGATCTTATTTATAGGGTTTGGACTGAAACTTTAAATGTTCCCACTCATATTGTTACGTATTACATATTGTAATTATAATATAGTACGTTAACACATGTTAATTAAAACAGAGTTCCAACTATCAATTCTATTACATAATATGTCATAGTCTTAAATGTTACGTATACCCATCTTTGACGTAATATCTAGCAAACACTGACGAAATGAACTCAACATAATTACGTCACAGATGAAGATACTACTTTTATGAAGATACTATTATTGCAAATATATTTGAATTAATATATTGAGGATTGTATAAAAATACTAGGTGACCCGGCAAATGTTGTTTTGCCATATGAATTATTTCTAGTGAATATTTTGGCAGTTAAATAAAAAATAACTGACTTATTGTAAGTGTGTGGAGGTGTGGTATATGACTAAAAGAGGAGCACTATGAACGATGACGGCCTATAAGAATAACAAAACACGAAACATTCACTTTTTGAATTATTTCCTGCCTGCAATTTTACATGTTTGACGGCCCAAATTAGCCCCTTTGCGTCTTGTTGGCATTGTTTTCTGTACAAAACACAAACAATAGCCATATAGTAAAATAATAGCCGTTGTTGGCGGGAGCTCGTGACACGTGTTGCGTACTTTTGAGGTTATGTAAATCACTTAATAAAGTAATAGTGAGAACTACACTTAAAATTAATAATTTTATTAATTATTGATAAAATAGGAAATAAATAATTATGGCCCAGCAAATTAATAATAAATCTACTTGAGAATTACATTTAGAAGGTAAAATGATAATTCTAAACGTCACTACTAGGCTCGATGCATACACAATAATAATGGCCAAAAACTGTGCAGGGTGTGAGAGAAGGCTTATTGTGTGAGAGAGACAGGAGACCGGCTTCGTTCTCATCCCTACTCCGTGCTGTTTACTTGGTGAGAAGTGACACCGGTAGATTCCTGGCGGGGATACCTGATCTAGTAATAATCGATCAGTTATCGACCAGGGTTAAAAATGATTAAATGACTAAAATGGTTATTAAAAAATAGGGGTCTGTGATAGCAGGACGAAAATTAAGGGTTGTATGTATTTTTTAATGCCACATCATAAAAAAATAAAAATTCAAAAATTTGTGCAAAAAATTTTAAAAAATTGTTTGGGGTGGACCACCCTTATCACTTAGGGGTATGAAAAATAGATTACGACCGATTCTCAGACCTACCGAATATACCTACATATAAAATTTTATAAAAATCGATCAAGTCGTATCTGAGGAGTATGGCGTCTAACACTGTGACGAGAATTTTATATATTAGATTACATTACATGGTCCTTTTTAATGCTTATATAATATATTTTACGTAAATAACTTAATAAACAGGAAACGGTAATAAAAAAGTGTATCTTTTTTCTTATTCTATAAGATGGCAATAATTTAAAATTCAAATAGAGCCACAAGTTAACAAAAATAATACTACTGAATAAAGTTATATCATCGGTATCAAAATATTTAATGTATTTATTTTTGCAAATAGTTTAGTATTAAGATATACAGAAAGCAAATTCAACACAACATTCTAAAATAGTATACATTTCACAGGACTTACTTATTTTTTCTTTCATTCAATTTTTATGCATAGAATTATAAAATTCACCGTGTAGTAAGTAATATGTGGTAACACAAGGACAATTTACAGAAGTAATATGATCCTTGTTCGAACGACACAATACATACAGGGTGATTCACAACTTAACTAAAAAAAAAAAACTGGAATAGATGTCTCATGAAAGATGGAGTCAATATCGTAAAACAATTGCTTGTAAAATCCTTACAGTTTCTGAAAAAAAAATTATTGAAGTTGTAGTATTTTCAACATTACATCGCTGGGTTACTGTAGTCTCTAGCGTCATTGGAATGCATTCTATCCGCTTTTGTAGTAATTACGTTTTTGCGATACTGTTTATATTAATTCTTCAAGTGTAAAAAATGGCTTGCTCGGAGTTGACGGATATCGTTTTAATTTAAGGTGAAGTAAGATGAAATGCTTTAGCAGCTTCTCGTCTGTATACAGAATGATTTAAACATGTGCCAAATGTAGCTACTTTTACCGCGGTAGTGCAACACGGGCGGGAAATTTGCAAACGAATCGTGGGAGAGATGGATGTCCAGGGCATCCACGGCAAATTGCAGCAGCTGAGAAGCGCATTTTAGATATTGTTGAAGAGAATCCTCGAATAAGTACCAGGCAAATCGCTCAACAAATACAAGAAATATCACAATCAACAGCATGTCCAAGCATTAATACCAAGGGATTATCCGTTACGAATTGGCCTTTTTATTATTTTCACAAAATTGTGTTTGTAAGAGTACATTTTTTGTGGATAAGTTCTGAATCACCCTGTAGATATACGAGTATTTTGTCTCTAAATAGAAGGTACTCCCAGCTGAAAACTGGTAGACACAATGTTTTTCAGGAAATTAACAATTAGTTAATTTATTAGAGAAAGTCTATACCCATATACTTATTAATTGAAGTAAAAATATACTAATTTCACTTTATTGTTCTAATTAACGTCTAGGTATCTAATAGATAACTGAATACTAATAATTACTAAACCTTCCTCTATGTATTAATGGTTACATTATAATGTAATATCAACAAAAGGAACAATAAAATTCTTGATATTAACTACGATACTAGATATGTTTGTATCATTTATCTAAAAAACGGTAACCAATTAATGTAACAGTTGGTGTCTTAATACAATTTGATATAAATTTCACACTCAATCGAGTTCAATTTACACAGAAGTTATTCTATTTAACGATAAGATAAAAAATGTTTTCACACTTAGTGACTAAAATGTATAGCTGTAGCATATGGCAAATTATATACTGTATTTAAATAAGCAAAAAAATAATACTCGAGGAAGGAATAATAATAGACCTACAAAAATTGTTCATTCATAAGTGTTTAGCAATATACAGGGTGTCCGGAAATGATGAGTAAAAAATTCAGGGGATAATTTTGGACCGAAAATAAATGCTACCTCTTTCTATAACAATTTTTCCAAAACTGATTATTAACGGAGTTACAGGGTGTTAAAGTTAAAATTTTATTTTCGATATTTGTAAATAACTTCTTAAGAAATCCAAATATTTATTTTTTAAAATTTGTAAATCGGGGGTTTTAGCGGACGAGAAATATGTTTCTAATTTTGACGTCACTAGTAGAGGGCGCCACTTATGGCACATCATGTTTCTTTTAAATGACAGAACTTTTTTGCTGCTTAGTGTATCCATCTGACTATTGAAACAATCGATTCTTCTACCTGTTATATCTGAAAAAGGTATACCTTATTGAAGTCGTTAGGAGTAACAGTTTTCGAAATAATCTTATTTGAAATATTCAGTGCACTGATTGAAAACTGTTATCGTTTTAGTTAAGGTGCCTTTTCTACTGAAAATGCAGCAAAATGTTACTTGAAAAAGTTGTTCAGAACGGGAAATTATGGAGATGTGCAAAATATTTAAAAAATCGGCCTACTTTGATAAAATCTTTGTGCTTTCTTGAAAAATGGTTACAAACCTCGCCGATCTTCTTGAAATTTTGCATGTCTCCATAATTTACGATTCTGAACAACTATTTATTTTTAGCAGAAAGTCACTTTACCTGAAACCAAAACAGTTTTTACTCGTTGCACTGAGCATTTCAAATAGGATTATTTCAAAAATCGTTACGCCTACCGACTTCAGCAAGGTATACCTTTTTCTAATAAAACAGGTAGGAGCATCGATTGTTTCAATAGGCAGATGGATACATTAAGATGCAAAAAAAGTTGTGCCATTTAAAAGAAACATGGTGTGCTACAAGTGGCGCCCTCTACTAGTAACGTCAAACATATAGAAACATATTTGAATTTCTCGTCCGTAAAAACCCCTGATTTTCAAACTTTATGTAAATATTTGGATTTCTTAAGAAGTTATCAAATATACAAATATCGAAAATAAAATTTTAATTTTAACCCTTGAACTCCGTTAATAATCAATTTTGGAAAAAATGTTATAGAAAGAGGTTTCGGTCTAGAATTAGCCCCGAATTTTTTGCTCATCATTTCTGGACGCCTTGTATAATATTTTTTGTCACTGCAGAAAATTGATTCCCAGATGCTTATTTCGCCATTTATCGCAAAGTCTATAAAGTGGTCCTAGTTCCTCAATTGAAAGAAATTTTAGAAGATTTTGAAATGATTTTCTGTTTCTTATACAATTCTCTTTAAAAATTTTAATCACGACTAAATTACAATTACAACGTTTATACCATAGACTTACTAACAAATCTATGGTTTATACTACTATATATATATATATATATATATATATATATATATATATATATTATTATTATTATTATTATTAAAAATTCGATAAGGGCAGAGGACAAAGTCCTATTATGCCCATTACAAGAAAAAAAAAACAACAAATAATATGCCTGTGACAAGTAAGTACATACAATTAAATTACATTTACATTTACAATTAATCGGTGTGAGAACTGACAAACAGTAACAAAATGACCAATAAACACTTAAACTTACAAATAGTAGACAAATGCACAAATTTAATTGAGAAACCAATCTAGCCAAAAGCGATCATATAATTGTCAATCTTATTTTTAAAAGAATTAATTGATTGAGCATCTAATACATCAAGGGGCAGATTATTCCAAAAGTCAAAGTTCCTGTTACTAAGAAAATACTGTCTAGCCCGTGTCTTGAATGATTCCTTTTTTAATTTATATTGGTGTCCACGCAGGCGAGCATCTGTGTTGAGTGGAAAAATTGAAGCTAGGCCGCCAAAGTTGTACTTCAAAATGCGGAACGTTAGAATCAGGTCGCCTCTGAGACGTCGTTGCTGAAACGTTGTAAGATTGGCTAAGTCCAATCTCTCTTCATATGACGGCCTAACAAAGTCTGGTGGCACGGCGTTGAACTTTCTCCAACATTTCTCGGTCGCGAACAAGTTCAGGGTACCATACTGGACCGGTGTATTCGAGAATCGGACGAACATACGATTTATACAGTCGGCAACACGTATCAAACGACAATTTGGAGAACGATTTTTGTAACAAAAACAGTCTAGCGTTGGCACGTTTGCACACTGCGGCGATATGATTACTCCACGTTAGATTAATGTTCACTGCGAGTCCGAGATCGTTATGTGATAATACGCTCCTGAGCGACTGACCGTTAATGGAGTACGGAAAGTTAGGATTGTTTTTGCCCAGGTGGAGAACAACACACTTATCAGTATTCAACGGAAGCAGCCAATCGTTGCACCACACCGTCAGGGAGTCCAGATCTTTTTGAAGACTTAAATAATTGCTAGATGGATTAGCATATAATTTCGTATCGTCAGCGTAGAATGACAAAGAGCTCGACAGATGATATGGTATATCGTTTACATATATAATAAATAACAGGGGACCAAGAACCGAGCCCTGAGGAACTCCACTGGTCACTGGCCAAATATCGGAAAAGGCTTGGCCGACTCTAACTTTGAAATGTCTATTGTCCAAAAAATCAGCTATCCATGAACAGAGTTTGCCCCGAAAACCAAAGTGATCCAATTTGTGCAAAAGTCTGCGGCGGGAGACTCTGTCGAAAACCCTAGAGAAGTCAAGATATATTATGTCCATTGGATCTTTCTCGTCAAGAGCTTTAGTCCAGGCGTTGGTACAATGCAGTAAGTTGGTTAAGGTTGAGCGACCATTGACAAAACCGTGCTGCTGCGCAGGAATAATATTCCTATCTAGCATGAACTGGCTCATTTGTTTAGCAATAATCGATTCCATTACCTTGCAGACAACCGGTAGCAAACTAATAGGACGATAATTATTCGCATCAAGCTTATTTCCCTTCTTAAATATGGGCGTGACAGAGGCAAGTTTCCACATCGAAGGTAAATAACCCTGTTCAAAACAGGCGTTCATTAATTTGGCTAAGGAGTGAGATATCGATTCCGCACATTTCTTCAAGAGGAAAGGAGATAAACCGTCAAGGCCAGGTGAAGAGTCACTACGGAGGTCCAATAGACGAGTTTTTATTTCATCCGCCGAGAAGTCAATGTCATTAAGCGAGAGCTGAGTACGTGCCGTAATTGGTTGGGGAAGGTTATTGTGTAACGGTTCATTGGTAAAAGCTCTCTGATACCAAACATCTAGGTATGCCAATGAACAATTCCACAGACAAAGCTCCATTCAATAATTATCTAAAGAAATTAATATATCTAAATTTACTAACCTGGTTTAATGAAAACACTCTATAAATATCTAACTTCCACTTTTGGCAGTGGGAACTCGAAAATTCAACCACAATAGATGAGATCTGACCTATTTCTGCATTTTTAGGATCTAATACAGCACATAAGATAAAATTATACTATTTTCAAACTGTTCTGGTGCTATTTTGTACAGAAAAATATTACAAAACTTCACACTCCTATTATACAAGTAATTTGTTTTTCAGCCACTGCGTGATTTTCGCTGGTTTTTAACACCGCATCGGTGCCGCTGCTGTACCGCATTTGCCGCGTAGGTCGAAAAATCCTTTACCATTTGATATTCCGTATAATTTTAAGTTAATGTCTAATACCATTTTATCACTCATCCTGTTACTAAAATTATTTAGATATAGGTGCTATTGAATAAGGTACTATTACGATAGAGAAAAGTATTTTTGTAAATCTGAGCAAAATTTGTCACCATCAATTTTTATCTATACAGAACCTTCTCATCACAATAATAAGTAACAATAAAGATGTCTGTGCTCTAATGATAATACTATTTTACTCTAATAAATATCAATAAAACTCAAATCAATTTAACTTAACCAGTTTGATTAAAACTGCGTTAGGATATAAACTATTTAGCAAATAAACAGATATCAGACGATTAAAGATGTAATCAATCATATTCACATATTTGCTAAATTCGTTAAACTCCCATAAACGTTAGTTTTGTTTGGTTTTTGTTTATAGGTCTGTACTTTGTGTAGCTAATTTCGACAAACTGTATTCTCTGACACCATAAGTTTGCTATGAAAGTCTATCGGATGAAATTCACCTGATTACCTGACTTTGTAAGACATATTTGAATTTGCTGGAAAATTTTGAGATAATTAGGTATGTTTAATATCAAGAAATTTAAACAGCATAGCAAATTAAATTAACAAATAAATAAACACTTATTAAATGAAATATTGGGTAATATTATTGATACAAGCAAGAATTAATGAATAGGAATAATCAAGTACTTATTAACCAAATAAGTACATAATAAATTATACATTAGTTATAGATGAAATTATCATTTTATTCCTTTATAGGTGTGTTTAACAATAACTTTGAGATTATGCTAATTATAAAAACTTTCACATTATTCCCCACTATTTAAATAGTTTAATATAAAAGTTTCCTTGATAGCGAATAAATTGACAATACATTTTATTTCTCAAGTATGTTATAACTAAAATTGAAGGCAGTACACTGATAAAAAAATACAGGGTGGCCCAATGAAAACGTAACAGAGCTCATAGCAGCTAGGAAAATTTGTTTTTGGAAAAACGCAAAAATCCGTTGCTTTTATTTGCGAGGGAGACATGTTTTTGCATGAATTAGATGAATCTAACTGCTACCCCCTGAGCAGGGTAAACATCCCCTTCAAATGTTTAAATAGGAAGGGTGATCAAGTTGCATATCGTTGAAAAGCTCTTTTCATTCTCTATATAGTCATGGGTCCCTTTTGAAAATAAACCCATTTTTTTAAAGATACACTGTAAAAAATAATTACAGTTAAAATAGATGGCAATTTATTTACCACTCATTATTGCTGTAATTTTCTTATCGATTGTGACTATACAAATAAAATGTAAAATTACGTTGTAAATTTATTTTGTGGTGTAATTTTAGGTTTTGAAATTGTAATATTACTTTGTGATTTTACAATACAAAAAGTATTTTTACAATGTAACTTCCACAATTACTTATAAAATTACAAAGTAACTTTACAGGCAGTTGTATAGTTACATTGTAATAATACATTTTATATTATGACTACAATGTAATTTGTTTTTATTTATTGTACAGGATAGTCCAGTTTGGGCACTTAGGTATAGAAGGTTTCTTCTATTTTCCGAAAGAACAGAAAAAAATAGCCAAGATATTTAGAGCTTAATTTCTGAGAAAATTTGAATAACGAGAATCACATTTCGATATTTTGATTTGTTTAAGAAATACCTACTTGATATTTTTAAATTTTGGTCGTTTTCTGTGGTAACTTTTCTACTTATCATATTAATATTTATACATTGTAAAGACATTTTTTCTCTATGTGTAGCTTATAGTGGATTGAGGAATATTTTTTTTATAACTTCTAGTTTTCCGCTGCTATATGTTTTAATGAAACATCATACGTATGTAACATGGGGCATCATAGAAAATGCCTAAAATTAAAAAAATGCTATATAAAAACTAATCAAGATATCGAAATGAAATTTTCGTTATTCAATTTTTCTCAAAAATATTGCCGTGACATTTGGACTATCTTTTCGGAGAATAAAAGAAACCTCTTAAAAGTGTCGAAACTGACCTAACTCGTACACAGGACATCTTGTTCACAACATTCGAATTCACTAACAGTGCTTTGACATACCTAGATCCCTAAAAAAATCTGAATAGCAATTCATTTATAACTAATAGATTAATATGCCTACATGAGAAAAATTTAAATATCGTAAGGAATTAACGATTGTTACCTTAAGTAACATATCAGGCTTTTCCGTGAGTTTCTCAATAGCACCACTGCATCAGAATGTTATTTCAAAAGAAAAATATACTCATATTAAGTAATCTAAGTAACATGAATGTCAATTGCTTCTAATGTTAACAAATACACATAATAGTAATATTGAATTTTTGATATGATATCCCCAGTGAAGTCAAACATTTTCGAACTAATAGATTTGTTTTCTATATGCTTTTCAGATTTATATACAAAAAATTAAGTACTTTGGAATTTATGACGCATTTAGTTGAAAATAATACTTATTTCTATTATAGCCTCGATGTATACCTTAAAATCAGCAGAATAATCCTTTTTAAATTTATAATTAAAATTTTTGGACAAATTGTATAAAAAACATTTGTTACACAAAACCGTACTTTTCCTAACTGATTATATAAATAGCTATTTTGTACTCCGATTACGGCTCAATTAGCTAATTAGTAGTTACAGCTTTATTATATCTTATATCTAAGTGCCCTTTGCTTATTTTTTAGCTTATAAATACATGTACATACAGGTACTGAAGTAATAAAATATTATGGTTTTACAGCAATTTTTTATTAAAATTTAGTACCTACACATTTAGGTTATTTGTACAAAATAGAACACTTAACTTTATACAAGACATATAACAATGTAAAAATATATTCGTAGAACTAAAGTTAACATTTTATAATATTCAAACGAAATCTATGATCTTATACTAACTATTACAAAGTAATATTAATTCTATAAATGTGCATAGATAGTAAGTAGATACTCAGAACTTAAATCATGCTAATCCTCTCCTGTTCATCAAATATGTATAAAATATAATATAATAGAAAATATATAATAGAAAATATTAGATTTTTATATATTATGTAAGATGAACAAAACAACAGTGGGGTACCCAATTTTTGTAGATGCAATGTTTCTTTGTTTCAATAATTATGTATAACTTACATACCTATTAGTTCTTAATCTCATTGAGGTTATGTTTAAACAAGCACTAGACAAAACTATTTATAGTACTAAAAACACTCACTTATCACTCTAGATATGTTTATATTGCTAGTCACTACTCACTAAATTAATTATGTAAGTACCTAGGTCCTAGGTATACGCTGCATTCATCGAAATGAAGCAAGAATAATGAGGCGTCACCACCCAACGCTCTCAACGCTTAAGTTAGGTTAGCGCGTTTTAAACCTTCACATACACATTAGGCATATTTTTACAGTCAATTATATAGCAAATTTGGTATTTTCAGTAATTTTACAGTGTAAAAATGGATTTCACATTGTTAATTGTAAATGTATTACAATATATTCTATAAATGTACAAATTATATTATAATTACATAGGAAGTTTACGGTTTTATTGTATATTGGCAGTTTTCTTGTAAAATTACAAGTGTCAGTATCATCATTATTTTTAGAATTATTTTAAGACAATTATAAGGATATTCTTACAAAGTAAATTTGTAAAGTTACTGACCTTTTTTTCAGTGTACAGGGTGCAGAACTTAACATAACAAAAATTTCCTATTATCTCTACAAATTATTCTCTAATTAAAATTCGCTATGGACACAGGGGGCCAACATTTTGAACATTTACTGTAATAAAATTTCATTAATAAAATTTTGCTTTCAAAACCCTGCATCTTTTTCAAAAATAGGTTGATTTTCAAAAGTGACACATGACTGTGTAGAGAATCAAAAGAGCTTTTCAACGATATGCAACTGGATCACCCTTCCTATTTAAAAATTTGGAGGGGATGTTTACCCCGCTCAGGGGGTAGCAGTTAGAACCATCTAATTCATGCAAAAAGATGTCCCCCTCGCAAAAAAAATCGATGGGTTTTTTCGTTTTCCCAAAAAAATTATTCTTAGCTGCTATGGGCTTTGTTACATTTTCGTTGGGCCAACCTGTATAGTAAATTTATACGGTGTTCACATCATGTATGTAAA
Organism: Monochamus alternatus; assembly: GCA_037114965.1. Lineage (NCBI taxonomy): Eukaryota > Metazoa > Arthropoda > Insecta > Coleoptera > Cerambycidae > Monochamus > Monochamus alternatus. The sequence continues at coordinate 111,986,806 of CM073426.1, read as the reverse complement.
AATACCAAATACATACTTTACAACAAGAAACTCCAGGTAAATTCAGTAGTTTTTTAAGCAGAGTGACATAATTTTTATTAAAAATACGCAAGGTAAAATTGCAATTTTTCACTATATTGTAATAGTTATTTACAACGTTTTATTTCATACTGTGTTGTATTAAAGATTAAATTTTAATGTTTTATTTTACATAACCTGCCTGTATGTAGGCGTTAGCGTGGTTTCGATTCTTGTTTTATCACATAGCTTTTGATTTAGCTTAGTGATGTAAAAACAATAATAACAAATTTGACAGTTTGTCATCCCGTGCGTATTTTGTGATAATTTTCGTAAAAAATTAAAGAAATCGAGCTAAAATGTCAGTAAATTGGTGCCTACGAAGTCTTCTGCTCGTTATGAGAAGGAATACCAGCTCTTCAACGTGTGGAGAAAAACCTATAAGGTGGAAAACGGCCTGAATGAGATTATCCTTTTGGCGTACTACTTGGATATCCCCAAAAAGATGAATCCTGCGACAATGTGGGCAAAATATTCGATGCTCAAGTCTATGCTGATGGTTTTTATAGGCTGGATTTTGTAGTTTTAAAGATAAAATCTTTTAAAAATGTGAATATTGTGTTTTTTTAAAGCAGTCCGGGAAGTAAACATTTTCAGGACTCAGTACTGTAATGAGTTAATTCCCGGACTTAAATGAGTCCGGGAAATAACTCATTACAGTCCCGGACTCATTTAAGTCCGGGAAATAACTCATTACAGTACAGTATGAAATAAAAGTATTTAGGTGTCTCACTTATTTTAAATAGCACACAAAATTTAAAAATTATGATATAACATAACATTATTTTCGGTTTTTCATGGAAACGCCACGACATCGCACAAGATAGCATTTTGTAATTCAAATTGAATGCACTTTTATATTTTGTGAAAACATTTGCAACATTTCAATTCAGCTATATGTTCTCTTACAGAAAGATTAATAGATACTCCTCTATCTCACCACTGGAATTGATATACGATGATTTTCGGAGTCAAATTATTTGCTCTCAAATACTAAGAGTTTCGCCGCAATTTGATTTTTTTTGCTAGCGGTTTTTTAGTTAAAAAATAAATAAATATTTAAAAAACTACATTCAACGCCCTGTATCTAAGAATCGAAGGGTTTTAGAATCCATATTTATAGGAAGTTTTAGTGTCAAAATGAAGTTCTCTAAAGGCTCTACCATTTAAAAGTGAAACACCCTGTATATCTAGTCCGCAGGGTAGTTCGTTTCATAAATTAATAGCTGATAAATCAATGTATGTAAAATTGTGACAATGCTCACTGAAATGCGGTTACATTCCATAAAATACACATTCACAAGTCACATGTATTTATATAATGTATTGTGAATTTGCAAATAAGATGTAATAACGCCCAATAATGTTATTTGCACCATATCACATGGTAACGCGAGAGTGAAGTGAAGAGTTACATTTACTATGTGTTACATTCCCAAGGAAGCATACTTGTGATCTTTTTTGCGTAGCTCTTTCTAAAGTTATTTATTAGTTTTCTTTATTTAGTTTAGTCACTTTTAAATTTTATTAATAATTAATGTTCAAAATTAAATACTAAGTTGTTTCTTAAATTTCTGGAAAGAAATAATGCCTAAAAATATTTGTACGAATGCAAAGCCACTATTTTTATTACATATATTCCAAATCATGCAACTATTTAAACCAGATAAGGTTTCTATTCATGTGGAATTAAAATATCACAGAATTTTCACTTTCAATGAATAAAGCTTCTTCTTCCTGTTTGCTATAATTAATTATCGTTTATGCATCAGGCGCGCTAATGAAAAAGTAAACATATTTTTAATGATTGACATCAAAGAAATTACATATATTATTATAAAGAAATTCCAAAATAAACATTCAGTAGCAAACAGTCAGTAATCAAATTACAGAAATTTCAGACAATATTAAGAACAATTGTGTAGTTTGTTAAATATTAACAACTACGTTTACATTATCAATTGCATTTCTTTTCATTAAACGTGAAGAAAATATAAAATTAGCGCCTTTAGAATGTCCCTATTAGGTGCTATAATGAAAGATTTGTATGTGTGTGAGCTATTCCCATATCTAATAACTTAGCCTAGCCTAGAGCATTTAACAAATTAACTTAATTTTCATCGAGTATTCTAATTCTAAATTCTTAATAATTAAATTTTAATTTTAAATTGACTGTAAAATTGTTTGTTGCAAATAGAAAAGCGAAATAAACAAATTTGCCCCATTTGTTTAATAATAAATAATAATAATATTATCTTTTAATATAATAGTTTACTTGAAAATATGTAAAACAGGCTAAGAGAACGAATAGATTCTCGTAGCTAGAAATTTGAATTTTTTAAAAGGTATATTGGTGGAAAAGATTTAGTCTATTTAATTTAAAATATCTCTAATTCTCTCTTAAATAACTATTTCTTATTTTCTTGAAATTTTTCAGTATTTATTCAGCCGAAGACCACATATCACACGCATCTTACAACTTATACGTGCTTGTTAACAAATTTCCAACGTATAATGACTTGTCAAAGATATAAAATCCCAATATTGAAGAGTTAGTCATAGGATTTACTACACATATTTAATGAAAATTTAAATATTTACATATTTATATCTTATACCTACAATATTGAGTTCTCTGCCTTCCAACCGGTCTTCAGGAAAACATAAGTAGATAGACACCTCAAATAGTTCATTTGCGCAATATTCCGAGTTATACTCTCTGTATATTAATTTCACATCTACATTAGACGGCAGATTGAGAAACATTACAGGTTAATAATTCAATGAAATTGGAAAGAAACATATGATTTTTATAAAGAACTTAATAACATTACTTTCAATAGTGATTTTTCATTATAGTTGTAACAATACGTACTGGTGTATTATTTCACATTATTAACCTAAACAATAAATAACTCACAATCCCCCGTGTAAATATTGCAAATAATTGTCATCAGTGATAGGTACGTATTGGAAAATAAATATATTCATTACTAATAAAAAATAAAAGAATAATTGTATGTATTATTTAAACTAGATAAGGTTTATTATTCATAAGAAAATAAAATATTGCAGAATTTATAAATGTTCGTCTTCCTGTTTATTATAATTAATTATCGCTTATACATTAGGCGCGTTAATGAAAAAGTAAACATATTTTTAATAATTGACGTCAAAGAATTTACATAATTATATTATTATAAAGACATTCCCAAATAGACATCAGAAATTCAATAGCAAATATCAGGGCAGGGGGTAATCAGTTAGTAAACAAATTACAGACATTTCAGAAAATACTAAGGCCTATCGCATATTTTTTATAACTACGTTTACATTACCAATTACATTTATTTTCATTAAATGTGTACTGCCGAAGAAAATATAAAATTAGTGCCTTTAGAATGTCTATTAGGTGTTATAATGAAAGAGTGTTGTTATGTAAGCTATTCCCGTATCTAATAACTTTGCCGAGAGCATTTAACAAATTAACGTAATTATCATCAACTACTCTAATCTAAATTCTTTAATTAAATTTTAGAAGAGCAATAGAAACTAATTTGTTCATTTGTTAAATAATAATATCTCTTAACATAATATAATAGTTAAAATATGTAAAACAGACTAAGCGAACGAATATATTTTCGTAGTTAGAATTTGAATTTTTTAACAGGATATTGGTGGAAAAAATTGTATTTTATATACAATTGAATTGAATTAAATCTTTAATTGTGCTAAATTATATTGTGCTATATTCTATTTAATTTAAAATATTTCTAATATTTCAATATTCAGCTGAAGACCATAAAAGACATTCCGAAATAGAGATCAGAAATTCAGAAGCAAATATCAGGACAAGAGGACAATACTAACAACAACAGCGTTCTTAAATATTAACAACTACCTGTATTGCTAAAGAAAATATAAAATTAGTGCCTATAAAATGTTCCACACTTAGGTGTTATAATGAAAGAGTGTTGTATGTAAACTATTCCCATATCTAATAACTTAATAACTGACGCAATTTTCATCCATTATTCTAATTCTAAATTCTCAATAATTAAATTTTAATTTGAAATTTACTGAATTTGTACATAAAACTGTTTGTTGTCATGTTGACTTCAAATAGAAGAGGAGCAAGAAATAATTTGTCCCATTTGTTTACTTGAAAATATGTAAAACAGGCTAAGCGAACAAATATATTTTCGCAATCAGAAATTTGAATTTTTAACAGGTTGCTAGTGGAAAATATTTGTACTTTACATACAACTGACTTAAATTAAATTTTCAATTTTGCAATATTTTTGGAATATAGCTGGTATATGTAATGTAAAGGTAATTATGTACACCAGCGTAAAACTCTCCCATCTTAACAAAAACATTCCTACCTCGCTATTTTCGAGGGCGATCACGAATTTGAAGTCAGATTTCAGTGGTCAACTACATGTTTTCGAAAAAAAATTCTAAATTGTAACCTCTATGTATACATTACGTTAGGTTGAAGTTGCAATATAACACCTATATATTTTGACAACAGTGTGACGTCATGAAATGAATAAGCACAGGTGTTATATTCCAACTTCAACCTAATGTAATGTATACAAGTTATAATTATGATTTTTTTTCGGAAACTACATGCGATCGCCGAAATCTGACTTCAAATTCGTGACCAGTATCCTCGAAAATAGGGGGCTAGGAATTTTTTTGTTAAGATTAGAGAGTTTTACTACAAATATTTCAGGAAAAATATATACTTATATATGTATAATATAGCTCATACCTACAACATTGATTTCTCTGGCTTTCGAACGATCTTCAGGAAAACATAAGAAGATAGACGCCCCAAACAGTTCATCTACGCAATAATCCGAGTTCTTATAAAACTCTCTGTATATTGGTACCCACGCAGTACCGTCTTCTTGTATATAAAATTTCTCTTCAGGAATTAAGGGATTTAGCCGAAAATATCTACAATTCATGATACCCACTAAAAAATGACCGTCTCTTCTTAATTCGTTCGTTCGAACCGTTTTATTTACATGAACCGGAATTTTAAAGAGATTGGTGGAATTATCCCTCAAGCAGTTCTTCGCACGATAGAAAAATCCGGGTTTGCAACATTTTCTAACACACGATTTTATTTCACAGCCACAGAGTGTCGTTGTAACATTTTTCGCGTAGTAAGAACTAAATTCCGTGGAATTGTCTTCTGTGCATATGTCAAATGAAAATATATTGTTCACTAAACTCAACAGCACTAAGTGACTTATCACGAATTCTAATGAAGACATGTTTTTGTCAGTTAATGAGACAAACCGCGTACGGCATCTCACCAAACCGACTGCTCGATAGTCGACAGCCACTTATCTGATTTCATGTATACGTCCTCCTGACAAAAACTAGCGGGCATGAGCTTATATACAATGCGTATTATTTCTTTCGGGTTTACACTCATTCAAGGCACTCTTAATATTTTCATCGCCAGTTCAAATATTTGTAGTAAATAATGAGCAAGTTACATAAATTTGATATCGGTTTGGAGAGTATTACAGGGTAATCTTTCTAATATACATATTGAAAGGGCAGAACATGTGTCTGTCGGCAATAATCACATATTAATTAAAATATTTACATTAATAAATTGTCATAGAATGTAAACAAACCCATGTGGACAAAAACAGGCTAAGTGAATATATTCTCGTGGCTAGAAATTTGAATTTTTTAACAGGATATTAGTGGAAAAGATTTGTACTTTATATACAATTGAACTAAATCTTCAATTATGCAAAATTTATGGAATATAGCCTATTTAATTTAAAATATCTCTAATTCTCTTAAATAACTTTCCTATTAATTATATATTCCAATATTACTTCGGTGGAAGACCACGTATCACGCGTATCTTGCAACTTATAACTTATTTGTTAACAAATTTTCAAGGTTATAAAATGTCAATATTGAGGAGTTCGTAAGCCATATGACTTACTACACATATTTGATGAAAATTTAAATATTTATATCTCTGTATAGCTCATATCTACACCATTGATTTTTCTGCCTTTCGAGCGATCTTCAGGAAAACATAAGAAGATAGACGCCCCAAATAGTTCATCTACGCAATATTCCGAGTTCTTATAAAACTCTCTGTATATTGGCACCCACGCAGTACTGTCTTCTTGTATATAAAATTTCTCTTCAGGAATTAAGGGATTTAGCCGAAAATAGTTACAATTCATGACACCCACTAAAAAATGATCGTCTCTTCTTAATTCGCTCCTTCGAACCGGTTTATTTACATGAACCGGAATTTTAAAGAGATTGGTGGAATTGTTCCTGAAGCAGTTCTTCGCACGGTAGAAAAATCCGGGTTTGCAACATTTTCGAACACACGATTTTATTTCACAGCCACAGAGTGTCGTTGTAACATTTTTCGCGTAGTAAGAACTAAATTCCGTGGAATTGTCTTCTGTGCATATGTCAAATGAAAATATATTGTTCACTAAACTCAACAGCACAAAGTGACTTATCACGAATCCTAAAGAAGACATGTTTCTGTCAGGTATTGAGGTAAACCCCATACGGCATCTTGTCAAACCAACTGCTCGATAGTCGGCAGTCACTTATCTGAATGTAGACGTCCTCCTGACAAAATCCAGCGGGTGTGAGTTATATACAATGCGTATTATTTCGGGTTTACGGTCATTCAAAGCACTATTAAAATTTTCATCGCCAGTTCAAATACTTAGCAGTAAATATTTAGGGTAACTATTTACTACAGTGTAAACTTTCCAATCTTAACAAAAAAATTCCGACACTCCTACTTTCGAAGGTGCTGATCATGAATCTAAAGTCAGATTTCAACAGTCCCGTTTAAATACATTTTTAGGTATTAATAATATTGTGTGAAACTAACTACTCTGTGGACAAAAGCCCCATCCAGCGTTGAATTACACCCACAATATCTACCCATATATTTCTTATTGTTAGCTTTTGTAACATTTTTTACTGTATTAGAAAGGTATTTTAAGCTAATATAAATCAAATCTCCTACAATTCCTATCAATGAAGTCATATGTATGTTTTCTGATACCAAACATCTAGGTATGCTAATGAACAATTCCACAGACTCAACTTAAAGGAGGCCACCTGAAGAAGCAATCCAAAAAATGCAGAAATAGGTCAGATCTCATCTATTGTGGTTGAATTTTCATGTTCCCACTGCCAAAAGTGAAGTTAGATATTTATAGAGTGTTTTCATTAAAGCAGGTTAGTAAATTTAGATAGATTAATTTCTTTAGATAATTATTGAATAGAGCTTTGTCTGTGGAATTGTCATTAGCATACCTAGATGTTTGGTATCAGAGAACATATATGACTTCATTGATAGGAATTGTAGGAGATTTGATTTATATTAGCTTAAAATACCTTTCTAATACAGTAACAATAAAGTCCCGTTTAGCTTTCAAAAAAAAAAAAATCTAAATTGTAACGTCTATGCATATTATATCTTATTTTCTTGAAATTTTTTAATATTACTTCAGCTGAAAACAACGTATCACACGCATCTTACAACTTATACGTGTTTGTTAACAAATTTCCAACGTACAACAAGGTTATAAAATCCCAATATTGAAGAGTTAGTCATAGGATTTACTACACATGCTTTATAAAAATTTAAATATTTATATATCTATGTAGCTCATAACTACAATATTGATTTATCTGCCTTCACACCGGTCTTCAGGAAAACATAAGAAGATAGACGCCTCAAATAATTCATTTGCGTAATATTCCGAATTATATCATATTCTCTGTACATTAATTTCACAACTACATTACAAGGCAGATTGAGAAACATTACAAGTTAATAATACTATGAAATTGGAAATAAACCTATATTTTACAAAGAACAGATAACAGTACTTTAAGCTCGTCGTAAACTGATCAAATTTGTGTGTTTTTAGGTAAAGAAATTTCGAAAAATAAAACACGTAGAACAAAAGTAATATCAAAAATAATTTTTTTCCATTCATGTGACACTAAAATACTGCAGAATTTTGCTTCCAATTAATAAATTTTCCTCTTTCTGTTTACTACAATAAATTATCGCTTATAGATCACGCGCGTTAATGAAAAAGTAAACATATTTTTAATAATTGACGTCAAAGAAATTACATAATTATATTACTATAAATAAATACCCAAATCAACATCAGAAATTTAGTACTAAGTATCAGGACAGGGGATAGTCAGTCACACAATTTGTAATCAAATTACAGAAATTTCAACAATATACCTACTAAGACCAATCGCGTATTTTCTTAAATATTAACAACTCCGTTAAAATTACAAATTATATTTATTTTCATTAAACGTAGCACAAGAAAATATAAAATTAGTACCTTTAGAATGTCTCTATTAGGTGCCATAATGAAATAGTATTGTATGTACGCTATTCCCACATCTAATAACATAGCCGAGAGCATTTAACAAATCAATGTAATTTTCAACAACTAATTCTTAATAATTAAATTTTAAATTGACTGAAATTGTTTATTTTCATGTTGACATCAAGTAGAAGATCAACAGAACTAAATTCCGTGGAATTGTCTTCTGTGCATATGTCAAATGAAGATATATTATTCACTAAACACAACAACAGCAAGTGACTTATCAAGAATCCTAAAGAAGACACGTTTTTGTCAGTTAATGAGACAAACCGCCTCCGCCATCCTCCTGACAAAAACTAGCGGGGGTGAGCTACATACAATGCGTATTATTTCCTTCGGGTTTCGGTTTGAAGTGTATTACAGGGTAATCTTTCCAACATACATATCAGGTCAGAAGGTCGGAACATGGGACTGGCGGCAATAATCACATATTAAATAAAATATTTACATTAATAAATTGTCAAAGGATGTTAACAAAACCACGTGGCCGAAAACGCTATATTATTTGTGCGTTTTCGTAGCTTTTATGAGTCATACATGCATTGTTTAAATACTGTACAGGCAATGTGATAATTATTAGTGGTGATGTTGTGAACTTACGGTATTATTAAATGTAACTTATTCCTTTATTTACAATATAGATCCGCTCGTGACAATTACGGCGACAATGCTGTTGATAAGTACCAGACAGATGTTTTTACTTGAGGTATTTAAAAAATTATGCCTTTAATTTCACATTAACCTACTTGTTTTAATTTGAAGAATAATAAGTAAAACTAATAAATAATGGTATTTAACTTTTATTAATTTATTAAAATTAATTTAATAAATTTGTATTGCTATTTACAACCGATTTCATTTCTCCTTAAACATTAAAAAAAATCCTTATTTATTACTTTTGTTTATGTTTACTTTCAGAATAAAACAAGTAATTTAATGTAGTGAAGTCAGATAGCAAAATTTTATAAATGCCTCAAATAACATTCTGCGTCACGCAAATGGCAGGAGCAAATACAGAACAAGTTATTTGGAATTGGAATGACGCACTGAATACAATAGGTAACTTAACATTTTAATTCTTTCTTTGAACTTAACCCTACTTTTATTAGGTGCTGTATGGTATATTCGTACATAATGGCATAATGGAATACAATACTTCTTCCATTTTTTGCCTACTGAGATGCACTTTCTGTGCCCATTTTACGAGACTACTTTGCAATACCAATGTCTATTTAACACAATAACACCTAATAATATCACAAATGACAAATTAAGTCTTCTAAACGTATGTACAGCGTTGCCTTAAAACATGGAAATCGCATACAGATATGAACTAAAGTACACTGCTGTATTTAGGTATACACGTGTGAACGGCATCTAAAGTCACATGTCTACGCTGTGGCGGTGACCGATTTGAGGAAGCGTGGCCAGACTAAATTATTAAATACTATCTTTAGGCTTACTTTTCCACGAAATTGTAAAGGAAAAACGCCATTTCGATTAAAATAATACATTCTTTCTTCTGCACGTATTTGGAAAAATCATGCAAGAGGTTGCCATTTAATATTATTTAGTAGGGGTGGCTGGGGATGAGAGGATAAGTTAAAACCGGTTAGTTAATACACCATAATATTATTTCCCATTCATATTACAGAAACAGTTTCAAGGGATTTTTCATATTTTTTTTCCTCAGACATAGCCATTATAAGTTTTCTGATTATCACACTTCATGTATGTGGTTGAAGAAACATATACAAAATTGTTAATTTTTATCTGACTAGTACTGTCAAGAAACGCAAATATCTTACATTTTTAACATATTGTATAAAATTTACGTTATTTGCAAAATATATCAGATTCGAACATCAAAGGATTTTAATATTATTTATTATAAGCTCGTAGGTATATAGGATAAATACAAACATACCAAAACATATTTATGGCTCATATTTTTTCGATACCAACTTCAATTCTTCAATATGAGTTGCCAATATTCTCCTTGAGAACCTGCTGTTGGAGACCAAATGAAATATGTGGTTTCAACAAGATGAGTTTTTTCTCATAATGGTAGTAATGTCATAAATTATTTGAATGCAAAATTTTCTGTCAAATGGATAGGAAGATTTGATTCACTTCGTTGATGTACAAGATTTCTTGATCTAAATCAACCTAATTACTTTTTAAGGAGTCATTTAAAAATGATGTGTGAAGGCCAAGAGATAATGAAAATTTTGAAAAATAGAACAAAAGCAGGATGTGTTGCTATTCGTGGAAATGTTCTGGAAAATTTAGTATATATAGAATTAATAAAATAATTCTTGGATTGCTCAGAATGAAACTTTGTAAACAACTTATAGTTTTTTGAATACATGTTTTATTAGGTATTAACAATATTGTGTAAAACTAACTACTACGCGAACTAAAGCTCGGATCAACGTTGAATTACACCCACAATATATACCCATATATTCTTTATTATTAGTTTTTGCAAACTTTTTACTGTTTTGTAGAAGCATGAACATATAGAGGGTGTTCCATTAAAAAAAAAACAAAAGTTAATTTTTATACCTTTTCTCGTAGCTCGAATAATAACGGAGAAAATTGAGGAGGCAATTTTTACGTGATCACCCTGTACATAGGTTGTCAACTAACAATATTAGAGACACTGTAATAATAACTAACCACAAATTAAATTTTTTCAAAGGTAGGCGGAATGATAAATCAAAAACCAATGTAAACTGCTTATGTTTTATGATTTTACGCTACCTTTTAATTTAAATTTCTATCATAGGTACTAATATGTTATTACATCAATACTGGACAAAACATAATACTAATAATATTTTATGTAACATTTTAATATATATTGAATTGCATAAGTTATTATTTATAATAAAATAGTGTTTATAACCAATTTAGATAACAAGTCATTGTTATAGCTTAATATTGCTTTGTAAGTTTCATGGTAAACTATACAATTATTAAGAAAATAATAAATAATTAAACATAATTGTTACTCATACCTACAACCAAAATCTTTTCTGTTTCTGGAAAGCACAAAAAAACTCTAAACCCATCCAAGTCATCTAAGCAGTATAAATCGTTACTGACAAACTCATTGTAGACCCACAGGTCACCATTTTCCTGTACATAATGAACGTCTTCATGATTAGAATTGTTCAGGACATAAAAAGGGCATTGCATCACACCGACTTTAAAACTTCCCGAAATTTCTAACACGCCTAGTACCACAGTTTTGTCCGTATATAGTGGTACTTTAAGGACATCGCTGGAGTTATTTTTAACGCACAATGCTCCATCAAGAGAAAATCCAGTTGTGCAACATCTCCTAATGCACTTGTTAGTTTCACAACCGCATCGTTGGGAATTTACATTTCTTGAATACGAAGTGATATCTGAGTTATTATTACTACATAAATCTATAGATATTGTTTCATACGCCAAAGTTAACAAAATAATGCAGCGAATTAATTGCAGGTACATGTTCTTGTGGCAAGAGACAGTAAACAAACCCGCACCATTCGTATGACGGACTTCGTAAGGTAAACTGTTCAACATTCTGTGCAGAGAACACGTTTTCAAAACCAGCTGAATGAAAAATACTGCGATAGGAAACGACACGGAACGAATACTGCCCTACTACAAACAAAAATACAGTGCGTGCAGTCGATAATTTAAATATTCAAGTAAACAACGTGAAATCCAGAAATATTATTGAATAAGTAGATAATTTTATTATTCTTAATATTAACCTATTAGTTGATTGGAATACGGCGTTTTAGAAATGTTTTATAGTGATTATAAGCAGTGGCGTAGGCAGAAATTTGACATGGAGAGAGTTCAGTAAACAAAGTATTTCAAACTAGATTTTTTTAATAAAAAAAATAAATAACTTTTAATAAATTGAAACAATAAAAAATAAATAAATAAAACAATCATCATAAACATGTAATGAGTTGCAGGTGAACCCTAATGTAAGGTTGCCGTAGGAGATCTAGTTAACTGACCGCGTTGCTAAATCTTGGCGAATAGAGTGATTGCAGATTTGTAGTGGGCCATTACCTATATGACCCAACCAACCCAACCCATTCCAAATTCACACCCAAAAATTATAACCTCAGTTCTAATAAGTATTCTAAGTATCATTTTACCATCTTAAGTGGATAAAAGGCAATTAAAATACGAATGCAATAGGTACAACTTTTTATCTATAATCACATCACAATTATATTTTTGGAGTCAGAATTATTGGAATTTAATAAAAAAATATTTCCACGACTTATTTTTTGGTACTCAATGAAACACAAACTTGATATTGCAAGGAAAATTCAAGGAAATTATAGCTGTTCCTTACAAGATGTGGATAAATATTTTTAGTTTCGCAGAATTACAAAAATTTTTTTAGGTAAAGTGTTTTGATTATAAATATTAAGAACATTTTCATACGTATAAGTATTGATTCATGTCAGAATTGTATTTGTATTTCATTTAAAAGCCAACTACACTCGTGCAAAAAAATATTTTTTTTATTTTAGTTTATATTTTTGTAGCAAACTGTAGATAAAATGAGTAATTTCAACTGGTATATCCTGGCCTTTTGTGCTTGGCTCTTGGCTCGGCTCGGCTCCTGGCTTTTGTTAAATGCTGGCGTTTTAGTCATTATAGAGGGTCAATTAAAATGTTGTTGTATAACCTTAATTTTAAAACACCCTGCGGAATAATATCGTAACAATTTTTTTTTAAAATATTTATTTTTGTTAAAAACCATTCCATTTTACACATTTTTATTTTTGGTTCATGTCTTTAGGTGCATTGGTTCATTTTGGAGAGCTAAATGAATTTATCACCAACAGTTTAAGAAATATTATTTGACGAGGTGGCTGTGCTCGTTGCTGTCCTAATAGCAGCTTGACAGTAATTTTTCTTTACGCAAGAGTTATACTCCTACCACGGTTTTAAGTGCGGAAAATTGCGCAAAAGCTGTTGATTTTGTTGAAGATGAACGTAATTATGAATATGTTGCAAAAATGATGATGTTCATCGCTCTACTATCAAAAGAGTAGTCGAATGTTTTAGACAAACTGGCAGAAATAAGCCTAGCGCAGGTAGTGGCAGAAAATGAAGAACTACTGGTATTGATGGCAGATTTCTTAACGTACGAACTTTGAGGGATCGTCAGTGCAGTCAAGAAATCAACTCCAAGAGGTTCAAGGTACAAATGTTAGTGTGTGGACAGTTCGCCGAGGATTTAGACGCTTTGGTTTGAAAGCTTGCAGGCCAGCAACTGCAGCAACTAGATTGCAATTTTCCACTGAACATTTACATTGGAACTTAGGGCAATGGAACGATGTCCTTTTTACGGATGAATCCAGACTCTACTTACATTCTCCAGATGGACGAAAAAGAGTATGGAAAAGGTATGGAGAAAGATTTGCAGAGTGCCTGTTCAGTCCTCGTCTGAGCTATGGAGGAGGTTCAGTAATGGCATGGGCAAGAATAACCCCTTAGGTCTGCACTGAGTTAGTGGTCATCGATGGATTCTTGACGGCCCACCAAGGAGATATTAACTAATTACGTTGTACAATGTGTATTATACCTCGCGAAAGTTGGTATTAACAAAATAAACTGGCTAGCAGGTTCGTCTCATTTCAACCCCATAGAGCATGTATTGTGTGAATTTGGTAGGAGAGTCAGAGATCGTGAAGTAGCCTCGGCTACGGTCAATGAGCTTCGTTTAAGACTTCAGGACGGCTATTCTTGAAATCTGGGAGTAGGTTTTGTCCTGAGAAAGGGGCGGAGTTCTCTATAATTGAAAACTATGCTATTCTTGACAACCACGGAGTACTCACTTTCCCAGAATAGTAGGAGAACTTGTTTCTCATGGTATGTTATAGGAGAAGTTTAAGTTCTCCTGAGAAAATTGCGCTTTTAACCCAACTTTTAGATAATGTGATATTGTAAACAATAACCTTAAGTATTAAGTAAGAAGTCGTAATAAGTTGAAGTAAGTTGTAGCATTTATATACTCATATTCAATTTATAGGTATATAATAATCATAATAAAAATTTTAATTTATAATATTACAACAGATATATTCTTTGAACACTATGGATCTTGAAATGTTGGAAGCATTTGTTGTATTGGGTGATCTGCAACATGCTGAAGAGCAAGCTGAGGGAGAACGTCAAGTACTCCAAATGACAGATCTATTTACTGTATCTGACATAAAATCCATAGACAAATATTAATAACATAACCACAGAAAATAATCAGCTAATAATTCTTGATTTTGATTGGTTATAATCTGAACGCAGCACCGGCAACAGTGCAGAATTTGTGGGGACAAGTTCCTACCACGTTCCTATTCACATACGTTCAAGAATAGCTGTTTTATAACTGTGTTGAAATGAAGTGAACTTTGGGGGAAGTGATCTTATATTTTCTCATGAGAAGAGCTCAGTTCCCTCGATCTCAAGAATGACCGCCCAGGAGGAATGACAAAATATTTTTCAAGATGTTATTCGCAATATTATTGACAGTATGAACCGATGTATGTATGTGTTGTTGTAAAAATACGTTTTTAGATTAGTTAAGTTACGGTTCAACTGATTTTTTTTGAAGTTTGATTTTGAAGTTGAATTTAAGTTTGTATAAATAAATTTTCTTAATTTTTATGTACGTTGCAACAATAGCTTATTAAAAGTTAATTTCGCTCTTAAAAATGAACCAATGCACCTAATGTCATGAACTAAAAAGCAAAATGTGGGAAAGGAATGATTTTTAATAAAAATTGGTATATTGAATGAATTTTGTTACGAAATTATTCCACGGGGTGTTTTTAAATTAGGATTATACAACAACCTTTTAATTAGCTCTGTACAATGACTAAAACGCCAGCATTTAACCAAATATACAAATTGCAATTAGTCATTTTATCTACAGTTTACTAAAAAATTATGAAAATTTAACTAAAAATAAAAAAATTATGATATCAAATTTTACCGAATATTAACTTGTTGCGTTTTTTGCATATGAGTGTATGTTCCAAGTTCTATAGATTTTTTAGCGAGATTTAGCAACCGCCCAAATATTAAAATCCATTTTTCTCGAAAACTGTTGCCGAAATCGAATTTCAACAAGAGTACCGTTTTTATTTGAAAATCAATAGAATTTTCATTTTTGCTATGAAATTATCAAAAAAGTATACACAAAAAAGTTTGGGTATTTTTGAAGGACTACCCCTCTTATTTTACCAACCCTTGGACAAACTGTATAGATTTCTCCTCAGATTTTCAGAAGGAGCATAAAAAATTATGGGATTGTGCCAAATGTCACGAATTTATCTCTACGTTTTTGAGAAATACGAATTAAAAACCGTCATCAAGAGCTAACCTTTCACACCCTGTATATCGAAAACGAAACGTTTTAGAATACACGTTGATACAGATGTTTCGTCTTATTTTGAAGTCCAGAATACGCAGTTAAATTTATTAGTACAGGCCTTGACTATATACACTATAGGTTAAGAATTAACCTGTAAACAAAAGGTCCGTCGAATTGTGGATTTTGCCCACAAGTTTTGACGATTTTAGCTGTTTAAGATACTCCGATCAATAGGCAGTCTAAATGCGATAGAAACAGATAAAATATAGTTAGTAAAAAAATGCGCTGCAGGCAGTTTAGGGTCAACTGCTCTAAATAAAACTACAAATTTGGGGTGCAAAAATAGTGATTTTCTAATTAGGTTATGTTTAGGTTTATTATGACAATAATAACCTCAGATGCGTTATATTGCAACTTCAACTTTTTTTGAAAACTAGACTCATCCGAAAAAAGGAATGTTTAAATTATGATTTGGAGAGGTTTCCGCTGTTGTAAATAATTACCGTGTTAATAAGAAGGTAAACCGCACAGAAAAGTTTTTTTTTTAATAATAACTACCCACATAACTATTTATGTTGAGGATACCAGGATATTTTAAAATTCCTGGTATAAACTTTCCTTCACTGTCGTGTTTTAATGTCGCAACGTAGAAGCTGTTAGTTGTTTATCTTCTTTAATCCATCTAGAAAATTGAGTTTCTAGTAAAACACAAACAGGGTCATATATACTTTTGGGTTTTTAAAATATATTTTAATGATTTTGATGAGCTGACAATTCGAATTATTTGACCGTTTAAATCATAGAAACAGTAACTTAGTATAAATTTAGTATTTCACAGTCATCCAGACTTTACCGGTACGCACACCAATGGCTATAGTTACTTCGGATGTTACCGTAATTTTAACCTGCTAAATGAACACCGGTGAATATTGATGCATTGGATACTGTGGAATATTTTTCTGAATAATATTAGGTACTATTACTATTATTATTATTATTTCTGTTTTGCACCTAGTGTATTTTCTTCTCATCCTACCTTGCAATTGGATTTCTACCTATAAGACAATGACTTGAATAAACAAATCAAATAAGAGGCTAAGTAGTCAATTTCACTGGCAATTAATGTTTTAAATGTAGCATAATGTAATTTATTTATGGTTTTATTAAGATAGATTGATTATTGATTAAGATATTGCTCAATTATTACGTTATATGTGGCTCCAAAATAATTTGAAACAATCGAATGTGTATCATTTATAACTGCACTGGTAAAATATAATTAAATAGTTCTTTGGCATTCTTAGAACTGGAACTATTGAGTGCCGGAAGTAGAGTGCCTATTATTAGTTTCCCTACTATTATGACTTTCAAAATAACATTCTCCGACATTATTTTGACTTCTGAATTACCATTTGTCCAGTATTTTTGATATTATCATTGAAAGTAGGTATGCAAATTTATATTTACCACTACAGATATTTAAAAAACGAGGAGAAAATACCTATAGCGGAAGCCAATACAAATTTAACTGTTGTAGGGTATTGCACTCTGTCCGTATTGCATACAAATTGAGATCAGAGCCTGAAGGTATCTTTTAATGTAAATTACAATATACGAGGTAATTAAACAAAAATGGCTGGACGAAATTCTACTGCAGATGTTGTTACATAAATAAGACGTGAATAAATACCTGCACAATTTCATGATGGCAAAATTATACCATAAATGAGTGATGAAGAAATAAAAGGTCGTACATAACGTCTTACAGAATTTTAAAATGTCAAAGTAATTTGTATAAATGAGTTAGAATAATAAATATTTTGTTTACGTTGAGTATTACTTAAACTACACACAACGTCAAGAGTCTTGGACCCCTCTCATTCTTGTTATACAAATCTTTTTGTCAGGAAAACCAAATACATTTAAAAGTATACTGTTTTCTGAATCTTTTTTTTTTTGTGAAAAGGATATGTTCGATAAACGCCGCGCAAATGTATGACATTTTTGACAAAATTTATTAAATCAAAAAGAAGTAACAAAGCAAGTTACTCTACTTGACTAATAGTCGGTATGACCTCCACCACGTTCCAATAGCATATTGACACGTCTGTGCATTGAGATAATCAAGCGGTTAACGATATCTTGCGGAATATTGTTCCATTTCTCTTCTGCCGCCATGGCTAACTCATCTGCAGTCTGAGGTGGAGGAATATGACTATGAATGGTTCTAGCAGCGAAATCTCATATGTTTTCAATAGGATTCATGTCAGGAGAGTTGGCTGGCCAATCTAATCTATTGATGTGTCCTGCGTCAAGTGTCTCTTGAACCCTTCTTGCGCGATGTGGTCGAGTGTTGTCGTCCATAAACATAAAATGTTCACCTAATTAATTACATAGGGGGTAGATAATGGTTGTAGTAACTTGTTCGATGTAAATTTGACTGGTCATATTCTGTGGTATGCGAATTAATGGGATGTGGCGGTTGAATATTATTCCACCCCAAAACATTACGGCACTCCCT
This sequence comes from Monochamus alternatus, assembly GCA_037114965.1. Lineage (NCBI taxonomy): Eukaryota > Metazoa > Arthropoda > Insecta > Coleoptera > Cerambycidae > Monochamus > Monochamus alternatus. The sequence goes on along the minus strand of CM073426.1, from coordinate 111,968,376 downwards.
TCATACGGAGCAACTTCACGGGGAAAATGAAGTCGTTGTTGACGACCTAGTTCTCTTTTGTACTATTTGTCAATTGTCATCAGTAACCAGCCCAATTCTGGTTCCGTATGTAAATAAGATCCAACGCCACTGGCGTAAAAGCCAACCACTATACTCCCGCGCCCATTGGAGTCGGGCAGCACGATGCCTTGGAAGTGGAGTGGGGACCCGTAATGGTCATCTAGCACATAAATTTGCGTTGTGGAGTTGTCTTCGAATAGTAGGTGTCGACATAACACGGCGAAACGTACCTTGAAAGTGGGCCCTGAGAGTTGAAGCTGAAGATGTGCAGTGTCTACGGGCATATGGCCGTCTGTTTTCCACTGTATCAAATTCTTCATATCTGTGTACTATTCGTACAACAGATGATCTAGGAATGCCCAACATGTTCGATATCTGATGATTTGAATGGCCTGCATCATGTAAAGCAGTCATTCTTGCTCGGGTAAACGCAGAAATTTCACGTCCTGGCATTATAATGTACAAAAATTCAAAGAAACACTCGGCTGAATACACTGCCAAACTGACCACATTATTTGTAAAAACATTGATTTGCAATTTTTTATTGTTTTTTTGTTCCCTTGTTTTGTTGTAAAAGTACATATACTTTCTTACCACATTAAGAAAAACCACTAGGTTTAGTTGAATCATTTTATATACTTGGAGGAGGTCCAAGACTTTTGACGTTGTGTGTAGAATATTTCTAAGTAAATAATAATAATAATAATAATAATAATAATAATAGTGCCTTTATTTTACATTACAATTAACGCATATACAATGAACTTATAAAGAGGATGGCGAAGTTCACGTGTTACGTGCTCTTCCACTTAACCATCCATAAAAAAATAAACTAACAAAAAAAAAAAACGTATTGAAAACAAAGAAAATACAAACAGATTTACTACAAAATACTTATGCTAATACAGATATAGTACTCGTATAAGTAATTATCATCATTCGAAGGAGAACTACTGACGTTGGGCTCGCAAATATTTTTTATATTGATGTTTAAAGCAACTAATACTGCATGAACATTTGATGCTCTGGGGAATATCATTGAAAATTTTAACTGCAACATATGAAAATGAATGCTGAAACTGACTTGTGGAATGTTTTGGAATAATGTAGAGGGCAGAGTGTCTCGTGGAGCGGGTGTGAACATCGCGCATTTTTGTTAATTTTTCATAAAAGTACGATGGTGACTGTGACGCATTTACTTTATATACTAAGGATGATACATGTAGGCAAAACCTCTCGTCCAGATTTAACCACTGACTTTCACGAAATTTGTCAGAAATGTGATCGAATTTCCGCAAATTGTAACAATATCTCAAACAAGAATTCTGAATCTTTTGTAAAGTTTGCTTGTTATTTTTTGTTAAGGCAGGCCAATATATTTCATTACAATAGATGATATATGGCTGAATTAATGAATTACATAAACGAAGTTTTATGTCACTGTTTAAATAATTTTTATGTAAATACAACTGTTTCAGTTTAGAATAAGAACGTTTCACCAAATAATTAACGTGACTAGAAAACCTCATATCATCATTCAAATAGAGTCCCAAATTCTTACATGTAGTTGTAAGTGTCAATAATTTATTATTAATACGCAAGTCAAAGAACTCACTACTCGCAGCCTCCTTCCGATGTCGACCAAATAACATGACTTGAGTTTTTTGTTCATTAAGATACAGAGAATGAGCACATGAAGTATTGTAAATAATATTTAAATCTTCATTTATTTGTTCCATAGCATGTTCAATGCAATTTAGATTGAAAGAAAAATATAGTTGTGAATCATCCGCATATAAATGTAAATTACAATATTTAGGTTTGTTATGAAAATCCGACGTATACAATATATAAAGTAATGGACCCAATATACTGCCTTGTGGTACACCATTATCTTTTATTCTAAATTGAGAAAAAAATGTATTATTTAAAACAACTCTATGACAACGGTTTTCAAGGTAATTTCTAAAAAAGTTTAAAACAATCTCACTAAAACCAAAATATTTAATTTTTTTATATAATAATTTATGATTAAGCATATCAAATGCTTTACTAAAGTCTAACAAAATAAGACATGTAACTTTTCCATCATCATTTGCATAATATATATATATATCGTCTGTTACCTTTAACAAAGCAGTGGCAGTTCCATGCCACGGTCTAAAACCTGACTGAATAGGTGGTAATATTTGCATTTTATCAACATACTGCCTAAGTTGTTCATCTACAATTTTTTCTAATACCTTAGACAAACTAGGTAAGATGCTTACTGGCCGAAAGTGAGATAAATCTGTAGGGTCGCTAATCTTAGGAATAGGAGTAATATTTGACTGCTTCCATGCATTTGGAAAGACACCCGAAGCGAGACATACATTTATTATATAAGTAAAATACTCCGTTAACTCAGGAATCAAACAAGTTATCATTTTAAGATTAATTTCATCAACACCAAGAGCATTACTTTTAAGAGACTCTATTATTTTGTTGACCTTATCACCCGAGACCTCTATAAAATCAAAATGGTTATGACGTATCACAGGATCGGCATACGAATTTATCACTTCTTGCTGAAGAGAAGTCTTTGGGATATTGTCAACAATGGTTAAAATCATCAGCGTTATAATCTGTAAGCAACTCCCTGTGTGATGTTTTCTTTCCAATATTAAGAAAATTTATCGTTTTCCAAAAATCTTTAGGACAGGTTTTAAATCTATGAGCTTTCTTTTCTCGGTGTATGGATTGATTTACAAAATTACGAAGTTGTTTGTAATTGAGTCGTGAATCATCTGATTTAGTTTGTTTATACTTATTAAGAGCCTGATCACGTAATTTCATCATTAACTTTATGTTATCTGTTAACCAAGGAGCTGGCGGTTTAGTTATTCTAACTGTTTTATAAGGTGCATGTATGTCAAAAATTCTATGAATATTGCTATTTAAAAAATTAACCATATCATCAACATTGTTGTATGAATAAATCAGAGACCAATTTGTTAACTGAAGATCTCTCAAAAATAATTCATATTTAAAATTAGAAAAATCGCGATATGTTTTAAAAAATTGTTTCATTTTTACTCTATTAATTTTTACAACACAGCTCACAAGATCATGATTCGAGATACCGTCCATATCAAAAACGTCAACTCTATCTACAATGTTTTTATTTGTAGTAAGTAGTAAATCTAAAAGTGTGTGAGTAAATACGTACGTAGAAATTTGATGTACGAAAGTGTAGAAAGACCTCGTTTTTTAATTTTCTGTTTGTTACTTAATTTCTAATTCAAATACGAAATTTCGAGTTGAAACAAGAAATTTCGAGTTTCACCACGAAATTTTGATTTTGAATATGAAAGGGCTTTAGCAGGACAGGTATAAGCACAGATAAATAAATTTAATAAGGTATAAGTATAAAATTTTCAGAATATTGTCAACATAAATTATCCATTACCTAGATTTTGAGGTGTCAGTTATAGTTATCCTAAATATACCATCATATATAACGTCTTCCGATGAAAAATATATGTCTCAGCTCAAATTTGTCAGAAGGTTGTCTCAAAAAGATTTTTTTTATAAGGCTTTTATAAAAAATTTTTTTCTCTAGACCTGCTTGTCCGATTTTGATGCCCAAAAAAAAACAATCATGAAGCTGGATAGGGCACTGTACCACTATAGGGCAACACTAACAAAAAGAAAAAAAAATCAAAACTTTCTTTTGTGGGATATACTGCGGATACTATCATCATGTTCTAAAATAAAAATGTTTGGTTTATGTAGTATTACGTGTAAAATTTTAAAACTGAAAAGGTATTTTATAGTTTAAGCACATGAGTTGAAGCACAAATACAGAGTGTCCACGGTTTTTCGTTCTTAACTTTGGGAAAAAATTGAATATGAAAAAAATAATGGATTTTTCTCTATGACACTATTTATCTACTAAGCAAATAAATGTTTACCCTTCAAGTTTGGTATGCAATATTCATAATATAAGATTAAATCCAGTGGTGTAGGTATAGGTATAGGTAAAAAGTCAAAATATTTGTAAAACAAAACTTCTTAGTGAATTTCCTCAAGAGCACTTTTTTCAGAAAATATAATGAAATTTTAATATTTATACTGAAAAAATACTTGTCACCATTAGCGTAGAATTATAGGAGGTCCAAAGGTGAAGAAGACCTACGCCACTGGCTTTAGCTGGACGGTTATCCGCGTCAAAATATTAACCTTTTATTATGACTACTATTGTTTCTTCATTTCATTCAAAATAAATTGTAAAAAACGTGGCCTTTCTACGCTTTAGTAATACTAATAATGTCGTCAAATAGTTTTTTTGTTGGATACTTTATATTAATTTTTATAATATATTGAGTTTGCATTTATTTATAAAAAATGCCAAATGTAGGAAGAAAAAAAATGCATGCAATAGAATCGTATCTACATTGTTTGTTTGCAAACTTAAAGACTTTATTCATAAATTTGTTCAATATTTATGTGCTAAATATCTAAATCAATATGAATAATACAAATAATTATTTGCACTAAAGATACCTCGATTATCGTGTCTATATGAAGTTTTATTTTTTTCTCTCAACCATAAATATGGCGTGAATATATAATTTAATAAATTAGGTATTATCAGAGTAAAGAGTATTCAAATATGTACTTTACTACTCATTGCATTTAGTGTAATAATTATAAAAAAACTTATGTTTTGCAGTTCATTGCACGTACGTGCGCTGTCTGGATCATAGTAGGAGTGTCAGATAATAGCTGATAATGTCTACAGGGATTTTAAACATAATAAAGATCATGTAATGAAACTGGCGCGTAAAAAAATTTTAGAAAATGGTCTACGTAGCGAAATGAAACCGTTTCGTTATTTTCTATCATTTTGAAATATTAAAAAATGTATTAATTTTATTTTTATAGATATCTGGAATTGGATTCTGGAATTGTGAGACGGTAGCTTTAAAAAGAGCCTACAAAGTGTTTCACACTTCCTCATATGATACAGGTGTGCTTCCTCAGCCAACAGTGTCCAGTTTGAATACTTGTCACTAGATGAAGATTAATCCTGGTCATAGCCAGGTATTTTTTGGTTGTATCCTTGTTGGGGTACTCTAGGAACTTAGCAAATTAAAACCTATTTGTTTCATCTCACTGTCTTCTAAATTATTTGTGAGTGTCCTCCTTCATAAGCTGTTACTATGCTGTTGTCGGTTAAGGCCTCTTCTAGTGCTTGGTAGCACTCACATCATGATCTAGTTGTTATAAGATTAGTAGTCATTGTCTACTATCTTCGTAGATACTAATGGTTTTGCCCGTTATATGTCTGCGGATAATTTTCTTTGTGGCTATGATTATACCTGCTATTTCCGTTGGTACCACGGTAGCATGCCTATCCATTGCCCAATTATATTGGATATGCAGGGATCTGGAGTAAATTCCACATCCTGCACCTTCCTTTCTTTTTGATCCGTCCGTGAAGATTGATTACATCCTCGCGGGCGGTCTCATCATTCCTGATAGTTACCGTGTAAGTTCTGTCAAAAGCAAAGTTGGGAGAAATACTATGAGTCTGTCTGCAGAAGGGACATCTTTCTGACGACCCCATTCCACAGGCGACGTCTAGCAAGAAGGTCGATCCAGACAAAGAAAAATGATCAACAGTCTCCTCAAGTCTGAAAGGATCCAGGAGAAAGTGACAATTTCTTTTGGAAGCCATCTCCCTAACTGGATCAGAAGAAACTGATAACCAGTGAAAAACATCTTCGTTTGTATTGATTTGAATTATTCCTAGAAAAATTGAGTTTTGCCATTTTTAAAATATTTGTGAACCTGAACCTCTTCAAAGCTATGATCAAGGATTTTGTGAAATTGTAGTAGCCATAGCATACCATAGTCCTTAGTCAAATACATAATTTTAACAAAAATTACAAAATGGTGCATTTTGTTTCTTAAGGATACTATTGTTAAGATGATAGACAACCTATTGACACTTTGATCTTGACTTCATCAATTTCATTCGTAATTAAACTAATTTGTTTTTGGAAATAATATAACCAGAATTCTGAAGCATTAATGGCCAATTGAAGGCAAAATAAATGGGAATCGGTTTTCCCCTTTTGCCTTCCGTGATTCATAGATTACAAGGTTGCAAATTCCCGAACGCTTAACTCTTATTCAAATATATATTCAGATATCTTTTTATGTAAACAGAATTGTTGACATAGATGGTGAAGCGGTTAAGTGAGAAAAGACCACAAGAAATACTCAAATCCATTTCTTATTTAGCCTCATATTAAATGTATTCAACGTTCGCTCATAAATTATAATGAAAACTCTCCCAACAAAATACAACTGATAGTGCCTCAATTATGTCAGAAAACTAGGAAGTCCGGTAAAATGTGGAAAATCTTTCGGGTGCAGATAGAACATAAAAAATTATATGACAAGTTCCTATAAAATGTTTTCCTACAGACCTTCCCTACGGAGATATGTGTCCCTGAAGGACGCCGATGGAAATCGATTTTTCTTGAATAATTTAAAGTAGGTACTCAATATAATTTAATAAAAAATTAATGTGATGGACACTAGGACCCCTTAAAATAGTGTCATTGAAACATATTTAGTTTTTTAGTTTGCCAGAGGCGAGCTAAGCTTTACAACTTAATGTCAAAATTTTTGACACCCTTTATGATAAAGGCTTTAAAATAATAAATCTGAGTAGCTTACACCTTAAACTAAAAAAAGTACTCTTGTTTATTGTAGATAAAACGAACCGTACGAGAAAAGAATAATAAATGAATTCATGTTTTATTTTTAATAAAATGGGCCACGATTTCTATTTTTTTTTTCTCGACAACAAAGTGAGATAAGAAAGTCATTGAAACAAGAAAGTTTCATTTTAAGATATTTAATTCGAAAGAATACAAAATTTAAAAAAACGCAGTGGCACGCACCTTAACGAAATTATTGAAAAACTTCATAAAAGAGCTCAACATGCGATAGGTCGAACTTTGCCTCGTAAACGGTTCGTTTTATCGAACATTTTATAAACAAGAGTACCTTTTTCTAGTCTACGGTTGAAGCTATTTATTATTTTAAAGTATTTATCATACAGGGTGTTACAAATTTAGGCATTAAGTTGTAAAGCTTAACCCGCCATTAGTAAATTAAAAAAGCTAAATATGTTTCAAGGAACTTATTTGAAGATGTCCTTACTAGTGTCTATCACATAAAATTTTTATTAAATTATATTAAATACTTTAAAAGTTATTCAAGAAAAAGCTATTTCCAGCGGCGTCCTTCAGGGCCATATCACCGTAGGGAGGTCCTGCAGGAAAAAATTTTATAGGAACTTATCCTATTTTTTCATGTTCTATTTGCCCCCGAGAGATTTCGCACATTTTCCTGGTATATTGACTAATGGGTTATTCATTACTATTTTATTATTTAAATCATCTTTTATACGGATGCTATTTAAGTCCAATACCTGGAGTAATGAAGCATTGAGCAATAAATTTATTTATTCCAAGTTTTAAATGTCACGAAAAAGTTGCGTTGTGCTTTATTTTGTAAATTAATTTAATTTATATTGAAGGTTACCAATTTTAATTTCAGATGTTTAAGCGGAAATTTATGAATATGTGCAAGGAAAAATTTTTTTTACACATTATTATAATAATTATTTAAAACTCTTCAAGGTTCAAGCAATATGAATACTATATATTTAAAGGTGAAGGGTACTGGTCGATCTTGGCGGAATATATACTTTTAATCTGCTATCGCGTTAAAATACAGAAAAAAACTGTATTTTCTACTTTCTCGTGCTTAAAATAAAAACAGTTTGTTTTACCTATTGAATTGATTTCTCCTTCTAAACTAGTTAGTTGACCTTCATTTGGATAACATAAATAGACGGTTAAACCATCTTCTTCGTCAACGCAGTATCTATCTCTATTGAAAATTTTACGGTTTGATTGAGGATAGTACAAACTTCCGTTCTCTTGTATGTAAAACTTGGCCTTCGGGTCAGAATTGTTCATTTTGAAATACTGCCACTTTGCATTCCCACATTGCAGCATTCCTATGATGAATGAATTATTCCAGTCGTGTTTTTTCTTTTCTCCCTCGTATATAGGAACGGTAAAAGATGTCGAATTATGTTTCATACAAATACTTCGAGACACTGGAGAGTAATCTTCGAAGTGATAGTGGTAAAATCCATTCTGGCAACACTTCTGCAAGCACACTTTACTTTCACAGCCACAATTTTCGCTTGCTGTTGTGGTATAGTTGACATAACTAACGTTAATACCACTTACGCATAAATTTACGGACTCTTCACTTGCAATACTAGCTACTAAAAACGGCAATGATAGCGTTAAAATCAACGACACTCTCATGGTCATTCCGCTGTAACGTCAAATTATTTACTACTTCGAACTTCGAAGCGTGAGTGCCTAATAAATGCATCCTCAGAAAAAAAACTGGTTGTGAAGACTGGACGAAATTGGCAACCAGAAAAATTTCCGGAATTTTTTTCGTGGCGAGGCGTTAATTAAGTGGAAATTTTTTGACAGTTGAGAAGAAACATAATATATGATCTACACATTGGCATCTTATCTAAATACGAAATATGGTGGATATAACTACATATGAATTTTTTTGAAATTGCGTCGTGTTGCTAGTAAAAAATATATTTCTACCACCTTTAGTGACATAAAATTACCAAGGAACGATAAATTGAACTACTACCCACCTGAGTTTTAGCATTTTATGTAACTAAAGTTGGTATTTTTTTATTTAACGAAATATGGTGGATATACCTGCAAAATTCAACAAATTGTTTCCATACACTTGCTTTTGATTTTCTAGTGTTATCTGGTATTAGATTTTGAATTTCTTGTCTAATAACCTGTTGACTTGCTTTATCAAATCGCTACATTTCACTATACACTTATCAAACTCAACGTGCATACGCTTGGAACTATAGTCAGGGGTCGAAATTGTAGAGGGACTAATCGCTAGCTTGTGGACTAGCGCGACGGGCGAAGCATGCGGGGAGCAACATTTCATAGGCGTACTAAATTTGAATGCGATCACAATGATAACAATTGAGTTTTTAGTTTACGGAGAGTGACGCGATTGGTTTATGAATTAAGTTATTTAAAATAGTGCAATGTTGGGTAACATTTTGTTGCCCATATTATTCAGTCATAATGTATCTTATTTTTACAAATGTGGCTGGGGGAGCGGGCGTTTACTTTGTTTAGCAATTAAGATGCGAGGTTGAAATTCAATAAATGATCACATTTATTAAAATTCATGTGTACTACTTTCATAAATTAAGGTTAAAAGTTCATAAAATTGGTAGATATATAAATCAGACAGAGATACTAAGAAGTACTGCCACCACTGAGAAACCTAGCGGTCGTTTACTTTGTTTAGCAATTAAGATGCGAGGTTGAAATTCAATAAATGATCACATTTATTAAAATTCAAGTGTACTACTTTCATAAATTAAGGTTAAAAGTTCATAAAATTGGTAGATATATAAATCAGACAGAGATACTAAGAAGTACTGCCACCACTGAGAAACCTAGATTATTCAAGATGTTGAAATATTGATTTATATTATTTGCTATTTGTTATTTCTAAAAATTCATTTCCCATTATCGTTACAATTATCCAAGAAGTTTAGATCAAGGAAATTAATTTCTCCTGGTGGAAATCAAATAAGCTGCTATAGTTACGGAAATAATTCAGACGACTTACGTCACGGCTAACGTTAAATTTTTCATAGTTTGTCGCGTATTTTTCATTTTTTTTTTTGTAATTTAATGCAATATATAGTGCAAACAGTTAATGTAGTATATAGTTTTATTATTCTCAGCTGCTAGTCTAAGATCCCACTATAAAACGACCTTCGCCGAGCTTGTTAATGGATGAAAAGTATTTTATATCCAATTAAATATGTCAATAAATATATTGCAAATGGGTTGTCTAAAAAAATTCAGTCCAGAATATGATTAATTAACAATTAAAAATTATTATTTTTTTAACCATTTCACTGGTTTGGTTAATAGACAAATTCCATACCAACCGAAAGTATGAAGCTCATAGAATATGCAAACGTTAGGTTGACTATTTTTTCCCGTCACAACACTTGAGTAGGCAGGTATAAACAGGTAAATCGATACTAGTAACTTGCACCGGCGTGGTTAATAAATTAAAGTTCAATTAAAATAAAGATTATTTCATTGCCAACACGGTGGTATAGGGTTATCTGCGAAGAATCAGTCCTGAATTCCGGTTGTGGAGTTTTAAAAAGTGAAATATTCCCCAGCGAACCATTCCATGCGATAGAAGAGTACACAGCATTGCATCTGTGTTTAGTTACGGGCTTATTTTTTCGATTCCGCGTCTCAAAGAGTACGTGTCTTTAAAATTTCGATTCGATCGGTTGGGGGGCGGCTCCGGGGGCGGCATCCCGTTTTTATCGCGAAGTATACGTACATAAAATTTTAGGTCGATCGAATTCAATATGTGGCCGTGAGATGTGCGGATTTTTTTTTTACTCCTAACGACGAACATGAGGCTAGGTAAACGGCGGCTGTGGGACGGGATCGGAGGTTTCCCAAATTCATAACTGAGGGGTGGAGTCTCAAAGTCACGAGTTCGAGAAATCGACCTTTTGTGTTTCATTTCGAATACAATCAACGGTTTACGAGTTGGGCGGCAAAATACCACCGCCCCCGGACTTTATTAGATATTTTGAAGAAAGGGATAAACGGATTGTCTTCATTTTCGGTATAGACTATTATTTCCTGGTAGTGACTTGAAATGATATTATGACGTTCCTGCGGCCCTTGAAAACATGAAATTTGTCTAAAATCATTGAAATATTTTGTGGCTTCTTCTCCACCGAACCTATCGAAAAGTCTAATAAAATATTTTGATTATATGTATCGTTTCCTTAAAAAAAAATTAAACGTAATTCGGGGAGGACATATCATTAGTAGGGTCAAAAATGTTGTTTTATTGTCATTGAAGGGCGTTAGAGATTCCTAGGGGCAGATTAATAATAATAGGTACCGCCGCCCCCGGACTTTATTCGATTTTATGGAGAAACGGATAAACGGATCGTCTTCGTTTTCGGTATGGACGAACTACACACAGCTGCAATGCTGTGTACTCTTCTATCGCATGGAATGGTTCGCTAGGAAATATTTCACTTTTTAAAACTCGACAACCGGAATTTTGGACTGATTCTTCGCAGACAACCCTATACCACCGTGTTGGTAATGAAATAATCTTTTTAATTTAACTTTAATTTATTAACCACACCGATGCAAGTTACTAGTATCGATTTACCTGTTTATACCTGCCTACCCAAGAGTTGTGACAGGAAAAAATAGTCAACCTAACGTTTGCATATTCTATGGGCTTCATACTTCGATTGGTATGGAATTTGTCTATTAACTAAACCAGTGAAATGTTTAAAAAAATAATAATTTTTAATTGTTAATTAATCATATTCCGGACTGAAATTTTTTAGACAACCCATTTGCAATGTATTTATTGACATATTTAATTGGATATAAAATACTTTTGATCCATTAACCAGCTCGGTGAAGGTCGTTTTATATATACTATGCAGTTTGAGTTTCTTAATTTGTTCGCATGACGTAAGTCGTCTGAATTATTTCCGCGACTATAATAAAGTCACTTTCGAGTCATAGCCTAGTAAATCCAGGCAACAGTATGAATTTTCGGACATTCGTTTCTTGAGATGATGTGATCTGAAAAATGTTAAGTGAAAAAGTGACATATTTCGAAGAAAAGGTCAAAATACGGAAATCGTCAACGCTTTGACCAAATTACTTCATGCTGAAGGCAAAGATGGACATAAAGAAACAGGAATCGGGAAATATTCCAAACTTGTTGCTTCTTTCACAAATTTCTTACAGAAGCGCAAGATGAAACATATCTCATGAATTTTCTGTGTATTTGGAGCATATCGTCGTGAAGAATAGTGAAACGTGACATTCAGTAATATTGAAGATCTGGGAACTTCACTAGCTGTGCATATTTCAGACACAAAAACTAATGCGCAACGAATTGTCATTATTACTGGTACATTGTATTTGAACTATTATAAAAAGTACATAGCCCTTCGTCCAACGAGCACTACGCAGTCAAAAACTTTCATAAAATATGTGCTACGACTCCACTTCGAATAAACATGTTTCGTAAGATGCATGTCAATATTGCTGAATTTCCTGATTCTCACCTTTATATTTCGCATTGTTTCTGACGATCTTCGACTAGTTTGTTGTCAGACCTACTACTGCTAATCTTACTACAATTAAGTAAAACGGTGCATGGCGGTGCTTCTTACAAGAAACAGAAGTCATTTTAAACACTTGCAACTATTATTTTGTGTTATGAAAATAGTTCTAAGGAAACCATTCACAGTAAGTACCTATGTTTAGATGTATCTATTTGTAATTATTATGTATAAATACATAACAATCGTAAGATAGTATGTAAACGATGTTGTCACATATTCAAGACTTGTTTGCTGTAATAATTCTGTTACCGTTGGTCAGAAAAAAGAAATTGTTAAGTCAAATTTGTTTTGTTTAGTACAACTTATGATAAGGCAAAATTAAGACACTCATATTCTGGACACCCTGTATAGAAGACACGTTACAAAACAAGAATAGCTCCCTAGTCTGATTCAAGCAAGTTTCCCAGAAATAATTACTACTACAGCTACAAATGAGATTGGCCTTGAAATTACTTATTCTTATTGTAAATTATCTAACTGTATACATTTAATTAAAAAAATATTTCTTCGATTTAAAATTTCTTAATTGTCTTCTATTTTCGCTCTAGTGTCAAAACTAAATTACTTTAACACTAGTGCCTTAAAATTATATTTTAAACAGTGACAGCATGAGTTATAAATGTTACTGACGTCAATTATATTGAAGGTTACTAATTTTATATACAGATCTTTAAGGAGAAATTTGAGCATATACAAAGTGTTACGTTTTTCATGGCTCCTTATTGGTATCTAGGTAACTCAAGAACATACACTCTGAGTCAAATGTCAGCTCTTTCTGTCGTGAAACAATGACACTAGGTGGCGTTTTCTAAAATTGCCGTTTTTAAAATTTTCATCATTTTCATCATTTCATTCATTTCAAACGACAGCAGATATCTTGAACATGTTTGGTGTATATTAAAGAAAAAGCGCAATTTTCTAATTTGAGCCACCTTGTATATTTTACCTAGATGTCACCTCGTATAGGTTTTCTAAATGCTAAACTGACCACCCGTATATTAATATTTAAAAGGTGAGAACTCCGCAATAAGAATTTGTAAGGAATAGGTGAAATATTCTCTTGAACATATTTTTGCCCATTATTATAAGATATACATATAATAATAATTATTTAAAATTCTTCAAGGTAAATCTTAGAACCGTTTTACACACATAAGAATTATAGCAAAAATTTATCTCCTAATTTTGCTAAAAATTTTCGTGAAATACATACATACGAGAATTATATCAATAATTTAATGAAAATTTTTATTCGTAAAAATATAGAACGTGATCTATATTTTTATGACTATAATCGAGAAAGTTCGGCAGAATCTGCGCAAATCTCCAGTTTGGCAATTTGTAAAGTAACGTAGATAGCTGAAATATACTTTAATAAAAATTCTTAGCAAAAATTTGCCCATAATTTTTTGAAGAAATCTCATGTGTGTAAAACGGTTCTTACTTCTGATATATCGAGAAAACTAATTCCATTTATTTAAAATGAAGCATAGCATTTGATCTTTAGATATTCATATTTCATATTTTTCTGAAATTTATATTTCTATACTGTTACCGTGTTAAAAAATTTGCATTTTATACTTTCTGGTGCTTAATATAAAAAAAATTACCCAATGAATTAATTCTTCCTGTTAAAGTAGTCACTTGATTTTTATTCGGATAACACAAGTATACAGTAAAACCATCTTCTTCGTCAACACAATACCTATCTCTATTAAACAATTTACCAATTGATTGGGGAATGTACAAACTCCCATTATTTTGTATGTAAAACTTCTGTAGCGGGTTTAAATTGTTCATTTTGAAATACTGCCACTTTGTATTCCCACATTTCAGCATTCCTACGATGAATGAATTATTCCAGTTGTACATTTTCTTTTCTCCCTCGTATATAGGAACGGTAAAAGATGTCGAATTATGTTTCATACAGATACTTTGAGACACTGGAGAGTAATCTTCGAAGTGGTAGTGGTAGAATCCATCCTGACAACACTTCTGCAAGCACACGTTACCTTCGCAGCCACAATTTTCGTTTGTTGTTGTTGTGTAGCTGTCATAACTGGCATTTATACCACTACCGCATACATTTACGGATGCGGATTCTTCACCTGCACTAATGGCTATTAAAAACAGCAGTGATAGCGTTAAAAACCGCGCCACACTCATAGTCATTCTGATATGGCGGCAATTTATTTACTACTTGCTCAGGAAAAAATAACTAGTTAGTGTTATAGAAACTGGAAGAGATTATCAGTCGAGTTTTTGGTTAGCGGAAAGTGACGCGAATAGTTTGTTAATTTACAAATTGAATTAATCGAACTAATACAATATTCTATAATCGTGGTGATAGTACATATTGCCACAGGAAAAAATACTGGCTGTGGAGACTGGGAGTTATTATAACAATCGAGTTTTTGGTTTCTGGGGAGTAACGCGATTAATTTCTTAATTTACGAATTAAATTAATTAAACTAATGCAATATTACGTAATCGTGGTGGTAGTTCATTTTGTTACCCATATTACTAAGTAAATGTATCTTATTTTAAGAAATGCTGCAGGAGTAGTCGGGAGAAGGGGTTAATTATATCTGAAATTGCTTCCTTTAGTCACTAGAGGGCTTCAAAGATTTACAAAAAAAAAAAATGTTTTCTATAACAACTATTTGTTAAGATTATCACTGCCAGTTAAATTTTATACACCTATAACAGATAATATAGGTTTTAACGTTTTTGTTTTGCGATACATTAGTATTTCAAGAGTTGATGGATATCGTTTTAGTTTATGGTGATGTGAAAATGCTTTAACAGAACGATTTTCAGGTAAACACGTACTAAATGCAGCTATTTTTACAGATGTGTGCAAGTGTAGTGCAACGCGAGCGTGACACCGGCAATTTGAAACCGAATCGCTGAAGAGATGGAGGATCAAGCCGTCCACGGCGTATTTCAGTAATATGGCGTATCATACACGAAGATCAATTATATCCGTACCATATGCAGCATGTCCAACCATTAATACCAAGGTATTGGATGAGGAGGACAGATACCATAGCCACCACGATATGCTGGCTTTAAATCATTTGGACTTTTTTGTGGAGATATTTTAAAAATGAAGTGTATCGCATCGAAGTGGTCACTATTAATGATTTGCGCAAACGTATCATAGCATAAATTAAATTATTAGTTTTATACCTAATTGTTAAATTTAATAAAATTTTATTTAAAATATTTTTTTGTAAATTTTCGATGGTTAATTTTTTAACAAATATTGACGTTTTATAAAAGAATTTTAATAATTCCGATTTAAGGTCGCCGTATTTCTTGACGTAAAATTACCAAATTTATAGTATTTTTTAGGTACAGAAATCCCGTGAAATAAAACGCGTGTATGTGCACACAATATTTTATTATTATAACCCCACATTTTATCAATTATTTTCACATACTTATAAACAACAAATCTTATATGCAGAACCATGTAAGTTTACGTTATAACAATATTTATATATATAGTTGAGTTTAAAAAAATACGTATTTTGAAAGATTTCTGCACCTAAAAATTGTTTGGTTAGACCGCTTTCAACCTTTATATACTCGTTATATTTCGATACCTTTAAATATTTGCAGGTGACATGAGATAACATTGCTATTATTTGCTAAATTTTATATTATTCAGTTCTTAAATGTTTAAAATTACATGTATTTGTAAAAACACTATTTTAGTAACAATAATATTATTTCCAATGTATATTTAAAAGAAGGAGGAACCAATTGAAATAATCTTTCTCTGTTATCTACCAAAACAAATAAATGCATCTAGGGAATTAAACTATTAACAGTTCCAGAATGATTTAAAATAGTCCCCCAGGTATACAGGGTGAACCTTAAATAAGTACAAATATTTTAACTGCAGCTGTAGTTCCTCATATCATATAGACGAGTCTAATGAGTCATTTTTAAAAATTTCTAATATTTACGGATATTAACTTTTTTTTTAATTTCCCACATTTTGAGGGTCGCTGATCAGATAGAACAGAGCACTGACGTAACGTAAGAAACCAGATAATCCATTCAAGGCGAGGTTGCCATATTGTCTTTAAAATAAATATTTTTTTAACGTAAATCTGCATAGATTGAATTAAAAAATACTTGTTTTAAGTGATAAAAAAAGTAAAATTGGGTAGGTAGTACGCTATGCAGTAATATTAACCCAAATTTTTACTGACATTACCATAAAAGATTAAAAAATAAATTTCCGCAAGTTCGATATCTGATACCAATTCCCAATTAAAGTATTAATGACGTTACTTTGTTCATAGTTTGAAAAATGTAATGTAAATTTTAATATTTTGCCGAATCAGCGTACAGATGTACTAAATTTGTCTCTTTCGGTATTCGGCCAACAATTTTGGATTATACTAGTCAAACAACTAAGACTTGTATTGATAACATTGTAACCAATATTGATGACACTAAATGTACAACAGGTGTCTTTGAGCCATGTCTTTCGGATCACAGAGGTCAATCTATTAGAATAATAACTTCTTTATCCATTCCTGATGTTCTATGAACCAGGAAGGTGAATAATACGGAAATATTAAAACTAAGATCTATATTGGAAACTTTAATCTGGTCCATTGAACAGCATTCTGCTGATAAAGCTGCTGAGAATTTTATGCAAGTTATTTCAAATTTGATTGTAAGTATTTTTCCCCTTTGCAAAAAAAGATTAAATAATAAATGTCCGATTAAATTTATGAATGATGACTTAAAAAAAATCCGAGAAAGTGTGTCTACAATTAAACTGATTAGTTCGGTGACAAATAATCCGGAAAATGTTGAATTATATAAACAAGCCCGAAATAATTATAGGAAATGCATAAGAGTAGCAAAAAAGCGCCCTTTGATAATTTTTTAAAATTTTCCAGGAACAGAAATAGAGATAGTTGGCGTATTTATTAACTATGAACGACGTCAAAGTCACAGTATTGGATATTGTTCAAGTTTATCTCCAGATGAGATGAACATATATTTTTCCAATATAGTAGATGACATTATAAAATCACTTCCTGGTGTAACACACGAAGAATGTGATGTTAGAAACACGTCAAAGTCACAGTATTGGATATTGTTCAAGTTTATCTCCAGATGAGATGAACATATATTTTTCCAATATAGTAGATGACATTATAAAATCACTTCCTGGTGTAACACACGAAGAATGTGATGTTTCTAAACACTATAAGGCTCCATCGGCTTCATTTTTCTTGAAGCCAGTGACGAAAAATTAAGTTCGAAATGTAATTTTGGAATTAAAAGATTCAGATGCTTTTGATGTGTACAGTATTAATGCTCCAATACTGAAACAAATTTGGGATTTAATTGTCAATCCTCTTTCTGTTCTTGCCAATAAATGTTTTTCGGAGGGGGAGTTTCCTGACTGTTTTAAAGATAGCAGGTTATACCACTCTTGAAAAAAGGTAACCCAAATGAACCAGCCAACTACCGTCCAATTTCAATTATTCCATTGTTTGGGAGAGTTTTAGAATGTATTTTAAAAATTAGATTAATGAATTATTTTGAAATACATAACTTCTTTAACCAGAATCAGTTCGGTTTTAGAAGCAATTTATCCACAACTAAGGCTATATGTAAGATGGTAGAACATATTATTGAGAGTCTTGAAGAGGGCAAACACTGTTCAGTAACATTATATGATTTGACAAAGGCATTCGACTATGTTTCACATTCTAAAGCTTTGCAGTCTTACCTCAGTAGCCGTAGGCAAATTGTTCAGGTTATGAACAAATGCATCACAGGGCTCTGTTTTAAGGCCTTTACTTTTCATTATTTATATTGATAGTACGTTATTTGCTGACGATACTACCATCTTTACGTCTGCGTATAATTTGACCGATCTTACTTTGCTTTCGGGTGAAATGATTGAAAAAGCACATATGTGGTTCTCAGCAAATAATCTTAAGTTAAATGAAACTAAAACACAAAATTTTTTCTACACATAACGGTATGACTGATGGTGGGTCTGCAAGAGTACTCGGTGTGTTCCTCGATGAATTTAGGAGGTAGACTATCTAGTGCCATTTTTTTAATTCGGAGATTGAAGCACTTTTTGAGTAGGGATTGTCTGAGAATGTGTTATTATTCACTTTTCCATTCTTAAATTATGCCGTAATGCTTTGGGGAAACAGTACAACGTCCCCTAAGCTACAAAAGAATGCTGTACGTTTAATAACTAACTCTTCTTATACTGAACACTGTCGACCGCTTTTTAAAGAGCTTAAGATTCTGTTACCCTGTCTTTACATATATGCCACTCTGCTTGAGATTCATTCTCAGAAACATCTTTATGTTACTAAATCAAAGAAAAATTCCTTAAATCTTAGTTTGTATAATATTATGCTAACTAATTTAAAATCATCGGATGTTTTTAGTTTCAAAAACAAACTAAAACCTTTTTTTACGATCACACTATTTTTACTCTATTGATGAATTTTTAAATAGTTCTGATATGCATATGTTGTGGTAATGGTCTTATTGCATCTATTAGGTTTTTAATATGTTTAATTGTCTCTTGTTTACTTTGTTTTATTGAACTGTATTCAAATTGTTATTTTCTGATGTTAATTATTGCGTTTGGTTCTTGTGTGTTTTCTGTATCTACAGAAAGTTATTACCAAGTTGTTGTCTTACCATACAGATTTTATGTAATTTTACATGGTCAATAAATACTACTACTTATAAGTAAAATAATATATGACCATATAAGGGAGCTTTCATGTAACTCACGCGTTCAATCTGCAACACTTGTGACTCATAATCTCATAAACATTGTCTGGTCAGCGGTCCTCAACAAGTTTTTTATTGAAAAATCACGAAATTTATTTAAAATTTGACTTTTTTATTTCTAATTTTGTTATAAAAAAACTATTAATTATGTGTTCTACACAGAGAACTATACTGCTGGTTAAAATATTGGTACTTATTTAAGGTTCACCCTGTATATATCTTCTCGTATATCTTCAACAAGTGTTCTTTGACTTCTCTTAAAAGTGAAGTAGTCGACTATATTTGACAGCCTTAGAACCGTTCACTACTGTAATTTGAACAAGGCTTATCTTGACTAAATTTTCATCAAGTGATCTCAAGAGTTTGTATTATTAAGTAATTACAGATAGTTAAGTGTTATTAGGTAACGCTATATTGTCATTTCAGTTCATCCTATAACAGAACGGATTCCCGTCTCTTGAAATAATTATGCATTTAATAGAGCAATTAATGTAAATATGAATTGAAACAATATGTCATTACTTACGTATAATTACGTGGTACGTGTTTTTGTTGTTTCTATAGGGTATTTCAGAAGTTATATTTATTTTTAAATTGTTTTCTGTGAAATAAAATCAATTTATTGTTCCTTGCTATTTTTAATATAATTTTATTTTGTGTATTTATTTTAAGGGGTATAATATTATATCCGTTATTTCGAAAAGTCTTTATGCGTAAACCAGCAAATTGCCGCAGAAGCCAGCAAACAAATTCACAACAAACTAACGTATTTTTGTAAATTGATACATTTTTATACAAGGCGATTCTAAATGTAGTAGGTACCATAAATTTAATTGCGTTTTATAGACCCCAAAATAAAACAATAACTAAAACTAAACATCTATCGTAAAACGCTTTGTTTTCGACATACCAGATGTGAAAGTTTAGTTCCCAATGACGGTTTTTATTTAATATTTCCCAGACGCATAGATATAAATTCATGAAATTTGGCACAATCCTACAATTTCTTTTTGCGCTTTTTGAATATTTAAAAATAATTGAACATTTGTTCAGAGACTTGTAAAAATAATGAGGGTAGTGCCTCAAAAATACGCAAACTTTTTCGGGTATATTTTTTCAATCATTATGACACCAAGATTGTTTAAGTTTGACAGTTTCATTTTTCAAATAAATTTAAAACTGTCGCGTTTTGACAATGCAATGTTTTAATCTATTAATGTTCTAATTAAAGAACAAATACCACGAACAGTCACACGTACATGTGGGGAATATTTATGGAGTTTTACGGTGAACAAAAATACAAGTTAAATGAACATAGAAGTACTAAAGTACGAAATTACCCTAGTGTCAAAACATACTTTTTATTTTAAAAAAACTTAATATATTGAGATTATTCTCAATATCTTGACTTTTTTCTCAATATAATGGGAAAAAATCTCAATATCTTGACTTTTATTTTAGTATCGTGATATTTTTATGTATTCCACTAGCGATTTAGGTTATAGAAACATGTTAATTTAGTCATAGGCGTCGCACGTATTTTTCGAGAAATAACATTTGTGATTAGTTAGGAAATTATTTTTGGGAAATTTTTATTCAGCTTTGTTAGAAACCCTTCTATCCAAATGTTGGCAACCCACCTTCAATGGTTCTTTACTTTTCAGTAAATATCTTAAACATTTATATCACCGGTTTCAGACACCTGACTCGTGTTTCACAATAAGATACATGACAAACAATAAATAGTTACGTAATAATATCGTTATTGAATAAATACATTAATAAATGTTAATATTTTTAGGGCAGATGGAATCCTACTTTAAAGTTCTTTATCAAAATATGATACTAAGCTTAATGAGAAGAAGTAGTAACACTATACTGTTTGTCTAACTAATAGTTTTAAAATTAACAGATATGCGAATGGAAAAAAAATAATTTTTATGTACTCATATCTTGAACACTTTTAAAGATATTTCATTCAAATTTGGTATCGCATCTTATATCGGACGCCTATGACTGAAATCCGATATTATTACGTAAAACTATTTGTTGTTTGCATGTTATCATGAAACTTTCTAAATAACATAATTCAGACATTTCAGGGGCCTGAAAGCGGCGACGTAAATGCTTAAAGTATTGAAAATTAAAGAAGCGTTAAGGGTAGGTTAATAAAATTTGCTAAATAAGGGTTTTTAACGAAACTGAATAAGAATCCGTCAACAATAATTTCCTAAACAAATCGCAAATGTTATTTCCCGAAAAACTGTTCCCCTTTTTCGATTCTACTTGCAACGCCTATGACTAAATTAACACGCTTTTACAACCTAAATCGCTAGCGGAAGCCAAAATATTGAGATTTTCCCCATTATATTCAGAAAAAAGTCAAGATATTGAAAATAATCTGAATATATTGAGTTTTCTAAAAACAAAAATTATGTTCGACACTAGGGTGCTTTCGTATAGAAGCGTAGAACTGGCACTGATACTAAAAGATTGGCCAGTAAATATGAGGATGAGAGATGGAACAGAATTCAAAGAAACGACAGTAAAGGCTATGTGGAACGTTTCGTGCAAATTTTTACAGGTAAAATACTATAAGAAACCGTTTAACTTCATATTATTTAAACCTGCCCGAGATATCAGCGATGCAACTAGATAAACAGATTCATGTAACCGTAAGACCAGTTCAGTTTCGTTAAGTTTGTCAGAAGTAAACCGAATAATATCATACTGGGATGAAAATACCCCTGAAGACCTTATGCATAAATTCTATCATATTGCTGATGCAACATTAGCGTGGAGATTTTTGTTCAAATCGAGAAAAATACCGATGACTCTCCAACAAATCGCAATGAATATAATCCAGTGCTCAGTAAAACTTGATGAGGCGGTTCAAAAAGCTGTACAAATAGTAAATGGCTGATTGCCAATACTGAAACTCAAAGTTGCCCTGTACGCCTTTTTCATTAACAGATATCAAAACTAGGCAAACATATTACCTCACCATGGCTGTTCTTAAAACCTAATCGACACTGGAAAATGGAAACCGATTATTCGTATGATTCGTAGGACGATAACAAACCGTTCGAACAGGTCATGCTGTTAGTAGCGAATTGGTATTGGCGGAAAAAATGGTATGCAAGAAACAACAATAAAATAACCTTCATGAGGAACTGACCTTTCATAGCCTGTACATCGAAAACGAAGTATTTTACGATACATGTTTATATATTAGACTTTAGAGAAAGATACAATATTCATGAATATCATGTTTTGCATTACTAGGTAATTATAAACCTAATTAAATCTGGTCCTGGAGAAATCGCGCAGCGAACAACAGGTTTACTTATTCCAAGATTAAAACTTCTATAATTTATAAATAAAATAAATATATTGAAGGCTACCAATTTTATATTCATATATTTGAGAGATTTTGCACACAAGAGATTTCTTCCGAAAATTATAACAAAAATTATGGGCAAATTTTTGCGAAGAATTTTTATTAAAGTTTGTATGTATATTTCCGCTATCTACGTTACTTTATAAATTGCCAAACTGGAGATTTGTGCAAATTCTGCCACACTTTCTCGATTATAGTCATAAAAATTATAGAACATGTTCTATATTTTTACGAATAAAAATTTCCATTAAATTATTGATATAATTCTCGTATGTATAAAACAGCTAAAAAGTTTCACGAAAATTTTTAGTAAAATTATGAGATAAATTCTTGTATGTGTAAAACGGTTCTTATACAGTATGTGCCAAAAGTATGAAATAAATTCAATAAAAACGAAACAATTATTTTTTGGGAAAAATCCTCGAACAGGTCGATTTTTAATTTAAAAAATACATATTTTAGCGTAAAATGCGATTTTCAAATGTCATTTGTTTTCGAGTAATGACGTCATCTATTTTTTTTTAAATGGCAACACCATATTTTTTTTTCTTGATTCTGAAAGATCGTTTAATTCTCTATCAGACAGTACTAAAATTTTGCCCTCTTATATAGGAAAGTTTTCGAGTAAATGACGATTGAATGTTAGAAAACGTAAATTTTATCCATAAAAAAGTAACAATTCTGAGATATGTAAAATAAAATACAATTGATTAAATTTGATACTTAAATGTTCGAATTGCCATCCACTAACTTCTTGACAATGCGCAAGTCTGTGAAGAAATTCTACTTGCACATTATGAATGATATCTGGGGTAACTCTGCGTATTTCGTCCCGAATGCGATTTTGAAGTTATTCTAAATTACGTGGTTTATTAATGTACACTTTTGACTTCAAGTATCCCCATAAAAATAGTCAAGAGGTGTAAGATCTGGCGATCTTGCAGGCCATTCTATCGGTCCGCGTCTGCCGATCCACCTCCCAGGAACCCTTACAGAACAAAGATATTTAGAGTTTCTAGAAAATGACCTTGTTCCAGCCCTTGCAGTAATTTTTCCTAACGATAATGACCCTGACATTCCTGACGATACCATATGGTTTCAGCAAGACGGTGCACCTCCGCACTACGCGCGCCCTGTACCAGATTTTTTGGACAACTGTTTTCCTGGGAGGTGGATCGGCAGACGCGGACCGATAGAATGGCCTGCAAGATCGCCAGATCTTACACCTCTTGACTATTTTTTATGGGGATACTTGAAGTCAAAAGTGTACATTAATAAACCACGTAATTTAGAAGAACTTCAAAATCGCATTCGGGACGAAATACGCAGAGTTACCCCAGAAATCACTTATAATGCGCAAGAAGAATTTCTTCACAGACTTGCGCATTGTCAAGAAGTTGGTGGATGACAATTCGATCATTTAATTTAAGTATAAAATTTAATCAATTGTATTTTATTTTACATACCTCAGAATTGTTACTTTTTTATGGATAAAATTTACGTTTTCTAAGATTCAATCGTCATTTACTCGAAAACTTTCCTATGTAAGAGGGCAAAATTTTAGTACTGTCTGATAGAGAATTAAACGATCTTTCAGAATCAAGGAAAAAAATATATTGTTGCCATTTAAAAAAAAATCGATGACGTCATTACTCGAGAACAAATAACATTTGAAAATCGCATTTTACGCTAAAATATGTATTTTTTAAATTAAAAATCGACCTGTCGATTTTTCCCAAAAAATAATTGTTTCGTTTTTATTGAATTTATTCCATACTTTGCAATTGCAAGGTGAGAAATCAGCAAAAAGAATTTGAAAGGAATACGTTAAATGTTTCCTTAAAAATTATTTTGCCCTGTCCATTATGAATAGAATAATTATTTAAAATGCTTCTAGGTAATATCTAATCTCTAATATATCTAGTAATACAAACGCATTTAAAAGTGAAGCATAATATTTAATCTTTAGATAAACATTGATATATTCTCGATTTATAGGTACTTCTACTGCTACAGTGTTAAAAAATAGAAACATGAATTTTATACCTTCTAGCGTTTCAAATAAAAAAAATGTTTTACCCATTGAATTGATTCTTCCTTCTAAAGTAGTCACTTGATCTTCATTTGGATAACACAAATAGATAGTCAAACCATCTTCTTCGTCAACGCAGTATCTATCTCTATTGAAAATTTTACGGTTTGATTGAGGATAGTACAAACTTCCGTTCTCTTGTATGTAAAACTTGGCCTTCGGGTCAGAATTGTTCATTTTGAAATACTGCCACTTTGCATTCCCACATTGCAGCATTCCTACGATGAATGAATTATTCCAGTCGTACTTTTTCTTTTCTCCCTTATATATAGGAACGTTAAAAGATGTCGAATTATGTTTAATACATATACTTTGAGGCACTGAGGAGTAATCTTCGAAGTGGTAGTGGTAAAATCCATCCTGACAACACTTCTGCAAGCACACTTTACTTTCACAGCCACAATTTTCGCTTGCTATTGTGGTATAGTTGACATAACTGGCGTTTATACCACTAGCGCATAAATTTACTGATTCTTCACTTGCGTTATTGGCTACTAAAAACAACAGCGACAGCGTTAACTGGAGAGCCACACTCATGGTCATTCTGCTATAGCGACGAATCATTTACTACTTCGAATTTCAAAGCGCGAATCCCTAAGAAATGCATATTCAGGAAAACAAACTGGTTGTGGATAGTGATTTTAATAATCACGTTTCTGGTTTCTGTGTGACGTTCAAATGCTTAGGTAATAGTGACGCTCTTGAAATATAACCATAAACTTTATTAATGTCATAATGTGATGAATGTCAACTTGAGTGCCTCCGACGTGTTTTAGATGATACAGATGAATTGAGAAGCAAAACTGCACTTACAACACGGGCTCCAGATTCCAAGATGGAACTGCAAGTACACCAAACGAATTTTAGGTTGTGGCACCTTCACCTGACTATAATGGACCAAAAGGGCCTAGAGTAGGTACAAAAAAATCGACAAACTATTCTAAAAACAAAAAAATGTTGACACTTGAGCGATGCTTCTATATAGAAACTATATAACTACAAGGAGGTGAAACATGTGCAATAAAGTAGTGTTAGCAATTTTCGAAAAGTTCTAGAGATACCAAGAGAAAATAATAGTTAACTGCTATAAGAGCCATATGGGAGAAATAATGTATATCACTGTAAAGATCTACACTAGAATTTATTGCGTAATGATGATAGCAAATGAAAACTAAATAAAAAATAGCACCTTTTTTTCCATTCCATAAAGTTCAGTAAGCATTAATAACTGATTTTTTTCACCAGCAAAATGCTGTTTCTGTATGATATACGACAAAATGATATTAATAAAAGAGTCTCAGAATGAAAAACTGAGTAGGTATGTGCGAAAAATTTAAATGTCCTAGGCCTAGTTTGATAAGATACTACAATTTTACACACGTCCTCAATTCTTCAATCCGAGAAACTTTTCCTAATTATCTACATTTCGTTGTATCTCATACATAAAGGGTACTTCATTAACAAAAAAAAAAAACAAAAACAAAAAACAAAAAAAAAAGAAAATCTCGCAAAAAATAAAAGTATTGTTAGGGCATTGAGACATTATTAAGGGCGCCGTATCCTCAAAATAGTATTTTCTACAAATACAAATAATTTTAAACATTTAAAAACTGAATAATATAGAGCATAACAAATAACAGGAATGTTGTATCATGCCACCTGTGAATATTCAAGGTACGAAATTAAAATGACAGAAAGCGGTCTAACGAACACATTTTTAGGTACAGAAATCTTTTAAAATACGTATTTCTGTAAAGTTAACTGTATATGTAAATATTGTTATAACATAAACTTACATAGTTGCTGCATACAATATTGTTCACCGTACAACCGCATTTCAAAAATGTTATTTGAGGAGAATTTAAATAGTAAAAGTGGATAAACAAAACATCAAGAATTTTTTTTATTTTTGATAATACTTTTGTTCTATGTTCTAAAAACACTACAAATTTGATCATTTTACGGTGACCTTAAAATACCTTGTAAACGTAGATGTATTAAATGTATCAGGTATCTAATTCTAAGTAATAATATATTGAGAGAATTAATTTATAAATATCACAGTAGAAGATATTATGTGGCACTGAGAAGCCCAGAATTTTACGGTTTTGGAAAAATCTATCTTGTCATATTATATTTCTAAGGTGTGTTCGGCTTTGTTTTAAAAAAAAACGAGTCATTTTAAACTATAACTTTTTCAAATTTAACTAGGTTACCAAAATGTTCAATATTTTAAAATGCCTAGTATAAAGACTGTTCCCTATCATTGAAACCGACTTTTTATATGTAGTAAAGAACAGTTACCGCGACCTGGACAAGTTATCTAGATTTCTAAGTAGTTCCACCGGTAATTCCGTATTTTATTGGGATTGTTATTCCATATTCTCGTTTAAATAAAAATTCAATTTATTCCTAAACATTTTAAAACTAAAAGTTTCCCCATATATAGTAAGGAAGCAAACTAGTAAACAACAATAACTATGGCATGTCCTTGATTAACTTTGCCGTCACGATTATGTAATTATTTAAGACTAAGTACAGATAAATTCAAGAACAAGGTATCACTGAGATATTTATTTTATTGAAACTCGACTCTAATTCATTTATCCGGTGTTGTGAAAAAAGGAAATGGAGGTAGATGGGAGTGATGGGACTAAAGTAAGCTAAAGTAACAGGATATTATTATTGGAAATACTTTGTTTTCATTTTGCTGTAGGTATGCATTAACCCTAATTCTGCAAATGCAAATATATTTTCCTTAGTTACTTAGGTATGTTGTTTTGCATTGATTTCCTTAATGATTTCAAATTGGAAAACTGACATTTTGATTTTGAACTTAAACTGAATAAATAGGTATTATTTCACATATTTGGCGGTAAGGTATTCATCAAAGATAATCATATTAATTAGGATTAAAATTCTAGTTTGTGTTATACTTATAAATTGTTAAATAATTTCATATATTGCAGATAAAGACATAAAGCATTGTAAAATTATGGAATATCAAATTAATATGATGTATTTCTTGTGAACTTAGTGTTAGAGGACAGCTTCCTAGAATTTTGAAATAAAAAATAAATATTTCTTTTGTGAAGGCAACCTATTGACTTTTAGACACAGCTGACGGTTAACATCCTAATTTTATTATTACATATATAATATTAACAAATACTAGTAGTTACTAGTAACTATTATTAAGTAGAAACACCTAGCATGGTCCGCGACGTTGTCACATATTCAAAACCTGTTTGTTGTCATAAATATAAAACAGGTGGTAGGAGAAAAACAATTGTTAAGTCAGTTATGCTTTGTTTAGTGCAATTTATCATGCAGAAAAATAAAGGCTCCATAATCTGGACACCATGTATATAATTCATGATATATAAATGTTATTAGAAAGTATTGTTTAGCAATGTTTTGTGCGCGAGAACTAAAAAAAATAATACATTTTTGTTGTAAAAGTAACGTACTGGCTTTTACATATACATATACAGGAATATTAACGGAGATACAGGGTGTCAAATATTTTTTTTTAGTTTCTCTTAAATAACTTTTTTATTTGAGATTTGATTTTTTCCAAGTCTTTCCTATGTATTACTAGTGTCCTTGTAGATTTATGCTCCAAATATGATGCAAATATTCCAGGGCCAAAGGGCCTAACCTGATCTTAATCTTAGATCCATTGACCACAACTTTTTTGATTTAAAAAAGTATGTCTTGTTGAGATACAATAAAATAAACCGTTTCTGAGAAACACGACTTCAAACATTTTCATGCGTTAATGCTGCTTTAAACTGATTTTTAAGATTTACAAAGGAGGCTTTGAAAACAATAACTTAATCTCTTAGCTACTTTTGACAGATAATATTTATATGAATTATTCTGTTGTGATCATTTGTGTGTAATAAGTATCGTAATTAAAACTAATAAAATGAATAATAATAATAACAATAATAATTATAATAAATATTAGTTTGGCTCTTTTAAGACGAGGCGGTTTGATGTCGGTCGCCTACGACGAACTCGAACTCCTGGAGCTGAAGTTCGTGTTTTGGATGTGGTTGATAATAACCCTGACATACGCGTCAGGTTAATTGCATCGCAGGAAAATGTTCCCAAAAGCTCAGTCCATGAAATCAAATAATCCCTACTCCCTAGACATCCGATTTCAGGACTGACTTTTTGCAAGACCACTATAAATCTCCATGATGGCAACAGAAATTTCATCAATTCAATTCTTTTCCTGGATGAAGCTGGATTCGAGCATGATGGTATAATAAATCTAAATAATAAACATTATTGGTGTGACGAGAATCCTCAATTAGTGGTGGAACATGGGTTCCAGAATAAATTTTCTGTGAATGCATGGGCTGACATCGTGGGACATCATTTAATTGCGCCACATTTCTTTCCTCAAATGCTTGGTGGTGAGGTTTACCTACACTTTTTACAAAATGATCTGCCAGTTTTATTGGAAAACGTTCCTATTGGAGTGCGACGTGCAATGTGGCATATGACGGTGCACCTCCTTATTACAGTTTAACGGTGAAAGAGCACCTCAATTAAATTTTCTCTGAGAGGTGGATAGGCCATGGTGGATTCATAGAGTGGTCTGCCAGATCTCCCGACTTGAACCCCATCGACTTTTTCCTTTGGGGCTATGTTAAGTCACTGGTATACAGCAGGCCTGTGAATAACGTGGAAGAGCTGAAGCAACAAATTGTTGACAGTTTTGCAATAGTAAGAGCAAAGGAGGGCATATTCTTCAGGGTTCGTCGCAACTTTGGAAGAATGAATTTGTTTGTCGAAATGGAAGGACAACATTTCGAGAACTTATAAGAGCATAGACTAAATAAAAATGTTACTTAATAATGTAGTTAGTTAATAAAT
Organism: Monochamus alternatus; assembly: GCA_037114965.1. Classification (NCBI taxonomy): domain Eukaryota; kingdom Metazoa; phylum Arthropoda; class Insecta; order Coleoptera; family Cerambycidae; genus Monochamus; species Monochamus alternatus. The sequence goes on along the minus strand of CM073426.1, from coordinate 111,938,772 downwards.
TTTGTATTGATGAGTTGAAACTGTGAATATCAGTTTAAAACAGTGTTACCACATGGACATGTTTGAAGTCGTTTTTCTCAGAAACGGTTCATTTTACTGTATCGTAAGACGAGATAAATATAAATAATATTTGACACTCTTTAACATGATGCTGTTCAAATTTATAAAGCGGTGAAAACAAAAAGTTGTGGGCCATAGATCAAAGACTAAGATCAGATTAGGCCCTTTGACATTGGAGTATTTGCATCATATGTGGAACATAAATCTACAAGGGCACAAGTAATACAAAGGAAAGACTTTCAAAAAAATCAAATTAACCAAATTAAGAATTAGTGTTTTTTAAGATATACATCAATCTTGGAAACTATTTTCGCTATTGATCTAAATTTTTGCATCAACATACAAAATACTATAGCGCTTCTGGCAGTACATACTAAATTTGTGTTATCTTGGATGCGTATCCAGTTCGAAGATTTGATTTTGAAACAATTTTTCAACAATGCATAAAGATTTTATTAATGCAGGCCAATCTTTTTAAAATTTTCTACGTCTCCATAATTTATCGTTTTGAACAACTTTTTCAAGTAACATTTTGCTGTATTTTCCGTAGAAAAGGCACTTTACCTGAAACGATAAGAGTTTTCAATCGCTGCACTGAATATTTCAAATACGATTATTTAAAAAATGGTTACTCCTAACGACTTCAATAAGGTATATCTTTGTTAGATATAACAGGTAGGAGAATCGATTGTTTTAATAGACAGATGGATACACTAAACAGCAAAAAAGTTCTGCCATTTAAAAGAAACACGGTGTGCCATAAGTGGCTCCCTCTACAAGTGACGTCAAAATTAGTTAAAAATTCTTATTTGCCGTGCTAAAAAACATAATTGTGCCAATTTTTGTGCCAGGTTTCAAAGTTATTGAGATATTTCAAAATAATATTCTAGCATTGAACGCTCTGTATTTTTGAAACCAGCAACATTCGAATAAGGCATATTTGGCTCAATCGACTTTTTTTGGTCACCAGTATCTCTAACTCCGAGATTTCCCAACATTTCACAGACACCCTGTATAACGAACAAAACGTTGACTCACGTTGGAAAGTTTTTAAAACATTGATATTCTACAGAATTTTCATAATTCCCAAATTAGTGAATTTAAAAAATAGTATTTCATGTAGTTGCCAGGATGTCGAAATTTCCGATACCTATATATCTCATGAGTTTTCAATTTGGAATTAATTTTTGGAAAAATAATATATTTTTAAAAACCTAATATGTACTGTCGGAAGTTGATGTAAAAATTTAGATCAATAGCGAAGATAGTTTCCAAATTATAGTGATGTAAGTATATCTTAAAAAACACAAATCATATTTTTTTGTTTTAGAACAACCCTTATAAAAAATCCCTCCCAGTGCGATTTTTGTACGACCGGTGGAAATTGGTACTGCAATGGGTAAATAACAATTTGCGACAGGTCAAAATTTTTTATCTTAATGTGACTGAACTGAACGATTGATGTCCAAGAGAACTCTATTATTATATATTTTAATTTTGTGAAAAAGATATCACTTTGGGAACTTTCCTCAAGAAACGTTTTTTCAACCAAAATACTACAACTACCTATTCAGGGTGATTCAGTCATAATGTGTGTTAATTTTAACCACGTATTCGGAAGATCTAGCAAAAACAGAAAATCAAAAAAAAAATTTACTCGACCTTTCAAAAGATCCTGGTACACTACAAAATTTCTGATGAAGCGTACAAGTATTGAAACTATTATAGTCCAGCAGCGTTGCCACTCAGGATCAGATACATTTGTTCGGTACTGAAGTAATATTTTTTTTCTAATGACAAACTTCTTGTTTACAATCTAAAATAAACGCATTTTATATATTTTTTGAGGTACCTTTAGAAATTGTTGCATTTTTAAGGTATTTATTAGACGTTTTGTCAAGTTCTGACATATAATTTATTCATCATGCCCTAGTATAATAATAATAATAATAATAATAATAGACGCAAATGTCTTTTATAAATATTTTCATGACGGTTTTTCACTACTTCACTTTGCATTTTTAGTTTAGCAAATTAATTAATAATTATAAACTTTCACTGGAGACTGGCACACTGGCCGTGTGCATCTGTTCCAGATACAGTCGACGGCGGGCATGCCTGCATAGGAAAACGGACCTAAACGATGTTCGACTTATTCCGCCAGTAACGTATTAAACGGGAATTTGAATTGCCAGCTGTTTAGCTGTGCCGTGTTTGGTGATTACAGCCTATCCGATGTCGGCGCTGATTACTGAGGTTGGGATTTATTATAAAATTCTCATGATATCATATTGATTACACTGGGTGTTTATAAAAATGCAAATTTAATTATTGTTTGTTTCTGTTATTATTTAGCAGTTCTGCAGCTCCGCAGCGTTTATCACTGAATAGGTATGTCTCGGATTGTTTTTTGATTACAGCACGAGGTTTTTTTATTACAGTTTGTATTTAAATACAAAATACGTTTCAATCTCTCTTAATAATTTAACCTAGTGAATATTGTATTTTATTTCACTATTTATGTAATTAAATATGAATGGTTTATTTTGATCCGCATTTAAATTTTTCGCTACCTTCTCTTAAAATGAATGAAATTATGATTGTAAAATTGGAATTTAAGTTTATAGAGGTTTTCAAGATCAACACATTTTTATTATCCGATTGAGGAATATACTTGTAACCTTGGACTAATTGATAAGATTAAAAGTACCTGTAGCAACAAGTCTTCTGGAAACAATTTTATCGACGCTTTCTGGGGTGTAACACAAATAAAAAGTTAAACCATCTTCCTCGTCAACACAATACCTATCAGTTCCATACATTCTAGGTACCCAAGGATAAAACAGACTCCCATTTTTCTGAACGTAAACCCTTTCATTTGGGTTTAAGTTGTCCATCTTAAAATACTGCCACTTAGGATTGTTGCAATTAAGCATACCTACTATAAAATTGTCCTTCAATTCGTAAATTTTGTTTAAACCGTCGTATATAGGCACACTGAAATGTTCAGATGAATTTGTCATTCGAGTACAAACACTTACGAATTTGTCATTGAACGCATCTTCATCGTGGAAATGATAAAATCCCGTTTTACAGCACTTCCTCAGGCACAAATGCGTTTCCGTACACCCACACGCTTCGGTTTTATTTGTTGTATAATTACTGTAAGCGCGGTCGGTGTCACTACACATGTCTATTAACTTCTCCTTATTTTTCTCTGCAGAAACTGTTATAACAGATATTAACACAAGCGCAAATCCAAACGGTAGTTTAATGAGAGTCATGCTATACATTCCCTGTTTTCACTTGTTACAAACACTGACAAAGGTAAGCGTGCAGAGCTCACCCAACCGGTGGGAAAGGTGTACAATACACACGGACCGCTGCAAACAGACTGAAGACTAATAAAACAAAACTAGCTTGTTATTAAATAAAAATGTTAAATGTATGTTGCACATTACCATTTAATAGCAAGTACTTCACACAATTAAACGATTATAATAGCAGATAATAAATGTCACCACATTGTTGTCTACCGTGGTTTTCGTCTGTTTATCAGTTACCATTCAAAATTGGGAACCAATGGGAGAGTTGTATGAATATTATATTGATTTAAAATGTATTACAGGGTAATCTTTCAAACATATTGAATGGTCAGAACATATGTCTGGACGTAATAATCACATAATAATTAAAATACTAACATTAATAAATTGCCATGGAATGTAAACAAAACCACGTGGCCGAAAACACGATGTTATTGGTGTGACGTTAGACTCGTTCAGCGCGGTTTATTTCCGTGGATACAGGTACAGGTTACGATGTTAGTGATGCAAACAGGCGTTTGTTTCTTGTATTGTTGCATTTTTGTGGCATTTGTGGGTCATAGGGACATAGTGTACATACTGTGTGGGTAATGCGATAATTATTAGTGGTGATGTGGTAAACTTACGGTACTGTTAAGTGTAACTTATTGATTTGTTTACAATATAGATCTGCTTGTGACAATTATAGCGACAATGCTGTTGGGTAAGTACCAGTAAAATTATGCCATCTGATTTCACATCAAACTTCTTGTTTTAATGTGAAAAACAATAAATAAAAATAAATAATATTTTTTTAAATTAATTTAATATATTTTTATTGATATTTACTTTCAATTTAATTTCCCTTCACCATTTTTATAAAATCCTTTTTTATTACTTTTGTTTATATTTTCAGAATAAAACAAGTAATTTAATGTATGAATGCCTCAAATAACATTCTACACCACGTATATGGTAGGAGCAAATACAGAAATAACATGTATTTGGAATAGAAATGGAGCGCTGAATACAATAAATGAGAAAAAATGTAAATTTGCTTTACCGTTAATTTTCTAAAAGCTACATTCTGGTAGCTTAATAGAAAAGTTTAATTGATTCTTTAAATTTTCGATGAACTTAAACCTGTATTATATTTCCAATTAAACTTACATTAAAACGGTTTTCACAAACAACGTTACAATCCTTACTTTAGTCGCATTCTGTTACTCTATTTCACATTTTTCTTTCCAATTTTTGGCACGGTGAAATATTTTTTATTAGATGCTGTATTAGTTAGAACAATCTACTAGTAATAACAATAGAACTGGAGGAGTTATGGCTTTGATTAGGTGTGATATTAGATATAAAGTTAAAACCGTACAGTGTGTTGATAATTATGTTTTGTTATTGTCTCTTGAATTGTTTTCATCTGGTGCTAAGTACTTGTGCTCTGTATTGTACCATTTGATGGCTCTGACATTATTGTGTGTAATGTGTGTGACCTGCTGAAAGATACTTTTTATGGCAATAAAATAATCAATTATACATATACTAATGGATGAACCCAAATTGTAAAAACAGCGACCAGAATAGTCTTTAGAAGCCAAACATTGATTGATTATATAGTAACTAACGACAAACATCTTGCACATAAGGTACATCTTACACCTAAAATTAGTGACCACTCCATCGTGTCAATTACTCTTAATCAACAGAAAGAACAAAATGGCGATGTTATAAGTTATCGAAGATCATTTCATAATTATATTATGATAAGTTACAGCAAAGTATTGTGTGAAACTAACTACTCAGTGGACAAAACTTTTACATAAAAGGTGAACATTTTTCAAGTAGGTATTGTCATATTTAATTCATTGTCAGTATGTCACTTTTTGTCATTGTCGATATTTAAATTCAAATAATTTTAATTTTTATATTAATTTTTATAGTTAGATATTTGATTCAACTTAAAGGAGACCACCTAAAGAAGTAATCCTAAAAATGCAGAAATAGGTCAGATCTCATCTATTGTGGTTGAATTTGTCGTGTTCCCACTGCCAAAAAGTGAAGTTAGATATTTATAGAGTGAGTAAATTAGATTATTTTCTTTAGATAATTATTGAATAGAGCTTTGTCTGTGGAATTGTTCATTAGCATACCTAGATGTTTGGTATCAGAGAACATACATATGACTCCATTGATAGGAATTTTAGGAGATTTGATTTATATTAGCTTAAAATACCTTTGTAAAACAGTAAAAAAATGTTACAAAAGCTAATAATAAGGAATATATAGGTAGATATTGTGGGTGTAATTCAACGCAGGTTGGGGCTTTTGTCCACTGAGTAGTTAGTTTCACACAATATTATTAATACCTAAAAATATATAAAAACAATTTGCATGGGAATTTTGGGCGGTTACTATACGTTAAAATATTGTACAATGAACTATGCAGCTGATTGATAAAAAGCAATTTTCTTGAAAATGGTCAATTTCTGAGACTAATAAACAAGTATCTTTTTTCTCAAAAACAATGTAGGTTAGGACCAATAAAAGTTACGTTTACATTACGTCACAAATATGGCGGATGTAGCGCCTTCTAGGGAATACGTCGAAATAAACAACAGAATATGATTTCTCTTGTACAAAAACATCTATTCCAAAATTTTTAAATTGATACATTGGCAGGATTGATATAACGGTTTTTATCATTAAATTCTTTTAAATGTTTTGTCAAGCGTTTGCAATTATGATGTTTAAATTGTATATTGTATGTTGGAATATGTGTTAGTCAGTGTAATTTTGTATTTTTTCTCATACATGCTATTTTGTTTTTAAATTAGTGGAAACTATTGTAAATAAAATGGAAAAAGACAGTGTAATTATTACGAAAACACACCCTGTATCTTTTTTATTATCAACAACTTGTTGAGGCAAGTTGGCTTAAATCGTAATATTTTCAAGTGAAAAATCTAGTATGTCTCCATGGGTCTCTACTTACGGATCACCCTGTATAATTATTATTAGTATCCGCTAATGTGGAATATGAGTTTTCTATCAAAATAACCAACAGTGCAGTCAGCTAGTTTACACTTTAGCCGTAACATATATATACATACAAAGTGCCTTCTGTAACATTTAAACGCTGAAATGCATTCATGTGTGTTTATTAAATGGAGTCACAATTCCTATTTTTAAAATATTCTATTATCATAAAAATTTTTCAAAATAAATTTTAATATAAGTACCTATAGCAACAAGCTTCCTGCCAATAACTATATCCTTTCCCTCGGGGGTGAAACACACATAAAACGTTAGACCGTCCTCCTCGTCTACACAATATCTATCAGTACTGTACATCATATGTTCTGCAGGATAATACAAGCTGCCGTTCTTCTGAATATAAACTATTTCATTCTTGTACAACTTGCTATCCATCTTAAAATACTGCCATTTTGGATTGCTGCAATTAAGCATCCCTATGACAAACTTTTCTTTCAATTGGTACAATTCGGTTAAACCATCGAATATAGGCACGCTGAAGGTTCGAGATGAATTTTCCATGCGAGTACACTTTTTCTTGAATATTTTTTTATAAACATTTTCCTCGTAAGAATGATAAAATCCCGTTTTACAGCACTTCCTCACGCACAAGTCAGATTTGGTACACCCGCACGCATCGCTTTTATCAGATGTATAACTGGGTAAATCATCAGTGTCGTTGCACATATCGATTTCTTCTTCAGCATCACTTTTTGCAACAACTATTACCAAAAATAATAATACTACTTCAAATAGGACTAGTGATTTTTGTGACCTCATGTCGCACGCTCACGGGTTCCACTCAATAAGTACTGGAGACTATTATTTGGGTACAGAGTAGTACACACACACACATAAAACTAATTAGTTATTAAATAAATGCTATATAATGCTATGCCACAATTAGTTTTGTACGCAATTCAGAATAGTACAACCACAGTTTAATAATCAGGCCCATATCGCAGACACTGATGTTTATAAGGTCATCAGTGAAATTTGAGATCCTCAAAATAATTTAAATATTACAGCAGATATTTTGTTATTTATGAACCAATTACGTACTTGTACAGGATGTTTTCCAAGACTATGTCATCATAAGGATGTTTTTCCTTGGAACAGTTCATATCCAAAACCTTTAACGAATCAATGATTTGAAACTACTGGTTTTTAGAAATTGAAATAAGTAAAAGATGTTTCAGGTAGATGATGAAATGTTTTGACCATAGGCGCTCGCAGAAAAATTTCTCAGGGAGAGCCAAAATACGAAATATGCGTATGTTATGAACAATATTTTCATAGAGAAAATATTTAGCAGCAACGCAAACACTCTCACTGATATTGTAAATGTTTTAATATGTATCCATAGAAATACCTGCAAAAAATGTAATGATGTAAAATCTCAGGGAGGGCATGGCCTCTACTGGCCTAATAAAATAACTGATTGGAAGTAGACAAGTAGTACCTACTGAAATGGGTAATATATTATTCTCAGGAACAATGACTGAAAACCAATACCTTTGACGTAGGTAGCTTAATAATTTGGAAATTCCAAAGCTGCAGCGGCAACAACGTGGTGTTAAACTAAGCGCATACCAATAACATTACATGGAACAGATTTTATTTGACAACATCCTATTAGAGTAATTACTATACAATATCCATAGAAATCATAATCATTTACAAAAAAAGGAGAAGGAGAGCTAATTGACCGCAAAAGGTGTCTCGTGGGAAAATTTTCTTCTTGCTCGAAAACGCTGTGATAATTATTAATATTCTCTGTGGAGGATTTTTAATGTTTGCCATCTTGTGGGTACTTTTCCATTTGTGTTTCTGGTTATCTTGGAAAAGTCCAGCTTTAGTGGATTATATAATTCTCACGAGGATGCAGGCCAGGTTCTTAAAAAGAAAACCCTCCTGATAAAGGTATGATTCTTCGCTTCAATTAGTTAGACAAGAGCTTAAGTAAATGTTATTTCATTTATAGGTTTTTTTCTACTTTTCCTTTGATCTGGGTTTCTCTTGGTACATTCTTTATCTTCCCCTACGCCCCTATTAATTGTAATCTGTATACTGTCCATCAGAGGTGCCTGTAAAATCTTGGGCTTCCATACTGGGAAAACCTCGTGGCCGACTCCGTTCCTTCCAACGCAGCGTACCGGAAAATTGGGTGCGACTTTGATGGTGCCACAACAACCTGTTCGGATTGCAGCTAAGTTATATTGCGTACTGTGCAGTTCAGATACACTATACATATACATATTTACCACCCGATGCAACCGCACTAGAACAATTCAACCATTTACTTTCAAATTCTATTTTGATTTTTTTTTTTCAGTATATTCTATTTATTGTCTATATAATCAAGTGACTGTTATTTAGATGCATATAGTTATAATAATATTTTAGAATAATCACTATAATATTGTCAACCCGTTATAGATCTATGAAGGGGTATTTGTTTTTTTTTTCTTTTTTGTATAAATACATATTCATTATAAATCCACCGTTTTTTGGAATTTATTCTAGATTAATATTTAAATAACAGTATTAGTCTAAGAGCCAGTGGCCGGCAACCTATAAGTAAATGATTATACCTGAAATTTTGCACAGTGTTATACCTATCACTCATGAGGTGGGGACTCGCTAAGCCCGGCGAGGCCGACCCAACTGTTACTCAGGTGCGAGAGGTATGAAAATTTAACCAACTTCGTTATTAAATGAACAAAGCTGCAGCTTGAAAATTTTAAAATATACAATTATTATTATATAAAAATAACAAAGACAGACGATTACCGCGCTTCCAAGGTCATGGCAGACATTTGTGAAATTGACAAAAATTATAAATTTCAAAAGAATTTGATTAAATCTGATTTTTTAATATGTTGTTCATTAAAGTATTAGAAACCTATATTTATCACGGCAGACGTTTTTTCCGAGTATAACATGCCGGCAGACAGCAAAACCTTACCTACTGCCCGAGCGTACGTATGTATAGGCAGCAATATAATCACATCTTTTTATTATCTTCGATATAGTACCATTGGTTTTCTAAACGGGCATTGCGATCAACACCCTCAGATCTAACAAATTAGGCATATATTTTTATTATTTATTATATTTAGCACCTTTTAATATTAAAATAATATAAGTAACAAATTACCTCTATTTCTGGCACAGGTTCTGAGATCTGGTGATGTCGATTACAATGCTTGATATTTCTGACAGTTTTTTAACGTCAAAAATCAGATTTAATCAAATACTTCTCAAATTTATAATTTTTGCCAATTTCACAAGTGTCTGCCATGACCTTGGAAGCACGGTAATCGTCTGCCTTTGTTATTTTTATATAATAATAATTGTATATTTTAAAATTTTCAAAGAGCAGCTTTGTTCATTTAATAACGAAGTTGGTTACATTTTCATACTTCTCGCACCTGAGTAACTTTTGAGTCGGCCTCGCCGGGCTTAGCGAGTCCTCACCTCATGAGTGATAGGTATAAGAGACTCACTGTGCAAAATTTCAGGTATAATCATTTACTTATAGGTTGCCGGCCACTAGCTCTTAGACTATATTCTGTAACCTTTATTTTCCTATGAACAGTTTAATAACTTTTGCGATTTTTTTTGGGTCGGTCAGTGGTCGCGCGGTTTAAGGCGTCAGTACTTAAATCGAGGTGACTAGATCGGCGTTGGTTCGAGCCCAGCTGCCGGTAGACCGTATATAAGCTATATTCGTGGAGAGGTTTGGCGCCCTCTCTGCGGGTATGGTAGGGTGGAAGAATGTTGGCTTGGGTCAATGTGAGAGATTGATACCGGTTGATATTTGACTACCCCCCTAATTAATGAGGTTTTCCAGGTTTCCCTCATTCCTGCACTGAATAGTGGTTAAGGCCTACCAACGTAAGTCGTTCCTGGGCGCAAATGCGGCCTGCTTAATAATAATATGCCGCCCCCTCTCCCGCACAAGTCTCCGACTTCTGGGCTAATCCCTGTGATTAGAATGAGGGGTAGAGATATTATTATTATTATTATTATTATTATTACCTAGTTTAGTAATTATCAGCAGGCAAAACCTACCCAAAATCATATGATGTGCTTAAATAATATCAGAATTTGTGAAGAACTATCTCTTTATCACTAGGTTTTGTAAGTGTGCTACTTGCTACCATTTACGAATCTGAGCTAGCCTTCATGCCACCACTTTATTTAGGATAAATAAACTAAATAATATTAAACGACCCTGAAGAATACTAACGAGGTATACTCGCGACAAGAATTCAGACGACTTACGTCATACGAACAAATGAATAATTCACTATATTTTCATCAAAATATTTAAGAAACTGCAACTGATAGTAATAAAACTATATGCTACACTAAAAGTTTACATTATATATTGCACTAAATTGCAAAAAATTATTGTTTTCAACGCGACCAACTATCGAAAATTACGTTGACAATAAAAACAAATGTGTAACGTCAGCCGTGACGTAAGATGTCTGAATTCTTGACGCGAGTATAGCTTCACACTAATGCGCGGGAATTTCAACAATTTTACGTCCAATCCGGAGAAACATTATATAATCGAATTTATCTATCACGTTGATATTCTCTGATGGCAACTTAATTTTTATAATCAATGTTACTTAATTTTATTAAATATGTGAAAAAACAAATTATTAGAAACTAACTGAAATCTTATTAAACGTTGTCAAAATGATCACAGTATAATAGTAAATAGCAACAAGTGTAACCTGACAATAATTAAGTTGCCATTACAAAATGTAAATGTAGCAGCGCCTAATAGGTAAATTACAGTTCGATTAAACTTCAACCTTATACCAATCATGAATGCAATTGATTTTAAATAATTTTTTTACTCGTAAATTTTACAGAGATCTTTTTTGTTTAGAATGAATCAGACCATCTGAAATTAATTTTTAAATGGTAAGGTAATAAGAAAATAAGTTACGTATGAAACAAGTCTTAGGAGGTAGCTTTTTCTACTCTTTACAGCCGTAGGGAATAATCAAGAAATTATTTAATAAGTGCTTTCTCGATAGCAGAACTTTTTTGACATTGTATCTTCACAGGGGATGTTCAAATGAGATTTTTTTATATGTGAAAGACGTATCTTAATTTTCCATGGGGAATCACCCCATGCATTTGTTTGCATATATTTATTTACATCCGTGTGTGTGTGTGTTTCAAGTTATACATTTCTGGAAAACAATATTAGGGCCGGCATTATTGTTTGAAGAAGTGCCGACCTTGACTCTCTATATGTAATCCTATGCTGGGACACACAGCTTATGCACAGATGCCAATGTTTAGTACTTTAAAGTGTTTTCAATGATAACCAGATTTTGATATTTCGCTTTGTCAATTTATTTTAAAAGTACCGTCTGCAATCTCTTTCAACATTATAAACATTTAAGTCATGTAATTTTTGACTAAAATGTTGTTATTTGTAAATAGTTACAAATATTAACTCATATAATAAAATACCAAATTGTGTACATCATACTAGTTATCTAATACAAATAAAAAAATAAAAAAAAATTAAAATAATTCATCCCCTACTAATTTTATCAGATTTATTTGTATATATAACATTCCCTATAGCTAGGAGTTATACATTTTGTGTATTTATTAATAAAAAAATTGACGCATGCTAGAAGTAAGCAGTCCTAAAAATAAATGACATTTATGAAACTGTTATACGACCTGAAGTTTTCTTCAGGTCGTATAACAGTTTCCAGGCTGACAAGTCATTTAGAATAAGAAAAGAGGCATCATTTTCAACTGCACATTGAAAAAATTGTTTTACGACATTATAAACATTATCACATCCCGCAGAATTCCTTTAAAAAACTAATAACACTTAAATTGATGTAAATTATTAAGTATTTTTCACGATGTCTGGAACACAGTGATAAGGTACATTTCACGGTTTTTCATGTTCTCTAGCGCATTTTTCCTCAAAAAGTTAAAGCAAATGATTCAATTTGAAGTAAGTGAATTCTATTGTAAACTTAATTCTATTTTTTATTTAAACATTCCGAAGAAAATTCCTTCTCGTAATTCATACCCGCAGTGGTTTAATAATCTAATTATACGTAAAATTCGTCAGAAAGACAAGGTTCTTCGAAGATACAAGGAATCGGTCAGTCAGGAGGACTTGGATAGCTTTAAGTTACTTAGATCCCAAATTAAATTAGAAATAAGTATTTGCCATTCAAATTACATTATTTCCATTGAAAATCAATTGAAAGACAATCCAAAAAAGTTTTGAGAATTTGTTCAAAGTAAAAAGACGGACTCATCTATTCCTAGCATAATGTATTACGCTAACGAAACAATGAAGAATCCCCAAGACATTACAGAATGCTTTGCTAAATATTTTTTTGAATCTTTCAGTGACCCAGTTGACAATGTCCATATTAATGAATACAATGACAATTTAAACCTTGACATAGGCAACATAACCGAGACAGAAGTATTAGCTGCACTAAAAAAGCTTAAACCTAATATGACCATGGAGCCTGATAACATCCCGGCTTTCCTAATTAAGGATTGCGCTTCTGTCTTCACTGGCCAATTAACTCTAATCTTCAATTTGATACTTAAAACTTCTTGCTTTCCTAGTGTATGGAAATTGTCAAAAATTACACCTGTATTTAAAAAAGGTGACAGGAATATAGTTACTAATTACAGTTCATAAATGAAGCTCTCGATCGCCAAAGCCAAGTTGATGTAATTTACACTGACTTCTCCAAAGCGTTCGATCGACTAGATCATAATATCTTACTGAAAAAATTACCTAATTTTGGACTATCCGCTAGATTAATATTATTATTTCGATCTTATTTACAGAATAGATATCAATTTGTTAATATTCAAGGTTATAGGTCTGGTGAGTTTTTGCAGAAGTCAGGTGTTCCACAGGGCTCAATTTTTGGGCCACTTTTCTTAAATTTATTTATTAATGACATTGGCTTGGACATACATGTCAATATTCTTATGTATGCGGATGATGTAAAACTGATCATGGAAATCAAATTCAAATAGCCTTGCAATCAATAACTTAAATCCAAATAAATGCAATGTTGTATCCTTTCATAGAAAGTTACAGCTGGTTTTGTATGATTATAAAATTGGAGATTCAATTTTGCACCGTCCTAGCACGATTAAAGATCTTGGTGTTATTTTTGATCACAAACTAAGTTTTAATAAACATATTGAGACGATTACTTCTTTGTCATATAAAATGTTAGGGTTTATAATACGCAACTCAAAAAGTTTTCATAACATTACTACAATGCGTCTGCTGTTTATAACTTTTGGAAGATCTCGGTTGGAATATGCCTCTGCAGTTTGGAATCCTATTTATAATATATATGTATATGCAATTGAAAAGGTTCAAAGTCCGCTTCATTTATAATTGATGGAACTTATCCTCCTATTGGCTTTTCACATGAACTGTTGTTAGAGCGTTTTTCTCTGTCAACCCTTCAATCTAGGAGGGAGCTGCACTCAGTTATAACTCTGTACGAACAATAAATTAGATACCGTTGCACTTCACAATAAAATCAAATATAGGGTACCAAGACTTTCTTCCCGATGCTCTAATATCTTTAAAATGCCTACCACCCGATCAAACTTATTGATAGCTTCCCCACTTTACCAAATGATCCATAATTATTGCAAAATTGACAGCAAGGTTGGCATATTTTGTTGCACAATTTTACTAATTAAATTAGTATTCCCATAATTGATAGGGTTTTTCTTGTTTTCTTGTTTAAGTTGGTACAGTATTGTAATACTGTTATTTATATTTTTAAATTGTATGTTGTTTTCAACTAATTTAGTCACTGTGTTACATGTCAATGTTCTTTTTTTTGCGTAACCTATCCTGTAATTGGGCTTTTGCCTGTTGGATTTGTATTTAAATAAATAAATAAATAAATAAATTTCAGCATTATATTGTAGTACTACGTTAATAAGAACCTCCATCTACTGGGTGAAATGCCAGCCTTAACCCCTTTTGGAGATATTTGAAATTTCCTACTATTTTCGCAGTTTATGTCATATCTGGAATGCTGTGAAATTTGTCATTTCGAAACGGAAGCGTTTATTTAATATCAGACATTTCCACAACTTTAATCTAATATTAATCTTTGAACCGAAAAACAACTTGAAACAAAGGATTTTTATTCAATAGGTATATTGTATCTAGGGAAATGTTATTTTCTTTTTAAAACGATAATCTACATTTCAGGTCATGTGCTCTTAAAAAAACGACTTACTAGTGATACGTTTAATACGTTAGCTATCAAACAAAAGAAGCTTATATTCAACTAGAGAGCAAAACTGCAAAAAATTGGTATTATTTTGACCATGAATAAGATGAATGAAACACTTGACATACATCTGTGCCTAACATGCTTACAATATGCGTGTTGAATAACGAGTATAATTTCTAAAAGCCGATTTACAGTTTGCAATTCATTCTGAAAGTTGCAAGTGTTTAATACATGCGCACCACCGCTACATCTGAAATACTCTTGCACTTTCAAAATAGAGGTGTGCTCGATTTTCATTGCAGCTTTTCTGCAATCATTTAGTGATTTGTATGGTTTCCACCGTATGCAAAAATTCCTAGACTGTAATGCTTAACTCAAACTGCCTTCTTTGGCTTCTACTTAATAATTGGTTGATTGCTGAGCTTGCAAAATAGATTAATTGAAACCTTTATTTTATATGTTATGCTATTTGTTACTTGTCCAATTTGGATACACAGTTTAGTTTTTAGTCTGCATTCGGATTGAAGTGTTGGTATCACTTCAATTGCACTTTCAAATTGACGACTGTAAATGAAACTGCAATTGAGAACTTTAAGAAAGATACTGCAGGTGCAAGGGCTTGCTTGCTTGCAGGTGTAAGCCATTGCAGAAATAATTATTATTTAATTATATTAGCAGAATTTATAGTGATTTTATTTGGGTTAGCGGTTTCTAACAAACTCATTTTTTTCTTCTTAAAGTCTATTACTAAAAGTGAATTTTGGTAAACAAAGACCTGAGTATTATAATTTATCTGTTTTATTATTCGTAGCAAAATTGAATCAATTTTGATGAATATGTCAGAAAGAGCTATGATTTAATAACCGTAATTTAAACAGATAGGTACAACATTATATTGAGTACTCAATGAAACACAAACTTGATATTGCAAGGAAAGTATAGCTGTTCCTTACAAGAAGAGACATTCGCAACAAGGGTTGCTATTGACAGAAGAGAAGTTAAATGTGATAAAACAAAAAACGAAATTCTTACTATAAATGTAAATGTTGATGTTAATAAGTAAATAAATTAAATTTGATTTATTGTAGATTTATTAATTTTTCATTATTCTACTAGTGAAATAAAGTTACTTTATATTTCACTAGTGCAGTGTTTCTCAAAGTGAACGATAACGCCCCCTTGTGGGCGCTGGAGGCTTTCAGGGGGCAGTAGGGGGGTTTAGAGAAAATTAGGGGGCGTTAAGGCAATCTAGAAGGGCAACGGCAGACAATTCTATCTATAAAAATCCGACTTTAAATCGCCCTGCCACGGAAAACAAGGATTATCAGAATTTAAAAATTAAAGACAGTAGAATATTGTTACTCATAAAAACCTGTGCTTCTAGCTAAATTAATATCACCGTCACTGATTCCTCAAAGTTTGTATGGAAAACTGTATCAGGCCAGAGATAAAGAAGAGGCGGTAGTATAATGCGGACTATATTAAATACGGATTTGCCGAAAATCCTACAAATCCGTCATCGCCAATATGTCTTATTTGCCAAAAATATTTTCAAACGAAGCGATGAAGCCATCTATGTTACAAGGTTATTTAAATAAAGTGCACAGGGATAACAAAGACAAATATGTGACTTATTTTCAAGACCTGGCAAATAAGTACAAAGTTCAGTCAGCTACATCACAACTTTTGTCAGCAGTTTCTAAGCAAGACAGATTTTTCTTGCAAGAAGCAAGGCAAATGTTTCATATTCCATCTGTCCTCTCCATATAATAATGTTTAAAAATTATATTTGCAATAACTGTCTTTAAGATACTCAAGAGATGGTAATATAAAAAGGCAAATTAAAAATATGGGAGAAATAAATTAACCTTCTTGTTTTATCTTTATACGGGTGTGTATTTTGCAATCAGATTAATTATTAATATGGTAACTGACCTATGACCAAGATTAATCTGTTCACTTCCTCCTGCGCTGTTATGCAAAGTATAGCGATATGACTATCGTCCACTCTGTCGACGCAAAAGTCTTCCAGAGCGTATCGCTCATCTTCCCAAACTAGTACTCCATCTATAATTTCGAAGTTTCCCTCCAGTTTTACTCTCAGTTCTCCCTCGTCGCATATCTCATTGTCGGGTACATTTACGATGTGATAAGTACTTATACCTGTCGCACTATTTGTCAGAATCTCACTCTCGCACGATCTGCTCGTCGCGTCTAAAACCTCTCCTTCGAGGCAACATTTCCTGACACATTTCCTTACATTGCAAATGCACCCCCGAACTTCACTGCCACTGATATAATAATCGCTTTCGGTGTAAGTAATGCCATCACTAATTATTGAGGTACCGTCTTGCACGCCGTTAGTTATGTCAACGGTGATGTTACATTTTATCTCATCTGTCGATACAATTGATATTGGGAAGAGAACGAACACGAAAACCGTCTTGAAACCCATGACACTAGCCACATTTCTACGACAAACTGAGGCAACTATCTAACGCAATCTTTGTAAAGGTGACTCAAATGTTTAAGATTAGATAAGAATTTCTAGATATATTTTGCCATAAATAAACTAAGTTGTACTAATCTAAGTGTTTATGAACATAAATCCATCATCAAAGTATCTCATCTGTACTATATACATTTGTAGTAATAAACGAAATTAGTAAGTGTACAGCGGAAATGTTCTCATAGAGCATTGTAATGTTATTGGTATGTAAAAGCATTAATAATGCATCAACAAACAATATAAACTAAGTAAATATAATTAGATATCAATTTTCTTATAGCAAATTTAAAATCGTTCTAGTGAAAGATAATAGTTATTTTTGATGCTAGATTGCAAAATGCAAGTTTTTCATCCGAGAATGCAAAAAAATTTCGCAATATAGTATTAAACATTTTTTGGAAAACTATCCCACGGTTCAAAAATTACTAATTACTAAAAATGTAGAGAAAATTTTGACATTTATAATTAATTTATCCAATTGTAACAAATTAAAGCGACTTTTATCAATTCCATAACAACTGCAACAAATCATATTTTATTCACTTGTGAATTATTTTTATAAAAATCACTACTATTTTTACTTCACTGCAATTTGATTAGGAAACTTTTATTATCAAAATACAAACACAAAAATAAAATACATAATTAATCATTATAATCAATATTAATATTGCAATTATTTAAATCAGTGAAGTTAAGATTGACACCACTATCGACTGGAATGGATACTTGCTCCGAAACAATGTTTCTAATGATTCAATTTTCAGCAAAATAAACTTATCTTCTGATATTCGATTCATTGTATTATCTATTACCACTTCAGGACGCCCAAATGTATTAAATGCAGCCCTTTCGCCTAATATATTGACTGTAATTGACTATACACCTAATCTATATAGCCTTCATCCAAAATTTTTAATAGTAACAAATTACTCAAATCAGCACCTGTTTCAGTTCAGGTTCAAGTAAAGTCACCGAAGATCTTTAAAAACTGCATGAGTATATTTCATGTGCAGGTTCAATTTCAAGAAACTCTGCTATCTTTTGTGGCATCCTAGAGAATGTTCAAACCTACAGGCCGCATTGCGCATTTTTCTTAGTTAGTTAAAAAGATCGTCGTCGATGTGGTACATTTCTTGGTCTCAGTTCCTTCTTCAAAATGTGTCACTTATATGAATAACAGTAAATATTCTTTTAGTATATAGTAGCCTAGTCTTAGTATCTGTAATCGTACCAACCAATACATTTCCTCTGTATTTAATATCATCCATAGATATAGCTACAAGTTCCCAAATTCTACAATTTCTAGAAACTCCTATAATTAGGACTACCTTTAACAATAAGTAATTGATATCAGGGGTTGCACCTATCTAATTTTTCGAGGTCTTCTCTGATAAACACATGAGAAATTTTCCGTTCCCCTTAAAATGGCCACAATCATTCAAAAGTTATCACATATCAGAAATCGTTCTACTGGAAACTGGGAAAGTATTGGAAAAAAATTTCATCCCACAAAAATTATTTGTACACATTCGAGGAATCCGCAAAAAATTTTCCAGAATTTTTGGACACATTTGTACACATTCGAGAAATCCGCAAAAATTTTTCCAGAATTTTTGGACACATTTTTGGACATTCACCAAAATGGCCACATACAGATTCTCCGATTTTTCCTGTTAATGATTGATTTTTCTTCCTGGAACTGTTCGGATGGAAATGTATGATAGTGAAAGTCTTTAGCATCTACTGGATGCTTTAAACTTTCGAGACCATAAGATTTTATGTGGATCTTTCTTTTTTTGGTCATTTTGATCCAAAATCCACAAATGTTCAAAAATACTGGGAAATCATCTGACATTCCCGAAACGTTTACATATTTTGGTTGTCCAAACAAATTCTCAAAAAGCTCAGTCTTTTGAAGGGTTATTGTTATATATTTTATAAATACCTTGTATATAAATTAATGTAGAATAGTGTATGTTTTTCTAGGACAGATATTGTTTTTGTATATTTTATTTATTTTTTTTTGGTGCAGCAATCGATATAAAAAAAGCAAATTTCGACGTTGTTTTATGTTATCTCTGTGTGTTGGGAAGAAAATAATCAAATCAATCATTTCTCATTAACAATGAACTATTGTATCCAAAAATGGCCACTTTTATCAAAAAATTTAATTCCCAAAAACATGTTCAAAATCATTTTTTATGGAACTTTTCTGACCTTTTTCAGAATTACGGGAAAATTCGGAAAATATGTATGTGGCCATTTTGGTGAATGTCCAAAAATGTGTCCAAAAATTCTGGAAAAATTTTTGCGGATTCCTCGAATATGCACAAATAATTTTTGTAAGATGAGATTTTTTTCTAATACTTTCCCAGTTTTCAGTAGAACGATTTCTGATATGTGAAAATTTTTGGATGATTGTAGCCATTTTAAAGGCAACGGAAAATTTCTTCCCGAAATCTAAGTGGACAGTCTTGTAGGGCTTTCCAAGACGAGCATTCCCTCATAAAAAAGTTTGGCAAAATCTCAATCTCGTGTTCCGTAGGGTCATTTTTGTGCGAAAAATCTAGTTTTTCCATGCAAACCCATTTTTGGAGTCAAATTCCGCGAAAATGAAGACCCAAAGCGAAAATTGAGAAAGAGGGATCGATAGGGAATTTTATGACGAACATTCTAAAAAAAAATCACCTCAAACGGCCCAACTCTATGGGGTGTACAATAATTTGAGTGGCACAGTGGCGTTTTGCGCCGACGGCCGAACGTCAAACGAAGAGTGTGCTATATGAATACTGGACGGGGACGCGTCGAGCTTGGACGGCGAGCAGTGGAAGGGATTATTCTTAGCATTTCATATGATCGGTTAAATATTTTCTCTGTATAGATAAAATGTAAACTTACCCTACCTACTTATATCACATTTTCTTTAACAGACAGCATTTTCTTAAGCTTAAGTCTTAATAAGACCAAAATAATATAAGCCATGATTATTTTGGTACTTACACCCCTCGTCTGTTTTTTCGTCACAATTCGTAGAAATTAACGCACTCCTCAAGTAAATTTTTATGGAGGAAATCTCACTTAAGTGGAAAACAATTTTAAGAGACTTCTCGTCACTTTTGTTATGAATATTTTTTCCGAAAGTTGTGAGACAAGGAGCTTCCGAGATACAGCTGCTAGCTGACTTCAACGGGTCACCCCGTACATAGAAGTAAATAAATGAATTACATAAATAATGACATACGTATATCCTATAACTCATTTCCTTGCTGGAATATTTAAATATATCGGATTAGTCGAATCACCAACATAACGATATTTTACATATTTATCCCAAAACCGCATTGTAGATTGTGCTGAGATATGCAACCAACATAACTTGAAATCAAAAACAGCTTACAGTATAGTTCTTGCTTTAGTTATCTGTTCTTGAATATTAGTAAACTGAAAGCTTGACAGGATATTAGTAAATCGTGTCATTGATAAGTTTGTTTAAAATTTAAATTATTACCCATCTTAGTGCACTGTATATTTTTGTAAGTTATTTCGAGAATCACAGTTTATTATTATATTTTAGTTACACATGTCTTCTATTCGTCAAATGTGAATAATGAATTAAGAATTATACAGAAATAGTTTCAACTTTTTCAAAAGAACCGAAAGCATAACGAGTTACAGTTCAAATTACAACATTTAACGCTACTCTGTATAATATTACGTGCGGTACTTTTTACGTTGTAATGAAATTAAATGAGGGCATAAGTTAAACCAGAATCTTAAACAAATTCGCCTGAGTACTGTTTGTTTATACTTAGAACTTTGTTTTCATAGCATTTTAATTCAACGTCGTGGAAAATTATTAACGTCATCTTTATTCATAAATTGTTCTTACAGGAAATCTCTTAAAATAGAAAACGCGTGGAAGTCAAAGTTGGAATTTTGCAGATGTATTAAATTGACGATTAATTAAATAATTAATTCGATCAGTAACGTTGACCAGTTACCTCGATCACTGCAAAAAATCCAAACAACCACATTGAACGACTCTTTCATATTTACACACATTTTTTATTTGGTAAAATTAATTTTGCAGCATTACCGAATTCACCGCATTTTTATATTTATATACCTTAAACATTAGAATCATAAAATAGAACAAAACGACTTAAAATATCAATTTAAGTTTTTTCATCCAAATTTCGAATGATAAAGTATTATTTCCAAAATTGGCATCTATGTAAATACCGTGGAGGTTCATTTTCATCCTATTTATTAAAACAAATATGGCTTAATAGACAAGTAAGTATAATTGGGTACCTATTTTTCCCATAATTAAATACATTTAAAAATATGTTTTCTAATTTGCTGTTTAAAACTGTAATTTCTTGATATAAATGGATAATAAAAAATCAATTATAAATATAACAGCGATTTTTAATTAAACAGGGTGTCTTGCAAGTCGTTACAATAATTTTAGGAGGTGATAGAATACTTGAGTCGATGGAAACAAATATACCTATATACCAAGTGCTACAATATTTGTGATAATTAATTTTTTAATTTAACCGTGTTTTTCTACAATAATTATTGAAGTGTAGAAGAAAAACAAATCTTTTTATAACAAATATTTCTATATATTTTTTATTAGGAATGAATGGATTATTTAAATTATTTAACCAATAAAATCCAAAGTGGCTTCGTTACTTCCCTAGAACTTCATAAACATGGTTTTTCTACCTTGTAAATGAGAAATGTTAAATTTAAACGTGGATTTTATTTAAACCTTTGTGTGTAGATTTATTCAGATATTATTAAAAACTTACCTAAGCAATGTTCTTTCAGTTCTTAGGAAAAGTTGCTTGATAAACGTTCTAAAAATTAGGGAAACTTAAGTATGCAGAGAGCGCATTCGCCAAAACAGAGGACAGCCGTTTAGTATGTAATAAAAATGATTTAAGAAATCTTGACGATTAATTTCTCTAATTTTTAGAACGCCTATCAAGAAACTTTTCCTAAGAACTGAAAGAGCATTGCTTAGGTAAGTTTTTAATAATATCTGAATAATCCTACACACAAAGGTTTAAACAAAATCCACGTTTAAATTTGACTCTTCGCTTTTACAAAGTAGAAACACCAAGTTTATAAGTTTTAGGTAAGGAACGAAGCCACTTTGAATTTTATTGGTTAAATCATTTAAATAATCCATTCATTCTTAATAAAAAAAAGTATAGAAATATTTGTTATTGTTTTTCTTCTACACTTCAATAATTGTAAAAAAGCACGGTTAAATTAAAAAATATTAAAAAATTAATTATTACATATATTGTAACACTTATACTATGTTAGGCATGCAGGTATCGACTCAAAATCACGTATTACATCACCTCCTAAAATTATTGTACCGACTTGCAACACACCCTGTAGATACCTACATGAAATAAACAATATAAAAGAAATAATAAAAATAAAAGTAATTTAAGGTTTTATTCGAATTTTCTGTTCAAACTCAAACAAAACTGTTTCAAACGCTGTTGTATCGTCTATTTTAATACGTAATTTTAATTTATTAGTGCTTGTAAAATTCGTAAAAATAAAATTTATTTGATAGTTGGGTTTTTACTAGAATTAAACACTTTCCGTTTTTCTACGTTAATAATAATATACAAACTGCTGCTTTTAATTTTGCAGTGGGTACTACCACAGAAAATATAGCTTTGCGTTAGATATATATTCTGTGGTACTACTATCTAACTTCAAGAAAACTTTTAACGAACACAAAATTACACAACGAATATATAAAATGCGTAGTGGCTTTTCATTATACGTCAGAATCCAATTTTGTTTCAAAAGATAAAGAGAAACCATATGTGCTATATTTACTTTACAAATATTCTGCAGAATATATCTGCTTCAAAGCAAAATCCTTAAATAATAATGAATGTTTCAAGATAAATAAGTAATTCATATTAGTTAAAAAATACCAACACTAATTTCCGCCAAAATAAATTAATGAATTTTAAGATTCCTTTTTCAAAATGCAGTTAGTAGATGAGTAATTTACATACAAATTTTCAGAGAAGCAAAAATTTTAAAACTGAAACGATAACGATAATGTTTGTCAAATTTAATTAAGCATGTTTTTAACGCACCTTTTTGTAGTTTTACTTTATTTGACTGATATTCGATCCAATCTAAATTAATTAAAACAAAAACATTATATTGAGCTATTGACTATATTTTAAAAGTATCAAGGCAAGTTATTCCATCCATGTGCCGTTTTATGCGGTAGGTGCCTGGCGTTAGCAAATTTCTAAAGAGAATAATGACACACCTACTTAAGTTAGGTATGTAGATGTATTATCAGCATTGTACAAGTGCATGTAACAAAAATTCGGACTGCTGCTTTAAGGGCGTATTCTTCATATTAATTTAAGATAAGAATCTAAATAATATCTCTCTACTCGTCATTCTAATCACGAGGATTAGCCCAGAAGTCGAAGACTTCTGCGGGAGATGGAGCGGCATATTATTATTAAGCAGGATGCATTTGCGCCCAGGAACGACTTACATTGGTAGGAACTAACAACCATTCAGTGCAGGAATGAGGGAAATTTGGAAATCGTCATTAATTAGAGGAGTAGTCAAATGTCGACCGGTATCAATCTCTCACATTGACCCAAGCTAACATTTTTTCACCCTTCCATACCCGCAAAGAGGGTGCCAATCCTCTCCACGAATATAACTGACATACGGTCCACCGGCTGTGGAGCTCGACCCCACAGCGGTCTATAGTCTGTTTAGAAATGAAAGAGAGTAATAAAAGCTTATTATGTATGCAAATCGTAAATAAATGTAGTACTGGTGTTTATATTCGTTTATATTCAATATTTTTATATTATGTATTATCGGTATAGATGAGATGTACTTTTAAAAAAATTTTGTGTGATCGAACCGTACTAATTTATAGCAGGTAGCTAAAATTTAATCCCCGACAATGCGTCTTTGTTTATGACGTTTCAATTTCTCGGTCCATTTCTCTTATAAGTAAACAATATAAAAACAGCATTTCAAAACTAGAGGCTACTTTAAGCATCATAACCGGGTTAAGAGGGATTTTAGTCATTCAAATAAAATTATTCAATATTATCAAAATATTTATTTAAATTTAATGAATAGACTTTTATTCCACACAAAAATATATGTATTTTGAAAATTCTAATTATGGTGTGTAAATGTAGTGTTGTATGTACAATAAAGAAAATAAAAAAGTAGGTATATTAAAATTCATCCTCTGAATATTCTGATGAATTATCTTCGTCTCCTAAATTGATAACGATAGGTTCCACAGTAACGTCAATTAAATTATCGAGTTCCCACATTTCTCCTCTTCTTTTTGTACATGATGTATACATCTTTGCCAGTTATCTGCAATTACTCGTTCCAAGGAATTTTTTAACAAAATTTTCACGTCACTTAATTTAAACGTCGTATTATTTCGCGTTACAACTCCTTTTACCTGCGCCCAGACTAATTCGATTGGGTTAAGTTCATAGTGATACGGTGACTGTAGTACCGTTATTTGGCGATTTGTTGCCCTTTCATCGATAACATATTTTTTCTGATCTTTATTAAGATTGACAAGTGCCAAAAGTTCCTTTTTCACCATATTTGTTTCAAAAGAAATATTTTTTCCGGATAACCATTGAATTATATCGGCTTTCCTCCAAGCAGTCGTAGGTGTCCGCTCAGTCTGCCGTGAATGGTAACTGGCATTATCCATGGCAAGTGAAAGTTCACTTAAAATTTTGTTTAGCGTTAGTATTTCCTTTTTAAAATAAAATGAGTGTACTTTTCTGCGAATGACATTTTTGAAGAAATCATCTATAATGACTTTTGACCTCCCTGTAGATGATTTTGGGAAATTGACAGTATTTTGTTCATTTTTTGTTTCCTTTAAAAGTCTGTAGATAGTCGATTTTCCAATCCCTGTCATTTTGGAACATTTTTCCACGATGTCGTCAACACTGTTGGTAGGATTTAATATAATAATTCTTCTCATTCTAAGACAGCGCACATCTTTTCACGCGTTTACCAGGTACATAATTTGATAAGCTCGACATTTTACCCAAACAATATTATATCCACTGGCAACAACAGTCACTAAAGTCGAATTTTACTCGGGGTTTTATTACTCTCTTTCATTCCCAAACAGACTATAGGGCGGCCGGGGCTTATGTGACAAAAGGGAACCTGAGTAGACAATATGTAACATGTAACAACATCTTTTAGCCACATGCTGAACCTGGTACGTATACACATACATGAAGTTTAAAATTTTAAGTGCATTATTACCCTTAAATGCAGATTAGACTTTTCCGTGTAGAATTCTGCGTTAGAAATTGTATAAATAAACAAGACGTTCAATTAAAAAATTAGTTTGGAAGGTTTGAAATTATCAAAATTCGGTACTTGATTTTTCAACACCCTGTATTAAATTAAGTTACTTGAAAGACATTCTTAGATAGCTTAAAAATTCAACTATTCCTTTTATGAAAATCATTTCGTTAACTTCCATAACTTTCGATATAGTCAATTTCAAAGTGATGAAAATTTACTTTTTTCGAAAACATTTTGAAAACTACAAAGATTAGGTGTAAGTCTCTTTGGAATAACATGGGAGATCCAAAAATTCAATAAAAATTATATTTTTCATAGTGGCAAGTACCATTATTTTGTTGTCTAAAATGATCACAAAAATGGCACCTAAATTATAAAGCATCTTACACGGCAATTGTTTTATAAACATTTCTGAGAAAAGCTTATTAAACATTTTAGCTAATAAAAGTAAAGCGTTTTTATAATAATTTTTTATTAATGTTCCATAGTATTTCAAACAGCGCTATATATATATATATATATATTTATAATTTTTTCTTAGATGTGGGTATCAACATCAACCTATAAAACTGTTTTTAAAAGACAATTTTATTACTAAGAGAAAATATTTGCATTATACACTGTAATATAGTTATTATGTAATGATATTATCAATTACAAGACCTGTTTTGTTTGTCATAGCAAGCGGTAGAAGTCTAGTCATTGTATAAGAATATATTAAACAAGTGGAAAAAATAAAAAAATGGCGTATTTAGAAGTAAAGAAAAAAAACTATGACTTTAATCTCGACGTTGAAAGAATTCCTACTTTTAAATCACCCGTTTCATTGAAATGTTTTCGAAATATGAAAAATCTATGATTTTAAATGCCTTCATATATTTACCATTCCGATACAACCCTGTTATGGTAAATTTTTTATAGAATCATAATATCCAGTGTTTTAAAAAAATCGCTCATTTAGCTTACTTGTTATTTAACGCTGGTTTTTACAACCAAATTATTTTATACAACACAACATTTTAACACAACGCTGAAAATCATTGTGGCATAAAACTGTCACAAATTTAACCGGTTTCCTAATATTGAATAGTCAAAACGAGGGCAATTATGAAAAGTTATGATGATTTTAATACTTTTGGCGCTATTTTAACGTAAATAACCATGAAATTTCGAAAAACTTTTTTTATTTCAATTATGATAACATTGTAAATAATCACTTAATACACGGTACATGTAAAATTCACTAACTATGGGCCGTACAATTCACATTAAAAATTGCTTTCACAAAGTGCACTAAAACACGTAAAATAATATTGAATAATACACCACAAGATTCCAGTTGCAGACTTATGATTAAACAGAGATGCTCGTTGCTTTATATCTGATACCATTACGATACAGTTAATAAATAATTTAGTTTTATTTACATATTTACCTATTAATCATTAATGAGCATTGTTTGATGTAAAAAATGTTTTAAAATCTTTGCCAATGAGGTCCGTACGAGGTTTAAACTAAACATTTTTGAAGAAAAAAATAGTACGTCACTACCTTTTCTAAAAACTAAAATTATTTTTAAAATCTCCATTAATTTTACAGACTTAAAACCAAAAAAATTTTTTCCCCAAGTTTATTGAGACTGCTTTTGATATTTTGTTGCCATTTTGTAGACGACACCACCACCATGCGTGGAAACACTTTTTTAGGAGAAAAATTAATTTTCTACTTTCATGATATTGAATATTTGAATAGAAAAAACGGTAAGCTCATTAAATGTCTCTTTAAAGCAAATGAAATAAAAATTAGTAGGCTGGGTAAGTGTAATAATTTTTGACGCTTCTTTTCGCAATAAAGTTGACATTGATTTTTCATTATTAAAAAATTATTATTAGAGTAGGAGGTAAAATTTCATTAAAAATGGTAAATTTTACAATCGGTGAATTAGCTGACATGCATTTTACTTATGGGGTTGCCGACGGAAATGCATACAAAGCTAGGAGGATATACCAAGAGCGGTATCCAAATCACGTACTACCCGATCCGAGAACATTTTCTGGGATCATAGACGTCTTCACGAAACCGGAAATTTAAAAGTAGACCACAGTGCTAAAGGAGTCCCTGAAACAGTAAGAACACCGGAACTTGAAGAAGGAATTTTACATGAAATTGAGGAGAACCCCGAAACTAACACGAGGAAAATCGCGGCAACATTTAATGTTTCAGACGTACTTGTTTGGAAAATTCTTATCGAAAATTTGTTATATCCATATCACATTCAAAGAGTCCAGGCATTACTCCCTAGAGATATCCCGTTGCGCATTAATTTCTGTGAGTGGTTTCTTCAAAAGCTGCTGGAAAATCCGTTATTTGACAAGTACATTCTTTTTACCGATGAAGCTATTTTCTCTCGAAACTCAATACGAAATTTCCATAATAACCATTTGTGGGCGGATGAAAACGCTTTTGCAATTGTTGAATCAAATCATCAGTTTTCATTAAATGTTTGGGTTGGTATTATTGACGATTATTTGATAGGCGCATTTTTTCTCCCAAGAAGATTAGATGGACAATCGTATTTACACTTTCTTGAAGAAGATCTGCCGCTAATGCTTGAAGACCTTCCTCTTTTATTAAGAAACCAGATGTGGCTAATGCACGATGGTGGGTCTCCACATTTTAGCTTACGGGTGCGTGAATTTTTAAATCACAACTATCGCGATCGGTGGACAGGCCACGGAGGAACGCAGTCATAGCCGCCCAGATCTCTCGACCTTAATAGTTTAGACTACTTTTTCTGGGGTCATCTGAAAAGCTTAGTGTACGCATTGCCGATTCAAGCCGAAGAAAAGTTACGAAATCGTATGATAGTATGCTGCCAAACCATATGCGAAGAAGAGTAGATACTTGCATATGTGTGGGTGGAGAACACTTTCAACAACTACTGTAAATACATAATTTGGGTTATTTATTTTGTTTGTATTTTCTTGTCTTGTCGTTTCATTTTAGGTTTAAGATTTTGAATTTATCGTTTTACTAAATAAATCGCGATTTTTAAAATAAAATTTTAAAAAATCAGAGGCGTTCCGTTTTTTTATATCCAAACATTTAATATTATGCCTACGTGGAGGTCACTGGTTAAAGTAGAAAATTAATTTTTGTAAAAAGTGTTTCCACGCATGGTGGGTGTGTACAAAATGGCAACAAAATATCGAAAGCAGTCTCAATGAACTTGGGGAAAAAACTTTTTTGGTTTAAATTTTTTTACGTGAAAATGGTGCGTCGTGCGAGAGTAAGTCTAGGGACCGAATTTGCTGTAAAATAAATGGAGATTTAAAAAATAATTTTAGTTTTTAGAAAAAGCAGTGGCGTAGCATTCTTTTCTTCAAAAATGTTTAGTTGAAACCTTGTACGGACGTCATATGCAAAGATTTTAAAATATTTTTTACATCAAACAATGCTTAATGAATAATAGGTGTGTACAAAATTTCATAAAAATATCTGAAGTGATAAGAAAATTATAATAAAAAAGTACATTTTTTCTTAAAACTGTAACACCCTGTAGCTCAAAAAATTAAGAGGTTTAAGACATATGACCGAAGGATTCACACCCTTAAGTATCGACATTCAATTAATAAACATCCTGTATATAGTTGTTGTATAAACGTTCTTAGAATGCATTTGTGACTGATGCTGTTTTATAAGATTTGTTTCGAAAACGTTTTTGTAGCGGTTATAAAATACCAAATTGCTAATTGGGTAGTTTCCGGTAACCGTAAGCCTATTTTCTACAATTCCACCGAAAATGGTTCATCTTGTACAATTTGCTTACCTATAACTAAGGGGTACTTGTTTATATCTTCACTCCTACTAACAGCTCCTGAACACATAATCAGGCTAACTTCAGAATACGTGTCGATGTAATCAACACAGTAGTCCGTATAATTCAAGATAAGCGTTTTACTGGTGAGGAAGATGTTAGCATTCCCATTGTCAGATATATTAAAATACTTCGAAGGGAATGGTTCAACTTTTTTCTTGTTGCCGCTGCAATTTCTCCCAAAAACTAAATCAAAGCCGTATCCTTCTGTGAGGAAATCTTTTTCACTTTTCACACACGTCTGATTCATGAGTGCATATTTGAGGTCACAACATTTTCGCATAACAGATCCGGATGCAACGGAATTGTTTAAAGCGGAACTAAAAACGTTTTGCACTAGCAACATGACCAGGATAGTCAGTTCTTTTGTTAGAACCGTGAAATTCATGGTGTCAAGCTGAAAGATGAACAGATGATACTAATTTGCTTAAGAGCTTTCCGGCTCAAACATATTGTTCGAGTGAATTCGTTTTGTTTATTTAGGTAACGATATTTCATAGCATGTACGTTTTCCATAAATATTATTTAATAACGGCACCATTTTTTCATTTAAATTCAAACATTGCTACTGGTGATATATTCCAAGCCGTATTATTACATAAAAATAGGAAATTAAAAAGTATTCTATGGCTTAAAAATAAAATTTTTCTAAATTTAAGTTTTAAAAAAATTTATAGTATTAAAAAATATTTCTATAGTTACAAATTAATACCTAGTTTAAAGTTTTCTAAAAATGTATAAGAATTAAGTTTTTTCTTTATAATAAAAATGAAAATTGAATAAAGTGATTTGATTTTGTGTAATGACATGTATGGTTTATCTCATCGATATAAGGAAATCAACCGGTGCAACCGGTAAGCCGTTTACAGGACCGTATTTACGTTAGATACCAGTATTCGCTCAATTTCGCCAATAATAATATTAAGTATATAATAGTGAATGAACGTTTGGAAAAAAACAAATGCTAAATAAATATTTTGATTATGAGGATGTTATTGTGTAATTTTAAATTATTATTTCCCAGTAAGAACCATAAGGAGGTCGAAACGTTCCCTGCCAGGAGGGTGGGATTAGAATTGGGTAAAGGGTACATAACAGACATAAGAAAATAAGTTAAAATATACATCTTTAAAGAGCAAAACAAAATAAAAAATAATAATAGAGAAAAATTACACAATAGTTATTTATGCAACAATTACAAAAAGTAAGTGTTTATTAACACATTTTGTACGAGTTGCATACAATATTTTTTCTACGTTCATGCAAAAACCAACCATTTTTTTATTTAGATGACACTAAGTGTAGGAAAATATAACGTCGATTTGAACGTTTTTGTTTGTCATGATCACAAAACGCTGTGATCTCGGCTGTGGTAGAATGACAGAAGAATGCATTAACAATTTTATTGCACTAGAGTAATAAAGAGCCAGTTTTTATACTAAATATAGTTCAATAAAGCTTTGTTTTTTGCATAAACGTAGAAAAAATATATTTTGGATGTATATATATCTTAGCGATATACATATAATTACAATATATAAGAAAAAGAACATATTTCCCATATATTTTATATTCTACATAACAACACCATAAAAAACACAGTAAAAAAATTTACTTATACATTATAATTAGAACAACACACTAGCACTAAAATTCGCTAGAGGCACTATTAACGTCACGGATTCTTCATCAACAATAGGGCATCTGCACGTGACGTCACTATTTTCAAGGTTGTTGTTTGGAGGATAAACAAAACTATAACCTTATATTTATTCCAATTTATTATTAAATATTTGAGTGTTATTTGTATTATAAAAAGCCTAATTATTGTATAGTAGTAAACTGTGGCAGTAATTCTGCAAGGGACGATGTTAGTTTCTTCAGAATTCGTTCTGAATTTGACAGTCACAGACAATTCAACCAATTAGCATCTGAGAGGCGAAAGGCTTGATGAATAGTTTAAAAAGAGCTGACCTTACACAGTCCAAAATTGAATTTGGAAGAATATGTTCAAAACACAAAAGAACAAAAATTATACAATTATTATACTATAGGGAAACCTCCAAATTTGCACGAGCAAAATAATCCGGATTGAATCCCCACTGTGAATATGAGTTATACATCTGGTACTTCATCAAAAGAATCAAGAACTGTAATTTTATTTTTGATATTACTTTTGCTCTACTTGTTTTATTTTTCGAGATTTCAGTACCTAAAAAACACCACAAATTTAATGTATGTACTCGTATATAAGCACTTTTATTATATAACAAATAATTTACAGTATTTGAATATAAAGCTTTAGGAAAATCTTAATTATCAGATTGAATGTGTATGGATCTATTCCAATTTCACTTATTTTATGTCTATATCTGTCAGCACTTTCAGCATCTATGACTTTCAGTGTCTAATGTATAACAATATTCACTATACATGATTATATAAATGAAGGAATATTGTAGTCACAAAAACGAAAAATAATAACAACAATAAACTATAAATACGTTTGAGGTTATGATCGCTACGCTATTTGTTTATCCTCCAAACCAGTAGCCCCGCCTACTTTGATCACGTGCCGCAGATGCTCTATTATGATGAGACCATTTTTATTTAGCCCAATCAATCGGTACAGCTTTATATAGTCTCACTCAATTTTTATGACATATAAAACAATGTTTATTGGTTTCGCACGTTTTTTATGATATAGTATACCTAAGTGTACCCTCATAACTACCTACGTGTAGAAGTATGTACAAGAACGTACCAAAATTAATGTCAGAGTTTTGCATATTACATTTTGTCATATTGCGGGGGGTCATGTGAGTTTGTGTTACGCCGCTGCCTTGGCCGTCAGCGGCAAGTTTCATTTTATTTCGTGCTCCTAAAATATAAACTTTTCCAGGAGGGTGGTCTCACTTTAGACCTGGAAATATGCAGACAACTCTATATATTCTTAAAACGCAGACTAAGAACTTTCTTTTGATAGACATATATTTTGTCGCATTAAATTAATTTGTAGTTCACCTCCATAATTAATATTTTTAATGCATAATTAATGTCTCTAGGACCTGGCTTTGATTAGCCAACCTAGCCAATTCGTATTAGGATGATATAGTACATGAAACACATGTTTAAATGGAATTCTTTCTATTAACATTTGGGTGAAGGTACTTTGCAGTGGGATCTTGGACTAAAAGCAGATAGTGGGAAATCAGTAAAGAACAGCCAAATAAAAGGACGATATACGAAGAGAAAGAGCTGACAAGTTCAGGATATCAAGCCAGAATTAAATCGATAAAGTGAAAAGAATAGTGCATGCCCAAATAAGTGAACTATAAAATTTCTATTTAAATATTTTAATTGAATTATTATAATAAATCTAGCAATGAGAAAAGAGTAACTTATGTTTAATTAAAGGACAAATTAATAAACTCAATAAAATAATAAAAAAATACTTATAGTTATAAAAAAATAAATTTAGGAGTTACGAAGCGAGACAATTTTATCCATGGAACGCTTACCTGACTTGAGTAGGGATCATGTTAAAATAAACATTGATAAAAATCAGGGACGTCATTTTAAGGGTTTGGTCGAACCTTAAATGATTTTTACAGTGGAGAATGACATTATTTCTTTAAGTCAGTTCGAAAGTGAAATGGTGCGTGCATATTAAATTAAGTTATTAAATAGTGGACTAGACAATTGTTTTAGCAACCTGAGTTGTGTTGATTATTAGGTGAGTTACGTCACTGAGTACTTGGCATGCTTAACATTTGTTTATTGGCTAAGTTAGTAGTTGATTAATTAATTATTTGAGATTATGAATGATAGTGTATTACTGACGAGGCCGACCTATTATTGTTTTGTATTCTTTATTGACCGTTAGCTGTGTGTGGCACGGTATTTTGAAGTTTGAGGTATCCTAGGGCTGGTTCTGGTTTAAGACCTAGTCTTGCTATAAACTATCTCTGCAGAGGTGGTCTTGTCAATGTACATTGTTGCGTTGTTGATATCCAGCTGCAGTCTGAGAGAGAATATATTTACTAGTTGATCTAAGTAGTATATGTTGATGATTAAAGAATGTGAAGGTATGCTTGGGTACTCATGTGTGCCTCTCTTATTTGTTGAAAGGTTCTGAGCTTGTTGCAAGAGATGCATGCCAGTGGGCGATTCCGACGGCAATCCCATCCTGACCTAAGCTCAGTAAGTGTTTTGGTTTTTGTTTATACATAGTTATATAGTATTATGTGCAAGGCAACAAATCATAATCAGTTACGTTCAATGGTTCACGCCCTGTATAACTAGAAACGCCTCTGACAAATTATATGAAGTAGAATTTATATAAACAACAGAAACAGAGAGAGATCTAACAATAAAGAAATAATTTTTCGCTTAAAATTATTTATAGTGTTAGGTGTCTGTTTTGTGTTTCGTTTATATAATTACTACTTCATATAATTCGTCAGGGGCGTTTCTACTTATACAGGACGTAACTGATTGTGATTTGTTGCCTTGCAACTAATACTATAGAACTATGTATAAACAATAACTAAAACACTTACTGAGCTTAGGACAGGATAGAATTGCCGTCGGAATCGCCCACTGGCATACAGCTCTTGCAACAAGCTCAGAACCTTTCAACAAATAAGAGAGAAACACATGAGTACCCAAGCATACCTTCACATTCTCTAAACATCAACATGTACTATTTAGATCAACTAGTAAATATATTCTCCCTCAGACTGCAGCTGGATATCAACAATACAACAATGTACACTGACCAGACCACCTCTGCAGAGATAGTTCATAGCAAGACTAGGTCTTAAACCAGAACCAGACCGCGTCACCGCAGCTAGCGGCCCCTGAGGTATCCCCCGCTCACCGCAGCTAACGGACGGACTGTATCACCGCAGCTAACAGCCCTAGGATACCCCATACCTCAAAATACCGTGTCACACGCAGCTAACGGCCAATAAATACAAAACAATAATAGGCCGGCCTCGTCAGTAATACACTATCATTCATAATCTCAAATATTTAATTAATCAACTACTAACTTAGCTAATAAACAAATGTTTTAAGCATGCCAAGTAGGTACTCAGTGATGTAACTCACCTAATAATCCAACACAACACAGGTCACTAAAACAATTGTCTAGTCCACTATTTAATAACTTAATTTAGTATGCACGCACACATTCACCCTCGAACTGTCTTAAAGAAATAAAGCGACTGTAAAAATCATTTAGGGTCCGACTTATACATTTTTATCAATGTTTATTTTAACATGATCCCTGCTCAAGTCAGGTAGTCGTCCCATCGGTCAAATTGTCTCACTTCGTAACTATATACTCCTAACAATAGTATAAAAAATATGTCCAGGTAAATTTCTAGATAAGCAATCAAAAGGTAAGTGACAAGAATATTTATTTATTTAAGAAGTATATAGGTAATAGAAACAAACATAATAATATGTTAGCATTTCATATAAAACTCTATTTTGCGAAAAAATGTAGAGATTTAAAAAAATACACTATAACTTCACAGATGCATATAATTAATAACGTAAATAGTGCCGCAATATCGCTGCTAATGTACTGTTATTACCTCTTTGAAGTTTATAACCTTGAAGATCACGATCATCGTCGAGTTTCGCTCGAAAAAATTGACGTAAATATATTTTAAATGTTTATTTTACTTAGATAAATATTTATTTTTAAAATATTTGTCTTCCTTTATCATTTAGTGGTCTACACTTCCCGCACGAAAAATGGGGAGTACGTGGTATGTGTTTCACGCATGATAGTAGAAATTAGTTAATTTTCCAAAAGATGTAGGTACATTAGTCTATTTCTTTATGGTATGCACTAAAGTGTTAACACATGTTCAAGGAAAAATGAAACATTTTAATATCACTTAAATGTAACATATTATTGTAGACGTATTTCTGATGATAATAAGATAAAAGCTTTATTATACATGTAATTAATAAATTGTTTGTCATGCTATCGCGTTATGGTGAATTATGAATTTCGTGGTTGTACATTGCTTATCTATTCCTTTTTTGTGTGTACTGAACTTTAAATTAGAGAACATTTGCTAATAAATTTGTTCAAATTTATCTTTGAAAAAAGTAACTTTGTATTCAGTCCGTCTTCATCCAACATTGATAACTGAACAAGCAGAAAAGAAGTATGAATCAACAATTAATTAAAATAGCATGCTGATATAATTCTTAACCACAGCATCATTGTGGATGAAATGTTGTATGAGTGTATACAAAAAATTCAAAAATAGTTTCCTTGACAGATTTTAAGGATCTTTCATAGAGTCTCCTTTAAAAAGTTACAGCCCCTTAAAGAAGAAGAATAAAATTTGGTTTTTTCAATTTTTCTCAAAGACAGTTAAATTTCCTAATCAAAATGAAATTCTAAGATAACTTTGTTTATTTAGAATTTTTTTTTCTTAACAATTCATACTTTTAGTTTTTGAGAAAGAAATATTTTTTTAAATTGATTTTTTATGATGCAATTTAATCTTAGTAGGCTGCTGTATGAGACAAAAATGTATCTGAATAAACAAAACTACCTTAGAATTTCACTTTGATTGAGAAATTTAAAAGTATCTATAAGAAAATTTGGAAGAAAACAAACATAGTAGTACTTAAATCGGTAAAAAGTAGATCAGCTAGATCTGTGGAGAGGAGTGACACCCTCTCTGCGGGTATGGTAGGGTGGAAGAAAATTGGCTTGGATCAATGTGACAAATTGATGTCGGTTGGCGTTTGACCATCCCACTAATTAATGAGGTTTCCATCATTTTTGCATTGAATGATAGTTAGGGCCTGCCAGTTGTACCTGGGCGCAAATGAGGCCTGCTTAATAATAATATGCCACTCCTCTCCCGCATAAGTCTCCGATTTCTGTAATCAAAGTTGTAATTTTTTAAACGGAACACACTATATTTGAATTGATATTTTTATTTTACATGAAATTATGCAACCTTTTTGTAATAGGTACTATGTGTCAAAAATCAACCGTTTCCCAGATATTAATATTTTAATACAATAAATTTTCGGCGTTACACTTAATTGTTATTGATATACTGTTTTTTAGATACAATCTAAATAATCGTCATGCATGTTGTACTAGGTTAACCGTAAATTCTGAAGTGGTCACTATTTATAAGTATCATACAAGGTGTTCAGAAAATCGTACCAAATGTTTTCTGCTTCATAGCCCAAATTTTGTTTTTCTTTTTTTTAAATGTGGGATGTGAAAGACTGGCTCAAAATCTACAATTTTCATAATTGGTGTTATAATTCAGATCGGTCAGTGGTCGCACGGTTTAAGGCGTTAGGACTTGAATCAAGGTGACTAGATTGCTGTGGGTTCGACCCCCGCGCCGGTAGACCGTATATAAATTATATTCGTGGAGAGAATTGGCACCCTCTCTGTTGGCTTGGGTCAATGTGAGAGATTGATACCGGTTGACGTTTGACTATCCCCCTAATTAATGATGTTTTCCAGGTTTCCCTCATTCCTGCACTGAATGGTGGTTAGGGCCAACCAACGTGATTAGAATGAGGGGTAGAGATATTATTATTATTATATTATCAATTCCTCATATTTTACGACATTTTTAGATATTTCTTTTTTACCATAAATATCGTCGACACACCATTTCTCAATATAGATGCTGGTTTGTATACCGGATACAGTATTTGTTACCAGTTACTCTAGCTATATTAGCAAATACAAGTGATGATCTTAGGATCACCATCTTAGAAGAATATATTGACGATTCACTATCAAATAAAATTGAATCGATACAGCATCCAAGGAAAGCAATTCGAACTTACTGAAACACGCAAGAAGAAAGCTAAAGATCCAACAACGCTAACAGTTCCTTCCATACCAAGAGAAGAAAATAAAGGACACTGCTATTGTTACTGTTAGTTTTAATATGAATATAAATTAAATAAATTGAAATACATTTTTTTATTCATCACCTGGGACTATAACCATTAGCGTTATAATAATCGCTTTATGAATATAAACTTTTATGTTAATAAGACACGAACGCGTTATAAAATTTTAATCATAATAGACGAAAAAGGTACTTAACAACATGGTTAAAAAAATATGCGCATATATTTGGCTCCTGTTAAAACTATACTCTTTTTATACATATAATGTTTTGACAACATTGTCACATTTCATTATATGAATTTAAATGGCGATGGATTACCCGTTATGGTAAATTGTATAAAACAGTAGTGTCGTATTAGCCCCGCAACAGATTACTGCGAGGAAGAAATTGAATACATTTCAGAGGCTAGCAACTATAGAAATGGTATATCAAGAACGAAGGCATCAACCTTAACAGTTGCCTAGAAAGTCTGGTTAAAGCGGCCACCATTATGTCTTGGGTTATGGAAAGAACAGATGAATGACAGCTATATCAGGAATAACAGTGGGTAAAGAATCGTACCTTATTGAAGTTATAGATAAGTTTCTGTCAGGGTTGCAAAAATCAACTTCTGTGGAGAGGTTGATATACAATGCAATAAAAAATTAAACCTGATTTATGAATAGTAATTTCAAATAGTGGAACTGAAGGAGCTGTAGTGGTGGTAGCCGTAGGTGGCAAAGCAAACAAATAGTGGGAAGTAAAGAGTGCAATTTAAAAACGGTACCAAAGTTTATTGACTTGCACGTATAGACTTCATCCCGATGAAACTGCAGCTACCTTGGTTAATAATTTAAAAGACAGGTTCCCAGGGGTAAATTGTAAACAAATAAATGCCAAATATCCAGATAAATATGCTTCTTTTAAAGTAAGTATCCATCAAAAAAACTTTAAAACGGATCTTGCGAGTGGCCAGGTGGTGCCTGCATTGGTAAATTTTTTCACTTTGGGAAGAAACGGAAAGTGAACAAGTGATGTATAAACTCAATTTGGACTAAAAAAGAACTTAATGCTGTCAATACTGATTTGTTGTGTGTACATTAAAAAAAAATTCAGAATATAATGTTAAAAACCTTATAAATGCACTTAATATTGAAAGATGGTCGAATTTATATGATTTCAGTAATATCGACAACGATTGACCGTATGATTATTTCTTAAATGTGTTTTTGTCTCATTATAATAATTGTTTTCAATTTACTAGACGAAATGATAACGTTAAAGCATTAAATAAAAATTGGGTGAACCAAGATGTTTTCTTGTTTTAAACACAAAAATAGTTTTCTATCAGAATAAAATTTTTCCTCAGACAATCCAGCTAAAATGGCTTGGAACCTCTAAATTATCAAACAACATTATGAATGATAATATAACAATAAATCACGATGGTAGACAAATACTAAATTCTCAGGAATTAGCAAATATCTTTAACTGTCATTTTATTAATGCGCCCCTTGAAATTGTTCAAAATACGGGTAAAGATAATAATAGCAATATTTATTCCGTTAGCTTCACATCTTATCCAACTATGTTTTAAAATCTCTAGATGCTAATTAACTTCTTGGTATTATAACAAATAAATTTAAAAATAAGTGATCCACTGGTCCCGATGGTATTCCGATGCATATAAATTATAAAACCTTTGGTATTTTCAATATACTTATGGATGAAAGTGATTGTTTTCCATCAAAACTGAAACTCGGTAAGGTCACTCCCGTTTATAAAAAAGGTGATCCTTTTTCATTAAATAATTATAGACCAATAGCGGTTTCATCACAGCAGGGCAAATGACAGATTCAGCCTTTGACATTCATTGCAGGGGCAGGGCATACTCAAACGAAGGAAACAATGCACAAGAGAACACATGAAGTACTGATCTAAAAATTTCAAGTTCTTTTATTGTATCTTACTTTTAACATTCTTTTTTTTGGCAAATAAAAACCAGACCTTTACAATCTGAGAAGACCATAGAGTCATGGTCTCTAATATTCCAATGTCCTGCTTTCTTCATAAATAAAGATATATGTACAATAAGGGTTGTTTCAAAATTTGAAAATTTTGTGAATGTTGATGCTTGCGAAGTAGAATGGAGAATCCTTTTTTTAGGTAAGACTTTACTTACTAAATTGTAAGATATGTCCATCGAAGAACGATGGCGTGAAATATCGCTTCTCAAAACATTTGATGGTTCAAATTAATTCAGTCAAATTACTGCAACTGCCGAGTCTGATCGAATATTTACCAATATCACCAACGTGAAACATAATAAAGAAATCGAATTGACTGATACCTTCAATGCAACAATCAGTCCAAGTATGTATCCCATTTCGGTCATAATAACATTTACGTTATTTCAAGGTTAAGTATTATATTTTATTACCTTAAATTTTTGTAGTATGTCAAGAAATAACGGCGATGTTAGTTCTTACACGTTATGTATAAGTTGAACAGAGTTTCTTAAAGACAAATGATGAAATATAGCATTTAATCTTGAAATAGTGTAAATGTTATTATGTATTATGATCAAAATGGGCTGAATATTTGATGTTACGAGTACAATCTTAATAAGTATCATAAGATGTTGTGGAATACAAATACAATGTATAGTTTAAATAACCAAAAATTATATTTTTGCCTTATTTTAGAGAGCATTGTTACCTACATTTTTTTTATTGCAATAAATTATGTTTTATTATTAATCTTTCTATATCCTCCAAAACATTTTTTCTTATTTTCTTAGGAAATTTTTTAATAGCTTTGTGAGAAATTTTAATCGCAAGGGTTGGCCACACTGGCTAGAAGAATTTTGAATTTATGCAAAGAACAAATCTTAGACGAATAAATAAACAGTGAGACACATTAGGCCTATTTTTAGATTCATTGAAGAACCGGCTCATAGGCAAAAGAAGTATACCTCAAACTACATAATACGAAAATATAATAGAATAGTTTTCGGAAGGCGAAGTAGCCAATAAAAAGTTGAACTCTGAATTCTCTCAACTTTAATATACCTAAGTCATGCTCAGGTACGTTCCTTAACAAGGTACGACTAACGCTACGGAGAAATTACCTGCACTAGAGAAGGATGGCCGATAAGATGTACTTCTTGTCCAAACCAGACGGTTGAACAGAACCGAACTTGAAATAGTCGGAATGTGTTGATCATGCTATTGCATTGTGTTGATTCTTCTATTGTGGTGTGTTTGTGATACAGTTTTAACGAAATTTGAAATGGCTCATCGTGAAGTAGGAAACTTGTGTTAAATGTGTTAAATGTTTTGGAGTTTTTACTATCATTGATTATAGGAAAATTTCCGAGCCGACCCTGGCAATTTACATCTAGAGATAATTGAGTACCCACTACCTGCACTACTCTAATCTTTTACACCGTACATGGCCTTAGCGTGCATTTTTTAGAGGACGCAATTTTATTGTTTAGATGTGAGCGGGTCAAGAAAAGCTTAACTTGAAGTTTGTGGGGTCACAACCCTTCAACTTCGACCGCCATCTTGGAAAAGAGGGTTAAATTGTTTTTAGCATTTATCAGGTAAACTATTGGTCATACAATTTTTTTTTTAAACAATTTCAGTCCAGTAACTATTTGTTGTAAAATCAAAAATAACAAAGATATTAAAGAAAAAAAATCAAAATTTTTGGTGGTGGGGAAAAGAGTCAATAACTATTAAATAACAATATTGAAATGTCTATAATAAAAAATATTATTATAAAAATAATTAAAAACTATGCCATATCATTGATATAAATTTATACTTATCAGTAGGAAAAATTAGTGTTTACTTCACAGCGCTGTAAAACCCAAACTAATGAATATAATACAAAAAGTATATAATAAAAATTCTTCGTTGAAAACCACTCTACAAAAATGCTCTGATATCATTTTTTTTAAATAAAAAAATAAATAAATTATGGCGTCTAAAAGAAAATTTGTCCAAAAATTTTGATTGTTTTTCTTTAATATCTTTGTTATTTTTGATTTTACAACAAAACAGTTACTGGACTAAAATTGTAGAGGATTCAATTTGCAATAAAAAACGATTTTAAAAAAATTTTGTATGACCAATAGTTTACCTGATAAATGCTAAAAACAATTTAACCTTTTTTTTCCAAGATGGCGGCCGAAATTGGAGGGTTGCGACCCCACAAACTTCCAGTTAAGCTCTTTTTGACCCCACCCCCCCTCACATCTGAACAATAAAATTGCGTCCTCTAAAAAATGCAACCCCAAATGTAACTTTTCAATGGACTATAGGGAAAATTAGTGTTCACTTCACAGCGCTGTAAAACCCAAAGTAATGAATATAATAAAAAAAGTATGTAATAAAAATTCTTCGCTGAAAACCACTCTGCAAAAATACTCTAATGTCATTTTTTTTAATAAAAAAATAAATAAATTATGGCGTCCTAAGGAAAATTTGTCCAAAAATTTGGATTGTTTTTCTTTAATATCTTTGTCATTTTTGATTTTACAACAAAAAGTTACTCGACTAAAATTGTAGAGGATTCAATTTGCAATAAAAAATGTTTTTAAAAACATTTTGTATGACCAATAGTTTGATAAAAGCCTGACCTGATAAATGCTAAAAACAATTTAACCCCCTTTTCCAAGATGGCGGCCGAAGTTGGAGGGTTGTGACCGCACAAACTTCAAGTTAAGCTTTTTTTGACCCCCCCTCACATTTAAACAATAAAATTGCGTCTTCTAAAAAATGCAACCCCAAATGTAACTTTTCAATGGACTAAATGTACATTTCGCTTCACCAAAGTTTTATTGCCCACTTCGTCTTCCGAAAACGATTGTGTGGTAAAGTTATAATAGGAACAGGACACTGCGTTGTGGAAAAAACCGTTCAAGTCCCTGGATCGTATTTAAGTTATGGTGGAAAATTCTGCATATGTCGTACTAGAAGCCTGTCACGTATTGTCTCAGTTCAATCAACACAAAGTGATTAAAAGCGCGCTATTATTTCAGCTATCTCGTTTCCGGCAATTTGATAGGCAACCGCAAGCATGTACCAC
Organism: Monochamus alternatus; assembly: GCA_037114965.1. Lineage (NCBI taxonomy): Eukaryota > Metazoa > Arthropoda > Insecta > Coleoptera > Cerambycidae > Monochamus > Monochamus alternatus. Next base: position 111,896,269 of record CM073426.1, on the reverse strand, counting down.
GACAATTTTTAATTAATAAATAACCTCTGGGGCCCCGTGCCAAACTCTTATCGAGCCTTTCTTTTTAATTAATGCGAAATAATTATATTTAAATTGTAATTTAGGTTCAATCCATTACCTTATGCATCCCTGGAATAATGAGACACTATGGAACACTTGCATGTCCGTTTTCAATTATATTGGTTCAAAACACTCATATGGAATTCGAATAATTATGGTATTGTGCGTTAGAATTAAATGAATTTTTGCATTTAAGGGTTGAATAACAAGTGGGAAAAAACGCAACCTTTCACGGGTATAGACTACAAGCATCGAAGAAAAATTATTATGTTAACAAAATGTTATTAACAATAATTTTGTTTAGCATTAAGTGATATAAGAAAATAACAAAACAAACAAAAATTATACATTATATTTCTAGATACAGGATGATCCACAAACGGTGACCAAAATGAAATATTGTAGGTATTTTTTGAAAATTTTTAAAAGGGGTCTTTCTTAGGATCTACCTAAATACTGCTTAAAGCTTGAAGGCTCTTTGTTTATTTTATTTTATTTTATTTTACACCATTCAATAGAATTATAGAATGGGAAACACATTTAAATAAAATAAATATAAAGAAAAAAGAAAATGTACAGCAAAAATAACAAACTCTATAATACATATTAACTATACTAAGAGAACACTGAAATATATCAACCGATGACTTTAAGTTGTTATAAGTATTGTACATAAGATTCAGGAGGGAATAACTCCTAATTGCTCCTAATATTAGTTCTTGGCGTTGGCAAGTAAAAAGTACCAGCGTGTCTTGAGCATTGGCGGCGGAACATCTTTTGCTGGGAGGGGGTTTGAGCTCCCTTGAAAAATGCAGTATTTCATAAAATAAAAGCCAATAAAAATTTTACCAAATTGGTAAAACATATCGGATGATCATTGTCAAGTTGTTTATCTGTGCATGTGCATAACATTTTAAAAATAAAACGTAATTATTCAGATCTGAAAAAACTTTAATTCGTATAAAATATATAACATGATGTATCTACTTATGTACTAGGTAGATAAAAAGAACATTCAAATGAGTACAAGTTTTCTATTTTTCTTTGCAAAACACGTCGGATGGCATAACGTGGCGTGGTGTAGCGTCAAAGCAGTGTGCACAAAATATATAAAAATACATACAATACAAACACAAATACAATACACGGTATCAGATCCTTCTGACACTGTATCACACAGCGTGGCGTGGCGTGGCATCAGAGGAATGTGCCCCCACATCATTTTTGTTATTAAAAATATTTTAAACCACTTATTTAACGTTCAAACAACGTAATCAGTTGTTGTGCTCATGTGCAGTAACAATAATGTTCTATGCACAGTTGCCGGCTTGTATTTGTTTGTAAAATAAAGACTTTATTATTAAAAATCTATAATTTTTTTAAGTACGGATGTACATGCTCTTTAAATGCTTTAATTTTTCTCTTAAAGCGAATCAATTGTCTTAAAATGTCCCTATTGTTATATAAATTTCGAAATTATTTTCCTGCTTTGTAAAATTTAAATTGAAATTTGATGCGCTGATCGGTTATGGAGGGGAGGCTAAGTCTTACGTTGGGAGGGTCTTAGCCCCCCTAGCCCCCTTTCCGCCACCAATGGTCTTGAGACTGTCTTGGGAACATGAAAATTAAGTTAAATTACTAAGTCACCAGTCAGTTAGGTCAATTTAAATAAAAATACTAAGTAAGCAATAAGCAATGCTACATTGAGCTTTCAAAGATTTAACAGAAAACTTCTGTCGCCGTATTTCTAGCCGTAAAATTATCAAATTTCTGGTGATTTTTAGGTACAGAAATCTCGAAAAATAAAACGCGATAAACAAAAGTAATATCGAAAATAAAATGATTGATGTTCTATTTATCCACTTTTACTACTTAAATTCTCCTCAAATAATATAATACATTTGGATGACACACGTTATTTTGCTATTCCCACACAATTATTTTCACATATTCACTTATAAACAAAAGTGAACAATCTTGCAGAACCACGTAAGTTTATATTATACCAATATTTACATCTACAGTTGATTTTAAATAAATACGTATTTTGAAAGATTTCTGTACCTAAAAATTTGTTGGTTAGGCCGCTTTGAGCAGTTATACATACACAGGGTGAGATAGTCATAATGTCATTAATTTTTAGCACGTATTCGGGAGGCAGAATAAAACCAGAATATCAAAAAAAAAATTTACTCGACCTTTAAAAAAATTAACAAATCATCCTATAAAAATCAGTAACACAACGCTCCTGGTGCGCTACGAACTTTCTGAGGAGGCACCCATACGACAATCCGGATCCATCCAATGCCGGATTAAACATCGTTGCCACATCATGTTTACATACATAATATCGTCTAACACATCAGCGTGTTATTCAAATTTACCCGCCTTTCCTGCATTTATTTCCCCCCAAATTTGTAGATCACGCCACACATTTGGAGGGGAGATGGAGAGAATAGTGAGAATACAAGCAGTAAGCAGTAGTTTGTTTATTTCGGTCTCGCGTATTCGTCGTAAATGCATAATTTTACAAATTCCGAATATGCGGAAAAGGTAGTGTTATATGGAGAATGTTTACGAAATGCGTCTGACTCTAATTTTATTAATAAAGTGCTATGGACGAATGAGTCCAGTTAACAGGTTAGTTCCATACTACTTAAAAAACAATAAATTTCTAGGCTAGATGTACGTAACTACAAACTGAATAATTAATTGTACTTACGAGTAATCCTAAAAATTCATATTTATTTGTAAAACGTAGTGAAAACGTAGTATCAAAATTATTAAACTGTAATAACCTAACATTCGAAAACATTTATTTATTTTCTACATTTGTTTTTATTAACAAATAAATCAATATTTAAGGAAAATTCTTTCATGTATCTAGATAAAAAAAAAAGTTTTACTCCTTGTCGTTAAATAACAGTACAAAAACTAGGTAACTAGGACTTAATAATATGATAGGTCAAGGTTCACTCTGGATAACTTAGATTAGCGGCGTGCCATTTCGGTCTTGGACAGTTTTCTGTCGACAACACGATGGTTTTTTATTATTTATTATTTAAACACGTAACACTTTTCAGCTTCTCTTAATAATTTACCCATTGGGTATAGGTTTTTTTATGTAATGTACGTAAATAGTTTATTACTCGGTTTATTATTAGACACGTTGGAGTTTTATTGCAGTCATAACAGCTACATTTGCTCAGAGAAAAATCCACACGCTACTTGTCGGTTTAGCTTTCAGAGGCGATTTATTGTCAACATATGGGCAGGCGAGTACAGCTATCGTTTGATTGGGCCGTATTTTCTACCGGAAAACCTGAGTGGACCGCGTTACTTGCAATTTTTAATGGAATTCTTTGATTATTATTATTTGATTTCATTGGATATTAACATTTTAAATTATTATTGGCTGTAGTTGAACTGAGCAAGAAAAAATGATATTCTAAAATAGTCAGTATAACCGTTTATTTGTAATGTCTAAAACCTAGGTAGATAAGTACGAGAAAAATATTTCAACTTGACAACATTGCATCAGATCGACATCGAGTAGAACTGTGAGCTGTAAACGACCAAGGCTGTGAGCGGTCAGTGACAATTTGAAAAGGGAGTTTAAATAATGATTTAAAAATATTTTTTTCGGCGTAAATATGCATTTAGATTTTTTTAATTGCGTATTCGTATTATACTCATTATTCCCTATCTCCTCTTAAAATTAATGACATTATGACTGACACCCTGTATACTTGTTTTACTTCGGTAGGTACTTTTGGATATTCGTAGGAGACATGAGATAACATTGCTGTTATTTGCTAATCTCTATTTTATTCAGTTCTTAAATATCTAAAATTACTTGTATTTGTAAAGAAACACTATTTCAAGAATACGGCGCCCTTAAGCATAAATTCCTTCAGTTTTAAAAGATAAAAATTTAAAAAAAAACGACGTTAAACCCACCCTAAACTGTCAATATATGTTACATAATTTCTACACCAAACAATACAGACATATTCCAATTTCGATCTAACTAAAGTTGTATAAAGAAGTTGTAAAACCTCAGCAGATTTAGACGTGGGCGTGTTCCTAATAATAAATACAAGCGCTTTAGATGTAATATCTAATATGAGATCGTTAAACGATAATTTATAATCAAATAATACTTCTAGAGCTCTAAAAGTTCGTGTTCTCTCTAAGAATTAATGTTATAATTAAATTCAATAACATGCTGCTTCGTAGTAAATGACACACATTTACACTTTTCAGGATTTAAAAATAAATTGTTTACTCTCATCCAATCACAAATGGAATTTAAAATCTGCTGAAGCAAGGGACAGTTATTAATATTACTTTTCCTAAAATTTATAGATGCTCCAGTGGCGGAGATACTAGTGTCTAGTTTTTTAGAAAAACTAATTGAAACCCACTTTGACATTACAAATACTTTTTCATCATTCGGTTAGTTAATCCAATAATACATCATTTTTTAAATAATTTTATTTAAATAATAAATAATTTAACCGTTCCAACACAATCAATCCGGGAACTAGTTGTAAGATTTTTTGTTCCAACACAAAAGTGGATGGTTTGGAAACTGTTTGCTGACAGTCAAATCGGTTTGAGGATTATTAGGAAACCACTAGTCAGACGCATGCGCAGATAAAAATCTAACCGCTAACAGAAGTCAACTTTTGGTAGGCTAGGTAATGAACGTAACTAAAGTTTTATGTAATAATGCTATTTGAGAAAGCAATTCTGTAGTTTTTCAAAATGAGTGACTCTAGTGAAGAGGAGCAAGTTAGCAATTACAGCAGTACCTTAAATTCTAGTGATGATGAGATTTATCACTTCCTTATACATGAGTGACCGAAAAATGAAAATTACTTCAAACAAACTATACCCCTAACGGTTTCTGCTTGAACTAAACGTGTGGTTCCAACAAAAAAATTAGAAACTGATTTCAAACTAGTACATGAATTGCACTTGCGCATTAAAACAGTGCTGTAAACTATCAGTCAGCTATGTAGGAACAAACCTAGTGCGTTTTGGACAAGTACCGTGGCAGACACCGACAGACACCATTTATTTACATTTAACGTGAAGTGTGCCGTGTCAGACATCGACAGACACCGTCGTCGGTGACGGACGCGGCGGCTCTCACTGCCAGTTACTAAATATTCGTATCTTTAGTAGGAAAAGTTTATTTTTGTTGAAAATGTTCAGACACAGCTATGTGGAAGATTTATCCATAATTGCATTGTTACTAGAAGAAGAACGGAATAAAACTAAAAAAGAGCAAAACGCATAGCCGTTCATCCTATGCCCAAGAAGACAAAATTAGAAGGAGAATATTGGACACTGTTTAATAGAAATGTTTCGTTCCACGTCAGATCCTGTTTCTGATTGTCACTGTATTTTTTATCAGATTAATCATAAAGATATTTATATTCTGTTATGATTTCTATGAGCTTTTCGTTATCCATGGCAAAAAGAAAACAAAACACGTCTGCACGGTCCCGATACTCTAGTTACACTGCCCGGTAAGTAGGGATGCCCGATTTAAATATATTTTATAAATAATCGATCTTTTCAAACGTGATTTTCGATATTTTGAATCGATTTTCTTAACAGCGATTTTTGGTGAATCGATTATTTTCCATTGAGATCGAGATCGGGTTGCATTTTACAAGAGGGGTCGACGTTTGGCGGTTGAACATCTACGTGTTGCGCGGTTCATGGTGTTTCGTTTTTCTCGGTTGTTTTAATTGCTGATTGATCAATTAGCATTTAGAACAACTGAGATTTCTGGTGAAAGGAAAATGGCTTATGTTTATGGAATACCTGTTCATTCACATTCACTGTTCATGAGAGTAACACTCTAAATCATTAATCTTCAAGTTGGAAATTGATGACACATGCATACACTTTTCATAATACAGTAATTACATTTACTTTACTCCTTTATTTCACAAAAAAAAACAGTGTATTTACCAATTAATTTTTTCAGTTAAATATTTGTTATAGTGTAAACTCTCCAATCTTAATTAAAAAATCCCTATTTTCGAGGGTGCTGAACACGAATCGAAATCGAAAAAAAATTGTAAAACCGATCTTTTCAAATATCGATCTTTTACATTACGATTTTTTAGGAATCGATCCTAAGCGATCCGATCTGAATCGATCCAGAAAATCGATCTTTTTTACAGAATCGTGCATCCTTACCGCCACAGACACGTACAGATGAACTGCGCAGACAAAATACATTACTGACCGGCCACGACCCGTGTCTGTCGGCGTCTGTGCTACCGTGTTACGATATATATAAAAACGTTAATACAAAATGTATAGAATAATATTATTTTGTCTGCCACCGCACGTGTCTGACACGCTCGATGTCTGTAGATATAAACGGACCTTAAATGATGTCTATCGGTGTCTGCCACGGTACTTGTCTGAACCCACCGTGTCTATAGATATAAACGAACCTTTAATCGTCTCTTCCACAGACTACCGTCTCTTCAGTTAACTCATCAATCACCTGTGGCGTACGGCATATAAGAGCTAATAAATAAGCTCAAAGTCGGTATAATATATTGACTATTTGCTATGTTTTTCAGGTGTAATTCAATGCTGGTCGGGGCATTAGCTCGCAGTTGTTTCCCGAAATCTGAGCAACAAGAAGTTAACCTAAATAAGCAGTAAGCACTTGTTTAATTGAAAAAAAAAAAATGTTTGAAATGTACATATATTGTTTTATCATAGAATATAATTAAATCAATATCAGAAGTATATCATTGAAAAGGAAATAATATTTTTTAATGGAAACAAATGCTTTCTTTACACAAAATAACTGATTTGGTATCAAGAAATAGATACTTGTTTGGACCTATACAAATAAATAATTTATTTCTATGGAACAAAATTTTTATACAGCCACCAGATTTTTTATTCGGTGTACCTTTATCAAAGTTACGAACGGGAACGTGGATACCTTGTATAAAGTAAATTTAAGGATCTATTTTTCAACTAAATTTACCTATTAATTTAACATGCTCGACCAAGGGTTGTCCAGAGGCTCGCGGGGCTTTTTTTGGGCACCATAACGCTTTTATGTGGTTATCGAACACATCGACACAGTAATCGTCCGGTGAAACCATTACATTTTGTGAAAAAATATAAAGGGAACCATTTCTTTGTAAATAGAACATTTGCTGTGGTAGTAGCAGTCCTGAAGAACGGACAGAGTAGCATGGGTTAAAGAACAGATAAAAATCTCTTTTATCTACACTAATCGCTTGGTCTAGATTGTACACTGTGTATCTGGGGTTCGTTTCAGAGAAGTTGCACTTATTTGTAACTGAAAAGTTATTCACGCCATCGCAACACTTTTTTATACACGCCTTCACGTTGCATATGCAACCGTATTTGGTACCGCCTTCGTCATAATAGTCATTTTTTTGGAAAACTATGCCATCTTTCGCGATGGTCGAGTTTGATACTACACCGTCACTTATATTTAAACTGAGAGACTTTACGCAACTGCATTTTATGAGCGGTAATATGTTCAAAATGTATAATATTGTTGTTATGAATAACATTTCACTAAAATTTGTTTAGGCTGGCCGATTAAATGGCTCTCACTAATTTGCTTTTCTAAAAATACGAGCCGAATGTAAATGTGGGTAGGGACTGACTGAACTCAATTATTTTAATGCGTGTTTTACCATAAAAACAAATAAGCTCCCCGATAATGAAAAAACACTGTGTGTAAACGTTTTATATAAAGACATCCCTTTATTCATGTAGTGTATTAATAGCTGATAATACGTTACAAATGTGCCAGCTGGTAATAATAGTGTACAAAATACGTTACAATATCTTTCTTTTACTCAATGCAGAACTAGTATAGAATAGAATAGAATAACATTTATTTCCTTAAAGACAAAAATAGAATAGGAATTGTCAAAATAGAAGAATACAAACTACGACATAAAAAATTCGTCAAGAGTGTAAAAACATTTATGAGGTAAATAACTTTTTAAAACAACCTTAAAAACTATGACATTTTTAGCATTTTTTTTTAATGTGAACACCTAAATGCATAAAAATTTTAAGACCCAGGCAAGTAGGTGAGACGTACTCTTTGAGACGCGGAATCGAAAAAATTTGTCCGTCTTCGCGTTAGGGGTTCCTAGGGGCAGATTAATAATAATACCGCCGCCCCCGGACTTTATTCGATTTTTTGGAGAAATGGACGAACTACACACAGCTGCAATGCAGTGTACTCTTCTATCGCATGGAATGGTTCGCTGGGGAATATTTCACTTTTTAAAACTCGACAACCGGAATTCAGGACTGATTTTTCGCAGACAACCCTATACCACCGTGTTGGTAATGAAATAATCTTTATTTAATTTAACTTTAATTTATTAACCACACCGGTGCAAGTTACTAGTATCGATTTACTTGTTTATACCTGCCTACCCAAGAGTAGACGAGAAAGAAATAGTCAATCTAACGTTTGCATATTCTATGACTTTCGATTGGTATGGAATTTGTCTATTAACCAAAACAGTAAAATGTTTAAAAAAATTATAATTTTTAATTCTTAATTAATCATATTCTGGACTGAATTGTTTTAGACAACCCATTTGTAATATATTTATTGACATATTTAATTGGATATAAAACACTTTTCATCTATTAACCAGCTCGGTGAAGGTCGTTTTATAGTGGGATCCTATACTATTTCGAATTAAATATACTTAATACATAATTTATTATATTTATTTATTGGTCACAATGTACTTTCCACTGTAGACATTCGTTCATGCAACTATTCATAAAAAAGTACCTTATTACATTTAACTTTTACAGTTTTATCAGTTTTTTTCTAAAATAATAATAGATTGATCGTCAGCATACATGGTAAGAAACATATCAGGTGTCAATCCAGTTCATGTGTATACAAAAGGAAGAGTATGGGACCCAACACAGAACCTTTAGGGACACCCATTTCAACATTTTACTCACTGAATTAAAAATTTTATTTATACTACCATGGTCATCACTATAATGACTCAAACATATTGTTTTCTATCTTTTAAAAATGAAGAAATCCAGTCCAGTGCCACACCCCGTACACCGTATGCATATAATTTTGCTAATAATTTGTCGTGATTATCACAGTCAAACGCTCTAGAAAGGTCACAGAAAATACCTACGGGGCATTTCTCTTTTTCAATGCATTCAATTATTTTTTCATAAAATTCGAGAACAGCCGTATTTGTTGATCTACACGAGCGGAAACCATGCTGTATGTATTGTAATAATAATATTATTATCCAAGGAGGGCACCAGACAATTTAAATAAGCGTATTCAAACACAAAAGAAAAAGTAGAAGATATGGTAACAGGTATGTAGTTGCCAACAAATTTCGGATTGTCCCTTTTGTATATAGGTACTATTTTACCTAACTTTAAATATTTCGGAAAACACCCGTATTAAACGATAAATGAATCAAATGGGTAAGTGGATCTGTTATAACCTGCAATATTTTGTTCAAAACAGATGAAGGAATCTCATCAAAACCTGACGATGATTTATTTTTTATTTTACATTTTTACACTTGTAATAATACTTTACTTGCATAAGGTTGCAAAAAGAGAGACTGTTGAACATTTTTAATATCCTCGACAGACACTGTATTATTAGAAATTCTATTCACTATATCAGCAGGAGTATTGATAAAAAAACTTATTCAAAACAGCAGCTATCTACTCTGGTTCATCAATAACCATATTATAATGTTTAATATTTGAGTGTTTTTAATTTTTTTAATAGAATTGTTTTTTTGTTTCATGTAATAATTGATTATGTCTCTTTTTGTACTTTTATAGACCATATCTACTTCCGCATATAATTTTGTCATTGTATGTAAATCTTTTAATTTGTTGGCCAACTGTCTAACCAATTGACCCATGATTTTCTATACTTATATAAATTGTTTTTCCTCAATGGCAAGTATTTATCAAAATAATATCGGAAAGTACCAGAATTTTTATATGCCTCATTTAAGTTCTGTTGTATATATACACTTCTTCCAAACTTTCTGACTGTAATGCAATGCAATAGAATTGTTAATACATCTTTTAACGACGAAATACGTATTCTAAAACTTCATAAATGCCTTCTAAAAATACATTTAAATCCTTGTCTCGGTGTTCTCTTTGACGATAATTTCAACAAATGCTGACATCGGAGGCATACTTGAGTGACCAGGTCCAAAGATATTCAGATGCGATGCACTTTTGGCTAGTTTATCAGCTTCTACAGATACCCTGTTGGCGACTGAGGCCACTACCAGTGCCTGATGACATTCCTGTGCTAATCTAGTCATTATATTATGATTGTGAACAGGTTAAAATTATAAAACTGTTATTATTTTCCCTATATTTAACTCCACAAATTTCCATATGTTTTTCCTTATAAAAATTATTCAAACTTATTTCAGTAATGTCCAAATTAGTGATAGTATATTAAATTATATGCGAAAGGACTAAAGTCCAACTAATTTGATGCAAAGAGTGCACAAAATTTAGTTCTTTTTAAGTTGCACTGAATGTAAAAATGTGTCGCCACGTACAGACGAGAGTAACGAAATGGCGTTGACATTTTAACACTGAGAATTAGAGAAAATGTCTCAGGCGTAGTTACAGGCCTTCAAAGTGGGGCTAAATAGATATTTCGAAAAAAATTAATATCTATGAATTACTTTAACTTACTAATTATATCATTTTTTTCCATTGATCGAATTCAAAAAGAAAAATAATGACGTTTAGTATTTATTTGTAATTCATCTTCAACTGTGTGGAAAATATTTTCTTCATTTTGGACCCTTATACACTAGGATGTTCTCGGATATTATTAAAAAACTTCCGTCCGTCTTTTAACAATTGAAAATGTCTTTCTGTCGGAAAACACTTCTACAGCATTTTTTCTCGAAAAATTTAAAGTTTTTAAAATTAAACCTGATTAAATTAAATTCTGCACGGCATATTTTCATTCTTAAATTCGATCAATGGTAAAATGTTTGGTAGGGTGACTTACCGTCAATGAACACCCTGTAGTGTTTGAATTTACAACTCATAGTTAACGAAGACCAATAATAAACTTAAATCATGTACCAAATTTGGTTATTCCAAGTTAAAGTAATTTGGAGATAATAATTTCTTCCGAAATATTCAGCCCCACTTTGAAGACTTGTAACTCTGCCTCTGTGCAACTTTGTATATATGTATGTTTGGTTAAATTGCAATATTTTACTTCGCGGCGAAGCTTTTGCTGAGTCACCACTGAAGATGTCGACAGTGAAGGGCGGCGAAACGTTTGGAAGCATGGGATGCAAACAGTTACAGAGGCAGCTACGGGACAACTTGCAAGATCATCATTATCCGAGGAATGATTCCGGCCGTAGTAGTCGTAATACCAACAATAGAAGTCGAAATCAATATATGGGCGGGCCCAGAGATGCCGATCCCCACAGAGCCTACCCAGAGGACAACCAGAGAAGGTCAAAGAATCCCAGCTAAAGCTAGGGATATGCATTTTAATTCTGTTACTGGCATTGACCAATTACTGAGGTCAAGGCATAACAATCCGAAAATTCACTATGTATCAAATAATAGCATCGGCCGTGAATTTTATATAAAAACATTATAGAGGCCAGCACTCTTTCTCCTTTTTAGCTCGGAGAGGTTTACACGCTCGAGAAGCACATCATGGGGATACCCTCTATAAGGATAAACACCATCGATTACAAAAACTGTTAACTTCATAAAACGCCTCTGAATCCTTTGAATCTCCTGCACATACTTATTATAAAGTGAATTCCATACAATAGATGCGTATTTTAACCTAGATCTAACAAATGTAACGTACAACAATCGCACATGTTGGATATGCTTCTCACCGATTAGAATTTGTAACTGCACAAAATGAAATTCACTTTGATTATCATATGGCTGATGAAGCATGTCGAACATATCTGGATCCGTATGTAATTAGGCCAAGACTATTTCAGCAACGCTTCAGTATCAACATTAGCGGTAGCAATTTCAGCAATAATATATTTAACTTTCTTGGAAAACAACCTTTTTGATTTCATTAATGACGTGGGTTTAATATTGTTAAAATTATGCTTGGTTAAATGATCATTTCTTGAATAAATAGATAAGTCGACGAGGTCCAATAGTATGGCCATCGCGTTCCCTAGATCTAAATCCTTTGGAATTTTTTTTTATGGGGATATATGAAGCAGTTTGTATACTATTTTGCATTATTTGCCGTCAGCAGTTGCTTGAAAGAATTCAGGATGCAGCTAACTAGATCCAAAGTATCATCCGCCGAGTGATGGAATTTTAAGTTTGTCGATGTGAGACTTGCATTCGAACCGAGGGTGAATATTTTGAACAATTTTTATAGTCTTAAGATTTGTTAATTTGGTTAATAAAGGTTAACTAAACTTTAAACCAAAATAATAATGATTGTAATGGCAACCATAATTTTTATTTATCAGGCTACTTTGAAATTATATTTTTTAAAATGCGTCTAAACAAAAACGAATCAGACGTATATTCATATAAGAAAAAATTGTTTGATATTAACGTAGTTATCATTTGACAAAGTTTATCATGTAGCTTGTAGAACATCCTGTATATGAGACCTCATTGATAGGAATTGTAAGGAAATACCTTTACAATAATGTAAAAAATTATAACTAATTTGTTAATTCTAACTCTTTTGCTTCATTAAATGTCTGTCATTTCCAACTGGAAATAAGATGTCAGAATAAAACAGAATCTGTTGAGAATGTTCACACAATCATAAACTCGGTATTTTTAAAATCGATTAAGTCTGATTCAAAGAATGTTAGTTAAAACAATATTTATAGCATCATCTAAACACTAAAACAGCAGATGACGCTTACAATGTTTCTCTTTCTCAAAAAAGAACCTTTGTTATACAGGATGGTTCGTTTTTCATGGTCCGCCATTGACATCTAGGAAAACGTAAAGTATACAGGATTGCTCAAAATAGAAAAAAGTTGTGACTTTTCGTGGCATTAAGATAAACCAAACCGATGCAAGATATCTGCTGAAATATCCTGAAAAAACTGAAAATAGCAATTTTAGAAAATGCAATCTAACGTCATTATTTCACAACAGAATGAACTGAAATTCGGTAGAGATAAGAATTTACGAGGAATCTATTTTCGCGGAAAGTAAATTTTTGCAGTCTCTAGTTTTAGATATGTTGAATTGTTTTTTTTTCTTATGGGTGCCATGTTTGGATTTTGACAATAACAGATGGAATAATATTACAAGCACATCAATATGCAACACCACTATTTTATTTGAATAATAACCCATGGAATTAAAGAAATTCTGTAATTTAGTTAAACAATCTAGTTATTCTTAATGTAAAACAAAAATCATTATTCAAACAAAATACACAAATATTCTAGAAATCTTACATAAATGTTTCCGTCCATTATCCGCACACGCAGAACTCAATCCTTATTTAATTTTGTTTAATTTGTAAAATAGTCTTAAAAGCTACAAGAACTTTGTCGCGTTCTGTACTGTAGGACTGTACTGAATTTTAACTTTCAAACAATCCTACATAAAAAAAGTGATAGGTTGAGACATGGAGATCAAGGAAGCTAAGCAAAAGGCCCATAAGTGTCAATCCAATTACTTGGAAACCGTTGATTTAAATATTGAAATATTATTGCTGAATTATAAAATATTTCTAAAATCCATTTCAAATATTCTAATGGAAGATTATCAGTGCTTTCTCCATTTATATCCTTTAAATATTTAAATACTTCTGAGAAGTAAGATTTCCAACAATAAAAACCAAACTAGCAAGTGTATGTATCAAAATGTTTGTTAATTTTTTCTTATGTCAAGAAAAAGTAAAAATTTTTGTAATTACTGAATTTCTTTAATTTACTAGGAGTGTTACATATTGACGTGTTCATAATGTTATTGTCCATCTGTTACTGTCAAAATCCAATATGGCTCCCATAAGAAAAAACAAATGAATGCTGCATAATTGAAACTAGTGACTGGCGGAAATCAATTCCTCGTAAATTCTCAGCCTTCTGTACCAAATTTCCGCCTTTTCGGTTGTGAAATATGACGCCAGATGGCAATATTAGGGTAGTGATAGTCTAGTCTATATTATCGATATAAGGGAATATAAAAAGATTCAAAAGACACCGACCGTAAATAGTGCGATAGAGTGGTGCAATATAATTTCAAGAAAAATCATTTGAATATATATAATAACTCGATATTATTCAAAGAGGAGTGGTTATTAAGGAAATATTTTACATCTCTATATATTTTTAGGTATTAATAATATTGTGTGAAACTAACTACTCAGTGGACAAAAGCTCCAACCTACGTTGAATTACACCCACAATATCTACCCATATATTCCTTATAATTAGCTTTTGTAACATTTTTTACTGTATTAGAAAGGTATTTTAAGCTAATATAAATCAAATATCCTACAATTCCTATCAATGAAGTCATATATATGTTCTCTGATACCAAACGTCTAGATATGCTAATGAACAATTCCACAGACAAAGCTCTATTCAATAATTATCTATAGAAATTAATCTAATTTACTAACCTGCTTTAATGAAACACTCTATAAATATCTAACTTCACTTTTTTGGCAGTGAGAACACGACAATTCAACCACAATAGAGCTTTGTCTGTGGAATTGTTCATTAGCATACCTAGACGTTTGGTATCAGAGAACATACATATTAATACCTAAAAATATATAAAAACTTTTACATAAAAGGTGTAAATTATTCAAGTAGGTATTGCCACATTTAATTCATTGACAGGCTGTCACTTTTTGTCATTGTCGATATTTAACTTCAAATAATTTTAATTTTAATAATAATTTTTATAGTTAGATATTTGATTCAATTTAAAGGAGGCCACCTGAAGAAGCAATCCTAAAAATGCAGAAATAGGTCAGATCTCATCTATTGTGGTTGAATTGTCGTGTTCCCACTGCCAAAAAAGTGAAGTTAGATATTTATAGAGTGTTTCATTAAAGCAGGTTAGTAAATTAGATTAATTTCTATAGATAATTATTGAATAGAGCTTTGTCTGTGGAATTGTTCATTAGCATACCTAGACGTTTGGTATCAGAGAACATACATATGACTTCATTGATAGGAATTGTAGGATATTTGATTTATATTAGCTTAAAATACCTTTCTAATACAGTAAAAAATTTTACATCTCGTCATCACCTACGAACACCTGTTCTCGCCGCGTAACAAACACCAAAGTTATTTCCATTTATCACCTATCAAACTTTACATTATTCTTTCCTGCAACTCCAGACCTAGGACACAGAAGTCGCCATATTATTATTTAGTTAATATATATTGCATTATTAGGATTACATTGTGAATATCCTGAATAAATCCATTTTGAGGGATACTTCTTGTCGTTTGCCGAGTTAGATACCGAGCTATTGAAAGTAATATTTTAAAGCATTGGGATTTACGACCCCAGAGTGGCTTGTATCAAACATTTAATAATAGCATTAGACAATGTTCCATACTATTCAAATACTTTCAGAAAGGATTCCGATACTGGCACAAAGAAAGGAATATTCAAGGAATTCTCAAAATTTATAAAATTGCGTAGGATGCTAGTTTGAAGAAAGATGAGTTACTGCATATATTCAAAAGCAATAATTCTGTAAAAAAATACGCTATTGATGAGACGGCGATGGCTCAGGGACATATCGTTCTACGGTTGCATCCATACTACTGTGTTTTTAATCCCAATGACTTAATATGTAACCAATTAAAAATAGACCTTCAAAGAAATAACACCTTTCCAAAATTTGACAAAACAGTTAACAGAACAGAAGCGAGGTGAATAAAATTACATCAGCTAATTGGAAAAAATGGGTCAAATATGTCATAAAAATTGAGGGAGATTATATAAAGCTGCATCAATTAATTGGGCTAAATAAAAGTGGTTTCATCAAAACTGTTGATAAAGAATCAGATACAGGTGACGTTAATAGTGAGTCTGATGAATGTTAGTGCTAGTGTGTTTTTTTATTATGATGTATGATGTTATGATGTAAGTAAATTATTTGCTGGGTTTTATTATGGGGTCATTATGTAGTATATGAAGTATGTTGTAAATATATTATTTTTGTTATATATTGTGTCTATATATCACTAGGATCAGGGGCGTATTCATGGGGGGAGGGGTAATGGGGGTAATTACCCCCCTCCCCAAGAAGCTTTCTGAAATGAAATACATTACTTTATAATTTTCCATGTAATAAAACAGGGGTGAAGTATTTGTAATTTGAATTACTTGATAATCGCATGCAAACAATATTAAATTGTGTAATAAGTAATATTTCTATAAGTAATATTTAACGTTTACTAATGTGACTTTCAAGCCTAAATTTTGTAATTTTGCTCGATGTTGCTGCATATATGAATGTTAAAAATACCTCTGATCTAGAAAAATACCATATTTTTAAATATGCTTTCGTCCCCGGCGAAAACTTGCTCTTTCCCTATTCTGTTCATAAAAAATCCTTGCTCTTCTACATATACATAGACATATTAAGTTAGACATTTCAATTATTGTTATGCAACTAAAAAAAAAAATAGAAAAATTAATTTAATTTCCATTATCTTTTATTTTTATAATACTGCTGCAATGCATAAATTTTTAATTTATATTTTATTATTGATATTGGATATTAACTTCTTTTATTTAACAAAAGTCTTTATTTATGTTTAGTTCTTTAGTCTGTTGATGTTATAAGTCTTTACAACTTTACCCCCTCCAAGATAAAATCATAGATACGCCCATGACTATGATCTAATTACATTCAAAAAATATTTTTGTATAGCTGTTTTCCATTATTTTTTTATGCTTTTTTTATTCCCGTTATGTACGTCTACCTACTCAATCCGAATCGCACCCTCCTGGCAGAGAACGTTCCTACTTTCTTGTGAGCCTTGCTGGGAAATAATAATTTAAAATTACATAATAACATCCAATATTTAATCAAAATATGTATTTAGCATTTGTTTTTTTTTTCCAAATACATAGTCACATTTACATTCATTATTATATACTTAATTTTATTTTAAATTATTATTGGCGAAATTGAGCGAATATTGGTATATAAAGTAAATACGGACCTTTCTACTTCTGACCAGCTGGACGCGGAAGCCTTTCATGTTTTTATGGCAGTTTCTTATCTCTTTTTTTTATTCCCTTATATCGGTGATATAAACTGTACATAAAAATATGACGACAAACTCTAATAAACAACATCTTTTTCAACTGTTTCATTTTTACCCGAACTACTCTAGCATATGTAAAGAAGTCATAAGTCTTTTATTTCTTTTATTTATTAATGATCTGTGTGTTGAGCTGCAATATAAATCTCTGGTTTTCGTCGATGATTTAAAAATATTTAAATTAATAACTTCCATATACGATTGTCGACAGCTACAAATTGAACTTGGTAACATTGTAGATTGGTGTAGACAAAACAAAGTTAACATTAACATTGATAAATGCAAAATAATATAATTTACAGAAAAGACAATATTTCTACAACTACAATATTGACGGTGTTGCATTAGAAAGAAAATTTTTAATTAGAGATTTGGGTGTACTTTTTGATTCGGAATTGAGTTTTGTAGAACATATTCAGATGAAATTGAAAGAAGCAATTAAAATGCTGGGATTTATTATAAGAAAATGCAAAACTTTTTCCAATGATAAATGTCTGACATCTGTATATTACGCTTACGTTCGATCTAAGGTCGAATATGCATCGGTAGTTTGGTCCCCATTTTATGCCGTTCATAAACAGGCGATTGAACAGGATCAAAGAAAATTTTTAAAATTCCTATCATTTAGAATGACTGGTACATATCCGGAAAGGGGGATTGCGAATAGTCTTCTTTTGGATTATTATTATTATTATTATTATTATTATTATTATTATTATTATTATTATTATTATTATTATTATTATTATTATTATTATTATAAAATAAAATGGTTCCATGATTTCAAAATTTTGTTAGTTGTGATACTTATCTATCACATACACTACTTATTTTTAGTTTACTTTTCCAATTTATTAATTTTTATTCCTATTTGTAAAAGATACAATTTGTTTTATTAAATATAAAGTTGAATTGTGTGGTTTATATTATTTTTAATACATTCCGAAGTGTAGGGCAAAATATGATTTTCGCATTCTGCCAATCTTAATTATAGTAATGAATGATTTACCTGTTAGATGCACGTATGAAAAAGTATCGTCATCACCTTTCACGCATAGAACAGTCCCCATTTGGTATTCTGTATTACTTATCGAAAAAATATCAACACAGTATTGCGCTGGTGCAAGAATAAATTCATCGGTAGAAATATATCCATTTTCAAGAATTTTAAAGTGTTCTACTTTAGTAGGATAATAATCAGGCGGACAATATTCCCCATTTGAAAAAAATATCTGATGTGTTTCCTCACGAAAACTGTAATTACGTAACAAGTTGCTAAAACTTTGTTGACCGTAGCCGAGATATTGCACACAAGATCTGTTATACACAATTTCATTTTCTCCGCAACATTTTCTTACGCATGGCTTCATCCTGCACCTGCAATCCCAAATTCTAGCATTCGAACTAAAGTTCTCATTGTTATCGCCAGATTCAATAGCAGTTATACCTCCAAAGCTATTGGATACTTCTGGACAGTATCTACTGATGGTTTCCGTAGTTGATTCTTCTAAACAGATTACTACGATTGCATAATTGTGCGTATCACCGAAAAACGTCTCCAAGCAATACACTTCAGGACTGAAACTTTTCTGTAAGCTTTTAACAGATATAAATCCGTTTTTATCAACAAAAAAATCATCTTTGTGAACTATCACTTTGTTCGAACAGTACGAATCGTTTGCGTATACAAAATATGTGGTATCGTCACTAAAATTTATAAAATCCTTAAACTTTTCTTGCAATGGGGAAGATGTACAGGTTTCATTAAGCATAATTTCATCTATCCCACAACATTTTCTGACACATTGTTTCAAACTGCACACACAACCCCACGTTGTATTTCCCTCACTGAAATAGTTGTCTTCTGTAAACCTGACTCCATTTTTAGAAATCGTATTTCCGAGTTTTTGCCCGTCAGTAATATTTTCGCGAAAAATCGCTGCGCAATGATTCTTGCTGGCAACTGTTCCATTCAGGAAAAAACAGATTATTATTAAGATTCTCATCCTTTTACAGGAAGAAAATTGTATTGACCGGATTGTTTTCAAATACTGGTTGTGTGAAGAGATGTTTAAATATACTAGGTCGGTAGATTTTCTATATTTAACTTTTGTAAACTAAACTTTAAACAAGATGGTGTTAGTATGTTGGGATTTTGTGAAATATTAATCTGGTAAATAATTACGGATTGGAAAAACAAACACTGCTCCCGAATGTATCGTAAAATGTTAAACGTAGCATAAAGGAAAACGTAAAACTTTAAAATTGTTAGCCACTTCAACACTTTTCAAACTGATGAAGAATTGAAGGAATTTACTTTTCCGTACTAATAATGTCTGATCTAATTTAGTTATTTTCAGCAGAAGGAAATTGCACCAGTTAATTATATCGTGAATAACCCACCAAGTAGACTAAACATTTTTAACATTTAAAAATAAAGGTTAAATCATTTTAATTGATATAAATTATTAGGGTCAATCCACATGAGAAATAGAATGTTTTTAGGCAGTCACGAAATAGGAGGTATGGTATTATCATAAAAAACATTTCAGTTTTCCGCCAAAAAATGGTAATGATATAGATACTTGACAATATCTTTTATTTTAGGACAACATTCCTGTATAAGTTGATCCTTTAAAAACTTTTTCAATTCAATTTTTTTTTTGTAAAAAGCAATTATTGAACGACGTATATATGACATTTATAGTACCCCTCATAATTTATGGCACAAAGAGAATGAGAAATGCATACTGTCTGTAAACACCACATACGTCTCAGAGCAATCTGGATTACGCATTCTTCAGCTGCACCGAATACGCATGCGCATCAGAAAGGCTCAATTTCTATTGGTAATGATGAATGAACGGATCCACCCATAGCTGCGCAGTAGCTTAAGGAAATGCGCAACAGAGTAACAGAGTAGGGACAGAGCGCTCTGCCAGGCAACTGAGGAAAAACGTAAGGAAAAGGAAGTAACTTTCAATTTATTACTAGTTATTCCTCACTGTGTCGGTTTTACTTTAACCTATCCTAAAAAAATCTAAAAATCCATCAAAATCATTAATAACAAAGATATAGTGTCAAAATTGAAGAAATAAATCACATTTTCCTTCTTATCTTTCGATCGCTTGAAGCAAATTTCACGAAATTTCTCTTATTTTGATCACAGTCGTATGCTGTTACAGTATGGTCCATTACTTACGCAGCAATTTGACTTTACTTTTAGATAAATTGCATGCATCATGAGATTTAGATGCGTTTTTCTCAAGAACCATTGCTTCTAGCGACATCAACAAGGTGCACCTTTTTTAACTAGAAAAGATAGGGAAAATGAGATACAGTGTAGCACAAAAAGTCGTAGCGATTTAAAGGGGCTCAAACCAACATTGGTGGCGCCCTCTAGCAGATACACCAAAATCGTCGACATTCGAATTTTTAATACCAAGAAACCCCCCTATACCAAATTTCATAAAATGCGATCGATGCGATCGAAACATAATAAAGAAAATGTGATTTATTTTTTCAACTTTGACGTATATCGAAAAGGAGCAATATTCGGATAAGGCATATTTGGCTTAATCGCTCTATTTATGTTACCATCATAACTGGTAATGTTGTATATATATGTCAAATATTATTGTGAAACAAAGGTGAAGTCAAATAAAATAATTTGAAAAATCGCTCCTAGATTCCTAAAATATCTGTTTTACTGACGAAATCGATAAGTTATGATGTAAACATTATTTAGTTCAATTATTTTGGTAGTCAGGCTCAAGGAGGTCGACCTGTCGTTTATATATCAATGCTGTGTCGATGTTGGCACAGTTAAAGGCGCTAAAAGCTACGCGAATGGATTATTCTTGATCAGCGCCATAGTTTGTTTTGTGCCTCTAGCAATAGCGGAGTAGTAGGGCCTTAGCTGATTCTGAGATTGAAATGAAATTGAATTCTGGATATGAAGAATTATTTCGTGTTATATGCTGGTTAATTTTACAGACCCTTATAAAACATGACATGTTGCAACAATAACACCCACAAAAATACACAAAGAATAACACTAACGAGATACAAGATAAAAGAAGAAACCACACTGTACGCCAATGACGTGTTTACAAACAAAATAATGGGAAATTCGCACCCACATACATAATCAATGAAGTATGTCTTTGCTGAGTTTCCTGTGCCTCCTTTTGTCTGCTCCTAGGTTTGGTACCTTTATTTGGATGCGCAATGGACTTTACGCATTCCATATCGTACATTTCAGTGCTTGTATTATATATTCTGTGGATCCACTTATTCCATGGGCACATCTGTCTTGTGTATGCTAGCAATTGATTTATCAGTAACTTTGTGTTTGGGTCCTTAAGAATGGTAAGCTCTACAGTGTGTTCTCAAAATCGTAAACGCCGTAATCTAAAAAATGAGGAATGTCAGATGATAAAGAACTTGTATGAATCGACTAGGACGCGGGACCAAAATATGAGAGTAAATGATAAATAAATAATACCACTGAAGAATATATAACTGCGAAATGGAACATACTGGTAACTCGTGGAAGGAAGAAGATAGAGGTTGATAACATTTCCTTTGTACCAAACAATATATTTTTATTTATTTTCGTATTGTCACCTATTTTCAAATATTTATGTTTCTCGTTTACAAAATAAATATAGAAAGTACAAGTTCTATTAATGGCTATTGCTATTCTTCGTGGTAAAGGATGAGGTAAGATCAGTGGTTTGGGACGGCAAGCCAAGAGTGCCCATGAGTAGTGAATATAGTGCAATCCAGAGTGGCAAAGAAAAACATACAACTGTGGAACGGGAAAATAGTGGAAACTCGCGTAAGAAAGAACATAGAGGTTGATGACGACACAAAATACGCTATTGGTAGAACAATGCATGGATGGTATTTTATAAATGAGCTTATGATAATAAAAATTTGGGTAGCTATATCATGGAATGAAAGTTTGCGTTAAAATATCTAGAAGGGTGTTTTTGTAAATTTTGTATGACATATGAACTATGATATGCCAATTCTCGTTTTATAAAATAAAATCGAAAGAGTATACTGACAGAAAAAAGAAAACTGTGATATGGCGAAGAATCTATTTAAAACAAATATTAGAAGGTTGAAATCTTAATCGAATAATAGCCATATTAACTTTGGCAAAATACGGATATACGAAGATCATACCGAAGACAGTACAAATACTAGGCTCGCTCAACTGCAACTTATTCTTAGTAATTTTGTGTTCTTTGAATCGTTCTCAAGTGGTACGGCTATGGAATCTTGTTCCCTGCAACTCTCACCTCCCATATTGTTATTTATTTCTTTCCTCGAGCATTTCTTTCCATTTTTTGTCGGGTCGCAGATTACCGTCTTATCAGGTTTTACAGTGGACAAAATTGTATTTGTAAGTGTCCCCTGTACACTCATTTTTTTTTGTTTAGATAAGTTCTGAATCACCCTGTATATATTTTTTGATGTGTATTACCATGTTACTTTTTATATTTTTATAGATTTTTCTTAAAAAATATAAATATCTTAAATATAAGTATGTTTCCTTCAGTACTCTTTTCCAGATATATTTTTTAATTCATAATGCCACTATGGATATTCCAATCTAATTGGACGTTTGTCAAATCATTATTATTAAATTTAAGTTCAAACGTAATAACGTAATAAAAATAAAACACATATTCAAAAAATCACAGAAAATGCCAATAAAAAGTTTTTGAAGATTATCTAGTAATTTCAAACCTCGGTTGGACATCAACATTTTCAGTGGGTAACTATTTTTAATGGTTTTCAGCACAAATTATTTTTATTATTTTAGTATTAGCAGTGTTTATATAAGTATAGTTAGTCAACCGGCCTTAGTTGTGGACCATGTCGGCTAGATGCGGGACTATGATAGGTGCAAAATATCTTAAACGAGCGCTAGAGTCGGTAAACAGGGTCAGACTGACTTTATTTTAAAAACAAAGTCAGACTGACTCTGTTTACTAACTTACCTAGAGCTTCTTTAAGAGATTTTGCACATATTATTGTTCCGCCATCTAACCGACATGGTCCACAACTAAGGCTGGTTGACTAACTATGCTTTGACTAACACTGGTATTAGTTAGCAACAGTCAAGAATTGAGGTAGATACTATAAATATCTGATTATTCTAAAACTTCCAGAAGACATCAAACCACAGATAATGTGGCAGAACAAAAAACGGAAACTATTAGTCATATTAAGATAAATTTTAATGCGTAGTCATAATAGTGAACGAAATAGTAACAGAACTCAATATGGTAAAATTCACATTCACAAAATACACCCTGCAGAAGACATTAGACATTGAAAAATAATTCAAACTGGGCATAAATTTATTATTTTTTGTAAAAATGTTTAGGACATTTCAATTAACAAAATTAAGTGTTACTTAAAAAAAATTATTATGCACTTTCTACAAAATAGAAAATATATAAAATGACGAATAAGAAACATATAATATTGCACGAAATAAAGCTTTATTTTTTTTTAAAAAAAGGCAATTCGAATCGACGACTTTTGGTCGTAGCAAAATGTTCAATGTTAAATTTAAGTCACCGCTACTGGCAATTTTTTAAATTCACCTTTTTATTATGAAGATAGAGAAGAAAAACAATTTGTCTTTTATACAAACGATTGGTTCCTTTGGCATCATATTATATTTCATTTTTATATTACACATACAGTTTAAAATATCATAAAAGTGCCGATGTTAAATCAAGTGCATAATGCAGACAAAATAAAAAATATAAACATTGCGCACGAACAGCTGCGGCTATTTCAGTTGATGTCATGCTTTTCATACTTTAAATCCGCATACGTACTGTATGCGGACAATACTTCTCTCTATTATCTAATACTAATAACAATTGTCTTTTTCACCCGTATATCCAGAGACATATTAGCTGAGTTCGGCAAACAGATCTAAATGCTCTAGATCTATTTTTCTTTCCTGTTATCACATTAAATTGAAATAGGAAAAAACACATTTAGAGCAGCCAGATCTATTTGCCGAACTTACCTATTGAGTTGCTTACGCGGTGGCGATTTGCGGTGCAGTCGCCTACCGCTGACCACGGGAAAGCCAAATAAGGTTGTACCTAAAATACACCACTAATTTGATCATAAGGACGTAAGGACGTGGTTAATTTTGAGAAAGTTTCTAGGTTTTCTTTAATAGATTGAAAACTACTTGATAAGATGCTTTAAAAGGGGTTGTCATTTAAGATTACTTAGTTGGGATGGCTAGAGCTGAGGGGGTAAGTTTCTACATATTTAGGATCTTCCTCCATATTACAGAAACGGTTTCGAGGAATTTATTATATCTTTTTTCTGTTCCCCAGGTATAGTCATTGTAAGTTTTCAAATTTCCACACTGCATACAGGGTGATTTTTAACCTATACACATAAACTGAGAAAATTATAACTGAGGACAAATAATGATGAATACTGAGAAAAAATATAGTAAAACATTTTTAGTTTCGGAAGTTTTCTTAAACATATCAGGACATTTTTTTTGTTTATAAAAACGAAGAAATCATGTAACTTGATTTAGGCCACCGTATTTCTCAAGCTTTTACAGATACCTTGAGCATGCATATAGCAATATAATACCATACAATATAAAATACATACTAATTTTTACTTACATGTGATAAGAAGATACAAACGTAAACAAACACTCTAATCACAGAAGCAATAATCTCATTACTGCTTGTTAGTGGTATCCAATGTATGTTACAATCGAAGCGCTTAAATACTAGAACCATTAGCAACTTATTTCTTGAAATAATAAGTATAATTATTGTAATATTGTTAATATTATTAAATTTGATTTATGTTAATACATTTTTAAACACAAAAGTTGTCTAACGTCAAATATATTGCTTACTTTATATTATATTTGATGACGGGGTACTTTCAATGTTTCCCATTTAAGCTTTCTAGATACGTATTGTTTACCCCACCCCATTCTAATATACCGTAGGACAATTGACACTGTACTAATGAGTAACACATAATTTTGGGTCTATATTTAAAAATTCTTCCCCTAATTTTATTTGTTAAATTTTTTGTATGTAAATTTCACTTAAAGTGGCTATCAATTATAATTTCCGATATCGTTTTAATTTATGGTGAAGTGAAAATGCTTTAGCAGAACGATTTCCCGGTAAACATGTGCCAGATGCAGCTACTTTTACAATGATGTGCAGTGAGTGCAAGTGTAATGCAAACGCAGGCGTAACCTGGGAAATTCCGAATCGTAGAAGAGATGGAGCTCCAGGGCGTCTACGGCGTATTGTAGCAGTGTGGCCTATCATACACGAGACTCAATTATATCTGTATCATTTCGGTTCGCCGTTGCCGTGTGTAGACGTTTTATTTTTCTGTCTAATGTTTTTTGGAGTTTTTAGAGTTTTTAGTGGGTGTTTCTAAGTTATATTTGTGCCACCTGTTAGTTGAAGAGGTACTAGATAGACTGATATCAGCATCCTAAATCCACTGCACCTTCTGCTTCTCTCGATGTATCTTTTTCTTCATATGCTAATAAGGTACGTCGTATCCCTCAACAGAAAATTGTGGTTAAGCCAGAAAATCCAAAGCAGGTTAATTCACATACTAAGATTAATATTTTAAATGCAGTTGATCCGATTCAATCTGATATAAAATTTGAAATGTAAGGCAAATTAAGGATGGAGGTATCCTGTTGGGTTGCAACAATTCTGATGAAGCTGCCAAGCTGAAAAAACTAGCAGAAGAGAAGTTATCATCAAACTATGATGTTCATGAGCTGAAGTCCATTCAACCGTCTATTAAAATAGTGGGGATTACAAGTAAGATAAATGAAGATAGTCTAATAGTTGAATATGTCAGGAAGCAGAATGACAGTATATTTGAGGACACCTCTGAATTCAAGATTACTCGTTTCTGGGCCACGAAGAAAAACAAAGACATTTTCCAAGCTATTTTGCAGGTGGATACTACTACTTATCATAAAACTGTGAAACAAGGGCATTTAGTAGTAGGACTTGATGGTTGTGCTGTTTATGATGCTATATCTGTACCACGATGTTTTAATTGTTAACGGTAAAGCTTCTTGTAAAAATAAGATCACTTGTCCGATTTGCTCAAAAAAGCATGATTTGAAACAATGTCCCGAGGGAAGCCAATTGTTCAAACATTAAAAGTAATCAAAATGTTGTTGCAAATACTGGTCATGCAGCTTGGGGCTATGCAAACTGTCTAGCTTATACAATAGCATTCAGAAATTGAAAACTGACTTATTTGGTACACCGCAATAGCAATTACCTCCTTCTTCTGAAACTATACAGAAGTAATTTACACTCTTCTAATAAAGAAAATGTTTCTCAATTTTCTGTGTATTACCAAAATACGCGTGGCGTAAGGACAAAGACTACCCAATTGCTTAACAGTGTTTATACAGGTAATTACTCGGTAGTGGCAATTACAGAGAGCTGGCTAGATGATAGTATTCAGAATTCTGAACTGTTTGACTGTAAGAAATATACTGTTTATAGGTGTGATCGTAATTTTATTAATATGAATTTAACAAGGGGTGGAGGCGCATTCTTAGCGGTTGATTCGTCTTTTTCTTCGACTGATCTTCAACTAAAATCTACTTCTCAATTTAGTGAACTGCATTATATTGATATTGTTGGTATTCAAATAAGAATTAATCTTTGTTGCTACTATATTATTGTATTATATATTCCTCCTGGTACCACGCTAGAGTGTTACAATTCGATTTTTGAAATTATTATTGACTATACTTTATTCATAACAATGCTTTACTAATAGGAGATTTTAATATTACAGAATATTCGACCTAGTTACAAACTTCTAACCCTACTAATTTTATTCATTCGCTCTTAAATTTTTGTAGTTTCTTAGAGTTTGAACAATATAATTACATTACAAATTTGAATTACATTAGAATTTTGGATCTGGTACTGTCGAACATAAACTGTGTTGTATATAGAACTGTTGATGTGCTAATTCCTGAGGATTTACATCATCCTTCAATTGTGATTTTATTTGATATACAAAAAAGAATTAAATGAACGAAATGAACAAGCAAATCTGGAATATTATAACTTCTGTAAGGCGAATTTGGTTGGCTTTTATGCAGAATTGGCTTTGACTGACTGGACTTTCTTATTAGGAGTTACTGACGTAAATGAAGGATTTAATAAGTTTTATGACAAACTGTATACAATACTTAACGCTTTTGTATCCAAAACAGTAATAAAAGGCAAGTCTTATCCATGGTTTACATCCAACATTATTAAGAGTATTAAACTTAAACATAGAGCGCTACGTGACTATAAAAATTTCAATGATCCTCTAGCACACCAGGAATTTCGATTTCTAAGATCGTATATAAAAAATGAAGTCAATAATGAATATCAAAGGTACTGTCATAACATCGAGCGTAGCATAAAAATCAACCCGAATAAATTCTGGCAATTCATAAATACAAAAAAAAAACAACGAATAACACCTTCTGACATACTATGTAGATATTACAAAAACAATTGCTATGAAGGTAATGAAGAGTTGGTAAAAGTTGTTGCGGAATATTTCAGTAATTCTTTTGTTGACTCTAGTCATCCATTCACTGAATCGTTAACTAATAACACCTGTACAGATATTTTCCAGCTCAATAAATTTGCGGAAATGGTGGTGAAGACTGCCAACTTGTCAAAGACATATGAATTTCTGTTATATGAGCCTACTTTTTCTTATATAAAGAAGCATATTTCTGAACACCTACATTGATTTTTCAGAGGCAGATCCACTTAGACAAATCTATTCTGTGTGATGCAATACATATCTAACGCAATCGATGCTAATTCCCAATTAGATGTCATTTACACTGACTTTACAAAAGCTTTCGATCGACTTGATCATGGTATTTTACTATCCAAGCTAAACACCATTGGATTTTCAACGAATTTCTTAGAATTCTTTTTGTCTTACTTATTAGATAGAACAAGCTTTGTGGAATACCGTGGTCAACGGTCGAATGAGTTTATATCAACTTCTGGTATCCCGAAGGGATCTGTACTTGGACCTCTCCTCTTCAATATTTGTATTAATGACATAATCAGTGATGTTAATATTACTTGCCTACTATATGCTGATGATATGAAATTATATAACAGAATTGATAATTTAATTCGTGGTGTAATAACAAGCTACAGCTTAGTATTAGTAACTGCAATGTCGTTACCTACTCCATTAAGCAGCAATTGGTAAAGTTTGGATATATCATCGATAACGCCATTCTAAATAGATCTGAGAGTTTTCGCGATTTGGGTGTAATTTTTGATAGTAAATTATCATTATCAAATCATGTAAGTGCCATTACTAGAGAAAACTTTGGAGTTCTTGGTTTTGTTTTGCGTTGCTCACGTGATTTTGGTAATTTTGATACAATGACAACAACAAACAAAATATTATATGAGACATTTGTTAGAACTAAATAAAAATATGCATCTGTTATTTGGTCTCCTCAATATAACATTCACGTACAAGATATGGAGAGTATTCAGAGACGTTTCCTGAAGACTGCGGCTTCCAGAGAGGATGGTATATATTCATAGGTTGTAGTCCCACAGAATGAACTATTAAATAGATTCTCATTTCAAAGTCTAGAATCGCGTAGAACTATTGCACAGTTGTTTTTTTTGTACAAGATCTTGCACAGCACAATTAATTGTCCTTCTATATTGTTGTCACTAACCTATATACCTATATTTTTATCTATGTTTCCCTCTTTTTAGAATTTGTGGCAACTATAATTCCTTTCATAATAATTTTGATATTTATAACTGTAAATTATCAGTAATTAAAAAACTCTCGGTAACTAGATGTAAAGATACATTCATAAATATTTGTTGTAAGTAGGTTATATGTTTGTAATTTGTTTGTCCATCACTGTTATATTGTGATTTCTTGATGTTGTAAAACGTTAATTTTAATTCTTTTTTTCCCTGCCCTGTAATTGGACATTGGTCTGTAGGACAGTGTACTGTTTAAATAAATAAATAAATAAATCATGTACAGTGTGTCCAAGCATTATTACCAGGGGATTGACCGAGGAGGACCGGTTCCATGGTCGCCACGATTCCCTGACTTATTTTTATGGGGATATTTAAATAATGAAGTATATTGCACCGAAGCGGACACTATTGCTGATTTACGCAAACGTATATTAGCTGCTGCCAATAATTTACGAGTTCAAAACTGACAAGAAGCAGAAACATTTGTGTTAGTTTATAGAAACTGGGATAGATGGGCCCAACATTTTATTGTAACATCAGATATGTCAAATTAATAACAATAGCGGCAAAAGCAGTTAAATTTGCTGCAATAAAATAGGTGTTGTAAAATGGAACTTATTTCTTTCCTTGGGAATTTCTTTCAATTTTTTGCCGTGCCGTGCGGAAGTGTATTTTTTTTGACCTGCTCTTTTTGATTTTATATTTACAAAATTGTATTTGTCCTATGTACAGTAAAAACATGGTTAAATGTAGGCTATTACTTTAAGAATTATCTTGTACGTCGACAGAAGAACATTGTAAGACACGTGTAAAAATACTACTTGTTCATTCTTAAAAGCAATGAGATTTTTGTAATTTTCTTTATTCGTAATTAATCGTTTGACAGTTAGTTCTTGATAATCTTCTAAAATATAATGAACGTTTCAAAACTAACAAGAAAATTTAAAAAATTAATATAAACATAAAAATGGTGATGTACTGTGGTCGCAACATAAAGGTTTCCAGTCACACATACCTTCTACTTTTAAAGGGATGAGCCAGTGGACTATTTATTGAAAATTCAAAAGCAATCAATGATTAGATAATGTCAATCAATACGTGTGAACAACTGTTTTATACATATAGATATATTATGTGTAAAAAGCCGTCATAATTTAAACAAAATAGAAACCTTTATATTGCGGTAAGTGTACTTGATATCATTACTACACCTTAACCTTTTTATCTAATGATTATTTAACTAAAAATGTAACTGGGATAGACAATTTTATTTTAATGATACATTAAATTATTACCTTTTGCGTACATTCGCATTGATTCTTCAATTTGTTCGTCATAAAATTCACACAAAACAGTTAGCAAGGCATTGTCTGGTGTTCTGGTTAAGCAGTAATATCCAGGATCGTACATAGCTTCATAGTCTTTAGACACAAGGTACAATGACCCATTTTCTTGTATATAAACTGAGTCACTTTCTTCGGCTGGTATACGGGCGTGACTTTTAGGACATAAAAAGCTTTTAATGCGAAAAAAGTCATGTTGGGAAAAATCGCGCAATTTATTTGTGTCGTCGAAAACACCACTAATGTTAATTTCGCTGTGGTTTGCTTCATTTACACAAGTTTTATTCGCGAAAACTTCGTGGACACCGCAGCACATTTGAACACAATTAACCACATTACATATACAACCCCAAATTCTATTATTGTTTTTGTAATAATTGCCAACATTGTATGTGACATTATTTTTTAATATAGAACCATTCGTGAAAACTGTACCATGTGTGATGTCTTCAGTTAAGTATTCCAGGCAAGGAAGATCTTCCTGGGAAAAAACGACGACAAACAAAAGACTTATTAAAAATAGAGCGCTGTAAACCATTTTCAAAACGATAAACATTAAAACAAACTACTTACCAATATTGTTTGAATATGAAATGGAAGCGGATTTCATTAACCGCAAGATAACAATTAGATATCACTATGCAGTATAACGGAAGAGTTTAGCAAACGTCAGCATTATGAATGTGTCATGTACAGGGTGACCCAGGACTTGACCGAAATAAATTTGGGAATGTGCAACATACATGTACAAATATCGAAATGTAAAAAGAAAATAGTATACGCATTCTGCTATTTAAAAATATTTAATTACACGCCGCTGGAATCTGGTCTACTGTAATGGAATGACAATGCAAATTGGCGATGTCACATATCACACGAAAAGTCATGTGATTAAACCGACACTGTCGTAAAAAAGATTTGCAGCCAAAGTAACTTTAAAATGAATAAAATTTTATTACACTCATTTTAAAGAAGAATTGCAGTACTTGATCAGTATTAAAAATACAAAAAGTGCTCGAAATTTTGCCCTTGCGGCTTGTTCACATATTTGAGCATGCCAATTTTGCCATACTAAAATAAATGTTACTCGTGGTTGCTGTTCTTGTAAACGTAAATTATTCGCGGCAGCTGTGATATGCTCGCGCAAATTTTCGACGGTTTTCATTTCGGTACGGTACACCTCATTTCTGAAATGGTCCCACAAAAAGTTAAGAGGGTTTAAATCAAGAGACCGCAGAGGCCATGCTACCGGTCCACCCCGTCCAATCCATCGTACTCCGTTCGCTAGATGGAGATAATCTCGATCGTATAGCTGAAAGTGAGGAGGTGCCCCATTATGTAAAAACCGCATGCATTGTCGGACAGCTAGGCGTACATTTTCAAGAATGGGGAGCAGGTCATTGCTAAAAAATTTGAGATAATGTAAACCATACCATTGGGCAATATGAACGCCCCAATTAGGCACTCGTCAACAATTCCTGCCCAAACATTAAGTGAAAAATGGTGTTGGAAGTGGTCTCGTTCAATTGCGAGCGAATTTTCGAGTTTCTAAACGTGTGTATTGTGAATATGTATTCCATTTTGAGTAAACAAAGCTTTATTTACATCAGTACAACTAGTACACCAGCAATAAATTGGAGATTTTCAGCATTTTGCACAAAATATAACTCGCAATTGATAATTCGCTGGTAACAGTGCTTGAGCACGCTGGATATGATAAGTATGGGTATAACTGAGCTTCGTGTAATAAGCGCCATATAGTTGATTGGGATACTCCAGACACCTGTGGACCACATTCAACACTTATCCTTCAGCTGCTAAAATACTGTCACGAATTTCCCAATCCGACTTTTTCTTTTACCAGAAAAACAATCCGTTAATTAATCATTTATTTAATAAACGGCCGAGTCAGTCAGTCTTGAGAGATTTGAATTGGAGTGTTTAGTTGGAAATTTCCTGGAGTTTCAAAGTGAAATAGTGTTTAGTTGAGTTGTAATTAGTATTCAGTAGTGTACAGAGTAGTTAATAAAGATAAGTGATTAATTAACGGATTGTTTCTCTGGTAAAAGAAAAAGTCGGGTTGGGAAACCCGTGACAATATGTTTTATTTTTTTCCTCAAAAACGGTGCATCCTACGAAAAAAATTGAAGAGACCAATTTCATTTAGAATTTATGGCGGATTTCTAAAAATATATCAAAATGGGAAAATGTCAGAAACGTATCATTTTTTTTATTAAAAAATATTGTGGCATATTCACACGAACGTGACTGGTGCAAGTAGAAATATACGGATCACCCTAAAAAATGGACATTTATCTCTCCAAAGCGTGTTTCAAATTTCGAGTCAATATCTTTAAAACTTTTTGAAATAATTAATAAAAATAAATAAAAATTTAAACACTCTGTATCTCTGAAACGAAGCATATTTCGACCTACATTTATATGAACTTTTTTGCACAAAATAACCCCCTAAAATATTTCGCACTTATTTACAAACACCTTGTATATGAGTATGTTGAACATATATTTAAATACTTTCATGGAAATACCAACAAATTAAAAAAAAGTACCTAATAGAAAAAATTGAAGCGAAAAAGAAAATAATTAATTTATAATTTCTAAGATACCTGCGATGTAAATTTAATTTTACAAAAGTACGAAATATCTGAATGTACTCAGAGACTCTGTTCCTTGCATGTGATCGTAGACGTAGACGAAGTAGGTTCAATAAATCTTAACACTATATACACTATCGAATACTAATTACAACTCAACTAAACACTATTTAATTAATCACTATCTAAATCGCTCTGAATTCTAATTGTTCTCTCCGAAATTTCTAACTAAACACTCAAATTGAAGACTGTAATTCAAGACAGACTAACTCGGCCGTTTATTCTTCTTTTATAGACCAAACGAATATTCCAGATATTTTCTAGCATCTCTAGATCCATGTCTCGAAGACTCTCAAACGCTTCTCGTCGATTGTCAATTTTTCCAGTGGCGCCTCGATACACGGCATTATTTGTTTGTTTACCAGAATCGCGTAGGGGCGATCGGGGCAATCGAGCGTTTCGCGATACCACAGTCGTCCAATTGGGTGCGAGCGGGGCAAATTCTGTGACAATACGTTGTGGTCGTCCGGGGTAACCATCTCGTCCACTATTACGTACTCAACGATGCACAACTAGGTACATACGATACACAACTATTAGTCAAAGTCACACTGTAAAGTACCTTCACCCAAATGTTAATAGAACGAATTGCATTTAAACATGTATACATCCTAACACGAATTGGCTACGTTGGCCTAATGAAAGCCCTAGAGGCATTAATTATGCATTAAAAATATTAATTATGGTGAACTACAAATTAGTTTTAATGAAATAAATAATGCACCACTTGGAAATTGACAAACCGATAATTATCGGTTTAATTATTATTAATTAAAAATGTTAATGTTTGTATTGTTGGCGTATAACTTCACCGGTTGTGAATGAAATACCAATCGAAACCTCACAGTCTGCGTTTACAGGGTGCTTCAGTCATAATGTCATTAATTTTAACAACGTATTCAGAAAGCCTAATAAAGACAGAAAATCGAAAAAAAATTTACTCGACCTTCCAAAAAATAAACAAACCATCTATAATAATCGTTAACACGGCACTCCTGATACGCCACACATTTTTTGATGATGCGTACGAGTATTGAAGCTAATAGCAGTCCAGCAGCGTTGGCAGAACCACATGCATTTTTAAAGTATTCATTAAGCGTTTTGTCAAGTTCTGATAATGGAAAGCATTGATGCACGTCTTTTATAAATTTTTCCACGGCCCTGTTCAATAGAAGACAATAGCGGTTTTTCACTACTTCACTTTAGCCAAGTTGAATTGCATTTTTATTTAGGCAAATAGTAAATTCTATTAATTATAAACTGCACTGGCGACACAAACACGAAATTCACCAACCTCTACCACGCGAAATAGTGAAAATGTAACTGATGTATGTGGAATGTGGAAGAAGAAGAGAGAGAAGTCTAGCCGTGTGCAGTCAACGGCGGACACGCCTGTATAGGACCCGAACGATATTCAACTTATTCCGCTGATAACGTATTAAACGGGAATTTGAACCGCCAACTTTTCAGCTGTACCAAGTGTGTTGATGATTATATCTGATTTCGGTGCTGATTACTGCGGTTTCATTTATTATAAAATTCTTATAATTTCCTATTGATTACACCGGGTGTTTATAAAAATGCAAACTTAATTATTGTTTGTTTCTGTTATTTTTTAACCGTTCTGCAACTCTGCAGCGCTTGTCATTGAGTAGACATTACAAACAAGGTTATTGACCTAAATACGGTAGGTTACGACTCGGATTGCAGGATTGTTGATCACTGAATAGGTATATCTCGGTTTTTGTTGGCAGCACAAGGTTTTTTATTACTGTCTGTATTTAAGAGGCATCTTTAGGTATCTTAAAACTAGTTTCAAAATAACTCCAGTAATAATCATACGATTTTGACGCGGCTTGCACCAATTTTCTTAGAAAAAAATCTAGTTTCTTGGATGCCCTAATTCGTATTTTTTGACACGAGTTAATTAAGGTTTAAATCGTAAAGGAAACAAAATAAATGGGCATCTTAGAAGCGGCGAATTATGATACTAATTTATACACACTTTGTTTTTGAAAATAATTAATAATAACATTGTAAATTTAGAACTAAGAAAGTGCAGTGTAAGTTAATACCTGCTAAAGGAGCCGCTTACGTTCAAATAGTATCAGGCGATGAAATGCAAGGTAGGCAAAGACAGAAGATGTAAGGGAAGTCGGATGGTTGCAATGCCCTTAGTGGAATAGTCGAGTTGACTTGCATCTTGCTTTACCCCTTAAATGCAAAAAACGTTTCAGCACCTCCTAATAATTTAACCTAGTGAGTATTGGATTATATTTCACTATTTATGAAATGAAATGTGAATGGTTTATTTTGATCCGTTGGAGTTTTGTAATTTCAATATTAAATATGTTTTATGTTAAAACTTAATGCTAATTGCATACTTTTAAAAAATAATTTATGTCATTAATTACACTAAAGGAAAATATTTAAATTTGACAAATTTAGCGATCAGTGACTGTGTGAATATTTTTTCCCGGCGTAAATATGCATTCATTTCTTTTTTAAATCGCGTATTTGTATTATACTCATTTTACCCTATCTTCTCTTAAAATTAATGACATTATGACTATATCACCCTGTACATATAGAGTTGTCTGTATATTTTTGGGTCAAGTGAGACAATTTTCCGCGTTTAAATTTTGGACGCACGAAATAAAACGAAACCTGCCGCTATGCGGTCAAGGCAGCAGCTTAATGCAAAATCCCGTGTGTCGTCCCTCGCTCTCCTTTTCTTTGCAAAATGCTGACATTAATTTTGTCCGTTCTTATACATATTTCTACACGTAAGTAGTTATTAGGATAAACTTTTATATTATAAAAAATATAATAAAAAACGTGTGAAATTGCGACGAGATGATACCACCAGGCAACAAAATAAAAAACATTATTTTCTTTTTATAAAATAATTTGCAAGTAAACTAATAAACAAATAATCATATATATGCTTGGGTTTGGGCTCCAGCCCTGCGGGGTCTGCAGAGGTGTACTGGGTCAAAGACAGACTCCCGTTTTATATTATTAAAAAAATAATTATAATATTATTCTGTGATCCGTATGATAGAAATAAAATTAAATGATTTGATTGAAACTATTTAATCGATATTATAAGTTAATTAAAAACACACTTTCTACAGATCACAATTATATTTGAAATTGTGGGTACAATTATAAGTTAATTAAAAAACACACTTTACAGATCACAATTATATTTGAAATTGTGGGTACATGTTCAGTAATGAAATACCTACGTATACAGGGTGTAAAAATAAAATCAAAAAGAGCAGTTCAAAAAGTATTAAAAAATTACTTCCGCACGGCACTGGAAACTGGTCCACTGTAAAACCTGATAAGGCGACCGAACAAAGAATTAAATGAAACTCCTAAGGGAAGAAATAAATTTTACAACACCTATTTTAATGCAGCAAATTCAACTGCTTTAGCCGCTATTATTATTAATTATTAATAGAATTAATTTGTGGTTTTAACCAGTAAAATCTCTTGACGTATCTGATGTTAAAATAACAAAATTTTGGGACCGTCTTACCCAGTTTCTGCTAACTAACACAAATGTTTCTGCTTCTTGTCCGTTTTGAATTTGTAAGTTATTAGCAGCAGCTATGATACGTTTGCGTATATCATCAATATTGTCCACTTCGGTGCAATATACTGAATTTTTTAAATGTCCTCACAAATGTCCAAATGATTTAATTTCAGGAGGTCGTGGCGGCCATGGTACCGGTCTTCCTCGTTCAATCTCCTGGCATTAATGCTGTAGATGGTACGGATATAATTGAGACTCGTCTATGATACGCCACACTACTGCAATACGCCCTGGACGCCCTGAACCTCCAACTCTTCTACGATTCAGTTGCAAATTTTCCGCGTCACGCCTGCGTCTGCAATACACTTGCACTCACTGCACACCGTTGTAGCAACATTTGGCACATGTTTACCAGGAAATCGTTCTGCTAAAGCTTTTTCACCATAAATTAAAACGATATCGTCGAGTGAGATGATACCAAACAACTGCGAGTTGCTATACGTAAGCCATGATATATGAAAAACTAAATAATGTAAATACTTGCATCACAAAAAGTTAATACGATAAGTAATCGGATATTTGAAATCGTCTAGCTAGGGACTATAGTAGCCCAGGATTGAAACCACTATAACTTCAATATTTTTTTTAGAAACTATACGGATTTTACAAACATTTTTTTTACGATAATTTTTTTTTTTCATGACGCATATATTCCCAAATTTGTTTTAATAAGTTCTGAATCACCTGTATACTCTATGAGATTTATTCGAGATTGATTCGTTAACAATCTGATATAAAAAGAGTCAGATCACATCGTTAATGTCGCAAAAATAGAATCACAAGAAATGTTATATTATCATTTAACAAACGAAAATGTATTTATTTATTTCCGTATTATAATGCAGTATTCAATTTTGCAAAATACCAACACTATTAAAAAAATGTTTTGATTTAAAAAAAAATTGAAGGAACTTATTTACAGATTAACAACTCTCTTTTTTTGGTGGAAAAAATAGAACCTTATTATTTTAAATACTATTAGCGTACTTCGCGGGTAAAATATAGAAATAGAGAAGAGGCAAAGGTGTCTTTATTTGTGACTGTTGTAGAGCATCCGTTCTTTCTCCAAAAAAAATAGACGTTTTTTTGCTTATACATATCATAAAATTTTTAATAAACGTCAATTTTATTTTTGTTTGGGTTTTATTCATTTCTTTTAAGTAATGTTGTATTTTAAAATGTTTCTGATAATAAATATTGCGAGTTTTAATGAATCTGACAGAATTTTTTTAAAATTCTAATTAGTTTTAATATTTGTCACTAAAAATATTATTACTTTAGTAAACTAAGTAAACTTCACATACTGATCTAACAGGTAAAAACGGTTGCAATTACACTATAAGCAAATTTAAAATAAAGTGGTTCCGGTTCCCGGATCTTCTATATATCTCTATAGAAATCAGAATTGGCATCGAATTTATAATTACAGACTCTTAATTTTGATCAACAAAACTCTGCAGAATAGGTTAGAAAATGTTTAAATATGTCTTAAATACTTAAATTAATGAGCATTCACATTATATTTTAGAAATTGTAATTATTTTATGTAATTGAAATTGTACAATTTTTTATTTCTGTTAATTTCAACTACGTGAATAGATTTTTCTGACCACCATGTGTTTAAATATCAAGTGATTAGTCAACCTCTTATCTTTTAAAGATGTCTTTCTTGAAATAGGACGTAAAACCTCATTATATCTAAAATTATTTGTGCGGTTTATGCTGATTTCCTCTTTGCTGGATACTTCGTCCATTGTGAAACAAATTTATATTCTTGCATCCAAAGAATCAGTCAAGGAAATGTTTCTAATTTAAATATATATTGTATGCATGTGTTTTTAAAACCGAAGCATTTTGAATTTTGAATCAATTTGAAGTTATATAGTAGCTTTTTTATTTGTCTACTTTTTTATGTATACGTGCCTTGTCGGTTGGTTGGTTTATTTTACCCTCTGGGGTCACATTCAAGGTCAAATCGAAATATAGTTATAGAAGTACACAAAATCGTCTTACATTTATCATTTTGAGTGAATATGGAGTTCATTCGACTCAATCAGGATAACTTCAAGATCATTTCAAGTTCAAATCAAGTTCAAATCAAGAGATAGATATGCAAGTTGGCAAAGCCATATTACGCTTATGTTTCTATGGTTGCTGTGCCGTCAGATGAGCTTAACTTGACAAAAACAAAACTCTATTACCCAATATATAACCTTATAACTCTCTACCCGATGCATAATAGTGCCAAAACTATATTACTTTTGAGAAAAAGAAAAAATTCTTAATATTTAGGTCTAATCCTTCGGACATTCGGACATTTTTTGGTGGTATGGGTGATCGCGAATAATGTTAAAAAAAATTGAAAGTAGATTGTACGCCGATTTTAATAGGTACCCTTCATATAAAACACTAGGACAAGGAGAGAGAGAGAGAGAGTTAAGTGGATAGTAAGTAGTGTTCCAAATGTAATACACAGAAAGTAATACTTGAAATAGTCATGGTAAGAATTCAGACGACTTACGTCATTATATTTTCATTAACATTTTTAAGAAACTGGAACTGAATATAATAAATCTATATACTACACTAAATGTTTGCATTGTACAGGGTGATTCATAACTTGAAATTTTGGATGTACATGGGAATCAATTTGAAGCTATATAGTAATTTGCTAACTATTCCTAAATTTTTTTAGAAAAGTTCTGAATCACCCTGTACAAAAATTATGTTGACGTAACATCAGCCGTGACGTAAGTCGTCTGAATTCTTACCACGACTATATCAAAAACCATGAACTGTCATCAAAGGCGAAATGATGGAAACCTACTAGATAAATAAAATATTAGAAAGGAAACCATGTGCGTGGAGGGTCACGAACTTTATTTTTTTACGCAGAAACTGTACTAAAAAGAGGGGCGGAAATTGGGGGTGAATTAAAAATTCAATATTTCTAAAATGGGATCCGTTTAATATGAGTAGGCTGAAACTCGGTAGGTAAGTATTTTATAAAATTATCAATTTTAAAACACCAGCGGCATCCACTTGCAAGCCGTCAGAGGGGCGGAAATTGGGATAAATTAAAAATTAAAAATTTCATATTTCTAAAACTGAAATCCGTTATTTTAACAGGCTGAAACTCGATGGGCAATTAGTTTATAATATTATCAATCGTTCACTCGATTAATAAAAAAATGTGTTGCAAAATTTTTAATTAAGGGTAGCCATGAACATATATCATTGGGTAACCCATTTGCGACATATTGATTTACATATGTTTGATAACAAATGGACGAATGACGACCTTAGTTCGGATATTAGTTTACAACAGTTTTGTTATCTACAAAATGTCTACAGTCACTCTAACTTGAATAAATTGGAGGAAGAAACTAAACTAAACTTATACAGGGTGTCCGGAAAGTAATGGGACCCAGCTTGAACATAGCTTCCTGTGATCAAATAGAACCGATTTCGACATTTTTAGCTTAGTCCAAAAGTGCTTCATTTAGATGTTACAGAGCTTCAAAAAAATTGTTTTCTTGTTATGGGCATAATTAAGAAACGAAGCGTCCAATCATGTTGAAATTTGGTACAGTTATGTTTTAAATAAGTACAAGCATTACTAAGGAGTCACTAGTGGTGCATAGGCGCTCTTGGTAGTTTTTTTATAACTCATTTTTATCGTATCTTTTTGTTAGTCCTATTCTGTTACGCTTGACATAGAATGATGAAGAAATTAATTTTGCGTAGAAAAGCTACCCATGTAACCTTCTTTCTGCAGCTCCTCCATTAAATTGATTTTGACAGTAAACAGTAATCATCTGTTGTTCTGTTGGAAAACTTTTTATGTCGAGGTATGTTTTAAAAATTTGACAAAATAATACTAATAATTTGAAATTATTTACACATTACATTTACACTTAACACAACTACACAACGATAATTACTAACTCAGTACAATAATTAATATTAATCTGACAGGCTTTTGATCAAATTTTATCTAATTTTATCAACATGGAACAAGTGTAGATTTTCTACGCAAAATTAATTTCTCCATCATAATTTTCAGTCAAGTGTATCAGATTAGGACCAACAAAAAATATGAGACAAACATTAGTTGCCAAAAAACTGCGAAGAGCGCTCTCTACGATATGTGGCACTACGTACTACTTCACAATGCTTGTATTTATCTAATTTGAACATGATTGGCCGTTTCGTTTATAAATTACGCCCATAACAAGAAAACATTTTTTTTCCTTGAAGCCCTGTAACTTCTAAACGAGACACTTTTGAGCTAAGCTAGGTTTGTCTAAATCAGTTCTATTTGATCACAGGAAGCTGGGTCCCATTACTTTCCGGACACCCTGTATATGGTTGTTTTTTAAGTTTTACCACAAAATTTAAATATGTTATTTTCGCAAAATAAATCTGAACCAGTGGCAGCTCGTGAACTGAATAACAGGTGAAGTTGAAGCATAAATAATAAACAAGACAAGCTTATAATTGTATACTAAACAAAGTAATTCACTCACCTTCCTTTTAAATATAATATCTATTCCAAGATTTCTTAAAGCTGCAAACTTAATAAAAAAACCATTTAACTGAATTTCTATCAAATTTGTAAGTCTCGTTTCCGTTATTAAGTACGCAAATAAGTTTTAACTCTTTTCAAGCGAGAAAAACTTTTTTCAATAGAGTATTTTTTTATGTTTCCTCTGTACAAATTTGATTGAATTTGTTCCAACATTTACGTCCTCATTGTTTGTCAGAATTTGCTAGTTTAAAAATTAAGGTTGAGTCTAAGAAATTTTTGTTCACTCAGTACAAACTTTGTTGAATTTACGTCCACATTGTATGAGGAAGTCTCATGCTTACGATAACCCCGCTTAACATTTGTTAAATCCATCCTTATATTAACACACCAGATTTTAAAAATGCAATTAAATAGATTAAAAAAATAAGTAAATTGACCAAACGAGACCATAAACTGGAAAAATTTCGTCAAACTTCAATATTTATAAGCGAACACATACATAGAAGTAACACTACTGACATAAGTTTTACTTCAATTATTGTATAACCAGGCGAAGCAGCTCTCGACCTCCGCGGCACCCGCGAGTCCTGGTCAGCTATGCACTTCGCCGTTGTCATGACAACCGCCGTAAATAAGGTTGATGATTTAGACCCCTTTTATGCACGCGTTTTTCTTCTCTCAACGCAGAGTTGACAAAAACGCCGCGTTTCAAAATACCCTAAACAGAGTTACTCCGGTTACTCCGTGCATTTTACACTTGTTTATTTGCTCTTGCGTTTTCAATTCAGAACGCTTGGCGACACGCGTTCCGAAAAAACACGAAAGTATATCGGCGTTTTTATGTAATGCGCTCTTCGTCGCCAGTGGCTCTGTCTGTCAAGAATAGTTTTAGCACAGCTTGTTTTAGTTGTAGTTTAGCTGTTGATCAAGCGGGACATGGATGCAATGGACGCAATTGATATTGAAATATTTATTGATACTAAACCCTGTGAAAGTTCCACATTTTTCAATAAAGTATCTTTTAATTTGATACTTAACTCATCAAAAGAAGATTGTGACATACGAAAATCACCATATAAAATATAAAATGCATTTTGTTGAATTCTATTTCTATTAATTGGATGTACTGCCCAACGCCTCTTGCATCTTCTATTACATATTTGTTTATAGCACAAATACAATATACACGGATCCATTTGCATGTACTTCACTGTCTACTGGGCATGAAACTGTCGACAACTGATAGAATATGCGTGCATAAAATGGAGCAGAAATATGCCGCGTTTTTTTCAATTTCGCGTTGAGTGAAGAAAAACCTGTACATAAAAGGGGTCAGAGGATTTACATGGGTGTCGCACTCAGCAAAAGCGCTATTTCTGTGAGAAGGCGTTCAGCGCCCTACGTTTTAAAATTATTATCACTGATTTTGATAAAATATGCAATAAATATAAACCACGTATTTTAAATTAAATACACAAATTACAAAATTTATATTAGATGAAAAATAATTTTAAGTGACTTGCGTCACGAAGAATTTTAACTGCCTTCGTGAATTCATAAAGTAAAGAAGCAAAACCTAAAATTTTTATATAGTTTGTTTAGAAATGAAAGAGAGTAATAAAAGCTTATTATGTATGCAAATCGTAAATAAATGTAGTACTGGTGCTTATACTCAATATTTTTATATTATGCATTACCGGTATAGATGAGGTGTACTTTTAAAAAAACTTTGTGTGATCGAACCGTACTAAATTGTAGCAGGTAGCTAAAATTTAATCCCCCAACAATCCGTCTTTGTCTATGCCGCTTCAATTTCTCGGTCCATTTCTCTTATAAGTAAACAATATAAAAACAGCATTTCAAAACTAGAGGCTACTTTAAGCATCATAACCGGGTTAAGAGGGTTTTTAGTAATTCAAATAAAATTATTCAATATTATTATCAAAATATTTATTTAAATTTAATGAATAGACTTTTATTCCACACAAAAATATTTGTGTGGAATATGTATTTTGAAAATTCAAATTATGGTGAGTAAATGCAGTGTTGTATAAATGTACAATAAAGAAAATAAAAAAGTAGGTATATTAAAATTTATCTTCTGAATATTCTGATGAATTATCTTCGTCTCCTAGATTAATAACGATAGGTTCCGCAGTAACGTCAATTAAATTATCGAGTTCTCACATTTTCTCCTCTTCTTTTTGTACATGATGTATACATCTA
Organism: Monochamus alternatus; assembly: GCA_037114965.1. Classification (NCBI taxonomy): domain Eukaryota; kingdom Metazoa; phylum Arthropoda; class Insecta; order Coleoptera; family Cerambycidae; genus Monochamus; species Monochamus alternatus. The sequence continues at coordinate 111,852,591 of CM073426.1, read as the reverse complement.
TGCCAGTTATCTGCAGTTACTCGTTCCAAGGAATTTTTTAACAAAATTTTCGCATCACTTAATTAAACGTCGTATTATTTCGCGCTACATCTCCTTTTACCTGCGCCCAGACTAATTCGATTGGTTTAAGTTCACAGTGATAAGGTGGTAAACGTGGAACCGTTATTTGGCGATTTGTTGCCATTTCATCGATAAAATTGTTTTTTCTGATCTTTATTAACATTGACAAGTGTCAAAAGTTCCTTTTTCACCATATTTGTTTCAAAAGAAATGTTTTTTCCGGATAACCATTGAATTAAATCGGCTTTCCTCCAAGCAGTCTTAGGCGTCCGCTCGGTCTGCTGTGAATAGTAACTGGCATTATCCATGACAATTACAGACCCCGGAGGAATAAAATCCAACATCGGTGTAAAATACTCTTCGAAAACACCTGCGTTCATGTCTTCGTGATAGTCACCTGTATTTTTAGATTCAAATAAAAGTAAACCGCCATCTACAAAACTACTGACACTACCTATATGTGTCACTATTAATATTCCTCCCTTCGTCACGGAATTTTCTAATTGATCTTAAGTAGGATCTTCGCCAATAAAAATTTTTGATCTCCCTGTAGATGATTTTGGGGGATTTACAGTATCTTGTTCATTTTTTGTTTCCTTTAAAAGTCTGTAGATAGTAGATTTTCCAATCCCTGTCATTTTGGAACACTTTTCCACAATGTCGTGAACACTGTTGGTAGGATTTTGGTGTTTCAATGCATTAAATACATTTAATATAATAATTTTCTCATTCTGAAACAGCACACATCTTTTCACGCGTTTTACAGATACGTAATCTGATAAGCTCGACATTTTGCTCAAACAATATTATATCCACTGGCACAATAGTCACTAAACACAAGTCGAATTTTACTCTACTGCACTAGCACGTCTTCGTATATTCAGCTCTAAGACTGGATTGATCTGTCACAATACACTGGCTCCTGCCCTATGATGTGTCCAGTAAAATATACTAATGTACACCCATTACCTGTTAGCATTAGTGTTACCCGATAATTACCCGAAACGAAATATTGCCATGCTCATGGCCGGTTCTTATCTCGGGGTTTTATTGCTCTCTTTCATTTCCAAACAAACTATAGCAAAATTTTGCACATCAGAAATCGAATCTTGATTTTGTGAATGCATCAATGCGACATTTTTCTATCTGTTTTGTTTCAGTTATCTAAAAGAATGTAGAGAAGGTGGAAAGCATATAAAAATTACTAAATTAATACATTTTACAAATTGTTAGTTACTTAAAAAAATCAATGATGGTCCATATTTATTTTTTTTTTGTATATCATTCAGCATTGATATATATATATATATATACAAATAAGGTATTGAGGTATTTTAATAATCTGTGACAACTTACAATATGCATATATTTTCCTTTTTTCATCTTTCTCATCAGTCTCTTGACGAACACATATAAAAGTTTCGTTATTAGCTATGCAATAATATCCAGGATCATACATATCTTGGTATTCTCCAGAAATATGTAACAGTGAACCATTCTTCTGCATATAAACAAATTCAGTTTTTTCATCAACCGTAAACTTGTTATAAGGTTCAGGGCACGAATTATTGATAATAAGGGAGAAATTGAGGAGAGATATATCATGTAATCGTTTTTTTCCTTCATAAATAGCAATGTCCTGTTCGATGTGAGTTGTTTCCTTTTCACACTTCTTGTGATTAACTAAAACTTCATTTTCATTGTAGCACATTTGCATACAGTTTTTTATGTTGCATGTACAACCCCATACCGTACCGTTTTCCATGTAATAATTTTTACTAGCATACGTGATATTATTTTTTAATATAGCACCATCAGATATACGTTTTCCATCTGTTATGTCTTCACTTAACTCTTTCAAACAAGGACGATCTTGTTTTGAAAATACTGAGACACACAGCAGACATATTAAGTAAGCAGCACAATAAACCATTTTTTATGGTGACACAATTGATACTGGTTTTAGTGGCTTTTTCAGACATTTATGAAATTTTATGCAAATCTACGTTATCTACTTTTGACCACAGTGATTAGATAGATTAATTAATCGTAAAGGGATTGAAGCCATAACCATAAAGCACCATACGGGAATTTTATATTATAGTTAATAATTATAATATCGTTAGTTTATAGTAATATCATGCATACTTAAATCATGAGTAAATACCTATGTATGTGGGTTATTCACATAAACATCTACAAATTACGTATATAAAGCATAACCACTTTTAACAGGCTGCAAAAAAAACTACATGAGACTTTGTTACTTTTTTGTTGCTAATTTGTTAAGGCAAAATTGATTTTGTACCTTCAGCCGTTTTCGATAAACTGCTGACTTAAATCCTAAGCTAACAGTCCAGGCATTTTGTCGGCACCCAAATAACGTACGTCAATGATTGTGCCACTAGAATTTGTTACTTTAAGGGTACTTTCAAAAACCAATGTTATATTTTCAATTTGGATAATTTCTAAAGTCAAATTGAACAAAGCTATACAAAATGTCAAAGATTTAATCAACTCTTGGCAGACTGACTATTTAGTTACGCTGAAATTAATTTTGTATCTTAAGCCGTTATCGGATCCTAAATGATGTTCAGAAATTGAAGAATTTTCAAATATTGTTTATTTTTGTATTTCAATTGTTTTATAGTAAAGGTTTTTACACGACACTAAAGGATTAATTATTTTTGATCTGTACTCATAAAAATAAGTTGAATGTCGCTCAATTGACTAAATTAAATAAATATTGTTTTTTGATTATCACCCTGTAGAGAATTTTCTTTCATTTAAAAATATATAGGACTGTTTATTGTTAACTTCAAAAATAACCAAGATATTCGCTTGTATAATTTTTATCTATTTTATAAGGAGAACAGAGTAAACAAATAAAAAATTTTAGAAGACAATAAATAGTTATTTATGAAACAAGTACAAAAAGTAAATATTTATTGCATACGACGTCGAGTGCAATAAACACTTTTTGTATGAGTTGCATAAAATATTTTTTCTACGTTCATGCAAAAACCAAAAAATGTTTTATTTAGATGACACTAAGTGTAGGAAAATATGTCGCCGATTTGAACGTGTATGTTTGTCATGATGACAAAACGCTGTAGTAGAATGACAGATGAATATAATTAACAGTTTATTGCACTAGTGCAATAAAGAACCACTTTTCCCACTAAATATAGTTCAATAAAGTTTTGTTGTTTGCATGAACGTAGAAAAAAATTATTAACCCATTAGTGTCTCGTACAAAAACAGTTGATATGCAAAAAAAATATATTTAAACATTTTTCGGTTACTTAATTCATGATCCGATTCATCAGAAGTTGGATGATTATCCTCAAATTCTGAAGAGTAGTAGATACGCGCAATGCTTCTCTGTCGCCATGATTCGTGAACAATTTTTTGCAAGCAGCCTTATACCATCGTGTTCGCAATAAAATTATCTCTTTGCACGAACAAGCTTTTTTAGTTCACTTACCATGAAGTTACCATAGTTCATTTCTACTACAGTAGAATGCGCTTACTGGTCGCAAAGGCTAGCAAAGTAATTCCCTTACTGTTCTGGAACGCGTAAGTACATAACTGTTAAAATAGACATTTTTAACATGGCATTGATTTGGAATGGGTTTTCCAGAATTCAGTTTAAAATTTAATTTATTTAAAAGAAAGATGTATTTTATTTTAAATTAAATGTGCAGGTTGTCCAATTACTTACAGAAATTGAAGCAGTACATGTTTTTTCGATTTCGGTTTAAGTTACATTTCTATTTAAAGTAAAATTAGCTATCGAGGCCGGTGAAGTGGAAGCTATAAGTAGTAGCATTATTATATCTATATACTGCAGTTTATTTTGGAGGGAATCCTCGCCGCAACTTTTGGCAATGGTCGAGGATTTCCATCTCCAATATCTGTTTAACCTGAGCACGGTCACATTAGCAATTAGCTAAAAGGGTGGTTGAAGTGCGGCGAAACAAATGACCTGTATAATTTGTACAATTTTGTAGTTTTAAATCTTCAACGGCCACTGTCTAATTTTTCCTTTTCCTACTACCTGATTGTAGCATCTTCCATGGCGATAATTCAAAAATACATGCGAAAATTTCGTATTTGTTGGCCGCAAATTGATGTAGGTATTTGCGGTAAATTTCTAATTAATGGATATTTTCATCCTGTCTGTTTGTAACAGTAAATATTCGCTGAATGTTTGTCTTTGTTGTTTCACCTATACAGGGTGTCCGGAAATAATGAGCAAAAAATTCAGGGGATAATTCTAGATCGAAAATAAATGCTACCTCTTTCTATAACATTTTTTCCAAAACTGATTATTAACTGAGTTACAGGGTGTTAAAGTTAAATTATATTTGCAGTTTTTTTTTGCAATACCTTTTGCCACACTCACAATATTTTGACGAAATTTCATATATGGGGGTTTTTCGGGATGAGGATTATAAATTTGTCCACCGTATTTTCGCATTTTGTAGACGGCGCCACATACGAGCCTTTACTTTGATTTGAATGGTCCCAACTTTTTTGTGCTACACTTTATGTGAAATTTAACTGAATATTTTTGTTCTCCTAACCTTTTGACATAAAAAGGTATACTTTATTTGTTTCGATAAATCTAACCGTTTTCGAGAAAAACGCTAAAATAACAATGCTTGCATGTGATGAATACGAAATCATTTTAATTTATATTCTACATTAAACATAGCATGCTTTGGAAACAAGCGCTTAGTTGCCTTGGAAACGAGTTTGTGGAGAATTAGTTTTGACAGATAGTAATTTTGTACAAGTTCTTTTGTAGTAATTGTTATCATAAAAATAATAATAAAAATGAACAACAATTACTCAAACGTGGAGTTGCGGGACATGCGTTATTATTACGGTTTAGCTGCTAGCAATGCTCTTGCAGCACGACGTATCGCGAAGCATTTCGAAATAGAAACCTACCCCAATCGCGAATGTTCAGTACTATTCATCGAAGACTGGGAGAATTTGGATCGTTCAAAACTAGAATTATTGATGTAGGTCGAAAACGAAATACTAGAACAGCAGAAGCTCGTATTTTGAATTCGATAGAGAATAATCCCAATATAAGTATAAGAAAAATTCCTATTCAGGAGGGTATTCCAAAGAGCTCCGTACATGAAACAATACGCGAACAAAACATACATCCGTACCACTACCAAAAGTTGGAAGCCTTATCTGCCGTAGATCCTGCTGCTCGTGTGAATTTCTGCAATACCATTAGAATACTTCGTAATGGTGACCAACATTTTGTTCGTAATATCTTTTTCACGGGCGAAGCTGGATTTGGCCATAATAAACCTCCACAATGAGAATTTTTAATCTGATTTCTAATTTATCAATAGAGCGTAGTTATCAAAATAAGATTTCCGTCAACGTGTGGACCGGTATTGTAGGGGACTACTTACATGGGCCACATTTCTTTCCACAAAGACTCAATGGTGAAGTTTATTTGGATTTTTTAAGAAACCACTAATCTATTTTATTGGAAGATGTACCACTCGGATTAAGAAATGCAATGTGACTGCTTCAGGATTGAGCGCCACCGCATTTTAGTTTAGCAGCCAGACAATTCTTAAATTAACTTTTCCTAAAAGGTGGATAGGACGCGGTGGTTTTGTATAGTGGGCCCCTAGATCCCCTGACTTAAACCCAATCGATTTCTTTTTTTGGGGCTATCTGAATATATACAGGACACCTGTGAATGTTGTCGATGAACTGAGAGAAAGAATTGTAACTAATTGTGAGGTAATTAAGCAAAAGGAAGAAATATTCCATAGAGTTCGTCGAAATTTTTTAAGAAAAATTAATTTATGCATTGAAGAGAAAGGACGTCACTTTGAACCTTTGATTTAAATGCTTAATTTGTATTTGCATTCTTTTAGCAAGTTATGTATTTTAACCTTATGATTTTGTTAGTAAACCATTCTTTATTTGTTGAGGACGTTATTTTTTTATTATTTATCATTAACCACCATCACCGTAACAAAAATGTTATAGAATGATTATTTTCGGTCTAGAATTATCCCTTGAATTTTTTGCTCATCATTTCCAGTTGGTCATATTGTATAACTCTTCCTTTCTACATGCTCCCGATATTTTTAATATCAATACTATCTAAAATGCAAAACAATATTTAGCACATATACATGTAAAATCATCAAAATTTACCTTATGAATTATCTGTCACCTAGTGCCTCAATTAGGAATTGAGACATGCCTTTCTTAGTAAACACACTAGCTTTTTTTAGTCTGTAACCAACATTTTTCCGTTTGAGGTACTCAATTAATGTCGAAAATTTGGAAATGTCAAGCGAGTTATGAACTAAAATTGTACTTTTTAACTTTTGCTTTACTTTTAACTGAAGCTTTTAATTTTTCGTTCCTTTGTACATAGTGCGCCACCATAATTTTATGGGTATTATGTTGGTTTTTATCTCACAACATTTCTTGAAAATCTTGTATGTATTTTCATATCGCCCTCTTGATTTCTCAGGAATTAATGTGGAACACACTGTACGCTTCTTTTAACTCTGCATCTGAAGACGAGTCACGATTTTACAACACTAGAGAACTACCAAATATTTATTGATAAATAGCACCATAGCTACCAGCTCCGGAATTGTTAATTTCGTCAATTAAGAAAGCCAACAATACCGGTGTGAAGAGAGCACCCAACCATAGCAGCCAGGCGTTACGGAATGTTCATAGACGTTCGTCGAGATAGAACACGATTAACATATATTTAAAATATCCTAAATGAAACAGTTCTTTTTGTAATTTTCTCAACACGTAATATGATAACGAATATTAATTGTGAAGAAAACGAAATGAGAAAAAATTAAGGCTTAAGAAATTTGTGTGTTAAATTTGGTTACAGCTGGAACTCAAACAATACATAACAGATACACTTGTAGTTCATGCAGCATGAGGATTTGACAAGAAATACTTTTACAAAAATCTTTGAACCCAGTGACATCCACTTGCAAGCCCTCAGTGGGGCGGAAATTGGGGTAAATTAAAAATTCGATATTTCTAAAATTGAAATCCGTCATTTTAACAGGCCGAAACTCGGTGGGCAATTACTTTATAAAATTATTACAATATTTTTAATTAAGGTATGAACATGTTTCATTAAGTAACCCATTTGCGACATATTTATTTACATATTATGTTTGATAACAAGTGGGCGAAGGATGACCTTAGTTAGGATATTAAATCTATACAACAGTATTATCTACAAAATGGCTACAGTCACTCTAACTTGAAGAAATTGGCATAAGAAACTAAACTAAACTTATTTATGGTTGTTTTTCAAGTTTTACCACAAAATTGAAATGTTATGTTATTTTTTCAAAATAAATCTAAACCAGTGGCAGTTCGTGAACTGAATAATAGGTGAAGCGGAAGGATAAATAATAAACAAGACGAACTTATCATTTTATACTAAAAAAATACCTAGCTAATTCACTCATCTTCTTTTTAAATATAATATCTATTCTAAGATTTTTTAAAGCTGCAATCTTATCGATGATGTGGTTAAATTCAGTTAAGTGGTTAATAAAAAACCATTTAACCGAATTTTTATCAAATTTGTAAGTCTCGTATCAGTTATTAAGTACGCAAATAAGTTTTAACTCTTTTTAAGCGAGAACAAATGTTTTCAGTAGAGCGATTATTTCTGTTTTCTCTGTACAAATTTGATTGAATTTATTCCAGCATTTACGTCCTCATTTTTTGTCAGAATTTGCTATTTTAAAAATTAAAGTTGAGTCCAAGCAATTTTTCTTCGCTAAGTATAAACTTTGTTCAATTTACGTCCATATTGTATCAGGAAGCCTCATGCTTACGAGAACCCCGCTTAACATTTGTTAAATCCGTCCTTATATTAACACACCAGATTTTAAACCTGCAATTAACTAGGTTTAAAAAAGTTTTTCTTTAAATAGATGCTTCCACATAGCCAGTTATATTGACCAAACGAGACCATCAATTGGAAATATTTCGACAAACTTCAAAATTTATAAGCAAACACATACATAGAATTTAAAACAACTAGAAATCAATAACTATTTCTCTATTGATTATAAGTGCGCTTGTTTTTCAGTGGGCAATCATGATAGGACGATATCGTAGAAAAACGGCAAGGCAATCATGGAGTGAAGAAAATATGAAAGAAGCTATTAAGGCAGTGAATGAAAAGAAGATGAGCTGGCTTAAAGCCGCAAAAACCTATGACGTTCCACAGGCAACTTTGCGAAGAAGGGCTACAAATAAAAATAAAAGGGCTACTGGCACAAAAATAACTTAGGGGCGTTTTTAATCCACATTTGATGAAACCAGAAAGAGACTTGGTTAGTCACATTAAATTATTGGAGTCCAGATTATTTAACTTAACAACAAAAAAAGTCCGATAACTTGCTTTTCAGTTTGCGGAAAAAATAACGTTTTGCATAGATTTAACAAAGACAGTAAAATCGCTGGAAATGAATGGCTTAGAGGTTTTCTTTAAAAAAAACCGCAACATTTCATTAAGGCAGCCAGAGGCGACTTCACCAACGAGAGAAACGGCATTTAATAAGCCAAATGTGGCAGGTTTTTATAAAATGTTAAGTGCTATAATCGAATCTGAAGCAATCGTTTGGGACCGAATATACAGCATGGATGAAAGCGGACTGTACGATTCAAAAGCCACCCAAAGTTCTAGCAGCTGCCGACAAGACGCAAGTTGGAGCACAGAGTGCTGAAAGAGGGCAATATGTAACGTGCGTATGTTCTATGAATGCAGTAAGAAATTTCATACCTCCAGCTCTTATATTCCGAAGAAAAAATAAAAAGGATGAATTGATGGATAAAGCGCCACCAGGGAGTTTGGGACTTTACAAAAAATCTGGCTGGATGACGACTGAGTTGTTTGTTAAGTGGTTGGAACATTTTTGTCATTATGCTAAACCGTCACCAGATAAAAAAATATTTTGCTTCTTGATGGACACGCTACACATAAGTGTTTGGAAGCTGTCAGATTTGCAAGAAAAGTAGATATATTATTGCTCTGTTTTCCTGCGCATTATACTCATCGCATGCAGCCCTCGACGTCACATTTTTTGGCCTTTTAAAGGTTTTATATAACCAAGAGTACACTACTTGGTTAAAATATCACCTAGGGAGAACCATTACAGCGTACCAAATAAGTGAATTTTTTGCTGCTGCATATGGTAAATCTGCTACAGTTCAAAATGCGACTAGTGGTTTTGCTACAACAGGAATATGTTCATTTAACCCCAACACAAAAACACAAAAATTAGTCATCTTTTAAAATCTTTCGCCATTTCCAAAAGCGACGTCCCATTCAATCAAAAAACATTCTTTGCTAACTTCTTCCCCTAATCTCATTCTACTAAAAGAAGAAGCAGAGCAAAAAAGGAACAAAACAGAAAACACGAAAAAAAAAAATAAAAAAGTTTATTCAGTGAAGCTTCTACTGCTGGCATCAATAGGCAGACCTCGAGGCAGGCACAGAATTCTATAAACTATTGTGAAAGCGAAGATCAGGAGGAACCAGATCCCTTTAGAGAAGAGAGCGATGAACACGACGTTGCATGCTTATATTGTAATGATTTGTACACGAACTCTAGATCTAAAGAAACATGGATGAAATGCATGAGCTGTTCAAAATGGGATCATGCTTTATGCGCTAGTTTATCACCAAGGGATAAATTCTATTTTTGCGAATTATGTTCGTAACTGTTTTATTTATTTTGAATAATATTTATTTATTTTTTTAGTTTTGTAAAATGACATACTCTATGTCATTTTAGCCAACCCCGGCTGATAAAATGACATAGTAAGCAAATTTTTTAAGGATATGTTTTTCTATAAATAATGTATATTTGTAAAAGATTAATTATTTTTTTTATTACCCTAGTATATGTATATATTGTGTTGGCATATAAAGATAAGTTTCAAAAAACCTTTAATAAAGAAAATATAATTTTAAAAAAAGTAATGTTATTTTAACCTCTTTCCTCTATAGGTGCAGCGGCGTCACCTGACGAGCCGCCATTGAGTTGAACGTAAAATACGAGCAGTTAGTAATTAATAAATACATATTATTTCACATGTGGATACATCATAACCCTCGTTAATTTCTAAAGAGACAAAACATAAAATTTTTAAAGGTAAATTTTGCAAATCAGAAATCGAATCTTGACTATGTGGTTGCATCGATGCGACATTTTGCTGTGTTTCAATTATCTATCCAAAAGAATATAGAAAAAGTGGAAAGTACCCATATAAAATTACTATATCAATAAATTTTACAAATTGTTAGTTACTTAAAAAAACCATGATAGTCCATATTTATTTTTTTTTGTGTATCATTCAGCATCAATAAAAGATGTTTTCTAAAAATAAGCGTAATTTGACAGCATTCCGAGATATTCCAATTTGCTTACAGACATATGTACAAATAAGGTATTTTAAAATTCTGTGACAACTTACAATATGCATATGGTTTTCTTTTTTCCTTATTCACATCAGTCGTTTCACGATCACACATAAAGGTTTCGTTATTAGCTATGCAATAATATCCAGGATCGTACATAACTTGATATTCTCCAGAAATATATAACAGTGATCCATTTTTCTGCATATAAACAAATTCAGTTTTTTCATCATCAATCGTGATCTTGACATAAGGTTCAGGGCATGGATTATTGATAATAAGGGAGAAATTGAGGAAAGATATATCATGTAATCGGTTTTTTCCTTCATAAATAGCAATGTCTTGTTCGATGTGAGTTGTTTCCTTTTCACACTTCATCTGATTAACTAAAACTTCATTTTCACTGCAGCACATTTGCATACAATTTTTTATGTTGCATGTACAACCCCATACCGTACCGTTTTCCATGTAATAATTTTTACTAGCATACGTGATATTATTTTTTAATATAGCACCATCAGATAGACGTTTTCCATCTGTTATATCCTCACTTAACTCTTTCAAACAAGGACGATCTTGTTTTGAAAATACTGAGACACACAGAAGACATATTAAGTAAGCAACACAATAAACCATTTTTTAAGGTCGCACAATTGATACTGGTTTTGGTGGCTTTTTCAGACATTTATGAAATTTTACGCAAATCTATTTTACTGCTGACCACAATGATTAGATAGATTAGTTTATCGTAATGGGATAGAAGCCATAACCATAAAGCGTGATACGGGAATATTACACTTTAATTAATACATATTAAATAATAATTCTTTTTCGAAGAAAAGTGTATGTTGCACATGTCTGTTATCGCTATAACATCCAATCTTTGAAGGAATTATAATATCGTTAATTTATGGTAATATCATACATACTTTAATCATCAGTAAATACAGGGTTAACTATGACTTAGTACAAATATTTTAAGAGGGGATAGGGAAAATTCAGAATTAACGGAATCACCCTTCAAAAAAATTCCAAACTTATTCATAAAGCGAAAAAAAATTTTTTTCAAAACCTTATTAACCCCTAATTTCTCGGCGACTATGCCGCCTGTCAGCTGTGAGGTTAGGTATATTCTGTCAAAGTTGTCAATGGTAGTGACAGAGCACCGCGTTGCCACGTGTAACGATTTACGGCGCTTTTAAAGAAAAATTTTTGTTTACAAAATATTAGATTATGTAATGAGAAACACGATATGGTAGCACTGAGAGTAAAACCTACCTTACTGATACTTCCAGAACTGATATTTGGAGATTTCAAGAAAGTTAAATTATTTTCTGTTTTCTAACTTGTTTACATTATAACTTGTCGTTGTAAAAATTGTTGTACTTGCTGGGGATCTCTTGGTTTCCCTCGACCATTTCATAAATAAAAAAATACTTTTTTTCTGTAGGTATATCTATTATTGTAGTTAAAAATGCTTTATTTTTATGTCACGAAGTAAAAAAGAAGTTACAAGGAATTTTAAAAAGTATGAAATTGGTTCTTTTTTATTTCCAAGTTAGGTACATACGTATTTAAAACTCCAGCACGTGTAAAACAACATTCGTGTACGTTGTACAATTCGTACAAATGTACGAGGATTTGACATATTCTGTCTATTTCCCATAAATTAGTACCATATCCGTAATTTCCGCGATTACACGAATTTGAATGTGCGAAAAGCAAATACTGAAAACTAATAATAGTAACGATATTAACAATTGTTAGGGTAATATTTTCTTTGTTAATTAAATAAATACCCAATAACGTTTTACTACTTTCTTTATTTCGCACTTTCTATCTTTACAACAACTCAACTCTGACACACATCTTCTTCTTCTTCTTACATTCTTTCTGATCTACATTTTACAAAACATATATTTATGCCTACTTTACTACAGTTTAAACTAAGATATTTTTATTAACAAAATAATTGTCCACACAATAATCGACCATGTTTGCATATAATAATATTGTAGTATTATTATTTTAAATTTCCCGAGGCGTTTACAGTGCTCTGTAATATTACTTTTCTGACCACTGCTGCTGTTTGACATTTGTAGAATATTAGAAACAATGCAACCAACAAGACAGTATAGGTTTATATCGACTGACAAGTGCTATGTGCGTGTAACCCCATGTCACGGAGGAAGTGTCAAAACAATACTAGAATGAAGAAACCCACGATCGTACATAAAAAAAGATAATATTGATTATATTGATTGCCATAAGAATATTTATCTGAAGAATATTAAGTTCTCAGTGTAGGCGGACCGAAGACTGAACGGTGGCGTTGACATTGTAATTTTAGTTTCCCGTTTTTAGTGACAGTTTCAGTTTTAAACGTTTTATTCATTAAATAATGGATGGTTGCGATATATTGGGATATGTGTAGTTTTCCACAACTTTCTTTAAACGTACGTGAAGATATTTCCTATAGTTGAGTGCAATGCAGTGGAGTGACCGTTATCGGACAAAATTTAATAAATTAAAAACTGCCACGGGTGTATTCGAAGTTTTCTGTTAGTATTTCTTTCAATCAATTTTCTTAAAATAAATGGGCAATTTTATTAACTGCATCTACGCGAAGTGTGTATTTTGTGGCGAGTAATTCTGACGGACCTGTAATGAGTGAAAATGAAGTTTTGGCAGTTTGGAACGAAGGAACGAAAAACGAATGCAAAATACTGTAGCTAACCGGATTAACTGTTATCTATCAGGTACTTAGGTATTATTATTAATAAAAATGTTTACTTTCGTTGTTTCTACATTCGGCAACGTTGGAACGTTGTGAGAAACGACCGCATGGTACCTAGTTGCACAGAACATATGCCTAGTTGACATATGTAGCCATCTTGGACGATGACTGATGACATAGGCGCCGACTTTCCGTAGGAAAAGAGGGTTTTGCCCCATTTTTTAACATCGAGCTAGAATTCCAAAATAATTTTTTTATTGTCTTTTAGGCTTCCCTGAGCACGTGGTTAAAATTTTTGTACTTAGTCATAGTTAACCCTGTATGTATGTGGGCTATTCACATAAACACCTACAAATTACCTATATAAAGATAGCACACCACTTTTAGCAGGCTGCAAAAATAATTACATGAGATTTTGATACGGTAAAATTAATTTTGTGCCTTAAGCCGTTTTCAAGAAAACGGCAAACTGCAATCTAGGCAATTTGTTGGCACCCAAATAACGTACGTCAATGATTGTGGAAGCTTGTGTGGAAGAATAAAAGGACCTACTGTAGAGTATTTCCGACAATTCCCATCCAAACGTATTGAAATTATGTTGACATCTTGAAACATTTCATGAGAATTTTCTTCCGATCATGAAGATTTACTGCACGTACTCTCGGAAATTTGCTTTATCAGTGAAAAGTATAGGTCATTAGGATCGTGTCTATCGTGTCTGGAAATATTAATGTGCCATAGACAAAAATCCACGAGATTAAGTAAATCAGGGTCATTCAATTCTTGCACGGGTTGATGGTGAAAAGAGATTTTCATAAGATACATTCCACACAAGACTGTGAGAAACTTGCAGTTGCCTGGATACCTGTCTTGTGCTTGTACCACAGTCTTGTTCTAGGTGCTCCAGTATCGCTCCCTCAGTCTCAACAGTTCGGACATTACGCCTTCTTCCAGCACCCTCACGATTGGGCTGTATTTTACTAGTTTCGCGAAGCCTTCTTTCCACCGAGGTCAATGATCGTCTATGAGGAATCGGTCGGTTTGGATATCTTTGGTGGTATACCTAATCTTACTGCACCGCTACTAGTTTTTCTGGATTCGAAAAACAAACGTTGACATATTCGTCATTTAATAATCTGTTAATATTTTATAGTTGTATCTAGAATACTAAATTGTTGCATTATTGTGGCACATGAGACTATTTTGCCTTCAGAAACTAAATTGTTTTTTAAATTTGTTGCAAATACGTTCTAAGAGCATAATTTATAGAACATTTATAAGATAACTGCTAATGTAGTCCTATAAGTGTGTACAATAACACAATTTTACAGCAACGGTGCTTATCGAATCAAATTGCTGTAAAACCGATGCAAAATAGTGCTTTATAGAATTATATCTCCTGTGACACTCTTATAAAATTATTCTGTAATGTCGCTTATAGTTTAATTATAGAACTATTGTGTAAGGCGTTGTTAAGTTACAATTCTGCTGCGGAAAACAAATTACAAATATGGATGCTGCTATCGAACTTAAGAAAAAAAGCTCTTTAAAGCAGTTATAGAGAATAATAATACAGTTCCCAACTAACATTTAAGCCTAATATACTACTACAGAAGAAAAATAATTCTAAATTGATCAAGATTTACTACTTTCCTCCATAAAAATAGTCTTCAATGTTACAAAATCTTATAATACCAAAATTTTAGTCAAAAATTTGTTAATTAAGAGTAATATAATGACTTCCAAGTAAAATGAAATATATGTCAATTTATACAGTTCAAAATTACATATTGTTTACCTATTCTATGTTTTCAAATGCTAACATTCCAATAACGTGTAAGACGAAGTTATAATTTACTTAATTTCGCCTTGAAATTTGTCTTCAATATCCAAGGATTTTTTAAATTATTACGGTAGATAAATGTTTACATATTTATTACGAAATTGTAAAACTTATTTTGTCTTCAACTAGTAGTTAAAAATAAGGTAATAACTAGTTATTTTGCCCTATTAAATCTTTCAATTGGTTAAGTTTTATTTTTATTACAATATCAACCTATTTTCAACTTTGTTGATAATTTCTAAAGAATATTTAACCATTTCAATAGAAATATTGTTCTATATTATGGTACAAATTTACTTGTTAACAATACTTCGACGTAAGTGTGTCTTATAAAGGGTTTTTAGGAAACAAGCTTCTTGTTATATGTATTCCGACAGATCTTCATGTAATAGCGCGTAGAAATTGTTTTGTGTTTTGGCGATCTGCAGTGAAAACCAAGCCCTACACAGTATTACAGAGTTGTAAATAACGAATTTAAGCCAACACTGCGTATTATGTAAATCAATCTAATGGTAATTTATCGATAACCACTTCATATATAAGTATTCTTATGACTGTTATCGCGTCAGATGAATTCAGTAGTGCACGTGAATTCAAATTCGAATTGAATTCCGTTCGAAAATATTTGTCTTGTTTTTGTTATTACGCATACATAATATTATTGGCTTTAATTTGAATTTTCAATCATAAATAAATCCAAGAGCACAATGTTATATGTAGGTACCTAGTAATAATTTAATTGGTAATAAGTTACCATAAAATATCTTCATTTGGAGGAAATCTCAACCACAAAGTTAATATTTTCCTGTGACGTCAACATTGGCATAGGCAATCTGCCCTATAGGTTAAAACTTGCAGACAAATTGACTTCAAAGTTGATTTTATTTGAGCGGCCATGTTGTAATAAACACTAGATGTTTTGTTCATTATTTCTAATTGATTACTCATTAAAATTATGTTAATACAGATAATATTAGTTAATACATTTATTACGAAAGATTATTAAACACATTTTATCACGAAGTACATTCAGTTTTTATTTTAGGTTAATTTTCAGTATAGTAATATTATTAAAAAGCAATAGTAAAAATGTATATTTATAAGACGCGTTATTTTTATGAAAGTTTGGTCATGATATTATGGGTTGTATAATTTGATGAATGGAAACCAAAATTACAGACTTTATTATATTAAAATCTAAATATCTATAAATATACTAACTCCTACTGTACTTTAATAGCCTGACTTATAGTCTTTCTTTTTCTTCCTATCCCTGTTCGGTATTACAATGTATAAAATCAAACATATAATGTTGTCTCTCTCAGGCAAAAGTATGTCATATATAGGGCATAATTAGGGTATATTTTGGTAATAATGTCTTTCATATTTTGAAATTTTAACATAAAATTGGTCCGTATTTCTTTTAGGTCCAATTATCTTATTGGAATAAAATTCTTGCCAACCAATTATTAACTTCCATATTACTTTAGTTTTTTTCCCCACATAAGGAAAAAGGCCAACGAATATAGGTAAACTTTCCTTATACGGAATTGGTCATGAAAAGTTTTTGACCAATTCAGAAGTCAAGTTAACGTAATTTTAACTTTAATTGTTTGTTGGGTTGTTATAAAATCATTATAGAGTAAATAAGTAACAAAAGCCTTTTTGATCCATAAAAAAACACTATAGAACTACCATTTATATACATATTTAGGTTTCCTTTCAAATACCCCCATCTGACGAGACCTGCCTATAAAAGTACGAAATATTTTGATCAAAGTATAATGGGGAAATTTGTATAACATAGTCGTGACTTGTAGAAATTATTATCTGCTTGCAGAAGGAAAATTTCATTACGATAGATAAGATTTATTTGATTACTGATAGAAACTGACTGAACATAATAGGAAATATAAGGTTAACTGAGGACGCGTCAAAAAATTACCATTATGTACTACACGTTTCACGATAAAACTTAAAATGTATTTCTCCCTGATGGACAAACCAACAAAGCAATTCGTAATGATGCGAGTACTCTTATGCATCTTGGTTCTTATTGGCTCGTCCATATTATTTCTAATATATGCGATGCAGAAATATTTTATTTTTAAAAGATACAATTAAACTATTTTAAAGTTCTCTAAGTAGAGCACCATGCAACACAAAAATTGTATAACGAAGTGGTATAGAATTTTTATGAGATTCCTTTGTAACTGTGTTATAAAAATTCTTTAAGACCTGTGAGAACGTTTATTCAACAATTCTATAAGTATTTCCAGCAGACCTTACAGAATAGCTTAAAGAACTAAAATTTTTATAGAACGGTGCCCATTTTTATGGTATAAGCACAGTATAGGGAGACCAGTAAAAACACTCGGGCCGAAATAATAAGTCGCGCATAGCAGCTCGCGCATCCACTTCAAGCTGCAGAGACCTCAGTTTACATCCAACTCTGGGAGTGCAAACATCGGTTATACAGAGCCGTATTAAAGCAATATTTTGAATCTGATCGAGGAACGAGTCGCTGCGCAGCAGTTAGATGTTTAAATATATCATCTATAAATAGTAATTTAAGTTTCTTTAAATTTGCTAAAGACATAAATAAGTAATCTATGATATACTCTACAAACCCTAAATGATATTTTACTGCTATTGCCTTACCTATTAACTTATTTCTTAAGTATAGCATTGGAATATAAATACTTCTCATGAAAGTGAAGTTTAAAATATACATATTTATATTATTCACAAATACAAATTTTTATTTTAGAGTAAAGTTCTGTGCAGAGGCTTCTAATAGAGAAGATTTATTAGAAAAGCTGCTCAGGATTAGTAATAGTTCATACAAACTATGTCAAATACGTTTTTAAAATAATATGTTTTCTAACAATTTGCGCAATAGATTACGCAAAGAGGCCGTTCCAACGTTTCCTGCACAAGACGGCTCATCTTCAAATTATGTAGATGATCATATTTCTTGTAGTCACTATAATGAGAGTCTCAAAACAAATTAATAAAAAATATGTTTTTTCCAAATTTACATTTTACTGCACTTTTATCTCGAATTTAACAATTTTCAAAGTTAATTTCTCTGTTCTGAAAAATACTTGTCTTCTGGTTTACGTAGATCATTTAAGACGAAAAAAAAATCATAATAAATTATTTGTCCACTAAACTTCAAACGTCAAATTTTAAATTTAAAAAAATCTCAAAAAAATGTATATATCACTAATAACAAAAAAAAGTAAGTAAATAAATAAAAATGTTTTGTAGTGCAATAATATATATTTTAAACTCTTTTTTTTTAAAGAGTCCAAAGAAGTAAATCATATTTTCACACTGTATGTCAGTAAATGATGTATAGTACATGTTGAATTACCTATTTATAACTGTATAATGAATTATTACATAATGTGGATAGATATAACGTAAACTTTCATGTGGAATAACTACGCTTTCACGCGCAAATAAAAATTTCTTATTCCCGTCCTGATCACCCATTCTGTCAATTCTATCGGATGTGCTATCGCACTCACATTTCGAGGTCACCACAGAAACTGAAAGCAGTTCAAAGTGCCGACAATGGAGTGAAACTGCTGGTCTACCTATGCTGTGGTATAAGTGTTGTAAGACCGTTTTGAAAATGTTCTTAGAACAAACCTTGCTCTATAAAATTTGCTCTGGAAACGTTCTTACGATTTTTATAGAACAGGAAATTGTTAGCTGGAAAATATTATTTGCCATAATTATTTTGATAATAAATTAAGTATTTGTTGACAGAAAGTGACATGTTATTAATATGATAAATAACAATTTATTTGTTGACATCTGCCTACTTTATTTTTACAAATTTTCGCAATTACCCCTTTAGTGAACGATGACGCATCTATTTTTTACAAGAAGACTACCGGTTTTATCGAAAAATTACAAAAGGTAAAATAAGTTGCGCAATAAATCAGTCTCCCAAATAAATATTTTTAAATAAATAATTTGCTTCATATAAAAAATTTCTAATAAGATATTGCAATAAGGTTGACTATTTCTCTCCTTTATAAAATACGCCAATTATGGAAAAAATATTCCAAAGTTGTCTCTTTATTAGTAGGATGCCCATATCAAGTTTCATGTCTCTAGCATTCCTCATGTTAAGGAGAAAATTAAAATGTAAATTTCAATCCCCTGCTTTAAAGGGGTTCATATATTTTCACTTACATTATTTTTTTGTGGCTCTACATTCACTGGTACCATGTTTGCTACTTCATTTAACAACACTCTGTATAGTGGCTAAAATTTCCAAAATGTAAACAACTTTTGGCAGACTGCAAGAAAAACTACTAGATATCTTATAACTTTTCTGCTATTTTGTTACAGTGAAATAATTTTGTACCATAAGCCGAAAACGGTAACCTGCTAATAATGCAGCTTCTCAGCACCTAATTCACGTACGTCGATGATAGTGACATTAGAATTTGTTATTTTAAAAGTACTTTCAGAATTCATCGTCATATTTTCTATTTGGTTCATTTCTAACGTCAGAATGATGAGTAAAGGCAAATAATAAAAAAATCATTACCCTAATTTGTTACCTTTTAATAATATGTCATTATTGTAAAATAGATTCTGTTACAGCAAATTAAAACTTTGCAATTTGAGTGCAGACTGCTGGACTACAAAATCAAAATAGCTTGGAATATGCTTCAAAATATCTAATGTACGCAGAGAATGCAAATTGGTTTTGGAATATGTGTGAATTAGTCACTCTCTATTATTTTCCACCTTGGGTAATTGATAATACTGTATAAAAAATAATTGGAAATAATTCTTATTATTTTTATTATCTAACGCCTCGAAATTGGTAAAAACGTATATCATTGTTTCGATAAAAAATAATGGATGTTATGAAATGCAATTATTTTTGTCATTTTTGTATATTTTTTATATCTGGGTGCCTTCAAATTTAGTACGCCTATAAAATGTTGCTCCTCGCACGCCTCGCCCGTCGCACAAGCTAGCAATTAGTCACTATCTAGATTTTCGGCCGTCTAGTATAATTATATTTCTTTCCGTTTTTACAGCTTTTACTATGTGCGGATTTCGGCGCGAGAAAACGCTCCGGTAAACTCGAGCTGGAAGCCTGCTTCCACGATGTTTCTACCTTAAGAAAATGAAACGCTGCAATGCCACTTGGCCCCGCTTCGTTGCCGCTGCCATGGTGGTGCCCAACCTCTTTTACCGCGTTCATCTGAGAAATGCTTTAAGATGACTGAAGGATAAATTGTGGAAAATATACCTTGAGTTATTCGTTTTCTTAGAACGCTTTAATTTTCAAGGACATTAAAATACCCCAAAATTTTGATATCGCTCATAAATAACAGTTTAGAGGGTTAAGTTCTGCGGATCGAGCAGGTCAGTCTGGAAGTTACTAAAACGTTCTATTTTAATATTAATAATAGCAATAGGTTTATGTTTCTCAATGCATTAGTTAAAACATATATAATAACTAATATAATAAGCCCGCATTTCGTTCGCAGATCTCAGGTCCGGACTTGGTGACGATCTTAATATCTAAATATACTTTATTTATATTAAAACAAATTTAGTCTTATTCATGCCAGCTAATCGACAGAAACATCCCATTTAATTACCTGCAGGGTCCGATTCTTGAGTTTAGTGGAACACATTCCCTGAGAAAGTGACACAAATTCTCATAACAAAATCCAAATCTGTATTCTTGTCCATTCTCATTGTAGTTATTTCCATAAAAAAAATGGGGAATTATTTCACATGATTTTTGTTAAAGGAATATAAAGCTTCACGAATTGTAAATATACACGTAATAATACACTTAGGAATGTTTTAAGTGGAATGAATTCCCAATCGAATTTATTTCACTGTATTTGAGAATCGAGGCCCAGGAGTGTTGTTTTTACTTAGACATCCCAGCTAACAATTTCCTGTTCTATAAAAATCGTAAGAACGTTTCCAGAGCAAATTTTATAGAGCAATGTTTGTTCTAAGAACATATTCAAAACGCTCTTACAACACTTATACCATAAAAATGGGCACCGTTCTATAGAACATTTTAGTTCTTTAAGCTATTCTGTAAGGTCTGCAGGAAATACTTATAGAATTGTTGAATAAACGTTCTCACAGAAAGAAATTATTTTTATAACAGTTACAAAGCAATCTCATAAAAATTCTATACCACTTCGTTATACAATTTTTGTGTTGCATGGTGTTCGACTTAGAGAAATCTTTTAATTGTATCTTTAAAAAATAAAATATTTCTGCATCGCATATATTAGAAATAATATGGATGAGCCAATAAGAACCAAGATGCATAAGAGTACTCGCATCATTAATTCGTAATGATGCGAGCTTTGTTGGTTTGTCCATCAGGGAGCAGTACATTTTAATGCGGAAAAAGTTTTATCGTGAAATGTGTAGTACATAATGCTAATTTTTTGACGCGCTCTCAGTTAACCTTATATTTCCTGTGATGCTGGAAATTTAATAAAAAAAAAATGTTTTCTAAATTGATGCTATTAGTTACTTACTTACTGTCATTTCACCTATTTATATTGTATATATTTTTAATTAAAATTTGTTTTCTTCGCAATATGGCGACAGAAAGAAAGGCTTTATCTTGTACTTCCAATGGATTCTCACTAATATAACATTTTTGTGTATTGCAATAATTATAGAGCAAATATGCTTCGAAAGCAACTACTATAACAATTCTGTGCCACTTAATATGCACAGTGTTGTCATATTTTATTGTGGTAATATCAATTATTTCAATCTTATTTTATAAAGCTAATAGAAAATCAGTTTCTATTAGTAATCAAATAAATATTATCTATTGTACAAGCAGATAATAATTTCTACAAGTCACGACTGTGTTATTTCCCCATTATATTTTGATCAAAATATTTCGTAGTTTTATAGGCAGGTCTCGTCAGATGGGGGTATGGGAGACCTAAATATGTATATAAATGGCAGTTCTTACTTACTCTCAGTTACTTATTTACTATATGATCATTTTATAACAACTGTATTATTATTTTCTATAACTGCTTTAAAGAGCTTTTACTCTTAAGTTCGATAGCAGCATCCATATTTGTAATTTGTTTTTTGCAGCAGAATTCTAACTTAACAACACCTTACACAATAGTTCTATAATTAAACTATAAGCGACATTACAGAATAATTTTATAAGAGTGTCACAGGAGATGGTATAATTCTATAAAGCACTATTTTGCATCGGTTTTACAGCAATTTGATTCTATAAGCACCGTTGCTGTAAAATTGTGTTATTGTACACACTTATAGGATTACATTAGCAGTTATCTTATAAATGTTCTATAGATTATGCTCTAAGAACATACTTGCAACAAATTTAAAAAACAATTTAGTTTCTGAAGGCAAAATAGTCTCATGTGCCATAATAATGCAACAATTAAGTATTCTAGATACCAACTATAAAATATTAACAGAATATAAAGCTCCTATTACTCTAAATTTATAGAACTACTTAGCTAGCTGGGATGTTTAGACATACAGCAGGTTTACTACTCGTAAAATAAAACAGTTGCAATGGAACCATACGTTGGGATACGAAGCAACATCATATTACTACGTTCACTTTGACGGCATAAAAAGTATTTAACGTCTAGAATTCGCGAAGATACACACATTTTAATTTTTCACGGATACTTTCAGTTATTTGCCATCTTGAAGCAACTGCAACAGCATCAGGATATTCATTAAATAACGTGGTATATAATGTTTTTATTTATGACAGTTTATTTCCCAGTTATAAGGACCTAGTGCTGAATGTGCGAAGAAAAAAATTTATACCGTTTTGCAGAACAATCCGGGATTTCTTGACTTTATGCTGTACACTAGATCTTTTTGATGGCAAAGAAGTAGATTGAATAGTAGATGTTTAACACAGGTTTTCGAAACCGATTATTAGTTACACACGCCACGCACTCTAATACCTGAACATACAGTTGCTGGTTATTCAATTTTATTCCAATACTTGCTACAAGTGAATAGTTATGCGAGTGTTAATAATGTTGGATATTATAAATTACCAGTACAAGATAAGATCTTGATTTTAACTCTTTTTAGGTACATGCTAGCACCTCGGTTACTGCAAATATTAACTTAGCGTCCTAAGTGCGCCCCTGATATTGACGTCATCGGCGAACGAAGGGCGGGCTTTAATAAATAATAATAATAGAATTCGAGAAATCGAAAGATTTTATGAACCTCCATCAAACACGCGCGTTTAAACAAACTAACTCACAAACATCAAACAAAATGCCACATATGTATACAAAATATTCCACAACTGTTTCAATATAGTTATTCAGCATAAGTGTAACAGAAAGAAAAATTATTTATATCGCTAATGTTACTTTATTAGCCTGAACTTGTATTAGTAGGTATTTGTTTTTCCCACAGACCAACTAGACTGTACCCATGCTATTCAATACAACGATACCAATGAAGCCTTGACAGGGGAGAGTGGGGTGTTTGCGAAAGTTTGGCTCCATCTCTTTTGACAGAGTCTGATCCTTGACTATATACACTAAGACGAGTCAATCTAATGGGAGACCTTGTTGGCCTGAATGGGAAACCAACTCTCGCGTAATGGGAAACGAACTCAAAAAGAACGTTTACGCTTGGACTATTTGCTAATAGATGGCGCAATATTAGGTACTAAAATGACATAAATTTGGATACATTATTTTGAAAGCTCCTCCCATCGAAGATGATTGGTTCATACATATTATGTTATGTACAATCGTTTGCAATAATAATGACATTCTTTAAATTGGATATTGCTATTTCTTTTAAATTGCTGACGTATTTGTAATGAAATCTACTTTCAACTTTTAACATTAGTAATTAGTTGTTTCACTTACCAATATAATGAGTTTCTACTCAGAACTTCGAGAAGTTCAAAAACTGTTTTGAGTGAGTGTCATTGTTATTTCAAAAGCTTGTATGTACTTAAAATTCATAACTTTAATGACATTCAATAGGATTACTGTTTATTTTATTATTAAGTGAATGTGTTAGTCTTGAGGAAGCAGGCAGGAAATAAATGTTAATTTTTAAAATGTAATAAAACTAGATGAAACATTCCAGGAATAAAACTTCCGCGCAAGGCGAAAATCAACTATAATGATAGATTTTTAATTCTGATAAGTAATTATAGTAATTTCATCACGATTTTTAATAAAAAAAAAAATTACAGAAGTGCGGTTATCCAGTTCATATTCATTTTCGCGTATCAATGAAAGTCAAAGCTTAAAATATATTAACCGCCAGATAACACTTTTATCATACTCCTCCAGCTTTGGTAAATTCAAGTGAAAGAAGTCATTCAATACGTGTCGATAAAAATATACAGGGTGGGCCATTAATAAGGGGACATAGAAGAAGGTAACATCATTGGGAGGAAATATGAAAATATAGCTAAATATATCTTCGTAAAATATTTCTGTGGAAAAAGATACAAGGTGTCAAAGTTGAAATATTTTTATTTGTGTTTTCTTTTTTTGTATTAACGCGAGTATCTCAACTGATTGTCACCAAATTTGGTAGGAAAATATTTTTTGAGAAAAATAAAAATTATTTAAGTATTAAATCAGTTTTGCTAATAAAGGATGCCGCGCTAACAATGGCTAATGATGAATTTTTCTCTTATTTTGTGTTGATAAAACATTTTGATTCGGTTGAATACAAAATTGTATCCGAACATCATTTCTACGTAAAAACATAGAACTCTACACTTGGTAGAATAGATAATTTCTACCAATTTCGAAAAAACTGCCATAAAGGTTTCTGCTTACACGCGATTTCAAAAATGCTATTGAAATTTAATTCAAAAAAATTAGTAGGTATCAATGAGTCGTTTATTTTGTTTAAATGTCCAGAGTAACTTTGGAAAAAAACTCATATTTGAAAAAAAAATTATCTACATATTTACTTTTATTGACAAAAATAACAACAGAGCAGTAAAAACAACTTAGCCCTTGAGCAAACTCTCTCTACTTCTACATGTCTTAATTAATTAAACAAATTATTACAGCAAATTACAGCAAATTTTCAATATGGCAATTTTCTAATGCTCCTAAGAGATTTCCTCACGTCGAAAAATACATTTGGTTGTTTTAGATCAGTTTTCTGGAAAACGGTAGCAATTTCGTTAACAAAAAATAAGATAGAAATTGTCATCATCTGGCAATGGTTTATCTGTTTTAATAGGTACCTACTACATAGATTATGATTACTTTTCTTAAAATATGTTTCCCTACCAAATTTCATGACAATCGGTTGAGCGATCCTAGCTATTAAAAAAAAAACGAAAAAAATATGTCAACCTGTATCTTTTTCCACAGCAAAATTTTAGTAAGGCATATTTAGCTATATCTTCATATTTTGCTCCAAAACTGTCATTCCTACTCTGGCACATTATTAATGGTTCTCCCTATATAATATTTAAAATAATAAATAAATTTTGAAACACATTCTTTTCTGATGAGGCCTGTAAAGTTCACAAATTATTTTTACTAAAAACATTAGCGCATGTAAATTTATTTAAATTTGCATGCGCAAATGTTAAATTATTTGAATTTTTAAATTAATTTAAATTTAATTTTAATTTAAAAATTACTGTTCAAAAAGACTACAAAATAATATTTATTTCACACCATCACAAAATTATACTTAGATCAAACATTGAAAAAAGATACTTGGTGTTTTAGAATTTTTACTAATGAATTTTTCGCAAAATAATAATGCATCTTATGCAGTAAGAGAAACCCACACGATAATCTGCAGTTCTATATGTCTCTTTATAGAAGTAGGTATGTCGAATTCATTTGAATTATCTTAATATGTTTAAAGGAAATAAAACAGAAAATGTAAATTTTGGCATATGGCTGAAAACTCTTTTAACAATCTTATTTTCCTGTTTTTTTTTTTAAATTAATTTACAGTTCATATTCTTACTTTTCTAACGCAATAAAATAAACTGCCTATGTTTCAAACTTTATGATCTGTGGCTCGAATATAAATATATTGCCACAATCTTATTATTTAGGCAGCTATATGAAAAAGGGTCACGCGGCCACGCCCTCAAAACGCCTTCGCAGTTTTTTGCAGATTAAAATAGTAGCGCTTTATTTCCTTCGTTTGAATAAATGCGTATTGTTACACAGTACGACATCTAACAGGAATTATGATAACTATTTAGGTCTTTATTAAGGATTGACTCTCTTGGTGTAAATACTCAAGGGTCTGATTCAGTAAAATGTATATTATTATAATATTTGATGAAATTTGAATAAAGTTAATAATTTTTATTTAAAAGTAACGTGAAATAGGAAGGAATATATTTTGAATAAACCAACATAAAATATTTAATTGTTTTGAGAAGTTTCGTGAAATTTTTTTAAATCAGGGTTTAAAATAAAATTCTAGTTATATTAAAATTTTTAAATAGTGTTACTTTATTTAATGCTTGTTGCTTTGTGCCTTTTAAGGTATTGATTATTTTTGTTTTATGATTTATTCTTACATCTACATATTTTTCAAAAATTGCTCTAATAAGTTCTAATCACTGTGTAATTATGGGGAAGTGCATTGTTGACAATTGTAATAGCCGAACAGATCCGAATAGTGATGAAATTTCATTTTTTAAGTAAGTAATAATCAGAAATAATGGATCACGTTTTATGGCATTAAAAGGCTCTGCGCAGAAGTTGTACTGAGTTCCAGTATCGGCCCTGTTTTTAAGTGTCCATATGTTTAACAATTATTGTTATCGAGGTAACAAGTATTTAATGGTTTATTAAATAATACCATTTGGAACATTTTAGTGATGCGTGTACTGGCATCTTGGAAACTACAAGCGATACGAAAATGTGCAGTTGGGGGAAAAAACTTAATGACGCTTGCAACTAGATCTAGGCTTTTGAGTTATTTTGAAAAATGTTAATATGGCGTTATTCGTCTGTAACTTCGGTTGCAATAAAATTCAAATTCAATATGGCGCCCATACCAAAAAATTAAGTTGATGATGATTTCGCGCAACCGTAACTGTTCGAAATTCTAATATTGTAAATTTCTTAATTAGATTCTTAACTTATTATTATTTAGCCAATATAAATTATAATTAAATAGCAATAGCAAATATAAATTATAATTAAAAATAAATTAAATAAAAAAGCTACAGACGAATAACGCCATATTAACTTTTTTTCAAAATAACTCAAAACCTAGATCTAGTTGCAAGCGTCATTAAGTTAGCAACAGAATTTTGTTTTGTTCTAAATTTTGCACAATAGATATATGATAAATTGTTTCACAAGGTGCCAAGTGCCGAAGTTAACACTTGAGTTAATCCTCCGCCCAAGTACAGGATGTCCAGTTTTAATGTTTACAAACTTTTAGACAAACTAGTGTATAGGGACATTAATTCAAAAATTAACATCGAAGTGCAAAGTCAATAAAATTAAACAAAAAATATTAAACTTTGAGGACAAACAGCCTTCCAACAACCGTGATATGTGTCGCATACATAATAATGTGAGCTTGAATCTGCGTTATTAGCGAAATGGAAACGCGAATAAGTATAACAATGTCGATAATGAAGCAAGGTGGATAGTATTATCAGTCTTTAGGAGTAATTTACCTTCAGATGACGCGGAATTCTTCGTAATTTCGCGCGCTTTCTTATGATTCGCACGATTTCTCGGGATTTTGCAGGATTTTTCGAGATTCCGCACGATTTTGCAGGATTTCGCAAGATTTGTGATAAGATTTCCTTTCGGTACCAGAGAATATATTTTTGTATTGTTACCTATTTTCAAATATTCATGTTTCTTGTTTACAAAATAATTAAATAAGAAAGTGCAATCTGTTATATTAACGGTTGTTGCTATTTTTTATGGGAAATGATAAGGTGAGATCAGTGGTTTGGGTGGCATGCTGTTACTTTACCCAGAGAGCCATTTTAAAATTAATTTCGAATAAAAAGCAAATAATTCAGAAACACTGTACTTTAGAAAAAAAATACAATGGGATAAATAATTAAAAATATAACAAAAAATAAACTGCGCTTATTAATTTTGCTGAAATAATAGTACCGTAGTTCTTCTGAGAGCTGTAATGTAATGGCGTAACATATTCGCATAGAAATACACCGAATTATTACTTTTAATTAGTTACCTACATCAATTAGAACTTCAAAAATAATTGAAAAAAAATTCTTCAAAAGTATTAATGCTTTTTCTCTTATAAACCAGATTATTACGGGTTTTGGGCCTAAATTATCTAAGGAATCACCTCCTTTAATATTTGACATGAACTTAAAAGTAAATGCTGTGTGTTAATTTAGACTGCTATAGGAATAAATTTTACCTACCAAAACTATATTTTGCATCTTTCTCGATCAGCAGAGCTGTTTCATTATAGCAAACTAAAGCAGCAAAATGCTGCACTGCCTCACTGAAAACAATCGTCTCCAGACAGTAGTGGTTGAAAGGAATGATTGGTCTAAGTTGGTCGTAAGGTTTAAATAACGACCCATTCGTTTGTAAGAAGAAAGCCTGTTTCTCAGTCAAGCCAGGTATCAGCGCTAATCTTTGCTGATAACACTTATCGTCGTGGATAACGCTCAAGGTAGCGTTCGTAGTGTCACTTACATCTTCCACACCACTGTGCACTTTAAGATTGAAGTCGTGTTCTTCGGAGTACACACACTGCCTATTTCTCAGAACATAGTGTTCCCGACAACATTTCCTAACACAGGGACTGTGGACCTTGCATAGTCTGTAGTCATCATTGGTGTTGTGATTCACGGTGGCATAACTTTCACTTGAATTCGACGCCGCGGCGACTAGTGCATAAACGGCGTTAACAGTCACGACACTCGTTAGGGAGAACATTCTCGTAAATTAATCGTATAAAATGGTCCATACTACACAAACAAGATTATTACACCGGAAGTTGAATTTACTTTAACAAGTTCCTTTGCCGATAATGTTTCGTGATAGATTTTTATGATTAGACTGATGTTTTCAAACCAGGCGGTTGTCGATTCATACTGCGTCTGTTACTGGGAAGCAATATTGGGTTTCGAAACCGATGTTTCAATCATCTATTACGAGCAAATAGCTGCTTTGTACACATAACCAGTATGTAGCAAGGCGACTAAAGTAATTTCATTAATACACAAGTGGTACAAGTATCAATGATCTGCACAAGATTAGACAAAATGTGATAAAATGTATTCATAAGTGTAGACTTTCACAAACTGTCATGTGGATTAGGTTCCAAGGATAACTGCTACATAAAATTATTTTATGTTCCTAGCCTATCACAATATATCTCTTTTTTACAAATATAGAATTAGCACGTGTAAAATAACTTCACATAAAACGATACAATGTAATACATCTAAAATAGATGTGAACATACTTTTACTTGCACAGTGACACGAAAATGAATGTAATTGAGTACTGATACGTTTTATACAGGGTGTTCCACATTAGAATCCATCAGAGCACGTACATGTAAGGGGTCCTACAATATTGAAATTTAACCAAACATACCTATATACAAAATTGCACACAGGCCCTCAAAGTGGGGCCAAATATTTCGAAAAAAATCGATATCACCGAATTGCTTTAACTTTGAATAACCAAATTTTGTACATGTTTTAGGATTATTATTGGTCTTCTTTGACTATGACCTCAAGTAAATTGAAACACTACAGGGTGTTCATTGAGAGTGAGTCATCCCAAAAATTATACCAAATAATTTATCCATTGATCGACTTTAAAAAAAAATGATTATATTTCGCACATAAATTAATTTTAAACACTCTTTTACTCGTTAATTTTTAAAAGACTAAGATTTCCAAGAAAAAATGCATTAATTAAAAATTTTAATGGTTTATTAGAAGAAATCAAAAAGTCAATGGTAGGCCTTGTCTTTAAAATTTGACAGTTAATAATAAAACAATTTTTTCTACTCCCTACATGGAAAATACTATTTTACTCCCTCATTTCAGGAAGAAAAGTAGTACTTTTCGTCCCTCGGGAGGAAAATACTTTGGCTCTTTCGGAAGGCAAACAAGTAGAAACTTCTTTTATTGATGAACTTTCTAAAAATGTATAATAATGCTTTTCCTTTAAACAGAATTTTTATTTATAAAAATTGGAAACAGTTTAACCTGAGGTTAAAATTAACATCAATAACTAAATATTGTTAAAATTTATGGTACAATTATTAAATTACTAATGGCAATTCCCCTGAAGAAATATTGGTTCTGCTGATAGAGATGACTTCCTGTTTCTTATTTTCCAAGTTCGTAGTCGTTGATGAAGTACTTGTGGTAGAAACAAAATTTTCAAAAATGAGACGTTTTTTGGTATTTGAAGTAGTACCAAACCCGTAATTATTTTGGTGGTTACCTCGCATTATTTAGAAATACAATCATCTAGTACCCCTCTGCTACGGCGTTTGTTCGCTATCCCCCATGTCTTTTTAGAGTGAGAATATCACTTCCAGCATTGACTAATAACATAGCTAAAGTACGGCAGAAACTGTGTCCAGTATAGTCTTTCGAATCATCCAAATTTAAAAATATTGCTATTCTGTATGGAATGTTGGCAATTGTGTTTTTGCCAATTACCTGGTTTGTATATTTCCCTTTAGCATAACTTACAAATAATCTAGAATGACATGTTTTAGGGGACCTACAATCCATTTATTTTCTATACATATCCAAGACAGATACTCCGCTTACAATCTCATTTATTGTCCTTTTGATATTAGTTTTTGAGTCAGGTATTTGAACCACCAAAATATCGCCTTTATCACTGATATCCTCAAGTCCCATATTAACTAATTCATAGCTACGGCATGCCCCAGCAATTCCAAATATAAGTACGACCTGAAACAGGAAAAATGCACTTATGACAACAACCTAAAATGTTACTTAACAATAACGATCAATTTTACCTTCATATGTAAGTAAGTTTCATCTGGAGCTTCTGCAATAAACTTGTTGATGGTTTTCTTGGCTTTATATCCCAACTAACATTTAAGCCTAATAGACTACTACACGAGAAAAATAATCCTAAATTGATCAAGATTTACTACTTTCCTCCATAAAAATAGTCTTCAATGTTACAAAATCTTATAATACCAAAATTTTAGTCAAAAATTTGTTAATTAAGAGTAATATAATGACTTCTAAGTAAAACGAAATATATGTCAATTTATACAGTTCGAAATTACATATTGTTTACCTATTCTATGTTTTCAAATGCCAACATTCCAATAACGTGTAAAACGAAGTTTTTATTTTTCTTAATTTCGCCTTGAAATCTGTCTTCAATATCCAAGGATTTTTAAAATTATTACAATAGGTAAATATTTACATATTCATTACGAAATTGTAAAACTTATTTTGTCTTCAACTAGTAGTTAAAGATAAGGTAATGACTAGTTATTTTGCCCTATTAAATCCTTCAATTGGTTAAGTTCTATTTTTATTACAATATCAACCTATTTTCAACTTTGTTGATATTTTCTAAAGAATATTTAACCATTTCAATTTACCTAATAGAAATATTGTTCTATATTATGGTACAAATTTACTTGTTAATAATACTTCGACATAAGTGTGTCTTATAAAGATTTTTTTAGGAAACAAGCTTCTTGTTATATGTATTCCGACAGATCTTCATGCAATAGCGCGTAGAAATTGCTTTGTGTTTTGGCGATTTGCAGTGAAAACCAAACCCTACACAATATTGCAGAGTTGTAAAAAACGAATTTAAGCCAACACTGCATATTATGTAAATCAATCTAATGATAATATATCGATATACACTTCATATATAAGTATTCTTATGACTGTTATTATGTCAGATGAATTCAGTAGTGCACGTGAATTGAAATTCGAATTGAATTCCATTCGAAAATATTTATTTTGTTTTTGTTACGCATACATAATATTATTGGCTTCAATTTGAATTTTCAATCACAAATAAATCCAAGAGCAGAATGTTATATGTAGGTACCTAGTAATAATTTAAATGGTAATAAATTACCATAAAATATCTTCATTTGGAGGAAATTTCAACCACAAAGTTAATATTTTCCAGTGACGTCAACATTGGCATAGACAATCTGCCCTATAGGTTAAAACTTACAGACAAATTGACTTCAAAGTTGATTTTATTTGAGCGGCCATGTTCTAATAAACACTAAATATTTTGATCATTATTTCTAATTGATTACTCATTAAAATTATGTTAATACAGATAATATTAGTTAATACATTTATGACGAAAAATTATTAAACACATTTTATCACATTCAGTTTTTATTTTAGGTTATTTTTCAGTATAGAAATATTATAAAAAAGCAATAGTAAAAATGTATATTTATAAGGCGCGTTATTTTTATGAAAGTCTGGTCATGACATAATACGAAAAAATTTCCTGGGTTGTACAATTTGATGAATGGAAACCAAAAATACAGACTTTATTATATTAAAATCTAAATATCTATAAATATACTAACTCCTACTGTACTTGTAGTTTAGTAACCTGACTTATAGTCTTTCTTTTTCTTCCTATCCCTGTTCGCTACTGCAATGTATAAAATCAAACATATAATGTTGTCTCTCTCTGGCAAAAGTATGTCATATAAAGGGAATAATTAAGGTATATTTTGGTAATAATGTCTTTTATATTTTGAAATTTTGACGTAAAATTTGTCCGTTTTTCTTTTAAGTCTAATTATCTTATTGGAATATAATTCTTGCCGACCAATTATTAACTTCCATATTACTTTAGTTTTTTTCCCACATAATGAAAAAGGCCAACGTATATAGGTAAACTTTCCTTATACGGAATTGGTCATGAAAAGTTTTTGACCAATTCAGAGGTCAAGTTAAGGTAATTTTAACTTTAATTGTTGTTGGGATCCAGCATATTTCCTTTTTAAAAAGCTACTAATTTAGTTAATGTCGATATTGTCTTTAATTTGGAGTGTAGATCGCAACATGCTGTATTTGCTCCATAATGTTGAAGGCTTAAAATCGGCGAATTTTTTTATAATAAAACTGTATACTACACTACATTATATATTGGACTAAATTGCAAAAAATAATGTTTTTAACGCGACCAAATACCGAAAATTATGTTGACAATAAAACAATTGCGTAACGTCAGTCATAGCGTAAGTCATCTGAATTCTTGACTCGACTCTATAAACTTTTGGGAAGTTTGTTTATTTTGTAAACAAGAAGCCACCTTGACAACGTTCCATGTATTTTGATTTTTAACAATATTTACTTATACTCGCGACAAGAATTCAGACGACTTACGTCATACGAACAAATGAATAATTTATCATATTTTTATCAAATTATTTAAGAAACTGCAACTGGTAGTAATAAAACTATATACTACACTAAAAGTTTGCATTATATATTGCACTAAATTGCAAAAAATTATTGTTTTTAACGCGACCAAATATCAAAAATTACGTTGACAATAAAAACAAATGTGTAACGTCAGCCGTGACGTAAGACGTCTGAATTCTTGACGCGAGTATATCTAAATACCTATTCTGACATTTTGACATATTTGGTTGTTTGATTGTCATGCATAAGAAAATATAATAAAATATATGTAAACCAATGTAAAACACTGTGAACAGTCGTAGAAAAAATCATATGTATTACACAGGGGCTAAATGCCATTTCCTCCTATGGACTATCCGCGAGAGAAAATTATGAACTCTGCTCCCTTGTTATACAAATATCCATTATGTCTGCTACTGTTTGTTATTCAAAATAGCTCGAAAATTTACACTCAGCGAACAAGTTGACATGTTTGTTGTGCTAGGTTTATGTGAAGGAAAATGTATAAGTGTGAAAGAATATCGTAGATTTGCTAATAGAGTGATTCTCCATAGAGAAACATTTTCTAATGTTCAAAGACGGGATCGAGAGACAGGATAGTTTTTCAATAATATCTGAGAATGCCCTAGTACAATGAGGGTACAAGATGAACCTCAAATAAGTATTAAACGATATATCTGGATTATCAAAAAGTTATGTATACCAAATTCTTAAACGTAATCTACTACATCCATATCACATTCAAACAGTGCAAGAGCTATTGCCTCAAGATTTGGATCTACTAGTGACTTTTGCGAGTTTATCTTACATCAGGATATTAATTTCCCCAAAAAAATTCTTTCCACTGATGAGGTTTGTTTGACTCGTAGAAGAATTACAAATGTTCACAATTTTCATGAAAAATGTTTGGGTCGGTATTATTGATCGTTCTTTGATAGGACCAGTTATTTTGCCCAATCTGTTAAAAGGCAAAAATTATTTGGAATTTCTGCAAAATACTGTCCCTGATTTAATCGGAAATTTACCGTTGCAAATTAGACTAAAGTTTTGGTTTATGCATGATGAGGTGCCGCCTCATTTTAGTGCTACTTTCTGAATTTTAAGTTTCCAAATAAATGGTTAGTACGAGAAAATAATTGTCTTCAAAATAGGCCACCACGATCACCAGACCTCAACAAATGTGATTATTTTCTTTGGGAAACATTGAAGGATTTTGTTTATTCTTCGCTAATTGAATCTCGAGAAGATTTGTGGAATCGTATTATGAATATATGTAACGTCATAAGAAAGGATCATCATTTATTAAACAGAGTAAATTTCAATTTTCGACGAAGAGTAAATTTATGTATCAGGCAAAATGATTTTATTTTGTTTATTTTTTTTTTAAATTACAGTTTTATTACTAACTGTTATTAACTGTCAAAGACACTACTACTGACTTTTTGATTTCTTCTAATAAGTACTATAAAAATCTCGTTTTAGTTCATGCATTTTTTTCATTAAAACCATAAAGTTTTTTAAAATGTAACAAGAGTAAAAAAATGTTTTAAATTAAATTCCTTTACTTCTGGCCTAATCCTCGTGATTAGAATGAGAGGTAGATATATTATTATATTACAAAAATTAATCCTAATAAATTTGAGCTCTGAATGAATCAAACAATTTTCGTGACCAATTTTGTACAGGGATAGTTTACCTATACTTGTCGGCCCTTTCCTTATGCGGTGAAAAAAACTAAATTGATATTTAAGTTCAATCCAAAATTGGTCGACAAGAATTTTATTTCAATAAGAGCTAAAAGTAACACAGACCAATTTTGTGTTAAAATATCAAAATATAAAAGACATTATTACCAAAATAAACGTTTGTTATTTATGCCCTTTTTTGACTTACGTCTGAACGAGAGAAATAACATTATATGTTTAATTAAATACTTTCTAATAACGAATAGGTATAAGAAGAGTGAGAGAGATAGAGAGGGAGAGAGATGTATTAGCTAATAGTAATAGTATTAGCTAATATTGGGTGTGTATAACTCAATTTTAATGAGTCATCAATTAGAAATAACAAAGAAAACTTCTACTGTTTGTTACAACAGGAACGTTCAAATAAAATCAATTTTGAAGTCAATTTGTCTGTAGTGTTAACCTACAAGGCAGATTTCCTATGCCAATGTCGGCGTCTCACCAAAATATTATCTTTGTGGTTCAAGTTTCCTCCAGATGAAGATATCTTATGGTAATTTATTATCAACTAAATTATTACTAAGTATATACATATAAAATTCTACTCTAGAACTTATTTGTGACTGTGAATTCAAATTGAAGCCAATAATGTATGTGAGTAATCCAATCAAATAAACAAAAACAAAGTAAATATTTCAGAACAGAACTCAATTCAAACTTCAAATTCACACTACTGAATTCATCCGAGTCGGTAACAGTGTTATCATAAGGAATACTTGTGCTGTGCTTATCGATATAGATATTGTGCGCGGCCTTAGCTTGCGTTGCAAAATGCGTGACGTGGAAGATACACTTACACGGAAATAATACAGCAATGTAGTAGACGGCCGAAAATCTAGAATGACTCATGTTATAAACCTGCTCACAATTTATAGCAGTCGACACAAAGAAACATACATGCAGCCCGTATATTTTTCCTATAAAATCGTGTTCCGCATATCTCCGAGAGCATACTCGATTACACAGCTTCTGCTGCAGTAAGTACGCATGCGCTGCAGCTTTTGATTGGCTGCGACGAATTAATGGATCCATCTGTTCCATTTCCAGCGCTATCATGGGCGGATATATCGTTCGGAGGGGCAAAATTTCGGGTATAACTTTTCGCTAATATAATTATGAATGTAATTAATTTTATTAGTGATTGTGTGTTCCTAAGAATGGAGAATAATTCAAGCTCTACAGTGTATTCTCGAAATCGTCCTAATTTAACAAGTGGGGAATATCGGATGATGACATGTAAGAAGAGTTTAGGGCGCGAGGTCAAAATATGAGTGTGAAGTGATGTTGAAATATGTATTTCATTATAGTCTGTTTAGAAATGAAAGAGAGTAATAAAAGCTTATTATGTATGCAAATCGTAAATAAATGTAGTACCGGTGCTTATATTCAATATTTTTATATTATGTATTATCGGTATAGATGAGGTGTACTTTTAAAAAAAACTTTGTGTGATCGAACCGTACTGAATTGTAGCAGGTAGCTAAAATTTAATCCCCGACAATCCGTTTTTGTTTATGCCGTTTCAATTTCTCGGTCCATTTCTCTTATAAGTAAACAATATAAAAACAGCATTTCAAAACCAGAGGCTACTTTAAGCATCATAACCGGGTTAAGAAAGTTTTTAGTAATTCAAATAAAACTGTTCTATATTATTATCAAAATATTTATTTAAATTTAATGAATAGACTTTTATTCCACACAAAAATATATGTATTTTGAAAATTCAAATTATGGTGAGTAAATGTAATGTTGTATAAATGTACAATAAAGAAAATAAAAAAGTAGGTATATTAAAATTCATCCTCTGAATATTCTGATGAATTATCTTCCTCCTAGATTGATAAATGAGAAATTAACAAAGTAAGATCCCTATATAACCAGATTACAGATAAGTGTCAAGTTGGCATTTTGACAATAGTTACTATGGTACTAAAAAAGTTAATACAAACTTAAATTAGTTGTATGTTTGATAGATTGGCATGAAAAAAGTTTGTTCGAAGACAATGCGATTCAGAAAAAATTATTTGTACTCCTCCTCAACTGAGAGAAGCCGCTGAAAGTTTGAAAAAAGATTTGTTACCTAAAAAGAGTCGTGCAAGGTACGATAAAGTTTATGATGTTTTCAAGATTTGGTGTTGGCAAAAAGGCGCGCAGAAAGCTGTTTCAGAAACTATTGTGCTGGCACATTTTAGCGAAATTGTCGTCAACCCTTTGCTCCATTTAGCACTGCGTTAAAAATTAAAGATATAGAATATCTCCAAATTTTCGAAATTATTGTCATTTTATAAACAACACAATCTAGGATATGTATAAAAAAATATCAAGCACTTTCTCCAGTGAAAACATTGCGGCGTTTTTGCACCTGATGTTATGCTACCTATAAAGATTGCACTCATAATTGATGTATCAAGTGCATATTGAAGTGACAAACTGTATGAAATAAAATGACTGATGTTAATATCGTGGAAAATAAGGTTCACATCAAAATTCCAAAATCAAAAACCTACCAGTCAAGAGTATTTATAATGAGTACTGAAGAATGGCGAACGATAATTAAAACATATTACACTTCGTTTAGGCGTTCTAAATGAAAACTTTTACAATTTAGATTTGGTAAAATCACTCGCCACAATTCAATTTCCCCAAAAAATTGCAGTGTTTCTAAAGCTTCCGCATTGTGAAACATGCACGAGACACTGCTTCCGAAGAACGGCAGCCACACTATTTGTAAACAGCGGTACTTATAGTCTCTCTAGTTGAAGAGATTAGGGGGATGGAAATATTCCACCGTAGCGACAAGTCTACTCAAGTTAAAATTGCCACAAAAATATCTGGCAACGTACCAAACTCCAGTACTAAAAACGTTACCATTTCTACACAGAATAGCTGACCACACATTTACAGTCTAATCGACCGTTTTTGACTGTGTCAGGCATTGCCGTTAAGTAATACTGGCAGTGTGTGGAATATAACGGGGTACGTTTTTTCCTTACAGACAAAGTCTGTCACTTGTTTTATCTGTTGCTCGACATAAACTAAGTTCTCAGCGTGTTAGAACTGCACATATTTGAACACGTATTGCTTGGTAGCTGTCTAGTGTAAGTGTAAAGAGACTAAAATAATGATAGATCAAGACATGAGATTTTTTCCGAAGAATTTTTATCGGATTTTATAAAGTTATACGAACACTTTCCATGTCTTTGGAAATTAAAGTCGAAAGATTGTTTTAATAACTGGATAAACAGAATATCGCTTTTGTTTTTGCACTACTCGTAATAAAATTAATATATATTATACTTGTACCATCATAATTCATATAAAATATAGTCCAAGACTTTTGACTCGACGAAAGTCCACGGGATACGCCAAGACTTAAGGCTTTTCAACAGTTTTGTACCATTAACATACAGTGTTGGCCCTTTACGGACTTAATAAACATCTTAGACCGCCAAATTGTATTTCATGTTAGTGGGTAATGAAAGTCATGAACCGTCAAGGGTTAAAACTGACAGACAAGCCTGTTATACAAAGCCCGCCTTGCAAGACTGTAACGGTGGTATTCATAGTCTGTCTGTTATGCGAATTTTATAATGAAATTCAAATAATTTCGGACGGACAACGAATACAGTGTACTGTAACAGTGGTATCTTATATCTTCTTCTCGAAATTATGAGAATTTCATTACTAAAGAACTTACCGCAAAGTCCAGCTTTGTCATAATTTCTTGACAGAAATTGGTCCTGTTTATAACATACGTAAGCTATCAATTCTTTCCATGAATCTGGAAAAACATATGTTTCCATGCAAAAATATTTGAACGTGATAAACATGGAAATACTCGTATTCGGCATAAACAGAGTACCGTCCAGTTGCAAGTAGAACATCTGGTCTTCATCCCACGTTATTATTACGTTTTTTTCAAGTTCCGCACACTCTTTGCTGTGGATGATATTGAAGAAGATATCGGTCTCATTATAAATGTCAGTTCCATTGTACACTTCAATGTTAAATTCATTATTTGGTGACAATATACATTTGTGATTGTCTAAAATGTGATGTTCCGGGCAACACTTTCGTAAACAAGGAGTAGTTTCGCTACAAATGCCGTAGTCATCCTTCGTGTTAAGGTTCAGAATGATATGACCGCAACAACCACTAACCACCAAGATGTTAATCACTATTTTGATCGTAATAGCCACCCACATGGTTTTTAAAATAAAATGTTTAGTTTATTTAGTAGAAGAAAATAACCGAAATTAATATATTATTAGAGGTTATATTTTTGCGTTTATGCTCATGAGAGATTTTAACTGAAATTGCATTTGCATTTGCTTGGCGATGCCACGAACCACTAGAGGACGATTAAGATAGGTGCAATTTATTCATTTAGTAGAAAGTCTGGATACGGAAACAAAATAAGCCTCGAACAAAAATAGAAACAAAATTTGTTTGTGAGAATCTAAATATGATATCCCACACAGCAACGCACGGATATGTATATCTATAGCATATATACTTGTCTATATCATCGCTATAAGGGAATATAAAAATATTCAAAAAACACTGACCGTAAATAGTGGAATAGTGTGCAATATAATTTCAAGCAAGTGACATAAAAATCATTAGATTATGTGGATATATGCGTAGTATATTAACATAATTCTAGTTTTTCTTTAGTGTTATTGGGTTTTTGCCACACTTCTGACAAAAAAAAGATTAAATAATCCCTTGCGCCAAACGGATCAGTCCAGGGTTATTTTTGAAACTAAGTTTGCCTAACCAAAAAATCTCACACTGAAAAAAGCAGATAAGTAAAAAATAACAAAAATTACATCACTATCGCGCACTTCTGTATTATTGACGTTTCGAAAAACTCTCTGTTTTCGTTCTCAAAATAGTATTAAAAGTATTAAACGTATGTCAAGTTTGACAGTTTAAAATTATCTGCTTTTTTCAGTGTGAGATTTTTGGTTAGGCAAACTTAGTTTCAAAAATAACTCTTGACTGATCGGTTTAGCGCAAGGCCTTCTTTAATTAATATTTATTTTTTTCAGAAGTGTGGCAAAAATCTAATAAAACTAAAGAAAAAATAAAATTATGCCACAAATAAATAGCTTCAGACCATAACATAATTCTATGCCTATTAAAGTCATCTAACTCAATATTATTCAAAGCGGGATTTTATTCATTGAGGTTAGTAAATTTAGCTAGAATATTTTTTTTAGATAACTATTGAATGACTTCATTGACAGGAATTGTAGGAGATTTGATTTATATTACCTTAAGATACCTTTCTAATACAGTAACAAATGTTCGTAAATATTTGAAATTTTTAAATGACTTTCACTAGACTCAACTATATGACGGCTTTTATCTTTATTAAAGTACCTAATCCGTAATCATGGACATATCAACTTTTAGTAGATTATCACAATCGGTTTACTAAATTCAACTTCACTTGAAAATATTTTACTAAAATATTGACGACACACCAAGGAAACAACATGACATTTGAATCTGGTCGGGTATTAGCGTGGTTGCGCTAGACTTCCTAATTTAGAATTGCGTGTAGTGACGTCAAGCTTATTATGGACAGCTCGTAGAACGTGGTCAGTTATGTACTAAGAAAAGTCGTGAGCCACAGCAGACCACTTGCGATTCGTGGATCGTGAATTGTCGTACCACACACCGCACACCACTTTAAGACTAAAAATTATTAGATTGCCAAAATGTTAGCAATTTGAACACTGGAACTCATATAGAACTGACAAACTACGTCGAAAAGTTACCGTGTTTCAGTTTATACTAACGTCGTGTATGGTTTTTCACTTCATAAGCTGGAAGCTTAATGTAAAATTACTTTATTTCGGTTGAAATAATCTCCATGGAGTAAAAATAACGATTGCATGAATGCTTCGTTAACGAGTTTGATAAAAATCTTAAATTAAGAGTTTTTTAAGATAATTTTTACAACTGTCAAATAAGTTTATTTGTTATTTAAATCTATGTTTATCATTTATTAATAGTATATTTTTAATGAGACATATACAGGGTGTATCAGGTATTACTGGTATCCTTGGAAAGTGTGACTGTCAAAATAAATGAGATTTATCCCTATATACCTGTATCTAAAAGTTCACCGTTTCCGAGATAGAGGGTGTCAAAGATTTCGAAATTTTTATTATATTTTTTATTTACTTAGAAACTTAACCTTAATATTTCAACCTCTAATCGATAAATAATGATAGTGTCCATGTTCGAGAACTCTTCATTTGTTACCAAATAAATGTAAGAATTCGCATAAAAATGCTTCATGGCTGCGAAAAAATACGAAAAACCGATACGAGAAAGTAACTTTCACTTAAGTTTTTGGTAATGCACTAATTAGGTTGGTTTTAAATTAAATACCTATTATTATAATTAACTAATAATACTTAGCTAATACTTAAAAATATTAATATACTTAGGTAATGATAGTACCTAATATTTTAAATTTCTAATTTAATTATAAAACTTGGCAACTTCTTTCGATGCAAACATTATCCACTTGTGCATACAATTTTATTATTTAATAATAATATGAACAATTAAACTGGTTTTGATTTAATTATGAGCCGTAGTAGAACATAGCGACTTTTCACAAATTTTTTTGAGACCTTTTACTCTAATGCACTTTGATTACAAACATAACAAATGATAAAACATGTAATAATTTTATTCAAAATTTAATAATTACTGTTGTAGAGGTCACTTTGATGCCGCCTAGTAGATAGAATATATGTATATAAGGTGTCTTAAATTAGGAAACAGCTGCACATTTTATGGCTTTCAATTTTCTAAAAAGTAATATTAGGTATTAAATTTTGTGTAGGTCCTGAAATAGTGGCCGAAAATTGAAAAAGAAAATTTTTCTATTAGCTCGTAGAAACTGGGTAAAACAGGCCCAAATGTGTTTAAGTGTTAACACGTCAGTGGACAAAACTTTGAACAGTTATTGTAACATCACCTATGTTGAAGATTTTTTGGATCAATGACTGCCGCCATTACGGAAAATTAGTTGAAAGTCTTATTAAAATTATATCTAAAACATATTTTTACTATTTTTGGAAGACTATTTTATAACAATATCATTTAATATAATTATACAACGATTATAAATTGAAGAAAGCATAATTTTAATATATTTAAGTTTATTATTTATAACTTTAAAGCAAATGTGGTATAAATCAAAGCGCATAATTTTTTTGTCACAAACATATATATAGTTTATCAATAAAATTTGCGGCGCAATCAAATTTTCATTGTTGAAACACGTTGTTGATATGATAATATTGTAAGTATACTTTTTACGATTTACACAAATGATCGCCATTGAGTTTAGACTACCCCGTTTTTAAATATAAGCACAGATAATATATATCTCTGCGTTATACACCAATCTTAAAAAGATTTAACTAAAAAATATAATGCTTCTTTAAATAATACCAAAATACATACTACAAAATGTTTTTATAGTTGCTATATAAAATTGTTTAAAAGTTAGTGTTGTATTCATTTTTTATAGAACTTTTCGAGTCTATAAGTATTTAACCACGTTATATGACTTTGAATCTCCTATAAGATTTATATTATAGCAATTTATACAACCTTTATAAAATTTATTTTGCTAGTTGAACATATTGATAAGAGCTAATAAGCTTGTAACCGTTATATGTCTGGTGAGTTACTGACGAATGGCTTTAACTGTTTGCTATAGATTTTCCAGGTGTAATTCTGGTCGGGGCGCAGAGTAATTGTTTCCTAGAATTCCGTGTTTGCGACAGAAAATAATTGGAAGTTTATTATTTTCCACAAACTTGTAGATAGCTCTCTACATATGTAAAGTGACCATATTTCGCAAAACTTGAAGTGAGACAAAAAAAAAACATCAGTTCTTCAGTGAATAAAAAAAGACGGGCTTTATAAAAGAGAACAGCATACAAAACTATATGTCTTGAACAAAAATAAGAAAAAAGTTTCTATGAACCTGTGTCCGGAAATGCTTCATTTCGGAGAT
Organism: Monochamus alternatus; assembly: GCA_037114965.1. Taxonomy (NCBI): domain Eukaryota; kingdom Metazoa; phylum Arthropoda; class Insecta; order Coleoptera; family Cerambycidae; genus Monochamus; species Monochamus alternatus. The sequence goes on along the minus strand of CM073426.1, from coordinate 111,809,201 downwards.
ACAAAATGTTGTAACTAAAAAAATGAGGTTTTATTAATATCTGAAGAACCCGATTTTTTGACATTTTGTATGTTTGTTTATAAAGACCATAGACATCTGACATAATTTAATTTATTTCATCAACTCCAGTAGCGTACTTTACTCTATTTTTGTTTTCTACTGCCATCAGGAAGGTGCATGGAAAAGGTTATTAATTTTGGCTTCAAAAACGAAGCAATATACCAAACAGAGTAAAAAGACAAAAAATTTGTATTTTTAATCGCATAATTAGACAAAAAATATGAACCGTAAGGAAAAGCAGTGGCTTCTCATATTTTTACGTATTAATATCAATAAGAATGATTCTCCGGACGCCACTGGAGTGGATAAAATGAAACAAATTAAGTCACAAGATATCTATGGTTTTTATAAACAAACATACGAAATTTAAAATAAATCGGAATTCGGGTTCTTCAGATATTAATAAAAATCCTATATATATCTTTTTAATTTCAACACCCTGTATGTCCGATCAAAGCATTTGCGGACACATGTACACCATTTGAAAATAAACATTCAACATAATTACGACAGTCATAAACAGCTAAACAACTATTACATTAAGCATTCTATTAAGAAAAATATTTTTCTTTTTGATGAGTTTGTTTCAAAATTGATTTATTTTTTAAAAGTTCATTATAAAACTTAATACATAACCCTAATAACACACGACGTCCAGTGGACGTCCATTTAATGTACAGACGTCCATGGACCATAAATGGACATATTCCCAGACATATTTTGATAGAACATACACTGGACATCCGATGGATGTCCTTTATGGGATATATTTTTATGGTACATATAATGGATATTTGATGGATATCCTTTATGAGACATATGTGGACATCCGATGGATATCCAGTATTGTACATGTTCTGTTATAATTTGAATTTGCAGCTAAAATTCGTGCAGCGCATTTGTATTGAAAAAAAAAAATGGGTGTAGAATCCAGATGTAACGCTAACGTCTAAAGTTTAAACAAAACAAACTGTTCTGTTCTCTTTGGTGACGCTGATAAAGTGATATACGTTGATGATTAAACCCTATAAACGAATAAATTAAGAATCCGAAGCAATATAAATCATACTTTGTAAGTAAGTAAATTTGTATTTTCTACTTTTAGTCTATTTATAAATAATTGAATTATTTGTTGGCTAGGATAAATTTATCTATAACATCTATATGTAGACAATTATGTCACAGTATAATTATGTACTAACATACAACAGTCGTTTTCGTTTCTTGATAAAGAAGTTTTCATTTTCACTCTACTTGTTGAGTTTTCTCGTCTTTAGCTATTCTAGATTAAGTTGAGTAATGTAATTATATTGTTAAGGAATTATATATGGCTTTGTTCTTGTTACGTGTTATATAGTTGTTTTATATGTAATCATGTAATAATTAGAAAAGCAATAAATACATATTATACTCTCGTCAAGAATTCAGACGTCTACGTCACGGCTGACGTTACACATTTGTTTTTACTGTCAACGTAATTTTCGATATTTGGTCGTGTTAAAAACAATCATTTTTTGCAATTTAGTGCAATATATAATGCAAACATTTAGTGTAGTCTATAGTTTTATTACTATCAGTTGCAATTTCTTAAATATTGTGATGAAAATATAATGAATTATTCATTTGTTCGTATGACGTAAGTCGTCTGAATTCTTATCGCGAGTATATCAAAAAGTATTTCTATATTTCAATGCAGACCTCCATCAAATGTCCAAAACAGGTTAGCACAAATTTGGTACAGAGGCGGACATCTGCGGTTCCGAAAGTGGTACTGTAGTAGACGTCCTTGGGTAGCACAAAGTTGTGACATATGTGCGTCCGTGAGACTTCCAATGGACGTCCATCGAACAAAAAACGAACGTCCACTGGATGCCCGGACCAACTTTGGACGTCTTTTGGATGTTCATAGGACGTCCTTGGGCTATTAGAGACATAATTATTTTACAGTAATGCGTAGTGCTTCTATATCAAGATCAGTTTTGGGAAACGTTTTTTTTTTATAAAAGTTGGACAAAAGCGGGATACGGATTATAAAAGCAGGACTGTCTCACCTAAATCGGGACGGATGGTCACTTTAGTACATATGAGCACAGAAGATAATATCACAGATAATATCTTCTGTGATATGAGTAGCTAAACTAAACAAGAGACGTCGTTTCTCTGTCTTTCATGGGAAGCACGACTTCCTCCAGCTATACCTGGTGCCATCTTACATTCACGTGGAGAAAAAATTACAACTGCACTGCGCTACGTTTTCCCTTTTGAGAAAAATATAACTCAAAAACTATATAATAGATGCTGCTGTGTAATATGCTTTATTACGCAGCAGTTGGCGATAAATTTGAATATATCATAATATGTCACAAAGTTTCATAAAAAATAATAAGTTCAATATAAAAATTGACCATATTTTTTACAAAATTATACGATTTATGAATTTTATTTCATGTAAATTACACATTTTAGGTATAACAGTATAAATAAAAGAATTAATTTTGTAAAATAACCATTCAAAAAGCTATGATTGGTTCAATAATAAACAGTTTTTTCAGTGCATGCACTTACATTTATTCTGTTATAAATAGGAAAATAAATTGATTGTGACGAAATAATTAATAACGATTGATATCATGAAAAATAGATGAATATTACCACAGAATATATAGTCTCGTCAAGTGGTGTAGTCCCCGAAAAGAAGCCGGCTTCAAAAGCCAGCTTCTTTCAGACTGCGCATGTACAGTAGAAAGAGTAAGTTTAGCTATACTCGCGCCAAGAATTCAGACGACTTACGTCATACGAACAAATGAATAATTCATTATATTTTTATCAAAATATTTAAGAAACTGCAACTGAGGGTCATAAAACTATATACTACACTAAATGTTTGCATTATATATTGCATTAAATTGCAAAAAAATGTTGTGTTTAATACGACCAAATATAGAAAATTACATTGACAATAAAGACAATTGCCTAATGTCAACCATGACGTAAGACGTCTGAATTCTTGACGCTAGTATATTAGCTCGTAGATCACGCCACAGGCGAGTCGATTTTAGCGCCCAATTCAGAAAACGTTGCCAAATGTAAATTATACGGAAGTTATTAGAATATTATACCTAAATAATAAAAAGTATTAAATAACAATACTAATATGTATTCTTACACATCAGTGACAACTGACGTTTTTATAATTTACAGTAATTGTAATGAAAAATAAGGTAGACACATATGTAAATAAATAGGCACTTATTTAAAAATTTTAAATTGTGTTAGAATAATAATAATAATACATCAATAACAATTTTAGAAAACGTAAATATTTCTAATTTTATTAATTGATATGACATGATTTTTCTTTCTGTATAGATCCAGAATTCTACCTTGTTTGTATTACTTCGATAATTACAAGTGACATTTTTTATAATCGAAGCAAATTTTAAAACGACGAAAAAAAAGCTTATGCATACATACATAATACATACATATATACATATGCATGTCCTAAAAAAATTCCTTGTGCCCTTATCTCAGAAACTGTGATACGAAAAAAGTTTAAATAAATAATCTTTGGGGATTATGTGTTCTGTATAGATAGATAAAATTATATTTTCACAAAAAATACAAATTACATTCCTCTGATGTTTTCAGTATCATATAGATTATAGATAATTAGAATGTTTATAATTATTATTGATTGTATACAAAAGGTAGGTATACTTTACTATAATCATAGACTACATTTAGTCTATGGTTCCTAGTTACTCATATGGGTGTGTTAGATTCCAATACTTCAATTTAAAAGAAACGGTACTGACATGAAAAATTGATTAATAAAAGAAGGGAACTTTCAAATAAATCTATAGTATTTCATGAATTAAAAACTTACTCAGGCAAGGTTATTTGTTTCCCAATGCCTTGACAAATTTTACGTGTATATGGTCAAGAATTTTACATTTTGAATTTAATTTAATTTCAATTACTTTTATATTCAGAACAGATCTTATACATTATAATATTAAATTTGAGCAAAATTCATATGAAATTTGGTTTAAGCCTGTATCCAAATTTACCATGTAAATTCTAGGTTTTCATATGCAAGTGTAAAAAAGAAAAAATCCGGAATTGAAAACTTAACAAAACATAACTTATAATTTAAAAATGTATCTGTTTGTGTTGATTAATATCCCCTATGTTACCTGTAAATGATCCGAATGCCAATGTTATATTATTATCATTATAAATATATTAATTAATATAATTCAATACCCAATTACCAAGTAACTAAACGAATGAGTGTAAGCACAGAATATATAGCTAACGCAAGCGTAGCTATATTTTCTGTGGTGTAAGGTTTGTGTTGCTACTGTAAAAATGTGTGTACTACAGACCTCTAGTGAAATAAAATTCAACTGATGTGCAAATGCCAGTTAGAATTCTATAAGGCATGAAAAACTTAGCAACAGGAGATGGCAGCATAGGTATTTATGTATATAATATTAGTAAATAATCACACAAGTTAGCGAAACGAATTATCAGTGAAAATATTCAATATTGCATACTGCATACTACCTTTGACGACTATATACACTAATACTATACTAATACTCAAGGAAACTGCTAAACTGAAATAAATTACAAATACAAATTATGCTTTTACTTTAGATACAGGGTCATCATTTGATACGAGGTTTGTAAAATGTTTTATATGTATTTATTTACTTACCCTGTAAATTGATATCCCTAATCAAAATGACTACAGAACCAGTGCATAAATATTGAGCTCCTTTTAGTAACAAACTTAAATGAAAAAAATACTGTATAAAAAGTGTCTTATATCTAATATCATCTTACTGTTTTTGATAAAAGACATCATATTATTTTCTAGGAAGTATTCCTTATACTATGTCCTGTTCATGAATCTTGTTAAAATAATAACTGTTCAATATGTCCTAGGTAATTTAATTTATCTATCTCACGCTTCATAAGTAAACTGTTCATAGGATTCAAATCTGACAATTTTGTGGGCCTTAAACTTCACCCGTCAGAAGAGAAACTTTCTTTTTCACTAAATTATTTAAAGATTTGTTTTGCAAATTATTAGATGAATAGGTACCACGAGTTTCATGGCAAATAACTTTATCCATTGTTCAGGATTGGTAAATAAGCCAAAGAATTATGTAAACAGTAAAAGATTAAGAAATGTGGATAGAATATAGGCCTAATAAAAAGTGTTTATATCTAATAAAAAAATACATGAATAAGGTGTTCTATTACTAACTCTTCTTTTTTCTAAATAGGTAGACAAAAGAGATAAGAAGTAGGACATTTTGTGAATATCCCTATGCAGTTTTCAAAACAATCATATTTAATTATAGACAACAATGTCCATTTTAAATTAAACTAAATTGGACACCCTTGGTATTAGAATCGACAAATTTGAAACCACGAAAAAAAATATTTCGTAACTTTAGCTGACAAGACATATGCAATTGTTGTGTTGACGGTTGCAGTTAATGTTTAAGATAATTTGCCTAAGTATGTATCCCATTTTGGTCACAATACCATTTACGTTATTTCAAGGTTAAATGATATATTTCATCACCTTAAATTTTTGCAATATGTATTCCCTGTGACTGTTAAGAAATAACGGCAATGTTATATCATACGCGTTATGTAAAATTTTAAAATAATTTGTTAAAGACAAGGAATTAGGTGTCGCTACAGTTTAATGTATATGTTATTTGAGTTGTAAAGCGGCTTATTATATTTACATTTAATTCCCAGTTTTATAAATGCACATCAAAACATCCAACAAAGAAGGATAAAAAATTCAAGTAATCCGTTTGATTTGCCTAACGAATTTAAAAACAATATATTTAGATTTAGTAAAAGTTCAATACGGCAATTTATTGACGAACGAAAACAACTGCTTTCTGCAAGTTCCTTGGATGTCATTACACAGGTAACAGGCATGTGTATTCCTTATTCAAACGATTGTCAACAATTTAATCATTTTTTTAAATGTTAATATGATGCAAATATGATAATTAATTTAATCATGATAAAACTAAAGCTGTTTGAACTAACCTGTTCTTGATACAGTTTACTCAGTTTTTATATGGTTCCTTGTTTACCGAGTTTGTGGCAACATAATATATCTCCCAAACAAATGGAAACAGCATTGGTTACCTGTGTAATTATCACCAATACATGTCTGGGTCCTTTTTGTCTCTGAGGAAATACCAAAAATGGTCTTAATTCGTTAATAAATTGCCGTATTACTTTTACTAAACCTAAATAATTTGTTTAGTTATTCATCAGGCAAATCAAATTGATTACCTACTTAAATCTTTTACACCCCTTCGTTGGATTTAAATGTTACAACATATCTTCCCTGTGTGAAGGGTTGCACCGACAAGATAGATCGTCTCTTGAAGAAGAGGAAAATCAACACTATCTTCAGCACAACAAGGAAGATACAGGTGTATATGTTACACACAATACTCGAATTCGGACAATGTCCGAAAAAAGTGTGCAAAACTAGTTCTGAGCTCCGAAAAATTTCCAAACCCGAAATTATACATTTAAACGGTTATTGCATATTACAAAATATGAAGAACTAGTTCTGGGCATTATAAGGTGTTCAAAGCTAATTTTGTGCATTTTGAAATGACCAGAACTAGTTCTATTCATTTTCTGAAAGTTATACCAATGAACAAATTAAAAGTAGGGTTATGTCTGTATTGTCATCAGTTATCACACAGTGGTGTTTAAGAATTAACTCGTAAATGTATGAATCGAGAGTGTTCTTGTCGAAGAATATATTGTGCAACTCGAAATGTCATCATTCCAGATCGTGCTCAAATAAATAATACATTTTTTAATATGTATATTTTTTATAGCTATATAAAAACAAAGTTTTATTTTTTATTACAGTTAGCAATATTTGAAATAAAATATCTAAAATAATACATCTGCATTCTTATGTTGTAACTATTCAATTACCATCTCGTTCCGATATATGTACATGCATATTGAGCATAAATCTTAAGGGGCCTCTTTAGGTGTCTTAAAACTAGTTGCAAAATAACTCCCGATTTTGATGCGGCTTGCACCACTTTTCTTAGAAAAAAATCTAGTTCCTAAGATGTTTAAATCATATTTTTTGATACGAATAAACTAGGGTTTAAAACGTAAAGAGAACAAAATAAATGAGCATCCTAGAAGCGATGCATTATTTTATTAATTTAAATTGTCTAGATAATAACTTTGTTAATTTGGAACTAAGAAAATGCAATGGCATACGTTCAAATAGTATCAGGCGATGTGAGATACGAGGCGGCACGCAAAGATGGAAGGTGTTAGGAAAGTCATACGAGTATAGTGATCTTAACGGAACGCGAGCTGTACGAATTTGTATGGCTGCAACTAGCGTGGCCCCTTAATAAAGTATCTAATTGTAGTCCTTCATATTTTGCAATAGTTAAAAACCGCATAAACGTAAAATTTCGGGTTTGGGAATTTTTCGGAGCTCAGAACTACTTTTGCATATTTTTTTCGGACATTGTCCGAATTCTAGTATCGTGTGTAACATAACTTTCAGAAAATGAATAGAACTAGTTCTGGTCATTTCAAAATGCACAAAACTAGTTTTGAACACCTTATAATGCCCAGAACTAGTCCTTCATATTTTGTAATATGCAGCAACCGTTTAAATGTATAATTTCGGGTTTGGGAATTTTTCGGAGCTCAGAACTAGTTTTGCATACTTTTTTCGGACATTGTCCGAATTCGAGTATTGTGTGTAACATATACAGTATACTTTGTACATGTGGTAAGGTGTACATAGGGCAAACGGGTAGACACATCAGCATGAGACTCAAGGAGCACAAGAGTCATCTTAAGAATAACCACGTGGAGAAGTCAGCCATTGTGGAACATAGATCTGACACAGGACACAGAATAGCAATAATGGAAGAAACGGAAGCTCTAGTGAGGGAACGGCGATTTTGGCCCAGACTTTATAGGGAAGTCATCGAGATACACAAAAACCAAAGGAATTTCAACAGAGACGTTAGAATTACCAGGAGTGTGGAAACGAGTAGTAGGAGCGGACCGCCAGACCACGAAACAAGCCAACCGTGAAAACCATCCACGGCAGCAGAACGGTCCAGTGAACACGACCTGTATAAATACCGACTAGAGATCGTATTCTCCAGTTTCGGATCTTCTGAAGAAGAGAGCGACATGTCTCTCAAAATGTAATCCGACGACGTGGCCAACAGCCCGAAAGCAGCCAAACCATTACATTCGATGTGCATTTACAATACGCGAATTAAATATAAAATTAATAAGCAGTCCATTTTCGCAATTCAAATAACACATACGTTAAACTATAGTGACCCCTAATTCCTTGTTTTTAAGATACTCTGTTAGAATTCTACATAACGTGTTAGAAATTTCTGTTGTCTCTTAACACTTACAGGGTGATACATACTACAAAAATTTAAGGTGATGAAATATAACATTTAACCTTGAAATAACGTAAATGTTATTATGACCAAAATGGGATACATACTTGGCTGAATGTCTGAAATTTTGATTGCTATAACATCAAAACTGCTGAAAAAGGGAATTTCTTAAGCGATCAAAGAAATTACAAATATTTAGCCAATTTAAAAGTACAAACTCCTGTTTACAACAGTTTAATTTATTAATAGAAGGAAATGCAGTGGTATACTTTGTTTGGGTATTTTTTGCGTAAGTGTCTGTTCACTTAAAATATATCAATTAGTTAACCCTGTATACAGTATGCGCCAAAAGTATGGAATACATTCAATAAAAACGAAACAATTATTTTTTGGGAAAAATCTTCGAACAGGTCGATTTTTAATTTAAAAAATACATATTTTAGCGTAAAATGCGATTTTCAAATATCATTTGTTTTCGAGTAATGACGTCATCGATTTTTTTTAAATGGCAACACCTTATTTTTTTCCTTGATTCTGAAAGATCGTTTAATTCTCTATCAGACAGTACTAAAATTTTGCCCTCTTACATAGGAAAGTTTTCGAGTAAATGAAGATTGAATGTTAGAAAACGTAAATCAATTAAAATAAAGCAAAAAACGTTATCAAGTTTAGTTTTTCGAATTCCATAGTTCTTTTATGGATCACGTAGGTGAAAATCTTTGCAAAGTGTCATTGTCACACCGACTTTCTAATAAGTATTGTAAGCGACATAGAAATCATTATTCAATTTAAAGTTTTATGGCACATTTAACTGTTACTCAAAGAATTGAAATTTTAATTCTTATCGGATGCGGGAATATGACTAGAACTCAGCAGGAAGTTTGCGATTTATTTAATGAAAAATATCCAGATCGCCCTATCAGCCAATCAACAGTCAGTAAGGTAGATTCTAAATTTAGAGAAACTGGCAATGTTGTAAATATTCCAAAACCTGGACGTCCAAGCATTAATGAAAATCAGAAACAGAACATTTTGATAAGTATGGTGGATAATCCTCATAATTCTTCACGATTGGTTGCATTAAACAATGACACTAGTCAGAGCACAGTGCTACGTATCTTGAGGAAGGAAAAATATCATCCCTACAAAATTCAACTTGTGCAGGAACTCAATGAAGATGATCCCGATCGCCGCTTACACTTTTGCGAAATTCTAATGGATTCATGTCAAGGAAATAGAAATTTACACCGGCAAATACTTTTTTCAGATGAGGCCACATTTTGTCTGAATGGTACAGTAAACCGTCAAACTTGCAGATATTGGAGTCGGGAAAATCATCATTGGATGGCAGAGGCACATACCCAACACCCTCAGAAATTAAATGTGTGGGCTGGAATAGTTGACGACAGAATAGTAGGGCCTTTCTTCTTTGAAGGAACCCTTACAGGACAAAGATATTTAGAGTTTCTAGAAAATAACCTTGTTCCAGCCCTTGCAGCAATTTTTCCTAACGATAATGACCCTGACATTCCTGACGATACCATATGGTTTCAGCAAGACGGTGCACCTCCGCACTATGCGCGCCCTGTACGAGATTTTTTGGACAACTGTTTTCCTGGGAGGTGGATCGGCAGAGGCGGACCGATAGAATGGCCTGCAAGATCGCCAGATCTTACACCTTTTGACTATTTTTTATGGGGATACTTGAAGTCAAAAGTACACATTAATAAACGCAGAGTTACCCCAGAAATCATTCATAATGTGCAAGAAGAATTTCTTCACAGACTTGCGCATTGTCAAGAAGTTGGTGGATGGCAATTCAAACATTTAATTTAATTATAAAATTTAATCAATTGTATTTTATTTTACATACCTCAGAATTGTTACTTTCTTTATGGATAAAATTTACGTTTTCTAACATTCAATCGTCATTTACTCGAAAACTTTCCTATGTAAGAGGGCAAAATTTTAGTACTGTGTGATAGAGAATTAAACAATCTTTCAGAATCAAGGAAAAAAATATGGTGTTGCCATTTAAAAAAAAATCAATGACGTCATTACTCGAAAACAAATGACATATGAAAATCGCATTTTACGCTAAAATATGTATTTTTTAAATTAAAAATCGACCTGTTCGAGGATTTTTCCCAAAAAATAATTGTTTCGTTTTTATTGAATTTATTCCATACTTTTGGCGCATGCTGTATGATTGTGATGATATCACTTGTAATATGTATAGTGCGTAAATTATTTCCGATCATGAATATTTCGAAAATTTGAAATATAAGTATAAATAATAATAATATGTAACGATAATAATAATACAATATTAAAAAATAATATAAATCAAAAATATATAAATCATAATTTTCTAAAAAATTAATAAACACGGTTTTTAATTTAATTTAACTCGTGGGTAAGAAAATTTCACATAAAACTGTCCAATTTATGAAAAGCCTTGTATATAAGAATAAATTACATACCTATTAGGGTTTCCCAAGTTTTTGATTGGATATTTATCTGTGTACATACTAATGCTCCAGTACTATTATCAATAAAATCAATGCAGAAATGTCCTGGGGGATACAAATCATCCGGGTATCCTTCGCCGCCAGCTATTAACAACGAACCATTAGTCTGCAGGTAAAATTCTTCTTCTTGTATCCTCCTCGTATTTTCGGGACACTTCGATCCATATACGTAGTAATAATCGCTTTTAGAGAAGTTAGCGACTTGTGAAAAATTGTTATAAAAAACAATCGTGAAACTAGAATTGAATTGTTTACAGCCCATGTAGTCGCTTTCAATGTAAAATCCTTCATCGTCCGAACAACACTTTCTTACGCACGTCATTTTCTTTGAAAAATTTTGATCACGTCTCCCGCTAGCCGAATTATCAGAGCAAAATGCTAGATTTTTACTCAAAACTTGCGATATTAGATGCAAAAGGCAGAAAAATATCACGCACTTCATCTTGTCATTAACCTAAGTTTTACTGTAGGCCAGAGCAATTCAGTCCCTCGTGGAAACCGCAATCGACTAGGGACTTCCGACATGATTATTCAGAAGCATAGAATTGACGAAATTAAGGAAAAGTTATTCTGTATGGTGAAATTTTTATCACCAATTTTTTAATTTAATAAAACTTTATCAATACCTTATATCACTAGCAATAATTGTACCTTCAGAATAGATACTCTACTACATCATGCTTTTGATTTATTGACCAGTTTTACATTTACCATATACACAATACCTACCATTTTAGTCACAACGAATCTATTTGCTTAAATTATCTTAATTTACATTAGTGGCTAAATTGGCGTAATATGGAAGCATGAAGGTATATAAAAATATTTACTTACCTCAATTACAGTGTATTTATACATGTGTTCAAAAAGTTTCTAACCATTAGGAGGTACTGGTCATGTGCACCATCGTGCATATATCACATATCTTGTCTAATCGCTAGTGGAACGTCTTCTAACAAGCCTATTATTTTATATCTTGCAGAAATCTAATACTATAGATATAAAGTCATCAACAATGCCACGTCAAATATTTAAGGGAAATTCATACTAGAAATATGTTTGTTTCCCTAAATAAGGATTTTCTTGTTCCTAAGTGTGGTTATTTCTCCAGCTGAATAATCTTGTAAAGGTAGCCTCATCCGTAAACAACATCTTGTTTAGGAATGAAGGTGCATTAACCTGTGTTTTTATAATAAAAAGTTGCAAAAGTTTGTTCTTGCAGGTATGTCGTTAGGAAACAAATTCTAGACATGGGCAAAATGATGGATAAAATTTTTTGTCATGGGCAACTTTTAGAATTGTTGTTTTATTTACCCCTGCTGCTACATGTAAGCAAGCGCCTTATGCTCAGGATTATCAATTACACTCACCAAGATTGCGTCTTTCTATTGGACAGTCACCATTTTTGGATGACCAATCCTTCGCTTCGAACGAAATTCTGATGATTGGATATAGTTGAAAATATCTTCTAGTTGCGGCACGGCTATTGTAATTTCCTTGAGCATATATACAAATCATGTATTTTAAGTCTGTTCCTGAAGCAGTTGGAAACGGTTTGAAACTATCGACCAGTTAAGTTGAGAACGGGTTACCCGTGAATTTAACGGTGGTTTAAAAATAAACATATATGATAGTTTCGAACAGTTTTCAACCTCTGCAGGAACATACCTTATATAAAAGCAACTGCAATTTCAGTTGCTTTTATGTTTGACAACGTACTTTGACAACTTTTGACGTTTGCTGCCATGCACAATATTTCATTTGACAGTTTTGTGGGTTTTTAAGTCAAAGCCTGCTTAAGTTAGTTTCAATGAATATTGTTAACTTGTCATAAGTCAACGTGCAAACAAGTTGGTACACCATTTTTGCTTAAAATGTTTGGGGATTTATCTGTGTTATAAAGAAATGCAAAAAACATATCTACAAAAAAGGCTTAAATTCGATTATATCATATAATATTAGCAAAACGTACTGTAAACAACGCCCTGTATGTGGTTTATTGAAAGAGCTTTCGATATTCAGAGGAACCCTTCCTTTGCTTAATTTCAAAGAAAAGTCGCTAAAACTTTTTTTTGAAAATTTTCATTTGTACACTGCACCGTTTTTAATATTGACTACGACAATATGATTCACATGGGATAATTTAATATCTACAGTCTACAATTAGTCTATGACGCATTCATTACGGACTACAATGTATAAAAGATCCAATATATCTTTTCCACTATTAATCCAACTTTTCGAATGTACACCATAAAGAAAATTTCAAGATCTTTTTCCTGATATGCTACTTGGCCCGACCAATAAAGTTTTTTTTTAAATATCTTTTTTCGTTTTAATTGTCTACCTCTAAGACTATTAATCCAATATTAAATTAAACAATAGTAAGAGATCTACTCTTGAAGTAAGTGAAAATCGATGATTTTAGACCTTTTTTGAGATAAGGGACGAACGCTATCGTGATGGGCTCAAACCGGCTGCGAATTCAGCGACCCAAAAAAACATATGGTGGTGTTATCCATCGCACATGCTACCTAATTTTTTTGGTGCCGGTGTAATTTATAAACATTAATTTTTCGAGATCTGATTAGTGTCAGCTGAAACTCCGTAACCTTGAAATTCCTTTTCACTCTCCAAAGCAAGCCATTTTGCTTGCGCACCGGATGCAATTATAATTGCATCCGAGTAGTAGTAATTGTAATATCAATATATTACCAGAAGATCTAAATCTATACTTATTAGAATCCTTAAGTTGCGCTTTTTATCTCATCATCTATTATTTTTGCTCCAACCTGTTCTGCATGCAACCTCATTTGCTCCATTAGTTCTGGACCCTGTATGGACCCTGCATTGAAACAAAACCAGGATAGTTTTCAACATCTGTAGTAATTGTAAGCTGACCACCAGGCTGCATTCCCGTTACTACAATTGGCTCTAAGTTTGCACGTGCTGCATATACAGCAGCAGCATACCCTGCTGCCTCAGATCCAATAATAAGAACTTTTGTACTCAATCTATAATTCTTCACTGTACTATGAGTTTATATAATCAGCTACTCCTTCATCGCTTGCCTGCATTGCTGGCTTACCTTTTTTCCACTTTGCTGGACATACTTCACCATGCTCCTCATTATTAATTGCATCAATAATTCTAATAAACTCATCAATATTGCGCCCTAAAGGCAAATCATTTATCGATTGATGACGTACAATAAATCATCAATATTATTACATGTTCTCTTGATATAGACTTTTTGCTATCAGACACTAAAGTGTAGCTAACTTCTGAAATACCACCATCATTAACTGAAGTGTTTCGCCATTTATAATGTGAAAATTGTGAATCTACACTTATTCCTATCACTTCAATACCACGCTTTGCAAACTCATTTATTCTATTATTGAGCGATATCAATTCAGTTGGGCAAACAAAAGTAAAATCAAGTGGATAGAAAAAAAGGATAGCATTCTTATTTTTTATGTGCTTACTTAGACAGAAATCAACAACAATTTCTTCGTCAGAGAACAACTGAAGCAGTAAAATCAATAGCAGATTTTGTTACAAGATCCATAATTGACCTATTATTTTAAAACAACTCTAATTTTAAACTTGATGAACTTACATGCAAGTTTTCTTTAGTTTTAACCCTATAAAAACTTCCTAAAATAGCTCTTCTTTTTTACCGATAAGATTTACGACAATCTAGTTTCACTTTATGACGGTGTCATCCCAGCGCCCCTATTATGTCATTCCAGTGCCCAGACACTGGGATCCAGGAAAGTTTGCTTATGAGCAAGCAAACTAGCATAGAAAGTGGTTACAAAATTTCCGATGGATTATATGAAAAACTGGATTCCAGACGGGAATGACACCCTAATTAACCGTCATACCGCGATTCATTCGCGGTAACTCTTAGCATTCGTGATAAAACAACAATAATTCTAGGTTCTAATAGGATATCTTAGATCTAATCATTCATTATTTGCAGTGGCGTAAACACCCTGTGCTACTTTTCATTTCTTTACAATAAAAATGGTACGTCACTGCCTTAATTATAAAAAAACGTACTTGAAGTTTTATTTATTTTGAATAAATAATGATTGCTTGTTTTTTTTTTTTTTGTTAATTCATAGTAGTATAGCTCTGAATTTAGCAGTTTGTGCATGATGAATAGGGTTGCCAACTTTAAAATATCTAATTCCGGGTTTTCGAAGATGGCAATCTGAAACGAAACAACGAGAGAGACTGGACGTTTCTGAGTTTCTGGTTAACAAGCAAAAAACGCGATTTATTTGGAATCATGCTAATTATAGCTTTCATGATATTTTTCTCTATTATTGGATCATTTTAAAATATTTTATTATTTCAACAAATTAGTGGCGCAATTACCATCCCGCAAATGGTTTTTGCAGGACGGGTTGCAGGTATCCTGAAATCCTGGACATCCCGCTAAATTCCGCTTTAGTAACATTTTCTAACTTAGACATAAACAACTATTATACTTTTTAAAAATTACTAGTATTATTGTGTCATTACTAGTGTGGATTTTTCAAGTTTCCTTTAACTTTTGATATAAAGATGTCTGAATATAAACAAACTACGATATTTTATATGAACAATTACTTACACGATGACATTAAACAAAATTTCAAAAAATAATTATTTGTCCAAAAGAATCGAAATTTCAAGTAACGTTTTTTTAGAATTAAGACAGTGGCGTACCATTTTTATTGTAAATAAAAGAGGAGTGGCGTAGGTTTTCTACGGCACTGGTGATAATAGGAATATTTAAACATACTGAAATTAGACCTGAGATATCCCAATACAACCCAGAATTATTGTTGTTTTATCACGAGGGATTTCCAAATAAATAAAAAATATACCTAATAAAAATGTCTTAATCCTTGACGCCCTGTATCTCAGAAACGGTGAATTTTTAGATATAGGCATATTTAGGTAAATCTAATTTATTATGAATGCACTACCACTCCATCGGGTGCCAGTAATACCTGAGACACCCTGTTTAATAATACATATAAAAATATAACTTGTCTTAAAAAGGTAATTAACTAGTCTTTAAAATCGCTTGAGAATTTAAAGGCGAATGTCATCCCGCCGGGGGTAGAAATTTTGGGATTGATTATAATTCCCTCTCAAAATAAAAGTAGGCGGTTTCGACCGTTTTCGTAGTTTTTGTATCAAAACTTAGGTACACCTAAGGGGATCAATATACAGTATGCGCCAAAAGTATGGAATAAATTCAATAAAAACGAAACAATTATTTTTTGGGAAAAATCCTCGAACAGGTCGATTTTTAATTTAAAAAATACATATTTTAGCGTAAAATGCGATTTTCAAATGTCATTTGTTTTCGAGTAATGACGTCATCGATTTTTTTTAAATGGCAGCACCATATTTTTTTTCCTTGATTCTGAAAGATCGTTTAATTCTCTATCAAACAGTACTAAAATTTTGCCCTCTTACATAGGAAAGTTTTCGAGTAAATGACGATTGAATGTTAGAAAACGTAAATCAATTAAAATAAAGCAAAAACGTTATCAAGTTTAGTTTTTCGAATTCCATAGTTCTTTTATGGATCACGTAGGTGAAAATATTTGCAACGTGTCATTGTCACACCGACTTTTTATTAAGTATTGTAAGCGACATAGAAATTATTATTCAATTTAAAGTATTATGGCACATTTAACTGTTACTCAAAGAATTGAAATTTTAATTCTTATCGGATGCGAGAATATGACTAGAACTCAGCAGGAAGTTTGCGATTTATTTAATGAAAAATATCCAGATCGCCCTATCAGCCAATCAACAGTCAGTAAGGTAGAGTCTAAATTTAGAGAAACTGGCAATGTTGTAAATATTCCAAAACCTGGAAGCCCAAGCATTAATGAAAATCAGAAACAGAACATTTTGATAAGTATGGTGGAAAATCCTCATAATTCTACATGATTGGTTGCATTAAACAATGACACTAGTCAGAGCACAGTGATACGTATCTTGAGGAAGGAAAAATATCATCCCTATAAAATTCAACTTGTGCAGGAACTCAATGAAGATGATCCCGATCGCCGCTTACACTTTCGCGAAATTCTAATGGATTTTTGTCAAGGAAATAGAAATTTACACCGGCAAATACTTTTTTCAGATGAGGCCACATTTTGTCTGAATGGTACAGTAAACCGTCAAACTTGCAGATATTGAAGTCGGGAAAATCCTCATTGGATGGCAGAGGCACATACCCAACACCCTCAGAAATTAAATGTGTGGGCTGGAATAGTTGACGACAGAATAGTAGGATCTTTCTTCTTTGAAGGAACCCTTACATGACAAAGATATTTAGAGTTTCTAGAAAATGACCTTGTTCCAGCCCTTGCAGTAATTTTTCCTAACGATAATGACCCTGACATTCCTGACGATACCATATGGTTTCAGCAAGTCGGTGCAACTGTTTTCCTGGGAGGTGGATCGGCAGACACGGACCGATAGAATGGCCTGCAAGATCTCCAGATCTTACGCTTCTTGACTATTTTTTATGGGGATACTTGAAGTCAAAACGCGAAATACGCAGAGTTACCCCAGAAATCATTCATAATGTGCAAGAAGAATTTCTTCACAGACTTGCGCATTGTCAAGAAGTTGGTGGATGGCAATTCGAACATTTAATTTAAGTATAAAATTTAATCAATTGTATTTTATTTTACATACCTTAGAATTGTAACTTTTTATGGATAAAATTTACGTTTTCTAACATTCAATCGCCATTTACTCGAAAACTTTCCTATGTAAAAGGGCAAAATTTTAGTACTGTCTGATAGAGAATTAAACGATCTTTCAGAATCAAGAAAAAAAATATGGTGTTGCCATTAAAAAATCGCATATTACGCTATGTATTTTTTAAATTAAAAATCGACCTGTTCGAGGATTTTTCCCAAAAAATAATTGTTTCGTTTTTATTGAATTTAGTCCATACTTTTGGCGCATACTGTATATTGTCTGAAGCTATTTATTTGTGGCATAATTTTAGTTTTTCTTTAGTTTTATTGGGTTTTTGCCACACTTCTGAAAAAATAAAGATTAATTAAATAGGCTCTTGCGCCAAACGGATCAGTCAAGGGTTATTTTTGAAACTAAGTTTGCCTAACCAAAAAATCTCACACTGAAAAAAGCAGGTAAGTAAAAAATAACAAAAATCACATCACACGCGCACTTCCGTATTATTGACGTTTCGAAAAACTCTCTGTTTTCGTTCTCAAAATAGTAGTAAAAGCATTAAACGTGTGTCAAGTTTGACAGTTTAAAATTTGTTTATCTGCTTCCATAGAGATGTAAAATGATTTTTATTTTATTGTTACTTACGTCTTCTTGATACAACTGTAGCCAACAACGATCAATGTTTACTGAACAATTTGACACACACTTTTCTCCGTTCAACAAAATAATCGGGGTCTCTTATAATTTTATTTTTGTTGCGTTATCTTCCTTCTCTAAAATTTTTGCCGAACCCCATTGAATTTAATGACCGTTTTCCCAAGCGTGTTCGCAAATTTTGGATCAATATAGCACTGCAAAATGCTACAAAAAACTATCCCACTTTGCAATAAAACTGATACAGTTTGAGAGAGTTTGCGTACACAAAAATAAGGTATATATTTTTTATCTGATACATACCGATACATACACTGGCCAATCCGATACATACAGTTATTGGGGCGGAGAGTTTTATGTGAATGACCCCGTAGATGTACTTTGCAGCTTTTCTAAGTTTAAAAACATTTTCTTTATTTACCGTAACATAATATTTTTTTGCTTTTCACTGTTATCACCAATATTATCAGTTACTCATACACGTACTTCCTGGACAAAATGTACAACCAACCCAGTTTAACCGCTGCAGCGACAAGTGCTTCTCCATAATCATATTTTGCGGTAAAATAGTGGAACTTTAATGACGCCACATATCATGCTTGTTGATAAGCAGAAGGTAAGATACTACACGGAAAAAAAGTTATACTAATATCAAGATTAATACACTTATTCCAACGCTAGCTTAGATTAAATTTTCCCCAAGTAAAACAATACTTATTCTTGTATAATTATAAGACTATACTTATATTTTTCATTTAAGTAATAATTTTTTGAAATCAAGAGAACTACTATACTTAATATGAAATAAAGTAATATGTTTCTTTAGGAATTGTTTTGTTTTATTTAGGTAATAAGAATTACTTGAGACAACAATAGCCAGGTTTGGCAATTTTATTGAAGTCAACTGAATATGCAATAAAAATAATCTTGCAAAATCTTCAACCGATGCGAGACTACGAAACGTACCTGTATGCAAGGTAGGATGCGTGACGACAGTTACCTACTTCGCGTCGCCTGACGTGAACAGTGGACATTTATTACAGATTACCCGGCCGAGTTGGATGGTTTGTTCAAGCAAGAAGCTATATGCCAGCAAGAAAGTGGTGTTTTGT
The DNA here is from genome assembly GCA_037114965.1 of Monochamus alternatus. Lineage (NCBI taxonomy): Eukaryota > Metazoa > Arthropoda > Insecta > Coleoptera > Cerambycidae > Monochamus > Monochamus alternatus. Next base: position 111,789,641 of record CM073426.1, on the reverse strand, counting down.
ACCAAAATGCGATCTAATACATACAGTATGCGCCAAAAGTATGGAATAAATTCAATAAAAACGAAACAATTATTTTTTGGGAAAAATCCTCGAACAGGTCGATTTTTAATTTAAAAAATACATATTTTAGCGTAAAATGCGATTTTCAAATGTCATTTGTTTTCGAGTAATGACGTCATCGATTGTTTTTTAAATGGCAACACCATATTTTTTTCCTTGATTCTGAAAGATCGTTTAATTCTCTATCAGACAGTACTAAAATTTTGCCCTCTTACATAGGAAAGTTTTCGAGTAAATGACGATTGAATCTTAAAAAACATAAATTTTATCCATAAAAAAGTAACAATTCTGATGTATGTAAAATAAAATACGATTGATTAAATTTTATACTTAAATTAAATGTTCGAATTGCCATCCACCAACTTCTTGACAATGCGCAAGTCTGTGAAGAAATTCTTCTTGAACATTATGAATGATTTCTGGGGTAACTCTGCGTATTTCGTCCAGAATGCGATTTTGAAGTTCTTCTAAATTAAGTGGTTTATTAATGTACACTTTTGACTTCAAGTATCCCCATAAAAAATAATTAAGAGGTGTAAGATCTGGCGATCTTGCAGGCCATTCTATCAGTCCGCGTCTGCCGATCCACCTCCTAGGAAAACAGTTGGCCAAAAAATCTCATACAGGGCGCGCATAGTGCGGAGGTGCACCGTCTTGCTGAAACCATATGGTATCGTCAGGAATGTCAGGGTCATTATCGTTAGGAAAAATTACTGCAAGGGCTGGAACAAGGTCATTTTCTAGAAACTCTAAATATCTTCGTCCTGTAAGGGTTCCTTCAAAGAAGAAAGGCCCTACTATTCTGTCGTCAACTATTCCAGCCCACACATTTAATTTCTGAGGATGTTGGGTATGTGCCTCTGCCATCCAATGAGGATTTTCCCGACTCCAATATCTGCAAGTTTGACGGGTTACTGTACCATTCAGACAAAATGTGGCCTCATCTGAAAAAAGTATTTGCCGGTGTAAATTTCTATTTCCTTGACATAAATCCATTAGAATTTCGCAAAAGTGTAAGCGGCGATCGAGATCATCTTCATTGAGTTCCTGCACAAGTTGAATTTTGTAGGGATGATATTTTTCCTTCCCCAAGATATGTAGCACTGTGCTGTGACTAGTGTCATTGTTTAATGCAATCAATCGTGAAGAATTATGAGGATTATCCACCATACTTATCAAAATGTTCTGTTTCTGATTTTCATTAATGCTTGGACGTCCAGGTTTTGGAATATTTACAACATTGCCAGTTTCTCTAAATTTAGGCTCTACCTTACTGACTGTTGATTGGCTGATAGGGCGATCTGGATATTTTTCACTAAATAAATCGCAAACTTCCTGCTGAGTTCTAGTCATATTCCCGCATCCGATAAGACTTAAAATTTCAATTCTTTGAGTAACAGTTAAATGTGCCAAAATACTTTAAATTGAATAATAATTTCTATGTCGCTTACAATACTTAGAAAGTCGGTGTGACAATGACACTTTGCAAATATTTTCACCTACGTGATCCATAAAAGAACTATGGAATTCGAAAAACTAAACTTGATAACGTTTTTGCTTTATTTTAATTGATTTACGTTTTCTAACATTCAATCGTCATTTACTCGAAAACTTTCCTATGTAAGAGGGCAAAATTTTAGTACCGTCTGATAGAGAATTAAACGATCTTTCAAAATCAAGGAAAAAAATGGTGTTGCCATTTAAAAAAAAATCGATGACGTCATTACTCGAAAACAAATGATATTTGAAAATCGCATTTTACGCTAAAATATGTATTTTTTAAATTAAAAATCGACCTGTTCGAGAATTTTTCCCAAAAAATAATTGTTTCGTTTTTATTGAATTTATTCCATACCTTTGGCGCATACTGTATATGAATAACATATATTTTTGTAGGTTGGTACACAGCAGTTTTATGTATTCTTCTCAGTCATTTTATATTAAAAAATAGAACAAACAAAAGCAGTAAGGCAATTTAAATCGTCTATCGACTAATTATAATTAACTGTTCGCGTTACATTAAATTTTAGTCTAACACAGAAAACAATTATCAGAATGCACTAGAGCAATAACTTGCCTTTATCACGTTACAGGAAAATATTAATTTTTAATCATCCATGTTCCTTGTTTAAACCTCTTATTCTTAATTATTATTATTTTTATTCCCTACAGCGAGCTGTACAAGTTGTACGCCCAACTTTCCTTTCCCTTTTCTTCTTCACTCTTTATATTGTGACAGTTTTCTGTATTATAATTATTCTTAAGTAGCAGTGTTTTTCCAAGTGACCGTAAGATAGCGCTCACGCACGCAATGCGTCAACGATTATAGATAGGTCTATTCCACTGAAATATAATTTTATATTATGACGACTGGAATGCGCTAAAAGCTGCGCGAATGGAGTATTCATGATCAGCGCCATATTTTGTTTTATGCCTCTAGCAATGGCGGAGCAGTAGGGGCTTAGCTGATTGTGAATTGATATGAAATTGAATTCTGGATATGGAGAATTATTTCGTGCTATATGCTGGTTAATTTTACAGTCCCTTATAAAACATGACATGTTCCAACAATAACACCCACAAAAATACACAAAGAATAACACTAACGAGATACAAGATAAAAGAAGAAACACACTGTACGCCAATGGCGTGTTTACAAACAAAATAATGGGAAATTAAGAACACAATTCATATCGTACGTGCGGATGGTTGTCTCTCTCGCACCTACATACATAACCAATGAAGTATGTCTTTGCTGAGTTTCATGTGCCTCCTTTTGTCTGCTCCTAGGTTTGGTACCTTTATTTGGATGCGCAAATGGACTAAACACATTCCATATCGTACATTTCAGTGGTCTGTTCAAACAACCGTCGAGAACTGGTTCAGTTCAGATTTCAGAACAATGAGAAATGTTTGACCAACACCGTCTTACGTCACATTCGCCCAACAGAACTGATAACTAGTTCTGGACGGTTCGCAATAGATTCTTGCTATGTTGGAATAAACCCTATATTAATATCATATTTATTATTTCAGTCTTATGAATACACTGTTAACAATAGCGGGTTTGAACACTTTAGAAAATGAATATAAGAGTCATCTCACCGAAAACTGCCCCATGTGAAAGTAATTGTTAATATGTGGGTTCAGGATAATAACAAATGCGTGTTTTACAAAGGTTTATTAATGAGAGATCATGTGAACATTAATAATCTGCTCGAGCTTCGCTTTCGGGAGTTATTCTTTGATTATTAATCTTCATATGGTCGAATGGAATTGTCTCGAAATATAAGTTGTTCGAGACAAATTTAAGAAAATAATAGTCGCTTTTTGTCATAGTCGAGTGACATTCACGAAGATTATTTTGTGAACACCACAAAATCATTCCGTAAGATTTCTGTCATATTTGCCTCTTTTGCTAAATTGAAAGCAAGCCAATCATTCATATATGTACAAACTTTTTACTCATTTTGGTATTTTTTTTTTGGATTGAGTTTCTTAAGTAACGTTCAGATAAACGTTAGTGCATTGGCACTGCAGTTGTACTGTTGTATTGTAATTGTATGGTGTTAAGTATTATTTACTCTGTTTACATAAAATTACTGTAGACTTAAGAAGTTGGGGAATTTTTCCGCTATAAGTTGGCGACATGCAAAAACTCAAGATTCTTGACCTTCAGAGAGGTTATGTTTATGTTTTGTCAACTACGTCCCTATCTACGGAAATTGTTGGTTTTTATCATTTGCCGAATAGTAATTAAAAGCCTACCCTAGATAAAATATAAGCCTACAATCTGCAGGAATAGATGGTCTATTTGAATGTTTGGTTAAATCACAGTATACTAGTATACTGTGGGTTAAATGAGGCCCCACTAATTTCAGCAAGTCATCAAACACTGCCACTGTCATTCGGGTGAAATGAAAAAATTATCGGCATTCTCATTTCGCATTTCTTTATATAAATTATTGAAATCACCTTGCATGTGCTATCTGCAGTTAATAGGTCGCACCCACCATCTCCGAGTTCTTTTAATTTTTTTTGCATGTATAGTTTTTATACATATTGACCTCACTGCGAATAAGAGCAGCAAAATTAGCTGTTTCTAAACCAAACAGTCCTCTTCATCCATTTTTTTTAGAAACAAATCACTTCTAAACTAAATATCTAAATCAGAATCTAAATTTAAAAACTTAACCTGCAAAAATGTGAATCTTCTGTTTACTGTCAAAAAAGCAGTTTTCTGATTGGTCCTTGTATGATTGTTAGAAAAGGATTAGTAAAAGCTAAAATGCTTTTAGCTTCTGCCATACAACTGCAGTACAAAGGCGTTACTGTTAAGTTTATCTGAACGTTACAAAAGTCACCCGTTTTTCTCACCGCTTTACTTCAGTATCTTTGAATATTTGCAGGTGGGATAAGTTAACATTCCTATTATTTGCTAAACCCTAGATTATTCAGTTATTAAATGTCTAAAATTATTTGTATTCTGTAGAAAACACTATTTCAAGAATACGGCGCCCTTTTTAATAACTGTTCTGCAGTACCAATGCAACTGCACTAATCTTATGTGAATGAAGCTTTATGTATTCACTAATTTCCTTCATCTTACGTCAAATTTTGACACTTCTTATCATCGCATTCTTATACAATCGATTTAAATAGCTGCTGATATTTTTTATTTACCTAAATAGTCGATCATATTGCATATCATGTGACTAAATTTTTGACTTTTTATAGATGGAGCCACGTGGAGCCATGTGCGAATGAAATAATCAAGAATGGTTATTTTTGTTCCATATCTATAACTGAATTATGAACTGAATAATTATAAAATTAAAATAATAAGAAAAGAAGTTTTTAGAAGATATAATAAAGTAAAAACAAAACAGGCTGGAAACAAAGACATAAGTGGGCTACACACTACACAGATGGCACATATTTGGCCTGCACGCAACCATTGGGATCAAAATTTCCCACATCAAAAAATTTTCTAATTACCAACTTTTTTTTTAAAAAATCCCTAAGAATTTCCCACAATAAGTAGAAAACGTTTTGGAGGATATAGGAAGATTAATATAAAAAATAATTATAATTATTTATACCGGGTGACAACGGAAAGTGGGAACACGCTGTAACTTTTTTATGACTGGTGATAAAAATTTGAAATTGGGTGTGTTTATACTAGATGGTGCCATGAATTCTTTGAGGTCATTTGGGATTTTATGACATTTCCGGTTGACCGTAAATTTATATTTTTAAATGGAACATCCTGTATTTTTTGACATTTTTGGAATTAACGGATTATTTTACGTATGGCAGGACCAATTTTCTGACACACTTTCTGGATTAAGTTCTTTTTTTAATTTTTAAAAATAAAACTAGAAGCCGACTGGCAGAAATTGTTATCTTTTTTCTTTTCTTGACAGATTTGAAAAATTGTTGTACCACAAAATTCAGAAAAAAATCCTTTATTACAAAATCAATAGGGCCTACTTTCTTTACATTTGAAAAAATTAATTATTTAGGAAATATAATAAATCCAAATTTCTAGTGGCAATAACTAAAAAATGTAGAAAAATATTCAAATTTAGAATTTTTCCCACAATTACAAACAAAAAAGAAAACAATTTCTGCCAGACGGGCCTTTTAGTTTTATTTTTAAAAATTAAAAAAAATTACTTAATCCAGAAAATGTGTCAGAAAATTAGTTCTGCCGTACGTAAAATGACCCACTGATTCTAAACATGTTAAAAAATTTTGGGTGTCCCATTTAAAAATATAAATTTACGGTCATTTCAGGTCAAACCGGAAATGTCATGAAATCCGAAATGACCTCAAAGAATTTATGGCACCATCTAGTATAAACCCACCCAATTTCAAATTTTTATCAGCAGTCATAAAAAAGTTACAGCGTGTTCCCACTTTCCGTTATCACCCGGTACATATATATTTATACACAAAGCAGCGTTAAAATTTTCTATTTAAAATTAACGGGTGTTACGCTTAGTTTGGCATCACTTTAGTCCATGATCTTGAAGACTATTATAAAACGCGTTTTTCTTTCTGGAAATGTGATGAAGGTATTTGTGCACGGAGAAAGTTTATAGAAATAACAATAATACTGTGTAACGTTAAAAATTAACATCCTTATTCTATTAATTAATTATAACAGTAGGCAACCATTAATTGAATATTTTGTAGTCTTTTAGTAATAGTTTCTGGCGTAAATATTTGAAATTTATAGCGTAACGTAACGCGAACAAAAGATTGATCATTTTTCGGAACTTCGAGAAGCGTGGAATTATAAGCAGGTGTAATTTTTACAAATTTTGCTTTTAAATAAATTGATTGTGTCCTTTTGGTATATTATAAAATTGTATCACCATTAACGGTGCTTGTATCGTTTTTGGAACGGCGTTAAAAATGCATAGTTTCGGCTATATTGCTGGATTTTACTGCATCTGCATTCGATACACGTTGTAACGAACCTATTTTATTTTATTTTGCTCACACTGTACTTTAATTGTTTGGCGCACGCGGTACCTGAAATTGCTTAGCGTATCGCGATTTTTGCACTCAACCTTCCTCTACCCCAGGGTGTTTAGCAGGTAACTTCCTACCTTCCTCTGGGTATCCTGAGCGTTTAGCAGGTAATCTCCGCGGCGCTTCAGGTCTTGCCCGTATCCCGCCGACTCCGAGCGTTTAGCAGGTAATCTCCGCGGCGCTCGAGGTCTTGCCCGTATTCCGTCTTCCGTCGACTCCGAGCGTTTAGCAGGCCCTCTCCGCGGCGCTCGAGGTCTAACCCGTATTCCGTCGACTCCGAGTATTTAGCAGGTGTTATTCCGCGGTACTCGACGTCGTCTCCGTGGTCTTCGACACTGGGTGTTTAGCAGGCTCTTTCCGCGACACTCAGCGTCTGCACCGTACATTCCTTACCGCCCTCTTTGTTAATTTACTATTTTGTATTATTATTTCAGGACCTATTTTATTGTGTTGGGGAATTATTATTAGTATTATTTGTTTACAGGGTGACATTTTATTTTATGAAATAAATATTTTATTTTCATTACCGAGTCTTGTAATATTCCTGAACCTTGGACATAACTTCTCCACCGAGTGAACCCGGACTGATTAAAGTGGTTGTACTAGTTCGGCATCTGCGACCGAACCTCAAAAGTACGTCACAACGTGGTTAACAACTTTATCAGCTATTACATAAAGAATAGCCCACTATGAAGCCACCCTTCAACGATAACATTAAATGCGTGGTGCATCCACTGTAGCATTATTACAAGTACTGTTATTCCACCAATAAGCTCTTGCATTACGGAGGCGAATACTATTGACGTCTATAGTGCATTTGGGATATATTTGAGAAAGGAATATACCGGCTGTCCGTAGTGTACCGGCTGTCCCTCAATACCGAGCCGCCATTTTGCAGTCCAACTTCCGGTGACACCCACAAAGATCAACAAACAGATAAGCTGTAGTTTTAAGACTGTTTTATCATACTCTTAAGTAATAACAACAAATAGTTTGTATTTTTTATATTTAAAGCTGTATGTGGTTTTCATAGAAGCCTTGGGTAATTCTTTTTATTTAGATTGTACAATACAGGATGTTTGCTATAGTTAAGAAATTTCGTGCGCCACCCGTGATCACGAGCGATACTTTCTTCCCTTCTTATAATAATATTACTAATAGATATACATTTCCATTCTTTTGATGTCGCTAAGTATAATATACTTATTGCTGAATGTTTAATGCATATTTTTTCCTTTCGTTACTTTGCATACTTGCTATTATTTAAAGTATATGTACTTAAAATTTTGTAACCAGGTTTTAAGTGATCTAAGAAACGCTAACGTCGATTGTTTTGGTTACTGGCGCTCTGAATGACAAGAGGTCCAACTATTGTCGTTCTACATTTATCTCAAGACCAGCTCCGACTAAGAGCTAGCTGGAGTTTCTGCCCAAAGACTATAAGGACCCCAAGACTGAGTATTCTTTATAAGAATCAAAGTATATTAGTATATTTTACCCACAAAATAAAACGTGGCAACTGGCTATCAAAAAAATTGGTAAAAAAGAAATAACTTAAGAAAAAAACTACAAATTATTATTACCTTATGAAAGATGAGTTGTTGGAAATGGCGAAGTCATACACGATAAAATAAGAAACGCGTCTCAGAAAGTTGATGACTGCTGATGAAAAAATATTATTAATTGGTTAGTAATTAGTATTAATCTTCTTTTTTACATCTTCTGCGGTGGCCAAAAGTTTCAAATTTTAAATTCATATATAGTTAACAGTTTTTCTAAAGGTTCATTACGCTTCTATTTGTTTACGTAATTTTTATGCATTTTATCCCAAGAATGGGCAACGATTTAAACGTAATTATAAAATTTCTATCGGATTTTATGTTAGAGCTACTATAACTTGTAATGGTTGTTTCGATAAATCACTCTCGTCCTGGCTTTATGACTCAATTGTCCTGACTGAAATGGAAATGATGAAGCACACGCACGATCAATTTGCTGTCAGTTGTATCAAGACTGACGAAAATTATTAAAATATTTGTCGATCTGGTTCATCTGTCCATTCTAAACACAGTCATAGAATGAACTGATATCAAACTGAGCATGAACACCCGCCTAATACATTCTACATGTTAGGATAACTCAAACTGCATAAAATTGTTAGTTACAAAAATATCTTATTATTTCTTAAAAGATCGCCAGATTTTCTTCCTGTAGACGAATATGTAGAAAATAATGACGCCGTACATTGCACTGCAGAAGTCAATTACATACCAGATAAACGCTGAAATATTTCCCTCGCTCCATTCAAGAGCCCATGCTGTTACTTCCATGAAAAACGAAGGGCACGTCCAACCAATACCCATGACGAATAGCAACTTTGCATACAGACTGAACCTATACAAATTATTGGTATTCTTAGATACATTTTCGTTAAAAGTCTATTATATACGCTTTTTGTTAGGTACTAATAAATATTGTCTAGCTAAAAATTAATTATAGGAAACTTTATTTATATTAGCTCAAGGGCGCTGTATTCTTCAAATAGTGTTTTCTACAAATAAAAATAATTTTCGACATTTACTAATTGAATAATATACAGCTTAGCAAATAACAGGTATTTTATCTTATGCTACCTGCGAATGTTCAGAAATACCGAGGTAAAACGAATAAATAACGATGAAAGTGGTTTAACCGACAAATGTTTAAATACAAAACAAATGTTCACTTTTAAGGTCGCCTTATTTCTCACGGTAAAATGATCATATTTGTGGTAGTTTTTAGGTAGATACAAAATACATAGAGCAAAATTAATATCAAAAATAAAATTATTGATATTGTCACGGAATTTCCCCGCTCGCACCCAATTCGACGACTGCGGTATCGCGAAACGCGAGATTGCCACGATCGCCCCTACGCGATTCTGGTAAACAAACAAATAATGCCGGGTATCAAGGCGCAACTGGAAAGTCGTTCGGGAAATGGATCTAGAGATGCTAGAAAATACCTGGAATATTCGTTTGGTCTATAAAAGAAAAATAAACGGCCGAGTTAGTCAGTTTTGAATTACAGTCTTGAATTGGAGTGTTTAGTTGGAAATTTCCTGGAGATTCCAACTGATTTAGATAGCGATTAATTAAATAAGTGTTTAGTTGAGTTGTAATTAATGTTCAGTAGTGTACTGAGTAGTTAATAAAGATAAGTGATTAATTAACGGATTCTCCTCAAATAATATCGTAATATAATAACTTTTAAAACGCACTTGTATGACACACATTATTTTGCTATTCTAATCCCACATTTTAACAATTATTATCACATGCTTATAAACAAAAGTGAACAATCTTGTATGCATAACTATGTAAGTTTGTCATAACAATATTTACATTTACAGTTAAATTTAAAAAAATACGTATAATGAAATATCTCTGCACCTGAAAATTTTTTGGTTAAATCGCTTTGTTATATATTCATTTCCCTTCTGTACCTTTGAATATTCGCAGGAGGCATGAGATAACATTAATGTTATTTGCTAGACATCATATTATTCAGTTCTTAAATGTCTAAAATTATTTGTATTTACCGAAAACACTATTTGAAGAAATTAAGACAAAGAATGAACGAAATGATCCAAAAGATTTGGAGAAGAGAATGTATGCCTGAAATTTGGAGAGATGTTATGATTATAACAATTGTAAAATGGGGTGCTGCAACAGACTGCAGACATTATAGGGGTATATCATTGCTAGATATAGGGTCTAAAATCATGGCAACGTTAATAAAACAGAGAATAGAACGTTTAGTAGAACTACAGATAGGGATTGACAAGCAGGTTTTAGAAAGGGGAGGTCAACAACGCATCAAATCTTCATGGTAAAGCATATGATTTGGTCAAAAGGAATAAACTAAGTAAAATATTGAAACAATTTGGGATACTAACCAAACTGATTAGGCTACTGAAAATGACTTTAGAAAGTACTAAAAGCAGGTTTTACTACTGACACAGGACTGAGACAAAGAGACCCAGTCTCAACGATCTTTTTAATTTACTACTAGAAAAGGTCATAAGACATAGTCAGTTGAACAGAGAAGGACACATATTGTTTAAAAGTCACCAAATAGTAAGTTATGCAGATACATGGCCATAATTGCTAGAGATAGGAGTGAATTAGGAGAAGTAACGAGAAAACTTGTGGAGAAAGAACGTATAGTGGGATTACAGTTAAATCAAGAGAAAAGCAAGCTTTTGAGAATACGAGAAAAAAAGAGACCAATTTCAAATTGAGAATTCAGCACGGAGAGATGGAGTTTGAAGAAGTTCAAGAATATGTGTATCTGGGGGCGCTGATTACAGTTAACTGTGATGAGAAGAAAGAAATTAATAGGAGAATAACAAAAGCAAACAGAAGTTCGGCAGCAGTTAACCACTTGATGAAAGTGATGAAAATTTGTCCATAGGAGTAAAATTTAGAATATATAAAACAATTCTGAGACCGACAGCGCTCTATGACAGTGAAACCTGGATTCTCAATAAGAAGTCAAAAGAAAACCTATTAAGGTGGGAAAGGAACATCTTAAGAAGAATTCTAAGAGGAAAGTAGACGGGGGAAGGCTATGTAAGTAGAAATAATGTGGAAATACAGTATGCGTCAAAAGTATGGAATAAATTCAATAAAAACGAAACAATTATTTTTTGGGAAAAATCCTCGAACAGGTCGATTTTTAATTTAAAAAATACATATTTTAGCGTAAAATGCGATTTTCAAATGTCATTTGTTTTCGAGTAATAACGTCATCGATTTTTTTTTTAAATGGCAACACCATATTTTTTTCCTTGATTCTGAAAGATCGTTTAATTCTCTATCAGACAGTACTAAAATTTTGCCCTCTTACATAGGAAATTTTTCGAATAAATGACGATTGAATGTTAGAAAACGTAAATTTTATCCATGAAAAAGTAACAATTCTGAGGTATGTAAAATAAAATACAATTGATTAAATTTTATACTTAAATTAAATGTTCGAATTGCCATCCACCAACTTCTTGACAATGCGCAAGTCTGTGAAGAAATTCTTCTTGCACATTATGAATGATTTCTGGGGTAACTCTGCGTATTTCGTCCCGAATGCGATTTTGAAGTTCTTCTAAATTACGTGGTTTATTAATGTACACTTTTGACTTCAAGTATCCTCATAAAAAATAGTCAAGAGGTGTAAGATCTGGCGATCTTGCAGGCCATTCTATCGGTCCGCGTCTGCCGATCCACCTCCCAGGAAAACAGTAAATTTCGTACAGGGCGCGCATAGTGCGGAGGTGACATTCAATCGTCATTTACTCGAAAACTTTCCTATGTAAGAGGGCAAAATTTTAGTACTGTCTGATAGGGAATTAAACGATCTTTCAGAATCAAGGAAAAATATGGTGTTGCCATTTAAAAAAAATCGATGACGTCATTACTCGAAAACAAATGACATTTGGAAATCGCATTTTACGCTAAAATATGTATTTTTTAAATTAAAAATCGACCTGTTCGAGGATTTTTCCCAAAAAAATAATTGTTTCGAATTTATTGAATTAATTCCATACTTTTGGCGCATACTGTATATGCAATGTGCCGAGCACTAAAAATAGACGAAGTTATAAAAGCCAGAAGTGTGCAGTGGCTTGGGTATCTAGAACGTATGGAAGATGAAAGGATAGTTAAGAAAATTGTAGGGAGTAAACCTAACTACAAGAAAAAAAGAGGAGAGATGCAGTGGCAATAGATCTAAGGAAGAAAAATTCAACGGATTGTAAAAAAAAGGCGAAGAACAGAATGGAGTGAAGCAGAATAACGCAGCTGTGGGTCTAAAAGTCCTGTAAACAGTTTTATATATATTTGAAGAATACCGCGCCCTTAAGTTGAAAATAATGAAAACAAATGAATTTTATGTGGACATGGTAGTTATCGAGGTAGATATAGAAAAATATTTGATTTATTTTTTATGTTTTCGTTTATGTGTTCTATGAAAATATATAATATACACGGTATCCGGAAATGATGCATCAATATTTCGGTGAGTGACACTACACGAAAAATTAATGCCACAAAGCTCTATAACATTTTTCCGAAAACTCAAAACTAATGGGATAACAGGGGTTAAAAAAATCGTTTTTTTTAATAATGTCTACTAATAATGTTTTCTGAGTCTGATTTTTTTCTAATATTGTTCATGTATCACTAGTGTTCTTTTAATCTCTGTTCTTAATTTGACACATATCCTCCAATACCAAAGGGCCTAAACCGTCCTTGATCTTCAAATAATGACAGAACATTTTTGTTTGAACATTTTTAAAAAATTGAATAAATTAAAGATCGTTAAAAACTATTTTAAAAAAAATTCTCGTGATATCATGGTAAAATAAACCGTTTCCGAGAAAAAAAATTACAAAAATTTATTTTTCTCTAACCGTCACAAAACTATGACATTTTTTGACCATCAGAAATCTCTAAGGTTGACAGTTTCTTTACTGAGAAAAAAAATGGGATCTTAGCAACAAAAGTATTCACTTTTAATCCTAGGAGCTAAAATTGACACTTTTCATCCTTAGATTGTTAATCCTTTCAGCAAACTGAACCGCAAACAATCACCAACGAACTGAATTAGTAATATGGCGATTAATGTTTGATAAAGTATATATGACTTCATTGATATATTATAATTACCTACTTTGCTTTATTATCCAAATTTGGTTTGAATAATTGCAAAGAACAAATTAATAATTAAATGGGAGATTTCGGTTGGAGAAAAACCAGCATGTTTTATTCGGAGTAAATCCGGTCGACTACGCTACGCTTTGCCTCACAAATAAAAAATTTGCTCGCCACAAAAGTGACACTTTTAATCCTAATATAAGAATATAACAGTGGCGGTTCACCGGGTGAAACAGGTCAAGCAAAAATTCACTTACTCAAATTCAAATAGTTGTATGTGCCCATTTAAATTTTAAATATTTATAATTTTACATGATTTATTATTTTACAACAAAGTGCTTTACAAATCAAAAAAAAAACAAAAACAAAATGCTAGTGTCAACCATGTAATTTTTTTGCCACGAATTTTAAAGCCATACCTCTTACGATATTTATCCATATATGGCAAAATCAAATATGACCTTGAATTTGCCTACCCATTACTATGTTTTCAGCTTCGAGTATACATCGTATCGCACCAATCGAAAGTCGCCCCTCCATGACGTAAAATATTAAAAATATCTTATGCTGTTTCTGCTTGCTGGCTGGAAGGTGGAAGCAGGGAGCTTATGGTTTCGCCTGCTTCCAGTGTCAGTAAGTAGCCTAAGCTGGTGAATGCAGCGATTGTAGAGTGCCTTCGTTAAATTGCATTGGTAGTAGTGTCATTGTTTAGCAGTTTTATTTAATGAAAACCATGTTTCCACAATATTACCCTGTTTGTGTTAGGCTAGAAACTCTATTTTCTAGATACTAAAGTAGATAAACAACTAACAGTTTCTTCGTTGCGAAAGGTCAGTGCCTGTATTATGTACAAATAAAAACACAGCTATATATTCTGCGGTTCGAGTAAGGGGCTGTTCCTTTGACGCACGTGAATGTTTAAAGTAATTTTTCTCGAAAATGGATAATTTTAACGTGATATAACAAGAGAATTATTATTAAAGATTTTTTTACGACCTTTAATTACGTTTTATCCGAATTTATAAAAAACTTCTGTGGTTTTAGAGAATATACGTCATATTATGAACATGAATACAAAGGAGCACTAGTGATACAGAATTAAAAAAAAAATTGTAGACTTACAAAAAAGTTATTAGAAGAAATGTAAAATAATAGCTATTTATGATATACGTGTTAAAAGTAAGATTTTATTTTGTGAGTGAAGATGATTAAAAAACGAGCGTATCGAGTTTTTTAACTTCACGAACAAAATAAAATCACTTTTAACACGTATATCATACACTATTTTTTCTACAAAACAATCGGAAGAACTTTAAACTCAATAAAAATAAGAAATCAAAAAATACCACACAGATTGCAATGTTTATGAAACAAAATTTTCGTACTGTACTGTACTGTTGTTAGTTACGGAAAAAACGCAAAAATATTGACAGCATTTTCTAGTAATATTATAAGTATAATGAATAATCTCGATAATGAGCGTAACGAATCTATCCCTGCTGAAATCGAAGAAACCGCCAGTCGAGCAACATTGGAATTATTGCCGGCAAAATCAAAGGAACAGTACGAAATCGCTTATAGACGCTTTTCGGAATGGTGCAATATTAAAAAGGTCCCTGGGAAATGTAACGAAAGTGTTTTACTGGCATATTTTGAGCAAAAAGCCAAGATATGGAAATCGTCAACGCTGTGGTCAAATTATTCCATGATCAAAACTATGTTAAAAATAAAGCAAGATCAAGATATAAGCAAACATTATAAACTTATTGCTTTTTTAAAACGGAAGGGTGAAGGATATCAAGCAAAAAAGTCAAAAGTTTTGACGAAGACGCATACCGACAAATTTCTCACAGAAGCAGAAGACGAAAAGTATCTGATGAGGAAAGTCGCAGCAATAGTGGGTGTCTTCGGGGCGTGTCGCCGGGAGGAATTGTGTCAGATGACCATCGACAATATCGAATATTTGGGAACTTCGGTTGTTGTGACCATACCAGATACTAAAACGAAAGTGCCTCGGACTTTCAGTGTTGTTGGTGAATTCTATTTAAACTTTTTTAGAAAGTATATGGCACTCCGGCCACTCAACGCTGACCATAGACGACTTTTTCTTAAATATATGAAGAATAAATGTGTGAAGCATCCAGTCGGAATTAACATGTTTGGTAAAATGCCTGCCGACATTGGAGAGTTCTTGAATCTACCAAATCCTCAACTCTACACCGAACACTGTTTTCGTCGTTCATCGGCGACATTGTTAGCAGATTCTGGTGCAAATCTTACTACCATCAAGAGACATGGAGGATGAAAATCTTCGACGGTAGCTGAAGGCTACATTGAAAATTCACTGGAACAGAAGAAGGAAATTGCGTGCCAAATACTTCCTACTGCTGCAACTACTAGCAAGACCACCAGTACTACCAGTATTATTTCTACAGAAAATAGATGTGTCACACATGTTGACAGTAAAACCAACTTAAGTATGATGACTCCGCAGGAAATTACAATTTCAAGTTGTTCTAATTTTATTATAAATGTTAATAGTAATAACTAGTTAAAATGTTGGTTTGTACTTATTTAAAATAAAAAGTTGTTTATGTGTTTGTTAAAATGTTTTATTAATTTTCAAAACAAAATTTAAATAAACTTTGATTTACTTTTAGCACTAGTGTTAAAAGTAATTTATTTTATGCCCAATAATCCCATTAATTTTGAATATAAAAAAAAATGTTATAAGGCTTTGTGACAATTATTTTTCGTGTAGAATCACCCCCTAGAATATTGACGTATCATTTGACACCCTGTATAAAAATTAAACAACAAAAAAATATTTTCACTTACATTTGCTTATCGTCTTCATAACAGTGTCGATTACTTTCGGGTTGTTCTATGACGGAAGTCTCCCTTTTAGCTTTTTGGATTTTTACAGCGGTCAGTATGAATAATGTGAAATTTACTGTACTCAAAATTGCCATCGGTCCATAAAAGTAAAACAAATTTGGATAACCATCTGAAACGGATAGTATTAGTGTTACAGTTGTGTTGCTAGAATATCCAGACTGTCAGACAATTCTCAGCATCGAGTATTTTGTTGTGCTTTTGATATCGAGACGACATCCTATATTTACTTTTTTAAATGACTACGCACCTATAGCAATGTATTTATGAAAATTGTCTAGGAAATTTGGAACTATGAGATGATGGACTGTATAATCTGTAGAATGTGTACTCCACTACTAAATAAAAGGAGTTACACAATGTTATGAATAAAGCCCGCACTTCATTCGCAGGTGACGTCATTATCAGGGGCGCATTTAGGACGCATGTTTGTAGAAAGTGAAGTGAAGTGAACATATACCTACAAAAAGTTAAAATCAACATTTTACCTTACCGGTAATTTATAAAGTAATAGAATAAAACTGAATAACTAGCAACTGCTGTAAGTGTTGGTTTAGAAAAATCTAGCTCTTTGCTATCAAAAAGATCTACTATACGGCATAAAGTCAATAAATCCCAGATTGTTCTGCAAAACGGTATTAATTTTTTTTCTTCCAGGTTCAGCACTAGGCCCTTATAATGGATAAATAAACTGTCGCAAACAAAAAACATTATTTATAACGTTATTTACTGAATATCTTGATGCTGTAACAGTTGCTTCAAGACGGCGAACAACTGAAGTATCCGTGAATAATTAAAATATATGTGTATTAAATTTTCATGAATTCTAGGATCGGCAAATATCCATTAAGCACATAAAATAGAAGTACCATCACTTGAGTGTAGTCGCTGTAAAATACTATTTATGCCGTCAAAGTGAATATAATAATATGACGTTGCTGCTAACTGCGTATCCCAAAGTACGGATCTATAGAGCATCTGCGGCACGTGATCAAAGTAGGCGTGGCCACTGGTTTGGAGGTAAAACAAACAACGATCATAACCTCAAACGTATTTATTTGTTATACGTTTTTTACGTTATGTTAAGTGGTTGTGTTCTTTTTATAGTATAGTAATTTTTCTCACAAAAACTGTATATATATATGCATATACCATACCACATTTCAAATAATTTAAATTACATACAAAAGAAATATTTATTTATAACTAAAAAATGGTACTCGGATATGGTATTCATTGTATAAGATTTTATATAAAATATTAACTTTTCACAAAAAAAAATATTACTGAAAACATTTGAATTCGTTAATACCAGAAATATATGCCAGTTTTAAACAAAGTTTTCCAAAAGTAGGTGTCTACAGAATAAGAAAATATAAGAGTTCTGAAACAGGTTGCTACCAAATACAATCAATACATATGTTGCTATGGTGTTTGCACAGCTACGGACGATCGATATGATTTATTTTAAAAATCTCTTTTTCTTCATTTAATGTTTTTCGCCTTTCTATCCTCTCATATCTATCTTTCCTTGATTCTCGTGCAAATTTGCAGGTTTTCCTATAGTATAATAAATGTATAAGTTTTGCTCTTTTATTAATAATTGCTTTCATACAGGGTATCCCAACGAAAATTTGACCCCCCCTATAATTGGAAAACCGAATAACATTTCAAAATTCGCCGAGACCCGTCGATTTTTGTTCTTGGGGGGAGCTTTTTTGACAGTCAAGCCAACTCGATATATTCATCCCCCTAATGCCTAGCAACCTCAACTTAAAAATTTCAAATGCAACTACCCCACTTGTGGCGCATCATTTTAAAGCCCTTTTCATTGCGAATACAGTGACGTACCGTTTTTAGAAATCGGTTGAGATTTGACAGAATTATTGGTTACAAACGAAAAGATGACAAACCAACTTACGCGTAGTAATTTCTACACAAATGCCCACCACTAATAAGTTTTTCATCTACTACAACATGACCGCATTACCTAATTGTTATTGATGTGTCTATCAGTTTACAAAAAAGTCGGACTAACATTGTCCCTTGCAGAATTACTGACACAGTTTACTATCATACATTACAGGCATTATATAATTCAAATAATATTCAAATATTTAACAATAAACCTCCAAACAACAACGACCTTGAAAATCGTGACGTCACGTGCAGATACCCTATTGCAACTTTTTTGTTTTACGAGTAGTAATCTGCTGTAAGTTTAAATAAAAACACACTCCTGGATCTTGATTCTTTAATGCAGTGAAACAAATTCGAGTGGGAATTCGTTCCACTTAAAAAATTCCTGAGTATATTATTATCTATGCGTATATTTACAATTCCTGAAGCTTTATATTCCTTTAGCTTTATTATTCCTTCACCATGTGAAATTATTTCCCAATTTACATCACTTTCTGAGAGAATGTGTTCCACTAAACTCGAGAATCCAGCCCCTGCAGATAACTAACTGGGATGTTTCTGTCGATTAGCTGGCATAAAAAGATAATTCGATTTAATATAAATAAAGTATATTATTAAGATCGTCATCAAGTCCGCACGTGGGATCTGCGAACGAAGTGCGGGCTTCAGTTATGAGATTTTAATAGAAGGCGTATTTACAGCATATTTTCGGAGCAATGATCGTATAGTTTAATACTCGTACATACAACTATACAAAATCGATTTCAGTTGCGTTAGTAACTATTTATACAGGGTGTAACTTTAAGTGGGGGTCCCATTTTGAGGGGTAGTAGTCCGTATTTCCTAGATTGCGAATCTGAAATTAGATTCTTTTTTTAAATAATAATAATAATACCAGCTGCAGGGCCTGCCGCCAGGCGCCGGAGACGCTTATGCATCTCCTGTCGGCCTGTCCGGTATATGCGGCCACAGCGTATATCCAAAGACACGATTCAGCCTTACGGGTGTTGTATTATCATTTACGACACTCGTATGAGATAAACGAGACGCCAGTGCTGCCTTATGCTCCGGGGGATATAGAATCCGTTGTGGGGAATGAGAAGTGCCGAATTTATTGGAACTTTTCATTCCCCACCCTCAGGCAAATTCAAGCCAATAAACCTGATGTAGTCCTCCTCGACCACCAACTTAGGATGATGTTTGTGATTGAGTTCTCGGCTCCCGCAGAGAACAACATCGTCCTAAAAGAGGAGGAGAAACGGAGGAAGTATCGAGACCTCTCCGAGCTCCGCAGGCTGTATCCAGACCACTCTGTTAAGATTGTGGTGCTAATTATAGGCGTCCTGGAATGAGACATACGTTGCTTTCTGACTTAAAGATCATACCGGCTTGCCGAAATTCGGCAGAGATCTTAGCCGGCAGAATGCAGAAGGCAATTGTCCTTGGTTCGCTACGTCTGCTCAGAACGCACGATTTACGGGTGCAATGATGACTGACTCCACGGAGTGGAGAGTGGTCATTGCTTGACTCTTCAGAACATCTCCCAATGTGTCGGAGCTTCGGAAGGTGTTACTGAAAAAAAATTAAATAATAATAATAATATCTCTACCCCTCATTTTAATCACAAGGATTAGCCCAGAAGTTGGAGACTTGTGCGGGAGAGGGGGCGGCATATTATTATTAAGCAGGCAGCATTTGCGCCCAGGAACGACTTACGTTGGTAGATCTTAACCATTATTCAGTGCAGGAATGAGGGAAACCTGGAAAACCTCATTAATTAAGGGGGTAGTCAAATATCAACCGATATCAATACCTACCATACCCGCAGAGAGGGTGCTAATTCTCTCCACGAATATAGCTTATATACGGTCTACCGAATGGGCGCGAACCCACACCGATCTAGTCACCTCGATTCAAGTACTGACGCCTTATTACAATATTTAGAACAAACTTATCAACTATTAAGAAAATTACAATAATTGTTCAAAGTGCATTCCTCCAGCCTCAATACAGTTTTGGCATCGACGAACTAGTGTATTAACCGCAGCTGCTATTTCAACAGGATTGTTTTTTATGTCATCACAAGCATGTCTTATCCTTTGGATCAATTCCTCACAGGTATGTACTGGCGTATCATACACAATTGCTTTTAGATGACCCCAAACGAAATAATCCAAAGGATTCCGATCCGGCAAGCGCGGAGGCCAAGCCACTGGTCCTTCGCAAGGAATCCACATATTTGGGTGGTTGTTGGGTTACCGTCCAATCCATCGACGAAGATAATTCTCATCCTACCACTGCCGTACCTGCCTTCCGTAATGTGCAGGGGCACCATCCAACTGCATCCAGTTCCTTTGGCGTAAATTTAAGGGGACATCGTCAAGCACGTCGGGGAGAGAGTTTTGCAGAAACTCATGAAATAAATCTTCATTTAAACGAGGAGGCAAAATATGCGGCCCACAGAGGTTATTACTTAAAACACCTATCCACACATTTACACTAAACTGTTGCTGAAATGAAGATTGTCTGACACATCGAGGATTGACTTCACACCAAACGTGAATGTTGTGGTAATTCACAATTCCAGCTTTTGTAAAATTAGATTCGTCGGTCCATAAAACTTTATGCAGAAATTGTGGATTAATTTCTGTTGAATCTAAAACCCATCTACAAAAATTTAAACGTTTTTCAGCCTCTCCTGGCAGCAAACCTTGAACTGGTTGGAGATGAAAAGCCCTTCGATGATCTTGTTTGAGTGCTCTCAGTACTTTTGATTGAGATAAATGAGTTGCCGAGCTACTCGGCGTGTGCTTAAAGTTCAATCGATATCAAAAAGATTAAGAATTCGCTGATTATTTTTTGGCGGTACGGATTATGATCATTGTAGCGGCGCAAACCATATTCCTAAAATCGACGATGTACATCTACAAAAACTTTGCATTTGGAATTCTTCTATAGGGAAGCGTGTTCGGTACTCTCGAACTGCCGCGTTGGAATTTCCATCACAGAAACCATAAACATAATGTATATCGGCATATTCAGCATTTGTAAACGTTCTTGGCATTTTTTCTTAGCACTAAAATGATCTTTAAATAATACTTTTGACAATGATTTTCACAAACGTCAGTTTACACAAATCACTGAGTTTTGGTTTCATGGGTTGCTATAACGTTACAGTTTTGAAATAAAGTAAGAGGGGGGTAGCATACAAAATACACTTCTAAGAGAGGTAGGTAGTTCAAACTCAAGAAACTTATGTAAGATCATAAGAAGCGTTTGTGTTCCGAATTTCACTTAAATCGGATAAGTGGTTCAAAAGTTATGAGGGAAAAATGAGAAAAAAATTCCTACTTCAACGCCCTCTATCTCGGAAACGATGAGTTTTAGGAAATAAGTTTATATCACAAATGAACATTATTTTAACCTGTTCTATCGATTCCTGAAATTATCAAGATTAAACCTGAATCACCCTGTATAACAAAAACTGAGGTTAATTTTTATGAAATTAGTTTGGATGCTTATTTTATTTCGTTTTTCATTAAATTATTTTTATTATAATTTATTGATTAATTTTCAAGGCTGATACAAACTTAAAATAGATATTTACCATTCAAGAAGCATTTCTTGTAGCCAATTCCTGGGAAATACGAAGATTCCTGATCACCAAATATATTAAGTAAAAATAAAACTAAGATATGCAAGGAAGGAACTCCTACAGCATAGGCAAAATACTTTAAAAATCTTTTCCTCTCTGCAAGTCTTCTTTCACTAAACCCTTTCATATCTCTAAAAAAAAAAACGAAAATAATTTCAACCAAATAAAATTGTAATCAGATGATATGCTCACAAAATAGAGATACTCTTTATGGAGAAAATTACGTTCTTTGTTTTTTAAATAGAACAACAAAGGTGATTGCATCGTTATCTGTTAAATATTATGATGTGTTAACGGTTTTTTTCGACGTAGCTTCAACGAATTCCTAGTTTCGAGGTAAGAAATTAAATTTCCTAAATATTCACTAGAAATGTAATTTTTGATTAAAAAAGTAGGTATCTAAATCCAAAATTAAAATTTAATTGTATTAATTTATTCTGCATAGCAGATCGTACTGTAATTAAATATAAATTTAATAAGCCGTCCATTTTCAGAATTCAAATAACACATACGTTAAACTATAGTGACCCCTAATTCCTTGTTTTTAAGAAACTCTGTTAGAATTCTACATAACGTGTTAAAAATTTCTGGTATTTCTTAACACTTACAGGGTGATACATACTACAAAAGTTTAAGATGATGAAATATCACTTAACCTTGAAATAACGTAATTGTTATTATGACCAAAATGGGACACACCCATTGGGCTGATTAACTGTTAAAATTCCTCATACGGAAACGATAAAAAGAAAAGAATTTTCTTGCCAAGGGAATAGTGGAAGAAACATTGTATTTGGTAGACGCTTATTTTGTTTTATATTTCATATAAACGTTTTTTTTTTGCTAATTTTCCAAATGGGAATATGTTCTGGTACCAATACATTTACAAAGATTTTCTGTGAAATTGAAAATTATTTACGTTTGCCATTTCCAGAGTTTTATACTACAACGCCAGCATTGAACACCTGGAAAATCTTTAGCAAACAACCAAAGTCATTCGTCAGCAGTTTCGAGCTCATCAGTTCTCGTCAGAATGCCATAGATAACCGACAAATAACCCTGGCTGTTCATGTCTGTCAAACTCTACAAAGGGAGCCCCGAGAATGCAAAATGTAACAAATGGAAGAGTTTGGTTGCTTATTTTATCAGGTATAATTCAATGACGATAGGACATTAGTCTGCAGAGTAGTTGTTTCGCGAAAGTCCGTTTGTTCATTGAAGTGTAGCTGAATGAAATTTACCAACGGACGATTGTTATTATTGGTGTTGAGGTCACGTGAAACTTATCAACGGATGTGACCTTCAGTGTCGCAACCGGTGAAAATACTCTACTAACTATAGTTATTTATACTACGTGACAAAGAAAGGTAAACACTTATATATGTTTATTAGATTTTAATATTTTTTGGTATACAGGTTCCGAGACAGGTTTAGGGCTACTTACTTTTTGAATGGTTATATTTTCAGCAAGATTAGAGTATCTACTGCAAAAATTGGTTCAAGAGAGCCAACGATTCCTACACTTACTGATACTTCTGGGATCGGATCTAATAGGGCTGTCGTTAAGTTCTTGGGGTATCTCATGCAACAGTTTGCGGCCAATCATGTCCTAGACATGTTCATGTGAGAGATCCTGCGATCTTGGTGGCCAGAGTAACAGGTGGATCTGATTTTGATCCATAAAAGCTATTGTTCATCAAGCAAGATGAAGCATTGTCTTGTTGGAAATGGCATTTTGAATGGTGTGAAGATATGGAATAACATACCATTTTCTGGATGTAACATTGGACTGTTTTCTAATAAATACTAGCAGTGTTCTGCTATCATACGCGACAGCACTTCATCCCATAACACCTACTGTATGATGGACATGCTTTTTGTCAAATAGTGAATTGCGTCTTTCACGACTGATGCCTTTCCTCTGTGTTCACTGCCTTCTTGAGTTTACGCCTGGTAACACTGAACTATGGTATGTAACGATATGATAGTCCTGCTAGAAATATGTTTCACCGATGAACCTGCTTCGCGCAACCCAACAATCCGCCCCCTCTCAAAGTCACTAAGCTGCGCAATCTGCCCACTACGTTCTTTAGAGATAATCAGCTGTAAAAAAATTGTAGTTTGCAATAAGCTTCACAACACTTCCTGTTAGCACGATTTTTTGAAACAGAATGCTACGTTATCAAAGTACGACCTATGCAAACTCCAAAAAAAAAAAACGACAGATAAACTTGAAAATGTAATCAATTTGTACTTTTATCAAGAGTAGAAAACATGCAAAAATTATCAAAATAAAATAATATTTAATGAGTGTTTATTTTTGTTTGTCACGTAGTATATTTATATTATGGTGATTACATTTAATTGTTTATATAGAAACAGTTCACTCACCTGAAAGTAATCCATACATCCATGCACATAACGTTAATCCAGAAGAATGATATTAAAAAGAAAAATATAATCAAATATCCTAAAAATTATATCATAATTATTTTAAAAAGTTATAAAGAGGCATATATAAATATTCATAATATTAATTTTGTGTGAAATACATATTTTTTAAGTAAACAATATCTATGAACTGTACTCATATTGTAGAGTAAATAATCCACATTGGGTTGTTATACCTAGCTGGATTTTTAAATAGTTAGAAGTATATTCGATAATGTTCTTCTTACCTAAGGCAGGACATACAATCTCATTGATCTTTCGAGGATAAAGTTGTACCACTAGCAGGAATATATAGGCAAGGAGTAGTGTCAACACGTAGTTCATCAAAACTTTATTACGAATATTTGACTTTGGTATTCCTGCGTAGATCAAGAATGTTATCAGCAAAAACACTGAAGATATAATGGTGCCTAAAACAAGTTACGGTAGTAAGCATTCTTCAGCTATGGTGTCTCACATAGTGACAAATATACCCAGCCGGAAAGGTAAATATATCTGTTCCAAATAGTTATAAGTAGATATTTAAAAAACCTTTTTGGTAAATGTTACAAGCACTGTTTTTTAGCACTAATTAATTATATTAATAATTAATAACAATAGCGGCAAAAGCAGTAGAATTTGCTGTATAAAGTAGGTGTTCTAAATTGTAATTTATTTCTTTCCTTGGGAATTTCTTTCAATTTTTTGCCCGGTCGCCGATTTTATGCTTTGCCTTATCATGTTTTACGGTGGACCAGTTTCCATTGCCGTGCAGAAGTGCATTTAAAAATGATTTTTGAACTGCCTTTTTTGATTTTTGAAGAGTTCGCTGTACATTCAGAAGATTTTTTTAGATAAGTTCTGAATCGCCCTGTATAAATAAATACTCTCAATATGTGTACTTAATTAGTTAACCTTATATATGATTGTGATGATATTGTGGGACTGTCACACACAATATCAATTTTGCTTAAATAAAGTATAAATAATGTGATATAATAATAATAACGATAATAGTAAACATAAAATAAATTAAAAATATATAAATTACAATTTTCTAAAAAAAAAATCATGAGCGAGGAAATATTTACAGTTTGTAATTTAGGCTCGTGGAATACGTATTCGGTAAGAAAATTTCACACAAGACTGTGCAGTTTTTAATCAAATACCCTGTATTTAAATTAAATTATTGAATTGAATTTATTGTGAAAACAGTTTACAATAATTTATAAGTATACAATTCCAGTACATAGACATACAAAGATCGAAATAAATTTAGACATAGGTAACGATTTAACAAAAAAATCCAAAATTTTAGTTATTTTATTTATGAGACGCCTAAACAATGATTTACTCGCGTGGGGCTCACAAATACCAAACTTCTATTAAAAATTAAAACAATGCAATATATTCAACACATACGGTACATTGAGAGTACCTACGATAACACATACCTGTCCTGTATAAATTTTAAAATCTATCAGAATGCACAACTTATTCAGTAATAAGGTAATGAGTAAAGAAGAGAAGAATAAAGTTCAGTAATAATGAGTAAAGATGATAAGATGGAAATTAATATTCAAAACAAAATCGAGTGGGAGGAAATACAGTTATCTATACATAAAATCTAAAAATATAGCAAAAATTGTCAAAGTTCTTCAACATTTTTTTTAAGTTCTTTTTTACTTTATTTAAATTCTTAGGTACATTAACATGTAATTTCTTTATATTTAAAGGTAAAAAGTTGAACAATTTTAGACCATATTAAAAACGCTGTATGTGAGACTTCTTACAAAAAGGAATAATCATTGTTTGATTCTTCTTTATTCTGGTATTATACATATGACTTATTTCACAGGCCTGAAGGATTTTTAAACACCCAGTGTAAACACTGATAAGCAAATAATTATCTTATATTAAATACACCAGTTTCTTTGAATAATGCATTATAATGATCAAGGCGACCAACCTTTAACATTATTTTTAATATAGTTTTTTGTAATAAATTTAAATTATAAAAAGTATTTTCATAAACACCACCCCATATTACAATAAAATATCTTAAAATAGATTGAACCAAAGAATTATATACAATAAATAAATTTTTCCTGTTAAATACTTCCCGCAACATGGAAAATTTATGGAATAGTGCTCTTAGTTTTTTGTTTAAATAATCAATGTGGTTTTTCCATTTTAAATAACAATCAACCATAACTTCCTGATATTTTATATTATGCACCCTTCTGAACAATCACACAATAATTAATTCATTACAACTACTTTTATGAATATTATCTTGAACTGGCTGTCCATTCGATGTAATAGAAATACTTAAAAATTGAGTTTTATAGATATTAAGACTTAGAAGGTTTGCATTTAACCAACTATAGGATCTTCATAGCACACGTTGCGCTATTGTATACTTCATTCCAGGAGTTACCGACAAATACAATAGGCAGTATCATCTGTGTAAGACATTGTTATCATCATTTACTTGAAGCTTTAATAAATCATTAATATAAACTGAAAATAATATTGGACCTAAAACTGTCCTCTGGGATACACCTTTAGTAACTGCCATAGGGTCACTACAAAAAACAAGGGTTATAAGAAATACAAATCTACGAAATCTCCCTGTGACTATGATGAATTCAAAAAACGTAGGTCCGCTTTTAAAACTCAAGTGAATAATGCTTATTCTAGTTTTCTTTTAGATACTGAGACTTCTGTCAAGAGCAATCCTAATAATTTCTGGTCCTACATAAATTCTAAGCGTGGTAGAACATCTATTCCATCTACCATGGTGCATAACAACGTTAGCATAGATGATCCCCAACATATCGTAAATATTTTTGCAACTTTTTTTTCTAGCGCTTTTGTTGCCTCGAATAATTCTGGAAGACAATCTGATTGCGTAAGTATAAATTTTCTGGGCAAATTACATATTTCTTAGTCAGATATACTACGGCAATAAAAAAAATTAAGGCCAATATGTGCATGGGTCCTGACTTAATTCCGGCTTTTCTTATTAAAGACTGTGCAGTTGTATTTTGTAAACCATTTATTGTTTTATTTAATCTTATATTGCCCTCTGGGTATTTTCCTACTCCTTGGAAGTTGTCAAGAGTTACCCCTATTCATAAAAAAGAAGCAAAAAACGATTTTGAAAATTACAGACCGATTTCAACTTCTGTAAGCTTCTAGAAATAATCCTTCATTCCTATATATTGCATCATGTTTCTCCTATGATTATTTCTGAGCAACATGGTTTCGTACCGGGACGTTCAACAACTACGAATCTTGTATGCAAGACGCAATTTATTTCTAATGTCCTTGATCAGGGGGGTCAGGTAGATGTTATCTACACTGACTTCTCTAAGGCATTCGATAGAATTGACTATACAATACTATTACAGAAACTTAATAACTTTGGATTATGCGATGGCTTGCTCAAACTGTTCCAGTCTCATCTAATAAATCGCTACCAGTTCGTTCAGTATAGGGATTTCAAATCTAACACTTTCCCCCAGACATCTGGTGTTCCCCAAGGATCTATTTTTGGCCCACTACTATTTATAATATTTATTAATGACATCGTGAAAGACCTTAATGTTCATTACCTCCTGTATGCTGACGATATAAAATTGTACTGTGAAATTGCCTGTCTAATTGATTGTGAAAATCTACAAAGCAATTTTGTTACATTTAACAACTGGTGTATTGATAATAATTTGCCTTTAAATGCTTCCAAGTGTATGGTTATGTCCTTTTGCCGCATAGCACAACCTCTAATATTCAATTACACACTTAGCTGTAATGTCCTTGAGAGGCCTGAATTTATTAAAGATCTGGGTATTTTATTTGATCCTCAACTTAGATTTTCGCGTCACATGGAGGTCTGCATATCTGAGGCATATAGAAACTTGGGGTTTATTATACGGAACTCCAAAGGATTTAAAGATGTTACCACGCTTTGCCTGTTATATAATACCTTTGTTAGATCCAAACTCGAATATGGCTCTGTAATATGGAACCCCATATATGAGACTCAGATTTCTATGGTTGAAAAGGTTCAAAGGAGATTTTTTAAATCTGCAACGTTTATCTTAGATGGTTTTTATCCTGTTAGGAGTACACCACAAGACATATTTTATAATCGTTTTAAATTACAAAGTCTTATTTCTAGGCGTCAAATGCATTCCGTATGTTAATGTTCCTTTTTAAATTAATTCATTGCATTACTAAATCTGATCCTTTGCTATCTTATTTGAATTTTAGAGTGCCTACCTTTAATAGCCGACTTAATAGTTTACTTTTGATACCACAAGCCCGTACTAATATCTTGGTTAAATCACCATTATTCCAAATGCAAAGCAACTATCATAATATTGAACAAACTCTAGATATATTATTGTGCACACTTCGTGATATAAAGCAGCATTTTATGTAACCTATTATTGTTCTGTTCTTTTTCTGTCTTATGGGTAAATGTATTTTTCTATTTTTCTCAAATTTGATTATATATTGTTGTTTTTTAATTGTTCCGCTTCCACTTTTAATTGTGAATTCTGACTGTAACTTATCCTATAATTGGGTTTTACCCGTTGGATATTTTATTGTAATAAATAAATAAATAAATAAATAAATGAATAAATATTCCATTTACCTTTACACATTGTTTTCTCTCTGATAGATAATAATTAATCAACAATATAAAAGTAAATAAGAATAAATTACATACCTACTTGAAAAAATGTTGATACGACTTCAATCTCTGAACACAGTAATGCTCCAGTTTTGTTATTAATAAAATCAATGCAGAAATGTCCTGGGGGATACAACTCATCTGGGTAGTCGTCGAAACCAGCTATTAACAAAGAACCATCAGTCTGCAGATAAAATTCGTCTTCTTTTATCCTCTTCGCATTTTCAGGACATTTGGATCCATATACGTAGTAATAATCGCTTTTAGAGAAGTTTGCGACTAGAGAAAAGTTCTTATAAAAAACAACCGGGAAACTAGAATTGAATTGTTTACAACCCAAGTAGTCGTTTTCAATGTAAAATCCTTCATCGTCAGGACAACACTTTCTGACGCACGACTTTTTCTTTGAAAAAATTTGATCGCGTCTCCCGCTAGCCGAATTATCAGAGCAAAATTCTGGATTTTTACTAAAAACTTGCGTTATTAAATGCAAAAGGCAGAAAAATGTGACACACTGCATCTTGTCTTAAGTTGTACTGTTGGCCAGAGTAATTCAGTATCTCGTGGAAACCGCGATCGATTAGGGACTTCCGACATGAATATTCAGAATGTTGAAGAAGCATCGAATTAAGGAAATGAAGGAAATGTTATTTTGTATGTGGACATTTTGTCACAAAAAATGTAAAACGGACTTTTAACACTGTAGTTACGCTACCTAAGGGGATTAATATAGCATTCCAACATGTCACAAAAATAGTTTTCGTGCACAATATAGGGCGATTGGCTCATACGGTACAGACAGTTTGAGTCGGGGAGTTTTATTTCAATCACCCTGTAGATATATTTGTAGTTTTTCTATGTTTAGAAACATATTCTGTATTTACTGAAACATGATGATTTTTTGTTATTCACTATTAGCACCACTATTATCAGTATTTCACATATACTTCCTGGTTAAGTAGATCTACAGGGTGTTGCCTCCAAGATTTTCAGTGCTTCTATCTCAGAAACTATCACATTCAGCGCGATGAAATTTGGTATATAGACACTAGATGGAGCGAAGAGTGTTCTGAACATCAATACTTATGCAGGGTATTCCATTTCTCAGAAAATCGATTTAATTTTGATTTTTTGGTAGTCAACCTCGCTTAAACTTACGTTTAAATTTAAATATACTTAATAATGAACATATTCTGAAAAATAAACATTCAAATATTTTAAAATTTAATATAAAAGACGCCTTTAACAAGTGATTAAATTTAATTGTTTTGTCACGTAAAATGTGTATAGCTTTGAGCCAGACTTACACAGAAGAAACTAACATAGGTAAACGTCAAAACCACAGTCAAAACTATGAATTGTCATTGAATTGTCAAATATTAATGGTATAAAGTATTTTATTACACATAAATAACACTAAATAATGTATTCAATGCAATTTACGTATGCACAATGGTGTTATTGAAACTTGTCGATAAATATTTAGACTTGAGGCTATTGGAGCATTGAGGTCGCTGCGCCAATGCAATCTTCCGTAACAGCTCCTTCAGCGCGAATATTGCGTGAAATATCTGTGGATATTTTTAAATTGTTCCATTATAATAAAACTTTAGTAAATTGTTTTTTTTTATGTTACTACAATGTACATAATAATTAGGTACCTGCATTTTTAATCACAAAATAATTTACAAAAGTGTGTAAGTACCTAAAGAATATTCCTCTTTTCAAACTGCTGTAATAATTATTGATTACTTATTTAGCAACAAATAAATTCGAGCAAAACGACTCCTAAAACTTTTTTTATTATAATGTGAACGTTTTTGCCCTTGAACTGAAAGTCAGAACTGAACTTGCCACACAAAAGAAATATCACCAAAGCATAACCTAGAAATTATTGATGTTGTTTGTTGTGTCCACATATTTCAGCACTTTATTTAAGTTCCTGATGGATAAAGTATGTTTAAGAAGGACTCTACTTTTACTCTGTAAAATAGTAAACAATGTGCTACAATTTCTGTATTTCATATGATACACAACTAAAATAAAGCAACTGGTTTTTGATAGGAACAATCACCTGAAAATTTACTAGACCCAGAAGGTACCTGTCACATAGTCATTTAAAGCTAGATAGTAATTTGTAATTATTGTTTTTATCTTTCAGGTATGTGTGTGTAGTGCCACAAATTACATTGAAACAAAATGATTCATAACATCGGATACGAAAAAGAATAAGCGAAAAATATCACACAGACATTTTCTTAGAATTCTAAACTAATTTCATAATTATGTACAGTACGAAAACATCTCATTAGAATTATCTTAAATATGATGAAAGCTAACTGTTCTTACAATATACACAACGTAACGTAATAAAGTATCCAACAGTGAAATGGCAAGATTCGTTTCTAATCGTACATGCATGACCATCCTTCAGATTGAACGGTGCTCTGTAAAAGAAATTAAAATACAGAACAACAATAAAATACTTTATGCCATTAATATTTGACAATTCAATGACAAGTCATAGTTTTGACTGTGGTTTTGACGTTTACCTATGTTAGTTTCTTCTGTGTAAGTCTGGCTCAAGACTATACACATTTTACATGACAAAACATAGAATTCTGGCACTTATTGGAGGTGTTTTTGTGTTAAATTTTTAAAATTTTTAAATGTTTATTTTTCAGAATATATTCATAATTAAGTATATTTCAATTTAAACATAAGTTTTAGGGTGGTGACTACCAATAAATCAAAATTAAATCGATTTTCTGAAAAATGGAACATCCTGTATAAGAATTCGTGTTATCATCAAATTCTACGCACCATCTAGTGTCTGTATACCAAATTTCGTCGCGCTGGCTATAATAGTTTCTGAGATATAAGCACTGAAAGTTTAGAGGGAACACCCGGTATAACCAATTTAGTTTAACCGCTGTAGCGACAAGTGCTTCTCCGTAATCACACGTGCATTACTGATAAAAAATAAGCTGAGATACTACACGGAAATAAAGTTATACCACAGATAAATTAGCTTCGCAAATAATTTATCTATTTTAATACAATATACGTACTAATATCAAGATTAATACACTTATTACAACTCTAGCTTAGTTTCACGATGCCTAACGTGACCATACGTCCTGCTTTGAGCGGGACAGTCCCGCTTTTAAGATATGTGTCCCGTTGTCCCAAAAATACGTAAAAATGTCCCGCTTTGGCAAGATAAAAGCACAGCAGCAAGCAAAAAACCTTAATTGTAAGTCCGTTTGTATTGTCACCACATGCTAATATCATTAAATAAAATAAATTTTTCTTCACATTTTCGTCCTCCTTTGGTAGGTATGATAGATTCCATTCTTGCGTCGCTGAGTACGCCGTTGTGCCACAGTCTATTATACAGTCCGGCGTCTTCACGTCGGCTCCTTTGATGTCGAGGTCCCAGATTTCGTTTTTTTAGACGACCAAAAGACGACTGCGCATTTAGCCGCGCACATTCGCGCGCTCAAGGGGCACGGTGATTTGTCAAGAAATAGAATTTCTCCCACTTCGTCGTGTACATATGAATTTCATTGGTGTTCATTGCGCATTTAGCCGCGATTTAGCCACACCCTCTGGAACCTTCACTCGACGAACTGTATAATAAACTGTGGTTGTGCACACAGTTTAAAAGGAGCATGAAATGATCAATAGTCGTAACACTTCATAGATGGAGACACATTGACCTTTTCTTAATTTTCTCACTAGGATTTGTACCGATAAATATTTTATAAAGAACTTGGAAACAAAAAACTATGAAATGAAGATGTTCCGCCGCCGCTTTTTACTTTTTATCTTATATTTTACATTCATTTTTATTCTCATTTAGTTTCTTGCCATTTTCGCTCATATTCAATATTCAACTGCCGCTCTTTACTTCTTATATTTTATATCGTCATTTTATTATTTTTATTCATTTAGTTTCTTGCCGTTTTCGCTCAGTATAGTATAGTGTAGTGATTTATTATAATACGCGTAAAATGCCGAAAATTGTTGGAAAAAGAAAGAAAAGGACTAATCGTGCCACATCCATTAAATTAAGTTGGATCAAGAGACACGAAAAACAGTACGTATGCAGTTTTTATTATTTGTTTATCAAAAGAAATAGGTAGATACTGTACTGGTAATTATTTACTTTACATATCCATCGCGTTATTTTTCATTCATAATAATTATTTCTTCTATTTTAGAAACAATAGTACTTCCGGAAACGTGGATTGTGAAAATAATGTGGAATGTGACAAAAGTGACAATATGGATTTTAGGTGTGTATATAAAATATGCATACAGGATGTCCCACGAGGAAATGCGCAAAAGGGCATGCCCTAGGCAAAAATAACCGATAAAGTTTATATAAACAACAACTAACCGCTGACAAAGAAAATCGTCATGTTACAGCGAAAGACACCAAAAATCATCGCTTAGTAATTCCAGTGGTGGAGATAGAGGGGTATCTATGAATATTTTTGTAAAAAGAAGTATAGCCGAATTGAAATTTTGCAAATATTTTCGAAAAATATGAAAGAGCATTCAATTTCAACTAGATAAGGCCCTCTTGTCGGAAGTCGATGTGGCGTTTAAAAAAAAACGAAAATACTGTTTAGAAGTCAAATCATAATTTTTAAACATTACAACTAAATTAATTAGTTCAAAAATTTATAATGGTTTATATTTCGAACATTTACTGTGATTTAATATGATTTTCGATATTTTTTTGTATTTATTTCCATTTAATTAATTACAAACAATTTTGATTGAATATTCTGTTTTCACAGGGTGGTCGAAAAAATGTAAAAAATTAAAAAAAATGAGCAGGCGACTGTGATTTAGTATTTGACATCTATTCTTAGTTCCAAATAACTTTTTTATATAACTTTTTTTAATATTTTGAAAAATAAGGGTACTTTACTCTTACTCCACTTTGATATTTTTGAATCTACCTCATATCCAAAAAAGATTTTTAAATTTTGATAGGTACATTTTGAGTTTCAAATAATGTAGATACTTTTATCAAGAATAATATTTCCTGAGAAATTAATAATAACCCATTTCCGTCCAACTTTCTGCCGGTCTCTGTACTTATATAATTAATACTGTTCAGATACATATTTGAGATGAGATATTTTATCAAACAGGTACTTGCATACCTGTTTAGCTATATGCTAAGTTGTATACACGGTGACACGTTAGGGTACCATAACTTACATATTTTACCAATATGTGAAGTATACAGAATGACACAATTAATTTTAATTTATTGTCTACATATGTATTTAATATACAGAGGCGTCAATTGCTCAAACCAGTATTTATGTCTCTAGTTTATTATACTATATATACAGGGTGACACATTGGGGCACCACAACTAGTATGTTTTTACCAGAATAAGAGGCATACAAGGTGACGTTGGACACCACATATAGGTGAAATTTAAGCACAAATTAATGGAGTAACTCCACAAAATACTAGTATTACGGAAGCTAGATTTCGTAATAGTAATTATTCTTTTGTTTTCTTTCTTTTGGTAGGTTATTCCTCCTCATTTCAATTCGATGAGAGTGACGATGAAGTCCCACCGATAGAAAAAACGGTTGCACAGATTCATACCGAAAATAGCTTGGATGTAACTCCTTTCCTGGGTGTCAACCCTGCTCAACTGAAACCTGTAGGAATTAGTCTAAATGATGAAATTGTCGTTAGATGGACATCATATATAACCCAGGGATTGACGGTAGACGCTAGGAAAAGTCTTAACGACAAGTATCCTATCCCTCAAAATTGTCAAGTTTTACATCCTCCGAAAATTAACGAGGAACTAAAGTCGGTAATGCCAGAGTCAGTTATAGTATCAGAAAAGTTTCTAGTGACTCTACAGGAATAGTTAGCTACAGGATTAACTGCATTGGGGAGCTGATGAATGAAAAACTCAACAGCCCAGAAAAGGAGGTCGTATTATCAGACGAGTAAACTCAAAAACTCACAGAATCTGCGCAAATGTTTGCTAATGCGCATTATGCGATATCAATGAAACGAAGAACAAATATTATTCCATTTATGAATCTTGACTGCAAGGCAACATCTTTACAATCACCTATCGATGAATTTTTGTTCGATTCCCTTTTCGTGGAAAAAGTAATAAAACAGGGATTCTATGTTTTTGAAATATTTTCGGATGCGTCTACTATTGGTTGGAGTGGTTTTTGTGAAGGTGAGGAAGCAAAAAGTTTCTGGAATCTAGAGCAAGGGAAAAATCATATTAACTGGCTTGAAATTTGTGCAGCATTTTATTCATTGAAATCGTTTGCAAAGTCATTACATAATTGTCATATTTTGCTATGCATAGACAATGTTCCAGCTGGGGCCTGTATAAATAAGATGGGCAGTACTAAGTTTCATAATTTCAATTGCTGTGCCTCAACTCAACTATAGTAATACCACAGTATAATGCTGTGGTAATACGACAGCTTAAATAATAATCAGCTCACAGACTTGTCTGAGCGGGAACGTCTCTCGCATGCCGCCATTTTAGGATAAAACCTTGAAATAGGACCAGGGCCGTCTTGTGTCTGTGTTTTATTTGTGTTACTCTGTGTTTATTGTGGTTTATTGTGATTTATCATGAGTGAAAAAAGGGGAGGACATGTTTGTGCCGTTAAAAACTGTAAAAATAAACGATATAATTGTGACAAAAGTTTTTTAGTTGTCCTAGTGATCCTAATAGGTAAGCGAATAAATATTATGAAATTTAAGTAGGTATACGCTTTTTAAATTGGGAAATTTTTTTTAATCCGGCCCTGACGCGTATCCTGAGCGAGAGAAAGACAAGCTTCAAGGACAAATTTTCGATGTTACTTCAAAGGTGCCGCCGCAGAGTCTGTGAGCTGATTGTTATTTAAGCTGTGGTACTTTATTAAGATTAACTTATTCCTGTATAAAAAAATTATATATTCTGCATTTAAAAATAAAAATTACTTGTAAGAAAACTACTATATTTTATGAAATAAAGTTATGTCTGTTTAAAGAGTTGTTTTGTTTCATTTACAATATGAATTATTGACGAGCCAAAAATTGTTATTTTCAAAATAAAGTTATGTTCTCTTTATTTGAAGTGGCAATTAGTATATTAGCATTAGTATAGTATTCTTGCTAAAGAATAGTTACTACTTTACTTACTATCAATATTTAAATATATTATACTACTCACTCAGTAGAATTTAAGTACTTATAGATAGATAGATATATAGGTATTTATTAGCGTTACATACACAACAGTGTTTACACACGCCAGAAAAGAAG
Source organism: Monochamus alternatus (assembly GCA_037114965.1). Taxonomy (NCBI): domain Eukaryota; kingdom Metazoa; phylum Arthropoda; class Insecta; order Coleoptera; family Cerambycidae; genus Monochamus; species Monochamus alternatus. The sequence continues at coordinate 111,753,409 of CM073426.1, read as the reverse complement.
TTTACAGTCATATTATAAAATCATCAAGAAAAAATTAAAAATATATATCTAACATACAGTACGTAGTAGAAACATACACAGCTAAGTGTTGACATATAGTAAATAACACAATAGTTTAAAAATTAACAAAATAGTGTGAGCAATACAAGCAAATAGTTGTAATTTTTGAAACACATATGTAAAAGACAAAACCAAACAAACAGCACATACGCACAGTATAGAAAGACCAGTAAGCACAGCTGCACTTTCGCGCCAAGCCATTTTCAGAATTCGTTCATCACCATTTACGCACTCGTTTTGGTTTACGTTTCGTAGTATAACCGCTTGTGTGTCTTTTCGTTTTGTGATATTCAACTTCTTAACCTATTTGAGTTTCGTTCCAGTCTTGGTTTTAAATTTTACTATTTTGTCAAAAAAAAGAACCGGGCCAAGGTACAAAAAAGTGTAATATAGTAGGAGTTTATTGTGTAGTAGGAAGTTACAAAAACAATGCTGGAAATTATACAGATATGGTTTTTTTACTCCCAAAAACAACAGAAGATAATTTTACAATCATTATATAGAATTATAATTATAATAAATTAAGAACAGAAAATATTCCTTATTATTTTCCGTGTATCGTTTTTTGTGGTAGTGCATAAAGTTTGTAACGGAGGAATATTATTTTCAACCAGTATTACATACTTATTGCAATATGCAAACAGTATTCCTTTCTTATTGTTTGTGTTTGTAAAATTGATTGCATTTTGTGACTGAAATTCATGTAAAAAGTATTAATATAAAGTTATTGTTGTTTTAGAGCGAAGCAGTGAGCGGTTAAATGTAAGAGAGATCTTTTGGTTAAAAACTTATATAATTTTCGAATATGTGCTCAGCATTTTTCACAAGAAATGTTCAAAGATCAGAAATGAAAACGGCTTACCGCACACGCTTAGCTTACAATATTTTCAGACGATATAGTAGCAGATAAAAATATTTAACGTTTATTTTGAAATAACTATCAGTATTTGAACATATAGAAATACATATCAGTGGCGGCTTGTTAGAGGAGGCAGGGGAGGCTAAGCTTCCTCTACGGTGTTTGTAGCATTGCTAAAAAAAATTGTACCTACCTATATCATATTTTTATATTTATTTTGTTATAAATCTATTTTCACATGCAACTAATTATTAATTGAGATCTCGAGTGAGCAAATAAATACGTGATTTTTGAATGTGCTTGAAATTTCGCGCTCTCCGAATATGTAGCCCATGCCAATGGAGCTGGTGGCAGCTGAGTGCGGTAAGCCTCCAGCGCATTCATCTATGTATCTGACACTGCGCGACTTTGAATTATAGGAATAGCGTCATTACATCCGTAAATAAATCTCAGCACAGGCAACTAGTTGCCATCATCTATCTCTTTTTAATATGTAAGTTTTTTAATATAGCCATCCTTCTTCTACCATCACGCCATCGCCCGTCGTGAAGCCTCGGCACTATCGGCAGTAATCGGAAATAGAGCAATTCAAACAAAACAAAAATATTGGTCATTTGTCATCTATGATCTGTAATTGCGCCGGGTTTCTGTGATTAACGGATGTTTAATGTGTAATTTAAATGTGTTTCTTAAGAATTTGTGTTTGACAAGCAATTTTTACATTTTACTGGTACGTATTTAATTCTCTAGTTGCATGGACATTGTAGATTGTTTGCTATTAAAAGGATTTTGTACTCTCAGTTACAATGAAAATCTGATAATTAAATAAAAATTTAGACCAACACCTTCTTTACCGTCTTTAGTTGTATTAGGTGAAAAACAAAATAGGGGATTTAACAATAATTATTATGAAAAACAACTGGTTAACCGCATCAACTATTAGGTATTTAAGGTTCAGAAATTCAGTGCGCGATACGACTTGGAAACAGGATGATTCGATACACTGTTATAGTAAGAAGTTTGAACACTTTAAAAAATGAACGACACGAGTCATGTCACCCAGGACTATCCTATGTGAAAATAATTATTAAACTGTGGGTTTAGGATAGCAACAAATGCGTGTTTTACTAATGTTTATTAATAATATTTTATTTGGCCATATAGAATAGAAACAATAAATACTCGTAGACAAACAATCAAGAATGCTTATTTCTGTACTCGATATAAAAGTTGAAGAGAAAGGAAAGAGGAACACAGTGATATAACACAATAATGATAGCCTTAATTGTAATAAGAAATGTAAAAATACTATACATATGTACTTACATTCATTCACATACATGCAAGATATGTATATAATAAAGCAAAAACAAAACAGGTACACTACGCAGGCAAATTATTTGACCGGTGCAGGCGGATTAAAAATATTAGTGTGGATGCGAATTCGGTCAGTTTACTGAAGTCGTAAGGAGAAGTTTCAAATATAAAAATTTAAATATGAAAACTACAAAAGAAGATTTTTTAAAGAATTAATATAAAGATACACAGGCAGAGGCCGCCTGCGTAGTGTATAGCCTACTTTACATTTACGCTATATTTGTATTTAAAAATTTATCTACGCTTTAAAAAGTAAAATCTCTTCTTAATAAAACTTGTTTTATATGGTAATACATTATAATACTGTTCCATTTTATTTTACTAAGCCTTGGGTACAAATTATGAAGCATATTTCTATATCTAGTAATATGGCCGAGTCACTACAAGTTGAATACAGTTCGACATGGCCTTTATTAAACGCATCAAATTGACGGGTGCTATACGCTCAGTTTGGTATCAGTTCAGTCCATGACCTCGTAGAACACGTTTCTTTCTCAAGTTCATTACGCTTATATTTGTTCACTTAATTTTTATGCGATTTATCCCAAGAATGAGCAACGATTCAAACGTAATTATAAAATTTCAATGGAGTTTTAAGTTGCTAGTTATAACTTGTAATGACTGTTTCGACAAATTACTCTCGTTCTTGTTTTGTGACTCAGTTGCACTGACTGAAACAAAGCTGTATGAAAGCAAATGCACTCGGAAATATTTGTCAATCTGGTTCATTAATCCTTCAGTCAATGCATTATACGATCAGTTTGACGTCATTCTAAACAGAGTCATGGAACGAGCTGATATCAAACTGAGCATGTATCGCCCGTCTAATACATTCTACATTTTGAGATAACTCAAAATTACAAAAATATATTATTATTTCTTAAAAGATCTCCAAATTTTCTTCCTGTAGATGAATATGTAGAAAATAATGAGGCCGTATATTGCACTGCAGAAATTATTTACATGCCAGATATATACTAAAGTATAGCTCCTTCTCCATTCAAGGACCCATGTTGTTACATCCATGAAAAACGAAGGACACGTCCAACCAATTCCCATGACGAATAGCAACTTTACATACAGACTGAACCTATACAAAATATTGGTATTCTTAGATACTTTTTCGTTAAGAGAAGAGAAGTTTAATGCTTACACTGTTACAAAATATGAAAGTAAATATGAAAATATGAAAAAAATTAATAAACATTAAATTTGAACCGTTTATGACAAGATTGATATGATATTTTTAAAAATATTTCCAATATTTCCGAAACACGTCAGGAAATTTCCAATATATCCATTTACAACATCATGTGCGTACCACTTAAAATTATTTTTAATCTAATATAAATTATGTAATTTGTGTCTTTAGATTAAAATACATGGTTTATATTTATTGCAAAATTTATCAAAATGAGGAATAATAATTTTAAAACGTAGAGCGTTGAATGCATCCTCACAGTAACAGTGCTTTTGCTGAGCGCGATCACGATTTCATAATATAATTTATAATGCAGAAGCAACATCCGCGGAACCGGTATCAGTGAAAATCCGCTGAAAAAACTTACTTACGGTGGTTGTCATGACATGATAACATAGTTAGATAGATAAGCATAGTTGACTAGAACTCGCGGATGTTGCGTAGGTCGATAGCACAGTATACTAAGCAATCAGTAGGGAAACTCAGCTTTCCCGCGTCTTCCAAAAATCTGCCATCTTGTTGGCGACTGACAGTTATTACTATAATTTCTGTGTGTCAGTTAGGTTTTTGAATTTTTGGCATTATTACATGGTTATCCACTCGTTATCGTTATTGTACTTATATTCCTGCTTTGTATGTCGTGTTAAGTGTTTAGTTATTTGTGTTTTTATTTAATCATTATTTATTAGTGGAACTATACCCAGTAAATAATAAATAAACTATGGGAGGAAATAAATGTGTTGTAAAAAACTAACGCATAACGCAGCTCTGGGCGTAAAAGGCCTGTAAACAGTTTTATATATGGGAGACCAAGTTAGATGTGATAGCTTAATTGAGAAAATCCTAAAGAAGAATTAAAACATGAAAGGGGGCAAAGGATTTAACTCCAAATAGGAAAGAGACTGCTTTCATACATAAATGAAAGAAACCACTCCATAAACCTAATAGAGCAGGGGTTTTTGATTATGTTACCTATATATATATATATTGTAAACCTTAAAATAAATTGTACCTAATATTCACGTTTTAATTTCATTTCGTACTTTCCTAAATATATATATATATATATATATATATATATATATATATATATATATATATATATATATATATATATATATATATATTGTAAACCTCAAAATAAATTGTACCTAATATTCACGTTTTAATTTCATTTCGTACTTTCCTAAAAAAAAATGAGTAAAAATATAAAAATTACACTGGGCTTAAATTTGATAATCTGCTAACAAAATAAGGCAAAAGTACTACAAAATATAAAATAAAACTACACTACTAGTTGACCTAGTTTCTATGTTTTCGCAAATTTTTTAAATAAATTTAAATTCATACTGGTTTCATAGTCAAATTCAAATTATATCTGCTAGAAACCTAAATTAAGACAAAATGTGACCAAAACCTCAATTTACATGAAACTACACTGGATTACAACAGTTAATTAAGAATTAATGCAAAAGTATTAAAACTACGAACAACTTTGGTTATGTTTACGCCAAATTATAAGCTATTTTTTCGTATGTTCTCTGGGATCCGCCATATTCTTGGCGACTTTTTCTAGAGTGGGGATATTTAAAAACTGCCAGACGTATTTCATTCATAAATTGTCTAAGATTCCGTACTGATTGCTTAGTATACTGTGGTCGATAGCCTCCTACCGAATTTTGTATGGCGTGTATTGAACAGGCCATGTTTCGTTGCCAAAATGTACAAGCGTTACATGCTCAAGATGCTCCTCAGCCATTAGAATTTTGTTGCTTGTAACTTCAACAACATTCATCATGGGCGAAGTTTGGTCATCAAATCTGGGGGGGCTAAAGCCCCGGGTGGACTGTGTCGGTTCTGAAATGTGTGTGAACTGTTTACGAATATTTTTGGGGAGCTAATTTGATTTCTGGGTGGACTAAGCCCCCCAAGCCCCCCCTAACTTCGCCCATGACATTCATACAATGACAGATCATTTCGCTTATTATGTGGTCTGATGAAGTGAGTTTTACTAGGGATGGCATAAATAATAATCATAATGAATATATTATCTGTATAGAACTTTCTTGAAAAACAACCCTTTTGATTTCATTGATGACGTAGGGCTTAATATTGTTCAAAATATGTGGTATCAGCACGATGGTGCACCACCACATAGAGGGAGGAAAGTAGCTGCTTGGTTAAATGATCATTTCCTAAATAAATGAATAGGTCAACAAAGTCCAATAACATAGCCACTGCGTTCCCCATCTAAGACTAAGTGTCAAATGTATAATATCAAAATGACACAAATAATAGTTATTGTTATACCATAATTTTTATTTATCAGGCTACATTAACTAAAATATGAAATGATAATAATATCAAAATACGTACTTCTAACTTCTGAACTAAAACGAATTGGACTTATGTTCATATAATAAAAAATGTTTGGACATTAACCCAGTTACCATCTGCCAAACTTTATCCATTGAGTAATGTTTATTATTCAATGCTTTATCGTAGAGCTTGTAGAACACTCTGTATAGGTACAAAAAATAGTTTAGTTTTTTTTTTCATTTATATGATATGTTCTATGAAAATATGTAATATATAAAAGTTAAACAACAAAAAAATATTCTCACTTACATTTGCTTATCGTCTTCATTAGAGTGTCGCTTGCTTTCAGGTTGTTCCAACGCGGAAGTCTCTCTTTTAACTTTTTGGATTTTTACAGCAGTCAGTATGAATAATGTGAAATTTACTATACTTAAAATTGCCATCGGTCCATAAAAGTAAAACAAATTTGGATAACCATCTGAAATGTACAGTACTAGTGTTACAATGATGTTAGATACTACTGTGCTTTTGATGTCGAGTTACAAATTGAATCCTCTACAATTTTAGTTGAGTAACTTTTTGTTGTAAAATCAAAAATAACAAAGATATTAAAGAAAAACAATCAAAATTTTTAGACAAATTTTCATTAGGACGCCATAATTATATTTTTTTATTATTTAAAAAAATAACATCAGAGCATTTTTGTAGAGCGGTTTTCAACTAAGAATTTTTATTATATACTTTTTTTATTATATTCATTAGTTTGGGTTTTACAGCGCTGTGAACTGAACACTAATTTTCCCTACTGATAAGTATACATTTATATCAATGATATGGCCTAGTTTTTAATTATTTTTATAATAATGTTTTTTATTATAGACATTTCAATATTTTTATTTAATAGTTATTGACTCTTTTCCCCACCACCTACGAGGTAGGTTGTTCAAAAATTTGTCCAAAAATTTTGATTGTTTTTCTTTAATATTTTTGTTATTTTTGATTTTACAACAAAAAGTTACTGAACTAAAATTGTAGAGGATTCAATTTGCAATGAAAAATGTTTTCAAAATTTTTTTGCATGATCAATTCCTTACATCTAAACAATAAAATTGCGTCCTCTAAAAAATGTACGCTAAGACCAAAAAAAATGTAACATTTCAATTAGACTATTTCTTTAGATGACTACGCACCTACAGCATTGTATTTGTGAATATTAACTTGGAGATTTGGAACTTCATGAGACGGACTGTATAATCTGTATAGAATATGTTCCACTACTAAATAAAAGAAGATACAGAGTGATATGAGATTTTAATAATTGTACTTATTAATATATTATGGCGCAATTACAGCATATTCTGTGACGGAATTATCATATGGTTTGATACGTACAACAGTATACCAAATTGTTTTCAATTAATTGCGTTAGTAACTATTTATACAGGGTGAACCTTAAATAAGTACAAATATTTTAGCCAGCAATACAGTTCACTGTGTAGCAGCACATAATTAATAGCTTTTTTACAAAAAAAATCTGAAATAAAAAAGTAAAATTTTAAATAAATTTTGTGATTCAATAAAAAACTTCGGATCACTGATCCGACTCCGATTTTAAGATTTTTAAGTCACGGTGAATATGTATTCCACAGCGTTGCCAGTGTTACACTAATGTCTTCGAATAGGTTTTAAGAAAGATAACTAGAATTTTGAGACAAATAATGATTAAAATATATTTATTTATAATAATATTAATGGCCACATCCTCCCCTTTGGCATTTATTTCTATACCTCACCAATAAGTATGGACATTTATCCAAATACATGAAATTGAAAAGATAAACCAGATTCTCTACTCACAGTTATCCAGAATTTGGTCATTATCCATTTTTACTACACTTCAACTGATTTATCACAATACACTATCACTATCGTTATCACTATCACTGCTTAACAAACACGCTTTTAGCATGTCAACCTTTTCATTCTTAAATAATCCACCATATTTTACTTAATTACACTGTATTTCACCAAGAAGTTTAATTAAATACACAAGACACTTAAGAGAAAAACACTGCCGTGAAAATAATAAAACGATTTACTTAAATAAGTTTTATATGTTATGTGCCACAACTCTTAAAACAGATGCGTTAAACAGTGCATTACTTAAAAAACCATTAGCTTAGTTCGGTTTCAGGAGATGCATTGAAATTATTAAATCCCTTTCCGCAAATATTACTTGTTTTTGTTCCCACTTGTATCTTGCCCTTGCCACAACTTACTTTTTTGCCCTGGACCAGTGCACCGATATCAATATAACCTCTCCGTCGACTTTGCTGACCACCAATCTTAAATAATGGGGTTGGTGCGGGACATTTCGCCTACTGCCCGTAACACATATCTCTAGGACACTAGCTTCTTGTTGGCATAACATTGACTCTGCTTTTAAATATTTTACATGCCCTGATATTGAACCATACATCAAACTGTTTATTTTGTTATTCCATGTTTTGTACTTATTTTCAAAATCTGCTTCACCCACTACGAAACTATGAAGTATCATATGGTTAGCACTGACACGTTGTTTGAGGTTATGTGGCAAAAATTAACTATTATTTTTCATAAAATAATTTAAGGGGATAATTTGTGTATTTTTCTAACAGAGTACAACTTATGAAATGTGGATAACTGTTTAAATAGTTGGTTTTCCAGCAAGTAGGTAAGCTTTTATGCATATTTATAGATAATTTTTGAAATCATCGAACAAAGTAACTTGACTTATCTTACAGACGATATGGCAATATCGCCTTCAGTAATCATATGGTTTATTAGCTATGTTAGTGGTTTATCTGGTCAGCGGACCTCAAAATGTGGGTATTTAAAAATATATCCGTAAATATTTGAAATTTTAAAAAATTACTCATTAGGCTCATCTATATGACGAAGTACACCTGCAGTTAAAATACTTGTATTTATTTAAGGTTCACCATTTATACCTATTAGATATTTCATTTCATGGCAGTATCTGAAAATGTGGCAAACATCCCTATATGACCATCATTATTTTATATGACAAGTTCATATATGGATAGAAATGAGGTTAACTGTTTTCAAATTAGTTTGGATTTTTATTTTATTTCGTTTTTCTTTCAATTATTTTTATTATAATTTATTAATTAATTTAAACTTAAAATATATATTTTACCCCTCAAGAAGCATTTCTCGTAGCCAATTCCCGGGAAATAATAAGATTCCTGGTCACCGAATATATTAAATAAAAGTAAAACTAAGATATGCAAGGAAGGAACTCCTACAGCATATACAAAATACTTTAAAAATCTTTTTTTCTCTCCACGTCTTCTTCCATCAAATCCTCTCATGTCTCTAAAAAAAGGAAAATAATTGCAAAGCAACCAAATAAAATTCACATTTTTACATAATGTACATATGTACGAGTATGCACCAAAAGTATGGAATAAATTCAATAAAAACGAAGCAATTATTTTTTCCAAAAAATAATTGCTTCGTTTTTATTGAATTTATTCCATACTTTTGGTGCATACTCGTACATATGTACATTATGTAAAAATGTGAATTTTATTTGGTTGCTTTGCAATTATTTTCCTTTTTTTAGAGACATGAGAGGATTTGATGGAAGAAGACGTGGAGAGAAAAAAAGATTTTTAAAGTATTTTGTATATGCTGTAGGAGTTCCTTCCTTGCATATCTTAGTTTTACTTTTATTTAATATATTCGGTGACCAGGAATCTTATTATTTCCCGGGAATTGGCTACGAGAAATGCTTCTTGAGGGGTAAAATATATATTTTAAGTTTAAATTAATTAATAAATTATAATAAAAATAATTGAAAGAAAAACGAAATAAAATAAAAATCCAAACTAATTTGAAAACAGTTAACCTCATTTCTATCCATATATGAACTTGTCATATAAAATAATGATGGTCATATAGGGATGTTTGCCACATTTTCAGATACTGCCATGAAATGAAATATCTAATAGGTATAAATGGTGAACCTTAAATAAATACAAGTATTTTAACTGCAGGTGTACTTCGTCATATAGATGAGCCTAATGAGTAATTTTTTAAAATTTCAAATATTTACGGATATATTTTTAAATACCCACATTTTGAGGTCCGCTGACCAGATAAACCACTAACATAGCTAATAAACCATATGATTACTGAAGGCGATATTGCCATATCGTCTGTAAGATAAGTCAAGTTACTTTGTTCGATGATTTCAAAAATTATCTATAAATATGCATAAAAGCTTACCTACTTGCTGGAAAACCAACTATTTAAACAGTTATCCACATTTCATAAGTTGTACTCTGTTAGAAAAATACACAAATTATCCCCTTAAATTATTTTATGAAAAATAATAGTTAATTTTTGCCACATAACCTCAAACAACGTGTCAGTGCTAACCATATGATACTTCATAGTTTCGTAGTGGGTGAAGCAGATTTTGAAAATAAGTACAAAACATGGAATAACAAAATAAACAGTTTGATGTATGGTTCAATATCAGGGCATGTAAAATATTTAAAAGCAGAGTCAATGTTATGCCAACAAGAAGCTAGTGTCCTAGAGATATGTGTTACGGGCAGTAGGCGAAATGTCCCGCACCAACCCCATTATTTAAGATTGGTGGTCAGCAAAGTCGACGGAGAGGTTATATTGATATCGGTGCACTGGTCCAGGGCAAAAAAGTAAGTTGTGGCAAGGGCAAGATACAAGTGGGAACAAAAACAAGTAATATTTGCGGAAAGGGATTTAATAATTTCAATGCATCTCCTGAAACCGAACTAAGCTAATGGTTTTTTAAGTAATGCACTGTTTAACGCATCTGTTTTAAGAGTTGTGGCACATAACATATAAAACTTATTTAAGTAAATCGTTTTATTATTTTCACGGCAGTGTTTTTCTCTTAAGTGTCTTGTGTATTTAATTAAACTTCTTGGTGAAATACAGTGTAATTAAGTAAAATATGGTGGATTATTTAAGAATGAAAAGGTTGACATGCTAAAAGCGTGTTTGTTAAGCAGTGATAGTGATAACGATAGTGATAGTGTATTGTGATAAATCAGTTGAAGTGTAGTAAAAATGGATAATGACCAAATTCTGGATAACTGTGAGTAGAGAATCTGGTTTATCTTTTCAATTTCATGTATTTGGATAAATGTCCATACTTATTGGTGAGGTATAGAAATAAATGCCAAAGGGGAGGATGTGGCCATTAATATTATTATAAATAAATATATTTTAATCATTATTTGTCTCAAAATTCTAGTTATCTTTCTTAAAACCTATTCGAAGACATTAGTGTAACACTGGCAACGCTGTGGAATACATATTCACCGTGACTTAAAAATCTTAAAATCGGAGTCGGATCAGTGATCCGAAGTTTTTTATTGAATCACAAAATTTATTTAAAATTTTACTTTTTTATTTCAGATTTTTTTTGTAAAAAAGCTATTAATTATGTGCTGCTACACAGTGAACTGTATTGCTGGCTAAAATATTTGTACTTATTTAAGGTTCACCCTGTATAAATAGTTACTAACGCAATTAATTGAAAACAATTTGGTATACTGTTGTACGTATCAAACCATATGATAATTCCGTCACAGAATATGCTGTAATTGCGCCATAATATATTAATAAGTACAATTATTAAAATCTCATATCACTCTGTATCTTCTTTTATTTAGTAGTGGAACATATTCTATACAGATTATACAGTCCGTCTCATGAAGTTCCAAATCTCCAAGTTAATATTCACAAATACAATGCTGTAGGTGCGTAGTCATCTAAAGAAATAGTCTAATTGAAATGTTACATTTTTTTTGGTCTTAGCGTACATTTTTTAGAGGACGCAATTTTATTGTTTAGATGTAAGGAATTGATCATGCAAAAAAATTTTGAAAACATTTTTCATTGCAAATTGAATCCTCTACAATTTTAGTTCAGTAACTTTTTGTTGTAAAATCAAAAATAACAAAAATATTAAAGAAAAACAATCAAAATTTTTGGACAAATTTTTGAACAACCTACCTCGTAGGTGGTGGGGAAAAGAGTCAATAACTATTAAATAAAAATATTGAAATGTCTATAATAAAAAACATTATTATAAAAATAATTAAAAACTAGGCCATATCATTGATATAAATGTATACTTATCAGTAGGGAAAATTAGTGTTCAGTTCACAGCGCTGTAAAACCCAAACTAATGAATATAATAAAAAAAGTATATAATAAAAATTCTTAGTTGAAAACCGCTCTACAAAAATGCTCTGATGTTATTTTTTTAAATAATAAAAAAATATAATTATGGCGTCCTAATGAAAATTTGTCTAAAAATTTTGATTGTTTTTCTTTAATATCTTTGTTATTTTTGATTTTACAACAAAAAGTTACTCAACTAAAATTGTAGAGGATTCAATTTGTAACTCGACATCAAAAGCACAGTAGTATCTAACATCATTGTAACACTAGTACTGTACATTTCAGATGGTTATCCAAATTTGTTTTACTTTTATGGACCGATGGCAATTTTAAGTATAGTAAATTTCACATTATTCATACTGACTGCTGTAAAAATCCAAAAAGTTAAAAGAGAGACTTCCGCGTTGGAACAACCTGAAAGCAAGCGACACTCTAATGAAGACGATAAGCAAATGTAAGTGAGAATATTTTTTTGTTGTTTAACTTTTATATATTACATATTTTCATAGAACATATCATATAAATGAAAAAAAAAACTAAACTATTTTTTGTACCTATACAGAGTGTTCTACAAGCTCTACGATAAAGCATTGAATAATAAACATTACTCAATGGATAAAGTTTGGCAGATGGTAACTGGGTTAATGTCCAAACATTTTTTATTATATGAACATAAGTCCAATTCGTTTTAGTTCAGAAGTTAGAAGTACGTATTTTGATATTATTATCATTTCATATTTTAGTTAATGTAGCCTGATAAATAAAAATTATGGTATAACAATAACTATTATTTGTGTCATTTTGATATTATACATTTGACACTTAGTCTTAGATGGGGAACGCAGTGGCTATGTTATTGGACTTTGTTGACCTATTCATTTATTTAGGAAATGATCATTTAACCAAGCAGCTACTTTCCTCCCTCTATGTGGTGGTGCACCATCGTGCTGATACCACATATTTTGAACAATATTAAGCCCTACGTCATCAATGAAATCAAAAGGGTTGTTTTTCAAGAAAGTTCTATACAGATAATATATTCATTATGATTATTATTTATGCCATCCCTAGTAAAACTCACTTCATCAGACCACATAATAAGCGAAATGATCTGTCATTGTATGAATGTCATGGGCGAAGTTAGGGGGGGCTTGGGGGGCTTAGTCCACCCAGAAATCAAATTAGCTCCCCAAAAATATTCGTAAACAGTTCACACACATTTCAGAACCGACACAGTCCACCCGGGGCTTTAGCCCCCCCAGATTTGATGACCAAACTTCGCCCATGATGAATGTTGTTGAAGTTACAAGCAACAAAATTCTAATGGCTGAGGAGCATCTTGAGCATGTAACGCTTGTACATTTTGGCAACGAAACATGGCCTGTTCAATACACGCCATACAAAATTCGGTAGGAGGCTATCGACCACAGTATACTAAGCAATCAGTACGGAATCTTAGACAATTTATGAATGAAATACGTCTGTCTGTCTGTCTATAAATTCAATAAAAACGAAGCAATTATTTTTTGGAAAAAATCCTCGAACAGGTCGATTTTTAATTTAAAAAATACATATTTTAGCGTAAAATGCGATTTTCAAATGTTTTTCAAGTAATGACGTCATCGATTTTTTTTAATGGCAACACAATATTTTTTTCCTTGATTCTGAAAGATCGTTTAATTCTCTATCAGACAGTACTAAAATTTTGCCCTCTTACATCGGAAAGTTTTCGAGTAAATGACGATTGAATGTTAGAAAACGTAAATCAATTAAAATAAAGCAAAAACGTTATCAAGTTTAGTTTTTTGAATTTCATTGTTCTTTTATGGATCACGTAGGTGAAAATCTTTGCAAAGTGTCATTGTCACACCGACTTTCTAATAAGTATTGTAAGCGACATAGATATTATTATTCAATTTAAAGTATTATGGCACATTTAACTGTTACTGAAAGAATTGAAATTTTAATTCTTATCGGATGCGGGAATATGACTAGAACATAGCTGGAAGTTTGCGATTTATTTAATGAAAAATATCCAGATCGCCCTATCAGCCAGTCAACAGTCAGTAAGTTAGAGTCTAAATTTAGAGAAACTGGTAATGTTGTAAATATTCCAAAACCTGGACGTCCAAGCATTAATGAAAATCAGAAACAGAACATTTTGATAAGTATGGTGGATAATCCTCATAATTCTTCACGATTGGTTGCATTAAACAATGACACTAGTCAGAGCACAGTGCTACGTATCTTGAGGAAGGAAAAATATCATCCCTATAAAATTCAACTTGTGCAGGAACTCAATGAAGATGATCCCGATCGCCGCTTACACTTTCGCGAAATTCTAATGGATTTATGTCAAGGAAATAGAAATTTACACCGGCAAATACTTTTTTCAGATGAGGCCATATTTTGTCTGAATGGTACAGTAATCCGTCAAACTTGCAGATATTGGAGTCGGGAAAATCCTCATTGGATAGCAGAGGCACATACCCAACACCCTCAGTAATTAAATGTGTGGGCTGGAATAGTTGACGACAGAATAGTAGGGCCTTTCTTCTTTGAAGGAACCCTTACAGGATAAAGATATTTCTAGAAAATAACCTTGTTCCAGGCCTTGCAGTAATTTTTCCTAACGATAATGACCCTGACATTTCTGACGATACCATATGGTTTCAGCAAGACGGTGCACCTCCGCACTATGCGCGCCCTGTATGAGATTTTTTGGACTTTGAACTGTTTTCCTGGGAGGTGGATCGGCACACGCGGACCGATAGAATGGCCTGCAAGATCGCCAGATCTTACACCTCTTGACTATTTTTTATGGGAATACTTGAAGTCAAAAGTGTACATTAATAAACCATGTAATTTAGAAGAACTTCAAAATCGCATTCGGGACGAACTACGCAGAGTTACCCCCGAAATCATTCATAATGTGCAAGAAGAATTTCTTCACATGCATTGCGCATTCTCAAGGAGTCGGTGGATGGCAATTCGAACATTTAATTTAAGTATAAAATTTAATCAATGGTATTTTATTTTACATACCTCAGAATTGTTACTTTTTTATGGATAAAATTTACGTTTTCTAACATTCAATCGTCATTTACTCGAAAACTTTCCTATGTAAGAGGGCAAAATTTTAGTACTGTCTGAACGATCTTTTAGAATCAAGAAAAAAAATATGGTGTTGCCATTTAAAAAAAATCGATGACGTCATTACCCGAAAACATATGACATTTGAAAATCGCATTTTACGCTAAAATATGTATTTTTTAAATTAAAAATCGACCTGTTCGAAGATTTTTCCCAAAAAATAATTGTTTCGTTTTTATTGAATTTAGTCCATACTTTTGGCGCATACAGTATAATTTTAATATACAATAATTACGAAAGAAATTATGTAGTGCTTTTCCTGTAATTGGACATTACAAGTAAAACAACAAATTTCTCGCCCATGAAATTAAAAAAGCTACATGAACTAACGGACAATCGATTAGTCGAATTATAATCGAATGATATACTTCCAAAAGATGCTTTATGGAGAATAATGCAATGTTCTTTGTTTTGGAGGAACAACAAAGGAGATTGCTTCACTTTCTGTTAAAGATCGCACAGCACGGACCTACAAAGCGTGCTCTTAAATGTTCCCATGTTATTTAATGGAGCATTGCACGCTAGGTCAGCACCTGCATGGACGGGCACCCACAAGAACCGTCACTGCAGGTCGTATCGGTGGCCTGCAATTTCTATGCTTGGCCGCGCTAGTCCGACGGAAGTTCTGCTCCCAGAAAAGTCAGGGATTGATTTCAAACTGTTAGAAATATTCGACCAGTTCAGTTGTGAATGTGTCGTTGAACTGTCGGACACCCTCGCTTATCAACTTGTATTTACTTGACTTGAATAAACTGCAAGTCTTCGTCAGGCGACACTGCTTTGCGAAATCTTATATTTTTGGTGCTGTAGACAAAGACAATCCAAGAGATCAAAAATTTTTTTTGGGACATTCAGAAATACTGAAAAAAACTTCGTTGATCTCTTTTAATGATAGCGTGACGTGAACCCAAAACTTTCTCATTTTACTGGATTCTTTCCCCCTCCATCTCTTCATACAACATCGCAAAAATAAAAATTTCTTCCAAGCTACACTCAACTATTACTTAAAAACATCAAAACGTCTGCCACACATCGCAAAAATAAAAATTTCTTCCAAGCTACACTCAACTATTACTTAAAAACATCAAAACGTCTGCCACACACATAACACAGCATAGGTAGACCAGCAATTTCAATCCGTTATCGGCACTTTCAACTGCCTTCAATCTTCTGCGGTGACTTCAAAATGTGAGTGCGATAGCGCATCCGACGGAATTTACAGAATCGGCGATCAGGACCAGAATAAGAGTTTTTTATTTGCGCGTAAAAGTGTAGTCATTTCAACATGAAAGTTTACGTTATATCTATCTACATTATGTAATCATTAATGTTATGGATAGGTAATTCAACATGTATTATATGCTATGATTTACTGCTATTAACATATAGTTTGAAAATTCGATTTACTTTGGTCTCTTTTAAAAAAAATAGTTTAAAATATATATTGCACCACAAAACATTTTTATTTATTTACTTTTTTTTTGTTATTAGTGATAATTACATTTTTTTTTATTTTTTTTTAATTTAAAATTTGACGTTTGAAGTTGGGTGGAAAAATAATTTATTATGATGATTTTTTTCGTAAATGATCTACGTAAGCCAATAAACAAATATTTTTAGAACAGAAAAATTATGTTTACTTAACTTAGAGAAATGTTAAATTGGTGATAAAAATGGGTAGTATTTAACAGTTATTAAGTAGAAAATTAAAATGTTACTAATATGCAGGAAGATGTAAATTTGGATAAAAATTAGTAAATATTTTTTATTCTTTTGTTTTGAGAAAATGACTGGAGAAGTTATCAAAATGTGTAAGTAAAAATATATCACAAGTCTAAGTACTTTTCAAAAAACAAAATAAATAATTAATTCCTTTTAATAAATTTTAGGCACAACTTTACTGGAACAAAATGTTTATGCAACAGATGCAAAAAGTTACTCACGGCTTTGTAAACTGTACTGTAATACAACGGCAAATACCGAGTTCTAAATAATGTGCCGTAAAAATATCATTGCACGTGTTACAATTATTTTTTGACCTTAGACTACTGACATTTCAGAACACTTTATATCTTCTGTTCTATTATCATCTTTTGTTAATGATAATTTGTTATAAAATAATAGTTGATGTAATTATAATTTAAATATTTTCACATGAGCATACATAAAACTAATTTAGACTTACTCTCATTATAATGACTACAAGAAATATGGTCATCTATATAATTTGAAGATGAGCCCTTTGTGCAGAAAATATTGTTGGAACGGCCTCTTTGCGTATTCCATAGCACGAATCGTTAGAAAATATATTATTTTCAAAATGTATGTGACATAGTTTGTATGAACTATTAATAATCCTGTGCAGTTTGTCTAATAAATCTTCTTTGTTAGAAACCACTCTCAGACCTTTGCTCTAAAATAAAAATTTGTATTTGTCAAAAATATAAATATGTATACTTTAAACTTCACTTTTATGAGCATTATTTATATTCCAATGAAAGAAGTTAATAGGTATGGCAATATCAGTAAAATATAATTTATGGTATTATGGTATTTAGTATATTATAGATTACTTTCTTATTTATGTCTTTAAGAAATTTAAAGAAACTTTAATTACTATTAGATGATGTGTTTAAACATCTAACTGCTACGCAGCGATTCAGACTCATAATATTGCTTTAATACGGTTCTGTACAACCGATGTTCCCACTCCCGTGTGGCGTTGGACGATAACTGACGGGTAGCCGAGGTCTCTGCAGCCCAATGTTGCCAAATTTTGAAAATGTAATTATCAGAAAACACCTAATAGGTTACCAGATTTTAGGAAAAATTACCAGATTTAAATTATACTAATACTCATAAACTTTAAATAAAATAATTATCTATACCTAGCCTTATTGTTTCTAAAAATAGTTGTTCAACCTCAGTGGCATATACACACTATGAATATGAAAGTTCTTGAATTTAATTGGTACAGTTATTTTATTATCAAAGAACAAAAATATTTCTCAAGACACGTTATTCGACATCTATATACTTTCTAAAATTTTTAAATTCTAGGGTGGTTGAGTGGAGTGAGGTTGAATATTATATATTTAAAAACAATAATTGTATTCATATGACATGGGTGTAAATTTAAAAAAATCTCAAATTATAGAAGTATCATAAGCTCATTACCAATTACCAGATTAAATCTGAAATTATTGTAGATCCTGGTAATTACCAGACATCTGGCATCGCTGCCGCAGCGTGAAATGGATGCGCGAGTTGCTTTGTGGACCTTATTATGTCGGCCCGAGTGATTCTACTGGTCTCCGTATACTGTGCACATAACCTGCACAAAAAGTTGCTGAACACGAAGTGTACGCAGTCATGCAGATTTGCCGGTACGTGCTGTGCAGCTCCATGCAGGCGTAACATGCGATGCTAGGTGCCAGTCAACTCGATGGTTCCGCTTTTACATCTTATCAATTATTTTCAGAAACAAAGTGTATATAAATTAATTAAATAAAGCGACGCGACGGTTTTATACCATAGATAACTCGTGTAAAAAATATGATTCGGGGAATTCTAGAAACTAGATTTTTTACTAAGAAAACTGGCACAAGTCGCATCAAAATCGGATCATTATTACGGAAGCTATTTTGAAACTAGTTTCAAGATACCTAAAGAGGCCTCCATATTAAGAAAGATGCAAAGTTGACGGTTTTTTTAGACGCAACTCGAGTAAATTCCCTAAGGATGCACTAGAAATACAATATTTGATTAAAAAAGTATGTATCTAAATCGAAAATTACGTTTTAATTGAAATAATCTTATGCACCGTTCACTGTCTGTATATTTATTAACAATTATTAAAATATATATTTCAGTCAAGGAGATGAAACCATTGATTTTATCGACATTGATGACGTTTCAGTATATTTTTGTTATAAACCATCTTTAAATTTACAACACCTATAAACACATACATAGAAAAATTAATACAATTTTTCAACAATGTTCATTATACTAATAATAATGATAATACGATGACAATAAATAAAAAATAATAATAAAAAGTAAGATACATAACACGTACAGATGCAAGAGAATTTTTTTTTTATAACATGAGATATGATGATATACATATAATACATATTCTGCAACGAAAAATTGCTCTAACCGATTAATATAGAAGAATAACGTTACTATCAATCAAATTTAATAAAGACTTGTGAATAATTCCCATTTAATATAGAGATCTAAATACAGTGTAATACAATGTTTATTATATTTTTCTTTGCATTCAAAATGTAATAAAAATAAAAATGTTACAATTAAAATAAATCATTGGCGTGTGCGCGATATGTAGCAAAGTTACATCTAGTCGCCTAGCAACTTGATGACTTCATGGCCACAAAGCAATGAAGCGTTCGGCGATAACGATATTTGCAATACGGAATTCCAGGAACAACTACTCTGCGGACTAATGTCCCGACCTGAAAAACCTTTGGCAAATATCCAAAGTCATTCGTCAGCGGCCTGCCAGACATATAACGGTTTCAAGTTTATTAGCCCTCATCAGTGCCATAGGTGAAGTAACAGATAAATAACCCTGTTTATGTCTGCCAAACCCGACAGAAGGAACGTCGAGTATGGGAAATGTGGCAAATGAGTTTGGCTGTTTGCTATAGGTTTTAAGATGTAATTCAATGCAATAATCCCAAGAGAAGCTGTTTTCTGAAATTGCGTTTTGTTCATTAAATAAAGATTTACTGCATGAATGAAATATTTAAATATCCTTAGTAAAATCATAGTTATGTATTTGTACTACGGTGAAACATATTTAATTATTATTTATATAGAAACAGTAACTCACCTGAAAGTAATCCATACATCTATGCACATAACGTTAATCCAGAAGAATGATATTAAAAAGAAAAATATAATCAAACATCCTAAAAAATATATGTTAATTATTTTTTAAAATCATAGTTAAGAGGCAAATATTCATTCACTTGCGTGAAATAAATATTTATCCAGTAGACAATATCTATCAACCGTACTCATATTGTCGAATAGATATTAAATATTAAAGTTTTCAATAACTAAAATTACAAAAATATTGCACATAGGTTTGCTATAACTAGCTAGATTTTTAAAGTTACAAGTATATTGTTCTTACCTAAGATAGGACATACAATTTCACCGAACTTTCGAGGATAAAGTTGTACCACTAGCAGGAATGTATACGCAAGGAGTAGTGCCAACACGTAGTTCATCAAAGTTTTGTTACGGATATTTGACTCTGGTATCACTGCGTAGATTAAGAATGTTATCAGCAAAAACGCTGAGGATATAATCGTGCCTACAACAAGGAAAATTTTATAAAATAACCTTTTTGGGAGAAAAGTTACGGTATTAAGCATTCTTTAGCTATTAACCTCCCTTTGCAGGATGTTGAAGTAAAACAGATTGTCATATCGATTTCAAATTTGGTACCGATGTGAAAACAGCAGCTAAAGATAGCTATCAAAATCTATGAACTTACCCGAATAGAAGAGATATAGAAGTACGACGCATGCGCATTATCAGAATACAAATATCACAATATAACTAAACGGAAAATTAGAGAACAAGATTCACACGTAATATAAAAGTAAACATTTTCACAATAATTATAAACAAACATTGTGGATGACATACCAAAATAACAAGAAATATTAACAATTAATACTATTAAGAATACAGCGACCACATTTTCATTTAAGTGTTTACTAATACACCATAGGCGCCGAAACTTGAAAGTTGCTTGGGGGCAAACGTTTGTGATCTAGAAAGTCCCGAAATTCCTTATCGTATTGGAAGGATTGGAAGGAGCGGTTTTCGATGCTATTTAAAACATAAAAATATTTGTTGCATTATTTTGGAAAATAAAGTTTTTACAAATTAGAAAAAAACCCTCTTAATAGTTTTTGTTCAAATTTCACACATAGAGATTTCGAGATGACCTGAGTAACATCACCTTATCAGATTTTAAATAAAATATCGCTAAACGTTTTTATTAGATATGATTAGAAGTAGCGGTTTTCGATGACATTTAAATAAAAGAAATATTTGTTGCGTTATTTTGAAAAAGGAACTTTTTACGAATTTTTACAAAAATAAAACTTCAAGAACGTGTACAAGATAACACTGTATAGTTTTTGTTAAAATTTCAAACATAGGGGTTTTGAGAGGACCTGATTAACACCACCTTATCAGAAAAAATCATAACAGGTGTTGGATCGCCATCTTAAATGTCGTGGTAGGATCAGAAAAAGCGATTTCTGTCATATAAAATTAAAAAAAATTTTTGATTATCTTGAAAAATAAAGTTTTTACGGATTTGTACACAAATACGTAAAGGTAGACGTACCTATATAAATGATACTGCTGGAAACAACTATCTCGCGGACTAATGCTCCGGCCGGCATTGAATTAGAGCTGCAGTATCTGTGTGAACAGCCAAGAACCCTTGTCGG
Source organism: Monochamus alternatus (assembly GCA_037114965.1). Classification (NCBI taxonomy): domain Eukaryota; kingdom Metazoa; phylum Arthropoda; class Insecta; order Coleoptera; family Cerambycidae; genus Monochamus; species Monochamus alternatus. The sequence continues at coordinate 111,731,685 of CM073426.1, read as the reverse complement.
CCGCACCAGCAGACATAAACCGGTTTCGGGCTTGTTAGCCCTCATCAGTATGCCATAAGTAGATGAACGCCAATTGAAAATTATTTAATTATTAATTAATTGAAGATTATATGTCTATAACAAAATTTAATAGAAACGTATTTAAAATCGACGCAGTCTAAGCAACTGCATTTTGTCAGTTAACCACTTTTTTACTAACTACGGCAGCATACAGTATGCGCCAAAAGTATGGAATAAATTCAATAAAAACAAAACAATTATTTTTTGGCAAAAATCTTCGAACAGGTCGATTTTTAATTTAAAAAATATATATTTTAGCGTAAAATGCGATTTTCAAATGTCATTTGTTTTCGAGTAATGAGGTCATCGATTTTTTTTAAACACCATATTTTTTTCCTTGATTCTGAAAGATCGTTTAATTTTCTATCAGACAGTACTAAAATTTTGCCCTGTTACATAGGAAAGTTTTCGAGTAAATGACGATTGAATGTTAGAAAACGTAAATTTTATCCATAAAAAAGTAACAATTCTGAGGTATGTAAAATAAAATACAATTGATTAAATTTTATACTTAAATTAAATGTTCGAATTGCCATCAACTTCTTGACAATGCGCAAGTCTGTGAAGAAATTCTTCTTGCACACTATGAATGATTTCTCGGGTAACTCTGCGTATTTCGTCCCAAATGCGATTTTGAAGTTCTTCTAAATTATGTGGTTTATTAATTTACACTTTTGACTTCAAGTATCCCCATAAAAAATAGTCAAGAGGTGTAAGATCTGGCGATATTGCAGGCCATTCTATCGGTCCGCGTCTGCCGATCCACCTCCCAGGAAAACAGTTGTCCAAAAAATCTCGTACAGGGCGCTCATAGTGCGCCATATGGTATCGTCAGGAATGTCAGGGTCATTATCGTTAGGAAAAATTACTGCAAGGGCTGGAACAAGGTCAGTTTCTAGAAACTCTAAATATATTTGTCCTGTAAGGGTTCCTTCAAAGAAGAAGGGCCCTACTATTCTGTCGTCAACTATTCCAGCCCACACATTTAATTTCTGAGGGTGTTGGGTATGTGCATCTGCCATCCAATGAGGATTTTCCCGACTCCAATATCTGCAAGCTTGACGGTTTACTGTACCATTCAGACAAAATGTGGCCTCTCTGAAAAAAGTATTTGCCGGTGTAAATTTCTATTTTCTTGACATAAATCCATTAGAATTTCGCAAAAGTGTAAGCGGCGATCGGGATCATCTTCATTGAGTTCCTGCACAAGTTGAATTTTGTAGGGATGATATTTTTCCTTCCTCAAGATACGTAGCACTGTGCTCTGACTAGTGTCATTGTTTGATGCAACCAATCGTGAAGAATTATGAGGATTATCCACCGTACTTATCAAAATGTTCTCTTTCTGATTTTCATTAATGCTTGGACGTCCAGGTTTTGGAATATTTACAACATTGCCAGTTTCTCTAAACTTAGACTCTACCTTACTGACTGTTGATTGGCTGATAGGGCGATCTGGATATTTTCCATTAAATAAATCGCAAACTTCCTGCTGAGTTCTAGTCACATTCTCGCATCCGATAAGAATTATAATTTCAATTCTTTGAGTAACAGTTAAATGTGCCGTAATACTTTAAATTGAATAATAATTTCTATGTCGCTTTCAATACTTATAGGGCAATCCAACGAACTGTCAAATCACTTTAAAAATGGCGGCTGTAGGACAAACAACTCAACAGCAGAAATTTGTGCTTTTGTGTAGAACTTTTAGTTATTGGTCTGTGTGCAGAACTGTGTGTTTTGATCATTATATTTTATACCTATTTCGGAATACCAAGTATAATTTAGACTATCATAATGGTTTTGTTTTGTTGTGTTATGAATTGTTGGAGTAGAGGACAGCGAGAAGATCAAGTTAGATTTTTTAGGATTCATGCTGCATTGAATTATAGACAGAACTGATCTCTCATATAATACGGCAAAAGTGGCTTAGTGCAATAAAACAGCAAGACCTAACTCAAGAAAAAATTAAATACATTGTACAAGTTTTAAATATATTATTTATAAATAGGTACCTAAGTTCTTTTTTCTCTCCAACTAGTAGCATAATTACACCCCTGCCAGCCCTAGTAATTCAGGGTCCTGGAGAATACTATATATAATATTAATAAAAAAATATATTGATAACAATATTGGCAGTTATATATAATTAATTAGTAAACTATTACAGAGGTACGTAATTTGATTTTAACAATTATTTATGCATAGATACATGGCAGAATTTATTTTCAGTTAAAGAAAGATTCTGCGGGGGCTTGAAATTCTTAATAATGCCACTGTTTCCAATTCACATATATTTGACAAAAAGTATAAATAATAAATAAAAGTCCATTTGATAGAAAAAATCTAAAATATATTTAATAAAAAATATTAAAAATAAGTTATATATACAATTTTAAAAAATTTGGGTACATAGCTAAATAGTACAAAATGTTTAATAATCAATTGGTTTTTTGATATTTTAAATAATTGCGGCATTGCAATAATAATAATTTAAAGTTTGTTACAGCACAATAAAAAACATTAGCAGCAGGGAAAATCAAAATTTAATGCACCAAGTTCATTTTTGATTAGTCAACTATTTCTTGCCTCGGCCCATATGAAAGAAAAAATTTGTAGATATACCGAAGTGCAGTGAATACTAAGAATAATAATAAGTTTACGAATATTCAGCAACTAGAATGTTTTACCTAAAATATAAACCCACTTTTTCTTATTATAATGAAAATATATGAGAAATAGGCTCATATTACACTTTATAATATGAGATACTAACCGCAGGGCCGTGCCCAGTGCCCAATGGAAAATAGAGACCTGCATAGGTAGGTATATATTACTTTTACATATAAATATTGCAGATATTTAAAACATTAGCACAACACTACATTTTCGTTTATATCCCATCTTGGTCTCTGACAACGTTGCAGTGATAATTTGATAACCCAAATGCAATGTAGGAATCCAATCAAGATGTAAGTTATCTGTTAAAGCAGCCGGTTTACCTGAAATATATGCTTTTAAATTGTTGTATATAACTTTTTATTAACTAACCCAATACAAAATGTTTTGAACAAACGACACTGTATTTAATTTTTTCTTGAGTTAGGTCTTGCCGTTATATTGCACAAAGCCACTTTTACTGTTTTATATGAGAGAGTTCATTGAAATCAGTTCTATGTCTATAATACAATGCAGCAGGAATCCTAAAAAGTCTAACTTGATCTTCTTGCTGCCCTCTACTCCAACAATTCATAGCACAACAAAACAAAACCATTATGATACTCTGAATTATCCTTGGTATAAAATATAATGAGCCAAACACACAGTTCTACACAAAATCACAAATTTCTGCTTGTCATATGTCGAGTTGTTTGTCCTACAGCCGCCATTTTTAGAGTGATTTGACAGTTCGTTGGATTGCCCTATTAGAAAGTCGGTGTGACAATGACACTTTGCAAAGATTTTCACCTACGTGATCCATAAAAGAACTATGGAATTCGAAAAACTAAACTTGATAATGTTTTTGCTTTATTTTAATTGATTTACGTTTTCTAACATTCAATAGTCATTTACTCGAAAACTTTCCTATGTAAGAGGGCAAAATTTTAGTACTGTCTGATAGAGAATTAAACGATCTTTCAGAATCAAGGAAAAAAATATTGTGTTGCCATTAAAAAAAATCGATGACGTCATTACTCGAAAACAAATGACATTTGAAAATCGCATTTTACGCTAAAATATCTATTTTTTTAATTAAAAATCGACCTGTTCGAGGATTTTTCCCAAAAAATAATTGTTTCGTTTTTATTGAATTTATTCCATACTTTTGGCTTCAGGAAATAATATTTTATTTTAAAAAAATAACGATAAAATGCTATCCTCACCTTTACCCTTCTTACGTGTAGTTCACTGAAAATAAAATACAAAATAAATTTTATCAAAAAGACTTGCCTATAGTAGTGTATAGATATGACCCGGATATATCTATACTGTAGGGGCTGAAACACACATAAAACGTTAGACCGTCCTCCTCATCTACACAATATCTATCAGTACCGTACATCATATTTTGTGCAGGATAATATAAGCTGCCATTCTTCTGAATATAAACTATTTCTTTTGGATACATCTTTCTATCCATTTTAAAATACTGCCATTTTGGATTGTTGCAATTAAGCATCCCTATGACAAACTTATCTTTCAATTCGTACAATATTTTTAAACCGTCGTATATAGGCACGCTAAAGGTTCGAGATGAATTTTCCAAGCGAGTACAATTTCTCGTGAATATACTTTCATAGACATTTTCGTAATAAGAATGATAAAATCCCGCTTTACAACATTTCCTCACGCACATGTCAGTTTTCGTGCACCCGCACATATCACTTTTATCAGTTTTGTAACTGTGTAGACCGTCAGTCTCGTTGCACATGTCGATTTCTTCTTCGGCATCGCTTTTTGCAAAAACTATTACTAAAAACAATAATAAAACCTCAAATCGGACTAATATTTTTTTGATATTCATATCGCACTCTCGCGGTTTTAGTCACAAACTGGATAAACGACTGATAAACATGAAATAAATTAGTTAATAAATGAACCCTAAATGTAGCTGTATCACAATTAATTTTATAACAAATACGCAACTGAAATAAGCATTGAAGATCATATCTAGTTTTTTATCTATGCCATATGACAGAAACCGGTATTTATAAGGTCAACACTGAAATGTGAGATCTTCAAAATAATTTAAATATTACTCTACAATACTCTACATGTTTTGTTATAGCAGGTTGATTATCATCGGTTCTTCGATTAATTGCTATTGAAGTTTTTTTTTATTTTTTGATCACGTACTTATGCCCATGAGGAGAGAAAATTTAAAATGGGTACCAAAATTTGACGCGCAGAATATTTATTCTTTAAGCAGATAAGGGAGAGGTATTCGCGTTTTTCTTAAATAGCTTCGAACATATTCATTTTAGGCGAAAAATATAGAATTCAAAACATTTTAAATTAAATTATGCACGAAAAAGGCCCATCGAGTTTTTTTTATTTGAGCAATAGTTTTTAAGATACAGTAGCCAAAAATGTGTGTAACCTTCGTTGCCTGCTATTTATACTACATCTCATCGATATAGGGGAATATAAAAAATTTTAAGAGACGCCGCAATTAAGTCGTGGGATAGAGTAGTGCAATATAATTTCAAGCAAGTGACAAAAAAAATCATTAGAATATGTGGATCAGGGCCGCGCTAAGGGTAGCTGCCGCCTGGGTGCAGAACCTTTGCTGCCGCCCTAGCAGCATTCTAATCATCAAATAATGGAGTAAAAAAATAAATATCGAAATATACATTAATAATATTAAAACTAAATGTATTTTTCTTCAACAATTAACAGAAAATAAACAACACATGGATCAGTACGAGAGATGAGGGTTGCAGAGAGCAAGATTTTATAGGCGTGCTACTTGAAAGCACATGCAATTACCAAAAATAAATTGACGTCGAGTGAACCTCGCACTTTAACAATTGAGACCTTAAAAAGTACTTATTTATAGTAAGGCGGAGGATCTGATCTAACTGACAAAAAATGTAAAGGGGGAGAAGATATATTTTGACAGGGAGTGTGCAGTTTAGTTTGACTGACGTCTGCTACTAACCAACAGTCATTTGCCTGGATCGTGGCGCCCGGGTGCCATGTACCCCTTGCACCCCCGGGTTGGCGCGGCCCTGATGTGGATAGCGGCGTCTGGTGAGATTTCAGGTATGTCATATCACAATAACCAGACATGAGATCCATACCAAACTTTAGGATATATGTACTGTGGCTATATAGGCAACTTATTGTAGAGCGAGCCCCACAGAAAATCGCTGCCTCACCTAGGAATTTCCAGATTAGTGAACTATTTTTTTTTTCACAATTTTATTGAGGTATTTCATTTTATTAAAAACTAATGATATATGCAGAATTTATAGCGTTTTGAAATTTATAATCTATTAGAATAGTTTATATAAAAATATTAAAAAATTATTGTCATCCACCTCCGTCAAAAACTTTCTCATTGACGTGTTTTACTTTCTTTTGTTCACGCCATTTCTCAAATTTTGCATAAGCCAAGTCATATACTGCTTTGGATTTTCAGGAATCAGTGAACATACGGCATTTTTTTCAGCTTCTTCGATATCGCTCGGTATATCAAGAAAATTTAAACTGACATTAACCTACTAGATAATTGTTATTTAAATTATAATTGTAAATGAGCAAAATTATAAACTTGTATTTTTCATTTTTCATCAAAATTAGAAAAAATCTTGTATGTAATACGTTATGAAACATGATTTTATGTAACTCGTGCGATATTGCATAGCTATTGTTTTCTATTATTATTTTTTCATTTTGTTTCCGTTTTAAAGACGTATATTTTAACTTATTAGTTTTTTTTTTCTGTTATGTACTCTTACCCTACTCGATCCTAATCCCACCTTCCTAGCAGAGAACGCTCCTATCTCCATTTGGTCCTTGCGGGAAAATAATAATTTAAAATTACATAATATTACATAATCAAATTATATAGCACTTGTTTTTTTTTCGTCACGTTTACATTCATTATTATATACTTAATTTTATTTTAAATTATTATTGATGAAATTGAGCGAATACTGGTATTTAATGTAAATACGGTCCTGTCTACTTCTCACCGGCTGCATGCGGAAGCCTTTGATGTTTTTATGGCAGTTTCTTATGCTGTTCTGTTAATCCCTTATATAAATGAGATAAACCATACTCGAGCAGCCGCACGGCAGCGTGTGTACACCACAGAAATCATAAAATATTCAAAATTGCCAAACGAGTTATCGAAAATAGTCAACCTATGGAGAAACCGTAAGTCTGGTTATATTGCAGTAACTTAGCTTTCATGAGTTGGTTACACTAACGGAGTAGCTTCACACTAATAGGCGGGAATTTCAAAATATGAACATTTTGCGTTCAATTTATGATTTCTATGGTCCAATTACAAATATTCCGTTTTGGATTCAATTGTATGCATAATTAAAACGCAGTGTAACCAACTGCTTACATTAAGTTTTTAGTAGATGGCTCTGCTTCCTAAGCCCATCCATAGTCTGACTAGTTTTGAGTGCCTAATGTAAAGGCGTCTGGCATTCTATATATTTTATGACTTCTATGGTGTACACAGTGGTTCATCAAATACAGACCTGGATAGAATGGGGTTGGAAACGCACTATCAACGATTTCTCTCAGTAACCACTGAAAAAGAAGCAGCGGCACCAGCATTGCTCAAGACAATTTTCTATAATTATTGTCGAAGTGGGTGCAAGATCAATTGCGGTTGTCATGAGCTTGGGTTGAGCTGTTCGATCATTTATTTTGTATTTGGACCATGTGCGAAGGTCGAACTTGAATCGTCGATGAACGTCGTAAGTAGAAACTGCGACTTATCGCCAGTGGCGTAGCCAGAAATTTGACATGGGGGGGGGTTCAGTGAACAAAGTATTTCAAACTCGATTGTTTTAATAAAAAAAATATATAATTTTTAATAAATTAAAATAATAAAAAGTAAATAAAAAACAATCTCATCATAAACATGTAAATAATAAACAGGTACGAACAATATTTGTTACAAAAATGACAAAAATAAAATTAGAACTTAGTTCCAGATGAACCCTATTGTAAGGTTGCCGTAGGAGATCTAGTTCACTGACCGCGTTGCTAAATCTTGGCGAATAGAGTAATTGCAGGTTTGTAGTGAGACATTACCTATCCAACCCATGGAGGGGGGGGGGTTGACCCCCCAAACCACCTCCCCGTGGCTACTCATCGCACATCACCTTGATGAGCATCCCAGATGTAAAAAATACTGAGATTGATTGATTATAGAAAACAGTTATGTAATATAAATTTGGATAAACAACGATATAAATATTCTACTTGATTTACGAGGGGAGTTCAAAATATTCTCGATATCAGTATAATCTGCTATCGATGTGGGTAATTTTATTATTGCATTAACTAATATCACGTTCAGACAAGAAAGATGTGTAATTTTTACAGGGAATTGAAGAATTAATTTCTAGATGTAATAGACGTATTGACGTAAAAAATTATTTTATCTCTTTTCTTTTCTGTTGATATCGAGAATACGCCCCTCGTAGTTCAGTTATAATTTATTTCCATAATCTATTATATGACATCTGTACTTTATATACCTATTCAAATAGTACAGTTCGTTCATCGAAAAAGAAGTTAAGTATTCGTTCAGTGTTGAGATACGAAAAACAGAAATTCCTCCATTTATATAATTTTTTTCATAATAGACACTGTGGTGATCATTTTAGACCACTGATTCCAAACGATTAAAGTATTCTCTTGTACTGGTATGGCGCGTGCGATGAAACGTCGTACTCACCCGTTCACGCACTTATAACTTGCAAACTATTGTCGCAATAAAAAAATTGTAGACATTTTTTATGCAAAATTTAATGAGGAATACTTTTGTATTCTATATTATGCCTTAAAATTGATATTTTAGAAAATATTTGAAAAAATGCTAAAACCTTCCTTTCAGTGGTTCAAACACTATGTTGCACATAATTTAAGCGCCCATTTTTAATTTTATTTTTCATAAGTATGAATAAAAGCGATAAAAAAAGAAAACCGTTCTGTTGACCGTAAGGAATTTTACGGTCAACAGAATTCCTGGCGCCTGCACTAAAATATCAATAATAATAGCACTCCTTTACATCAGTTTTTGAACTACTGGAGGTTTTGTAAAGAAATTTCAGAATTTAGATCTCCATTGGTGAGTGGAACAACTAAGAACTAATAATTAAAGCAGATTTTCATTACGTCAGCAGTTCGAAATAAACAGCCGTCTGCCATTATTATCGCAATAATAATAATAATATCTCTACCCCTCATTCTAATCACGAGGATTAGCCCAAAAGACGCGAGACTTGTGCGAGAGAAGGAGCGGCATATTATTATTAAGCAGGTCGCATTTGAACCCAGAAACGACTTAAGTTGGTAGGCTCTAACCACCATTCAGTGCAGGAATGAAGGAAACCTGGAAAACTTCATTAATTAGGGAGATGGTCAAACGCCAACCGACAACACGAAATACCGCCGCCTTAAAACGCTCGACCACCGATCGATCCATATAGAATAAATTTTATGTACAGGAGGATATGTTATAACAAAGATGTTGTTCCTCAGAACATTTTAATCCTACAAGTATACGTCACAATTTTACATTTGGAAACGTTTATATCAAGACTGTTAATTTGACACTAATCCTCAACAATTCCAATTTATTGTTATTTTATCATATATTTTAAGATGGTCGACGAATATAAATTTGTTACACCCTAATGTACCACATCAATCATTAATATACAAATTAAACAGTAACGGACCCAAATTTGAACCTTGGTGTTATATATGCAACTTAATAGTTTTGGCATAACTTACAGTTTTTAAAAAATATTAGACATTTAGTAATTAGAAAAGCGCGTTAATGCATTTATTAAGCATGTGGAGCAATTAGTAAACTAAAATATGGGATTAAAATATTAATACTGCTATTAAATTGTATCATATTGAAATTGGTAACTCAATAAATATGGTTCAGTCTTATACTCAGAGACACTCTGTATAATTAGAACATCGTTAAATTATTTACAAATTCTTTGGAAATTCAAATTTAATTATTTTTTTTCTGCCGCTGTCTCTAACGTCGCTTAACTTTTAAAAATCGATAAAATGGAAGAAGCAAAGTATCCTCTTCCCCCAGTATCTTTATTCTTCAGGCGTCATTTACAAAAATACCTTTAAGGATTGGTCAACCACAAAAAATATCTCTATTAAATTTGAAACTGATAAGTCAAAAATTGGCGTTATTATGGAAAAACGATTTTAAGAGTTCAAATTTAACACCCTGTACCTTTTAAGGGAGGCATTCTTGTATATAGATCGTCGTTATATTCGTTATATTTTACAGTAGTAAGTATACACAGTTCATGAGATGAGCTTTTTTCACATACATTGTATATACAGCCTGTATATATATAAAAAATAATTTATAAATTGTTACAAATACACTACAAATTGTGCATAAACTTATCAAGTCTTATGAGTTTGCATTCTTAGTTATATAATTTTGTACGTTTTAATTGAAATAAAAAATAATGTTGCGGTATAAAATTAACATGATTAGAGCATTTGTGATCAGTTCATTATCAAATTAGATTTCACGAGAGCGACATCTATTTCAAACTAAATCAAATAAGGGTCAAACAAATTGTAAATTATGAATAAATATTTTGTGATAATTTTATTCCAATATAACTTTTTCAATAAGAAGATGCTGGCGAAACTATGAATTAAACTGTGATTAGCTTACTATTTAGAAGACAACGAAGTAAACTATAGCATCTGAAAGATTGTGCTAATGTCTTAGTTAAACCTTTAACCTTTATTTTCAATCTATCACTTCGTTCTTTAACTTTCCCTACAATTTGGAAACATTCCAAAATTTGTCCCATTTTTAAAAAAGACGATAGGGCTCAAATCGTCAATTACAGGCCGATATCAATTTTATCTAATTTTGGAAAATTATTTGAAATCGTTTTGAGCGAATATATGTCATTCAATTTAAAAACCTTAATTTCTCCTAAACAGCATGGTTTCATGTCGGGTAGATCAACAGAGACTAATCTGGTATTTATTAATCAGTATATCTCAGACGTATTAGACAGAGGTGGTCAGGTAGATGTCATATATACGGATCTATCAAAGGCATTTGACAGACTTGATCATGGATTGCTTTTGGAAAAATTATTCGGTTATAAATGACATAACTCTGAACATCTCTGGTGATGCGTTGCTGTATGCTGATGACTTAAAATTGTTCAGATGTATTAACGGTATTGAGGATTGCCTGGAATTACAATCTGATCTAACTACAATTAACCAATGGTGTAAGCTTAATCTTTTACCACTGAATATTAATAAATGTATTACAATGTCATATACTAAAAGGACTGATCATAACTCCATAAATTATCTATACCAAATTGATGCTGTATCTCTGGCAAAATGTGACAATTTCAGAGACCTTGGGGTAGTATTTGATTCCAAATTAACTTTTATTAACCATATTAATACTATTACTAAAAGTGCTTACAAATCTCTGGGTTTTATTATTCGTAATTCAAGGCAGTTTTCGGTTCATACTATCAAATTACTTTATTTCTCTCTCGTTCGCTCTAAACTAGAATATGCTAGTACAGTGTGGAATCCAGGATACGTTGTTCATATACATAGCATTGAAAGAATTCAAAGGCAATTACTTAAATATCTTTCGTTTAAATCTGACAACGTTTATCCACCTCGAGATCACCCACAATGTGAACTATTAGCCAGGTTTCATCTCAACTCGTTAGCCCAGAGAAGGATATATTTTTCTGTTTTATTTCTATTTAAACTTGTTAATGGCGTAATAGTTTGTGAAGAGTTATTGCGCTATTTAAAGTTCAATATTTTAGAGAGAAGAACCCGATATAATTATTTATTTTATCTAAAAACACCCAGGACAAATGTTCTTCGATTTGCACCGATTAATGTAATGTGTTCAAATTATCATCATTATCAGAACTCTTTCGACATTTTTTGTTCTACTGTACGGAATATTAAGCGATGCATTCTCGACGCGGATTGAATCATTTGTCTGGGTTGATTGGTGTGTATACGTGTATCATATGTATTAGTTATTTTTCCTTTGTTTGTTTACTCCTGTTATTTTTCTATTACCCTGTACTAACTATACATGTTGTTATTTTATTATTCATCTGTATATTGTTTTTTTTTTGTACTGTACCTACCATGTAATTGGGCGTTTGCCTGTCTTGGTAGTTGTATTAAATAAATAAATAAATAAATAAATAATTCCTTGATAATATGAAGAAATAATCGTTTGTTTTTAAAATGCTAAAAAATGTACACGTTTAAAATTTAACGTCTCATAAAAGAATTACATATCTCTAATTATTTTTTCTTTATTGTCTTATACTTTGTCAAATGTGTTGTAAAATTTTATTACTTGTTTACAGTGTTTTAAAAAGATATATTGGATGGAATACAATGAGGTATGTTTTCTATTATTTTTCTATATAAAGTAGGCAACCAGCAATTATCGATTTGTGTCCTTAATTTGTAGTCTAAATTTTATAAAATATCAGAATATGCAACCAAGCTTACACAACTCTCTTAATGTTGGTGGTAACATAGTAATAGAACATTTTAGGAAAAAATCTTGAAAGACCAAGTTATTTATCTTCTATAAATAGAAAACTATTTCATACTTCATTCAATATGCTCTTTGACAACATTTAGTAAAGAAATTAATGTATTTCTGTAGATTGTTTTGTAGCTACTAAATAAAAAATCAGCTTAAGTACTTATTCCTTTGCTTTCTCCTCTTTTTAAACCTTTCATTATAATGAAAATAAACATTTTTGAGTTAGCAAAAAATAGTCTGGTGGAAATATATTCATTACCCAGTAGAAATCAGTCACAGCTGTTTCCATACACAAAAAAAATTAATATACAGGGTGTCCGGAAAAGACGTGTACAGCGGAAGACCACAGACTCCTGGGTTCAAAATAAGCCGATTTAGCTCAATTTACTTATTTCCAAAATTACTTGGTTTAGCCGCTAGACAGCGCCAAAATTCGCGAAAAATTTTTGTTTATTCCGAATATCTCGAAAATGACTTGATCGATTTTAACCATTTTTGGGTTACGCAGTCATAAGTTTATCCGTCACTTTTTGACATTATTTAAAATCTTTTGCAGTCATTAGAAATATAAGAAAAATTATGTATCATGCAAATATAAGCACATATTTTTTTAACCCCCTGTACAATTACTCTCAGTTTTTTCTATTTGTAGCTGACTTTATTTAGAAACTTTTTTTATACTTTCAGAATTTTAAATAGATGAGTAGTTTAGGCAGAAAAAATATTTTTCGTATGTCAACAATATCAGCATTCGTTCTGCAACAAATAACGAAAATTCCAAAACCCTCATTTATATTTTATTTAATAAATACAAGATAATAAGATATTAATATAACAAATAAAAAAGAGTTATGACCTCTTTACAATAAATGCTCACTGACCACCGTTTTCTTGTACGCAACAAGTAATCCGTTTTACGAAGTTGTTGAGCAGCCTCTCCATGATTACTGGATTACCTCGTAAAATGTTAACTGCGTCTTGGATTTGCCTAAAAAAATCCTCTTCATTATTAACTGCATAGGCATATATTATGGTTTTTACTGCACCCCAGAAAAAATAATCGCAAGGGGTTAAGTCTGGTGCTCGAGGTGGCCATTTTATAGGAGCATCGTTTCCTCTTTTCTAAATAAAGTCAGCTACTAATAGAAAAAAATTCAGAGTAATTGTACAGAGGGTTAAAAATATATCTGCTTATATTTGCATGATACATGATTTTTCTTATATTTCTAAAGACTGCAAAAGATTTTAAATAATGTCGAAAAGTGTCGGTTAGACTTATAACTGCGTAGCCCAAAAATGGTTAAAATCGATCAAGTCGTTTTCGAGATATTTGGAATAGCCTAGCCTAGCCTAGCCTAGCGGCTAAACGAAGCAATTTTGGAAATAAGTAAATTAGGCTAAATCGGCTTATTATGAACCCAGGAGTCTATGGTCTACCGTTGTACACGTCTTTTCCGGACACCCTGTATAGAAAAAGCAGCACAAAGCAATTATTACCGTGGTTATACTCGAATACCTTTGTTATTGCCGGCTGATGGAAGAAAGACGTAAAAATTAAATTTCACCGCTGCCTTTTCAGTTGTTAATAGAAGTAGGATCCAATTATAACGTAATAACTATGAAGCAGCTGATTTAATGAAATATGTAATACATTTATTTATATTCGTATATACCTAAATTAAAATGCATAAGTAGTATTAAAATACAAATCTTTATTTAAAAAATAACGAGTCGGACAACTCTCTTACTAGTTTTCATATCGGTAGTAATAGTTTATAGGTATAAAATAGATAATAAGTAGTATTTAGTAGGTACTATGTAAAAACAAATTTCATTGTAAATATATTGCTTACATTGAAAGTGTTATAATATTTTTATTATTATTACTACTACTGCAACTACTACAACTACTACAACTATTACTACCACCACTACAACAGTCACGACGGCAACCACCACAACCACAACTTACGACCTCTCAATTGAGAACTATATTTTTACATTCTCAGCTTTTTTAAAATAATTCTGTTTTAGATCACTATTGGTTTTCGTAACTTTAGAATGTTTCAGTACTAGGTGTACCTTCAGTATTTTGTAGAAATGTAATTTTAACCATTTTACTCTACCTTTCAAAAGATAAACAAATCACCCCATAACAATTGGTAATTTGACGCTCTTCGTACGTTACAAATTTTCGCGTACGCGTGTTGGATATACAGTGCTTTCGAAAACTAACGAATAAATTCATTATTTTTGAAATTGAGAATTTTTCGAAAAAGTCCCCTGGCACGTCGATTTTGTTTTTTAAAAAGGCACTTTTTTACATACGACCCATATTTGTGACGTCAGCTTTGTTTGAGATATGACGTTATCGACAATTTTTTTAAATAGCAACCCCAATTTTGACCCATTTGCCATTTGAAAGAGCGTATCATTCTACATACGCATCGTCAAAAATCATGGTTGCCTGACAGTAGCCTTAGCGATCGAGAATGTTTTTTATTGCTGTCAGATAAAAACTTGAAATTGAACTTTATTAAATAGTTTTTTTTTTGCAACCTAAAATGTATGCATTTTGTACATTCTTTGAGATGCCTCTAAAAATTGTTGCACTTTTAAAGTATTCATTAAGTGTTTTGTTTAGTTGTGACGTAAAATTCATTCGTCATGCCCTCGTAATGCAAGTTCAAAAGCTCCTCAAAATTTTTCACAGTAAATAATTTTGGATAAAACTATAAAATCGTACCTATTTTTTGTCACCTTTTCGTTATATTATTGAGAGCAGAATCAAGTAGATGTTCCAAATAATAATGCAAATCGCATTTGATTATGATTATGAATCAGAATTAAATCCATTAATCAGTAGGTAACGAATAACAGATGTACGGAAAACACAGACGCAAATCTCGATTAAACAGTCTTTCACTACTTCACTTTACCCAACTTGAATTGTGGTTTTATTTAGGCAAATAGCAAATTTTATTAATAACACAGCCCCACAAAAAAAAAGTTCATACACAAGAGAGCGACATATGTATTCCCATGTATTTTTCGACGCTGAATCCGATCCCGAGCTCAGAATTGGGCCTACACGTCTGGAATTGGGGACGAAAATGGCCTGAAATGCGGTTCCCGGGATAAGGCAAAGTCGACGCTGAATTTTGGAGCTAAAGCCGGATTTGTGCTCGAAAAGTTTATGGCCAACTGAAATTCAGGGTTTGGGTCCGGGAAAATGACCCCTTGGGGCGGGAAAATCCTGTTTTGGACGTCCCGGTCACGACTGCGGTATTTTCGTGTGTTTTTCAATTCTGGACCTGAGACTGGATGTGAAAAGTTTTTGGTCAGCTGAAATTCCCAGTTTGGGTCCGGGAAAATGGCCCATAGGGGACGGAAAATCATATTTCGGACGTACCAGTGACAAAAGTGGGATTTTCATGTATTTTTCAATCCTGGTCCTTAGAGTATGCTCAAAAAGTTTTTGGACAGCTGAAATTCCCAGTTTGGGTCCGGGAAAATTGCCCATTGGGGCCAGAAAATCATATTTCGGACATACCAATCGCAACAGTGGGATTTTTATGTACTAATTCCTGTAGGTTAGACTGTGCTTTACAGGTTTATGGCTATGTGAAATTCCCTGTTCGGGACCGGGAAAATGACCCTTAGGGGCCGGAAAATCGTGTTTTGTACGTCTCAGTAGAGACATTGGTATTTTCATGTACTTTTAAATTCCGTAACTCATACCGTGTTTGGAATGCCTTTGGTCGATTGGAATCTCTCAAAACACGATTTTCCGGCCCCTAAGGGTCATTTTCCCGGTCTCGAACAGGAAATTTCACATGTTCATAAACCTGTCAAGAACAGTCTAAGCTACAGGAATTAGTACATACAAATCCCACTGTTGCGATTGGTACGTCCGAAATTTGATTTTCCGACCCCAATGAGCCATTTTCCCGGACCCAAACTGGGAATTTCAGCTGTACTATAACTTTTTGAGCATACTCTAAGGACCAGGATTGAAAAATACATGAAAATCCCACTTTTGTGACTGGTACGTCCGAAATATGATTTTCCGACCCTAATGGGCCATTTTTCCGGACCCAAACTGGGAATTTCAGCTGACCAAAAACTTTTCACACCCAGTCTCAGGTCCAAAATTGAAAAACACACGAAAATACCACAGTCGCGACCGGGACGTCCAAAACAGGATTTTCCCGCCCTAAGGTGTCATTTTCCTGGACCCAAACCCGGAATTTCAGTTGGCCACAAAATTTTCGAGCACAAATCCGGCTTTAGCTCCAAAATTTAGCGTCGACTTCGCCTTATCCAGGGAACCGCATTTTAGGCCATTTTCGCCCCCTGGGACCAATTTCAGACGTGTAGGCCCAATTCTGAGCTCGGGATCAGATTCAGCGTCGAAAAATACATGGGGATACATATGGCACTCTCTTGTGCATGAACTTTTTTTTTGTGGGGCTGTGTAATTATAAACTACACTCGCGACACAATCACACGAACTTCTAACAAACTCAAACTCTACCATGCGAAAATAATGACTGATGGATGAAAAAGGGAGAAAAGTCAAGCCGCGTGCATCTGTTCTAGATGTAGTCGACGGCAGGCTCGCCTGCATAGAAAAACCGACCCGGACGATGTTCGACTTATTCCACCGGTAACGTATTAAACAGGAATTTGAACTGGCAAATTTTTAGCTGTGCCGATTACAGCCTATCTGATGTTGGCGTTGATTATTGCGGTTGTCATTTATTGTTAATAAGATGAAAAAAAAAAATCAAACAAATTAGGATCTGGTATTTAAATTTTTCTTAGGTATTTTAAATGTTTCATTTTAGTCATAGTTCATAACTATGAACAAAAATCGGAAATCTACATGTCACATAAAGATTCAGGTCCTCGACTATGCTCTCTTAATTGCAATAATTGGACCTCTTTCCACCAAAACACATTTTTTAGCTTACCTGATGAAGATAAAAATAAAGATTATTATAGCTTGAATAACTATACACACTTAAACGTAATGTATGTAGCTTTTATACAAATTAATGCTTTTTACATGGAAATATAAAACATTTGATGAATTAATCAATATTACTTTTAAAGCAAGCTTTTTTTAAAAATACGTTTATCGAGTATAAGTTCTAGAACAATAAAGTGGTCTTGTAAAAGTATCATAGATTTGAACGCCACACCAATATCGAGTATATGACAAATTCTGTATTACAAATGGTTAACTTTAAAAATTATTATGACTGACTACTCTGTAGATTGTTGGTTATTTATTGCTTAGATAAATAGTGTTGAATAACACACTAGAATGTAATGTTACAACTCTAATGAAATGTTACGGTAGTTCTATATAAAATTCCCAGTTCTATATAAAATTTATATGCAAATTTCTCCTGTATTACCATGTATAGTAGGTACTACTTAGAACCAAAAGAATAAAAACTATCTAATTATATTTTGTTTATTATAGTGCTATATACTTATCTATAAAGGGAACTGTTCATCATATTAGCAAAATTCATTTTTTAGTTTTTTCAGTAAAATAATTTAGTTTCACTGTCCGGATGAATTTTGAATTGAAACGTTTTATCATTTCCAGCGTTACCGCTACTCCATTTGAATATTTTAAATTCAACATAAAATATCAAGTCAAGCAATACTTTGGCCTCTCTAAGACAGTACAGTATTGTAGGCTCCGATATCCTTTTTTTCTATGTATATCTCAAAACTGTTGTTTCCTGAAAGTACAATAATGAATAAGTAAATAAAAAATATATATTGTCATTTACATACCCTTGCAAAATAGAACATAACTAGCACGATCACAACTCTTTCCTTGAGAATAACATAAATGTAGACGTAATGCACGCACAACAATCCAACAAATCTATTTTGTATGTGTAGTGAAAACTGTTTGTGTTTTTTAGTAATTTTGCAAACTTTATTGATATCGTACGATATTTAGTTATGAAAAGTGTAGAGAAATGCAAAACATACCCAATAATATTTGCACAATATCTCAGAAAATCTGTGCTGTTCCTGTACCTACTTCTGATATTTCCCTGCATAAACTTCCTGTCAGTTCCCGTAGACCCGAAACTCTGTAAGCAGTAGAAAATTAAATTGAGAATCGGAAAACCGATAACTAAACAAATGAAAGTATGTAGCAAACATCAAACTTGATCATTTTATAGCGAGAAATACGGCAACTTTAAGAAACTCATGCTTCTGTAGAGCGCTAGAAAATGATGTTTATACTAATTTATTTTTATAGCTAATGACATATGAAACTATTCTTAAAGATATTTTCTCTACCTTTTAATGAAAAATGTATCTACCATAATTAGAGATGCAACATTGGTAAATAGTACCTACGAAACAGATATGAATTTTCACTTATAGAAAAATGAGTCATACCTTATTATGCCTGTACAATGTTTTATATGAAATATTCGTTGAAACTGGCATTTTAAAATAGATCCTAGAAAAATTATAGTATTTATATCAAGTCTTAAGCATCTGTGTTTAATAATCCTCTGTGTTTTCCTTACTGTTTATTTTAGAACGTAGCATCCCACAAATTTAGTGGCTTTAACCGCGATCGTATTCATAGATATGTTTCATCAAAGAATTTTGTTACATAAAAAATTGAAAAAATAAATAAGGTATTATCCTTTGTTCCTTTTTAACTTATTTTTGTCTAACCAAAGAAGTCTTCTTGAAGGACTGCGAATGAAATGTAAACATTTCAATGTATTTCACGCTTCACAGTTATTTCAGTTTCTTTTATCAAAACCGTAATGCTGGAAAGATAACCGAAATCATCCAGCTGCGAGTGTCTAGCGTAGCTTTGCCTGCGATTTCTTTTTAACATTACAGTGCTGGAAATGTAATACCCAGACATGATACCCAGATAGATTTTTCTAAAGTGAATGTATTAATAATAATAATATCTTCATTTTCCTCAGACACGAAGTACATGTGTAGGTATTGTCAAACAATCTAACTAACACAAATAAATTACAAAAAAATGCAAAATTCTTAAAAAACTCAAATACTGTCATTTTGGTTTGTATTTATCTTCAATCTGAATAGGATAACAATGTAATAATTTCTTACAAAAACACTATAATATAAGTACATCCATTACAATTAAAATTCACATTAAGACCTAGATAACATGCATCATAAAAGAAAAAAAAAGCAAAACCATATACATTACTTTTATGAGCATTCTTACCTAATTTTACTCATCCTTCATCAAACACATGTTTTCTGTCAATTCTAAAACACTAAATCATTGATAACCACAACATAGGTATAACAACCCCCGTTTAATATCTCTTAACTATTTCAGCTACTCATAAATGAAGAACACAGAGGGGTCTGTTTTACACAGACCAGGGTCTGACCTCTGACCGGAACACACTTAGCGAAAGGGCAATATATATAATTATTCTTGCTATATTTACTACTATTCTGAATTGAATTGTGCGAAGTAGACCAAGATTGAAACAATTATTTGAAAAATTTAGAAGAAATAAAAAAAAACTAGAATTGCATAATAAAAAGTTAGAAGAAGTAATTAAGATCAATCTCAAAGAGTTTGAAGAAACCGTTGAATAAGAAATTAATCTATTGAAGAATGAGATGCAAGATAAAGTCTTGGTCGTAGAAGAAACATGGGATTACAAATCTAAGGTCACAGTTGTCTGTGAAGGAGTCCATTAAGACTAAAAGTAGTTTTCTTCTACATTCAAGGATTGAGCCGCCAACGTTCGATGGAAAGGTATCATAGAGATCTTACTTTAAACAGTTCGAGGCGGCCGCCTTGGTCGAAGGGAGGAAATACCACTTTACTAATAGTGGTTTCACGGGGTGAAGCTATGAAGATAAACAAAAAGATTATCATACATTGAAGACTGCTTTGGAAATGAGATATGGTGAAGTCTATCAACAACACGTTTACCAATCACAGCTAAAAGGTCGAAGACAACGCTTCTAACAAAATATGCAGCAATTTGAGGTAGATATAGCATGTATGTTGAAGCTAGCCTACCCCACCGTCCCCACCGAGTAGCCTTACCGGTGGCCTACGAGATTTCCAAGATTAGTCAAGAGTTAGGGTTACCCAGACAAAAATACATCTGAAGCTCTAGCCCCGGCGCTGGAAAGCAAAGTCGCTCAACAGGCATCTAGAAGCGCGTCAAGAATAACGCAAATTAGACTTCAGACTGGAGAATAACGAGGAATCCAAATGAAGAGTCTTCAAGATTTATTGGACGAATACCCATCCGATACTGAAACTGTGGAGCAAAGAGACATCAGGAATCAATACCTTAGAAATATATTTAACTAAGATCACAAAGAGTCTGATAATTGGAGAATAAGCAACAAAAGAATCTAGCCACATCTGAGTTCCAATATTGATACACAGAAGAACCAATTATTAAAACTTAAATAGGAACTGGAAAACCAGAATAAAACTTTGGAAGTTGTTAATACCGAATTCTTCAACCAGATAGAATTGATTCAGGATCAAATGAAAAAAAATTGAGGAAGACTATATAAAACTTCATCAATTGATAGGGCTAAATTAAAGTGAACACCAAAAGTATAGGCAAATAGAGGGAGTACCCATGGGATCGCCTTTGTCACCAGTCATAGCCAATCTATTCATGGAAGAATTAGAAGAACAAGCAATCGAAACAGCAGAATATAAACCATCTATGTGGCTGAGATATGTCGATGACACCTTTGTCATATGGACACATGGCGAGGAGAAATTATGAGAATTCTTAATTCATCTGAACAGCAGACATCCAAAAATCAAGTTCACTATGGAACTGGAAAAGGACCAACAGCTACCTTTTCTCGATGTATGTATAAAGAAAAAAGAAGATGGAGGTCTAAGCTATACGGTATATCGGAAACCAACACACACGAATAGGTGCCTACATGCAGAATCTCACCACCACCCATCGCAGCTACAATCAGTGATCAAAACACTAATGACAAGATCAGAACGACTCTCTGACGACGACCACAAAGAAGAGGCAATTAAAAACGTTAAATTAGCCTTACAGCAAAATGGTTTCTCCGGTAACAACATCAAGAGGGCTTTAAGACCTAGGCGAAACAAAGAGCAGAAGGAAGAAGATAAACCAATAGGCAAAGGTCTCCTGCCATATGTCAAGGGAACTACCGACAAAATAAGCAGGGTTTTAAAGAAATATAAAATAGAAACCGTCTTCAACACGGACAGGAAGATTGGTAATATGCTACCATCAGTCAAAACAAACATTCCTCTAGAAGACCAAGGAGTATATGAAGTTCCTTGCGAAGACTGTGAGAAGACGTACATTGGACAAACTAACAGAAGAATTCAAACCCGGAAAGAAGAACATCGGAATGCTGTCCAGAAAAATGAAAAAACTTCGTCATTAGCTCAACATGTAAAAGACACCGGCCACGAGATTGATTTCGATAATACCAAGGTACTAGCAAGAATGGAGCATAAGGCAAAAAATAATTAGAGAAGCCATCGAAATTGAAAAACATCCTCAAAATCTCAATACACGTGACGATACACAAAGATTACCAACAGCTTAGAAACCTGTCCTGGAAACCAAGAAGATCAATAAACCAGTGCTACGCAACGCCGAGAGTAGGACAAGCACAACACAAGAACCCACAGCACCATTAAACGCAAGACCTGTGACGCGCAGTCATGCGAAGAAAATCACACACCGGAACGAAAGCACAGTATATAACTCACCAAGTCTCATCTTCCAGTAAGCCGAACGTAGTAACGCGAAGCAGAAGTAAGAAGACCTGAAGATGATAAATGAGATTTTACCGAAACGTTGTCAAACAAATGGTTCTTTTGAAGACCATGCAGATTCATTGCGGAAAGGAACCCGGAGAAATTTTACAACCACATATAACACCCGCGGAAGCCTACGAACTAACACATATATATATATATATATATATATATATATATATATATATATATATATATATATATATATATATATATATATATATTCCTTCTCTTTGACATCGTCTGGCGTACTGTGACTCTGATGAATGTTGGTGCATTGTTATGTAATATATGAAGTATACTGGAAATATATTATTTTTATTATATATATATCACTAGGATATAAATACATCCAAAAATATTTTTTTATTGTTTTTATTTGGTATAGAGGTATACCTAATTTAGCTTATTAGTTATTATTTTATCTCTGTTTTTTTTCGTTCCCCTAATGTACCATTACCTTACCCAATCTTAATCCCACCCTCCAGGCAGAGAATGCTCCTACCTCTTCGTGGTTCTTCCTGAGAAATAATAATTTAAAATTACATAATAATATCGAATATTTAATCAAAATATGTATTTAGCATTTTTTTCCCAAATAGTTACATTTAGATTAATTTATTATAAACTCGAAGTTGTTTACGAATATTCTAATAGAAGGTACGAATCTATCAATGAAAAAACAGTATTTTCTTTATCGTGGCGGAAGCGCGTGCGCTTTCGCAAAAAGGAATTCAAACGATGCTGTGCGAAATTGAAACTGAAACGACAAACGCGTGGATCGAGTTGAGGCGGCATGTGCCACGAGTGTTTTCAGTGGTGTCCGTGTAGACTCGCTAAACGGTATAAACAGTAACCCAATTCCACCGCCAATATTTGCAGTCGATTAGATACCTATGATCTAGTGCAAGTCTAAAATTAGCATTATACAATGCAGGTAATAAATTTATGTTTTACTTATTTAGCCTAAATAGTAACAGATAACTTTAATTTTATTACATATACAGAATGTTTAGTTATGAACAAGATATGCGTAACTTGCTTAGCTGAAAATAAACTGATTTCGGTTACATTAACCTTAGTACAATTTTGTTTAAGCTTTACTTTATGAAAAATGTTTTATTCAACAGCTACTACTTACAGTCTTGAGAAAAGTAAGTTTTTGATAAAAAATTCATGGAGGTGACAATCGTTCTATTTTATAAGATTTAAGAAACTAAAATCTTTACAAGCACTTTACACATAGTTTTATATGCAAATATATATATATTTGTATGTGAAAAAATTATAAAAACACCTACAACATGTCTATATTTTTTAATTTATTTAATAACATTTTCAGAAATCAAAGTCCAAAAGTTTCTCTTACTACTTTTTTTTCAACTTACGATAATTTCCGTTTTTTAAGAATTTCCTAAAGCAGCAAGCTTTTCCTTATTTCAGAAGTAACATTTTGACCTTCAACTATTTTTTCTATATTTTATTTTGGTGAATCTATAGAATACTGTTTTTTTTTATTTTTTTTAAATACATCAGGTATTTATTAATCCTTTTTATTTCATCTTCTTAATTTAACATGTCTTGCCCTCCTATCATTATTTATTGGAAGAAAAGCTGCTTCTAACACTCTCTGTGGAAGACTAGGGTGGTTCAAAATCATATCGTAATTTAATTTCTAACGTCGTACTCTGAGTTTTCCTTTGGTAGCATAATTTTCTTCGATTCTTCCATTGCTTTCTCAGTTCTTTTTTTTTTTTCTTTCTGACATCTCCTGGACAGTTTTTATTTTTCCTTCGTTTTCTTTTCTAATATCGTTCCCACTATTTACGCATTTTTTCTTGATATTGCATAGGATAATTTTTCACTCTTTCCCGAGGATTTCTCATCGACTCTCTATTTTTATGTCAATTCACGGAAGTGAAGTTCACAGTAGTAAGAAATTTTTAAGTTTTTGTCTAATATTTGGTTTTGGTTTAAATAAGGGAGTACATCATTTTTTTAGAATTATGGAGAACAATCATGGAGGTGATAATTTTTTGATTTAGATACAATTTTAGAACATTTTTACTTAATAATTTACATTTAATGTTTTTTATTCTTTGAATATAAATGCTTGTTATGCCACATACAAAATTTAATGAATCCATACAGGGTATCCCAACGAAAATTTGACCCCCCTATAATTGGAAAACCGAATAATATTTCAAAATTCGCCGAGACCCGTCGATTTTTGTTCTCGGGGGAAGTATTTTTGACAGTCAAGCGAACTCGATATGTTCATCCCCCCAACTTACAAATTTCAAATGCAACTACCCCACTTGTGGCACATCATTTTAAAATGACGTACCGTTTTTAGAAATCGGTTGAGATTTGACAGAATTATTGGTTACAAACGAAAAGATGACAAACCAACTTACGCGTAGTAATTTCTATACAAATGCCCACCACTAATAAGTTTTTCATCTACTACACATGACCGCATTACCTAATTGTTATTGATGTGTCTATCAGTTTACAAAAAAGTCAGAAATGAAATAAAAAAGCTGAAGTAAATAATAAATCAGATTTATTTGATGAATTGCTCAAAATGACCCCCGTTAACTCCCAAACAATAATACAATTCTGTTCGAACATTATTAAAGACATCCGCAGTTATTAATCGGCATTCTTCTACAATTCTCTGACGTAGCACTTGCAATGTTTCCGGCTGAGTGGCGTACACTCGTAATTTTAAATGACCCCACAAAAAAAAGTCCAAAGAGGACAGATCCGGAGATCTTGGTGGCCATTCGACGGGACCTCTTCTGCCAATCCAATGCCCCGGGAAATGGTCATCCAAAAATTGTCGCACAGCAGCAGCATAGTGCGGGGGCGCACCATCTTGTTGGAAGGTTATTTCATTTTCTAGTAAATTGTCGTCACTTTCTAAAATCTCTGTTATCTTAGGATCAATTGTACTTTCCAATAATTCTAGAGAGGTGTTTCCATTGAGATTACCTTGGATGAAAAATGGTCCAACAAGATGGTCGCCCAAAATGCCTGCCCAAAC
Organism: Monochamus alternatus; assembly: GCA_037114965.1. Classification (NCBI taxonomy): domain Eukaryota; kingdom Metazoa; phylum Arthropoda; class Insecta; order Coleoptera; family Cerambycidae; genus Monochamus; species Monochamus alternatus. The sequence continues at coordinate 111,706,407 of CM073426.1, read as the reverse complement.
ATTCAATATTTTAGGTGTCTGAGTATGAAATTCCCTGATTAAATGCGGATTAGTATCACTCCAATAACGACAATTGTGTCTATTCACATCGCCATTCAACATAAATGTGCATTCGTCGGAGAAATATGTATTGTAGAGAAGATTTGGATTCAGTAGAAGTTGTTCACTAAAGTATTCGCAAAATTGGTTACGGCGATCAAAGTCATCTTCATGTAACTCTTGAACCAGCGTCATCTTAAATGGATGAAACTTGTGTTTTTTCAAAATTCGATGAACACTGGAACGGGATACGCCAGAAGCTTGAGACACAGTTGTAATCGATTGCTTATTATCCATCTGTACATGACCCAAAACTGCCACTTCAACTGCTTCATTTCGAACTGGCCCAATTACTTCACGTTTCTTGTTTAAAAGCGAACCTGTTGCAACAAATTTGTCAATCAGGTGTTTAACGTACTGGTGGTTTACATTTTTTTCAGGATGATTGGCATTAAAAATTCGTGCTGTAGCTTTAGCGCAATCGTAATTTCGATAATATATTGCAACAATTTCTACTCTTTCCGCGATAGAATAAACCATTTCGAACACACGTTAATACTTTCAATAACGGCTGAAACTAACGATTTCTTGGTCACAAGCAAAAAACACCGAGTTTTTTTTGTAGTACTGATTTTTTGTTATTTTGAAAAGGTCTGAATTCCTATAAACTTAAGTATCTTCTACTAATAACTATTTTAGTATCTAGTTTTATTTGCTTCAGCTTTTTTATTTCATTTCTGACTTTTTTGTAAACTGATAGACACATCAATAACAATTAGGTAATGCGGTCATGTGTAGTAGATGAAAAACTTATTAGTGGTGGGCATTTGTGTAGAAATTACTACGCGTAAGTTGGTTTGTCATCTTTTCGTTTGTAACCAATAATTCTGTCAAATCTCAACCAATTTCTAAAAACGACGTCACTGTATTCGCAATGAAAAGGGCTTTAAAATGATGTGCCACAAGTGGGGTAGTTGCATTTGAAATTTTTAAGTTGGGGTTGCTAGGCATTAGGGGGATGAACATATCGAGTTGGCTTGACTGTCAAAAAAGCTCCCCCCAAGAACAAATATCGACGGGTCTCGGCGAATTTTGAAATATTATTCGGTTTTCCAATTATAAGGGGGGGGAGTCAAATTTTCGTTGGGATACCCTGTTTATAATTTTACATATTTTTCATATGAAGAACTACAAATCTCGTGAGAATTACCCACGTACACATAAAGGGAAGCATATCGCTTAAATGATAAGTGATAACATCTAGTTTGTTATGAGTTATCGCCTTTTTGTACTAGAAAGACAATTTATTTACTTAAATTAACATTAATATTAAATGAGGATAAATTGTAATTTGACGGTTCAGAAATGGTAAAATCTTGTATGCTTCCAGGGGTCTATTGTTGACTTTCGAAGAGTAATCGGTATGCGAATTATATGACTCTGTCTCTCTTAATTACCGTTGTGAGAAGAAGGATAAGAGTATCTAATTCTCACATGTATTGCTCTGCGGACATTCGAGAATAGACCCCCCAACACTTGAACTAGACTCTGTTATTACATTAGCTTGTTTTGGACCACTTGTAGTACCCTAAATTTTTTTTTGCAATCTTAATTTTATCGTTGATTTTTTTATGTCTCCTTCCGCGGCCGTTACAGATCTCCATCGTCCATGTCGTTTTAATGCTCTGATCTTCGCCCTTGCCAATAATATAGCGGATGATCTTATACAGGGTTAACTATGACTTAGTACAAATATTTGAAGAGGGGATCGGGAAAAATAAGAATTAATGGAATCACCCTTCAAAAAAATTCCAAACTTATTTATAAAGCCAAAAAAAATATTTTCAAAACTATATTAAATCCCTATTTATCGCCGTCACTGACCTTCTGTCAGCCGCGAGGTTAGGTATATTCTGACAGTCAAAGGTGTCAAATATAGTGACAGGTCCATTGACACATGTATAGAAGCCGCTTTGAAAGAAAAAAAATATTTACAAAATGTAGATTATTATTTAATGAGAAATACGGTATGGTAGCACAGAGAGGCAGCACCTACCTTACTAATATTTATTTCCAGGATTGATACTTGGAGAGATATTAAGAATGTTGAATCATCTTCTGTGTTCTTACTTGTTTAAATTAAAACCTGCAAAGATTTTTGTACTTCCTGTGGACCTCTCCTTCCCTCGATCGTTCTTTTTGTGTAAAGCGGGGTACCTACTTGGTTTGGCGGTCTTGACCAGGTCGATTACTTACGTCGGGAAAAAGCACAAAGGATAACAACAAAATACACGTAAATGTACACAAATATACTCGCGTCAAGAATTCAGACGTCTTACGTCACAGCTGACGTTACACATTTGTTTTTATTGTCAACGTATTTTTCGATATTTGGTCGCGTTAAAAACAATAATTGTTTGGAATTTACTGTAATATATAATGCAAACTTTTAGTGTAGGATATAGTTTTATTACTATCAGGTGCAGTTTCTTAAATATTTTGATGAAAATTTAGTAAATTATTCATTTGTTCGTATGACGTAAGTCGTCTGAATTCTTGTCGCGAGTATACATAAAAACACTGCCACACGTTTACCGCCACGGCATAAAACAGCTGTTCGATGTGGTTCAAAAAGTATTCAGCAAAATATTTTGTATACTCGGGAAACGTCTTTGAGGCTGCCGCACGATAATATGCACTTGTCACACTCCCATAAATCAGCACCTTATCCATCATCTAAGCATTTGAACAAGTACTGAAAAATTATTTCAAACTAATCAGAGTACCGTAACCGTAAATGTACGTTATTTGACATCTACAGACGACATCGTAGGCCACTAATACAAGGTGCACTCACACCGATACATTTTTAAACTTCATGTGTTGTTGTGTAATTAAATTCTGTTAATACTAATAATAACAACAATATTAACAGTAATCGACGATTTTTGCATAAAATAATTAGTAATATTTTAAACTATAACATCCCAAGATGTTTACAGTGTTCTGTAAAAATGACCCTTAGATTATAACTAACTTCGCTTTCTGGATGGTTTGGAGCATGGAGGGCATGCAATTAGCAATGCAGTATGGCATAACCTAGAACTTACTGTTACTTTAAATCAGCTAAGTGACTAATTTTAAACGTGTTATAGTAATTAAATAAAATATTTTATGTCGGATATGTTAGTGGATAATTATGATGAATCTGCAAGGAGTGAAAATGTAGTTTGGCAGTGTGCAACGAAAGAACGGATACAAAATACTGCAGCTAACCGGATTAGCTGGTATCTACCAGGTACTTAGATATTATTATTATTATTATTATTATTATTATTAATACAAATGTTTCGTTTCGTCGTTTCTACACTTGACAATGTTGAAAAAACGACCAGTAGTTGACATATGTAGCCATGACAGATGATGATTGATTGTTATAGGCGCCGACTTTCCGTGGGAAAAGAGGGTTTTGCCCCATTTTTTAAACATCGAGCTAGAATTCCGAAATAAATTTTTTATTGTCTTTTAATCCTTCCTGAGCACGTGGTTAAAATTTTTGTACTTAGTCATAGTTAACCCTGTATAATAACCGGTGTGTAACTCAAGGTGTTGTAGACCATACACTTGCCATTTTTATGAAATACAAAAAATCTTTTAGTAGTATTTTTTTTATCTTAAAGATATATATTTTTTGCATAATTCTACAGTACTGATTGGAAATCCTTCCTGCATTATCATGAAACTACGAGATTTAATGGTCTTTGTATCAGGTATAATTACATACAAGTAGGAATACTTGTCTTGAACATTATACACATTTAAATTAGTCATTTCATCACATCTGCAAGCTTCATCAATTCCCACAATTAAAGTTGTTTCCATGAACAAAAATTCATCATCAGAGGCTTCTTTCAAAAACATGTTAATATCATTGCATTCAAGAGTTTTTTAAATTGTTTTGGCTTGTGATCTTTTGCTTTAGTACTCAAAACGCTTAAAAGTTTCGGAAAATTAGAGGTATCAATGTTTTCGTAAAGCTGTTGAGTTGACTTAAGGCTAACGATGAAACACGTGATCAAGTTTTGTTAAAACCAGATATATCTTTGCGCAGAGTAAGACTATATTGACGTGTTGTAACAAAACGCTGAAATATAATCTTGTACCGAGACAATTTGGGCATCCGAAAACTATAACCCGTCTGATATAGCGTTCACCGTGATCTTAATCACTTCTCTCAGCGTTGGACATTTCGCATCTAATGTGAAACGTGAACGTCTCTTTTTGAAAGCCGCCGTATGGTGGCAGCATTTTATTGCTACGAAATATTTTTTCAGTTTTCGCTCAGTAACTCCTCAACGGAAAATGATAAAAATGTGCGGTTTTTTTATTATATTACAAATACTATGTTACATCGACTCTGTTTTTTAAATTTTGAAAAAGTGTAAAATCCATTTAAAAAAAATAATATTACACTTTTTCAAAATTTCAAAAAACAGCGTCGACGTAAAATAATATTTGTAGTCTATTAAAAAAAACGGATATTTTTATCATTATCTATATATCGTTTGATAGAGCGCTCATCGTAAGCTTTAAACATTAAACGGATCCATAACGATGATTCAACAAATTTCTGTATATTTCAAGAAAGTAAGCAAGCAAAACACTTTCATTTATACCGTTATCGTGCTGAACTCTCATGCAGTCTTCAAACGCCTTGAACTCCTTATCGTAAACGTCACGAGACTTTTCCGGTAAAACTTGCAATGTAATCGCCTCTACCTGATCAATAATTTCTTGCGGAAGTTCTTCCTGATCCATTTTTGTTTAAAAAACTCTTTTTTCGTATTAAAAATTCAATATTTATAATTAAAAAATAATTAAATGACTGTCGTTTATTATTTGAAAAAAAAACGTACATCCCTGTTACATAGTAACATAAAAGCACCGTGATAATTTGTAAATTCGCAACAATGATATTCTAAATAAACTGCTAGCAAAAACGCAAACATTCTTTTGAGATGACATAATTCTGTTGTTGGATAAAATTTTGTATGGCAAGCATGTGTGTCGTGTGTTATACAGGGTGAGTCAGTCATAATGTCATTAATTGTAAGCACGTATTCGGAAGGTCTAATAAAGGCAGAAAATCGGAAAACAAATTTTTTACTCGACCTTTAAAAAATAAACAAATCACCCTTTAAAAATCGGTAACACGACGCACCTGGTACGCTACAAACTTTTTGATGTGGCAGCCATATGATAATCTATTGTCGATGGAAACATCGTTGCCACATCATGTTTACATACATAATGTCGTCTAACACTTCAGCGTGCGTGTTATTCAAATTTGCCACCATTTAGTCGCACTTTCCGCATTTCCCACATTTCTTTCCCCCCAAATTTAGAGATCACACCACACATTTGGAGGGGGGATGGAGAGAATACGAGCAGTAGTTTGACTAGTTTGTTTATTTCGGTAGTGTATTGGTCGTAAATTCACATCACAATATCTAATTTTACTAATTTAGAATATGCGGAAATTCTAGTTTTATACAGGGAATGTTTACGAAATGCGAAGTGTTTCAACGTGTTCGCAACAAGAACCATTTCAAGGCGATTGGAGATATCCCAAAGCAAGGTCTGCAGAATATTACGAGAAAACGCACTGCACCCGTATCATTTTCAGAAAGATCAATCTTTAGAACCTGCTGATCTCCCCAGTCGTCTTGAATTTTGCAATTGGTTACAAAATCGAATTGCTGCTGACCCAAATTTTATTAATAAAGTGCTATGGACGGATGAGTGTAGCTTTACTCGAAGTGGAATTTCAAATAGGTTAGTATCATACTACTTAAAAAGCAATAAATTTCTAGGCTAGATGTATGTAACTACAAACTGAATAATTAATTATTATACTTACGACTAATACTACAAATTCATATTCAATTGTAAAACGTAGTGAAAACGTAATATCAAAATTATTAAAACTAAATAACCAAACATTTACTCTCGATAATTTTTATGGGCATCAGATCAGAGGCGTGCTCTTTCGGTCTTGGACAGTGTTTTATCGACAACATAAGGGTTTTTTATTACTTTGTGTTTAAACACGGGATACTTTTCAGCTTCTCTTAATAATTTACCCATGGGGTATACGTTTTTTATGTAATGTACCTAAATGGTTTATTACTCAGTTTATTATTAGATACGTTAGAGTTTTGTAATTTCAATATTAAATATTTTTTAAACTGTAACCAAGCTAATTTCTTTGCAGTCATAAGAGCCACATTTGGTCGGACGAAAATTCATGGGAAGTGTACGGGGTTTGTTTGATTGGACCGTATTTTCTACCGGAAAACCTGAATGGACCGCGTTACTTGCAATTTTTAATAGAATTATTTGATTATTTATTATTTCATTTCATTGAATATTAACATTTTAAATAATTATTAACTGAACTGAGCAAGAAAAAATATGAGACTCTAAAATAGTCAGTACAACCATTTATTTATGATGTCTAATGCCAAGGTAGGTAGGTACTAGAAAAATATTTCAACTTGGCAACATTGCATCAGGTTGACATCGAGTTGAACTGTGAGCTGTAACCGACCAAGGCTGTGAACGGTTAGTGACAGTCTGAAAGGGGGGTTTAAATCATGATTTGAAAATATTTTTTTTCGGCGTAAATATGCATTTAGATTTTTTTTTAAATCGCGTATTCACATTATACTCATTATTCCCTATCTCCTCTTAAAATTAATGACATTATGACTGATTCACCCTGTATAAGTCACTTGGAAACATTTTCCAGCGTGATATATAACACGACACACTTGTACCACAAATAATTATTATTCAACTTTTGAAATTCCTTTATATTTTGACATATTTCAATGAAATTTGGTAGGTATAGCGTAGTTTTCAGTTTAGCAAAATACAAGGGTAGGTTTATCTTCTACCTAGAACGTTCTATCTATTGTTTGTTGTTTTTATTGGTAGACATTTTGAGAAAAAGCAGATGTTTTGTGAAATATCATTTGATTTATTGTAAAGATATATAATTATATTTTAGTTAAAATATATACACATGCAGAACGTTTAGTAAATAGGCTATGTTACTATAGTGTGATTTGACTCAATTCAGTATTATTATAAAATCACTAAATTTGCTTACAATTATATTTGCGGTGGAAAGAAATATAGTTACCCTAGTATTTTAACGCCAGTGACTAAACTTATTAAAAATTGGATCAGTAAATTTGGTTTCTAACACACACAATGTTGATAAAATCTATAGCAGCTCTAACTCCTCGCAGATGAAATTTGTAAGAATTCTTTATTAAAAATGCAGCTTTTTGTATCTCAATACAGTTCTTTGCAACAGTAAGCTATGCATGGAGACAATCATTTTCACATTTAATACTTTTATTTTGGGACATTTGTTTGTAAATTGGTTATATTTCATTTGAACTTAAACTATTTTCTGAGGATAAAAGGAAACTACTGTTGTATCAAACTGAATAAGTATAAGTAAGTATAAGTATATTTTAAAAGGTTTTACAAAAAATATCTAATTAGTTAGGTACATCTTTCAGCATTACTACCCATAATTTTGTAAAATCGAATACAAAATAATTGAATTATAGTAAACGAGTGCATTTCGGCTTATACTGTTAGTTGTTCGCAGATCTCAGGTCCGGACATGCCGGCGACCAAAATATTTAAATATACTGTCACAGAATTTGTCCCACTCGCACCCAATTCGACGACTGTGGTATCGCGAAACGCTAGATTGCCCCGATTGCCCCTACGCGATTCTGATAAACAAACTAATGCCGTGTATCGAGGCGCGACTGAAAAATTGAGAAGCGACGAGAATCGTTCGAGAAATGAATCTAGAGACGCTAGAAAATACCTGGAATATTCGTTTGGTCTATAAAAAAAGAATAATCGGTCGAGTTAGTCAGTCTTGAATTAGAGAGCTGTTATTTGGATATTTCGGAGAGATCAACTAGAATTCAGAGCGATTTAGATAGCGACTAATTAAATAGGGTTTATAGTCTGTTTGGAAATGAAAGAGAGTAATAAAACCCCGAGGTAAGAATCGGACATGGGCGTGGTAATATTTTGTTTCAGGTAATTATCGGGTAACACTAATACTAACAGGTAATGGGTGTACATTCCGTGACGAAGGGAGGAATATTTATTATCTAGACAAAACTTGGGTCAACGAGGGATATACTGTAACAAAAGTATGGCAAGATAAAAATGTAAAAAGTTTTTGACAAGCATTTTTGGATGGACTTTCAACAGGGATCAAGGCACCTTCAGGTAAAGGGCAACAAATCGCCAAATAACGGTACTACGGTTACCACCTTATCACTGTGAACTTAACCCAATCGAATTTGTCTGGGCGCAGGTAAAAGGAGATGTAGCGCGATATAATACGACGTTTAAATTAAGTGACGTGAAAATTTTGTTAAAAAATTCCTTGGAACGAGTAACTGCAGATAACTGGCAAAGATGTATACATCATGTACAAAAAGAAGAAGAGAAAATGTGGGAACTCGATAATTTAATTGACGTTACTGTGGAACCTATCGTTATCAATCTAGGAGACGAAGATAATTCATCAGAATATTCAGAGGATGCATTTTAATATACCTACTTTTTTATTTTCTTAATTGTACATTAACACACATTTACTCATCATAATTTGAATTTTCAAAATACATATATTTTTGTGTGGAATAAAAGTCTGGTTGTTCTTCTATTGAAGATGCCAAAACGTTGCAACGAGAACTTACCGCTTTACTAAAATCGGCTGGCTTTGAACTGCATAAGTGGGCTTCGAATAAATTTGAAATTTTATCTCATTTGCCTTCATCATTAATAAATCCTGCTGCGCTTTCGCTTGACCGCGATGAGGTTACCAAAGTTTTAGGTTTATGCTGGCAACCAACGTCCGACAATTTTACTTACAATGTAAAACCTCTAGAAAAATCTTGCACTAAACGTAATATCCTCTCTGAACTGGCAAGAATTTTTGATCCGGTAACTTTTTCAATAAAATATTTAATTCAGCAGTTATGGATACTCGGTCTCTCTTGGGACGATACCCCTCCTGAAAATATTATTCGCGCATGGACTAGATATAAACATTTTGGCCCAATTAGTTTAAAATACCTAAAGGTTTTAATATGTTATCGTTATACGTTTTAACCTTAATATCAGTTCCCTCCAATTTGAGATTAGGAAATATTTTTTTATGAAATGTACTTGAAACAACGGAAGCTCCTGCCCCTGTATCTAATTCCATTTTTACTTTTCTATCATTTAACAATACATCAATTATAATTGGATTAACCTTACTCTCTGTATTCAAGGAAAACATTGCTATACCTATATTATCTAGCGTTTCAGAATTTTGTACCTCATTACTTTCTACATAATTATTTTTTTTAAACTTGCATACTGTTGCCAAATGTCCTATTTTTGAACAAATTTTACATTTATAACTTTTAAATTTACATTGGCTAAATTTATGGTTAGTCTTACCACATACAAAACATGTTTTAATGTTCGTGTTATTTTCAATCTCTCTAATACTTCTTTTAAATTCTCAATATGTTCTTTAAAATTTTTTCCCGTAACTAAAATGTCATCTAGAAAATTTATACAACCTTTACAACCTAACAAAACTTTCTCAAGAATGTTCTGAAAAATTTGACAAGCGGGTTTAGTTCCATAAGGCAAACGATTTACCTTAAAAATACCTTTATGTGTACTCCAAGCTAATAGTTCTCTAGTATTTTCACCCAATTCTAACTGATTATAAGCACAAGTTAAATCTAGTTTGGTAAATTGAGTACCACCCTGTAAGGCATTAAATAAATCCTCCACCCTCGGTAAAGGATGATTACAATTAATTGGGCCCATCCATTACAAAATGTATTAGAACAACATCTGAAGCTATTGTGCTTTTAACTTTTTTAAAAGCTTTGCCCGCGTGGGTTCGAATCCCATCCTCGTCGCCAAATTGTAATGGATGGGCCTAATTAATATAAAATAAATATCTCAACAGAACGTGGTAGAACCGTTTTATTCCATGAGTAAGACATGAAGAATGACAGTTGTCAAAATTGCCAACTTATAAAAGTTACTAAATATTCTAGTCAATATGACCAACTTATAAAAGTCACCAAATATTCTACAATTAAATTTAAATAAATATTTTGATAATAATATTGAATAATTTTATTTGAATTACTAAAAACCTTCTTAATCCGGTTATGATGCTTAAAGTAACCTCTAGTTTTGAAATGCTGTTTTTATATTGTTTACTTATAAGAGAAATGGACCGAGAAATTGAAGCGGCATAGACAAAGACGGATTTAGCTACCTGCTACAATTTAGTACGGTTCGATCACACATAATATAAAAATATTGAATATCCGCACCGGTACTACATTTATTTACGATTTACATACATAATAAGCTTTTATTACTCTCTTTCATTTCTAAACAGACTATAGTTGAGTTGTAATTAGTATTCGGTAGTGTACAGAGTGTTAATAAATATCAGTAAAAAAGTAACTGTTTGTTTTTCTGGTAAAAGAAAAAGACGGTTAGGAAACCCGTGACAATACTTTATTTATATTAAAACAAATTTAATATTGTTCATATTTAGACTTACAGCAGATTATTATTTGCAAAACAAAACAGTTAAATAGAACCGTACGTTGGGATACGTAGTTAGAAGGAACGTTATATTACTACGTTCATTTTGACGGCATAAAAAGTATTCTACAGCGATTACATTCAAGTGATGCTACTTCTGTTTCTGTACTGTTTTGTTTCTGTATAATGTAATATTTCAAAAACAAAAGTGGCTTAATAAATTTCTCTTTTGTTTTGTTTTCTTTTTCAGTCATTAGCAACGTATTGTTAATAAATTACCTATACGTACTTTGTAAAGTAATTGTACATTTTATGTTAATAATGGATCCACGTAGATGTGGTATTTATATTAATCAAGCTCTCAAAACTAGGTAACATTTCCTATATCTATGTTTTAGTAAAACAAAAAAAAAAACTATTTTGAAATTCAAGTAGGTACACAGTGCAGTTAAACACTTTTTAATCCAGTCCTGACGTGTATCCTGAGCGAGAGAGAGACAACAAGATTCAAGGACAAATTTTCTGGTTTTAATACATCAAAGGTGCTGCCGTAGAGTCTGTGAGCTGATTGTTATTTAAGCTGTGCTTTAGTTACGAGGCTGCAACAGTCGCAGCCGATGCTCAGATAATGGCGATCCTCTGTCACAATTCGTAGTAGCTTCTGTAAGGATTGGTCATGTAGGTCTAATACCGCCAAACGTTTCTGCGGCAGTAATTAAGGCTTACTGTGAGCGCTCTATAAAACGATATAAAGTTTTCGCTCAGTAACTCCTCAAGGGATAAAGATAAAAATATGCGGTTTTTTTTAATAAACTATAAATATTATTTTACATCGACGCTGTGTTTTGAAATTTTGAACAAGTGTAAAATTATTTTTTTAAATGAATTTTGCTCTTTTCCAAAATTTCAAAACACAGCGTCGATATAAAATAATATTTGTAGTCTATTAAAAAAACCGCATATTTTTATCTTTATCCCTTGAGGAGTTACTGAGCGAAAACTAAAAAAACATTTCTTAGAAATAATATGCTGCCACCTTGCGATGGCTTTGATAAAAGAGACGATCACATTAGATTCTCAATGTCCAACACTGAGAGAAGTGATTCAGGCTAACGGTAAATGCTCTATCAAGCGGGATATAGTTTTCGCTCAATAACTGCTCAACGGAAAATGCGATTTTTTTTAATAGACAATACAAATATTATATTACATCAACGCTGTTTTTTAAAATTTTGAAATAATGTAAAATTATTTTTTTATTTAAAATTTTTCATTCGATGTAAAATAATATTTGTAGTACCTATATAAAAAATATAATAACATATTTTACTATATATATATATATATATATATATATATATGGTTGTAAAATTTCTCCGGGTTCCTCTCCGCGATGAATCTGCATGGTCTTCAAAAGAACCATTTGTTTGAAGACCATGCAGATTCATCGCGGAGAGGAACCCGGAGAAATTTTACAACCACATATAACACCCGCGGAAGCCTACGAATTAACATATATATATATATATATATATAGTTAGGTACCAAACGAAAACCGAAAAAAATAAATAAAAGTACTGTCACACGCGACGGATTTTATAAAGGACTAAGAGAAATGATACGTAGATAGTATTGTAGTTTAATAGCTTTATTATATAGCATATAGCATAGCATATTATATAGCAATTACGAATTTGTTAAATCTTGAAACTAAAAATATAATGTTTTTCAAATAAAGAAATATAGATTATTTTTAATATAATATTCTGTGTCTGCCTACTGAATAATAGACACCAGCTAAGACATTGCTAAATAGACGTATTCTTTAAAATATGATTAATATATTTAATAAATAATAAAAAAATGTGGAATGCAAACGGGTAGTTGAGATTTATGGAATATATAAAAATGTTATTGAAATATGGCTTTGTGTATCTAATTTTATTTTTGTCGCATAGTATTTTTTTACATGGCATCGATGGTTTGCTTTTCAGCAATTCAATAAATAATAATATACTATTTGTTGCAAATCAAAACTTAGTAGAAATACACATAGACAGAAAAAATGTGCCAAACGCATTTTATTCTACAAATGAAATTATCTCTTTATATCTTATTTTGTGATATAAGTTGAGCCCTATGTCACGTGAAAGTATTTATATTTTAATATAAAAACAACAAACAAAAATTAAGCATCGCTATTAGTGGAACTATTTTGGATCCTACCGTTAAAAGTGATATTTTTTTGTTAGAAAGTGTTATTATGTGTCGTTCCAGATGCGGTAACGCATTCTGGTCAACTATTTTGTTGTCCATTATTTAATAAAATATCATTCTTGATTTTTTTTAAAATGTTGCTTGTCTTGAGATATTACAAACTGTAGTCCAACTTATGATAAAATATGGTGTTCGAAAGTAAAAATGTTCAAATTTTTTATCTTTATTTTTTTAAGAAAAATAAAAAAAATCACTGTTTACAAGCATATACAAAGCATTCTGTTCATTTTTCTATTTTATGAATTTTTATAAATAATTAACTATCAGGAATTATGTTTTCCAAAATAATCAACAATAAAAATATGTCTGAAATGCTTTATGTACCAAAATATCATTCTTATATATAAAAATATATAAATAAAAACCGTAACACGTAGCCAAGTAAACTTTTTTTAAAAAACTTTTTCATACTTTCGACTACATTTGTCTCGATATAACTATAGTTCTATTTTCAATAATTAATGTAGCTCTCCACAAATTTGCTGGTATCGACTTTTGAACAATTTTTTTCGAAAAGGCTTTAAGTTATCAAAAACTGGTGTGTACCATTAGAAGCGCTGTAGTTTTTTTATATATGTTGTGAAAAAATTATGAACATAACTTGAATCGTTGATTTACAAACGCGATATATGTTTCGTAAAACATAATTGTCAAATAACGTCCGGAGCACCGACAATTTGATTTTATAAAGTTACACCCTACTGAAAAAAGTTGTAGAAGTCCATTTTAGATGCCCAAATTGTCCCTCTACAAGATGGTAAATGTTTAATTTAGTTATATCTTTATTTTAAAAAAACGGCATAATTGAGAACCGATTTTACTCCACTAATAGAGTTGTAATACCTTTATTTCAGTGTATCTTTCCTTTTGTTTCCATCTCAAATGAATTAGCCTCTAGGCAGCACATATTTCATCGTTTTGTCACAACACGTCAACATAGTCTGACTCTGCGCAGCAATATATCTGGTTTTAACAAAACTTGATGACGTGTTTCACCGTTAGCCTTAACATCGTTTGCGACTTCGTACATCGCATCGGTCTTAAGCGGGCCATTCACTAGGCAAACTCAGACCCGACTTACGACTGCGACCAGATCCGGACCGATCCTTTCTGCTCCATACACTAAACGGGCAGTTGTGGTATTATCAGTATTTCTCAGTTGACGACGAACCACTGCGACGCGTAGATATCATGCCGCCGTTATCACGAAAAATCGAAATTGCCGTAATTGTCCGAGCAGTAATAATTTTTGCATAGGAAAAAAAAAAATAAACGAATGTGGACAAAGAAATGATTACGCAAAAGGAATCAGTATACTCATTTACGTTTGCTACAAGATATCCAATCATGTGAACCTTCCAATTTCGTAAACTATTTTCGAATGGACAACTGTTTTCTCTATAAACACTAATAAATTCTTCCCAAAATTCACGATTATTTTCGAACGACATTTTTAGAAAACAGTAAAGAGACTCCAGTCGCAGTCGTTGCAAACTGCTCACACATAATGAATCAGCACGGATCAGTCCGAGTCGTGTTGTGAGTCCGTTCGTTGAATCTGCGGACCTGCAACCATACCATGACATGTCGGTGCTATTACATTCACGATAGGATGGGTCGGCCGATTGGGTCCAACGGACCGGTTCGCCCGTGAATGGTAGGCTTTATAGCGTTGAAATAAAGTCAGACCTACATTAGTACGATTTAAGACCAGTAATACGTAATTATAATATTTCTAATGTTATACAATTATTTATTTAATAACTGAATATTTTCATAGGTAATTTATGAAACAACTTTCAATGCAACATAAACTTTTGTACGACTAACTATAGGTCAAAGTTAACTGAAAGGCCAATTGCTAGCTCTAATAAATCATTTTGTTCCTTCTGCTACACTAAGCAGCTCTTTGATTCCTTCTCAATCAATCACCTATTCAATTTCTATGAACTAAATGTAACTGTAGCTAAAACTATTGTATCTCACTTAGTAAAGGATCTACAATGTCTTTCAAATATGATTAATAAGCCCGCACTTCGTTCACAGATGACGTCGTTATCAAGGACGCACTTAGGACGCTAAGTTAATGTTTGTACAAACCGAGGTGCAAACATATACCTACAAATTGTTAAAATTAACGTCTTACCTTGTATTGGTAATTTATAATATTCAACATTATTCATATTAAGTTTATTAGTTTACAAAAGACATAACTATTCACTTGTAGCTTGTAGTATTGGAACAAAAATGAATAACATCAACAACAACATGAATTATATCGGGTAAAAGGTAATGAAATGTGTTATGTTGTGACGTGAAATAAATATGTGGGTTCCATTTAAAAATATCAAGTTATCCATGATTGAAGATTTCAAAATTAGAGCTACGATATCAGCCATAATAAACAGTTCATAATTGACTTTTTAGCTCTTGGTAGTATGGAGGGTGGTTATTAATTTCCCCCAATCACAGTCTCCTATGTTGCCGCCCACCTCTGATATTCAACTGTTTCTAGACATCAACTTTTTGACAAAATATCGAATAACGTCCAAACGGTACGTTTTAGGCACCAAGTATAGTGCATGAAGTCACACTAGAATTGACAGATGAATCCAAATATGCAATAATATACAGGGGGTTCCTTTTAAAAAAATGTAACTTTACTATGAACCACCCTGTATATGTCTAGGAATTCCAGTAAAAATATTTTTAGTTTGTAGCTCTTTCTACCCCCCACCCCCCGCCAACAGCAAATTTTAAAAATATATATCAGTATAACCACAATCTTCCGTCCACACACTATTGGCCCACTCTGTATATGTTGAGCATATAAAATACAAGTAGAATGACTTACGTGTAGTCGCTGTAGAATACATTTTATGCCATCAAAATGAACGTAGTAATATGACGTTGCTTCTATCTATGTATCCCAACCATTTCAACTGTTTTTTTTGCGAGGAGTAGCCTTTTGTAAGTAGTTAAACATGTCTAAATAAAAACAACACTCCTGGGCCTCGATTCTCGAATGCGGTGAAATAAACTCGAGTGGGAACTCATTTCACATAAAAAATTCCTGCGTACATTATTATCTATGTGTATATTAACAATTCTTGAAGCTTTATATTCCTTTAGCAATACTCATGTCAAATAATTCCACAATTATTTATGGGAATTAACTACAATGATACAGATTTCCATTTCCTCATGAGAATTTACGCACAATCTGAGGGAATGTGTCCCGCAAAACTCGAGAATCGAACCCTTGCTGGTAAATAAGGGATCTTTTTGCCGATTGGCTAGCATGAATATTGATTAAATTAATTTTAATATAAATAAAGTATATTTAAATATTAAGGTCGTTGCCAAGTCCGGACCTGAGATCTGCGGAAGAAGTGCGGGTTTTACTAATTATGGTCATCTTTTTGAAATAAAAAAGCTTACGGTGAGCGCTCTATCAAACGATATATAAGATTTGTTCCAACAACCGTCTTACGTCGTATACTGACTGACTAATTCTGGACGGTTCGGAATCGATTCTTGCTGTGTTGGAACAAACCCATAGTTTTAGTAACTCCTTAACTGATAATGATAAAAATATGCGTTTTTTTTTTTAATATTATGTTACGTCGATGCTGCGTTTTGAAATTTTGAAAAAGTGTATAATTAATATTTTTAAAATAAATTTTGCATATTTTCAAAATTTCAAAACACAGCGTCGACGTAAAATAATATTTGTAGTCTATTAAAAAAAACCGCATATTTTTATCATTTTTCGTTGAGGAGTTACTGAGCGAAAACTATATCCATTTGGATCGAGCGCTCACCGTAAGCCTTAAGAGAATTACTACAGATCAACAAAAAATGTATGATTTTTTATATGTGCCTTTGATAAACAACTATTCAGTGATATATTTGTAATACAGCGCATAAAGTTACCTAAATGGGCTGATAGGGAGGGTCCTTTAGAAATGAGAAATGGTTCTATTACAGCAAAGCCTGGGTGAGGTAGGGTAAATGACTCTATTCAATACTATTAAGGAGGTATTATAAACTGTACACTTATGCAGTAATTCCGAATTAAAATATGCATCAATAAATATTAAATAAAATTTGACAAAAAGTATTCTACAGCGACTACACTCAAGTGATGCTACACATTATTTAATTATTCACGGTAGTTCTTTTTATGAAAATGTTTTACACTGAAACACACAATAAATGTTTACACACATATATTTATGTTTTTGTTTGCTTGAAAAGTGCGAAATGTTTGAAAATATACATTAATTCAGTATTTAATTAACACATAGCACATACTTTTTTAACTGTATTAGAAAGGTATTTTAAGCTAATATAAATCAAATCTCCTACAATTCCTATCAATGAAGTCATGTATGCTCTCTGATACCAAACATCTAGGTATGCTAATGAACAATTCCACAAACAAAGCTCTATTCAATAATTATCTAGAGAAATTAATCTATCTAAATTTACTATCCTGGTTTAATGAAAACACTCTATAAATATCTAACTTTATATTAACTTAAAATACCTTTCTAATACAGTAAAAACTGTTGCACAAGCTATAAAGAATATATGGGTAGATATTGTGGGTGTAATTAAACGCTGGTTGGGACTTTAGTCAACACAGTATTATTAATACCTAAAAATATATAAAACTTAACACATACAACACACAACATAAATAATAGTATATCCCAATGTTCAGTGTCCTAGTTTTGTTGTAATTGTAAAAGAGATAGATGTATATGATGTTTGCAATACTTTTTCGAGAAACTTAAGATGCCGCAATCAGAATTTTGTGATCTCACGTGACGAAATTTAAAAAAATACTATTTTTATTTAACTGTTGGATCTGAGGTGTTCCAACGGGTGGGGACCATCCAACTTTAATGCAACAAATTTTAAGAAACACGTTTGAATACCCTTCAAGCTGTCCTTATAAATACTAGTTAACTAGGCTGTCACACTAGGGATGTGTATTTTAGTTTAGACTTTACAAATGAATTATATAAATGCATACATGTGTCAACATTGGCAAGTTCTTGAGAGTTTCGGATAAAAAATCCTAACATTTTTAAAACATCATTTACCACTTTCCCAAATCCTTAACAGAATTTGGTCTGTTAAGTAAGACATCATCTAAATTAGATAATATTGGAGATATTTTCCTTGAAAAAGTAATCATATTGCATTTTGAGGCATTAAGCGGAAGATTATTATCAACACGCCATTGGCTTATTTTATTATATAAGTTATTCTGTAGCTTTACACAATTATCTGTGTAATTGAGGTAGTAAACATTGATGTCAGACACTGTCATTAATAAAAAATATAAAGAGTAGTGGCCCTAAGATGGATTCTTGAGGCACGCACGATGTGCCATAAAAACTTTGAGATTTATAGCCATGATATCCGACATACTGCTACTAAAGAATTAAATAGTGTAAGCAAAGGTGATAATAATCCAGCTTGTTTATGTTTCAGTAGAAGAATTGAGTGATCTAATTTATGGAAAGGTTTAGAGTATCTATTCGAATATTCTTATCAACGTACTGAGCGATAAATTGTCATACAGAGTAGGTATAATCTGCCTCTGAATATGGATGAAATAATTCCTGAAGAGAAATTTATGCAGTCTGGTAGACAAGTGTATTTTTTTATCTATATTTGTCAATTTCGAGGAAAAGTGTACACAGAGACAAAAATAAAAGATGACTTAAATAGTAAATAGTAACGAAATTTTAAAGAATTTTGATAATGCTTCATCTAAAAGATTAAATTAAATTAAGTATGAAAATTTTTATTTGTATACAGAAAATTTTACATACCTCCTAATTACTATTCTTTCTTCTTTAGCTTATCCATTCGAACTTTCTGAAATTTTAAATAATACCACAGAATATATAGCTTAGCTATATTTTCTGTGATAATACCTACATATTTAGCCTAAAAAATTAGGTTAGAATTGGTTCTGAGTTAAATATCACTGCTTCGAAAATATTTTGTAAATGTATTAAATATGTAGTATGTAAATTTTTTCAGAGGAACTGTTAAATCACTAAATGGCCCTTTACTACCTTTACAATTTTTTAGTTTAGAAAATAATATAGTCAGTCAAATTAGGTGTATTACTTATAAGGCATTTTGCAAAAAATATGTACTCACATTTTGGTATGGTGGTATAATTTCTTAAACTGTACCCTAAATTATTATATTACATATATTATATTATATTATATTATATTATATTATATTATATTATATTATATTATATTATATTATATTATATTATATCATATATCATATCATATCATATCATATCATATCATATATCATATCATATCATATCATATCATATCATATCATATCATATCATATCATATCATATCATATCATATCATATCATATCATATCATATCATATCATATCATATCATATCATATCATATCATATCATATCATATCATATCATATCATATCATATCATATCATATCATATCATATCATATCATATCATATCATATCATATCATATCATATCATATCATATCATATCATATCATATCATATCATATCATATCATATCATATCATATCATATCATATCATATCATATCATATCATATCATATCATATCATATCATATCATATCATATCATATCATATCATATCATATCATATCATATCATATCATATCATATCATATCATATCATATCATATCATATCATATCATATCATATCATATCATATCATATCATATCATATCATATCATATCATATCATATCATATCATATCATATCATATCATATCATATCATATCATATCATATCATATCATATCATATCATATCATATCATATCATATCATATCATATCATATCATATATCATATCATATCATATCATATCATATCATATCATATCATATCATATCATATCATATCATATCATATCATATCATATCATATCATATCATATCATATCATATCATATCATATCATATCATATCATATCATATCATATCATATCATATCATATCATATCATATCATATCATATCATATCATATCATATCATATCATATCATATCATATCATATCATATCATATCATATCATATCATATCATATCATATCATATCATATCATATATCATATCATATCATATCATATCATATTATATTATAGTAGTACATCTATTATACTTTTCAAGATCCTTGAGGAACCGAAAAAAAAACAAAGATTATTCCACGCATTAACTTTACAATCATAGACTGAACAGTAATGACAGATTTATGACAAACCAGACACACCATTATTACTGATCAATAAAATTTACAAATTCGAGTGCACTCCGTACGAACGTTTCACGGGACACTGAGTATCAAACAGTAAACAGACCTATGATGTACCCGGTGTATTTCCGGACTCCTTCCGGTTTATGTTGATTTCCTCTTTGCTGGATACTTCATCCATTGTGAAACAAATTTATATTCTTGCATCCAAAGAATCAGTCAAGGAAATGTTTCTAATTTAAATATATATTGTATGCATGTGTTTTTAAAACCGAAGCATGTTGAATTTTGAATCAATTTGAAGTTATATAGTAGCTTTTTTATTTGTCTACTTTTTAATGTATACGTGCCTTGTCGGTTGGTTGGTTTATTTTACCCTCTGGGGTCACATTCAAGGTCAAACAAAATATAGTTATAGAAGTAGACAAAATCGTCTTACGTTTATCATTTTGAGTGAATACGGAGTTCATTCGACTCAATCAGGATAGCTTCAAGATCATTTCAAGTTCAAATCAAGAGATAGATATGTAAGTTGGCAAAGCCATATTACGCTTATGTTTCTATGGTTGCTGTGCCGTCATATGAGCTTAACTTGACAAAAACAAAACTCTATTACCCAATATATAACCTTATAACTCTCTACCCGATGCATAATAGTGCCAAAACTATATTACTTTTGAGAAAAAGAAAAAATTCTTAATATTTAGGTCTAATCCTTCGGACATTCGGACATTTTTTGGTAGTATGGGTGATCGCGAATAATGTTAAAAAAAATTGAAAGTAGATTGTACGCCGATTTTAATAGGTACCCTTCATATAAAACACTAGGACAAGGAGAGAGAGAGAGAGAGTTAAGTGGATAGTAAGTAGTGTTCCAAATGTAATACACAGCAAGTAATACTTGAAATAGTCATGGCAAGAATTCAGACGACTTACGTCATTATATTTTCATTAACATTTTTAAGAAACTGGAACTGAATATAATAAAACTATATACTACACTAAATGTTTGCATTGTACAGGGTGATTCATAACTTGAAATTTTGGATGTACATGGGAATCAATTTGAAGCTATATAGTAATTTGCTAACTATTCCTAAATTTTTTTAGATAAGTTCTGAATCACCCTGTACAAAAATTATGTTGACGTAACATCAGCCGTGACGTAAGTCGTCTGAATTCTTACCACGACTATATCAAAAACCATGAACTGTCATCAAAGGCGAAATGATGGAAACCTACTAGATAAATAAAATATTAGAAAGGAAACCATGTGCGTGGAGGGTCACGAACTTTATTTTTTTACGCAGAAACTGTACTAAAAAGGGGGGCGGAAATTGGGGGTGAATTAAAAATTCAATATTTCTAAAATGGGATCCGTTTAATATGAGTAGGCTGAAACTCGGTAGGTAAGTATTTTATAAAATTATCAATTTTAAAACACCAGCGGCATCCACTTGCAAGCCGTCAGAGGGGCGGAAATTGGGATAAATTAAAAATTAAAAATTTCATATTTCTAAAACTGAAATCCGTTATTTTAACAGACTGAAAATCGATGGGCAATTAGTTTATAAAATTATCAATCGTTTACTCGATTAATAAAAAAATGTGTTGCAATATTTTTAATTAAGGGTAGCCATGAACATATATCATTGGGTAACCCATTTGCGACATATTGATTTACATATGTTTGATAACAAATGGACGAATGACGACCTTAGTTCGGATATTAGTTTACAACAGTTTTGTTATCTACAAAATGCCTACAGTCACTCTAACTTGAATAAATTGGAGGAAGAAACTAAACTAAACTTATACAGGGTGTCCGGAAAGTAATGGGACCCAGCTTGAACATAGCTTCCTGTGATCAAATAGAACCGATTTCGACATTTTTAGCTTAGTCCAAAAGTGCTTCATTTAGATGTTACAGAGCTTCAAAAAAATTGTTTTCTTGTTATGGGCATAATTAAGAAACGAAGCGTCCAATCATGTTGAAATTTGGTACAGTTATGTTTTAAATAAGTACAAGCATTACGAAGGAGTCACTAGTGGTGCATAGGCGCTCTTGGTAGTTTTTTTATAACTCATTTTTATCGTATCTTTTTGTTAGTCCTATTCTGTTACGCTTGACATAGAATGATGAAGAAATTAATTTTGCGTAGAAAAGCTATCCATGTAACCTTCTTTCTGCAGCTCCTCCATTAAATTGATTTTGACATTAAACAGTAATCATCTGTTGTTCTGTTGGAAAACTTTTTATGTCGAGGTATGTTTTAAAAATTTGACAAAATAATACTAATAATTTGAAATTATTTACACATTACATTTACACTTAACACAACTACACAACGATAATTACTAACTCAGTACAATAATTAATATTAATCTGACATTAGTTGCCAAAAAACTGCGAAGAGCGCTCTCTACGATATGCCGCACTACGTACTACTTCACAATGCTTGTATTTATCTAATTTGAACATGATTGGCCGTTTCGTTTATAAATTATGCCCATAACAAGAAAACATTTTTTTTCTTTGAAGCCCTGTAACTTCTAAACGAGACACTTTTGAGCTAAACTAAGTTTGTCTAAATCAGTTCTATTTGATCACAGGAAGCTGGGTCCCATTACTTTCCGGACACCCTGTATATGGTTGTTTTTCAAGTTTTACCACAAAATTTAAATATGTTATTTTCGCAAAATAAATCTGAACCAGTGGCAGCTCGTGAACTGAATAACAGGTGAAGTTGAAGCATAAATAATAAACAAGACAAGCTTATAATTTTATACTAAACAAAGTAATTCACTCACCTTCTTTTTAAATATAATATCTATTCCAAGATTTCTTAAAGCTGCAAACTTATCGATAATGTGGTTGTAAAATGGTTAATAAAAAAACCATTTAACTGAATTTCTATCAAATTTGTAAGTCTCGTTTCCGTTATTAAGTACGCAAATAAGTTTTAACTCTTTTCAAGCGAGAAAAACTTTTTACAATAGAGTAATTTTTTCTGTTTCCTCTGTACAAATTTGATTGAATTTGTTCCAACATTTACGTCCTCATTGTTTGTCAGAATTTCCTAGTTTAAAAATTAAGGTTGAGTCTAAGCAATTTTTGTTCGCTCAGTACAAACTTTGTTGAATTTACGTCCACATTGTATGAGGAAGTCTCATGCTTACGATAACCCCGCTTAACATTTGTTAAATCCATCCCTATATTAACACACCAGATTTTAAAAATACAATTAAATAGATTAAAAAAAAAAGTTTTTTAAATAAATTCTTCCACACAGCCATCTATATTGACCAAACGAGACCATAAACTGGAAAAATTTCGTCAAACTTCAATATTTATAAGCGAACACATACATAGAAGTAACACTACTGACATAAGTTTTACTTCAATTATTGTATAACCAGGCGAAGCAGCTCTCGACCTCCGCGGCACCCGCGAGTCCTGGTCAGCTATGCACTTCGCCGTTGTCATGACAACCGCCGTAAATAAGGTTGATGATTTAGACCCCTTTTATGCACGCGTTTTTCTTCTCTCAACGCGGAGTTGACAAAAACGCCGTGTTTCAAGATACCCTAAACAGAGTTACTCCGGTTACTCCGTGCATTTTACACTCGTTTATTTGCTCTTGCGTTTTCAATTTAGAACGCTTGGCGACACGCGTTCTGAAAAAACACGAAAGTATATCGGCGTTTTTATGTAATGCGCTCTTCGTCGCAAGTCCAGTGGCTCTGTCTGTCAAGAATAGTTTTAGCACAGCTTGTTTTAGTTGTAGTTTAGCTGTTGATCAAGCGGGACATGGATGCAATGGACGCAATTGATATTGAAATATTTATTGATACTAAACCTTGTGAAAGTTCCACATTTTTCAATAAAGTATCTTTTAATTTGATACTTAACTCATCAAAAGATGATTGTGACATACGAAAATCGCCATATAAAATATAAAATGCATTTTGTTGAATTCTATTTCTACTAATTGGATGTACTGCCCAACGCCTCTTACGTCTTTTATTACATATTTGTTTATAGCACAAATACAATATACACGGATCCATTTGCATGTACTTCACTGTCTACTGGGCACGAAACTGTCGACAACTGATAGAATATGCGTGCATAAAATGGAGCAGAAATATGCCGCGTTTTTCTCAATTTCGCGTTGAGTGAAGAAAAACCCGTGCATAAAAGGGGTCAGAGGATTTACACGGGTGTTGAGCTCATCAAAAGCACTATTTCTGTGAGAAGGCGTTCAGCGCCCTACGTTTTAAAATTATTATCACTGATTTTGATAAAATATGCAATAAATATAAACCACGTATTTTTAATTAAATACACAAATTACAAAATTTATATTAGATGAAAAATAATTTTAAGTGGTCCGATTGTTATAGGTGCAGGGACGTCACTTGCGTCACGAAGAATTTTAACTGCCTTCGTGAATTCATAAAGTAAAGAAGCAAAACCTAAAATTTTTATATAGTCTGTTTAGAAATGAAAGAGAGTAATAAAAGCTTATTATGTATGCACATCGTAAATAAATGTAGTACTGGTGCTTATACTCAATATTTTTATATTATGTATTATCGGTATAGATGAGGTGTACTTTTAAAAAAACTTTGTGTGATCGTACCGTACTAAATTGTAGCAGCTAGCTAAAATTTAATCCCCAACAATCCGTCTTTGTCTATGTCGCTTCAATTTCTCGGTCCATTTCTCTTATACGTTAACAATTTAAAAATAGCATTTCAAAACTAGAGGTTACTTTAAGCATCATAACCGGGTTAAGAGGGTTTTTAGTAATTCAAATAAAATTATTCAATATTATTATCAAAATATTTATTTAAATTTAATGAATAGACTTTTATTCCACACAAAAATATATGTATTTTGAAAATTCAAATTATGGTGAGTAAATGCAGTGTTGTATAAATATACAATAAAGAAAATAAAAAACTAGGTATATTAAAATTCATCTTCTGAATATTCTGATAAATTATCTTCGTCTCCTAGATTAATAACGATAGGTTCCACAGTAACGTCAAATTATCGAGTTCTCACATTTTCTCCTCTTCTTTTTGTACATGATGTATACATCTATGCCAGTTATCTGCAGTTACTCGTTCCAAGGAATTTTTTAACAAAATTTTCACATCACTTAATTAAACGTCGTATTATTTCGCGCTACATCTCCTTTTACCTGCGCCCAGAATAATTCGATTGGTTTAAGTTCACAGTGATAAGGTGGTAAACGTGGAACCGTTATTTGGCGATTTGTTGCCATTTCATCGATAACATTGGTTTTTCTGATCTTTATTAACATTGACAAGTGTCAAAAGTTCCTTTTTCACCATATTTGTTTCAAAAGAAATGTTTTTTCCGGATAACCATTGAATTAAATCGGCTTTCCTCCAAGCAGTCTTAGGCGTCCGCTCGGTCTGCTGTGAGTAGTAACTGGCATTATCCATGACAATTACAGACCCCGGAGGAATAAAATCCAACATCGGTGTAAAATACTCTTCGAAAACACCTGCGTTCATGTCTTCGTGATAGTCACCTGGATTAACAATTGCGAAAGATAAATGTGAATTTTTCAAAAAATCTGTCATATACTTAGGTCATAAAATAGATAAAGAAGGATTACATACTTGTAGTGATAAGATAAATGCAATTAAAGTAGTGCCCTTTCCCACCAACATTGCTCAGTTACAATCATTTTTAGGACTTGTAAATTATTATAATAAATTTATCCCGAATAGTTCAACATTATTAGAACCATTGTACAGATTATTAAAAAAAGGAGTTTCGTGGAATTTCAATCAAAGTTGCAAATTTGCTTTTAATAAGGTTAAAGACATTTTAGCTTCAGAAACAGTGTTAGCTCATTATGATCCGGAATTGCCAATCAAATTGTCTGTTGATGCTTCATCATATGGAATTGGTTGTGTATTATCACATACGTATCCTAACGGTGATGAAAGACCAGTAGCTTATGCTTCCCGTACATTGTCTAATGCACAAAAACGTTATAGTCAAGTTGAGAAGGAAGGTCTAGCAATTATTTTTGGCGTTAAACGTTTCCATCAGTATTTATATTTGCAAAAATTTACCTTAGTTACCGACTGTAAAGTATTGTTGACTATTTTTGGAAAAAATAAGGGTATTCCGCAAATGACTGCAAATCGGTTGCAGAGATGGGCATTACTACTATCAAGTTATAACTATAATATTGAATTTACGAAATCACACAAAAATAAAGCTGATTTTCTATCTAGATTTCCGGAAGGGGATATATTAGTAGAGAATTTTAATTATTCTTATTTAAATTACGTTTCGGACAATTTAGATTTACCCGTTGACTGTGAATTAGTTAAAAAAGAAACAGAAATTGATCCATTACTACAAAAAATTAAAATATTTATTAAAAATGGTTGGCCGAAGAGAGTATCGAGTGAGGTTACACTTTATGCACATGTTAAAAACAATTTAAGCCTTGAAAATGATGTAATAATGTGTGGATATAGAGTAGTAATACCTGAGAATCTCAGACAAAAAATTCTAAAGGAGCTGCACAGCACTCATCAGGGGGCTGTGAAAATGAAAAGTGTCGCTAGATCATACGTATGGTGGCCCCAGATGAATGAAGACATCGAAAAATTGTGTAAAAGTTGTAAACATTGTTTACCACAGAAAAATACACCTCCTAAAGCTTCACTAATAACATGGCCTTTTCCAAATCATGGTTGGGAAAGGTTACATCTTGATTTTTTAGGTCCATTATTTGGCAAATATATTTTAGTAGTTGTTGATGCATTTAGTAAATGGGTGGAAGCTTTTATAACAAGTAATATGACCTCTGAAACAATTATAAATAATTTACGTAATGTCTTTGCTAGATTTGGGATTTGTAAATATTTAGTAGCAGATAATGCAAAATATTTTGTTTCTAATGAATTTCAACAATATTTATGTGAAAACGGCATTAAATTTAAAAGTATACCTCCTTTTTCTCCAGCAACGAATGGTGCTGCAGAAATTATGGTTAAGTATTTAAAAAATGCTATTAAATGTTGTAATGTTCAGGGTCCAAAAAATCTTGAAATAATTTTAAATAAAATATTATTAAACTATAGAAACACTAAACATGCTACAACAAATTATTCGCCAGCCCAATTATTACTAGGAAAGAATTTAAGGACTAGGTTAGACTTAATTAAGGAAAATAATGAGATAGTTAATGTAGATATAGATAAGTTAAGGAAAAATGTTAGTATAAGTCAAGAAAATCAGAAAAAGTTCTATTCTGGGAACAGATTAAAAACATTTAGTATAGGTGACAGTGTAGCTGTAAGAGATTACAGAGATCCAAATAAAAAAAGTTGGATTTCTGGAATTATTAGAAATAAGTTAGGTCCTAGAACATACATGGTTTATATTCCTAAATTATGTAAACTATGGAAACGACATCTAAATCAAATTATTGAATATAATTGTGACAATTTAAATAAACAACATGTCTCTGAAAGTGTTCAGGTCACAAACGCTGATAAGGTAGTCAATACTTCCAGTCCGGTTGGAACAAGTAGTCAAAAGATTATTGACAAGGTAGCTGAAAAAAATGAGAATTCCAGACCGAAACGGATAGTGAGACAACCTGACAGATTTGTGCCTTAACAAAAAAAAAATATTTTAAGGAGGAGAGAATGTGAGTATATGTGGAGATGTATGGCTGACTTTAGCTAGTAAGTTTGGTGTACGAATGTCTTTAGTTGTTAAGTTTTTATATAGTTGTAGGCGATTTAAAAAGTAGTAATAAGTTAGATAGGAAATCACTGTACAAAGAACACACACTCTCCAAATGGTATTTGAGAAATACAGTTGTTACCGATTATTATTGACGAGTAATTTATTTCCTCCAAATACATTACAATTTCCAAATAAACTATAGCAAAATTTTGCACATCAGAAATCGAATCTTGATTTTGTGAATGCATCAATGCGACATTTTTCTATCTGTTTTGTTTCAGTTATCTAAAAGAATGTAGAAAAGGTGGAAAGCATATAAAAATTACTAAATTAATACATTTTACAAATTGTTAGTTACTTAAAAAAATCAATGATGGTCCATATTTATTTTTTTTTGTATATCATTCAGCATTGATATATATATACAAATAAGGTATTGAGGTATTTTAATAATCTGTGACAACTTACAATATGCATATATTTTCCTTATTTCATCTTTCTCATCAGTCTCTTGACGAACACATATAAAAGTTTCATTATTAGCTATGCAATAATATCCAGGATCATACATATCTTGGTATTCTCCAAAAATAAGTAACAGTGAACCATTCTTCTGCATATAAACAAATTCAGTTTTTTCATCAACCGTAAACTTGTAATAAGGTTCAGGGCACAAATTATTGATAATAAGGGAGAAATTGAGGAGAGATATATCATGTAATCGGTTTTTTCCTTCATAAATAGCAATGTCTTGTTCGATGTGAGTTGTTTCCTTTTCATACTTCATCTGATTAACTAAAACTTCATTTTCACTGCAGCACATTTGCATACAATTTTTTATGTTGCATGTACAACCCCATACCGTACCGTTTTCCATGTAATAATTTTTACTAGCATACGTGATATTATTTTTTAATATAGCACCATCAGATATACGTTTTCCATCTGTTATGTCCTCACTTAACTCTTTCAAACAAGGACGATCTTGTTTTGAAAATACTGAGACACACAGAAGACATATTAAGTAAGCAGCACAATAAACCATTTTTTATGGTGACACAATTGATACTGGTTTTAGTGGCTTTTTCAGACATTTATGAAATTTTATGCAAATCTACGTTATCTACTTTTGACCACAGTGATTAGATAGATTAATTAATCGTAAAGGGATTGAAGCCATAACCATAAAGCACCATACGGGAATTTTATATTATAGTTAATAATTATAATATCGTTAGTTTATGGTAATATCATGCATACTTAAATCATGAGTAAATACCTATGTATGTGGGTTATTCACATAAACATCTACAAATTACGTATATAAAGCATAACCACTTTTAACAGGTTGCAAAAAAAACTACATGAGACTTTATTACTTTTTTGTTGCTAATTTGTTAAGGTAAAATTGATTTTGTACCTTCAGCCGTTTTCGATAAACTGCTGACTTAAATCCTAAGCTAACAGTCCAGGCATTTTGTCGGCACCCAAATAACGTACGTCAATGATTGTGCCACTAGAATTTGTTACTTTAAGGGTACTTTCAGAAACCAATGTTATATTTTCAATTTGGATAATTTCTAAAGTCAAATTGAACAAAGCTATACAAAATGTCAAAGATTTAATCAACTTTTGGCAGACTGACTATTTAGTTACGCTGAAATTAATTTTGTATCTTAAGCCGTTATCGGATCCTAAATGATGTTCAGAAATTGAAGAATTTTCAAATATTGTTTATTTTTGTATTTCAATTGTTTTATAGTAAAGGTTTTTACACGACAGTAAAGGATTAATTATTTTTGATCTCTACTCATAAAAATAAGTTGAATGTCGCTCAATTGACTAAATTAAATAAATATTGTTTTTTGATTATCACCCTGTAGAGAATTTTCTTTCATTTAAAAATATATAGGACTGTTTATTGTTAACTTCAAAAATAACCAAGATATTCGCTTGTATAATTTTTATCTATTTTATAAGGAGAACAGAGTAAACAAATAAAAAATTTTAGAAGACAATAAATAGTTATTTATGAAACAAGTACAAAAAGTAAATATTTATTGCATACGACGTCGAGTGCAATAAACACTTTTTGTATGAGTTGCATAAAATATTTTTTCTACGTTCATGCAAAAACCAAAAAATGTTTTATTTAGATGACACTAAGTGTAGGAAATTATGTCGCCGATTTGAACGTGTATGTTTGTCATGATGACAAAACGCTGTAGTAGAATGACAGATGAATATAATCAACAGTTTATTGCACTAGTGCAATAAAGAACCACTTTTCCCACTAAATATAGTTCAATAAAGTTTTGTTGTTTGCATGAACGTAGAAAAAAATCATTAACCCATTAGTGTCTCGTACAAAAACAGTTGAAATGCAAAAAAATATATTTAAACATTTTACAAGCTTTTTTAGTTCACTTACCATGAAGTTACCATAGTTCATTTCTACTAAAATAGACATTTTTAACATGGCATTGATTTGGAATGGGTTTTCCAGAATTCAGTTTAAAATTTAATTTATTTAAAAGAAAGATGTATTTTATTTTAAATTAAATGTGCAGGTTGTCCAATTACTTACAGAAATTGAAGCAGTACATGTTTTTTCGATTTCGGTTTAAGTTACATTTCTATTTAAAGTAAAATTAGCTATCGAGGCCGGTGAAGTAGAAGCTATAAGTAGTAGCATTATTATATCTATATACTGCAGTTTATTTTGGAGGGAATACTCGTCGCAGCTTTTGGCAATGGTCGAGGATTTCCATCTCCAATATCTGTTTAACCTGAGCACGGTCACATTAGCAATTAGCTAAAAGGGTGGTTGAAGTGCGGCGAAACAAATGGCCTGTATAATTTGTACAATTTTGTAGTTTTAAATCTTCAACGGCCACTGTCTAATTTTTCCTTTTCCTACTACCTGGTTGTAGCATCTTCCATGGCGATAATTCAAAAATACATGCGAAAATTTCGTATTTGTTGGCCGCAAATTGATGTAGGTATTTGCGGTAAATTTCTAATTAATGGATATTTTCATCCTGTCTGTTTGTAACAGTAAATATTCGCTGAATATTTGTCTTTGTTGTTTCACCTATACAGGGTGTCCGGAAATAATGAGCAAAAAATTCAGGGGATAATTCTAGATCGAAAATAAATGCTACCTCTTTCTATAACATTTTTTCCAAAACTGATTATTAACTGAGTTACAGGGTGTTAAAGTTAAATTATATTTGCAGTTTTTTTTGCAATACCTTTTGCCACACACAATATTTTGACCAAATTTCGTATATGGGGGTTTTTCGGGATGAGGATTATAAATTTGTCCACCGTTTTTTCGCATTTTGTAGACGGCGCCACATACGAGCCTTTACTTTGATTTGAATGGTCCCAACTTTTTTGTGCTACACTTTATGTGAAATTTAACTGAATATTTTTGTTCTCCTAACCTTTTGACATAAAAAGGTATATTTTATTTGTTTCGATAAATCTAACCGTTTTCGAGAAAAACGCTAAAATAACAATGCTTGCATGTGATGAATACGAAATCATTTTAATTTATATTCTACATTAAACATAGCATGCTTTGGAAACAAGCGCTTAGTTGCCTTGGAAACGAGTTTGTGGAGAATTAGTTTTGACAGATAGTAATTTTGTACAAGTTCTTTTGTAGTAATTGTTATCATAAAAATAATAATAAAAATGAACAACAATTACTCAAACGTGGAGTTGCGGGACATGCGTTATTATTACGGTTTAGCTGCTAGCAATGCTCTTGCAGCACGACGTATCGCGAAGCATTTCGAAATAGAAACCTACCCCAATCGCGAATGTTCAGTACTATTCATCGAAGACTGGGAGAATTTGGATCGTTCAAAACTAGAATTATTGATGTAGGTCGAAAACGAAATACTAGAACAGCAGAAGCTCGTATTTTGAATTCGATAGAGAATAATCCCAATATAAGTATAAGAAAAATTCCTATTCAGGAGGGTATTCCAAAGAGCTCCGTACATGAAACAATACGCGAACAAAACATACATCCGTACCACTACCAAAAGGTGGAAGCCTTATCTGCCGTAGATCCTGCTGCTCGTGTGAATTTCTGCAATACCATTAGAATACTTCGTAATGGTGACCAACATTTTGTTCGTAATATCTTTTTCACGAGCGAAGCTGGATTTGGCCATAATAAACCTCCACAATGAGAATTTTTAATCTGATTTCTAATTTATCAATAGAGCGTAGTTATCAAAATAAGATTTCCGTCAACGTGTGGACCGGTATTGTAGGGGACTACTTACATGGGCCACATTTCTTTCCACAAAGACTCAATGGTGAAGTTTATTTGGATTTTTTAAGAAACCACTCATCTATTCTATTGGAAGATGTACCACTCGGATTAAGAAATGCAATGTGACTGCTTCAGGATTGAGCGCCACCGCATTTTAGTTTAGCAGCCAGAGAATTCTTAAATTAAACTTTTCCTAAAAGGTGGATAGGACGCGGTGGTTTTGTATAGTGGGCCCCTAGATCCCCTGACTTAAACCCAATCGATTTCTTTTTTTGGGGCTATCTGAAGACGCTTGTATACAGGACACCTGTGAATGTTGTCGATGAACTGAGAGAAAGAATTGTAACTAATTGTGAGGTAATTAAGCAAAAGGAAGAAATATTCCATAGAGTTCGTCGGAATTTTTTAAGAAAAATTAATTTATGCATTGAAGAGGAAGGACGTCACTTTGAACCTTTGATTTAAATGCTTAATTTGTATTTGCATTCTTCTAGCAAGTTATGTATTTTAACCTTATGATTTTGTTAGTAAACCATTCTTTATTTGTTGAGGACGTTATTTTTTTATTATTTATCATTAACCACCATCAGCGTAACAAAAATGTTATAGAATGATTATTTTCGGTCTAGAATTATCCCTTGAATTTTTTGCTCATCATTTCCAGTTGGTCATATTGTATAACTCTTCCTTTCTACATGCTCCCGATATTTTTAATATCAATACTATCTAAAATGCAAAACAATATTTAGCACATATACATGTAAAATCATCAAAATTTACCTTATGAATTATCTGTCACCTAGTGCCTCAATTAGGAATTGAGACATGCCTTTCTTAGTAAACACACTAGCTTTTTTTAGTCTGTAACCAACATTTTTCCGTTTGAGGTACTCAATTAATGTCGAAAATTTGGAAATGTCAAGCGAGTTATGAACTAAAATTGTACTTTTTAACTTTTGCTTTACTTTTAACTGAAGCTTTTAATTTTTCGTTCCTTTGTACACAGTGCTCCACCATAATTTTATGGGTATTATGTTGGTTTTTTATCTCACAACATTTCTTGAAAATCTTGTATGTATATTCATATCGCCCTCTTGATTTCTCAGGAATTAATGTGGAACACACTGTACGCTTCTTTTAACTCTGCATCTGAAGACGAGTCACGATTTTACAACACTAGAGAACTACCAAATATTTATTGATAAATAGCACCATAGCTACCAGCTCCGGAATTCTTAATTTCGTCAATTAAGAAAGCCAACAATACCGGTGTGAAGAGAGCACCCAACCATAGCAGCCAGGCGTTACGGAATGTTCATAGACGTTCGTCGAGATAGAACACGATTAACATATATTTAAAATATCCTAAATGAAACAGTTCTTTTTGTAATTTTCTCAACACGTAATATGATAACGAATATTAATTGTGAAGAAAACGAAATGAGAAAAAATTAAGGCTTAAGAAATTTGTGTGTTAAATTTGGTTACAGCTGGAACTCAAACAATAATTAACAGATACACTTGTAGTTCATGCAGCATGAGGATTTGACAAGAAATACTTTTACAAAAATCTTTGAACCCAGTGACATCCACTTGCAAGCCCTCAGTGGGGCGGAAATTGGGGTAAATTAAAAATTCGATATTTCTAAAATTGAAATCCGTCATTTTAACAGGCCGAAACTCGGTGGGCAATTACTTTATAAAATTATTACAATATTTTTAATTAAGGTATGAACATGTTTCATTAAGTAACCCATTTGCGACATATTTATTTACATATTATGTTTGTTAACAAGTGGGCGAAGGATGACCTTAGTT
The DNA here is from genome assembly GCA_037114965.1 of Monochamus alternatus. NCBI lineage: Eukaryota > Metazoa > Arthropoda > Insecta > Coleoptera > Cerambycidae > Monochamus > Monochamus alternatus. The sequence continues at coordinate 111,672,227 of CM073426.1, read as the reverse complement.
AGGATATTAATCTATACAACAGTATTATCTACAAAATGGTTACAGTCACTCTAACTTGAAGAAATTGGCATAAGAAACTAAACTAAACTTATTTATGGTTGTTTTTCAAGTTTTACCACAAAATTGAAATGTTATGTTATTTTTTCAAAATAAATCTAAACCAGTGGCAGTTCGTGAACTGAATAATAGGTGAAGCGGAAGGATAAATAATAAACAAGACGAACTTATCATTTTATACTAAAAAAATACCTAGCTAATTCACTCATCTTCTTTTTAAATATAATATCTATTCTAAGATTTTTTAAAGCTGCAATCTTATCGATGATGTGGTTAAATTCAGTTAAGTGGTTAATAAAAAACCATTTAACCGAATTTTTATCAAATTTGTAAGTCTCGTATCAGTTATTAAGTACGCAAATAAGTTTTAACTCTTTTTAAGCGAGAACAAATGTTTTCAGTAGAGCGATTATTTCTGTTTTCTCTGTACAAATTTGATTGAATTTATTCCAGCATTTACGTCCTCATTTTTCGTCAGAATTTGCTATTTTAAAAATTAAATTTGAGTCCAAGCAATTTTTCTTCGCTAAGTATAAACTTTGTTCAATTTACGTCCATATTGTATCAGGAAGCCTCATGCTTACGAGAACCCCGCTTAACATTTGTTAAATCCGTCCTTATATTAACACACCAGATTTTAAACCTGCAATTAACTAGGTTTAAAAAAGTTTTTCTTTAAATAGATGCTTCCACATAGCCAGTTATATTGACCAAACGAGACCATAAACTGGAAATATTTCGACAAACTTCAAAATTTATAAGCAAACACATACATAGAATTTAAAACAACTAGAAATCAATAACTATTTCTCTATTGATTATAAGTGCGCTTGTTTTTCAGTGGGCCAATCATGATAGGACGATATCGTAGAAAAACGGCAAGGCAATCATGGAGTGAAGAAAATATGAAAGAAGCTATTAAGGCAGTGAATGAAAAGAAGATGAGCTGGCTTAAAGCCGCAAAAACCTATGACGTTCCACAGGCAACTTTGCGAAGAAGGGCTACAAATAAAAATAAAAGGGCTACTGGCACAAAAATAACTTAGGGGCGTTTTTAATCCACATTTGATGAAACCAGAAAGAGACTTGGTTAGTCACATTAAATTATTGGAGTCCAGATTATTTAACTTAACAACAAAAAAAGTCCGATAACTTGCTTTTCAGTTTGCGGAAAAAATAACGTTTTGCATAGATTTATCAAAGACAGTAAAATCGCTGGAAATGAATGGCTTAGAGGTTTTCTTTAAAAAAAACCGCAACATTTCATTAAGGCAGCCAGAGGCGACTTCACCAGCGAGAGAAACGGCATTTAATAAGCCAAATGTGGCAGGTTTTTATAAAATGTTAAGTGCTATAATCGAATCTGAAGCAATCGTTTGGGACCGAATATACAGCATGGATGAAAGCGGACTGTACGATTCAAAAGCCACCCAAAGTTCTAGCAGCTGCCGGCAAGAAGCAAGTTGGAGCACTGAGTGCTGAAAGAGGGCAATATGTAACGTGTGTATGTTCTATGAATGCAGTAAGAAATTTCATACCTCCAGCTCTTATATTCCGAAGAAAAAATAAAAAGGATGAATTGATGGATAAAGCGCCACCAGGGAGTTTGGGACTTTACAAAAAATCTGGCTGGATGACGACTGAGTTGTTTGTTAAGTGGTTGGAACATTTTTGTCATTATGCTAAACCGTCACCAGATAAAAAAATATTTTGCTTCTTGATGGACACGCTACACATAAGTGTTTGGAAGCTGTCAGATTTGCAAGAAAAGTAGATATATTATTGCTCTGTTTTCCTGCGCATTATACTCATCGCATGCAGCCCTCGACGTCACATTTTTTGGCCTTTTAAAGGTTTTATATAACCAAGAGTACACTACTTGGTTAAAATATCACCTAGGGAGATTACAGCGTACCAAATAAGTGAACTTTTTGCTGCTGCATATGGTAAATCTGCTACAGTTCAAAATGCGACTAGTGGTTTTGCTACAACAGGAATATGTTCATTTAACCCCAACACAAAAACACAAAAATTAGTCATCTTTGAACATCTTTCGCCATTTCCAAAAGCGACGTCCCATTCAGTCAAAAAACATTCTTTGCTAACTTCTTCCCCTAATCTCATTCTACTAAAAGAAGAAGCAGAGCAAAAAAGGAACAAAACAGAAAACACGAAAAAAAAAATAAAAAAGTTTATTCAGTGAAGCTTCTACTGCTGGCATCAATAGGCAGACCTCGAGGCAGGCACAGAATTCTATAAACTATTGTGAAAGCGAAGATCAGGAGGAACCAGATCCCTTTAGAGAAGAGAGCGATGAACACGACGTTGCATGGTTATATTGTAATGATTTGTACACGAACTCTAGATCTAAAGAAACATGGATGAAATGCATGAGCTGTTCAAAATGGGCTCATGCTTTATTTTATTTTTATTTTATTTTATTTTAGGATTACAACTGCCCAGACAGAAAAATTCCAATAACAGGGCAGGAATTACAAAAAAGCATAAATACAAATATATAGAAAACAAAAGATTACATACAAACATATTATTCGCATTGTTAAGAATCAGTTAAGTAGTAAATAAAGAAAACAAAATGAAACAGTAGAACAAATACAAAATACATTCAAATGTGAAATTGAAAAGAGAAAATCAAATAAAGGAAAACAATAGTGTAACAGTGTAGAGTAATTGTAAGTTCAGTTCAATATACATTGTTTTATAGCATCAACAGAACAATTAAAAATATCCAGTTGATAGTGATATTTCATATAATTGGAACACATACTGTGAAACGGTGAGTTTCTAAGAACGTTTGTTCTAGGAGCAGGCAAATAAAACAATGAGTAAGAGCGAGTTTGAACCTGAGGGATGTTAAAATAAATATTGCTCAAAATGTCCGGGCAATTCACAATAGCAGACAAAACCTTATGTAAAAAGAGAACAGAAAAATAAACACGACGAGAGGCTAAGTCATTAAAATTAAATCTGGCTAATAGATCAGACTGTGGACTGCCTCGAGGTGGATAAACACCATCCAATCTAAAACTTAAGTATTTAACAAACCTCCTCTGAACATTTTCCAAGTTAGTAATATGGATTTCATATTGAGGGTCCCAAACTACAGTTGCATATTCTAATTTAGGTCTAACATAAGCGTTATAGAGTAAAGTTAACGTAGATATATCAGCAAAATGTTGCGCATTTCTTGTGATAAAACCCAAATTTTTATAAGCAGCAGATATTACATGATTAATATGAGGAACAAAGGTTAATTTTGAATCGAATATTACACCCAAGTCTTTAAACTGAGTACATCTAGTTAAAACAACATTATCTATACTATAATTGTACTGAATAGGGGAGATTTTCTTAATAAAGCTCATCACATTACACTTCGATAAATTTAGTGGCAATCTATTATTTTGACACCACAGGTTAATTTTGGAAAGCTCTTGCTGTAAAAAATGACAGTCTGAAATAGACTCAATTGATGCAAATAACTTGTCATCAGCATATAACAAAACGTTTGCATGAATATCAATAAGTGCATCATTAATAAATAAAATAAATAATAGTGGACCTAAAACTGATCCCTGCGGAACCCCAGAAGTAGCTACCACATCAAATGAATTAAAACAACGAAGTTGAACATTTAAAATTCTATTGAACAAATATGAAGAAAAAAAAGTCAGAAAATGCGATGATAGCCCTACGGAAGATAATTTAAGCAACAATAAGCCATGATCAAGTCTATCAAAAGCCTTAGATAGATCCGTATAAATAACATCCGTCTGACTACCTTTATCTAAAGAATTCGAAATAAAGTGCGTAATATTAATGAGATTTGTTGTTGTTGATCTACCAGAAATAAACCCATGTTGTGAAGACGAAATTTGCGTTTTTGAATGGAAAGAAACGATATTATAAAGGATAACTTCAAATAATTTGCCAAAATTCGAGAGAATGACTATAGGCCTGTAATTTTCGATATTTAATTTGTCCCCCTTCTTAAAAATTGGACAAATTTTAGATTTTTTCCAAATTTCTGGATATATCGCACATTTTAATGATAAGTTGAATATAATACTGAGTGGTAAAGCAAGGATTGGTGCACAGTCTCTCAATAGGAAAGCAGGAATTCCGTCGGGACCAGTTGTTAACTTATTCTTAAATTTCTTTAATGCACTGCAAACATCTTGTTCTGATATTTCTGGAACATCAAGTAATGGCATGTTGTTAAAGGCATTCAAATCGGTGATATGCGGGTTTGATGACTGAATAAATGCTGATTGAAAATAGCGTGCAAAACAATCCACAATATCCTGTGTGTCGTTAATAGACGTGCCTTGGTAAATCATCGAATTAGGCATACTAGTCGTATTCCTGAGTCTATTTAAAAATGACCAAAAGTTAGTAGGATTTACTTTGATATGTGATTCGGCTTGCTTAATGTAATCACAATGAGCTGCATCAATATCCCTCTTTATTTGCGAACGCAATGATCGAAACTCGTCAAGAATAGATCTATCACCAGTAATTCTAAATTGACGCCACAATCGTGATTTTAATTTAATATTATTTATTATAAATCCACTAAACCAAGGAGGATACGATGATTTCTTACTGATAGTTTGCGGGACACTCTGAGAAAATACTGAATGTAATTTTTCATAAAATAAGGAACATACTTCGTTAACATCAGGACGTTCAGACAAATAAGACCAATCTATATTTGACAAGTTGAAATACAAGGAGTTAAAATCAGCTTTTTTGAAATTAAATGATGGCTTAGATTGACAATTATATGATTTATGCCTGTTTTTATATTTGATACACAAGTCCAAGGGAGGATGATAAGAATCCTCTGGAAGTAGATAATGTTTCGATTTACTAACAGAAACTACTGAAGTACTTAATACCAAATCTAAAAGTCTATTGATTCTATTTAAAATGTTATTATACTGAGTAAGTCCAAAAAAATCGCAAAAATTTATTAAGGAATTAACAGGAATAGGAATAATTAATTAATTTATGCGCTAGTTTATCACCAAGGGATAAATTCTATTTTTGCGAATTATGTTCGTAACTGTTTTATTTATTTTGAATAATATTTATTTATTTTTTTAGTTTTGTAAAATGACATACTCTATGTCATTTTAGCCAACCTCGGCTGATAAAATGACATAGTAAGCAAATTTTTTAAGGATATATTTTTCTATAAATAATATATATTTGTAAAAGATTAATTATTTTTTTATTACCCTAGTATATGTATATATTGTGTTGGCATATAAAGATAAGTTTCAAAAAACCTTTAATAAAGAAAATATAATTTTAAAAAAAGTATGTTATTCTAACCTCTTTCTTCTATAGGTGCAGCGGCGTCACCTGACGAGCCGCCATTGAGTTGAACGTAAAATACGAGCAGTTAGTAATTAATAAATACATATTATTTCACATGTGGATACATCATAACCCTCGTTAATTTCTAAAGAGACAAAACATAAAATTTTTAAAGGTAAATTTTGCAAATCAGAAATCGAATCTTGACTATGTGGTTGCATCGATGCGACATTTTGCTGTGTTTCAATTATCTATCCAAAAGAATATAGAAAAAGTGGAAAGTACCCATATAAAAATTACTATATCAATAAATTTTACAAATTGTTAGTTACTTAAAAAAACCATGATAGTCCATATTTATTTTTTTTTGTATATCATTCAGCATCAATAAAAGATGTTTTCTAAAAATAAGCGTAATTTGACAGCATTCCGAGATATTGCAATTTGCTTACAGACATATGTACAAATAAGGTATTTTAAAATTCTGTGACAACTTACAATATGCATATAGTTTTCTTTTTTCCTTATTCACATCAGTCGTTTCACGATCACGCATGAAGGTTTCGTTATTAGCTATGCAATAATATCCAGGATCGTACATAACTTGATATTCTCCATAAATATATAACAGTGATCCATTTTTCTGCATATAAACAAATTCAGTTTTTTCATCATCAATCGTGATCTTGTCATAAGACTCAGGGCATGGATTATTGATAATAAGGGAGAAATTGAGGAGAGATATATCATGTAATCGGTTTTTTCCTTCATAAATAGCAATGTCTTGTTCGATGTGAGTTGTTTCCTTTTCACACTTCATCTGATTAACTAAAACTTCATTTTCACTGCAGCACATTTGCATACAATTTTTTATGTTGCATGTACAACCCCATACCGTACCGTTTTCCATGTAATAATTTTTACTAGCATACGTGATATTATTTTTTAATATAGCACCATCAGATAGACGTTTTCCATCTGTTATATCCTCACTTAACTCTTTCAAACAAGGACGATCTTGTTTTGAAAATACTGAGACACACAGAAGACATATTAAGTAAGCAGCACAATAAACCATTTTTTAAGGTCGCACAATTGATACTGGTTTTGGTGGCTTTTTCAGACATTTATGAAATTTTACGCAAATCTATTTTACTGCTGACCACAGTGATTAGATAGATTAGTTTATCGTAATGGGATAGAAGCCATAACCATAAAGCGTGATACGGGAATATTACACTTTAATTAATACATATTAAATAATAATTCTTTTTCGAAGAAAAGTGTATGTTGCACATGTCTGTTATCGCTATAACATCCAATCTTTGAAGGAATTATAATATCGTTAATTTATGGTGATATCATACATACTTTAATCATCAGTAAATACAGGGTTAACTATGACTTAGTACAAATATTTTAAGAGGGGATAGGGAAAATTCAGAATTAACGGAATCACCCTTCAAAAAAATTCCAAACTTATTCATAAAGCGAAAAAAAATTTTTTTCAAAACCTTATTAACCCCTAATTTCTCGGCGACTATGCCGCCTGTCAGCTTCGAGGTTAGGTATATTCTGTCAAAGTTGTCAATGGTAGTGACAGAGCACCGCGTTGCCACGTGTAACGATTTACGGCGCTTTTAAAGAAAAATTTTTGTTTACAAAATATTAGATTATGTAATGAGAAACACGATATGGTAGCACTGAGAGTAAAACCTACCTTACTGATACTTCCAGAACTGATATTTGGAGATTTCAAGAAAGTTAAATTATTTTCTGTTTTCTAACTTGTTTACATTATAACTTGTCGTTGTAAAAATTGTTGTACTTGCTGGGGATCTCTTGGTTTCCCTCGACCATTTCATAAATAAAAAAATACTTTTTTTCTGTAGGTATATCTATTATTGTAGTTAAAAATGCTTTATTTTTATGTCACTAAGTAAAAAAGAAGTTACAAGGAATTTTAAAAAGTATGAAATTGGTTCTTTTTTATTTCCAAGTTAGGTACATACGTATTTAAAACTCCAGCACGTGTAAAGCAACATTCGTGTACGTTGTACAATTCGTACAAATGTACGAGGATTTGACATATTCTGTCTATTTCCCATAAATTAGTACCATATCCGTAATTTCCGCGATTACACGAATTTGAATGTGCGAAAAGCAAATACTGAAAACTAATAATAGTAACGATATTAACAATTGTTAGGGTAATATTTTCTTTGTTAATTAAATAAATACCCAATAACGTTTTACTACTTTCTTTATTTCGCACTTTCTATCTTTACAACAACTCAACTCTGACACACCTCTTCTTCTTCTTCTTCTTCTTCTTACATTCTTTCTGATCTACATTTTACAAAACATATATTTATGCCTACTTTACTACAGTTTAAACTAAGATATTTTTATTAACAAAATAATTGTCCACACAATAATCGACCATGTTTGCATATAATAATATTGTAGTATTATTATTTTAAATTTCCCGAGGCGTTTACAGTGCTCTGTAATATTACTTTTCTGACCACTGCTGCTGTTTGACATTTGTAGAATATTAGAAACAATGCAACCAACAACACAATATAGGTTTATATCGACTGACAAGTGCTATGTGCGTGTAACCCCATGTCACGGAGGAAGTGTCAAAACAATACTAGAATGAAGAAACCCACGATCGTACATAAAAAAAGATAATATTGATTATATTGATTGCCATAAGAATATTTATCTGAAGAATATTAAGTTCTCGGTGTAGGCGGACCGAAGACTGAACGGTGGCGTTGACATTGTAATTTTAGTTTCCCGTTTTTAGTGACAGTTTCAGTTTTAAACGTTTTATTCATTAAATAATGGATGGTTGCGATATATTGGGATATGTGTAGTTTTCCACAACTTTCTTTAAACGTACGTGAAGATATTTCCTATAGTTGAGAGCAATGCAGTGGAGTGACCGTTATCGGACAAAATTTAATAAATTAAAAACTGCCACGGGTGTATTCGAAGTTTTCTGTTAGTATTTCTTTCAATCAATTTTCTTAAAATAAATGGGCAATTTTATTAACTGCATCTACGCGAAGTGTGTATTTTGTGGCGAGTAATTCTGACGGACCTGTAATGAGTGAAAATGAAGTTTTGGCAGTTTGGAACGAAGGAACGAAAAACGAATGCAAAATACTGTAGCTAACCGGATTAACTGTTATCTATCAGGTACTTAGGTATTATTATTAATAAAAATGTTTACTTTCGTTGTTTCTACATTCGGCAACGTTGGAGCGTTGTGAGAAACGACCGCATGGTACCTAGTTGCACAGAACATATGCCTAGTTGACATATGTAGCCATCTTGGACGATGACTGATGACATAGGCGCCGACTTTCCGTAGGAAAAGAGGGTTTTGCCCCATTTTTTAACATCGAGCTAGAATTCCGAAATAAATTTTTTATTGTCTTTTAGGCTTCCCTGAGCACGTGGTTAAAATTTTTGTACTTAGTCATAGTTAACCCTGCATGTATGTGGGCTATTCACATAAACACCTACAAATTACCTATATAAAGATAGCACACCACTTTTAGCAGGCTGCAAAAATAATTACATGAGATTTTGATACGGTAAAATTCATTTTGTACCTTAAGCCGTTTTCAAGAAAACGGCAAACTGCAATCTAGGCAATTTGTTGGCACCCAAATAACGTACGTCAATGATTGTGGAAGCTTGTGTGGAAGAATAAAAGGACCTACTGTAGAGTATTTCCGACAATTCCCATCCAAACGTATTGAAATTATGTTGACATCTTGAAACATTTCATGAGTATTTTCTTCCGATCATGAAGATTTACTGCACGTACTCTCGGAAATTTGCTTTATCAGTGAAAAGTATAGGTCATTAGGATCGTGTCTATCGTGTCTGGAAATATTAATGTGCCATAGACAAAAATCCACGAGATTAAGTAAATCAGGGTCATTCAATTCTTGCACGGGTTGATGGTGAAAAGAGATTTTCATAAGATACATTCCACACAAGACTGTGAGAAACTTGCAGTTGCCTGGATACCTGTCTTGTGCTTGTACCACAGTCTTGTTCTAGATGCTCCAGTATCGCTCCCTCAGTCTCAACAGTTCGGACATTACGCCTTCTTCCAGCACCCTCACGATTGGGCTGTATTTTACTAGTTTCGCGAAGCCTTCTTTCCACCGAGGTCAATGATCGTCTATGAGGAATTGGTCGGTTTGGATATCTTTGGTGGTATACCTAATCTTACTGCACCGCTACTAGTTTTTCTGGATTCGAAAAACAAACGTTGACATATTCGTCATTGGTATAACCCAGCTAGCAAAGTAGTTCTATAAATTTAGAGTAATAGGGACTTTATATTCTGTTAATATTTTCTAGTTGTATCTAGAATACTAAATTGTTGCATTATTGTGGCACATGAGACTATTTTGCCTTCAGAAACTAAATTGTTTTTTGTTATAAGTGTGTACAATAACACAATTTTACAGCAACGGTGCTTATCGAATCAAATTGTTGTAAAACCGATGCAAAATAGTGCTTTATAGAATTATATCTCCTGTGACACTCTTATAAAATTATTCTGTAATGTCGCTTATAGTTTAATTATAGAACTATTGTGTAAGGCGTTGTTAAGTTACAATTCTACTGCGGAAAACAAATTACAAATATGGATGCTGCTATCGAACTTAAGAAAAAAAGCTCTTTAAAGCAGTTATAGAAAATAATAATACAGTTCCCAACTAACATTTAAGCCTAATATACTACTACAGAAGAAAAATAATTCTAAATTGATCAAGATTTACTACTTTCCTCCATAAAAATAGTCTTCAATGTTACAAAATCTTATAATACCAAAATTTTAGTCAAAAATTTGTTAATTAAGAGTAATATAATGACTTCCAAGTAAAATGAAATATATGTCAATTTATACAGTTCGAAATTACATATTGTTTACCTATTCTATGTTTTCAAATGCTAACATTTCAATAACGTGTAAGACGAAGTTATAATTTACTTAATTTCGCCTTGAAATCTGTCTTCAATATCCAAGGATTTTTTAAATTATTACGATAGGTAAATGTTTACATATTTATTACGAAATTGTAAAACTTATTTTGTCTTCAACTAGTAGTTAAAAATAAGGTAATAACTAGTTATTTTGCCCTATTAAATCCTTCAATTGGTTAAGTTCTATTTTTATTACAATATCAACCTATTTTCAACTTTGTTGATAATTTCTAAAGAATATTTAACCATTTCAATAGAAATATTGTTCTATATTATGGTACAAATTTACTTGTTAATAATACTTCGACGTAAGTGTGTCTTATAAAGGGATTTTAGGAAACAAGCTTCTTGTTATATGTATTCCGACAGATCTTCATGTTATAGCGCGTAGAAATTGTTTTATGTTTTGGCGATCTGCAGTGAAAACCAAGCCCTACACAGTATTACAGAGTTGTAAATAACGAATTTAAGCCAACACTGCGTATTATGTAAATCAATCTAATGGTAATTTATCGATAACCACTTCATATATAAGTATTCTTATGACTGTTATCGTGTCAGATGAATTCAGTAGTGCACGTGAATTCAAATTCGAATTGAATTCCGTTCGAAAATATTTGTCTTGTTTTTGTTATTACGCATACATAATATTATTGGCTTTAATTTTAATTTTCAATCACAAATAAATCCAAGAGCAAAATGTTATATGTAGGTACCTAGTAATAATTTAATTGGTAATAAATTACCATAAAATATCTTCATTTGGAGGAAATCTCAACCACAAAGTTAATATTTTCCTGTGACGTCAACATTGGCATAGACAATCTGCCCTATAGGTTAAAACTTGCAGACAAATTGTCTTCAAAGTTGATTTTATTTGAGCGGCCATGTTGTAATAAACACTAGATGTTTTGTTCATTATTTCTAATTGATTACTCATTAAAATTATGTTAATACAGATAATATTAGTTAATACATTTATTACGAAAGATTATTAAACACATTTTATCACGAAGTACATTCAGTTTTTATTTCAGGTTATTTTTCAGTATAGTAATATTATTAAACAGCAATAGTAAAAATGTATATTTATAAAGCGCGTTATTTTTATGAAAGTTTGGTCATGATATTATGGGTTGTATAATTTGATGAATGGAAACCAAAATTACAGACTTTATTATATTAAAATCTAAATATCTATAAATATACTAACTCCTACTGTACTTTAATAGCCTGACTTATAGTCTTTCTTTTTCTTCCTATTCCTGTTCGGTATTACAATGTATAAAATCAAACATATAATGTTGTCTCTCTCAGGCAAAAGTATGTCATATAAAGGGCATAATTAGGGTATATTTTGGTAATAATGTCTTTCATATTTTGAAATTTTAACATAAAATTGGTCCGTATTTCTTTTAGGTCCAATTATCTTATTGGAATAAAATTCTTGCCGTTAATAATTAACTTCCATATTACTGTAGTTTTTTTCCCCACATAAGGAAAAAGGCCAACGAATATAGGTAAACTTTCCCAATACGGAATTGGTCATGAAAAGTTTTTGACCAATTCAGAGGTCAAGTTAACGTAATTTTAACTTTAATTGTTTGTTGGGTTGTTATAAAATCATTGTAGAGTAAATAAGTAACAAAAGCCTTTTTGTTCCATAAAAAAACGCTATAGAACTACCATTTATATACATATTTAGGTTTCCTTTCCCATACCCCCATCTGACGAGACCTGCCTATAAAAGTACGAAATATTTTGATCAAAGTATAATGGGGAAATTTGTATAACATAGTCGTGACTTGTAGAAATTATTATTTGATTACTGATAGAAACTGACTGAACATCATAGGAAATATAAGGTTAACTGAGGGCGCGTCAAAAAATTACCATTATGTACTACACGTTTCACGATAAAACTTAAAATGTATTTCTCCCTGATGGACAAACCAACAAAGCAATTCGTAATGATGCGAGTACTCTTATGCATCTTGGTTCTTATTGGCTCGTCCATATTATTTCTAATATATGCGATGCAGAAATATTTTATTTTTAAAAGATACAATTAAACTATTTTAAAGTTCTCTAAGTAGAGCACCATGCAACACAAAAACGAAGTGGTATAGAATTTTTATGAGATTCCTTTGTAACTGTGTTATAAAAATTCTTTAAGACCTGTGAGAACGTTTATTCAACAATTCTATAAGTATTTCCAGCAGACCTTACAGAATAGCTTAAAGAACTAAAATTTCTATAGAACGGTGCCCATTTTTATGGTATAAGCACAGTATAGGGAGACCAGTAAAAACACTCGGGCCGAAATAATAAGTCGCGCATAGCAGCTCGCGCATCCACTTCAAGCTGCAGAGACCTCAGTTTACATCCAACTCTGGGAGTGCAAACATCGGTTATACAGAGCCGTATTAAAGCAATATTTTGAATCTGATCGAGGAACGAGTCGCTGCGCAGCAGTTAGATGTTTAAATATATCATCTATAAATAGTAATTTAAGTTTCTTTAAATTTGCTAAAGACATAAATAAGTAATCTATGATATACTCTACAAACCCTAAATGATATTTTACTGCTATTGCCTTACCTATTAACTTATTTCTTAAGTATAGCATTGGAATATAAATACTTCTCATGAAAGTGAAGTTTAAAATATACATATTTATATTATTCACAAATACAAATTTTTATTTTAGAGTAAAGTTCTGTGCAGAGGCTTCTAATAGAGAAGATTTATTAGAAAAACTGCTCAGGATTAGTAATAGTTCATACAAACTATGTCAAATACGTTTCTAAAATAATATGTTTTCTAACAATTTGCGCAATAGATTACGCAAAGAGGCCGTTCCAACGTTTCCTGCACAAGACGGCTCATCTTCAAATTATGTAGATGATATATTTCTTGTAGTCACTATAATGAGAGTCTCAAAACAAAATAATAAAAAATATATTTTTTCCAAATTTACATTTTACTGCACTTTTATCTCGAATTTAACAATTTTCAAAGTTAATTTCTCTGTTCTGAAAAATACTTGTCTTCTGGTTTACGTAGATCATTTAAGACGAAAAAAAATCATAATAAATTATTTGTCCACTAAACTTCAAACGTCAAATTTTAAATTTAAAAAAATCTCAAAAAAATGTATATATCACTAATAACAAAAAAAGTAAGTAAATAAATAAAAATGTTTTGTAGTGCAATAATATATATTTTAAACTCTTTTTTTTAAAGAGTCCCAAGAAGTAAATCATATTTTCACACTGTATGTTAGTAGCAGTAAATGATGTATAGTACATGTTGAATTACCTATTTATAACTGTATAATGAATTATTACATAATGTGGATAGATATAACGTAAACTTTCATGTGGAATAACTACGCTTTCACGCGCAAATAAAAATTTCTTATTCCCGTCCTGATCACCGATTCTGTCAATTCTATCGGATGTGCTATCGCACTCACATTTCGAGGTCACCACAGAAACTGAAAGCAGTTCAAAGTGCCGACAATGGAGTGAAACTGCTGGTCTACCTATGCTGTGGTTTTCGCTCAGTAACTCCTTAACGGATAATGATAAAAATATGCGTTTTTTTTTAATAGACTATAAATATTATTTTACGTCAACGCTGTGTTTTGAAATTTTGAAAAAGTGTATAATTAATATTTTTAAAATGAATTTTGCATATTTTCAAAATTTCAAAACACAGCGTCGACGTAAAATAATATTTGTAGTCTATTAAAAAAAACCGCATATTTTTATCATTTTTCGTTGAGGAGTTACTGAGCGAAAACTATATCCATTTGGATCGAGCGCTCACCGTAAGCCTTAAGAGAATTACTACAGATCAACAAAAAATGTATGATTTTTTATATGTGCCTTTGATAAACAACTATTCAGTGATATATTTGTAATACAGCGCATAAAGTTACCTAAATGGGCTGATAGGGAGGGTCCTTTAGAAATGAGAAATGGTTCTATTACAGCAAAGCCTGGGTGAGGTAGGGTAAATGACTCTATTCAATACTATTAAGGAGGTATTATAAACTGTACACTTAGGCAGTAATTCCGAATTAAAATATGCATCAATAAATATTAAATAAAATTTGACAAAAAGTATTCTACAGCGACTACACTCAAGTGATGCTACTTCTATTTTTTATGCTCATCGGATATTTAAGGATCCTAGAATTGGCGAAGATTTAGCATACACACATTATTTAATTATTCACGGTAGTTCTTTTTATGAAAATGTTTTACACTGAAACACACAATAAATGTTTACACACATATATTTATGTTTTTGTTTGCTTGAAAAGTGCGAAATGTTTGAAAATATACATTAATTCAGTATTTAATTAATACATAGCACATACTTTTTTAACTGTATTAGAAAGGTATTTTAAGCTAATATAAATCAAATCTCCTACAATTCCTATCAATGAAGTCATGTATGCTCTCTGATACCAAACATCTAGGTATGCTAATGAACAATTCCACAAACAAAGCTCTATTCAATAATTATCTAGAGAAATTAATCTATCTAAATTTACTAACCTGGTTTAATGAAAACACTCTATAAATATCTAACTTTATATTAATTAACTTAAAATACCTTTCTAATACAGTAAAAACTGTTGCACAAGCTATAAAGAATATATGGGTAGATATTGTGGGTGTAATTAAACGCTGGTTGGGACTTTAGTCAACACAGTATTATTAATACCTAAAAATATATAAAACTTAACACATACAACACACAACATAAATAATAGTATATCCCAATGTTCAGTGTCCCAGTTTTGTTGTAATTGTAAAAGAGATAGATGTATATGATGTTTGCAATACTTTTTCGAGAAACTTAAGATGCCGCAATCAGAATTTTGTGATCTCACGTGACGAAATTTAAAAAAATACTATTTTTATTTAACTGTTGGATCTGAGGTGTTCCAACGGGTGGGGACCATCCAACTTTAATGCAACAAATTTTAAGAAACGCCTTTGAATACCCTCCAACCTGTCCTTATAAATACTAGTTAACTAGGCTGTCACACTAGGGATGTGTATTTTAGTTTAGACTTTACAAATGAATTATATAAATGCATACATGTGTCAACATTGGCAAGTTCTTGAGAGTTTCGGATAAAACATCCTAACATTTTGTAAACATCATTTACCACTTTCCCAGATCCTTAACAGAATTTGGCCTGTTAAGTAAGACATCATCTAAATTAGATAATATTGGAGATATTTTCCTTGAAAAAGTAATCATATTGCATTTTGAGGCATTAAGCGGAAGATTATTATCAACACACCATTGGCTTATTTTATTATATAAGTTATTCTGTAGCTTTACACAATTATCTGTGTAATTGAGGTAGTAAACATTGATGTCAGACACTGTCATTAATAAAAAATATAAAGAGTAGTGGCCCTAAGATGGATTCTTGAGGCACGCACGATGTGCCATAAAAACTTTGAGATTTATAGCCATGATATCCGACATACTGCTGCTAAAGAATTAAATAGTGTAAGCAAAGGTGATAACAATCCAGCTTGTTTATGTTTCAGTAGAAGAATTGAGTGATCTAATTTATGGAAAGGTTTAGAGTATCTATTCGAATATTCTTATCAACGTACTGAGCGATAAATTGTCATACAGAGTAGGTATAATCTGCCTCTGAATATGGATGAAATAATTCCTGAAGAGAAATTTATGCAGTCTGGTAGACAAGTGTATTTTTATATCTATATTTGTCAATTTCGAGGAAAAGTGTACACAGAGACAAAAATAAAAGATGACTTAAATAGTAAATAGTAACGAGATTTTAAAGAATTTTGATAATGCTTCATCTAAAAGATTAAATTAAATTAAGTATGAAAATTTTTATTTGTATACAGAAAATTTTACATACCTCCTAATTGCTATTCTTTCTTCTTTAGCTTATCCATTCGAACTTTCTGAAATTTTAAATAATACCACAGAATATATAGCTTAGCTATATTTTCTGTGATACTACCTACATATTTAGCCTAAAAAATTAGGTTAGAATTGGTTCTGAGTTAAATATCACTGCTTCGAAAATATTTTGTAAATGTATTAAATATGTAGTATGTAAATTTTTTCAGAGGAACTGTTAAATCACTAAATGGCCCTTTACTACCTTTACAATTTTTTAGTTTAGAAAATAATATAGTCAGTCAAATTAGGTGTATTACTTATAAGGCATTTTGCAAAAAATATGTACTCACATGTGTATGGTGGTATAATTTCTTAAACTGTACCCTAAATTATTATATTACATATATTATATTATATTATATTATAATATATTATATTATATTATATTATATTATATTATATTATATTATATTATATTATATTATATTATATTATATTATATTATATTATATTATATTATATTATATTATATTATATTATATTATATTATATTATATTATATTATATTATATTATATTATATTATATTATATTATATTATATTATATTATATTATATTATATTATATTATATTATATTATATTATATTATATTATATTATATTATATTAGTACATCTATTATACTTTTCAAGATCCTTGAGGAACCGAAAAAAAACAAAGATTATTCCACGCATTAACTTTACAATCATAGACTGAACAGTAATGACAGATTTATGACAAACCAGACACACCATTATTACTGATCAATAAAATTTACAAATTCGAGTGCACTCCGTACGAACGTTTCACGGGACACTGAGTATCAAACAGTAAACAGACCTATGATGTACCCGGTGTATTTCCGGACTCCTTGAAATCTGGAAGAATTGTGCCCGTTTTTAAAGAAGGTGATCGTAATAAAATAGAGAATTATAGGCCTATAGCGGGACCCGCTGCTTTTTCTAAAATATTCGAGTGTTCCATTGAGCTTGATGAGTGTCCTCTTGGAATATTCTGCGACTTGAGTAAAGCATTTGATTGCGTCAACCATCAAAGTTTGTTATCGAAGTTATTCTCCTATGGTGTCAGGGGTTTAGCTTTTAACTGGATAGAGACTTTTCTCGCAAGTAGGACCCAATGTGTCGCTGCTGTTCTGTACAGTGCCCTGTGCGGATGGGTGTACAGCAAGGCTCCGTTCTAGGCCCGGTGCTTTTCTTAGTGTACAGAAATGACTTGGATTCCTTAACATCTGGTGCATGTTTTACTACTTATGCTGACGATACCTCCAATTCCAGTGACATTCAACTAGAGACAAACTGCAACGTATTATTGAACAATTTGACAACATGGTTTTCAGAAAATAGTTTATATTTTAACACTAACAAGACTACCATTATGAGATTTCACACCTCCCAAAAAAATTGTAGTACATTCAATTTTAACGTGACAACGTTTTATCCTCTGACAGTGAAGTGGTGAAATTTTTAGGTCTACATATAGATAAAAACTTAAATTGGCAAATGCATTGTGAAATTTTATCAACCTTCACTTATTTATTTCGTAATTTAAGACTTGTTTTGAGTATTGAGCAAATCTTCTGTTTATACTATGCACAGGCCGAGTCTCGTCTCAGGTATGGTCTCTGTTTCTTGGGAAACTCTACATTTTCTCTACAGGTTTTTATTAGTCAGAAGCGATTGTTGAGGTGTATGTTGGGTGTTCCTAGATGGCCTTCATGTAAAGAACTTTTTAAAAATTAACGAATTTTAACTTTGCCATGTCTTTTCATATATGAAATGTGTCTAAATGTAAATTTATTGTAAATAATTCACTTTACGGTTATAATACAAGACATAATATGGACTTACATGTTCCATATGCCAGAATAAAGATAACCTCAAACTCTCCGGATTGTTTGGGGCCCAAAATTTTTAACTTTTTGCCTGCTGAATTAAAAATTACAACAAGTGAATATTTATTTAAGAGTGCTTTAAAGTCATAGTAGGTTCATTCAAGTAGATACATGGAATTTTGGGACATCCTATATGTATATCGGGTACAGTTTTACTTGCCTATTCTCGTATACTATACTAGGTATATTTATTATTTATTGGTATAAGTTTTAACTACACATTTTTTGTACATAAGGCAATTTATTGAAATATTTTCTTTTTTGATGTGTATTGCAACGGCCACCTTGATTGATTGACGTAGAAAAATGCGGAAAACGTAGTTTCTCCAATTTCTTATTTGAACTTCTTCCATATTCTTGTCAGCTGTAACTTTTAAAGGGTATTGTAAGCAAATTGACAAGTCCTTACACTCAATTTATTTTAATGAGCAGTTGATTTGGACGTGATGATTCCCAAAGTGAAAAAAATCACGTTTCTTTCCTGTCGTTATTTTTGTTCCTTTGTAGGTAAGGCAAGGAGATCGGGCATATCTGCATAAATCCGTTTAGTCATATGGCAAAAACTATTATCTTAAAGTGATAATTTATATGTAGACGATGAATCTGCTGTTTGCTAAAAGAGTTTGTATTTGTTATTTCCAATATTCACTTTTCATCTTTGCCAAAAGATATTTATCAATAAGACATAAAAAGTGCCAATCTCTTGCTCCGGAAGTTAAAGAAATATTTGGTTGTCCTAAGAGTGACCTGGAGAGGCAAACAAATTCCTGTTTATTTGAACTCAACAGAGGGAAATGCTTGATAATATATTTATATTTATTCTAGTATATTTTCATGTTAAATCTACTGAAGTTGTTTACGAACACCATAGAAGGGAAATAAAAAATAGACTAAAAGTAATACATATTAATAGATGAAGAGAAACTGACAGAGAATATATAAATATCCGCAAACTATTAGAAGAAAATCGTTTCGTATTCTTTTATATATCTTCTGTTCATAAAACAAATTTATAGGGTGTTACTTTGAACAGGAACATATTTATACAGAGGTTATCTGGTTTTTATTTACTGTCTTTTCTTCGTAATTCTCATACTGCACTGTTGAATAGGTTAACGTTTAAGGCACCTTTAGGCTGTGACAATGACGTGATCACATAATAAAATGTACAGAAGCGAAAACCAAACCGTCATATTATTGGAAGATGTTTTATTTGTCACACTATGACATTTATGTAATGTGCAACCACAAAGATGCATGCACTATACCTAATATCTTTTGAACTTGTTATTGACAGTAACTATGGCGTTTGCATAAATTACCAATACTGTCCACTTCGGTGTAATATCGTTCATTTTTTAAATATCCCCGCAAAAATAAGTCCAAATGATTTAAAGTCAGGAGATCGTGGCGTCCATCCCCTGCTATTAATGCTTCGACACTCTGTACATGATACGGATATAATTGAATCTCGTGTATGATACGCCACACTGCTGCGAAGCGCCGTGGATGCCCTGGACTTCCATCTCTTCACGATTCGGTTGCAAATTTCCCGCGTCACGTCTACGTTTTCACTACATTTGCACTCACCGCACACCGTTGCAAAAGTAGCTGCATTTGGCACATGTTTACAGGGAAACCGTTTTGCAAAAGCATTTTCAGTTTACCATACATTAAAACGATACGCATCCACTGTGAGTTGCTATACGTAAGCCATTTTTGATATTTAAAAAATTAATTGTAAATACTTGCAGCACAAAAAAGTTAATACGATAAGTAATCGGATATTTGCAATCGCTTGGCTAGAGACTAGAGTAGCCCCGCGATGTAAAGGTTGAAACTACTAGAACTAAAGTTATTTATTTCTCGGAAACTATAAGAATTTTACACAATTTTTTTACGATATTGAGTCCATTTTTCAGGACGCATTTGTTGCCAATATTTTTTGGACAAGTTCTGAATCACCCTGTATGTAAGTGAAAGACCTCGGCAGTGTATACCTGTGCCACACATGTGAGGAAGAATTCTCGTGCAAGTCTTCATTCTTGGGAGCTGCAAACGTGCAGCCATTCTCATGTTGACCGTTTGTTTTCATATCCGTCTACTACAGCCTACCGCGTATCATAACAGGTGTTTATCTACACAGCGACGCATGCTTTAAAATAAAATGTTATAAAGATTTATTATTTAAAACAAGAAACTGTTTTTCTTTCGTCACTACTGAAAAAAGTTGTAGTCCATTTCGGATGCCCAAATTGTTCCTCTACAAAATGGTAAACGTTTCATTTGGTTAGCGAGATAGCGAAGCGATTTTACTCCATTAAATTGGGCTGCTTGCTACTACTATAAGTTAACAATTTGTAAAAAGGCACTTTATAAATCAATTAGTTAAGCTCTTAGCTTATGGTGAAATTATTTTTGACCAATTTGCTACCATCAAATTGTCACGAAACGTAATAGTATTTGAAAGCAGAATCGGTCTGCCGTTAACTTCTTTAATGGTCCTTTTAAGAACTTTTATCTAGGAGCTTCTTCTCACTATTTATCTGCACTATTTCTGTAAGAGCGTTTTACTGATGCCTTTATCAATGCCGCAGGAGGGTTTGGGCTCTTATAGCACTGTAGATGAACTTACTCTGCTTAATGTATGAGCCTTCTCGTCGATCCATGTTCCTATACTCCGGCATCGAAGCTAGAGTCACATCGTTATAACTTTCTTGCAAAAGCATTCAAACAGCTCTATACCAGAATTTGATCAGATTGCGCAGCCTGAATGTTGCTCTAAATAACAATTCTTTGAACTGAGTGAATTTTTAACATAACATTAAACATACAGGGTGTTCCGCATAAGAACCGACATAGAAATATTTACATTCAGTGAACAAGTTGACATATTACTTGTGCTAGGTTTCTGTGAAGGAAATTGTTGAAGAAGTGTGGAAGAATATCGTGGAGATTTCTAAATCAAGTGATTTACCATAGAGAAATGTTTTCAGTTGAAGATTGTTGAAGATTAACCACAAATAAGTACTAAACGTTTATCTCGACAAACTGGATTATCAAGAACTTCTGTACA
Source organism: Monochamus alternatus (assembly GCA_037114965.1). Classification (NCBI taxonomy): domain Eukaryota; kingdom Metazoa; phylum Arthropoda; class Insecta; order Coleoptera; family Cerambycidae; genus Monochamus; species Monochamus alternatus. Next base: position 111,650,859 of record CM073426.1, on the reverse strand, counting down.
CCGAATTCTTAATCGTAATATACTACACTCATATCACATTCAAAAAGTGGAAAAGCTATTGCTTGTTTGTGTCAAGATATTAATTTTCATAAGAAAATTATTTTCACTGATGAGTCCTGTTCACTTGTAGAGGAATTACAAATGTTCCCAACTTTCATGAGTATTCCCTATGCTGTAACTCCTAGCGAGTTTAAAATAAATGATTGTGCCGATATTATTGATCGTTATTTGATTGAACCAGCTATTTTGCCAAATCGATTAAATAGCGAAAGTTATCTAGAAATTTTTCAAAATACTCTGCTTCATTTAATTTAGAATTACCGTTGCAACTTAGACTAGAGTTTTAGTTTAGACTTGATGGGACACCGCCTCGTTTTAAAACTGTTACAGATTTTTTGAATTTTAAGTTCCCAAATAAATGGTTAAATTGGCCACCACGTTAGCCAGACCTCAACAAATGTGACTATTTTCTTTAGAGGACATTGAAGGATTTTGTTTGTTCTTCACCAATTAAATTTCGAGAAAATTTGTGGAATCATAATATGAATAAATGTAAATGTGAAAGACAAAGTAAACTTTGTCAAACTTTAGTCGCTGTATTACCATTCCCACGCTTTTCGTTTCCGAGAAAAACAATAAAAACACTCTTTTTTCCGCCATCTTTGCAACGCGATATCTCCCTAATGGTTGACTTGTGACCCAACGTTTATATAACAAACTACCTTTTATTTTCAACAAGGAATCACCCCCTGAAATTTTTCGCCTTTGTTTTGAAACACTCTGTATAAGTATGTTTGGTTAAATTGCAATATTTTGGGACCTCCTACATGCTCTGCGTCGATTCTTATGCAGAACACCCAGTATAATTATTGATTTAATCAAACTTTAGGTTTGGATGTAACTCAATTTATTATAACTTTACTATACGGTATCATGGCAATGTTGTTTAACATGCAAGTTCTACACTTAATTAATATTTTGGACAGCAAAGCACACTTTCATTAAGCCTTTCCGAAAGTAGTGAAAAAATATGCTTGTCACTTCACATTACGGGAAAAATTGCAGCCCACTCACAACATAGATGTATTTACTTGTGCTTTGTATAAATATTTGACTATTAGTTAAAAAGCACATTGCGGTTGCATTGAAGTTACCGTAAATCATGTAGTTTGTTTTAGATAGTGGATCGATCTATAATAGGTCTGCTCGGTTCGTTTATCGTTTGAAGTTGTGTTGAAGGGTCTTAATAAATTGGCACACGGTATTTATTTTATTTCTAGAACATTTGGAACACTCACATACACATACGGCTCCTTTGTGTAGGTTCCACAAACCTCCATGTCAAACATCCGTTTTTTGCGGAATTTTATTTTACTGCAGTTTTTTTCTTTTTTGTGGAGACATCAAGGAAAAGCCAGTGACAAAATACAGGTTCAAAATACAATGCAATGTAATACAGTATTATAAAAAAATACAATACCAAAAAAATACAATTAGGAGGAGAAACTATGCAATTTAAATAAAATTTAGGAGAGACTTTTTTAATATTCTTTCATATAACTTGTGTATAGTGTGGAGTAGAACTGATCGCTGCCGTTACAGAAATATGGCAAGGAGATCGGGCACAATATCTGCATAAATCCGCTTAGTCACATGGCTAAAACTATTATCTTAAAATGATAATTTATATGTAGACGATGAATCTGCTGTTTGCTAAAAGAGTTTGTACTTGTTATTTCCAATATTCAATATTCACTTTTCATCTTTGCCAAAAGATACTTATCAATAAGACATAAAAAGTGCCAATCTCTTGCTCCGGAAGTTAAAGAAATATTTGGTTGTCCTAAGAGTGACCGTGAGAGGCAAACAAATTCCTGTTTATTTGAACTAAACAGAGGGAAATGCTTGATAATATATTTATATTTATTCTAGTATATTATGTTAAATAAGTTAAATCTACTGAAGTTGTTTACGAACACCATAGAAGAGAAATAAAAAATAGACTAAAAGTAATACATATTAATAGATGAAGAGAAACTGACAGAGAATAGGTATATAAATATCCGCAAACTATTAGAAGTCAATAAAATCGTTTCGTATTCTTTTATATATCTTCTGTTCATAAAACAAATTTATAGGGTGTAACTTTGAACAGGAACATATTTATACATCTGGTATTTATTTATTGTCTTTTCTTCGAAATTCTCATACTGTACTGTTGGATAGGTTAACGTTTAAGGCACCTTTAGGCTGTGACAATGACGTGATCACAGAATAAAATGTACAGAAGCGAAAACCAAACCCTCATATTTTTGCAAGATGTTTTATTTGTCACACTATGACATTTATGTAATGTGCAACCACAAAGACGCATGCACTATACCTGATATCTTTTGAACTTGTTATTGACATTAGCTATGACGTTTGCATAAATTACCAATACTGTCCACTTCGGTGTATTATATTTCATTTTTTAAATATCCCCGCAAAAATAAGTCCAAATGATTTAAAGTTAGGAGATCGTGGCGGCCATGGTACCAGTCCTCATCGTGCAATCCCCTGCTATTATATATAACGGATATAATTGAATCTCGTGTATGATACGCCACACTGCTGCGAAACGCCGTGGACGCCCGGACTTCCATCTCTTCACGATTCGGTTGCAAAGTTCCCGCGTCACGTCTGCGTTTGCACTACATTTGCACTCATCGCACACCGTTGCAAAAGTAGCTGCATTTGGCACATGTTTACAGGGAAATCGTTTTGCAAAAGCATTTTCAGTTCACCATACATCAAAACGATACCCATCCACTGTGAGTTGCTATACGTAAGCCATTTTTGATATTTAAAAAATTAATTGTAAATACTTGCAGCACAAAAAAGTTAATACGATAAGTAATCGGATATTTGAAATCGCTTGGCTAGCGACCACAGTAGCTATAAAACTATAAATACAATACCAAATAAATACAGTTAGGAGGAGGAACTATGCAATTTAAATAAAATTTAGGAGACACTTTTTTAATATTCTTTCATATAACTTGTGTATAGGGTGGACTACAAACTGATCGTTGCCGTTACAGAGATATGGCAAGCACAGGAGTTTATAGCATGATATTACTACAAATTTAATTCTCCACGATGGTAAGTAAAGTAAACAAGAGACTTTCGATGTTTCGAATTAACGAACATTGGTAGTTGAAGTATATGTGAAAGTATTCTTGAATATTGTTAAGAATATTGCACACTTGACAATTGTTATTTGCTAATAATGTTCATTGCAAATAAATAGTGCACATTTAGATAAGTAGGTACATTAGTAAAATTTTACATTAGCACATTCTATAGAGTTAACTACGACTAAGTACACAAATTTTTACCACGTGTTCAGGGAGGCCTAACACAATAAAAAAGTTATTCAAGAATTTTACCTCGATATTTCAAAAATGGAACAAAACCTTCTTTTCCTATGGAAAGTCGACGCCTATGATTAGCATTGACTGAAATGACTTAGATCCATAAATAAAGTTTACATCTATCAACAATGTCAGCTACCATGCGGTCGTTTTTTGCAGCGTTTCTAAATGCAGACACGACAGAAATTAACACTCTTTATTAGTAATAATACCTGATAGATAGGTAACAGTGAATCCAGTTAACTGCAATATTTTGCATATGTTTTTTATTATTTCGTTGCAAATTGGCAAAACTACATTTTCACCCATTACAACCACTCACTACCGATAAAACACGCCACAAGTGGGTACAGTTAGATAAAATGCCTATTTATTATAAGAAAATCGAACGAAGGGAATAGGTACTAATAAATAATAGAAAACTTTTAATGCATCCGCGGCAGTCTTCTCTAAAACAAACCGGCGAACTACTCGTATATTGTGGGACAATATCTGTATCCGACACAAATTTAATAACTATAAAATGTTTAAAATTAAAACAAGGCACTAAAAACTGAAGAAGAATAGAATACTACAACGTAATCACAGGAATTAAATTATGACATGACAACGAATTTTAACGTTGCTGGTTGTCTACTCTGACTGTGTAACCGTCAAACATGCGGACGGGTCGCATAGCCGGCGTTAAATAAAGGATTAATCCGATTAATATCAGAAAACAATATTTTCGTTTCATAAATAAGTTCAGAATTTGCTCTATCCCTTCTTACGATAAGATCCACTGTGGAGCTATATCACAATACCATTCTGTAGAAATAGAAGCTTATTCTGCAAAAGTTAATAGTTTAAAACAATTTGCTTTAATTAAATAATTTATTATTATTTTTTAATGAAACAAAGAAACTAACCTAATTTAGAGCAGGTAAATGGGTTTTAGAGTCAACTGGTGATCCCTTCCGCGATGTGACATCACAAGCGCTAATTTCGTTGTAGGTGCCGTTAACTAGCCTCGGTATTTTCGGTGATTTTATTCTTTAGTTTATTTTGAAAAAAAAAATAGATGTTTTAATAGTTAGAAAATATTTCTTTGGCCTTAGAACTATCATTTTTTATTCCATTTAAAAATTAGTATAGAAGAGTCAAAACTGCTATAATATAGAATTCTCGATATAACCTAATATTTACATCAATAATTTTATTGGATAAATAATTGCAAGAAACTGCCCTATACGTCTAACCCTGGTCGTGCCACATCCTGTATAATTAATTATACGAGGTGGGTTTAAGGTCTCCGATTTTTTGTTTCAGAACTGGGAGCGGATAGGCACGTGCAGTTTGATTTAAAATACGTGTGAACTCGTTGTGAATGCGTGACAGAGATTGGCATCACTGTACGGCACGCAGACCCTATGGCGGTGGCGGCGTTTTCCACTTATCCATTGAAATTTATCGCCAGTTCAGTCAGACATGTGATGATGGTGTCATCAATGTGAAAAATATGCATTCGTGACAGTTCAAAGAAAGCTAAATGTCGAATCAGAAAAGTATCAGCCTCATCCATTTTCACAATTGATGAAAAGAAAGTCTCATTCCTGGTTTCATCACGTGTCAACAGAACACACATTTCACCGCAATTAAAACCACAAATTAAATCTATTAATAATTAATAACAATAGCGGCGAAAGCAGTTAAATTTACTGTATAAAGTCTGCGTTATAAAATGTTATTTATTTCTTTCCTTGAGCATTTCTTTCCATTTTTTGTCAGGTCGCAGATTTCCGCCTTGTCAGGTTTCACAGTGAACCAGTTTCCAGTGCCGTGCAGAAGTGTATTTTTAAATCATTTTCGAACTGCCCTTTTTAATTTTTTACAAAATTGTATTTATAAGAGGCCCTTGTACAGTCAAAATTTTTTTTAGATAGAACATTATTTGATGACAAATCCATTTAGAACTATTATGAATTTGCTTAAAACTTTTTAAGTAAAATAAAAAAATATTTCTAATTTTCATTTAAGTGCTATTGGAAACTTTTCTAAAAAAGAACACAATTAATGAAAAATATCGTGTAATAAATATTCTTAAATTCACCTTTATACTATTACTTAGATGAAAGAATCACATTTGTTAGGCTATAATTGAAAATTCACCACATTTTATTTGTTATTTTAATCGATAAAATTTGTTTCTACTCACGAGTTTAACTATCAGATAAACATAAATCTATTCTTAGTTAAATAAAACAAAATTTATTATCGTCAATGTTATTTATTTGGGAATGCCAGCTACCTGAAGAGTATTTAATTATAGAGATAAAAAAATACCTACCTACGTTTCCATGAGTAACACGGAAAAATTGAAATACTGTTAGGGAAACATATTGCTTTTAATAAATAATAAAGTGACGCATGAATAGAGTTTGGGATAGGTATTATTCCAAAATCTAAAATAAGGTAAATGTAACAATAGGTGGTTTTTCATAAAATTTTAAGATGATATATATACCTATATTTTACAAATAGGTAAATTTAATTTGCACACAAGTGAAATTTCATATGCAATAAGCTGCATTTGCAGTTCAAAATGTTGACAGAATGGGCTTGTTCAGCGTTTCTTTTATTTAATAAATCAAAAGTATGAGTGAAAAATAATGGATGTGTTAAATATTATAATTTTATTCGATCGTATAGTACCTTCAATTTAATTACAAATCTCCAGTGCGTGAAAATGGGCGTAGTCAGGCGCTACGTCACGTCACGCAACAGCGTTTGCGCTCGACTCGATGCTAGTTACATATATTTTCGGAGTATTGTTCCTGTTGCATACTACTTGGTTGTTTCAGTATGAATGCGAAAAGGAATTTTTAGTATTGCATAGTTTCAGAATGCACAAATGCGTCGGAAAAATTATTATTTGTTTGCCAATAAGCCAAAAGTAAAAAAGAGTATAACGTGCAATGCGGAGATCCGATTTTGTATCCGACAAACGTAGATTTCGTTATGAAGATCACTTTGATTAGTAGTTCTTGTTTTAAATATAAGTTGAAGAGGTAATAGAAAACTATATTTAAAACCCATGAAATGTGAAAATATAACTGAAATCCGTCTCTTATTACACATTTTTAAGTCTTGATTATTAACACCGAGAACGACATTATAGGAAAATTATTACGTGATATTTTGGTTAGTTCTTTTGGAATAACGGGTTTTAAACTTCTACGACCGGTGCCGATATATTTTTATTTAAAACCCATGAAATGTGAAAATATAATTGAAATCAGAAACGTCTCGTATTATACATTTTTAAGTCTTGATTATTAAGGCTAACGGTGAAACACGTGATCAAGTTTTGTTAAAACCAGATATATCGCTGCGCAGAGTAAGACTATGTTGACGTGTTGTGACAAAACGCTGAAATATGTGCTGCCTAGAGGCTAATGCATTTGGGATGGAGACAAAACGAAAGATACACTGAAATAAAGGTATCACAACTCTATTAGTGGAGTAAAATCGGTTCTCAATTATGCCGTTTTTTTAAATAAAGATATAACCAAATTAAACATTTACCATCTTGTAGAGGGACAATTTCGGCATCTGAAATGGACTTTTACAACTTTTTTCAGTAGGATCTAACTTTATAAATTCAAATTGTCGGTGCTTCGGACTTTATTTGTCAATTATGTTTTACGAAACATATATCGCGTTTGTAAATCAACGATTCAAGTTATGTTCATAATTTTTCCACAACATATATAAAAAACTACAGCGCTTCTAATGGTGCACCAATTTTTAATAACTTAAAGCCTTTTCGAAAAAAAAATGTTCCAAAGTCAATACCAGTAAATTTGTGCATTAAAAACTTTACTATGCGGAGAGCTACATTAACTATTGAAAATAGAACTATAGTTATATCGAGACAAATGTAGTCGATAGTATGAAAAAGTTTTTTAAAAAAAGTTTACTTCGCTACGTGTTACGGTTTTCAAGAAATTGAATTTTACATGTTTTTCGTGTTTCGTGTGTAAGCTAAGTTTATACTTGCGGTGCAGTATACGTTTTCAGAATAGAACAATGCATTCATTCGGAAAGTCAGAAACATCTATATTTTCCATAATTTTTATGTCGAATAAGATTAAATTTTTGTTTTTTATGCTCGTATTTTTTTAATAAAGAAAACTTATCATAGATCATAGAAAATACATAAGAGATATTAACATAAATGTATATTTATTTATGTCCAAAATGTAAAATGTAAAGACTATGTATGGATTATTGAAGAGAAATATGAGAAATTAAAGTGTAAACAGGCCAATTAGATTAGATCAAATATTGAAAACATATACCTTTGCTTTGTTAACATTTGTGCATTCCAAAATACATATGTGGCGTACAATGTTCTTAATTATACAGATATAACACTGGCTTAAAATTGACGTATTCTTGAAACAATGTCTTCTACAGACATACAATTTTAAATATTTAATAATTGGATAATGTAGGTGTTCGCAAATAATATGAATGACACTTGCATATTTTCAAAGACACCGAAGTAAAACAAACAAACAGCTGCAAAAAGCTGTCTAAAATTTTAGATGCATAGATCTACCAAAATACTTACTTATTTTAATTATATCTGTAGATATAAATATTCTTATAATAAAAATTTACTTGATACCTAATAAAAATTGTTCAATATTTATAATTAAGTGTATGAAAATAATGGTTAAATGTGGAGTTAGGATAGCTACAAATGCGTGTCTCATAGACACTTTTCAAAATTATTATTTTATTTGAGTAAAATTTAAACAGTAACTGTGAATAAACACAACGTCAATAAGTTACCTTTGTTGTATATGTTATATTTTTTGAGATTTCACTAGTTAAAAACACAATTTTCACTGCGAGAAATACGGCGATGTAAGTAAGCGGTTCTTAATTTTTATTTCTGTTAAAAACTTTTTTCATAAAGTTGTTTGAAAATCGAAGTACTTACGACTTAAACATGTAGTTTCAAAGGAACAAACAAAATCCATTTTTAATTGTTATGCTACTTTTCCCATAAATACTCAAGTAGTTAATTTATATTTACAATGTTATCAAGTATACTATAGAAATTAATAAAATCTTAAAATAATGCATTACATGTTTTTACTGAAAAAATATATTTTTTGTGCCATTTATTTTATTAAACTCTTTTGTACTTTTCGAAAAATAATAGTAGGTAATGATATTTTGGTACATAAGGCATTTCACACATATTTTTATTGTTGATTTTTTTGGAAAACATAATTCCTGATAGTTAATTTTATTTATAAAAATTCATAAAATAGAAAAATTAACAGAATGCTTTGTATATGCTTGTAAACAGTGATTTTTTATTTTTCTTCGGTTTTGGGATAACTATGTTGATTGACATTTTTCATAAAAAAATAAAGATGAAAAATTTGAACATTTTTTACTTTCGAACACCATATTTTATCATAAGTTGGACAACAGTTTGTAATATCTCAAGACAAGCAACATTTTTTTAAATCAAGAATGATCGTTTATTAAATAATCGATATTAAAATAGTTGAACAGAATGCGTTATCCCATCTGGAATGGCACTTTCCAACAAAAAAAAATATCAATTTTAACGGTAGGATCCAAAATAGTTCCACTAATTGCGATGCTTAATTTTTTGTTTGTTCCTTTAATACTTAAATATAAATACTTTCACTTGACATAGAGCTCAACTTAAATCAGAAAATATGGAATAAAGAGATAATTTCATTTGTAGAATAAAATGCTTTTGAGACATTTTTTCTTTCTTTTGTGTATTTCTACTAAGTCTGGATTTGCAACAAATAGTATATTATTATTTACTAAAGTGCTGAGAAGCAAACCATCGACATCGACTATGCGACAAAAATAAAATTAGATAAACAAAACCATATTTCAATAACATTTCTATATATTCCATAAATCTCAACTACACATTTGCATTCCCCATTTTTTTAATATTTATTAAAAATATGAATTATATTTTAATGAATACGTCTATTTAGCAATGTCTTAGCTGGTGTCTATTATTCAGTAGGCAAACACAGAATATTATATTAAAAATAATCTATATTTCTGTATTTGAAAAATATTATATTTTTAGTTTCAAGATTTAACAAATTCGTAATTATAATAAAGCTATTAAACTACAATACGTAATCATTTCTCTTAGTCTTTTATAAAATCCGTCGCGTGTCAGTCCTTTTATTTTAGTTTTTCGGTTTTCTTTCGGAAACTATATATATATATATATATATATATATATATATATATATATATATAATAGAAATAGAATAACATATTGTACTATATATATATATATATATATAGTACAATATGTTATTCTATTTTTTATATACTAGAAATATTATTTTACATCGAGTGAAAAATTATAAATAAAAAAAAAAAATTATATTACTCAACATTTTAAAAAACATCATTGACGTAAAATAATATTTGTAGTCTATTAAAAAACCGCTTATTTTTATCATTTTCCGTTGAGCAGTTATTGAGCGAAAACGTGGCGAAAACTATATTCCGTATGATAGAGCATTTACCGTTAGCCTGAATCACTTCTCTCAGTGTTGGACATTTAGAATCTAATGTGATCGTCTCTTTTATCAATGCCACCGCAAGGTGGCAGCATTTTATTGCTAAGAAATAGTTTTTTAGTTTTCGCTCAGTAGCTCCTCAAGGGATAAAGATAAAAATATGCGGTTTTTTTTAATAGACTATAAATATTAATTTACATCGACTCTGTGTTTTGAAATTTCGGAAAAGAGCAAAATTCATTTAAAAAAAATAATTTTACTGTTTTTCAAAATTTTAAAACACAGCGTCGATGTAAAATAATATTTGTAGTCTATTAAAAAAAACCGCATATTTTTATATTTATTTCTTGAGGAGTTATTGAGCGAAAACTTTATATCGTCTTATAGAGCGCTCACCGTAAGCCTTAACACCGAAAATGCAGTTATAGAAAAATTATTACGTGAAATTTTGGCTAGTTCTTTTGGAATAACGGTTTTTAAACTTCTACGACCGGTGCTGATATTTAATCTATCGTGATTTTTCGGCTTGTTCAGCTGTGACCTAGGTAACTGGTCGCTACCGGTAACAGAATTAACTTACACATTTATAATCTTAGCTAGAATTCTGTGATATGCCCTTGTTGTTCTCAGGCTAAGCTTTGTGGAAAGCGGGCCCGTTCAGGTACTCTTGGGTTCCGTCATATACGCTACGCTACGCTCGGCACTGCTCCTCTGATAACGGTGGTCGTCTTAGACGTCATTTAGCAGTCTTCGTTTTTGAAAAATTATTATTTTATATATATAATCTCTATAAATATAAATCAATCAAAGATCGAAGTTTCTAATCCAAAAATAAACAGTATATTTTTTTATTTTGGGAGAAGACTAATATTAATAACTATCAGTAACTAAATAAAAATTAATTACCTAATGGCTTCATTTTATAAATGAGACGAAAAAAAAGAATGACACGCAATAGAAGTGAAGTGACGTCAGAAGCGGTCGCACCGTTGAGACTAAGCACCAATTTCATTGATATCATTTCAGTTATATCTCGAAAACACAAAAATATGAAATTTTAAAGCGTAATAAGAGTATCGTGTACTATATAAAAACGCATATAAAAGAAATTTTACGGAACAAGCCTATTAACTATCCCTTGCATTAATGAAATATTGCACATATTTTTCGTTCGAAGGTATTTCTTGTTATTGGAGTATGTCGGATGAGCTTCTTAAAATGACAGTATATGACATCGAAGATGAAGAATCTCTTATAATAGTGAAAATTTCATACTCAAAAACAAATAAAGAATCTACATTTACCACAACAGCTGCGATAAGTAATAGTCCAAATTTTGCAGATATTTACAGAAAATATGCATGTCTTCGGCCGGAAACTGACCAGAGGCGTTTCTTTTTGCACTTTAAAACAGGAATACGTGTTAATCAAATAGTAGGCAAAAATACCATCCTATCTAAAGCACCACAAAAATAGTTGAATATCTGAAACTTCCATATTCCACACATAATACGCGACACAGTTTTAGGAGAACTTCAGCAACTCTATTAGTAAACACTGGTGGAGATATTTTAACTCTAAAGTAGCACGGCGGGTGGAAATCAACAAATATTGCTAAAGGCTACCAGATACATTCCTCGAGTGTAAAGTGTATTCTTTTTCTTTGGATTTTTAACATTAAACAATCCGCGGGTAGAAGTTACACTTTACTTCCCTTATGATATAAATTAGTGCTAGTAGCTAGTAGCCAGTGCTAGTAGGCACTGATTTTGTAGTTGATGGTGATTATAATTTTTGTCATTGTACTTGCTAATTCTTGATGAGTATTTACTACAACAATATGTTCCACATTTTACTAAATTTTTCGATATGGATAGATACACACACATTAATTAGATTAGATCTAGTTCAGTAGAATATGTCTAATTTTATTGAAACAATTAATAAAATCAATTGCACACAAAAAATAATGTTAGATATAACAATAACGAAAGTGATGATAACTTGATTATAAAAAATGTTCAAAATGACCACTGTTGTTTCTAGAACAAAGGTTAATTCGTCGAAGAAAGTTAAAGGATACCTTTTGCAATTCCTGAGGACTATTTTTTTAAATATTTATGGTATTTTGTATACGCCTCCACAATTATCCTTCACTATTGGGTGCGGAAGCATACACTGCTGTTTTCACAGTGCCCCAAAGATAGTAGCCGCATGGTGTTAAGTCTAGTGAACGTACATGCCAGTTAACAGGAAAATAATTTCCTCTATTGACCCAATGACGAGGGAATCTCTGGTTCAAATACTGTCGGAAATTTACTGTGAATGTGGTGGAGCACCATCATGCATAAACCCACAAACCAAATGTTAGCTCTGAGTAATAACGACACATTTTCTAAAAATTCGGGTAGTGTTTCGCAAAAATTGCAAATAAATTTATCATTCGATCTATCGGGTAGAATAACAGGAACAATAATATTGTTATCAATGATCCCCAAACAAATATTGATGCAAAATTCATGCTGATAATATTTCACTTTGACAGCATGTGGATTTTCTTCAGTATACACGCATTTATTATAAATATTTATTATTCCACTTCTAGTAAAACAGGCCTCGTCGGTAAAACAATTTTTTTTGTGGAAATTCAGCTCATGAATTATTTGTTGCTGGATGAACCTGCAAAAAACAAGACGCATATTTAAATCCTGCTGTAACAGATTTTGAACAGATTGAATGTGAAATTAATCGCACACTCAATCACTTAGTTTCAGCAAGTATATCCAGGAAAAACGTTGAACGCATATTATCATCATTCATCAATGTTGTACAGGAGTTGTAAATTAAAAAAAAAAAACATTGTATAACAACAAAATATTTCAATTTAAAGCAACGGTTACACCCCAAAAATAATCGAAATCGATTAATAAGTATTATTTACGAAATTCCGAAAATGTTCACAAACTTTGAGGTCATCTAGCGGCCAAAGGAAGCGATTTCGGATATAGATGAATTAATTTAGTTCGTGCATGAATCTGTGACCTTCCGTTGTAGATACACGTTATGACGGGAGGCCCAGTACATATACAGGGCACAATTTAATAGGTCAATCCGTAAACCACATATTATTTTAACTAAAATAATGAGACTTTTCTTATGTCACTTTTCGGAACTTCATTTTCAAAATACACAATACCTATATGTATTCCTGGAGGTGGTATCCATTCACATGGATTAAATTTTTGTATTTTCTTACTGTTTGTTTTTAGTTGTGTAGTTTTGTTTATTTAAATTATTAATTTACCATTTAATATTTAAACATGTTTAATTTGTATCACACCTAACACCTCCAAAAAAACTGGAATATCTCGTAAACTAAAATCTCAAACTAAATCTTAAATTGAAAAAAACACATCTAAAAAAAAACTGAAACCATAGACGTACACAAAAAATCATTTTAAAAATGTTTATTTTGAAACCCTGTGTTATGAAAATGGAGCTCTAAAATGGAAACTGGCACAAAAAAGTCCCATTATACATGAGAATATGTGGTTAACGGTTATTAATTTGTAACACGCTGTATACGTATATTTTTTCGTTAATAATGGAATCGAAGATCGGCTTTGCCGAATTTCTACCTTTTGTGTTCTGTAACAAAGATTTATTTATTTATTTATTAATATTATTATTAAATGTTAAATTGCATGCGCAACAAATTATAAACGTCATCGTTTTAGATCACAAATTGCTTTATAAATTGTAATTGACGTTTGCAAATTACAGAATTCTAATTATAGAAAAAAATAGTAATTTGTAATTAAAATGAAAGTCAATTACTGCTTGATCAGTTATGCGTCATTTGTGGCATCAATTTAAATGTGGATTTTTTTTATTTGTATGTTCGAAGTGAGATGGGCGCTTGCACGAGTGTATGTACATTTCAGTAATGAACGCAGAAAAAAGAACAACACCATACAATATACCCACATACCTGCAATTTCTACTAGTATACCTAACGTTTGTGAAACTAAAAATAAAATCGAAGGTAATTTTTTAAATTTAATCGGCAGTGATAAGGCTTTGGATACATTCTAATTATTTTTATCTTGAAATTTTTATTTTGGTCGACTATTTATAATTCCAGATATGAATTTGTTTTGGCAAAAGCACGCGAGCATATTATTAAAGGTCGAGTTAAAGATGGTGTAGTTCAATATGACTCAGTCTAAAATAGCTATTGGTTTTCCGCCGTAAAATGATAAAATTTGTGGCTTTCAGTAGTTATACTGAGTGATTCAGAACTTATCTAAAAAAAATTTTTGGGTGTACATGACACTCTTACAAATACAATTTTGTAAAAAAAATCAGAATGGACAGTTCCAGATTGATATAAAAATACACTTCTGCACGACACTTGATACTGATCTACTGTAAAACTTGATAAATAAATAATATTGTATAACGCCGATTTTATACAGCAGATTTAACTGCTTTTTCCGCTATTGTTATTAATTATTAATAGATTTAACTTGTGGTTTTAATTATTAAAATAGTTTGACATACCTGATGTTATAACAATATTTTGGGCCCAGTCTTACCCAGTTTCTACAGATTGATACAAATGTTTCTGCTTCTTGTCCGTTTTGAAATCGTAAGTTATTGGCGGCAACTATGGTACGTGTCCGTAAATCATGAGTAGTATGTATCCACTTCGATGCGATACACATAATTTTTTAAATATCTTCACAAAAAGAAGTCCAACTGATTTAAAGTCAGGAGATAGTGACGGCCATGGTACCAGCCCTCCTCTTCCAAGCCCTTGGTATTAATGCTTGGACTGCTATACATGGTACACATAATAATTGAGCCTCGTGTATGATACGCCACACTGCTGCAATTCGCAGCAAGATGAGGTTTCAAATTTCCCTCACCTTGCACTACACTTGCATTCACTGCACGCCGCGGTAAAAGTAGCTCCAATTGGCACATGTTTATCGTGAAATCGTTCTGCTAAAGCATTTTCACATCGCTATACATTAAAACGATATCCATTAATTCCGAGTTGCTACTATACACATAAGCCATTTTTGAAAAACTAACGTAAAGACTGGCGTCACAAAAACTTTAGTGTCTACAAAAAGTAATCGGATTTTAATATCGCAATCGCCTGTCTAGAGACTACAGTAAATATGTACAAATATAATTTTTTCAGCAACAAAGTAATGCAAAAAATTATTCGTGAAATATTTTAATATTTCTTAGCAATATTAATCTAGAAAGCGCTCTAAATTGTTGTAAAAAGTGCGAGTACAAATTTTATAAAGAAAATTTTGTAGAATTTTGAAAAAAAAATGTGATAGTCTCATACGGGTTTAAGCTGCATGTTACATAATAAATAATTTGAACTATTTACTAAAAAGCTTGACGGCATCTTTGTGCAAAGTAAACGCTTTGAAAGACCAATTTGCTTTCAAAACTTCAATACTAAATTATTTATTTTAAAACTGCAAGTGCAACTGCAAGTTTATATAATTGCAATAAAAATTAATTATGAATTAATTCAGTCATAAAAATGTATTGCTCTGACAAAATAAGTACTATAGGTATCTCCTGTATTCTGTATGGTAGGTATATTTTATAATGCCAATAAAGCAATTTAGCTAATGACATTTTTGTTACTGATATCATATATTTATCCTACGTTTGTAAATTTATTATAATCATTGTTTTTTCAACCGAATTGCAATTACAATTAGTAAGTAATATGGATTTGTTATTTTTTAAATGAAGTAAGGCAGATTATTATTGATAAATCCTCAATATTGATATTATTGCCGTAGATAAATATAAGTACACATATGTGTGCAGTAAATATTTATTATTGGTGTAATAAATCATTTTAAGCGCATAATAGAGATTAGTAAGTGATAAGCAATAAATATTTTTTTAATAAATATATTATTTCTTATAAATTATAAAGTGTACACTGTAAAATTTGTCTTATTTCACATAATGTTACGTTGATAATTTGTGGTCAGCGTAATGTAAAATTACATAATAATTTTGTAAATGAAATCGGTACACTGTAATATTACAAAAATAAACAAGGATAAAATTTCATATTATATTATGTGATTTTACGACTATTATGCTAAATTTCATTATAAATTTCACACATTATAATTTGTATTGATATATACATTTTTAGGTTGAAATTTTAAAATATAAGTAATTTACTGAGTAATTATTATTTTCTTATATTTTATATATTTTTTCATAGTACGCCACTGGGCAGACCAGCGCTGAGAATATCTAGTTGTAGCGTCACCAACATTGTTGTCATATTTAATTATTGAAGTGGAAGATGGGAAAAGAAGTTCTATTAGAAAGCTAAATGCCCATGCCACTCGTATGGTACTGCTTTTTAACATATACATTTTTTTGTTTGTAGTGGGTGTTCACTTTATTGTTCCATATAAACAAATGTGTTCTTTTACATATAACACTAAAAAACGGAAACAAGTCAACTAGCAGAAAACTCAATAATAAATAAATACCTATTTAATACTTTTTACTTACTGAGTCTTCTTCTACGACATTTAAAATATTTGGTTCAAGATTCTTACTTTCCGAGTCTGTTTTTGCTCAACATTAGAATACTGGCGCTCATAACTCCCATAATGTCTCATGCTTGCTACAGACTACGCGTGAATTCGCGATACGTGGTTTGCAAGGAGTTCGTGCATTGTGTGCAGGGTTTTTATGAATGGATTTTTAACGAATAAGACTCTACACACTATTCGCGAATTCGTCGCATATCACGATTCGCGCATAACGAATCGTGAGTTCACGCATAGTCTGTAGCGGGCCTTAAATGTTGAACCAA
Organism: Monochamus alternatus; assembly: GCA_037114965.1. Taxonomy (NCBI): domain Eukaryota; kingdom Metazoa; phylum Arthropoda; class Insecta; order Coleoptera; family Cerambycidae; genus Monochamus; species Monochamus alternatus. Next base: position 111,633,967 of record CM073426.1, on the reverse strand, counting down.
TCTACAAACATACTTAACTTAAATGTTCGAATTGCCATCCACCAACTTCTTGACAATACGCAAGTCTGTGAAGTAATTCTTCTTGCACATTATGAATGATTTCTGGTGTAACTCTGCGTATTTCGTCCCGAATGCGATTTTGAAGTTCTAAATTACGTGGTTTATTAATGTACACTTTTGACATCAAGTATCCCCATAAAAAATAGTCAAGAGGTGTAAGATCCGGCGATCTTGCAGGCCATTCTATCGGTCCGCGTCTGCCGATCCACCTCCCAGGAAAACCGTTGACCAAAAAATCTCGTACAGGGCGCGCATAGTGCGGAGGTGCACCGTCTTGCTGAAACCATATGGTATCGTCAGGAATGTCAGGGTCATTATCGTTAGGAAAAATTACTGCAAGGGCTGGATCAAGGTCATTTTCTAGAAACTCTAAATATCTTTGTCCTGTAAGGGTTCCTTCAAAAAAGAAAGGCCCTACTATTCTGTCGTCAACTATTCCAGCCCACACATTTAATTTCTGAGGGTGTTGGGTATGTGCCTCTGCCATCCAATGAGGATTTTCCCGACTCCAATATCTGCCGTCTAAGTTTGACGGTTTACTGTACCATTCAGACAAAATGTGGCCTCATCTGAAAAAAGTATTTGCCGGTGTAAATTTCTATTCCCTTGACATAAATCCATTAGAATTTCGCAAAAGTGTAAGCGGCGATCGGGATCATCTTCATTGAGTTCCTGCACAAGTTGAATTTTGTAGGGATGATATTTTTCCTTCCTCAAGATACGTAGCACTGTGCTCTGACTAGTGTCACTATTTAATGCAACCAATCGTGAAGAATTATGAGGATTATCCATCATACTTATCAAAATGCTCTGTTTCTGATTTTCATTAATGCTTGGACGTCCAGGTTTTGGAATATTTACAACATTGCCAGTTTCTCTAAATTTAGACTCTATCTTACTGACTGTTGATTGGCTGATAGGGCGATCTGGATATTTTTCATTAAATAAATCGCAAACTTCCTGCTGAGTTCTAGTCATATTCCCGCATCCGATAAGAATTAAAATTTCAATTCTTTGAGTAAGAGATGTGCCATAATACTTTAAATTGAATAATAATTTCTATGTCGCTTACAATACTTATTAGAAAATCGGTGTAACAATGACACTTTGCAAAGATTTTCACCTACGTGATCCATAAAAGAACTATGGAATTCGAAAAACTAAACTTGATAACGTTTTTGCTTTATTTTAATTGATTTACGTTTTCTAATATTCAATCGCCATTTACTCGAAAACTTTCCTATGTAAGAGGGCAAAATTTTAGTACTGTCTGATAGAGAATTAAACGATCTTTCAGAATCAAGGAAAAAAATATGGTGTTACCATTTAAAAAAAAATCGATGACGTCATTACTCGAAAACAAATGACATTTGAAAATCGCATTTTACGCTAAAATATGTATTTTTTAAATTAAAAATCGATCTGTTCGAGGATTTTTCCCAAAAAATAATTGTTTCGTTTTTATTGAATTTATTCCATACTTTTGGCACATATTGTATAAGCTATGCTCGTGGAGAGGATTGGCACTCTCTCTGCGGGTATGGTAGGGTGGAAGAATGTTGGCTTGGGTCAATGTGAGAGATTGGCACCGATTGACGTTTGACTACCCCCATTGACAATTAATGAAATTTTCCAGGTTTCCCTCATTCCTGCACTGAATGGAAGTTAGGACTTACCAACGTAAGTTGTTTCGCAAATGCGGCCTGCTTAATAATAATATGCCGTCCCCTCTCCCGCACAAGTCTTCGACTTCTAGGCTAATCCTCGTGATTAAAATGAGGGAGATATTATTATTATATTATTCGGAAGAGGTAATTCAAATGTTATACATTTCATAAATATAATAGAAAGTGAAACGGTACGTTGTTCAGATACTTGCATCAAAACTGAACCATTACCTGTGTCTCTCAACCATACAACAACATTTATTTTAAACAACATATTTATTTTGATGTTACTGTTATTTTCAGTGTTAACAAAAGTATATTTTGTTCAAAATAAATTCTGTTATTCTGAAACATTTTCGATGATTAACAGTTTGCTGATATTAATAAGGTAATGGAATTTCAATGATGTGATTGCTCTAAAATTGCTGAGTGATTTGGTGGTTTTCCGTTTCGGTGTCCGTCGCCTAACATACGAGGAAATTTAAAGGGCACAAGGGCGTCTTGGAGAACTCCAACAAAGTAGTTGCAAACGACCCTTGATTAAATGCAGCCTGGATTCGCAGTCCACTGAACAGTCACTCAAAATGTCGTTCAGCGATTCGAATATCGTTTGATTGGTATGTGAAAGACATTTGAGAAATATGATACGAAATTATGTTCGACCTCCTTTTTCCTTTATCGTCTAATGAATTAGGCATTCAATATGGAAGACAATGCGGGTGGGTAATGCATTGTAAATTGTAAGTTTATTCCAATAATCTTTTCACTGAATGCCATTGAAAGTCAATATAGCACTAGTGGTAAACAATGTTCTTGATGCATATGAAAATTCTGAATATAACAGTACAACATTTTGGGATCTAAGAAAAGTCTTTGACTGTGTTTCACATGATATCCTCATTGATAAAATGCATAAATATAAAATTAGTGCACATAGTATAAAGATACTGCGATCCTATTTACGTAATCGTTGTCAAGTCAACTTGATAGAGTCAATAACTCAATGTCTATCGGTAGAGCTTCAGATGCAACGATCCTTATTGGGCCCTCTATTGTTTTTAATATACATAAATGACGCCTTCTTGTGGAGATTTATGTTTGTTCTATATACTCTGTACATATTGACCTGTTTGAGTAGTTTTGTACATCACCAATAAATTATTATTATTATAATGTTTTGTCACTTTCACCTAGTTTATATTGATTTTTATCCATTTTTATTTTGATATAAAGGAATTTGCCTTGGGTAGCATTAGGAATATAACTCCTTAATAAAACAGAAACAGATATTATTTTTAAAATTTAATGAAAAAAATGTATTGAAAAAACGGAGGGGGCTCGCACTGTTCAAAATTTTGTACATCTACTGCCATTTTGAATGGTACGAACAACTACTGCTCATTATATTGCTAATAGACTATACGAGTGTTACGTCACAAATAATATTGGCAGTATTGAACTGATTTCAAACAAAACAAAGACCTAATGGTTGCCATGTCATTGCTATGACAATTACTGAATTATAATCAGTGTATAAAAAAACACGAAAGGCACTAACAAATTTTTAACTGACTGGGTGACTTGAACGGAAAATATTTTTTTTTGACACATAAATCAGCGTAATATTAAAACTATCAACCAACGCTACATTTAAAAAATGGCACAACATACAATTTGGAATTAGTGACACAAAGTATCAACAAAGTATTCCCCTCGTTTCTAGCGCTGAAGTTGGCTTGAAAGGATAGTAGACGTTTAATATGACCTGACCTAGACTGTCTTACCCTTATACTACCAGGTCCTGCATTAGTATTGCTAAGTCCTGCTTTAGTACCACCAGGTCCTGTCTTCGTAATACCGAGCCTGTCTTAGTACGGTCATGTCCTACCTAGATGCTACCAGATATATACAGGTACTATTTTATGTAATAGTAATACTATTTTGTACATCTACTGCTACAGGTGAAGTCCCTCGAAAAGCAATTAAAATTAACTCTACTAAAATCAAATGATAACCTGATTAAGTGTTTTTAAGAATTAATAACATCAATATATAATTGTGCATCGTTGGTCAAAGTTATGATTAAGGTAACCTTGGAAATAGAAACTATTTTAAATGAGTTGGCACTAACTTTAGTAGTTGAAAATATACGGAGTATAACGTGTGCACTTAAATAACAGATTAATGTAAATAAAACGTATTTAAAACATTTACACTTTTGCCTTTTAATATTTTACTGACTTCTAAATATTCGCTAGAAAGACATATTTCAGAGGATGTGCTAAATATTTCTTTGTGCAAGTGTTTTTCAATAATAAATAATGTAAATTACATAAGCCTTTTGCAAGATATAACAATGAAAAATGTTTGTTTGCTTTTAATTAACTTTTTGTAAATTTTGAAAACCTATTAAAAAGTTATTTTTTATAGGTACTCCTAACATTGGCTGACTTAAGTCCTATCTAGATCCAATGATTATGAAAGGTTATTTTAATACTATATCCCAATTATCTTAAATTTTAAGATATTATTTATTAGTTTAGAGAAATTTCAGATTTATTGGAGTGTAGTTGTTATACATTGAGGAAAATTGGCCAATAAAAAAGTTTCGCTAAGATAATCTGTATATTGGAATTTTCTTATTTGCATTGCATTATCATGTACCAAGCACAATAAAAACCAATTTATTAACACGATTTTAGTACTTACCTTCTTACGTTGAATACGTATATATTTTCTACCATTTTTATGCTAATGCTAACTAGATAAATTATTGCAGTAGGTAACTGACTTTAGTTGAGATCTATGTGTATATAAATAGTTTTTATAAGTGCGTAAATTTTATTTTGTGAGGACAAAACACAAAATCACTTTTAGCACGTATATTATACACTATTTTTTCAACAAACACCATTAAAAGTACAAATCAACGCATTTCTTATGTCATTAAATATATAAAATATTATTTTGAAATCCATGAAGTTTTTTGTTGCTAAAACAGCTATACAGGGTGTTCCTAAATGATATACGAATATTTAAGGGCGTCACCCTACATCGAAAATTAATGATAGTTTGCTTTATAACTATGGTTCAAAAATGTTCCGTTACAAAAATACGGGGTGTTAAAGTTTTAGAAAAAAAAGGAAGATAATTAATATTTTCGAAACCGTTTTAGATATTTTCATGAAATTGGGTATGTAGTGACTATTAATAAAGGTGCATATTTTGCAATACAAACATAATTTTCATCTTTAACAGTGGTGTGACTTTAATATTTTTAAAGAAAAAAATGGTACACCAATGGTTTTCACCCAGTTAAAAATTATTTTTGAATTTCCCCTTCAATTCTAAAAATAAGATCCCTCTTGAGTTTTTGCACTGCAATGCGTCGTTTTTAAGAAAAAAAAATAAAAACCGTTGGATTGTTGGGGAGAATTCATGTAATATTATTATTATTAAAGGATACAATTTTGCAATAAATCTAGCTGGTCTGGAATATGTTACTTACTTTGTGATTTGACATTGCAATCAACTTTTTGCCGTTAAAATCTGTTTACTGTGAATATCTTATATATACAAACTCGCTAATAATGGTGAACTATTCAAATGTGGAAATGGTGGAAATGCATTACGTGTGCAGAGCAAGCTAGACATATTTATCATGAGAGAGATATCCCAATCGTGCTCTGCCTTTTTCTAATATTCATCGTCGCGTTCTTGTAATTGGTACTGTCCGAAAAGTTGCATCTGAAAGTAGACCTCGAAATGTAAGAGCATCCGAAAACTGTTTGAAGAATTTTAATGGATTTTTTGTTATACCGCATATCTTTCTTATTTTAAGAGTGATGTTACTTCCCACAGATTTTCCAAAGCGTGTGACCTTCTGTCAGTGGTATTTTCATAATGTTGCCCAAACCAATCTTACCTGAATTTCCCTCAACAACAGTTGCCTTTGATCCTTCAGGATGTTCCTTAAGGAATGAAAAATCCAATGTGGTACATGCACGATGGTGCACCAGCACATTTCAGTATAACAGTACACAATTATTTACAACCTTTTTATCCAAATCATTGGCGCAAGTCCCATTAACACTAATGAGGAATTAAGAGAAATTATAATTGCAGCATGTGATAGAATATGAGATACGAGTGCGCAATTCCATGCAAAGAAGAGCGGAAGCATGCATATTAAGTAATGGGAGCCATTTTCAACAATATCTGTAATAATGATTTGTTATCATTATTACAAAATTATTAGTTTTAATTTAGGTAGTTGTAATATTATGTTAATGTGTTATGTTGTTAGTTGTTGTTATTTTCTATCAAAATTGTATCCTTTATTTCATTCAAGGAACACCCTATACAGGATATAGGATTGGCACCCTCTATGGGTATGGTAGGGTGCAAGAATGTTGGCATGGGTCAATGTGAGAGATTGATACCTGTCAACATTTGATCATCTCCCTAATTAATTAAAGTACCAAGTTTCCCTTAATCCTGTACTGAATGGTGGTTAGAGCCTAACAACGGAAGTCGTCCACTTGTAGGCGACTCACCTACCCCGTCGCGCTCCATATGCAATGGACTCACTTCAATTTGAAAGTGTAAGCGGATTTTTGCGTTGCGATCCGCCCCGAACCGACGCGTCTAGTGGACGCCTACCTTTATTATGCAGTGCGCATTTGCGCCCAGCAACTTCCCTGGACTATATTCTCCACGCCAGCTGCAAATTTCAATAACCGTCGCTCGTCTTCTTTTTCGTTCTTCCTTTTTTTCCTCGTTTTTATTGCCACAAAAATTAGTTTAATATTATTTATACTCCAAAACAATAGATGGCTCTACCTATACTAAAATTATGAATTAAAAAAATACAGGGTGATTCAGAACAAGAATCAAAAATGACAGTTTGAACATGATTTAAAAATACACTTGTGCACGGCTCTGGAAACTGGTCCACTGTAAAACCTGATAAGACGGCAATCTGCGACAGGACAAAAAATGGAAAGAAATGCTCAAGGAAATAATAAATAACTGCTTTTCCCGCTATTGTTATTAATTATTAATAGATTTATTTTGTGGTTTTAGTTAATAATATAGTTTGGCATACTTGATGTTACAACATTTTGGACCCATCTTGCCCAGTTTCTACAAACTAACACAAATGTGCTGCTTCTTGTTCATTTTGAACTCGTCAGTTATTGGCAACAACTTTGATGCGTTTCCGTAAATAGCGTCAATAGTATGTCTCCGCTTCAGTGCGATACACTTAATTTTTTAAATATCCACAAAAAGAAATTAAAATGATTGAAAGTCAGGAGATCGTGTCATTGTACCGGTCCTCCTCGTCTCATCCCTTGGTATTAATGCTTGGATACGCTGTACATGGTACGAATATAATTGTTCCTCGTGTATAATACGCCACAGTGCTGCAATATGCCGTGGAAGACGTGGACCGTCAGCTCTTTCACGATTCGGTTTCAAATTTCCCACGCGTTGTACTACACTTGCGATAAAAGTAGCTGCATTTGGCACATGTTTACCGGGAAATCGTTCTGCTAAAGTATTTTCACATCGTCATAAATTAAAACAATATCCATCAATTTCTTGTTGCTACTATACAGGTAAACCATTTTTGACACTTGAAAAATTAATGTAAAAACTATCGTCACAAAGACTTTAGTGCCTACATAAAGTAATTGGATTTCAATATTCAGAATCGCCTGTCTAGAGACTAAGACAAAGTTGATGATTGAAACAATCTAAGTGCACATGGTAATTGCTACAAAACCGTTTAATAAACAACAAAAATAAGAGAAATATATTGTTGGTAAAAATATTTATTTATTGAAAAAATACATAAACTACTGTAACGAGGTGAGACTGCACCAATAAATAAATAAAATTCAATGAAATGAAACGAAACGATACGAAATGAAATAAAATAAAAATAAAGAAAATAGGTTAAATGTATATCTATAATATTATAGTACATTGCATAGTCCACATATTACAAATTTATAAAGACACAGACTGATTATGACTTATGTAGATCTATATCTCCAATAATTATAAACAGGATACGTTCAAATAAGTATGTCGTAAAGCAATCTATTAAATACTCATTAGAAAGAGGAAACTTTACTGTTCTAACATTAAACGGCGTAAATTTTGTGCTATATTTTCTATTATTACAATTCTCATACTCTGTTAGATTGTAGTAATTTTATTCTAAAACACAATGTTAAATTGTCCATGTAACCACGTTAGTGTCAAACAATCTATCTCAATAGGATCAAGTACGATATATAATTTTTTATCAAATGATTGATAGTGGTTATGTTCTTATTAAATATAGGTCAAGAATAAGTCCTTGAGAGAGGTGATCAACTGTCCTAAGATAAGACCACTTCGTTGTCTTGAACAAAGAACAGCAATGTGTAGAATAGATTAGGGTTAATCTTGGAATTACTATTCTCAGCACGATCTAGAATAATATATATTAAATCATGGCAGTCATGAAAATTTCATGTTTATCCCAATTATCATTTCCTTTGTGCTTTTAAATCCACGAAATGTGGATTATAATGCTTTTTATACAGTATACTTTCTACAAAAGGGTTGCTGACCATCCGAAATAGTAATTAATTTAGCAACATGCAATCTTCTCCGGCAGTAATCAAATTAAGTTAGAGTCAATTCTTTTGGTTCTTTCTAAAGGGATGGTGGAAAAATGTAACGGTTTAATGGAATTACTTTCTCTTATATAATACATTTTTATTTGGATTGAATAGCACATAGAATTTTATTTTACATACATTCGTATAAATGTGATATTTCAGTTTTCAATTTGAACTGTAAAATAGTCGGTTCAAATTGAAAGTCAGTCAGTGTCAGTTTTTATAACAATACCAATAGTTGGTATTGTTATAAAAATTAATTATAAAGTATAACACACGGCGATATTGTTAAAACCTATACCGAACCATTAAAACAACTATACAGAGTGATTCAGAAAAAAAATGTTTGAATGTACAGGCGACAAATACACTTTTGTAAAAATAAAATCAAAAAGAGCAGTTTAAAAATAATTTAAAAATACACTTCCGCACGGAACTGGTCCACTGTAAAACCCGATAACGTATCTAATCTGTGACCTGACAAAAAATTGAAAGAAATTCCTAAGGAAAGAAATTAATTACATTTTACCACACCTATTTTTATACAGCAAATTCAACTGCTTTTGCCGCTATTGTTATTAATTATTAATAGATTTAATTTGTGGTTTTAATTATAAAATAGTTTGACATAGCTGATGTTTACAAGAACATTTTGGGACCGTCTTACCCAGTTTCTACAAACTAACACAAATTTTTCTGCTTCTTGTCCATTTTGAAATTGTAAGTTCTTAGCAGCAGATATGATACGTTTGCGTAGACCATCAACAGTATTCACTTCGGTGCAACATTCTTCATTTTTTAAATATCCCCACAAAAATAAGTCCAAATGATTTAAAGTCAGGAGATCGTGGCGGCTATGGTATCTGTTCTCCTTGTCCAATCCCTTGGTATTAATGGTTAGACACGCTGTACATGGTACGGATATAATTGAGCCTTCCCAACTAGCAAAATGGAACGTTAAAAGAAGCTAATTATTTTATAACTATCGAATACCGTTGTTTAATGAACAAATTGACTTTATAAAGCAAATAATTGCGATAGTTTTGTTCCTGAAGAAAGCAACTGTGTAAAATTGTTTTATAATAGTTTTTATAGTGTTGTATAAAACAAATAAGTTTCAGTTCTTTAAAATATTTATAAGAGTATTATAATGCGTTATACAACATTAAAAAAATATAAATATAAGGATTGTAAACATATCGTATAAGAGTCGTATATTTGGGCAAATTACTTTTAATTATAACCTTATAAAATAATTGTATTAACGTGTTTTATTAAGGATATATAAGGAAATTAATAAAATTATTGTTTTGCCTCTAAATGCGTTTATTTATAAAAAAGTTTTATAATTGTGTTTAATCTACAAAACATTTCCTGTTTTATAAATATATTGTAAAACAAAATTGTGGCCTGAGAAAAACAAAATTATTGTATTTGTATTTCATGTAATACAATTCTAATCCTAATGTATGATAATGTGCGGAATAAATTCGTTTATATGTGGTCATCTTTAAATGAATATTTATTTGTTCGACTGTCGCCATTATGTAAAATTAGGTGAGTCTTAAAATTATACAGGGTGAATCTTAAATAAGTACAAATATTTTAACCAGCAGTATAGTTTTGTGTGTAGAACACATAATTAATAGTTTTTTTACAAAAAAATCAGAAATAAAAAAGTGAAATTTTAAATAAATTTCGTAATTTTTCAGCAGAAAACTTGTTGAGGACCGCTGGCCTAGACAGACCCTTCATACTTTTATGAGTCATAGTGCTGCAGACTGAACGTGTGGTTCACAGTGTTGCCAGTATTACACAAATGTCTTTGCTTCAAGGAAGAAAAAATCTCAACTTTTAGCGAATTTTGTCAAGTGTAACATTTTATATTATTTTTTATTATCAAACTGTCATTGACTGTCATGACAGATTATCGGAAGCCCAAGTCAAACTTGTTAACCCCACATAATGCATGGAAATAGCAATAAAATTTGCTAAAAGTTGACATTTTTTCCATTTTAAATAAAAAACGCGTGGATAGTTTTTCGTTATTCTTCATAAAATAACTTAAGGAAATTGTGTTTTGTGTCCCTTTCTAACAGTGTACAATGACATTTAACTTGTGAAATGTGGATTACTGATTGAATAGTTAATTTTTTAACAAACAGGTAAGCTTGTGTGCACGTTTATGTATAATTTTTGAACATTGGACATAGTAATATCACGTAATATCTTCCTAAATATTTTACGGTAGTATTGAACTTGCGGAAATTCATTTTTAATCGTTGAAGTATAGTAAGGTTAGTTCAGATGTTAAAATTTATGTTAATATTGCTGCGTATCATACTACATACCCAATTTTACTGTACTTATGCTTAAAACAAGTATTTTTAAAATAGAACTATTACGTTAAAGGAAACGTAATATTTATATTGGAGGAGATATGGCAACCTCGCAACAAATCATATGTTTCATTACGTTGTTGGATGAAAAATCAGCCAGCGGTTCTCAAAATGTGGGTATTTTTTTAAAAAATTAATATCTCCGTAAATATTAGAAATTTTTAAAAATGGCTTTCACTAGACTGATTTAAATGACGAACTACACCAGCAGTTAAAATATTTGTACTTATTTAAGATTCACCCTGTATATAAAATATGATTTTACTATTTTTAAAAGATTTTTTAAATTAATTTTTTATTATTTTAAAGAAAATGTGGTCCAAACTAAAGCGCATATTTTTTTTGTCACAAACATATCTATAGTTTATCAATAAAATGTGCGGCGCAATAAAATTGACACGAGATTGTTGAAATGATAATATTGTAAGTATTACACCTATCTACCATTTACACAAATGATCGCCATTGAGTTTAGGCTACCCCATTTTTAGATATAAGCACAAATAATTATGAATCTGCATTGTACAACAATCTTAAAATAATTTGGTTCTATTCTTCACTAAAAAATATAATGTTTCTTTAAATAATACCAAAATACAGACTACAAAACGTTTTTATAGTTGCTGTATAAAATTGTTTTAAAAGTGGTGTATACATATTTTTATAGAACTGTTACATTACCAAAGTGTTTTATAAAAGTGGGCCCTTTTCGATTCTATAAGTATCGTATAAAGGTATTTAACCACGTTATATGAACTTGAAGCTCCTATAAAATTTATTTTATAACAATTTATATAATCTTTATAAAATTTATTTTGCACACTGCTGCAATACGCCGTGGATACCCTGGACCTCCATCTCTTCCACAATTGTGCCGTAAAAGTAGGTGCATTTGGAGCATATTTATTGGTAAATCGTTCTGCTAAAGCATTTTCACTTCACCATAAATTAAAACGTTATCCATCAACTCCGAGTTGCGATAGACGTAAGCCATTTTTGATATTTAAAAACCTAATGCATCACAAAAAAGTTGGCTAGGGACTACAGTAACCTAGCGACGTAAAGGTTTACTGCTAGTACTTCATTATTTTTTCTCGGAAAATATATGAATATATTTATTTATTTATTTATTTATTTATTTATTTATTTATTTATTTATTTATTTATTTATTTATTTATTTATTTATTTATTTATTTATTTATTTATTTATTTATTTATTTATTTATTTATTTATTTATTTATTTATTTATTTATTTATTTATTTATTTATTTATTTATTTATTTATTTATTTATTTATTTATTTATTTATTTATTTATTTATTTATTTATTTATTTATTTATTTATTTATTTATTTATTTATTTATTTATTTATTTATTTATTTATTTATTTATTTATTTATTTATTTATTTATTTATTTATTTATTTATTTATTTATTTATTTATTTATTTATTTATTTATTTATTTATTTATTTATTTATTTATTTATTTATTTATTTATTTATTTATTTATTTATTTATTTATTTATTTATTTATTTATTTATTTATTTATTATTTATTTATTTATTTATTTATTTATTTATTTATTTATTTATTTATTTATTTATTTATTTATTTATTTATTTATTTATTTATTTATTTATTATGTCATTTGTTTTCGAGTAATGACGTCATCGATTTTTTTTATATGGCAACACCATATTTTTTTCCTTGATTCTGAAAGATCGCTTAATTCTCTATCAGACAGTACTAAAATTTTGCCCTCTTACATAGGAAAGTATTCGAGTAAATGACGATTGAATGTTAGAAAACGTAAATTTTATCCATAAAAAAGTAACAATTCTGAGGTCTCTAAAATAAAATACAATTGATTAAATTTTATACTTAAATTAAATGTTCGAACTGCCATCCACCAACTTCTTGACAATGCGCAAGTCTGTGAAGAAATTCTTCTTGCACATTATGAATGATTTCTGGGATAACTCTGCGTATTTCGTCCCGAATGCGATTTTGTTCTTCTAAATTACGTGGTTTATTAATGTACACTTTTGACTTCAAGTATCTCCATAAAAATAGTCAAGAGGTGTAAGATCTGGCGATCTTGCAGGTCATTCTATCGGTCCGCGTCTGCCGATCCACCTCCCAGGAAAACAGTTGTCCAAAAAATCTCGTACAGGGCGCGCATAGTGCGGAGGTGCACCGTCTTGCTGAAACCATATGGTATCGTCAGGAATGTCAGGGTCATTATCGTTAGGAAAAATTACTGCAAGGGCTGGAACAAGGTCATTTTCTAGAAACTCTAAATATCTTTGTCCTGTAAGGGTTCCTTCAAAGAAGAAAGGCCCTACTATTCTGTCGTCAACTATTCCAGCCCACACATTTAATTTCTGAGGGTGTTGGGTATGTGCCTCTGCCATCCAATGAGGATTTTCCCGACTCCAATATCTGCAAGTTTGACGGTTTACTGTACCATTCAGGCAAAATGTGGCCTCATCTGAAAAAAGTATTTGCCGGTGTAAATTTCTATTTCCTTGACATAAATCCATTAGAATTTCGCAAAAGTGTAAGCGGTGATCGGGATCATCTTCATTGAGTTCCTGCACAAGTTGAATTTTGTAGGGATGATATTTTTCCTTCCTCAAGATACGTAGCACTGTGCTCTGACTAGTGTCATTGTTTAATGCAACCAATCGTGAAGAATTATGAGGATTGTCCCCTATACTTATCAAAATGCTCTGTTTCTGATTTTCATTAATGCTTGGACGTCCAGGTTTTGGAATATTTACAACATTGCCAGTTTCTCTAAATTTAGACTCTACCTTACTGACTGTTGATTGGGTGATAGGGCGATCTGAATATCTTTCATTAAATAAATCGCAAACTTCCTGCTGAGTTCTAGTCATATTCCCGCATCCGATAAGAATTAAAATTTCAATTCTTTGAGTAACAGTTAAATGTGCCATAATACTTTAAATTGAATAATAATTTCTATGTCGCTTACAATACTTATTAGAAAGTCGGTGTGACAATGACAATTTGCAAAGATTTTCACCTACGTGATCCATAAAAGAACTATGGAATTCGAAAAACTAAACTTGATAACGTTTTTGCTTTATTTCAATTGATTTACGTTTTCTAACATTCAATCGTCATTTACTCGAAAACTTTCCTATGTAAGAGGGCAACATTTTAGTACTGTTTGATAGAGAATTAAACGATCTTTCAGAATAAAGGAAAAAAATATGGCGTTGCCATTTTAAAAAAAAATCGATGACGTCATTACTCGAAAACAAATGACATTTGAAAATCGCATTTTACGTTAAAATATGTATTTTTTAAAATAAAAATCGACTTGTTCGAGGATTTTTCCCAAAATATAATTGTTTCGTTTTTATTGAATTTATTCCATACTTTTGGCGCATACTGTATAGAAATATTATAGAAGATTTACAAAACCGCTTGCTGCAAATTGTGTAGATTTTAAAATTTCTTCAAGTGAATTATAATTAAGGTCAGAATTAATGGATAAACTATTAAATAATTGCCACATGCAACGGCAACGGGAGATTTCATCATAACATTTGTTATAATAAAAGTGCAATAAAAGTATCATGGAAACGAGAATTATGTCCAGGCATCAGAAATGACAATTTATTTCAAAGAAGCTGACAGTCAATAACATTATGTACTAATTTAAATAGAAAATACAATTTCTCCTGCATTTAAGAGATACAAAATTAAATAAATTTATTAAATAATCATTGTCATTGTGAATAAATAATATCCCCGTTATTTCTTAACAGATACAGGGGAATACATACTACAAAAATTTAAGGTAAATTATCTTGAAATAACGTAAATGTTATAATAGTCAAAATGGGATACATACTTGGACTAATTAGCTTCTAAAATAACAGAGAATTGCTAAACCTCAATTATATCCGCTGATTACTAGCATCAAATATTCAAACGATTGATAATATAACTGGGATTATGTGCTAAAGTCCTGTCTTGTTGAGACTATATTTTACTGCATTCGGGAAATGAAAGTAATATTCTAGTTATATTAAAATGTCGGGCAGAGGCTGAAATATATTTGATCTCTTAATTGGCGCCCACAAGACGATTTTCTGGCACCACAAATTAACATCATGTCATTTGAAAGTGCTCTTATTGGTTTCATCTAGCCAGAGGACAGTTCAATTAAAGGGATTAACGCCCCAGAGTCCGCGATTAACATAAATTTTGCAGGGGTGATGTTATTTGAACAATGAATTGATGCGTTTGAGCCCGTCGTAAACGTTTGGAATTCTGCTCTCGTTATTCCCGTTCTCCATGCGTACTTCCTTTTGGCTTTGAAGGAACAGCTATAAGAACACAATTTGATTTAAAAATATATACAGGGTGAATCTTAAATAAGTACAAATATTTTAACCAGCAGTATAGTTTTGTGTGTAGAACACATAATTAATAGTTTTTTTACAAAAAAGTCAGAAATAAAAAAGTGAAATTTTAAATAAATTTCGTAATTTTTCAGCAGAAAACTTGTTGAGGACCGCTGGCCTAGACAGACCCTTCATACTTTTATGAGTCATGGTGCTGCAGACTGAACGTGTGGTTCACAGTGTTGCCAGTATTACACAAATGTCTTTGCTTCAAGGAAGAAAAAATCTCAACTTTTAGCGAATTTTGTCAAGTGTAACATTTTATATTATTTTTTATTATCAAACTGTCATTGACTCTCATGACAGATTATCGGAAGCCCAAGTCAAACTTGTTAACCCCACATAATGCATGAAAATAGCAATAAAATTTGCTAAAAGTTGACATTTTTTCCATTTTAAATAAAAAACGCGTGCATAGTTTTTCATTATTCTTCATAAAATAACTTAAGGAAATTGTGTTTTGTGTCCCTTTCTAACAGTGTACAATGACATTTAACTTGTGAAATGTGGATTACTGATTAAATAGTTAATTTTTTAACAAACAGGTAAGCTTGTGTGCACGTTTATGTATAATTTTTGAACATTGGACATAGTAATATCACGTAATATCTTCCTAAATATTTTACGGTAGTATTGAACTTGCGGAAATTCATTTTTAATCGTTGAAGTATAGTAAGGTTAGTTCAGATGTTAAAATTTATGTTAATATTGCTGCGTATCATACTACATACCCAATTTTACTGTACTTATGCTTAAAACAAGTATTTTTAAAATAGAACTATTACGTTAAAGGAAACGTAATATTTATATTGGAGGAGATATGGCAACCTCGCAACAAATCATATGTTTCATTACCTTGTTGGATGAAAAATCAGCCAGCGGTCCTCAAAATGTGGGTATTTTTTTAAAAAATTAATATCTCCGTAAATATTAGAAATTTTTAAAAATGGCTTTCACTAGACTGATTTAAATGACGAACTACACCAGCAGTTAAAATATTTGTACTTATTTAAGATTCACCCTGTATACCTTTTCGTATTTTATTTGGTTTTTCAGAAGCCTTTGGTGTGGGTGGCGGCATTCAGAATAACGGCTTGCAAGTGCTTATATTTTACTATCTATATAAAATCATGTATTTCATTTTATAAAAGAATGTGTCACAATACAGGATGCTGAAGAAATACATAAAATAAAAAGTAAATGTCTTGAGGTTTTTTTGTCTTACAGAATCTGAGGTTTATTTTATTTATTTATTTATTTATATATAATGCTATAAGAGTCAGTCTGTGGAACAAATTTTTGCATATTTTGAAATATTCTAATGAGAAGTAGAGAAACATAATTGTATATACAGGGTGATTCAGTCATAATAACATTAAATTTAACCACGTGTTCGGAAGGCCTAATAAAGATAGAAAATCGAAAACAAATTTTTGCTCGACCTTTTAAAAGATCAAAGAAAGAACAAATCACCCTGTAACACAACGTTGTAACACAACGCTCCTGGTACACTTTCTGATGACGCGTACGAGTATTGAAGCTATATATACAGGATGTCTGTGAAAGGTTGGGAAATCTCGGGTTTGGAGATACTGGTGACCAAAAAAAGTAGATTGAGCCAAATATGCCTCATCCGAATGGTACTGGTTTCAAAAATACAAAGCGTTCAATGCTAGAATTTTATTTTGAAATATCTTAATAACTTTGAAATATATATATAAGAATTTTTAACTAATTTTGACGTCACTGGTCGTGGAATCTTTGTCTTAGTGTTTGGAATTTTTACAATCAAGGAAGAGCCTACATCCTCAATATCATCTACAGTTAAATTGACTAGTTCATCAGTTCGACAAGCTCCGGCAATCCCCAGAATTAATCCAACCTATAAAAAATCAAAATACTTAATAATTGAAATACCTAACAACAAAAGTAATCTTACCTTAATCATTAAGAATTCTTTGTCATCTGCACTTAATAGAAAACGGTCGATTTCACCCTTTGTCAATATTTTCGATTTTTTCACTTGATATCCGTCATCGGTTCTTTTCAAAAATGCAATCAGCTTGGGGAATTTGCTTATATCTATGTTGTTGTAAATTATCAAGCATGGCTTAACCATAGAATATTACGCCTATAATGTGGAAGACTTGTAATTCTTTGCATTTTCACTGAAGTATGCTGTATACTTGAACATTTTTCTCGGCGCACCACTTTTTGAACCGATTGTAGGCTATATCGTATAAAGATCTTGACTTCGTAGGCAGCAAATTGCTTATTGCAATATTTGCAGCCTCCACAATCTCTTCCGACTCACAATTATTCATTGTACACTAAACAAACTTTAAACTAAACCAAACTAGCACCTTAATTTGACAATTCTTTTTGTTTGTTTATTTTGTAGTTATGACAATAACTCAACGACTACTAAATAAATGCTCAAATCCGAATACAATAATTCTGGTGCTACTTACTTCATAATGACAAATTATATGTTTTTAAGTTAATGAGACCGTGGAAAAAATAGTATATACCATTCGAGAGAGATGCTATTTTGTCCTCGGTGCATTGTAGCCCTCGGGCTTCAAATTGCATCTCTACTAAAATAACGCATTTCTCTCCCTTATAGTATAATGTACTATTGGATGAAATATTAAAATATCTATTTTTTATCACTCTTTCGTTATGTTCTTGAAAGCAGAAACAAGTTGAGCTTCCTTATTCCCAAATAATGCAAATCGCATTTGATTATGAATATGAATCAGTATCAAATATTACTACTGATCAGTAGGTACAGAATAACACAGACACACTCGGAAAACACAGATGCAAATGTCTAAACTTTTCGACGACTCTGTTCAGTAGAAGACAACAATGGCCTTTCACTACTTCACTTTACCCAACTCGAATTGCATTTTTATTTAGGCAAATAGCTAATTTTATTAATAATTATAAACTACACTAGTGACACAAACACAGGAAATTCACCAACCTCTACCACACCAAAATATTGACTGATGGATGAAGAAGGGAGAGAAGTCGGGCCACGTGCATCTATTCCTGATGCAGGCTCGCCTGCATATTCAAGCGAACCCGAACGATGTTTAACTTATTCCGCCGATAACTTATTAAACGGGAATTTGAACTGCCAACTTTTTAGCTGCGGCCTGCCAGGTGTCAAATGTGCCGATTACAACCTATCTGATGTCGGCGCTGGTTACTCCGGTTGGCATTTATTATAAAATTCTCATACTTTCCTATTGATTACAGCGGGTGTTTATAAAAATGCAAATTTAATTATTGTTTGTTTCTGTTATTATTCAGCAGAATTTTATTATAATGAATTGTAAATACGTTCTGATGTTAGTTCTCGGAGTGGGAAAATAAAATGAACCAGTTTCTCTTGATGATCTGATGTGCAGATACATACTTAATATTTCACTACAATCAATCAGATTATTAAATAATTTTAATAAAAATGCCAAACAATCAATATTATGTCTATTCATTAAATAAGATACGGTCAAGTAAAACCGATTACGGAAAACCAATACATAATTCATCATCAATTCTAAAGGCAGCAACTTTCAGAAAACGACGCTGAGCAACTTCAAAACTATCAATATCTCAGTTGTCTAGTAATAATAATAAATAAAAAAAAATTATCGTTACCATAAAGAGTCTGGATAATGTATCTGTTTGTTATAATTTGTTGTTAAATTATAACAGTCATATTTATGTTATTAATTTAACTATATAACACTGCTCCCTATTTTAAAAATGAATATTACCATAATAATACAAATTTGTTAGAAAACTTACATAGAATGTAAAAATTAGGGTAGTAACTTATATTTAAATAGGTAACAATGATTTGACGAAGTAAAGTAAACATATAACATATTACATTTAAAGCATATATTTGTTATATCGTATTTTAATTATACCTATGTATTTTTTACATATAGACATAACAAATAGAAGAAAATTTGTATTTATACTTTATTAATATTTTGTTGGTTTTTGGACTAGCTTAATAATACTAAAATTGGAATTTATTTTAAAATTTGATTAGAGAAAGAGAAAAACAAAGCAACATAAGAACTAATTTTTCAATAATCGTTTTAGATTATTTTTTTCCAGTAATTACACGAAAATAGAATATGTAAATATAATGAAACATATTCCTTTTTAATTATTTTAAGTAGTTTTTGAAGTAAATGTTATAATTCCTTTGAAATTAATTTCCAGCAAGGTCATATTATTGCTTACAATATACTGATAATTAAATGTAAATAATGGTAACATGCAAAGGCTGTACTCAGCGGATTTTGTAACTGTATTATTATAAGTATAGATATATGGACACGTATATATTACTGTAAAAAATGTTGGAGAAGGAATAAAAATTAATTAATCGTTAAGGGAAAAAATACTTAATTAATTAAGTGCAGTTATAAAATGTACAAAAATATAAAACTTCAGTGTGTTAATTTTGGAGTCCAAAAGTCTTAAATACCTAACAAGTAAAATTTGGGAATATTAGCATTTTGGATCTGTATTTGGACACTACTCACATTTTTTCGTAATGGTAATAGCAATTGTAATCGGTATCGTTATCGTTATTGTTATTGCTATCGGAATCGAAATCGTAATCGTAACCGTGCATTCATGCGGTTCTATGCTTTGAAAATTATAATTATCACGTAGATGCTTTTGCAATAAAATCAGTTTTTGAGTTTCTGGAAGTTCTGGCTAGAAATTTAATTAAATTGGTGAGTGAAACAATTAAGAACTAATGTTATAAGTTGATAGTAGATTTCATTACAAATGCGTCAACAGTTGAAAGGATGTCGCAAAATTTATTTTCAAGAGTGCCATTATTATTGCTAATGATTGTAAACGGTGAAAGCAGGTTGAAGCAGGTCAGCACCGAAAACCGCGCACCCGCTTTTATCAAAATTACAGTATTAGTTATTTCTTCTTTTGTGATTAAAATTTTGTATTTTTATTTTAAAATTCCTTCTGAAGAGCATGATATCTCTAGAAACGCCAAGAAACCTAAATCGACGACGTGGTAACTAGACGGAAATTATTCAGCCATTAAAAATTCTTTTTACGCTTAACTAATTCTGTTCGTAATTTGTTTCTTAGTGTCTTTCAGGTATTTGATATTAAATTTCGAAACAAAGTTAGTAACGATTTATATTTCTGAATTAAAATTAAATTTTTAAAACTGAAAACAACTCGGTTTACGTTGGATACATATGATAGATGATAGAGGACTAAGGCGCCTGCCTGCAATGTCTACGAAATGTAAATATTTCTCTACCTGCTGGTATGATATATATCTACAATACAAACTAGGTTTCTGGATAATATATGGCAAGCCTACGCCTTGGGCTGCACAAATTAAAAAAGTTTGATGTGTACCGTTTTGGTTCTTTTTTCATATTAAATTTTTATTATTTATATCTGTACATTGTATTTCATATCAATTATTATCTATATTTTTGTCTGGTACAGATTTATATATTTTATAATAGATACTTAGCTATTTCTGAGACTTTTAAAAATGTTTAAATAAAAGAATGGGATATCGTCTTTCAGAAAATGGCATCTTTCATAGTGTTTCTTAGGTACTGATATCTCGAAAAATAAAACACGTGGAGCAAAAGTAATATCACAGTATAGGGAGACCAGTAAAAACACGAAATAATAAGTCGCGCATAGCACAGCACATAATTTCTTTGTTCTGAAAAATACTTCTTCTGGTTTACGTAGATCATTTAAGACGAAGAAAAATCATAATAAATTATTTGTCCACTAAACTTCAAACGTCAAATTTTAAATTTAAAAAAATCCCAAAAAAATGTAATTATCACTAATAACAAAAAAAGTAAGTAAATAAATAAAAATGTTTTGTAGTGCAATAATATATATTTTAAACTCTTTTTTTTAAAGAGTCCAAAGAAGTAAATCAAATTTTCACACTGTATGTTAGTAGCAGTAAATGATGTATAGTACATGTTGAATTACCCATTTATAACTGTATAATGAATTATTACATAATGTGGATAGATATAACGTAAACTTTCATGTGGAATAACTACGCTTTCACGCGCAAATAAAAATTTCTTATTCCGGTCCTGATCACCGATTCTGTCAATTCTATCGGATGTGCTATCGCACTCACATTTCGAGGTCACCGCAGAAACTGAAAGCAGTTCAAAGTGCCGACAATGGAGTGAAACTGCTGGTCTACCTATGCTGTGGTAATATCAAAAATAAAATTGTTGATGTTTTATTTATACACTTTTACTATTTAAACTCTCCTCAAATAATATAATAACTTTTAAAATGCTTTTGTATGACACACATTATTTCGCTATTCTGATTCGGTTGCAAATTTCCCGTGTCACGCCTGCGTTGCACTACCGCGGTAAAAGTAACTGCATTTGGCACATATAGTCCATTGAAAAGTTACATTTGGGGTTGCATTTTAGAGGACGCAATTTTATTGTTTAGATGTGAGGGGGGAGGTCAAACTAAGCTTAACTTGAAGTTTGTGGGGTCACAACCCTCCAACTTCGGCCGCCATCTTGGAAAAGGGGGTTAAATTATTTTTAGCATTTATCAGGTAAACTATTGGTCATACAAAATTTTTTAAAAAACATTTTTTATTGCAAATTGAATCTTCTACAATTTTAGTCGAGTAGCCTTTTATTGTGAAATCAAACATAACACATTATTTCGCTATTCTGATTCGGTTGCAAATTTCCCGTATCACGCGTGCGTTGCACTACCGCGGTAAAAGTAACTGCATTTGGCACATATAGTCCATTGAAAAGTTACATTTGGGGTTGCATTTTAGAGGACGCAATTTTATTGTTTAGATGTGAGGGGGGAGGTCAAAATAAGCTTAACTTGAAGTTTGTGGGGTCACAACCCTCCAACTTCGGCCGCCATCTTGGAAAAGGGGGTTAAATTATTTTTAGCATTTATCAGGTAAACTATTGGTCAGACAAAATTTTTTAAAAAACATTTTTTATTGCAAATTGAATCCTCTACAATTTTAGTCGAGTAGCTTTTTATTTCAAAATCAAAAATAACAAAGATATTAAAGAAAAACAACCAACATTTTTGGAGAAATTTTTTTTAGGAAGCCATAATTTATTTATTTTTTTATTAAAAAAAATGATATTAGAGCGTTTTTGTATAGCGATTTTCAATAAAGAATTTTTATTATGTACTTTTTTTATTATATTTATTAGTTTGGGTTTTACAGCGCTGTGAAGTGAACACTAATTTTCCCTATAGTCCATCGAAAAGTTACATTTGGGGTTGCATTTTTTAGAGGACGCAATTTTATTGTTTAGATGTGGAGGGGGGGTTAAAAAAAGCTTAACTTGAAGTCTGTGGGGTCGCAACCCTCCTACTTCGGCCGCCATCTTGGAAAAAGGGGGTAAATTGTTTTTAGCATTTATCAGGTAAACTATTGGTCATAAAAAAATAAATAAATTATGGCGTCCAAAAGAAAATTTGTCAGAAAATTTTGATTGTTTTTCTTTAATATCTTTGTTATTTTTGATTTTACAACAAAAAATTACTAGATTAAAGTTGTAGAGGATTCAATTTGCAATAAAAAATGTTTTTAAAAAAATTTGTATGACCAATAGTTTACCTGATAAATGCTAAAAACAATTTAACTCCTTTTTCCAAGATGGCGGCCGAAGTTGGATAGTTGTGACCCCACAAACGTCAAGTTAACTTTTTTTTGACCCTCCCTCTTCACATCTAAATAATAAAATTGCGTCCTCTAAAAACTGCACGCTAAGGCCTAAATAATGTAACATTTCAATGGACTAATATTTACCGGGAAAATGTTTTGCGTACAGACGAGAAACTACTAAGCATTTTGTCTTCACCATAAATTAAAACGGTATCCATTAACTCCAAGAAGCTATACACGTAAACTATTTTTGACACTTGAAAATCTGATGTAACGACTATCGCAAAACATTTTTTCCGATGACACTAGAGACTACTGTAGCCCAGCGATGTAGAAGTTAAAAATACTACATCTTTAATAAGCACATATATTATTAATATTACAGAAAGTTTTTTTAACACACATCTGTTATCATTGGAAATAGATCCATCACACGCTATATTCAAAAATTTATAACACAAAGTTTTAAAAAATTACTTTAAGTATACAGGGGTTTTATAAATCAGCCCATATAACTTTAAGAAATTGTTGTTTCTTTTATCATTTTATCATTGCGCAAACGATGCATATAAATTATTTGTTTGTATTGAAAAAACTTGGCGTAGAAATTTAATTCGCAAAAACTTAAAATTACGTATTGCACCTTATGTGGTCTGTATCTCATTCATCTGTTTCTATGAAACTGTTAGTTTATATTTTCAGTTTCTTTATTTTCTCCAAGAAAAAAATTGTTTTTTAAAAAAATCTGAAAAATGGTTCATTTTATTAATAAAAGTGCTGATACCGTTATTTTATCTGATACATTAGGACATCAATTACAGTTGAAGATAGTCATATTTTTTCAAATTGCAATATTATTTATATGTCTCTATGAAAAACAGAGTGGGTTTTACTGCCTTGGTTCCTTACAATTTAACATGTTAAAGAGATGTTAAATATTAAGTAGTAATACCATCAGGATTTTGGACGTCAGGATTTTGGATTCTGAAGATAATTTGTTCATAAGAAGTGGTTTAGAGATGTTTCACATTTATACCGATAATAATTCTATTAATTTCAAGAAAGATGTTGATGGCCTCAGTGTGATCTATAGCTTACGCTTAATAATAATTTTAACAATAATAGTGACATTGGCATTGGCCAGTCCTTTGCCGACGCCCAGTAGGGTTTATATTTTTCTAGTATCCCATTTGTGGATTTTTATTTTAAGGTATTGGGTTTTGGACGGTCTCCTTAATTCCTTAGTTGGTCAGCCTGTAGCTGATTCAACTCTTTTCATTGGTTTAAGATTTTTTGTTTGTTCTAACCTAACTTTACTTCCTTGACCACCTGTTGGGCTCAGAGAAGTTTTTTTCCCAAAATTTTTGTAATATGTTTGAGTAATCTGTGTTCATCCTGGCTTATCAACCAGTTGTTTAATAGTTTTTTTTTTAATTACAAGTGATGTAAGAAGTTTTGACATTGTGCCAATGTTTTTTTTTTCAATTTTTTCTGTTCTGATGGATGCTTCCATTGCATTTTTATTAAACTTTTTCGTAAGTCCCTTTAACTTTTCCTTTTACATTTTGATAATTATTGTACATTTTCGTTGTTTCCTGAAGCAATAAAGACTGAAAGCTTGAATAGAAATAAGGAGTTTTCTTTTTTCTGGTCTATGTTACTGCGATAAATGGATTATCTAATTAATTTTTCAAGTCTATACCGGGTGTTCCCTCTAAGACTTTCAGTGCTTATATCTCAGAAACTATCACAGCCATATCATGTTTAAATTGAAATATACTTAATTATGAACACATTCTGAAAAATAAGCATTCAAAAATTTTAAAATTTAACATAAAAAAACGCCTCCAAAAAGTGCCCAAATTTCATTGTTTTGTCATGTAAAATGTGTATAGCCTTGAGTGTGGCTTACACAGAAGAAACTATCATCGCTAAACGTCAAAAATCAAAACTATGAATTGTCATTGAATTGTCAAATATTAATGCCATAAAATATTTAATTGCACATAAATAACGATAAATATGTATTGAATGCAATTTACATATGCACAATGGTGATATTGAGATTTGTCGATAAAAATTTAGACTTAGTTGAGGCTTTTTGGAGCATTGGGATCGCTGCGCCGGCGAAGTCTTCTGTTACAGCCCCGTTCAGTGAATATTATTGTGTAAAATATCTGTGGATATTTTTAAATTGTTCCATTATAATGTAATAAGACTTCAGTAAATAGTTTTTTTTGTTACTACAGTGTACATAATATTTATGGACCCGTATTTATTATCACAAAATAATTTACAAAAGTATGTAAGTATGAAGTACCTAAAGAATATTCCTTTTTTCCATCAGCTGTAATAATTATTGATTACTTATTTAGCAACAAATAAATTCGAAAAAACGACTCCTATAATTGTTTTGATATTATAATGTGAACGTGTTTGTCCTTGAACTGAACTTGCCCCGCAAAAGAAATCAAAGAAATATCACTAAAGCATAACCTAGAAATGATGAAAATGATGTTTATTGTGTCCACATATTTCATTATTGATGGATAAAGTATGTTTAAGAAAGAATCTACATCTGTAAAATAGTAAACAATGTACTACCATTTCCGTATTTTATATGATACAGAACTAAAATAAAGCAACTGGTTTTCTAGGAAGAATCACCTGAATATTTACTAGACCGAGAAGGTACCTATCACATAGTCATTTAAAGCTAGATAGTAATTGGAAATTATTGTTTTTATCTTTCAATAGTACCAAAAACTATATTGAAATAATTCAGAACATAGGACACCAAAAAGAATAAACGAAAAATATCACACAGACATTTTCTTAGAATTAATTATAAACATGGAATGGAGGTTATAAAGAAGCCCCTAACTCACTTTGAAGAGGATTCTATAAGACATTAAATTCAGTTGTTGTCTGCCGTGGGATTTAAAATTTCTAAACAAATAAAATTAAGAAAAACTAATTTCATAATTCTACGTACACTACGAAAACATCTTGTTAGAATATCTTAAAAATGATGAAAGCTAACTGTTGTTATAATATAAACAACGTAACGTAATAAGGTATCCAACAATGAAATGGCAAGATTCGTTTCTAATCGTACATGCATGACCATCCCTTAGATCGAACGGTACTCTGTAAATTAAAATACAGAATAACTGTTTAACATAAAATCGATTAAATGTATGTAAGTACTTAGATACTTTTAATTTATTGTAACTTTATTTTATTGTTAATAAATTAAAATTTGTATTTGTCTTTTTTATTCTACCTGAATTATTAAAGACAGATGCTTAAGAAATAATGAATACTTAAAGAGGAAGGGTCAAGTTAATCAATTTAGCCACTAATGAAAAAAATAAACCACTGTAGGTACGTATTAGTTTTTAATTGGAATTATGCTGATTACAACTGAATAATAACTAAAATAAAATACAAAAAATCATTCATTTAGTCTTGAAAATGTGTTCCTTGTAGAATACTTTTCAAAGTGAGTTTTTTATTATTATCTATCATTTCATGCTTAAAATTATACCTAACTTATTTAAGAACTGAATATTAACAGTTCTCACTGATATTTATGTTTTAGACATGTTAATTTTATTATAGAATTATTAAACACAAGGAATATTTGCTGTAGTGTATAATAAATACAAACAATTACAATTTAATAAACTTTAATTTCCGTCATACTTGCATTATTTACATTTTTTATTTAATTCACTCATTAACTTACACATTCCATGAACTTTAATTTTATTAAATAATTAAACCAAGTACAGAAAGTTAGGTATGTTCTTATTTATGGCAAAACGTAAAGTCTAATGTGTTCTAGCAAAATTTTCCTCGTCTCTCATCTATCTGTCGCACGAATATAAACTAATCTTAGCATCTAGCTTCTTCAGTATCTTATCGAATCTTTTAATCAATGATTAAATGCAAGTTATAATCACCTACTAAGTACACTGATATTTTTCCTTCGTCTTTCCTCTCAATCGTTATACTTAGTACTTACACATCTCGTACTATCAAGTTTTTTATTGTATGAATGTAATTTTTAGCACACCTAGGTATAGGTATGGCTCGATGAGTAGTTTTTATAACAGATATATTTTTGTAATACTGGAACTGAAGCTTTCACTCAAGGAATCCATTACATTTTTATCTATGATTGTTTCTAGGCTTTAAAACATTTTTACCACTTGTTGAAGAGGTTTTATCCATTATTTTCATTATTTGGAACTCTAGGTTAAGTTTACATATCGTTCGGGTGTTCGGGTCTCAAGACTCTCGGGCTCTGTCTGCGTCTGCGCTCTGCAGCCTGCAGCAAATTATCACAGTAAACAACAGTAAAGCCGCAGCGAGTCAAGAGCGTGACGTATTCATAAATTTAGTTTTCTGCTCGTAGAGATTGTCCTTTATCGCTTTTATTATTTCCGAGAATAGTCGTATTATACAATTAATGTTTCACATATTTTTAGAGTATTCATGCCGAATAAAGCTCAGCGTATGCGAACAGCTAATAACCTCTAAATTCCATTTTTTTTTAACAAAACTAGGATTATTCAAATACGTACGCAGATTCAATGTACCTCGTGGTGTTACGTATTTATAATATAATTCCTACAAAAGTCCCGTCACTTTACGTTTTGACGTCTATCCATGCGGTTGTTGCGTGTGTGTAAATTGGACTCAAGGCTATACACATTTTGCATGACAAAACAATGAAATTTGAGTACTTTTCATAGGCGTTTTTTTATGATAAAATTAAACTTTTTCGGGACTTTTTTTATCAGAATGTGTTCATAATTAAGAATATTTCAATTTAAATACAAATTTTACCGAGGTTGACTACCAAAAAATCGAACTTAAATCGATTATCTGCAAAACTGAACACCCTGTATAAAAACTAATGCCATCATCGAATTCTACACGCCATCTAGTGCCAGTATACCAAATTTCGACGCACTGGCTTAGAGGGAACACCCGGTATATGTATATTTCATTATTTTACTTCATTATAAATATTTATTTGGCAATGACATGCTGCAATCTTCTACAAGTATGTTAATTTTAAAAAAGTATACAAAATAATGAAACAGGAGAAATAAGTAGGACCATGATGTATATCATATTTGATATAAAATCGAGTTTAAATCGAACTGATCGTCCCATCCTAGACATGTGGGTAAACAAACCACTATAGAACGAAATAATTCCTTGAAACAAAAAGGGACTTTCAGAAGTTTCCCTTTCTGGTATAGTATTTACCGAACTTGAAGGAGCAAATAATAACAGATATTTCTACGGCAGGGAATAAGTTTCATGTTTTCGATGTTTTTTGTGGGGCTCACTTTAACTACAAAAAATACTCCTGTGAGAGAGAATATAAAAACTTTTATTGGTTTTTCATTTTTTTATATAGAGAAATACGGATACCTACATATAATTTTCGTATAATTGCCTCAATCCATCTAAAAGTTAGAGTTGAATGACCTCAAAAAATGTATGTAGTCTAGAGGCGTGCGTGTACTTTTTTGAAAAGGTTACAAATAATCAGTTATATGTAGTAACTCTAGGTATGAATGGAGACATTTTGTTTTAGTGTGCAAAATATTATGACCAACTATGTATCACACAAATCACGCTTTGGCCAGTGAGTAATATAACAAAATACGTGAATACACAATACTAATGTCAGCTAATTTGCCTGTTGAAAGGCGAGCGAAGTTGACAAATGTATTATTTCTTTAAACTATGGATTGGTGGTAAAAAATTATGTATCATTTACAT
Source organism: Monochamus alternatus (assembly GCA_037114965.1). NCBI lineage: Eukaryota > Metazoa > Arthropoda > Insecta > Coleoptera > Cerambycidae > Monochamus > Monochamus alternatus. Next base: position 111,605,179 of record CM073426.1, on the reverse strand, counting down.
ACTAACTATAAAGTTTCATTTTAAAATAATAATAATATTTATTTCTGTCTGTCAAAACCTCATTATAGTATGAAATGTATGTAAATCTTTTGGTAGAAAGAATATATATTTTTTCTTTTTATAAATATTAAAAAAATGGTTTATAATTTCACAAATTTATAAAAACAGGTACTTTTGAAAATGATAAGAGATAACAGCATTCACCGAAGACTTGTAGTAACATATCTAAACAGACATGAATACATAATTACAGCAAAAAAATAAATACAAAGACAAGTTCTAGTTAATTACCTTTAAAACGCACGCCATTGTCGATATTTTGTCACATTACATGCAACATTTTAACACTGTATCTAATTAAACGTATTACTAAATGATAGAAGGATAGGTAATGCTTTAAACTGTTTAATAATATTTGATCAGAATGTTCAGTGTGAGCGTATCTTCAGCGGACAATATAAAAGTATAACTGAGGTTCAAATAATGGTTAATGGTAATGTGGTTTTTGAAATATCTTTTAAATTCTTCAAGCCGATCAAACGATTTTGAATAGGGTATACTTCAAGGTTATTAAGATCATTTGATTTAACATTAGGGAAAGACGCCTCATACAGAAAGTTTTGCGTCTTTAATACAGGGTGAGTCAGTTGTAATGTCATTAATTTTAAGAGAGGATAGGGAATAATGAGTATAATACGAATACGCGATTAAAAAAAATCTAAATGCATATTTACGCCGAAAATAAATATTTTTAAATCATTATTTAAACCCTTTTTAAGACTGCTACTGACCGCTCAACCGCTCACCGTCTTAGGTCGTTTACAGCTCACAGTTCAGCTAGATGTCGACCTGATGCAATGTTGCCAAATTGGAAATATTTTCCTAGTACCTACCTAGGTATTAGACATCACAAATAAACGGTTGTACTGACTATTCTAGAATCTTATATTTTTCATATCTAATTAAAAAAATAATAATAATCAAATTCTATTAAAAATTGCAAGTAATGCGTTCCATTCAGGTTTTTCAGTAGAAAATACGGTCCAATCAAACGATCCCCGTACACTCCTGCCCATACGTTGACAACAAATCGCCTCTGAAAGCTAAACCGACGAGTAGCGTGGGATTTTCGTCCGACCAAATGTGGCTGTTATGACTGCAAATAAATTAGCTTAGTTACAGTTTAAAAAATATTTAACATTGAAATCGCAGAACTCCAACGTATCTAATAATAAACCGAGTAATAAACCATTTAGGTACATTACATAAAAAACCTATACCAAAAGGGTAAATTATTAAGATAAACTGAAAAGTGTTTCGTGTTTAAATACTAAGTAATAAAAAACCATCATGTTGTAACAAAAAACTGTCCAAGAAAGAAACGGCTCGCCTCTGATCTAATGCTCATAAAAGCTATTGAGAGTAAATCTTGACCTACCGTATTATTAGGTCAATAACCTAGTTAGGTTATTACAGTTTAATAATTTTGATATTATGTTTTCACTACGTTTTACAATTGAATATGAATTTTTAGTATTACTCGTAAGTACAATTAATTATTCAGTTCGTAGTTACGTACATCTATCCTAGAAATGTATTGTTTTTTAAGTAGTATGGTACTAAGCTGTTTAAAATGTCAGTTTGAGTAAAGCTGCACTCATCCGTCCATAGCACTTTATTAATAGAATTAGGGTCAGCCAATTGCCAAATTCAAGACGGCTGGGGAAATCAGCAAGTTCTAAAGCAAGTTCTTGTAGAAATAGTAGGCTACTCCTCAACTAAATTTAAAGCAGCCTCTATCACATTTAAGTCATTTTGCCGATGTCCCGCAAGCTCTTGACGCGTTTTACAGAACCCGTATCGCGAAGGCGTTGAATCACTTGCACAAAGTTCGCGCACCTGGGAAATGTTGTCTGTTAGGTAAACGTCTTCGATATTCCTTAACAGCGCATTCACATTTCGTAAACATTCTCCGTATAACACTACCATTTCCGCATATTCGAAATTTGTAAAATTGGGCATTGTGAATTTACGACGAATACACGAGACCGAAATAAACAAACTACTGCTTGTATTCTCTCCATCCTCCCTCCAAATGTGTGGTGTCTCCAAATTTGGGGGGAAAGAAATGCAGGATATGCAGAAAGTGCGACAAAATGGTGGCGACTCAATTAGAGTAACTTAACTGTTAGGATAATGCTGTCCTTATGGAGCAAAATATGCGTTGCCTAAACCTGTCTATTCCGCGGGAATATTCTACACAAATAAAAACGTCCCATCTAGATCAAATAAATAAATATTTAAATGTTTAATGTTGAGAGACGCAACGTAGATTTTGTTTGGGTTATATGTGTAAATAATATGAACGGTTACTAAACTGCGTATGCGAAATGTAGCAAAGCTACATCTAGTGGCCATTGGCTACTACTCCATGCTGGACCTGAAAGGCTACAAAACATTGTCTACTAAACTGGCTGTTACTGTTGCTACAAAATATTACCATTGACTGTTTTCTAAATAATGTAATAATGTTATGTAATAATGTATTCAAGATTTATATTCAATTATTCTTGTTAGCTAGTATCTTTCATCTACAAAATTTTGAAATCGTTGCTTTTGATAATACAAAATTATTGACAAAAATTATTCTCAGAGCGTCAATAACAAGAATATTTAACGCAATTTTCAAGCTACAGTGTAAAGGAGAAAACGCACTATGCGATCGCGGTCAAGGCGCACCGCGCCTCGTCTCGTCTAGTGAAGAATCGTCTAATGATTTTAAATGTATGCATTTCCATTTGTAGGTCGATAACTCGACTCACTTGCGCGATGGCCTCGTCGAAAGCTCTTTTGAAAATCGCATCAAATAAAAGAGCTAATAAAAATACATATTCCACATAACATATTTTGACATCTAAGCTAGTACACTAGAACAAGTCGGAAGTGCATAGAAAATATATGTGACTGATTTTATAAGAATCCGTGATACGCTCAGCGCAGACCGGTCCGCGATGCGTCTAGATCGCGACCTCACAGTGCGCTCTCGAAAACATGCTAGCTTTTTAGCAAATTACTTTTAGGATTATTCAAATCTTCCTTAAGGCTCAAAACAAGGACGCTGGATCGAAATCATAGATGTACCTATTACCTTGGTCTCCTAGATATCTCAATCTTAACCTCTTTTTTTTATTAGCATTATAAACAGATCGATTCTTCTATGTCACGCCTTCATATTATCATACAAATGGAAAAGTGAACATTTATTCTCTGGTATCAATAGAAAGAATTCAATGGAAAAGGAGTTCATTTTCACAAAATTTAGTTCAAATTAAGAACTTAGTAAATTTTCGAATCCCAATACACAGGCTTAACTATGGATAAGTACAAAAATTTTAACCACGTGCTCAGGTAGGCCTACAAGACAATAAAAAAATTATTCTAAAATTTTAGCTCGATATTTAAAAAATGAGGCAAACCTCTTTTTTCTTATGGAAACTCGGCGCCTATGATAAGCATCGACTGAGATGGCTTAGATCCATAGATACAGCTTATATGTGTCAACAATGTCAACTACCATGCTGTCGAATTTTTGCAGTGTTTCTAAATGCAGAAACGACAAAAATTAACATTCTTATTAGTAACAATACCTGATAGATAGGTAACAGTTAATTCAGTTAGATCCAGTATTTTGCATTCGTTTTATATTATTTCGTTACAAACTGGCAAAACTACATTTTCAGTCATTACAACCACTCACTATCGATAAAACACATTTCCCGTAGGTACAGTTAGATAAAATGCCTATTTATTATAAGAAAATAGAACGAAAAGAATGGATAGAAAATGTTTAATGCATCCGTGGCAGTCTTGTCCCATAACATAGAAAAACAAGCCGGCGAACTATATCGTGGGAAAATATCTGTACCCGACACATATTCCTTTATTTAACGTTTAAAATTAAAATAAGGCACTAAAAACTGAAGAAGAACAGAAAACTATAACGTAAACACAGGAATTGAATTATGACATGACAACGAATTTTCCGCTGCTTGCTGGTTGCCTACTCTGACTCTGAAAACGTGCGGCGAACTGGTTGCATAGGCGGCGTTAAATAAGTATTTAATATAATATCGAAAAACATTTTTTCTTGCTTTATAAATAAGTTTGGAATTTTTTTGAAGGGCGATTTCGTTAATTCTTAATTTTTCTATCCCCTCTTAAAATATTTATACTTAGTCATAGTTAACCCTGTATTATTCGAATGCAAAAAACTTTTACTCTTTACATAAATATACATATTATACCTACATTATATTAAGTGATATTTCCCAGTTTTGATCTTCTTTATAATTGAATAGATGGTACATTCTGAGTTATGCAACGGACAGTTAAATCAGTTTCAAAGGCTGTTTTCTTTTCATTCTAGCTGCCATGATATTTAATATTTAAAGTGAAGCCTTTCCTTCTTTGCTCGATTCACTTCTTGAAACTTTATTGCTAGTACAATAATACCTGTAGAATGAATGAATAAGAAACCGTCTTTCATCAGGCAGGTCGTGAAAAGGATATTATATTTCAATGCAAATTTGAATTCGTATTTGAAAAGAAATGAATCGAATTTTTACAGTAATACATATTCTCAATGAGTATACAGTTTTCTTTTGAAATGGTATTACAATTTCAGCACAATTTTTCAAATATTCTACTTCTACAGAATATAGTAATAATGCTAGCCGTATCAATTCAGTATACAAAATGTAGAAAAGAATATTAAATAAATATTATGCAAAAAATAGGTAAAATATTTATGTATTCGCTTACTTCATTTATTCATCATTATCATTATAAAGCAAACAGCAATTTTTCAAAAATAAAGAAAAGTTACTTTGCTCAATGATTCCAAAAATTATCGATAAACGTGCATAAATGCTCACCTACACAGTTATTCATATTTCACAGGTTAATACCTTTGTACAGTGTTAGAAAGATTATCACGAATTATCCCCTTAAATTATTTTATGAAGAATAACAAAAAACTATGATTTTCACACAACATCTTAGATAATTTTTGCCACATAACCTGAAACAACATGTCAGTGTTAACCATTTCGTACTTCGTAGTTTCGTATTGGGTGAAACAGATTTTAAAAATAAACACAAAATGTAGAATAACAAAATATCTAGCTTGATGTTGCGCTCAATACCAAGAGATGGCAAAGTAAATTATTTAAAAGCAGAGTCATTCGTATGCAAAAAAGAAACTTGTAGACACAGGTAACAGGTAGGTGTCCCGAACAGTAGGCGAATTGTCCCGCAATAGCCCTCTCCTCTAGGATTGATAGCAGGTTATGTTGGCAAGTGGAAACAAAACATGTAATATTTGTGGAACGGGATTTGATAATTTCATTACACCTAAATTGAAAGTTAATATGAGATACTTTTGCATCTTCTGAAACCGAACTAAGCTTATGGTTTCTATAAGTAATGCACGGCTTGACGGATCTGTTTTGAGTTGCGGGACTAACGTATAAAACGTATTTAAAACGTCTTTTTATTTTCACGGGCAGTGTGTCTTGTGTGTTTAATTAATATTTTTCGTGAAATTTCAGTGTGATTAAATAAAATATGGCGCATTATCTAAACAGTGAATAGGTTGACATGTGGTTGACATGTGGTTGACATGCTAAAAGCATATTTGTTAAGTAGTGATAATCAGTGATTGTGATAACGATGAAGTATTATAATAAATCAGTTGGAGTGTAGTAAAAATGGATAATAACCTAATTCTAAATTAAACTATGGTTGTGAGTAGAGAATCTGGTTTATATTTTCAATTTATTGGAGTACAGGAATGATAAAGGGGAGGAAATGGCAATTAATATTTTCATAAATTAACATATTTCAACCATTCTTTTACGTGTCTAAAAATTATAGTTAACAATGTTGAAGCCTATTCGAAGACATTAGTGTAACACTGGCAACGCTGTGGAATTCTCTTCTGCCATGACTTAAAAATATTAGTATTGTAGTCGGATCAGCGGTCCTCAACGAATTTTCGAATGAAAAATTACGAAATTTATTTAAAATTTAACTTTTTTATTCCTGATTTTTTTTTGTAAAAAATCTATCAATTATGCGTTCTACACAGTGAACTGTACTGGTGGTTAAAATAATTACTTATTTAAGGTTCACCCTGTATAAGTAAACATAGCTATAAAATGGTATTTTACACTCAAATAAATTTAATTGGCTGTTATACGCAAGGAAGCAATAATAAAGTCTTTCCTCTCTCACCTGAAACAAAAAAGTTTATACTTTGCCCAGAATACGAGTGTACCTATAAGCTAATATGAAATTCGTCTTACTTTGCATATTTGATATTTTAGCTTAAACTGAAGACACTATATTTTTTAACATGTACTTATGTAATTTTCCTTGAGGATTATAGTTTAATGGTTAAAGATATATATGAAAATCTTAAAGCAAGTATATTTGTTTAGTCCAGAAAATCAGAAAATCGACGACGAATGATATTCAGTTGAAACGCGCAGTAGCAGAGCTACCTTTAGCCACCATTGGCTACTCCATGAAGGACTAAAAAACCACAGACAAAAATCGTCAATATTGGAAATAGTGGCAGCGACAGTGATATTGTGATGATAGTGAGTGATTTTTAAAAGTTTTGTGCCTACCTATTGAGTTATTATGTTTTCAATATTTTACTTTTTAGTTTTTCCTTTTTGTATATATATATAAAAATGAAAAAACATAATGCAATTGAATTGCATAAACATATACAGCATGTTCCATTAAAAAAATTGTATATTTTGATCATATCTTAAAAGAGACACTCTGTAGAAAAATTACAAGTACGCCACTGAATTCTACATAAAAAATTTATCAGAAGCAATTTTCATCATTCGAAATCTCAGCTATTCTTCACATCCTTCTATCTCTTGTAGTTTCCAAGATATCCATCAGCAGCAATTACAACGAAATTTGGACGCCTTGTAAACTGAGCTTAGGTACTATACAGGGTGATTCAGAACTTATATAAAAACAAAATTTTGAGTGCACAAGAGACTCTTACAAATACAATTTTATAAAGAAGAAAAAAACCAAAAAGGACAATTTGAAAATGATTTAAAAATACACTTCTGCACGGCACTGAAAACTGGTGCACTACAGGGTGTTAAAAAAAGAGTGTAAAATATTTAAGGAGGTAATAGTATGACCCAAAATAACAGAAAGGTCTCAATAAACATGTGTTCGCAAAGTAACGGTTGAATGTTTTATGTTTTTAGTCCCTTTTTTTATTTTGTAAAAACGTTGTGTATTTTCTTATAATAGTTGATTGATGTTTAGTGAAATAAACAGTACGTATTTGACAGTTGTTCTCAGTGCACAAGTTTTCTTTCGCTATGGCTGGTTACTCTAACGCAGAATTGGTCGTGCTAATAGGAACGCCCCGAAGCGCGACGTCTTTATGTTGACGTTTATCCAAATCGCCAGATTCCTTCACAACGCATGTTTGGAAGAATTTACCAAAGATTGCGTGATACCGGTTCCCTGAGCAAACAGTGCCATTTATTCGGAAGACCAAGGTCGGTATCCACTCCTAGAGCAGAAGAAGAAATTCTAGCACTGGTAGAGCAGAATCCAGGTACGAGTGTGCGGAGAATATCAGCCGAGGTAGGAATTAGTGGTCCTCTTGTTTGGAGAATCCTTCACGAGTAACTGCTTTATCCATACCATGTGCAACGAGTACAGGCCTTAAATCCAATAAATGATCATCAAGCACGTTTGGTTTTTTGCCGCTGGTTTCTACGTCATGATGCTGAAGACCCTCGTTTTCTTGCAAACATTCTTTTTACTGATGAGGCCGGGTTCACAAGAAATGGAGTGTTTAATTTTCACAATACGCATAATTGGGCCGACGAAATTCTTCATGCTCTAATAGAATCTGGACATCAGGCACGTTTTTCATTAAACAGTTGGATGGATGGATGTTGTTTTACCAAACCGATTAACAGTCGCTGCTTACCTCAACTTTCTGCAGAACACACTGTATGAGTTTTTGGAAGACATTCCTTTGAACCAGAGGCAACAAATGTGGTTCCAGCATGATGGTGCTCCAGCTCATTTTTCTATGGTCGTTAGAGAGCATTTACACCAAACTATTCCACATAGATGGGTAGGAAGGGCCGGACCTCTTTTATGGCCTCCAAGATCGCCTGATCTGAACCCTCTAGATTTCTTTGTTTGGGGATATTTGAAGACATTATTGTATGGTACTCCTGTAAATAGCCTAGAAGAGCTGCAGCTCGGAGCACGGATTAATCAAAAGTGTCAAGAAATCCAAACCAAGGAGGGTGTTTTCGAAGAAGACGTGCCTGCTTGGAAATGGACAGGGGGCACTTTGAACATCTTCTGTAACTTTGTTTTTTGTTTGTTAAAAGCTTCCTTTGTCGGTTTAAATAAAATGTTTGAAAAACGAATTGTGGTCCATATCTCCGCAACCGTTATTTTGCGGACCCATGCTTATTAAGACTTTTCTGCTTATTTTGGTTCATACTACTACCTCCTGAAATATTTTGCACTCTTCTTTTTTAACATCCTGTATAAAACCTGATAAGGCTCTCTGCGACCGGATAAATAATTGAAAGAAATGCTCAAGGAAAGAAATATATAACATTTTATAACATCGATTTTATACAGCAAATTTAACTGCTTTTGCCGCTATTGATATTATTAATATATTTAATTTGTGGTTTTACGTCTGACATATCTGGTGTTACCATTTTAGGGTCGTCTTACCCAGTTTCTACAAACTAACACAAATGTTTCTGCTTCTTGTCCGTTTTGGCGGCAATTATGACACGTTTCGGTAATTCATCAGTAGTATGTATCCATTTCGGTGCGATACACTTGATTGAAATGATGAGCCAGGAGATATAATTGAGCCTCTTATATGATACGTCACACTGCTGCTATAGGCCGTGGAAATCCTGGAATTTTCCTCGCGTCGTACTGCACTTGCACAAACTGCACACCGCGACAAAAGTAGTTGCATTTGGCACATGTTTACCGGGAAATCGTTCTACTAAAGCATTTTCACAGCGTAATAAATTAAAATGATATCCATCAACTCCCAAATGGTACTATATAAGTAAGCCATTTTAGACACTTGAGAAACTAATGTAAACACTGACGTCACAAAAACTTTAGTGTCTACAAATAGTAATCAGATTTCAATATTCGCAATCGCCTACCTAGAGACTATAGTGGCCTAGCGATATAAAGATTGAAAATACTACAAATAATTTTTTACTCGGAAACTATAAGGATTTTATAATTTTTTTTACTATATCGACTCCATTTTTCATGACGCATCTATTCCCAAATTCTTTTAGATAAGTTCTGAATCACCCTGTATGCAGTGGCGGGATCGGTATATTAATGAACACGTGCATAGAAAAATAATCAACCTCTATCTTCTACATTTGAATAGAATGGAATGACAAGGAAATAAATATATTTATCAACAATCACTAATTAAAGTAGGGTTGTTGTGCTTGACAGTGACAACGATAAATTGACATTTATTGAGGAGTGTCACATGAGTGTCACTTTATTTCTTGCCGAGCAGCGATACTAGCAAACACTCGTCGTTAATAGCAACCAAGTAAGCAGCGTCCTTTTAGTAGTAAATTTAACAATTGTCAAATTTTGTAAAATTCGCGCAGTTGAAATAATTTTAGTTGAAAAAAATGATGGAAATTGAAAATAGTGACGGTGATATCCCGGATAAACCAACGGAGATTAGAAATGCTGTAGAAACTGTAACTTTAAGTTTGCTGGCAGAAAACTCAAAGAAGTTATCGAGAAGCAATGTATTTGTGACATGGTGTAAGTCGAAGGAAATTCATAAATATTCAGAAAACGTACTTGTCTTCTATTTTTCTGAGAAAGCAAAGACACTAAAATCGTCATCATTATGGCCATTATCTACCTAGAATGATATTGACTTAAGCAAGTTCAAAAAGTTGAGGGCATTTTTAAAGAGGCAAAGAGTTGGATATAAGCCTAACAAATCACACATCACATATAAATTATTGTAAAATGTATAATTTAATAGAAATATCTGATTATAGATAGTTCCAATTGGTAGAATTTCGGGTGCCTGCAGATGTGACGAATTAGTAAAAATTAATGTTAAAGATGTTGAGACCAAAAAATCCATTTTGACACCTAGTCACTATTCTGGATTCAAAGACAATAGCAAGTCGAACTTTTACTATCATAAATAACATTCAAGTTAATTCTATCAACTTTTTGTCGTTTTATAAGAAATATGTGGTTTTGAGACCTATGAACGAAAACACATCAGCACGATTATTCTTAAAATTTAATAAAGGCAAGTGTTTTAATCAAGTGGTAGTTGTTACTGAGTTTTTGCCTGCTTTGCGGAGTTTGAAAGAAACCAGATGTAGGTTATAAATGTGTTTAAGGTATTTGGCCTGAAAAATGCTACAAGTGTATTTCCTTAACAAGTGTAATAATAAAGGAGTTGTACTTGAGACCTTGGCAGAGCAGGTACTCTAAAACCGTTGAAATTAGGGGATAAAATAAGTGTCTTGTATTGTTTATCCATATGTATATATCTTATACAGCTCGAATAAATTAGTATAAAAGAAATTGCCTTTTATTCAGCTACCATAAGTGTAAAGACTAAGCGTGGTAAGACATTTTGTGTTCTTTCGAGCCGGGTATTAACCAGCGACCTATGGATTTAAAAAGGAATCGCTATTTATTAAGCTTCCATATGTGTAAGGTTAACGTGGTAGCGACAGCAGTAATAAATGTTATTGCTAAAATAATAAACGGTATTGCTAATTATCTTAACCTACCAGAGTGTCATTTATACACAGAGCATTGCTTTCGCCGAAGATCGGCTACTTTATTGGTCCATGGTAGAGGTGATATTAAATAATTAAAGTGACACGGGAGATGGAAGAGTTCCACAGTTGCAGAAGATAACATAGATAATAACATCAATGAAAAAATTGAAACGCAAGAAATTTTTAACTATACCATCAAATAATGGCTAAGTAATTGAATGTAGTAATCACAGTGATGAAAATTTTACCATATCAGAATATAGTCCTAATATGTCTTCCGGGCCACGAATTATTAAAGATTGTAAAGACTGTTCTATCAACATCCAAATTACAAATGCTAACAAATGAATTTCTTACATTTGTTCTATTTGTTATAATCAATGTTCTCGTCGTAATAAAATTAAGAATTGAAAAGTTTTATTTTGTCGAGTGATTGTAGATAAAATTGTGTATGCATTGTGAGCAAAAAATGACATTGCAGCTCTCGAGTGATTACTGTTACTCTCGAGCAATAAGGTATCACTTTCCGCTCTTAATACATAAATAGCTATTAATGAATCAAATATCACATTGCTGTAAATAAGTATAATTCAAATAATTACTATATACGACATTTATGCTAGAATGAATTCATGAATTTACAGCAATCACTAATGTAAATCTGCAAATTGCTGTAGAAATTAAAATAATGCAACAGTCTCCGTATAAATCCTTCCGGTTACCTAGATTAATAAGTAGAATTAACTACTTTGATTGCTTCAAAATGTAAACAATTACAATTACCAGTTGAAACTTGAAACAGGTCGTATTTAGCAACACCTTAAACATTTACAGTTCATTTTGGTTTGATATAAATGGGTTCGTGTCCTCATAAAACTGTAAGCACCTTATAGGAGTGTCAACTTTAATTTATTATGACTTGCCATTTATCTGGAAAAGTATGTAAGGTTGCAAACTGTAATCCGCACCCCTTTCCCTGCCCTTACAAAACTCTCAATTTAATTAAACCTAAAAGTGGGTGGCATGTTATTCATTAGTCCTGGAATTACAGGTTTACATCTGTTAACGTTAAAATTATTGAGTGGAGTGAAACGAACCGAAAGCATATATTAATTACTAAAAACAAGTCCAAAAAACAACGAAAAAACATTTGTAGTACCTACTTTAATTAAGTAAACATAATGCGACATTGTACACCATTTTTTTATATATATTTTTAGGTATTAACAATATTGTGTGAAACTAACTACTCTGCGGACTATAGCCCCACCAACGTTGAATTACATCCACAATATCTACACATATATTCTTTATTATTAGCTTTGTAACATTTTTTTACTGTATTGGAAAGGTATTTTAAGCTAATATAAATCAAATCTACAATTCCTGTCAATGAAGTCATATGTATGCTCTCTGATAACAAACGCTGAATTCAATTCTCATGCCAGATTGGCAAAATTAACAGTTGACAGATGTCAACAGAGAATATTTACTTTTATATTCCTCGTTGGCAGTCAATTGACAGCTGTCAACTGTCAATTTTGCTAGTCTGGCATGATAATTGAATTCAGCTCCCTCAAAAGCCCAAACTCTCAATGTGAAGAGAAAATATTTACTTTTTTTATTCTTCGTTGACAGTGTATTGACAGCTGTCAACGGTCAATTTGTCCAATCTGACATGAGGGTTGAATCCAGTGACCTCAAAACATTACCCTATATATTAGAATAATAAAAATAATAAAATATGCTTTTGACATCTGTAAATAGTATTGAAAATGAATAGTTTTGCAACGGGTCAGGAGAGCTTTGGCAGCTCCGTAGCTGCCAAAATATTCATTTTGGCACTTTGTGCCCATGAAGACTTTTGTTCAGAATGACAAAATCTACAACATATCAAAAATTCAGACAATTTGACAGAAACCCAATTTCCATAAGATTATTGCGGGGTCCTTTTCCTCTGAGTGACGCGTAGTAATGAGATCACCCCCACTCCCGCACAGTTATCACGTAACCCAATCTTTTTTAATAACCTTGGTGTCTGCTGCTATGTAGACCGCTTCGTATCTGTGGCTTTTCAGTCCGACATGGAGTAGCGAATGACGGCTAGATGTAGCTTGTCTGCACCACGTAAAAAGTAATGTTTCAAGTATGAAGCATGGTAGGGCAACTTATTTTCCTTTTTATATTCTTTTGAATATTTCTTTTTGAGCAAAACTAAATAGAAAAAAATTTTTCGTCGTAAAAAATAATATTTACATTTTAGGTAAATCACTCGCTATTATTCTGTACACCTTTCCGTGAAATACGATGATAAAATCTATATTTTGATATTCCAAGATCTCGCTATAATTTACGAATTCATGTTCAATTTCTCTTACTAATGGGCCTTATAGACCTTATACAAGATATATGCTTGGTTTTCATAATCTGAATGTATACTTGTTTCTCGCAATCATATAGTAGATTACAAAGGGGATTTGAAATATAATAATAAAGAACTGTTGGAAATGTAAATGTGTTCCAAAGTAAAGATATATTCCCTTTGGATATATTCAGAGTGAAGAGATTTCAATAAAATTATGCATAACATCTTGTATTTTATAATTAGAAATAACATAGATAGCTGTCCTCCCTCCAAAATATTTAAACATTGTTTTTAAATACGCAGGAAAAGTAAATATTGACTCGATTTAACAAAGTTACTCATGTATTTTCCAAATTTCCCGCATTACACAACGTAAAGCCTATTCAGAATTTTCAATAGTGTATGTGTATTTGTTATGTCACTCATCAGTCAAACTTATAAACAGGACATGGAAAAATGTTTTTCATGTTTTTCATTATTTTGACGTTTTACGAGTACGGGCGAAAATATGCGAGGTCTTGAATGAGCAACTTTCTATTTCCGAAATTATTTGCACCTGTTCTCTTTCAAAACTTATTGAGTTAAAGTTGTTATTACTAGAAACATAGTTCTTTGTAATAACACACATTAAATTAATTAGAGATTTAGTTAGCATATTTGCTTTGGGCGTATCACAAAAAAAACAATGCTTGCAGCCGGAAATTGGCTCGCGAAATTCGGAACCAACAAGATGGAGCAGTAAATTTTGTTATTTAAAAGATTGTACAAAAAGCGAATTAGGGAAATATTATGACGTACTTCTAGTGGTTCTATACTAAAACGATTCAGACGTTCAACATGGTTAATGCCTAGAGCAGCCATCTTGTCGTTAAGCTACACATTTTCAGAACCTTCGTTGAACTACAAAAAGATTGTACAAAAAGCGAATTAAGGAAATATTACGACGTACTTCTAATGCTTCTATACTAAAACGATTCAGAAGTTCAACATGGTTAATACCTATAGCAGCCATCTTGTCGTTAAGCTACACATTTTCAGAACCTTCGTTGAACTAATTCTTCCTTTGACTGTGCACACCATAAATGGGATACCAGATTATTGATCCATATTCTATTTTTTTATCTAACGAGAAAACAATTTAAGATTTTAAAAGTACATTCGTCAGAAAAGTCTCTACAATTGCGATATATAAATCCGTAAGTACGGAATGCACTAGCCACAATATTATTAATATGTTCAATGAAAGTCAGTTTGTTATCAAAAGTTATTCCTAAATCCTTAAAGCTTTTAATCCGATCAGTAGTGTAACCATTAACACATTAATCATAAGCAATACAATTAATTTTACGGATGAAGGACATTGACTTGCATTTACAAATGTTAAGAGACAATTGATTTGAATCATAAATCATATTTATATACTGTTTAAGTTCATCTGAATCCGATCACAATCTAAAGAAGAATTTATCCTTGAATAGAGCAAACTATATTCAACGATAAATTTTTCTTGATTTCAAAAAATCATCTGTAAATTGCAATTTTTCACATGATACCACATCTGAAAAATCGTTGATAAAAAGTAGAAACAAAAGAGGTCCCAAATTCGAGACTTGAGGGACACCCAAAGTGGGAGAAAATTTACTAGAAGTAAAATTTTGATATCTAACGATGAAGTGTCTATCTTTCAAATATGATTTTAACAGTGAGACCGATGACCTCGAAAAAATAAACAAACGCAGTTTAGCTAATAAAATATTAACATTTATTTAGTCAAATGTCTTTTGAAAATCTATAAATAAGACATCAACCTGTCCTTCAACGTTTAAAGTATCTGAAACGTATTGGAAAAAATAGAAAGGTTTGTTATTATAGATCTTTCTTATATAAATTCATGTTGATGTACAGAAATCAATTATTTAATGAAGTAGTAAATTTCACTGTATAACGTGGACTTAAAAATCTTCACAGCAAGATGATAGCTCTATAGTGGTTGGCTTTTTACCTCATAATGATTACCCTTCGGACATATATATGAACTTTTTCAAGTTGATGGAAACGTGAAATGTTTATTTATACAATTAAATCAAATACATAAGGGCTAAATAAATGCATATGAACAATCCCTTAAGAATAAAACTTGGAATACCATCTACTCCCATAGTGAAGAAATCTTTCAATCTTTTAAGACTTTGCAGGACATCTTCTTCCCTAACAAATGAGATGATAACAGGGACACGTTCATTTCCACTTGCTGCAAATTCGGTAGGATTTATGGGTTTAGGCAGAATAAAGACACTATTGAAATAATCTCCAAAGCTTTACAATATCAGAGAGACTAGAGAACTCATTATTAATAATAATAATATCTCTACCACTCATTCTAACCACAGGGATTAGCCCAGAAGTCGGAGACTTGTACGGGAGAGGGAGCGGCATATTATTATTAAGCAGG
Organism: Monochamus alternatus; assembly: GCA_037114965.1. Classification (NCBI taxonomy): domain Eukaryota; kingdom Metazoa; phylum Arthropoda; class Insecta; order Coleoptera; family Cerambycidae; genus Monochamus; species Monochamus alternatus. The sequence continues at coordinate 111,589,461 of CM073426.1, read as the reverse complement.
CCGCATTTGCGCCCAGGATCGACTTACGATGGTAGCCCCTAACCATTATTCAGTGCAGGAATGAGCGAAACCTGGAAAACCTCATTAATTATAAGGGTAGTCAAATATCAACCGGTATCAATCTGTCACATTGATCCAAACTAACATTCTTCCACCCTACCATACCCGCGGAGAGGGTGCCAATCCTCTCTACGAATATAGCTTATATGCAGTCTACCGGCAGCGGGACGCGAACCCTCGCCGATCTAGTCACCTCGATCAAGTACTGACGCCTTAAACTGCGCAACCACTGACCGATCTCATAGACCCATTGTTTTCATAGACCATGGCAGTTGGTATACGTGGCGATCCCTTCTTTTTCTGTAAAAAAATTCTTGGGGTTTTTACCAAAATATTTTTCAGTACTATTTATGAAGGCTTTATTGCTAAGTCGTTTACAATTCAATCGATGTTATAATAATGAACACATTTCTTGAATTTTATCCTCTAGTAGTAGATTGAACACTTATTCATTATACATTATACATTATATCTGTGTTAGATCTTTTATTTCTTTGTGGCTTTGCTTGTTACTCCTGTTGCATGTTTTGTCCTTTCCATTTTATTTAGATTAGGTCAAAGTTTATAGCTTAATATAGATATGGTTTTATATGGGGTGATGTCCAGAGTGTAAAATATTTAAGGAGTTAAGGAATACTATGAACCGAAACAAGCAGAAAAGTCTCAATAAACATGGGTCCGCAAAGTAACGGTTGCGCAGATATGGAATGTTTTATGTTTTTTAGCCCCCTTTTTTTATTTTTCAAAAACGTTGTGTGTTTTCTTATAATAGTGGGTTGATGTTTAGTGAAATAAACAGTACGTATTTGACAGTTGTTCTCAGTACACAAGTCATTTTTCGCTATGGCTAGTTACTCTAACGCAGAATTAACAGACATGCATTTCATGTATGGTCGTGCTAATGGGAACTCCACCGAAGCGCGACGTCTTTATGTTGACGCTTATCCAAATCGCCAGATTCCTTCACAACGCATGTTTGGAAGAGTTCACCAAAGATTGCGTGATTCCGGTTCCTTGAGTAAACAGTGCCGTTTATCCGAAAGACCACTTCTAGAGCAGAAGAAGAAATTCTAGCACTGGTAGAGCAGAATCCAGGTACGAGTGTGCGGAGAATATCAGCGAGATAGGAATTAGTGGTCCTCTTGTTTGGATAATCCTTCACGAGCAACTGCTAGTGATACCAACACAAATTATCTGTGGGTGTTACCCGCTGTCTTGATCTGCTCCTGGAACGAGAACGGAAACGTCGTCGTTCCCCACCTTGATGTCGATTAGAGAGAGCTGCTATTTGTGCTGTTATTGCTTGCATTCCTGCAGTGACCTGCTTCAACATTTCTTCTACGCGACTAGGGAGCGTCGTGGCTTCGGCTATGTAATGTCCTGATCTGGTCTTCGTTACCGCATCTACTAATTCTGCGGCCGTGGTGTGATCTGCTTTCGCTTGTGTTGCCAAAATTGCTTGCAAACTCGCAGACAGTCGTGATAACCACAAGGAGCGGATTAAGTCATCTGGCACATTCGCTCCAGCTAAACCTTGAAGGTGGCGCAGGAAGTGTTACGTTTTTCTATCGCCCATCTCTTCATGTTCCAAAAGCCGTCGCGTTTTGTCCTGTCGTGTTGCGCTTAAGCGTTTAATAAGTTGTGTTTTCAGGTAGGAATATTTACTACTTTGCGGTGGATTCATAAGAATGCCCTTCACTTCCCTCACATATTTTACGTTCAGATTGCCGGCTACATAGCTGAACCTGGTGTCTTCACTGACGATCTCCGCAATAGCAAACTGATGTTCAATTTAGGCGAACCACACTTCCGGTTCATCAGACCAAAAAGGTGATATTCGTATGGCTACACGATTCAACTCAGGTTGGATTGCAACCGCACTACTTGCCCTTGCTGAACCGGGCGTCTTCTAAATCACCGTACTGTTGTGTAGATAAAACAAAAATAGAGGTCCTGCTTCTCGATCACGTCGGGGTCACCAATTTGAGGGGATGCTGTCCGAGCAGGAAATAATATACACGAGTTCATCTAACGTGGTTTATTTAAATTACACTTAACTAACTGTATAACTAAAAATGCTGAGTGATTTAGAGAAGCCTAGCGGGTAGACGTTAACTCGTCGTCCCAAAAATCTCTGTCCATGAAAGATCGGGTAGGTAGAAAATGTCATTAAAAACTACTTTGCTAATTTACAATTGTTATGGTTCTTCTAGTAATTTCTTGAGATTAGAATTCGAATCTCAATAACAGGATTAAAGAAGGTATCGATAATGCATGTAGTGAGATTAATGGAATTTCCTAATAGGGGTTTACAATTTAAAATATAACAATATTTACATTAGGACTGAAGATCGGTAAGTAGGGCAGCCCCGTATATACGAAATTATTTTTTATTCCACATGTAATTAACTTTCTTATCAAGTAGAAGAAATATACGTCAATAGATTATTCTTTATTGTAAACGAATTTAGCAACAAAAAGGAAATAAGTGATTTATGCGGTCATAACAATAACATATTTTTCTCGCTTGTTTCTGTTTAAAAGAACTTGAAAAAATGATTATACCTACCTTCAACGAAAACCTATGAATTGTGATCATGGTATAAACAGTGGATGTTTTGCGTTTAATATACGAAATGTTCGAGTATAAATATTATGAAAACATTTAACTGTAAAAACCTTTGAGGCTTTTGTTTATCGATTTTACTGAATCTTCTCCATGTGGTACAATTTAGGTATAATTTACTTTCACTTTCCGTTAAAACTGAAATTTTAAAAGCTGAATGTTTACTTTCTAAACTTTTAAAAGCTTTAAAGCAAGCCTCATTTATTAAATTAGTCATTATTATTTAGATCTCTATTTAAAGTATAAGGCAATGTTACATTTTCTTCTTGTCTATCTGTATTAACTTATACTGATTATATACAAAGATCAATTTTTCTAATTATTTGTGCAGGGTGTTCAGAAACTAGTGATCAAAAATGATAGGGCATAAATCAAAATGTCAATGCTTCATATACTGTTCTATTTAGCTTCCTTAGGAATATACAGCGCTTCCCAGTAAGAAGTTAAATATTGAATTTCAGTAATAATTTCTATTGTCTTACCTTGACAGCCTCAGAATGTCAAATTTGATATTTTTAATTGCAGATGTATTTTGTTTTATTCGATATCCTTTGCCGTTTTCGAGATAAACGCATATTTAATGATGTATGTAATAATATGTTATTAATAATGAATTTAGTATTTCCATGTAAAAAAATAAAAATGACCCCAACATATTGTTTCATGTGCAACACAAGTGTTTAGACAATTTTAGAAAATGTATAGAAACTCGAGATGCTCATATTCAAAACGTATCTAAATATTATTCATTATTTTATTTCTGGAATTGGAGGGTAGCCTTAAAAGCCACAGCACTTAGGCACCATTGGGCCCCTTGTGGTTCCTCCAATTAAGAGATCAATCCACCTGAAACACTAACCAACATAATAAAGAGAAAACGGTTGTGACGTTGCTCTAATGAAGGTCATAGAAGGCCATCGCTCTCCCAACACGGATTCTCTTGCCAATGAGACTGCGCTGCACTCACAGTCTCGTCTTCCTATTCGCAACCCTTACAAAGAGGTGTTTCACATTTCTTCTTCAAATAATACAGATGCTTCCTTAGTCAACAGTATCCAGTTTGGATACCTGTCAGTGAACGAAGATTCGTCCTGGTCATAGCTAGGTATTTTTTGGCTGTATCCTTGCTGGAACACTCTAAAACCTCCTTAGCAAATTGATTTGTTTCATTCCACCATCGTTTGAATTCTTTGTGGGTGTTCTCCTTGATAATTTCAACAATAGCTGACAGCGTAACTGGAGGGACAAAGTCCAAAGATACTGAGATCAGCTGTTTTATTGCCATCTCACCGTTCGTGTCTCTTTACCTAGTATACAGATATACTGTTGTCAGTTGAGGTCTCCATGGCTTGATGGTACTCCCATGCTGATCTAGTTGTTGTTTTATGATTACATAAGGCCAGTAGTGATTATCTACTATCTGTGTAGATTCTGATGGCTATATGGTTATATGCCTATGGACAATTTCCTTGGCGACTATGGTTATACCTCCTAGTTCCGCTTGTACTATGGTAGCATGCATATCCATTGCCCACTGATATTGGAAGTGCAGGGATCTGGAGTAGTCTCCACATCCTGCACCTTCCTTTCTTTTTGATCCTTCTATGAATATGTTGATTACATTTCATTCCTAGTAATTACCATGTAGGGTCTATCAAAAGCAAACTTGTGAGCGTCTGCCTGCAGAAAGGGCATTCTTCTGACGACCCCATTTCACAGGCGACTTCTAATCTCTCCACATCCTACATCTAGTATAATACCAGTATACTTACAGCGAAGCATAATTGTCACAGCCACTTCCTTTAGATAAATGTCCAAAGGTGGCATACATAGCATTACGTCCAACGCTATGGTCTCCGCTGACTGAGCTTTTATTTAGCTGTTATTTGTTAGACATTATTTTTTTTTCCTGGAAAAACTAACTTCATTATTAATAAATTGTTATTACATACCTACATCATTAAATAAGAGTTTATCTCGAAAATAGTAAAAAATAGAATACAATAACTTATATCTTTTTTGCAGCAAATTGATAAGGTAATCGCGCTGCTAATGGATAATGGTAAATTAGGCAGCACTGCCAAAATTGTATAGTCTAAATCTTAATTGTGACTGTAGCTGTACAATGAAATAGTTCTAAATCCAATTTAAACAGTGAAATATGTGTTCCTATGAGTTACTACTATTATCCAAAATTCGAAGTTACCAAGGTTACGGTTTATAAATTCAATATTTATCTTCTTACTAAGGGTTAAGTGTGACTTAAGTAAAAAAAAATAACTACGTGCTGAGGAAGGCCTAAAAACAATAACAGAAACACAATTAAAGGGTAGATCCCTAGCATTAGCCAGAATTCTGACCTGCCCTGGTTGTTCTCGGGCTAGGATCTGTGGGTACAGACCTGCTAACGGTATATCTGTGCCAAATAAATATATGGGCCCGCTCATATTTATTTGGACTCCTATGGTTGGTACTACGACTGATACGGTCGGAACCTTGGATAATGGTCGTCTTCCGAGATGTTCTGTAGCCGCCTCTATAACTGGTCGCATCCCATGCTTCCAAACGTTTTGCCGCTCTTCACTGTCTGCACCCTAAGTGAAGAGCGTCTTTAGTTCTATTTCTGGCAGTGACCAGTTACCGCGGTGATGGTATAATAATCCGGAAAATCGCTATGTATCAAATGATAACACCGGCCGGGAAAGCCTAAAAATCACAATAAAAAAAATATTTCGGAGTTCTAGCTCGAATAAATAAATGTAAAATTATCAATTTTGATATATTAAAAATACATTTAAAACAACTAATTATGTAAGAACATTATGCGAATGAATAAATTCCGTAAGACGTTCCCTTTTCTACAAAACATTATTATTTGGAAAATTTTATGTTTTTGAGGCACAAAATATTGAAAATTTTGACATTTAAGAGTCCTGTTTATAGGATAGGATTTTTGTTTTTATTTTTAGCTGTAGAGCCTTGAGTTGAACTTTGATAGGCTAATTTTCAGGAAGCCTGAATATGTTATAACATAGTTATTGATTACAATAAAAAGAAAGTATTAAAAGGGTATGATAGCTTAAAAAATTAAATTGAATATGCATTAAAAAATTTACAAAACCTTATTATGAAAAATGTGTAACCGTGAAATTTATGCATTATATCAGGAAAGAGCGCGGAAATATGTTAATAAATTATTTGATTACTTGGGTGTGTTTTATGACGTCAATATTATTTTAGGAAGTAGGCCGCTTAACAGTTTCTGGGCCAAAAAGTTTTTGATAATGGATTGGTTAAATATAAAAGATTCTCTGAGATCCTGTATATTTATTAATTAAAATACTCCTAAACTGTTTTAAATTGTGTTTCAATGTTCTCTTAACGAAGTATTCAAATTCTCAAATTAGCATTATACAATATTTACTTATATGAAAAAAAAATGATTTCATTAAAAAAGTATAGCAAAAGTTAATTTCAGCTAATAGATGCTAATTATTTATACTATATTTCGTAAGAATATTGTATTTATATATTTACTTATTTATTTATTTATCGCAGGAATAGTAGGCAAAGTAGTTTAAAAAGTCATCCACAAAAATTAAAAGTCTCAAAAAGTCGATAGTATGGGCCTACTCTGATACAAGAAATTTAAATAAATGTTGCGACACGTGGTGTTAAATTGGATGAAGTAAGCTCCATTTCCAATAGAAAGTAATATCTTTTAAATTTGATAGAAACGACTAATGATGTCATCAATTATATTTTTTCCAGAAACATACCCAAATTTTTTCCTATTAAAAAGCTCTCTTTTTTTCTTAGTAAACTTGTATTTGATCATTTTATCTGTATTACTTTCCGTTTAAAAGTTATAAGCAATATCGTTCTAAAGAGTATCAAAAGAAATACCACCTAAAAATTACATTAGCGGTGGAACGATCAAGTAGTCGTTGAAAAATAATTGAATGTTCGCCATTAAAAATAAATTAATAAAAAATATTAAACTCGATAATTCTTTAATACAGTTAAAACAAAACAGGAATAAAATTTAAACCTTGAACACTCTGTATTTCTTAAACCAGTGACGTTCATAAAAGGCATGATGAGCTCAAACATAATATACTGGTGTCTAGTATCTCTAGTTTGGTATTGACCCATTCTTTCTGATTTACCCTGTATACTATTAACTAAATAAGGTACACAATAATTGTCAGAAAATTTAGTAACATTATTCAAAATAGCTTTACTAGTTCAAAAGAATTTTGAAAAATTTTTGAAAGTAAAGGACTTATGTTACGTTAGATATAAAATGTAAAAATTTTATGGAATTACTAGGCGAACTATTCTCTATAGAATGTGTACAGTTCAAAATCAGTGTAAGTAAGCTATTTATATATTTTTCTTAATAACCAAAATAAATGAGAATCAGTTATCCTTAACTTTCTTTTTTAGAACATGATCATCAATAATATTAATAATAATATTATATTGTAAAAAGTGTCCGCTGATGGATCCGCATATTTATGTTGAAATAAGTTGTCCCAACAAATAGTTTCCAATAGATTATTAATAACATTATAATTAACTTTCTTAAAATTCCTGAAAAAAATATTATTCGTTTGCCTGTTGCAGATAATAACGAAATAGATTTTGTCCAAATAGTAAATTCAACAAAAATCTTCATCAATGAGTGGAAGTGGTTAACATTTTTTATGATTTTTTGCTGTATTAGAGAGGTATTTTAAGCTAATATAAATCAAATCTCCTACAATTCCTATCAATGAAGTCATATGTATGTTCTCTGATACCAAACATCTAGGTATGCTAATGAACAATTCCACAGACAAAACTCTATTCAATAATTATCTAAAGAAATTAATCTATCTAAATTTACTAACCTGCTTTAATGAAAACACTCTATAAATATCTAACTTCACTTTTGGCAGTGAGATCACGAAATTCATCCACAATAGATGAGATCTGACCTATTTCTGCATTTTTTAGGATTGCTTCTTCAGGTGGCCTCCTTTAAGTTGAGTCAAATATCTAATTATAAAAATTATTATATAAATTAAAATTAAGTGACAGTCTGCCAATTAATTAAATATGACAATGCCTACTTGAATAATGTTTACTCTTTATGTAAAAGTTTTTATATATTTTTAGGTATTAATAATATTGTGTGAAACTAACTACAAAAGCCCCAAGCGTTGAATTACACCAACAATATCTACCCATTAATTCCTTATTATTAGCATTTGTAACATTTTTTACTGTATTAGAAAGGTATTTTAAGCTAATATAAATCAAATCTCCTACATGATGTCCTCAATATTATTATTAATAATTAGATTAAACTACAAAAAGAAAACGGGTCAATGAAGTGATGTATATTTTACCAGTAATCGCAGTGTGAATTAAGCAAGACATATGTTCTTTAATACACCTTATTATATACCTGGTATATTAAAATTTCTACAAATCAGAATAACATTGTTGCTAAATGTGTAAACACTAATAAATATAGACAAATATACAGGATGTGGCGCCATATATCAAAAAGTTCGATCTTGGTCGGTCCTGTTTATTCGACGAATATAGGACACGATTGGCGTATTGCGTTTAGCATTCCTTAAAACTACTATAAAACACTACATTTTATGCTTCTTATCTTATTTAGATCAGTCGAGCTAACATTGTTTAAAAAAGACATGCAAATATCTCGTAGTTTAGATGTTTATCATTAATCTATTTGATCTTAATAAGTTATAAAGGGTGTAAGAAATTTTTTGACCTAGTATGTCAGTGTACGTTGGCCTAATGTATCAGTCAAAAATGTCCGCCAGTCATTCAACATTTTCTGTAAGATTTTGTTTCATTTTATGCCTCGTCATTTTAGTGATTATGGGTGTTGTGTTATTATTATTATTTTGTGTCTACTGTCTACAAATAACCTACTCTATAAAGTTTAAGACTATCCAGTACCGAAATAAATAAATAAAACTGACTCTTTGGTTTAAATCTTTAAAGATTTTAGTTAGTTTGGTTTTTTTCTTGAAAAATCACCAAAATTGAAATAAACTTTTGGCATTTGTCAACTCCCATCTGTTTATGTTTATCAATCAAAGTACAAGAACTTATTACAAAAAATATGTAAAGTAAAAGGAAGTCTGATAATCTCTTAACAATACAAAACAATTTATATTAAAAGGGCCACTGCGTTAAATTTGCAAATGAAACGCAGATTTAAATTCGTCGTTATTTTTTTCTTGTACCCTCTTTTTCTTAACCTTATCTAATCAATTTGCATCCAATTTGTGGATCTTGTGGATCCTCACTAGTGACTTCCTTATTTTTATTTATGAAAGATTATTTTTTTGTAATATATTATCGTTATATTAAAACGTTATCTGAATCTATTAAATATGTATGAGCTGCAAAATATTTGTTTAATTACGTGCAGCGTCCTTAATATTATTATTTATATTTTGACAGTCACAGATGGTACCTAAATTAGTAATATTGTTTCAGATGCTGATCTACTACTTCCTTATGGCAAAATTTGGGAAAAGGTGTGAAAACTGCTCCTAATAATAACTAACCATGAAACATTAAGAAGCTAATGATGTGCTTTTTCGGTTTTCTTTAAAACATAGCTATGCCCAAAAATACGTTATGTGATTTGGACGATTTTCGCAACCAGTACAAAGACATACACGGGTATCTAAGCTTAACGGTGTGTATTTTTGGATCCATAGCAAATATCCTCAACATTTGCGTACTTAGAACTAAACAAATGCGATCGCCAACCAACTTTATTCTGATAGGATTAGCAGTGGCAGATCTACTTGTAATGATACTATACATCCCATTTACTGTCCACCGGAATATAGACCCAAGGAGAAAATTCGTACAACATTTTTCGTACCCCTGGGCTTGCTTCCATAAATTTCACGCCTACAGCACCATCGTCTTGCACTCCATTGCGTGCTTTTTGACTATAGTCTTGGCCATTTGGAGGTATATTTTTGTATCCAAAGTGAGCTCGCATGGAGTTTGTTCCAATTTAAAGTACACCGTGATAGTAATAGTGTTAACTTATATAATTTCTCCTTTAATTTGCTTGCCTTTGCTGTCGACACTCGAAATAATATCATACAACCACACTTGCAAGCTTAATGGTGAGTGGGTTTTAGAAAAGGACATTCGACTGTACGACAACAAAAGCCTAGTTAAGAAAACAATGTATATAACGAATTTACACGACCCCCAAAACCTAAGTATTTGGCTTTACGGTGTTTGTTTGAAATTTGTGCCTTGTATTTTACTTACAATTCTTACGTATAAGATTATTACGGCCTTATTGGAAACTAGGAGAAGAAGAATGAAGCTGCTCGCCTCGAATAACCCATTGGAAGACATGGGTGGGAAGAACAAACAGAACACTATCCAGTTGTACAAGGAAAGTCAAGCAGACAGGACCACAAGGATGCTTTTGGCGGTTCTCTTGCTCTTTCTGATTACCGAAATACCTCAGGTTGTGATTGGATTCGGACAGATAGGGGCATTATTTGGGGAGATGTTTCTTGCTGACTGTTACAAAAATTTAGGTAAGTTATTACTTATAGTTATAATTTATATCATCGATATAAGGGAATAACGACGTAAGAAACTGCCATAAAAAACATCAAAGGGTTCCGCGTCCAGCTGGTCAGAAGTAGACATGACCGTATTTACTTTAGATACCGGTATTCACTCAATTTCGCCAATAATAATTTCAATCAAAATATAAAGTATATAATAATGAATATAAATGTGACAATTTGGAAAAAAACAAATGCTAAATAGATATTTTGATTAAATATTCGATTTTATTAAGTAACTTTAAATAATTATTTCTCAGCAAGGACCACGAGTAGTTAGGAGGGTGGAATGAAGATTGGGTAGGGTAAGCATACATTAGGGCAACAAAAAATAAAAACAGAGAGAAAATAATAACTAATGAGTTAAATTAGGTATACCTCTATACCAAATAAAAACAAAATAAAAAAATATTTTTGGATGTATTTATATCGTAGTGATATATAGACAGAATATGTAATAAAAATAATATATTCCCATTCATATATTACATAATAATGACACCATAAAAATACACAGCAAAAAATTTACTTATACATCATAATAAAGAAAACACTTGTATCCGATTCTTTATCAGTAGTTATAATGAAATAACTTTAATTTAGCTCAATCAATTGATGAAGCTTTATGCAGGGTGAACCTTAAATAAGTACAAATATTTTAACCAGCAGTACATTCACTGTATAGAACACATAATTAATAGTCTTTTTACAAAAAAATCAGGAATAAAAAGTCAAATTTTAAATAAATTTCGTGATTTTTCAATAGAAAACTTGTTGAGGACCGCTGATTCGGGAGTCATAGTGGATGAGCATTCCACAGTGTTGCCAGTGTTACATTAGAATTTTTAGACACATCAAAGAATGATTGAAATATTTTTATTTATGAAAATATTAATGGCCATCTCCTTCCCTTTGCCATTTCTATTTCTCTTCAATAAATTGAAAATATAATCCAGAGTCTCTACTCACAATCATAGTTATCCAGAATTTGTTCATTATCCATTTTTACTACACTCCGACTGATATGAAAAGGGGACCCAACAGAATATTATCCACTATTCCCGTGCAGACATTAACCCTGAATGTAAATTGATGGTGTGCTACAATGGTTGCATGAAAATTCAAATCCGTCCATACGTGGCTGTTATGCATGTTTGTCAATCCATTTCTTGTAAAGCTTCCCTCATCCGTGAATAGAATTTTTCTGACGAAGTCCCTATCTGCATCATTCTGTGTCAACAACCAACGACTAAATTGCATCCTAGAAGCAAAATCTTGGGGAAGAATATTTTGTACGGGTTGAATGTGATACGGGTGCAGAAGTTAGGTTTTTAAAGTCCGATAAACAATTTTTGTACAATTTTCTATTTGTCGAGAAATAATGTTTGTACTTGTGCTTGGTTCTTCTTCTACCAGTGCTAAGATTTGTTCCTTTTGCTAAGGGCTTAATTTTCTATGTAGATTTCTTTGTATGTAGAATGAGATATTGTGAAAATTGCTTCTTATAGACTTTTTTATTTATTTATTTAATTTTCGTGCTATTACATACGTCAACAGAGTAATGTAAAAATTTCAATAACCATCATGAACAATACACTCAACAAAATAAAAAGTAAAAACACATTCATATAAAATTGAAAAAAAAATATTTACGGCTCAAAATTCCAACATAAAATGATTACAAACAGTATTAAAATTATAAAAATTGTAAATCAAATAAAATAGTAAACAGCATAAATATAAATACAAACAGTAGTATCCCAAGCTAACTAAAATTGTTAAGTATTAAGATACTCACAGAAGGTCTAAAAAGCCCTGTCAATTAAGTATGTCTTAACTTTTCTTTTAAAAGCTTCCAGTTGCAGTACTTTTATGTGGTTGGGGTGAACATAAAAAAACAAGTAGTCCAAGTTTAAGAGGCGATAGGGAAAAATAAGAATTAACGGAATCACCCTTCAAAAAAATTCCAAACTTATTTATAAAGCCAAAAATTTTTTTTTTCTAAACTATATTAAATCCTTATTTATCGCCGTCACTGACCTTCTGTCAACCGCGAGGTTTTCTGAAAAAGTAAAAGGTGTCAAACGTAATGACAGGTCACCGCATTGGCACGTGTATCAGTTTAAGCCGCTTTGAAAGAAAAAAAATCTTTATAAAATATAGATTATTATTTAATGATTTAATGAGAAATACGCTATAGTAGTACGGAGAGGTAGCACCTACCTTACTAATATTTAGTTCCAGGATTACTATTTGGAGAAATTTTAAAAATGTTAAATCATTTTCTGTTTTCTTACATGTTTAAATTAAAATCTAGAAAGATTTTTGTACTTGTTGTGGACCTCTCCTTCACTCGACCATTCTTTAATTCTTTGTAAAGCGAAGTACCTACTTGGTTTGGCGGTCATGACCAGGTCGATTACTTACGTCGGGAAAAACACAAAGGATAACCACAAAATACACGTAAATGTACACAAATACATAAAAACACTGCCACACGTTTGCCGCCATGGCATTATAACAGCTGTTTAATTTTGTTCAAAAAGTATTCAGCATAATATTTTGTGTACTCGGGAAACGTCTTTTACGCTGCCACACGATAATATGTACTTGTCAGACTCTCATAAATCAGCATCTTATCCGTCATCTAGGCATTTGAATACGATATGTTTGTAAATACACAAAAATACGCGAAAATTTAAATTTGCGAAAAGTAAGTACTGAAAAATTATTCCAAACTAATCAGATTATAAGTACAATATTATTTAACATCTACAGACGACATCTGACGACATCTGTAGGCCACTAATGCACTTCACGGAGATAAATTATTAAACTTCTTGTTTTGTTGTGGAATTAAATTCTGTTAATACTGATAATGGCAACAATATTAACAGTAATCGACGATGTTTGCGTAAAATAATTAGTAATATTTTAAACTATAACATCCCAAGATGTTTACAGTGTTCTTTAAAAATGTTTCTTGAGCCTTAGATTGTAACTAACTTCGCATGTTCTTTTAGGTTTGGAGAATGGTGAGTATGCAACTAGCAATGCAGTATTCATAACCTAGAACTTACTGTTACTTTAAATCAGCTAAGTGACTAATTTTAAACGTGTTATAGTAGTTAAATAAAGTGTTTTATGTCGGATATTTTAGTGGATAATTATGACGAATTCTCAAGGAGTGAAAATGTAATGTTAACAGTGTGCAGCGAAAGAATGAAGATCAAATACAAAATACTGTCGCTAACCGGATTAACTGTTATCTGGCAGGTACTTAAACATTATTATTATTAATAAAAATGTTTATTTTCGTCGTTTCTACACTTGACAATGCTGAAAATAACGACCGCATGGTAGTTGACATATCTAACCATATCGGACGATGATTGATTGTCATTGCACCGACTTTCCGTAGGAAAAGAGGGTTTTGCCCCATTTTTTAAATATCGAGCTAGAATTTGCAAATATTTTTTTTATTGTCTTTTAGGCTTCCCTGTGCACGAGGTTAAAATTTTTGTACTTAGTCATAGTTAACCCTGTATAGCGTGTCTGTAAAAAGTTGGGAAATAATACAACCACATATTTCGAAAGCCAAAATATGATGATCTAAATTAAGTTACTTGATTATATTATATAAATTTTATAGTTTCCGAGATACAGGGTGTTGAAGTTACAATTTTATTTTTTCCTCAATAACTTCATTATAAATTGTAGTAAATACATCAAACAAAATGTTACCACATCTTCCTAGGGTCTATAATGATCTAATACAATTTACCTTAGTCCAAAATTTGATAGTACTTAATTGAATAAAGTATGAAAGAAGACAAAAGGTTTATGTTTTTTATGAAATAAAACCTTAAAAGCTTATCCGAAACACGGTTGTTCAAGACATTATTTAAAAAAAAAGAAACGTGAAAGAATAAGAATTATTGATTAAAAAATCTCAATACATCAGTGCACAAAAAATTTATAATAATTTAAATGCATGCGAAGTACTGTAGTTGGCGCCCTCTAGAATAGATATCATATTCCAGGCCATATTTAAGTTTCTCGTGCCAGAAAACTTACCCCTACCAATTTTTAAGTATTTACTACAATTTATTGAGAAAAAACTAAAAAAAAGTTCAACACCCTGTATCTCTAAAACTATAAAATGTTGGACTAAGGTAACTTGATTTAAGCGATCATATTTTGACTCTCGTAATATGTGCTCTTTTCCCAATATTTTACAGACACCGTTTATAAGTATAGTAATTGTTATCAAATGCGAAATCCTTGGAAACTCCTTGAAATTGCCGGTAACTACGCGCAATCCTTTGAAAGTCTCTATATTGCGAAATCTTGTCACAATTTGGATCCCAATGTTGCATGGTGCATATAATTGGATATGCTTACTGTTAAGGCGGATATCCATTTGTTGCAAAATCACGTATCGTATCAACGTATCGTATCAGTGGAGACAGGCAATCGTTGCATAGTAAGGTATCAAAATAGGTAAAAAGAAACGCAACGGACTTGATCGCTCAATTGTCGGTTTTTTCGCCGACACATCAAAGAAATGATACGATACGAGACAGGCACAGTGTGGACGGACGTTTTTTGTTTGTTGACACAACTAGTCGTTGCATATTTCGCTTTTTAAAACAAAATACATTATGTGTGCTCAATCGATGACAACAACAAATCAGTAGGGTGCATTCTAGTGAAGTTCTTGTACATGCCGCTAACAGCTTGGAACTTCAGGTCAGCCATTAAACTTGTTCCACTATATTGCTCCCTGCTGGCGTACAACTTTGACATCCACCTACGCGGTGGTTTGCGTCTTTTTTTCTCTTGCTGCAGAGAATAGTGAATAAAAATATACGCGGCTGCCGCTTGCTGAGGTCCATTCATCGCAGAGATGAGGAAAGAACTAACGTCCGCGCAACCCAAACTGTATCCCTCCCATTCACGCAATTGATACACAGATACGCAGTGAATCTGAGCTGAAAAAAAAAACTGATACGATACGTTGATACGATACGTGATTTCGCAACAAATGGATATACCCGCCTTTAGACTTATATACAATTGGTATGTCAGCCTATCAATCATTTGAAATTTATATTTTTCTCGCATACGATACACCCTAGCCACTTAAGACAAGGCTACCATTTTAATCCAGAATACTCTGAAGGTTTCAATTTTGACATTAAAAACACCAAAAAGTCGAAGAAAATGTAATTTAAAATATTAGTTGACCTTGTCAAATGTGACGTATATGGTTTTGATCCTTCTGGATAAACAGCGATCAAAACAATTAATTAAAATAAAAGTAATGCCATCTTCAAAGAGCCATATCTTCCTCAGAAAGCATTTTTGGATAAGACGATTTATGTCAAATTGATATGAGATAATACCTAGAATTTGCTGTCCTCATTTGTCGGTTTAATTTTTGGGTATCCCGTATTTATAAAAGTGTACAAGAGATTTAGTACACATAAATTTTTGTATTCAGAATAAAGCCCTTTTCCCGCGGGGACGTCTACCGAAGTATTTATTACTTTCCTTTCCTATCCGCTTTCTTACATGTCCCTTTAGAAGTGGAATAAATAAGTCATCAAGTCTCCCCCCTATCTGTTCCTAAAAGATCTTTTATTTTTAATGCCGAAAAGGACCATTCGATTTAACCTTTCACATCGAAAAAATCAGTAACAGCATTAAAGCTGTCATAAAATGTTTCTGAAAGCCTTGTGAAGAAAGGTAAGATAAGTGCTGTAGACAATTTCAAAAAGATGAGTTCTTATCTAAAATACTCTTTTATATCTTTGCCGCGAAAGATTTTCGTATACTATACACAAATCATAAATCGCTTCACATAGAACCTATGTAAAAAATTTAATATATTTTAAAGCATTTAATTTCTTGTATTATGAGAGATGAAGGATAAATAAAACTTCGAACAAATTTGTCAGTTTATAGTAAACAATATACCTATCTAATTTAACTATCTACTTTTTAAATATAAGGTCTATTCGACGATTTTTTAAAGCTGCAAACTTATAGATGATGTGGTCGTAATACATTTCTTGCCAAATTTTTAAGGCTCGTTTTAATTCTTTTTAAGCAAGTAAAACTTTTTTCAATCGAACCATTAGTAGAGAGAAACGTCACGATTACACGATAATATAGTGTTATAAAAGAATTTCAGTATCGAGCAAGACGACATTGTCATCATGCAAGTGGTAGACAATTTGAACGTTTAATTTGTAACTTTTGACGTTTTCTATACCCAACCTATCTGCAAACTGATCGTTCGATATAAAGAATAACGTTTCAAATGGCGCTATTAAAAAATGGGGTTGCCATTTAACAAAAAGAGGAAGTGGACATCATGTTTGCGATAATAATGACGTCATAAAATATATTTGTCTGTCAGAATTTGCGCATTTAAGAACTAAGGTTAAGTTCCAGCGATTTTTTTTCGCTCTGTACAAATTTTACTGAACTTTGTCCAATCTTACGCCTCACTGTATTTTATGAAGAACCCGCATGCTTACGACAACCTGGCGTAACATTTGTTAAATCCAGCCTTATTCACACACCAGATTAAACAGAGTATAAAAAAAGGTTTTTCTAAATAAATGCTTCCACACAGCCACTTATATTGTAAATACCATTCCTCCAACATTTCCGAACAAACATTTTGTTCTTTCATTTTCCTTTTTTGTCAATTTCAAGTGAAGGCAGGTCTTATTGAATTTAAAACACATTCTCATTTTTTCATCTAGAAAATTCTATTTCCAACACAAACGCGACCATAAATTAAAAATATTTCGACAAACTTCAATATTAATAATCGAATAGATACAGGGATGGCCAGAAGTACGGAATAGAATTCATATCTTTTGAATGAGTTAATTTTTTTTAAAACGCCGAAATGCGTTAACTGGCCTTGATTTTTCCCCATCTTTCGGTTATATAATAATTACTTTTTCTTCAACCTCCTAACCCAGCTACCCTTAGTTTTTTTTCAAATTGAAACATATGGCATGAGGGGACTCATTGAAAATCTCATAGAAAACCGAATCCAACCATACAAAATAAACAAGTTTTATGTTTTCAAGAACAAGTTTTATTTCATTTAGAAATTGAAACAACTAGATAATTTACAAAAATTAACTCAATGCCGCAAATGCTGAAAATGTCCTTCATTCACTATTTGACAATCTCCAAGACGATAGTAAAAGCTGTCCACAGCATTTCGAATGACTTGAAATGGTAAATTATGCATCTCCACCCTAATCTTGTTCTTTAAATTCTCAATATTATCCGGTCTGTCCTGGTAGACTCTTTCTTTCAAATATCCCCAAAGAAAATAATCCAGGGGTGTTAATTCGGGGGATCTTGGCGGCCATTCAACTGTACCCCGTCTACTAATCCAACGGTTTGGAAACTTTTCGTCTAAGTATCTTCAAACATCAATACCAAAATGTGGGGGAGCGCCATCTTGTTGGAAACAAATTCTTTCATTCAGTATATCTGGATAAATTTTATAAAGAAAAATCACAGCTAGAGCAGCAAATGTAGCAAATGTTAGGAATTCCAGGTAGCATGCGGCAGTAAGATTTTATTAAAAAAAGAATGGGCTCAAGATTCTGTTGTTGATGATACCTGCCCATACATTAGCTTTCTGTGGGTGCTGCGTATGTGATTCGCATGTCCAGTGGTGTGGATTTTCCTGGGACCAAAAGCGATATTTGTACCTATTAACCACTCCATTCAAATAAAACGTAGCTTCATCCGAAAAAAGTATCATCATTTCCTCACAAAATTATAATCGCCTATCATAATCGTTTTCCAAAAGCTCTTGGACAAGACATACCGTATAGGGGTGGTGTTCCTCTTGTTTCAGAAACATTGGAATTGCAGTGATTGCGAGCCAATGAAACAGTTGAAGTATGAGGATTTTCAACAAGTTCTAATGCAATGTCTAATTTCTTTTCTTCATTCAAAGCACTTGCCCTTTCAGTTTTGAGCAAAGTCTGTACTGTACCGTGTTCCTGAAATTTGTGAAATATTTTACTAACTGTCCCTTGCGATTTGGTTTTCTCGAATATTTCGCATTAAATAAATCGCGCACTTCAGCCTGACTTCTTATTTTGTCTCCACATCCAAGCAATATCAAGATTTCGATGCGTTGCTTTCCCGACAATACAATTGCGATTCCAAAATTAACTAGAAAGCCTGGCAAGTAAGTGGTACCAAAGAAACGCAACATGAAAAAGATATCTTTTTTGCGTTAGCAGTGATAGGTACAGTTTCAAATTATTTATTTTATTCTGTGTAAATTCATGGAGGATAGCACTGAAAATAATTAAATTTTATTTCACTTGTTAAGTGTGTGTTTTATACAACCCTAAAAACATTGCTATTGAAAACATAAAACTTGTTTATTTGCTATGGCTGGATTCGGTTTTCTATAAGCTTTTCAATGAGCCCCCTCATGCCGTATGTTTCCATTTGAAAAAAAGTAGGAGTAGCTAGGGGTTAGGCGGTTGAAGAAAAATTAATTATTATATAACCGAAAGATGGGAAAAAATCAAGATCAGTGAACGTTTCTTTATATATTTTTAGGTATTAACAATACTGTGTGAAACTAACTCTCTATGGACTAAAGTGAATTTAATACTGTAAACTAAAGTAGGTGGAGAATAACCACTTAAATGACAACAACCAACTAATATGTATATATATAAAACCGCTCGTGATCACGGGTGGCGCACAATGGTTATAACATAGTTATCTTAATAATTGCATATGCTCTAAGTATACGTTTATAATTTTGCCAATAGAAGTCAAAATAAATAATTTAAGTTATGCAAAATTGAATTGGCAACTTGTATAATAAAATTATGACAGGAAAACATAAAAAATAATATAGTGATTATACTCGAAAAATAATGTATCTGAGATCGTTAGTAGAATTTCGGAAAAATCAATTTTAAAAAAAATGTGAATAACTATAACAATGAACAGCTACTACTACAACTTATCTGGTTTTGGCTCCACCAAGGCACTAGCAACTGGTGGAAGAGTCGCGAGAGGCGTCCGGTATACAATACACCCTCATACGAACCCAAGGCAGGTCAATTCGTCTTCACTTCCTTTCTGTTGCAGCCAATAGTTGTTGGATGCAGATGTATTCAATTCCGGCAATGCCGCCGAAACCATGCACCGTTTCTAAAACAATACGGCCACAGTTAAAACACAACTTTTGAAATACATACCGAAGGAACACTTGAAGTGTTTATTTTAACAAAAATTGCAGTATTTGCCTGCTTTACACGTAAAGGAAAATCATGTATCGCTTTTTGTTCCGCACCCGCAAAACCGCTGTATTAATAAAAATTCGAGAATACGCCAATAATTTAACAGCAGAACAATAAATTGGATAATTTTAGTAACTAACATTAATTAATTATTAACGAATTGTAGTAATAATTTTATCTTATATTAATAATTAATGACTCAAAACTATAATTTATACAAAATGTTACTTAAATATCTCTATAGAAAAATTATTTTGAATGCGCATATTTGGTTGCCTTTTGTCAGGACTAAGAAAATTTCTAATTACTTAAAAGTGTACTAATAATCTAAATTTGAATGTTATAAATAACTTACACAAGAATATCTGATTAAAAAATCTATTAATTGCTGGAATATGTGTTTAAATTATAATGATATATGTAGTAACTTTGGTTTATTTGTTTTTCCGGAAAAAGTAACAATAATATTATAATCAACGTAAAACTGAATTTGTAAAGTCCTGAAGACGTTGTAATAAAGACAATGAAACATCGACCAGTAAGAATTAGATTCTTTTTTGTTCCTGTTTGATTCAAGTCTAACAACACCAAGTTTAAAATGTAAAATTTTGTACTAATAGACTGGCAGCTTTAAAGTAGAACAAGTCTTACTTGTATTCACGTTTTGTCAAGAATATTGAGCTTCAATTTTGTAGTGGGAAAATAAATCCTAATATGACCCTGGCCAAACCTAGTGGTTGCCTATTCAAAGATCGAGTCAGTGTTGCCAGATGGTATAATATTGCGGAAATTTGTAAAACGAACAAATACAAACAAGAAGGGTTTTCATACAGTATTTAATTTTGAACTTATTTTTAACAGGTGATAGGTTGAATTTATACAAGCAAAATTAGGTGCAAACTTACTGCTTATAGAAAATGATATTTATTAGTACTGGGCGGATCCATTTAAGCAAACAAATGTCACATGACGTTTCTTATTTTTTACTTAATGTAATTTACAATAACACTATTTGACAGTCTTATGTTACTCAAATCAAAACAGCAAAACAAACACAACATAATGCAGATCCATATGTACAATAACATACTCGATAATATAATAGAATCGTTTTCGAGAGGCGACGTAAGCAATAAAACGTTGATGAGACCTTTCCATTTGTTTGCAATATACCTAAGTCATGCTCAGGTACACCTCTTAATAAGGTACGACTAACGTTACGGATAAATTGCCTGCACTAGAGAAGGACGGCCAATAACATATACTTCTTGTCAAAAATAGACGGTTAAACAGAGCCGAACTTGGAATAATTAAAATGTGTTGACCATTCTATTGCGTTGTGTTGATTTTTGTATATAGTTTTATCGAAATTTCAAAATGGCTCATCGTGATGTTTGGAACGAGCAAAGTAGGAACTTGTGTTAAATGTTTTGGAGTATTTCCAAAAGAAATTTCTCAGCCGACCCTGGCAATTTACATCTAGAGATAATTGAGTACCGATATACCTGCATTGCTCTAATCTTTCCACCATATATGGATTTCTAAAGACGTCCTTCCTAGCATAATTTGGGCTGGTCCGCCAGCAACCGCCCAGTTATACCTGTCAAGAGCAGGTATAAGTTGAAATGCAATAAATGTATACATTTCGTCTCACCAACGTTTTATTGCCCACTTCGCCTTCCCAAAAAGGATTGTACTATAGCAACCAAAGAAAAGTGATAAAAATGATGTAGGGGAAGTGGGGGTAAGTCAGCTAACTGTCAATTTGACATACTTTACCAGTTGATGACTCCCTAACTATTTAATCCACATGTTTGGTGACTTAATCGACGTCGGTGTATATATATGATTCTCAAGCTATTATCTGCCAATTCATTTTTTTTGCAAGTAAAATATTATGTTTTTAAACTTTAGGTCCTAGTTTGTTTTATTTGTTGTTTAAAAAAATATGCCTGGGAATACTTGTGCGTTTCATGCAAAAGATTAGCAAGGATGTTTTCGTTTGCAAAGAATCCGAAATGGTAGGTATATACGAAAGCACCCTGGTGTCAAACATACTTTTTACTTTTAGAAAACTCAATATATTGAGATTATTCTCAATATCTAAAAATCTCAATATCTTAACTTTTTTCTCAATATAATGAGAAAAATCTTGACTTTTCTCTTAGTGCTGTGATAATTACATTCCACTAGCGATTTAGGTTGTAAAAGCGTGTTTAGTCACAGGTGTTCCACGTAGAATCGAAAAAGGGGACCAGTTTTTCGAGATAAACATTTGCGATTTCTTTAGAAAATTATTTTTGTCGTATTCTTATTCATTTTCATTTGAAACCCTTCTGTCTAAATTTAGGCAACCGAATCTCAAAGGTTTAACTTTCCATAGACTCATCCTTGTAACTTACTTACAACGGCGACTTGCTTTTTATCCAATTGTTCTGTGTTTTTCATAGCTTATGTATACTTATAAAGTAACTATTTTGACACTATGTTAATTTAGTCATAGGCGTCGCACGTAGAATTGAAAAGCGGATCAATTTTTCGAAAAATTATATTAGCGATTTCCTTAGGAAATTACTTTTAACGGATTCTTTTTCAGCTTTATTAGAAACCCAGTTTTGACAACCTATCTTCAGCGCTTCTTTACTTTTCAATAAATATATCAAACATTTATGCCGCCGGTTTCAGACCTCTACCTCATGTGATACATGTCATTTAGAAAGTTTCATGATAAGATAAATAAGAACAAATAGTTATATAATATGTATAAGTGCATAATATATTACAGGTATTTTAAGTAAAAAGTTTTTTATTTATTATCTTAACTAAAAAACAAAATTTAATATTTTTAAAAAACTACATTAGAAATTGTAATGAAATTCAATATTTCATTATAACTTTTGCATGATAGTGTGGTATCCTTTTTCTAGTATTGATTTGATTGTATTTCAGGACAATCCATAAATTGTTTATCAGTGTATGTAGCATTTATTATGCCGCACGGATATTTCTCAGTGAATCATACCGGCTATCTGTCGCTACGACTTAAATTCAAGATCACACAATGTTGCCACTCAAACTTCGAAGTGCTAACAGTTTTTGTGACTTCTTGATAGTTGCTATTCTCGGATGATACACTTATTATTTTCCCAGAACTCGACTTGACAATTTGAGCATTGCTTCACATAACAAAAATGAATGGAAACGTAAAAAGAACAGCAGCAAAATGTCATTTAACGACCACAAATCCAACGTCTACGTCTTAAATACATAGTAGTACATGGTTCTAATATAAGTTTACTACACATTACATTGAAGCAAAGAGCATCGAAAAAACAATATACAGAAAACTTTAAAACAAAGTGAATTAGGAAATTCTTTACATTTTAGTTATTTGAAAAAATCATTTCTTCACAGGTGCCAGATTTTAGGTCAAAATTCTTCAATGTGAATGAACATCTACCGATACTGATCTCGTAGTGTGCACTGCACTCCACCCCACAGGTGCATCTATCGCAGTGCAGACTCGAGCTCATAATCACAGCATAGGTAGACCAGCAGTTTCACTCCATTGTCGGCACTTTGAACTGCTTTCAGTTTCTGCGGTGACCTCGAAATGTGAGTGCGATAGCACATCCGATAGAATTGACAGAATCGGTGATCAGGACCGGAATAAGAAATTTTTATTTGCGCGTGAAAGCGTAGTTATTCCACATGAAAGTTTACGTTATATCTATCCACATTATGTAATAATTCATTATACAGTTATAAATGGGTAATTCAACATGTACTATACATCATTTACTGCTACTAACATACAGTGTGAAAATTTGATTTACTTCTTTGGACTCTTTAAAAAAAAGAGTTTAAAATATATATTATTGCACTACAAAACGTTTTTATTTATTTACTTACTTTTTTTGTTATTAGTGATAATTACATTTTTTGGGATTTTTTTAAATTTAAAATTTGACGTTTGAAGTTTAGTGGACAAATAATTTATTATGATTTTTTTTCGTCTTAAATGATCCACGTAAACCAGAAGACAAGTATTTTTCAGAACAGAGAAATTATGTTTACTTAACTTTGAACATTGTTAAATTGGAGTTAAAAGTGCAGTAAAATGTAAATTTGGAAAAAAATATTTTTTATTATTTTGTTTTGAGACTTACTCTTATTATAATGACTACAAGAAATATGATCATCTACATAATTTAAAGATGAGCCGTCTTGTGCAGGAAACGTTGGAACGGCCTCTTTGCGTAATCTATTGCGCGAATCGTTAGAAAACATATTATTTTAAAAATGTATTTGACATAGTTTGTATGAACTATTACTAATCCTGAGCAGCTTTCCTAACAAATTTTCTCTATTAGAAGCCTCTGCACAGAACTTTGCTCTAAAATAAAAATTTGTATTTGTGAATAATA
Organism: Monochamus alternatus; assembly: GCA_037114965.1. Lineage (NCBI taxonomy): Eukaryota > Metazoa > Arthropoda > Insecta > Coleoptera > Cerambycidae > Monochamus > Monochamus alternatus. Next base: position 111,565,388 of record CM073426.1, on the reverse strand, counting down.
TAAATATGTATAATCTTCACTTTCATGAGAAGTATTTTTATTCCAATGTTACTTAAGAAATAAGTTAATAGGTAAGGCAATAGCAGTATAATATCATTTATGGTTTGACAGTATATTATAGCTTACTTATTGCTTATTTATGTCTTTAGCAAATTTAAAGAAACTTAAATTACTATTTATAGATGATATATTTAAACATCTAACTGCTGCGCAGCGACTCGTACCTCGATCAGATTCAAAATATTGCTTTAATACGGCTCTGTATAACCGATGTTCGCACTCCCAGAGTTGGATGTAAACTGAGGTCTCTGCAGCTTGAAATGGATGCGCGATCTGCCATGCGCGACTTATTATTTCGGCCCGAGTGTTTTTACTGGTCTCCCTATACTGTGTCATAATACAGGTAGGACTGTAGTAGTGTTAACTCTTTGTCACTTTTTAACATTTTTTTTTATTATAGTATTTTTAACATTCAAATTTCATAAAAATGACCTATATTATTTTACGTCATTTACTGTCAAATTCATCCCCGATTTTAATTTGTTCGCCAGTAAACAGTCTTATAAATCCATCTCTGTTGTATTCATTTAAAAAGGGAGTAACTAACTATATCTGACTCATAAATAAAACATAATTTCTGTATCTGGAATATACGGTATCTCGTTCTTTAAATGCATTAGTGTAATATAATGCCTCCTGCACAAAATGTTTGCGTTTTTCTCAACCGATTGTGTTATACACCCACAGGCAAAAATTTGTTGTTGCCATAATATATTCCTGCTTATTTGATTTAATTGCCCATTTATCGTCAAGCGTATAAACATTTATATCTCGTCAATATGTTGTCTGGTGACACTGATAATGTGGAACATTTTCCCTGGAGCTGAATGTAAACAGATTTAGATAGATATTGGCTAATTTTGCCTTTAATTAAGTTAATATATCAAATATATCAGTTTACAGATACATATATTTTTTTCATGAACGATTTAACAATTTGCATTATCAGATTAAGGGTAGGCAGGTTGTGTTGTATATTTTTTTCAGGATTTACAAAGTGCGAAAATACCGTTGGCTCTGAAATTAATAAAAAATCTTAGGCGCAGCCTACCCGAGTAAACGCATTAATTTTACTTAACGTCAAATAGCCCTTAGTTTTTTGAGCACCCATCTAATGTTCCACTTTTTATAGACTGGAAGTTATCGAACAGTTGCCTCGTCGATAACATTTACGCGTTGGAAATTAAGGTTTTCAGTGAAAGTTAAAGTGATATTTAATAATTTGAAATTTATTATTTATTGAATGACGTATCGTATCACAAAATGTATCCTATGCAAGTATGTATAAGTCAGAAGTACGGAATAAAATTCATATCTTTTGAATAAGTAATTTTATTTTAAAGCGCCGAAACACGTTAACTGATCTTGATTTTTTCCCATCTTTCGGTTATATAATAATAAATTTTCTTCAACCCCCTAACCCCCAGCTATCCCTACTTTCTTTTTCAAATGGAAACGTAAGGCATGAGGGGGCTCGCTGAAAAGCTTATAGAAATCCAAATCCAGCCATACCAAATAAACAAGTTTTATGTTTTCAATAGCAAGGTTTTTAGGGTTGTATAAAACACCTACTTAACAAATGAAATAAAATTTAATTATCTTCAGTGTTATCCTCCATGAATTTGCACAGAATAAAATAAAGAATTTGAAGCTGTACCTATCACTGCTAACGCAAAAAGATATCTTCTTTATGTTGCGTTTTTTTTGAGACCACTTACTTTCCAGGCTTTCTATTTCGCTTTAGTAAATTGCATTTCGAAACGTTACTATTATGTCACAACCAAGTTATTTACTGAATCGCAATGGTATTATCGGAAAGGCAACACAGCGAAATCTTGAAATTGCTTGGATGTGGAGACAAAATAAGAAGTCAGGTTGAAGTGGGCGATTTATTTAATGCGAAATATCCCGAAAACCAAATCTTGCAAGGGACAGGTAGTAAATTATTTCACAAATTTGAGGAACATGGTACGGTATAGACTTTGCCCAAAACTATACAGGCACGTACTTTGAATGAAGAAAAGGAATTTGACATTGCATTAGAACTTGTTGAAAATCCTCATACTTCAACTGTTTCATTGAACTGCAATTCGAATGTTTTTGAAACAACAGAAATACCACCCTTATAAGTTATGTCTTGTCCAAGAGCTTTTGGAAAACGATTATGATAGCCGATTACAATTTTGGTATGGATGTTCGAAGATACTTAAGGCGTTTTCGGAAACCTACCCGAATTAACTCGATCACAGAAAAAGGTGTTTACTAACCCAGTTATATTTATCCGCATTCGGTTTCTTTAGAGTTACGAACTCGGTTACTTACTCCAATTAACTCTTTCAAACTCTCCTCAACAGCAGGGTAAATTAAACCCAGAACAATATTTTCAGGTTAGATAAATATTTATTTATATGCAAATATGATAGAAGAAAATCTTACAAGATGCAAAAATTGCGACTTTATTAGCCGAGACTTTATTGTCAGAAGACATATGAATGAGGTTTACTGTTTATAGTAAATATAACGTACTGCAATAATAAACCTAGCTATTTTATTATTCAATTTTTTTAATGGAATATGTTGATGATGGAGAAAATGATCTCAAATTTGGATGAACATGATATCATTTTTACCAACATCTTCCTGCACAAGTTCTTGAACGACTGTGCCTAGCAACTATTTTATTTTTGGTGGTCATAATGCAGCTCGAAACTGGTAATCCATTTATCTGATGCCCTTAATCAAATTTTATACTCTTAGACACGGAAACGAAAAGCACAGAGATTTGAGGTTATATTATACGCATATAAAACAACAACAAATCTGTAGTACCCTTCGTAAACTTTAACAACCCGAGTAAATGATGAAACTTAGGTCACGTGACATCTATTACCTGAGCTCACCCGGGTTAGTAATCCAGAGTAAGTTTCCGAAAATACCTTTAGATGAAATGTTTCCAAATCGTTGGATTGGTGGACGGGTTCAGTTGAATGGCCACCAAGATCTCTCGACGGCCCCTGGATTATTTTCATGAGGGATATTTGAAAGAAGGTCTGTCCTCTACCAGGATTCTATATATTCATATATTCTTTCAAGTATAATCACTATATTATTTCTTATGTTTCCTTACTAGTCGAAATCCCTGTCATAATTTTATTATACAATTCAATTTTGCATAACTTAAATTATTTATTTTAACTTCTATTGGCAAAATTATAAACATATATCTAGAGGATATGTAATTATTAAGATAACTATGTTATAACCATTGTGCGCCACCCGTGATCACGAGCGGTTATATATATACATATTAGTTGGTTGTTGTCATTTAAGTGGTTATTCTCCACCTACTTTAGTTTACAGTATTAAAATGACTTTAGTCCACAGAGTAGTTAGGTTCACACAATATTGTTAATACCTAAAAATATATAATAAAAACGTTCACTGATCTTGATTTTTTCCCATCTTTCGGTTATATAATAATTAATTTTTCTTCAACCCCCTAACCCCTAGCTACTCCTACTTTTGTTTCAAACGGAAACATACGGCATGAGGGGCCTCATTGAAAAGCTTATAGAAAACCGAACCCAGCCATAGCAAATAAACAAGTTTTATGTTTTCAATAGCATACCATGAATTTGCACAGAATAAAATAAAGAATTTGAAACTGTACCTATCACTGCTAATGCAAAAAAGATATCTTTTTTATGTTTTTTGTTGTTGTTTTTTTGGTACCAAGTTTTATGTTTTCAATAGCAATGTTTTTAGGGTTGTATAAAACACACACTTAACAAGTGAAATAAAATTTAATTATTTTCAGTGCTATCCTCCATGAATTTACACAGAATAAAATAAATAATTTGAAACTGTACCTATCACTGCTAACGCAAAAAAGATATCTTTTTTATGTTGCGTTTCTTTGGTACCACTTACTTGCCAGGCTTTCTGGATAATTTTGGAATCGCAATCGTATTGTCGGGAAAGCAACGCATCGAAATCTTGATATTGCTTGGATGTGGAGACAAAATAAGAAGTCACGCTGAAGTGCGCGATTTATTTAATGCGAAATATCGAGAAAACCAAATCTGGCAAGGGACAGTTAGTAAAATATTTCACAAATTTGAGGAACATGGTGCAGTACAGACTTTGCTCAAAACTGGAAGGGCAAGTGCTTTGAATGAAGAAAAGAAATTAGACATTGCGTTAGAACTTGTTGAAAATCCTCATACTTCAACTGTTTCATTGGCTCGCATTGGCACTGCAATTCCAATGTTTCTGAAACAAGAGAAATACCACCCCTATACGGTATATCTTCTCCAAGAGCTTTTGGAAAACGATTATGATAGGCGATTATAATTTTGTGAGGAAATGATGATACTTTTTTCGGATGAAGCTACGTTTTATTTGAATGGAGTGGTTAACAGGTACAAATATCGCTTTTGGTCCCAGGAAAATCCACAGCACTGGACATGCGAATCACATACGCAGCACCCACAGAAAGCTAATGTATGGGCAGGTACCATCAACAATAGAATCTTGGTCCCATTCTTTTTTTAATAAAATCTTACAGCCGCACGCTACCTGGAATTCCTAACATTTGCTACATTTGCTGCTCTAGCTGTGATTTTTCTTTATAAAATTTATCCAGATATACCGAATGAAAGAATTTGTTTCCAACAAGATGGCGCTCCCCCACATTTTGGTATTGATGTTTGAAGATACTTAGACGAAAAGTTTCCAAACCGTTGGATTAGTAGACGGGGTACAGTTGAATGGCCGCCAAGATCCCCCGACTTACCACCCCTGGATTATTTTCTTTGGGGATATTTGAAAGAAAGAGTCTACCAAGACAGACCGGATAATATTGAGTGTTTAAAGAAAAATATTAGGGCGGGGATGCATAATTTACCAGCTGAAGTCATTTAGAATGCTCTGAATAGCTTTTACTATCGTCTTGGAGAATGCCAAATAGTGAATGGAGGACATTTTCAACCTTTGCGCCATTGAGTTTATTTTTGTAAATTATCTAGTTGTTTCAATTTCTAAATGAAAAAAACTTGTTATTGAAAACATAAAACTTGTTTATTTGGTATGGCTGGATTCGGTTTTCTATAAACTTTTCAACGAGTCCCCTCATGCCTTATGTTTCTATTTGAAAAAAAAAGTAGGGGTAGCTAGTTGTTAGGGGGTTGAAGTAAATTAATTATTATATAACCAAAAGATGGGAAAAAATCAAGATCAGTTAACGCGTTTTGGGCTGTTTTAAAAAAAATTACTTATTCAAAAGGTATGAATTTTATTCCGTACTTCTGGCCATCCCTGTACATTATGCATTTAATAAATTTTCTTTTGCTTTGTTGTTTTTACTTATTTATTTTGCTATAAATAAGTACTCTATATTTATCTCTCAATATAAGAGTAGTATTGATAGAAATGTATGAAAAACAAACACATCCTACATACTCGTAGGTATATGAATGTATTCTATATTGTGTCAATAATTTCAGTAACCTACAACAATGAAATATAATAAACTGTATAATTTTTATTTCTCTTTTCTTCATTTATAAAAGTCATATACAGGATGTAGTGTTTGTAATGCAGAATATAAAAAACCTAGATTCCTGGCAGCAAATGAAGTATAAAAATTATCTATTTGTAAAATGTGAAGAATTTTCAAAGCTTTCTGTTGTCTATAATTTTTTTATTTGATTTATAAATAATTGCATATCACGTTCATTATTCAAATATAGTGTATCATATTAAAATATTATTAGAACTATTTAATAGAGTAGACGTTCGATTCGAGATTGTTAAATGACATTATTTCATTATTTTGAACTATAGGCCTTTGAAAACTATAATATCTCTCTCTCTAATTTAGTAGAGTAGACATATATTTTTTTTATTTTTCAATATAGTCTCCTTGTAACTCTACACACTTCTCCCAGCGATGCTACCATCTCTGTAACCCGTCCAAATAGTACTCGGCGTTTTTCTCTACAAAGTAATTGTTCACGAAGGTGATTGCCTCTTCATTTGACGAAAATCTCTGTCCTCCGAGCGCAATTTTTAGATGAGGGAACAAAAAGAAGTCCCTTGGGACTAGATCTGGTGAGTAAGACGGATGGTCAAGCAGTTTCAAACCGTAATTCGTGGATTTTCGCCATGGCAACCTCTGAGGTGAGACGCTGCGTTGTCTTGGTGAAACAGGATTTTCTTTTTCTGCAAATGTAGCCGTTTTTCCGCAAGTTCTGCCTTCAGCTTGTCAAGTAATGATGCGTAGTATGCTCCTGTAATGGTTTTTTCCTTTTTGAAGATAATCGATTAAAATAACTCCATGACTATCCCAAAAAAACAGTCGTCATCACTTTCCCAGCAGAAAATACAGTTTTTGCTTTTTTTGGAGCCGGTTCCCCCTTTGTAGTCCACTGTTTGGACTATATTTTTGTTTCGGGCGTATAATGGTCCAAATCCAAATTGCATCTACAGTAATTAATCGGCACCAAAACTGGGATTTATTGCACCTAAACTGCGCCTACAGAGCGTTAGAAATGTTCATTCGAACATGTATTTAGTCTAACGTGAGCAAACGCGGCACCCAACACAGGGACAGCTTTGTAATGTTTAAATGTTGATTTAATATGACAAACACGTTTTTTGACATGTTTACAACCTCTGCTGTCTCTCTCACTTTAATTCTGCGGTCGTCTAGCACCATTTGGTGAAGTTTGGCGATGTTTTCGTCAGTAGTTGCATTTTTTGGACATCCCGAAAAGTCTCCCAAGCTCTTACGGTCACATTTAAATTCAGCTGCCCAAAATTTCCCTGTGGTAAATGATGGTGCAGAGTCCCCATACACAGAATCCAGCTCATCTTTGATTTGCGTAGGCGTATTGCCTTTCAAAAACAAATATTTAATGACAGCTCGATACTCGATTTTGTCTATTTTCATAAAAACACTCACATCAACTCACCCAAACGACTATTACATTAACTGCACGTCCAAAATGGCTGAAACTTTGGTGAGTAACTGTCAACAGATGAACAAAGAAATTCACTAGCTTTTATTTACCTGCTGCCATCTTCATGTTGAGGTCGGAAACTTTTCACCCTCGTATATATACAGATAGAGAAAATATTTAACCGATCATGGGGAGATTCTATTACATACATTTCAAATGCATGGGGTATTGGTGGGAAAATGACGCACGGCAGGGCGGGCTTAGTCAGTACTCCCCTACTCTCCTACGCCCACGGCCGAACGCCAAACGAATAGTGTGCTATACGAATACTGGTTTAGTCCGCCAAAATAAGGGAGGACGCGTCAAGCTTGGACGGCGAGCAGTGCAACGGATTATTCTCAGCATTTCATATAATCGGTTAAATATTTTCCCCATCTGTATATATTAACATATTTGCTGGTAACTTCAGCTAAAACTTTACATATGTTTTCAAAATAGTGTATCCTGTTTTTTCATCATTTCCGGACACCCTGTATAATGAAAACGTAAAATAACAAAATTTTTAATAGTTTCGTGATTGGTTTAGTTCAGCCTTAGAAGCCAGTACACGACTGTCACTAGCAGTGTCACTTTTTAACGTACCTATTAAAAAATTGGCTGAAGCATTAGTAGCTTCGTCTATATTTACGAAATAAGCGAAATTATCGGCTATATCTGCGTTTTGATATCAGAACATTTGTAAACCTTAACCACGTATCTTAGTCTTAATGTACTTTTATGGGGGACTTTTTGGTCCATATATTTTTCTAAAATGGTACCTACTTAACTTGCTGTTCTCAAGTTTGTTTAATGGAATATTGCTTGTAAGAAAAGCATCTGTGAGTTAATAGAAAAATACAGAGCGTTCAGTACTGGATGAGGCATGGCTCTTCAAATGCCTTGTACTATGGTTTTATCAGTATATACAGATACAGTACAGAACAAGTCATTTCCTTTAATACGTATGTCCTTATAACCCTATTTGTGTGAAGTTACCCACAGATTTCCATCCACACTTTATGACATACAGAAACTTCAAATTGGTATAGATATCTCTGCGCACTTCTTTCCTGCACATGCGCACAATTCGTTTATAGGCGGTTGCTTATCTTGAAATAATACTTTAGCTTGACATATAGTACCGTTAAAATGCAAAACATTAGAATATACAAATAGCAATTCGTTAGAGCAGCACCAAAATGTTTTACGTACACGAATAGATAAATTGCTGTTTAAAAACAGTTCGATTGAATGTAGGTAACACTATTAGATATTGAGATATACAAAAATATTCAGAGGAACTGTTCGATCACCAAATCTTAAGAAAATGCCCAAAACTGCATTAGAAACACCACCATGTACCTGGAATTCGTTGCCATCCAGTAAGAGCGGCGCCAGAGCGTGGTAAATGGAATAATTTATAAATTTTACTGACATTGAGCTATACAAAAATATTCAAAGGAACTGTTCGATCACCAAATTTTAACATAATGCCCCCAACTACATTAGAAACACCACTGAGTACCTGGAGTCCGTTACCATCCCGTAGGAGCGGCACTAGAGCGTGATAAATAGGAGAAATTATAAATTTTACTGACATTGGGCTTTACAAAAAAATTTAGAGGAACTGTTCGATCATCATATTTTAAGAAAATGCCTCCAACTGCATTAGGAATACCACCATATACCTGGAGCCCGTTGCCATCCTGTAGGAGCGTCGCCATTTTGGTGCTGCCCTAACGAAGTGCTATTTGTATATTCTAATGTTTTTCATTTTAACTGTACTATATGCCACGCTAAAGTATTATTTCAAGATAAGCAACCGTCTATAAACGAATTGTGCGCATACGCAGTATGACGTGCGCATCCCTATCCCAATTTGAAGTTTTTTTGCGTCATAATCTGTGGATAACTTCACACAAATTATAATCTTCGGGCTTACTGTCAAACCACATTTAATATAATTTCCGTCTATTTCTTCTCTCCTTTTTCATGCTACTTCACTTCTCCCCCCAAGAATAGAAATTTAACAGAAAATTTTAGTCATTGGAAAATAAGTTTCATTAATAAATATATTTTAAAAATCAAATAATTTCGAAATCCCAAAGCAGTCTAGTGCAAATGCAGCTGCTTTTACAGCGGTGTAGTGCGTGCAAGTGTAGGAAACCGCTGACGTAACACGGGAAATTTGTAACCCAATCGTGGAAGAGATTGAGGTCCAGGGCGTCCATGGCTTATTGTAGCAGTGTGGCGTATCATACACGAGGCTCAATTATATCCGTACATTGGAAGCATCGGTACCATGGCCGCCATGCCATGATCCGCAGGCTTTAAATCACTTGAATTTATTTTTGTGTGGATATTTAAATGATGAAGTATATTGCATCAAAGTGGACACTATTGACGATTTACGCAAATGTATCATAGCTGCTGCCAATAACTTACTTAAGTTTAAAACGGATAAGAAGCAGACACATTTGTGTTAGTTCGTAGAAACTGGGTAAGACGGACCGAAAATGTTGTTGTAACAATACATCATGTGTGTCAAACTATTTTAGTAACTAAAATCATAAATTAATTCTATTAATAATTAATAACAATAGCGGCAAAAGTATTTGAATTTGGTGTATAATAATTAGTCTTGTAAAATGTAATTTATGTCTTTCCTTGGGAATTTCTTTCAATATTTCGTCCGGTCGCCGATTATACGCCTTATCAGGTTTTACAGTGGACCAGTTTCCAGTGCCATGCAGAAGGGTTTTTAAAATCATTTTTGAACTGCTCTTTTTGATTTTATTTTTACAAAATTGTATTTGTATGAGTCCTCTATACGTTAATTTTTTTAGATAAGTTTTGAATCACCCTGTATGTAGTAACACCGCGATGTTATTGCCATATCAAGAACATCCTGTATGGCGTTTAATATAACAATTATTACATATGGTTAGCAACGTAGTTGGTTATTTTAGCATTAAACTTAAAAATATGAAAGTTAATATCGTCTGACATATATAAATAGTAGGTAATCTTGTACATGGATGTAAAATAATTATTTCATAAATTCGCCAACGCTGCTTCATATTGACTGACCTTTCAACAGCGGAGTTTCCTTTCAGACATAGTTTGGCCTAACATTATTATTGCATTACCAGCTCCTGGTGCAAACAGCTGGGAACAAATCCTTTGGAGTTTTATTAGCCGATGTATCAAATCCTGAACAATTTCAAACTGCTACTGAACAACAGTAAATTGATTTAAAGCTGCCGTTTCAAATTAAAACGATTTTACTTTTTGTTCACAAACGTAGCTAGATTGTGTGTGGGCATTGTGGGTATAATACTAAAGAGTGTAGTAAGTAATAGTAGCGGAGATATGGACAAAATGAAATATATAGATTCGGAAAATACAAACATTCTATATAGTCTACAATAAGAAAGAAACACTTCCAACATAGTCAGACTGCGGAAATACAGAGTAATTCAGAATTGCTCCGAAAATAATTTGGGAATGTTCAACACACGTACAAATAACTATTACAAAAAAATTAATATATAATTCTGAAAACTATTTAAAAATATTTAATATGATAATAAAATTTCGTAACACTAATTTTGTAGAAAAATTGTGGCACTTGATCACTATTAGAAACATGAAATTTATAACTAACTACCTTATTACAAAAACTGTTCTGAATTTTGTATCTCTACTTACACATTTGGGTGCGTCTTATCCAATTTTACCGTACTAAAGCGAATGTTCCTCCTAGTTGTTGTTCTTGTCAACGCAAATACATACTATAAGGATTTTACAAAAATTTGTTTACGATATTGACTCCATTTTTCATGAAGTATCTATTCTCAAATTTGTTTGGATAAGTTGTGAATCAGTTGTATATTTTCTTTTGTTAAAGTGAAAATTAAAAATATTTTGGCTTAAATAATATTTTAGTATACAGGGTTAACTATGACTAAGTAGAAATATTTTAGGGGATAGAGAAAATTAAGAATTAACGGAATCACGTTTCAAAAAAATTTATTTATAAAATGAACACATTTTTTTTCATGTTATATTAAATCCTTATTTAACGCCGCCTGAATCGGCGGTTAACGGACTGTATATTAATTTGTACAAAAAATTGGTAAAAGGACTCACCTCTATCCTGAAGACGTGGGTAACTGGTAGAACTGTGGGTTAGGAAAATGGGAAAGTAGAATATGAGTTCCAGACTTCAAGACAGCGGCACGAAATCACAGGAAAACACGGTTCTGGGTGATTTCTTTCGTTTAGGTCTATTCAGTACATTCCCTATTTTTCAGCTAGTATAGGCAACTAACATTGCAGATATATTAAAACGATTTAAAAACGCCTAAACACCGCCTATGCAACCCGTCCGCCGGTTATCAGAGTCAGAGTAGGCAACCGCTGTCATGTGTTTACGTTGTAGTTTTGTGTTCATGTTCAGTTCTTAGTACCTTATTTTAATTTTTAACGTTTCATAGTTATTAAATAAAGGAGTTTATGTCGGGTAAAGATATTTGCCCGCAGTATAGTTCGCCTATTCCTTTCGTTCGATTTTCTTATAATAAATAGGCATTTTATCTAACTATACCTACGGGAAGTGTGTTGTATAGGTAGTCAGTGGTTCTAATGAATGAAAATGTAGTTTTGCCAGTTTGTAACGAAATAACGAAAAACAAATGCAAAAAAAACTGCAGCTAACTGGATTAACTGTTACGTATGTATCAGGTATTAAAACTTATAAGACTGTTAATTTTTGCCGTTTCTGCATTTAGGAACGCTGCAAAAAAAACACCGCATGGTAGTTGAAATTGTTTACAGATGTAAGCTTTATCTATGAATCTAAGCCATCTCAGTCGATACTTATTATAGGCGCCGACTTTCCGCAGGAAAAGAGAGTTTTGCCCTATTTTGTAAATATCGAGCTAACATTCTGTAATATTTTTTTATAGTCTTTTTGGCCTCCATGAGCACGCGGTTAAATTTTTTGTACTGTATATAGTATGTGAATCACGTATTCTTGACAGTAATACAAAAAATTGATGAAATAAACTGTTTTTAAATAAAATATTTCAAATGTAGAAAACGGATTTAGAATGTAACATATTTGATTTAAAATATCAACTGTAAATTATTAAAATGTATGTGCAGTATATTCAAGTAATTTTCTTTTTAGAACAATATTAAGTTCTTAGGAGTGAAGTAAATACATGTTTCACAAAATCTGCAATTTGTTCAGATTGAGTGATACAAATAGGATTAGAGTAATGAATATTTAATTTCATCACGCCTATGAATTTAAGTTTTAACAAAGCAAGAACATAATACCTTCATTATGTTCTTAAGTTTTGGGATTTACAATATACCAGTTGTGCTATTCTAAATATTCTCGATTCGTTGTATCATGTTATTTAAAGATGGAAATAGATCTTGTACTTTAAAATTCATATTTAATATTTTATTTCATGTACAACTTTTAGCAACATTTTTATCGTATCTCCTACAGAACGTGTATATTTAACAGTGGAACTCGGAATATGTGATATTTCTATATTTTCAAAGCAGTTTAATTTTTAGAACTAAAACTATAACACATATTAGTCAAGCGTAATTAAACTCTGATTTTTTTTAACTTAACATTTCAACATCTGGAGTTCCTCAGGGCTCAAATTTGGGGCCTCTACTTTTTCTTCTTTTTATCAATGATGTATCAGTCAATATTTCAGCGCCGCATTTACTTTTTGCAGACGATTTAAAAATTTATTTGGAAATTAATAGTTATGAGGATGGTAATATGTTACAAAATGCATTAAATGGTGTTATGAAAATAACCTAGAATTAAATTTGTCTAAATGTAAAGTTATGTCATTTCACAGAAAATACAGTCCATTAATTTTCAATTATTCCCTCAACAACACTGCTTTGGAAAGATGTATTAAATATAAAGATCTAGGGGTGGTATTTGACAGTGAGCTTTCCTTTAATACCCACATTTCAGAAACGGTTTCTTCTGCCTACAGACTACTTGGATACTTTTTTAGAAATTGGAGCAAGTTTTCAAATATAGATACGTTTAAATTATTATATATAACCTTTATTAGAAGCAAATTGGAGTATGCCTCAATTATTTGGTCTCCTCTCTATCTAAATTACATTCAGCTTTTAGAATCCGTCCAACGTAAATGCTTAAAATATATGTTTTTCAAAAGTAATGGTTACTATCCGCCTAGGGGTTTTGATCACGCTGCTCTACTGGAGCAATTCAAGTTTTTATCTTTAGCTGATAGGAGGAATTGTGCCGCTTTAACACTGGTGTGCAAAATATTTAATAATAAAATTGATTGCAATTGTCTCTTAAGTCAATTTAATTTCTATGTACCAAGAAGTCAGTCAAGATACCCACGCACATTTTATTGTAAAACACCTAAAACTAATATTTTAGTCAAATCGCCAGTTTACAACATGTCCCAGTTATTTAATGGGGTATCCCATTTATGTGATATACACCATGATAAAATGGATTTCATTATTAAGACCTTTAAAGATATGATTTCTCTGTGGTGACCTATATTATTGTTTAAAATTTCGTTCCTTTGATTTGTTTTTCTCAGCTAATCAAATTTAGTTTATGTAGTTATGTGTTTCAACGCAAATATTGTGTGCGATTTATGAACCGTTACCGTATTTCTTTTTATATTTATGTAATTATTATTACTACTTTTCTATGTATAACTTAGATTTTAATTTTCTCTATAATTGGGTGTAAATCCGTTGAGAATAAATTATTATTATTATTATTATTATTATTATTATTATTATTATTATTATTATTATTATTAACTTGTTTAATTTTTTGCATATTCGTACTATCTATAACTATTAATTTATTTATCCAAAATGAGGTGTATAGCTTTAAGTATTTATATTTTCACTGTTAAAATATTTTAAATATTCGCTTTAAAAACTCATGGAAAAGTTTTCAAAATATTTTTACAAAAGAAGAACAGCAGGACCAGATAAAACGCCGAATTATCAAAGCTTTGTCCTTTTATAATTTTACTGCCTGAAAGAAATGTAAAATAAATTCCTGCGGCAATATTTCAAAGCTGTTATTAATGTCGAATTGAAAATTTTTAATGCTTTCATTACCACTGAAATGTAGAATATTTATTGAAGAAAATGAATAAAACACACTGAGTAAAATTAATATATTCAGATAAACGGATTATTCATTACAAACCTCAATTTACCATTTTATCGTTTTTTATTAGAAAACTAGCGAACCCGGCGAACTTTGTTCCACCTAGCAGTCAATGAATGAGCAAATTTAGGATTTTAAAATTAATACAAAATTATTAAGTTCAATGTTTTATTATATTAGTATAATAAAATATATGGGAATTGGTGGGTTGCACTCTTCAGTGAAGCAATAAAGAAGATGGTTTTCTAACTCGTGAACATGCCACGTACAATTGACCATGAGAAAAACATGCATTTTCTAGATTTAGACCACAAACATTCAAGAATTAGTCTTATGATTTGTTAATCGTCATGGCGAATGCAAGACGAATCGGAGTCGTTTAAACTCAAACGGCATATCGGATCATCGGAATCCTCGGAATGAGAACTTACTCACCTTTGAATTTTCCTTTGAGTATCGTCGGGTAAATCACATTGATCATTTTCAGTTTAGTTATCACCAAACGCGTTCCGTTGCATAGTTTTGGTTGGTTTAGGTTTCGAAGCATGTTTACCACCGAGCCAACCTTCAGTCGAAAATTATGTGGTGGTAAGGCACATCTAAGGAGTTTAAAAAATCAATAGGACAGTTGGTGGCTTCATCTTCATTTGATACACAGTCAATAGATTTGAATGAATGAACTGTACCATTGATTTCATTCTGAATTAGGAAGTATTTATTTTTAGCTGCCAAAATTGCTCGTTTACTCAACCATTCGTTATTTTTGTGGTTAGCAATGATGTTTGGGAATACTTTATTTATGAGTTCGGTTTTCGATGAGACAAAATTAAAGAAATTTGGAGGAAATGAAAATAATCCGCTCGATTCGTCGACAGGAACTCGACGATTACCGACAGTCAGCAGATGCAGATGTATCATTCAGTAATGGAACTCTCAGCTGAAGTTTCTTCACATAGCGCCATAGATTTGATGATTTGAGGTAAGCGTTTATTTCATCGGCAGCTATTGATCTTGGAATTATTGGCAGTGTTTGGCGGAAATTGCCGGACAGTAAAATCATTTCGTCTCCAAAACATCTCGAATCATTGCGTGATCTATCAATGTTCGGTTAACTGCTTCCAATTCGCGTTTATGCGCCATTGTGCATTCGTCCCAGATGATGATTTTCGATGCTACTAAAACTTTGGCCATTGCGGAGTGTTTTGCAATATTACATGTTGGTTGTTCAATAGTTTGAAGATTTAACGGCAATCCTTCTAATAATGTTGCTGCTATTCCAGAAGAAGCAACTGCAACCACAATGTTGGATCTCGCACGAACAGTGGCTAAAATTACTAACATGAGGAATGTCTTACCAGTTTCACCAGGGGCATCCAGGAAAAATAAACCACCATTTCCATCATCAATTGCTATCATTAATGTATCATAGACTTCCTTCTGTTGGGGATTCAACAGGGGTACATTCGTTTGAACTACTAAGTCTAAGGTTATTGCGTACTTCTGGCTCTAATGTATTTAAAAATGGTAATACAAATGTTTCCAAAATATGCTTTCGATAACCTTAACTATGTAATTAAAAGAAGTCAACGCTACGAAAAAGCTGTAGGGCGTGGAATTTTTATAGAGGAAAATTTAAATCAACATGTGTTTTTGCACATTTTCGAAACATTTTTTTTACTATTTTGATTTTAAAATTTGTATTATGACTATATTTGAAGCTATAGATTTGTTTGATCAACATTTTGCGTAAAATAATAAATAATGGTACTTCTCTCTAGAGTATTTTCGTGTTCTTTAAATTTATGATCACTCTGTATATCTGATCTAAGACGTTTCTATGGCAGTCTTATTTCTTCGAGAAGCAAAATTTTTTATAAGGAATGACATTTTGCGATAAAATCAAAAACAAAAGACTTTCTCTTGTCAACTCCATCCGTGGACACACTGTATAATATATATATATAGATAAAAAGTGTCAAAATGTGAAAGTATTGTTTTGAAAAATGTTAAATACAACATTTAAATCGATTTTTAAATACTCTACTTATTTGTTAATTATTTTAGGAATTTTAAAGCAAGATAAAATTTTTGAATTTTGTAAATTGACTTTAGTTTTAGTTCACTTCAAAATTTCCTTGGTGTTAGCGAATTGCTCGTTATTAAAGAGAAAAAATGGACTGATATTGCATAATTTTTCGGTAGCGTTTAATTGTGGTTAAAATAATACCACAGGCAAAAATTACTTTATAATAATGAGATAGTCGGCTGGCGACTTACCCTATGTCGGTTTCTTGTACTTCGGGAGAGGCGCCTCTCTTCTTGCCTTTTGATGTTGAAAAAACTGCAACTGCTCAACCTCGTTCCGTGTAGCCAAAAAACACACACACTGCAGCGATTAAATTACAAAAAATTAGCGAATTTGTAAAGTTAATATAAATTTAGGCGGCGTGATATTTAACAATATGCGTCTAGGCTTCTTCACGTGTCTTCAGGTATATCGCCAAGTGCTAGCTATCTCATTTTTTTATAGAAAAAAGTATAAACAAAAAATTAGGCGCGTTTTCAGTATTTTAAATGAGTTCTAGAAAAGTTTTATATGCTACAGGAAAAATATAAATTGAAAATATTATTAAATTAAACTGGTATAATAATTAAGAATAAAATAAAACTAATAAGAACGGAACACTTGGAATGTTTCGTATCCATTCCTTCATATGAAGGAGGTCTCTGAAAAGGTTGACAATCCTTCGCAAGTTAAACATAAATAAACTACGTATAACCCAACCGCCAAAAATCTAGAGAGTGACTCGCTATAAACCCGTTTACAATTCATAACAATCGACATAAAGAAATATACATGCATTTCCTATATTTATTCTATAAAATCGTGTGCCGCATATCTCTGAGAACATACCCGATTACACAGCTTCTGCTGCAGCAAAAACGCATGCTTCACAGCAAATAAGTTAGCCTTCTATTGGTTGTGACGAATTGACGGAGCCACTTATTCCATCTCCAGCGCTATAACGAGCGGGTATATCTTGCGGGTGAGCAAAATTTCGGGTATATCTTTCCGCTTTTTTATGTAATTACGAATGTAATGTAGTTATGAAAGTAATTAATTTATTAATGATTTCTCAAAATCGTAAACGCCCTAATTTAACAAATGAGGATGATGATATGTATGAAGGGTTTAGGGCGCGAGGTCAAAATTTGAGTGTAAGTGATGTTGAAATATGTAGTTCATTTACAAGAATGTC
This sequence comes from Monochamus alternatus, assembly GCA_037114965.1. Lineage (NCBI taxonomy): Eukaryota > Metazoa > Arthropoda > Insecta > Coleoptera > Cerambycidae > Monochamus > Monochamus alternatus. The sequence goes on along the minus strand of CM073426.1, from coordinate 111,547,848 downwards.
AAGAGTAGCATATATGTAGAGTGCATAAAAGAGCGGTAAAGAAGTACAACTGCGAAATGGAAAATAGTGGAAACTTACGGAAGGAAGAGGGTATTTTAAAAATGAGTTTTCGATAAAAAAAATATTGGGTTGCTATGTTTTACAACATGAAACTTTACCTAGAATATAGACAACACAAGAGTGATTATGCGAATGATGTGTGGCGTATGAATTATAGTATGTGAATTTCCGTATAAATGAAATCGAAAAGAGTATACTGATAGAAACAGACAAAATAGTGATATGGCGAAAAACTATTTAAAATATTAAAATGTCGGAATCTGAATCGAAGAATATATTAAATTTTGACGAAATATGGATACATGGAAGTCATATGGAAGGCGGTACGATATGATATAACAAGTGTTAATGTGTGACTGTTATAGTGACAGTGTTAGTAATCAATAGTGAATAGTGTGTATATATAGTGTATCCTTATGGTTGCAAAATTTGAGAATATTTGCGCGATTTATTTAATGGTGGCAAAATCTCTACCATTTTCTATCGTTTTCATCATGAAACTGTCATAAATAATTAAAACAAGTTGCAACATTCATGCAAGGCTTAAATGTAATATCCGCGGAGTGCGCATCATATAGGTGTAAGTGGGTGGTGGTGGGCCAACGCCGTCTAAAAGGACGACATTCTAATTTGTGGAGAAGAGGGGATTTAAAATAAACTGTTAATGTGCTAGGTTCCCTCGACGTCAACTTATTTTTGTTAATTATCTGTGCTTTGAACCCTTCTCATGTGGCACGCTTAGGTAGTCATGCAACCCTCGCCTTTCGTACTCATCTCTGTGCTGTAAATTAGTCACTCTCTATTAATTTGGACCTTGGATAATACAAGATAAAAACTTTAAATTTGAAAATAACTATCAATTTTATTATCTAATACCTCGAAATTTGCAAAAACTATTATATCACTGTTTCTACTAATCATAATGGATGCTATGTAATTTTTGTCAGTTTTGTATATTTTTTATATCTGATTGCCTTCAAATTTAGTACGCCTATGAAATGTTACTCCTCGAACGCTTCACTCGTTGCGCTTGTCTACAAACTAGCTATGAGTCAGTCTCTAGATTTTTTGTGGTTAGGCATAAATCCAGTTTTCTTTGCTGTTCAAGTAAATACATGCTAGGAAATATGAATGTAGATGAGGATAAATTGTAAATTGTAATTTCAAAATATTTTTTTTTTGCCTATATTGTAACATGTTTACGTTATGTCTTGAGGAACTGAATGAACTGATACATTTTTTCATATTAATTTTAAAATTGTCATTTTGCTGAAAATATTTTGATATTGCTTAAAGAAACAATTCCTTTGTCCTCTAAAATTAAAAACAACTTTATTTTAAGCGTAGATATAAACGGGAAAAAGTTAATAATAAGTTTGAAGCAACTGAATATAAAGTAAAGTTGTAAAAGATCTTTTCAAATTTTAAAGACAGGTATGATACTAACTTCTCCTCCAGCAGAGCAATATACCTACTGAATTAATAATTTTAAAATGCTTGGTATTTTGAATAGAAGTTATTAAACCTCCTGCGAATTTTTAATAAAATTCTCTTCAAATAAAAAATGTTAATTGGAACGGGAAAAGGATACCTATCGAAAATTTTAATTTATTTGTCACTTTCAGATGTTCAACAAGTTTAGATATTTGGTATGCATTATGAATCTTTATTAATTTAGGTGTAAGTTAACGACTGGGTATGCTATTTAGACATAAAAATCGAACCGACTAAAATCTGGATCTAGTTTTTAACATACAGTTAAGTACATTACTCAAAAGAGGGTTTACATAATCAAGTGAAATATAGGTTTGAAAGTTGCTATAATGCATAAAAAAATATTTTTAACTTTAGTCGTCAACTTCCTTATTTCAAATGAAATACTCTATATATTGTTGCATATTTGGAAAGAGTATAAAATTTGGAATAGCAAGCAACTGACAACAAATTTAAGATAAGTGACAATTTAAATTGTTTTTCTATTCCATAGGCTCCTTGGTAATATGAGATATTTGAGTCTTGGAAAAGAATCTTATGAGACTTGCATACAAATGAGAAACATGGAAATTTATTATAAATTTGGTAAGAGTGGTGGTTACTCTCGGTCGGCTATTGTCCCGCAGTGAGGCCACACTAACGTATTTTTGAAATAGTGTTTTCTACAAATATAAATAATGTTAGACATTTGAGAAATGATTAATACAGAGCTAAGCAAATAACAGAAATATTATCTCATGCCCCCTGCGAATAATCGAAGGTACTGAAATAACACGAATATATTTATTTTGCTATTGGTTGAATATGACATTGGATAATTCAAATAATAATAATGAGAATAAATAATAATAACTAAATATAAAAAAATAGTCACGTGATACATAAGAGATTAACATGGATACATAACATATTAGCACTATACATAACATTACAACATACATTGTATAATACAATCCATCATATACAATTACACACTAAAAGCACATCCAAAATACTCCGCAATATTATAATAAAGTTGTTTAACTCATTTTTTAAAAGCTGGAACGCTCATAATACATTTTATATTATCAGGAAGGTGATTAAATAATTTCAGCGCTATGACAAAATGACTGTTTACTGTCTTGGCTAGGTGATGCCTAAACATTGTTTTGACGTCTAAAATTATAAGTGATTTCTCGATCCGTACTTTGAATAAATTCATAAGGATGCGTTTTGACATACTCAACACACGCAAGAAAGAACATGGAAACCACTGTAAACATATTCAATTGCTTAAATAGCAAACGACAAGAATGCATCCTGAATTTAAAGAGCATCGTGCAGACGAATCTTTTCTGCGCAATTAGAACAGCTCGTATATTAGAACTGTTCCCCCAACATATAATACCATAATTCAAAACCGAATAGACTTGCCCATAATAATAAGTTTTTAATGTGTCAAAATTGAGATATTTTCTCAAGTTTCAAACAATATAATTATATTTAGTCAATCTGCTACAGACTATTTCGATGTGTTAAATTCCTATCCAAGATCATACCCAATGATTTTACGGAATAGGTATCTTTTATTGATTTTCCATCTATTGGTACATATACACTAGCGTCAGGGTCAAACCGAGGGTCAAACATAGAAAAGGTCATTATTTCTGTTTTGGTACTATTAAGAGACAATACATTATTAACACAATAACTGTTTATATCTCTGACATAATTAATTCCCGTTAGTGACAAGTCCGTCATATCTCTACCCTGAAACGTCACAGTCATCAGAGAAAAGACACAATCGACCTGACGTAAAATAATCTTTCAAGACATTGATGAACACTATGAATAAAATAGGACCTAATGTACTACCCTGTGGAATACCAACAGGCACTACTCTAGGACTAGAAAGCACCTTATCACCGTTATGTCGAATAACAACACGGTGTGACCGACCCTGCAAACAAGACTCTAACCATTTTAATGCCGTCATAATAATTTTTTTTAATTTTAGTCCCCTAACTCCATAATGCTCTAGCTTTTTTAAGTAGAAGAGTAATTCGTGGTTCACCATGTCGAATGTAGGGGCTAGATCAAACTAAATTGACGAGGTCACACATCTAGATTCAAAATTGTTCAATACGTATTTGTAGACAGTAAGAATAGCATCATAAGTAGATCGACCTGCACGAAATCCAAACTGCATATCATACAGTATTTTATATTCTTTCAGAAAAAACTTGAAGTTCTCGCAAAATTCATATAATTTGGAAAAAATTGAAAGTAAAGAAATACTCCTGTAATTAGAAATTTTGTCAGAGTCATCCTTTTTATAAATCGGGCAACTAAGCATTTTTTTAGAGTTGTTGGAAAAATACCCCCAAAAAATGAAGCGCTAATAAGATGGGTCAGAGGATACATAATACTATCAATTCTAGTTATCAAAATTGAACAAGAATATCATCGAGACTCTGACAATTTTTAGTAGCAACTGTGCATGTAATTTCACCGGTTTCATATGGGGTAATTGGTAATAGTTCAAGACCTTGCTCAATGCTATCATAGAAATTATATTTATTGATGCTTACGTTATTCGTACTAGGAACAGACTTTTAAACGTATAAATTAAATGTCTCGGCTGGACCATTATAAGAAACGGGCAAACCTTCACTGTTATATAACATACTGGGGTAGCCATTAATATTAACCTTATCACGTATGATACCCCAGGCAGCTTTCAACTTATTATTTGCAGACTCCATTATGTCACTGTAATAATCCATTTTAGTTGGCTTTGCAGTTTTTGTCAACTGTATATAATGTTCTGTAAAATTTTCATTAACCGGAGAATACTTGTTGACTTTATGAATCTCTCTCAATAATTGACTCTGATTTTGTATTTGCGGAGTAACCCACGGTTTAGATTTAATTTTTCTATTAGTATAATTCAAATAACATCTCTAAGTTGGAACAGCCGTATCAATCAATTCACGAAATCTTTCAAAAAACCTCATAAAATTTTCACTGGCATCCAAAGAATCATCAAGCCGAGCGAGCGCCCCAACTTTCGTTGGCAACGAGGGACTGAAACATGCGTACGTTGAAAACATTTTTGTAATCACGCTTCAAGTAAAACAAATTTTTACAGAAATCTTTCAAAATACATATTTTAGCTGTACATTTAGCTGTAGATATAAATATTGTTATAACATAAACTTACATAGTTCTCCATATAAGATTGTTTAAAACTATGTGGAAATAATTGTTAAAATGTAAGTCTAGAATAGCAAAATAATGTGTGTCTTACAAACGCTTTTTAAAAGTTATATTTTATTTGAGAATAATTTAAATAGTAAAAGTGGATAAATCAATAATTTTATTTTTGATATTACTTTTGTTCTACTTGTTGTTACCTTAAGGGCGCCTTATTCTTAAAAAACCAAAATGTCAGAGGACTTAATAGTAAGATTGACCTTTTCTCTTCCAATGTTAGTGACTGTGAATATAATGTAGTGGCCCTCTCTGAAACATGGTTGAAACCTGAAATTGGTTTGAGTGAATTATTTCCTATTAACTACGAGGTTTATCGAAGTGACAGAAAATTTGAGCAACTGAATATGTCTTCTGGTGGCGGTGGTGCTGTTAGCTATAGATATATCTATTAAATCTGAAATTGTTGATACTTCTTTTTTTGTTGATAATTTTCCTGAAATTGATTTTTTGGTTTGTAAATGTTTTGTATCTTACAAATCTTTTTATATAGCTTCAATTTATATTCCTCCATTTATCTCTTTAGATAAATATGAAAGTTTTGTAGAGACCCTTGGTGATTGGTTGGTGTTTCACTCTAACAGTGTAGTGGTTGTGGGGGATTTTAACTGTACAAATTTTATCAATAATTTAGATGATACAAAAACTCACTCGATTACAAATTTGATGGCTTTGCTAAAAATGAATCAATTTAATTCTGTTTTGAATGCCCATGGCAAATTATTGGACTTAATAATTAGTAATGTTGATTGTAATGTTGTTCGGGATTATTTACCATTAGTTGAAGAAGACATGTATCACCCATCTCTATCTATATTGCTCAATGGCCTTTACATGAAGTCTGATAATTTTACTGTAAATAGATACCAAAAAAATTATAATTTTAAAAGAGCCAATTTTCATTCACTTTATAATGATCTTTTACATATCAACTGGGACTTTTTGAATGATATGACTGATATTAATGTTGCTCTTGACAGTTTCTATAATAAGATCTATGATATTTTCGATATTCATGTACCTGTTTTCAAAAATTTCAAACACAAATATCCGATTTGGTATATAGCTGAGATCATAGGCCTTGTTATGGAAAAATAAAAAATACACAGAATATTTAAAATCACAAATAATAACTATCATTATCAAGACTTCTGTAGACTTAGGGCAATAATTAAACAAAAAATTAAAGACGCATATATTCTATATTTACAAAACGTGCAGACTAAATTATAACATGAACCGAAATTCTTTTGGTCTTTTGTTAATTGTAAGAATAGAATTTCCAGAATTCCGGGAAGAATGATGTATGACGGCGAATCTTTTAATGATCCGCAGTTGATTGTCAATGTTTTTAGTCATTTTTTTGCCAGTGTTTATTCTTTGCCTGATCTAGTGGATGCAGATTTTGATTTTAATTTGAATCCCAATGCTTCACTTGACATCAGTTGTGAACCGATAGATGAAAAAGAAATTTTTGAAGCAGGGAGAAAGTTGAAAAATAAATTTACATCTGGTTCCGATAAAATTCCTTCTTTTATTGTAAAAGATTGCATAAGAGTACTGGCGCAACCTTTGAAGATACTCTTTAATTTAGTTTTGGATAGTTCTGTCTTCCCGGAAGTAAGTCTGGAAGATTGCTAAAGTTTGTCCGATACATAAATCTGAAAATAAAGATAGTATTGTAAATTATAGACCCATATCACTTTTAAACAACTTTGTAAAACTATTAGAGAGTGTCTTATACAATCGCATATATGCATCTGCAAAAAATATTATATCAACCTCTCAACATGGATTTATGAATTCTCGATCAACTACGAGTAACCTAGCTGTATTCAGTCAGTTTCTATGTGAAACACTAGATGATAAAGGACAAGTTGATGCTATCTACACAGATTTTTGTAAAGCGTTCGATAAAATATGTCACACTGCACTACTTAAGAAATTCTCAGATTTAGGCTTCCATAGCAAATATTTGATACTTTTGAAATCTTATTTCAGTAATCGCAAACAATTTGTTTGTTACAATGGTTTTTGCTCTGATATCTATATTGCAACAAGTGGTGTCCCTCAAGGATCCAATTTAGGACCTTTACTTTTTTTGATTTTCGTCAACGATTTATGCAATGTAATAGATTGTAACAAATTGATGTTTGCCGACGATCTGAAAATATATACTTCTATTGTTAATGTAGATGACTGTATTATGCTGCAAGAACAAATTGCTCTATTGGAAAATTGGTGCTTCAAAAATCACCTTTTTCTAAATATTTCTAAATGTAAAATAATATCATTTTGCCGTAAATCAAATGTTTTGCAATATCCGTACACAATAAATAATGTTATTTTAGAAAGAACAAATAATATAAGAGACTTAGGAGTTTACTTTGAACATCAATTGATATTCAATCAACATATAAGTAATATTATAAAGTCAGCATATAATACACAAGGTTTTGTTATACGTAATAGCAAAAATTTTACAGATGTGTCTGCTTTGTCAACTATGTATTTTAGTTTAATTAGAACTAAATTGGAATATGCCTCTTTAATATGGAATCCTATATATCTGCAGTATTCTTCTGCTATTGAAAGAGTCCAAAAAACTTTTTAAAATATTTAAGTTTTAGAACGAGTGGGGTATATCCCCAAAGAGGGTGCGATTATAATGATTTATTGAGTAGTTTTAATTTTATGTCCTTGGAGCAGCGTAGAAAACTAGCATCTGTTTTATTTTTATGTAAGTTATTACAGGGTAAAATTGACTGTCCTACTTTGTTATCGCAAATTAATATATTAGTTCCTAGACTTGCAACCAGACAAAATAATATATTTTACTGTAAAAGAGCTCAAACAAATTTATTGTTAAAAGCACCAGTAACTGTAATGTGCGCTAATGCAAATGTAATTGCTTCCGTTTGTGATTTTTTCTGTTGCAGTTTTGTTGAGTTAAAACATAAATGTAAAGAATACCTATAATTATCTTTCTAATTCTGTTAAACTTAATATGTGTCTGTCATAATTGTATTTGGTACACTTTGTATATAATCACTTAACTGAAAGTATTATTTTTTTTTTGTATATTTGCTCTGTAAATGGGTAACTGTTGGACAATAAATGCATTTATTATTATTATTATTATTATTATTATTATTATTATTATTATTATTATTAAAATAGTGTTTTCTACAAATATATTAATTTCAAACATTTAATAAGTGAATAATATAGAGTGAAATAACATGAATGCTATTTCATGACGTCTGCGAATATTCAAAGGTACAGAAGTAAAATGAATATATAAAGACAGAAACTGGTCTAACGAACTAAAAATTTGTTCGGTACAGAAATATGTATTTTTTTTTTTATTTAATTGTAAATGTAAATATTGTTATAACATAAACTTACATAGTTCTGCATATAATTATTCACTTTTGTTTAAGTATGTCAAAATAATTGTTAAAATGTGGGGTGACAGTAGCAAAATAATTAGTATCTTACAAACGCTTTTTAAAAATTATTATCTTATTTGAGGAGAATTTAAACAGTAAAAGGAGATAAATAAATTTTAGAATTTTATTTTTGATATTATTTTTGTTAAATATTGTGATGAAACAGAAATTACATAAGAATTAAATACTATGAAATTCATTTTAAGCAACAATAATACAGAATTATTAGCGAAATGTTAATATTATTGATGTAAAATATAGATAAATTATTATTATTGAAATTATCATAAATAAACATATCGAAAAAAGTCTATTATTATATTAAAATAACAAAATTTTACAAATTTCATTAAATTCAATTTAAAATTTTATCTATCAAATGTGGACATGACGATACAAAAACATACAGTACACAAGGAAAATGAATTCAAAATCCAGACATTGACATATCAAAAGAAAGCTTAAAGAACAAAGATTTAGCATATATGCATATCGCAAAACGAAACCAACAGTCAAATAAAATATTAGTTAAATAAAATGAAAATTCCAATTTTGAACATAATGACAATTAGAAATGTCAAATGTAAAGATGGCTATTCAATGAAATTTCAACATCTCGGACAGGACTCTAAAAAAGAAACAAATTAAAGAATATTTCAATATAAAATTAGTAAAAAAATGTTATGTAGTTGTAAAAATAGTTATAAGAATACAAAAGACAATTAGTGTCGTGAATAGTGCTTCGACAAGATTAATAAAAAGTGAAAATGTTACATGTGTATTGACCCTAAGAAAACTAATAATAATCTAGAAGGTAAAATTACCTAGAAACAATAAGTTATTGATTAGTTACGAAGAAGACTGTGAAGCGAGAAGAGGTGTGAATTTGGTAGAGCTGAAAATTTCATTTTTTTATAGTTAAAATTTAATTAAAATTTATAAACTAATACTTACCAGTTACACAGTATAATTAAAAACTCAAAGTAACTCAAGACAACATCTACCGATACCACATTCAAGAAATTTAGTGGAAATCATCTTCATAACCAGACCAGACCAGACCTGGGGGTTTGCAAAAGGTCGAAGAAATCCATCTTTAGAGGGAATTAACCTCCAAATACACACCAAGAAATCAACAAGAATAAAAGTCCAGAATTCAACAGGATATCCAGTCCAGAGGATCAACAGGATCCAGAGAACACAACATCATCCAGAGAGGAGAAATTCCAGACATCAACATTAGAAATATCATCTACAAAAAAAAAGTAAGAAATATAACGTATACGTACAACGATATCTAGCTAGATCGAATACAAATTGATCAATAACAATAATTAACTTCTAAACGATAAATAACAATATACAACGGTCAATTACTTACCTTATATTAGATTGCAATCACTTTAAAAGCTTAAACTTATAAATTCAGTCATTAAATGTTGTAAGAGACAAATAGAAACTAAAGACGTCAAAATTGAAAACCTAAATCTAAATAGAATTAGACAAGTTACATTGCACTCGTGTGTATTTCTAGTTGCATACGAGCAGTAAGTAGATTCATATAAATTTTAAACACAAGAAAAATACACATGAAAAATCAAACTTGTTAAACTGTAAAATCTATTCTTTAATATTCATCGTGTTGAATGCTTTAGAGTTTAATTGAGGAATTATCATTTTGTTGTTTTAATAAAAGTTAATGTACTATCATTTAAAATAATTGTTTTTTTATATGTACTGAGTGGTTAAAGATATTTGAACATTTAAAAATAAAAAAAGGTGTTAGCTACTCTGCTAGAATCCACTCCTGAGAAAAGAGGAAAAACATAGCCAGGGTATAGCAAAGTACAGGTAAAAAATTTATTAGTAAAATAAAATCATAAATTAAAATTATAAAACTGAATTATATTTATTCACTTATACAGGGTGAATCTTAAATAAGTACAAATATTTTAACCAGGAGTATAGTTTTGTGTGTAGAACACATAATTAATAGTTTTTTTACAGAAAAATCAGAAATAAAAAAGTGAAATTTTAAATAAATTTCGTAATTTTTCAGTAGAAAACTTGTTGAGGACCGCTGGCCTAGACCGACCCTTCATACTTTTATGAGTCATACTGCTGCAGACTGAACGTGTGGTTCACAGTGTTGCCAGTATTACACAAATGTCTTTGCTTCAAGGAAGAAAAAATCTCAACTTTTAGCGAATTTTGTCAAGTGTAACATTTTATATTATTTTTTATTATCAAACTGTCATTGACTGTCATGACAGATTATCGGAAGCCCAAGTCAAACTTGTTAACCCCACATAATGCATGAAAATAGCAATAAAATTTGCTAAAAGTTGATATTTTTTCCATTTTAAATAAAAAACGCGTGCATAGTTTTTCGTTATTCTTCATAAAATAACTTAAGGAAATTGTGTTTTGTGTCCCTTTCTAACAGTGTACAATGACATTTAACTTGTGGAATGTGGATTACTGATTAAATAGTTAATTTTTTAACAAACAGGTAAGCTTGTGTGCACGTTTATGTATAATTTTTGAACATTGGACATAGTAATATCACGTAATATCTTCCTAAATATTTTACGGTAGTATTGAACTTGCGGAAATTCATTTTTAATCGTTGAAGTATAGTAAGGTTAGTTCAGATGTTAAAATTTATGTTAATATTGCTGCGTATCATACTACATACCCAATTTTACTGTACTTATGCTCAAAACAAGTATTTTTAAAATAGAACTATTACGTTAAAGGAAACGTAATATTTATATTGGAGAAGATATGGCAACCTCGCAACAAATCATATGTTTCATTAGGTTGTTGGATGAAAAATCAGCCAGCGGTCCTCAAAATGTGGGTATTTTTTAAAAAAATTAATATCTCCGTAAATATTAGAAATTTTTAAAAATGGCTTTCACTAGACTGATTTAAATGACGAACTACACCAGCAGTTAAAATATTTGTACTTATTTAAGATTCACCCTGTATGTCTCACATACAATATATAACATAAATACAATCTACGCTAATAAAAAATAAATAAATAAAACAAAACAAAATAAAATAAAACATTGGCGCCCAATTAAAAATTTTATATACATAACAAAAATCAAATCACATATCACACATAACATCACAAACACATACACATTTACAAATCACAACAATAATATATATAAATAATTTCGGAATTTACGAAGATATGCCTACGCAAGCATAGAGCGGAAGTCCATAGTCTTCGAATAGAATAATCAGTACCTATAACCAGTGACAGTCACTGCTATAACTTATGCAAACAATTGTTTTCCTAAAAATTTTATATTCACACACATTATTTTGCATTCACATGCAACTTCTTTCATCACGAATAGGCAGGGTTGGTTACTGCCTCCATCATTTTTTTTTCGAACAGGACAAGAGACAAAAGATACTGTCAAATGTTATAAAAAGAAATAGGTGCGTATTTTACTCTCGAGAGAAGCAAACAGGTAGGAATCAAACGTACCGTGAACCAAATTACAAATTTTCGCTATTACTTCGCTTCTTTGCGCCTTGGGATGTAAAACGATCTTTTACGTCAGAGTTGAACGTGACTTATTTACAAATACTGAAAATTACTGGCTAAAACATTTTCAATATCAATAGAACAATAAAAATGTACCCAATGACCAGTCAAAGAAACAGATATCCATAATTTTCTTTTTAAAACTGTTTCCTCTATATTGGACTCAGTGGCGGTTCGTGGGTATAAATGAAAGTGAGCAGATATATAATATAAGAAGCAGAAAAAATAGTAAGTTATGTCAGTAAAAAAAAATCTGCCCAGGCAAAAATTTTCATGACTTCGAGGTCAACTGCTCTAAAACGAAACATTAACATTTGGGGTACAAAAATTGTTTTTCCTGAAACTAAATTTTTGTAAAAAGATACTTTTTAGCAGACAAGGGAGTTTATGAGTTCAAGAATTTTCTGTGTATTTAAACTAGGTACTTACCATGTAATCTGTACAGATTATATACTTTGGTAATTATTTATATTAGCGGAAACCTCTCCCTCTTAATTATTCTGTATGTTCGAGAGTGCTGAATGCGAATCTAGTTTTCGAGAATAAAATTAATTTCAAATTTGTAACCTCTATTTGTTGACATTAGGTTAAAATTGTAATATATCCCTTATTTATTTTGACAACAGTGTGACGTCATGAAATAAAGATTTCAGAACCGTTAAATTGCAACTTCAACCTAATGTCAACAAATAGAGGTTACAATTTTTGGGAACTAGATTAGACCGCACAAAACTAATTAGATTCGTATTCAGCACCCTCGAAAATAGATTTTTAAAAGTTATTATTTTATGTTACAAAAATTTAAATAGTAAATGAATAAACAAAAATTTTATTTTTATTAATTTTGCTCTATGTGTTTCAGTTTTAGTGATTTCTTTATCTATTTGATCATACGGCTACCTTAAATCGATAATTGTTAATGAACTTTTCCAATATGTACCCAAAGGAAAACGTCTACTTACCATTCACTCTGTATAAGGCAGTTTGAAGAAAAATGCGCGTGATATTGCTTTGAATCATCACAATTAGTGTTGGGCGATACGTATCGATATTTTAGGGTTCGATACATGATATTTTGTATCGATACTTGAGGTACCGATATAATAGTGGATCGATTCCCCTCAGCTTAGTATCGATTGCAGGATCGAATAATAGCTTCGAAATTGCATTCTGACAAAAATGTATTAATTGCTAACGTTTGCATCGGGTGAACGCGGCTATTTTGTACAGCTGCCATCTTGTGTCCAAAAGACTAAATAGGTAATTAACCTCTCCAATATTAATTAAAATCCCTACCCTCCGATGGTACTGAACACGAATCTAAAATAAGTTTTGTGTGGTCGAGTCTAATTTTCGAAAATTATAACCTTTATGTATACATTACATTAGGTTCAAGTTGGAATATATTGCGTATTTATTTTGACAACAGTGTGACGTTATTAAATGGACATAGCAGAAGCGTTATATGGAAACTTCAACCTAATGTAATGTTTACATACGGGTTATAACTTTGTTTTGAAAACTAGACAACTACACAAAGTTAATTTTAGATTTGTGGTCAGCGCCCTTGAAAATGGTGGGTTGGAATTTTTTAATTAAGATTGGAGAGGTTTCGGCTAATGTAAATAATTACCCAAAAAATGATTGTTTTTAACACGATAAAATATTAAAAATTATGTTAACATTAACAATAAAAACATTTCATGACGTCACTTGTGGCATCCAACGTACGTAATTTTTGCTACTACCTACTATAAACTATAATTTGTTGTACAGAAAAAATAAATATAAATTATTGATACTTTATCGATACACCTGGGGATCGATACTTTCGGAGCGATACGATACACATATCGATAATTTTTTAAGCGATACAGATCGATATTCGGTATCGATACTTTTTGTGATATTGCCCAACACTAATCACAATACACAGGATCTTTTTAAAATACATTGGCAACGAAATGCCAGAGATTTCGTGAATTCATATTTCTTAAAGACAAGCTGTATGAAGTCGTTATCTATAGTATTTTAATTATATTTATGCTTTTAAATGAACCTTTTCATGCTCACGCAATTTGAGTATTTCAAAAACAGAAAAGAAGAGCGATTGTGTCTTTTTACTGTAGACCGCTTCTAGTAATGGACATATTAATTTGAGAAATACGAGATACCTACCTTACTCCACAAGGAATGAAAGTAATGATTTCCCCTTTTCAGTTATATTCTCCTAATTCAGTAAGAAGTTCTTATTTAGGCGTTCGATTTATTCGGCAGGTTGTTAATGGAGTTTCAGATACACAACTTGCGCGAATTGACACTCATATAACTTTTTTGCTACTGAATTATGTTAAGGGAGCCGCATTCTTGTAATAGTGTTTTTTACAAAGGTAAATAGCTGTACACATTTAGTAATTCAATAAAAATCTAAGGCTTAACAATAACACGAATGTCACTTGGATGTTTTCAAAGACTCCAAAAAAAAAAAATGTATAAATAGCTGCAAATAGCAGTCCAACCAACAAAGCTTTACTGAACGTACAGACTGCTGTTTTTCTGGAAGTACTTCCAGAAATACTTTTGTACAGAGTCTTAAGTCCTGCTACAGTAAAGTTGGAGACCACCCACAATCAAATAAACTTCACGTAATAGTAGCTAAATGATATATTAAATGATTTGTCCACAACTATATTACAATATATACATTATTCGTTTATTTATTATATAATGATGTATGGTGATTTAGTGATGTTATTAATTTTAAGAGAAGATAGGGAAAAATGAGTATAATACGAATACGCGATTTAAAAAAAATGTAAATGCATATTTACGTCGAAAAACGAGACGAGACGTTGCCAAATTTAAATATTTTGGTATAGTACCTACTTATTGTAATTAATGCCATACATTATTTTTTTTAAAATTATGCAGTTAACATATAACAATAATAAGTTTCAATATGAAAAATATTTAATATTGAGATTACAAAACTCCAACGGATCAAAATAAACCATTCCCATTTCATTACATAAATAGCGAAATAAAATCCAATACTCACTATGTTAAATTATTAAGAGAGACTGAAACGTATTTTGTATTTAAATACAGACAGTAATAAAAAAAACTCTCGTGATAAACAGTCCGGCCATCAGAGTCTTGACCTACCGTATTTAGGTCAATAACTTTGTTTTTAATGTCTACTCAATGACAAGCGCTGCTGAGCTGCAGAACCGCTAAATAATAACATAAACAAACAATAATTAAATTTGCATTTATATAAACACCCATTGGAATCAATATGAAATCATGAGAATTTTATAATAAATGTCCAATAAATGCGATTTGCATTATTTGGGAATATCAACGTACAGGCTCAATTTGATTTTGCCTTCAAGAACATAACGAAAAGGTGACAAAATTAGATACATTTTTAATGTTTTATCCAAACTCATTTACCTACTGTATAAAATTTTGCCGAGCTTTTTTGCATTATGAACAAAATGCATAGATTTCAAATTGCATGTTTATCATTAGAAAAAATGCAATTATGGTCCATCATTAAGTAGCACTCTGTATAGTCGTATGTCCAGTTTATTTCGAACAGATCCATCCCGTCATTAGCTCGACTATAATCTTAGCCAAAAAGTTGGTTGGTTACAGTCTATAAGATAATTTAAGTTTAGAAGTCATTAGTGCATAATGAAGTGCAATAGCTACTTTTCTAATTAGTCTGAGAGCTCAAGCCTCATAATATTTTACGTAGAACAGAAGTAAACCGAAAATTTTACGATGAGTAAAGATTAACTAAGATACAAACATATTATATTATATTCTATTAATAATCCACCAATTTTAAATTTGCTTTCTTTTAATTAGTAAATACGGTACAAATATAACAAAAAGATATGTTCCCCATCAGTACAGATACGTACATGCTATATAGTTCCTATATAAAGTAATTAACTACATAGTGTATGTAATTACTTTACTACTCTACCCACCATTTATAAATAATTAAGTACTACATAATTAGTAGCATTTAATTATTTATATATGGAAAGAAAGACTTAGGTATAGCAAACTGTCAAAGTCATCCATTAGCGGTACATCAGACATATACCGCTTTTGAGCTTGATGTTCTCCTCAGTATGCCATAGGAGACGAGGCAACCGACAACTTGTCCGACAGAAGGAAGCCTGCGTAGACGTGATGCATCATGGAACTACACCTTTTGACTACATGCTGAACCTGGCGGTCCACCTGGACACACAACTTTAATAAAATTTGTAGTAAATAATACTACAATTGTGACGCTATAGTTTTGGGAATCACCACAAGTGTTGTATTATTATCATGTTACTTTTAAATTTTACAGTATGACATTTATTACAAAATATTAATAATTTTGAAATACTCCACAAACAAAAATTGTATCCTTATCATTTTACTCCAGTTCAACATTTAACGCCACAAGACTCTCTCGCTAGATTACGGTTTGCACAGTTTCTTCGCCAACACCAAAATGATGACCCAACATTTTGTATATTATATACGGATGAAGGCATATTTACCCGACGAGGTATTTTTAATTAGATAAATAATCATTCTTGGGAACTAGAAAATCCTCATCTACTAACAGAAGTACATTTTCAGCAAGAGTTCTATCAATATTTGGTGTGGAATTCTCTTCTATAATATAGTGGGGCAGTTTGTATTACCACGTCCACTTAACGGAGAAAATTATTTAAATTTTCTAATTAATAACTGGTTAATGTTGCATGATGGAGCACCTGCACATTACTCCCGACGAGTAAGAGAAATATTCCGCACTGTTGGATCGGATGCGACACGTAGCCCTGATTTAAATCCGCTGGATTTTTACTCTTGGGGCTATATTAAATCTTCACTTTACAAAGACATTATTAATATATATATTCAAGAACAACTGTGGGAAAAGATTGAAGAATCGGTTAATATTATCAAGCATAGATCAACGTCAGACAAGATTTATATAAGAGACTAAGTGGTCAGTTCGAGAATCTTTTATGATTAATAATTTGTTAAGATATGTAAAATTAAGTTTTCAGTTGTAGTGTTCGTCTTGTTAATTCAGTTTTGATATCTCAAGGCTCCCTAATTTTCTAATTTAATTACCGCCGAATCTCAAAAACTGAAATCGTCTGTTTCTCGAAAACGGTTGAGTTTATCGATTTATAATACGTATATCTTTTCTATTTAGAGTTGAAGATAGTTCAATAGTTTCTCATTAAAAAATTCAAAAGTGTAAAATACAAAAAGTTAGACATATATTTACACGGATAGTACAGTATAACTAGCGCCGCCTAGTCGTGACATCAACATTATTTGCATATTCGTAATGTCAAAAAACATAAGGCTACAAATTTTCAAAACAATCAGTCCATAAGTTCTTAAAATATATAAAAATATCGAATACAATTTTTTCAACTTTAACACCCTGTAGAATGAAAAGGAGCAACAATTGAATAAGGCATGTTGGGCTCAAGCGCTTTATTTTGACGTTAACAAACTGCACTTAAGCTATGTACCATTATTAATGGCACCCTATATATACAGGGTGTCCAGAAAGTAATGGGACCCAGCTTTAACATAGCTCCTGTGATCAAATAGAACCGATTTAGACAAATTTAGCTTAGTCCAAAAGTTCTTCATTTAGAAGTTACAGGGCTTAAAAAAGTTTTATTATTATGGGCATAATTAAGAAACGAAACGTCCAATCATGTTGAAATTTGGTACAGTTATGTTTTAAATAAGTACAGGCATTGCGAAGGAGTCAGTAGTGCTGCATATTGTATGGGGTAGTATAGTAGGGGGGGGGGGGGGGGGTTGACTAGTCCTTTGTAACTCATTTTTATCGTATCTTTTTTATTAGTCCTATTCTGATACGCTTGACGGAAAATCATGATGAAGAAATTAATTTTGCGTAGAAAAGCTATCCATGTAACTATACCTTCTTTCTGCAGCTCCTCCACTAAATTGATTTTGACAGTAAACAATAATCATATCTACCGTTCTGTGTTGGAAAACTATTTATGTCGAGGTATGTTTTCAAAATTTCGCAACGATAATTACTACCTCAGTACAATAATTAATATTAACCTGACAGGCTTTTGGTCAAATTTTATCTAATTTAAGCGTATCAACGTCAGTTTGACAAGTGGAAACTTGATCGAATTAGAAAATTTATTTCTATTTTAATGTGCGGAACTTTTCAAATGCGTTTTTACCGAAAACGGTGCATTTTATCAGCATGGAACAAATGTAGCTTTTCTACGCAAAATTAATTTCTCCATCATAATTTTCAGTTAAGTGTATCAGATTAGGACCAACAAAAAAGATACGATAAAAATTAATTGCAAAAAAACTGCCAAGAGCGCCCTCTACGATATGCGGCACTACGTACTACTTCACAATGCTTGTACTTATCTAAAACATAACTGTAACAAATTTGAACATGATTGGTCGTTTCGTTTATTAATTATGCCCATAACAAGAAGACATTTTTTTCTTTGAAGCCCTGTAACTTCTAAACGAGGCACTTTTGAACTAAGCTAAGTTTATCTAAATGAGTTCTATTTGATCACATGAAGCTATGTTCAAGCTGGGTCCCATTACTTTCCGGACACCCTGTAGATCTTTCAGATTTCGACTAGATATTTTTTCTTCATTATCAACCTACCTTTTTCAATTTTTACTGGCTTAAAAAGATATTTACTTTCCGTGTATTAATATATGTGCAAAACGTTCTAAATAAAAGCTAATCTGTAGGACAGTGTTATAACTTTATAGAACACGATTATGCCATTATTTGTCTAATTCGAATAATTATTCAGGGCAACTCAAATTTCGCATACGGCGGCACGTATAAACTTTTAAAATTAGGTTGTGTGTAGGACGATTGAACCAATTTGGTCCCATTGATCTTGTAACACAGATTATTTACATAAATTTTTTTATTTGTAGCTACCGAGTTTATACTCTTATAGTAACAAAGTTAAGACCATTTATATATAATCATACAGCTGGAAAGGTCATGGTGGCATTAATTTTACCCAATCATTTTACAAAACGGTTGACAGATCCATTCAAGCAAAGCAAGTGATGTAATTAAAATCAAAGCTATGTGCCAGTCATTATTTTAATGAATGCACTGAAGAGACTTAATTTTAAATTTATCTTTTATGATTCAATACTAAATTTTATTATTCAATTTGACATATAAATTTACTAAATTAATTTCTTATAGTTTCTTTAAAATATTGGTTAATTTATGAATTCGCACAATAATTGAAGTGTAGAAATGTGGATGGAATTATAGTGTATATCATACTACAGGGCGATTCAGTTATAGTGTCATTAATTTTAACCACGTATTTGAAACGAACAGAAAATTACCTTTTCGACCCTTCACAAGATCGAGAGCTAATTAACTCATAACGCCCGGTAACATGGCGCTTCACGTAGGCTCAAATTCTTGTGATGACACAGTCATATGGCGTTGCAAAGTTGAAGCGAAACAGCGTTGTCACGCCAGAACCACATCTATAAAATAAAAATCAATGTTTGTCTGTATGTCCTTTATAGAATCGTAAACTATGCATTTGATCATGTGATGATCTTTAGCAAAGTTGTTGTGCATGAGCCCACAAAGGTTTCTAAGTTGGTACGACTAATTTTCGACAGTCGATTGAAACCGAACGACACCTAATATATTTTAGTTGGTGGCGTAGCAACGCGCGCAGGGTACAGCTAGTACATAATAACAGCGTGTTACTCAAATCTTCCATCATTAGCAAGTTTTGAGATTACATCATACATATGAACGGGGTACGTGGGAAAACAATATACTGCAACCAGCAGTATTTGCATATTTCGAATATCGTCAATGTGGGAGTATTTCAACGTGTTTGATTTGTGGACATTTTAAATATTCACTGATATTTTTCTTGTTAAAGATAATACCTATATGCCAGTGTAACAAAATGCATTCGTTTTTAGATTAGCTGTGTCTTGCATGAGATTGTTTTAGGAAATTATTTTTAAATATTTTTTAAATTTAATCTCCCTTTAAGAATTCTTCTCATCAACCGCAAAAATTTAGCAGAATTCTTGTCTTTTATTACAATTTTATTTGGGTTTATCGATTGTAAAATATAGGCAGTAACTCAGTTTAGTAACAAAATACTTTGAATAGCCTACCCCTACAAAATTTAAAAGAAATTTATTAGTTATAATCTACTTGTTATAATCTAATCTACTAAACGAAAAAGTGAATATAATGAGATTTCTTATAAGAAAAACTGAAGGAAAACCGATGACTACACTTACTTCCATTAGCGCAGCGTGCTGCCTTATAATTCAATTTATAGTGATCAGGAAGGTGCTTTTCAGGAACGTAAGTTTTCTGAAGTTTCTTGTATAAGTTCCTAGATTGCAGAAGAGAATGGCATATTGATTAAAATATTTAATTATTACAAAATATGAATAATTACTCCGAGACATGGCTGTAATTCAATTTATATAGCTTTACGTTCAGCCACTATTCCCTTAAGACAGTGTTTCCAAAGAAAAAAATATTTTATACATTTAATGGCTGAACGCTTAACTCAGATTTCCAATAATTGAATTAACAACAAAAAGTTACAAAAAACATTTAAATCATTCTTTATTCTTTACAAAAGGTCGAATATTTTATTGAAATGAATGGAATATAATTATACTTTGCGTTGATATATCATTTAAATCAACATTTTAACAATGAATTTCTAAAATTAAGGTTAGTGATAGTTTAGACAAGAAATATTGCCAAATTTGAAATAGTCTTGTCTTAGAGAACAAGACAGTAGTTACTCATGAAAATAAGAAACATGGAACTTATTATCGTTATTCTCGCCATTCGATTTGTAGGAATAAGAGAGCCCGTTAATTGTTGATATTGCCCACAATTTTTGACGTTTGTAAACCGTCAGAAATGCTAGACATTACAATCGATATCGCCAGATCTCAGGACCTGTGGGTGAACAACAAATTACTTGCATAATAAGAATGTACAGTTTCGTGTGTTTTTTAACATTAATTCTTTCTGTGTAAATAGTACTAGAACAGTTGGAAAACAGTATAATTTTATCTTGAATGAATACAAGTATAGAATCTGCATAAGACAATTCGTAATAGAGTGTGGGGGTGAACAACAATCCAGCAAATCTGTTTTGTATGTGTAAGTGTAGTGAAAATTTTCTGTATTTTTTTTTGTAATTTTGAAAACTTTATTGGGATCGTACGATACTTATAAAAAGTGTACAACAATAGAAACATACGCAAGAATATTTGCATAAAATCTCAGAAAATCTCTGCTGTTCCCCAGTGCTCCTCTTACTGTACCTAGCTCTGATAATTCTCGGCATAAACTTCCCGTAGACCCCAAACTTTACAAGAGTGGAAAATTGAGAAGAGCAAAATTTTTCTTAAAGGGGATTTTATGTCAGGTTATGTTGTGAATTATTTAAGGATGTTTTTAAATCTGTATTACGCTGTCAACTTTCCCCCTTTTAATAACAGATGGATATATCATGGGGTGGCTGAACTAAAGCAGACGCTGTAAACATAGGCTTCTGACAACATGGGGCTTCTCGTGTTCTACTCCAGACAAAAATATGTGCTTTTCATTTAGAGGTCGCACGCCATCTCCCAAGTAGTTCAAGATATTTCAACCCGATTCTGAAAAGTTACGAGCATACTAGGAATTCACATATATAATAATATAATAATATCTCTACCCCTCATTCTAATCACAGGAATTAGCCCAGAAGTCGGAGACTTGTGCGGGAGAGGGGGCGGCATATTATTATTAAGCAGGCCTCATTTACGCCCAGGAACGACTTACGTTGGTAGGCCCTAACCACTATTCAGTGCAGGAATGAGGAAAACCTGGAAAACCTCATTAGTTAGGGGGGTAGTCAAATATCAACCGGTATCAATCTCTCACATTGACCCAAGCCAACATTCTTCCACCCTACCATACCCGCAGAGAGGGCGCCAAACCTCTCCACGAATATAGCTTATATACGGTCTATCGGCAGCTGGGCTCGAACCAACACCGATCTAGTCACCTCGATTCAAGTACTGACGCCTTAAACCGCGCGACCACTGACCGACAATATATATATATATATATATATATATATATATATATATATATATATATATATATATATATATATATATATATATGTGTGCACATGGAATTTGCCTTATATTAAAGTTAAAATAATCCTTTTGATAAGTCCTATACACTTCTACCTCAAAAATTACACCATAAAAACAACATCCCTGGCAATTAAAGTCTTCATAATCTTAGTGCTAATTGTAATCAAATTGTTGATCACCCATACATCAAACATCTTGAATTTTACAGCGCCAGTTCCTGAATTTCGCGAATAGCGATAGAGAACGGTCCCGCTTGGAACCCACTCGTAACTGTCGATATGGTCGATCTCCGACAGTGGTCGATTGGAAAACGTTTATAAAGTATAAATCTCCAGTTTCACAACTTACATTAAAAAACACACAGTGTCATCCAATTAGAAAAAAGTAGGCGTGGTTTATGTATACCGCCAATTTTAAATTATTTTCTTCTGATACGCACTTTTCTACGATTAGTCAAAAAATCAGTGTTCCGTATTTGATTATGTTTGTTGGGTTGAGATTAAGATTAAAATAATGATATGATATCGCGTGTTTAAAATTGGCGGTTTAAACGCCACGTCTACCTTTTCCTGACTGGAGGAGCGCCCGTCTTTTATAGACAGCGGCCGGCTTGTTGACTAGCGCGACGGGCGAAGCGTGCGGGGAGCAACATTTTATAGGCGTACTAAATTAGAATGCGATCAGATATAAAAAATATACAAAAATGAGAAAAATAATTGCATTACATAACATCCATTATTTTTAGAGTAGAAACAGTGATATAACAGTTTTTACCAATTTCGAGGCGTTAGATAATAAAAAGTATGAGAATATTTCAAAATTTAAAGTTTTTATCTTGTATTATCAATTACCCAAGGTCAAAAATAATAGAGAGTGACTAATTCCCAACACAGAGATGAGTACGGAAGATACGGGTGGTATGATTACCTAAGCGTGCCACTTGAGAAGAGTTAAAGCACACAAAATTATCAAAAATAAGTTGACGTCTGCTGAACCTAGCACATTAACAATCTACTTTAAATGTGCCACTTGTGTCTCTCTACAAATTAGATGTCGTCCTTTTGGACGGAGATTGCCCACAACCACCCACTTACACCTACCTGATGCGCACTTTGCAGATATCACACTTAAGCCTTATCCCCATGGACGCGAAATTCACGAATTTTTTCACGAATTTTGCAACTTCTGTTTTAATTATTTATGGCGGGAAAATCTCAATTTTTGACAATTGCAATTTGGGAAATTGTCAAACACTACAAATATTATTGCCCCTTTCATTATTACGTGGAGTTAGTAAATTTGTTTTGAGCTTCTGATAATCTACCATGGTAGTTTCACGATGAAAATGATAGGAAGTACATACACACTATTTACTATTGGTTACTAGCAGTCACTATAACGGTCACACATTAACACTTATTATAGCATATCGTACCGCTTTCCATATGACCTTCTTTCGTCCATGTTTCGTCAAAATTTAATATATTCTTCGATCCAGATTTTTATTTTTTAATATTTATTTTAAAGTTTATTCGCCATATTACTATTTCGTCCTTTCTATCAGTCTCTTTTCGATTTCATTTATACGAACTAAGTTTCATCTTGTAAGATATAGCAATAGATTTGTTTGTCGAAAACTCATATTTTGACCTCGCTCTCTAAACTCTTCATACATGTCATCATCCGATATTCCTCACTTCGATCAAATCACTAATAAAATTAATTACATTCATAATTAAATTAGCGAGAAGATATACCCCAAATTTTGCCCGCCCGAACGATATACCCGCCCATGATAGTTGGATACGACAATTCGTCGCAGCCAATCAAAAGCAGCAGCGCATGCGTACTTACTGCAGCGCATGCGTAGCATAAGCTGTGTAATCGGGTATGCTCTCAGAGATATGCGGTACACGATTTTGTAGAAAAAATATACGGGTTGCATGTATATTTCTTTATGTTGACTACTATAAATTGTGAGCAGGTTTATAACATGAACCACTCTCTACAATTTTGGAAGTCAACTATAGTATATGCTCAATTTTACATTATAAGTTATAAATAACAAACGAAATAGGCGGAACAAAATAGGAGCTCTTTCAGTCAATTTATAATCAGTTCAGTTCAGTAGAACTGGACTTAGACTCAATAATTTTGATTTTAAAAATTCTAACAGCTATGTCATCATTTGCTTGGTTGTTTTGTATTTAAGTTTGCTAGCAATTTCACAGCAACCCTTCTAAGAAATTGTATTATTTTAATTACTTATCACAAAAATCGTCAACAGAAAAATTGAGTTAGGTATAGGGAAGTGTAATATGGATAGATAGAGGATAAAATTCTACAACAGTTTTTGATTTAATGTACAGTGTCAGTACTAACCATTTCATACTTCGAAGTGGGTGAAACAGACTTTAAAATACAAAACATGTAATAATAATATAATCAACTTGTATGCATTCAATACCAAAAGAATGCAAAGTAAAATATTTAAAAGCAGTGTCAATTGCATGCAAAAAAACTGGTGTTGTAGGCACAGGTAATCGGTAGGTGCAGTAGGCGAAATGTTTGGCACCAACCCTATCCTCTGAGATTGATAGTCACATTCAACGAGGTCGGCAAAGAGGTTATGTTGATTCCGGTACACTAGTCCAAGACAAAGGAATAAACTGTGTTAACAAAGGCAAGGTACAAGTGGAAAGAAACATGTAATATTTGTGGAAACGGATTTGATAATTTCAATACACGTAAATTGAAAATTAAATGAGATACTTTTGCATCTTCTGAAACCGAACTAAGCTAATGGTTTCTTTAAGAAATGTACTGCTTAAAGCGTCTGTTTTAAGAGCTGCGACACTAACGTATAAAACGTTAAATTGTTTTATTATTTTCACGGGTAGTGAATATAATATTTTTGGTGAAATATACACTATATTTCACTTTTATTTTAAGTAAAATATGGCGCATTATTCAAACAGTGAAAAGCTTGACATGCTAAAAGCATATTTATTAAGCAGTGATAATCAGTGATAGTGATAACGATAGTTTATATTGCGATAAATCACTTAGAGTGTAGCAAAAATGGATAGTGATCAAATTTTGGATAACTGTGATTGTGTGTAGAGAATCTGGTTTATATTTTCAATATTGGTAAGGTATAGAAATGGCAAAGGGCAGGAGGTGGCTATTAATATTTTCATAAATAAACATATTTTAATCATTGTTTGACATGTCTAAAAATTCTAGTTAACTTTGTTGAAGCATATTTCAAGACGTTAGTGTAACACTGGCAAAGTTGTGGTATATACATCTGCCATGACTCTTAAAAATATTTGTGAACTGTGCTGCTGGTAAAATATTTGTACCTACTTATTTAAGGGTCATATAATTTCGTCCTGTAGTTCAAAAATGGAGAGGTCTATGATAGTTCCGATAACGGCATCTTAAGGTTATCGAAAATTTATTCCAGTGCTGCGAAAACCGCATCCTTATATCTCTTGTAGTTTCCAATATACCATGTACAACGAAATTAGGACACACTGTACATGGTGTTTCATTTAAAACAAGCAAGCAGATGGTCATGTCCAATATAACAGAAAGTGCTATGAGAATGACATTATTTTATTTATAGAGAGCAGCCCCCAAAAACCCGAAAGCATACATTTGCAAAATTAATCGTGAAGTGTTATAGTCTCCGAAATATTCTAAAGGTCGTCGTAAGAGTCTGTATTTTCAAGATTTCTCTCTAGCAGTATTTCTTGACTTGCAATACTTGTTTTTAAATCATGTCTTGTGTAAGAAAAATCAGGACAAGATTGCCAATATTAATTAAAGGATTAAATTTAATTAATTAAAAAATTTACTGACTCCAAGTAATTTAGTTTATGTCTAAATTGACTTCAGGTCGATTGATAATCAACTGACATTTTACAAAATAAAAAAATCGCTTTCCATTATCAAACAGAAATATTTATTTCTATTTCTATTTAAATGCGAGTACCAGATATCTGCAAGCAATGATGCAAAATTGTTCCACCAGTATGTATCGTTACCAATACACCTACGTGTACATGTGTCTATTGTATATTCACCGAAGCATTTTACATTTACATTTTAATACTTATTCGTTTTTGCAAAGTTCACTTGTGTAATGGTATTATGCAATTGTGTTCAGGAGAAATTCATGTGGTAGGTTCACGTTTCAGGTAATTTAAATACGTAAACCCATTTCATTTTACAAGGAAATATTGTAAAAGTCTTCCTAATTGTTCAACGCAGAGAAATAACTGTTTCAGTGATTTCCATAGACTACAAAGCAGGTATAAATTTTATTTCTTTCATTCTATAACATGCTTCTTTAAATTGTAAGTTGTTACAAAGGGTGTTCTACAAGCTCTATCACAAACCTTGGAAGATGGTAACTGGGTTAATGTTATATATTTTTTATTATATGATCATAAATCCGATTCGTTTTCGTTTAGCAGTTATATAAGCGTCAAGAATTCAGACGTCTTATGTCACGGCTGACGTTACACATTTGTTTTTATTGTCAACGTAATTTTTGATATTTGGTCGCGTTAAAAACAATCATTTTTTGCAATTTAGTGTAATATATAATGCAAACTTTTAGTGTAGTATATAGTTTTTTCTACAGCTGTATTATAACAATGCACTTATATGCCCATAATCCGTTTCATAATGATACTCATTACGATACAGATTTTTCATTACGATACAGATTTTATAATCCGTTTCATAATGATACCCATTTCGATACAGATTTTTCATTACGATACAGATTTTTAATCAATAGAAACCCATAACTTTTCAATCAAGCATGCTGTGCATTTGACGTTTATCCTAGGTTCCTATGTAATTATTTTAGATGTCAAAATCAGTACGTATTAAATTTTCGTAGATACCTAGCTAAACTTAGATAATTTATCAAAATGTCTGATATCAGCGATATAGAAGAATTACCATCGACTCCTCCACACATATCGGAGAAAGCAGAAAATGCAGTTCATACGAATAATTACTGTTACCTATTGTGTTCAATAAAAATATAAAATTTATGGTTTTTGATTATTTATCGGGTGTAGAAAAAATAGCGTATGCAACTCTCATGTAATGGTTATTAATACACTCGCATTTAATTGTCTACATCTACGTGTAGACTTAGCGTAAACTATATAAACAACGTAGACTATCTAAACAATGTAGACAATGTAAAGAATTTTGAACAACTGTTCTGTTTGTCCTAAAATTTTTACATGACACACTTACGTACGCTTTTCGATATTCTGTATAATTAATCATTTAGTGGTTGTATTTTGTTGTTTTAAATATAGCAAATATATTTAATAATAATAATAAAAATGAGCGGACGAAAAATCAATTCTAATTTGGGCCAGCTACGATTCGAATTAGTAAAATCGAATAAAAAATATGCCGCAAAATGTTTGAAATGTAAAAATGTTGTAAAGAACACTGCTGCATCACGCCTTCAACCACACAGGTATGAAAAATTACAATATCAATGTTAATTCATTGGGTGATTTGAATTAGTTATCGTAAATATAAACAAATAAAATTAATCTTTGATGATCCTTTTTTGGAACAGGTACAAGAAAGTGTTAAATTTTTCGATCCCATATGTGAATTGATAAATGTTTGTCAGAAAGCTGATTGGTCAGTGGCAAATTTTACTGAATTATCGTTAAATTTATGTATATCCCTAAAGTTTCGGAAAACATTCAATGTAAATTTAGAAAGTCGAAGAAACATGGCGTTGAATATTTGCTCTAGCGGCATTCTACTTACATCCCTTCTATAACAATAATAAGCTTGCCATAGATAAAAAAAAGAAATCCACCAATTTCTACTTAAAAATGGTGGATACTTTACCTTTGATCTTCTGCAGAATGGCAGCACCTATGCATCCTAATTTATCCACATTGACGATTAGACTTTTACAAATACCTGCATCATCTGCGCAAATTGAAGGCTCTTTTTCAAACTGGGGTAATATTCATACTGCTGTTAGAAATCGACTGTCATTTGAACGCACCAAGAAGTTAATTCATGTATACTATTCACTTAAAATAAAAGAACTTCAGACCTGTAAATTTATTGACTATATAAATGAAGAAAGGGGTAGCGATATATGAAAAATAGTAAATAAATATTAAAATTACAAATAAATTTAAAATGTTTTTCAACATGTATTATATTGTTTATTCTCTGTTACTTATTACCCACAGTTTATAATTTTATTTTGTTATAAGTACTAATTACAATTTTAAATATGTTCTAAATAATAAAGAAATATTATTGTATTTAATGATATGTCTTTATAATGAATTGTTGACATTGTCTACATTGTCGACACTTCCAAATTATGTCTACATCTAGGTCAATGTCTACGCGTAGACAATTCTGTTGTCTAGGTTACAATTGTTTACCTGCCCATCCCTAACTATCAGTTGCAGTTTCTTAAATATTTTGATCAGAATATAATGAATTATTCAATTCTTGTCGCGAGCATACAAGCATTTTATTATTTTATAATTCCACATTTCAATCAAAGTAGCCTAATAAATGATGATGGTTGCTATAACAGTAATTATTATTTGTGTTTCAAGTGTAAACATTAGTTAACTTTTATTAACCAAATTAACGAACTAAAGATTCCGTTACTCGACGGGTGAGATTTGGATCATTTCTTATTTGGTTAGCTGCATTCTGAATTATTTCAAGAAACTGCTGACGGCTAGTGGTTTCAACATGGTATACAGGCTGGTTCATATGTACACATAAATAAAAGTCGAAAGGATTTAGATCTGGACAACGGGGTACCTATGCTATTGGACTTTGTAAATCTATCCATTTATTTCGAAAATGATCATTTAACCAAGCAATTATTTGTCTCCCTCTATGTGCTGATACCACATATTTTGAACAATATTAAGCCCTACGTCATCAATGAAATCAAAAAGTTGTTTTCCAAGACAGTTATGTACATATCTGTATTTAAACGATCATTTAAAACATGTACACGCAGTAAATTATTGTTTAAAATGCTACCCTAACCATTGACATTGAAGCTTTGCTGAAATCGTCTTGATCTCATTGTAACACAGATACGTTCCTTATGATTATTATTTATGCCGTCCCCAGTAAAATACGCTTCATCAGACCACATGTCAAGCAACAAAACAAAATTCTAATCGCTAAGGAGCATCTCCAACATGTAACGCTTGTACATTTTGGCGAGAAAACATATCTCTGTTCAATACATGCCATATAAAATTCGGTGATAAATGAAGATTACTATTATGTTGAACATTAATTGAAGAGTTGTTAATGACAGCATCTATTATATGTTCTTCTTTCTGTGCATTCACTTCAGTAGGGCGAATGGCTTTTTTGGAGCGGAATTACTTTCTTCTCGAAGTCTACGCAATGATAGACTAAAGACTGTGTAAGCAGGTTGACATCTATTTGGGTATCTTCGTCGGTATTCTCGGGCTGCTTGTCTGTCATATCCATCATATCCATTGGAGTATCCATATACAAAGACTATATCTGATAAATAAATGTGTCAAATGAATTAACAAAATGACCAATCATCATTTCTATTTATCAGGTTACTTTGATTGAAATATGAAATTATATTTTTTAATATGCTTATAACTAAAGAAAAACTGTTTGCCATTAATCCAGCTACCATGTGCTAAAGTTTGTCACACAGCTTGTAGAACACTCTGTATAAAAATGTCCATCAGGAAACTCCGGGAGGTGATTCTACGGATTAAAATAATAGCAGTATGTGATGAAAATTTGTTTCGAATTGTCAATTGTTTGCAAGTTACAGCTTGTCAAAGCTCAATTTTTGTTATTATTCTTTTTAAATAACTTATTTAATTCAATTTCGATTATTTTCTTATTTGGCACACCCACTAAATAGATCAAGATCTGCTGGACCAGGCAAAGAAAATTTCGACTTTGTTATATCATGTAACCATCTCTTGTAAAACCAGCTTTGTCAGTAAATAAAATATTATTAATGAATGCATTAACTATAAAATACCTACTTGAGCATTGCCGAGCCATTTCTTAAATTGTTATGGTGAAAAATTAAACTTATACCTGCTTTAAACAATTTTTGTTACAATTTGTAACAGCAGAATTACAAATGACATTTATTTGAAGCATGGCAACTTTATTAATTACAGAAAAAAAAATAAAATTTGATGTTCAATAAAACTTTAATAGCGATTTCCTGCTAAACGCTTACATTTATCGGTTTGAATAAAAAGTAGATAATTTGTTGTAATATTGTTTCTCTTTTTAATAATGTTTAAATTTTTGTGATTTGTAGCAAGAAAAAAAAGTTAGAAAAAGTTAGAAAAGTTAAAAAAGATCTACTTAGTGGGTGTGCCAAATAAGAGAATAATCGAAATTGAATTAAATGAATTATTTAAAAAAGAAAATTAAAAAAAATTGAACTGGAGTTGGGTACCCACAGCAACTATTCACAGAAATATTACATATATCTATTCATAGTTATTATAGAGTTGATACAAAGTTCTATTATGTGTCGTAAAACCGAATGTGAAAACCAAAAGTATTTCATTATATCCAGCCCGCTCGTACCCGTAGAAAGGCAGTAAACTGAGTAACATCGTTATGTGAGAATTGCATAGATTTTTATCATACCCAGAGATAAATTATGTGAAATGTTACACATGCTGAGTATAGCATGATCATTAAATATGGACTTATGCAAACAACACAAGTCCAATATTAAAAAAATCACTATACGTATTTGAATTGAATTCATTCTGAAAACGATTTACTATGAATTAAAAGTATACAAGTATTTTCCAATTTTCTAAATTATTAATATTAACATTTTTTTAAAATAAAGTAACATTGGTCAATAACATTATGTATACAGGGTGTTTATTAATTGAATGCCGATACGTGAGGGTGTGAATCTATCGGTCATTTTAAGAAGAAAACTTAATATCAACATATGTCCTAAACCTCTTAATTTTTGGGCTACAGAGTGTTAAATTTAAGAAAAAATATACTTTTTTATTATAATTTTCTTATCACTCCAGATATTTTTATGAAATTTTGTATACACCTATTAATCATTAAGGAGCATTGTTTGATGTAAAAAATGTTTTAAAATCTTTGCCAATGACGTCCGTACGAGGTTTGAACTAAACATTTATGAAGAAAAAAATGCTACGCCACTGCCTTTTCTAAAAACTAAAATTATTTTTATAATCTCGATTTATTTTGCAGCAAATTCGGTCCCTAGACTTTCTCTCGTACGACGCACCATTTTCACGTAAAAAAATTAAAACCAAAAAAGGTTTTTTCCCCAAGTCATTGGAAAGTGATACGATTTGGTTTCTTCTTCATCTGTGCTGTCTTCTTCCTCCCCGTGCCTTTCTTCTGTAGATTCTGTTTTTCCCTCCCCTACCATTAAAATAAATTGTAAGCTTATTGATGCAATGTACCAATTAATGTGTTAATTCCTTTTGTATAACTTATTTTTTGCCCATTTACTACTAATGTGTCCTGTAATTGAGTCTTGTACCAGTCGGAAAATAAATTTTTATTACTATATGTCTGGTAGCCGCTAAAGAATGCTTTTGGCTGTTTGCTATATCCGTCAGGTGTAATTGAATAATGATCGGGGCATTAGCCCTCAAAATAGTTTCCTAAAATTCCACTTTTACAAATATCGTTATCGCCGATGGCGATAGAGGTACCTAAAGTATGGCAGTTTGCCTGATGTTGTGACCGCTCAGGACCAGCATGGAGCAGTCAGAGACCACTAGATATAGACACGTGTTACGTGCTAAGTCCCGCGCGTTACTTAATTTTTTCATCGATTATATTTGGCCTTGGCAAGGGTTTAGGTTATTCATCAAATGATCTTAGATAAATTTGGATTACTGCCACAAAAAGTATTTGGCAATTGTTATCAAAAAGATTTATTATAACAGTACGGAACATTTCACCACTTAACCGACAAATTCTAATTTATACTTTTGAAGACCAGGAGTTCAAGAGTATTATTTAGATTTATTTTGAGAATACACGTTTCTATAAATATGAGTCAGGACTTCCAGTCTTTACAAATTCCAAAAGTTCCAAAGACTCCTGAAATCCCGCTATTTAAAAATGACACTCTATAATTTGTTAAAAAGAATGTAATAAAAATCCAACAGAAGGCAAGAAAAAATTGTTAAGAGGCAACGTAAGATGCAAGTTGACCATTCCACTAAACGCATTGCAACCGTCCGACTTCCCTTACATCTTCTTTGTCTGCCTCGTATTTCATTACCTGATGCAATTTAAACGTAAGCGGTTCCTTTAGCAGGCTTTAACTTAAAATGCGCGTTCTTAGTTCCAAATTTACAAAGTTATTATCAATTATTTTCAAAGACAAAGTGTATATAAATTAATAAAATGATTCGCCGCTTCTAGGATGTCCTTTGCTTTGCTCCCTTTATGTTTTAAACCCTCGTTTACTTGTGTCAAAAATTACGATTAGAACATCCAAAACACTACATTTTTTTCGAAGAAACTGGTGCAATCGCATGAAAATCGGATTATTATTACTGGTATTATTTTGAAACTAGTTTTAAGATATCCAAAGAGGTCTCTTAAAGTTACAGTAACTGCAACTACTAAATTAGATTCGACCGGAATTAGAATCGAGTACACGGGATATGTGGGATCGAATGGAATGGACCAGTACTTTGGTCTATGTCAGTGGGTAAATTATTAGTTATGCACTTTTAAAATCAAAGCTGCCAGTAATTTTAGTGGCACATTATATTATTTACAAAAAGGTGGTAAAAAAAGTTAATAATGAGCCTTTTGAAACTTAATAGGTAATAAAACACATTCTCGTGTGTGGAGATAGATTAATTATAAACTGTCAAAATAATAAGTTAATCATAAAGTATTACAAACATTTTTAATTTCATATAAAAATTGATTGATTTTATATACAAGGTGTCTAGTGTGTTGCATAAGCCATACTTTACCTGATGACTGAACTCCTAAATATACAAAAAGGGGCGGGATAGCATATTCCAGTTGAAATTCCTGGAAATGTTTTTTGACGTATTCTGAAAAATTATCTAATAAATAAAACTATGAATCATCATTCAGAGGTGGATTAATTTATTAATTAACTTGTAGATTAATTAAAATATGCCCTATCTTTCCTGATTGATATTTAATATTTTCATATTTTTACACAATAAATAATATTTTTATCATTTATTGATTACCCAATAAAAATAATGAGCCTAATCAAATTTTACTTTTTATTTAAACGACTATGTGATGTTTACTATTGAATAATTTCGGTCCATAGAAAGATATTGTATACGAAAGGAAATGTGAAACTTGTATGTTAGTTTTCATTTATTAATCTTGAATATACTGGGTGTCCGATATATATGAATGCCGTAAATTTAAAGTGTTATATATCTGACCAAAAGCAATAAAAAACTCTTATGAAAAAATTTCTAAAACAAATAGTTTGTCTACAACTACATTTAAAATATAAAAATACAACATTTTAAACAATTATAATAAATAATATGCAAAATTATCTTTCGAAACCACAAATTAAGGTACAATTAAGGTTAAGTAAAAGCACCTGTAACGTAATTTGTTTTTTGAATCAGTATTAATGAAGTAAGCAATTGAAGCTTCTGAGAAACTCGTTAAAACTGTAACGTTCGACAACGTTGCAATGTGTCAGGCTGCGGGCTGCTGCAGATAACCTAAAAATAATATTAGTCATAGTAGTGCGTTTCATTTTTGTCTAGTTTTTCTTTGATGTTTGTGAGTGTACACAAAAATGGAACAATTTATAGTAACCATAGCCAGCTACATGACATATTAATTTATGGCTAACCTAGGAGAAATTCTTTAGTTACAAGAGGTTTTTACGGTAAACGCTTCTTACAAGGAACACATTTTAAACACTTGTAACTATTATTATGTGTTGTTAAAAGAGCTCTAAAAAACCATTCACAGTAAGTACCTATGTTTAGGTTTACTTATTTGTAATTATATGTATAAATACACAACAATCCTAACATAGTATGTGAGCGACATTGTCACGTATCCACAGAGAAAAAAAATATTAAGTCAAATATGTTTCATTTAGTACAAAAATTCATTGCAAAATTAAGGCCCCATTAAATATTCTGGAAACTCTGTATTTAACATATATTTTTCGGGAAATTCAAATTGAAGCAGGTAATTACCTGGAAAATTAATCATTTTAGAAACTTTTTAATTTTTAGAAGTTGTATTACCGAATTTGTTATATGAAATTCGAACTGTTGTACACTGGGTGTCTTACAAGTCGTTACAATAATTTTAGGAGGTGATAAAATACTTGATTTTGAATCGATTGCAATAAACATACCTATATACCAAGTGTTACAATATTTGTGATAATTAATTTTTTAATATATTTAATTTAACAGTGCTTTTCTACAGTTATTGTGTAGAAGAAAAGCAAACCTTTTTATAGCAAATATTTCTATACTTTTTTTTATTAATAATGAATATATTATTTAAATGATTTAACCAATAAAATTTAAAGCTTCGTTACTTACGTAGTACTTCATAAGCAGGGTTTTTCTACTTTGTAAACGCGAAGAGTCAAATTTAAACGTGAATTTTATTTAAACCTTTGTCTGTAGGTTTATTCAAATATTATTAAAAACTTGCCTAAGCACTGCTCTTTCAGTTATTAGAAAAATTTTCATGACAAACATTCTAAAAATTAAGGAAATTAATCTTAACCTGTTTAAGTATGCAGGGAGCGCACTCGCCAAAGCAGAGGATAGCCGTTTAGTATGTAATAAAAATGGTTTAAGAAATGCAGACATTTGCTAACAAGAACGCAACCTTTAGAAAATATTGAAGGTATTAAAATACCGAAAGATTCAAAGAGCTAAATATTTATTTCAATTGTTTAAATCTTAAATGCTAATTTAAGGTTACGGCGCAAAAAGGAAAAGCAATGTTTCTATTTAATAGGTTGGTATGCAATTAGAAAACAATTGTCCTTGTTATTTTCCATACTGAACCGTAAATGTAGATGAACTGTCAAACTATACGTTCGAATATCAGTTAAAGTGTAAAGTAAAGTGCAAATATTTTTCATTTCTTAAACCGTTTTTATTACACACTGAACGGCTCTCCTGTGTTGACAAATGCGCTCCCTGCATATTTAAACGTGTTAAGATTAATTTCCTTAATTTTTAGAAAGTTTATCAAAAAACTTTTCCTAAGAACTGAAAGAGCATTGCTTAGGTGAATTTTTATAATAACATTGGAATAAACATATACACAAAAATTCTAATAAAATTCACGTTTAAATTTGACTCTTGGCTCTTACAAAATAGAAAAACCATGTTTAAGAAGTTCTAGGTAAGTAACGAAGCCACTTTGGATTTTATTGGTTAAATTATTTAAATAATCCATTCATTCCTAATAAAAAAGTGTAGAAATATTTGTTATAAAAAGGTTTGTTTTTCTTCTACACTTCAATAATTGTAGAAAAGCACGGTTAAATTAAAAAATATTAAAAAATTAATTATCACAAATATTGTGACACTTGGTATATAGGTATGTTTGTTTCAATCTACTCAAAATCAAGTATTCTATCACCTCCTAAAATTATTGTAACGACTTGCAAGACATCCTGTATTTTCTATTTCTGAAATATAAAACTTTTGAAGCCAGTCTGCCGCATATTAAAACAACCTAAGTGCGAACTTTGCGTCGTTTCTATTGACGATTAACACATGACATTTTAAACAATTATAATAAATAATAGATATATTATTTCTACGTAGCAGCTATTGTACTACGGTTCGCTTTTCAGCCCATTGTTTCCTTGTAACTAACTGTCAAGCAGTAGGTATAAGTGTTGGTTAAACTATTGTTTCAGAAAAGTTTTAACAATAGATATTGCTAGTTACACAATCTCATGACAACTGAATATAATTCTATTTTAATTTATCACATAGAATCTGCCCCAAACCTATTTTTTGTTACAGATACCAAAATAAATTAATTAACATGCAAATCTGAATATTACTAGACTAAAAAAGATGAATAGTTAATCACATTCAAATAAGAAACCAGTCAACAAACTTAATTGCTTGTTTATTTTTACTAATGATGTATGTTTGTCATGATTTTTACGCTTGTTTATATTTAATTTAGGAGTTTAAGTGAGGGTACCAAATATAATTTTATAAATAGCTATATGTTGAACAAAATAAATCTGAAAAGAAAATGGTTATGATTTATACGATATTTGCCCTGAGCGAATGTCTGGAAAATTGAAAATATTAACCATAAAAGAAAGAAAAAACCTCGATTAATTTGAGCATAAAAACAAATAGGGGGCATTTTTCTTTCCCTCTTATGGAATTTGAACGAGAAAAATCTAAAAGAGTAAATAAACGAGAAAGGTAAAAGAGGTATAATGAAGCTGGTTTGTTAATTTACATGGTCATATTTTCATATACTTAAATAAAGACCGAATTATCCTTTCCAAGCTTTGGAATGTACGTAGGTATATATTTATGCTTATACAGGGTGATTCAGAAGTTATCTAAATAAAATTTTGAATGTTCAAGAGACTTACAAATACAATTTTGTAAAACTAAAATCAAAAAGGGCAGCTCAAAAATGATTTAAAATTACACTTCCGCATGACACTGGAAACTGGTCCACTGTAAAATCTGAAAAGACGTATAATCGGCGATCGGAAAAATAATTGAAAGAATTTCTCAAGGAAAGAAATAAATTACGTTTTACAACACCTATTTTAATGTAGCAAATTCAACTGCTTTTGTCGCTGTTGTTATTAAATATTAATAGAATTAATTTCTGGTTTTAATTACCTGATGTTACAACAAAATTTTGGGCCGCTCTTATCCAGTTTTTACAAACTAACACAAATTTTTCTTTTTCTAGTGTGATGGTTCGGTTAGAAAGTGCAGCAAAAGTGTTAGGAAGTGGACATGTCTCATGTAGTGCGCAAATATTCCGTGAAAGGGGAAACGGGAGAAGAAGTAAAGACAAGCGGGAGATCGGACATGTGTGGGCTCGCTTCCGAAGGATTGCTAGTTTAAGTTTATTTATTTCATGGATGAGACATAATAATCACGTGATGATTACTAATCGGACGTTTTCTTCTGAATTTTGTACATATTGACCGGTAAATCGTTCTGCTAAAGTATTTTCACTTCACCATACATTAAAACAAATGATATTTGAAAAACTAATGTAAATACTTCCATCACAAAAAGGTAATAGAATAAGTAATCGGATATTTGGAATCGCCTGGCTAGACTACAGTAGTCCAGCGATGTAAAGGTTGAAACTACTAGAACTTCAACATTTTTTTCACGGAAACTATAAGGAATTTACAACATTTTTTTTATGATATTGACTCCATTTTTCATAAAGCAGCTATTCCCAAATTCATTTACATAAGTTCTGAATCACCCTGTATTTGTTTAAAAATTTACTATACATAAGCAATGAATATATAGTAACAGCACAGATAAATTAGCTATATTTATCTGTGGTAACAGTACAACAACTAATTCATAACTTTTCTCTGTAAAATAGATTCTGGTGTTTTGCAGGGTTCGAAACTTGGGCCCCTTTTATTGCTATTGCCTTGAATGATATTGTATCTGAGTTACATGTGCAATATTTGATATATGCGGATGATCTTAAATTGCTATGTGAAATAAATACCGTCAGTGACTGTCAAAAGTTACAAAGCTCATTAGAAACTATAGACAGCTGGTGCTTTTGCAATAATTTACCCTTAAATGCATCGAAATGTAACGTTATGATATTTACTAGTAAAACAAAGCCTTCCACTTTTGCATATAAATTAGGTGACTCTCATCTTTGCAGGCCTAGTTATGTAAATGATCTTGGAATTATATTCAATCCTAAATTATCGTTTATAAAGTATATAGGAACAATTACTTCTTCAGCATTTAAGTGCCTTCGTTTTATTATACGGGGCTCAAACAGGTTTGTTAATGTTTCTACTCTTCGATTGCTCTATATATATATATATATATATATATATATATATATACAGGGTGAACCTTAAATAAATACAAATATTTTAACCAGCAGTATAGTTCACTGTGTAGAACACATAATTAATAATTTTTTTACAAAAAAATCAGAAATAAAAAAGTGAAATTTTAAATAAATTTTGTAATTTTTCTGTGGAAAACTTGTTGAGGACCGCTGACTTTCATGAATTTATGAGTCATAGCACTGCAGATTGAACGTGTGGTTCACAGTGTTGCCAGTGTTACACAAATGTCTTTGCTTTTCTTGATATTAAACGCATCGTCAAGCTGCTATTTTGTTATTTAATATTAATATCTTTATTTTTAAAATGTATTTCACTCATTAAAGTGCGAAGTCACTTTATGGTTCTGGATTCGAAATGTTAATACTGACTCATTTAGGGTTGTGGCGAAAACTAAATTTACTATGCTGTGTGAAAATCATAGTTTTTCGTTATTTTTCATAAAATATCTTAAGGAAATTGTGTCTTGTATCTCTTTCTAACAGTGTACAATGACGTTTAACTTGTGAAATGTGGATTGCTGATTAAATAAATTTTTTAATAAACAGGTAAGCTTATGTGCACGTTTATGTATAATTTTTGAACATTGAACATAGTAATATCACGTAATATCTTATCTAAATACTTTATGGTAGTATGTATTTAACTTGCGGAAATTCATTTTTAATCGTTTATAGTAAGGTCAGTTAAGCAGTTAAAATTTATGTTAATAATACTGCGTATCATACTACATACCCAACTTTATTGTACTTATGCTTTAAACAAGTATTTTTAAAATAGAATTTAACCGTATTACTTCACTATTACGTTGAAGGAAACTTAATATTTATATTAGAGGAGATATGGCAACCTCGCAGCTAATCATATGGTTCATTAGGTTGGTTATGATAGCGGTCCTCAAAATGTGGGTATTTTTAAAAAAAATTAATATCTCCGTAAATATTCGAAATTTTTAAAAACGGCTTTCACTAGACTGATCTATATGACGAACTACACCAACAGTTAAAATATTTGTACTTATTTAAGGTTCACCCTGTATATATCCTTTACACATTCTACATTAGAATACGCATTTGTAGTCTGGAACCGGATTTATGGCACTCACATTGCTGCATTGGATCATATATATCCTCTTGTGGGCTTCTCACATAGCTTATTGCTGTCAAAATTTGATTTACACGAACTTGCAATTAGAAGATCTGCGCATCAGGTTATATTTTTCTATAAAGTTCTAATAATTTATTTGACTGCCAGGAATACCAACTTGCGGGCTCCACGTATGTCCATTCGCATCACTAACGTTGTATATCTTCCCACACCACGCACTAATATCCTGATGTTAACGCCGTGAATGATTTCGCAATATTACAACATAGTAACCAGGGTTGATATTTTCTTTTGTACCATTAAGCAGTTTAAAAAATGCTATTTTTAAATAATGTTTTTTTGTTTATGTGTAATATTATTGGTATGTTCTTTTACGATATTTATACATTCTACCGTATCCCGTAATTGGACATGTACCTGTTTGGATATGAATTGAGTTTCTACTAATTTAAGGTGTGACGCCTTTTTTCCCTATCTCTCGCGTATCCCGATTGCGAACGACTATTTCTAATTTTTCGTAGCGCCGGATATGATGTCACCAGAGTCCGGTTCGGCCGTCAGATTTGTGACGCACCTTCTCGGACTAAATTATATTGTACAGCAGTGTTCGGCGGCGGTAAGTGACGTCACGGAGACGCAATTCAGGATATCTTTTCGGTTAGTCTCGGGCGGCAGTTTCTCTATGTTTAACGTGGGAGAAACTCCACGTGAACTCACCCTCGGTTAAAGTAAGTACTCGGGCAGCTACAGTGAAGAAAGTTAAATTCCAGAGGTCTGTTACATTTCTTTTATTCCCAGAGAGCAACAAAACTAGTTTTATCGGTGTAGTGATGTTTTTACTTTTCAACTAAACAGAATTGTCAGTGTAGAACGGTAAAATTCTTTTTAAGTCCCTTTTTGTTAGATCGGAATTTTATCACAGTTACTGATGTGACTGAATACAACACAATCTTTCTATAACAAATTTATTTGGTAAATGGAAATAAATAATTGTTAGTTGAATAGTAATAAAGACTATATGAATTTGTCTTTAAAACGGTAATACAATTTACAATTAAAATAAATAAACAGTCCTAAAGATTGCAAAATTTCTAGATAAACTTATTTCCTTACAATTTTCAAACAGAATATAAAACGGTTTGCTTCGATGCTGAAAAGAAATATAAATTATCTATGAAAAATCCTTAAAGTAAAACATACGGCATACAGCACTTTATTGATAGAAAATCTTTACACACAAAATACGGACTAAACTATAAACTTATACCTAAGGGACGGTTTCAGCGAGGTTCTGAAAATAAAAACAAATTGTATGGATTAAGCAAAAATCTACTCTGAATTTATTTCGGCCCTGTAAATGCGAATTAGAGATGGGCTTAGCAGTTCATTTTAATGATTCAGTTCTCGAGAACTGAATCACTAAAAAGAACTGATTCTTAAAACCAGCTCTTTAAGAACTGGTTTTACGTCAAATACTGCAGACAGATATACGCTTCTTTCCGAATCCCGCATCTCCATCAATCGCAGACGGTCGGTTTCTTCCGCGTTTTACGATTGCGACCCGTTTAGTGTTTAGACTTTAGAATAATAATTCTTAATCAAAATATTTGAAGCCTTTTTTTCCAAAATATCTCGAATCATTTAGATATTGATTTTTATTTATTTTTTGTTTTTTTATTACAGAATTTAATTTATATTTTTGTAAAGTTGTTGTATTTTACTTGTTAATGAAATTCTTTTTCTTAATTCTTATACATCATATAATTATAATTAATGGCACATACATATATCGTTTTTATTAATGTTACAATTTGACACGGACGCCTATATGCGCTGGTATGCAGTTCTTGGATATTATATTTAAATAAGAATGATATTAACGCTCACCAATCAGTTATTCAGAATTCAGATCGCCCGTATGATTTTGAAGCTCACATAGGCTGTGAACACTCGTTCACTATTCACTGAACAGTTCCTTCTGACGTCTAAACTTGAAAATACCTCTCGCACTCTACATCAATCGATACAAATCATTTCGCAAAGAACTGATTTGTCAACTTCTCGAGAACTGATTCTCGCAGTTCAGTGTCGAAACCCGTTCTTTTAAACCAGTTCACTCGGGAACTGCCCATCTCTAATGCGAATAGAAAGCATTAGTCTGAATTAACTGTAGCCAAGGAGAAAGCGCAAGCAGTGCACAGTAACAATATACAGCAATTGCTATTAACAAAACAAGTAAGCGAATAAATGGGACGGTTTTGGTCTAAGGAAAAATAACGCTGTTTTCAGATGTCTATCCGGAAGGATAGAAATGAGTGCACGCGGTGTATCTCCTTTGATGGCGGTGTTGTTCACAGCTAAACACTTTGGTGTACGTTCGGTGTACCAAAAACGGCGTATATTAGTCGTCGGCGGTGTTGTCCACAGCCAAACCGACAACGAAAACCTTTTAAGGCTCACTGGCGTTTATCACTCGCCGGCGGTGTTGTTCACAGCTAAACCGGATGAGGACAACGTCGTGAAACGGCAGACAGTCGACGGCTCGGTCAGGTAGCGGTGTTGTGCACAGCCAAACTACCTCGTCCGTCAAAAGTACAGGCCAGCCCGTATGAGTTCAAAACACCCAAACGGCGTGAAAAGGATAGGATTCAGAGGAAGGCAGATTGCTTACTTATTTCCTGGGCACTGCGGTTTCTCCTAGCTCGGTTAGTCTTCTCGGGCGGATCTGGTGGACTTCTGAAACTACTTCTTCTGGCTGGAGAACTCTCGACTGGTGGCTGGAGCTGTCTTCCTTCCGACAACTCTGGTTTCTAGCCTGTTGGCTCTCGACTTTGTCAACTTGCTCCCCACCTGACAACTACAGGTCACGGTGGGAAATGCGCGTGCGGTGCGTGATTTCGGAGTAGGGCATCGACGGTTTAGTACAAACTAGTGCCTACTGATAAAAAATTCGAGCGCTCGCTGGACTTAAACTAACAATAAAATAATATCTTCGGAAAATAAATTTACATTCGGGATGAACCCGGGTGGTTCATTACAAAGGTATTGGGTTTTGAATTCAATATATTAAAAACAAGTAAATGCGTATATTTTTTTATTTATTAATCAGCTGTCGTATAAATACAAATTTCCTAGATAGCACTAATATGTTTATATTAATTTTAACTTGTAAAATGTATTGGATGTAACGATTGCT
This sequence comes from Monochamus alternatus, assembly GCA_037114965.1. Lineage (NCBI taxonomy): Eukaryota > Metazoa > Arthropoda > Insecta > Coleoptera > Cerambycidae > Monochamus > Monochamus alternatus. The sequence goes on along the minus strand of CM073426.1, from coordinate 111,505,264 downwards.
TAAAAAATTTATGTTATAAATTTATATAAATAAGTATAACTAATGACTCCTGTATTTCTATAGGTGATGTTATGGACATGATGGCCCTTACCAATTCAGCTATAAACTTCATCCTCTACTGCACGATGTCTAGACAGTTTCGAGTAACCTTCAAGGAGATTTTCCGAGTGAAAATTATTGTTAGCTGGTGTCACAAGCATCCCCACACACCAGAAGAACAAGGAGTGGCAGAGACGAAAATGTCATTAGTTTAACATATTCACTTCAAATTTCAACGAATGAAAAACAAAATTATTTGTGATAATACTTAGGGAATAGGAAAATGTTCAAATGATCAGTGATCTGAGGGAGGCATACAGGCTAACAGATTTTAAAATCTAGATATGAAGAAACATTGTGGATATTTTTCTATTATTCTCTTCCACTATTTTGTACTACAAATTTATACGATTAATGAACGTTTACCTCTATACAGGGTGGAGACTTTAACTGGAATAAATTAGCCACCGAGGAGTTCAATAATTTAACGTTTGAATGTATTCACTTACTTTTCCAAGCAATATGCGAAATATAGCCCTTCAGGCAGAGCGGAAACCATCCCAACTTTGTTTTTTCAAATGAGGGCTTGTAACCCCTCATGGAAAAGGTGACAGAAAGACAAATTCAGCATACTGATCATATTTAATACGTTTCGAAAAGTGGAAGATTGCATAACATTAAAATGTAGTTAAGTTTAATTGCTTTTCATTCTCTACAAAAGAATAATTTTTTATTTTAAAGAGGCAAGCTAAAGTAAAATATGCTAGGTTATCGGTTGCTAAGTATAAAAACTTTCGTGCCCTAGGCGACAAAAAAGTATTAATAATTTGACGTTTTTATTTTATATGACAATAATTTGACGTTTTTGTCAAATGTTTATTTAGAGTGAAAATTCTCTACTCCACTCCAAAATCGCTACAGCTTTTTTCATTCAATATATTTCAGCAGGAGCTTCTAACAGTTCTAACAAAAACTTTGATATATCATATATAGGGTTGGGAATATTTATCAATATATCGATAATTATCGATAATAATACAGATAAAAAATTATCGATATAATCGAAAATTTATCGATATTACCGATAATATCGATAATTTTCAATATCATCGATATTATCGTTATAGTAACGATAATATCAGTAGCTACCGATAGTAGTGTCGTAGTTTGAAGCCAATAATGCGACTTATATGTAAACATTTTTATAGGTTTTAGATTTGTTTATACCATACCTAAAATTTAGGAAACAATCACAAAGTAGGCGACATCTGTTGAGTAGGGTTGGGAATATTTATCGATATATCGATAATATCGATAATAATACAGATAAAAAATTATCGAATTATTGATAATTCGGTTTATTTTATTTATCGATAATCGATAGTTCCAGACCGTTATCGCCCAGCCCTAATCATATATCCTTTGTAAATACCTGAGATTTTCGAGGTTGATATCCGTCATTTTTCCTTTTTATGAATGCCTTCAAGGGGCCAAATTTCGAAATACCCTGGTTTTATTTAATGAAGTAGTCAATTTCAACATTGAGTATTCTGACCATACTGTAGCAGGGGAGACTGGAGAATGTCTAAGAAAAATACCAATAATACATATTCCGTTATTGTGGAAACGTCTTTTGTTGTACACTATTTAATGAAATTTTCATAGGCTTGATTGTAACTCGATTTGTCCGGTAACAAACTCCTGCACGCAATAATTGCTCCTTCTTCACTGGAATTAATTTTTAACTAAATTCTAGCCAAGCATTAAAAGACGTTTATACTGATCAACTTATATTTCATAATAATATTTTTTGTTGACATGAATATTACCAAAGTAATGTTAACAACACACTGTGATACTACTGTTTCTAGAGCAATAAACCGCCTTATACCCATTTTATTACAGTCTACAGAGAATTTTTCAGCATCTTTAAATTTTGTGTTTTATATAAAATCGAGGGCAAAATGAAAGGTTTAATATATTACACGCTGCAAAAGCTCTTTCAGGTGCTAGGAGGTATACATATAGTAATCGTTCGCAGCTTGTAATGTGAACAACTATTTAAATGTAATAATTGCTCAAAACGTGCATCATTTACTTCTTGGCAACATTCTAGCCCGTGATAGGTTTCGTCCCTTACATTACGTAATATTTCTGATGTTATTGCCTTGGTTTCATCACTTATTCTTTCATCAGCTCATCAATGTTGTTTCTTTTGTGAATGTAAACCTTACTTTTAAGGTGTTCTCATAAAAAGTAATATAGCGGTGTAAGATCTGGAGACCTTGCTGGCCAGTTATTGGTATCTCGTTTCCTAATCCACCCACCGAATAAAATTCTGTCCAGATTCTGGAGAATAGCGTAATGTGGTGGAGCCCCATTTTGATGAAACCATAGCCTCTCTGTCAAGTTACGATCCAAGGGATATGGAATAATTGACACAGAATTGGCATTAATTCGCCATGGAGAAAGCAAAGGTATCTTGTTCCATCAAAGAAACATGGTCCTACAGCTCTATCTTTTATTATACCGGCCCATACATTAGTTTTCCGCGGGTGCTGAGCATAGCTTTGCCTCATTCAATGGGGTTCTCTTCAGCCCAATAACGATAATTTTGGTGATTTATGATCCCATTTACTGTCAAAGTAACGTCGGCCGAGAAAAGTATCTACTTTAAATAAAAATGGTTTTGATCGATATGATTCACCAGTAACGATTTAACTCGTAGATCTGAATCATCTTCAACTAACTCCTGAACCTGTTTGTATTTTATATAGGCGTTTTTTTCATGTTTTGTGTTTAAGGTCACTATCGTGAGCCAATTGATGGGCTGAAGTGACTGAATTTTCATCTAGAGCAACTAACAAATTCGACTTCGTGTTGTCATCAACAGCAGCCTGCCTCTATCTTGATACATTCCTGGCATGACCCATCTGTCGATATCGTGCCTTAATTTTACTAATGGTACCTTAATGTATTGGTAGCAAGTGGAGGTGCATTTCGCGCAACAGACGAGCAACCTCATATTGAGTTCGCGCCCTATTATCATATCATCATCATCAAAATTTAGATTTTTAGTGATTCTCGAAATAAGGCATTTCATCAGTTCTCAACAGTAATTCATTTCTCTGAATACGGCATGCAAACTAAATTCCAATATGTAGTCGTGTAAAAACACTAGCAAAAAGTTACAATATCAGTTGCAGCAAAAAAATTTAATGGATTCCTTTTTGAGGACATCTCAAAAGTAAGGTGTAGATTCACAAACCAAACAACATTGAGCTGAAGGAAAGAATAAGAGATGAAACTAGGGCAATAACACCGAAAATGTTACGTAATGTAAGGAATGAACAACAAATAAATCAGCAATTGTTACATCGAAAAGTAACTAAACTTAACAATTACATTTTCATGTTATGCAACCTCTTAAAAAATATTAAATGTGATTAGTACGTTGGATTTGTCTTATCGTCACCTTTCCAATGAGGGGTCACAAGCCATAGTGAAGCATTTGAAAAAACAAAGTTTTGGTGGTTTCCGCTCTCCCTGAAGGGCTATATTTCGGAAATTTATTATTCAACTCCCCGGGAGCTAAATTATTTCAGATCATCATTATTATTAGATAATGGTGTGTCTAATAAACTGTAACATATATGTTAAGTGGATAAGATTTGGTGAAATGATGTGAAATTTTGACGAAAATAAAAACATTAGACTATGTTTTTATACAATTTAATTTTATAAATATTTTTATAACTCCATCATACAACACATAGAAAAAACAGTCTCGAATCAAGATTACATTTATTTAAGTAGGATTTATTTCTAATACCATTTATTCATCTTCAAAATTTAACTATCAAGTAAGAATTATTTGCTTTTTACTACTTCTTTTTCAATAAATCTTAACGGAAGCAAAATTACTTTATTCAAGGTTATGTGTTGATATAAATAAACATGAATAAATGTATTCTAGATTTAAAAAACGGTTATATGGGACTGTATAATTGTACTGTTGTAAGCTGTTTCACATATAAATTTTTATTTGAAATTCGCAAAAATATACCTACTTAAATTACTAATAATTGTCATTTCTAAATTAATTTTATATGTGTACTAGATGTTACCAAATTAAACTGTATGGAATGTTTCATCTCATTTGGTAAAAGATGAAAGGAATACGGATCTGACAGAATGCGGCTTAATTTTGAAGAATTATAATTTCATATTTAACATCTTAACTATTAATAAGTATTCAATTATTATATTATCAGTAAATCTGTCAATTACTTCATGAACATCTTCACCTAAAGCTTCAATATATTTATGTTTTGCATACCGCAAATTTCATAAAATAAATCAAATAATATTAATATAATCAAAATTTTACTGCAAAGATACAATAGGAAACAATAAAACGATATATCTCTAATTTAAAATTTAATAAGCAGTTTTCTGTCTTCACGCATATTGTCGAACAGCTGGAATAATATTACCATACCAAATTTTGTATTTCTCTGAGGCAACTGCTGAAAGTTTACCTAAATTATGTCTGACGCCATACGCTACACGCCAAAATGATTAAATTTTGTGAAATATTGCCTTTCATAAACATTAATTAGTAAAACCAAATGGAGGTTATTGCTAACCTTCGGTACATTACTGTTGAGAACATAATATGCACCAAAATTTGTACTTGTAGTGCTAAGTATCTATTAAGGTATTTATTTGTACTGACTGTAAAATATATTTTTATTAAATATAAATTTGAAAGAAAATATTTGTTGTTTTTCAATAGAACAGCCTCTAATGTTGAAGGGAAATTAGATTTCAATGTTAAAAAATAAATGTATAGTACCTTGGAAACTGCAAGAGGTAAAACTATGCGGTTTTCACAAGACTGGGCTATTTTTTATAGATTTAGAGATGGGAAAAAAATCAGCAAACAATTCAATTTATTTAAATATAATTTACTCTCTGGAAACAAATCTTTTAGGTGTAATTATCATTTTTTTTGTCACAAATAAACTGATTTATTTCATAAGAAAATTTAAATTTTTTTGACTAGTATTTGTTTAAATGAAGCAAATAAAATGATTTTCAGATACATTTATACTTTTCTTCATTTCCTTAAACAATTTGTTTAAATCTATATAAAAATAACGTTTTGAAATAATAATTTGAAAGTATAATACGTTTGTATATTTAATTCAAAAATGCATATTTTTAATTGTAGGATGTGGAAAAACATGTAATCTTTTAATTATTTTTGTAAAGTTTTTAAATGAAGTTTTATTAGGTTTATATTTTTTTTGAAAAGCCGTAATATTTTTTCAAATATTTTTCCAACATTAAATAATTTTCAACAGTTTTTCTACGTTTGTTTTTATTTATCGTTTGTTTGTTTTCAAATGTTATTTAAGTATAGATATTTATAAATTACTTAATTGACTAATATAATTCTCTTGTTAAAATTTTTATATTAATCATTAAAGTGAATTTAACGTTTTTTGACAGTTTCCAAAATATAAGTAGCAACTGTTATCGAAAACTAACATCTTTTGTTAGCCATAAGTAGAATATTATACCTACCTATTCTCATATCAATAGGGAACTTTTGGGAATGTTTGCTTAACTATGCAATCAAACATTTTTCCTGTTTTTTTTAAGTGTCATTTTCTTACAACCGCCATGGTAAAATGAACAGTAGTAAATCATAAAATTTATAAATCCACAAAGGGTATGACGATATATGGGGAAAAAATACTTAAATTTACCTATGTATTCAGCAAAACGGACATACATATATTTGAAAATTTAATTCGCTGGAAACTTTGGGTTAACATGATATTTTTTCATTTTGTTATAATCATTATTAATATAATTTGTTAATTTGGTACCATTCAATATTAATTACTATATTTTACCATTAATTGTTGTGTATTGTTATTTTCCTATAACAATTCAAAATTATTTGCTTTCTGTTTCTATGACTGAGTTTTGAAAGAGTAACGAAAATATTGTTTATTTTATTTAACATAATATGATGATGATTTACCTGTTTAGTTTCTCATAACTGTTGACAATGCGACAAAATTAAAAAAGTATTTAGAACAGGTATACAGGACACGATTAAAAAAAGTTAAATCTAAGAGAATATTGAAATACATACAGAATTTACCACAAAAAATAAAAAAAAAATTAGTTCAAATTTGTCATCATTTTACACATACCTATCCTGTAAGATTAATTTAAAATTTTATACCAGGGTATTATTACATAGATTTTATATTATATCATAATATCAATTTTTAATTTAGGTGTGGCAATTTTGGCTTTGAAACAACTGAACAGAATGGTAGTTATTCATTGCAAAATGTTTGTGAGTTTCAGTAACTTCTAATCCTAAATTAATGGCTATGTAAACCTAGCACCCAACTTTTCACAAATCAATTTTTTCTTTGTGATTATTAGAGATTATCGTGTGTAGTCCTATATGACCTTGGAAAAAACTCATCCCCCTACTTTTACTGCACTAAAATCTGACGGTTGTTTCTTACAGAGAATCGCTTGTAGTGAAAATTATTCGTTTGTAGTAGCAAAGGAAAAAATTATCCATAATATTTTCAATATATTCTCGTGTGTAAAATATATCTATTAAGCCTCCGCTTGAAGTAGTGACTCTGCTTCAGACATCGAGGAACTACAAACGATATCATAAGATTTACGACAAACGACTACAAATGAAACGTAAGTTAGTAGGTACAAACAACTACTAACGAAATTAAAGCAGCTACAAATTATTTTTCAGTCTCTGTTTGATAGACTGACGCTGTACAAATGAGCAAATTAAAGTGATCGAAATAGTTTCTGATTTGATATACTTATTTTTTTCACTACACACGTCAGATTTTGCTAACGAAAAAGTGGGAGAATGCGTTTATTCGAGATCATATAACTTTTTTCTTAAATTACTGAACGAAAGAAATGTTAGTACAAACAATAAATTACATTCTATACGAATCACAAAAAAATTATGGTAATCGTCGGTGTGAAGTTCACATAGCCTTAATTAATAACAGATATTAGTTTCTACAATTTTCACTTTTATTTTGAATATTTAAGACGTAAAAGACATCTATTATGTTTGTTAATTGCAATGCAGAATTTTCAAAATATTTGTTTTACCAAATGTTAAATTTGACCAAAAAGTTGATCAATTTATTGTAATGAGTGGCATCACAAAAATGGCAATAATTAAAGACATTTTATGTTCGATATTTCAATATTCGTATTTCCTTGATAGACTGCTACTTACCTACAGTACATAGTATCACCTTTCAGATAAAAATATTTTATGGAAAAAATAAGAGCACCTGGAAATATTTACTGTAACTTTTGTTAACCATATTTGTGAATTAAATCCGAAATGTAGCTGAAAATTTCTTTCTTTTTTCATTAAAATATATGTGTATAACAGATATCTATTTCAAGTGTAGTGTAATTTTCAGAGATATTGATTTTCAAGTAACGACACCTAGTTGTAACGGTCGCATCTACCTGTTAAATTATGTTTACTACATGTTTGCAGTTTTAAAGCTTCACGAAAACTTCGGTAGGATACAATAAACAGAATATGGCAACATGGAACATGGAACACTGCTGTTAAACATGGTATACCCAATCGGTAATGTATAAAAAAGTATGAAATAGTTGCAAATTCTGTAATATATAAATAATATAAATTAAGGGCGCGTATTCTTGAAAGGTTGAAATCAGTGCTGCCAATCAGTGTGTAATTACACGAAATATGTGTAATTTCAAGAGTAGGTGTGTAAAATTCTAACACTCTCGAAAAGTGTGTAATTTTAAGTATTTTAACACAAATTCTTCTTAGATGTTAATTCTGTGCCGGTGGGAGTATTCGGTGATTGTAAATGTAACCACCATGTGGAGTTTGCGCGACTTGGTTATCTTTAATCTATGCTTCAATGGATTTTAGAAAATTATGAATGTTATAATTGTATCAGGATTGTATGTATACTGTGTTCTGTCATCATTGACTGTGGTTTGATCATAAGATTTATACAGGGTGATTCCAAAATAGTTGCGGTAAATAAAACAATGGATTCCTGACCTATTTCACAAAAATTTTGAAAAAAATGTGAATAGTCCTATTCAAAAAAAAAACTTTTTTGTATCTACACACATTACTAAATATCTTCTAGTTTGCATACAAAAAAAGTAAAATTGAATTAAAAGCCAGCATCTCAACCCTAAAATTCTGCAAACGATACTTTCTGTGGTAGCTTCCTATCATTATAGTTGTCAACCGTTATTACCGGTTTATTGAAATGCTTTTTATCATTCTTACGATAAGTTCAGCTGTTGTTGCGACACTAAAAAAAACATGGAAACTTGATTTCAGATCTTGCTTTTAAAGGGTTGTAATTTCTTAGAGGATGCTAAAATTATTTGCAGAATAGTTGTGTTATATCTGGTCGGCTACCTGTGTGGTTGCCTATGTCCAAAATTTATTATATTATATTATATTGGCCTATGCCTACACCATCGTCTGCTACATCGTGTCGCCTTGACAAAGCACGGCCGCTGCGATTTGAATGAATATTGAAAAGCGTCAATAAATTAGCCTTAAGTTGTAACGTAAAATAATTTTCTCTCATTTTTTAAATTAATTAAAACAATTCAATTTTGAAAACAGGAGTGTACCTAATCGTGTAATATTCTTCAAGTGCGTGTAATGTCGTGTAATTTGCATGTGTTCAGAGGATATTTTTACAATATGTCATTGGCAGCACTGGTTGAAATAGTGTTTTCTACATATACAAGTAATTATAGACATTAAAGAACTGAATATAAAGTTAAGCAAATAACAGAAATATTATCCCATGTCACCTGCAAATATTCAAAGGTACCGAAGTAAAATGAATATATTCAACTGTAGATATAAATATTGTTATAACATAAACTTACATAGTTCTGTTTATAAGCATGTGAAAATAGTTGTTAAAATGTGGGGTTAGAATAGCAAAATAATGTGTGTCATACAAATGCATTTTAAAAGTTAAAATATTATTTGAAGAGAATTTAAATAGTAAAAGTGGAAAAACAAAACATCAATAATTTTATTTTTGATATTACTTTTGCTCTACGTGTTTTATTTTTCGAGATTTCTGTGCCTGAAACACCACAAATTTGATTATTTTAAGGCGAGAAATTGTCGAAAGTCGATTGTAACTCAAAAAAATTGTTCAATCTCAAAATTGGAGGTTGTATGAAAAAGGAAAAAGGTTCATTGGGTAAGTTTGGGATAGATGACCATGAAGAAATATTTTTTATGGTAGTTCTAGTTTAAATGTAACTGTTCTGATACATACTATAAAAATTGTTCGAAACATTCACATTCGGCTTCAAGGCAAACTTCACATCAACGAACTAGATTCCATCACTCGACGGATGATATTTAAATCATTGTTTATCTGGATAACTGCAAAAATGACACAAATAATAATTATTGTTATAACAACTACCATTTTTTATATATCAGACAACTTTGAAATATGAAATTATATTTTTTTAAAATGCTTGAAACTTCTAAATAAAAACGCATCAGACCTATTATGGTGTACGAAGTTTAATTAAAACTTCCTTCAGAATACTTTAGTAGATTATTACTATAGGTTCACTCTAGGCAAACACAGATTACTTATAAATTTCTAGATAAAGGTCAAATATACAGGGTGTCCGGAAATTATGCGTCAAGACTTCAGGAGGTGATTCCTCACAAAAAATTAGGGTCACAAAGTCCTATAACAATTTTTTGAAAACTCAATATTAAAGGAGATACAGGGTGTCAAAAAACATTTTTTTTTTTTAGTTTTTCTTAGATAACTTTTTTATTTGTGATTTGTCTTTCCTATGCAATACTAGTGCCTTTGTTGATTTATGTTCCAAATATGATGCAAATACTCCAGTGCCAAAGGATCTAATATGACCTTAATTTTCGATCTATGGCCCACAATTTTTTTTGTTGTTACCGCTTTATAAATTTCAACAGCACCATGTTAAAGAGTATCAAATATTATTTAAAAAAGTATCTCTTGTTGCGATACAATAAAATAAACCTTTTCTGAGAAAAACGACTTCAAACATTTTCATGTATTAACACTGTTTTAAACTTATATTCACAGTTTCAACTCATCAATACAAAATTTATTCACTAACTACATTATTAAGTAACATTTTTATTTAATCTATGCTCTTATAATAAGTTCTCGAAATGTTGTCCTTCCATTTTGACACACAAATTCATTCTTCTCAGAAAGTTGCGACGAACCCTGAAGAATATACTCTTTTTTGCTCTTACTATTGCAAAACTGTCAATAATTCGCTGCCTCAGCTCTTCCATGTTATTTGCAGGCCTTCTGTATACCAGTGACTTAACATAACCCCAAAGGAAAAAGTCGATCGGGTTCACGTTTCACCACTAAATAAGGATTCTCGTGACACCAATAATGTGTATTATGTAGATTTATTACACCATCATCCCCGAATCCAGCTTCATCCATGAAAAGAATTGAATTGATGAAATTTCTGTTGCCATCATGAAGGTTTATAACTGCCCTGCAAAAATTCAGTCGTGCAATCGGATCTCTAGGGAGTAAGGCTTGGATCTTTTGATAGTGGAATGGATGCAGGAGTTGTTCCTGCAAAATTTCATGGACTGAGCTTTTGGGAATATTTTCCTGCGATGCAATTAACGTGACGGTTATATCAGAATTATTATCAACCACATCAAAACATGAACTTCAGCCTCAGGAGTTCGAGTTCGTCGTGGGCGACCGATATCAAACCGCCTCGTCTTAAAAGAGCCAAACTCACCTAATCTCTGATGGACAGTACTGAACAACTGGGGGAGTGGAATTCTTCTATTTAGAAATGCATCTCGATACAAACGTTTTGCTCTTGATGCATTTCCCGAAGCTAAACCATAATAATAATGCATGTTACGCAGCTCCTCATTCGAATATTTATTATAATTATTATTGGAACATAAGTCTACAAGGGCACTAGTAATACATAGGAATGACTTGGAAAAAATCAAATCTCAAATAAAAAAGTTATCTAAGACAAACTAAAAAAAAAAAATTTCTTGACACCCTGTATCTCCGTTAATTGACTTTTTGAAAAATTGTTATAAGACTTAATAACCCTAATTTCTTGTGAGGAATAACCTCCTGAAATCTTGACGCATAATTTCCGAACACCCTGCATAATTCCAAAATACCTCAGAAACAGATTCCTAGAGGATAATCATTCTAATGCAAAACACACTAATCTATTTCTATATAAACTCTAAAATTGAACTCGCGTAGAGTATAAATATAGATTACCGGAAAATAATTAAAAGTATAAACAGGTTACTTGTAGATTTATACTGGAAATCTATTAGACAATACTTTATAGAATACAAAATTGCAAATCTATTTTTCAATTCTATAGGACGTATAAGAAACACGAAGAAAAAGACCTCTAAATATCTCTAAGATATAGTATAATTGCTATGGTTTTATCTTCTAGATGTCTTATGGCCGCTTTCTCAACATTTGGCGCAATCGATTCGATAACTATCGAGTACATAAATTTATCAGACCGATAACTTTATATTGGTTTCTGAACGCATGCCTTCCAAATTTTGTTGAATTCATAACAGTGGAATGGATATCTTAATATCTGCAACAATCATAGAGGGAGCTAGCAAATGCACAACTGTTTGCAGATGCCATTTACGGAAGTAAGACATTTTCAAGAAATAATTGTAGATGGCGCCACTATCGGCTACCTAATGATATCACAATTTCACATCACATTAACTAAATAAAAATATATACAAACCTGTTGCATAAAAACGAAGTTATTAAACCCTTTTCTAATACTGATAGTAAATTTGTTCTAGTACTAGAGACTTGAATACTATCTCCTATTAAATCTATCAGTAAATTTACAGTTTCTTTCGTTAAGGTCGCCGTATTTCTCGCCGTAAAATGATCAAATTTGTGGTTTTTTAGGTACTGACATTTTGAAAAATAAAACGCGTAGAACAAAAGTAATATCAAAAATAAAATTGCTGATGTTTTGTTTATCCACTTTTACTATTTAAACTCTCTTCAAATAATATAATAACTTTTAAAATGCATTTGTATGACACACATTATTTCGCTATTCTAACCCCACATTTTAACAATTATTTTCACATACTTATAAACAAAAGTGAACAATGTCATATGCAGAAATATGTAAGTTTATGTTATAACAATGTTTACATCTATAGCTGAATTTAAAAAAATACGCATTTTGAAAGTTTTCAGTACCTAAAAATTTGCTGGATAAATCGCTTTCTGACGTTATATATTGATTTTATTTCGGTACCTTTGAATATTCGCTGGTGGCATGAGATAACACTGTTGTTATTTGCTAACCTCTATATTATTCAGTTCTTAAATGTCTAAAATTACTTGTATTTGTAAAAAACACTATTTCAAGAATACGACGCCCGTAAACCTCTCCCGAAATTCTGTCGCTTTATTTTTCATACTGGTTTTCTCTTTCACGATAACGTCTTGGCGGTTCAAGATATCTGACTATATTTAAATATTCTTCATCTGAAGAGGCAGACGAATCAGAATTTTCCATTGCACAAAGTAATCGTCACGAAAATATCAAAAAAGTTGGGTTAAGCCTTACAATAAAGATGTAAACAAGCAACAGCTAAATCGCTGCGCGCATGCGTTAATGTTTATTGGACAGATATCTTGCCTTTTTTCTTTGAATATCTGTTCGATAACTTATGCAATAGATAAGCATTATCGAATGGTTCAGAAACCGAATTCATGGGATATCTCCAGTTTATGGAATCGATAAGTTTATTTAATCTACTAGTTGAGAAACCGGCCATTAAAGATAAAGCTGTGCTACTTGGTCGGGAGATTAGTTTGATATAATACTTGCAGTGGCATACCAAAATGCTATTCAATAATACATGTATATTGTTTTAAAAATATGAAGCGCAAACCACGAATATGGCCCTAGCTGCCAGGAGTGCAATATCTCCAAATATATTATCAACACCTTTTGGGTATGAAATTTTGATGATAATTACAAGCACAAAAAAATATAAAGGCATTCTAATATATATTATTCTAATAGTTCATATGTATTTATATAATACTTGGATTCGACTGACCTATAATCATATAGCTCTACAACTTATTGATTGATTAATGTAGGCACAATTTAATTTTTGGGGGTCAGAATCCCTCCAAGGATTGGGTTGGTTGGGTCATATAGGTAATATCCCACTACAAACCTGCAATGACTCTATTCACCAAGATTTGGCAACGCGGTTAGTGAACTATATCTACCGCAATCCTACATTAAGGTTCATCTGCAACTAAGTTCTAATTTTATTTTTGTCATTTTTGTAACAAATATTGTTGGTACCTGTTTATTATTTACATGTTTATTATGAGACCGTTTTTTATTTACTTTTTATTGTTTTAATGTAAGTATTAAAAATTATTTATTTTTTTATTAAAAAAATCTAGTTTAAAATACTTAACTTTGTTCACTGAATCCCCCAATGTCAAATATCTGGCTACGCCACTGCATTTAAACTTAAAAAAAACTAATTAATTTACAAGGAATTTAATTATGAAGCTTTCCTAATCTAAATTAGTATTTGCTGCAGTGAGGAATTAAAATATAAAGCAAGTGTCTTCTTTCAGGACATAAAAATTTAATGAAAGTAACAGAAAACTGTTGTTAATTTCAGGCAAATGTGTTTTATAAAGAATCGTTCAATAAAGGTGTCCTATTTTTCATTATGAAAAAATCCGTTATGTATCATTCATTATGTATCAAAAAGAATGTCGGGCTAATAGCCGCCATGGCTTTGACTAATAGCGCGAAATCAACGTGACCAGTTTTCGATAATCTTTCACACAAAGCCGGTAAAATTTGAACAATAACTCTTTTAATATTGTTTTTAAACCTGCAGCTATTAAGGGTTTAATAGAATAGACCCTTGCTTCCAGATAACCCTATAAGAAATAATCTAAAGCCATTAAATTGTAAGACCTTGGGGGCTAGCTCATCACCTAAAGTACTGAAACCTTAAAGGCACGTTCCATGCATTATAAAGTAATGTCTAATATTAATGTCTGATATTTTAATATTTTTACTGATGTTTTATCATAGTTTATTTGTGAAATCAAATGTAAGAACGAATAAACAAGTACATATTATTAAGTCGGTCAATGGTTTGCTCGGTTTAAGGCGTCAGTACTTGAATGATGTGGCTAAACCGCTGTGCGATCGAGCCTCGCGGCAGGTATACCTTATATCAGCTATATTCGTGGAGAGGATTGGCACCGTCTCTGCGGGTATGATACGGTGGAATAATGTTAGCTTGGGTCAATGTGAAAGATTGCTACCGGTCGACGTTTGACTACCACCCTAATTAATGAAGTTTTGCAGGTTTCACTCATTCCTGCACTGAATGGTGGTTAAGGTCTACCAATGTAAGTCGTTCCTGGGGGCAAATGCGGCCTGCTTGATAATAATATGCCTCCCCCTCTCCTGCACAAGTCTTCAACTTCTAGGCTAATTCTCGTGACTAGAGATATTATGATTATATTATGGTGTTAATAAACTAGTCAAAAATGATAAGGCATACATAGGGAGTTAAAATGATAAGTAGGTACTTCATATACATTTTGGCCCTATTTAACATCCTTAAGGATACACAAGGCTTCCAAGTAAAACTTAGAAATTGAATTTTAGTCATAATTTCTAAACCGTTATCTTGGCAACCTCTAAGTTTGGGTGATAGTGGTAACTCATAGTAATACAACTTTCACTATTTATGTTGGAATTTGACATACTTCATTATTGATTGAACCAGGGAGACCTCCGGAACGCTACAAACCAATTGATCTTGCAACGTGCATTATGAATACGTACGAACGACTCATCAAAAATCGATTAGCACATTGGTTAGAAAACAAAGGTCTCAGCAGTATGGATTCAGATAAGGACGGTCCACATTAGAAGCCCTAGCTACTTTAGTCACAGACATTCAAATAACATACACAAAAAATAATTTTACATTGGCAGTTTTCCTGGATTGAAAAGGAGCATTTGATAATGTATTATTGAATGTACTAGCTACTAAATTATGAAAATCGGAATTCCACCAAGAATAACCATCACTCTTATTAACATACTCAAACAGACCTGTACATCTCAAAATCGGAGACTCGATAACCGGATATAGGCATTCCTACATTAGGTAATAAAGAAGTATGTTGAACCCTCTCTTATTCATTATATACTCCATGAATCTCAAAAACTCATTCGATCACAACACAAAATTAATTCAAAATAACGATGATATATGTATGTATACACAAAACAAAGCACTAAACCAATGTATTATTCACTTATCAGAAACCATGTAAAACATTAAAAATTGGACCGATTTGAATGGATTAATAGCTGAAGATAAATCAACCACGTGCGTTAAACATCAAAATAATTCAACTTCAGCTTGAAATAAAACTGGGTTCTTAATTAATTCCAGATAAGTACAGTAAAATATCAGAAAGTTTCTGTGGAAAGACCAAATTCATCAAGTATTAAAGAGAACTCAAAACTCGATAAACATAATCAAAGTATTTACAAGAAGGTCTTTGAGAGGCTGAAATATTGCAATTTTCTTTTACAAATCCTTGGTTAGATCAATTATAAATTATGGTAGCATCTTGCATGCCACTGCAGCAGAAACGCATCTCAAAAAGATTGAAACTTTAAAAAACAAATGATAATCATACTTGTGACGTACTTTCGAGGTTCAGTCGCAGATGCCGAACTAGTACAACCACTTTAATCAGTCCGGGTTCACTCGGTGGAGAAGTTATGTACAAGGTTTAGGAATATTATAAGACTCGGTATTCAAAATAAAATATTTATTTCTTAAAATAAAATGCCATCCTGTAAACAAATAATATTAATAATTATTCCCCAACATAAATAAACTAGGTCCTGAAATTAAAATACAAAATAACAAATTAACAAATAGGGCGGTAAGGAATATACGGTGCAGACGCTGGGTGTTGCGGAAAGAGCCTGCTAAACACCCAGTGTCCAAGACCACGGGGACGACATCGAGTGCCGCGGAGTAACACCTGCTAAATGCAAAAGCACTCGGAGTCGACGGAATACGGGCAAGACCTGATAAACGCACAGGACACCCAGAGAAAGGTAGAGTGCCGCGGAAGAAACCTGCTAAGCACCCTGGGGTAGAGGAAGGTTGAGTGCCGCGGAGAGAGCCTGCTAAGCACTGCTGGTAAAGGCAATTTCGCCGGCTTTTATACAGAACGGTGGGTAGTGTCGTGTGCAAAAATTGCCGGTGCGCTAGACAATTTAAAGTACCGCGTGCGCCAAAGAATTAAAATACAGCGTGACCAAAATAAAATAGGTTCATTACATACGGCTTGAGATTACTAAACAGTACTCCATCAGCTGTCGAAGTCGAGTCTTGTGAACCTCCACTGAAAGTAAGAAGACATATCTTAAGCGACAGATTTGTAACAAAATTAGTCAAGCGTACACAAACTAATGACCTTGAACTTACGAAATAATGGAATTAAAAAAATCAACAACTCTAGCCAACTCATACTTAAAGACAACATCATCCATATCTCTTTATTGACAAACTAAATCCTTTTTCGAGAAAATTCGAAGACTTAATAACTCCAGTCAAAACAGTTACACAATAATTGATTTTCAATGGTCGAATAGAACATTTATACAGAAATTAAATAGTAAATGGCCAGAATCAGAACACATTTTTACAAACGGCTCCAAAATCAACAATCAAGTTGGGTCTTTTACACTTCAAATGCTAATTTTTTCAAAAAATACAGACTTCCCGATATAGCTTCAATATTTACAACAAAACAGTAGATACGCAATGGTACAAGCAACGCAGTACTCAAATGAGCTAAGAAATCCAAACGCGGTAATTTTAACAGACTGTAAAAGTTTAATAGATAAATTAAATTCAAAATCAATTGACAAGATAGGCAACATCCACAAAAGGATAGAAATTGTCTGAATAAAAAACATTGCGGCACAGAATTAAATGAAATAGTATAAAAGTTGGCAAGAAATGCCACACAGTGCTCACTATAATCTACAAAAATGTTAGATGCAATTTATCTTAATAAAAATGTACGTTTATGAAATAAATTATCACAAAACTATTAAAAAAAACTGATAAGAAAAAAGCACCAAACTCAGGGGAAAAAATCATAGCAAAAATTTAAATATACCTAATTAAAAATAAAGGACAAGTAAATACACATATATAATAAAACAGAAACAAATATCTAAAAGATATGTAGAAATTTCGTAAACAATTTATTTTAAAAAAAACAGTTGGTTAATTGGTGGTTAGTTGGTTAGTTATTAAGTATTTTCAAAATCAAACAAAAAAAATGTAAACTTTGAGCTTTTTGTAAATTTCTAACTTGAAAAAAAATATCAAGTAAGTATTAATAAATAAAAGAGCTCTGGCTAATTGGCAAGTCTAAAATCACAACCACATACACACACACACATTATTAATTGATTTCTCTATCAATTTGCTGCAAACAAGCTATAGATACCCTATTTTAATCGATCTTTTACCATTTTCGAAATAAACGTATATTTAATGATGTATGTAATAATAATTTATTAATAATGAAGTTAGTATTGCCAGGCAAAAAAATAAAAATAGCCCCAACATGTGTTTCCTGTGCAACGGAGATGTTTTAACAATTTTAGAAAATGCATAGAAACTCGAGATACTTATATTAAAACCGTTTGTTAATATGGTAGAGAATCGTGAATACTACAAATATTGTGTATCCAAAATTTGTTGTTCTCAACGTTTTAGTTAATTTTTCTTACTATGCACTTAATAAGTTTGTATATTAAAATATATATCTATCTATTTATTGAAAATATCGATATTATAAAATGTATGTATGTATTTACTATGTGTTGCGCTTTTCTCCTGTGAATATGTTAAATTTGGTTGAAAGTGGCTACCTACCTACTAAGCCCTATATTTGCTAACATGTCGCTATAAATATTTACCCTGTCATGTTTTCTCATGGATTTTCTTGGCCAGGATGTAAATAATGTCAAAGAAGGAAACATTTTATGGAAGCCATGCATCTTATTTATGTTTGTTGTAATTTATAAAAGAAGCCGTTAGTGAGAAAAAATGGAAATAAGAAATTGCTGTACAGCCAACCGAGAATTTGTTCACTTAATACAAATACTTTTAACATGATTAGCTCAATTCACGGCAATTTATAATGATTTTTAGAAATGAAAGTGTGCTACTGCAAGTGCGTTTATAATCATATACAGCAAGGAATCGACTTTACTATTAGTTATTCTGACTTCAGGAAAGTATACCTTTTTCAAATAAAACAGGTAGGAGAATCGATTGTTCGATAGTGTCAGATGGATATACTAAGCTGCAAAAAAGGTCTGACATTTAAAAGAAACATGGTATGCTACAAGTGGCGCTCTCTACTATAGTCTGTTTAGAAATGAAAGAGAATAATAAAGCTTATTATGTATGCAAATCGTAAATAAATGTAGTACTGGTGCTTATATTCAATATTTTTATATTAAGTATTATCGGTATAGATGAGGTGTACTTTTAAAAAAACTTTATGTGATCGGATCGGACTAAATTATAACAGCTAGCTAAAATTTAATCCCCGACAATCCGTCTTTGTCTATGCCGCTTCAATTTCTCGGTCTATTTCTCTTATAAGTAAACAATAGAAAAATAGCATTTCAAAACATGAGCATCATAATCGGGTTAAGAGGGTTTTTAGTAATTCAAATAAAATTATTCAATATTATTATCAAAATATTTATTTAAATTTAATGAATATACTTTTCATCCTCTGAATATTCTGATGAATTATCTTCGTCTCCTAGATTGATAAGGATAGGTTCCACAGCAACGTCAATTAAATTATCGTGTTCCCACATTTTCTCCTCTTCTTTTTGTACATGATGTATAGATCTTAGCCAGTTATCTGCAGTTACTGGTTCCAAGGAATTTTTTAACAAAATTTTCACGTCACTTAATTTAAACGTCGTATTATTTCGCGCTACATCTCCTTTTACCTGCGCCCAGACTAATTTGATTGGGTTAAGTTCACAGTGATAAGGTGGTAACCGTAGTACCGTTATTTGGCGATTTGTTGCCATTTCATCGATAACATATTTTTTCTGATCTTTATTAAGATTGACAAGTGCCAAAAGTTCCTTTTTCACCATATTTGTTTCAAAAGAAATGTTTCTTCCGGATAACCATTAAATTATATAGACTTTCCTCCAAGCAGTCGTAGGCGTCCACTCGGTCTGCCGTGAATGGTAACTGACATTATCCATAACAATTACAGACCCCGGAGGAATAAGATCCAACATCTGTGTAAAATACTCTTCCAAAACATCTGCATTCATGTCTTGGTGATAGTCACCTGTATTATTAGATTCAAATAAAAGTAAACCGCGATCTAAAAAACAACTGGCACTACTATATGTGTCACTATTAATCTTCGCCCTTTACCTGAAGGTGCCTTGAACCCTGTTGAAAGTCCATCCACAAATGTTTGCCGAAAACTTTTACATTTTTATCTTGCCATACTTTTGTTACAGTTGACCCAAGTTTCATCTAGATAATAAATATTTCTCCCTTCGTCACGGAATTTTCTAATTGATCTTAAGTAGGATCTTCGCCAACAAATAATTTCATCCTTATCGATAAGAACTTACTTCCTGTTCTGCTTTTCCCAGCAAAAATTCAACTCTCGTAAGACGGCCCATAATTTGCTTCTACTGATTTTTGGCAAATCGTTGTCCTCCGAAAGTTCACTTAAAATTTTGTTTAGCGTTGGTATTTCTTTTTTAAAATAAAATGAGTGTACTTTTCTACGAATTATATTTTGAAGAAATCATCTATAACGACTTTTGACCTCCCTGTAGATGATTTTGGGGGATTTACAGTATCTTGTTCATTTTTTGTTTCCTTTAAAACTCTGTAGATTGTCTATTTTCCAATCCCTGTCATTTTGGAACATTTTTCCACGATGTCGTCAACACTCTTGATAGGATTTTGGTGTTTCAATGCATTAAATATATTTAATATAATAATCTTCTCATTTTTAGACAGCGTACTTATTTTCACGCTTTTAACAGATACGTAATCTGACAAGCTCGACATTTTATCCAAACAATATTATATCCACTGGCACAATAGTCACTAAACACAAGTCGAATTTTACTGCACTAGCACGTCTTCGTATATTCAGCTCTATGACTGGATTGATTTGTCACAATATTAGTGTTATCTGATAATTACCTGAAACGAAATATTACCACACCCATGGCCGGTTCTTATCTCGGGGTTTTATTACTCTCTTTCATTTGCAAACAGACTATAGTGACGTCAAAATTAGAAACAAATTTGAATTTCTCGCTCGCAAAAACCCCAGATTTACAAATTTTATGTAAATATTTAGATATTTTAAGAAGTTATCTACAAATATAGAAAATAAAATTTTAACTTTGACACTCCGTATTTTTTTTATTATGCGACTTGGGATATAGGTATGTTAGGTTAAATCGATTGATTTTCATGTAAGAAATCTGTGGTCTCATTATTGCTACTTCATTTAAAAACACCCTGTATAAGAATCTTTATTCATACGTTTCCTATATCGTATCAATTTAATCAACGTTGCTAAACATGATGTAATTCAGACATTAATGTGGCACAAATGAAACAACATCAAAACAATGTGATTAAAAAAAGCATCCGCTAAAAATCCTTAACCCATGTCGACTAACTTTGAAAACGAATACGTCATGTTTAGTATTCATAAACATCGGTAGCATTAAATTCAGATAATGATAAAAACATGTACAGTTACAAGTTGCGTCCAAATATAACAGCGTGTGAAGCACGAATTAAAATTTATCTTGTCCAGCCCATGCGAAGTATAAATTTCCCTAATAAAAAAATAAAATACCACTTTAACACTTGTGCCACTAAAAAACTACCACTTTGCAGCTGCTATTCATTTTAGGCACCCGTCTCATAATTCATATTACACCCTTCCGTGGAAAAAATGTTATGTTTGAGTATTGTTTCTAATATAAAGGGAAGCGTACAATACTTTGCATTCATATTTTAACACAACGGATAACTATTGGTAGATTTAATATACTTTTTCAAAGTAAATTATTACAATTTAATGCAGGGTAATTCAGTCATATTGTTATTAGTTTTAAAGAAAGATAGAGAAAAGTGAGTATAATATAAAAAAAGGTTAAATGCATATTTACGCCCAAAAGAAATATTAAAAACCATTATTTAAACCTCTTTTCAGACTATCACTGACCGCTGGAGGCAGTTCAACTCAACGTTGCCAAATTTAAATATTTTCCTTAGTACCTAATTAATAAATGTAATAAATGTAATCAGCATATTAAGTTTCAACATAAAAAATATTTAATATTGAAATTACAAAACTCCAACGGATCAAAATAGACCCTTTACATTTCATTACATGAATAGTGAAATAAAATCCAATACTTTCTAGATTAAATTATTAAAAGAGGCTGAAAAGTTGTTTGTAATTTTAAATACAGACAGTATTAAAAACCCGTCGTGCCATCAACAAAAAGCAGTCCGAGACATATCTATTTAGTGATAAAAAATCTGACAGCCGAGTCTTGACCTAACATATTTAGGTCAATAACATACTGACAAAACTGTAGAGATACACAACCGCTAAATAATAACAGAAACAAACATTAATTCAATTTGCATTTTTATAAACACTAATCAATCATGAGTATTTTATAATAGATGCCCAACCACAGGACCGTAGTAATCAGCTCCAACATCGAATAGACTGTAATCGTCATATTCGGCACAACTAAAAAGTTGGCAGGTCAAATTTCCGTTTAAAAAGTTACCAGCGGAATAAATCGGACATCGTTCGGGTCCGTTTTCCTATGCCGGCGAACCTGTGACCGAACTGCGTCTGAAACATATGCACGCGGCCCCTTTTCTCCCTTCTTCATAATGCGGTCCATTCAGGTATTCCTATAGAAAACACGGTCCAATGAAACAAATCGCTTCTGAAAGCTAAACCGTCGAGTAGCGTGTGGATTTTTGTCCAACCAAATGTGGCTGTTATGACTGCAAAGAAATTAGCTTGGTTACAGTTTAAAAAATATTTAACATTGAAATTACAAAACTCAAACGTATCTAATAATAAACCGAATAATAAACCATTTACGTGCATTACAAAAAAACTTATACCCAATGGGTAAATTATTAAGAGAAGCTGTAAAGTGTTTCATACTTAAATACTAAGTAATATAAAAAACCCTCGTGTTGTCGACAAATATCTGTTCAAAACCGAAACGGCACGCCTGTGATCTGATGCTCTTAAAAGTTATCGAAAGTGAACCTTGACCTACCGTATTATTAGGCCAATAACCTAGTTACCTAGTTTTTGTACTGTTATTTAACGACAAGGAGTAAAACTAACTTTTTTATCTAGATAAATGAATGAATTCTTCTTAAATATTGATTTATTTGCCAATAAAAACAAATGTAGATAATAAATAAATATTTTCGAATGTTAGGTTATTACAGTTTCATAATTTTGATATTACGTTTTCACTACGTTTTACAATTGAATATGAATTTTTTAGTATTACTCGTAAGTACAATTAATTATTTAGTTTGTAGTTACGTACATCTAGCCTAGAAATTTATTATTTTTAAAGTAATATTACTTCACTTCACTTATCCGTCCATAGCACTTTATTAATAAAATTAGGATCAACCAATTGCAAAATTCAAGACGGCTGGGGAAATCAGCAAGCTCTAAAGCTTGAACTTTCTGAAAATGATACGGGTTCAGTAAGTTTTCTCATAATATTCTGCAGATCTTCCTTTGGGATATCTCCAATCGCCTTAAAATGGTTCTTATAGAAATAGTAGGCTGCTCCTCAACTAAATTTAAAACAGCTTCTATCACATTTAAGTCATTTTGCCGATGTTCCGCAGGTTCCCGACGTGGTTTCACAGAACCCGTATCGCGAAGATGTTGAACCACTTGTACAAAGATTCGCGCACTTGAAAAATGTTGCAGCAGCGGCATTCGCATTTCGTAAACATTCTCCGTATAACACTACCATTTCCGCATATTCGAAATTTGTAAAATTAGGCATTGTGAAATTACGACCAATACACAAGACCGAAATAAACAAACTACTGCTGTATTCTCTCCATCCTCCCTCTAAATGTATGGTGTGATCTCCAAATTTGGGGGGAAAGAAAGGCGGGAAATGCAGAAAGTGCGACTAAATGGTGGTAAATTTGAATAACACGCTGAAGGGTTAAACGATATTATGTATGTAAACATGTTGTGGCAACGATGTTTACTTCGACATTCGATTGCCATATGGCTGCGTCATCAGAAAGTTTGTAGCATATCAGGAGCGTCGTGTTACCGATTTTTATAGGGTGATTTTTTTATTTATTTAAATGTCGATTACAATTTTTTTTCGATTTTCTGCCTTTATAAGGCCTTCCGAATACGTGGTTAAAATTAATAACATTATGACTGACTCATCCTGTATATTATATACCTATGTAAGAAAGTAGGTAATTGATTATGAGTAAATAACTTTGCTTTATTTTCCTAAAATCAAATACCTAACAATTTAATTATATTGAAGTCGATGGCCAATCCGTCATAATATATTGATATTTTTTGCACTATATAAAAAAACCCATTTGAAAATATTTACAAATATAATTTCTAGTAATTATGTGCCGTATTCTTGCATCTAAACTAGAAAATAATTTGTTGTGATGGAATTAAAGTGATATTAAACATGAATACTTGAATTATTCATGATATTTCAGGGCAAATTTCGAAACTGCAGCGAAAGGAAAACTAGAATAATATCCTTTTTATTATAATGTGTTCTTCTGATTCGATCAAACAATTTCAGGACTGTATAAGTTGTGTTCCTACTGTATCATTTTTTATGCAAACGTATTAAGTGTTGAATGAGCTGTGCCAAAGCTTAGGTATTTTCTTCATATATTTTTTATGAAGGAAAACAGACCATGAGTTTCATATTGGATCTTGACTGACGTGCTTTCTTTGAGCTCGGAAAGCATCATTGTTTGTTCATTCATTGTTCAACTCCAAGATCCCTAAACAAAGGAGGTTGCCTATAAATTTTCGTTCGTTCCAATAATTTCTATGTGGATATATGTTGACAAACATTACTATTACAATATTATAAACAATTTAGAACATATAATAAAGAATCTCAAACAGACAAGTATGTCAAGTGTTTTCGCTTTTGCTACACAATATGACTCAAGTTTTCGGATCAAATGTATTTACCTTACAAATCATAACTTTATGACTTACTTCCATCATGGAAGTTCGTCGAGTGCATATGCAGCAGCATAATTAGCATTACCTATACATTACAAGACCGGTGTGAAAGCAGCAGCCAAAGATAGCAGCCTTGAAAATGATCATTACGCTAATTTAATTGATAAAATATTACTATAACTTTTAAACTACGTTTGAGCACACATTTTCCGTTGGAAGACACATTAGTAATAACATATAGATTACTCCATTAAAATATCGTCGATTTGCAAAGAGAGTGCGGGGTCGAAACTGACCATTACGCTAATTTAATTGATAAAATTTTACTATAACTTCTAAACTACGATTCAGCGCACATTTTCCGTTGGAAGACAGATTAGTACTGACATACAGTAACGGTAACAAATAAAAAAGAACAGCTAGGGAAACCATATATTCTCAACAACAATACATTCTCTAACATATACATAGCATCCAAACAAAAGATTCATTCAGGTTCAAACACAAAAAAATAAATAGAAAAAACTGCACTAGCAGGAAGGCACAATGATCCATTGAAAAAAATATATTTATGAACAATTTTCACAATTATAAGGGGCTTCGACGTCCCCCTCTTCTACGCCAGCGCACGATCAATGTTCCCATTGACTGCAAATGGGACACTGGATCCATCCTGCTGTAGACTCCGAGTACAAATGGGAGCAGTACAAGCATCCAACACCGTCATTCTCATCAAAGGTTTTCTTGTTCGTAAGAGTTGTTCTGTCCGAAAATTTAACGCTCCTACTTTCATCCAAATCAAGCCTCCTTCTTACTTGATTTTCCTTATTCTGCATATCTTCTAATTCCTGACGATATGGCGACAAGGTAATGTTAGCAGTTTTACCCCTCCTTTTTGTAATTCGTTTTGTTTGGTTGGTTTTTGAAATTGGCATAACTTGTGAAGGAGAGATTAGAAAACTGCTTGTGTTTGGGGAATAACGGTTAGAGCCTCGACGAAGATTAACAAGTGATTCATTATCAGAGTCGCTAATTTCCTTCCGTGCAGCAGCATCTGGAACAACAGTAGCTGGACTCAATGAATTCGAGCAAGATGGTTGCGGTTCATCTATTTGTTGTGTCTCCTGATCGTTTTCATTGATTTCTATTGTATCAACTGCTAAGAAATCAGCATCTATAATCATATCAGGATTTGGTGGCCAAATTCCTGCTGCACGGAAAGCGTTATGTGCAGTGGGTATGGTGGCTGACCTTTCAAATGCTTTGGCAACAAGTTCAGGAATTTGGAACTGTGTTATAATCCGTCCAAGATTTGTTCTCAGCCACTGCTTTGTGGCATCCGAATAATATGTTGACAACGGTTTCATAAATCCCACGTCAAGTGGCTGGAACCGATGCGTGCAGTACGGAGGAAAGGAAATAATATTCACACCATTTTCACGTGCCAAATTAATCACATCTAAATTTTTTGTGTGACTAGCATGACCATCTAACAGAAGCAAAACTGGCGTGTTTTTGGATGCTCTGGAGAAAGTGATGAACGTTTAGAACCATTTGCTGAAAATGTCTTTTTGTATCCAACCACTCTCATGGCATTCCGCTGATAACCCTCGAGGAGCATTATTCATTAATTCCGGCTTGAACTGCTTGCGTGGAAACACAAGGTGGTGGTATATAGGATCCCTCAGCACTTAAGCAAAAAACAACAGTCACTAACTGGCAGGGCTCGGGCGATGTCAACAAACCGATTTGCTTTTTACCTTTTTTACTAATTATTTTTGGCAATGATTTTCGCACTGTTGTCATGCCGGTCTCGTCTACAGTAAAAATCCTGTCCGGTGTCAATGTATGTGTCGATAATTTCTAATAACAGCGAGAAAAATTTCCCAACAGTAACTTTATTGAAGCCACTCGCTCTAGCGGCTAAGGTGGCTTCTGGTTTGTTCATGCTAAGATCAGGATTTCGTGTTAAACATTTTTCAACCAAAATCTGCCTATCATTTTTATACTCCTATCGAAATTGTGTTGTATATTATTTTTCACGGCAAGGTCATATGCTAGAGACCTCAGATCTTTGGTTGTGAGTCCAAAAAAGCGCGATTCCATAGATTTTACGTACTCTTCTTCCTGTTGT
This sequence comes from Monochamus alternatus, assembly GCA_037114965.1. Taxonomy (NCBI): domain Eukaryota; kingdom Metazoa; phylum Arthropoda; class Insecta; order Coleoptera; family Cerambycidae; genus Monochamus; species Monochamus alternatus. Next base: position 111,478,495 of record CM073426.1, on the reverse strand, counting down.
TTAGTGAAAATGCTATGGAATCTTCCCATTTTTTAACTGACGCTGCAGTAAACTCCTGGTTTCTTCTATATAACTGAACTCTTCGTCTTAGCGTAGTTTTAGGGACGTTGTATGCATCAGAAACTCTCCTAAGACCCATTACTCCGATGAATACTTTTTCAATTGCCTTTTTCATTGACGTTGGTGACCACTTTTATCGGTCTGACTTGCGTTTATAGTTGCTAACCATATACGACAAAATAGGAAATGAAAATATTTAGTAAATGCATATGAAGGTAAAAAAAGTGGACCGTTTGCCCGGTATGCTTTACCTTGGCGCCAGGTGCACGAAAACACAATCGGTGTGAGGTTATGGCAACAGAAACAAAAGCGCTCACACGTTTTTCTAGTACTACATGCATGGCTCTTATAAGACGTAACCACTTTTTAATTTACGATGTATGAGAAAAAAGTACAGAATAAGTGGTTATTCGCAATTTTAGATGAAAAAGCCTGAAAAGTAACTTACCTTGTCTGCGACGTCTTTACAGGTTTTGCCGGTCGGTAACCAACTGTCCCGTTTTGTGTACATACTGATGGATCTGCTTATGCTACTCACCGACGAATGTCACTACTAGTTATTAAAAAAATTAGACCGTTTTGTCTGCAGGGGCCGTTTTTCCTTCTGTTCCCCTATTATTACCCGAAAACGCGAATTTAATTCCAGTAACACAAAACTAGTAACATGAGACACAAAAATATTTTTAAAATACAAATGAAACCCGACATTTATTAGCAAGCAATATTTGACATTTTCGATTCAAATACCAGTGACGTCACACGTCACACATGAGTTTGTGGGCCGGACGAGAGAAGGAAATCAGCAGTTTGTAGGCAATTTCCTCTGTTTAGGGATCTTGCTTCAACCCGATGTTGTTTTATGAATCTTTATTACGAGCCGGTGAACAAAATTTACCGTAACAAGAGTTATTCCCAGTTTATGTGCTCTTGATATGAACCAAATACAACATGGCACTCATCGGTCGGTGCTGATTGTCGTCTAGAACAATTTTACCCAATTTGACAAACTGCATTTACAAAATCAACTGTATCTCAACAATGAACTGACTTAACAACAATGAACAAATAGCTGTTTGTATTGTGAGGATATATTCAAACAGTGCTGCTTAAATGCATAGGACAACTGGTTGTCGTATCAAAACAATCCTGGAGCTCTTGATCAAACCTTGTATATACACCAAAGTTTTAGAAATTTGAAAATCTATAAACATTAATGGAAGGATATTAAAAGAGAGAATAAGCGATAATTGAATATGTCCTGAGCAATTCGAAAAAGACGAAAAAGTGAACTCTAGATCCATTTCCCTAATGTAACTACGTCCTTTGTACGTAGCAATAATGAAATTCCAAATAAAAACGTTGAAAGGATTTTATAATTATTACTCGAGTTTATTGAGCAAATTGTTCACAGCTGCTTTACAGATGAAAATTTAATCTGTGTACTTGAACGAAAAAAATCATTATTAAATAAAACGAAATTGTTCGAATAATTCTTCATAAAAAAAATTAAAATATTGCTAACTAAAACTTAATTACAGTTGCAAATTTTAATTTTGTATACTTAAATAAAATATGTGGAGTACCAAGTAGCTTATGGCGACATTATTTGTATCCGCCATATTGAATTTAGATCATAAATAATAGGTATACGGTTTTTAACTTTTGCAAGAAATTAAATCAGAAACAAAATTTTTCAAGGCAAATGTGAGTAACAAATTGCTGCAGCTGCAGGTTATTTCCATTGTAAATCCACAAAAATCATAATGCCACAGGGAAAAAATCACGAAGTACGACGTATGACTAAATTTTATATTTCTAATTTTAAAACTAATTTTAACAACTAAAAAATAAAAACAAGCTGTTGCTATTACCATGGCCTTTAATAATAATATGAATAAATATACACCTAAAATTACTTTACTTTTTAGAAATGTTCGAAATACGTCTTGTTTAGAAATATTGGTCCATTACATAGATTTCCTCAGTCATAAGCGCACCAGGCGAGTAGATACGCTAAAACGAACTTAGGCAACTGTCTAATGGATTGTGCCGCATGACAACCTCTTCTTCTCCTAAATAAATATACGACCTTCCAAAACATAAACATATCACCCTATAACCGTCTGTAACACGACGCTACTGGTACGCTACAAATTTTCTGACGCGTTGGAGTACTGAAGCTGTATAGAAGTCCAGCAATGTTGCCAATCAGGACGACATACATATAGCATTTTTTTTATTCACAAACTTCTTGTTTGCAATCTATGCATTTTGTATATTCTTTGAGGTACCTTTAAAAATTAATTATTACATTTTTAAGGTATTCATTAAGCATTTCGACTGACGTAAAATTCATTAATAAAAGATTAAAAACATACCTATTTTATGTCACCTTTTCGTTATACTCTAGAAATCAGAATCAAGTTAAGCTCATACGCCGATATTTCTAAATAATGCAACTCGCATTTGATTTATGAATATGAATCAGAATCAAATCCATGATCAGTAGGTACTGAATAACCCAGATGAACACGGAAAACACAGATGCACGTGTCTAGTAAAATGTCTTTTATAATTTTTTCCACGGCTCTGTCCAGCAGAGAACAACCAGTGTCTGTCATTACTTCACTTTGCCCAACTTGAATTGAATTTTTATTTAGGTAAATAGCAAATTTTATTTTTTATGTTAAATTTTTAGAAGGGAGAGAAGTCGGACCGCGTGCATCTGTTCCATATCGAAGGAGGGCTCGCCTGCATAGGAAAACGGACCCGGACAATGCTCGACTTATTCTACCGGTAACGTATCTAAAATGGGAATTTGAACTGCCAACTTTTTAGCTATATCGATTACAACTTATCTGATGTCGGCACTGATTACTGCGGTTGGCATTTATTATAAAATATATTATATTATATTATTTATTATTAAAAACAAGGTTATTGATCTAAATACTCGTAAAGTCTCGGATTGCGGGATTGTTGCTCACTGCTCGGACTATTTTTTGTTGACAACATGAGGTTTTTTTTATTACTGTCTGTATTTAAATATAAAAAACGGTTCAGCTCTCTTAAAATTTAACCTAGTGGGTATCGGATTTAATTTCATTTATACAGTATGCGCCAAAAGTATGGAATAAATTCAATAAAACGAAACAATTATTTTTTGGGAAAAATCTTCGAACAGGTCGATTTTTAATTTAAAAATACATATTTTAGCGTAAAATGCGATTTTCAAATGTCATTTGTTTTCGAGTAATGACGTCATCGATTTTTTTTTAAATAGCAACACCATATTTTTTTTCTTGATTCTGAAAGATCGTTTAATTCTCTATCAGACAGTACTAAAATTTTGCCCTCTTACATAGGAAAGTTTTCGAGTAAATGACGATTGAATGTTAGAAAACGTAAATTTTATCCATAAAAATGTAACAATTCTGAGGTATGTAAAATAAAATACAATTGATTAAATTTTATACTTAAATTAAATGTTCGAACTGCCATCCACCAACTTCTTGACAATGCGCAAGTCTATGAAGAAATTCTTCTTGCACATTATGAATGATTTCTGGGGTAACTCTGCGTATTTCGTCCCGAATGCGATTTTGAAGTTCTTCTAAATTACGTGGTTTATTAATGTACACTTTTGACCTCAAGTATCCCCATAAAAAAATAGAATGGCCTGCAAGATCGCCAGATCTTACACCTCTTGACTATTTTTTATGGGGATACTTGAAGTCAGAAGTGTGCATTAATAAACCACGTAATTTAGCAGAACTTCAAGATCGCATTCGGGACGAAATACGCAGAGTTATCCCAGAAATCATTCATAATGAGCGCGTTGCCAAGAAGTTGGTGGATGGCAATTTGAACATTTAATTTAAGTATAAAATTTAATCAATTGTATTTTATTTTACATACCTCAGAATTGTTACTTTTTTATGGATAAAATTTACGTTTTCTAACATTCAATTGTCATTTACTCAAAAACTTTCCTATGTAAGAGGGCAAAATTTTAGTACTGTCTGATAGAGAATTAAACGATCTTTCAGAATCAAGGAAAAAAATATGGTGTTGCCATTTAAAAAAAAATCGATGACGTCATTACTCGAAAACAAATGACATTTGAAAATCGCATTTTACGCTAAAATATGTATTTTTTAAATTAAAAATCGACCTGTTCGTGGATTTTTCCCAAAAAATAATTGTTTCGTTTTTATTGAATTTATTCCATACTTTTGGAGCATACTGTATTTATGTAATAAAATGTGAATGGTTTATTTTTGAACTGTTGGAGTTTTGTACACGACTATCCTATACAATTTTCATTATACTCTTTCTTAAATAATAATAATATCCATTGTTGAAAAAATTATATTAACTGACTTACAAACAGATGAACTATTAAAGGCAAAAGCTCGCTCTACCCTCATTCAGTGTTACAGACGATCTGACATCACATGATTGTTCTAATGTTCGTGCCATCCCGCCAGCGATAGTTACATAATAGTCGTTGACGCTTTATGTAGACTGTGCATTTGTTTCTTGTTACGTGTTTTAATTTGTGTATATAGGTAATGGCTTCTTTAGACCATGGTTTTGTTAAGAGAGATTAAGCACATAATTGAGAGGAGTAAAAATGGAAAGCTATGTGCTTATTACTTGTTTTATATTACTTATTACTTATGTATTACTTATTTATGTAATATATGTATACATATAGATACAGGGTGGTCCACTTTCCAAAGCGGAAACTTTAGAGGCAGACAGAGAACCACAAAATAATATCAGTTTGTATATTCTATATTCGAAAAATGCTTCGTTACAAAGATACAGGGTGTCAAAATTTGTATCAAAAGTTCCAAATTTATTAATATTTTTAAAACTAGTGCGACGACCACGGCGAGCCGCGATCGCCTAGTAAAGTCACATTATTTTGAGCGGAACTCCAAGAGATATCGTTGCCACCTTTGACTAGAAAGGATACGGCCTTAGAGGCGTTCAGGCATAATCCCACGGATGGTAGCTTTGCACCACCACCCGCTCGAGCGACTGCGTGAACCAAATGCCCGAACCTGCGGTTCCTCTCGTCCTGAGCAGGATTACTATCGCAACGACGAGTCATCAGTAGGATAAAAGGAGGGCGCCCACTGAATCCGCGCAGCCCGGCGCAGCACGGCACAGCACGGCCGGCAGTTTTACAGCCACCGCCGATTGCTTCGGCATGACACAGATCGGCACATTTTGCCCTATCGAGAATACGAAGCGGTGCCGAGCCGAGCGTACGGCGCCGAGCTGAGCGGCTCCGATTCAGTGGGCGCTACTCCATTTGATTACAAGCATATCAAAATCTGCCGGCCGCGCTGGGCGTGCTGTGCCGGGCTGTGCCGATTCAGTGGGCGTCCTGCTTAAACTAACCTGTCTCACGACAGTCTAAACCCAGCTCACGTTCTCTATAGATATTTAAAAATGAAATTTGGAACCTTTGAATAGGTAATCTAGATACATATTTTTACGTAAAAAATATTATTTTTCTTCCACCAGTAGCGTGCGTACGGACAGATCTTCGGGAAATTTTAATGAAAAAAATGGTACCCCAATGTTTTTTGGAAACAAAAACTATTTCTAGAATCCTTGTTAAATTTACAACAGAAAAAGACTCCTTACTTTTTTTTGTCTGGCACACCGTTTGCCAGTAAAAAAATTAAATTACCTAATGATTTCTGAAAAACAGTTAAGTAAACAAAAACGAAAATGAGAAATTTAATTACTGGCTTTCAATAACAATAACAAAAAGTAAGAAGATTAAGGGTAAAATCACAAAAATTGCTCGAAATGTAGTCCACCCACCTCAATACATTTTGAACATCTCACTAACGCATTTATTGCAGCAGATATTTCATACGGATTTCGCCGCGTATCATCCAGACGTAAGTTTAGCGGATTAAGATCCGGTGACCTGGGTGGTCAGGACACTGGTCCAGTACCATTAACCACGTCATTATTCATGTCATTCCTGCCTAGCAGGCCAATCCATCGTTGAGGATAATTGATATTGAGCCATTCTCTTACAGCCATTCCAAAATGCGGGGGAGCTCCATCCAGTTGTATCCAACTGTCATACCTTAAATTAATGGGTAAATTCTCTAGGTAGTCCTGCAGATTATTGTTTAGAAACTCCATAAACAGTTCCGAGTTCAACCTTGAGAGTAGGAAATGTGGACCACAAACATTATCATCAATAACGCCCAACCAAACATTTACAGAAAATTCATTTTGAAATGATCTTGGCCGAATTTCTCGAGGATTCTGATGTGCCAAAATATGGATATCCCACGTCTGGTGAAAGAGGACGCGTCCGTCCAAAGAATCTTATGTAAAAAGTCAGGATTTTCTTCCGTCGAGTTTAAAATCCACTGGCAAAATCTTATTCTTTTTTCAGCATCGCCAGGGTGAAAATCCTGAACAGGCTGTAGGTGATATGCATGTATGTGGTCATCGTATAGTGTTCGTAATATTTTAGGCTTAGGAATGAGAAGGTGCTGAGCTGCCTTCCGAGAGCTCAGTCTAGGATTGTTATCAAATGTACGTAGTATACGATTATTCTGAATATTATATCGACGGTTTCTGTTCCATTCGTTATTAGCACGCAGACCAAAGTTACGAAAATTCTGATGTGTTGTGATGAAAACGCGAGCATCTGGAACTCTTTTATTTGGATAGCGTCTATGATATTCACGAACTGCCGCTTCTGCATTTCCATCACAAAATCCGTAGCAGATATGAATATCTGCGTATTCGTTGTTAGAAAAAGGCATTTTTTAGATGAATACTTACACAACACTTTAATAACAATGTTAACTATAACTCGGAACTAAATTGCCTGACACAATTCAATTAACTGTCATTATAAAATACAAAAACACTAAGAGTAATAGTCTTTTTTGTTTCATGGTCTACTGCGACAGATTAAAATTTGTTTGAATTCCAATTGCTTAATAGTTATTTATGCAACAAGTACAAAAAGCAAGCGTTTGTTGCACGCGACGTGAAATTGTCCAACGAGGCTGTCAGGCCGAGTAGGACAACACGTCGAGTGCAATAAGCACTTTTTGCGCGAGTTGCATACAATATTTTTTCTACGTACATGCAAAAACCAGAAAATGTTTTATTTAGATGACACTAAGTGTAGGAAAATATGACGTCGATTTGAACCTTTATGTTTAACGCTGTAGTGGAATGACATATGAATGCAATAAACATTTGATTGCACTAGTGCAATAAAGAACCACTTTTTCTACTAACTATAGTTCAATAAAGTTTTGTTTTTTGCATGAACGTAGAAAAAGAATTTTAATTTTTTACTAGCAAACGATGTGTCAACGAATAAAAGTAAGGAGCCTTTTTCTGTTGTAAATTGAACAAGGATTCTAGTAATAGTTTTTGTTTCTAAAAAACATTGGCGTAACATTTTTTCATTAAAATTTCCCGAAGATCTGCCCATACGTACGCCACTGGCGAAAGGAAAATAATATCTTTTACATAAACATATGTATCTAGATTACACAAACGTTCCAAATTATATTTAAATATCTAAAGTAGTTTAAAAAATATTAATAAATTTGAAACTTTTGATAAACATTTTTTCGAATATAGTTTATAATACAAACTGATATTATTTTGTGGTTCTCTGTCTGCCTCTAAAGGTTCCGCTTTCGAAAGTGGACCACCCTGTATATTATATATAGGTATATCTAATAGTATGTAATAGTCTATGGTAATACTTACTGCTAAAACAACGCTTTTCATGCAAACACGGAATTCCACAAAACAACTACTTTGCACGCTTATGCCCCGACCAGCATTGAATTGCACCTGGAAAATCTATAGCAAACAGCTAGCGTCACTTGTCAGTAGTAGCCCACCAGATGTATACCGGTCGAGCTTATTAGCTCTCATCAGTATGCCATAGGTGAGGTATCAACATATTTGTTAAGGTTATTACCTTAACTATTCTAAGTCTGTATAACCCGACAGAAATAACCATGAATACGCGGTGTAGAACAAACTACATCTATCGGCCATTCGCTACTTCATGCCGGACTAAAAATGTCACAGACACGAAGCGTTTTACATGCAGTAGACATCATTGAAAGCTGTTGACCTTTATACCTTTATCGCGTTCGGCGAGATACGATATTTTGCAAACACGGGGTTCCAGGAAACAACTACTCGGCGGGCTAATGCACCGTCCAGCATTGAATTATACCTGGAAAACCTATAACAAATAGCTAGAGTCACTAATCAGTAGCCGGTTTGGAGCTTATTAGCTCTCATCAGTATGTTATAGGTGAGGCAGTTGTTTCCACATAATTAAAATATTAATATTAATACATTGAAATGAGATGTAAACAAAACCACGTGGCTGTTTATTTGCTTTTATTTTTAACATTACCATAGTTATTAGTGGTGATGTAGTGGCATACGGCATTGCTAAACGTAACCTATTTCTTTGTTTACAATATAGATCCGCTCGTGAAAATCACGGTGACAATCCTGTTGGTTACATCCATATAAAGGGTTTTATATGAGGTATTTATAAAATTAAGCCGTCTGATTTTAATATTGTTTTAACTTGTAAAATCATAAATAAAAGTAGGTAATTAATAAAATGAAGTAATATTTAATATTTATTAATTAAATGATTAATTTTTTATTACTATTTGTTACTGATTTAATTTCTCCTTAAACCAGAATAAAACAAGTAGGTACATTAATGTAGATGTGTAATGTCAGATAGTAAAACTGTATACATGCTTCAAATAACATTCTACATCTCGTAAATAGTAGAAGCAAATACAGAACATGTTATTTGAAATCGGAATGAAGCGCTGAATACAATAAATGAACTAACTCTAACGCCCTGTATACATTTTGGTAGCTTAATAGAAACTTACATTAAAATGATCTTCACAAACCAACAATGCAACAATGTTGCACTGCTGGAGAGCTTACGTTTTCCTTTCGTCGCGTTTCATCGCCCTACAACACATTTTCTCTTAATTTCTAGACACGGTGAAATATTTTTTATCAGCATAATGCAATACTTCTTCCATTTGCCCATTGAGATACATGTTCTGTGTTCATTTTACGAGTATATTTTGCAACCTTATTCAATAATAATGTTTATTTAACACAACAACACTTAATAATATCACAAAATTGTCTAGGATAAACGCCATTTTGATTAAAGTACATTGTTGCTTCTGCACATATTTGAAAACATCGTAAAATTTCCCCATTAGGTATATTCTTCCCTATTACTTAATCAATGTACTTTAGATTGAAAATATGTTTACTTTCCTACATTCAAATTAGATCAGTGTGTTGCATTCATAGGTTAAAGTACAAAATATTTTGAACTGTCTCGACGTAACACGAATCATATTTCTCACAACGTACTTCTCATATGAAGTAAGCAAACTCTCTTATATTATTTTACATACCTTTCTTATAGTAATACGGCAAGAAATATTTTCAAATATGTGATCAATTTTTAATCACATAATTATATCACATCACGCGCTACATAAATACACTTGTGGATTATTCTGAGGTATTAAAAAAGTTATAAAAGCAATTTAAAGATTCCGCCAAGCGCCAAGCAAAACAGTTAAAGCGTAATAATCAGTTTCAGTGATGGATGGTTAACGACCTTCGCTCCGAGTTCCTTGTTTTGTGCGATGCTTCGGATCTACTTGGTTTTCCCTATTATTATAACTTCCTGACGGGTGTTTCACATTATTTTACCCGAGTTCCAGAAGGTTGATACTAATTAATATCATATTATGTATTCCGTCTGTCGAGCATCTAGCATCGTTTCATATAACGGAATAAGCATAATATACGTTTATTAATAATAAAAAGGGTTTAACCAACATTTCAAATCTGATGCATTATAACGGAAGGTCTCTTAACTCTGAACTAAGATAAAATTTTGAATGCTTTTGCAAACTTTTTTAGTAGTTCATTTATAAACGATGATGATATGAATGATAACACTACAAACAATCTACATATTCATTTTAATAATTCGAATGTTCAGATTTTGTGTTTTGATGAGATCAAGCGTGCAATAAAGAAGCTTAAGAACAAAATGACTACAGGACCTGATGCTGTCCCTTCTCTTCTGATTAGAGATTGTGTCCATATTTTTTCCTAGCCATTAACAGCTCTGTATAATTTGTGTCTATCTACTTGTACTTTTACCAAAGTTTAGAGGGAATCTAAAGTTTGTCCAATATATAAAAAAGGTGATAGATCTGAAATTTCTAATTTTAGGCTAGTCTCTATAATATGTAACTTTACAAAAGTTCTTGAAATATTATTACACGATAATATCTACTTTAGTGTTAAAAACCAACTATCTATCTATCAACATGGATTTATGAAAGGCCGATCGACGAACACCAATTTATTTTGCATTACTCAGTTCCTTTCCGAATCATTGGATATGCAGACAAAAGCGGACATAATTTATACAGATTTCTCAAAAGCGTTCGACAGAATGAGTCACACTTATTACAAAGGTTACATGAATTTGACTTTACTGACTTTATTTCAGTCTTACTTGACTTCTCGTAGCCAAATCATACAAATTTTTAGCTTTTTCTGGGGTACCACAGGGTTCGGTTCTGGGACCACTATAATTTAATATATTTATTAACAGCTTACCTAACATATTAAATGTGTCTTGTTTACTTTACGCAGATAATTTGAAGATTTTTACAACTGTCAAAACCATAGAAGACTGTTGGCAATAATTTATGTAATTTATCTAGATGGTGCACAATTAATAAACTACCCCTTAATGTTGCAATGTCATGTCGTTTACAAGAAACTTGTCTTGTGTTACTTTTGATTACGACATAGATGGTATAAAATTAGAGAGACCAGCCACGTTCCGAGATCTCGGTATAGTCTTTGATCCAAAATTGACGTTTTCATCGCCTATTAAAAAAACTATTGCTGGAGAAGCCCTTCGAACAGTAGAAGAGCTCAGATTTAGCCGGATATTTCTTTATGTTTTTTTTTCGAGTACTTACTGTCGTGGCAATTTAACGACAGCGTGGCTCGAGTGATGTTGTCGAACAGCTGGAGTTAAATTACCTACGAAAGTAAGTAAGAGAAAATAAACATAAAAAAATATCATTCTCAAAATCTGAGCTCGAATGGTATTTGGTAAGACAATTTCATGAATAATGTGGTATTCCATATTGTTTTCACAACGTACTCTTTATCTTCGTCATTTTTCTTTCTCGTGTTGAAATCCCAATCCATTAATATCCTGGATACATCCTCAATAGACTGCTGTGTGTCCAAATCAAAATTTCTTTCTTTACAAAATTGTTAAATATTTGACACTATCTAACCTTGCTATCTAGAATTCCTATGCCTCTTATTGAATATTCTCTGTTTTGATAGTGCCAAAAGGACTGAAATTGTTCGAGCGGAAACAATAAATTAATCGTTTTAGTGACCCTTTCGTGACAAATTGACCTTTTAAATTAACAGCTTTTACTTACATATTTAAGCTCATAATAAATTATGGCTAGAAAGTCTGGTCCCCTTGTTAAACCGACAACTCGCTTTGGCTGTTTCAATACTAGAGGGGTTTGTATATCTGACCAAAAGCAACAAAAAACTCTTATGAGAAAAAATACATTTCATAAATACAACATTTTCGCTAAATTTCGCATTTTCTTTGAATGGCAGTAAAGTATTCGATTTAACAAAAATATTTTTTACTCTCGTGTATGCAGATAGTTGCTGTGAAAGAAATTTTTTTATTCCTATGAAATATAAAAATTAAATGCATCGTTTAGACAATTCTATTTGGGAGTTCCATATTTCTTAAAATTCACCTTTTGTCACTCATTTGCCATTTTTTGTTTGTCATTTACTGTTCGAGTCGTTCATTTTTATTTTTAATATTTGGTACAGTTATACATACATACTCCATTTAATGAAATCAATCACATTGTAGTCATCTTTCTATTGAAGGGTAATAAAAAAAAAATAAAATTAAATGAGTACAAAAAAAATTGATGAAACATAAATTGACTATTTGAGTAATTCATTTTATGGTGACTTTTTATAATTTCATGAGAAGAAACTGGACCTTTTATTCCAAACAACACTTTAAATATTTACAATAGAATCACTTAGATTGTGTATGTGTTGCATTTAATAAGTGAAAAAAAGCTTAACTGTCATTCCTGACAAATAATCTGCATGCTTTAGTTATATTATTATATTAAAATCACGCAATGATACTACTATTAGCCCGAAGAGTAGTTGTTTCCTGAAATTTCGCCGTTGCAAATATCGTTATCGCCTATCGCCATAGAGGTCGTGGTCTTTCAAGGATATCTTCAGTATAGAAAATTGTTTTTGCTCAGCTCCAATAGATATTTAATTTCCTGAACTTGACTAACTTTACAAATTTTTCGATCTATTGTAAAGAGTAGGAAAAAAAATTATTTCGGAAATTTGAGTAAAATATGTTAATAATAAAATATTATGTCATTCATTTCACATATATTCCTTCCTTATTACGAAGAAAAGTGAAGTGGGTACTTAAAAAAATTTACTTATGTTCTATTACTTTCCCGTAGTTTTAAGAGAAGAGACAAAATATACGTCATATAAATTTATATAGTAAAAAATAAAATGTACGACATCTGGAGAACCTATCATTTTTCGAACTCTAACGGCCTTTAAATTAAAGAGTTTGAACTATATTAGGTTATAAAACAAGTCTGAACTACTTTAGAGCAGTTAAGCGTCCAACACCTAGAACTTTTACGCAGTCAAGTGGAAAATGCGAATAAATTCCTATAGAAGTAATCTTATTTATTATATTTTGCAGCAAAAACTTCTTTAAACTTGTTGTAATATTATCCTTGAAAACCTACCTAATGTAGATACAGGGTAGACAGTGTTAGATAGAAAATGTGTTATAAAGTAAAATGTTTTATATGTTTCCGAAAAAAAGTTACAGAGTGATAAAAGTATTCCATAACAGTAACTACTCGTGTTATGATTAGAAGTCGTTAATAAAATTAAACTGTAAATGAATACCTACATATTAATTTAAGCTTCACAATTTGTCTACATTTAAAAAATGCAAAATTTTCTTTCAAATACATTTTTTGAAAATATAAAAGACGAGCTACGAGTGTAGCGGAAAGCCACGTTGAAAATGCTCTTGAGAATAAAATTTTAGTTTGCAAAAAAAATTTCTTTGTAAAGAAACCGGGGGATGAAAAGTACCTGTATGGAAGCTTCACTTATGAGATAACCTGCAGAAGTTATAAGTCATCATTTTTTTTCAGAAATTCACTTATCGGGTTTATTTAAACAAGATGTTTCCTTGGATAATTGTAATATTCATAATCCTTTATTAAATATTATTATTTCAAAAAACTAACTTCTTTCTGTTAATTGATTAATGTTATATACAAAATGTTGAAGTTTATTATTATTTTCTTGTGTAGGATAAAAAATGTTGTATGCACCACGGCGTGAAAGTGATTTTCCGGTCAGAAGTGGTCATTTCTTCTGTCAGCCCGGAAAACGTTCACTTTCCTGCCTAGGTACACAAACTACTATTGCCTCTTTTGCAGTTCGTAGTCAAATGTTGCTGTAAAAAGTTTGTTTCAGGTTGCAAGTTTGTTTGCTATTTTTCGACAAAAATGTATTTGTAAATTCATAATTGATACGTGTTAGTCCATTGCATAATTCAAAGGCAAGAATAAAAGACATATCTACAGGGATGGCCAGAAGTACGGAGTAAAATTCATATCTTTTGAATGAGTCATTTGAAATGCTGTGGACAGCTTTTACTATCATCTTGGAGAATGCCAAAAATAGTGAATGAAGGACATTTTCAGCATTTGCGGCATTGAGTTTATTTTTGTAAATTATCTAGTTGTTTCAGTTTCTAAATGAAAAAAAAACTTGTTATTGAAAACTTGTTTATTTGGCACCTATGGCTGGATTTGGTTTTCTATAAGCTTTTCATGCCTTATGTTTCCATTTGAGAAAAAAAGTAGGGGTAGCTGGGGGTTAGGGGTTGAAGAAAATTTAATTATCATATAACCGAAATATGGGAAAAAGTCAAGATCAGTTAACGTGTTTCGGTGTTTTAAAAAAAATTAACGCATCCAAAAGATATGAGTTTTATTCCGTACTTATGACCATCCCTGTATAGTTTATATTTTGTGGTCATATCATCCATAATCCTTTATTCATCAACGACAACCGATTTCGAGGTCAAATTTGATAATTCATCTTCGAGCATACAAGAGGATATCATAATTACAAGTATCATTCAATCATATGCAAATTAACACAAATGATGTTAACTAAATTGTTAGAGAAAATCAGTTTTAGATTAATATGAAAAACATAAACTGTAGAAAACAACGTTACAAAAACATATTATTACTTCTACGTTGACTTGAAATACGTCGCGTTGAAAAACAAAGTTTGTTGTCACTACTTGATTACATAACAAATGTACTTCAAAGAATTCTCAACTGTCAAATCTTTACTTTGATGTTTCTGACATTACGTACGACTCTTTAATATTCTTATAAACTGACATAAACTGAACTCTCTAGGCGAAGCCGATCTGCTTATACAGGGTGCTTGTAAATAAGTACAAAATATTTTAGGGGGTGGTTGCCGAAGTTATTTTATGAAAGAAAGTTCATATAAGCGTAGGTCGAAACATGCTTTCCTTCCGAGATGCAGTATTTAAATTTATTTTTTTATTTGTTTTTATTAATTATTTCAGTTTCAAAGACGTTGATTCGAAATTTGAAAAGCGCTTTGGAGGGATAAATGTGCATTTTTTTGGGGTGGTCCGAATATTTCTACTTGCATCAGTGACGTTCGTGCCAAAATGCCACAACTTTTTTAATAAAAAAATGGTACGCCACTTTTCCGATTTTGATATTTTTTAGACATCCGCCATCAATTCTCTTCAATTTTTTTCGTAACATACACCGGTTTTGAGGATAAAAATAAAACATATTTTATTGTAGGTTTTGCTAATCTTTTATTTAAAGGTCTGTTTTACTAGTGTTATTATGGTCAAAGTAAAAATGCAATTAAAGATTGAAAATAAAGTTGATATAAATGTAGGTAAAAAAATTCTTCGATTTCGAGATACAAGTTGTTGAAATTTAAATCTTTTAATTTTTTCTCTTGAATATTTCAAACATTTTTATTATCTAATACAGAAACATTAAACCAAAACAATAACACAAACCAACAAAAAATAATTTTTAATAGTCGCAAACCTATACTTAACAGATGTTGAAAATGACCTTCCTCACAAACGATACAAAAGTCAACTCTTTTCCTCATTGACTGTCGATTCGCTGAAATAGTCCTACTGTATTTATTATTGCCTCACAGCCGGCTGTAATTCGATTCTTCAGGTCTTCAACATTTTCGACAGGATTGGAGTAAACTAATGACTTGAGAAAACTTCCCCTATCTATCCAACGATTTGTGTCTAAGTGACAGCGTACGTTAATGCTAAAATAGGTTGGGGCACCTTCTTTCATGAACCATAAGTTTTGTCTGAGCAGAAGAGGAATTTCTGCAAGAAGAGCAGGTAACTATTCCTGTAGGAAGTGATGATAAGATTCGCCATTTAATCGTAATGGGAGGAAATGTGGACCAAATAAATAATCATTAAGTACTTCCAGCCACACATTTACTGAAAATTTATGTTGAAAATGACCTATGTATGCATTAAAACTCAAAAAATCTGAAATTATAACCTACTTACAATTTATCTCACACTTGTTGGATAAACCTCCCCGTTTGAAATTTTAATTAAGAATCGATTAAGAATCAGTAATAATTCGATTCCTTAATTTGGCAATTGACTAGAACATAAAATACTTTAAAATATGACTCTATTAATGGAATTTAATCATGCATGTTTTTTTCCACCCTGTAACCTATAACAGATGAAATTCTTTATTTTAATTAAAAATTCCTAAAAATATTCTTGAAATCTGAAAGTAATTATTATTTTATAAATTAAATAATCAAGAAAATATATTATTTTAGATGGATGACTCATATAAAATGTGATTACATATTTTTACCTCGCGATTTTGGAGTTCTCGAGGTTAGAAAATCACGCTCGACCCGCGTGCCTGCTTGCAGAAGAAAGAGCTTAGTGTTTTGTTTCCCTTCAATAGGTGTACCTATCGTGCCAATTTAAATGAGATCGTTATTACCAACCTTAGAATTTAAATATTTATGTGATCCATACTGAAGTGATTGTAAATATAAACAACTAGGTAATTAACTTGACACGTGTGTGAAATAAATTATAACCAACTACCTGAATGGGCCAATATCTGATATTAATTAATTATTCTTAACCTATATTTCTGATATAATCGCTGATAGAGACAAAATGTCGGTGGTCTAGAACATAAAATAAATATTTTTAAATAAAATTATCAAAATTATATCTATAATTTACAGTAATTATTAACAATATTTTATACTCCAGATTATTATATAGGAAAATGTACCGCACTATAATACGGTCTACTTAACTATCCAATTTCCAAGTAGGGTACTGAAGGTAGATCTAAAAATGTATGACTGGTAAGTAGGTACTTAGAAAGCCAACTGACGTAGGAATATTGTCAAGGAAGGAAATAAAACAAAGGCTTTGTCGGTTTCCAAGATGAGTTTCAGTATCAGACGTACTTACTTTGTATATCTGCAGGATTACTTTAAAATGTATGCTTAGTTGAAAACGAGAAATTAGAATCATTTTTTTTATTTTGATATATTACTTTCCGTGAACTTGACCAAACCTAAAAAATTTATACAAAATTAATTGAGTTGATATATCTTATTAACCCATATATAATATTACTGTTTCATTCACTTCACAAATGTCTTTTTATACAGAATAGTGACGAGAGTAATTAAAAGATTTTCATTAAACAAAGGTTCACGATAATATATTACTTTCTCGGAATGTTATATCGTATACCGGATGGCCCATTTAACTTGAGAACGCTACTATGTTTTCAAGGTCATAGCGAAATTAACTTTGGATTTTCAAATGTGAAGCTATGCTTTTTTGCCCCTAAACTTAATAAGAAATAAAAAACTAGTAACTTACCAATCAGTTGATGTATTTGAGGAAATAGGCACCAGGTTCTACACAAAGAAAATAGGTTCCTAATAAATGTTCAAAATGATGACCATCAATTTCAGTAGATACACTTGTCAACTCGTCTCACAAAAGATTTATGACTTCGTAAAAGAATTTCCCTGTCAAGATCTCTGAAGTATTTCTAATCCGTTCTTTCATGTGTCAACCTACTTGAACGTTATTGTTTTTATATTATAAAACAAGGTTTCCTATAAAAGTTACTAGTTTTTTACTTCTTATTCAGTTTAGGTGAAAAAAGTATAGGTTCCCATCCAGCATTAACAATACGCCTTCGACGTTCACCATAAATTAAAATCATTTCAATTTTTATTTCAACAGTTAAATATTCCAGTTTGATAGGTAAATAGTAATACACTGTGATTAATGAGGATCAGACACTGACATTAGTAATTGTATTGTAATTTTGTGACATCAACCAGTAACAAAAACAAAGGTTTCCTATAAAAGTTACTAGGATTTTACTCCTTATCAAGTTGAGGAAAAAGTATAAGCTTCCCCTTTGAAAATCCAAAGTTAACCGCGCTATAACCTTGAAAACATAGTCAAGGTCAAAAAACTGCAACAGCATTTTACATAGAATTTCGAAATATACAGCTTTCACAAGTTAAATAGACCACCCGCTAAAATTAAAATTTATATCGAATGGAGAAGTAATCATTTTTCGAACTTTAAGTGTCTTTAAGCTAAAAGTTTGAAATATGTTAATGCCAGAACTGCTTTACAGCAGTTACTTTTTGTCCACGACTTGAAACTTTTACGTAAACTGATGTGGAAAATGTGAATAAATTCATATAGGAGAAAGTTCTCTCTTACATTTTACGGGAAAAACTTCTTTAAACCTCGTTTTCTCTTAGTAAACAATATTATCCATGGGCACCTACGTAATATACAGGGTGCTTTTAAAATATTATATCAAATTGAAGCAGGATATAGAAAATCTCATATTAAGGAAAATGTTTGATAAAGTTTATCAGGACGCTTGACGACTATTACACATAACATGTTTTGACACTTAAATATTTAGAATAGTAACATCAGTCGGGAGCGCATAGAGAACGACATATGGAAGAGCTTTTGTGAAAGTTCGTGATCAGCTTAGCGTAGAACGGTTGCGACCACCCTTATTCTATACTAGGAATAGGGCAGCCCATTAAAAAGGGTTGGCTCCGTTTAGCTTCAGCGGAGACGGGCGGAGTTCCGTATGTAGTGAACCAAAAAATTTAAAAGTTAATATTTGGGCGCCAGGTAAATTTATCCAACCATACAACCCTTATTTGTATGCGTTACTACCCCTAAACTTACCAAAGGGGTGTGCCAAATATGAAAGAAAAGAAGAAAATTGACCAATACAATTTATTCAAAGTGTCCCTATAAAATATTACACTCGGTACACATGCATGTTCGGGAAGAGCAGGCTAGCAATATACAGTGGTACATCATAAATAACAAACAAAAATACAACAAAATTATAATACTTAAGTGACTATATGTTTTAAATTTATTTAAAGTATTTCTCTCCCGCTATATTGTAAATACGAAATGGGTGTTTACACAAACCCTTTAAAAGAAAGTATGAGATTAAACAAGTGCAGTAATTTCCGCTAGCTACAAGAAAAAGCGCAAAAAAAAAAAAGAAAGAGCGAGCTTAAGCTTAAGCGCAACCCAAAGTTCCCAGTTCTAATAATAATGTTCAATAAAATAGATATATACTGTAGTTAGGCAAATTTCCGCACACTAGCGTTTGTCGATAAAGCATCAAATGCAAAATAAGATGAACGTAAGAAAAATTGAAAATAAAATATGGGGGAAATAATAATAACCTATAGGATGTGAGCGTAGGGCTCAACACCCAGTATGGAAATTCAAAATGTGAACTTAAGGTTCAACACCCTGTATGTACATTCAAAATATCCAAGGCAATATATGAGCTGAAGGCTCAATACTCCGTATGTAAATAACACTCAGTATATGATCAATGAAACGTTAAAGAATACTGATTAAATCTTAATTAAAATAAATAAATAATAAATAAATTTCAAAGTTCAATATATCGAAATTGAAAATTAAATGTTGATATATTTATAAATTATCTCATTATGGTGATAATAGAAATTCAATTAAACATAAATAGGAAGAGGTTAAAGAAGACCTGCGTGACTCCAGCAGAAGGTTTCACCAGTAGAATGGAAGTAGTGGATGTCGTCTCGGCCTAGATGCGGTGGTGAAATCGCTGAAGATGGTCTCACCCGTAGCGGAAGTCTCTGGGGTAGAACGGCTACGAGTCTGGCAGAACGTTGCGCTATCCTGGGGGCGAAGCTATGGAGATGTCACCCAGGAGTCACAATGAACGAGAGGTGGCTTCTCACAACCTAGGCGGCAGAGCACCCAGACAAGCAGAAGGAGGTTGACACAGCTACCTTGGGGCAACAGCTCTGAAGACGTCAACGGAGACAATACTTTATTGTCTCGAGATAGTGCGGAGTGCACGGCAATGTCTCATACAATAAAAAAAAAAACCCTAATAGAAATACAACCAAGAATTAGGAATGTAAGTAACTAAATTTAATACCTATGCATACCTTATTGAATAAGGGTTTTCTTTTCCAAAGGCCTTTCGAACTACAGGAACAATGGCCCGCAGAAGTTCAATTGGAATGGGCAAGAGGCCAATAAATCCTCCAACGAGACGTTTTCTTGGAAAATATCACTTAAAACAATTTCCACTACGAATTTCCAACAAGAAAACTTAATTTCGAATGTATTCAAATTGCTCCCATACATGGATGAATAAAGATTTCATAAAACTTGAAAACACTCTGCCTCTGACACGATTCCAAAATGGAAAGAAAGAAAGAATGGCTTCCAAAAGGAAAGTCGTCACCCCTTTCTCCTACTTTTTTTTTGAATTTCAAAATCCTATTTAGAAAAACCGCGCTGACGAAACTAGCCCCTAAGTATAGCGAAAAACGGGAAACCTGTATTATGTGCCTAGTGTTTTAGACCCTCCACAAAAGATGTCGCTAGTGATAGAAATTAATTTTTAACTACCAGAAACTAATTTTAACAATATTATAATATACTTATTTTTTTCCATTTCACCCAAAATTAAATAAACAGTTATCAAATTTATTTTATAATATGAAAATAGATTTACTTATCGAATATAATTCATGATTGGTGGATTCTGTAAGATAATTACTATTGGTATGCCTGTTTGTATTTACGGAAACGAAGTGTTGGGGTGAAATGAAAGGATACTAGGAAATTAGTTGTCAAAATCAAAATATCAACAGGTTGTAATATGGTTATGTTCGTTCGGTTGCCTTTAAATTCAACAATTAGAAAATAAATATTAATAAGGATTATCGGTAACAGTTTACTTCTTATTTCAGATAGGTAAGTAGAGGTTTATGTATTTTTGTTATTATTCAAAATGCCAATATAAGTTGTTAAAATGAAATGATTAATTTAAAATTATATTTTAGTTAATGGAAAAATATCTCAGAGCGGTTCTGATTGACTAGCTACACTTTATGGAGGTCGGAATATACAGATCTAATATAGGACTGTCGCGAAAGGAAAAGAAAACTGAACTAACCACAAACATTAGATTACTACTGTCCAAGGTATGCTATAACAGAAATTCTTATGACGAAATCTACTAAAATAAAATACTCTAACTAACCCTTATAATCTAAAAATAATACTTTTGTTGCAGGTTAGAGGTTCGATACAGTACGAGGAGGAAGTTGAAATAAAATACTATAATTAATATGTAAAATAAATTAATATTTCCAAGTCTTTAGTCTACTAATATTAACGTGAGATTTGGAACGTTACACGGTCCGCGATGCGACTAGACCGTGGCCTCATAGTGTGTCCTCTCCTTAAAACTACATAAATAAATTCAGAGTATTTAATTTAGTGTACCTACGACATCTTTATTATTTCATACAAAAAAGTAATATAGAGACTCAATCGCACAATTTTCTTAAGTTAACTGGCACAAATACATAAATTGTGGCAAATTTTCTAGATTCAATAAGTTGATCAAGATATTAAATAGGAAATAGTTCATATTTAAACATCTTATTGGATCAAAAATTATTCAGTGCAAAACACGATTCAAATACTCAAGGGGTGATTCAGAACTTATTCATAAAAATTTCTTTAATGTACAAGAGAATTTTATAACTTTGCAAAAAAAATCAAAAAGGACAGTTTGAAAATGATTAAAAATTCACTGGAAATTGGTAGACTGTAAAACCTAACAAAGCCAAGCATGCAATTGACGACCGGACAAAAAATTAAAAGAAATTCCCAAGGAATGAAATAAATAACTTTTTATAACACCTACTTTACATAGCACATTCATCTGCTATTGCTGCTATTGTTATTGATTGAATTAATTTGTGGTTTTAATTAATGAAATAGTTTAACATGGTACCTGATATTACAACAAAATTTTGGGCCCGTTTTGCCCAGTTTCTACAAACTAAAACGAATATTTTTGCTCCTCGTCCGTTTTCAATGATATTAGCAGTAGCTATGATACGTTTGTGCCTTGAGTATTTACACCAAGAGAGTCAATCCTTAATAAAGACCTAAATAGTTATCATAATTTCTGTTAGATGTCGTACTGTGTAACAATACGCATTTATTAAATGAAGGAAATAAAGCGCTACAATTTTAATCTGCAAAAAACTGTGAAGGCGTTTCTAGGGCGTGGCCGCGTGACCCTTTTTCATATACCTGCCTAAATAATAAGATTGTGGCAATATATTTATATTCAAACCACAGATCATAAAGTTTGAAACATAAGCAGTTTATTTTATTGCGTTAGAGAAGTAAGAATATGAACTGTAAATTAATTAAAAAAAAAACAGAAAAATATAGAACTGCAGATTATCGTGTGGGTTTCTCTTACTGCATAAGATGCATTATTGTTTTGCGAAAAATTCATTTGTAAAAATTCTAAAACACCAAGTATCTTTTTTCAATGTTTAATCTAAGTATAATTTTGTGATGATGTGAAATAAATATTATTTTGTAGTCTTTTTGAAGAGTAATTTTTAAATTAAAATTAAATTTAAATTAATTTAAAAATTCAAATAATTTAACATTTGCGCATGCAAATTTAAATAAATTTACATGCGCTAATGTTTTTAGTAAAAATAATTTGTGAACTTTACAGGCCTCATCAGTAAAGAATGTGTTTCAAAATTTATTATTTTAAGTATTATATAAGGTGAACCATTAATGATGTGCCAGAGTAGGAATGACAGTTTTGGAGCAAAATATGAAGATATAGCTAAATATGCCTTACTAAAATGTTGCTGTGTAAAAAGATACAGGTTTACATTTTTTTTTCGTTTTTTTTAATAACTAGGATCGCTCAACCGATTGTCATCAAATTTGGTAGGGAAACATATTTTAAGAAAAGCAATCATAATTTATGTAGTAGGTACCTATTAAAACAGACAGATGATGACAATTTCTATCTTATTTTTTGTTAACGAAATTCCTACCGTTTTCCAGAAAACTGATCTAAAACAACCAAATGTATTTTTCGACGTGAGGAAATCTCTTAGGAGCATTAGAAAATTGCCATATTGAAAATTTTCTGTAATTAGCTGTAATAATTAGTTTAATTAATTAAGACATGTAGAAGTAGAGAGAGTTTGCTCAAGGGCTAAGTTGTTTTTACTGCTCTGTTGTTATTTTTGTCAATAAAAGTAAATATGTAGATTTTTTTTTTTTCAAATATGAGTTTTTTTCCAAAGTTACTCTGGACATTTAAAAAAAGTAAACGACTCATTGATACTTACTAATTTTTTTGAATTTAATTTCAATAGCATTTTTGAAGTCGCGTATAAGCAGAAACCTTTATGGCAGTTTTTTCGAAATTGGTAGAAATTATTAAGTTCTACTCTACCAAGTGTAGAGTTCTATGTTTTACGTAGAAATGATGTTCGGATACAATTTTGTAGTCAAACGAATCAAAATGTTTTGTCAACACGAAATAAGAGAAAAATTCATCATTAGCTATTGTTAGTGCGGCGCCCTTTATTAGCAAAACTGATTTAATACTTGAATTATTTTTATTTTTCTCAAAAAATATTTCCCTACCAAATTTGGTGACAATCAGTTGAGAGATACTTGCGTTAATACAAAAAAAGAAAACACAAATAAAAATATTTCAACTTTGACACCTTGTATCTTTTTCCACAGAAATATTTTATGAAGATATATTTAGCTATATCTTCATATTTCCTCCCAATGATGTTACTCCTCTTCTATGTCCCCTTATTAATGGCCCACCCTGTATATTTTTATCGACACGTACTGAATGACTTCTTCACTTGAATTTACCAAAGCTGGAGGAGTATGATAAAAGTGTTATCTGGCGGTTAATATATTTTAAGCGTTGACTTTCATTGATACGCGAAAGTGAATATGAACTGGATAACCGCACTTCTGTAATTTTTTTTTTTATTAAAAATCGTGATGAAATTACTATAATTACTTATCAGAATTCAAAATCTATCATTATAGTCGATTTTCGCCTTGCACGGAAAAGTTTTATTTCTGGAATGTTTCATCTAGTTTTATTACATTTTAAAAATTAACATTTATTTCCTGCCTGCTTCCTCATGGCTAACACATTCACTTAATAATAAAATAAACAGTAATCCTATCGAATGTCATTAAAGTTATGAATTTTAAGTACATACAAGCTTTTGAAATAACAATGACACTCTCTCAAAACAGTTTTTGAACTTCTCGAAGTTCTGAGTAGAAACTCATTAAATTTATATTGGTAAGTGAAACAACTAATTACTAATGTTAAAAGTTGAAAGTAGATTTCATTACAAACACCTCAGCAGTTCAAAAGAAATAGCAAAATTGAATTTAAAGAGTGTCAATATTATTGCAAACGATTGTACATAACATAATATGTATGAACCAATCATCTTCGATGGGAGGAGCTTTCAAAATTAAATATCCAAATTCATGTCATTTTAGTACCTAATATTGCGCCATCTATTAGCAAATAGCCCAAGCGTAAACGTTCTTTTTGAGTTCGTTTCCCATTACGCGAGAGTTGGTTTACCATTCAGGCCAACAAGGTCTCCCATTAGATTGACTAGTCTTAGTGTATATAGTCAAGGGTTTGTGTAAATCATCAATAGTTCCACTTCGGTGGGATACGCTGTCACGAATTTAAATTTGCCAAGAAATCTAATAGATAAATAGTAAGGTCTGTAACTGTACTTGAGTTCTTAACCTATAGAGGGAGCAATCATAGTATTAAGAGTTCTTATCGAGTCCTTCCTATATACAATGGTTGAGCCATTTCGGATAGTGTTGTTAAAAATCTTATGTTGGTAGCATGCACGATATAGTTATAAAAATGGCAATGCGATTATCATTCTCTTTCATTTTGATATAAAACAATAAGTAAGCACGTAGTAGAACATGCTATAGTGTAGTTAATAGTGAAAGTTAATGCAGAAAGTCTGGATTCGTTATAGTTTGTTCAGAAGGGAAATCTTTTGCAATCAGCCTGTGCTGGATTTAACGCTATGTTTAAAAGCCTTTTGGATAAAAAGGTGAGTCGTCTTTATAGTAAATTTGAAAGCCACGTACCACGTGTTTGACCATAACGTTCTTATAAATTATAGGCTTTTTATTGTGTATTGTTGCTATCTTATATGAGGGCAAACATTGTGCACCTTGAGAGTCTGAGACACTGCTCCAGTCGTGAGACGCAGCTGAATTCTTAGAACCCTATATCTACGTCGATCCTCAAGTATAATCACCATTTGGGTATCACCACTACCCTCGGGCCGAGCTGTATCGAAGTAACACACACGCTGTCTCTCGGACGGCCTAAGATAAGACTCCACAGATAACCTCTGTGAGCATAGATAAGTGTTTTGCCCTTTAGTACGTAGTAGTAGAATAATAACATAGTTAAGGTTTTTATTAATATAAGTGACAGGACCCCGAACGTCCACTATTAGTTGTCGCTAGCCGCAAGTGATCCAAATAGAGATCAGAAACAATTTTAACACTAGCTGTAAGTTGTAGAATTATAATTTTAGGTCATCTGTGCATGTATATACTATTGTTTTGAATAAACAAGTTGTTAACTATACGTATCTCCCCCTGTATTTAGGCAATCAACCCGTTACCTACCGAAGTAGACAGTGGTCTCCATGGCAACACTTCATTTTTTAAATATCCCCACAAAAAGAAGTTCAAATGATTTAAAGTCAGGAGATCGTGGCGGCCATGGTACCGCTCCTCGTCCAATCCATTAGTATTAATGCTAGGACACGCCGAACATAGTACGATTACAATTGAGTTTCGTGCATGATGCACCACACTG
This sequence comes from Monochamus alternatus, assembly GCA_037114965.1. NCBI lineage: Eukaryota > Metazoa > Arthropoda > Insecta > Coleoptera > Cerambycidae > Monochamus > Monochamus alternatus. The sequence goes on along the minus strand of CM073426.1, from coordinate 111,452,753 downwards.
CTGCAATGCGCCGTAGACGCCCTGGACTTCCATCTCTTATAAATTAAAACGATATCCGTCAACTCCGAGTTGCTATACACGTAAGTCATTTTTGACACTTGAAAAACTAATGTAAACACTTGCATCACAAAAACGTTAATATCTACTGTAAGTAATCGGATTTCAATATTCGGAATCGCGTGGCTAGAAACTACAGTAGCCCAGCGATGAAGAGGTTGAAAATACTATAGCTTCAATAATTTTTTTTACAAGGATTTTACATTTCTTTTTTACGAAGTTGACTTAATTTTTCAGAACGCATCTATGCCCACTTTTTTTAGATAAATTATGAATCATCCTGTATATAAGGCGAGACAGTACGTTAATATTGCCTTCAATTTTAGGGAAGATCAAAGCCGTCGGATCTAAGAACACGCGTCTTACAAGAAGAGACGATTTGTTACTTATGCTATAAAGATAATCATAGCTTATAAAACCAATATATTAGTAGTAACATGTTTGAACATTTATAGCAAGCTGTATGTAAAACAAATGGAAGCAATAAACTTGATAAATGACTAAGAAGTACTCCTGTTCACTGGTTCTGCGATTCATTTTTCATCGATGCTATGTAGGTCATGTCCCAAAACACAAAACGGAAGTGCACCAGCACCAACGATTCCGAAAGTTCTACCAACGCTACAGCAACAAACGTAATAAAGTGAAGCTTAAGTTTTTAGAGATAAGGAGTTGTAAAGTTAAGTTTCAACATAATTACTGATATCAATCGGGCGCACGCTGTTTTTCCCCTTCTGAGATTGTATCACTGTACAGGATTTTTTAAGAAAAATATTAAATGGGGATATCAAGGAGGAAGAGGAAAATGTATAAGTTGGGTTGTTGTCCATATTTCAAGTATACACGACTCTATGGTTAACATAACACTTTTTTATTAAAATAATTATTTTAATGTTGTAATGTGTTTACATAATACAGTATGCGCCAAAAGTATGGAATAAATTCAATAAAAACGAAACAATTATTTTTTGGGAAAATCCTCGAACAGGTCGATTTTTAATTTAAAAAATACATATTTTAGAGTAAAATGCGATTTTCAAATGTCATTTGTTTTCGAGTAATGACGTCATCGATTTTTTTAAATTGCAACACCATATTTTTTTCCTTAATTCTTAAAGATCGTTTAATTCTCTATCAGACAGTACTAAAATTTTGCCCTCTTACGTAGGAAAGTTTTCGAGTAAATGACGATTGAATGTTAGAAAACGTAAATTTTATCCATAAAAAAGTAACAATTCTGAGGTATGTAAAATAAACTACAATTGATTTAATTTTATACTTAAATTAAATGTTCGCATTGCCATCCACCAACTTCTTGACAATGCGCAAGTTTGTGAAGAAATTCTTCTTGCACATTATGAATGATTTCTGGGGTAACTCTGCATATTTCGTCCCGAATGCGATTTTGAAGTTCTTCTAAATTACGTGGTTTATTAATGTACACTTTTGACTTCAAGTATCCCCATAAAAAATAGTCAAGAAGTGTAAGATCTGGCGATCTTGCAGGCCTTTCTATCGGTCCGCGTCTGCCGATCCACCTCCCAGGAAAACAGTTGTCCAAAAAATCTCGTACAGGGCGCGCATAGTGCGGCGGTGCACAGTCTTGCTGAAACCATATGGTATCGTCAGGAATGTCAGGGTCATTATCGTTAGGAAAAATTACTGCAAGGGCTGGAACAAGGTCATTTTCTAGAAACTCTAAATATCTTTGTCCTGTAAGGGTTCCTTCAAAGAAGAAAGACCCTACTATTCTGTCGTCAACTATTCCAGCCCAAACATTTAATTTCTGGGGATGTTGGGTATGTGCCTCTGCCATCCAATGAGGATTTTCCCGACTCCAATATCTGCAAGTTTGATAGTTTACTGTACCATTCAGACAAAATGTGGCCTCATCTGAAAAAAGTATTTGCCGGTGTAAATTTCTATTTCCTTGACATAAATCCATTAGAAATTCGCAAAAGTGTAAGCGGCGATCGGGATCATCTTCATTGAGTTCCTGCAGAAGTTGAATTTTGTTGGGATTATATTTTTCCTTCCTCAAGATACGTAGCACTGTGCTCTGACTAGTGTCATTGTTTAATGCAACCAATCGTGAAGAATTATGAGGATTATCCACCATACTTATCAAAATGTTCTATTTCTGATTTTCATTAATGCTTGGACGTCCAGGTTTTGGAATATTTGCAACATTGCCAGTTTCTCTAAATTTAGACTCTACTTTACTGACTGTTGATTGGCTGATAGGGCGATCTGGATATTTTTTATTAAATAAATCGCAAACTTCCTGCTGAGTTCTAGTCATATTCCCGCATCCGATAAGAATTAACATTTCAATTCTTTGAGTTAAATGTGCCATAATACTTTAAATTGAATAATAATTTCTATGTCGCTTACAATACTTATTAGAAAGTCGGTGTGACAATGACACTTTGCAAAGATTTTCACCTACGTGATCCATAAAAGAACTATGGAATTCGAAAAACTAAACTTGATAACGTTTATGCTTTATTTTAATTGATTTACGTTTTCTAACATTCAATCTTCATTTACTCGAAAACTTTCCTATGTAAGAGGGCAAAATTTTAGTACTGTCTGATAGAGAATTAAACGATCTTTCAGAATTAAGACTCGGATTGTAGAGGGCGCTCTCGGCAGTTTTTTCATCATTTTTATCGTATCTTTTTTGTTGGGTATATCCAACATCACTATCCTGATACACTTGACGGAAAATTATGATGGAGAAATTAATTTTGCGTAAAGAAGCTACCTTTTTCATGTTGATACTACGCGCTGTTTTCGGTAAAAAATGTATCTTCTTGCTGCAGCTCCTCCATTAAATTGATTTTACAATAAACAGCGATCATTTCTGGATAACTGATTATGTCGAGGTATGTTATCAAAATTTGGCAAAATAATACTAATAATTTGAAATTATTTACACATTACAATTACAGTTTACACAACTACACAACGATAATTATTACTAAATCAGTACAACAGTTAATCTGACAAGGTTTTAGTCAAATTTTATCGAATTTAATCGTAACAACCTCAGTTTACAAGTGGTAACTTGATCAAATTAAAAACTTTATTTATTTACTTTTAATGTGCGGAAATTTTCAAACGCGTTTTTACCGAAAATGGTGCATTATATTAACATGGAACAGGTATAGCTTTTCTCCGCAAAATTAATTTCTCCATCCCAATTTTCCATCAAGCGTATCAGAATAGGACCAACAAAAAAGATACCATAAAAATAAATTACAAAAAAACCACCAAGAGCGCCCTCTACGATATGCGGCACTACTTACTTCTTTGTAATCTAAAACATAACTATACCAAATTTCAACATGATTGAACATTTCCTTTCTCAATGCCCATAAGAATTTCTTTGAAGCTTTGCAATTTCTAAAAGAGGCACTTTTGCACTAAGCTAAGCTTGTCTGAATCGATTTTAATTGATCACAGGAAGCCATTACTTTCCAGACACCTTGTATATCATCATGCAAAAGCACGTGACGTGATAATAACAATCACCGGCTTTAGTTCATTTCGCATGTAACCATTGGTTTTATAAAATACGTAGCTACAATTTAAAATGAAATATTAATACTTATGTTTAATAAATTAGAGACATTATAACATGATCTACAAATTATGGTGAGATCAACCGTTATTAATTTTGTAAAACTCAGGCATTTCTGTATAAATCCAGAGAAAATAGCTCTCATTAGTGTGGATGTTTCTCCAGCATAATGCTATTAATTTTAACGGCATTATCACGGCTTTGCAAATTATTCTTTTCTTTATTTAGTACTTCGTCTTATTACCATTATATTAAAAATATTAATATTTCCTGTGTTTTATATAATGTGGAATTTTTATTTACAGCCAAATGTAGTTAATCCATTTATAACATTTTAACTTATTTTTTACTTGGGCCCTTTTCTCTAAGAACTTTTGAAGAAATATCCATGGAAATCTGATTACTTAAAATTGCATATAATTTAAACAATATGAGTTTGGTAACATATTTTATAAACACAGGGTATCTTTATATAAGTCTATACAAACTTTCCAGACTTGTTTTCTATCACGTTAAACAAATAGGTCGGAAATAATTGTTTAAAACAGCGGGTATTTGTCACTGTTATTTTTTCACAGGTTGTAAGTGTTTCATGCAAATAACAGTTTTGCCCGTCGCTACTTTAACCACATTTGTTTCAATTTAACATAAAGGTAGGCTGGACCAACTCATACAGAAATTTATCCTTTGATAAATATCGTGCAATTAACACCAAAAAAGTTCACTTGTTTGGAGGTATAATTTCTGACTACAAAATTTGGGACACCTGGTGTTAAAAGGGATGAGGTAAGCTCCACTTATTAACTCTGGGCTTTGACCACTAATGACGCCATCAATTATATTTATTCCAGAAACGTACCCAATTTTTTTCCTATTCGAAAGCTCTTTTTAAATAAACTTTTATTAGATAATGTTTTTTGTTTTACTTCCCGTTTAAAAGTTATACGCAATATCGTCCTAAAGAGTCTCAAAAGAAATACCATCTAAAAATGACATTAGTGGGGGAAAGATCAAGTAGTTGATCTTTCCTCCGATCGTAAAATGATTGAATGTTCGTTGTTTAAAGTGTTACAAAATACTTACATTACTCGATACGAACGTCAAACGTATAACTTTTGCGCTTACAAAATATGTTCTCATTCGAAAAAGTTATCCAGGGCGCCTCATTCCTGATCATAGAACCTTTACAAGATTGGAGGCAACCTTGCGACGAAATGAAGATGCATTTCTTGTTTTTAACAGGAAACAAAATGTGGATATTTTCTGGAAAAATATAATTGATGACGTTATTACTCGCTTCTGTCAAATTCCAAAGATAATATCATAGTATAGGGAGACCAGTAGAGACACTCGGGCCGAAATAATAAGTCGCGCATAGCAGCTCGCGCATCCATTTCAAGCTGCAGAGACTTCAGTTTACATCCAACTCTGGGAGTGCGAACATCGGTTATACAGAACTATATTAAAGCAATATTTTGAGTCTGATCGAGGAACGAGTCGCTGCGCAGCAGTTAAATGTTTAAATATATCATCTAAAATAGTAATTTAAGTCTCTTTAAATTTAATAAAGACATAAATAAGTAATAAGTAATCTATAATATACTGTACAAACCATAAATGATATTTTACTGCTATTACCTTACCTATTAACTTATTTCTTGAGTATAACATTGGAATATAAATACTTCTCATGAAAGTGAAGTTTAAAATATACATATTTATATTTTTCACAAATACAAATTTTTATTTTAGAGCAAAGTTCTGTGCAGAGGCTTCTAATAGAGAAGTTTTATTAGAAAAGCTGCTCAGGATTAGTAATAGTTCATACAAACTATGTCAAATAAATTTTTAAAATAATATGTTTTCTAACGATTCGCGCAATAGATTACGCAAAGAGCCTGTTCCAACGTTTCCTGTACAAGACCACTCATCTTCAAATTATGTAGATGATTATATTATTGCCCACTAAACTTCAAACGTCAAATTTTAAATTTAAAAAAATCACAAAAAATGTAATTATCACTAATAACAAAAAAAGTACGTAAATAAATAAAAATGTTTTGTAGTGCAATAATATATCTTTTAAACACTTTTTTTTTAAGAGTCCAAAGAAGTAAATCGAATTTCCACACTGTATGTTAGTAGTAGTAGTAAATGATAATATATAATACATGTTGAATTACCCATTTATAACTATGTAATGAATTATTACATAATGTGGATAGATATAACGTAAACTTTCATGTGAAATAACTACGCTTTCACGCGCAAATAAAAAATTCTTATTCCGGTCCTGATCACCGATACTGTAAATTCTATCGGATGCGCTATCGCACTCATATTTCGAGGTCACAGCAGAAAACTGAAAGCTGTTCAAAGTGCCGACAACGGAGTGATACTGCTGGTTTACCTATGCTGTGATAATACTTTCGATTAAAAATGGAGCTTACCCATCCTATTTAACACCACAACTTGCACGTAAGTAAACCTATACAGACTAGATCTGTACAGACTACCGAAGAGACCGTTTGCGTAGTTTGTAGCCAATCTTATTGTAAAATTAAGGGCGCAAAACTTATCCAGATATACGTTTCAATACGGAATCGGAAAGGAATAAATAACATTTTATAACGCCGATTTTATACAGCATATTTAAGTGCTTTTGTCGGTAATGTTATTAATTATTAATATAATCAATTTGTGGTTTTAATTAATAAAATAGTTTGGCATAGCTGATGTTACAACAACACAATTTTGGGTCCGTCTTACCCAGTTTCTGCAAACTACCACAAATTTTTCTGCATCCATTTTAAACTAGTTAATTATGATATGCAATATGCTGTGGACGCCTTCCATATCGATTCGGTTGCAATTTTCTCGTGTCTTGTACCGCACTTGCACTCACTGCACACCGCGGTAAGAGTAGCTGCATTTGGCACATGTTTACCGGGAAATCTTTCTGCTAAAGTATTTTCACATCCTCATAAATTAAAACGATATCCGTTCAACTAGTCCAGAGCATTTAGATCAAAATCGACCGGAATTGCGGAAATTTTTAGACACAGCAGATATCGAGTTGCGATTTTCCGCATTGTGTTCAGGAAGGTCCCAGGAAAAAAATCTATATGTATTTTTAGGTATTAATAATATTGTGTGAAACTAACTACTCAGTGGACAAAAGCCCCAACCAGCGTTGAATTACACACACAATATCTACCCATATATTCCTTATTTATTAGCTTTTGTAACATTTTTTACTGTACTTTTGAATTGTCGTGTTCCCACTGCCAAAAAGTGAAGTTAGATATTTATAGAGTTTTTCATTAAAGCAGGTTAGTAAATTAGATTAATTTCTTTAGATCATTATTGAATAGAGCTTTGTCTGTGGAATTGTTCATTAGCATACTTAGACGTTTGGTATCAGAGAACATATATATGACTTCATTGATAGGAATTGTAGGATATTTGATTTATATTAGCTTAAAATACCTTTCTAATACAGTAAAAAATGTTACAAAAGCTAATAATAAGAAATATATGGGTAGATATTGAGAGCGTAATTCAACGCAGGTTGGGGCTTTTGTCAACTGAGTAGTTAGTTTCACTCAATATTATTAATACCTAAAAATATATAAAAACTTTTGCATAAAAGGTGAACATTATTCAAGTAGGTATTGTCATATTTAATTCATTAACAGGCTGTCACTTTTTATCATTGTCGATATTTAACTTCAAATAATTTAAATTTTTATAATAATTTTTATAGTTAGATATTTGATTCAATTTAAAGGAGGCCACCTGAAGAAGCAATCCTAAAAATGCAGAAATAGGTCAGATCTCATCTATTGTGGTTGAATTGTCGTGTTCCCACTGCCAAAAGATGAAGTTAGATATTTATAGAGTGTTTCATTAAAGCAGGTTAGTAAATTAGATTATTTCTTTAGATAATTATTGAATAGCCTGTGTCTGTGGAATTGTTCATTCTAGACGTTTGGTATCAGAGAACATACATATGACTTCATTGATAGGAATTGTAGGATATTTGATTTATATTAGCTTAAAATACCATTCTAATACAGTAAAAAAGTCTATATCGTCTGGTTTAGCCATTTTTTGAAAAATGCCTTCTGGGCTGGAAAATGCATTACACCATTATAGGAACGACTGGAAATTCGGAAAAATCGCTAGGAAATCGTTACTCGAGGGTTTTTGGGACTGCCGAACTTGATTCTGGCATTAGAATTACCCGGGGATGCACGGGGGTAGTTCTGTAGGGATGCGCGGGGGGGGGGGTGAATTGGGGAACAAATGACAGCGTGCATGAAAATCGCTCCAAACTCGTTTCTGGGGGTTTTTGGGGATGCCGAATTCAATTCTGGCATTGAAATTGCTGGGGGGCGGCTCTGCGGGGGTATCCGGGGGGTCATTCTGGGGGGGAAATTGCATAGTCCATGGGAAGCGCTCCAAACTCGTTACTCGGGGGTTTTCGAGGATGCCGAATTCAATTCTAGCATTAGATTTCCTCGAAGGCGCTCGGGGTCTCTCTGTGGGGTTGTATGGGGGTAATTGGGAGGGAAATAGCGTCCATAAAAATCACTTCAAATTCGATACTCGGGGTTTTCGGGGATGCCTAAAAATTTACGCTATTTTTCCTAACTTCGCTGGACTAAACTGCGAGTTGGTACTATACACGTCAATTATTTTTGACACTTGAAAAACTAATGTAAAGACTGGCGTAACAAAAAGTTTAGTGCCTACAAAAAGTAATGGTATTTCAATATTCGGAATCTCACTACAGTAGCCCAGTGATATAAAGGTTGAAAATTCTTCAACTTCAATAATGATTTACTCGGAAACTATAAGGATTTTACAAAAAAAAAATGTTTACGATATTGACATAGCATAGCAAAATTCAGTTACTATTATATATAGGTATAATTAATTTTGTTGTACGTTCACCTGAGGTAGATAAATACTATTAGATTGAATCCAAATGGATCCAGTTTCATTGTTTACCTAAGTATTATTTCGGAAGGCCAGTTGATTGATTGCTGCAATTCATCCCAGGTTTTTAATAAGGAAAAGGGAAAGGAAGAAAATAAATTAAGTTAATTGTTCTAAAAATATATATCCCTATGGTAGACAAAAATATTCGAATACAATTAATTACAAATACATATTATCTTTTAATTAAATCAGATATTTGAAATCATGCGTAGCGTTAATATTTTAGAATATTTAATATTTTTTCTGATCCGTACGGGAATATGTATACTTATTCGACACAATTTCAAATCTCAGAATATGTTGGAAAACGATAAATTGATGTTGTGTGGTACATAGTTGGCTATGCATATTTATACAGTGCGGCGATAAAGTCTTGACCCCCCGCCCCCCCATGAAATTGGTAAACGGTTGGTAGGATGTCTTTGGAAAAACAAGTCGATTTTTATTTTCTAAATAACCTCCTTTTAAGTTATCAACATTTATGTGGTACTTCAGGTTCTCCCGGAAATTACGTCACTCTCATTTTTTCCAAGTCACATAAAAATCGCATTTTTTATTAAATATAATATTTATTGAACGTACAGGGTGTCTGAAACTTGATAGTATAGGCCTACTGTGAGGATACAAAAAATTTAAATAGAATTTGGAACATTTGTTATATGGATTGAGGTAAGCTCCATTTTCAATAGAAAGTATTATCATTTGGGATTTCACAGAAACGACTAATGACGTCATCAATTATATATTTTCCAGATATATACTCAATTTTTTTCCTGTTAAAAAGCTCTCTTTTTTCTAATAAACTTTTATTAGAGAAATTTGTGTGTATTACTTCCCGTTTAAAACTTATAAGCAATATCGTCTTAAAGAGTATCAAAAGAAACACCACCTAAAAATCACATTAGCGGTGGAAATATTAAGTAGTCGTTGGAAAATAATTCAATGTTCGTTGTTTAAAGTGCATAGATATCATTAAGAATAAATAAAAGGATACATCTTGATAAGTCTTTAATATAGTTAAAACAAAAGTGAAGATGACAATAACTAAACTTAAAAAATGAGGCATACTACATACATCTATTACAATCTATTCTCTATACGACCTTCTTTCCTTTTAAGACACATATCCAATCTTCGCCTGCCTTCTTTGTGAGCTACGTTTATTAACATTTCGCCGTTTAACTAATCATTTTTTTTTCCAAATGATTAAGATCTGCCGAAGGTGTCTGGTAAACCTTTTTTTTAAAACCCCCCAAACAAAAAATTGAGGGGTGTTAGATCTGGTGATTTTCAAAACCACTGAATAGGTCTATTAATTCCAATATTTTTCTGAGAAAGTGTTATCTAAATGTTTCTGCACAATCCTAGTCTTGTGAGGTGGAGCTCTGTCGTGCTGGAAGCATAGGTTTCTCCTTAGCTGCAAAGGCACATTCTCCAGAAGCGCACGCTGTTCAATGTTTATTCACAAAAATAAGGCCCAATTAAATCCCTGCCGATGATACCGTACCATCACCTCCAAAATAGCCTTCATTTTGGACTGGATTTACAATGTGAGGATTTTCAATAGGCTGCGCCTATTTGGTAAACCATTACTGACAAACCGACTTTCGTCCGCTCAAAGAACGTGCCGGAAAAGGTTATGATCATCAGTTTCTACATTTACTGCAATTTAAGCTATAAAATTAAGTCTGTGTTTAATGTGACACTCAGATAAATACTCCAAATTGTGAATTTTGTAGTCATGATACTTATTGGTCGTTGAACGGTTGATTTATCCAAATTCAATTCCCTGCTAGCCTCCCGTATATGTAGAGTTTGGTGGATTTAGTTCAAAATATTGTAAAAGTCTAGCTGTATTAACATGGTTGCTTACCCTTTGGTCAATTATTTGACTCTTCCGAACAGAAAATGCATCTTCATTTCGTCCCAAGCTCGCCTACAATCTTGTAAAAGTTCTATGATCAGGAATGAAGCACTCTGGATACGTTTCGCGATATACCTAATTCTACAGCATTTCTTGAATTTTTTTATGACTCGCCGTAAATTAGCAACATATCAACTTTTTGTGAATGAGAAAACCTTTTGTAAGCACAAAAATTATACGTTTGACGTTCATATTGAGTGGTGACAAGTATTTTGTGACAGATATGTACTTTAAACAAAATATGTACTTTGGAAGATATTGCCTATAACTTTTCAAGAGGAAATAATACAAATAAAATTCTCTAAAAAAAAGTTTATTAGAAAAAAGAGATCTTTATAACAGGAAAAAAATTGAGTATTTCTGGAAAAAATACAATTGATAACGTCATTAGTCATGTCTGTCAAATCCCAAAGATAATACTTTCTATTGAAAATATAGCTTACCCCCACAGTATACTAAGCAATCAGTAGGGAAACTCAGCTTTCCCGCGTCTTCCAAAAATCCGCCATGTTGTTGGCGACTGACAATTATTACTATAATTTCTGTGTGTCAGTTATATTTTTTAAATTTTTGACATTATTACATGGTTATCCATTCGTTATCGTTATTGTACTTATATTCCAGCTTTGTATGTGTTGAGTGTTTAGTTATTTGTGTTTTTATATTAGTGATTATTTATTAGTGGAACTATACCCAGTAAATAATAAATAAACTATGGGAGGAAATAAATTTGTTGTAAAAAACTAAGGCATAACGCAGCTCTGGGCGTAAAAGGCCTGTAAACAGTTTTATATATGGGAGACCAAGTTAGACGTGATAGCTTAATTGAGAAAATCCTAAAGAAGAATTAAAACATGAAAGGGGGCAAAGGATTTAACTCCAAATAGGAAAGAGACTGCTTTCATACATGAATGAAAGAAACCACTCCATACACCTAATAGAGCAACGGGGGTTTTTGATTATGTTACCTATATATATATTTTGTAAACCTCAAAATAAATTGTACCTAATATTCACGTTTTAATTTCATTTCGTACTTTCCTAAAAAAAATGAGTAAAAATATAAAAATTACACTGGGCTTAAATTTGATAATCTGCTAACAAAATAAGGTAAACGTATACATCTTGACATAAAGACAAAAGTACTACAAAATATAAAATAAAACTACACTACTAGTCGACCAAGTTTCCATATTTTCGCAATTTTTTTAAATAAATTTATTAAATTCATACCGGTTTTATAATCAAATTCAAATTATATCTGCTAGAAACCTAAATTAAGACAAAATGTGACCAAAACCTCAATTTACATGAAACTACACTGGATTACAACAGTTAATTAAGAATTAATGCAAAAGTATTAAAACTACGAAATAACTTTGGTTATGTTTACGCCAAATTATTAGCTATTTTTTCGTATGTTCTTTGGGATCCGCCATATTCTTGGCGACTTTTTCTAGAGTGGGGGTATTTAAAAACTGACAGACGTATTTCATTCATAAATTGTCTGAGATTCCGTACTGATTGCTTAGTATACTGTGCTTACCCCATCCCATTTAACAACACGTGTGCCAAATTTTGTTTTCTGTATCGGCACAATGTTTGTTATAACTATTTGTTTATATATATAGTGCGTTAATGAACTGTATTGCGTAAAAGTTTGAAATTAATTTAATAATGAACAAACAAAAAAAAGCGTAGGTGCTGAAGTAAGACATTTACCCTTAATTGGATGCTGTGTACTCGCCCCAGGCAATATAAAAAAGCGATATACGAGTATATGGCAAAACGGCACGGCGAATCGCTTCACTCGCGGGTAATTTTGGAATTGAATTTATTTCACTTGCGCGCCGGGTCTTTAGTCACACCTCACACCTTTTTGCCGCGAGTTTTTAAATTAAAAAATGTATAAAAGATGGGGCTAATTGTTTGTAATTAATTAATAGTATAATAAACATTTACATATTTTCGACAATACTAATACTAATATTAGCAAATTTCTCTTTGTCTCTCCCCTCTCTACATACATATTTTATTTGCTATGTCTATTTGTAAAAGATCCCTCTATACCCTTCGGCAACGTTTGAAGATTTCCGTCCTCCATGTCTTTTTAAAGCAATTAAATTCGCCCCAGTATTAACCAACATGGGCGTAGAGGATCGACGGAAACAATACCCAATGTATATTTATCTACATTTAGCAAATTTAACAATTTTGCGACACTGACACATTTTACCAGACTGATGTATTCCCACTACTCGGCTGCAACCTCCCATTTCAATATTTAAAGAAACCGCGATAACTTTCAACTTTTTGGACGGCACGCAATATATTTTGTATACAGTGGCATATAAGTTCCATTTATCACAAATGATCTCTTGTTTTTCGTTCTATTACTAGTTTTCTTTCGTTCGCATTAAACTGATGTAACTTATATGATTAAAGTGATGTGATTTATCTGATAAAATCAATATTTCAATCAGTTGAGTGGTGAGAGCGATACGAAAGACCAAAACATTTTTAAATTTGACAGTTGACGATTTTAAAGGCATTTATGGATGCCCCTATTATTTATTTATTTACTACTACTTTCAAATAGGCAAAAGTTTTGCCTTTTTTACATAAAATGCCTAATATATAGCAAATATTACTATTACAACAATACCTACAGTAATTGAACAATACATCATACTTGGAAAATAAAAGAAATACAATATGTTTATGCGGGAAAGCAGTAGCAGCGATAGTTCAAGTAATATTTTTCAAGAAAACAGTGAATATAAAACGTTTTATAGCAAAAAAAAACATAAAAAAGCTGTACATTATTTTGAGGACACTGTTGTCATATTCTAATGACGATTTTGAAAGTAATTTTAGAATGTCTCGAAGTTGAGTAGAGAAATTGTGCCATTTGTAAAATTGGAAAAAATGCAGTGACGAATGATCTCAGTTTGTATTATATTGTTATCTTCATCTCTTTATTTATCGTTTTCACATCTCCTTGCTTTCTTGTAACCACAAAATATAAAACTAATGCGTAAAATCTATATACAAATTGCCATTCGGAATCATATAGTTATATACCCTCCATTATTGATAAGCAAAAACGTCAATTTTAAAAAAGTTGATTATAGCAAACTGATCAAATTCAAATGATTGAAGAAAATTTATGTACTCAAGGAGTGTGGAGATGTTACTTAAGTGTGATTTTTTATTTAAGAAATATTTAAATACGATACTCTTCAATATTTTGTTTCATAATCTAAAATTAATGTAAACTTATTAAATTATGGTGGAGACTATTGATAAGTTGTCACCCTGCATTTTTATTGTAAAGCTAAGTGTGTACATTTAATCTTAAGTGTGATCTATGAATGCTTTTTGAGTTTATTTATTTATTTATTTATTACAATAAAATATCCAACGGATAAAACCCAATTACAGGATAAGTTACAGTCAGAATTCACAATTAAAAGTAATAAAAACGGAACAATTAAAAAAACAATATATAATCAAATTTGAGAAAAATAGAAAAATACATATACCTATAAGACAGAAAAAGAACAGAACAATAATAGTTTACATAAAATGCTGCTTTATATCACGAAGTGTGCACGATAAAATATCTAGAGTTTGTTCAATATTATGATAGTTGCTTTGCATTTGGAATAATGGTGATTTAACCAAGATATTAGTACGGGCTTGTGGTATCAAAAATAAACTATTAAGTCGGCTATTAAAGGTAGGCACTCGAAAATTCAAATAAGATAGCAAAGGATCAGATTTAGTAATGTAATGAAAGTGTTAGATTTGAAACCCCTATACTGAACGAACTGGTAGCGATTTTTTAGATAAGACTCGAACAGTTTGAGCAAGCCATCGCATAATCCAAAGTTATTAAGTTTCTGTAGTAGTATTATATGGTCAATTCTATCGAATACCTTAGAGAAGTCAGTGTAGATAACATCTACCTGACCCCCCTGATCAAGGACATTAGAAATAAATTGCGTCTTGCATACAAGATTCGTAGTTGTTGAACGTCCCGGTACGAAACCATGTTGCTCAGAAATAATCATAGGAGAAACATGATGCAAAATATAGGAATGAAGGATTATTTCTAGAATCTTACAGAAGTTACTCAGAATTGAAATCGGTCTGTAATTCGCAAAATCGTTTTTTGCTCCTTTTTTATGAATAGGGGTAACTCTTGACAACTTCCAAGGAGTAGGAAAATACCCAGAGGTCAATATAAGATTAAATAAAACAATCAATGGTTTACAAAATACAACTGCACAGTCTTTAATAAGAAAAGCCGGAATTAAGTCAGAACCCATGCACATATTGGCCTTAATTTTTTTTATTGCCGTAAGTATATCTGACTCAGAAATATGCAATTTGCCCAGAACATTTATATTTACGCAATCAGATTGTCTTCCAGAATTATTCGAGGCAACAAAAGCGCTAGAAAAAAAAGTTGCAAAAATATTTACGATATGTTGGGGATCATCTATGCTAACGTTGTTATGCACCATGGTAGATGGAATAGATGTTGCAGTGAGATAATTGATTGTAAACCAAAAGAACAACAAGCTATCATGCCATGTCACTTTATGTTACTAAAATCAGTTCATTCTAATCAGCATGAAAGAAAACTAGTAATACCTGATACTTACGTAAAAAAGGTTGTGCATTTGACAAGACTTTTGATGTCTTTGGTTTATACAGGGTGCCTTTAAAAGGTCTGTACAACGCTTATATTTAAAATATTACGCTATGTTTGCCATCACATTAGCTTTAGTAGCGCCATCTATGGCGAAAGATAGAGCAATCTTTGTTTTGTAGTCAAGAAAAAATCAGTTGCTTCGAATACATTAAAAATTGTAATACATATATGCCATATAACAAAAAAGTTATCATAATGTAATTCAAGTACTCAAATACAGTCCACTAAGACACTAAGATAATATTCTTTAATTCAACACAATCATCCCAGAGATGCAAGAGCCCTACAAGACGGGTTTGTAGCCAACAGTCATATAACAGTTTTTGCCAATGATGATAAAAATGATAAGAATTATTTCCAAATTTAAAGTTTTTATCTTGTATTATCAACTACCTAAGGTCGAAAATAATGAGAGTGACTAATTCACATGGCATGACATGATTACCTAAGCGTGCCACTTGAGAAGAGTTCAAAGGACACAAAATTATCAAAAATAAGTTAACGTTGACTGAACCTAGTACATTAACAATTCATTTTAAATGTGCCCCTGCGCCATCCTCTCTACAAAATAACATGGCGTCCTTTTGGACGGGGATAGTTCACCACCACCCACTTACATCTACCTGATGTGAACTCCTCGGATATCACACTTAAGTCTTATCCTTAAGCCTTTTTCATGAATTTTGCAATAACTGTTTTAATTATTTATGGCGGGGAAATCTCAACATTTGACAAATTTTGTGAAACAGTAAAACACTATAAATATTATTGCTACTTTCATTATTATGTGGTGTTAGTAAATTTGTTTTGAGTTTCTGATAATCTACCATGGCAGTTTCATGATGAAAATGATAGAAAATGTTATAGTTGACAAAATTTATTACAAGTAGAGACTTTCCCGCCATTAAATAAATCGCGTAAATATTTGCATTTCGCTTTCAAAAGGACAAAAGGCACATACACACTATTCACTATTGATTACTAGCACTGTACTATAACAGTCACACATTAACACTTATTATATCATATCGTACCGGTTTCATATGTCACGCATAATTCTCAAAAGCACCCTTATATATATTCTAGGCAAAGTTTCATCTTGTTTTTTTGTCGGAAACTCATTTTAAAAACACCATCTTCCTTCCGCGAGTTTCCATTATTTTCCATTTCGCAGTTGTACTACTTTACCACTTTTTTATTTGCACTATACATATATGCTACTCACGTACATTTTTGTTAATGAAATACATATTTCAACATCACTTACACTCATATTTTGACCTCGCGCCCTAAACTCTTCATACATGTCATCATCCGATATTCCTCACTTGTTAAATTAAGACGATATTGATAATACGCTGTAGAGCTTGAATTATTCTCCATTCTTAAAAACACAAAATCACTAATACAATTAATTATATTCATAATTAAATTAGCGAAAAGTTATAACCGATATTTTATCCGCCCGAACAATATACCAGCCCATGATAGCGTTGAAAATAGAACAGGTGGATCCGTCACTTCGCTACAGCCAATAGAAAATTGCGGTGCATGTGTACTTACTGCAGTAGAAGCTGTGTAATCGGGTATACTCTCAAAGACGACACGATTTTATAGGAAAAATATACGGGCTACATGCAGGTTTCTTTGTGTCGACAGCTATAAATTATGAGCAGGTTTATCACTTTTTAGATTTTCAACCGTCTTTGCGATTTCAGAAAAAAAATTATATGTGCACCTCGTAGTAAAAACATACCCAGACTCAATGATTGTTATATTATTGTCGTCTGAAAATGATTACTTTTTCTACTATACAACATACTATTTTAGCAACAATCCAGTTTTTAATTTATTACAACTTTTATCAGGGTTACATCATTGCACTGAGAAAAGGACGCCTAATTTATAATAAATATTAGTAAGTCTCGCCTAAAAAACTATAAACGATTTGTAACATTTGTTGCCCGGAATAATAATGAAACAGATTGAAAGAAAGAAAAAGATTTAAGGCAATTCTCGAATGGCAAAAATATGGTGTTAAGTATGAAACGCGCAGCCGATATTTCAGGAATAATGGTTCTAAAAATACTTGGCACGTATCGAATGAAAATAGAAGATTGCCAAAATTTGTCAGTTAATGTGGTGGCTTAAACTTTTCTTTAAGTGTTTGAAGGATATCATCGACAATTTAACCTATCTGCAATAAAATGTGTTAAAAGCATCCTCTCAAGATTGTATTCCTCTCAGGATTGTATTTCTCCGGCATAAATAGGAACATTTTATATTTAAATTAATCCAATATTAGTGTTTCAAATAACGAGGGTTAAATATACAAATTTATTACGTTGGAACAAATGATTCATTTCAAATAATTTTAGGCGTATTATTTATATATGTGCGAAAATATAAGTGCCTTTATTTTGCTGTGCTAAACAGAACTAATTTTAACCATGTATTCGGAGGGCCTAATAAAGACATAAAATCGAAAAAAAATGTTTACTCGACCTTTCAAAAGATAAACAAATCACCCCATAACAATGGTAATGTGTGTTTTCTGAAGACGCATTCCAGTATTGAAGCTATATTGAAATCCAACAGCGTTGCCACTCAGGATTACATACATATAGGATAAATCTTGAATAAGTACAAATATTTTAACTGCAGGTGTCGTTCGTCAATTTTTTTGAAAAAATACCCACATTTTGTTGACCGCTGACCAGATAGACCACTGACGTAATAAAATAAACCATATGATATAATGAAGGCGTGGTTGCCATATCGTCTGTAAGATAAATAATTTTTGCGGTTGTTTCTAATTTAAAAACACTTGTAAGTAAAATATGAATTTACGCAAGTTCTATACTATCAATTAAAGTGTTTAGGAAACTACTTTGTTCAATTATTCCAAAAATTATCCATAAACGTGCATAAAAACTCACCTACTTACTGAAAAACCAGCTATTTAAACAGTTATCTACATTTCAGAAGTTAATACCATTGTACACTGTTTGAAACGTTGTCACAAATTATACCTTTAAATTATTTCATGAGGAATAACAAAGAATTATGATTTTCACATAACCCCTTAGAGTTAATTTTCGCCACATAACCTCAAACAACGTGTCAACCATTAAGTACTTTGTAGTTTCGTTGTGGGTGAAACAGATTTTAAAAATAAACACAGAATATGGAATAACAAAATAACTAGCTTGATGTATGCGTTCGATATCAAGAGAAGGTAATGTAAAACAATTAAAAACAGTGTCAGTCGCATGCAAAAATGAAACTGGTGTCGTAGACCCAGGTAACAGGAAGATGTTACGAGCAGTAGGTGAAATGTCCCGCACCAGTCTCACTCTCTAGGATTGATAGTCGAGGTCGACAAAGAGGTTATATTGATATCGGTGCACTGGTATGGTCCAGCGCAAAGGAATAAGCTGTGTGCAAATTACAAGTGGAAACAAAACATGTAATATTTGTGGAAAGAGATTTGATAATTTCAATACACGTACATTGAAAGTTAATATGAGAAATATTTGCATCTTGTGAAACCGAACTAAGCTAATGCTTTCTTTAAGTCTTTTTCTTCTTCTTCTTGACATATATGTTTTTCTCTTAAGTGTCTTGTGTATTTAATTAATATTTTTCGTGAAATACACTGTGATTAAATAAAATATGGTGCACTCTCAAACAGCATATTTGTTAAGTAGTGATAATCAGTGATAGTGATAACGACAACGTATGAGTGATAAATCAGTTGGATAGTAAAAATGAATAATGACCAAATTCTGGATAACTATAATTGTGATTAGAGAATTTGGTATATATTTTCAATTGACCATTAATATTTTCATAAATAAAAATATATCAATCATTCTTTGACCTGATGTCTAAAAATTCTAGTTTGTTGGAGCCTATTCGAAGACATTAGTGTAACACTGGCAATGCTGTGGAATTCACATCCACCACGACTCTTAAAAATAGTAGTATTGGAGTCTGATCAGCGGTTCTCAACAAGTATTCTATTGAAGAATCACGAAATTTATTTAAAATTTGACTATTAATTATGTGTTGATATTCGCAAATAATGCATATCTCATTTGATTATGAATACCTATGAATCAGAATCAAATCCATTACTCATGATCAGTAGGGACCAATGACGCAGATGCACATGTCTATTAAAATCTATATACATTTTTCCACGGCTCTGTTCAACAGAGGACAACCGCGGTTTTTCACTATTTCAGTTTATCCAACTTGAATTGCATTTTTATTTAACCAAATAGCAAATTTAAATTAATAATTATTTACTACACTGGCGACACAAACACACGAAATCCACCAACTTCTACCGAGCAAAAGTAATAACTGATGTATGAAAAAGGAAGAGAAGTGGGACCTCGTACAAATGCAGCGCTTCACGTCAAGACTCACTTCGGATTGCCGGATTGTTTATCACTAAATAGGTATATCTCAAACGGTTTTTTCTTTATAGCACACGTTTTTTTATTAGTCTGTATTTAAATACAAAAAAAAGTTTAGCCTATCTTAATAATTTCACCTAGTGAGTATTGGATTTTATTTCACTGTTTATGTAATGAAATGTGGATGCTTTATTTTGATCCGTTGGAGTTTTTGAACTTCAATATTAAATATATTTTATGTTGGAACTTATTATGTTAATTGCATACTGTTAAAAAATAATTTATAGCATTACTTACATATTACAATAAGTAGCTACTTTAGGAAAATATTTAAATTTGGCAACGTCGCGTCAGTCCGACACAGAGTTGAACCGCCGCCAGTTTGAAAAAGGGGTTAAAATAATGGTTTGAAAATATTTTTTTTTCGGCGTAAATATGCATTTAAATTTGTTTGAAATTGTGTATTCGTGTTATATTCATGTTTCCCTCTCTTCTCTTAACTATGACGGAATGACCCTGTATAAAAAGCACAAAAACATGTAAAATTTACAAAGCGGGAAATAGTAGCACTATCATGTGTTCCACCAATTAACAACAAAACGATAAGCAACGTTAATTGCAGTGATAAAGGCACCATCCAATTAACGATATCAGATGGGATTGTATGTACTGCTTATTCCCAAACGTATTGTCTACAGTTTCTGCAATCTGTAATCGAATATCCTTTTAATGAAAAAATTAAATTGTTCTAATATCTAAGATTCTCGATGCAAAACAAATTCTCAACGTGTAATTGAATTGGTATAAGCATAAATGACACACGTCCATTCGAGTCATTTCAGAAAATTAGTGGCTACATAGGTCATCGCATTCAAAAGGATTGTCAAATTGATGGAACAGTTGCTATTCTTAATATATTCATGGGTTTTTTGATTTCAACTTTTTCATTTTTGTTTTGAAAAATTCGAAAATTCAGTATTTAGTCTTTAGTCAGTAATAAGTTATTGATATAGCCTCCAAATTTAATTAAAATTTTTATGTACAGTTGTATCAAATCCAAAATTACTTCGAAATAACATCTAGTTTTCATTTTATTAACTTACAAAGTTTTTGGAAGAGGTAAAGAGAAACTTAACGTTGCAATAAAACCGATCGTGATCTTCAAATTCCTTTAAACATTTCTCTATCCCCTTTTCAACGGTATGTAACATGCCATAAAAACCTTTTAATAAATTCACTAATTTGCTAAATTTGTGTATCGGGACACACCAGGCTAATATTCAGGATGAAGACTTGCTTTTGCGTCAATAACACGCGCGAAGCAGGTAAATACTGTTATCTCACTCTTGCGCAGTAGAATCTGTCTCTTCCTTAAGGCGGGTTTACATTAGTATAGTTACCTGTACTAGTGCTGGCTAGGATAGTATACTTAACTGATTTCGAAGCAAGTTGCTGTTCACACATGCAAACGCACCACGTTTTGTCGTCAGTGCTAATTGGTAATTTAAGAGTGAGGCGTCTATCGCGGTGTTCAAAAGTTAGAAATAGAGATCGCCTTAAAAAAATTTTGTGAAAACAAGTTCACCCTAAAAAACCAGGACCAGGAGATGGGTAAGTAGAAGAACCACCAGAGGAGCATATGCCCAACTGTTAAAAGAATTGCGTGAAGAAGATCCTGAAGAATACATAATCTGTCTTCGACTGATGCCCAGCAAATGTGAAACCTTACTCAAAAAGATATCACCTAGTATTCAGAAAAGTGATAGGTACACTATTAAGGGATGCTATTCTAGTTACACTAAAATTAGAAGTCACGCTAACTTTCTGGCAACAGGAAATAGTTATAGAACTTTATCGCATCTATTTCGTGTCCGTACCCGACGTGTGCGATGCAATCTATGATGCGTTGAATAACACAAATAATATCGAAAAATTTGATATACATAGTTACCTATGTGACTAAATAATAATTGTTTTAATATCTAACGTATCATTCTCAGAACACTTCGTTGTTAAAAAAAGAAACACTTTACATCAGTAAAAACACTAAAATCAGAATATACGAGTACTGTACTGTTCGGTTGCCTATTGCTGACTAGTCTTAACAAGTTCCAAAAGTGTTTACACCGGATAAGTTGAAACGCCAGCACGCGGGCAGTTCAAATTGTGGTAGAAGGGGAAGGCTAGTTGGCAAGTATATAACTTGGCAGGTTATCCACTTTCCTGTCCTCTCTAATAGTATAAGTACTTGCACAACTTTCCACCTCGTTTACATAGAGCTAGTTCCTGTCTTGCAAGTTACTGATAGAAGTAACTAACCCATTTAATATACCAATGTAAACCCACCTAGCAGCATATGCAAATGTGCGACAGAGTGGGAATAGAGCTCGTCCAGATAACTGATGAATGGCGCAACACAAGACTGATCACCAGGTGGAATCGAAGCAATTATATAAACTATGGGTCTGCTGTATTGAATATAGGTATAAAAACAACCGGTTGTGATCGTTGTCGTTTCTAAGATTTTCAAGGAAATATAATAATAGGAAAGTTATAAATCATGTCAAATCTTATTACAGTGCATTGGTTATATGAGTTGTTAGTATAATAATAATAATAATAATAATAATAATAATAATAATAATAATAATGTTTATTTATAATATTTGTTGCACAATAACAATAAAGACAAACTAAATAAACAATCTACTCGATAAGTGAGAACACTTGTTTCGAGAAAAAGGTAAATACAAAAATATAAATACATGTACTTGGACCTACATAATATACAGATATAGGAATGGGAATGGGAGATGCATAGTAGACGTAGAACCCATTATACAGCACATAAACATTAAAAAGATTAATTAGAATATAGGTACTACGTTTTTAACTAAATAACGTGACATTAGAACAGTGAAATAGAATCAACCAAGTAAAATAATTTGACAGAGAATAAGAATAAAAACATATTCCATATATATGTATCAAATATTAAAACAGGACGAACAACAATTAAGGCTTACAAACTACATGAAAATAAAAATACGGAACAAGTAGCCAGATGAATTGATGAATACTACATTTTAGAATAGTACTCAATTTTAGGAAATTTTGTAACTGCATGGCAAATAAATTGCTTCGACATTAGGAGGTAAGTAGAATATTATATCTTATGCAATATAATTTATTAACTATTTTTTAAGTCAATATAGTTATCAAATGTTTCTAGTGGATTAGACAATATAAATAATTTTAACTTCTTTTTAAATATATAACTGCTTTTAATATTACAAATTTCTTTTGGCAGAGAATTATACGCTCTTGGTGCTAGAAAGAAGAATGACCGTTGTCCAATACTTTTTGTCATAAAAGGAATCCTATGCCTATCCTTCTGCCTTGTAGTATATTGATACGCTGGTAATGTGGATTCAGATTTGGTGCAATGATATCTTAGATTTAAGTTATAAAAGTACAATTGTCTCGCACTGAAGACCTGAGCTTCTGAATATAGGAGTGCCGATGGGTATGTTGGCTCTTTAGATAGAATTATTTTTAAAAATCTTTTTTGCAGGATATTTAATGGATTCAAATTGGTCTTCGATACTCCTCCCCATCCGAGTATTCCATAGCTTATATGGCTTTCCACTAGTGCATGGTAAAGTACTTTGAGTTGAGGAACGCTGAGAATTTTTTTCAAGTACCGGAATTTACACAACACATACTGCAGTTTTTGATAATATAATTTATGTGAGAATTCCATTTTAGGTGCGAGTCTATATAGATTCCTAAGTATTTAATTTCTTTTACAGGTAAAATTGTACACAACATAGTTCCAGTATTTATCTCAATGTTAACAAAAGGTGGCAAACTGGCATTTGTGCAACTGAGTGGTAAGTAGTGCGTTTTGTCAAAGTTAATTGTCAACAATTTATAGTCAAACCATTTTTTTACTAAGATCATATCAGTTTCAATTAGTATTTTAAGGTCTTCCCAAGTGTCTGCTTTATAGAAAATTGCAGTATCATCTGCATATCCAATTATTTCCCCTCTGGTCCGAATAGAGAACAAACCATCAACATATATAGAAAATAACAGGGGACCCAAGACAGTACCTTGTGGAACTCCATAATCCATCGACATTTGATCGCTCAGTACATCGTTAACTCTCACGTACTGGTGTCTATCAGATAAGTAGCTTTCAAATAGTTTCAGACAATTATTTCTAATTCCAATATCTTCCAGTGACTGTAAGAGTAAACGATGACTGACCGTATCAAATGCTTTTGAAAGGTCCAAGAAAATGCATATAGATGGACTGCCCCCATCCAGAGCAGAGTAAAATTTGGACGTTAACGCTAGTAAGGCATCTTGAGTTGACGTTTTTTGTTTGAATCCAAACTGGTTGTTGGAGATTAAGTTGTACTTATTAGTGAATAATACTAATCTTTTTTTGATTACTTTTTCAAATAACTTTGATAAGTGAGTGATAATTGTTATTGGCCTATAATTTGTTATGATGGTTTTATCTCCTTTTTTAAAAATAGGTACTACAAATGCATCTTTGAATGTCGAAGGCCATATACCCTTTTCCATAAATTTGTTAAACAGAAATGTTAGTGGTTCAAGAATATAAATTGATACCAATTTGAGCACTTCTGCTCCTATGCCATCCAGGCCAACGCTCTTTTTATTTTTTAATTCCATAACAACCTCCTTCATTTCTGTTATATCAGTAGGGAGTAAAACCATTGAGTTTCTATTAGAGATTCTTGTAGGACTGTAACCGGGATTTTTTTGTATCTTATTTGCCAGCTTGCTACCCATTTTTGTGAAAACCAAATTGAATTCATTAGCAATATCCTTAGTATTTACAATTGTATTACCCTCATCATCATTTATTTGCTCAATGGTCTTGTTGTTATTTACACATTTAGTAAGTTCTTGAATAGTATTCCACAATGATCTGGTATCATTTTTATTGTTATTTATTTTGTTTTTATAATAATCACATTTAGCTTTGTTGATTAATGAAGTTAATTTATTTCTATAGAGTTTATATTCATTTAGTTTTTGAATATCATCTGGATATTTTTCCAAGTTTTTAAACATTATATTTTTTTTGTGAACAGATTTTACCAGTGCGTTTGTAATCCAAGGTGATATTTTAACATTCTTTCTTTTAATTTGTGTAACAGATGTACAATCGGTAATTGCTCGCGATATTATGTCAATAAATTTGTTCATTGCAGCATTCTCATCCACTTCAGCATATAGGCAATCCCAAGAAACTCCACCAATTATATTTAGCAATTTCGGATTATCAATTTTTTTTATACAACGGAGATTATCAATATCTTGCTTAGGAGAATCCATTATAATTTGTAATACAGTTGTAAAATGGTCAGTAATATTTGATTTTATAACTATAGGAATTAAATATTCATATTTGTTAGATTTAGTTTTTATAAATATATGATCTAGACATGATTTTTGATTTCGTTGAACCCTTGTATAATTATTAATTACTGATACATACCCAAATTCACTTAACGTGTTTAAATATTCAATTGAATAGTTATTGCGTTCAATGATATCGATATTTATATCTCCAATAAAAATATTATAGTCTGACGAATTGGCTCTTGTAGTTTCTAAATATATTTGTAAATGTCTGATAAAGTCGTTTACATCTATACTATGACAGCGATATAATGCAGTGATGGTTATATTTTTTTTATTTTTTAATGTAATGTTTACAACAATTGTATTAATGCCACCAATAGAAACAATCGTAAATGAATATTTAATATTATTTTTTATGTAAACTACAACCCCGTCATTTTGATTGACGTTACCGTTATTGTATATTGCAGTATAACCATCAATATTATATAAATCTAAGCAGTGTACTTGCCATGTTTCCGTTAGAACTATACAATCAAAATCACTATTCAAATCATGAAGAAACACCTTGAACTCATCCATGTTTTTATTTATGCTTCTTATATTATTTTGTAAAATTTTAAAATTGGTAGTAGTTTGGTTGACATCAAGTACAGATTTGCATTCACAACAATTTGATAATGTATAAGTTTCTATATCATTTGTTTGAAAATCGCGTATATACTGATCCATCCTTGATGCCTTTATCAAAGTTTTATTGTATTATATTAATAACGGACAAAACAAAATCTAGGATAATATAAACACTATCAACAGAATACATATACACAATTAAATACGCAATATAAAACCATTTATTACTTATTTTTGTGTTTGGACGGATCTCAATCTCATTTGTTTGGTTACCTGACGGGATGGCTGATTTTTTGCCTGTGCTGGCGTTTTTGGCGTAGTAACTGTTGTTGGCGTTCTAGCTTCCGGTCCTCTTATATTTGGTTTGGGGACATTTACAGTTGAAGGTTCATCAGTTCTTAAGTTGGGTGTTGCTGGAGCACTTGAAGGCCTATCCTGACTCGGGGTATCCTGGTTTTCTATATGTATCAGTTGTTCTACCGTAAATACTTCTCCGTTCAAATGCAATTTGTTATATTTTATAAAACACTTATTTTCTTTTTCTTGCTTTGCCAGAGCTAGGTGTTTTCTTAATGTTTTATTATCTTGACGTTGTTGATATGTCAAGTCATGAACGATGGATATATTAGTTCCCTTTAATTTTGGACATCTTCTTAAAATTTCCAACTTTTTTAGATATGATACTAATTCTAGTTTGATGGGACTTTGTTTGGATTTTCCTAAAGTATAAATATTGTTTAAGTCCGTTTCCAATAAGTTGAGACCTAACAATTCATTTAGATTACTAATAATAGTTTCTGTTGTTATTTTCTCACTATGTATTATATTATTCAGGCCAAAAATAACCAAATTATTCTTTCTATTTGCCTTTTCTAATTCTTCGATTCTGTTCTGCAGATCTAAGTTTTCTTTCTCTAAGTTATCAACTCGGTGCTTCAAATCCTCAAGTTTCAGTAATATTTTTGTTTCACTAGCTTCAATACATAGTTTTATTGTTTTTCTGTTATTAATTATTTCATCATACAGTTCATTAATTGTTATATTCCCTTCTAACATTATTTATTCCGTTATATTTGCTTGGACTTGTAGTGTATGTTAGACAGTAGAAATATATCTATTTGTTTTTACACAGTCTGATAAGATAAGACCGTGGCTATCTCCTTGATGTTGTTGTTAATGCAGTTCTTTTCAAACTTTTAACTAGTATCTGACTTTTCCAGTAATTGGTATTATGTTTTTTATTGTTAATATTATTGTTCTTTTTATTATCAGTTGTTTTGTAAATTAATTTGATTTATTACATACCAAATTACAGTATAATTATCAGAACACACTTTCAGGAATTGTTTAGCTTAAGCGCACCATACACCACCTGAATATATATTGTAATATTTTAATGTGGTGTGTTAATTAAAATATTTTTATTATTTAATTTTTTAAAATGTTTTGTGATGTCAAATTTTGAATATTAATTTTGTTGAGCGTCTTGATATATTTGATGTGTATGTTTTCTTAGTGTATATTGTCTCTTTGTTATTAGGCTGTAATTTGTTCAATACAAACCTTTTATTTAATTTTTTTTTACCTAATTTTTTTATTCTGATTATCCCTTGCTAGACACCGTCTCACAAAATCAAAACAGCAAAAGAAACTTAAACTCAGGAGTCGATTCAAATTGTTTACAGGATTTTATTTTTGTAACATAATAACACATTTAAAGATTAATGTTTTTTTTTTTTTTGATTTTCAAAACAAATTTGGTTAATAAAGAATATGTTCTTATTACTAAATTTCTCCTCTGTCGAGAATTTCAACAAACTAATATAAGGTAGAAACTTTGTTATTGAATTTGAATCACAATTTTGTGAGTTATACTTATATTTATTGTTGCATATCTTCCAGGGAGAATTTCTTAAACTGATATTACAGATTTCACTTTTTTTACAGCAAAATGGCGATATTAATGACAGATAATATACTTCTTGTACAATTTTATAAAATATTGTTGTTTTTATTGCTTGGATTAAACTTATTTTTCTACAGGTAAATCCTGTGAGTTATTCTTTATACTTTGCATTTTGCAAACATTAGGAAGAAATAAAACCTGTTTTATTTACTATAACTATAGAAATTTTATAGTGCACTTTATTTTTAAAAGTACCTGATGTTGCAAAATCTATAATTTTCCTTTCTGGAAACTCGTAAACGTCCTGTAGTGTCCTTTGGAACTGCAATTTCACTGGAGATGGTTGAAAATCTTTTTATGTATTGGCAAAATAACTTTTCTGGAGTATGGAGACTTGTAAATTTCGCTGGTGAGTAAGTAATTTCTTATTTAAACTTGTTTTTTTTTTTCTGGAATAATTTGCAAATATTATTGTGGAACAAAGGTGTAGTCAAATAATAGTTATTTACGCAACAAGTACAAACAGTAAGTCTTTATTGCACGCGACGTGAAATTGTCCAACAAGGCCGTCAGACCGAGTAGGACAACACGTTGCAATAAACACTTTTTGTACGACTTGCATACAATATGATCATTTTGGCAAACCATGCACCAAACACTCTGTATATTAATAGGCAGAAGAAATTTAAGGAAATCATAAAACATTCGATCAGTTAATGATCGAGCGGTTTAAGAGGTCAGTCACTCTTGAATCGATGTGGCCAGACCGCTGTGGATTCGATCCCCGAGATTGACACTCTCGTAATAATGTATAACTATAACATTTAAGGTATAACATTTTTATATATTTAAAATCAGACAAATTTATATTTGCTGTTTTATCTATTAATGGATTTTAGAAGTTCACACAAAATACGCTGCCAAAGTGAGCATTTTCAATGCGCAACCATGTATAATATTCTCGTTGGACTTTGTTCATCCTCAAATATTTCTCTAAGATATTAAAGCAGATACTAAAATATTAATGTCATATTTTGGTCGGAATGTAAATTACAGGCCACATACATACCCTACATAAATATTTAAACAAATCTGCTTTAATTTTCACCATCCTTCCATTATCCTTGACTGCCATTATGTACCAAACAGGTTTTAAAATTTATGACTCTGATATAGGTATTTAATTAATATCTATGAAAGGGTAGAGGTAAATATATTCTGATGTTTTTGACCTGCAATTCTTTAAACAAATTAACCAACCATTTGTAAGCCAATATTTTTCATTGTACCCTATTTTTTACATCAAAATGAATAATGACTTGGATTTATTTTACTACCAAACCATTGAATAACAAATAATACAGTTATTACTCAATGACCAAACCAAGCAGTATAAATAAAATACAGCTATTCAAAATTTTGTTCATGCAAATTTCGTAAATAGACACATATTAGCTGAAATTTAAAATATTGTCTGTAAATATAATTATTAATTTGTGGCATTTGTGTTTACTTTTTTTGTTTAATTGGGTATTCCTGCTATTGAAATACAAAAGTATTAACAATAACAATATAAAATAGAAGATTTTTAAGAGAATTTTTGAATATATTGAAAATAAATGCAATATGCCTAGACAACAACAAAATATTATACCTAGGTATATAAAAGTAAAAACATAAAGGGTGTTACTTAAGTAAAGGTCAAAAATCCAGGGTCGTATTCTGTCGCCAAAAATAAGTTTTTTTTTTGTTATACATATAAATGTGTCAAACATTTAAAAAAATCCCTAATATATGTTTAAGTAATTTATGCTGTGTAAAAATGTACTTGATCAAATAAATCAATTTTGTTGTTGATAGGTTTGAAACACAAAAAAGTGTAAAGAAACAAGTGAAGATAATACAATGGCGCATATTATGACCTAATTTATTTGTAATATTATACAACCCGGGGATATAAATTTTGTTGGCATCAATCAACGACAATACCCACACCTCCGCCACTGGTAAGTTGCTAAAGCTGGCAATTTTTTGTCTCATATCTACTCATACCATTCAGTGTGCATACTAAATATGCACACCGAATTTGTTGAAATTATATCTAGCGGTTTAGAAATTAAAAACAGAATTTTTTTTTAATTTTTGACACGCTGTAGCTCGACATGGCTGTCCTAAGACCCTACATTTATATAACAAAAAATCTTTATGTTTAGCTACAGAATATGTCCCTGGATTTTTACCTCTAGCTGACAACCTGGATTACCTGGTAGGTCTATCTGAGAAATTAAAAACGCTTGGTATTAGATTTAATATTAGGGCACTTTTTTAAACTACTTAGTAATACATTACGAATAATTTTCTCAAAAACTAGACCAGTAAATATTATATTGAGGAGACTACTACAAAAATTCACCTGAACTTTGTATCTGGCTGCCAGCGATACATTTTTTGGGAGTAAATGCACTGCTGATCGTAAAATAATTGTAGAATAAACTAGACAGGATTGCTCGATCAAGCAAAATATTTCCGCGCGATGTTGTTTTGTTACGATGCTGTTTCTAAAAACGATACATCACATATTTGCAATGAAAAGGGCTTTAAAATGATGTGTACAAGTAGAGTAGTTCCATTTGAAATTTTAAAGTTGGGGTTGCTAGGCGTTAGGGAGATAAACATCGAGTTAGCTTAACTGTCAAAAAAGCTCCCTCCAAGAACAAAAATCAAGGGGTCTCGGCGAATTTTAAAATATTTTTCGGTTGTCTAATTATTGGGGAGGGGGTCAAGTTTTCGTTGGGAAACCCTGCATATATTTTTACTGTCACATTACTAAACATATATAAACTCCTGGACAAAATTAACAGACCACTAATATTTTTTAAAAATATTTAAAACATTTTAAATACCTACTATTTGTTTTATAAATAAAGTGTTAAGTGTTAAACGTTATCACTTACCTTATTTTCTAGTGCCAGTCCGAAGCATAACACTTTAATATTTAATATAATAAACAGTTCTTAATTTGATTTATGTAGCTTCAGAAACTGTTAAAAAAAATAAAATAAGACAATCAATATTGTATTAGCATGAGAAACTTTTTTTTCAGGGGCGATTCAGTGAAGTTTTGACTCCAAGGTAAGGAAAATTTTATATAAATGATTTTAATAAATAGATAGCTTTAAATTCTTCATTTGCAACTTAACATTAATCTACGCAACCTGCGTTAACTTAAATTGATAATTAACAATGTTCTTATTATTAATAATACAATTTAGGTCCCATACATCAACCTTTAAAATACTAATTAGTCAAATTCTTTATCTTCCCAATTTTCTGTTTTGATTTTTCTTCTGCGCTCGCCCTTATTTGCTCGCTGTCGTCTGTAAACATCTTCTACTGTTGTTTCCTGCTAATTTTTAAATTTCGCGCCTCCAAGTTTTTTATCTTTTTGTGGTGTCCCTCCAGTTACAGGTGAAATAGTGGTTATACCACCTAATTTTCTATTTTATCGGCCCTGGGATATTAGATTTTACAGAAACAAAGTTGATTTAACTTGGAAGTTATGTCTGCACTCAGGTACACGTTTTTCTTTATATTTCTTCGTAAAAATTTTTCAGTTAAAAAAATTCTGGCGTCCCCTATTATTTTATAGAATCAACAACCTTTTTCGTTTTTGTCCTCGTTACTACGCAACGTCTACGGTATATCTATGAGAGTTTATAATGCACTTCACACAAATTCACTTTACTTACATACTAGATTTAATATATATTTTTTTTATTTTTATATCTATCTGTTTAATAACTTATCAAAATTTACTAATCAAATGCTTATCATTTTGTCCACACTGTCAGTTTCATTCCTTCAAAATTGTTCTCATGTACATTCATTTTTTTTATTCTTAGTAGGTATTATCATTATGCTAAACATTTTTAAATTCTTTCCTTTTTATGCAATGGCTGGACCTTTTATTATTTATATTTCCTCTTATTTATATTTTGTGTTCATTACAAAAGGTGATGTTTTGCTCATTTTTTCTTCCTGTGATTGTATAAACCCAGTTTGTAAGTTTTCATTAATAATATATAATTAATATATATAATTTTATTTTCAGTTATGTATCTGCGTACTCGTATATCCATTCGGATCTTATCCGACATTTTTATTAACCTATTGACTAAATATTATTAACCTTTCACATAAATTCCTAATTATAAAGTTTTACTTTACCTTCCGATAAAATAAATGTGAAAATATTTAAAACAAATATCTCTGCGCCTAATTCACTTATCAATTATTCGTAAATTTGCACTCAGAAATACGATTAACTATTTATTAGGTACACGTTTACAAATGGAACTGAGAAAATTATGAAAACACTAAATAGTTCATAAACAAATTACAAGTTAATTAAATTGACGAAAGTATGCATTACCGCAAATGTCAACATTCCTCCGACGTATCTTCGTGATGTTACTTACATTGCATCCATTATTATGACAATTGTGACAAAAGAGTATGATTTTCAATGGAAAATGAGAACATTTTATTTTACTTTATTTAGTAATATAAAATATACTTGTAAACACAAGTAACCTTCAAAAATATTGCACTGAAATAAAAAAAACTTTATAATATCAAAAATAAAGAATGCAAAATAATAAAAATAAAACATATTATAAAAGCCAAAATATAAGTAGATGTAGACTTTTATTCTCTTCGGCGTTCTCTTTCGGGGTCAGAAGATCATGCTTGAGAACAATATTTTTTAGATGATCCATGATTTCAGATTGATACTATTTTTAAAAAGCCGAACATTGGGGAAATCCAATCGGACAATTAATATTGCCTTAAAAAGGAGGACATGTCCGGCTTTATCCGGACGAATGGTAACTCTAGCTACTACTAACCTCAAATTATTATAAGTAGTACCTAATGATACACTGAAATGTAATTTTATATTATGATGACTGGAATGCGCTAAAAGCTGCGCGAATGAATTATTCATGATCAGCGCCTTATTTTATTTTGTGCCTCTAGTAATGGCGGAGTAGTAGGGGCTTAGCTGGTTGTGAATTGAAATTAAATTGAATTCTAGATATGGAAAATTATTTCGTGATATATGCTGGTTAATTTTACAGTTCCTTATAAAAGATGAGATGTTCCAACAATAACACCCACAAAATACACAAAGAATAGCACTAACGAGATACAAGATAAAAGAAGAAACCACACTGTACGCCAATGACGTGTTTACAAACAAAATAATAGGAAATTAAGAAAACAATTCATATCGTACGTGCAGATGGTTGTCTCTCTCCCACCCACATACATAATCAATGAAGTATGTCTTTGCTAAGTTTCATGTGCCTCCTTTTGTCTGCTCCTAGGTTTGGTACCTTTATTTGGATGCGCAAATGGACTAAACGCATTCCATATCGTACATTTCAGTGTAGTGATAGCAGTGCGGCCAGTACCTTTCGATTTTATATACCTAGTGTTTGTTTGATATTTGCGTACATAAACAAAAACGGCACAATTTATAGTAACCATGACCAGTTAATGCAAATCTAGGCAAAACTCTCTGGCTACGAGACGTTTATACGATAAAGGCTTTTCACAAGCAACATTAATTTAGAATTCTTATAACTATTTCACGTTTTATTCTGTGTTGTGAAAAGAACTCTCTCATTCCCATGGCTGAACCTTGGGAGGGCTTAGCCCCTCCAGAAATCGAATTAGCCCCCCCCCCCCAAAAAAATATTCATAAACAACTCACACGCATTTCAGAACCGAAATTAAAACACAGTCCACCCAGGATTTTAGCCCCCCCAGATTTGATAACCTAACTTCGCCCTTCGCTCCATATTTGTGTACTATACAGGGTGCCAAAAATTAGTAGGTCAATCCGTTAACCATAGATAGCTGATATGAAAATAATGGGACTTTCATTATGCCACTTTTCATTTAGGTGCCCCATTTTTGAAATACAGGGTATCAAAATGTAAATGTCAAAAAAGAAATTTGTTGATAACTCCGGTAGAATTAGAGATATTTGTTTGAAATTTCGCTAATATTTTTTTCTTGTAGAGACACACTTTCAGTATAATTTTGGTAAAAAAAATCAAAACACGAGCGAAGGTGAGGGAGTTAAAGTGCATTATGACCCTCTTAACTTTTTCATACGCACGCCTATGGTAAAAAAAATATTTTCTTAGATAAAGCGGTTTTTATTCTAACTTTTATTATTCTTGCAAGATTTTGATTTGGAGCCTGGGTTACCAGATATTGTAACATATTTTAATAAAGTTTAAAATCCGTTTTGTACTATAAATTTTATTTAACATTTAACAACATGAAACAAACTGCATAATTTTATATTACAAACTGAAATTAAATTCGAAAAATTATATTAAATGTTCAACATGAGAACCACCTTCGCGGGCGCACATCCTGCATCTCTTTATAAAGGAGCCCTAAATTGATCGGCTCCTTCTAAAATTCTTAATCTTAAATGTTGTTCAGCCACAATTGGAACTATGTAAACAAAATCTTTCATAAACCCCCTGAAACAGAAGTCTAAGGGATTAAGGTCTTGGGATCGAGGTGGCCATTTGACTGGCGCAAGACGTCCCCGGCCGATCCAGCGGTTAGGAAAGGTTTGGTTTAAATAGTTCTGAACAATTCGGCCATAATGTGGTGGAGCCCCATCTAGTCGAAACCACATATCTTGCCGACCCGCTAAAGGCAAATCATCAAGTAAGTCTGCAAAAGAGGTTTGCAGAAAATGCAAAAATTCGACGGCATTCAAACGGGGGATAAAAAAAATGGTCCTAAAAGAAAATTATCAATTATTACTGCCCATAAGTTTACTTTAAAACTTTATGATGTGCCTCTACAATGAATTTCCGATTTTCAGCAGTCCATGTATCAGTATTATGAATATTCGTTACTCCGTTACGAGTAAACGTGGCCTCATCGGAATATAAAGGTAGAAGTGCCTGCACTTTTTGTACATGATATGGGTACAGTAATTGCTGTTTGAAGACACGTCGCACATCATCTGACTTAATATTTATTGTTGCCACCATTATTAATTTGATTAGCTAGTATCCTCGTACTTATACTCGGAGTTTCTTCGACAATTTGCAAGATTTGCTCCTCTTCGTTTGGACGTAATTTGAGTTGCCGTCCACATTGACCCACCCTCCTATGCTTAAAGTTGCCAGATTCTCTCAGACGGTTAAGACTAAGCTTAAGAAAAATTTCTTTTTGCCTGATTGGAAATTTGTTCGCACAACGCCTAGCAGCTAAACTGGCATTAGAGTTACATTTTCCTAAAAGCAAGACAAATTAAATTGTTTAGGTTCGAGACTACAATTAACACTTATTAAGAAAAAATTCTATTTCTTTTAATAAGTACTTACTTACCCATTATTAAAATCATATCGGTCATTTCAGAAAATGATAGCAAACCTTCTCTGCTTTCCATTTCTTATTGAACACTTCAATTAAAAAATGTCTAAACAACGTTTTTTCAATTTAACTTATATAAATTATTTTGACAACCAAATGTACCTACCTATCTGACTTTGCTTTGAAAGCCTACATAGAACTTATTACTTGAAACACTAATTACCAAATCCATACTCTCCGTCCAAATAAGTTAAAATATCTGGTAACCCAAGCTCCAAATCAAAGTCTTGCAAAGAATAAGAAAAGTTTGAATAAAAGCCGCTTTAACTAAGAAAATATATTGTTTTACCATAGGCGTGAATATGAAAAAGTTGAGGGGGTCATAATGCACTTTAACCCCCTCACCTCCGCTCGTGCTTTGATTTTTTTACCAAAATTATACTATAAGAAAAAAATATTAGCGAAATTTCAAACAAATATCTCTAATTCTACCGGAGTTATCGACAAATTTTCTTTTTGACATTTACATTTTGACACTCTGTATTTCAAAAATGGGGCTCCTAAATGAAAAGTGGCATAATGAAAGTCCTATTATTTTCATATCAGCTATCTATGGTTAACGGATTGACCTACTAATTTTCGGCACCCTGTATATCGGTTGCTGTGGATTTTGTCCTATATAGGTCATCGAAAATCTGATGATATTATTAGTTCTTTGTCAATTTTTGTACAACTCGCAACCCGCGCGTACAAATAAATTAATTTGAATTATGATAAAAGCGGGTCCGCAGGTTTCCAGCGCGGACCTGCTTCAACCTGCTTTCACTGTGTACGTGTCCATTTAAAAGTATAATTTTCAAAGCATATTAGCGCGGACGCTTCGCTTTAGCCTGCTTTAAACTGCTGTTTTTATAACAATTTAAATACACATACAAATTTCTTTGCTTATAAGTACGTATTCGGCGCTGGTTACCAGCAAGCAGAAAATCTGCTTCCATTCTGTCTGTACCTTTACAGCCGAACACGCAAACGTTAAAGCTTAGTTTTTTATTTTTATAAAGAAATGTAACATCTAACAGCTAAAATATTAAAATATACAACATAAATAAAATTAACCTAATTTACTGCGTCCACCTCACACTTTTATGTTTAAAATTACACCTCTGTTGTTTTATGCTTTTTCAGGGTATTCATTATAAATTTGAATTTATTCATCCAGATTTAAGTTGATAAAAATTATTCTCCGTTAAAGGACAGTGAAAGTTATGCAAATATATTCTAAAACCGGAAATTTAAGTCACTTTGGTAACGGGGTTCAATAAAACTTGATAAGAATTATTGAGACCCACTGATTGAGTTCAACAGATTTGGGTAAATATATTTAAAAAATGCCGAAGAGTGGGAAGATTTACTTAAATTTTGTTGTTGATTATTAATACACCGTCTTTAATTAAATTAGTTATAAAAATGCTGAAGAGTGGGAAGCTTTACTTAAATTTGTTATTGTTTATATATTAATATAGATACTATATGTGAATGACTTTTTATGATTGGTTTTATCATGGGATTCATGGGGTATATCTTATAATCTTTCAGCGTAGAACACAGTTGTGTTCTTTAACCTAACTAAACATAAACGTAAACTTTTTTATTTTATATTTTTTGTCTTGAAATATACATAGTAACTGTAAAAATGGCGTTAAAAAATACAGGGTGTTAAAAATATAAAAAAATGTAAAATTGTGTCAAGAGTAATGTGCCATTATTTAAGAAGAAATTAAAAATATTGTAGAGAAAAGTTTTTTTTTAAGGCTAATACAATTTCATATATCAACTTTTTTACTGTTTTATACAAGGTGTAACAGTAGTAAGTATTCAAAACTTGTGAACTTGTAAAACAAGCCGAAAAATTACGAAAACCTTAGTACAACTATTGTCAGTGGCGGCTCCTAAGGGAGATACGCTCACTTAAAAGGATAACCTCAGAAACAGTTTTTAATGCGTAACATCAAAACGGTTCACAATTAAGTCACGAAATTTTGGTGAGATATTAACGTTGACGTGCTTAATAAGTCTCATAAAATACATTTCAAAATTTTCTACAGGGGTGTGAGAAAATGCAAGGCTCTGGTACAAATTTAATCATATCTTTTTTGTAGTTAATTTTTTCTAGTTTCCGACTTGAAAATATTGAAATCTGAAGTATTAAACATAAAAAATGTACTCTTTTTAAATTTCAATAAGATGTACCGTTTTTCAGTAAAATCGATTTCAATCATTCCTAACGGGATCCACATTTAGCATCCAATACATAGCCAAGAAAATTAATTGCAGTGTGCCATGGATAAAACAACTAGCCTGACAGTTAACAGAAATGTCAAGTATTTATAGTTTGAAAATTGTGTTATTTGAGTACGCAGTGCTATTTTCTAGTGAACAAAAATAGATAAAAATTATTTAAAAATGCAACAGTATACATATTCTGAGTTATGTAGATATGCTTTTGACGTTAAGTGGAGTGTCATGGGTGTGTTATAAAATATTTCTTTGCACCGAAAGGCATTGTTTTTCTGTTATTATATTACGGTATTTTTATTTGTACTATTGTCTTAATTGTTACTGTTAAGAGTGTTAAAAATACTTGACATTTTTGTTATACTCGCGTCAAGAATTCAGACGTTTTACGTCACGGCTGACGTTACACATTTGTTTTTATTGTCAATGTAATTTTCGATAATTGGTCGCATTAAAAACAATCATTTTTGCAATTTAGTGCAATATATAATGCAAACTTTTAGTGTAGTATATAGTTTTATTACTATCAGTTGCAGTTTCTTAAATATTTTGATGAAAATATAATGAATTATTCATTTGTTCGTATGACGTAAGTCGTTTGAATTCTTGTCGCGAGTATAACTGTCAGATTAGTTGTTTTCTTCATGGCACACTGCAATTAATTTATTTGGCTATGGATGTTGAATGTGGGGCACGTTAAGAATGATTGAAATCGATTTTACTGAAAAACGGTACATCCTATTGAAATTTAACAAGAGTACCTTTTTTATGTTAAATACAAATTTCAATATTTTCGAGTCAGAAACTAGAAAAAATTAATTACTAAAAAGATATGATTAAATTTGTCCCTGAGTCTTTCATTTTCTCAGGCCCCTGTAGAAAATTTTGAAATGTATTTTATGAGACTTATTAAACACGTCAAGGTTTAATAAGTGTACCGTTTTGATGTGATGCATTAAAAACTGTTTCTGAGGTTATCCCTTTAAGTGAGCGTATCTCCCTTAGGAGCCACCACTGACAAAAGTTGTACTAAGGTTTTCGTAATTTTTCGACTTGTTTTACAAGCTCACAAGTTTTGAATACTTACTACTGGTACACCTTGTATATTTAGGTGACATGAGAGTTTCACAACAATAAAACTTCAAATCTTGTAAACAAAATTCTTGTTATCATAATGTTGATTTTACGACAACAAATTTATTTAGATAAATGCCACAGTATAGGTGAAATATCTTATCGGCATGTAATTCAACTTTTCAATAAAAAATATGCAGAACTTTTCGTCTCAATAAATTGTGTTCGATAATTAATGAAATAGTTTAGTAATACAGAATATGGAATATATATCAAGAAACTAAGACGGAATCATTCGATATTAATAAAACCTTACATAAAAATTTTCATATAAATCCTGCGAAGTTTCATATCAGAGGTTATATTGGCATTAAAACAACTTTTCTCTATCAAATTTTTAATTTATTCTTCTCTAAAAAACTGTTCTCATTACACTCTTACAGATGTCACACTATTCATTAGACGTGAAGAGGAAATTAATTGAAGCTTATAGCAGTGTTAGAAAAAAGTATATATTGATCAAGTAAGTTCAGCTGACGAATAGCAAACAATTATTAGTAAATTCTTTAGGCCTATATCTGATCCTTTTCT
Organism: Monochamus alternatus; assembly: GCA_037114965.1. Taxonomy (NCBI): domain Eukaryota; kingdom Metazoa; phylum Arthropoda; class Insecta; order Coleoptera; family Cerambycidae; genus Monochamus; species Monochamus alternatus. The sequence continues at coordinate 111,413,711 of CM073426.1, read as the reverse complement.
ATAAAACAATTTCTTAACACAATGAACATAAAAAAACCTCCTAAATCGTTCTCATATTTTCTTCAAATACAAGGAAATGAGAAATAAAATTTTACAGAGGGACTGGTAATTGAGTAGGTATCGGTTAAATTTATGCGGAATACGGACTAAGAGATTATGGCTACGGAGAAAAGAGAGCAGTTCCATGATAATAAAGACCGCGTTGACATTACCGAATTATTATCAGAAATCAGCCCCCTCAGTATTCTAATTAACAAAAAAACATAACTTACGGTCCAAAATTTTATGTTGTAGAAAAAAGTGGAATATACAGGGTGATTCAGGTTTAATCTTGATAACTTCAGGAATCTATAGAACAGGTTAAAATAATTTTCATTTGTGATATAAACTTATTTCCTAAAACGCATCGTTTCCGATATAGAGGGCTTTGAAGTAGGAATTTTTTTCTCGTTTTTCCCTCATAACTTTTGAACCACTTATCCGATTTAAGTGAAATTCGGAACACAAACACTCCTTATGATCTTACATAAGCTTCTTAAGTTTGAACTACCTACCCCTCCTAGAAGCGTATGTTGTATGCTACCGCCCTCTTACTTTATTTTAAAACTACAAAAAAAATTAATTTCAATAAAACATCTACACACCACTCTGACTGATTAATTTCGAAACTTTTTCGTCTCTTGTTTTTTTTTTCGACGTTGTTCTTGTTTCTGAGATATTCAAAGAAATTGGTGACAGTATAGCGCACCAGCCGTGTAAATTTAATTTAAAGTTATAGCAACCCATGAAAACAAAACTCAGTGATTTATGTAAACTGACGTTTTGGGCGCCGCGATAGCCGAGGTGACTGGGAGGTGACGACTGCTCTTGGAAGTTTGGATCGGCTATGTCGGTGTGGGTTCGAATTCCACTGTAGAGCCATGGATGTTTGTGCTCGTCGAGAGATGCACAATAAGTCTATAGGCTGCGGTGCTTCCGGGGACACTGTCGGATGGTTCTAACAAAAAACTGACGTTTGTGAAAATCATTGTCAAAAGTATTATTTAAAGAGTGTTCTTAGTGTTAAGAAAAAATGCCAATAACCTCAAACATAAATTTAGTAACAACTACTTATTACAAGATTCACAACCAACTTATCAATTACTAAAAAAATTACAATAATTGTTCAAAGTGCTTTCCTCCAGCCTCAATACATTTTTGGCATCGACGAACTAGTGTATTAACCGCAGCTGCTATTTGAACAGGATTGATTTTATGTCATCACAAGCGGTCTTATCCGTTGGATCAATTCCTCACGGGTATGTACTGGCGTATCATACACAATTGCTTTTAGATGGCCCCAAACGAAATATTCCAGAGGATTCAGATCTGGCGAGCGCGGAGGCCAAGCCACTGGTCCGTCGCAAAGAATCCACATATTTGGGTGGTTGTTGTGTTGCCGTCCAATCCATCGACGAGGATAATTCTCATCCAACCACTGCCGTACTTGCCTTCCGTAATGTGCAGGGGCACCATTCAACTGCATCCCTTGGCGTAAATTTAAGGAAACATCGTCAAGCACGTCGGGGAGAGAGTTTTGCAGAAAAATATGCGGCCCACAGAGGTTATTACTTAAAACACCTATCCACACATTTACACTAAACTGTTGTTGAAATGAAGATTGTCTGACACATCGAGGATTGACTTCACTCCAAACGTGAATGTTGCGGTAATTCACAATTCCAGCTTTTGTGAAATTAGATTCGTCGGGAAGCCTTATTAGGGAAGCGTGTTCGGTACTCTCGAACTGACGTGTTGGAATTTCCGTCACAGAAACCATAAACATAATGTATATCGGCATATTCAGCATTTGTAAACGTTCTTGGCATTTTTTCTTAGCACTAAAAATGCTCTTTAAATAATACTTTTGACAATGATTGTCACAAACGTCAGTTTACACAAATCACTGAGTTTTGTTTTCATGGGGTGCTATAACGTTACATGAAATTTACGCGGCTGGTGCGCTTTACTGTCACCAATTTCTTTGAATATCTCAGAAACAAGACCAAACGTCGAAAAAAAAACAGAAGATGAAAATGTTTCGAAATTAATCAGGTCAAAGTGGTGTGTAGATGTTTTATTGAAATTCATATTTTTTGTGTAGTTTTGAAATAAAGTAAGAGGGGTGTAGCATACAAAATACACTTGCAAGAGGAGTAGGTAGGTTATATCACAAATAAACATTATTTTAACCTGTTCTATCGATTCCTGAAGTTATCAAGATTAAACCAGAATCACCGGGTATAATATAGGTAATAAGAATTTCCAAATTATGAATGATGAGAATCTACATATACCTAGATAATAATGAATTTCCTCCCTCCAGGGGTCTGTATGAGATTATTTAAAAAAAAGTCCGGAACATTTCAGTAAAATTGACATATTATATACATATTATACATAATATTATAATCATATTGCATTAATTTCTTTTGTATATATCCTTTTTTGATGCTTTTATTTTATTTTTACTTATTTATTTTAAATCAGCCAGAAGTTACAGCCACTGTCATTCTTCTAGAATACAAACATGTCTGCTACCATCTTTTTTTGCCTTTTCGTTTTAATTGCATAATGGATATAAATATATGCCGCAGTCGCAATTTGCACTTAATTACAATTGTCCATGATTTAGATAGATGTCTGTTTTAATCTCTTTTCCAAATACAACTTATCGGATTACGCATATAATAACATCAGATATTCAAGACGCAATGCATCATGACCTACTTCGACCCCTTTCGCGGTGGAGTGGCGCACCAAGGTTCGCTGTGATGTGACGCCACAGAGTTTCCAGCGAGGTTCGCATCGAGGTTCGCAAGTGAGTACGCAGCTTTATGTTTTTGCGTTTTTTGTGGCATTTAACAGTTATTATTATTTTTTAAATTCCTGTTTTTAAATATCTGTTAAGGTTACTAGTGTATTTCAAATATGCAGGTTCACATTTAATTCTTCAAAAGTGTGAATAGTAAAAAACACAATTTTTTTACTTAAAACTATGTGGATCTAATATTTAGCTGCCGAGTTTGAGCCTGTTGAAATGATTTCCATTTTAAGGATATCTAATATTCAATTTACCTTAATTTCCACATCTCCAACGCATGAAAGTGCATGACACTGGTATAAAAAAATTGATAATTTTATAAGATAATTACCTGACCAGTTTCAAACTGTTAAAATGACGGGTTTCCATTTTAAAAATATTTAGTATTCCATTTACCACAATTTTCACCCCCATGTAGTTTACCTAATTATGAATACCTGATACCAGATTTTGTTAAATTGGATTGTATCTATATTTTCTTGATGTTTTAATCAGATTTTCTCCCGCCATTTTAAATGGAGCTCGTGCGATTATACTCTCTTTCCTATAACAGCTACTTTTGCTAAATCAATATAAAAAGATTCTGAGGCGGAAATATTAACTAATTAACGTTATGAAGCCTTTTTGATGTAATACGTACTCATTCATTGAATAAAATTAATTAACACATCACAGTCATTGAGTAATAAATAGTCTTCTCAATGTTACAGTGCTCAATGCTTACTGGTGTTAATGCAAAACCGCAACGATTTTTATGTCGGGGGGACGCATGAAAAATTCAAAGGAGAAAATATGAATAAAAAAAAACATTTGCTACTTCATGAAATGTTCATAAAATAACATTTTGCCAGCCAGATAATAAAAATAAACAATTCGGGGGGTCGGTCAGTGGTGACTAGATCGGTGTGGGTTCGCGCCCAGCTGCCGGTAGACCGTATATAAGTTATATTCGTGGAGAGGATTGGTACCCTCTCTGCGGGTATGGTAGGGTGGACGAATGTTAGCTTGGGTCAATGTAAGAGATTGATACCGGTTGATATTTGACTACCCCCCTAATTAATGAGGTATTCCAGGTTTCCCTCATTCCTGCACTGAATAGTGGTTAGAGCCTACCAACGTAAGTCGCCCCCTCTCCCGCATAAGTCTTACTTCTGGGCTAATCCCTGTGATTAGAATGAGGGGTAGAGATATGATTATTATTATTATTATTGTAATAATTCAAAGCAAATTACACTAAAATAATAATGGGCAAATATAATAATATCAGTTTCATTTAATAAAATATTAAATTATTATGTCAGATTCTTGTAAAAATAAAGCAATCAGAAAATTATGAATCACAATAAATATAGAACCAATAAACTAGTAAATTTTATGAGACAAAATAGTAGAAAATCTCTAAATTGACATTAAATAAGAATAATAAACACAATTGATATCCAAAATTTAATAAAAGTAAATGGAAAATGATATATTGAATATTTTAATAAATAAATAAAGATAATAATACGAATGTGTATAAGGAACAGGAGAAAGATATGAAATAAATGAAATTAAATAAATTGTAAAATAATACTTTTAAATAATAAGAGGAATTTTGATGACAAAATCAGTTGCCAAGATAACGGCAAATAACAGACGTGGCACACGAGTGTCTCACAAATAGGTCGGTCTTTAGCATCAATATTGGAACCATATAAATTAGAAAATATAGAACACCAAAAGAGGTACCGAAAATAGTCAACCTCTGGAGGAAACGCGAGTCTAGTAATATTGCAGTAACTTAAATCAGCTTAAAATAGGAAAATATTACGCTTTCTATAGTCCAATTACCGAGCCAATTACTAAATTCCGTTTTTGTTTCAATTGTATGTTGAGTTTAAAATGCGGTATAACTAACAGCTTACATAAAGTTTTTCCTAGATGGCTGCTTTCTAAGCTCGCCCATAGTTTGAGTGTCTAATATAAAGGCTTCTGGCGTTCTATATATTTTACGATTTCTGTCATTGAAATGCACGTCAGATTACAGTCATAAAATCACCAAAACCACACGGTGAAAGTGATAATGTTATTAAAAAGTGCGGCCAGGAGCCAACTGTCACCGAATTTGACTACAAAAATTCCTGCAGTTTTGAGGTTTGACAGCAGCCAAAGTACTTACTACAAGGAATCCAGAGAAGAAGAAGCAACTGACTGGCAACCAAGAAGATAGATAAATAATTACTTCTAACATATACTAGTACAAGAATAGATAGGACAAATTTAAAACAAATTAATATTTATAGTGATAGAACTGAATGCGTATACTATGCATTTAGAAGACACTGCTAAGAAAACTGATACCAAACGCATCCATGTGTACTTAAAAAATGTTTGTGAAAATATAAAAACAAAATTTTTATTACAGTCATTTAAAAAGTTCTAAAAGTATAATTTTCCAAAGGTTAATTATTCATGTGTATTGACATTGTTTACTGAATTATTTCTTGTCAATTTTCAAATTTTCTTTAAATGTTTATAAAAAATTTACTTACCTGTTTAAATATTCTTATAGTGATTTTCTTTGAAATTTAGTAGATAAATACCCATTGAACCGCGTTTAGATAAGAGGTCCTCTTATCTAAACGCTCTCTCTCTCTCTCTTTAGCAAAAGTGATTATAGAAAAAGAGAATTAAATCAATATTAATAAAAAATATGAGCAGCAGTAGCAGTAAAAAGATTAAATAAAAAACATTTCAAACAACGTAAAATTTCATTTAAAATCATTTTTATGTTAAATCATACTCATCATCCCCTTACATGTCGAAAACAGAGCATTTATATGAATTTTTTGTCATTGGTTGACGTAAAATACAATTTTTAGACAAATATTTCAGTTAGGTTTTCAGCTTACCTTTTATATTAAGTTTAATAATGCTGTAATGAATCTAATAGATTTCAATTTAATTCTGTTATCAGCTCTATTTTAAAATTCTGCTCTAATATATAGTCCCTTAATATAATGTAAATACAGTTCATCGACTTTCAAAATTAACCCCCAGCGTTTCTTTCAAAATGCTATTCAACAGCATTATTCCCATTTCCTCTCATCCTGTTACTGACAAAGGAGATAATTTCGTTTTATATAAGACGTATCTCTTTGAATCCAAAGTATTTTTAGCTGATTGGAAAATGGTGAAAATTTATAGCGGTTATACCTATTAGTTACTTTGTCTTTATCACATCACTTCCACACTTCAATTCGATTTTATATATTAGACTTTTACCGAAAGCAACTTTGTTTCAAACACGAAAAAGGTACAGAGACGACGTTTGACAGTAGAATTATTTATTACAAGTGATTATTAGCCTTGTAAAAAATATTGGAAGATGTAGGAGTTAAAAGTGAGAATACCAAAGGGAACACAAGCGTACTTACTTATTGAACAACTAATTGTAACGAAGTTGAAAATGCTATAATATTTAGACTATAAACAAACTTTATACTGTCACTTTGGATTGAGCATACCCACCGCACTTCCAATTATAGCCAGCAACTGCCGCAGTCCTAACAACCTAAACACTGTGTTAACTCTTTGCAATTTTTGCCAATTACTAAAAAAATTAAACAAATGAGTAGTTACCCTTAAGGGATAGTGATCCTACCCCAAGTTTCCTAAACAGAGGAGATTGCCTACACACTTTCGTTCATCAGCATTGTAATATCTTTGAGACAGAATAACGTCGATGATATTGATGTTCGCCATCCAATTCAGTATTAGTTGTATTTGTTTTCAATCGTTTTTATAATTTCTGGGTGGATATATGCTAAGCAGTACTATTATAATGTTATTAACAGTTTAGAACAGTAGGTTTGTTCCTGCAACTGTCAATAACTATCAGAAGCATGCGCAGTATGGATGTAAGCGTTCCATCAAGAATCGAACAATCCATAATTCCTAATCCGCTGTTCCAGTACAATCAAGACCAATTTGTTGACTGTTTAAAAAGTTCGCGGATTCTTCGTAAACCGATAATCCAACGTATGCGTATTGGTCTGTCAGCTGTATACTCTTAATAGACATCTGACATTAAGGTCGCCGTATATCTCGCCGTAAAATAATCAAATTTGTCGTGTTTTTTAGGTACTGGAATCTCGAAAAATAAAACACGTAAATCAAAAGTAATATCAAAAATAAAATTACTGATGTTTTGTTTATCCACTTACTATTTAAACTCTCCTCAAATAATATAATAACTTTTAAAATGCATTTGTACGACACACATTATTTCGCTATTCTAACCCCACATTTTAACAATTATTTTCACATACAACAAAAGTGAACAATCTTATATGCAGAACTATGTAAGTATATGTTATAACAATGTTTACATCTAATGTTGAATTTAAAAAATACGTATTTTGAAAGATTTCAGTACCTAAAAATTTGCTGGATAGATCGCTTTCTGACGTTATATATTGATTTTACTTCGGTACTTTTGAATATTCGCAGGTAGCATGAGATAACATTCTTGTTATTTGCTAAACTCTATATTATTCTGTTCTTAAATGTCTAAAATTAATTGTATTTGTAGAAAACACTCTTTCAAGAATACGGCGTCCTTAACCTATAATTTTATGGATAGATGTCTCTGTTATAACCTAATTTTAACTTTAATCTGTGTATCTGTGTTTTCATAGTTATCATAATTTAGTACTTCAGAATAACTGCTGTCGCGGTGATAGGTCATTCGTTATATTTGTTCCGTGCTCCGTCATTCATTCAATCCACTGTTCCAATAAGAAATTCGCAACTAGTACAAATTGTTCGTTCGCGTATAATAAAGAATCTCAAGTATGCCAAATGCTTTAGATGCTGTTACAAAATATGACTCAAGATGATTTAGATGCGTTTACTTTACAAAACATGCTTTATGACTTACTTATGACAAACCAGACTAGACCGTATAAAACTAATTTTAGATTCGTTTTCAGCATCTTCGAAAATAGGGGGTAGGATTTTAAAATTAAGATTGGAGAGATTTCTGCTGTTGTAAATAATTACCTAAAGTATACATAGAAGTCACAATTTTGAAAAAATTTTATTTTTAAACTAGACTCGTCCGAGAAAAACTAAGTTTATGTTCGTCTTCGGTACCCTAGAAAATAGGGGGGTTGGAATTTTTTAATTAAGATCATTATTTATTTTCTTTAGCAAAATATATAAAAGAAATGCACTTAGATATTAACTGTCACAAACAAATAATAATTACAAGTGGTATAACGGTTACTGTTCAGTTAATTGTAGGTAGCTACTTACTTATCTGTATCTTATTTGATTAAATAATTTAAAATTACATTAGTAACTGGAATTTCTGATGACCATACTTGTCTTTTTGTGGCTTTCGGCTCTAGAAGTTCGCTTTTATTCTTTTTGCGTATAATATTTTGGAGAGCCTGTGTACTGGTAGTAATAGTTGATGGAACAGTCTTCATAAAGCAATTGCGCGATGTAGACTTCAGATTGAGGCATTCAGGTTGAAATGATTGATCCAATGTAATAGCTGTATTCAGCGCACAACACATGACAATCATTTATTTCTGTATGTCATAATTTCCTTGAAACGTAAATTATTTTGTACGAAAATGTGTACTGCAAATTATTTGGTTATCTAGATAAAAAGCAGGTATCTTTTCAATTTCATCGTAGCACTTTCAATTTCGCTCTCTTTTAATTAAGGTTCTTTTGGGACACTATGAAAAGTAATGGATTCGCCAGGTTCTTTTAACCATTTTGGTTTTACACAACATGCTCTAAGAATTACAACCCAACATAACTTGAGATTTAATAAAATAATATGTATTTTCAACAGCAATGAAAAACAACCAAAATGTAAAGGTAATAGATACCAGAACAACAATTATTACGGTAAAAACAGGAAAATAATTCCAGTAACACAAATATACACCGGACACAGGGACACAAATAAAAACAAAAAATTATTAGCAGGGGTCAAATACCAGTAACGTCACTAGTGGAAACGGCAGTTTGTAGGCAACCTCCTGTGTTTAGGGATTTTGGTTCTATCCTACTATTATAGGGCATGTTTGATTTTATCACAGTCATTGCATTTTGCTCGAAAACCGTGCATTATTATTTTAAAATTGCTTTACACGCTCTGCATCTCAAAAATCGGTGACTCTAAGACATTCGATTATAAGCATGACTGTGTCTTTTTGAAATATATACTTTGGATAAATTTGACTTCCCTCCTGTGGGTATTTCATGTTTTTTCATTGTGGAATTAGTCTCTATCAAAGTCACCTTTGTTTTTTAAAGAAAGAGAAAAGGAAAATAGGTGAAATTATGTGAACTATTAATATGTTTAACTTAATATAATACTTAACTCTAATTATTTAGCAATATTTATAACTATAAATGATACTGCAGGTAACAACTACTCTGCGGACTAATGCCCCGACCGGCATTGAATTACACCTGCAGTATCTGTGTGAACAGCCAAGAACCCTTGTCGGCTACTCCACCAGACATTGACCAGTTTCGGGCTTGTTGGCCCTCACCAGTATGCCATAGGTGAGATGTCCGATAATTGAACTGGCTGTTCCTTCATATGTATGTTCACATATAATCAAGTGAAGGTGATATCTAATAATTCAATGCCGGTCGGAGGAAGAGTAGTTGTTACTTGCAGTATCATTTATAGATTTAATGCCGCGTCGCCCAGGGCGAGAGATCTGCGTTTAAGTACCTGCTGTAATGTAGGTCGCTTCCTGCAAGTCGAGCCGCTTAGGCCGAGGAGGAAGTAGCTAACAACTTATATCTTACCTTCAATATTTATAAGTTTTACTTATGCTATACCGCTGAGAAGTCTACACACAACTTGCCTTTAATATAAAAACGTTTAAGTTGTTTTTATATAAATCGGAGGAAATAAATCTTTATATGTATATCCAAGAATGATGTTTACGTTAATATAGTATTGATCAAACTCATTTCTTGTAAACAGAACGTAGGAGTTTCTATGGGAATATTTGAGTTTAAATAAACTGTTAACTTCAATTTATATTGAGTATAAATATCAAATTGAAATATATGTTTACTTGTTATATCTCAATAATATAGCAATATATTGCTCGAGGATTTTACGTGACATTTTGATTTTCATTACTTTATGTATTTGTAGTAAATATTTTTTCGTACAAAAAAATATCATCTTTCAACAAAACAACATAGCTTGGACCCGTTTCTGATAATGATGATTTGTAAATTAATGAATTAGGCTTTGAATATTAATAACTAATTAGTTACTATATCATTGGTACACAGATACACATTGACTGTGTCTGATAATAGTAATAGCACAGTCTATTATACAGTCCGTCGTCATCACATCGGCTCCTTTGATGACGAGGTCCCAGATTTCGTTTTTTTAGACAACCAAAAGACGACTGTGCATTTAGCCGCGCACATTCGCGCGCTCAAAGGGCACGGTGATTTGTCAAGAAATAGATTTTCTCCCACTTCGTCGTGTACAAATGAATTTCATTGGTGTTCATTGCGCATTTAGCCGCGATTTAGCCACACTCTATGAAATCTTCACTCGACGAACTATATAAACTGTGGTAATAGTAATCATAATAGTAATCGTAGTAATAGTAGTGTGGTGGTAGTAATCATCGATATAAGGGAATATAAAAAATTCAAAAGACACGAATCGTAAATAGTGGGATAGAGTGGTGCAATATAATTTATAATAATTATAATTTCAAACAAGAGACATAAAAATTATTAGAATATGTGGATATATTAACATAATTCTATATATCATGCCTATTTAAGTCATCTAACTCAATATTATTCAAAGCGGAGTGGTTATTAAGGAAATATTTTATATCTCGTCATCAATCAATATTTATTTTACCCCAATCTAACCCACAGCTCGAATATAATAAAAACTTATATCAGCACTGCACTATATGGAATACAACTTTGCAACATTTCATATAAACAAGGTAGCCGCTTTCTGTATGTGATGGAAATGGGTTCTTGTCTTTATAAAAATGCAAAAATCGTGCAAAAATCTGTGAATTTGGCCTCCATGAGGACAAGGTTTAAGTGTGATTTCCGCGGAGTGCGCATCAGGGTAGGTAAGTGGGTAGTGGTGGGCAATCGCCACCGCTGTCCAAAAGGACGGCATTATAATTTGTATAGAGGATGACACAGGTGACACATATAAAGTAAATTGTTAATGGGCTAGGTTCAGCCATCGTCAACTTATTTTTGATAATGTTGTGTACTTTAACTATTCTCAAGTGGCACGCTTAGGTAATCATACCACCCGTTTCTTCCGTACTCATCTCTGTGTTGTGAATTAGTCACTCTCTATTATTTTCGAACTTGGGTAATTGATAATACAACATAAAAACTTTAATTTTGAAATATTCTTATTATTTTTATTATCTAACGCCTCGAAATTGGTAAAAAACTGTTACTACTCTAAAAATAATGGATGTTATGTAATGCAATTATTTTTGTCATTTTTGTATATTTTTTATATATGATCGAATTCAGATTTAGTACGCCTATGAAATGTTGCTACCCGCACGCTTCGCCCGTCGCGCTGGTTACAAGCTAGCGATTAGTCACTTCCTACACGGCCGCTGACTATAATATGTAGCTAATTAAAAAGAGACGTTCAAAGAAATAATACATTTCCAAAATTTGACAAAACAGTTAAAAATGTTATAAGAAGCGAGGCGAATAAAAATGCGTCAAACATGTCACGAAAGTTGAGGGAGAGCACATAATTGCACCAATTGATTGGACTAAATAAAAGAGGTTTTATCATAACTGTTGATAAAGAATCGGATACAAGTGACGTTAGTAGTGATTCCGCCGAATGTTAGTGCTACTGTTTTTTTACTATTATGTATTTATAAATTTTTTACTATGTTTATTATGGCGCTGTTGTTATGTAGTATATGAAGTATATTAAAAATATATTTTGTTTGTTATATATTGTGTCTATATATCACTAGGATATAAATACACCAAAGCATATTTTTATATGCTTGTTTTCTATTATTATTTCTTGTTTTCTTTTATTTTTATTTTAAAGACGTATAATTTAACTTTCTTCTCTCTGCTTTTTTTATTCTCCTTATTACCCTACCTAATCCTAATCCCACTCTCCTGGCAGAGAACGCTCCTACCTCCTCGTGGTCCTTGCTGGAAAATAATAATTTAAAATTACATAATAACATCCAATACTTAATTAATTTTGTATTTAGCATTTGTTTTTTCTCCAAATAGTCACATTTACATTCATTATTATATACTTTATATTTTAATTTAAATTATTATTGGCGAAATTGAGTGAATACTGGTATCTAAAATAAATACGGTCCTGTCTACTTCTGACCAGCTGGACGCGGAATCTTTGATGCTTTTTATGGCAGTTCTTACGACGTTTTTTATTCCCTTATATCGATGATATGAACTGTACAAGCTCTTATTTTAAATAAGTTTGCCTCTAATTGCAGTACCGTATTTTTCAGTAAATACGTGAAATATAGGCTGAAATGTTCGAAACGAACCTAATTTATAGGTGTGGATATTTACCCTGGTAAAGCAAACCATGAAACGTAAATCAGGATAATTTTTAAATTTATCATTCCCATGTGGTGAACTGGCATTGGAAATCCAACGTTTACCTAAATAAATTAGATTTGGAGAATCAACCATATAACAGAAGGTAGATGTTCATTTGTCACATGTCATTTTCTGAATGATTTGTGATAGGTATAATAGGGCAAATTATGCATATGATGTTCAGATTTATGGCAAAGTTCCTGAAATAGATTATATTCCAGACTGAGAAAAACCCTCCAAGTAAACTGTGTTGTTAAAAAAATGAATTACCGTAAATATTTTTTATCTGGTGTAGGTGTTTTAAGTATTACCCACAGGTAAACTAACATTTCTATACATGTATAATATCACTGATAAGCGATTACATCACTTGTGGTCAGTAAAATATTTTACTGAATTTTAAAATGCACTTCCGTCATTATTGTAGCAGTTGAACCAATTATTGTAGCAGTACAGATTGGTGCCACAACTAATCACGTTGCCGCGATAAGTGAATTTGTTCACTTGCCACCGCCGAATACGTCACGAATAAAGGCGAAATGTACGCGTAAGATCGTGCATCAGTTCAATTACGCGCCTTTGAACTTTGTGTGGTTATGGCGTGTACTTCGAGGCGGTTTAGTTTGTGTGTTGAATAATTTTAATAACTATTGAATACCAAGTATTGTTATTGCATCAGTGAGATTCTACTTTAAGCGCTTATATGAAGCTCCATCCCGCAATTCATTCAAGAACGGTTATTACCGTCAATTGTCTATAGTATGTTTAGAAATGAAAGAGAGTAATAAAAGCTTATTATGTATGCAAATCGTAAATAAATGTAGTACTGGAGCTTATATTCAATATTTTTATATTATGTATTATCGGCATAGATGAAGTGTACTTTTAAAAAAACTTTGTGTGATCGAACCATACTAAATTGTAGCAGGTAGCTAAAATTTAATCCCCAACAATCCGTCTTTGTCTATGCCGTTTCAATTTCTCGGTTCATTTATCTTATAAGTAAACAATATAAAAACAGCATTTCAAAACATGAAGCTACTTTAAGCATCATAACCGGGTTAAGAGGGTTTTTAGTAACTCAAATAAAATTATTCAATATTATTATCAAAATATTTATTTAAATTTAATGAATAGACTTTTATTCCACACAAAAATATATGTATTTTGAAAATTCAAATTATGGTGTGTAAATGTAGTGTTGTATAAATGTCCAATAAAGAAAATAAAAAAATAGGTATATTAAAATTCATCCTCTCAATATTCCGATGAATTATCTTCGTCTCCTAGATTGATAACGATAGGTTCCACAGTAACGTCAATTAAATTATCGAGTTCCCACATTTTCTCCTCTTCTTTTTGTACATGTTGTATACATCTTTGCCAGTTATCTGCAGTTACTCGTTCCAAGGACTTTTTTAACAAAATTTTTACGTCACTTAATTTAAACGTCGTATTATTTCGCGTTACATCTCCTTTTACCTGCGCTCAGACTAATTCGATTGGGTTAAGTTCACAGTCATAAGGTGGTTGACAAGTGCCAAAAGTTCCTTTTTCACCATATTTGTTTCAAAAGAAATGTTTTCTCCGGATAACCATTGAATTATATCGGCTTTCCTCCAAGCAGTCGTAGGCGTCCGCTCGGTCTGCCGTGAATGGTAACTGGCATTATCCATGACAATTATAGATCCCGGAAAAATAAGATGCAACATCTGTGTAAAATACTCTTCGAAAACATCTGCGTTCATGTTTTCATGATAGTTACCTGTATTTTTAGATTCAAATAAAAGTAAACCGCCATCTACAAAACCACTGGCACTACCTATATGTGTCACTATTAATCTTCGTCCTTTACCTGAAGGTGCCTTGAACCTTGTTTTGAAAGTCCATCCAAAAATGCTTGTCCTAAGCTTTTTACATTTTTATCTTGCCATACTTTTGTTACAGTGTATCCCTCGTTGACCCAATTTAAGAACTGACTTCCTGTTCTGCTTTTCCCAGCAAAAATTCAACTCTCGTAAGACGGCCCATAATTTGCTTCTACTAATTTTTGACAAATCGTTGTCCTCTGAAAGTTCACTTAAACTTTTGTTTAGCGTTGGTATTTCTTTTTTAAAATAAAGTGAGTAATTTTCTGCGTGATATTTTTGAAGAAATCATCTATAACGACTTTTGACCTCCCTGTAGATGATCTGGGGGATTTACAGTATCTTGTTCATTTTTTGTTTCCTTTAAAATTCTGTAGACAGTCGATTTTTCAATCCCTGTCATTTTGGAACACTTTTCCACGATGTCGTCAACACTGTTGGTAGGATTTTGGTGTTTTAATGCATTAAAATATTTAATATAATAATCTTCTTATTCTGAGACAGCGCACATCTTTTCACGCGTTTAGCAGGTACGTAATCTGATAAGCTCGACATTTTACCCAAACAATAATAATAATAATAATAATAATAATAATAATAATCATTAGTGTTACCCGATAATTACCTGAAACGAAATATTACCAAGCCCATGGCCGGTTCTTATCTCGGGGTTTTATTACTCTCTTTCATTTCCATACTATAATCGGTATCATTACGTGAAGTTTGCCAATTAATTAAGCAAACTTAGTTTAAAAAATAACCCTTGACTGATCCGTTTGGCGCAAGGACTTATTTAATTAATCTTTATTTTTTTCAGAAGTGTGGCGAAAACCCAATAAAACTAAAGAAAAACTAAAATTTTACCACAAATAAATAGCTTCAGACATTATCTTAATTCAGAATATTCATAAAAGAGTTAAGGAATAACGTGTTAAATTGTGATTATAATACCATATTTTAAATTCGCTAGTTTTACAACTCATAGTTCACTCTACATGTAAAATGTTATCATTTATATTTTTATTGCATACACCGCTACGTAATTATTGTATCTTGTAAATATGCCTTTATCTTGTGATTTGTATAAACAAGTAGGTATGCAAAAAATACATTTCTGGATTCTGCACGAAAATGCATTAAATTCAAGGAGAGAACGCATTATGAGGTTGTGATTTAGGTGCATCGCTTAGCGATCTGTGCCGAGCTGATCACGATCTTTTACAAAATCAGTCCCACCAACCAACCAGTCCATTCTCTATGCATTCCTAACTTCTACAGTACCTATTATTTAGGTGTAAAAATATGTTATGTGGAAGATGTATTTTTATTAATTCTTTTATTTCGTGTCGGTCAGTGGTCGAACGGTTTAAGGCGTTAGTACTTGAACTGATGTGGTCCGTTCCGCTATGGAATCGAATCTCGCGGCCGGTAGAACGTAGATCAGCTGTATTCGTAGAGAGGATTGGCACCCTCTCTGCGGATATGGTAGGGTGGAAGAATGTTGGCTTGGGTCAATGTAAGAGATTGATACCGATCCACATTTGACCACCCCTCTATTTAATGAAGTTTTCTAGGTTTACCTCATTCCTGCACTGAATGGTGGTCAGAGTCTACCAACGTAAGTCGTTTCTGGACGCAAATTCGGCCTGCTTAATAGTGATATGTCGCCCCTTCTAGCGCACAAGTTTACGACTTTTGGGCTAATCCTCATAATTAGAATGAGCGGTAGAGATAGAATTATTATTATTGTGCAAACGTGTCATTTAAAGTAATTAGAAAATACTTTAATAAACGAGAACGAGATTAACATGGTCCGCGATGCGCCTAGACCGCAGTCGCCTTGTGTGTTTCCTTTCCTTCTTTCTTCTTGGCATGTGATCTATACCTATATGTATAAAAATATGTTTCCATAATACCTTACCTCTATTTCACATAATATGCTTAATTTTTAGAATTATAGTCTAATTATCCTTCTTATTTATGTTAAATGAATATGCACTTTAAATGTATATATATATATAGAGCAACACAATTCAAATACTCCAGCAAGAAATTTTAGTCACCGCTGGTAGCCACAGTTAGATGACCTTTTCACTTGTGACTAATTCTGTAATAATTAGGCTAAAGATATCTCATTACAACCTATAATTATTGCTGTTGCTGTACCCGATAATTACCTGAAACGAAATATTACCAAGCCCATGGCCGGTTCTTATCTCGGGGTTTTATTACTCTCTTTCATTTCCATACTATAATCGGTATCATTACGTGAAGTTTGCCAATTAATTAAGCAAACTTAGTTTAAAAAATAACCCTTGACTGATCCGTTTGGCGCAAGGACTTATTTAATTAATCTTTATTTTTTCAGAAGTGTGGCGAAAACCCAATAAAACTAAAGAAAAACTAAAATTTTACCACAAATAAATAGCTTCAGACATTATCTTAATTCAGAATATTCATAAAAGAGTTAAGGAATAACGTGTTAAATTGTGATTATAATACCATATTTTAAATTCGCTAGTTTTACAACTCATAGTTCACTCTACATGTAAAATGTTATCATTTATATTTTTATTGCATACACCGCTACGTAATTATTGTATCTTGTAAATATGCCTTTATCTTGTGATTTGTATAAACAAGTAGGTATGCAAAAAATACATTTCTGGATTCTGCACGAAAATGCATTAAATTCAAGGAGAGAACGCATTATGAGGTTGTGATTTAGGTGCATCGCTTAGCGATCTGTGCCGAGCTGATCACGATCTTTTACAAAATCAGTCCCACCAACCAACCAGTCCATTCTCTATGCATTCCTAACTTCTACAGTACCTATTATTTAGGTGTAAAAATATGTTATGTGGAAGATGTATTTTTATTAATTCTTTTATTTCGTGTCGGTCAGTGGTCGAACGGTTTAAGGCGTTAGTACTTGAACTGATGTGGTCCGTTCCGCTATGGAATCGAATCTCGCGGCCGGTAGAACGTAGATCAGCTGTATTCGTAGAGAGGATTGGCACCCTCTCTGCGGATATGGTAGGGTGGAAGAATGTTGGCTTGGGTCAATGTAAGAGATTGATACCGATCCACATTTGACCACCCCTCTATTTAATGAAGTTTTCTAGGTTTACCTCATTCCTGCACTGAATGGTGGTCAGAGTCTACCAACGTAAGTCGTTTCTGGACGCAAATTCGGCCTGCTTAATAGTGATATGTCGCCCCTTCTAGCGCACAAGTTTACGACTTTTGGGCTAATCCTCATAATTAGAATGAGCGGTAGAGATAGAATTATTATTATTGTGCAAACGTGTCATTTAAAGTAATTAGAAAATACTTTAATAAACGAGAACGAGATTAACATGGTCCGCGATGCGCCTAGACCGCAGTCGCCTTGTGTGTTTCCTTTCCTTCTTTCTTCTTGGCATGTGATCTATACCTATATGTATAAAAATATGTTTCCATAATACCTTACCTCTATTTCACATAATATGCTTAATTTTTAGAATTATAGTCTAATTATCCTTCTTATTTATGTTAAATGAATATGCACTTTAAATGTATATATATATATAGAGCAACACAATTCAAATACTCCAGCAAGAAATTTTAGTCACCGCTGGTAGCCACAGTTAGATGACCTTTTCACTTGTGACTAATTCTGTAATAATTAGGCTAAAGATATCTCATTACAACCTATAATTATTGCTGTTTTATCACGAAAGGATTCCAAGTAAATAGAAAATATAATAAAAATTTCAAAATCTTTGTCACTCTGTATCTAGCAAACGATGAACTTTTAAATATTCACATTTATTATGTCTGTACAATCACCTCTTCCAAGGATGGAACCTCCTTGCTCACGTGAATGGATCACCTCTTAGTACTTTAGACACCCTGTATTGAACGTTTATTTTTTTTCTCCAAAATTGGAGTGGCGTTGATTTTGAGATGATTCCGTGTTTGCAACATATCGGTTATCGCCGAATTGCGATAGAGATCGCTAGCCTTAAATGGTTTATACTGCAATGTAGAACGGTTCGTGTCTGTGACTTGTCAGTCTGGCATGGAGAAGCGCTAGATGTAGCTTGTCTACACCGCGTACTGGACTAAATAAGTTGCAATATAAAGTTTGTTTGTTTTTTTTTGTAATCCAAGCCACCTTTATTGATTAACAATTCTTCTGAAACATAATTTATTAATTCGAGTTACTAATTAGTATTAACAACAAGACTTTTATTAAATACATTACGGAACAAAGCCTTCCCGCCACACATATATGCGGGGCTCAAACGCATATTGTGCTACACTCGTTTATTAATTAACATTACATTAATAGTACATCAACATTTTTACCCTGTTAAAATTAATTGCAATTTATGTATTGTACACAAGTATAACACATTTTAACGAGTCAGATCTCCACGAGCGTATTAACAGTCTGAAGGGAAATCCATTGATTCTTCATCTTCTTAAAACACGGGATGTAGGGGAAAAAGTTTGCTTTGAACACTTCTCTGAACTTCTGGGACATAATGCAGTACAAAATAAAGTTGATAGCCGAGTTGGTTAGGGTGAAGATGTCCAGGAGATCACCTGAAAATAAAAAAAAAACGGAGTTAATACATTGGAGGTTCTGTTTCTACTACACAGTGTCTGTGTTCTAACCCAAAATGCAGGTGTTTATACTCGAAATGTACGTTACAAATCATTGACAAAATAAAATTTAAAACTCTTTTAAAAATAAATTGGGTTTACCGTATTTAGACAGTAAATTTTAAAACAAGTGATATTTAGATATCAATAATATACAAGTTTTGAAAAAAAAAACAAAGTTTATTTATAACTAAAATATATTTGCTTCATTAGTTTAAATATTTTAATACAGGGTGTTTCATAAATTGAGGCAAAAAAATTAAGAAACGTGTACATGATAATATTTTTGGTTTTAGACATAGTTTCTGCATGAATGTTTAACAAAATTGTCATCGAGTTTATTAGACGCCCAAATTGCTTTATTCGTTTGGTTGTTGTGTTAAACATACAGTTTTGTAAGAAGAAATACGCATATATTAATTTTATGTGGTTTAAACGGATTACAAACTTGTAGCGAATACATTAGAAGATTTAGAGTGGTGGATCACCGCCTCATATTGGTTGTAACGTTGTTACTTGATTAAATGACACTTTTAATGGGAAATAGTCGTCCTAGTCAATTGCTATGGCCTGACGGATCACCTGAGATGAACCCTAAAGATTATTTTGTCATCCAATGAAAATTGAGAACAACGGGCAAATAATAATGTATGCAGGGTTGACTATGACTAAGTACAAACATTTTAACCACGTCTTCTTTCGGAAAATTGGCGCCAATGACAATCAATCATCGTTCGAGATGGCTAGATATGTCAACTACCATGTGGTCGTTTTTTACAGCGTTGTCAAATGTAGAAACGATTTTTATGAATAAAAATACATAAGTAGCTCTTAACGGTAACAGTCCGGTTAGTTGTAGTATTTTGCATCCATTCTTCATTCTTTCGTTGTAATTTGCCAGAAATACATTCATTCATTGCAAATCCGACATAATTATCCACTAACATACCCGACATAAATTTAAGTACTAGGTATAAAACGGTTATAATTAAATTAGTCTATCACTGTTCTAATATAGCCTAGAATATTGCTTTGCCTGTTGCATACTCTTCAAATATCAAAAGAACACAATCACGGACCCTTAGAATATAATATAAGGGTCTAAGAAACCTTTTTACAGAACACTGCTAACATGTTGGGATGTTATAGTTTAAAATAGTATTAATTATTTTATGCAAACATCGACGATTATTGTTAATATTGTTGTTATTATTAGTATTAACAGAATTTAATCCCCCAACACAAGATGGCGACTGCATTTAATACAAATTACACATATTTAATATTTCTCGTATTTTTTTGTGTATATATATATATTGTTGTTATTATTAGTATTGTCACGCAATGAGTGTGTGACTATCTAGTAGGGAAGTCTAGGGTTTCCCTCGAATGTCACGGAAAAATGTGTGACTCTATAGCGGGGAAGCTTGGGGCCTCCACCAAATGTCACGCAATGAGTGTGACTGTCCTGCACCACCTATAAACATAAAAATAATACCTCTCTTATATTCTTTGGGTACTCGCTTGGCTTCTGCGAGAGGTAAGGAGACTCAACCTTTTAATAAAAATACATATTTATTAAAACCATAACAACAACCATACTTACAATAAAGTGGACTTTTGCGCTGGGGAGTATCTCTTCTAGAGATCAGAGCCAGCCAACGGCTGACCCCCGACCTTTGGCCATGGACTGGCTCTGGCTATGGACTGGCTCTGGTCATGGACCGGCTCTGGCTTTGGCCCAGTTTCAATAGTATTTATACAAATTCGGAAAATGCTGAGTACATCAGAATTATACTACCTATTGAAACAATGGGAACAACCAATAAGTCTATCGCTTGGTTCTTAGAGAGAGCAAGAAGGATAGACATAGTGTGGTTTGATAATAACCTTTGCAACTGGACACTTTTAATTGTTTTGAATTTCACTTGTGTAACATTGACATACTATCGATTGTAAATATGTTTACACTTTTAATTCTATAAAATAATTTGATATTTGCATATACGCTAAAATTATTAATTTAAAATAATTAAAATATATGCCCAGCTGTAAACTATTCCTCTAAGATCCTCTTTGTTGACAGTATTAACAGAATTTTATGTGTTGGGGGATTAAATTCTGTTAATACTAATAATAACAACAATATATATATATATATATATATATATATATATATATATATATATATATATATATATATATATATATATATATATATATATATATATATATATATTGTTGCTACGTCCTTGTATACTCCAGTACTATCCAAAATTTGAAAATTTGAACTATATCTTTTAGTTTTGATAAATCGGGATTTTTTTGTAGGAGAGTTCTAAATTTTTGTTCAATTCGAAATCCTTGTGTATGTTACAAATTTTCTATTGAGGATTCTACATTTTCCAATATTTGTAGAGATCTACTGAGGGGCAAATTAGCGGTTTCAAGGTTGTTTATGGCGTCGTGCAAAACTGTAAAATTTTGTTTTAAAAACAGAAGATTTTCTTTGAGTAGGATTTTTTAATCTTCTAATATGAATTGAGTCATCGGGATCAAATTCTTGAATTACTTCTGAAAGTATATCTATATATGATGTATAATAAAATGCCGCTTCTAGCCAAGTGTTCCATCTGGTTATAACAGGTTCTGGAGGTAATGGTACTTGTGGATATTTTTTATGTAAAGATAATACTCTTTTTATATAATTTTAGGTATTAATAATATTGTGTGAAACTAACTACTCAGTGGACAAAAGCCCCAACCTGAGTAGTTAGTTTCACACAATATTATTAATACCTAAAATTATATAAAAACTTTTATATAAAAGGTGAACATTTTTCAAGTAGGTATTGTCATATTTAATTCATTGACAGGATGTCACTTTTTTGTCACTTTCGATATTTAACTTCAAATAATTTTAATTTTTATAATAATTTTTATAGTTAGATATTTGATTCAACTTAAAGGAGACCACCTGAAGAAGCAATCCTAAAAATTCAGAAATAGGTCAGATCTCATCTATTGTGGTTGAATTTGTCGTGTTCCCACTGCCAAAAAAGTGAAGTTAGATTTTTATAGAGTGAGTAAATTAGATTATTTTTTTAGATAATTATTGAATAGAGCTTTGTCTGTGGAATTGTTCATTAGCATACCTAGATGTTTGGTATCAGAGAACATACATATGACTTCATTGATAGGAATTGTAGGAGATTTGATTTATATTAGCTTAAAATACCTTTCTAAAACAGTAAAAAAATGTTACAAAAGCTAATATTAAGGAATATATGGGTAGATATTGTGGGTGTAATTCAACGCAGGTTGGGGCTTTTGTCCACTGAGTAGTTAGTTTCACACAATATTATTAATACCTAAAATTATATAAAAACTTTTATATAAAAGGTGAACATTTTTCAAGTAGGTATTGTCATATTTAATTCATTGACAGGATGTCACTTTTTTGTCAGTTTCGATATTTAACTTCAAATAATTTTAATTTTTATAATAATTTTTATAGTTAGATATTTGATTCAACTTAAAGGAGACCACCTGAAGAAGCAATCCTAAAAATGCAGAAATAGGTCAGATCTCATTTATTGTGGTTGAATTTGTCGTGTTCCCACTGCCAAAAAAGTGAAGTTAGATTTTTATAGAGTGAGTAAATTAGATTATTTTTTTAGATAATTATTGAATAGAGCTTTGTCTGTGGAATTGTTCATTAGCATACCTAGATGTTTGGTATCAGAGAACATACATATGACTTCATTGATAGGAATTGTAGGAGATTTGATTTATATTAGCCTAAAATACCTTTCTAAAACAGTAAAAAAATAAAAAGATAATACTCTTGTTGGAGCTTTAAGAAACACTTTTTTACAGAAGATATCAATTGATTTACTTAGAGAAAGAGCTTTCGTACTTCTTCTGTGACTCTATTAAGTCCATGGGCTACGCAAGTAATAAGATATAAATTGGGATACACTTCTTTTAGACACTGGCCTGCTTTTACCATGTATGATGCCGCATCTGTTAGAAATACTAGAAATTTATTCTAGTTACTTTCATACTGTTCCCTCCAAAGAAATTTAAGAGAATTGTTCACAACATTTACAATATGGGCGTGATCTGTCCATTCAAGTTCTTTTGTGCACAATAAATAAGCCTGCGTACTTTCTCCATTTAAAATTCCCACAACAAAATTCACTATATAACGTCCACAAACATCCGTTGTTTCGTCCACCGTCACCCATATATAATTGTTGCCAACCGCTTCCCGTATCTCCTTTACGAAATATGAAAATGTATCATATACCATATCAAGGTAATTTTTTCTTAAGGTTGATTCTGATGAAATTTCTTAATGAGTCCATTCTGCTAAAAACCGCCGAAGATTATAATCTTCTAATTTCCTTAATGGTATGTTGCTTGATACAAATGCCTTAGTCAATTCATACTTCCACTTATCTAAACTTGATGTTCCACTTCGAGCTACAGCATGAAGTTTGGTTTGAATATGTTTCTTAATATCATTTTTGCAGTTAGGGCGAAATTCTCTTTTACAAAACACGCACTTTACAAAGTCGTCACGAATTATAATAAAACTGTTAGGTTCACTTTCAATCCACGATTGCAATAAACTTCTTCGAGTGCTCCTCTCTTTGTGCATTTTGGCATCGGTACGTAGGTACTTCTCCGCATTTCAAACTATAAAACTGGGTTTCAACTCAATCGGCAATTTGCTTATATATTATTCCAAACCGAATCCTCTAGAAACCTCGGGAAAATTCTCAATAATTCTAGATATATGGAGATTTTGGTTTAATCGATATTTAATTCACCGATCGAATCACCGGTTAACAACAGTGCATCTTTGTTTAACTCATAAAAAATGATAAGGATAACGACAAACCGGTGGATCCACCGACGGTATTCTCATCGGTAACGCCTACTGTGTGAGACGGAAGAGGGGCATGGCACTGGGTTGGTTCGCGGCGCGTGTCGTTATCCCCACCCCCACAGCCGTCTGTACCTCCGTGAGCAGTGGAGACTGAAGAGTGGAGGGTATCTACAATAAATTAAATACGCAGCCAGTGTCAGGCTGGCCGGGCGCTGCCGGCTGCCGCAATGATGCACTATGCAGCGAGTCTAGCATTACGCACTAGCCAGTCGACCTTCAACCTTGGTTTGATGCGTGTAAACTGTAATAACTTTAAGTTGATTTTGACCCTCGTTGTGACTAATAAATAGTGACTGTAAAACAGTCATCTGTCTGCGTCTAACAAACCCGTTTAAAAAATAGGTAACAATACTAAATCACAATTTACTTTATTGCGCGTGAATAAACATTACTAAATTCAAAAGTTCATTGGTATACTCATAGTAACATATTGTAACAAAAATGTACTGAAAATATATTACAACAGTCAAATCTGTCTGGTCACCCCTAAGTGCGGTCCTGTTAGCAGGAATACTTTCCGCGCTCTAGTAATAACTATAAAACGTTTAAATTTAAAATAAAGTACTAAAACCTGAAGATGAACACAAAACTACAACGTAAACACAAGAATCTAATTATGACATGACAGCGAATGTTACCGCTGTCTTGCTGGTTGCCTAC
This sequence comes from Monochamus alternatus, assembly GCA_037114965.1. Classification (NCBI taxonomy): domain Eukaryota; kingdom Metazoa; phylum Arthropoda; class Insecta; order Coleoptera; family Cerambycidae; genus Monochamus; species Monochamus alternatus. The sequence goes on along the minus strand of CM073426.1, from coordinate 111,389,056 downwards.
TCCGACTCTGTAAACGTGTGATGGACAGGTCGCAGAGGCAGCATTAAATATGGATTTAATATAATCCCGAAAAAAATTTATTTCGCTTTATAAGTTTAGAATTTTTTTAAAGGATTATTCCGTTAATTCTTAATTTTCTCCATCCCCTCTTAAAATTTTTGTACTTAGTCATAGTTAACCCTGCATATTAAACTTAAACATTACTTAAATTGCAAAATTTTTTTATTTAGAATTTTACCCATAGAGATTCTTTCATTTTTTGCCTCAAGTTATGAAACATTCTGTATATTTATTTAGTAATTTCGTGAAAAACACAGATTTCTTGATTGAGTTTGGTGTTCGAGCGGGAAATACCACCTCACCAGTGCCCCAGTACAAATAATTGAAAGAATGCTGAAGATCAATGTCAACTTTGTAACCAATGCGGTAACTGAATTAAACATATTTAAAATTTGTATTTTGCATGAATAAAATAAAACTTTTATACTGTAATATGCTGACGTGGTATTATATTCGAGAAATATAAGTAATTTATTCTGTTAACAAAGGCATTATTCGATAATAATGGAAATAACAAATTTAATATCGAAGTACGATTAATCACAGGCATTTATATCTGACAGTGTGACAAATTTGTCGGTATTTAGTTTCAGTATAAGCATTTATTCATTTAATACATGGGTATTTATATTTTTTACTAAAGTTTTACGTGAGGATATATAATTTAAGGAATAAAACAGAATCATACAAATGTTAAGTGTAAAATAGCCTATCTATTTAGAAAATCAATTCAGTAATTTAGGATTTGCATATTCCTTTAAATCTGTTCCCAGTTACAATAGTCGTTTTATACTTTTTCTATTTTCCTTCCTGTTTTTTTATTTTATAATTCATATAGCAGGGTATAAACTGGTTTTCTCCAGAATTTTTGTCTGTCATTTTGTGAGCCTTGTACCGCTGTGGTGTAATATTGTATACTACATTATGTAATGAGGGATAGCGGAGATGCTCGAATAATCTAAATCCATCTTTCATACAGCAACACTGAAAAAAAGGCCAGTAACTTTACAAATTTACTTTGTAAGAATATCCTTATAATTGCCTTAAAATAATTCTAAAAATAATGATGATATTACACTGACACTTGTAATTTTACAAGAAAACTGCCAGTATACAATAAAACCGTAAACTTCCTAGGTAATTATAATATAATTTGTACATTTATGGAATATATTGTAATACATTTACAATTAACAATGTGAAATCCATTTTTACATTGTAAAAATACTGAACATACCAAATTTACTTTATAAATGACTGTAAAAATATGCCTAATGTGTATGTGAAGATACTACTAATTTTAAAACGCGCTAACATAACCTAACCGTTAAGAGCGTTGGGTGGTGCGCCTTCATTATTTCTTGCTTCATTTCGATGAATGCAGCCTGTGCCTAGGATCTAGGTACTTAATAATACATAATTAATTTAGTGAGTAGTGACTAGCAATATAAACATATCTAGAGTGATAAGTGAGTGTTTTTAGTACTATAAATAGTTTTTTCTAGTGCTTGTTAAAACATAACCTCAATTAAGAAGTAATAGGTATGTAAGTTATACATAATTATTGAAACAAAGAAACATTGCATCTACAAAAATCGGGGACCCCACTGTTGTTTTGTTCATCTTACATATTATATAAAAATATATTATTTTCTATTAGAATTATATTTTATACATATTTGAAGAACAGAGGAGAATTAGTATGATTTAAGTTCTAGGTATCTACTTACTATCTATGCACATTTATATAATTAATATTACTTTGTAAAAGTTAGTATAAGATCATAGATTTCGTTTGAATATTATAAAATGTTAACTTTAGTTAAGTGTTCTGTTTTGTACAAATAATCTAAATGTGTAGGTACCAAATTTTAATAAAAAATTACCGTAAAACCATAATATTTTATTACTTCAGTATCTGTATATACGTGTATTTCTAAGCTAAAAAATAAGCAAAGGGCAGTTAATATATTGAAGATGTAATAAAGCTGTAACTAATTAGCTAACTGAGTCGTAATCGGAGTACAAAATAGCTATTTATATAATCAGTTAGGAAAAGTGCGATTTTGTGTAACAAATATTTTTTACGCAATTTGTCCAAAAATTTTAATTATAAATTTAAAAAGGATTATTCTGCTGATTTTAAGGTATACATCGTGGCTATAATAGAAAAAAGTATTATTTTCAACTAAATGAGTCATAAATTCCAAAGTACTTAATTTTTTGTATATAAATCTGAAAAGCATATAGAAAACGAATCTATTGGTTCGAAAATGTTTGACATCACTGGGGATATTATATCAAAAATTCAGTATTACTATTAAGGGTATTTGTTAATATTAGAAGCAACTGGCATTCATGTTAATGAGGTTACTTAATATGAGTATATTTTTCTTTGGAAATAACATTCTGATGCAGTGATGCTATTGAGAAACTCACGGAAAAGCCTGATATGTTACTTAAGGTAAGTAACAATAGTTAATTCCTTACGATATTTCAATTTTTCTCATGTAGACATATTAATCTATTAGTTATAAATGAATTGCTATTTAGATTTTTTTAGGTATCTAGGTATACCAAAGCACTGTTAGTGAATTCGAATGTTGTAAACAAAATGTCCTGTGTACGGATTAGGTCAGTTTCGACACTTTTAGGCGGTTTCTTTTATTCTCCGAAAAGATAGTTCAAATGTCACGGGAATATTTTTGAGAAAAATTGAATAACGAAAATTTCATTTCGATGTCTTGATTATTTTTTATATAGGATTTTTTTTTTAATTTTAGGCCTTTTCTATGATGTCCCATATTACGCACGTATTCATAAAAACATATATATGTTTATTATAGCAGCGGAAAACTAGAAGTTATAAAAAAATATTCCTCAAGCCACTAGATACTACACATAGAGAAAAATTCTCTTTACCATGTATAAATATTAATATAATAAGTAGAAAAGTTACCACAGAAAATGACCAAAATTTAAAAATATCATGTAGGTATCTCTTAAACAAATCAAAATATTGAAATCTGATTCTCGCTATTCAACTTTTCTCATAAATTAAGATCTAAATATCTTGGCTAGTTTTTTCTGTCCTTTCGGAAAATAGAAGAAACATTCTATACCTAAGTGCCCAAATTGGACCATCCAGTACAATAAATAAAAAAAAAATACATTGTAGTCATAATATAAAATGTATTATTACAATGTAACTATACAACTGCCTGTAAAGCTACTTTGTATTTTTACAAGTAATTGTGGAAGTTACATTGTAAAAATACTTATTGTATTGTAAAATTACAAAGTAATATTACAATTGCAAAACCTAAAATTACACCACAAAATAAATTTACAACGGAATTTTACATTTTATTTGTAAAGTCACAATCGGTAAGAGAATTACAGCAATAATGAGTGGTAAATAAATTGCCATCTATATTAACTGTAATTATTTTTTACAGTAAAGTCTATAGTTTCCTATGTTACTAACTCATTGTTCGATTTCGACTCATGATTTTATTTTAATCCACATCTGTACAAGCGATGCCTGCACGCCAGCGTTAGAGACAAACTGACGGGTGGCGGAGGTACTAATTATTTCGAATCGATTGATCCTTCTAGTCTATCTATGATGTATTATTAGTTACCATAAACGGACTCTGAAGCTTACAGCGGATATAGATGGATATTAAATCCTTTTTTTGTTGTTGACGACATGTTTAAAATAGAATTTAATTCGCAAAAGATTAATTTATTCAGGATGAAATTAAAAGAATATCCAGAGCTGGCAGGAGAAACTTTGAAATTAGTGCCATTCGTCACTCCTTACTTATATGTGAGCTAAACGTCCTCTTCAATGCTGAATATAAACCAAAAAAAGAAATAAGGTCCAATTAGAAAATGATTTGGTTATTTTCCTCTCAAAAATAAAACCACGATTCGATAAATTATTAAAAAAATAAACAGTGCCTTCTCAGTGCAATTGTTTTATTTTTATTGTAATGTTTAGGGACCTACAACCCTTGCTTTTTACTTTTACCTGGTTTACGACCCCAAAGTCTTGCAAACCCCTGGGGTCGCGACCCACAGATTGAAAAACACTGACCTAGCATATCCAGCGGCGGGGTTTAAAAATACCGAAAAAGGTTACTGAAAAATTCGCACTTGGGTAGTCTCAGTATAATCCTAAACCTCATTCAATGCTACACCGTATGTACCGAAAGAAAAAACCGCAAACAGTTCAATTTATTTAAAATAAAATCAAAAATAAATTGATTTACTTGGTAAGAAAATTTCACAAATAAATGAAACAAATGCTTAGTTATTTCATTTGAACATCTTATGAAAACTTAATTTTAAAAAATGATTTCCAAATAAATATAATTTTTTAATTTCTCTAAACAATTTCTTCAAATCTGTATGGAAATTACGTTTTTAAATAAAAAAAATGTTTTTTGATTGAAATGAATTGCATTTCGAACCAAATAATGCGTTTATGAAGTTTTATTGGGTTATACAATATTTAGAAAAACCGTAAAATGGAGAAACTCAATGTCCTAAAGCTGGCCTACAGACTATGCGTGAATTCGCGATTCGTAGTGTGCGATGCGTGATTTGTAAGGAATTCGTGCATGCTGGGTTATGAATGGATTTTTAACGCATAACGAATCGGGAATACACACATAGTCTGTAGCAAGCCTAATATCGTCGTATGATCGAAAGAAGTATTTGTTTGAAAGCAAAAACTCGAATTGTTTATTATACATAAAGAAATAATTATTATTAATATGTGGCCGTTAGATGTAGCTGTGATATATTTCGCGTACTCAATTATGTCGGGTTGGAAAGACAAGAACAGCCAACTTAACTATAACTGACCTGTGACGTACTGACGAGGACTAATAAGCTCGAAATCGGTATATGATGACTATGTGTTACAGACTTTTCAGGGGTGCGTTTTGAAAAACCGTAAATTAAAAAACTCAAATTCCTAATATAGTCAGTCGTATCGTCGAAAAAACTATTTGTTTAACGTCAATTAACGTAAGTTAACTGATGAGGGCTAAGAAGCTCGAAACCGGTATATGTTAACTATTTGGTATTTGCTATATATTTATCAGGTATAATTCAATGCTGGTCGGGGCATTCGCTCCCGCAATTGTTTCCTGAAATTCCTGAACAATAAGTTGTTGTTCTGAATAAGCAGCTATTTAATTGGAAAAAAAATCTTTGAAATCTACAAATATTGTTTTATTATAGAATATAATTATATCAAGATCAGAAGTGTGTCATTGTAAAGGATATAATGTTTTTTAATGGAAACAAATGTTTCCTTTACACAAAATAACTGTATTATTGCATTTTAAAAAAATATATTTGACATCAAGAAATAAATATTTGGTTGGCCCTATATAAACAAATAATTTATTTCCATGAAACAATTTTTTTACAGATACCAAATATTTTTCGGTGTAGTTTTTTTTAGAACTACGAAGCAACTGCACTATGTGATAATGACTTTGAAATTGATTTCCGAATTATCTGTTATAATCAAAGATCTACTAAAATTAAAAAACTATATTATCCCATTTTCATTCTTATTGCTAAAAATATTTAGCCATAATACGACGCTTTGGAACAGGATTTTATTAAATTTATCTCCTTTAGTTATCTGATTTCTCTTATTAGTCAACTAATTAAACTTTAATTAATTAAACAAACGTAATCTAGACGCTACATAGTGCACTTCCAATACTTGTCCAACAAATTTAAATAAAGGCTTTTTAGTTTATCGTGATGAGAACGATCTGAATTGTACAATAATCTGTATATTATGTCTTTATGTATTATGTATATAGAAAATGAGAAACTATAATCTCTTTCTTTCCATCTACAAGTTGGTAGAAGTTATAAGATATTGTTCTATATTCTCTCTACTAGGACTTAATAAGTGAAAGTTTCAAGGCTTTATGAATGTGTAAAGTTTGCAGAAGTTGAAGTAAAATGAGAAATCTTGTATTTTTAACCATTGCCAAGTGGTTTACAAAACTAGGGTTGAAGGAAGTGAAATATTAAGTAATTCTGCACAAAATTTGGATTATGTGACAAATGAAGAAAAAATGTTCATTCTACAAAAATGTAACGGCATTGAAATTTTCAGAGCTTAGTTTTCACTTTTAAGAATGAGTGAACATTTCAATGTTTTATTATGGTCGTTTTGCATAATATTTACTGGCAATTTTCAATTTACAATACCAGTATATATTAAGGAACAATCAAGTATATGTGTTTGTACGTAATGAAATTTACAAATTTCAGCAATAATGTGGTAATACAATGTACTACTTTGGAACTATTTTACACAATTTATCATGCAGCTTCTATTGCAACTCTAACTTAATGCATTTAGTTGTGTTAAGGCGTGGTAGACAAATACGTACGATTCATTAATAATAACTTTTTGTGGGTTATTCGGAAAATAGTATAATCGTTGAGACAGTGTAAATATTAGTATAACAGACATTAACATTAGTTGGAATTACATGAATTTACTGTAAACAAAAATATTTTTTGTTACACAGATATACCTATATCTACAAATATTTACAAAAACCAAGGAATATATTTCAACACATTTTCTAATGCGAATTAAATACATTGCTACCTATTTTTAGATGATGTATGGACAATATACATAGTTTTGGAGAAAGAGATAGATAATACACATTTGAATCGGTTGATCGGATGAGTTTGAATCGGTTAGTGGTACGGTTTAAGGCGTTAGTACTTAAATAGATGTATCTAGTCTGCTGTGGGATGGAATCTCGCGGCCGGTAGACAGTACATCAGCTATATTCGAGAAGAGGACTGGCACCCTCCCTACGGGTGCGGTAGGGTGGAAGAATATTAGTGGTTAGAGCCTACCAACGTAAGTCGTTCCTGGACGCAAATGCGGCCTGATTAATAATAATAAGCCGCCCCCTCTCCCACACAAGCCTCGGACTTGGGCGCATATTTTCACACAACACCTTAGAGTTAATTCTCGCCACATAACCTCAAACAACGTGTCAGTGCTAACCATTTCGTACTTCGTAGTTTCGTAGTGGGTGAAATAGATTTTAAAAATAAACACAAAATATATAATACCAAATTAACCAGCATGTTGTATACGTTCAATATCAAGAGAAGGCAAAGTAAAATATTTAAATGCAGTGCCAATCGCATACAAAAAAGAAGCTGGTGCCGTAGGCACAAGTAACACTGGCAGTAGGCGAAATGTTCGGTATCAGCCATATCCTTTCAGACTGAGTCACAGTCAGCGAGGTCGACAAAGAGGTTATGTTGATACTCGTGCACTGGTCCAAGGCAAAGGCAAGGTACAAGTGGAAACAAAACATAGAATATTTGTGGAAAGGGATTTTATACTTTCAATACACGTAAATTGAAAACTAATATGAGATACTTTTGCATCTTTTGAAACTGAAATAAGCTAATAACGGTTTCCTTAAGAAATTCACTGCTCAACGCATTTATTTTAAGAATTGGGACACTAACGTACAAAACGTATTTAAATCGTCTCATTATTTTCACGGGCAGTGTTTCTTGTGTATTTAATTAATATCTTTGATGAAATACAGTGTGATTAAGTGAAATATGGCGGATTATTCAAACAGTGATAATGTTGATATGCTAAAAGCATGTTTGTTAAGCAGGGATAATCAGTTATAGTGATAACGATATTATTTATTGTGATAAATCAGTTGTAGTGTAGTGATGGAAAATGATCAAATTCGTAATAACTATGATTGTGTATAGAGAATCTGGTATATACTTTCAATTTATTGGTGAAGTATAGGAATGGCAAAGGGGAGGAGGAGGCCATTAATATTTACGTAAACATATTTCAATCATTCTTTGACATGTATACAAATTTTAGTTAACTTTGTTGAAGTCTATTCCAACACATTAGTGTAACACTGGCAACGTTGTGGAATACACATCCACCATGACTTTTAAAATTATTAGAATAGGAGACGGATTAGCGGTCCTCAACAAGTTTTCGATTGAAAAATTACTAAATTTACTTAAAATTTGGCTTTTCTCTGTTCTACATAGTGAATTGTACTGCTGACTAAAATATTTGTGCTTATTTAATTTTCACTCTGTATATTTTCCCTAAAATTGGCTTTTGAAATTGTTTGCAAAAAATGCTAAAACATTTTTCTCAGTGGTTTAAACAGTATGAAGCACTTCGAATTTTGGTGCCCATGTTTAATTTTCTTCTTCTTAAGCATGAAAGAAAGCGATAGAAAAATTAAAATATCCAGTAGAAATTGTACCGTCAACACAATCTCTGAAGTTTGGACTATTATATCTACATCTAATTTTTATTGTATTCTATTTCAGTCTCTACTTAATTTGACCTAGGTACAGTCTTGATATTCACGAATTTATATTAATCCTAGTTGATAACCACTCATGGAAATCTTGTCACAAATCTTACGAAATCGTGCGAAATCCCGAGAAATCGTGCGAAATCACAAGCAATCGCCCAAAATCACGCAAAATTTGGCGTCATTTGGAGGTAAAGACCCGTAAAGACTGAAAATACTCCACCTTGCGTCATTATCGACGTTATTATACTCATTCGCGTTTCCATTTCGCGAATAATCCAGGTCTTAGCTCATATCCCAGTAAACACACATATGTTATTTATTCAACGTACCATTGGTTGATAATTCGTGTTATGTTACAAAATCAACCATTATTTTATGGTTAGAAAAGTAACGGTCTAACATAACGTTTAAAATACGTACTTTTTTAACAAAAAATTTTGGCAAACCTTTTATAACGTTAAGTAAACGTTATTTAAAATATTTAAATAAAACTTATTTATTTAAACCTTTATAAAACGTCTGTGTCAATGTGATTAATATATTGGCATTGAACAAAAACGTGTTTATAACGTTTTAGAGTAACAGGCATTAGTATTGCTTACAAAACGTATCATAAACGATCACGTGTTACACACATACCATTTCCAGTTATTTCTTGTAAAAGTTTGTCAGTTACATATTCATCATTGTACGTACAATCGTTTGCAATAATAACGACACTCTCTTAAAACAGTTTTTGAACTTCTGGAAATTCTGAGTAGACATTTCATTGAATTTCTATCGGTGAGTGAAACAACTAATAACTAATATTAAAAATGTGAAGTAGATTTCATTACAAATACATCAGAAGTTCTAAAGAAATCGCAAAATTCATTTTAATGAGTGTCATTATTATTGCAAACGATTATACCTACCGTGATCCATGAAATGTTTCCCAATTTTATTTTGGTAAGTATACCTACTTCTGTAAGCATTTAATTTTATTTTATTAATATAAGAGAATTAGGTTGTTTTTACATTACGTGTTACAAATAATTATTATATAATGGAATCTAAATTTATTCCAATATAACTTTTCTTACTTATGTTTAAAAATACAAAGGCGATGACAAAATTAATAAAAGTAGGCGCATGAATTTTGTACTCGTACATGCCTACGTTAAATTACTTTGTAAAATGGGTATAAATTATTATGACTTGGTAATTTTTTTACTTTATATTAAAATACAGTGATATATTTCTAATCATTATTGGAAATAATTTAAACTCTTTTATTTCCTTTCTTGACTATCTCCTTCGTGGTCATATTAAATATATATTAGGTTATTGTTATCTATTATTGTTATTATTATTAGCATTATTATTATATTAATAACTATAATATATTAAACTTAGACATGTTTAAAGTTTAGACTTTGTTTAAATAATCAATATCCAATGTAAGCGAAGTTATTAATATGAAACTTGTTCAGACCTAATTTAATTGTTTTTAGGTTCCACTCAGTAGCATAAATAATATATTATATTATTTTGGTATTTTTATATTTTGTTTGTATTATGTACGTATTATTACTTATTTAATAAAGTATTACTGATATTAAAACCAATTATTAATTTCCTGATAATTACTTATTTAATACAGGGTGGTCCAGAATGTACTGTAAATACTAGAGCATATGGCGCGTTAAAAAACAAGAGTATTATTTTACATAAATATTTGTTCAGAACTCAATAATAAGAGAGATACAACCCTCTGAGGGATGAAATAAAAATCTTTTTTTAAATGTCTTTCAGATACTTTTGAATAATGGGTTCATGGGTGAGTATATGATATTAGGATAATTAATTTATTGTTACCACTTATTCAATCACTTATGATTAAGGGGTAGTTTTGAATAGTAAGTTTTTTTTTTAATTTGAAATTATGTATTTATGATACATAATTCTGAACCACCCTGTACAATGCCACCAGAAGGATCCAAAAACAATGTTGTAAAATATATTAAAAAACACGTCTCTTAAACATCTTTTTGGCCATTAAAATAACAAGGTTTAATTTACGTTAGTTAAAAACCTTAATAAAATGTCTTTATTAAACGTAAAACTTAAAGCTTATTAATACTAAAAATGATCGATGCACATTTACTAATATTAAACGTTTGTACTTTGGTTACCAGAAACGTGTAAGACCGCGATATTTTTAAGTAAAAGGCACGCCTTTTTCAAACGTTGTATGAACATTATAAACGTTTTTCTAACTATATGTGTTTACTGGGATTATGTGCACGACGCGACATGTATCACGGTTGTTTGGAACTACTGGAAGGCTGTTTGTTTTCAAATTTCAATTTAATCGACTTCCATGTTAATCTTTGAATTAATGCCCCTATCCACTAGTTTCTCTAAAAAAGTTTGTAAACATTAAAACTCGATACCCTGTACCTAAGGGACAAGGCAAGTCGAGGGTTAACTCCAGAGTTAACTTCGACGCTGCTCACCTTGTGAAACAATTTAACTATTGTGCAAAAGTTAGAACAAAACTCTAATTCTAATAATTCTCTATTTCTAAGAAACTCACATTTTTTTTCAAAATCGGTTTTTTTTACCATGAATGTCACAATTCTGAGCAATCTTAAAAAGATTTTTTTTGTCTAGTTAATACATCAGAATGTTTTTGAAATTTTTTGTATATCTCGCATATACTGTAAGGTTTGGAAAATATACTACCACATATTCCGAGAGCCAAAATTTGTTGATCTAAATTAAGTTACTTTAGTTCAAAATTTAATAGTTTTTCTCTCAGTTTTTCTTCAATAACTTCATATAAATTGTAGTAAATACATTAAACTTGGTACAGAGAAAATTTCTGGCAAGAAAAATTGAAATGTGTCCACAGATTTGCTGTCAACTATAGAAGGCGTCACCTATAGTACTTTACATGCATTTAAATCATCATAACTTTTTGGAGCCTGTACATCCAGTACAGAATGTCTGCAAGATATAGAGCCAAGTTGTGATAATCTAACCCAATTTACCTCAGTCCAAAATTTTATAGTACTTAATTGAATAAAGTATGAAAGGAGATAATGGGTTATGTTTATGAAATAAAACCTTAAAATCATATCTAAAAAACGGTTGTTCAAAGAATAAGAATTATTGATTAAACAATCAATACACCAGTGCATACAAAATTTATAACGATTTGAATGCAAGTGAAGTACTGTAGGTGGCACCCTTTACAACTGACAGAAAATTCGAGGCCGTATTTATTTTTCTTGTCAGAAAACCCACCGCTACCAAGTTTTATGTATTTACTACAATTTATAACACAGTTATTGAGGAAAAAATTATCTCGGAAACTATAAAATTGTGGACTAAGGTAACTTGATTTTACCATCATATTTTGGCACCAGGAATATGTAGTTTTTACTCAAACTTTTACAAACACCTTGTATAAGTATAGTAAATTTTCGAGGTAATATTTATTAAATGCGAAATCCTTGGAAACTCCTAGAAATCCGGAATCTTTTAGCAATCTCTATTTTGCGAAATCTTGTCACAATTTTGATCCCAATGGTTACCCCCTCGGGTATTACAAATAGGACATTTTTCTTTCAGAATATTGTTGCTATCTGTTAAGGCCTGAATGTAAGTAAATAACCTAAAGTGACGGCATAGTGGAAATATTGGGCTTGAATCTAAGCATTTTGGACAATCGAGGTCGAAACTTTCAGAACAAATTTCATACGAAACACATTTATTATCATCATCCTTCGATAGTGTATAAAATATATGCACGAACGAAACTTTTTGAATTATGGAAGGTCAGTCTCTGAATAAATATCAGTCTGTTACGAGACGTGCTGCAGAGTATATAACACCAACATTTTTTGACGTAAATGTCTGTGGAAGATATTTAGAACTTAAGAAAACCGATAACAAATGGCTGATTTCGAAGAATTTTATGTTACAAAGCTTGTCTAAATGCTACGACCTTAGATATTATGAACTTACTATAAGGCGATTAACCTATATAACTGCATATTTATTCCATATTTTTCACTTTGCAAGTATGTAGAAGCAGGATCCATGCCTATTTTTTAATTAATTTCTTAGAAAAATATATTTATAGATTAGCCAATTCTTTATAAAATATTAAGAATATTCTTGTAGAGTGTAAAAGGAATACCTGGTTGTAATTGAATTTAACAATACACATATTTAGATGGTACTTAAGAATATTCCGCCTTTCATGCAAGTTAAAGCAAAAAGCAAACCTAGGTCGTCGTACTTAAGGCTTGCGGTGAGCGCTCTATCAAACGATATATAGTTTTCGCCCAGTAACTCCTCCTCAACGGAAAAAGATAAAAATATGCGGTATTTTTTAATAGACTACAAATATTGCTTTATATCGATGCTGTGTTTTGAATTAAAAATAGGTTATATATGTATATATATGTACTGGCACACGTGACGGATTTTATAAAAGACTAAGAGAAATGATTACGTATTGTAGTTTAATAGCTTTATTATAATTAAGACTTTGTTAAATCCTTTGATATAATATTTTATGTGTCTAATAAATAATAGATAACAGCAAAACATTGCTAAGTAGACTTTTTCATTAAAATATAATTAATATTTTTAATTAATATCAAAAATGTGGAATGCAAACACGTAGGAGTTGTGATTTATGGAATATATAAAAAACCAAATGTTATTGAAATGTGGTTTTGTTTATCTAATTTTATTTTTGTCACATTGTAAACTATTGTTTACATGGCATTGCTGCTCTACCACTCAGATTTAATAAATAATAATATAAATTTGTTGTAAATCCAAACTTAGTAATTTTAATCTTTTTCTCTCATATTTGGTGATATTAGTTGAGACCTATATCACGTGAAAGTATTTATATTTTAGTGTAAATGGAACAAAACAAAATATATAAGCATAATTACTGGAAATATTTTGTATATCGTAAGAAAATTTGTTACTAATTTTGATAAAAATTATGTTTTTTTGTTAGAAAGTGTTATACAGTGTCGTTTCGATGGGGTAACGCATTCTTGTCAACTATTTTATTATTTATTTTTTTAATAAAACGTTCTTGATTTTAAAAAAATGTTGCTTGGTCTTGAGGAATTAGGAGCTGCATTGGCATTACCTGCCGTCAAATCTTTGATTTTCTAATTTTGAGAGCGATATCATAAATCTATTTATCTAACATAATAATAATACACACAATAAAAATATATTTGTCTTTATGGCAAATATAGATGTTTCTAACTCGCCGAATAAATGCATTGCCCTATTTCTGAAAACATATTCTGCAGCGCAAGTATAAGTTTACCTTGCTCACGGAGCATAAGCATATACAAAATTCAATTTCTTGAAAACCGTAACACGTAAACTTTTTTCATACTTTTGACTACATTTGTCTCGGTATAACTATAGATCTATTTTCAATAATTAATGTAGTTCTCCGCATATTGAAGTTTTTAATGCACAAATTTGCTGGTGCCGACTTTGGAATAATTTTTTTCGAAAAGGCTTTAAGTTATCAAAAATTGGTGTGAACCACTAGAAGCGCTGAAGTTTTTTATATATGTTGTGAATATATTACGATCATAAGTTAAATCATTGATTTACAAACGCGATTTATGTTTCGAAAAACATAATTGTCAAATAACGTCCGAACCACCGACAATTTAATTTGATAAAGTTTGGCCCTACTGAAAAAAGTTGTAAAAGTCCATTTCGGATGGCCAAATTGCCCCGCTACAAGATGATAAAGGTTTTTTAGTTATATCTTTATTTAAAAAACGGCATAATTGAGAGCCGATTTTACGCTACTAATAGAGTTACGATCCCTTTATTTCAGTGTATCTTCGTTTTGTCTCCATCCCAAGTGAATTAGCCCTGTGGCTACCGTTGAGCAGCACATATTTCAGCGTTTTGTCACAACACGTCAACATAGTCTTCTCTATTCGTGGAGAGGATTGGCACCCTCTCTGCAGATATGGTAGGGTGGAAGAATGTTGACTTGGGTCAATGTGCGAGATTGATACCGGTTGACGTTTGACTACCCCCCTTATTAATGAGGTTTTCCAGGCTTCCCTCATTCCTGCACTGAATGGTGGTTAGGACCTACCAACATAAGTCGTTCCTGGGCGCAAATGCGGCCTGTTTAATAATAATATGCCCCCTCTTCCGCACAAATCTTCGACTTCTGGGCTAGTCCTCCTGATTAGAATGAGGGGTAGGTCGAGATATATGATAGCGCTGGAAATAGAACAGGTGGATCCGTCAATACGTCGCAGCTAATCAAAAGCTGTAGCGCATGCGTACTTACTGCAGCAGAAGTTGTGTAGTCGGATATGATCTAAGAGATATACATTACACGGTTTTATAGGAAAAAATATACGGACTGCATGTATATTTTTTTGTGTTGACTTTTATAAATTATGAGCAGGTTTATAACATGAGTCACTCTCTAGATTTTTGGCCGTCAACTATTGTTGAGAGATATTTTGTGGTAGTCTTCTTTTTCTAGTTCATATCTTTAAATTAAAGAAATTGGCACCCCTTGTTTTTATTTCTCTCAAAACTTTTTTCTACACTAGCCAATTCCAACAAGAAAAATGCTTTTGAATCACACATTTCATTTATGTTTACTCTTCATATTTCCTTCTCATTTTCGTGTATATTTAATAGTTTACGAGCAAAATACTACATTATTTTTCCTTGCATATTGCACGTATTTAGTATCAATAGTACTTAAAACGTATTAGGCGATTGTTATTTTGGGCAATTTTTTTTGTAACACAGGCGTATTTTAATCTAATTCTTTTTTAAAAATAAGAAAAGGTAAACAAATATAAACTGAAAATTTAATCACCCTATAAACTATTAGCATAGCAACTAAATAACAAAGTAACGATACAACAAAAAATACAATAAGAGTAGGCAATAGTTTACATATAAGTCAACTTAGAGTTGTTCAAAATGGGTGCAAGCGAATTCTTGGCATAATTGTAGTCTTTTAATAAGATTAAAATTTACACTACGTAAAGTATGAACAGAAAGAAGCTCTTATTTCGTTAGATATGTTGAAGATTTCTTCTTGCAGTTCTTCTATAGTGTTAACTTCCGTCAAATAATCCGTGTTTTTCATGTGGCCCCATAAATAAAAATCGAGTAGATTTAAATCGAGAGATCTCGGTGGCCAATGCATCATGCCCTCTCCCTATCCAACGGCCCAGGAAATGTTCAGTAAGCCAGTGACTGACTCAAGGTATAATGAGCAGGAACTCCGTCGTGCATATACCACATTTACTGATATATGTCTGATGGCACCATTTACGACTAACCGTGGTTGTTTGCTATATATATCAGGGCATTAGTCCAAGGAGTAGTTATTTCCTAATATTCCGCTTTTAAAAATCCGGCAATGGTTGGGGTTTTTAATAGTAGATACTCTCAGTATAGTGGATTGCTTTCTGCTTGTGACTGTATTCAGGCCCAGCTTTGAGTAGCCAATGACTACTAGATGACATTGATAGTAAATGTATGTTGGTATTTCCCAGTCTTAATACAATGTGGATTTCATCGGATAAATCATGCATACTATGGCTATTAAAAATACCACTACGTGTAAATAATGCTTCATCTCTGAGGAGTAATTTTTCGGTAAACTGCGGATCTTGCGGTTGAAAAGTATTTCTCTGCAGTAGGCAATTCCGAAATTATGATCAGCAGGCAACAATTCCTGAACCCTTATAAAATGGTAGGCATGCAATCCGTCTTTAGACAGTATTCTCCACATACTAGCAACAAAGATATTGGAAACTCTGGATGCTTCTCTAATACTTCTTGTACGGATTTCTTCAAAATATTCTAAAATCGCCTCTTCATGTTGAACGTTGATTTCATTTCCTCTTTCTGCATTTCGTTGTTGGCCATTAAAAGATGACTCGACTCGAAACAAGTTTTACTGTGTACAAAAAAGTAGGCTCTTTACTTTTCTCATTTAAGGGTTAATTTGTTAGAAAAAATCACTAAATCATTACATAGTGAAACATAAAACCATTACCATTGGCTCGAAAATTCGTGAAATTTGTTTAATTATATTTTTATTAGCCTACGACTTAGAGTTCAGGAGATGTTTGAAAAAAATAAAATTGTAGGTCTACTAATGGGATATAGGGACCTTATAGCCCTTCAAAATTAGAATTCGTGAAAAAATACAAATCATTGTGTATAAGAAGACAGAATTTTGTTTTAAAGTCTCAAGAAGATTTCATTTTAGTTTTTTGGGAAAAACTGTTTTCTTTTTTTTTCAAAAAAGGAGAAAAGTACTGCCAACTAATAAAATACATATATGCATTTAATCATGTGGCCACATTGTATGGTATATTATCCAACAAATTTAACATCATTTTACTAGAATGACATTAAAAGGACAATAAGCTCGGTTAGGAATAAAATTGTGCTTTTTGATGGTCGTATATTGATTTCTTACGACATATGGCATCATACTATCACCTTTAACGTCTTTCACACTTGGCTTGTTGTGTTATTATTGCTAATTGGATATTTCTTTATCTATGAAAGCCATGTAATATTTATGTGATATTCTTTCTGGAAGAAAATTAGAAAGTATGGAAACCTTAAAAACTTTCCGAATACTGCCTTTTCACAAAGGATTGTCATCGATTAACATTTCAATTTTTTATTAAATAATACACAGGGTTACAATATTTATGTAATAGAGTAATAGATAAATAATAAATTTCATAATTTGAATAAGCGCAAACAGGGTGGTCACCTTTGGTATCTCGGAATTCGTAAAATATACAGGGTGGCTCAAATTAGAAAAAAAGTTGGGCCTTTCCGTGGACATTAAAATAAACAAAACAGATCCAAGGTATCTGCTGCTCTTGCTGAAATATTGTGAAAAAATCAAATAGCGATTTTAGAAAATGCCATTTAGCGTTATTATTTCCCGAGAAATAGAGCTGAAATTTGTAACAGAGACATAAGAATATATGACCAATGGTTTCGGTTATGCAACATCCAATTGTTTTTTTTTTCTCATGGGCACCATACGGAACATAGAATAGAACTACAAACACATCAATGTGTAACACTACTGTGTTATTTGTACAAGACTCGCTCGATCTAATGTAGCCCAAACATTTTGAATACCTTATGAAATATACTTAAAAACAGCAGAAATTTTGTAGCGTAGAACTTCTATATTTTCACAGAGATTACAATAAATGTTATCATTCAGATTATCCGAAAGAAAAAAAATTAATGGGTTGAGACATGGATATCGTTGAGGCCATTTCATCGAAATCATATCAAGTAAGATAAACCTAGTCTTTCCTAAAAGATCTCGACGGTTAACCTTCTCAAATCGCAAAAATAATTTTGTTCAACGATTACGTAAAATTATTAAAGACACCATATTATTTCCCCTTACTGAGCTTCTTAATTTATGTATTTCACTAAGTATCTTCCCTAGTTGCCTCAAAATCTGTATAGTCATACCTATCTTCAAAAAAGATGATTCTAACGATCCAGCAAATTATAGACCAATATCAATCATCCCCTTTTTCGCAAAAATGTATGAACTAATATTGAAAAAACAACTTCTTGGATATTTAGAATATACCAATCTCTTTAATCCCAACCAGTTTGGATTTAGGAGTAATTTGTCAGCTACACTTATCTCTATTGCAGATAAGTTGACCTCATATATAAAAAATGGGTACGATGAGGGTAATGTGTGTTCAATGTTTTTTGGTCTGACTAAAGCTTTTGATTGTATATGTTACGATATACTTGTCGACAAATTGAAATTTTATGGTTTTACACCTGAAAGCATGTTACTGATTAAGTCTTTCCTCTGCCATCGACAACAATACGTATTTTATAACAACGAATCAAATGTTTTAAATTTAAATTACGGTGTACCCCTGGGCTCTGTCCTAGGACCGCTGTTATTTTTATTGTATGTTAACGATTTCCTAACCAGCGTACGAAATAACGTACACGCAATTTTCTTTGCTGATGACACTAATTTATCCTTATCTAATAAATTGTTACAAGATCTGATGTTTGACGTTCCAGCAGTCGAAGACGACACACTGAATTGGTTCACATCAAATAATTTATGATATTCAGCTTAAGTAATTTAGACGAAGTAAATAATCCAGATTACGTGAAATTTCTAGGTGCGTATTTAGATCCTTGATTGCAATAGGACATACATATCCACTTCCTCTGGGGACACGCGCCTTCTTCTGAGACCGTCTTTTCAGTGCAAAGGAAGACCATTCGTATAATATAGGGTTTGAGATATAAAGATGACTGAGAACATTTTGTAGAACTAGGCATTTTAACTGTGCCATGTACTTATATACTTCAACGCATTTTGTATATTAAAGAACATGAAGGTAGGTACACTGTCCGTAGCCAAATCCATTGCCATGAGAAATAAATATAACATAAACACCAACTTTCATCATTTAACACGTAACGACACATCTTATCTAGGAATTTAGTTTTTTAATGTATTGCTCCCTTCAGTGCGAAATTTAAGGGGAGAATAAAAAAAATCTATTGAACAATGCATTTTACACTGTACAATAATTTTTAGATAGTGATCTCACCGTATTATGAAATCTTGACTAAGGCTTTGCATATTTTCTTTGCAATATTTTAATTCAATAAATTATGACGTTTATGTATGTCTTTATTTCTTATTTTAATGTGAATCCAATTACATATTTGGATAGTGTCGATTTAAATATAGGGACACCATTACAGAAATATCCTGCGGCCTGCGTCATTTTGCTGCTATTTCTAATACTTATAATTTAATAAAAAATTATAAATGCATTCTTCATTTCTATCCTTAAATATTTAAATACCTCTGAGAAGTAAGGCTTCCAACAATAAAACATATTTTGCAAAAATGTCGAATTTGTCAAAATGTTTGTTGATTTTTGTTTTACGTAAAGAGCAACAAGATTTTATATATAAATTAATTAATTCCTTTAATTTTATAAGATTATAATAAAATAATACTGACGGGCTCGTAATTTTATTCTACTTCTGTTACTGTCAACATCCAATATGGCGCCAATGAGAAAAAACAATTGAATGTTGCATAACCTAAACTAGTGGCCGTAGAAATGTTCTTTCTACGAAAATTGATTTTTCGTAAATTCTTATCTCTCTGAGCAAAATTTTAGCTCTTTTTGTTGAGAAATAATCTACGAATTTGCTTAAGTGTCAGTCAGTCAAAAAGCAAAAATAAAAAAATGCATTTTTATCACATTATGATTACGTTTCGTTTCTTTTATTTATTTAAAATCATCATTAGATCCAAAATTTATTGCGACACAATAAATATGCGATAAAGCAAAATCAAATTATACTATTAAGTCAAAAATTTGTTTTTCTTCTTAATATTTATTTTGACTTACCAATTTGTGTGGTGATCACAACACAGGAATTGTTTTTTTTAACTATTTAAAAAAATAACTTAATTATGCTTTATCGCATATTTATTGCGTCGCAATAAATTTTTGATCTGAAGATGGTTATAAATAAAACCGAAACGGTAATAAAAACGCAATTATTTTATTTTTGCCTGTGGACTGATGTTCCAAGTTAAACAAATTTGTAGATACTTGTACACACTCAATATTTTGGAATATTAGTTGAAAAACAATGATGCTAGACGCAGATGATTTTCTACAGTCGATATAGTTATTCACAATATTTCTGCAACGGCAGCCGAGATCTTGGATATGTTTTCAATATCCATGAAAAGGCGCAACTTTTTTCTACTATGAGCATCCTGTATATTTTACGGTTTCCGAGATGCCAATGGTGCACCGTGAAGACCGCACCACTCTGTATATGAAGTACTTTCCTTTCTGTTTCAAAAATAGCTTTTAGAAATTGTTTATCAAAATGTAATTTTCCTTCAATTTATTTTTTTTTACTTGATGCATTTCACTGAAATGGATAGTTCCTGAAAGACGATAGATTTAAATTTTCTGCTTAGTTATGGATGTTGGTTATTTAAAGATATTGAAAAATAACCAATAAATTGTTGCAATACGTATTCTCGGGTGAATTAAATATTTTACAATATTAGTTATTTATCAAGGTTACTTCATAATAACAGATATCTGAAAATATTCTAATCAACTTAATTTATTCAAGATATCTAAAAAATATTGAAATTCTTTACGTGTAGTTGGTATAACATATATATATTGGAAATTTGTTTTACTGTACTCATCTACTGATCTAACACTTATTTTAAATATGGCAGATTTAAATTTTATATTGTTAATACAGGCGATAATTAATCATGAAGAAAGGTAATAGATTTACTAATTGTGTAAACAAATTAAATGACCAATTATAGCAGGCAGCATCGGATCGATAAAAGACAATTAAGAGATACATCCAATCCACTAACCATTCCAGAATATTTAAGAACATACATACAGGGTGTTTTTAAATGAAGTATCAAAAATGAGACGACAGATTCCTTAGGTGAAAATAAATCGATTTAATCTAACATAACTATATCCTAAGCCGCATAATAAAAAAGATACAGTGTCAAAGTTAAAATTTTATTTTCGAAATTTGTAAATAACTTCTTAAGAAATCCAAATATTTTCATGAAATTTGTAAATGGGGGGTTTTTGCGGGCGAGAAATTCAAACTTGTTTCTACTTTTGTCGTCACTAGTAGAGGGCGCCACTTGTGGCACACCATGTTTCTTTTAAATGGCAGAACTTTTTTGCAGCTTAGTATATCCATCCGACTATCGAAACAATCGATTTTCCTACCTGTTTCATTTGAAAAAGGTATACCTTGCTGAAGTCGGTAGAACTAACCATTTTTGAAATAATTCTATTTGAAATGCTCAGAGCACTGAGTAAAAACTGTTTTCGTTTCAGGTAAAGTGCCTTTTCTACTGAAAATTTCAA
Organism: Monochamus alternatus; assembly: GCA_037114965.1. NCBI lineage: Eukaryota > Metazoa > Arthropoda > Insecta > Coleoptera > Cerambycidae > Monochamus > Monochamus alternatus. The sequence goes on along the minus strand of CM073426.1, from coordinate 111,367,575 downwards.
GATCTGCGATGCCTGATGAAACCATTTTTCAACAAAGCACACAGATTTTATCAAAGCAGAGCGATCTTTTTGACGTCTCCATAATTTACCGTTCTGAACAACTTTTTCAAGTAACATTTTGCTGTATTTTAAGTAGAAAAGGCGCATTACCTGAAACGATAACAGTTTTCAATCAGTACACTGAATATTTCAAATAGGATTTTCGAATACTATTACTCCTAACGACAACAAGGTATACCTATTTCAGATAAGCAGCAAAAAAATTCTACCATTCAAAAGAAACATGATGTGCCTTAAGTGGCCTCCTTTACTAGTGATGTCAAAATTAGAAACAAATTTGAATTTCTCGCCCGCAAAAACCTCTGATTTGCAAATTTTATGTAAATATTTGGATTTTTTTAAAATTTTTATTATTATATAACCGGAATATGGTAAAAATCAAGATCAGTTAACGTGTTTCGGCGTTAAAAAATTAACTCATTTAAAAGATATGAATTTTATTCCGCACTTCTGGCCAACCCTGTATATACGATCAGGGTTAATTAAACAAATACCGAAATAGATAATTTTCATTCGAGTATTGATAGAATATAATTAGAAATAATTATCAATAAGTATGATCCGTTGCGTTTCAACAATGTATTGGTGGCATATTTACCGAAATAAATTAAAACGAATGTTTAGCTTGCTAACTTCCTATTCTTGTTAAATTTACATGTAACATTTATCGTAATTATATCTTTCCTAACTCACACTGGATTTTAGCAAATTGGTGTAGGTTTCCCCATTTATCTTGACATTCGTATCTAACTGTTCTGACACATTGTTATTTACGTAGAATTACTGTGTAATGGATGTTGATATAAGAGACATCATCTCAGAAATTAAAGAAGAATCAATCTTAAGGTCGCCGTATTCTCCAAACAGTGTTTTCTATAAAGATATATGATTTCAAACATTTAATAATTGAACATCTAATTGTACTTAACTTCAAGACTTTAGAAATATTGGAAGTGATTAAACAGCCGCAAATAGCGGTCCCGCCAACAAGATTTTTAGTTACTGATGTTTTTTTAGTCTGGTAATAGGTCAATTTCAGTAGAAAAACATTTTTTTTACAAATTGCCAACGTTTCGGCTTATATTTAAGCCATCTTCAGGACTCTAGAAATGTAAATGTGTTACATAACTAATATAAAATTACAATAAATTAAAACAAAACACATTGAAAATTACAAATTAAATTACAGTTTTTAACTTAATATTAGAGCAAGCTAAGTATCTAGTAATATTTATTTTTATTCTATTTATTTTAAAAGAAAAAGGACAATGTAGGCAAACATAAATTAAGCTGAAAACAAATTACAATTAACAATTTTATAAATTACCTGTAGTTAAGTTTTTGTTCGTCCAGTTTAATATAAAAATTAATTGTTTATTAAAAATGTCTATTACAAGTGAAAAATATTGACAATATATACCCATATATAGAATTATAATTAACATCAATGGGAAACAATCTATAAGAATCGAGAACTTTTATTCAAATAATGTATCGACTAAATACGGTGACAGAAGCGTAGTAATTTTTTTCCCTTTAAGTAAAAATGGAAAAAGGAAACACAAAACATTGCTATGTTTTATATATACCGGGTAGTGTAATTACACTAATTAATGTAATTACACAGTGTAATTACACTGTAATTTTAATTTGTAATTTTCAATGTGTTTTGTTTTAATTTATTGTAATTTTATATTAGTTATGTAACACATTTACATTTCTAGAGCCCTGAAGATGGCTTAAATATAAGCCGAAACGTTGGCAATTTGTAAAAAGAAATGTTTTTCTACTGAAATTGACCTATTACCAGACTAAAAAAACAACATCAGTAATTTATGAAAGGTCACTAGATACAACAAAAAGAAAAAAATATTTTTAGTTACCAAAAATATGTACACTAATAAAAATTATTAGCGATAGTACACGGTGGATTGTTGGTTATTTATTGCCTAGATTAATAGTGCTAAATAACACACCAGAATGTAATGTTACAAAACTGTAATGAGAAATTACTATTTTTCAATATACATTTCTTCATGGTAAAACCGTGTTTCTATTTATACACATGAAATGTAATTTTACAATGTTATTATGTATTTTTAGGAAGAAATCATATAGTTTTACATGAAAGATGTAAATGTACCTCAATATCCTCATGGAGATTCTTTTAATACAGTATGGATTTGGCATTTTTTACATTAATGTATGATGTGAGCAACGAGTAAATTTACAGTATCAGTTTTATCATCAGTGTACTTACTTTTATAATAATAGCTGCAGATGTAAATATTCTTGTTACATAAACTTATTTAGTACTGCATTTGTAAAATTGTTCACTTTTATTTATAAGTAGGGTAAATAAGGGGAAGATGGTGAACAAGGTGATATGGTGAATTGAAATATGTATGTTATTGATCCAACACAATGTATCCTTCAAAGATGTTGGCGGATTACCTTGGGAATGGGGAATTTTAATGATTTTTCTAAATATGTGCCGCAGGAACAATATATTATTTTAATCGGAATAACATTTGTCGTAGACAATTCATGGAAAAGTCCAAAAACGGTATTTAAAATCTGATTGTGATCACGCATCCAGAAAACGGCAGCCGCCACAGCGAAGACCTGTGACGTCAGAACAACGTTCACACATGTATTCCTAATACAGTATTGTGCTTTATATCTGTATAGGATTTCCATTTTCGGACAACGCAGTACATACGTTTAGAAAACTTAATTTGTCATTTGCGACATTATTAAGTATTATTGTGCTAAATAGATGTTACTGTTGAATAAAACAAAATCAGTAGTAAATAGCAATAAAAGATTCATGAATTAATTGAAATAAATGTAATATACTTTTTTCTACACCCGTATTATAACAATGCACTTATATGCTCATAATCCGTTTCATAATGATACCCATTACGATACAGATTTTTCATTACGATACAGATTTTATAATCCGTTTCATAATGATACCCATTACGATACAGATTTTTCATTACGATACAGATTTTTAAACAATAGAAACCCATAATTTTTCAATCAAGCATGCTGTGCATTTGACGTTTATCCTAGGTTCTTATGTAATTATTTTAGATGTCAAAATCAGTACGTATTAAATTTTCGTAGATACCTAGCTAAACTTCGATAATTTATCAAAATGTCTGATATCAGCGATATAGAAGAATTACCATCGACTCCTCCACACATATCGGAGAAAGCAGAAAATGCAGTTCATACGAATGATTACTGTTACTTATTGTGTTCAATAAAAATATAAAATTTATGGTTTTTGATTATTTATCGGGTGTAGAAAAAATAGCGTATGCAACTCTCATGTAATGGTTATTAATACACTCGCATAAACCATACTAAACTCGCCTTCGGCTCGTTTCGTATCCCGGTTAATGCTCGTGTATTAATAACCATCATTACATGATCGTTGCATAATATACTATTATCTATTATTTTTCAAATTAAAACAAGTAGTTTAATGTGAAATCAGATGGCATAATTTTATAAATACCTCAAGTAAAACCTTCTGGCATTGTCGACGTAATTTTCGAGCGAATCTATATTGTAAACAAAAAAATAAGTTACGTTTAACAATACCGTAAGTTCACCACATCACCATTAAAAATTATGGTAGATTAATGTAGATACATACTTAAAAATTAAAATTTGCAGCAGTTTGACACTTTTTGCTACATTTTTTGATTTTATATATCAATAAGTATGTATGCTTACTTCCTCTCAATTTTATTTTAAATATAATTTCTCATTTCTTCTATAGTCTTTACTATCGCGCACATTATGCCTGCATGGATCTGCACGGATCAGCATAGCGCAGACCTGAAAACGTGCACGACTTTGTCCAGCATGGACCAGCAAAATTTAACTGATCGAATCTTTATAACCTTTGAAACCAACTTCTGACCTTTGTGGGAATAGAACTTACATAGAACTAGCGCGGCCAAGCATAGAAATTGTAGGTCACTGACACGATCTGCAGTGACTTTAAAAGTATCTTTGATCAACAGTTTTAATTATGTTCCCATTATATGTTATTATAGCTATGTAAATTCAATTGATTTGTAGATTTATGTTTTTTCATACATATTGTTTTATTTTTACCATCTATATATTTTTAGTACATTTATTCTCCTACAGGCTAAATATGTGATAGTTAAATAACATAATTTAATGTTTTCTGCAAATCATCATAACAATTATCTTAATCAAGAATATTCGTGGAAATTCAGGTTTACTTGTGTCCTTTAAAAATTTAGCGACATTGTTGATTAACAAATTATTCATAGGTACTCAGTTCTATTTATTTCATGATCAAGTACATGGACATGGCAAAATGTTTAAATTTTATAATAGTAATTTGATTAGTCAGTGTGTGAATACAGGACTTAATTCTAGTTGAAATTCAATGTGGTTCTATGCTTGTATAGAGCTTTACCATGGCATCTAAACCTAGACAAATTAAATTACTTCGGTTGTCGTTTATGCCTCTTGATGTGTTGATGTACATGCCAAGGAGAATTACAAGGGTTGCTGTTATTTGGCAAAATAATTAAATCTAAAAGAGGCAGGAAAAGCTCTCTGGTATTTATAAAATAGATGACATTTTATGAGTTATCTATTATTTTTTAAAGGAAATAGCTAACTTTTTAATGTCGTTCCGAACTTCAATACTTAGTTACCTACTTGCTCTTTGATAATTCAAATGAAGTTCGCTTCCTAAAAAGGGGAAGTAAGCAAGCTTTGCCTGAGTATTATATTTTGATAATCAAGCACTCACAAAAGTATTTTTTATAACTTAGTTGAGTAACACTCTTGAGAATACACACCAACACAACACAACAATTTATTTAGGAGTAGTTGGGTTTATTAACAACCAATTTAATGAATATTGAAATGTGGCGAAATATAACATCATATTGCGTGTATATTTGAGTAATCCTTATTTACACTTAAGAAAGGTATTTTAATAATAACTATGTGTGTGATTAATTATATGCTCATAAATACAAGATGATTTACAACTTACCCAAAAAAAAAATTGGAAAATAGATACGTCATGAAAAATTGAGTCAATATCATAAAAAATTTTGTAACATATAGTATCCGAGAAAAAATGATTGAAGTAGTATTTTCAACTTTTACATCGCTGGGCTACAGTAGTCTCTAGCGCTCTCTCTCTCTACGTCTCTAGCTTTAGTATTAAAATTTTTGCGATAGTGTTTATATTAGTTTTTTAAGTATCAAAACTGGCTGTCTAGCAGCTCAGAGTTGCGATATCGTTTTAATTTACGGTGAAGTAAATTTTGCGTCCATACGCAGAAATATTTCAGAGTATAGACATGTGCCAAATTTAACTACTTTTACTGCGGTAGCGCAACGCGAAAAATTTGCAACCGAATAGTGGAGCAGCTGAGGAACACATTTTAGAGATTGTTGAACAAAATCTCTCAACAAGTATAAGGAATGTCCCAATCAACAGTGTGGCATATTGGCTCAATTATATCCCTATCATGTACAGCGTGTCCAAGCATTAATACCAAGGGATTATCCCCTAGTAATTAGATTTTGTGAATGGTTGCTGCAACAAAATTCACAAAATCCTAGATTTATAGCTGATGTGTTAGTTATAGATGAAGTCTGTTTACACGGAATGGGATGTTTGGAATTTTAAAACTCCGCAGTTAATTCCGCAGTTTTTCTTTAAATGTTGATAGGTATTGTCGATGATTGCTTGATTGGACCATTCATATTACCAAATCAAATGGATGGGATTTAGTATCTCGAGTTCCTTTGTCTGCCTGAATTTCTGGTCTGATGCAGTAGTTTTTTGGTTTTCACGGACAGTGCTATTATTTGATATAGGTATACTGATTTTCCGGGTTGTTATTCCGCGACCTCGGTAACTGGTCGGTGCTAGTAGAAGAATTAAAGTGCACATCTCTAACTTCAGCTGGGATTCTTTGACCTGCCCTGGTTGTTCTGAAACAGACAAGCTATCGGTATTTCTAGGCCCGTTCATGTATTGACTTCAGCTCCTGTTGTTGGTATTACGACTGTTATGGTCAAAGCCGTTCCTCGGATAATTCTTTTATTATTATTATTAAATTAAATTTAGGCAAAGGAAAATCCTATATTGCCTTTTAACAAAGTATTAGCTATCAAAGCACAAATATAATACATAAAAAGAAGAGAAAAAAAAGCAGAATGAAAATTAATATTATCTATAAGTTGGACCTCCAATAACGATCCAAGCGATTTTTGAAACTGTTCACAGTGGGAGCACTAATCACTTCTTCAGGTAAATTATTCCATGTGTTTAACATACGACACGACCAAAAATGCTGCCTACATGTAGTACGAAAGTGTTCGTGTGACAATTTAAGTCTATGGAGGTCTTTCGAGATGTTCCGTAGCCGCCTTTGTAACTGGTCGAATCCCAGGCTTCCTAACGTTTCGCCGCTCTTCACTGTCGGCATCTTCAGTGGTGACTTCGCAAAGCGGCGATATAAGATATTACAACTGGGTTTACTCAAGATCGTAATATTAATTCTTGTTAATATAAACAGGCTTTATAATAAAAAACGAATATTCATAAAGAATATATAATTATTCAATATTGGTAATTATATTTCACTGGCCAGAAACATATATTTATTTTCAATTATTGACTCGATATTAATAAAAAACACATATCCATTAACTATAAATAATTTTTGATATTTATTTAGTAAATGATATATGAAATCAAATCTTTAAATTCGCAATTATTTAACAATATACCATTATAAATTAAGAGGAAAATTATTAACATTAAGTAAAATTTGTTAATAATAATTTTGAATATTACTGATAAATAAATATGGTCTGAATAAAGGGCTTGTTAATTATAAGATGTATATTTTCTTCCAGAGCACGGTTTAAGTTTTCACTAAAAAATTCATATCAAAACTCGAAAATTTGAGAAAATGTTCTAAACAAGAAGTCGATATCACCAAAAAAATTATAATTACTGTTTAATTGATTTCGCGTAAAAAATGTTTAAGTTCTAATATTATAAAGAAATACGTAACAAGGATCTGTAATTCAAGGGCATCTGATAAGTAAACACATTTTTTGCGCCTGGAGCGCGTGTCCGTTGATTAGAGCTGGAGTGGGGATATGCACTCTATGGTAAACGAACGAGGTCAGTAGTGTTTTATTTATCGTGGGAGCGTAAAATGGCTCGTGTGTACAGCAACGCTGAGTTAATGGACATGATTCTTATTTATAGTGAAGCTAGCCATTGTTGTCAGAGGATCCATTACGGTTTTGTGAGCGGCTGTTGAAGCAAAATGAGGAAAATCCTCAATTTACTGCTGATGTAATAGTTGCAGATGAAGCTTTATTTAATTGCAATAGTATACAAAACATTCACAATACACACGTCTGGGAACTCGAAAATCCGCACGGAGTTGAACAGAATCACTTCCAACACCGTTTTTCACTGAATGTTTGGGCAGGAATTGTTGATGAGTGCCTAATTGGACCGTTCAAATTGCCCAATCGTATAAATGGTTTACAATAACTAGAATTTCTTCGCAATGACCTGCTCGCCCTTTTTGAAAATATACCTCTTGCTGTCTTTCGGCTAGATAATATAATAATAATAATATCTCTACCCCTCATTCTAATCACAGGGATTAACCCAGAAGTCGGAGACTTATGCGGGAGAGGGGGCGGCATATTATTATTAAGCAGGCCGCATTTACGCCCAGGAACGACTTACGTTGGTAGGCCCTAACCACTATTCAGTGCAGGAATGAGGGAAACGTGGAAAACCTCATTAATTAGGGGGGTAGTCAAATATCAACCGGTATCAATCTCTCACATTGACCCAAGCCAACATTCTTCCACCCTACCATACCCGCAAAGAGGGCGCCAAACCTCTCCACGAATATAGCTTATATACGGTCTACCGGCAACTGGGCTCGAACCAACACCGATCTAGTAACCTCGATTCAAGTACTGACGCCTTAAACCGCGCGACCACTGACCGACCCAGATGTTCGAAATTATTCCCATCAAGTGTATGGAGAACCGTGGTGAATGCAAATCTGTATTCTTGACCATTCTCATTGCAGTTATTTCCCATAAAAAACCGGGGAATTATTTTATATGGTTTTTTGCTAAAGGAATATAAAGCTTCAAGAATTGTAAATATACACATACATGATATACTCAGGAATTTTTTAAGTGGAATGAATTCCCATTCGAATTTATTTCACTTCATTCGAGAATCAAGGCGCAGGTGTGTTAGACAGATTTAGACTTATAGCATGTTACTACTCGTAAAACAAAACAGTTGCAATGGGATACGTAGTTAGAAGTAATGTCATATTATTACGTTTATTTTGACGGCATAAAAAGCATTCTACAGTGACTACACGCAACATAATCATACTGCAATTTTATATGTTCAATGAATATTTAACGATCCTAGAATTCGCGAAGATTTACCATACATATATTTTAATTATTCACAGATATTTCCAGTTATTCGCCGTCTTGAAGCATCTGTGACAGCATCAGGATATTTAATAAATAACGCAGTAAATAACGTTTTTTATTTGCGATAGTTTATTTCCCAGTTATAAGGACCTAATGCTGAACGTGTAAAGAAAAATATAGTTACCGTTTTGCAGAACAATCTGGGATTTCTTGACTTTATGCCATATAGTAGATTTTTTGATGGCAATTACTTAGATTTTTCTAAACCCATCCTAAATGTGACACCCATGAAAAATAGTAAATATGCCCCATATGATCGATGTAGACACGTTTTCCAAACCGAAATGGATTATTAGCGACACAGCCACAGCCACAGCCTAACACCTGAACATTACAGCAGTTGCTGGTTATTCAATTTTATTTCAGTACTACAAGAGAACAATAATCATGTAGACTGTTTAACTAATAAACTTATGAATATGAACAATTTTGGATATTATAAATTAGCAGTACAAGGTAAGGTAAGGTGTTGATTTTAACTTTTTGTAGGTACATATATGTTTGCACCTCGGTTTCGTCAAACATAGCGTGCTAAGTGCGCCCCTGATAATGACGTCATCTGCGAACGAACTGTGGGCTTTAAAAATAAGTTTAACAAAATTTTATTAATATTAAAGACACGTCACTTCGGTCAGATCTATCTGTCTTTAAATTTATTTTAGAGCAAAAACGCTGCAAATATTTCTTGCGCCCGTGTCGGTGTACACAGAACCTCGGAAATTTTTTTTTATGAGATATCTGACACCGGCAGTTTGCATTGTCACCCCATTACAGTAGACCAGATTCCAGCGGCGTGCATTTAAATATTTTCAAATAGTTTTTAGAATGCATATATTCATTTTCTTTGCGTTACCATATTTGTACATGTATGTAGAACACTCCCAATTTTTTTGCATACGTTTTGAATCACCTTGTATGAAGAAAAAGTAATATTATACCTACCTTCCCCCACCCTGTATACAGGGTGATCCACTTCTTTTCCATTAAACTTCAAAAACCAATACATCATAAAAAATAATGTTAGTTTGCTAAGTAAGGTTCAAGCTACACATATTTCTTATTTTAAAGTCTTTGACATACAGGGTGTTAAAAATTTTGGCATTAAGTTGTAAAGCTTAGCCCGCCCCTGATAAACTAAAAAATATGTTTCAAGGAGACTATTTTAACATATATTTCCGTAGGAAGGGCCTGTAGGAAAAAAAAATTATAGAATATATTTTTTCATGTTCTATCTGCACCCGAGTGATTTCCACATTTTCCCAGACGCCGTATACAGTATGCGCCAAAAGTATGAAATAAATTCAATAAAAACGAAACAATTATTTTTTGGGAAAAATCCTCGAACAGCTCGATTTTTAATTTAAAAAATACATATTTTAACGTAAAATGCGATTTTCAAATGTCATTTGTTTTCGAGTAATAACGTCATCGATTTTTTTTAAATGGCAATACCATATTTTTTTCCTTGATTTTGAACGATCGTTTAATTCTCTATCAGACAGTTCTAAAATTTTGCCCTCTTACATAGGAAAGTTTTCGAGTAAATGACGATTGAATGTTAGAAAACGTAAATTTTATCCATAAAAAAGTAACAATTCTGAGGTATGCAAAATAAAATACAACTGATTAAATTTTATACTTAAATTAAATGTTCGAATTGTCATCCACCAACTTCTTGACAATGCGCAAGTCTGTGAAGAAATTCTTCTTGCACATTATGAATGATTTCTGGGGTAACTCTGCGTATTTCGTCCCGAATGCGATTTTGAAGTTCTTCTAAATTACGTGGTTAATTAATGTATACTTTTGACTTCAAGTATCCCCATAAAAAATAATCAAGAGGTGTAAGATCTGACGATCTTGTAGGCCATTCTATCGATCCGCGTCTGCCGATCCCCCGAAAACAGTTATCCAAAAAATCTCGTACAGGGCGCGCATAGTGCGGAGGTGCTGAAACCATATGGTATCGTCAGGAATGTCAGGGTCATTATCGTTAGGAAAAATTACTGCAAGGGCTGGAACAAGGTCATTTTCTAGAAACTCTAAATATCTTTGTCCTGTAAGGGTTCCTTCAAAGAAGAAAGGCCCTACTATTCTGTCGTCAACTATTCCAGCCCACACATTTAATTTCTGAGGGTGTTGGGTATGTGCCTCTGCCATCCAATGAGGATTTTTCCGACTCCAATATCTGCAAGTTTGACGGTTTACTGTACCATTCAGACAAAATGTGCTCTCATCTGAAAAAAGTATTTGTCGGTGTAAATTTCTATTTCCTTGACATAAATCCATTAGAATTTCGCAAAAGTGTAAGCGGCGATCGTGATCATCTTCATTGAGTTCCTGCACAAGTTGAATTTTGTAGGGATGATATTTTTCCTTCCTCAAGATACGTAGCACTGTGCTCTGACTAGTGTCACTGTTTAATGCAACCAATCGTGAAGAATTATGAGGATTATTCACCATACTTATCAAAATGTTCTGTTTCTGATTTTCATTAATGCTTGGACGTCCAGGTTTTGGAATATTTACAACATTGTTTCTCTAAATTTAGACTCTACTTTACTGACTGTTGATTGGCTGATAGGGCGATCTGGATATTTTTCATTAAATAAATCGCAAACTTCCTGCTGAGTTCTAGTCATATTCCCGCATCCGATAATAATTAAAATTTCAATTCTTTGAGTAACAGTTAAATGTGCCATAATACTTTAAATTGAATAATAATTTCTATGTCGCTTACAATACTTATTAGAAAGTCGGTGTGACAATGACACATTGCAAAGATTTTACCTACGTGATCCATAAAAAAACTATGGAATTCGAAAAACTAAACTTGATAACGTTTTTGCTTTATTTTAATTGATTTACGTTTTCTAACATTCAATCGTCATTTACTCGAAAACTCGAAACTATGTAAGAGGTCAAAATTTTAGTACTGTCTGATAGAGAATTAAACGATCTTTCAGAATCAAGGAAAAAAATATGGTGTTGCCATTTAAAAAAAAATCGATGACGTCATTACTTGAAAACAAATGACATTTGAAAATCGCATTTTACGCTAAAATATGTATTTTTTAAATTAAAAATCGACCTGTTCGAGGATTTTTCCCAAAAAATAATTGTTTCGTTTTTATTGAATTTAGTCCATACTTTTGGCGCATACTGTATAACTGAAGAATATGTTATCCATATTTAAGTGACAGTTTTTTTTATTTTTTAGAAATTGTCATTCTGTTTTTCAAACTGTATAATGCTGGAAAGTTAAGAAGTTAATTTCTTGTGACAAAATACATGGTGAGATAATGTATAATTTGAAATGAATTGTCTAATTCAGAAGACACGGCAACAATTTTATCGTATATATTTTTTTTATAATATAAAATAATTTTTAAGATTTTAAAAATGATTACTTAAATTAAAATTTTTTCTTTAAATTATACTGTTATTATGAATGCTGTAAATTTTAGTGTAACAAATAATGTTTATAATTAGGATAATGAATAAAAAAAATGTAATTTCAGTAATAACCGACCATGAAAACATCTGAAATTACGAAAAAATTAGTTTGTTTCCAGCCCTGACCTTAGAATAGTCAAACAAGACCAACAGAAGTTAATTAAACCCTTGTTAAATCCATAATTTATCACTTCACCTAATAAGATCCCAGCATACTGAATGCTTTTGAGAATTTGAATAAATGAACTTGGCCATTATAATCTAACATCTCTAAAATGTATTATGAGGACCAAGCTACTGTGGTTGGCTTTGAAGTTAGCTTTTGTCAATCTTCTGTAAAACATACTCCCTAACTCTGCAAATTCACGTTATTATTTAAGAATTTAGTAATTAGAAATGTCTGTATATATACAATCCCTTACAAATTAAAATTATTGAATCTTAATGTTTGTTCTAGCTTGTTTCTCTGCCATGTGTGTCATAAATTTTAAATGAATCTCACAGAGATACACTGTAAGTTGTCAGAATATTATTACGAGTGATCAACATTCCTAAAGATAGATTACTTACAAACTGCTGATTCTCTTCACTCCGCCCGCCCACAAACCGATAAGTGACATCACTGGTATATACACAGGGTGTCTACTTTTATTTGTGTACAAATCCGTAAAATATTTATTTTTCAAAATAATCAAAAAATTTTTTTTTATTTTAAATGATATCGAAAACCGCTTCCTCTGACCCTACCATGGTTTTTAAATGACGATCCGAGATGATTTTTTTAAATCCCCGAAATTCAATAAAAACGATAACGATTTTTTTATTTAAAATCTGATAAGGTGGTGTTAATCAGGACTCCTCAATATCCCTATGTGTGAAATTTGAACAAAAACTATACAGAGTGTTTTCTTCTAGGTATACGTTCATAAAGTTTCACTTTTGTAAAAATTCGTAAAAATTTTATTTTTCAAAATAACCTAACAAATATTTTTTTTATTTAAATGTTATCGAAAACCGTTATTTCTAATCCTATCACGGTGTTTAAGATGGCGATCCAAGGCCTGCTATGATTATTTTTATACTCTCCGAATTCAATAAAAACGTTTAGCGATATTTTATTTTGATGACATTTAAATCAAACAAATATTTGTTGCGTTATTTTGAAAAATAACATTTTTACGAATTTTTATAAAAATTAAACTTAAGAACGTGTAGAAGAAAACACTCTGTATAGTTTTTTTTTTCAAATTTCACATATAGGGGTTTTGAGGATTTCCTGATTGACACCACCTTATCAGATTTTAAATAAAAAAATTAAACAATTTCATTGAATTTCGGGGGAATAAAAAAGGACAAATTAGCATTTCGAGGGAGCTTTCACCTGAGACAGACCGCGTTCCCCTGCGTCGAATAATAAGGAAGTTATGACGTCCCGAAAATAGGCTATAATTAAAAAAAAAACAAATATCTCGAAAACCGTTCGTTTTAGAGCAAAACCGCTCCGAGCACCTCTTCGTAACAGCGGGAGGAATGTAGAGGGATTCATTTCCGATCTGCGACCCGATAGTTGCCCGAAAAATTTTTCAGAAAAAATTCATTTATCAAAATTTTCATTATAAAAATTTCTTAAAAAATCTCCACGCAACAACGTATCGATTGTTAGCGGCCGGACCGGAAAATCATAGCAGGTCTTGAATCGCCATCTTAAATGCTGTGGTAGGGTCAGAACAAGCAGTTGACGATGTCATCTAAAATTAAAAAAAAATTTTTGACTATCTTGAAGAACAAAGTTTTTACGGATTTGTACACCAATAAAAGTAGACACACTGTATATACAAGGTGATTCAGAACATATAAAAAAATTTGGAAATAGATGCGTTATGAAAAATGGAGTCAATATCGTATTTTTTTTATAAAATCGGTATAGTTTTCGCGTAAAAAAAAATTGAAATTGTAGTATCCTTACCATCACTGGGCTACTGTAATCTTTAGCCAGGCGGTTCCGAATATTGAAATTCGATTATTTTTTAAGTATGAAAAGCTTTTGTGATGCCAGTCTTTACATTAGTTTTTCTAGTGTCAAAAATGGCTTACGTGTTTAGCAACTCGGAGTTGATGAATACCGTTTTAATTTTTGGCAATGTGAAAATGCTTTAGAAGAATGATTTCCCGGTAAACATATTCCAAATGTAGCTACTTTTACCGTGGTGTGCAGTGAGTGCAAGTGTAGTGCAACGCGAGGGAAATTTGAAACCGAATCGTGGAAAAGATAGAAGTCCAGGACGTCCACGGAGTATTTCAGCAGTGTGGCGTATCATACACGAGACCCAATTATATCCGTACCATCTCCAAGCATTAATATCAAGGAATTGGACGATGAAGATCGGTACAATGGCCGCCAGGATCTCCTGACTTTAAATCATTTGAACTTTTTTGAGGATATTTAAAAAATGAAGAGGATACATACTATTGATGATTTACGCAAAAGTATCATAGATCATAGCTGCCGCCAATAATTTACGAGTTAAAAACTTACAAGAAGCAGAAACATTTGTGTTAGTTGGTAGAAACTGGATAAGATGGGCTTCAAATTATTTTGTAACGTCAGGTATGTCAAACTATGTTATTATTAAAACCACAAATTAATTTTATAAATAATTAATAACAATAGCGGCAAAAGCAGTTGAATTTGCTGAATAAAATCGGCGTTATAAAATGTTATTTATTTCCTTTCTTGGAAATTTCATTCCATTTTTTTGTCCGGTCGCAATTGCATGCTTTGTTGTCTTATCAAGTTCTATAGTGGACTAGTTTCCAGTGCCGTGCAGAAGTGTATTTTTAAATCATTTTCAAACAAAATTGTAGTTGTTGGAGTCCCCTGATCACCCTGTACATAAAAATGTCAGATATTGCTTGCTAATAAGTTTCGACTTTTATTTGTATTTTAGAAGTATGTCCGTATTCCGTGTTATTATTTTTGTGATTTTCAATCTAGACAAAAATAAAATTGGTGTTTTGCCGCTTAAAGGGTAAAAATAAATCATATTTTACCATATCTGCACAGTTATGTACAATATTTTAGGTATACATACTTGTATATTGTAATGCTAATTATGCTGCTGCATTTATGCACTCAATGAACTTGAAATTTTTTTGGAAGATACTTTTTGTTCTTACTATCTGGTACTACTAACTTGCTCATGTTGGAAGTAAGTCATATAGTTATGATTTGTAAGCAGATATTCGCATCTGAACCGAAATCATACTTAATTGTAGGTTAAAAAAAAAAGTGTTTAAGATTGGTTTGGTTTGAGATTTATATGTTCTAAACTGTTAATAATATTGTAACAAACAGTATTGTATGTTTAGTAACATATACACACACAGAAATTTTTAAAACAACTGAAAATTCAAATATAAGTAACATTGATTTGGATGGCGAATATCAAATTATATACCAATGACATCATCCTGTCTCAAAATACTATTGGACAAAAGTTTGTAGACATCTCACAGCAATATAAAATATAGAGGAAAATGTCAATTACTGTACACAATCGTAATCAACCAACATCTAATCAAAGTTTATCAAAACAAACACGTGATATGTGACAGTTCGCGTGAAGTGAAAACAAATACCAGTGGTGTAACAGATTCCATTGGAAATGTAAATTAATATTAAAATAATAATATTTTATAATGCTGTTGAATATATAGCATTTCTTAAAGAATATGCATAAAAATCAATTGGAATAGTAAACCTTGGAGGAAATGTTGGGTTTGTTTATTTTTGTATATGTCCCCTCTATTTATATAATTGCTCTGAGGTAGATATCCTCCTCTGTTTAGGGATATTGATGAGTGATTACAGTTGTTTGACACATTCAATGAAAGGTTGGTTAGTAATACATGAAAAGATATAAATACCAATGATAGCAGAAAGCATAATTTTCAAACAAAACAGCATGTGCTATAAATGTTTTTATATCTATTTGTGTTTATATCCTTTTAACGGAATTAACGACGTACGGGTTAACGACTCACAATTTAAAAGCTATCACACTAGGGTGGAATACATAAAATGTGTTGATGAAATTAGCACCCGATTGCGCTGGACTTATTTGGCTCATAGATACATCTATGTTTCCCCTAATGGTCTTCCGGGTCTGCTAAATTGAATGATTTACACCCAGAAAATCGATTGATTTGTTTACAAACTGTATAAGAAGTACAATGATCTCGAGAACAAACAACTAATAAAAAACAAAGGCAAGCCATAAATTTAATTATAAACATTTTGAACGAGGTTGGGCTATTTTTGTATTCCTTAAATAGATCTCAATTTCACTGAAATGAATAAATTGTTTACATTGAAATAAAGAAGTGTATGCTTTTGTACAGAAAGTTTCATGTCTTTGGTCTAAACATTTTAAATTATTTTAAAGGCCATTTTACCTGCTATCACCGGAAAATTTAAAATATATGAGTCAATAATTTTTTAATAATAATAATGCTTTTATTACTATACAGGGTGTTAAAAAAAGAGTGTAAAATATTTAAGGCGGTTATAGTATGAACCCAAAATAAGCAGAAAAGTCTCAATAAACATGGGTCCGCAAAGTAACGGTTGTGGAAATATGGAATGTTTTATGTTTTTTGGCCCCTTTTTTTATTTTCCAAAAACGTTGTGTATTTTCTTATAATAGTTGGTTGAAGTTTAGTGAAATAAATAGTACGCATTTGACAGTTGTTCTCAGTGCACAAGTTTTCTTTCGCTATGGCTGGTTACTCTAATGCAGAATTAAAGGACATTCATTTCATGTATGGTCGTGCTAATGAGAACGCCACCGAAGCGCGGCGTCTTTATGTTGACACTTATCCAAATCGCCAGATTCCTTCACAACGCATGTTTGGAAGAATTCACCAAAGATTGCGTGATACCGGTTCCTTGAGCAAACAGTGCCATTTATCCGGAAGACCAAGGTCGGTATCCACTCCTAGAGCAGAAGAAGAAATTCTAGTACTGGTAGAGCAGAATCCAGGTACGAGTGTGCGGAGAATATCAGCCGAGGTAGGAATTAGTGGTCCTTCTGTTTGGAGAATCCTTCACGAGCAACTCCTTTATCCAACCATGTGCAACGAGTACAGGCCTTAAATCCAATAAATGATCATCAAGCACGTTTGGTTTTCTGCCGCTGGTTTCTACGTCATGATGCTGAAGACCCTCGTTTTCTTACAAACATTCTTTTTACTGATGAGGCCGAGTTCACAAGAAATGGAGTGTTTAATTTCCACAATACGCATGTTTGGGCCGACGAAAATCCTCATGCTCTAATAGAATCTGGACATCAGGCACGTTTTTCATTAAACATTTGGATGGGTATGATGATGGTGCTCCAGCTCATTTTTCCATGGCCGTTAGAGAGCATTTACACCAAACTTTTCCACATAGATGGGTAGAAAGGGCCGGACCTGTTTTATGGCCTCCAAGATCGCCTGATCTGAACCCTCTAGATTTGTTTGGGGATATTTGAAGACATTAGTGTATTGTACTCCTGTAAATAGCCTGGAAGAGCTGCAGCTACGGATTAATCAAGTGTCAAGAAATCCAAACCAAGGAGGGTGTTTTCGAAGGAGTTCGAATATCGTTGAGACGAAAATGTCGTGCCTGCTTGGAAATGGACGGAGGGCACTTTGAGCATCTTCTGTAACTTTGTTTTTTGTTTGTTAAAAGCTTCCTTTGTCGGTTTATTCCTAATAAAATAAAATATTTGATAAACGAATAGTGGTTCATATCTCCGCAACCGTTACTTTGCAGACCCATGTTTATTAAGACTTCTGCTTATTTTGGTTCCTACTATTACCTCATGAAATATTTTACAATCTTTTCTAACACCCTGTATAAGTTAAACAAACATGTTAAATAATAAGTATAAAGTAAAAGACAGAGTTCACAGATCTAAAAAAAACTCTCCACTCAACCTGTAGTGAGAGAAAAAATAAAACTGCTGATTACATAATATAATCTATAAATATTTAACAACAGCGACACATACAAGAAAGGTCACAGCAAAAAAAGTAGTTATTTAACACAAATTTAGTATAAATTTAAACATTTCGAATCTAATGATAATTTAATTGTGAATGTAACTAATTTATTAGTGATTTTGTGTTTGTACTAAAAAAACTGGGGAATGATTCAAGTTCTACAGCGTATTCTCAAAATCGTAAACGCCCTAATCTAAAAAGTAAGCAATATCAGATGATGACGTGTATGAAGGGATTAGAGGATTGTGAAGGGACTAGATTATGATGTGATGCAGTTGAAATATGTAGTTCCTTACTAAGAATGTCTGTGGGTAGTGTATATAGTGCAATAAAGAGTGGCAAAGAAGGACATACAACTGCGAAACCGAAAATAGTGGTAACTTGTGAAAGGAAGAGATGTAGGTTAATGATAAAAGTACACGAACAATTCATGGATGGTATTTTAAAAATGAGCTTCCAACAATAAAAGGATCAGGTTGCTATCTCACAGAATGAAACTTTGCCTAGAATATATACAAAAAAACTATTTCTATATTTGCTATGTTTTAGACCAATATTAGAAGGCCGAAGTCTGAATCGAAAAATAATATATTTTATATACTTACAAATTACATAAATACTGAAGAAACATGGATAAATAAAGGCCATACGATATAAGTGTGAAACTGTATTGCCACATATGGGACCTGGTGCTATCATGGTTGCATGGATAATACACCCTATAATAAATTTGTTCGTAGTACAAAAATCAGTTTCCAACCATCAGAAGCAATGCACTGCATCTAAAACCAAAGTTTACTGAATAAATATAAGTTATACCACTCTCTGTCGGCACTTTGATGTTCTGAGATCAAAGTCGTACCACCGCTGGAAAATACTATCGCAAAAAATGGTCAATAACGAGGTAATTAAAAAAGTAATTTCTTTGCAATTGAGAAATATTTATATACGAGGGATATTCCAAAAGTGTGAAGTAAGGTTTCTTATTGCGTAAATAAAATATTTGTAATGTAATAAATATAAATATTATAAAACAATTATAGGTAAATGTATAAAGTTTATAAGTGTTTTGTTAGTTAATCTTGCAAGCCGTATACAGAGTGTCCGGAAATTATGCGTCAAGACTTCAGGAGGTGATTCCTCACAAGAAATTGGGGTCACGAAGTCCTATAACAATTTTTCGAAAACTCAATATTAACAGAGATACAGAGTATTAAAGTTAAAACGTTATTTTCGATATTTGTAAATAACTTCTTAAGAAATCGAAATATTTACATAAAATTTGTAAATCGGGGACGAGAAATTCAAATATGTTTCTAATTTTGACGTCACTAATATGTTTCTTTCAAATGACAGAACTTTTTTGCTGCTTAGTGTACCCATCTGACTATTGAAACAATCGATTCTCCTACATGTTATATCTGAAAAAAGTATACCTTATTGAAGTCGTTAGGAGTAACAGTTTTCGAAATAATCTTATTTGAAATATTCAGTGCACCGGGTAAAAACTGTTTTGGTTTCAGTTAAAGTGCCTTTTCTACTAAAAATACAGCAAAATGTTACTGGAAAAAGTTGTTGAGAACGGTAAATTATAGAGATGCGCAAAATTTTAAAAAAATCGGCCTGCTTTGATAAAATCTTTGTGTTTTGTTGAAAAATGGTTTCATCAGACGCCGACGATCTTCTTGAAATTTTGCACGTCTCCATAATTTACGATTCTGAACAATTTTTCAAGTAATATTTTGCTGTATTTTCAGCAGAAAAAACACTTTAACTGAAACCAAAACAGTTTTTACTCGGATCAAATAGGATTATTTTAAAAATGGTTACATCTACCGACTTCAGCAAGGTATACCTTTTTCAAATAAAACAGGTAGTTGAATCGATTGTTTCGATAGTCAGATGGATACATTAAGATGCAAAAATGTTCTGTCATTTAAAAGAAACATGATGTGCCACAAGTGGCGCCCTCTACTAGTGACGTCAAAATTAGAAACATATTTCCGGAATCTCTGTATATTGACTTGTAAATTTTAAAATAAATGTACTCTGATATATAAAAAACAATATACATTATTTTAAAACTACATCTGGAAATAATATAATCTATATTGTTTGTTAAGTTAGTCCCGGTTATCCTCATCTAATCCCTTGGTTACGGGTATAATTGAACCTCGTGTATGATACGTCACACTGCTGCAATAGGCCGTTGAAGTCCTAGACTTCCATCTCTTCCACGATTCGGTTTCAAATTTCCCTCACACTGCACCACACTGCACTCACTGCACACCGCTGCAAAAGTAGTTGCATTTGGCACAAGTTTACCGGGAAATCGTTCTGCTAAAGCATTTTCACATCAACTATAAATTAAAACTATAATCATCAACTCCGAGTTATTACTATACACGTAAGTCATTTTTGGCACTTATCTACACTGGTGTCACAAAAACTTTAGATCCTACAAAAAGTAATGGGATTTCAATATTCAGAATCGCCTGTCTAAAGTATACAGTAGCCCAGCGATGTAAAGGTTGAAAATACTACAACTATAATAATTGTTTACTCGAAAACTATAAGGATAAAAAGTTTGTTACGATATCGACTCAATTTTTCATGACGCATCTATTTCCAAATTCTTTTAGATAAGTTCTGAATAACCCTGTATTATTTAGCAAATAACAGAAATGTTATCTCGTACCATTTGCGAACATTTAAAGGTACCGAAGTAAAATGAATATATAATGACAGAAAGCGTTCTTACCAACAAATTTTTAGGTACAAGAATCAATCAAAATCAAAATACGTATTTTTATAATTTAACTGTAGATGTAATTACTGCTAGAACATTAACTTACATAGTTCTACATACAGTATGCGCCAAAAGTATGGAATAAATTCAATAAAAACGAAACAATTATTTTTTGGGAAAAATCCTCAAACAGGTCGATTTTTAATTTAAAAAATACATATTTTAGCGTAAAATGCCATTTTCAAATGTCATTTGTTTTCGAGTAATGACGTCATCGATTTTTTTTTAATGACAACACCATATTTTTTTCCTTGATTCTGAAAGATCGTTTAATTCTCTATCAGACAGTACTAAAATTTTGCCCTCTTGCATAGGAAAGTTTTCGAGTAAATGACGATTGAATGTTAGAAAACGTAAATCAATTAAAATAAAGCAAAAACGTTATCAAGTTTAGTTTTTCGAATTCCATAGTTCTTTTATGGATCACGGAGGTGAAAATCTTTGCAAAGTGTCATTATCACACCGACTTTCTAATAAGTATTGTAAGCGACATAGAAATTATTATTCAATTTAAAGTATTATGGCACATTTAACTGTTACTCAAAGAATTGAAATTTTAATTCTTATCGGATGCGGGAATATGACTAGAACTCAGCAGGAAGTTTGCGATTTATTTAATGAAAAATATCCAGATCGCCCTATCAGCCAATCAACAGTCAGTAAGGTAGAGTCTAAATTTAGAGAAACTGGCAATGTTGTAAATATTCCAAAACCTGGACGTCCAAGCATTAATGAAAATCAGGAACAGAACATTTTGATAAGTATGGTGGATAATCCTCATAATTCTTTACGATTGGTTGCATTAAACAATGACACTAGTCAGAGCACAGTGCTACGTATCTTGAGCAAGGAAAAATATCATCCCTACAAAATTCAGCTTGTGCAGGAACTCAATGAAGATGATCCCGATCGCCACTTACACTTTTGTGAAATTCTAATGGATTTATGTCAAGGAAATAGAAATTTACACCGGCAAATACTTTTTTCAGATGCGGCCACATTTTGTCTGAATGGTACAGTAGACCGTCAAACTCAAGATATTGGAGTCGGGAAAATCCTCATTGGATGGCAGAGGCACATACCCAACACCCTCAGAAATTAAATGTGTGGGCTGGAATAGTTGACGACAGAATAGTAGGGCCTTTCTTTTTTGAAGGAACCCTTACAGGACAAAGATATTTAGAGTTTCTAGAAAATTACCTTGATCCAGCCCTTGCAGTAATTTTTCCTAACGATAATAACCCTGACATTCCTGACGATACCATATGGTTTCAGCAAGACGGTGCACCTCCGCACTATGCGCTCCCTGTACGAGATTTTTTGGACAACTGTTTTCCTAGGAGGTGGATCGGCAGACGCGGACCGATATAATGGCCTTCAAGATCGCTAGATCTTACACCTCTTGAATATTTTTTATGGGGATACTTGACGTCAAAAGTGTACATTAATAAACAAAAATCGCATTCGGGACGAAATACGCAGACTTACCCCAGAAATCATTCATAATGTGCAAGAAGAATTTCTTCACAGACTTGCGCATTGTCAAGAAGTTGGTGGATGGCAATTCGAACATTTAATTTAAGTATAAAATTTAATCAACTGTATTTTATTTTACATACCTCAGAATTGTTACTTTTTTATGGATAAAATTTACGTTTTCTAACATTCAATCGTCATTTACTCGAAAACTTTCCTATGTAAGAGGGCAAAATTTTAGTACTGTCTGATAGAGAATTAAACGATCTTTCAGAATCAAGGAAAAAAATATGGTGTTGCCATTTAAAAAGAAATCGATGACGTCATTACTCGAAAACAAATGACATTTGAAAATCGCATTTTACGCTAAAATATGTATTTTTTAAATTAAAAAATCGACCTGTTCGAGGATTTTTCCCAAAAAATAATTGTTTCGTTTTTATTGAATTTATTCTATACTTTTGGCGCATACTGTATAAGTTTGTTCACTTATTTTATTTGAGGAGAATTTACACAGTAAAAATGGATAAACAAAGTATCAATAATTTTATTTTTGATAATACTTCTCATGTTTCATTTTTCGAAATTTCTATACCAAGAAATACTATTTGATCAGTTTACGACGAGAAATACGGTGACCTTAAGTCAACTAAAATGTAAACTGTTTTGTAGAAGAGAAAGGTAACCTTAAAATTATCTATATCGAATTGTATATGTTTTGATTATCGCCATATTTAAAGATAGCGAGATGACATAATATACAGTTATCGATATTTTTTGAGCCACAAAATGTTTAGCTATTACTAGAAGGACGAAAGCAGCATCTGTCAAGAATTTTAAATCTTACTGTCTTGTAGGCTACTCTGCTACTACACAGTGACAGCGCCCTTAAAGACACGTCACTTTGGTCAATTTATCTATCGTTAAGTTTATTTTAAAGTATAAACGCTGCAAAACTTTTTTGCGCCATTGTCTGTTGAATCAGAACATCGGAGGTTTTTTTCGTGCGATATGTGACATCGCCAGTTTGTGTTGTCACTCCATTACACTGCCCTGTTAAGAATAGAAGTCGTATCTACATTTTTTATCATTTTCGGTTTATGACACCCACAACTTGGTATTTAGAATATGTATGCACAGCTTATGAAAGTCGTATTATTTTCCTTCATGATGTGCCATAGATTTAATAGACTAAAAAAATGGAAAAAGAAGATATATAATCAAATATATTTTCTAACTGCCACTACTAGTAAAATTAGATTAATGAATATTCTGTCTTTGTTATTTTTTTCCTTTGTGCCGGCTATTAGGGTCGTTAATTCTGTGGCAAAAAAAAAAGAACAGTATGACTTAAAATCTATATTATGGTAGCAATAATAGTAACAAATCTGAAGAAGTACTGAAGATATCAAATAGTACCAAGCTAGCAAAATAAAATCAAGATTATAATACAGGGTGCCCAGATGAAAACGAAACAGAGCCATTTTTAGAGGAGATTGTAGGAAAACGCTCAGACCCATCGATATTAGATTAAAGGGGGACATTCTTTGCTGGTATTTTTGACTCCGCCACTTTGACCCCCAAGCAAGGGTAAGCATCACCCCAATATATTTAAATGGCACTGAGGGTTGAGTAATATTTGTTTTGAAAGCTCTTAAATTGTCTTTACAACAGACTTTAAATTTTATAATTCCGCCCAATACTTAATAAGAATTTTGATTTTAAAGTTAAAACTTATGTACAAACAATTAGTAACGGTCAAAATGTCATTCGAGTTAAGTACGTCAATGGTATAAATTTAGTATTTTTTGCGTTACATTGGTTTTTGGCGATTTGTTATCACTTTCGTAAAAAAAACACACGCACAACGAACGTAAAATTAGTGAATTCTAAATTTATTTTCTAGTATTATTTGGAAGCGTTGGTTGGTAGTTTATTTAATTGTGTTTTTGAAAATTAAACACTATGCTTTATTCCATTACGGAAAGGGTAGGTATCATTTTCGCTTTACTATATTATTTATTATTTACAATAAATGTGCGAATAGAGCAGCTCATCTATTTAATGAACAACATCAAGATCGACATGTCAGGAGGAAGTATGTTCTAGAGTTAGTAAAAAAATTTCAAGGGAAAGGGAACGTAGCCAATAAAAACAGAGAAATTGAAAAACCTATAGTTATGAAGCTAGTGAAGTTGCAGTTTTGGGCCAAGTTCATCTTGATCCTACTTAAGTACGAGGCAGCTGGCATCTGTGTCTGGGATCAATCTAACTAGCATACAAACCATTTTCAAGAAGAATAAATTCTATTCATACAAAATACATTTAATCCAGGAACTTCATGAGGATGATTATGACCGCCGGCGCCGCTTGCAATTTTGCGAAATAATGGTGTGTGAATCCACAGTTCTTTTTTAACACCTGTTTTTCTGATGAATGCAGTTTTTTCTTGAACGGGACGGTAAATCGTCCCAATTGTCGCTATTGGTCAGATTCCAACCCAAGAGTTTTTCACGAGGTGCATACACAACAACCGGCAAAATTAAATGTATGGGTTGGAATTTTCGGTGACCAGCTGGTGGGTCCTTTTTTTCTACCTGGCAATTTGACTACCCAAATGTATTTGCAATTACTGAAATACGCTATTGACCCTGCCTTGACTGATATTATTGAAAATGTTCCAAAGTATGATGAAGATCATTTGATTTTTCAACAGGACGGTGCTCCTCCGCATTATGCGTTAATTGTCCGTCAGTATTTGGACCAACGTTTTCCACGGAATTGAATTGGGAGTAGAAGCAGCATTGAGTGGCCTCCACAATCACCGAATTTATCACCCCGCGATTTTTTTTTGTGGGAATACCTAAAAAGTATGCAATCGAATCACTCCAGAAATGCTTCAGAGTGTGCGCGAACGTTTCGAACAAAATCTTTATTCTTGTATGGAAGTGGGCGGTCATCAGTTTGAATATTTAATCAACTAAGTCGTAGGTAAGCAACGAAACATAATTTAAATTTTTTTCAAAGTATTAGGCACAATTATAAAATTTAAAATCTGTTGTAGAGAATTGTAAGAAATAAATATTACTCAACCCCCAACGCCATTTAAATATTTTAGGGTAATGCTGACCCTTGCTTGGGGGTGAAAGTGGCGGAGTCAAAAATACCAGCAAAGAATGTCCCTCTTTAATCTAAAATCGACGGGTCTGAGCGTTTTTCTACAATCTTGACGCAGCTCTTAAAAATGGCTTTGTTTCGTTTTCATTTGGCCGCTCTGTATATTATAAGCACATACATATATAAGTATATATCTAACATTAAGATATTAGAAAGTAATAAAATGTTTGATGTATCAATAATTATTGGGCACCATGTGATTTGAATTAATTATTTTATTGTAAGATATCTATTTTGCATTCAAAAAATATATTAAATGAATAACTTCAACAGGTCTATTATAAGCAATGTTTAAATATACCTAATAAATACTGCAATGTAAATTAACTCAATAAATACCTTCATATGATAAATATGATTTGATGGAATAAATATGACATACACTACATATTATTGTATAAGTAATACACGTAGACTAAACATAATCAAATAAATTCGGATGCTTCAGATATAGTTGGTTGGTATTTCCGGGAGAAAGTGCTGTTTTTCTTTATTTATTATTTTAAATTTCAAGATGGAACGAATTGACCGTTTGAATTTTTGACGTGACTACTGCTAGCTGCTGGTACATACGTCTACTAGATCGCCTTGAGCTGGTAAATTATGAAAGGCACAACGAAACCTTCCAAGAATCCTTACAAGTCCAACAGTTGAATGAATTACTCTAGTTTTTGTATTTGGAATATTGACTCGAAGATACGTCTCCTCATCTGTAACATATTCAACACGTAAAAATGTTAATTCTTACTTCCGACATGCACCGGCGATTAGCACAACCAACACAACCTAAAGCAAAAAATGCGAATTAATAAACTGACAACTGAATGAAGCAATTATTAGTTACCTTAACCAAAACCAAAAAATTATTGTCATCCACCTCCGTCAAAAACTTCGCAATGAAGAACTTTTGAAGAATCGTTTGATTCCTTAGCGTGTTATTCATCGGACTGCCTTTTCAAAAATTCTATCAAACTAAGTATTGTATGTTTTAATGTCATGTCTATACCTTTTTTTAACTACTGTGTCCATAGCGTAGAAGTCTTCTTATCTTCAAAATATGCCAATAGTACTTTCTCATTGACGTGTTTTACTTTCTTCGATACACGCCATTTCTCAAATTGTTCATAAGCCAAATGATATACCGCTTTGAATTTTTCAGGAATCAGTGAACATACGGCATTTCTTGCCGCTTCTTCGATATCGCTCGGTATATCGTCAGAATCTGAATATAAATCTCACATTTTTTCTAATAAATAGTAATAGTCGGCGTCACAGAATAGATCAGCGTCTATAAAATATCAAGCCAAATGACAAGAAAATTTAAACTGACCTAGATAATTGTTGTTTAAATTATACTTGTATCATCAAAATTAAAAACTTGTATTTCCCATTTTTCGTTAAAATTAGAAAAAAATCTTGTATGTAATACATAAGTAGTTATTAAAATATTT
The DNA here is from genome assembly GCA_037114965.1 of Monochamus alternatus. Taxonomy (NCBI): domain Eukaryota; kingdom Metazoa; phylum Arthropoda; class Insecta; order Coleoptera; family Cerambycidae; genus Monochamus; species Monochamus alternatus. The sequence goes on along the minus strand of CM073426.1, from coordinate 111,340,512 downwards.
TTGAAATTGTATTTTCTTTAAACTGTTGATTTGGATCACTTCATCGCTTTACGCTGAAATTCAAATAGAGATAAGTTGGTCTAATTTATAAAAAATATTACATACAACCACCATTTCCGCAAATTACAGTTATTATCCTTAACTGACAGCTGCAATAGAAATCTAATGTGCAGTTTTCTTTGCAGGTGCATATTATAGCGAAATTTTAAGCGTTTGCTTTAGAACTAGGAAAATCTATTACCTTTTAGAAGAAATCAATGTTTCTCTGTTCAAACCTGCTCCCCAATAAGTAGGGAATAAACGGTAATCCAAACATGGCGTTTGGCATGAAAATTCCCGTAGGTAAGCTACAGCGAACGTGACGGTGAGGAAGACGAATAAAATTGAATCTCAGAAGATGCTCTTATACTTACATCTTTAGCTTGATATATTGTGCTACGCTTGTAAGATTAATTGTAATCATGAACAGAAACCCTTGCGGCTTTAGAATTTTTACAGAATGCCCTGGTTTGCAGCAAAGGATAATTTGTAATTTATTACTGCGGTGGATAGGTCATATAGTCCTGGTCATTTGTGAATTTTCACGCCCAGCTTTTGATGTCGATTGTAACGTCAGAAAATAAAGGCTAACGAGCACCTTCAAATATTTATACAAAATTTGAATATATAAATGTAAAAGCATATTTTGCGTATGGTTATTGCTTGATCATGGTTAGTTTATTACGGAAAATGTAACCTTCAATGTTTTTGCTGTGATCCCTAATAAAGAAATTTAATATAAGGGAGCTTATGAACGAGGAAAAATTATCATCATCATACGCTTTGAATGAAGTTCATTGTTAATAATCTCCTGTAACTATCAACAAAATATGTAATAAGAGCGAGAGCATCTTTCTTGATTGTTAAAATCAAGAAAGATGAGAGGAAATAAACATATACAGGAAAAAAAAATTTATGCGTATAGGGGACTCTTACAAATACAATTTTGTAAAAAAAATCAAAAACGGCAGTTCGAAAATGGTTTAAAGATACATTTTTGCAAGCACTGGAAACTGGTCCACTGTAAAACCTGATAAGGGGGCAATCTGCGACCGGACAAAAGAAGGAAAGAAATAAATAACGTTTTATAACGCCAATGTTATACAACAAATTTATTTTAATTTAATATTTTTTTATTAAACACTGGGGACACCCATTTTCTTCGCCACTGGTAAAGTAAAACAATTTAAAAATTCTCCAAAGATCACACGTACACATTTAAAAAAAATTGCAGGTGGAACTTCATCATTTCACAAAAATTCGAAAAACAATTTTTTGTTGGGAAACTTCAACGTACTGTGTCTCAAGAAGTAAAAATTTGTCGGGTATAGTTTATTTAGCAAACTAATATTATTTTATTATTTTATGATATACCTATTGGTTTTTGAAGTTTGATGAAAAAACTGGATCACCCTGCATAGTGATTTACCGGGTTGATATGCCCTGATCTCGGTAACTGGTCGCTGCCAGTAACAGAGATCTCTATAGTTTAGCTATAGCTGCGATTCTTTGATTTCGACTCCTATTGTTGTCATGGCAGTCCATTATCCAAGAAACGGTTCCGACTATAGCAGTCGTAATATCAATAATAGCAACCGAAATCAATATATGAGCGGGTCCAGATATACCGCTATCGAGTCTGCCCCCCACAGAGCCTAGCCCGAGAACAACAATTGCAGGTCAAAGAATCTCAGCTATAGCTAGGGACGTGCACTTTAATTTTGTTACTGGCAACGACCAGTTACCGAGGTCACGGCATAACAATCCGGGAAATCACTATATATCAAATAATAGCACCGGTCGTGAAAACCTAAAAACCGCTAAGATGAGTAGATTTATAGCAAATATTTAATTTACATAGAATTAAACTTGTACCTATATTGGTTATCTGTGCTGTGAAATACGAATATTTGGTGAGGTGAAGTATATTTCCATACATCAAAACTTGAACGATTATTATGAGGAACTGAAATAATAAAGTTTCTAAATACACTACATTTAAATATGAATGTCCATGAAGGTTCAAATAGTAGGTATAAGAGGATTGAAAGGTTGTACGAGTCTCGCATAGCTGTACCCAATTCCAACAAAGTAAAGAAGTAAATCCGATTTTCTTTGGCTAGTAATACCCTTCAAGCTTATTACGTAGCAAAACTGCTGATATTGTACGTTGCTCTAAGTAAATACAACACATAGGTAAGGTCAATACACATAATATATTTACAAAGTCGGTAACGAATAATCAATAAAATTTAGTAATAGCTATATAGGATGGTCTTTATTATGGACGGTATGTAATTTCGGGATAGATGGCCATACCACAGTTTAAGTAAATAGTCAGACCACATCTTTTATGTGATCAAAGCCGACACGATCTTCTGCCTGAAGTTGTAAATCAACTGGACATATGTGTTACGAGGAATAACAACTTCTCCATGACATTAGCTACGACACAGCATATACGAGGGTTATTTATAATATTTCTGTACTAGATATTACATTTTGTATTAATAGAAGCCGGCTCGTGCATGGCCATCTTATATATGCGAGATTTAGTACAGGCGATTTAGCCCTAGAGTGTTACAGTCTTCCTATTTCTTGCGCTGCTTTTCCAATATATTTTTTTCTCTCTGAAATCTGCTAAAACAAATTTTTCCCATCTTTTTGTTGCGTCTTCCCATTCTTTTCTTATAATCTGATTCTCTCCAAACAATTACTATCTTAATCTGTAATCTTTTTGATGCTATTATCCTCCTGAAACCTAGAATCCATTAAAATGGACAGCGAGTTAGTTGGCTGTAATCTATTTGAATTTGGAAAATTACCTATAAAGACCTATATCCAAATGTAGTGGACATTTCAGTGCTGCCATCTGTGAATTTATATTTGAAGTGCTGAACTCCTAGACATAAATATGTAGAATGTTCATATATGACAGTAGTGTCATTTAGTTGTGCTACCATTGGCAGTATTTATCAAGGTAATAGTGACTTGAGTTCAAAAAAACCATTAATATGTAATGGTTCATTTCGCAGAATAATAATTGTCCCCTTTTTTGTGCTTTTTAGTAGAAAATATCCCATGTCCATTTCAATGAACAGTGGGACTTAGTGACTATTAAATAAATTCACCTAAAAACATTTTATATCCATTTGTATGGATAGCAGGACTTTATTCCCGTAAATTGAAGAGATAGAAACTAAAGAAGTTCTACATTTTCAGCAACATTTGGTAGATATACTATTCGATGGCAGATTACTAGCTATTTTGAGGGTCGTAGTAGATGAATTTAAGGAGGGTCTCTCACAAAGAAGCAGTGCCAGAAATTCTGCATTTAATTGTGGATGGAGTTGATGGTCAATCAGAATTCTGATGACTGTCTATATGCAATACATTTAAGTATAATTCAGTCTGGATTTAAACCCAATGTAAATAAGTCTTGGAGGAATAGCGTTAGGTATAAACTTTGAACCTAAGTACCAATGTTAAATACATGTTAGATCAGGAAAATCTCATGCATTTTTTATGTGGAAGAAGTAAACAAATTAATTGGCATCACAATTTTAATATCTTGCCTAAAATATTCACGAATTAGGATGTTTTGGACCAAATTAACAAAAGTTGAATCAGTTGCACAGAACATGACACGTGATAGATATTTCTCCATCTAAAACAGCATAAACGTTGTTATGATTCCTTATACAGGAGTATGTGGAATAAAAGATTGGTAAGAGACTGGCACCCTGAGGAACTCTATTAGGTAAATATCAAGGGTGTAATATTATACGTTGATAATTATACACCTTTGATATTTGCATCTAACAGAGTTCCTCAGTTCAATTCTTCTGTAGCCGCTGCCATTTTTTTTCATATATTAGAGCTGACTATAACTGTTTTAATTTATACCATAAGAAAAAAAACTTGTCAATGATTTAATTGAGTGTGTTTATACCTTAAAATTACTTATTAAGAGATTTCATAAATAAAATCCGCACGATATCCATTAGAGTGGACATACTTTTTTATCAAAGCATAGGCCTAGTATACATTAAAATGGACATTATTTTTTAATAGAAAATTATGGATGTCTTTTACCCCCAAAACAGTCAAATTCCAGAATTATTTTGAAAATGGTCCATTAGTACCATCTCGGGTCTCACAGTCTATTCTTGACCTCTGATAAATTTCATACATTTCTTCTCACATGTCTTTCCTCGGTTCTTCTACGTAATAAAATTCTTCTAATTAGTTTCCTTTTCCATTTTAATACTTTTTTTTACGTTATTATTGAGCACTCATGTCTCACAGGCATACAATACTGTGAGTCTTACTATTGTCTCATAAATGTCGAATTTCGTTGCATTCGATACTAATTTCGATAGTTGTAGACTGCACCTGCCGTTTTATTAGTCCTCATAATCCGCATATCAATCTCTTTCTCCTCTTCACATTTATTTATTATTAGTGGTCCTAAGTAAATGAATCCTTATACCGCCCCAAATTTCATAACCTCATTTTTAACTTTTATTACCGGTTCTTACCCTGCTCGTTGCGTTCCAATCCTCATCAATTTGCTTTTTTATTGATTTATATTTAATCTCATTCGACTCGCCGCTTCTGCCAGACTTGTAATTATCCCCTGTAATTCTACTTTCCCTCTTGCAATTAATTAATGCCATATCATCAGCGTAACTTGGTAGCTTTTTACATTAGATGCCCTTATTTATTTAACTATATCCTGCCCTGATTTAAAAATGGAGAGGCAGTTTATTGAACAAAGGGCATGGTTTTCTAAAACTATTAGTATTAGGGGGGACGTGGCACCACCTGCCTCCGACTACGCCCATCGGCTTTCTTGAAATCTATAAATAATACACTTACTCCATTTTGTACTCACATGTTGTTAAAATTTTCTTCATTTTAAAAATCTGATCCGTTGTTGATCTTGCCTTTTTAAAAGCTGCTTGATATTTTTCTATGTGCTCGTCTGTAAAATGTTCCATCTTACTTTTATTAATATTGTCAATATTTTATAGATTTTATCCAGAAACGACATACCACCACAATTGTTGCAATCTGGAGAGTCACCTTTTTAAAAAATAAGTATAATCATGATATGTCCCCAACTAGCATCTTTCCAAGTTTTCGTATCTCCAATACGACTTCATATATATATCTACATACATTTACCTTAATTTTGAGCCCCATCCACTTCTTTGATATTCTCTGCCATTATTCCATTTGGTCCCGGGATTTATGATTTTTTAACTTTTCTATAATTTCATCTATTTCTTGTCTAGACGGTTCATCCACTTCTTTACTTTCCTCTATTTTGTTTTCTTCTCCTTTATTCAAAATTTTCTCAAAATATTATCTCCACCTTTCTCTTATTTTGAAGTTTTCACCAATCAAATCTTCATTTTCTTCAACATAAAATAGCTGGTTTGTTTTCCGTTTCTCCTTCTTTTTCTCCATAAATATTTTTTGTTTCCTTTACTTTCTGTTCATTATGTGTTTTCATTTTACTTCTATAATCTCTATTCTCTTCTATTCTCTTTACTCTGTTTCTTTCTTTTCTATACAATTCTTTGTCTTCTCGTCCTGCTTATAAAGAATTTATTCTTAATTCATTTTGTGTCTATGTTTCTAGTACACATTTTCTATAACTCCATTTCTTCTTTATTTGATGTTTTTCAGGTATTATTTTTTGTTTCTTTGTCACTACACTTCTTGATAACACTTGTTCATTTTCCTCATATTCTTTTGAAATTGCATCTTCGTATTGTGTTCCTGAATTTTATAATTCGGCCACGTTGTATTCCCTTCGTTTTTGCCTTTTATTCCTTTTTTGTTGAAGTTCTACTCTTACCAGAAAGTAATCCAAATTCATATCCGCTAATCTGCAGGATTTCACACTTATATCTGGAGAAACCCACCTCTCTTTATGAATATCCTTTCTCCCAAAATAAAAATTCATTACTTCCATTTGTTTTTCACTTGCAAATTCTATTATTTTCCTACTATTATTATTATTGTTTTCGTGTTTACTTTCTTTTTCTATTATATGTAAATACATGTTCTCTTTTCCAATGTTTGCAATTCCGTCTCCAATCTTTATTCCAATAGCTCGTTTATCTAGAGCATTATATGTTTTATTAATTTGTTCATAGTATTCATCTTTCTGATCATCCGTTGTTTATTTTAGTTTCATCCTGATATTGGGATAAATCTCGCAATTTTATATTTAATACTATTACTCGTTAAAAACTTGTTTTATATATCTTTGTCTCTCCTCCATTTGTAAGAAGTATGTTCCTTTAATTCCATTGATATATTTACCTTTATATGCGTTGCTTCTTCCTCTAGATTTATCAGTGCTCCCTCATCATTCAATCCCCTTACATCCCATGTTCCTATTTTCATCCATATTTCCTTGCTGTGCCCCACTTTATATATACATTGATCTAGTTTTTCTTTTTAATTTTCCAGGTCTAATTTTCCATCGCTGTTATTCTATCTGTACTTCATACCATCAATATTAATTTTATGGTAATCAATTTTAACTGGCCATCTTAAGCTTAAACTAAAAACGTGGCGTTTTAGCAATAAATCTGTCATTATTCTATAGTAATTCGTTTTCACAGAAATCAAACCCGGCAAAATCAATCATTTCAGTTTATAAAGTGGCATACGTAGATCTTACGATACGCCTCAACTGATTTATCAAGTTAACTGCCTTAGTGCAGGATTTCATAAAATCGTGCACAAACTAATAAAAGTTTATGTCCCAAATGTTTTCTTATCCCCAGACAGATGTGACATTCGAAGATTACCTATGTAAGTAAAAGTATCTACTATTTTTTCTCGTAAACAGATTATTAATAAATAACACCGCTTATGTAATATATAATGTAATTAATGTAATATAATGTAATTCATTATACAGTTTTCTCTATCATATTATCGTTATCATGATATTAAGTATGTGTTTATTTTTCTATAAAATCTTTTCTTTGTAAGAATTATTTTCTTTAGTTAATGAATCCACAAAAATTTAGACCGGAGTCCGAGAACTTATGTTTTGTGCTATAGAAATAACAATTGTTAATAGTTAAATTAGTGATAATGGGATCATCGTCGGCTAAATTGCAGCAGCCGTGCTTTTTCTAGTCTGTTCCATTGCCCGTTTGCAGTGACTCACCGAGCGTGGCAGCACACTCAGCACAACGTAGTTGGACATAATCGTCAACTGTCAACATCAGTAATTTGACGTTTCATAGAAATTATGACAAATGTCAAATATCTGTTAAGCTGTTCTGTTTACATATCATTTTTAAATTTATAAATTGACAACCTAAAATAATAAGTATTAAGTTTTTATGGTGAAAATGCAGGAGTTGCAGTTCATTATTAATATATGTACTCAGTTTCACGAAAAATGTAAAATATTTAGACACAAAATCTTTATGTGAAGTATTGGAATGGTATGTGACGCGTATTTTAATGATTAAAAATAGTAGATAGAAAATATGTGCATTTTTACAAACTAAATGAAATATATAGGTTATATTAAAAAATAAGTTATTATAGTCTCAATATCATATGTCAAATTCTAATATTTATGGACTGATATGTATATTTCCAAATACTAACATTGGTGTCGCCTCACTATAATAGCACATTACTGAATTTTAGATTGAAATTTAGCTTATTCGACAAAGAAGTACAAAGGCGATGCGATTTAGCAAAATATAAAAAGAGCTAAATGATCCTATTTTCGATCATTTAGCTCTTTTTCTGGTTTTGTAATTTTAATAGTCTGAAAAAATATATAATTTTCTGACGCTTCTAAAACCTTTAAAATAATTTAATAACATGGACTAGCTATGACGTCACTGCCTCCAATAACATGCTGGATTGCGCTCACTACATTTAGAATACGAAACGTAGAAATACTATACAATATCATCTTGTATGAAAGAAGAGCAATGTGTGCTTTTTCAGATTATTTACAGCCAAATTAATTTTTTCATGTCCTAAATGTATTACCCTATATTTCTGTATCAGATCTGTATCGCATAAATACATAATTGTGAACAGAAATGATAAAGGAATAAGAATGGAGGGACAAAATATATTTGCATATATACAGGGCATACAGGGTATTTGTGTATACATCCGTAAAATCTTTATTCTTCAAGATAATCAAAAAATTAAATGCCATCAAAAACCGCATCCTCTGACCCTACCACTGCATTTAAGCTGACGATCAAAGACCTGCTATGATTTTTTTTATGCCCCCGAAATTCAATAAATATTTTTTTATTTAAAATCTGATAAGGTGGTGTTACTCAGGTTATCTCAGAACACGTATGTGTGAAATTTGAACAAAAACTGTACAGAATGTTTTTTTCTACACGTCCTCAGTTTTATTTTTATAAAAATTTGTAAAAACTTTATTTTCTAAAATAACGCAACAAATATTTCTATATTTTAAATGCTATCGAAAACCGCTCCTTCTAATCCTATCACGTCGTTTAAGATGACGATCCAAGGCTTGCTATGATTGTTTAAAAGAAAGAAGTAAAAAAAAATGTTTAGCGATTTTTTTATTTAAAGTCTGATAAGGTGCTGTTACTCGGGCCCCTCAACACCCCTAAGTGTGAAATTCGAATACAAGCAGGGTGTTTTGTTCTACACGTTCTCAAAGTTTTATGTGTGTACAATTTCGTAAAACTTTATTCTTCAAGATAATCCACATTTTTTTTTAAATAGCATCGAAAACCGCTTGTTGTGATCCTACCACAGCATAGGTAGACCAGCAGTTTCACTCCGTTGTCGGCACTTTGAACTGCTTTCAGTTTTCTGCGGTGACCTCGAAATGTGAGTGCGATAGCGCATCGGATAGAATTTACAGAATCGGTGATCAGGACCGGAATAAGAATTTTTTATTTGCGCGTGCAAGCGTAGTTATTCCACATGAAAATTTACGTTATATCTCTATCCACATTATGTAATAATTCATTATACAGTTATAAATGGGTAATTTAACATGTATTATATACTATCATTTACTGCTACTAACATACAGTGTGAAAATTCGATTTACTTCTTTGGACTCTTTAAAAAAAAAGAGTTTAAAATATATATATATATATATATATATTACTGCACTACAAAACATTTTTATTTATTTACTTACTTTTTATTAGTGATAATTAAATTTTTTTGGGATTTTTTTAAATTTAAAATTTGACCTTTGAAGTTTAGTGAACAAATAATTTATTATGATTTTTTTTCGTCTTAAATGATCTACGTAAACCAGAAGACAAGTATTTTTCAGAACAGAAAAATTATGTTTACTTAACTTTGAAAATTGTTAAATTGGAGATAAAAGTGCAGTAACATGTAAATTTAGAAAAAAAAAAATTTTTTATTATTTTGGTTTGAGACTTACTCTCATTATAGTGACTACAAGAAATATAATCATCTACATAATTTGAAGAAGAGCCGTCTTGTGCAGGAAACGTTGGAACGACCTCTTTGCGTAATATATTGTGCCAATCGTTACAAAACATATTATTTTAAAAATGTATTTGACATAGTTTGTATGAATTATTACTAATCCTGAGCAGTTTTTCTCATAAATCTTCTCTATTAGAAGCATCTGCACAGATGTTATACTTAAAAAATAAGTTAATAGGTAAGGCAATAGCAGTAAAATATCATTTATGGTCTGTACAGTATATTATAGATTACTTATTACTTATTTATGTCTTTAGGAAATTTAAAGGAACTTAAATTACTATTTATATATGATATATTTAAACATCTAACTGCTGCGCAGCAACTCGTTCCTCGATCAGACTCATTGCTTTAATACGGCTCTGTATAAGCGATGTTCACATTCCCAGAGTTGGACGTAAACTAAGGTCTCTGCAGCTTGAAATGGATGCGCGAGCTGCTATGCGCGACTTATTATTTCGGCCCGAGTGTTTCTACTGGTCTCCCTATACTGTGATCCTACTATGGCGATACAAGGTCTGTTATAATTTCGTATACCCCGGAAATTTAATATAAATGTTTAGCAAATTTTTTATTTACAATCTGATAAGGTAGGGTTAATTACAACCCCCCTCAAAACAAAATACTGAATTTGAAAGGCACTAGACGAATCAAGTGTGAGTCATGGAATTACGTTAAAACAGTATGAATGAAAATTAAATTAATATCGTCTGCTATGAAAAAATAAGTCTCATAAACAACACTGTGTCGAAGCTAAAATGAAATAAAACATTTATTAATTAACTGACAAAATAAATAAATAGAAATAAGTTTTTTAATTTGTTGAATCTTTTTCCACCAAACCACCCTTTAAAAGAATACATTTTTCAATACGCTTCCTATTGCGCTGTTTTTTTAATATAAAATAAAGTTTTTACAAATGTTTATAAAAATCAAACTTTGAGAACATGTAGAAGAAAACACTGTATAGTTTTGTTCAGTTTCACACATAGAGGTTCTGAGAGTTTAAATAAAATATCGCTAAACGTTTTTATCGAATTCAAGTGGTATAAAAATAATAATTATAGAACTTTGATAACGTGTAGAAGAAAACACTCTGTATAGTTTCTGTTCAAATTTCACACATAGGGGTGTTGAGAGCTCCTGATTAACACCACTTTATCAGATTTTAAATTTAAACAATCGCTAAACGTTTTTATTGAATTTTGGGGGTATAAAAAAATTATAGCAGATCATGCATCGCCATATTAAATGCCATGTAGGTCTGAGGAAGCGGTTTATATATATTTGTAAATAAATAGATAATATTTCATTAGGACATATTAAAATCTATACATTTTTTATGCTCAATCCAATTTCAGCAGCCAATCTCAACGGAATGTAAAAAAAGTTTTCTATTATTCCGATGCCTACAAATTGCTCAGAAAGAGAATGAGGAAACCAACAGCAATACTCGAAAAGTCCCATTGCTCAGTATCGTTCAAAGTTAGGAGAACGGAACGAATTAAAGTGATTTCTTGTGTTAGTGAAACTGGAAAGGAAACATTGAAAACGTAAAGCGTAAGTAGTATCAAAATAAAGGAACGACTCTTTTTCCTTAAAACGGTATTACTTCTATTCGACCCACAGAATGTTTAATCGTTTATCGTTATTCAAAACAATAAGATCCTCAAAATTCAACAAAAATAATAGCTATTAATAACCACTGAATTGGCAACTCAATATTCCTATAACTATAGTACGTCGTCATTCTAAATTATTTTATACTCACCAACAATATATTTTTGTCTCTTCAAGTTAATAAGTTTCTTCTACCAATAAAAAGGTTCTACTAGGATAATCTGTATGGAATTTTTCTAAGTATTGCAATATCATGTACCAATCACAATAAACAATATTTTAATAATACTATTTTGCTACCTTAAGTCAACGTTTGCTAAAACAATAGATCACCTTATTACGTTGCATAAATTCATGCTTGCGATCACTTTTTCTACTAAGATAACATTGCAGTAGGTAACTGAATTAGTTGAGGCTTACTTATTAATGGTAAAAAAATAATTTACCTATGGTTAGTAGGCTTGAAACTATGCGAACTAAACATTTTATAGCAGTAGCTAGATATTTTGCTAGCGCGTACTAATCGTGACTAAAGGCCGGTTTATCAATGCTCTCTTAAAATTGTCTGTTAAGTGACTGTCACCTAGGCTTAGTAACTAATTAGTAAATTACGTGGCATATACAAGCTACATCTAACGGCCATTCGCTACTCCATGTCAAACTGAAAAGCCAGACACGAAGCATTCTACTTCGCAGTAGAAACCATTGAGAATAGACCTCTATTGCGTTTTGGCGATAACGATATGCTGCAAACGCGGAATTCCAGGAAACAACTACTCTACGGGCTAATTAATGCCCAACCAGCATAAAATTACACCCGGAGAAACGAGAGGTAGCACGTAAAAAATCTTAGCAACGACAAGTTTTAATGTAAACAAGTAAGAAAACATTCTATAGTCTGTTTGGAAATGAAAGAGAGTAATAAAACTCCGAGATAAGAACCGGCCATTGGCGTGGTAATATTTCGTTTCAGGTAATTTTCGGGTGATAATAATGCTAACAGGTAATGCGTGTACATTAGTATATTTTACTGGATACATCATAGGATAGGAGCCAGTGTATTGTGACAGATCCATCCAGTTTTAGAGCTGAATATACGAAGACGTGCTAGTGCAGTAGAGTAAAATTCGACTTGTGTTTAGTGACTATTGTGCCAGTGGATATAATATTGTTTGGGTAAAATGTAGAGCTTATCAGATTACATAACTGCTAAACGCGTGAAAAGAGCGCTGTCTCAGAATAAGAAGATTATTATATTAAATGTATTTAATGCATTGAAACACCAAAATCCTACCAGTGTTGACGATATCGTGGAAAAGTATTCCAAAATGACAGGGATTGGAAAATCGACTATCTACAGACTTTTAAAAAATTATCAAGATTCTGTAAATCCTCCAAAATCATCTACAGGAAGGTCAAAAGTCGTTATAGATGATTTCTTCAAAAATGTCATTCGCAGAAACGTACACTCATTTTATTTTAAAAAAGAAATGCCAACGCTAAACAAAATTTTAAGTGAACTTTCAGAGAAGAACGATTAGCCAAAAATCAGTAGAAGCAAATTATGAGTCGAATTTTTGCTGGGAAAAGCAGAACAGGAAGTCAGTTCATATCGATAAAGATGAAATTATTTGTTGGCGAAGATCCTACTTAAGATTAATTAGAAAATTCCGTGACGAAGGGAGGAATATTTATTATCTAGACAAAACTATACTGTAACAAAAGTATGGCAAGATAAAAACGTAAAAAGTTTTCGACAAGCATTTTTGGATGGACTTTCAACAGGGTTCAAGGCACCTTCAGGTAAAGGGCGAAGATCAATAGTGACACATATAGGTAGTTCCAGTGATTTTGTAGATGGCGGTTTACTTTTATTTGAATCTAAAAATACAGGTGACTATCACGAAGACATGAACGCAGATGTTTTCGAAGAGTATTTTACACAGATGTTGGATCTTATTCCTCCGGGGTCTGTAATTGTCATGTATAATGCCAGTTACCATTCACGGCAGACCGAGCGGACGCCTACGACTGCTTGGAGCAAAGCCGATATAATTCAATGGTTATCCGGAAATTTCTTTTGAAACAAATATGGTGAAAAAGGAACTTTTGACACTTGTCAATCTTACTAAAGATCAGAAAAAATATGTTATCGATGAAATGGCAACAAATCACCAAAAACGGTACTACGGTTACCGCCTTATCACTGTGAACTTAACCCAATCGAATTAGTCTGGCCGCAGGTAAAATGAGATGTAGCGGGAAATAAAACGACGTTTAAATTAAGTGACGTGAAAATTTTGTTAGAAAATTCCTTGGAACGAGTAACTGCAGATAACTGGCAAAGATATATACATCATGTACAAAAAGAAGAGGAGAAAATGTGGGAACTCGATAATTTAATTGACGTTACTGTGGAACCTATCGTTATCAATCTAGGAGACGAAGATAATTCATCAGAATATTCAGAGGATGAATTTTAATATACCTACTTTTTTATTTTCTTTATTGTACATTTATACAACACTAAATTTACTCACCATAATTTGAATTTTCAAAATGCATATATTTTTGTGTGGAATAAAAGTTTATTCATTAAATTTAAATAAATATTTTGATAATAATATTGAATAATTTTATTTGAATTACTGAAAACCCTCTTAACCCGGTTATGATTCTTAAAGTAGCCTCATGTTTTGAAATGCTGTTTTTATACTGTTTACTTATAAGAGAAATGAACCGAAAAATTGAAACGGCATAGACAAAGACGGGGAAGATTGTCGGGGATGAAATTTTAGCTACCTTCTACAATTTAGTACAGTGCGAGCACACAGAGTTTTTTAACAGTACACTTCATCTATACCGATAATATAAAAATATTGAATATAAGCACCAGTACTACATTCATTTACGATTTGCATACATAATAAGCTTTTATTACTTTCTTTCATTTCTAAACAGACTATAGTTTCGAAAATGTTTTTTCTTGCTTTATAAATAAGTTTTGAAATTTTTTGATCGATAATCTGATAATTCTTATTTTTCTCTATCCTCTCTTAAAATATTTGTACTTAGTTATAGTTAACCCGGTATAGTTTAATAATTTAAATGTAGAAATATATTTATAAAGATGGAAATATGTCGTATTTTCTCACAACTGTTGCTTTGAATTAAAATGTCACATCTTGTCCATAACCCAACCCCTATATCCTACATGACTTTGTAAATGAGAGAATACTGTAGCTAGTTATAAAGTACAGTGAGAAATAAATGGTTACCTATTCCCCTGGGAGGTACTGTCAACACGTTCTGGCAATAATTTAAATTAATGTTCGGTAGTTTGTCAATCTGTGGTCCAAGTCTCAGAGCTGTTCTCAGATAAACTAATGTGTAAAGGCATCTCGTACCCGAGATTAACTAGATGTACCTGAATTTCTTACAAACAATTTTACCCGCTGAACTAGAAAATATGCTCCTACTTATAAGGGGTATATTTTCCCAGCAAGCATTCAGCAGTACAAAAATCTTTGCAAAGATTAGTTTTAATGTAAACAGATATCCAGATTTCGTCTCCATTACTTATAACTGATTAGCTGATCACACATTTACAATATAATCGATCGTCTTTGACTGTGACAGGCTTTTCCGTTCAGTAATACTGGCAGTGTGTGGAGTATATAACGTGCAACGTCTTTTCCCTGTAGTCAAAGCCTATCACCTGTTTTATCTGTCGCTCGGCATAAACTAACAGAGATCTCAGCGTGTTAGAACTGTAGGTATTTGAACACGTATTGCGTGGTAGTTGTCTAGTGTAAGGTTTAAGTGTAAATAATAGACCAAAATAATGACAGATGAAGACATCAGATTTTTGTTCAAAGAATTTTATCGGATTTTATTATACGAACAGTTTCCATGCCTTATGATTATGTTAATAATTCGATAAACAGAATATCGCCTTTGTTTTTGCACTACTTATAATAAAATTAATATACATATATTATATTTTACCATCATACGTCATATACAACATAACCCAAGACTTCTAACTTGCCGAAAGTCCACGGGCCACGCCAACAGTTTTGTGCCATTAACATACAGTGTTGGCCCCCCACGGACTTAATAAACAACTTAGACCGCCTTTATTTCATGTTAGTGTGTAATGCAAGTTATGCACCATCATGTAAGAGGCTAAAACTGAAAGACCAAGCCTGTCTGCGAGACTGCAAATGTGTGTGCCGCTATTAGGTATGTCTTGGACTGTTTTTTTTTTTTTTGTTGACAGCACGAGGGTTTTTTATTATTATCTTAATAATTTAACCTAGTGAGTATTGGATTTTGTTTCACTGCTTATCTTCTATGTTACAACTACTTACTGCTCTATCTTTTCTTATTTTCAACCCTCGCCATTTTTCTTCTATACTGTCTCCTTCTATAGCTTTTGCTAATTCCCTTTTCATACTTTCTTCATATTTCATTTGCTCTTCCTTTTTATTTAACCTAATCGGTTTCTTTGCTCTTTTTCTCTTGCTTGTTTGATTTCTCATGTACGGTATTATCGATGTCATCTTTGCTCCTACTAAAAAGTGATCCGTATCTGCGTCAGGACCTCTATATGTCCTTAGTTTTTGCACTGGTTTTTCCTCTGATTTTTTAATTAATATATGGTCTATTTGGTTAACCGTTCTTCCGTCCGGAGACCTCCACGTACCTTTATAGATTTATTTCCTTTGGAAATACGTACTCATAATAATGAGGCTTTTTTCCTTAGCAAAACCTATTAGTAATAGGTAATAGCTTGAAATTTCATGTTTACTATATTCAGCTATTATTCGTTTAAATATATCCTCTCTTCCTATTTTCGCATTCGCGTCTCCCAATACTATTTTCATATCGTATTTAGGCATTTCATCATATTCTCTATCTAATTCAGAGTAAAAATTCTCCTTGATGTCTATGTCTTTCTCCTCTGTAGGTGCATGGAAATTTAAGAATGTTATATTTTGGTATTTTCCCCTTATTCCCAGTGTACATAGTCGATCCGATACTGCTTTGAAGGTAATTATAAGTGGTCTTAATTTCATACATACTATAAATCCCGTACCCAACTTTCTATTATTTCCTCCACTATTAAGTAAAAGATATTCATCAATTTCTGTTATTTTTTGTCCCATTTGCTTTGTTTCTTGCAGCGCAACTATATCAAATCTAATTATATTTATTTCTTTTATAACCTGTTTTAGCTTTCCTTCCTCATATATGAGGAATGAGATTAATGATGAATAAAATTATGAGTGAATAACCCTGTATTATGTGCCAATGGTGAGCCATGAAAAACGGACCACCCTGTATAATCCACTTCAAGCTTGTCGAGCAAGCGTATTTTGTTTACGAGATAAATCATATCACCTAGTGACAGGGCACAGGGCATTAATAAAGTGATACCAACGAGCAACAGTGCGGATTGGCAAACATTCACTTCACAGTCAGTGCAGCATGGTACGTCGCGCTTGAGAGCTTTTGATATCGAGTACAAGACAATTAGGCCTCAGCCATCTGTTGATAAGTTATCCCGGCAGTACACTTAAAACAATAGATTAGTGGAATGGCTGACGGGATTAATGTTTTAATTAGTTCGGCGAGAACTCGAACCATAATTGATGGGTAATATTCTACAGGCAATAGTAGTACGATAGACTATTATAGGTGTGAGCAATAGTTATGTCAACAAATGTAGTTAGAATCTAGGTTAATCCAATAACAACTGAAGTAGCAATGTCTAAACATACAAAATGCAATAAAACATTTCATTCATTATAAACAAATAAACCCTTAGCTACCGTAACTATAAATATGTTCTGTTTAATGAGGTCAATATATTATTTCAATGATTTCATTCGTTAATAATATAACTATCACTTATATCTGTGATAATTGTACATTATTTAATTTATCTTTTTTATTAATACAATGAACGTCAGTTATTCATAGTGTCACAGGTTTTCCAACCAGACCTTTTCTTTTACCAGAAAAGTAAACAGTTAATCACTATCTAAATCGCTCTGAATCTCCAGGAAAGGACCCCGCACATTTTATATGGAAAACGGTCTTCCGATGAAATTCGCTGAAAATTTGGGAAACTGTTCATTTTGTACCCCTGAACAAAAGTCTCAATGTGGTCGAAGCTCGAAATGCCCATCTTTAGGCTCTACGGCTATTTTTAGTGACCAAAAACGGCGAACAAGCCTGTCTGCGAGACTGCAAATGTGTGTGCCGCTATTAGGTATGTCTCGGACTGTTTTTTTTTTTTTTGTTGACAGCACGAGGGTTTTTTATTATTATCTTAATAATTTAACCTAGTGAGTATTGGATTTTGTTTCACTGCTTATCTTCTATGTTACAACTACTTACTGCTCTATCTTTTCTTATTTTCAACCCTCGCCATTTTTCTTCTATACTGTCTCCTTCTATAGCTTTTGCTAATTCCCTTTTCATACTTTCTTCATATTTCATTTGCTCTTCCTTTTTATTTAACCTAATCGGTTTCTTTGCTCTTTTTCTCTTGCTTGTTTGATTTCTCATGTACGGTATTATCGATGTCATCTTTGCTCCTACTAAAAAGTGATCCGTATCTGCGTCAGGACCTCTATATGTCCTTAGTTTTTGCACTGGTTTTTCCTCTGATTTTTTAATTAATATATGGTCTATTTGGTTAACCGTTCTTCCGTCCGGAGACCTCCACGTACCTTTATAGATTTATTTCCTTTGGAAATACGTACTCATAATAATGAGGCTTTTTTCCTTAGCAAAACCTATTAGTAATAGGTAATAGCTTGAAATTTCATGTTTACTATATTCAGCTATTATTCGTTTAAATATATCCTCTCTTCCTATTTTCGCATTCGCGTCTCCCAATACTATTTTCATATCGTATTTAGGCATTTCATCATATTCTCTATCTAATTCAGAGTAAAAATTCTCCTTGATGTCTATGTCTTTCTCCTCTGTAGGTGCATGGAAATTTAAGAATGTTATATTTTGGTATTTTCCCCTTATTCCCAGTGTACATAGTCGATCCGATACTGCTTTGAAGGTAATTATAAGTGGTCTTAATTTCATACATACTATAAATCCCGTACCCAACTTTCTATTATTTCCTCCACTATTAAGTAAAAGATATTCATCAATTTCTGTTATTTTTTGTCCCATTTGCTTTGTTTCTTGCAGCGCAACTATATCAAATCTAATTATATTTATTTCTTTTATAACCTGTTTTAGCTTTCCTTTCTCATATATGAGGAATGAGATTAATGATGAATAAAATTATGAGTGAATAACCCTGTATTATGTGCCAATGGTGAGCCATGAAAAACGGACCACCCTGTATAATCCACTTCAAGCTTGTCGAGCAAGCGTATTTTGTTTACGAGATAAATCATATCACCTAGTGACAGGGCACAGGGCATTAATAAAGTGATACCAACGAGCAACAGTGCGGATTGGCAAACATTCACTTCACAGTCAGTGCAGCATGGTACGTCGCGCTTGAGAGCTTTTGATATCGAGTACAAGACAATTAGGCCTCAGCCATCTGTTGATAAGTTATCCCGGCAGTACACTTAAAACAATAGATTAGTGGAATGGCTGACGGGATTAATGTTTTAATTAGTTCGGCGAGAACTCGAACCATAATTGATGGGTAATATTCTACAGGCAATAGTAGTACGATAGACTATTATAGGTGTGAGCAATAGTTATGTCAACAAATGTAGTTAGAATCTAGGTTAATCCAATAACAACTGAAGTAGCAATGTCTAAACATACAAAATGCAATAAAACATTTCATTCATTATAAACAAATAAACCCTTAGCTACCGTAACTATAAATATGTTCTGTTTAATGAGGTCAATATATTATTTCAATGATTTCATTCGTTAATAATATAACTATCACTTATATCTGTGATAATTGTACATTATTTAATTTATCTTTTTTATTAATACAATGAACGTCAGTTATTCATAGTGTCACAGGTTTTCCAACCAGACCTTTTCTTTTACCAGAAAAGTAAACAGTTAATCACTATCTAAATCGCTCTGAATCTCCAGGAAAGGACCCCGCACATTTTATATGGAAAACGGTCTTCCGATGAAATTCGCTGAAAATTTGGGAAACTGTTCATTTTGTACCCCTGAACAAAAGTCTCAATGTGGTCGAAGCTCGAAATGCCCATCTTTAGGCTCTACGGCTATTTTTAGTGACCAAAAACGGCGAAAATTTATTTTTTTAATATCATGTTTAATGCTGGGAAAGTATTCGTTTTGTACCCCTGATCAAAAGTCTCAGTGAGGTCGAAGCTTGAAATACCCATCTTTAGGCTCTACGGCTATTTTTAGTGGCCAAAAACGGGCAAAATTTTTTTTTTTTAAATATCATGTGTAATACTGGGAAAGTGTTCATTTTGTACCCCTGATCAAAAGTCTCAATGAGACTTATACACATATAATTAGACATGGACATATTCCTACATAAAAAAAAGAATTTTGGCCGTTTTTGGCCACTAAAAATAGCCGTAGAGCCTAAAGATGGGCATTTTGAGTTTCGACCTCATTGAAACTTTTGATCAAGGGTACAAAACGAACAATGTCCCATCATTAAACATGGTATTTAGAAGAAATGAATTTTAGTCGTTTTTGGCCATTAAAAGTAGTCGTAGAGCCTAAAGATGGGCATTTCGAGCTTCGACCCCATTGAGACTTTTGATCAGAGGTATAAAGCGGACACTTTCCGAGAATTAAACATGATATTTCAAAAAAAATGAATTTTGGCCGTTTTTGGCCACTAACAATAGCCGTAGAGCCTAAAGATGGGCATTTCGAGCTTCGACCCTATTGAGACTTTTGATCAGGGGTACAAAACGAACAATTTCCCATCATTAAACATGATATTAAAACAAAATAATTTTGGCCGTTTTTGGCCACTAGAAATAGCCGTAGAGTCTAAAGATGGGCATTTCGAGCTTCGACCCCATTGAGACTTTTGATCAGGGGTACGAAACGGACACTTTCCGAGAATTAAACATGATATTTCGAAAAAAATTAATTTTGGCCGTTTTTGGCCACTAACAATAGCCGTAGAGCCTAAAGATGGGCATTTCGAGCTTCGACCCCATTGAGACATTTGATCAGGGGTACAAAACAAACAATTTCCCATCATTAAACATGATATTTAAAAAATAATAAATTTGGCCGTTTTTGGCCACTAAAAATAGCCGTAGAGCCTAAAGATGGGCATTTCGAGCTTCGACCCCATTGAGACTTTCGATCAGGGGTACAAAACGGACACTTTCCGAGAATTAAACATGATATTTAGAAAAAAAATGAATTTTGGGCGTTTTTGGCCACTAACAATAGCCGTAGAGCCTAAAGATGGGCATTTTGAGCTTCGATCTCACTGAGACTTTTGATCAGGTGTACAAAACGAACACTTTCCCAGCATTAAACATGATAGCGAATTTCACCGGAAGACCGTTTTCCATATAAAATGTGCGGGGTCCTTTCCAACTAAAGACTCCAATTCAAGACTGTAATTCCAAACTGACTGACACGGCCGTTTATTTTTCTTTTATAGACCAAACGAATATTCCAGGTATTTTCTAGCATCTTTAGATCCATTTCCCGAACGACTCTCGAACGCTTCTCGTCGACTCTCAATTTTTTCAGTCTCGCCTCGATACACGGCATTATTTGTTTACCAGAATCGGGTAGGGGCGATCGGGGCAATCTAGCGTTTTGCGATACCACAGTCGTCGAATTGGGTGCGAGTGGGGGCAAATTCTGTGACAATAGTAAAAATTTAATAAAACAACTGACATTTAATAGATCATTTACTATTTAAAAGTCGTATTTCTCTTAAATAATTAAATGAATCTTCTACAGAAAACTTATATTTTCCCCGACGTCACTTTGCCAATTATTTAAAAACGTATTTCCATCGTCATATGCCACACTGAAATCCATGTAGACCTGTTTAAAATCTAAAACTATTAATTTGAATATAACAAAGTAGTCTCATAACTACAAATAATAATTGAAATTAATTATTACTATACTGATACACAATAAATATTCTTACTCTCGCCGTCACTTACATCATTTGAGATTGTTCTGGACCGGGAGGATCAGCAGGAAGGCGAAGCTTAAAGACAGAAATGGTCCAAATAGAGCTGATAACTGCGCCATCTCATATTTCTGCATACAAGTCTCTTAAAATTACTGTTAGTATACAGCGTGATTCATAACTTACCTAAAAGAATTTGGGAATAGATGCGTCATGACAAAATAGAGTCGATATCGTACAAACAAATTTTATAAAATCCTTCCGAGTTTCTGAGTAAAACATTGTTGAAGTTGTAGTATTTTCAACCTTTACATCGCTGGGCCACTGTAGTCTCTAGACAGGTGATTCCGAATTTTGAAATCTGATTACTCATTGTAGGCACTAAAGTTTCTGTGACGCCAGTGTTTTTATTAATTTTCAAGTGTCAAAATTGGCTTAAGTGTATAGTAGCAACTCAGAGTCGATGAATATCATTTTAATTTATTACGCTGTGAAAATGCTTTAGCAGAACGATTTCCCGGTAATCATGTGCCACATGCAGTTACTTTTACAGCAATGTGCAGTGAGTGCAAGTGTAGAGCAACGCGAGGGAAATTTGAAACCGAATCATCTAAGAGAGGAGGTCTAGGACTTCCACGGCCTATTGCAGCAGTGTGACGTATCACACACGAGGCTCAATTATATCCGTACCATGTACAGCATGTCCAAGCATGAACACCAAGGGATTGGACGAGGAGGACCAGTACCATGGCCGTCATGATCTTATGATTTTAAATCATTTGGACTTCTTTTTGCGGGTATATTTAAAAAATAAAGTGTATCGTACCGAAGTGGATACATACTATTGATGATTTATGCAAATGTATCATAGTTGCCGCCAGTAACTTACGAGTTCAAAACTTACAAGAAGCAGAAACATTTGTGTTAGTTTGTAGAAACTGGGTAAGACGGGCCCAAAATATTGTTGTAAAATCAGGTATTTCCAACTATTTTATTAATGAAAACCACAAATTAAATCTATTAATAATTAATAACAATATCGGCAAAAGCAGTTAAATTTGCTGTATAAAATCGGCGTTATAAAATGTTATTTATTTCTTTCGTTAAGAATTTCTTTCCATTTTTTTTTGTCCGGTCGCAGTTTGCCGCCTTATCAGGTTTTACAGTGCACCAGTTTCCAGTGGCGTGCAGAAGTGTATTTTTCAATCATTTTCGATCTGCCCTTTTTGATATTTTCTTCCCCCCGAGTCTGTACACCCTGAATCACCCTGTATATAACACTCAATGATTTAAACAACGCTTGTTACTTAACGTTTACAAACATTAATATTATAAAAGTATATTATCAATGAAAACATTCATTCAATATAAAAATTTGTTGACGTGCCGAACACAGTTATAAACTAATCAATAAGTGTACGATATATTAACAAATATAATCATTCATTTAGTAAACGGTATTCATTAATATTATGAACCATATTTTTTCACTGCACACACATACAGGGTGAACCTTAAATAAGTACAAATAATTTAACTGCTGATGTAATTCATCATATTTACGGAGATATTAATTTTTTTTTAAAATACCAACATTTTGAGGACCGCTGGTGCTGGTAGAACTGTCATAACCAATCTAATGAACCATGATTTGTTGCGAGGTTGCCATATCTCCTCTAATATGAATATTACGTTTCCTTTAACGTAATAGTAAAGTAATACGGTTAATTATATTTTAAAAATACTTGTTTTAAGCATAAGTACAGTAAAATTGGGTATGTAGTATGATACGCAGCAATATTAACATAAATTTTAACTGCTTAAGTGACCTTATAAACGATTAAAAATGAATTTTCGCAAGTTAAATACCACCATAAAGTATTTAGGAAGATATTACATGATAACTATGTCCAATGTTCAAAAACTATACATAAACATGCACACAAGCTTACCTGGTTTGTTAAAAAATTAACTATTTAATCAGTAATCCACATTTCACAATAGTCGCGTCAAATTAGCATTTCACTTGTAACTTTTTGCGGAGAGGTCAAATTGAGATGGGGTTTTCTGCAAAATGTTCAGCGAATTTTTTATAACAAAAGGTACATCTAACCTCTGTACGCTCGCAAATTTTTAATTTTTTATTTAACAAATGACCCATTTTTGTTGAACATATGGCAAATGTCACACACGACTCAACGAAAATGTCTGGAAAATGTTCTCTCGGGAGTTTTCGAGGTCCCTCTTTATCACTTTGGTGTTAGCTTTATTATTTTTTTTTTACTGTTTTAGAAAGGTATTTTAAGCTAATATAAATCAAATATCCTACAATTCCTATCAATGAAGTCATATGTATGTTTTCTGATACCAAACATCTAGGTATGCTAATGAACAATTCCACAGACAAAGCTCTATTCAATAATTATTATCTAAAGAATATAATCTAATTTACTCACTCTATAAAAATCTAACTTCACTTTTTTGGCAGTGGGAACACGACAAATTCAACCACAATAGATGAGATCTGACCTATTTCTGCATTTTTAGGATTGCTTCTTCAGGTGGTCTCCTTTAAGTTGAATCAAATATCTAACTATAAAAATTATTATAAAAATGAAAATTATTTGAAGTTAAATATCGACAATGACAAAAAAGTGACATCCTGTCAATGAATTAAATATGATAATACCTACTTGAAAAATGTTCACCTTTTATGTAAAAGTTTTTATATATTTTTAGGTATTAATAATATTGTGTGAAATTAACTACTCAGTGGACAAAAGCCCCAACCTGCGTTGAATTACACCCACAATATCTACCCATATATTCCTTATTATTAGCTTTTGTAACATTTTTTTACTGTTTTAGAAAGGTATTTTAAGCTTGTAAAAGTTTTTATATATTTTTAGGTATTAATAATATTGTGTGAAACTAACTACTCAGTGGATAAAAGCCCCAACCTGCGTTGAATTACACCCACAATATCTACCCATATATTCCTTATTATTAGCTTTTGTAACATTTTTTTACTGTTTTAGAAAGGTATTTTAAGCTTGTAAAAGTTTTTATATATTTTTAGGTATTAATAATATTGTGTGAAACTAACTACTCAGTGGATAAAAGCCCCAACCTGCGTTGAATTACACCCACAATATCTACCCATATATTCCTTATTATTAGCTTTTGTAACATTTTTTTACTGTTTTAGAAATATATGGGTAGATATTGTGGGTGTAATTCAACGCAGGTTGGGGCTTTTGTCCACTGAGTAGTTAGTTTCACACAATATTATTAATACCTAAAAATATATAAAAACTTTTACAGGTGAACATTTTTCAAGTAGGTATTATCATATTTAATTCATTGACAGGATGTCACTTTTTTGTCATTGTCGATATTTAACTTCAAATAATTTCAATTTTTATAATAATTTTTATAGTTAGATATTTGATTCAACTTAAAGGAGACCACCTGAAGAAGCAATCCTAAAAATGCAGAAATAGGTCAGATCTCATCTATTGTGGTTGAATTTGTCGTGTTCCCACTGCCAAAAAAGTGAAGTTAGATTTTTATAGAGTGAGTAAATTAGATTATTTTCTTTAGATAATAATTATTGAATAGAGCTTTGTCTGTGGAATTGTTCATTAGCATACCTAGATGTTTGGTATTTATATTAGCTTAAAATACCTTTCTAAAACAGTAAAAAAATGCTAATAATAAGGAATATATGGGTAGATATTGTGGGTGTAATTCAACGCAACCTAAAAATATATAAAAAAGCTTTATTATTTATTGCTAAATTGTTGTAACTGGGCTAATTAACAAATTAAAAACTCCACGCCCGAAATCACTAGAGAACCGGAATTTTTTCCAGGATTTCTGGCTTATTAAGGCAAACCATTGGCACACGATTTTTGCAAATATAATTGTTTATTGTTCGATTATTGCAACCTCGCTAATTAACAAATTAATAACTCTACTCCCGGAATTGTTAGAGAACCAGATTTGTTTGCAATAACGGTTTTGATTCTCGAGTGCTTATCACGTTATATTCACTGAGTTTTTCAGGTTGAGCAAAAAATTTGGGCAACAGTCTCCAAGCGGTACAGACCGGTTCTACAACGAATCGTTGGGAAGAAGTTCAAAGTCTCTTACGCTCGTCAGACGAGAATTATTCATTTGTTAATTAGCCAGGTTGTAACAATTGAACAATGAACAATTATATTTGCAAAACTCTTGTGCCGATGGTTCGCCTTAAAAAGCCAGAAATCCCGGAAAAAATCCGGTTCTCTAGTGATTCCGGGAGTAGAGTTATTAATTTGTTAATTATCCAGGTTGCAACAATTGGAAAATAAACAATGACGTGCAATAACCTTGTGCCGATGGTTCTCCCCATGATCCTAGAGTTATTGCAAAAAATCTGGTTCTCTAACGATTCCGGGAGTAGAATTATTAATTTGTTAATTAGCGAGGTTTCAACAATTGAACAATAAACAATTATATTTGCAAAAATCTTGTGTCGATGGTTTGCCTTAATAAGCCAGGAATCCTGGAAAAAATTCCGGTTCTCTAGTGATTTCGGGGGTGGAGTTTTTACCATGACTCCCGGAACAGCGGTACTCAACAAGTTTTGTATTGAAAAATGACGAAATGTATTTAAAATTTAACTTTTTTATTCCTGATTTTTTTGTAAAAAGATTATGAATCATGTGTTCTACACAGTGAACTGTACTGCTGGTTAAAATATTTGTACTTATTTAAGGTTCACCCTGTATATAGTGAAACTATATCTTGAACATTTGAATATTTATGACAATTTTGTAATTTCATATTTTAAGCTGTTAACTGTTTATTAATAAATCATACATCATTACAATTTGTCTTTAAGATTTGAAATGTTTATAAATATATTTACAACTTTGAAACAACGGAAAATATTTATATACATTGACAAAACTTATAGCGAGGCTAATTTGAATAAATACCAATTTTTTTGACATGTAGATACAAAATTTTGATTAGGAATTATGTAATATGAAGCAATGGGTGGTCATATATTGAAACAGAAGTGTTGAAAAGAATTTTATCATAAAGTAATTTATCCGCCTTTTACAACCATGAAAAAGTTTCAGCGGCTACAAAACAAATTTATTATGTGGGGTAACAAAATATTAGTCACCTCTATAAATGAATGACTAGCAATAAATCTAAATTTCCGGAAGCAATAAATTCACGTAAAGTTCATAATAAAACAGAAGCATTTGAAATTTCAGTGGTGTTGAAAATTATGTTTTGGATATTTTAAGTGGTGGATATAAATTTCAATATCAGATATCTCTTATTAACTCGACAAACTATAAAAGCTTCTATCAAAGATTTTGTGATTTTGACAATGTCTGAAGTAAACAGATATATTTCACCCACCCGTACAAAGTTATATATGGATAAAGCTTGATACATCATATTTGTCTTCCTGTAAGTTAATGGAATTCCTCAGGATCTGAAGTTTCGCGGATCAATCCATCAAACTTTATATTGTACTAGCTAAACGTAACCTCCCAATGTGGATACATATTGACTTTGTTTTAATACGCTAAACATTTCCTGTTGTAATGCGTATTAAGTATCAATTTTGTTGTTACATATTATAAGAGAACTAATATTATGTTGCTGTGAATAATATAGTTCATCTATAAAATATACTGCAGTAACAACTACTCCGCGGACTAATGCCTCGACCGGCATTGAATTACACCTGCAGTATCTGTGTGAACAGTTAAGAACCCTTGTGGGCCACACCACCAGACATAGAAGGTTTGGGGCTTGTTAACCCTCATCACTATGCCATAGAGATGACAGACAATTGAACTGGCTATTCCTTCATATGTATATTCACATATAAACCAAGTGTAGGTGAGATATAAGTGGTCTGTTTACTTTCTGCTCGACCTAAGCCTCTCTACGTGCAGAAAGCGACCTACATTCCAGCATAACCATAAAATTGTACCAAATTTTGTTTCCATTAATCGAATTTAAAAAGAATGATTTCAAGAAAAAATGCATTAATTACAACAAGATTTTAATAATGTTTATTAGAAGAAATCAAAAAGTCAGTAGTACACTGTCTAAAATTTGACAGTAATAAAACTAAGATAAAATTAGAAAAAGAAAAATAAAATTGAAATTCACGAAATTGTTTAAAATTGGTACCATTTTCTTTGAAACATAAATTTAAAAAAACGTCATAAATTCAAAAGAGCTTGATAGACAGAATATTAAAAAAAAAGATTAAACTTCTAACAAAGGTCTATTAGAACACTACGAAAAAAATACAAGATGTTTAAAGCAACAGAATCAATTTAAAAAGATTGACGGAATTTGATTTTTTCTAATGAGAATTTTAGAGTATCTGACCTTCCTCGCCATCAGACAAGGTCGCGCAGAGATCTTCCTATACCTTTCTTAGTATAACTATTAAATCAAACAACTACTTAAAGATGTACTATTGAATGGATATAACTTGTAATGTAATATTGACCATCTTAAATGTTTACTTTATGGAATTGCATATAAAGCAATGTATGTCAGTAGCCCACATATACTAGACCAGTGCTGAAGCCTTTGAAAATGGTAAAAAGTAAAAAAAAATAATAGTAGGATGAAACCCATTGGAAAAGGAAGAGAATACAACAAAAATGAGAGGAAAAATAATTTACGGGCGATCTAAGGTCGGGAAGTGGAAGGGGGTGAGTTTTTAAGGGTAAAAAACGGTTTATCTTGATCTCCGGCAAAACTACAAGTCCTATGGAAAAAAGTTAAATAACAAAGTTGTAGGTAATAAATAGATCTACAACTTTTATATTTACACTTTTTTCACGTAACCTCAAAATTTCTGTGAAAAATTCAAATAACCAAGTTTTCGGTTTTTTATTTTTATCTTTTATAAAAAATAATCTTTTTTCACGATATTTGGTGAAAACTTACCTTTTTATGTCCCAAATGCACTGTAATTTTTTTGATTTAAAATATACATTTTTTAACCTTATTTTGACATAATATCGAAAAAGCACCCTAATTTTCAATCGAAAATTCTCACGTCAAAATATCTGCTTTTTTTAAAAAGTCGGTTGGCTTTTTGTTCGTTGGAATCTCTACTATCTTATGGTGTAAAAAAATATGCAATACTATGGTAAATGTTCTTAGAAAAACAAAGAAATGATGCGACAAACTCGAACCCGAAAATTTTTTTTTAATCATCATGTACAATTTTGAGTTATTTATTAAAATTTATACTTTAATTACTCGAAAAACATAATTGCACTGATAAACAAAGAAATTGCAAGTCAAAATATACTACTATAATTAACAACTAAATAAGTTAATAAAGTTAATTTAATAAAACATCTACAATATTTTTTCGTCTCTTTGCATTTTCTGAGAACGTTTACCAAAAAAATGTATATTTTTATACACCATCAGAAAGTAGAGATTTCAACGAACAAAAAGCCCACCGACTTTTTTAAAAAAGCAGATATTTTGACGTGAGAATTTTCGATTGAAAATTAGGGTGCTTTTTCGATATTAAGTCAAAATAAGATGAAAAAATAAATATTTTAAATCAAAAAAATTACAGAGTATTTGGGACATGAAAAAGTAAGTTTTCACGATATATCGTGAAAAAAAATTATTTTTTGTAAAGGATAAAAATAAAGAACCAAAAACTTGGTTATTTGAATTTTTCACATAAATTTTGAGGTTATGTGAAAAAAGTGTAATTATAAAAGTTGTAGATCATTTTATTACTTACAACTTTGCTTTATAACTTTTTTCCATAGGACTTGTAGTTTTGCCAGAAATCGAGGTAAACCGTTTTTTACCCTTAAAAACTCACCCCCTTCCACTTCCCGACCTCAGATCGCCCGTAAATTATTTTTCTTTTCATTTTTGTTGTATTCTCTCCCTTTTCCAATGGGTTTCATCCTACTATTTTTTTTTTTTTTTTGGTTTAAAAAATTATCGACCCTGGTCTATATCTTTGTAGATTAAAGAATATCTAAAATAATCCAGATTTCGTCTCCAATATATCTCTGAATGATGGAAACTATCAGATAAAGCTTCTATCTTTATAAAATGTCTTAATACCCATATTGATCAAATATATCTCCTTGTATTCAATACATAAACAAAATGTATGCGTTATTAAATTGGTTTCGTTGCTTCTGTCGGCTTCTGACATGGACCGGCAAGTTTAGTAGCAACTGCACTTAATGCAATATACCGACAAAACCTAATTTTACTATCACCAGGAAAATAGAGTTAGTATTTGTATAAATAAGAAATTTGCTACGGAAATTAAGTTTTCGTTGGAAAAGTTTGTCAAACTTCATTAGGTATACAGATCTCAGTAACCCAAATATTTGTTGAATACATTTGCGTCGACAACTATACCTAAGGGAACGTTTCCTGAGAATCCCGACTTCCTAATAAAAATAAAGAAATATTTTCATATTTATTATTCTATTCTCCTTTGCAGATATAGGATAGGAATTTTATAAAATTCGTGGATGATCTACATTGATTGACAACTAGGTGCGAATTCAGGGCACTGCAATAATATACATATACAATATCGGATGTTCATGTATTTGCATTGCATTGTCAATATACAGGGTGTCCGGGAAAATGTGGGAAATCTCTCGAGTGCAGATAGAACATGAAAAAATAAGATGACAAGTTCCTATAATTGTTTTTCCATAGAGGCTTTCCCTACGGAGATATGTGTCCCTGAAGGACGCCACTGGAAATCGGTTTTCCTTGAATAACTTTTAAAGTATTTAATATAATTTAATAAAAATGTAATATGATGGACAGTAATAGGGACTTCTTAAAATAGTGTCCTTAAAATATTTAGTTTTTTTTTTGTTTACCAGGGGCGGGCTAAGCTTCACAACTTAATGCCTAAATTTTTAACACCCTGTATGATAAAGACTTTAAAATAACAAATCTGGGTAGCTTCAATCTTAGACTAAAAAAGGTACTCTTGTTTAGTGTCGATAAAATAAACCGTTTACGAGAAATAGTTCGACCTATTATCGCAAAAATGTGCATTTTAGTAATTGGTCACTTAATCAGCATCAAGAAAAGGTATCGTTTTTACTAACGTTACTATGGTAAGGCCTGTAGGAAAAAAATGGATAGGAACTTATTTTTTCATGTTCTATTTGCATCCAAGAGATTCCCCATATTTTCCCGGACACCCTGTACATTTGTGCGGTAGACAATGACTATTTAATTTCATGATGTAATAACTGCTTACTTGTACTAGGCGTGTCTCAAATATGTACTCGATAAAATAAAATCTTCCACACCCATTACAGTATCCTCAAACTGATGCAACTAATTACTAGTAACCTGGCCATCGATTTAAGTTGGTAGGCATGCAGAAGGGACACTTTAGGCGCGAACTGGAGAGTCAACCGATTGGATAGGTATATGTTTTGTTCTGTTTGATTTCATTTGTAAAGTCAAGCAGACATTTCTACAGTCTGGCAAGTTGGATTAATTTTGATCTATCTGGCTGTCAACACAACAGTTTATTTCTTTCTTTCTTGTTGTAGATCAAAAGAAACGTTTGCACTTTCTGAATCGGAAAAAAAATTATACATTATATACACTGATAAAAATTTGTCTATAATTTCACATAACTTTACCTTGGCAATTCGTGATTAGCGTAAAGTTACGTAACAACGTACATACGTTCCATAATAATTTGTAAATGTAATATTACAGAAATAATGGATACAATTCCATATTATGTTATGTGATCTTACAACCATTATGCTAAATTCCATCACAAATTAACGTCACTATAATTTGTATGTATTGATTTATACATTGTGATGTTTAGGCTGGAATTGTAAAATATAGATATGTAATTTTACTGAGTAGATAATTTAAATTTTCTTATATTTTATATATACTTACCTTTATAACTAACATTAAAAAATAACATAGAGAAAACTTTTTCAATAACTAATATTAGTGCACATTATATCACTGAATATCAATGTGTAAAAATTGAACCAATATGCACATGTTAAAAAAAATTGTAGTCATAGAGTGTATCGACAGATGAAGTTAAAAAGAGAGAAAGTTTTTTAATGATTGAAAAAAAGTCTACTTGTTAAAATGTACAAAAGTACAGGTTTAAGCTAGCCAATATGCATAATATCTTTTACTGACAAATTATTGGAAATACAGTACATTCTATTATTAGAATTCAATAATAAATACACTATGCGAGTCACATTTTTATTTCTAAATAGTTAAGAAGGCCTTGCCAGGAGCAGACATAACTTCTGCGTAGGAATTTTTTTTTTGGTGGAATTTGTCCATTCATCCTCTAAATGTTAATTATCCATACCCCTCTGTAAACGTGTATTGTTCATCCATCATTTCAAAATGTATTGCAATGTAGATATGTCATTCGTTAAAAATACTACATAATTATTCATGAAACAATAGTATATATTCCTTGGTTTTTGCAAATATTTGTAGATATACATATATCTGGGTGAAAATAAGTATTTTTGAATCGAATTATAGATACAGTAAATTTATAATTAACGTAACTACAACTAATGTTAGTATCTGTTGTAAGCAATTACTATTTTTACCGTTACAAAGATAAAATGATTGAAATGAATGTTGAATGGTAAGACACATGTATACAGACACACAATTTTGATGAAAACATCTAAACAACGTACTTTTTCAGTTTCTATGATATTTATGAATTGTATAGTATTTAAAATGCACACAGTACAAGCTACAAGTGTAGCAAAATATAATCTTATACTTACCGTTTTACGAATATCCCACAAAAAGTCCTTATTAATGAACCGTATAGGTATGTTTGTCTACTACACGTTAACAACACAACTAGTAGGTTCACATGAAAATTTCAGTAAAATGATATATTGCTAATATCTTTAAAAGTGTATTTACGAAGGAATAATCGGAAAACAGGAGAATATAGTTAATGGTCTAGATTTTCTGAATAAGTCAACGTTTCGATTTTTTTTATATCTTCCTCAGGGCTGCAATAGGAAACAAGAGATAAGAATAAAACAATATTAACAATTTAAAATTTAAAACAAAACAAAAAAGTAGTTATACGTACAATCGTTTGCAATAATAATGACACTCTTTAAAATAAATTTTGCGATTTCTTTTGAACCGTTGACGTAGTTTTAATGGAATCTACTTTAAACTTTTAAGATTAGTTCTTAGTTGTTTCACTCACCAATACAGATTTAATGAAATTTTTACTCAGAACTTCTAGACGTTTAAAAACTGTTTTGAGGGAGTGTCATTATTATTACAAAAGCATGTACATATGAACAATTTGAAAAAACATTAAAATACTATTACTTATTATTATTACTAATTAAACAACAAAAGAAGACAAAAACATATATATATTAAAAAAATAATTTAAAAATTAGTAGCAACCTTACCTAGTGGAACAAAACCAGGGTCAAAAAGGTAAAATTATTATTCATCATACAATAAGTCAATAACAAATGCTTTTACTCAATGATATAAATTTATGTTTCGAATAGTCTCCTAAATCAAATATCAGACATCGAGATACTAATTAATGGAAAAGTAAAAAACCCTTCTTACTGGGTTGCCTCACTGGTAAGATTGCTACTAATTTTTAAAATCTAATGTTCTTGTCTTGTTCTGTTGTTTAATTAATAGTATTCTAATATGTTTTTTCAAATTGTTCATATGTAAGTATAACTATTTTTTGTTTTGTTTTAAATTTTAAATTGTTAATATTGTTTTATAATTTTTATCTCTTGTTTCCTATTTTAGCCCTGAGGAAGATTTAAAATAAAATTTCAGTAAAATTTCATAATAAATTTAGTAAAATTAAATAGTTCCATAGCACATTGTATTATATCACACTATTTGTGAAAGTTCCTAATTTTATTACGTAAAAAGACATACACTTGATGATTCCTTTAAATATAACGTAAATTAAAAATTTCCGGTAAATATTATGTAAAAAGAGCATAACAAAACATGGAAATTTCCACTCATTTTTATCAGTGTACTTCATAACTGATGATTGTTTAACATTATACATATAACATCACTAATACTGCACTGAATTTCTATTCTCTCGGATTCTACATTAGTCACTTTTGTTTGCAACCAAATGTTTCAATGCATTACAGCAAGTTCTTGTTGTACTGGCGTATTGGGCAGCCATCGGGGTATAAATATTTTATAAGCTACATTCTTACTCTTTTTGGAAACTTGAGCTAAATTGCCTCGTTCCGTGCCCTTTGATGTGTATTCAATTGGTCAAAGTTTCAGTAATATCATTTCTTTTTGTTTAACAAATGAAAGTATGTTTCTAAGTTAAATTAAGAATTGAAAATTATTAAAATTAGTCTTATTGTGTATTAATATTTTCTATAACAAATTCAATAAGCTGCAACAGATATATTTACTTTTTCAATTATTTCTAGACAATAATTCTCTATTTTTTTTTAATCTTGGTCTATGATCTTGGTAAACTAATAATACAAGAAAAGAATTTAAAATTATGGACCATAAAATATATGTTCCATAAAAACATTATTCTGAGAAATGATTGTCAGTAACATCAAATATTCAAAATATCCGGAGTAAAACAATAAACCCTTCGAAAACTGTTTGCAGTTTCCATCAATGGAAGAATAACTATCTAAATAAGTGTTTTATTGTCTTGGAACAAACATTCTACAACTATAAACATAATTGGAACAGATATTTCATTTATGAAAATGTATGTATAGCGGAAACTATTACTTATCCAAAATTGGAAAACTTGCCCTTTTATTGTCAGAAAAACAAATAAATCTTTTATGCAAAATATTAGGCATAACCGTTAAACACAAAAAAATAAACAAATTTGCATCGTATAAAATCCGCTTAAGCTCGCCGTATTTCTCGCCGTAAAATGATCAAATTTATGGTGTTTTTTTAGTACTGAAATCTCGAAAAATAAAACACGTAGAACAAAAGTAATATTAAAATTAAAATTACTGATGTTTTGTTTATCCACTTTTACTGTTTAAACTCTCCTCAAATAATATAATAACTTTTAAAATTTAAAATGCATTTGTATGACACGTTATTTCACTATTCTAACCCAACATTTTAATAATTATTATTTTCACATACTTATAAATAAAAGTGAACAATCTTATATGCAGAACTATGTAAGTTTATGTTATAATAATGTATACGTCTATAGTTGAATTTAAAAAATACGTATTTTGAAAGATTTCAGTAGGTACCTAAAAATTTGCCGGATAGATCGCTTTCTGACGTTATACAATATGCGCCAAAAGTATGGAATAAATGAAATAAAAACGAAACAATTATTTTTTGGGAAAAATCCTCGAACAGGTCGATTTTTAATTTAAAAAATACATATTTTAGCGTAAAATCCGATTTTCAAATGTCATTTGTTTTCGAGTAATGACGTCATCGATTTTTTTTTAAATGGCAACACCATATTTTTTTCCTTGATTCTGAAAGATCGTTTAATTCCCTATCAGACAGTACTAAAATTTTGCCCTCTTACATAGGAAAGTTTTCGAGTAAATGACGATTGAATGTTAGAAAAGGTAAATCAATTAAAATAAAGCAAAAACGTTATCAAGTTTAGTTTTTCGAATTCCATAGTTCTTTTATGGATCACGTAGGTGAAAATCTTTGCAAAGTGTCATTGTCACACCGACTTTCTAGTAAGTATTGTAAGCGACATAGAAATTATTATTCAATTTCAAGTATAATGCCACATTTAACTGTTACTCAAAGAATTGAAATTTTAATTCTTATCGGATGCGGGAATATGACTAGAACTCAGCAGGAAGTTTGCGATTTATTTAATGAAAAATATCCAGATCGCCCTATCAGCCAATCAACAGTCAGTAAGGTAGAGTCTAAATTTAGAGAAACTGGCAATGTTGTAAATATTCCAAAACCTGGACGTCCAAGCATTAATGAAAATCAGAAACAGAACATTTTGATAAATATGGTGGATAATCCTCATAATTCTTCACGATTGGTTGCATTAAACAATGACACTAGTCAGAGCACAGTGCTACGTATCTTGAGGAAAGAAAAATATCATCCCTACAAAATTTAACTTGTGCAGGAACTCAATGAAGATGATCCCGATCGCCGCTTACACTTTTGCGAAATTCTAATGGATTTATGTCAAGGAAATAGAAATTTACACCGGCAAATACTTTTTTCAGATGAGGCCACATTTTGTCTGAATGGTACAGTAAACCGTCAAACTTGCAGATATTGGAGTCGGTAAAATCCTCATTGGATGGCAGAGGCACATACCCAACACCCTCAGATATTAAATGTGTGGGCTGGAATAGTTGACGACAGAATAGTAGGGCCTTTCTTCTTTGAAGGAACCCTTACAGGACAAAAATATTTAGAGTTTCTAGAAAATAACCTTGTTCCAGCCCTTGCAGTAATTTTTCCTAACGATAATGACCCTGACATTCCTGACGATACCATATGGTTTCAGCAAGACGGTGCACCTCCGCACTATGCGCGCCCTGTACGAGATTTTTTGGACAACTGTTTTCCTGGGAGGTGGATCGGCAGACGCGGACCGATAGAATGGCCTGCAAGATCGCCAGATCTTACACCTCTTGACTATTTTTTATGGGGATACTTGAATTCAAAAGTGTACATTAATAAACCACGTTATTTAGAAGAACTTCAAAATCGCAGTTGCCCCAGAAATCATTCATAATGTGCAAGAAGAATTTCTTCACAGACTTGCGCATTGTCAAGAAGTTGGTGGATGGCAATTCGAACATTTAATTTAAGTATAAAATTTAATCAATTGTATTTTATTTTACATACCTCAGAATTGTTACTTTTTTATGGATAAAATTTACGTTTTCTAACATTCAATCGTCATTTACTCGAAAACTTTCCTATGTAAGAGGGCAAAATTTTAGTACTGTCTGATAGAGAATTAAACGATATTTCAGAATCAAGGAAAAAATATGGTGTTGTCATTTAAAACAAATCGATGACGTCATTACTCGAAATGAAATGACATTTGAAAATCGCATTTTACGCTAAAGTATGTATTTTTTAAATTAAAAATTGACCTGTTCAAGGATTTTTCCCAAAAAATAATTGTTTCGTTTTTATTGAATTTATTCCATACTTTTGGCGCATAGTGTATATTGATTTTGCTTCGGTAGTTGAATATTCGCAGGTGGCATGAGATAACATTTTTGCTATTTGCTAAACTCTATATTAATCAGTTCTCAGATACGGCGCCTTTAAAGAACTCACCTAGAATGCAAAACGCAAAAATGTTTAGGCGTCAGATGTACTAAGTTACTTCCATTAACGTTATTGCTTGCACATTTCGTTTACAAAATACGATCAGTACCTAAATCAAGAAATTTATGTGTTAAATTTGTCAGCCTGATCTATTATTGGAACGGCTGTGAATGTTCTTTTACTTTCGCTTTCATGGCAACTTAAATTTATGATTGTGAAATTGGAAAATGCGAGAAATGTTTTCTTTAATTGCCATATCCTTTTTATAGACTTACCCTTAATTGCAGATTATTTTTTATAGACACTGAAAATGCCTCACTGTATAAACTCAGGAGTGATTAAAGTCAAAATGAGTGAATAACTTTAACAAAAACTGCGAAAATTGGCGCATTTTAATTAACTGCAATGACTTCATTGTTCCATAAGTTTATTTTTTAACTTTACGTTGGCAATTTGTGACCAGCGTAAAGTTATGTAAACACTGTACACTGTAATATTACAGAATTAAATATGGATAAAATCCCATATTATGTTATGTGGTTTTACTACTACTAAATTTCATCATAAATTTCCGACATTATAATTTGTATTGATTATACATTGTAATTTTTAGGTTTGAATTGTAAAATATACGTAATTTTATTAAGTAAATAATTTAAAGCTACAAGTTAAAAATCTGCATAGATGAAACTTTTTGATTAACTAACATCATTTCAGATATATGATATCAGTTATAATAATGATCAATATATACATGTTAAATAGCAGAATTCATCAACCAGTGCAAATATTCTCAGTTTGTTTAACTTGAATAGTGTAACAGAAGCCAATTTAAAAATGTATTAATATTACTTTGTACTTAAAGACTGTGTCGACACTGTCGACAAATGGAATTGAAAACATTATGAAAAAAAGTTGCTCGGTTTAAAATATTGCTTGTTAAAATGTATAAAACTCAACAGTCAACATAATATGCAGGATGTCTCTTACTAACAAAATAATTATCCACTAACATATCTGACAAAATACTTTATTTAATTACTATAACACGTTTAAAATTAGTCACTTAGCTGATTTAAAGTAACAGTAAGTTCTAGGTTATCTTCTTATTTCTTTTTCTCCTTTTTATGGCCTTCGTCCAGGGGACATGCATTGCTAATTGCATACCCTCCATGCTCCAAACCATCCAGAAGCGAAGTTAGTTATAATCTAAGGGTCATTTTTACAGAAAACTGTAAACATCTTGGGATGTTATAGTTTAAAATATTACTAATTATTTTATGCAAACATCGTCGATTACTGTTAATATTGTTGCTATTATTAGTATTAACAGAATTTAATTACACAACAACTCATGAAGTTTAAAAATTTATCGGCGAGTGTACCTTGCATTAGTGACCTACATATGTCGTCAGATGTCGTCTGTAGATGTCAAATAACGTAAATATACGGTTGCAGTACTCTGATTAGTTTGAAATAATTTTTCAGTACTTGTTTTTCGCAAATTTAATTTTTCGCGTATTTTATGTGTATTTACAAACATGTCGTATTCAAATGTCTAGATGACGGACAAGGTGCTGCTTTATGAGAGTGTGACAAGTGCATATTATCGTGCGGTAGCCTCAAAGATGTTTCCCGAGTATACAAAATATTTTGCTGAATACTTTTTGAACCACATCAAACAGCTGTTTTATGTCGTGGCGGTAAACGTGTGGCAGTGTTTTTATGTATTTGTGTACATTTACGTGTATTGTGTTGTTATCTTTTGTGCTTTTTCCCGACGTAAGTGATCGACCTGGTCAAGACCGCCAAACCAAGTAAGTACCTCGCTTTACACAAAAAGAACGATCGAGGGAAGTACAAAAATCTTTGCAGGTTTTAATTTAAACAAGTATCAATCCTGGAAATAAATATTAGTAAAGTAGGTGCTGCATCTCTGTGCAACCATACCGTATTTCTCATTAAATCATTAAATAATAATCTACATTTTGTAAAGATTTTTTTTTTCTTTCAAAACGGATTAAACTGATACACATGTCAATGGACCTGTCACTATATTTGACACCTTTGACTGGCAGAATATACCTAACCTCGCAGCTGACAGAAGGTCAGTGACGGCGATAAATAGGGATTTAATATAGTTTTGAAAAAAATTTTTTTTAGTTTTATAAATAAGTTTGGAATTTTTTTGAATGGTGATTCCATTAATTCTTATTTTTCCCTATCCCCTTTTAAAATATTTGTACTAAGTCATAGTTAACCCTGTATTTACTTCTATATTAGATATGCAAACATTGTGCAAAATTTAATTTGACAGAAATTTGGCCTTATCTCTTTATCTTCCTTATCACATCTATTAAGATGTAAATTTCTTTAGTAAACAGAGGGTAAGAAACACAATATAACAAAAGAAAATGCTTTTGCCTGTTTTAGTTAATTTTAAATTCTGTTCGAGTAACATGGTAAATCACGAAGTAGGTACGATACGGTGTTTTGAACGAAATTATTAACTAATTAAAACCAAACGTAATTTTTACTAAATTACGTCAGAGGATTTATTCTGTTTTAATACCTACTGAAATGAGTAAAACATTTCTAATTTGTTAAATATTTCTTATCAAGCAAATGTAGTATTTCAACAGTCATTCAACGTAATCTAATTTTAGTTAGTTATATAAGAAAATAAATATTCTTTATCTTCATCAAATTGCAAACTTCTTAATATAAATTTATTACATGCTTTGAGAGTTAAATGAGAGTGGTTTATTTTTATATCAAAATCTTAACTTATTATTAAAATTAGATTTTAGGAAACAACTTTGAAAGCAAGCGTAGTGTAGCATACTAATTTATTTAGTTGGATTAAATAATAACAAAGTAAGTATATTTGCCACTATTGGCATAAAGTGAGTGGTTTTGTCTATACAGGGCGATTCAATCATAGTGTCATTAATTTTAAGAAAAGATAAGGAAATATTAATATAATACAAATACCCGGATAAGGAAATGTTTAAATGCATAATTACGTATTTACGCAAAAATATTTTCAAACAATTATTTATACTCCCTTTTTAGTCTGTTACTAATCGCTGGCAGCAGTTCAACTCATTGTCGATCTGAAGCGACGTTGCCAAATTTAAATATTTTCCTAAAACCTACTTAATGTAATATTAAAATATGTAATGTGTGCTATACATTATTTTTTACAAGTATGCAATTAACATATTAAGTTTCAAAAATATTTAATATTGAAGTTATAAAACTCCAACGGATCAAATAATAAAACATTTATATTCCATTAGATATATAGTGAAATAAGAAACTAATACACAATAGGAGGTAAGTTATTAAGAGAGAGATGGAAAAGTTTTTCGTATTCAAATACTAACAGTAATACAAAATGAAATGAGTAATTTGTTTTTACGTTAAATATTTCTTATCAGTTAATTTAAGTAAATGTAATATTTCAATAGTCATTCAACGTAACCTAATTTTAGTTAATTACATGAGAAAATTAAATATTCCTTAACTTCATCAAATTACAAACTTCTTAATATAAATTTATTACATGCTTTGAGAGTTAAATGAAAGTGGTTTATTTTTATATCGTAACCTTAATTAATTATTAAAATTAGATTTCAGCAACCACCTTTGAAAGCAAACGTAACGTAAAAAAAATTTTCGATATTATATTAAATCCTTATATAACTCCGCCAATGCCAGAATCAGAGTAGTCAACCAGCAAGCAACGGTCGCTGTCATGTCATAATTCAATTAATGTGTTTACGTTGCAGTTTTGTGTTCTTATTAAGTTTTTAGTGCATTATTTTAATTTTAAACGTTTTATAGTCAGTAAATGAAAGAATATGTGTCGGATACAGATATTTTTCCACAATATAGTTCGTCGATTTGTTTTTCTAGGTACCTTAGTACCTATTCTTTTCGTTCGATTTGCTTATAATAAATAAGCATTTTATCTAACTGTACCTACGGGAAGTGTGTTTTATCGGTAATGAGTGGTTGTAATGAGTGAAAATATAGTTTTACCCGAGGTTTTACCAGTTTGTAACGAAATAGTGAAAAACGAATGCAAAATACTGGAGCTAAGTGGATTAACTGTTACATATCTATTAGGTATAACAACTAATGAGATGAGATGTTAATTTTTGTCGTTTCTGCATTTAGAAACGCTGCAAAAAGACGACCGCATGGAAGTTGACATTGTTGGCAGATGTAAGCTTTATTTATGGATCTAAGCCATCTCAGTCGATGCTTATCATAGACGCCGACTTTCCGTAGGAAAAAAGGGTTTAGCCCCATTTTTTAAATATCGAGCTAAAATTCTGGAATAATTTTTTTATTATCTTTTAAGCATCATAGTTATCCCTGCATTTCATTACATAAATAGTGAAATGGAAAGCTAATACTCAGTAGGAGGTAAGTTATTAAGAGAGAGGTTGAAAAGTTTTTCATATTCAAATACTGACAGTAATATAAAAAATCCTGGCGCTGTCAACAAAAAAACAACCCGATACGTACCTGTTCAGTGATAAACAATCCGGCAATCCGAATCATTATTATTATTATTAGTATTTAACACATTAGTCCCGTAATATCGACTGCAAACAGTACACTCTGCAAAGTTAAAAAGTTGGCAGTTGATATTCCCGTTTAATACGTTAACGGCGGAATACGCCGAAGCTCGTTAGTGTCCATTTTGCTGTTATGTAGCCGTCGAACTGCATCTCAAGGAGCGTGGGATGACTTCCCTCTCTTCTCCAACCTCCCATCAGTCCCCACAGTGGACAGTGACCACTTCGTATTGTTTAGAAAGGTGTGTTGTTTGCGTCGCCAGTGTAGTTTATAATTATTAATTGAATTTACTATTTACCTAAATAAAACATGCAATTCAAATTGAGTGAAACGAAATGTCTAAAATTTCAAAGAGCGCGTTCATTCTCTGTCTGCTATAAACATCGAAATTGCTGAACAGAGCCTTGGAAAAATTTAATAAAGGCTTATTAAAGAAACAATTGGATATGAGGCTGTTCGGGGAAAGTTTCCTTTTGTTTTTCCTGTGTGGTATTCAGTCCTGATCACAACGAGAAAGCTTGGAAACGGAAGTAAAGGATCTGATTCTGATGCACTTCAGTGAGAAAATAAAAAAGAATGAACAAGAAAATGGTATAACTCATATTCATAATAAATGCGATTTACTTTATTTGGGAATATCAACATACAAACTTAACTTGATAAAACTTACTTGATGAAACATTATATTAATCTATTAAAATGATTTCATATAAATGACCCTATACAGGGTGATCCCGAATAATAAGCAAAAAAAATTGAGGGTAGATTGTACGACTGATTTTAATAGAGGCCCTGCTTATAACATTTTTTAATATGAGCCCCCTTTAAGGACTTACGACCCCTTATCAGTGGATTATAAATTTAGAGTTTTATTAACAGTCTTCCAAACACTTTGAAATTAAAAAGTAAATTTTGGAAAGGTATTTATCCTGTTCGTCCTGTCATCAGGCATTGAAATAAAGTACCCCATTTATATAATTCATTACATTTTTTGAGGTTAACTTTTCGATTGAAAAAAAAATCTTATTGAATGCCTGTTGAATTAAGAATGAAATGAGAAAATTAAGTTTATGACTCTACACGCACATTGTTTCCTTTCCAATATCTAATTTACATATCGATATCTAGTAGGTTTAAATCATTTTGCATTATCGTCTCTGAATCTCATTTGACCAAAGAGAAAACAAGTTCAGTACAATGTTAGGGATGAGTTATCTCCAAATAAACACCTTGTAGTGCTTCAATTAACTTTAACTCATGTTCAAAAACGACCAGTAATAAACCTAAATCATGTACCAAATTTGATTCTTCTATGGTAAAGTATCATATAGATATTTTTTTTTTTCGAAATTTAAAGCCCCACTTTGGGGACTAATCAGACCTCAGGACTGTAACTTTGTATTAGGTAAGTTCAGTTAAATTACAATATTTTGGACACCTCTACATGCACCGCCTGCTCTGTGTCGGTTTTTATGAGAGACACACTATATATAATTTATTAAATTAAATAATTTAACATCTTGTCATGATAATAAGATATCGAATCTAATACAACGAATAGCTATGACTATCCCACTATAACTTCTTTACAAAATATATTTTATTAAAAAAAGGAAACGATACATAAAGAAAATGGCGGATAATATTGTTAATTTAAATTTGAAATTGTGATCACTCCACTCCAAACTGAACACAGAATACATTTGAGAAACGTTCGCGGATTAGTAGAAATTCAGAACATATTCAGAATATCGCATGCGCATTTGATATGTGCAGTATAAATTCAGTAGTAATTCAGGATATATTCGGAATCACTACCGCGAACAAAGCTATTAATGTTGATGAAGAATACGAAATTTTAATTTGTATCGTATGTTATCCTGGAGTCTTTAAAACATCACGGTTATAATGTACTGTTCAGTTATGTTTATGTTTAAAAATTTGCTTGTATGTTAAAATAAACTTTCCTGTCATTGATCCTTTTATATGTAAACTAGGTGACCCGGCAAACGTTGTTTTGCCATATGAATTATTTCTAGTGAATATTTTGGTAGTCATATAAAAAATAACTAACTAAGAGCCGTTTCACACGGGCCACCATGCAGCGCTTCTCGGAAGCGCCGTATAGCGGTCCGTTTTAAAGAAACATTGTTTTATATAGAATCATTCACACGAACGAACGCGGCCACAGATTTAGCAGCGCCACAGTGGCGTGTAGTCGCCGACTCCCACCGAAACGTTAACCATAAATTAGTGGCTTCATTCAGCAGCGCTGCATAATGGCCCGTGTGAAGAGACTCTTATTGTAAGTGTGTGTGGTATATGAAGAGGAATGGATCACTGTGAACGATGCGGGCATTCCTTGTCCATAGCACTAATTACCACTTTTGAATGAGCATAATATGGAATATCGGGCTCATACTTGAATGCTAGACGCAGGAATGAATCAGATGTAAATGATCGATGTACCTGTTGGCGTTGTTGGTCTTTTGTTCTCCGTCTATTGACTGTGAAACCATGTGATTGTCTTTGTTCTAATCTTCTAAGCTCATTTTGTTCAGCTCGTGCATCTTCTGATTCTTCTTGACGCAATTGAGCCATGAACACACGTATCAGTATTTCCTTGCTGGATTTGTTCTTCTGTTCGCGTGCCTGCAATGTTACTTGTTTGACGGCCCAAATTAACCCTCTTACGTCTTGTTGCCATTGTTCACTGTACAAAACAATAGGCATATAGTAAAATAATAACCGTTGTTGGCGGGAGCTCGTGACACATGTTGAGTACTTTTGAGGTTATGTAAATCACTTAATTAACTAATAGTGAGAACTACACTTAAAATTAATAATTTTATTAATTATTGATAAAATAGGAAATAAATAATTATGGCCCAGCAAATTAATAATA
Organism: Monochamus alternatus; assembly: GCA_037114965.1. Classification (NCBI taxonomy): domain Eukaryota; kingdom Metazoa; phylum Arthropoda; class Insecta; order Coleoptera; family Cerambycidae; genus Monochamus; species Monochamus alternatus. The sequence goes on along the minus strand of CM073426.1, from coordinate 111,296,320 downwards.
AATTTACTAGGAATTACACTTTACAGAAGGTAAAATGATAATTGTAAACGTCACTACTCGATGCATACACAATAATAATGGGCGAAAACTGTGTAGGAAGTGAGAGAAGGCTTATTGTGTGAGAGAGGCAGGAGACCGGCTTCGTTCTCATCCCTACTCTGTTCTGTTTACTGGGTGAGAAGTGACACCGGTAGACGTCTGGAGGGGATAACTGATCTAGTGATAATCGATCAGTTATCGACCAGGGTTAAAATTATTAAATTACTAAAATGGCTATTAAAAAATAGGGGTTTGTGATATAAGGATGAAAATTAAGGGTTGTATGTATTTTTTAATGCCACATCATAAAAAAATAAAAATAAAAAATTTTGCCCAAAAAATAAAAAAAAAATGTTTGGGGTGGACCACCCTTATCACTTAGGAGTATGTAAAATAGATTACGAACGATTATCAGACCTACCGAAAAGCAGCGTAAATGGCGTCCTCTACAATATATCAAAATTAGGAGAAAATTTGAATTTCTCATGTCAAACAACCAGATTTCATTCGTTTAAATATATCAAGAACTATGAAGGTCATTTTAAAAAATTGAAAATAAAATTTTAAATTTGCTCATTGTATAAATAAATTTATTAATTTATTTATTTATATAATGATGCTATCAACTTTTGGACTAAGGTAAGTTTTTCTAGATCACATTATTTTGACGTCACAAATCATTTGTTACTAATACATTGTAAAATGGGTTATTTTATACATTTACAAAATTTTTTGGGTTAATTTTTACTTGTGATATATTACGAATAGAAATAATTTCTTTTTAATATACAATGTTATTCAAAAGTTGGTTTTCATTAAATATAACAACTTTCATGTATATGGAATAGTCCAGCGGTTTAAATCATAAAATGTATATACAATGTAATTAAAGTTAGCTTTCATTAAATACAACAACTTTCATCTATATGGAATAGTCTAGCGGTTTAAAGCATAAAATGTATAGTGTAAAGTGTCTTAAAACTACAAGTATTCCAAAAATCTACCAGGAAAATTAGTACTTTCTTCAATACTTTATTATATTTTATCGCATTTATTTAAAAATGTTATTATATGAGCTAACTGTTTTTGAGATATTTAACGCTAAGGAACCAAAAACACCTACCTAACCAACACTGCTATAAAACAGCAACACGAGCAACGAAGTATTGCTCGTAGAATAGTCAGCCGGACATAGCCTGCTAAAATCTGCTAGGCGAAGGAGAGGGGGATGAAAATAGAGAATTGAGAGTGATCCAAGTAAATTCTGTAAACTTTAATTTCATACACTAATTTCAATTAAAATATATTTTATATCAATACAAGTTTAGGACTGAACTTAGGGACACCCTCTACAGGGTGGTTCAAACTAGATAGTATGAGCCTACTGTGAGGATACAAAAAATTTAAAAAAAATTTGACAATAAATATAAAAATAAATATAAAATTATATTTTTTCCAGAAACATATCCAAATTTCCTTTCAAAAAGCTCTCTTTTTTCTAATAAACTTATATTAGAGAAATTTTTCTGTATTACTTTCTGTTTAAAAGTTATAAGCAATGTCGTCCTAAATAGTCCCAGAAGATGCACTACCTAAAAACCACATTAGCGGTGAAAGGATCAAGTAGTTATTAGAAAATAATTGTTCAAAGTGCATAAGTGCCGTTAAGAATAAATAAAAGGACTCGATAATTCTTTAAATACAGTTAAAACAAAAGGTGATGACAACAAAAACTATACTTAAAAAATGAGGATCATAGGTTTCTCCTTAGCTGTAAAGGCACATTCTCCAGAAGTACAAGAAATTCCTCTTGAAGGAAATTTAGGTAACTCACGCTGTTCAATGTATGTTCATACAAATTAGACTCAATTAAATGCCTACCGATGATGTCACATCATACATAGCCTTGATTTTGCAGTGAATTTACAATGTGGGGATTTTCAATGGACCAGTAGTGTTCGTTTTGCCTGTTTGGCAAACCATTACTAACAAACCGACTTTCGTCCGTCCAAAGAACATGCCGAAAAAAGTTCTGATCGACAGTTTCTACATTTACTACAATTTGAGCTATAAAATTAAGTCTGTTTTCAATATAGCGCGTAGGCAAATACTCCAAACCGTGAATTTTGTAGTCATGAGACCCATTGGTATTTCAAATTCATTGAACGGTGGATTTATCCATATTTAATTCCCGTCCTGCCGCGCCGTCCTGAAATATTGTAACAGTCTAGCTGTATTAACATTGTTTCTTACCCTTGTGTCAATTATTTGATTCTTCCGAACAGAAAATGCATCTTCATTTCGTCGCAAGGTCGCTCCCAGTCTTGTAAAAGGTTTTACGGCAAAGAATGAAACGTTCTGGATACCTTTTTCGATATAACTCTACAGCTCTTCCTGATTTTTTTGCGACTCCGTAAATTAGCAACATATCATCTTTTTCTGAATGAGAAAACATTTTGTAAGCACAACAGTTATACGTTTGACGTTAGCATTTGGCGATATTTATGCACTTTAAACAATCAATTATTTTCCAACGACTACTTGATCACCGCTATTCTAATTTTTAGGTGGTACGTATTTCTTTTGAGACTCTTTAGGACTATATTCCTTATAACTTTTAAATGGATAGTAATACAGAAAAATTTATCTAATAAAATATTATTAGAAAAAAGAGTTTTTTAATAGGAAAAAAAATTGTGTATGTTTCTGGAAAAAAACAAAATTGATGACATTTAACATCACATATCAAAAATGTTATTTAAATTTTTAGTATCATCACAGTGGGCCCATACTATCAAATTTGAGACACCTTGTACAAAGCAAAATATATTTTTATGCTAGTCCTAAAAGATGTTATTTTTTTATAAAAAAATCATTAGCATTTTTTACGTTAACGTTACATCTGGACATCGAGCGCCAGGAATTAAAATAATGGAGAAAAAGGATGTAAAAAGTGGTGTAGGTCTATCCGGAACGTGTCCGATCTGAAGTTTTTTAAAGATCTTTAAGCGGCTCGTCGTAAAACGTGCCTACTCATCCAAAACTACCACTTTCTAGCTTGACTAAAGCAAATAATATCTCAGAATTTCCCATTAAAGCAAGGCGAACGTTCATAATTCTGTGTTGTACTTATTATCATATTTTGTTTTTTCTCCTGTGAACTTGACTAATAATATTTTAGTGTGGTATTATAAAATATAGAACAATTTATCTCCGTGCTTTGACAAATTTATAGTAGTTGTTTTGTTGATTCATTCCAACAGCCACTGTGGAAAAAATAAAAAATAATAAATTCTCTGAAGTAGTGAAATTATCATTTGTAATACGAATAATACGATGAACGCACGACTACTAACTTAAATTTAAAGTGATTGAATGAGGTAGTTTATGAAAACGGTTGTTTATTAATTTACTTCCCACTTCTGATCGCTCGCTTATCTAAATTGAGTTACCCCATTATCTATAATTATACTAATTATCTCGAACCTAATACTATCACGTGCTACACAAGCGTCTGTCTTTTTACATCCCTCAATATTTCAGCACAATCCTTACAAACATTGACCTTATCACCATCTTATCAATACAAAGGATCTGCTTTGGTTCTGACCGCTCAACCCCATGGAGAGCGCAGCCTAGGATGGCACAGCTAAGGACAGTACTTTCACCTATACCCTGTGCCCCTCCAGTTCACTAAACAAAACAGGCCCTTCGGTCCACACGTCCACATCAACCACCTACGGCTGTGGCCCTTCGTTCTGACGTATTATGCACAAACCACCAAAGGCCCTCACACCTTTGTGGACCCGACAAAGTAGCTTTTACCACTACATACCACATAAAACAGTTGGTTCAGTACCACCCTATCCAAAGCTCACGTGGCTGTTATAATTGACTCACCATGTGGGTCTTATCTATCAACTATACTATATTTTTAAACTAAGAGAAGTAAATGAAGAAGTCATATATACACAGAGAAAAGTAACTAGAAAATATAAATAGATCATTTTAGCGGTAAATTTGAAAAAACAAGAGAAAATAGACAAAAAGCAATACAATTCGTTGCTGAGTTATGAACAGAACTATTTCATTTGATATAGGATTAACTAGGAGGGAGAATAAACACAAAATAATCAACGAAGTGGCAACGTTAATCTTAGCCAAATATAACTGGCATTTTAAATGTTAGTAGCTGACAGTATTGACATTGACAATAAACATAAATTTATGTGAAGCTGTGTAAACTTGGAGACAAATTAACCAATAACAGGCTAGTGTTTAAGCGCGAGAAATTTGAATCACTCCTCTTAGTTTAAAACAGCAAATAACTAGCACCCTTGACTATATACACTAAGACTAGTCAATCTAATGGGAGACCTTGTTGGCCTGAATGGGAAACCAACTCTCGCGTAATGGGAAACGAACTTAAAAAAACGTTTACGCTTGGGCTATTTGCTAATAGATGGCGCAATATTAGGTACTAAAATGACATGCATTTGGATATTAATTTTGAAAGCTCCTCCCATCGAAGATGATTGGTTCATACATATTATGTTATGTACAATCGTTTGCAATAATATTGACACTCTTTAAATTCAATTTTGCTATTTCTTTTGAACTGCTGACGTATTTGTAATGAATTCTACTTTCAACTTTTAACATTAGTAATTAATTGTTTCACTTACCAATATAAATTTAATGAGTTTCTACTCAGAACTTCGAGAAAACTGTTTTGAGAGAGTGTCATTGTTATTTCAAAAGCTTGTATGTACTTAAAATTAATAACTTTAATGACATTCGATAGGATTACTGTTTATTTTATTATTAAGTGAATGTGTTAGTCATGAGGAAACAGGCAGGAAAAAAATGTTAATTTTTAAAATGTAATAAAACTAGATGAAACATTCCAGGAATAAAACTTTTCCGCGCAAGGCGAAAATCGACTATAATGATAGATTTTGAATTCTGATAAGTAATTATAGTAATTTCATCACGATTTTAAATAAAAAAAAATACAGAAGTGCAGTTATCCAGTCCATATTCACTTTCGCGTATCAATGAAAGTTAAAGCTTAAAATATATTAACCGCCAGATAACACTTTTATCAAACTCCTCCAGCTTTGGAAAATTCAAGTGAAGAAGTCATTCAATACGTGTCAATAAAAATATACAGGGTGGGCCATTAATAAGGGGACATAGAAGAGGAGTAACATCATTGGGAGGAAATATGAAGATATAGCTAAATATATTTTCGTAAAATATTTCTGTGGAAAAAGATACAAGGTGTCAAAGTTGAAATATTTTTATTTGTGTTTTCTTTTTTTGTATTAACGCAAGTCTCTCTCAACTGATTGAAATTTAATTCAAAAAAATTAGTAGGTATCAATGAGTCATTTACTTTTTTTAAATGTCCAGAGTAACTTTGGAAAAAAACTCATATTTGAAAAAAAAAATTATCTACATATTTACTTTTATGGACAAAAATAACAACAGAGCAGTAAAAACAACTTAGCCCTTGAGCAAACTCTCTCTACCTCTACATGTCTTAATTAATTAAACTAATTATTACAGCTAATTACAGAAAATTTTCAATATGGCAATTTTCTAATGCTCCTAAGAGATTTGCTCACGTCGAAAAATACATTTGGTTGTTTTAGATCAGTTTTCTGGAAAACGGTAGGAATTTCGTTAACAAAAAAATAAGATAGAAATTGTCATCATCTGGCAATGGTCTATCTGTTTTAATAGGTACCTACTACATAAATTATGATTGCTTTTCTTAAAATATGTTTCCCTACCAAATTTGATGACAATCGGTTGAGCGATCCTAGTTATTAAAAAAAAAACGAAAAAAAATATGTAAACCTGTATCTTTTTCCACAGAAACATTTTAGTAAGGCATATTTAGCTATATCTTCATATTTTGCTCCAAAACTGTCATTCCTACTCTGGCACATCATTAATGGTTCACCTTATATAATACTTAAAATAATAAATTTTGAAACACATTCTTTTTTGATGAGGCCTGTAAAGTTCACAAATTATTTTTACTAAAAACATTAGCGCATGTAAATTTATTTAAATTTGCATGCGCAAATGTTAAATTATTTGAATTTTTAAATTAATTTAAATTTAATTTTAATTTAAAAATTACTCTTCAAAAAGACTACAAAATAATATTTATTTCACACCATCACAAAATTATACTTAGATCAAACATTGAAAAAAGATACTTGGTGTTTTAGAATTTTTACTAATGAATTTTTCGTAAAATAATAATGCATCTTATGCAGTAAGAGAAACCCGCACGATAATCTGCAGTTTTATATGTCTCTTTATAGAAGTAGGTATGTCGAATTCATTTGAATTATCTTAATATGTTTAAAGGAAATAAAACAGAAAATGTAAATTTTGGCATATCGCTGAAAACTCTTTTAACAATCTTATTTTTCTGGCTTTTTTTTAAATTAATTTACAGTTCATATTCTTACTTCTCTAACGCAATAAAATAAACTGCCTATGTTTCAAACTCTATGATCTGTGGTTTGAATATAAATATATTGCCACAATCTTATTATTTAGGCAGGTATATGAAAAAGGGTCACGCGGCCAGGCCCTCGAAACGCCTTCGCAGTTTTTTGCAGATTAAAATAGTAGCGCTTTATTTACTTCGTTTGAATAAATGCGTATTGTTACACAGTACGACATCTAATAGGAATTATGACAACTATTTAGGTCTTTATTAAGGATTGACTCTCTTGGTGTAAATACTCAAGGCTAGCACGCTCACAATTCACCTTTACACAAGCTTTACTAATTAAAAAATGACTTCAATAGTCTTTTTCTGTTTCGAGGCGATACTCTTACAGCCAGCCCTTTTAGGCCCTTATAGGAAATATAAACAAACTCGCGCCAGTGTTTATGATTCACCCAACATAGGCAAATTCTTTCGTAGACTAAATATCTAATAATGTACTATGCGTTTTAAAACTTACTTTACATATGGCTTACTACGAGTTGCCTGATTGGGCATTTGATAATGAAATGAATTAATGATAAAACTGTAGACAAACATATTATGTAAAATTTTATAAAGAAACATAACCTAGAGCATATTTCTACTTTGTTCCCGACTACACACTTTAAATCTATCAGGTAAAATGACGTGAGGAAGACCTACCTGAGGATAAATTCCATCCTGGTGAAATGAAAGTAACTTTAAAAATCGCCTATGAACATCTCCATTGTCAGAGTGAAACTTCTTATAACCAGGAATCCACATAATGCTAGCATATTGGCATTTTTAACAAGACCATTGAAAAGTATCACATATACTTGAAAATTAGAATAGCCATGGGATATTCTAGTTAGAAATCACAGACTTTTATATGCAGACTGAACGATTTTATCAATATGAATATTGAAATTCAGTTTATTATCAAAAGACCTAGATCTTTTACAGTTTCAGGATGGTTCAAGATAATGCTATTCATATTGTAGTACTTATGGGGCAACGTTTCCTGCAAAAAGTCATCACAGTGCACTGCAGTGCTAGAATTTAGAGAAATATTGTTAATGACACGAATACAGCTTAGAGAGTGCTGTAACTTCACACAATCATCAACGGTAGTAACATTATTATACATTTTTAAATCATACTGCATACATCGTTAATATTAATAACAAATATTAAAGGCTCTAAAATGGACCCCTAAGGTACACCCGATGTCACTAGCACAGACTCAGACATATAACCACACTGAACATATTATTGATATCTATTATCCAAATAAGATTTGAACAATTTTAGTAGTATATCTGCTTTTGATGAATCCATGCTGACAAGGACTAATACCTCTCTGTATATTTTCGAAGACTTTCGAGAAAGTACAAGTGGTTGTTATTTTACTTTACTCATTTAATTTCTTTCATAATATTACAGAAAATATAGCTACGCAAGCTATATATTCTGTGATAATATGAAATTTTTGGGTGCTGCACATTTCGTATTTAACAAGCTTGCTAAAGTACTTCTCCAGTTAGATTTTTCTAATTTCAGTTTTAACCAAACAAATTGCCATAGTCTGGTTTCCAGGTTTTCGTCGTAGCTATAGGGTTATACAGACAGTATGAAATTACGTCCCTTTGGTCATATCAACATACTTGTTTAAATGCGTATAAAATATTGTGATAGTTGTTTACAAAAATAATCCTAACATACGTTTGAGATAGGGATTTACTATATGCATGCGTATGCTATTTCTTTCTACGTATCTATTTGACAAAACTAGTTTCAGTTTCACATAGTCTTGTTGCTGTCGTAAGCGTTCAAGTTAACAGCCTCAGAATATTTCCAAACTAACGTTATTATCATATTCAAAACAAGCTTATAATAATTATATAGCAGGTACGAGAATGTCATGATAATGTCTATGCGGGGGAAGTTATGTTAAGGAAAAGTTTGATCTCTCTTCATCCAATTTAATACCTACGTAATACATTCTAGAATTATTAAATCTAGTAGGGCTTTGGAACGGAATTTTAGTTTTGTTTGAAGATGGAGGATCATAAGAAAGCCGTATAGCTATTTATTTAAAACAACAAAGCATATATTAGTTATGTTTGTGTTATTTATATGCATATATTCAAGCCTTTTATAATTCAGGTTCATTATACACTGAAGGTCGCCGTATTTCTCGCCGTAAAATTTGTGGTTTTTTTTAGGTACAGGAATCTCGAATAATTAAACAGATAGAGCAAAAGTAACATCGAAAATAAAATTATTGATGTTTTGTTTATCCACTTTTACTATTTAAATTCTCATCGAATAGTTTAATAACTTTTAACTAATATGAAATACACATACCTACCAACATCTTGAAAAATAAAATATCTGCTGTAAAATGGAAAACAAATATGTAACAGATACTTATCAGGACAAAAGTGGCGAAGTATGTTTGCACATAAAAGATATTTTCCTCGTTTACGGTTTTTAGAAAATTTTCCACGATTCGCTATTCGCATTTTCTTAAACGTGCAGTAACAATAACCAACAATGGCTCGACTATCTTAAGTACCGTTGAAGCTTTTCATTAGTTGTTTTTTACAATATTTCACAAATAAAAGATCGCATAAAATTTTATTATCATAAGGAAGGTTTGTCACCAAGGGCGCCGGTTGGGGGGGGGGAGCAAAGGTGGCAACTTCCAGTCGCCTGTCTTATTAATAAACTAAAATTAACTAATTTTCGGATAGCTTAGGTACACAATATTCGTGCAATGTGCGTTCTGTTTTTTCTTCTTCTAATACGTAATCGTAATACGCATTACAAGTGAGCGTCGAGCTCAAAAATGCACAATACAAGTCTGCAAGTTGGCATAAGCCTCATAGCCTTGAGTCGTTCTCAATGTAGTATATTACGCGCATGCGTTGCTATTCAAATTAACTATTTAGAGCAGAAACAACTTTTGATTTGAAATCATACCTTGCTGAGCTTTGACACTGCAAGTATCAGTCGTCTCGCGAAAAATACACAAATATTTCGAAACAGAGGTACTGAGGTAAGCACGTGTAAACTTTAAAATTTCAATATATGTATTTTGATTTTATACAGTATGCCCACGGAGTAGAAATGAAAGGAAATATATTTAATTTCCTTAATACGAAGAAAAGGCAATTTTCATTAAAAAAATTTTCTTGTCTATAAAATGCGGTTGGCATGAACTCATGGGAACTTTCAGTTGCATGTACAGGGTGATCAGAAAATCGGTGCATATAAAAATCGTTCAAAAATAAACTGCCTTTGTTTTTAACAATACACAAATTTGTGGATATATTGTATATGGATTCGAAATCAATCGCTGATATGATAGTAACATCTTTAAAAAAAATCATTATGTTATGTATCTATAATATTTTGTTGTTTTGTTTTTGAAGATATGATGATATGGACCTGATATTATCCCTAATAAAATACATTTTCTTTCCCAGTTTAATAGTTTTCGGAATTTGCCCCTCCTTGAAAAATTTTGTAACGACACCCATGTTTGTCACATGACTGTTGATCAGTTTACACTAATGTTCAGGTTTAAAGTTCTCAATAACGCCCAAGGGAAATGAAGGGAAATTCTTAAAAACATCTTTAAAATAATACGTCGCATTAGTGGTGTAAATCTTATAATTGAAAGTATTAATCCAGGAAACTTCTTCTCAAGTAAACTTTTTTCAGTATTTACTACTCTACTACTATAACTTAATTGAGCTGTTTTATGAACCTTATTACTCAGACAACCAGCCCCATGCAGTAATTACATTAGATTGACTTTATCTAAAAGAACATTTGGCAGACATTTCAATAAAAATGGAGGATTGCTATGCCGAAAAAAGCAAATTGATTGAAATTTGTCAAGACCTTGAAATGATGTCAAGGAACTTTGAAAACTTGAAAAATTGGTATGTCTGAAAGCAGGAGATTTTTAAGAGACCAAGGTGAAGAGAAATGTTGCAGGAGTTTTCACCTTTTTAGATGAAATCTTATTCTTTTTATCAGAATGATCTTCATCCAACGTTATATTATTAACTTCAACTGAAGAACTAGATCCTTCATGTGAATAATTGGGTCCTTCCAAGATTTCAGTAACCTTAACTTCACTCCCAGATATCTTTTCTAGAATTCCCTGTCTTGCTTCATATATCTCTAAAATAAAAATAAGTGACAAATCGTATCTGAGAACAAAGCACAGCTATGGTGAAGCAAATTAACTTGTAATATTTTATGATGTAAATAAATAATTATTATTCATAACTTATATAAACTTACAAACTTGTTTTGAAAACCCTAATTCGGGAATATTAACACCCGAGCAAGAGGCAAATAAGCCTGTAATGTTCGCACATTTATTTTCAATGTCGCTTAGGGGCTTCTCGTTTCAAAGTTTAAATGCCTGAAATTTTATATATTTGATTATAATGAAATTATAACTAAACAACTTGCAATTAGTACCATATTATATTTGTATTTTTGCATTTAATATTTAATGAAAAAAAAAAAGAGATGGAACATCTCTTTATCGTTTATACTATTAATTGTTTGACAAGTTTTACTTACCTTTTTTAAATACAAAAAATATTGCACAACACACAACTGACAGGTAAGGTGAAATAATTTATCGAGCTTTAACGTGTCAAAAATGCGGCATTGTCAAACGTAAACTTGAAATGCATTTCAACTAATTTTAATTTCAATGTTTTGTAATCAAATACGCATAGTTATACCAATAGCATATACTCGCGTCAAGAATTCAGACGTCTTACGTCACAGCTGACGTTACACATTTGTTTTTATTGTCAATGTAATTTTCGATATTTGGTCGCGTTAAAAACAATATTTTTTTGCAATTTAGAGCAATATATAATGTAAACTTTTAGTGTAGTATATAGTTGTATTACTATCAGTTGCAGTTTCTTAAATATTTTGATGAAAATATAATGAATTATTCATTTGTTCGTATGACGTAAGTCGTCTGAATTCTTGTCGCGAGTATACCAATTTTCCCCAAAGTTAAAAAGTAACTCAATACTTGTCACTTTCACTTCAAGGTTGAAATTAGCTTCAATGTTTTTACAGCATACGGCTGAACATACAATCTTTTTTCTACAAAACTGTTAAAAGTGGGCTTTTTTATTGTCATTTTTGATGTTAAAAATGTAATTTTTTGACACGCGTGTTAAAAGTAAATCAAAAGCACTGGTTGCTACGAAAATTTTGGTTCATAAACATTGCGATCTGTGTGGTATTTTTTTATTTCTTATTTTTAATGAGTTTAAAGTTCTTCCGATTGTTTTGTAGAAAAAATATTGTATGATATACGTGTAAAAAGTGATTTTATTTTGTTCGTCAAGTTAAAAAACTCGCTACGCTCGTTTTTTAATCATCTTCACTCACAAAATAAAATCTTACTTTTAACACGTATATCATAAATAGCTATTTTCTACAAAACTGTTAAAAGTGGGCTTTTTAATTGTCACTTTTGATGTTAAAAATGTCATTTTTTGACACGCGTGTTAAAAGTAAGTTTTAACACTAGTGTTAAAAGTAAATCAAAGTTTATTTAAATTTTGTTTTGAAAATTAATAAAACGTTTTAACAAACACATGAACAACTTTTTATTTTAAATAAGTATAAACCAACATTTTAACTAGTTATTACTATTAATATTTATAGTAAAATTAGAACAATTTGAAATTGTAATTCCCTGCGGAGTCATCATACTTAAGTTGGTTTTACTGTCAACATGTGTGGCACATCTATTTTCTGTAGAAATACTACTGGTAGTACCGGTGGTCTTGCTAGTAATTGCAGCAGTAGGAAGTATTTGGCACGCAATTTCCTTCTTCTGTTCCAGTGAATTTTCAATGTAGCCTTCAGCTACCGTCGAAGATTTCCATCCTCCATGTCTCTTGCCGATGAACAACGAAAACAGTGTACGGTGTAGAGTTGAGGATTTGGTAGATTCAAGAACTCTGCAATGTCGGCAGGCATTTTACCAAACATGTTAATTCCGACTGGATTCTTCACACATTTATTCTTCATAGGTATATTTAAGAAAAAGTCATCTATGGTCAGCGTTGCGTGGCCGGAGTGCCATATACTTTCTAAAAAAGTTTAAATAGAATTCACCAACAACACTGAAAGTCCGAGGCACTTTCGTTTTAGTATCGGGTATGGTCACAACAACCGAAGTGCCCAAATATTCGATATTGTCGATGGTCATCTGACACAATTCCTCCCGGCGACACGCCCCGAAGACACCCACTATTGCTGTGACTTTCATCATCAGATACTTTTCGTCTTCTGTTCCTGTGAGAAATTTGTCGATATGCGTCTTCGTCAAAACTTTTGACTTTTTTGCTTGATATTCTTCACCTTTCCGTTTTAAAAAAGCAATAAATTTATAATGTTTGCTTATATCTTGATTTTGCTTTATTTTTAACATAGTTTTGATCATGGAATAATTTGACCACAGCGTTGACGATTTCCATATCTTGGTTTTTTCCTCAAAATATGCCAGTAAAACACTTTCGTTACATTTCCCAGGGACCTTTTTAATGTTGCACCATTCTGAAAAGCGTCTATAAGCGATTTCGTACTGTTCCTTTGATTTCGCCGGCAATAATTCCAATGTTGCTCGACTGGCGGGTTCTTCGATTTCAGCAGGGATGGATTCGTTACGCTCATTATCGAGATTATTCATTATACCTATAATATTACTAGGAAATGCTGTCAATATTTTTGCGTTTTTTCCGTAACTAACAACAGCACTGGTTGCTATGAAAATTTTGGTTCATAAACATTGCGATCTGTGTGGTATTTTTTGATTTCTTATTTTTATTGAGTTTAAAGTTTTTCCGATTGTTTTGTAGAAAAAATAGTGTATGATATACGTGTTAAAAGTGATTTTATTTTGTTCGTGAAGTAAAAAACTCGCTACGCTCACTCATCTTCACTCACAAAATAAAATCTTACTTTTAACACGTATATCATAAATAGCTATTAGACCATGATTTTATATTTAAACTATTTTCTAATACTTTAATTATGTGCTTCATAAACTCATTTTTTTCAGTCATGTATCTTATCCTTTGAAATTAGTTATAAAATAAATCTTGCATAAATTCCTAAGCATGACATTTTAAATCTAAAATAAAAAATAGCTTAGTTTTTATCAACTTTTGCAAAAATAAAACACCATTAATAAAGTAAAACACATATAAGTGAGTATAGATGCTTCCTACCAAGCAAACAGTTTCTGAAATGTTTTACGAAATATTCTAATATTTGAACTGACTATGCACGAATCCAAACTGTCATCTAAGTATCACAAATTTCAAGACAAATTTCAAGTGTGGATGAAGACAGTATTCTACTCTATCTCATTGATACAAGGGATTGTAAGTAGTGGGATAGAATGGTGTAATATAATTTCGAGCAAGTGACATAAAAATCATTAGTATATATGGATATATACATATTATATTAATATAATTCTATAAAGGACGTCCCGAAATTAATGGGACAGAGCAAGAGTAGTTAATATTAAATAAATGTATACTTGACATTTCGAATAATTAGCAAATTCATAATAGGAAGTTGATTAATTTTATGAATCGTAGGCAACAAAGGAATATTGAAGGTTTTCTCAAAAATCCATAATATTGCATACGATGCTAATTTGCGAAGGATGAGTTGTTACGATCCCGTTATGATTTACTTAGCTCGAACGCCCTAAAGAATATTTATCTGTTAAAATTCACTAAATGTGTTTTCATATTGAGGAACCGATAAAACCTAAGGTAGTTGAGCTTCTAAATGACTAAAAATGAATGTATGCTCATTTAATTCTCATATGCCAAATCATACCATTGCCTAATGAATTTTAATTTTAAATTGCTTTATTATTATTTCTTTTCATGAACTCTTCTTCCTCTTTAAAATTCTGGCCTTCGACCTATTTACAATCTGTTATTTGTTTTATCTTTACAAAATAAAACATTCCAACAACCTCTGTCCTTCTTCTATGGTTTTTGCTCTGGATACGAAAAAAATGTTCTGTTTGTCATTGAATGAAGAGTCTTGAAAGACAGCACACTGTTGTGGATTGTATAACTGAGAAGTAATAAAAATTGAGATTATTTGTGCTGTTTGATATCCGAGAAGGATTTCCTGCAGTTTGGGATTCATAGCAACTAATAATTCTCGATTGAGCGACTGAGTACCTCTTTAAGACCGCCTAATATCGCAAATGGCATTTTTATAGTCAAGCGGTAACTTCTTACTCGTACCGAATGATTTGCTATTTCATTTTTATGCGTTTTTCCATTTATGGGCATAAATTGGACATGCATGCCTATAAAAGTGTGGTTTCCTAAAAATGTACTTGTAAATTAGTTAACTTACTTATACCTACAGTACTCAATGAGTTGTACGTTGAATCATTTACCCATTTACCTATAAGGCATGTTTAGTAGCCTATTTTATTAATACCTGCAGTTCATTCTGCAAATTGTACTGGCTTGTGTCTACTCTGTATATAGTACTGGGTCCAGTATTTTAGGTAATTTTACAATCATATACCAAATTTAAATAGACTAAATAAACAAGCATCGCCTTAGTTTAGAAATAATAACACTCTGTTATATTAATAAAATCTGTCAGCTTCACTAACTGGTGGCTACCAGGCCGTATCCAACTTTTGCCAAGGTCTACCTGAACCAATGCAATAATGCTGTAAAAATTAACTATTTGACTATATTATTTACAAATATAAGATATTGTCGATTTGTCTATTGAATTCTTGATTTATTTTCTTCTGTTATGGTCTGTCTTGTTTTGTGTATGTGATATCGTAACCTCGGTGGTTTATAACCAGGCATTCCACCCCCAATCTCTGACTGAGCTATCGGCTAAATCCCTAACTCAAGTCCCGATCGTCATACAGAAGGTTACCATATCACCTGGCCCGGCTCCTTTTTTTCCTGCTTGTTGCATGCTTACCACCGACCGTAGCAGAGTTGCTGCAGATATAGTCCAGAGCAATAATATTGCAATAAAATACGTTATTAATGAGATGGCTGTGGCACATGGACAAACGATCGCCTTCAATCTACTGTGTTTTTAATTCCACTGAATTAAAATGAACTAGAAAGACACATTCAAAGAAATAATACCTTTCCAAAATTTGATGCAAGCGAGGTGGATAAAATTACATCAGCTAATTGGAAATAAATACGTTGAACATATCATAAAGAATTGAGTAAGATTCTATATATAAAGCTGCACTAATTGATTGGGGCATATAAAAGTAGCTTCATTATAACTGTCGATGAAGAATAGAATACAAGTGTCGTTAATAGTAACTCTGACGAATGTTAGTGCAAGTGTTTTTCTTATTATAACGTATAAGTATTTGTTTTACTGTTTCTGATGGTGTCGTTGTTATGTAGTATATGAAATATATGGGAAATATATTATTTTTGTTATATGTATATTGTATCTACATATCGCTAGGATATAATTTTATTCAATAAATATTTTTGTATACTTAATTATTTTCTATAATCAGTGTGTTTGTAAATGAGTACGAAATATTTTAGGGGGTGGTGGCCGAAGTTATTCTGTGAAAAAAGTTCATATAAACGTGGATCGAAATATGCTTCGTTTCCGAGATATAGAGTGTTTACATTTTTTATTTATTTTTATTAATTATTTCAGAGTTTTACAGATGTTGACTCGAAATTTGAAACACGCTTTGGAGAGATAAATGTGCATAATAACTTCGGCAACCTCCCCATAAAATATTTCGCACTTATTTACAAACACCCTGTATATGTTTTCGGTTCAAAGAAATATATTTTAACTTTTCAGTATCTGTTTTCTTTTCTTCCCCTTATGTACCGTTACCCTACCCAATAATAATCCCACTCTACTGGCAGAGATCACTCGTACCTTCTCGTGATCCTTGCTTGGCAATAATTATTTAAAATTATATAATAACATAGAATATTTAATCAAAATATGTATTTAGTACCGATTTGTTTTTTTTTTCGAACTTAAGCTTCATTCACATAAGATTAGTGCGGTTGCATTGGTACTGCAGAAAAGTTATTAAAAAGGGCGCCGTATTCTTGAAATAGTGTTTTCTACAAAATACAAATAATTTTAGACATGTAATAACTGAATAATCTAGGGTTTAGCAAATAATAGGAATGTTAACTCATCCCATCTGCAAATATTCAAAGATAGTGAAGTAAAATGGCGAGAAATACGGGTGACTTTTGTAACGTTCAGAAAAACTTAACAGTAACGCCTTTGTACTCCCGTTGTATGGCAGAAGCTAAAAGCATTTTAGCTTTTACCAATCCTTTTCCAACAATCATACAAGGACCAATCAGAAAACTGCTTTTTTGACAGTAAACAGAAGATTCACATTTTTGCAGGTTAAGTTTTTAAATTATATTCTAATTTAGATATTTAGTTTAGAATTGATTTATTTCTAAAAAAATGGATGAAGAGGACTGTTTGGTTTAGAAACAGTTACTTTTGCTGCTCTTATTCGCAGCGACGTCAATATGTATAAAAACTATACATGCAAAAAAAAATTAAAAGAACTCGGAGATGGTGGGTGCGACCTATTAACCGCAGATAGCACATGCAAGGTGATTTCTATAATTTATATAAAGAAATGCGAAATGAGAATGTCAATTATTTTTTCATTTCACTCGAATGACAGTGGCAGTGTTCGATGACTTACTGAAATTAATGGGGCCTCATTTAACCCACAGTATACTAGTATACTGTGATTTAACCAAACATTCAAATAGACCATCTATTCCTGCAGATTGTAGGCTTATATTTTATCTAGGGTAGGCTTTTAATTACTATTCGGCAAATGATAAAACCCAACAATTTCCGTAGATAGGGACGTAGTTGACAAAACATAAACATAACCTCTCTTAAGGTCAAGAATCTTGAGTTTTTGCATGTCGCCAACTTACATCGGAAAAATTCCCCTTCTTAAGTCTACAGTAATTTTATGTAAACAGAGTAAATAATATTTAACACCATACAATTACAATACAACAGTTCAACTGCAGTGCCATTGCACTAACGTTAATCTGAACGTTACTTTATTCACAGTTTCACTACATTATTATTATATACTTACTTTTATTTTTAATTATTGTTGGCGAAATTAAACGAATACTGGTAACTGATGTAAATACGGTCTTGTCTATGGCTGACAAGAAACACACGGAAGCCTCTGATGTTTTTATGGCAGTTTTATGCCGTTTTTTATTCTTTTATATCGATAATGATATACATAATATAACAAAGTTGTTCTATATTATTACAGAAATTAATATAAACCTAGATTAGATTTATTTATTTTTCATTGCCATTCATTCTAGAAAAGAGTCCTATCAATACTCGACGGTCCTTACACAAACAGCACCGTAGTTTTTGCAAATACAACGTCTGCTTGAATCGTAGGTCTTATCTCTTCTTCTATCTCCGGGATATCCAATAATCCGGAGTCCTTTTTCACCTTTTGTATCTACCCCTTCAGTCCCTAATCTCACACGTTATTGAAAGGGTATAAAATATTTGACACAAATAATCAATTTATTCCAAATTACTTCTACTGATATAAGAACTTCGAAATAAATGTAAA
Source organism: Monochamus alternatus (assembly GCA_037114965.1). Taxonomy (NCBI): domain Eukaryota; kingdom Metazoa; phylum Arthropoda; class Insecta; order Coleoptera; family Cerambycidae; genus Monochamus; species Monochamus alternatus. Next base: position 111,278,051 of record CM073426.1, on the reverse strand, counting down.
AACTTTATAGATAGCGCGATCTAAAGCTTAATAAAATAAAAGTGGTGATGTATTTATTGTAGTAGAAATAAATAAAATAGTTATTTATGATATAATTGTTATAAGGAAGAATCCCTTCTCACCGAAGGCCGCCGAAGGCATTCCGCCTATGACATTTTTTTACTTTAAACAACGAACATTCAATTATTCTCCAACGACTACTTGATCCTTACACCGCTAATGTGATTTTTATAGTCTGTTTAGAAATGAAAGAGAGTAATAAAAGCTTATTATACAGGGTGTCCCAAAATAAATGCAACAAAATTTGGTCAGAAATTCTTAAGAGAAATTTACTTTTACTTTTGATAAGTGCGGCCCCCTTTCGGAGATATTGCCCCCTGAAACAAGCCCCTAAAAATTTAATTTTTTTTATATCTCAGAACTATATCGCACAAGAACCACCAAATTTGGTACACAGGGATTTTATGACATGTAGAATGCGATGTTGATAAGCTTTTTGGCAAGAGGCCCCCACAAGACACTTTTTCGGGGGCCCCCTTGCCTTTGGGGCCACCGAACTTTAGTGCATATTTAATTTTTAAAAAAATTAGTAGCCTCTTAGAAACTCCAGGGAATTTAAAAACTTTTTTGTCTCTTAAATTTTTTTCGAAAAACGCAGCGTTTTTCGAAAAAAATGGCAAAATGTGATTGGATGCATATCGAGGTTCATATGAAATTTTAGTTAATCGTAGGTGGCTGGCATTCGCAATAAACAATCAATTTTATTCTGTGACAGTTGTCATTAACCATCATCGGGAGCTCATAGAGACAGGATCAGTAGTTGTAAAAAAATCACAATTTAAAGAAATTTAATTTTAATTTAAAGAAATCACAAGTTAAACATTAACAATTAATAAGAAAATGTGAATATCAAAATAAGGTACAATAAACTTGGAAATAAATAACAAAATTAATGGTACATGATTAAATAATTTAATTCTAAAAAGTTTGTTAAAATCACACTGGTCAGTTCCGTAAAACGTGTTCAAAGTGAGAACCGTTTTGTTCAACACAAGCCTGTAAACGTGACACGAAATTTTGACGTATTTTCGTGTGAATGTTGGGTGAATCTGTCTAATTTCTTCAGCCGCAGCAAGGATTCGTTCATGTAATTGTTCCCGGGTTCTAATTGGTACGGCATAGACGCGATCCTTCATGGCCCCCCAGAAAAAAAAGTCCATGGCATTTAGATCGGGAGAACGGGGGGGCCATGTTACATGAGGAGAATTGTTACCTATCCATCGCCCTTGGAAATTTTCATTCAGCCACTCAGTTACGAAGTGCCCCCGATGTGGTGGGGCACCATCGTGCATAAAGAACAAATTGCGTCTAATACCGAGAGGAACATCTTCCATAAGAGGCTCCAAAAAATTAAGGTAACTTTCAGCATTTAATCGTGGAGGCAATAAATATGGACCGATGATGTAATCTCCGACAATTCCAGCCCAGCAATTAATTGAAAATTTTTTTTGCGAATGAGTCTGCCTTAAGACAAATGGATTTGCCATAGCCCAATAATGAAGATTGTGCAAATTTATTAGGCCATCTTTTGTAAAGCACGCCTCATCGGTAAAGAAAAAATTTCGTATAAATCCCCGATTTAAGTTGTAACGTTGAAGATCCCATAAGCTAAAATGTCTTCTTCGTGGCAAATCTTCTACTTTAAGTTCCTGGGCCTTTTGAAAGTGAAAAGGTTTCAATAGTTGTCGTTTGATAAAGCGGTGTATTCTTGTTCTGGGAATCTCAAGTTGAGATGACGCGCGTCTTATGCTTATTTCGGGATTTTCTTCAATTAAATTTAAGATAATTTCTTCCTGTTCGGGAGTTAATAAATAACTTCTCCCTGAGTTAGGTTTTTTCACAACTACGGATCCTGTCTCCATTAGCTGCCGATGTACTCGTGCAAACATTGAATGGTATGGGAGTATGCGTGCAGGAAATCGCTCGGCGTACAATCTGCGTGCGAGACGCGAATTTCCACGAGCCTCCCCGTAAATTAGATGCATTTGTACCCTTTCTTGGACAGAAAATCTCACCATTTTTTCGGGAACAATGATTACTGACAACTATTAATGGTAACAATTTGACACTGGTTAATGACAACTGTCACAGAATAAAATTGATTGTTTATTGCGAATGCCAGCCACCTACGATTAACACTTTAAAATTTCATATGAACCTCGATATGCATCCAATCACATTTTGCCATTTTTTCGAAAAACGCTGCGTTTTTCGAAAAAATTTTAAGAGACAAAAAAGTTTTTAAATTCCCTGGAGTTTCTAAGAGGCTACTTATTTTTTTAAAAATTAAATATGCAACTAATGTTCGGTGGCCCCAAGGGCAAGGGGGCCCCCGAAAAAGTGTCTTGTGGGGGCCCCTTGCCATAAAGCTTATCAGCATCGCATTCTACATGTCATAAAATCCCTGTGTACCAAATTTGGTGGTTCTTGTGCGATATAGCTCTGAGATATAAAAAAAAAAAATAAATTTTTAGGGGCTTGTTTCAGGGGGCTATATCTGCGAAAGGGGGCCGCACTTATCAAAAGTAAAAAATACGGGTCCCTTAAATTTCTCTTAATCATTTTTGACCAAATTTTGTTGCATTTATTTCGGGACACCCTGTATGTGCAAATCGTAAATAAATGTAGCACTGGTGCTTATATTCAATATTTTTATATTATGTATTATCGGTATAGATGAGGTGTACTTTTTAAAAAACTTTGTCTGATCGAATCGTACTAAATTGTAGCAGGTAGCTAGAATTTAATCCCCGACAATCCGTCTTTGTCTATTCGACTTCAATTTCTCGGTCCATTTCTCTTATAAGTAAACAATATAAAAACAGCATTTCAAAACTAGAGGCTACTTTAAGCATCATAAACCCATTAAGAGGGTTTCTAGTAATTCAAATAAAATTACTCAATATTATTATCAAAATATTTATTTAAATTTAATGAATAGACTTTTATTCCAGACAAAAATATATGTATTTTGAAAATTCAAATTATGGTGAGTAGTGCTGTATAGATGTACAATAAAGGAAATAAAAAAAAGTAGGTATATTAAAATTCCTCCTCTGAATATTCTGATAAATTATCCTCGTCTCCTAGATTAATAACGACAGGTTCCACAGTAACGTCAATTAAATTGTCGAGTTCCCACATTTTCTCCTCTTCTTTTTATACATGATGTATACATCTTTGTCAGTTATCTGCAGTTACTCGTTCCAAGGAATTTTTTAACAAAATTTTCACGTCACTTAATTTAAACGTATTATTTCGCGCTACATCTCCTTTTACCTGCGCCCAGGCTAATTCGATTGGGTTAAGTTCACAGTGATAAAGTGGTAACCGTAGCACCGTTATTTGGCGATTTGTTGCCCTTTACCTGAAGGTGCCTTGAACCCTGTTGAAAGTTCATCCAAAAATGCTTGTCGAATACTTTTTACATTTTTATCTTGCCATACTTTTGTTACAGTATATCCCTCGTTGACCCAAGTTTCGTCTAGATAATAAATATTCCTCCCTTCGTCACGGAATTTTCTAATTGATCTTAAGCAGAATCTTCGCCAACAAATAATTTCATCTTTATCGATAAGAACTGACTTCCTGTTCTGCTTTTCCCAGCAAAAATTCAACTCTCGTAAGATGGCCCATAATTTGCTTCTACTGATTTTTGGCAAATCGTTGTCCTCTGAAAGTTCACTTAAAATTTTGTTAAGCGTTGGTATTTCTTTTTTAAAATAAAATGAGTGCGAATGATATTTTTGAAGAAATCATCTATAACGACTTTTGACCTCCCTGTAGATGATTTTGGGGGATTTACAGTATCTTGTTCATTTCTTGTTTTCTTTAAAAGTCTGTAGATAGTCGATTTTCCAATCCCTGTCATTTTGGAACACTTTCCACGATGTCGTCAACACTGTTGGTAGGAATTTGGTGTTTCAATGCATTAAATACATTTAATATAATAATCTTCTTATTCTGAGATAGCGCACATCTTTTCACACGTTTAGCAGGTACGTAATCTGATAAGCTCGACATTTTACCCAAACAATATTATATCCACTGGCACAGTATTCACTAAACACAAGTCGAATTTTACTCTACTGCACTAGTACGCTTCGTATATTCAGCTCTAAGACTGGATTGATCCGTCACAATACACTGGCTCCTGGCCTATGATGTATCCAGTAAAATATACTAATGTAGACCCATTACCTGTTAGCATTAGTGTTACCCGATAATTACCTGAAACGAAATATTACCATGCCCATGGCCGGTTCTTATCTCGAGGTTTTATTACTCTCTTTCGTTTCCAAACAGACTATAGTTGGTATATTTCTTTTGAGATTTAGGACGATATTGCTTATAACTTTTAAACGGGAAGTAATACAAAAAAATGTGTAATAAAAGTTTATTAGAAAAAAAGAGCTTTTTTACAGGAAAAAAGATTGAGTATGCTTCTGGCAAAAATATAGTTGATGACGTCGTGAGTCGTTTCTGTCAAATCCGAAAGATAATACTTTCGATTGAAAATGAAGCTTAACTCATCCCATTTATCAATAATGTCGTTAAGAATAAATAAAAGGACTCGATAATTCTTTAAATACAGTTAAAACGAAAGATGATGATAACAACAACTAAACTTAAATAATGAGGATCATAGGTTTCTCCTTAGCTACAAAGGCACATTCTCCAGAAGTGCAGGAAATTCCTCTTGAAGGAAATTTAGGTAACTCACGCTGTTCAATGTATGTTCATACAAATTAGGCCCAATTAAATGCCTACCGATGATGTAGCATCATACATTTACTCCAAAATAGCCTTAGCTTTTAGTGGATTTACAATGTGGGGATTTTCAATGGACTAGTAGTGTTCGTTTTGCCTGTTTGGCGAACCATTACTGACAAACCGACTTTCGTCCGTCCAAAGAACGTGCCGAAAATAGTTCTGATCGACAGTTTCTACATTTACTACAATTTGAGCTATAAAATTAAGTCTGTTTTCAATATAGGACGCAGACAAATATTCCAAACTGTGAATTTTGTAGTCATGATACCCATTGATATTTCAAATTAATTGAATGGTTGATTTATCCATATTAAATTCCCGTCCTGCCGTATAGAATTTCGTGGATATTGTTCCTAATACTGTAACAGTCTAGCCGTATTAACATTGTTTTTTACCCTTGTGTCAATTATTTGATCCTTCCGAACAGAAAATGCATTTTCGCAAGGTCGCTCCCAGTCTTGTAAAATGTTTTACGACAAAGAATGAGACGCTCTGGATACCTTTCTCGATATAACTCTACAGCTCTTCCTGATTTTTTTGCGACTCCGTAAATTAGCAACATCATCTTTTTCTGAATGAGAAAACATTTTGTAAGCACAAAAGTTATACGTTTGACGTTAGCATTATGCGATATTTATGCACTTTAAACAATCAATTATTTTCCAACGACTACTTGATCACCGCTATTCTAATTTTTAGGTGGAAAGTATTTCTTTTGAGACTCTTTAGGACTTATAACTTTTAAATGGAAAGTAATACAAAAAAATTTATCTAATAAAATATTATTAGAAAAAAGAGTTTTTTAATGGGAAAAAAAATTGTGTATATTTTTGGGAAAAAACAAAATTGATGACATTTAACATCACATATCAAAAATGTTATTTAAATTTTTAGTATCATTACAGTGGGCCATACTATCAAATTTGAGACACCTTGTACAAAGCAAAATATATTTTTATGCTAGTCCTAAAAGATGTTACTTTTTTATAAAAAAATCATTAGCATTATTTTCCAACGACTACTTGATCACTGCTATTCTAATTTTTAGGTGGTATTTCTTTTGAGACTCTTTAGGACGATATTCCTTATAACTTTTAAATGGAAAGTAATACAGAAAAATTTATCTAAAATATTATTAGAAAAAAAGTTTTTTTACAGGAAAAAAAATCGTGTATGTTTCTGGAAACAACAAAATTGATGACATTTAACATCACATATCAAAAATGTTATTTAAATTTTTAGTATCATCACAGTGGGCCATACTATCAAATTTGAGACACCTTGTACAAAGCAAAATATATTTTTATGCTAGTCCTAAAAGATGTTACTTTTTATAAAAAAATCATTAGCATTATTTTCCAACGACTACTTGATCACTGCTATTCTAATTTTTAGGTGGTATTTCTTTTGAGACTCTTTAGGACGATTTTCCTTATAATTTTTAAATGGAAAGTAATACAGAAAAATTTATCTAAAATATTATTAGAAAAAAAGTTTTTTTACAGGAAAAAAAATCGTGTATGTTTCTGGAAACAACAAAATTGATGACATTTAACATCACATATCAAAAATGTTATTTAAATTTTTAGTATCATCACAGTGGGCCATACTATCAAATTTGAGACACCTTGTACAAAGCAAAATATATTTTTATGCTAGTCCTAAAAGATGTTACTTTTTTATAAAAAAATCATAGCATTATTTTCCAACGACTACTTGATCACTGCTATTCTAATTTTTAGGTGGTATTTCTTTTGAGACTCTTTAGGACGATATTCCTTATAACTTTTAAATGGAAAGTAATACAGAAAAATTTATCTAAAATATTATTAGAAAAAAAGTTTTTTTACAGGAAAAAAAATCGTGTATGTTTCTGGAAACAACAAAATTGATGACATTTAACATCACATATCAAAAATGTTATTTAAATTTTTAGTATCATCACAGTGGGCCATACTATCAAATTTGAGACACCTTGTACAAAGCAAAATATATTTTTATGCTAGTCCTAAAAGATGTTACTTTTTATAAAAAAATCATTAGCATTATTTTCCAACGACTACTTGATCACTGCTATTCTAATTTTTAGGTGGTATTTCTTTTGAGACTCTTTAGGACGATTTTCCTTATAATTTTTAAATGGAAAGTAATACAGAAAAATTTATCTAAAATATTATTAGAAAAAAAGTTTTTTTACAGGAAAAAAAATCGTGTATGTTTCTGGAAACAACAAAATTGATGACATTTAACATCACATATCAAAAATGTTATTTAAATTTTTAGTATCATCACAGTGGGCCATACTATCAAATTTGAGACACCTTGTACAAAGCAAAATATATTTTTATGCTAGTCCTAAAAGATGTTACTTTTTTATAAAAAAATCATTAGCATTATTTTCCAACGACTACTTGATCACTGCTATTCTAATTTTTAGGTGGTATTTCTTTTGAGACTCTTTAGGACGATTTTCCTTATAATTTTTAAATGGAAAGTAATACAGAAAAATTTATCTAAAATATTATTAGAAAAAAAGTTTTTTTACAGGAAAAAAAATTGTGTATGTTTCTGGAAAAAACAAAATTGATGACATTTAACATCACATATCAAAAATGTTATTTAAATTTTTAGTATCATCACAGTGGGCCATACTATCAAATTTGAGACACCTTGTACAAAGCAAAATATATTTTTAAGCTAGTCCTAAAAGATGTTACTTTGTTATAAAAAAATCATTAGCATTATTTTCCAACGACTACTTGATCACTGCTATTCTAATTTTTAGGTGGTATTTCTTTTGAGACTCTTTAGGACGATTTTCCTTATAATTTTTAAATGGAAAGTAATACAGAAAAATTTATCTAAAATATTATTAGAAAAAAAGTTTTTTTACAGGAAAAAAAATTGTGTATGTTTCTGGAAAAAACAAAATTGATGACATTTAACATCACATACCAAAAATGTTATTTAAATTTTTGGTATCATCACAGTAGGCCCATACTATCGAGTTTGAGACGTCTTGTACATATACTATTTTTTTACAAACATCATTAATAGTTATTTATGCAACAAATGCAAAAAGTAAGTGTTTATTATTTATAAACACTTTTTGCATGAGATGCATATAATATTTTTTCTACATCCACGCAAAAACCAAAAAATATTTTGTAATTCAGTTGATATTCAAAGGCAACTATTTTTATTTTTAAAAAATTACATTTTCTAGTAATTTCATAAACCAGTATGTAATATGAATGAAAATAATATGAAATATACCATTGCTTAAAATGTAATACAATCTCACAGAAAATGCAATAAATATGGTGTCGATTTGAATGTTTATGTCTGTCATGATCACAAAACGCTGTAGTAGAATGACAGGTGAATGCAATAAAAATTCAATATAGTTCAATAAAGTTCTGTTTTTTCATGAACGTATAAAAACGTACAAATCAACACATTTACGTTAAATTTATAAAATATCATTTTGAAATCAAATTATCCATGAAAGTTTTTACATTTTTCCAAGTGATCAAGAAAATGAATTTCTCCCAGCGGAAATCGAAGAAGTTGCGAATAAAGCCACTTTCGAGTTATTGCCTAGTAAGTCAAAGTAACAGTACGAGTTTTCGTACAAACGGTTCTTGTGATGGTGTGATTTGAAAAATGTTAATAGCAAGTTCAATGAAAAAGGTGGTTTTGGCATACATTAAAATAAAGTCCAAAATATGGAAATCGTCAACACTTTGGTAAAATTTCTCCATGTTGAGGGTGACGATGAACATAAAGAATCGCGAGATAAGTAAATATTACAAGCTTGTTGCTTTTTTTCAAGGGAGAAGAGAGGAAGGGAGAAGGATATCGACCGAATAGTTGAATGTTTCGACCAGGGAAGAAATCAACAACAATTTCTCGCAGAAACGCAGGACGAAACATATCTCATTTAGAAGGTTATCGTAATTTTTGGTGTATTTGGGGCCTGTCATTGTGAAGGACTGTACAAATGACATTCAATAATAGTACATTTAAAACAGCGGTAAAAGGTCGGGAAGCGCCGGACTTGACGAGACCACTTGTCCCCTACGTATTTTGGGGCGCTGATTACGAAAATGAGGGTTAAAGCTACCTGCAATTCTTGGAACACTCCTAAAATTGCAAAAACACCACTAAATAGGGGACTGAACTTGTTGTTTTGCAAATTTAACCATCTTATATGTTTTTTGGGGCGCTGATTACGAAAATGGAGGTTAAAACTTGCAGCAATGGTTCCAACCACCCCCAAAATGGCAAGAAAACACCTCTAAATAGGGGTGTTTTTCGACTGTACTTGTTATTTTGCAAATTTAGCCATATAAGATGGATAAATTTGCAAAACAACAAGTACAGTCGAAAAATACCCCTATTTAGGGGTGTTTTGTGCAATTTTGGGGGTGGTTCAACCATTGCTACAAGTTTTAACCCCCATTTTCGTAATCAGCGCCCCAAAAAACATATAAGATAGCTAAATTTGCAAAACAACAAGTACCGTCGAAAAACACCCCTATTTAGGGGTGTTTTGTGCAATTTTAGGGGTGGTTCAACCATTGCTACAAGGTTTAACCCCCATTTTCGTAATCAGCGCCTCAAAAAACATATGAGATGAGTTAGTTTGCAAAACAACAAGTACAGTCGAAAAACACCCCTATTTAGGGGTGTTTTGTGCAATTTTGGGGGTGGTTTAACCATTGCTACAAGTTTTAACCCCCATTTTCGTAAGCAGCGCCTCAAAAAACATATGAGATGGGTTAGTTTGCAAAACAAGTACAGTCGAAAAACACCCCTATTTAGGGGTGTTTTCTTGCAATTTTGGGGGTGGTTGGAGCCATTGCTGCAAGTTTTAACCTCCATTTTCGTAATCAGCGTCCCAAAAAACATATAAAATGGCTAAATTTGCAAAACAACTGTTTTAAATGTACTATATCGAAGACTTGGGAACTAGTTATGTATATAGAGTGTCACCTAACGAATGTTACATACTTCATATAATCTGGAACTCAAATGGTGCCGATTTATTCAAACTTGCTTAAACGAAAAATGTTGCAAAAAAGTTACAGGGTGTTAAAGTTCCTTTATTATTTTTACATTTTTATATTCTAAATTAAAACATTAAAGGTTTTATTAATTACGGCACTTAAATAGCTAACGAGAAATGATTTTCGGAGAATATATTCTTTTTTTTTTTTTGGAGTCAAGAAGAAGCGATTTAGACAGACGAGAACGCGAGTTCGCGTAGGCAGATAGAAAACTTATAATTTAACTGAGGCTTAGTGAAGACTAAAGTGGTATAATTCAACGTTTGAAATGGCTGGTTATCTTACCATTGACATAAGACGATATCTATGGAGTTGAGATAACAGTAATATATCGTCTCCCAACCTATTGAATGTATATTATGAGAATATATCTCTGGTCACTAGGGCTTCGATCCCAACAAGCGAGTTCTAAATAATTAACAACTAATTGATATTATCTGCTGGTGACACCTTTTCTTAAGTAAACTATTTAGACATTTTTTTATGGGTTTCACATTGAAATTAAATGTAATTGAGGAAATTACAACAAATGCTCAACTGTACCCTGTCCCAGATATACGAGGAGAGATTTAAAAGATTTCCGTCCTGGTATTATACATTTTTTCCTGTGGAGATACCAAAGATCCGAACCGTTCCTGAAAAGAGGTAAAGTCTATACTTCACCTCGAGCCTATGCTCGATAGCTACGTCACTTGTCAAGGATAAGAACCACATATCGGAACTGGAAAGTTTTTTTGCCCACATGTTCTATAACTACAAATTGGTTATTTTTGGCAGCTTTTGGTTGTCTGTAGACAATAAATTAATAACCCTATCCCCATTTAGCCTTTGCAAACGATAACACTAATTTAATTTTGTTATTATTGGACCAATGTTTCATGTTTTCATAGAATTATATTTTAGAATTTTAAATTTAGAAATTTCATAATAGCAAGAAGATAAAAGTCTTCATAAGTTTAATATTTTAATTATTCATTCGAGTTTTTATCCTTTGCGTATCGAAATTTATTTATTTAAGCTTGTGATATACCTTGTACGTTCTTTTTTACCCTTCTATACATATATATTTATTGATCAATATATATGTATAGAACCTAGTTGTCTAGAATACTGACTTTGTATCTTTATAAATAACATGGATGTAACAACATAACGTGGACGGAAGTTCAGTACAATAGTGAAAAGTTATATAGAATACTCGTTACAAGACAAGAGAGCATATATTATTACCTCTAAAACCAGTGTCATAAATGACCCTTATATACTGACAGCATGCATTAAAAATTATACTTTTACCTGACGCTTGTAGAAAAAACCCATTTGAGGACCCTATATACCTCAGTAAAAGCTGCATCAACATTTTAAGATATTCCGTTCTTGCTTTTATTCCCAAACCATCGTATATCAACTCATTTCACGTCTCTGTTAATAGGCACTTTCCTCTAGATTCTTGCATGGTACATTTACACCAGAGCCCCACTAATTTCACAAATACGGTTGATGTAATGTTATGGTTTGCTTAATGACTTACATAGGAAACAGGTGCATGTAAGAGGCTTTGTAGACTTTGCCGTATTCAGAGGTAAATATCAAAATATCTTAAGGTATTACACAACAGTTGCCAATGATAACAGTGGCTTCCCTTCCTTTTGTAGCTATCTTCAGATTAAATAGGAGTGACAATAAATTATTTAATTTTTTTATTTAAAAAAAATACAGCATCCAGCAGTTTATACTAATTACAGGATGAGACAAACAATGAAAATGTACTAAATGACTGCGATTGGCAATAAAAGACAAGAGGAAAACTCATCTAAGAACACTTCATTAATACGAGCAATAGCTGTGTTTAATATACCAAGCTGGCTACTTATTAAATTATAGATGGCGCAACAATGAAATAAAGGAAATTTGATTAAAATATTAGTTCGAACAGCAGGAAGAAGGAAGGTAACACGGTGATAAGAACCTAGGAATGTTTAACCATATCTTTTGCAAAATACCAGCATCATTACCTTAAACAAAAATATAGTTTGTTGTATAGTTGAATGACACTACCTACCAACACGAAGCTTTTAAAATCATGACTCTGAAGTAAAGAATCATGACAGGGTAAATACAATTTAAAAGACAGTTCTAGGAAATGTCTGAACAGTTTCCAGTTTAATAGATTGTGTTTGATAGTGAGGATTCCAAACTGTTGAGGCGTACACCAGCTTTGATCTCATAAATGTAGTATAGTATTTTAAAGTTTTAGTATTAGAAAAGTCCTAACTGTAACGATAAAATTTGACAACGATGTTATCAATATGCGTATTGAAAGATATATAATAAATAATGTCTTTATTAAGGCGGGACTCAGCCTAAGGCTGCTTTTGTCCAACCTGAAACATTTATACTATAAAAATCCTTAATTATACATATGCAATAAGTACATAGTTATCTAAATTTTTAATAAATAAATTTTTTTCTTTTTTCTCTTCTTAAAGTATAATATACGCAGCTCAGTACTGTATTATCGCTGACAATGTATCGATATTATGAAATATTACAAAAATATAATTTTATTTTAATTTTAAAACTATTAATATTTGTTAATAACTTTAGGTCTTGTGGTAAACTATTAAATAAAAAGGATGCATAGTAAGAAAAAGATTTTTTAAACGCAGAAGTGACGTGTTTCGGTATAAATAGTAAAAAAAGATTTCTTCTGGATCTATTATAAAAGTCATCTGCAAAAATAATTTTTTCTTTTAAATACGTAGGGGCACTTGTAATAATTATTTTCTGAACAAAACATGCAAAATGTATGTCTCTTCTGATGTTCATTTTAAACCAGCCATATTCAATATAACTAGGTGTGACGTGATCTCTTCTTCTCAGGTTTGTAGAAAACCTCATACATGCATTTTGAACTATTTGAATGCGATGTGAATCATGAGCCGACAAACATGGGCCGTAAACTGTATCACAATAATCGAAAAGAGACAAAATTAAAGATTCGGTAATTTTAAGTTTAATAGGAGTACTTAAAATATATTTAAATTTATATATAGATCTTAACCTTCCATATGCAGTTTTAATTAAATTATCAACGTGAGAAGAAAATGATAAGTTTTGATCAATGATTAGGCCGAGACTCTTGCATTGATTTCGTAATGGTAAAGATGTGTTATTCAAAAACAATTTATTTTGCAGATTGACTTTGTTACACTGAGTATTAGTTCCGACTAATAACACATTTGTCTTTTGTGGATTTAAATGTAGTGCATTTTTAGAAGACCAATTACAAATATTATTTAGATCATTGTTAATTCGTTTCACCGCAATTTCAGCATCATCTGTAAGAAGAGGTAAATATAACTGGCAATCGTCAGCATACAAGTGAACATTACAGTTTTGTATTATCTGGGGAATATCAGCAGTATAAATTACAAAAAGTAAAGGCCCCAGAATCGATCCTTGGGGTACTCCACTTAAAATATCTAATGGATTCGAAAAAATGTGTTCAGTATCAAATTTTATTTTTACCTGTTGTTGGCGATTAGAAAGATACATTTTGAACCACTCCAAAGCCCCCGCGGAAATTCCGTAGTATTTTAGTTTAGCTAATAATAAATTATGATTTAAACAATCAAAGGCCTTGGAGTAATCCAACATTATAAGAGGGGTAACCATAGATTTATCAATACCACATAGTAAGTCATCTACTATACTAGTAAGAGCCGTAATCGTACTGTATCCACTTCTAAAACCTGATTGTTTAGAGGGTAATATGTCAAATTTTTCAATATGTGTTTTTAATTGAGTATATACTATTCTTTCAAGAACTTTAGAGAGAACAGGCAAAACACTTATAGGCCTTAATTCAGTTAACTGAGTTACATTTTCTTTTTTTGGAATTGGTGTTACTAATGCATGCTTCCACCGCACTGGTATAACATGATTACTCAAGGAACAGTTTATTATATGTGTGATAGCTTTACAACAAAATGGTAAACATAACTTTATCATTTCAGCAGTTATTCCATCTACACCGCAAGCATTTGTTTTTATGTTAAATATAATTTCAGTTACTTGACCGCTATCAATATTTTTAAAATGCATATAATCAGTAACTTTATCAGATATGTTCATATTAAAAAACGACACTGTTTCTGGGTCCGCGTCTGTCTTTTCTATTGAATTAATAAAAAAATTATTTATTAGATCCGGATCTTTTAATTCATTAGGTATGGATGGTGCTCTATTTTTTGTATAAATATTTAATTTATTTAGAGAGTTCCATAAAAGTTTGGAATTTTTATAATTATTTTTAATTCATTTTCTATATATGCTTTTTTCTCTCTTCGAATAGAAGCTGTAACAAGATTTCTCATATTTTTATAAAAATTCCACTTTGCTTGAGTTTGTGCATTAGAAAAATTTAAACTTTTTAGATATTTATGATAATCAGATAGAGCCTTGTCTCTAATGTGCATCATATGTTTAATGTTTGATGTTATCCAAGGATTGAATTTCTTTGTAAGTCTAATTTTCCTTAAGGGAGCATGCACATTAAATAATCTAGTTATGATAGTTTCCATATATTGAATTTTATCATCTATATTTTCAATAGTAAAAACATAATCCCAATCAGCTCTCTTAGCAGAATTTTCAAATTCCGGTACATTTAAATTTTTAATGTTTCTAGAATATATATATTGTGGTGGTAGCTTTTTTAATATCGGTAAATTAATTGCACAATAAGCCAAATTATGATCACTACAAAAATCTGGCAAATTTAAAACGTCAGAATTCAATATGAGATCGGACTGATTCACCCAAATATGATCTAATAATGTACTGCTATGTGAAGTTACTCTGGTAGGTTTTCTTATTACCTGATTTAGGTTATATGAATTTACAAAAACTGAATTTAAAAAATTGCATTCATGATTATTTTTATCCAGAAAATTTATATTGAAGTCCCCTAAGCAAAGAAATAAATCACTAGATATTATACAATCGGCTATAATATCTTCTAGCGTTTGTATCGCTTTATAATTTAAATGTGATGGATTGTAGACACATCCAATACTTACAAATTTTCCATTTATTCTTGCAGACATCCACAAACTATCGATATCGCTTTTGGTAAATTTTGCAATTAATTTTACTTGTTTTATATAACTACAATTTCTTATATATACGGCAACACCTCCACCTCGCGTTTGCCTGTCTTGCCTAAAAACAGTATATCCCGGAATGTAAATATTATAATCTTTTATATCTTCAGACAACCAAGTTTCAGATAATATATATAAAAATATCAAAATTACTGGACAATACATATTCTTTTAAAATTTCAAACTTATTTATTAAAGACCTTATATTAAAATGTGAAATAATTAGATTCTTTTCAATAATCTCATCATTGTCAGCAACAATATCATACTCATTCAAATAATCCAAAAAAAAAAAATTACAAAAGTAAGCACCAAAACTCCAAATGTAAATATAGTACTTCAATTAAATAGAGACAAAAAAGAAATACTTGATAGCAATAAGAATTCAAGCAAATTATAAAAACTAAAAAGGAAATAATAATAAAAAAAAAGAGATATACTAGATAAATTTAAACCTATTGAGAAAACATAGTTCTACCAAATCGATTAAATAGTAACACATCAATTTCACACATTAAAATTTGTAATTAGTACCCTGGCATTATTGGAAAGTGCAAAAATTTTTCCATTTTGACTCCAGACGTTGAACAACCCATATTTTACAATTGCCTTCTTCATTAGGTCAGCATTTGATTTTGTTAAATCTTCCTTTATGGAGAAACCAGTTTTCTTAAGGAGTTTTTTATTTTTATAAATATTTCTCCTTGATTTTTAAAGATAGAAATCTGATTAAAACAGGCCTTGGTTTTCCTTGAATTTTACCAATTCTATAACATGTGACTACTTCTGAGGTTGCGACAGTAATATTGAGTTTATTGTTAACCAATTGCAGTATTTTATTTTCAACATCTTCAGCAGTTTCATTTTCGGTTTCTGGTACACCATAAATTATTAAATTGTTCTGTTTATTATACTGTTCCAACCTATCGATTTTTCCTTCTAACTCTTTTATACTTTCAGAATTAGACTTAATTTCGCTCACCACTGATTTTACGATCTCTTCAATTTTACTTAATTTTTCATCTATTTGTTTGCCAATCAGTTCTGACTGCTGCCTGCAGATTTTCATAATTATTTCTTCATTTATATGATACTCGGTTTGCACTTGCTGTCTAGTTTTGGACATTTTATCTGCCTGGTACAACTAGATTTACGTCGTCGTATTGTTAACAGCAATTATTTATCAAATATTCAAATATTAATTATTACTTCACTTTTCACATACACAAGCTACTAAGTTTCCTGTGCTATACATTTGCTTTTTTTCTTTATTTGCTTATTTTCTTTATATAGAGTAGTTTTTGGGGAGCTGGTACAAACGCGACTACTCGCTGCGACTACACATGCTCAATTCCATGTTTATCAAATATTACCCCTAATCAGATATGGTTTCTGGTCTTTCCATAATAATATTATTTACCCTGTAATCATAATTGATTGCATCTTTTTTGAGAGAATATGATAATACGTTACACTTTGCAACATTAAGCTTGAGATAATTTAAAGCGCACCGTTCTTCAATGCTTTCAACATGTCATATAACTGAACACAGTCAGCCTCAGAGTGGATCACACACCTGCATAAAGAAGACATTGAACATCCATGATATCAACTATCATTTGTAAAAAATATTAAATAACAAAAGTTCCAGGTTGCTTCCCTGAGGTATTCCAGATGAAGCTATGTAGTCGATTTAAATTCATTGAATATGGTATACCTACTGTTGTGAACAGAAATAAATTAATTAGACCACATGTAATAATTTCCGTAATAATGTGACGTGATCATTCGATGGTGGATTTAAGACGTCAGTACTTGAATCGTGGTTACCACCCGCCGCAAGTTCGAATCCTGCGGCCGGTAGACCGCAGGTCAGCTATATTTACGGAGAGGATTGGCACCCTCTTTGCAGGTATGGAGGGTGGAAGAACGTTGGTTTGCATCAATATGAGAAACTGATACTGGTTGGCGTTTGACCATCTCCTTAATTAATGAGATTATCCAGATTTCCCTCTTTCCTACACTGATTGCCGCCTTCTTCCGCACAAATCTCCTGATTTCTGGGCTAATCCTCCTGATTAAAATGAAGGATAGAGATATTATATTATTATTATTAACTCCTTCAGTGTTTACAAAATCAATCTGGTACTGCTTGTCCAGAGTTTATGAAATAAATTGTCTAACATTTTCTGAATTAATAGTGTTAGCACGTCCCTTTATAAACCCATGCTGATAGTTAACACTCTGTTGATATGATGATATAGCCGAAACAGCTGCTATTTAAGACTGCTAAATCGTTCGTCACTATGTCGTTAATAATGAAATTTCTCGATTATAAATAGAATTTGCCAATTAAATCTACAAATGCATCCAAAATTTCTTACAGTTTATTCATCTGAATATTATTTTCCGATTAGTTTTCCTTATTATCAATTACAGACGAGTCCTATAGATAATGGAAATAATGACCAAGGACCTGTAAGCATGAATATTAACGGATGCCGTTTGCATATACTACCTCCAGCATAACTAGAATTTCTTTTGTCTAAATACTGAATATATTTTAACTCATTCACTAAAAGGAACTCTAAAACTGAACCGAAAGGTGATTTATTTGAGTTTCTGGCAAGCAATATCGCCGACTACCTCAGTACATAAAATTTTATATCTCATAAAATTCACAAGCTTTGAAGAATTAATAACTGTACACAACAATAAATACGAATCGATGTAGTAGCTGCATCGTTGGTAATAACTTAGATGGATCGAAAGAGTCTATGTTAGGGAGGCAATATTCGTCTTCTGTAAATTATTACATTGCAAGAGATTTGCAGGAAGATCATTACAAAATGAATTAAGTTCGCGTACTGGTTTCAGAAAGCCATATTTTCAGCATTTATTAAAATTTATCGCCACACAAAGACACATCAACTGTACCATGCGAATGATATTCACATATAATATAACACGTTTAATAAACCCACATTAGATTTATTATCTTACCACGAATTTCAGCTTACAGGGGTCTATATTATGATACCCACTAAAACTGTAATTTTCATTTTATTATAGCTACCGATGAAATCACTACAGGATGCCCGGATATCACGTAGGCATTTTAATGGCAGATTCGTTCTAAACATGAAAATATAAGAGGAAGGAGGCCCTAAAATAAACTCTTCGGATGTACTTCTTCAAAGATTACATTTTAAAAAGGGTCTGGAACCGTTTCAGATGTGATAATGTGTAATATCATTTTATATTGATAATTAGGTATTTGTATGCTTCTCTTAGTGAAAGTAAAAAATAATTATATTTTTAGGTTTATCTATTAAGTTTTATTGGAGTTCGCATAGGTCGTACTTTGATAACGTAGCATTCCGTTTTAAAAATTTTTGCATACATTTGTGTTGCAAAGTGTGAAGCTTGTTGCAAACGACACTTTTTAACAGCTAATTATTGAGAGAGGGCGGATTGTTGGGTTGCGCGAAGCAGGTTTGTCGGTGTGATAAATTTCTAGAAGAACTAACAGATCCTTACGTACGGTGTTACCAGGTGGCTTGTGAGCACAGAATGATATTCACTAGCCGTCGCAAAGGAACCACAGAGCATGAATTTACCAGACTAATACGTCTTGTCTTATCGTCTTCATTGAGTACTGCTTCTCACTCGTCAATATCGAATTAATCTCTTACAATGGTGTAGAGAGAGTAATCGGTGGGACCAAGAATGGAATCAGGTGATCTTTAGTGACGAATTCCGTTTCTGCCTGGGGATGCACGATGGATGAGAAGGCGACGTGATGAAAGACGCAATCAAAATTTGACAGAGAGCATTATGTATATCACACAGTAGGCGTTATGGTATGTATGGAGCCATATGTCATTCCATATCTTCACACCATTCAAAATACCATTTTCCAGCAAGGCTAGAATAGCTTTTATGGATCAACATCAGATCAACAGTTTACCCCGGCCACCAAGATCACCAGATCTGAGATGCCCCAAAAACTTATCGACAATCATTAGATCCGAGCCCAGGAGTAGGTATCAATTAGTGTATTAAAAAACGTGGGTTCACAATACACTGTTGAACCAATTTT
The DNA here is from genome assembly GCA_037114965.1 of Monochamus alternatus. Classification (NCBI taxonomy): domain Eukaryota; kingdom Metazoa; phylum Arthropoda; class Insecta; order Coleoptera; family Cerambycidae; genus Monochamus; species Monochamus alternatus. The sequence continues at coordinate 111,258,876 of CM073426.1, read as the reverse complement.
TGGAATAGGTTATTTGATCTTGCTGAAAATGTAACCTTTCATTCAAGTGTGTACCAAAAATTTTTAAAATCTAATTATTATATACAGGTGTTTGCCTCTTTTGTCACAATATATTGTAAACTTTGACGTGATTATCAAAACAACTCAGGTGAGTTCAGCTTGCTATCAATATTTTCTTAATTTTGATGCAAAAATTGAAAACGCATGGATCCATCAACTTTTGTTTTGAAATATGCGTATTTTATGGATACTCATTTATCAAATCCCCAAGAGACTTCACCCTTAACATCCCAAGTGGAACGTGTTATTATATAATTTTAAAGGGCAATCAATTATCATTTCAATGTCATCTAGTTTTTTTAAATTTGAAAAATCAGGTCTGGAGAGATTAATGGTAAATAGTTCAGATCGTTAATTCAGTTACCACTAATTTTACTTTATTAGATGTTGATAATATCCACCATTATTAACCTTCATCCAGTAGTAGTGCGCACTGTTCAAAGTATTTTTACTGTTATACTTAAATAAATACAATATTACTACAAAATTGCTTCACATGATTTTATTAATTTTATTAAAAACCTAAACTAAAGTAAATTTGGTTTTTAGATAATTCGAAGGTTTTTGGTCTTAGCTTTGTAGCACAGAAAAACTCGATAACGATATTTAAAGAGTAAGACCAGATTGTATTGTGTTATGTATGTACTTGTAGCTTCTGACAATACAAATGTTATACAATTCATAAATAGAAACTGCGTACGTTGTTTAGATGCTTGCATCAAAACTGCACCAACAGGTATTGGTGCTCTAAACCATACAATATTCAATTCAATCCATATATTTATCCTTGTGCTAAAAATATTTACTTTCACACTGACATACGTATATCTACAAATATTTGCAAAAATCAAGGAATATATTAATGTTTCAACACATTTTCTAATGCTAATGAAATATATTGCAATACAATTCTAAATGAGGGATGAACAATATACTTTTAGAGAAAGGGATGGATAAATTCTACTAAAAAAATATTCCTATCCAGTAGTTATGTTTGCTCCTGACGTCATTAATACCTGTAGGTATCAAAAACGTTTTCAAAATTCAAACACATTTCTTTGGTTAAATTTCCGGGTAAAAATGCACAAACAGTTACAATATCAAAAATCAAACGTTAAGTTTTTCGGATATTTTGTGTGTAAGTACTTCACGAAATATTTTTAAATTGTTATCTATGGTCAATAACGGTAGCTACGACGGTTAACTTGCCTATGTAGAAAAAGGAGGACTTATCAGAAAAAAATGTGGATAGCCAGTTATTCATTGACTGGTGACTTCACACAATTCTAAACATCATTTATTATGATCTGCAATAAGCTCTTGAAAAATCGCACTTTCACCTGCTTTATTTTTCTTATGTATACACCATTTTGATAACAAATGCTAATATTTAGGCAGAAGTATCAGACTCATTGGAAATTCGTTTATACACTTATGTTTTTGACGTAAAAAAAATCTTGTGTCCAGATGTCCGCATTCTACAGGATGTTTTTAAATGAAGTAGTATAAATAAAACCACAGATTCCTTAGGTGAAAATAAATCGATTTAGCCTAACATGCCTATATTATCCCAAGTCACATAATAAAAAAGATACGGAATGTCAAAGTTAAAATTTTATTTTCGATATTTGTAAATAACTTCTAAGAAATTAAAATATTTACATAAAATTTGTTTTGCGGGCGAGAAATCAAACTTGTTTCTAATTTTGACGTCACTAGTAGAGAGCGCCATTTGTGGCACACCATGTCTCTTTTAAATGGCAGAACTTTTTTGCAACTTAGTGTATCCATTTGACTATCGAAACAATCGATTCTCCTACCTGTTTTATTTATTTTATATTCTTATATTTATAAGAAGGTATGCCTTGCTGAAGTCGGTAGGAGAAACCATTTTTGAAACAATCCTATGTGAAATGCTCAGTGCACCGAGTAAAAACTGTTTTGGTTTCAGGAAAAGAGCCTTTTCTTCTTCTTGAAATTTGACCGTCTCCATAATTTATCGTTCTGAACAACTTTTTCAAGTAACATTTTGCTGTATTTTCAGCAGAAAAGGCACTTTACCTGAAACGATAACAGTTTTCAATCGGTGCACTGAATATTTCAAATAGGATTATTTCGAAAACTGTTACTCCTAACGTCTTCAACAAAGTGTACGTTTTTTAGATATAACAGGTAGGAGAATCGATTGCTTGAATACTCAGATGGATACACTAAGCAGCAAAAAAGTTCCGCCGTTTAAAATAAACATAATGTACCATAAGTGGCGCCCTCTACTATTGACGTTAAAATTAAAAACAAATTTGAATTTCTCGCCCCGAAAAATCCCTGATTTACAAATTTTATGTAAATATTTGAATTTTTGAAGAAGTTATCTATAAATATTGAAAATAAAATTTTAATTTCGACACCCTGTATCTTTATTAGGTATGCGACTTGGGATGTAGGTATCTTAGGTTAGGTTAGGTTAAGTTATCTATAAATATCGAAAATAAAATTTTAATTTCGACACCCTGTATCTTTTTTATTATGCGACTTGCGATGTAGGTATCTTAAGTTAAATCGATTTATTTTCATCTAAGCAATCTGAGGTCTCATTTTTGCTACTTTATTTAATACCACCTTGTATATAATCATTGTGAGTTCCAGCCTAGCTTCAATTTTGGACGATGGTTTCTGTAAATGATACTTATAAATAACTTACATGTTTATATGCATTTCCATTTTACGAAATAAAACGTGAGAGAAACCTAAAGAGACTGGACAACCCTCACTGAAAACGGACCCAACAGTTTATTTAGGACCAGTGTTTCCCGCTCCCATTAAGACTCGGTTAAGTAGTCAGGCAATTAAATTGTGGGTATTCAAGTTCCCATCATGCGTGTATACGCACAACCTGAGATTAGTTAGCAAAGCTGCTTTAAATGAAGCAGAAAATACGTCTACATGTCCTAGCAGAAGAATAAAATGGGATTATTTGTAGAAACATATAATACAGAACTGTCTCCTATATATCAAGTATAACAATTTCAAATACTGAAATATAGCATTAAATATTACAATATATATGGTCAGTGTCAGAAATTATACGCAAAGAATTGGCGTTTGACAAATTAATTATAAAATCAATTAAACATCCCCAGGTAGCACAAACAATGGCTTAATCTTGGCCATATCGTGGCTTCAATATTAGTTGTATATTGGGTAGCTGTGATGGTGAGATATATCAGCAATTTATAATGTTTCACGTTATAAGCCTAATGCTACCATTTGAGTTTTATTGTATGTATATGATGTAAACCAATGCAGGAGTTCATCATGTACGCCAATCCCAGCTAGCTTCGCAATTAATAAATTATGGTCAATTTTATCGAAAGCTACTAAAATCGGTATACATATCTATATTCGCTTGTTCATGGCACTGCGAATGTATAGTCACCAGTGACGTAGCCAGAAATTTGACATGAGGGGGGGGGGTTCAGTGAAATTTAAGTATTTCAAACAATAATTTTTAATAAATTAAAACAATAAAAAGTAAATAAAAAACGATCTGATCATAAACATGTAAATAATAAACAGATACGAACAATATTTGTTACAAAAAAGACAAAAATAAAATTAGAACTTAGTTGCAGGTGAACCCTAATGTAGAGTTGCCGTAGGGGATCTAGTTCACTGACCGCGTTGCCAAATCTTGGCGAATAGAATAATTGTAGCTTAGGAGATTGTTGTTTATTGAACTTTTAAAAAAATCCATGCTGCTCAACAATTCCCGAACAAAGCATCATAAATTGTTGACTAATATCTTGCTAAAAGAAAGCCAATCAGTTTCCGCAAGGGAATAACAGATGTTAACAAAATTTGCTTTTTCTGAAGTACTTAATTAGCATTTTCGATTAGACTGGAGTATAAAAGACGTGTTGAAAATCAAATATATATATATATATATATATATATATATATATATATATATATATATATATATATATATATATATATATATATATATGTATATATATGTCAACAATGTACAATATTGTTTCTTCAGGGTTTCACATTGTAAGCTTAAAATTTTATATTATAAATGTTGGTCCCGAAAATATTTACAAAAAAAAACAAGATTTCTACCTCCACCAAAAAGAAGCTGTAACTTTTTAGAGAAGGCTAAAATAGAAAATTTTTAATGATACTTCATTCTTAAAATTAATTAAGAATCCCACCATTTCATTTCATTTTGTATATATATACAAAGCTTATCTAAAGAAAATGTTGTATGTGTTGGGGATAAATACAATTTTCTAAAAATAAAATCAAAAAAAGCAGTTCAAAAATGATTTAAAAACACTCTTTCGCACGGCACTGGAAAGTGGTCCTCTGTAAAACCTGATAAGGCGTATCAGATAAATTTAATTTAAATTTTTTGTATCCTCACAGTAGTCCTATACTATCAAGATTGAGACGAAATGAAATGACGAAGGAAATGTCACCAAAATTTCTATAAAAATAAAGACAATAAAGTTATGATCGCCTACACTTTCTACCCCTTAGAGTGCTGCAATTTTAGAAATATTTTACCTAAAACTGCATCTCTTTATGTAAAAGTAATAAGTGCACCAAATTTAAAAAAATCCCAGTATTAAAAAAGTTTTAGTCAAAAATCAAATTTTAAAAAATTACATTGAGTTTACGTAGGTCCGTTAATACTGACATTTCGGAAAACTCGCCACATTATTTTCTCGAATATCGCCCATTAAATTTCCTACGCGAAGTTTCCGGACACCCTGTATCTGGTCAAATTCTATCAGGGTACATTGTTGGAGGCATCAGTGTTGACAATTGAGTGGATCACAGTTTCATTACGGTCATTGAGAGACGAAAATTCAGCGAAGGTGCGTCGTTGTGAGCTTATTACCCTTAAGTAACAGATCCAAATAAAACTGTTATGTTGTACTAAAGCACGTATACACCTGATCAATACCAATAACAATATCGCAGATACTACGGAGTTGCAGTTTGAATACGAATTTCAACCAGGCTAAGACCAGTTTGATTAGTTTTGTATTTATTAGACATATACCGCGATATAGTAGCTTTGAGTTACATTGATTCGTCTAGAATACCAACTATGCATAGGTCTCAATCTTGTTAAGTACTAAATACTTATATATGCATGCACAGGATATCCTTGATTAAAAAATCAGTAATAATAATAATAATAATAATTTTTAATGCTAAATTTTAAGATCCATATTTAAGAGTTAAGTGTTTACAGTCTAACCACAAATTTATTTAAAATAAAAAACATTCAACACGAACCTGCAAATTATGAAATACCAAAAAATCACCAACACTAGATCATGACAGTAATGAATATATAAGTATATACAGGGTGTTTAGTACATCGTTAGCCAAATTGAATCGGCCGAAAGGAAGGGTGATTTGCAATTTCTTCTACCTCAATAATTCACTCTTGGCCCCACGGTTTTTTTTTTATTTCAACTTTTCCTCTGTTGTTTTGAAAACTCTCAAAATTCAGATTTTAAACTTAAATTTAAAAAATAGTTATTGGTGTAGCCTCCAAATTTGAATTTTTATGTTTACTGTTGTCTATCAAATTCAAAATTACTTCCAAATAACTTGTATCTTTCATTTTATTACCTAACCCACAAAGTTTTTGGACGAGGTAAAAAGAAATTTGAAGCTCAACTTAACGTTAAAAAAATAAAAGCGATTGTGCTCTTCGAATTCCTTTAAAAATTTCTCTAGTCTATCTCTTTTCCAACGTATGCAAAATAAAAACCTTGTAATAACTTCTCTAATTCGCTAAGTTTGTATATCGAGACGAATCACGTTGATTTTCGATATTCGGGATGAAGTCTTGTTTCTTCGTCAATAACACGCGTGAAGTAGGTAAATATTGTTATCTCATTCTTGCACAGTAGGATTCATCATCTGTTTCATCTCTATAAGGTACTAAAGTTCCTCGGACTTAAAGTTAAAAATCAAAATTCTTTTATAGTCTTTTATTTAATAATCACAAATCTTGCTCCAATTGCTGGCGTCCGTTGCGTATGCACGCGCGACATCTTCGCTTTATTTCTACCGTAGTAGTGCGTAGACGTATTTCGTCTTTAATAGTGACGAAAACCTCTCCAATGCGACTACAAGTCCTCTGGCCTGTTCCCAGACGTAAACTTCTAACGGAGTTAGGTCTGGAGAACATAGAGATCAATTTATGAATTGGGAGGGATGGCATGTAGCAATTCGAGGAAGATTTGTGATTATTAAAATAATTTTGATTTTTAATTTTTAGTCCGAGGAACGTCGCCCTATGTAAAGCAGAGGCAAATGATGAATTCTTCAGTGCTAGAGTGAGATAACAGTATTTACATGCTTCGCGTGTGTTATTATATACCTATACGCAAAAACAAGTCTTCATCCCGAATATCGAATTAGCCTGATGTGTCCTAATACACAAATTTAGCGATATAGTGAAGTTTAAGGGTCTTATGGCATGTTGCATACCGTTCGAAAGAAGATAGACTAGAGAAATTTTTAAAGGAACTCGAACATCACGATCGCTTTTATTTATTCTTTGCAACCTCTTCTTAACTTAATGAGTTAATAAAATGAAAACTAGATGTTACTTGGAAGCAATTTTTAATTTGATTTGTAGAATAACTACTTTTTAAATATAAGTTTAAATACTGCATTTTGGAATTTTTCAAAACAACAATGCAAAAGTTGAAATAAAAAAGCCCATGGTACCAACAGTGAATTATTGGAGCTGAAGAGGTTGCAAATCACCCCTCCTTTCGGCCACCCTGTATACTGTTGCCGTTCCGCACCCTAATTTAATTGCGTCTACGATGCACTTAGTACAGTGGAAAAAATGACGAAATTATATAATATTGTACTATTATTTTTTTTCTAACATAATGGCAATATATTCAAGTCAGATATGTGATCAATGTCCCAAGAACTAACTACAATCAATCAATCGATATAAAAAATTGTGAGCAAGCCGAAACTCAACATCCTCGTCGAAGGCTAAAATTCGACTGGCTGTCGTTATTTGACACTGACAGTTTCCCTTTTTATATATGGAGTGGTGATGTGAAGAGGATGCTGCGGTTTAGCGTACAACCTACGAATACAAATAAGAGAAAATGTACCTAATCTTTGAATAACTCTTGAAATTGTGATTCTGAAAATACAGGATGTTAGAGGTTCGACTGCTATAATTAACAGACCATAGTATACATCAAAATAAACAAAAAAGTCTGCCTTTGAGAAAAAAAATATTGAAATATCGGGTGCAAAACTTCAGTTAATTTAGAAATCGCTCTATAATTTTCTGCATAGAATATCATAAAATGCAACAGTTGCTCTGTTATTTACTTTTAGTAGTATAGCATAATTTATTTCTTAATCAAGTATACAAGTGCTATTTAGCCTTCCTATTGTCATATTGCGCATCAACTCATTTTATTGATTTAGAAATAAATTATTGGAACTAAAAGTAAATATCAGAAGTAGTAAACATGTTTTTTTATTTTCCATGCAAAGAATTAAGTTATCTTAATCTTTGCACATCAAACCAAATATTTTAATAATTTTTTCTCGAAAAGAGTTGGGATTATAGGACTAAGAATTTTTGAGTTAAAAGTCCAGGGCGTTCTCTTCTTCTTTCTTCTTTTTAAAGAAAACTGCGATTAAAAACGATTGAAAGCTTGGGATGCGACCAATTACAGAGATGGCTCGGAAGACCACCATTATCCGAGGAACAGTTCCGACCGTATCAGTCGTAATACCAAAAACAGGAGGCGAAATCAATATATGGGAGCGCTCAGAAATACCCATATAGCAGGTCTGCCCCCACAGAGCATAGTCCGAGAACAACAAGGTCAGGTCATAAAATTCCAGCTATAGCTAGGGATGTGCACTTTAATTATGTCACTTGCAGCGACCATTAACGGTCTCCATCAACATGTAGTTTAATAAAATTATATCTTAACTAACTGATTTTTATGATTATAATTGTGATGAAGTTAAAACAATAAAAACAAAAATGATATTCAAACACTTAAAGAATGAGTGCCGTTCAACAGTATTTATTAAAATATAGTTTTATGGCTGTTTTAAAAAGAAGTAGCACAAATAGTACCGATGAATCTACAGCTAAACACGTTTTACATAAAAAATTATCTTAGTAAAATGTTCACCCCCTGTAGGAACCATTTGTGCTACATCTTTTGAGAGCACCCTGTAAAATGATCAATTTTGGGCTTCTAGAAGTTACAGAACTGTACAGTTATGGAACAATATGTTTGCTGCACGATTGACAAACTTTTAATTACATGACATAAAGGCTCACATTATAATTAAGCAGAAACTCAAAGCAAATGAAACAATAGATTAGCGCTCCCTTTGTTTAATTACTTTTTTCTTTTGTTCAGCCCGATCATATGGAATAGAAACAAATAGCATATGGCAAAAAAAGAAATTATTAGAAACAACACAATGTTAATTATTAATTTATGAAACTATAACATTAAATGCATATATGTATAAATAGGCGTTTTTATTTGACAGCACATTCAGTGAAAGCACTACTGAAAAATGAGGAGGAAGATATATTCTTTATGATATTTAACAAAATTTATTTTTCCTTTCTACCGCTCCTTTAAAAAAGAAATATGTCGAGCCAGTAACATAAAAATATGCCCGCGTATTTCAATAAAAAATGTTAAAAATAATGAACACTTACAATATAATAAAATAAAGCCTCAGGCGACTAGCAGTGTCTTTAAAAAAATTTTATACGACTGTCTTGCAAAAGGGGGTTTTGCAAACGGAAAACACGCTCTGAAACCGGTATTTTGCACACGCCGTGTGCTAAACATTTTGCACACGGTTATGTCATATTTGCACACGCCTCTGCAGATTGTGATTTTTGTTTGACGTTGTGGCCCAAATTATGCCGGCCACAATTTTAGTCAATTCTGGCTCAAATTTGCTTGCCCTCAAACGCCATGGACTGTGGAAATCCAGTACAGTTGCCGAAGGCTGCGTTGATGACTGTTTGAGAAATTAAATGGAAGTTTCGAAAAAGATAGCGTCTTCAGTGTCTTGTGCTGCCACATAACCAGAACAACGATCGTCTACTGGAATACAACAAGAAAACAACGACGCTGAAAAATTACACTAAAAACACGACACCAAAAATATTCTTTATTACCGAAAACAAGGTGCACAGTAATACTGCTTTTCCCATCGTAACCTTGAAGGAATGTTCAAATGTTACCATAAATATTAAATATTAGTTTCTTTTGTTAATGCGTTAGCAATTTTCTTAATAAAGACGAGTTAAATTAAAAGTTGTATTTAATTCATTTTGTTAATGCGTTGGCAATTTTAGTAATAAAAAGAATTTAAATTAAAATTTGATTTTTGTGGTCTCTGTTTGCAGTCGTATAAAAAATATCGTAAAAAAACTCATTTGAAAACATCTTTGCACACTCGCTCGACTTGTGCATTGCAAACAGTCGTTTTCAAACCCTGTTGTTTAATATACCTACTATTACACAGCCCCACAAAAAAAAAGTTCATACACAAGCACAGTCTGATATGTCCGAAATATGATTTTCCGGCCGCAATGGGCCATTTTCTCGGACCCAAATTGGGAATTTCAGCTGTCCAAAAACTTTTTGAGCATACTCTAAGGACCAGGATTAAAAAATACATGAAAATCCCACTTTTGCGACTGGTACGTCCGAAATATGATTTTTCGGTCCCAATGGGTCATTTTCCCGGACCCAAACTGGGAATTTCAGCTGCCCAAAAACTTTTCACACCCAGTCTCAGGTCTAGATTTTCCCGCCCCAAGGGGTTATTTTCCCGGACCCAAACTCGGAATTTCAATTGGTCATAAACTTTTCGAGCACAAATCCGGCTTTAGCTCTAAAATTCAGCGTCGACTTCGTCTTAACCCGGGAACCGCATTTCAGGCCATTTTCGGTCCCTGGGGCCAATTCCAGACGTGTAGGCCCAATTCTGAGCTCGGGATCGGATTCAGCGTCGAAAAATACATGGGAATACACTCTTGTGTATGAACTTTTTTTTCGTGGGGCTGTGATTATTGACATGCTATTAATTTACTGCATGGAGATTTCTGCATTGTGTGTCCCGCAATATCGGTACGATTGGACATGAATTTGATATTATACAGTGATTGACAACTTATTTAAAATGGGTATAGATGCGTCATGAAAAATGGAGCCAATATCGTAAAAAAAAACTTGTAAAATCTTTCTAGTTTCTGAGAAAAAAATGATCATCATCGCTTTTCTACTTTAATCTCTAGTTTTCAAGTGTGAAAAGCTTCTCGTCTGTACGCAGAACAATTTCCGGGTAAACATGTTCCAAATGCAGCTATTTTTACTGTGGTAGTGCAACGCGGGCGTGCACAAGACTTTTCCACCCGAATCGTGAAAGAGATGAAGGTCCAGGGCGTCTTACAGCGGCTGAAGAACATATTTTAGAGATTATTGAAGAGAATCCTCGAATAAGTATCAGGCAAATCGCCCAACAAGTACAAGAAATGTCCCAATCAATATCGCGTAACATATACGAGGCTCACTTGTATTCGTACCATGTACAGCGTAACCAAGCATTGATACCAAGGGACTATTATCCCTTACGAATTAGATTTTGTGAATGGTTGCTGCAACAAAATGCTCAAAATCCCAAGTTTAAAACTGACGTGTTACTTACAAATGAAACTATTTTTGCATGGAATGGGATTTATAACATTCATAATGCTTGAGATTTTACTAATCCGCATGCGATCAACGGGATCATTTCCAACAACGCTTTTCCTTAAATGGTACCACTACTACATACTATTAAAAAAATAATATCAATATTACCAATATAAATAATAGTAACAAAAAGTTGCATTTTCAAGATTTATACTTTACCAATGTTAAGAGCAAAAAAAGGGACAGTTTTTGAGTTCATCATTTTTTTTTTTTTTTCATTATATGTAGGTATAAAAATATAAAACACATGTTCTATACCTTCATTCATTTCAAGATCTGAATTTTAAAAATAAAATCTCCAAGTATTAAAAATACATCAATTTAATTTCATATTTAATTCAGCCTCGTATTTTATACACGTTTAGCTAATCTCCCCCACATATTTGTGACATTGATCAATTATTTTTTTTACTTTAACTGCTTCATTTTCAATTACGATTCAATATAAAATCCGTATATCTCGAATTTAAAACCAACAGACCTTGAAATATACATACAAAAAAGCTCGTTTATTAGAAATATAAAAACCCATTGAGCTGTAGGTAAGAACTGTTTTCCAATAAAATTGGAATTACCTACCGACATATTCATATATCAGCCTTTTATTTTGAACAAGTGTACAGAACGGTTTTAGCAACCCCCATTCGTGTAGAACTCAATATTGCATTCGACGTTGCCACCAGCAGTTTTTTTATCGATTTCGAGTTAGAGCTGGAAAATATATAGTTTTAGTGTTATATATAGAAAGCATCTATTGCAGTAACCTGCATAGCACATACTATTATTCTCGTATCCTGCTGTTCTTGGTTAACTAAATCTTTGCAATCTAATAATGGCCTGAAAAGAATTGTGGTTGTAAATTGCCACTTCGAGATTGATTTTGTTCTTATTAAGCACTTAAGGTCGCCGTATTTCTCGCCGTAAAATTATCGAATTTGTGGTATTTTTAGATACAAAAATCTAGAAGAATAAAGATATCACTTACATATAGCAAAAATGAACAATTATTCTATATTTAGTACTAAGGTACAAGGCGTCTCAAACTCGATAATATGGGTATACTGTGAGGATACAAAACATTTTAATAAAATTTGGGACACTTGGTGTGGGGGTGAGGTAAACTCCATTTTCAATCGAAAGTTTTATCTTTGGGATTTCACAGAAACGGCTAATGACGTCATCAATTATATTTTTCCCAAAAAAATACCCAATCTTTTTTCCTGTTGAGCAGCTCCCTTTTTTCTAATAAACTTTTATTAGAGGAATTAAAAGTTATAAGCAATACCGTCCTAAAGAGTCTCAAAAGAAATACTACCTACAAATCACATTAGCGATGGAAGGATCAAGTAGTCGTTGGAAAATAATTAAATACTTGTTGTTTAAACACATAACACTTACAAATATAATGGAAAGTCCATGGTTTATTTTGAAAGTGTTTTTGGTATGCAGCCAGAAATACACTAAATATTAGTTAGGCACATATCCATTGTAGGGCGCTAGTATCTCAAAATTCTATGATTTGATTGGACGATTACTAACATAATGTTTGTTTTTGATGTTTGATTATTTTGACATACTTTTGACGCATAAAAAGCTCGCGCTCTCAGTTTTATGCATTTTAACTTATCTAGGAATTTAAAGTGGTATAATTTTATGGTGAAAAGGAAGTGTTTTGTGAATTAATTGCTTTGAAGTGTTCTTAAATGCCTGATAAAAACAATGGAATTGGAAAAAATGTAAATTTACAAAGTCGATGGTAGCAAATGTAATGGCAAAATAGTTTTGAGATTTACTTTGATATTCTCATTAGCCTTGCTTTGAAACCTTAACTTTATGTACGTTTATATGTAAGAGTTATGTTAATTATGGCATTAAAAAAAATATATTTTAGTTTAGCTACATCATTACTACTATCAGCTTTCTACATTTGTGTTTTTTTTTTAATTTCATTGATACAGGATGAGTTGGGAGGAATACGCCAAACTTCAGGAATAGATTCTACACGCAAAAAATAATAAGAAAAAACTCAAATTTTACATAATTTTTACTTGTTTTCAAGGCACTAATTCGACGTAACCCTTGCATCAATCAAAACAGCTACAGACGGCCTTCGTTGACAAAGTAGAAAGTGTTTAAAGGTCAATGGCGGTGTTTTTGAACATTTAATCATTACAAATGCTATGATTAGTAGAATATCAATAAATATATTTGTTTTATTGAAATGAATGAAAATCGCATGACAGCATCTGAGTTTTTTCTTATTATTTTGACGTGTAGAATTAATTCCTGGAATTTGGTGCGTTTCTTCCGACTCATCCTGTACATTTTAAAATAGTGTTGATGAGATATAGTGTTTATCATATAGGTGGTGCTGTGGTCAATCAAGTTAATAAAGAGATCTATAAATTGCATATTATTAGGTACATATCCGTCGGATGGCGCTGTTTGCAATATGCAAATTCTCCAACAAAATATCACCCATACAGTTTCCATTATATTTTAAGTGTTATGTGGTTTAAAGTGTAGAAATGTCACAAAATACTTGTCATTACTCAATACGAACGTCAAACATATAATTTTTTTGCTTGCAAAATGTTTTCTGATGCAGAAAAAGTTGAAATGTTGCTAATTTACGGCGAGTTACAAAAAAATTCAAGAATGGCTGTAGAGTTATGCCGATAAAGGTATCCAGAGCGCCACATTCTTGATCATAGAACATTTACAATTTTAATACTAGACTGTTACAGTATTTCGAACAAAATCAATGAAATTCAGTACGGCAAGCTAGTCGGGAATTGATTTTGGATAAATCAACCGTTCAACGAATTTTAGAGACGAATGGGTATCATGACTACAAAATTTACAATTTAGAGTATCTGCCTGAGCGTCACATTGAAAACAGATTTAATTTTATAGCTCAAATTGTACTAAATGTAGAAACTGTTGATCGGAACTCTTTCAGCGCGTTCTTTGGACGGACGAAAGTCGGTTTGTCAGTAGTGGTTTTTCAAACAGGCGCATCGAACTCTATTAGTTCATTGTAAATCCAGTCCAAAACCAAGGCCATTTTGGAGTAAATGCGGCATCATCGGTATGCATTTAATTGGGCCTTATTTTTATGAACATGCATTGAACAGCGTAATTTAAATTTCCTACAATAAGAACTACTTGCACTTCTTTAGAATGTGCCTTTGCAGCTAAGGACAATTCTATGAATTCAGTACGACGGAGCTCTACCCCACAAGGCCAGGAGTGGGAAAGGAAATGTTGGCTTGGGTCAATGTGAGAGATTGATACCGGTTGATATTTGACTACCCCCCTAATTAATGAGGTTTTCCAGGTTTCCCTCATTCCTGCACTGAATAGCGGTTAGGGCCTACCAACGTAAGCCGTTCCTGGGCGCAAATGCGGCCTGCTTAATAATAATATGCCGCCTCCTCTCCCGCACAAGTCTCCGACTTCTGGGCTAATCGCTGTGATTAGAATGAGGGGTAGAGATATTATTCAGTGGCCCGGAAAGTCACCAGATCTAACACTCTTCGATTTTAATGAGTTAAACGGCGAAATGTTAATAAATGTTAATGTAAATAAGAGGCGAATTTTTGATATGTCTCGAAATGAGAGGAGTTCATATATAGAATAGATTATATGTATCAGGGAGTATGAGGGCGTTTGCCTCATCTTTTAAGTTTATTTATTGTTATCATCACCTTGTGTTGTAACTGTATTAAATAATTATCGGGTTTAATCCTTTTACTTATTCTTAATGACAGTTAGGCTGCTTGATCCTTCGCTAATGTGATTTTTAGGTGGTATTTCTTTGAGACCCTTTAGGAAAAATTTCTCTAATAAAAGTCTATAAAAAAGAGAGCATTTTAACAGGAAAAATATTTGGGTATGTTTCTGGAAAAAAGATACGTGACTACGTCATTAATCATTTCTGTCAAATCCCAATGATAATACCTTCGATTGAAAATGGAACTTACATCATAGCATGTAACACCACGTCTCCTAAATTTTATTTAAATTTTTTATATCCTCACAGTACGTCCATACCGTCAAGTGTGAGACACCCTGTACTATAAGAAATACATTTAAAAGATAAGTATTTTCAATGATTTCTGTATCTAATAATTTGTTGGTTCGATCGCTTTTTTTATTATTTACGTTTTACGTAAAAAAATTTTGCAAAAGGCATGAGGTAACATTACTGTTACCCACTAAGCCCTAGATTATTCAAATGTTTAAAATAATTTGTATTTGTACAAAACAACTCTTTCAAGAATACAAAGCGCCTAAGGCATTGATGCTGTACTATTTTTAATCGCAGTTGAACACCGATGTTTCCCATAAATTCCAACTATTACTTCATCAATAAGATAGACCATTGAAAAGTGATTATTCATTCCATTCGACACAACAGCTCGCTCGGTGTTGTGGAAAAGATATATGATATACGACTTCTTTATAATAAAAAAAATTATTATTAATTTATAGCTGTTTTATATATTTATTTACTGATAGTTCAAATATTTTTGAAAAGAATATGCAGTGTTCCGGGCGTGATATAGGGGGTCCCAAAATATTGCAATTTAACCAAACATATTTAGGTATATATAAAATTGCATAGTTTTATTACTGTCAAGTTTTTTTAAATTTAACGAGTAAAAATATTTTAAATTAAATTCTGCGCTGGATATTATCATTCTTTTAACATTCGATCAATGGAAAGAAAGTTTGGTATAATTTTAGGGTGACTCACTCTCAATGAACACCTTGTAGTGTTTCAATTTACCTGAACTCATAGTCAAAGAATACCAATAACAAACGTAAATCTTGTTTTTGAATGAAAATGTAAAATAAGTAGCACAAATAGTACCGATAAATCTACAGCTAAAAAGAACTCGAAAATGACCTTAGGCTTCACCCCTTAGAACATAGAGCCATTTAGTTTCCAAAAAAATATAGAATTTGAAAACCAAGAAATGATAATATACTCGCGTCAAGAATTCAGACGTCTTACGTCACGGCTGACGTTACACATTTATTTTTATTGTCAACGTAATTTTCGATATTTGGTCGCGTTAAAAACAATTATTTTTTGCAGTTTAGTGCAATATATAATGCAAACTTTTAGTGTAGTATATAGTTTTATTACTATCAGTTGCAGTTTCTTAAATATTTTGATAAAAATATGATAAATTATTCATTTGTTCGTATGACGTAAGTCGTCTGAATTCTTGTCGCGAGTATAGTCAAATTTTACACAAATTTTCTACCAATGCATGAGCAATATCTCAACAATTTTTCGAACATCTTTGCCCCTTGGAGTGTGTTAAAATGAGCATCCCCTAATTTATTTGTTTGGCAAAAATTGAATATTCAAAAATACGTATCAGATAGCGTGCCTTATTTTAAAACATTGACTTCTCTTTATCGCTTTACAACTAACCGTTTATTAACAGAAAAATTAAATTCAATATCATTCGCATTATAACTCACACGATTGCTACTATAATAGTAGGTGACTGTCATGCTAGTTTCTGTTATTAGACCTTAGGGGATGCTTATTTCAACCTCTTCCTAAGAGCAGAAATTTTCAAAAAACTTTTGAAAAGTTGCATGCATTAGTAGAGAATTTAACTTTTATACATTTTTTTAGTTTTCAAATTACAGCCGCTATTTCATACTTTTTTGGAAACTTTAAACATTTTGCTATAGTCATTTTTATGCAAACGTGTTCTTTTCAGCAGCAGATTCACTGGTACCATATGTGATACTTCTTTTGAAAATATCCGTGTATTAGTTATATTACTGTCTAAATTCGAAAACAAAAATAATACAATCTTTACAATCACGTTTTTTTCGTCACGCACTAGGTCGTATTTATGTTGAAGCTGTATAAAAGCTATACGAGCGCTGATAAACGCTGCGATAACAGCTATTCAAAAGTATCTTTCTCCGATGTGTTTATGTTGGAGCTGTGATACTAGTAAATTAAAAGCAATTGACTCAAATCCCCGTTTATAAAATGAGTGATGCTGAAGAAGAATTTTTACCGTCAAATTCTGCTAAATGGTATATTGAAAATTACGTGCGTAAGAAACGTAAATATTGTGCTCATTCTATTAACACATGTCGATTTACATTTGCAAAAATGTCATCATTTATATAATGACCTGAGAAAGCGTCCCCCAAATTTTTTGAGTATACGCGAATGACGCCGAACCCTTTTGATTATATTTTTGTACAATATATCTGGACCAATTGAAAAAACTTGGTACAACTGTCACGCTAAACAGGTTCTATGACAAAGACTTCAGTAATTAATTTTTCAATACCTATCTTATTTAGTAACTAGATAAACTGTAAATAGATTCATTATTCACTGTCCCCTGTGCAGAATAGCCGATGAGAGCAAAGAAATATGCACTTTGGCTTCTCACCGCTCTTATCGCTGGTCGGCAATAAAGCGCTGAGCTACTCTCCGCTTCAACATGAACAGCTGCATACAAAAACATGCGTCGTATCTCGTTGCTTTGCTCAGCATCGTTGCTTTTATCGTTTCTCTCAGCTCCATCATAAACACGGCCTTAGATGTAAAGTGTCCCTTTTTGCTGCGACGTGGGTCAAATGCAGGTGGAACCATATCAATATAAAATCACTGGTAAATCACACAAGTTAGATTAGCACTAGATTAATATTCAATAATAAAACATTTTCAAAAACATTTGTTCTTTTATATTTGCTTTCCTCTATTTACTAGTCACGTGAATCTGACAAAAAAAGTTAATGCACAGATGTGCGAGAATATTCGTTTAAGGAAAAATACTACATTGAATTTTTAAAAGTACATACTTATACCACAGCATCGGTAGACCAGCAGCTTCACTCCATTGTCGGCACTTTGAACTGCTTTCAGTTTCTGCGGTGACCTCGAAATGTGAGTGCGATAGCACATCCGATAGAATTGACAGAATCGGTGATCACGACCGGAATAAGAAATTTTTATTTGCGCGTGAAAGCGTAGTTATTCCACATTCAGCTCCATCATAAACACGGCCTTAGATGTAAAGTGTCCCTTTTTGCTGCGACGTGGGTCAAATGCAGGTGGAACCATATCAATATAAAATCACTGGTAAATCACACAAGTTAGATTAGCACTAGATTAATATTCAATAATAAAACATTTTCAAAAACATTTGTTCTTTTATATTTGCTTTCCTCTATTTACTAGTCACGTGAATCTGACAAAAAAAGTTAATGCACAGATGTGCGAGAATATTCGTTTAAGGAAAAATACTACATTGAATTTTTAAAAGTACATACTTATACCACAGCATCGGTAGACCAGCAGCTTCACTCCATTGTCGGCACTTTGAACTGCTTTCAGTTTCTGCGGTGACCTCGAAATGTGAGTGCGATAGCACATCCGATAGAATTGACAGAATCGGTGATCACGACCGGAATAAGAAATTTTTATTTGCGCGTGAAAGCGTAGTTATTCCACATGAAAGTTTACATTATATCTATCCACATTATGTAATAAATAATTCATTATACAGTTATAAATGGGTAATTCAACATGTACTATACATCATTTACTGCTACTAACATACAGTGTGAAAATTTGATTTACTTCTTTGGACTCTTTAAAAAAAAAGAGTTTAAAATATATATTATTGCACTACAAAACATTTTTATTTATTTACTTACTTTTTTTGTTATTAGTGATAATTACATTTTTTTGGGATTTTTTAAAATTTAAAATTTGACGTTTGAAGTTTAGTGGACAAATAATTTATTATGATTTTTTTTCGTCTTAAATGATCTCCGTAAACCAGAAGACAAGTATTTTTCAGAACAGAGAAATTATGTTTACTTAACTTTGAAAATTGTTAAATTGGAGATAAAAGTGCAGTAAAATGTAAATTTGGAAAAAAATATTTTTTATTATTTTGTTTTGAGACTTACTCTCATAGTGACTACAAGAAATATGATCATCTACATAATTTAAGATGAGCCGTCTTGTGCAGGAAACGTTGGAACGGCCTCTTTGCGTAATCTATTGCGCGAATCGTTAGAAAACATATTATTTTAGAAACGTATTTGACATAGTTTGTATGAACTATTACTAATCCTGAGCAGCTTTTCTAATAAATCTTCTCTATTAGAAGCCTCTGCATAGAACTTTGCTCTAAAATAAAAATTTGTATTTGTCAATAATATAAATATGTATATTTTAAACTTCACTTTCATGAGAAGTATTTATATTCCAATGTTATACTTAAGAAATAAGTTAATAGGTAAGGCAATAGCAGTAAAATATCATTTATGGTTTGTACAGTATATTATAGATTACTTATTACTTATTTATGTCTTTAGCAAATTTAAAGAAACTTAAATTACTATTTATAGATGATATATTTAAACATCTAACTCCTGCGCAGCGACTCGTTCCTCGATCAGACTCAAAATATTGCTTTAATACGGCTCTGTATAACCGATGTTCGCACTCCCAGAGTTGTAAACTGAGGTCTCTGCAGCTTGAAATGGATGCGCGAGCTGCTATGCGCGACTTATTAATTTCGGCCCGAGTGTTTTTACGGGTCTCCCTATACTGTGCTTATACCTACACCTACTCAGAATATTTGTGAAAATAGTGTTTTGACTTTAATGCAGGATGAATTGGAAAACCAGACAGACGTCTAGATCAGAAAATACATAAAAAATTAAAGCAAACAGTTCTAATAACATGCAAATGCCTTAACGATATATAGGACGTTAAAGTTTCTTTAAAATAAAATCTTATATTATCTTCGTTAATTTTTATATCACATTTGCAATTAAAAATGAATAAGAAAAATTAGCAATGAATAAGAAACTACTTTTAAAAATGGGTCACTTGCCCTCATCTTTACGCCAGATTTTAAATAAAAAAAATCGTTAAACGTTTTTGTTGAATTTCGGGGGTATAAAAAAAATCATAGTAGGTCTTGGATCGCCATCTTAAATTCCGTGGTAGGGTAAGAGGAAGCGGTTTTCGATGGAATTTAAAATTTAAAAAATTAAAAAAATTGATTATCATGAAAAATAAAGATTTTACGGATTTTTACACAAATAAAAGTAGACATCCTGTATAATCGGTCGACATAGTGGTTTATTTACGTTACTTCCTACCGATCTCAACAGTTTTTAAGAACCGCTTTGTATCTCATTAAGAATGAATTTACTACTATATGTTTATTAGAACTATATGCCTTAATTGTGTATGCATTTTCTGTTCTAGAAGTGTGTCCGTCGTTTTGTGAATCACCCTGTATAAAAATAAAGTGGTAAAAATATTTTCGTGAGTATATTTAAAATGTTCACCACAGGAAATTGAAAACAGTTTCTAAATTTTCAATATTAAAAAAATTTAAACAGCTTTTTAACGACATTGTCGATTCATTTTCCTCTTATTTTTTATGTTTGTTTTTGTTTGTTTGTTTTCGAATGTTATTCAATTAAGGATATTTATAAATGACTTTATTGGTAAATACAATCTTGTTGAAGAAATACGTACTAATAGAAAACTCGGAATATACCCGCGCCAGTCTTTAATTTATATAATCTTGGATTGCCCTTGATTGTAGAAAAATAAACAGTACATAGCACATATGGAGAACCATGTTATGTGGAAATATCTGTACCCGGCATAAGTTTCTTTATTTGATTACTATAAAAGGTTTAAAATTAAAAAAATAGTGACTAATACTGAACCACAGTATAGAAAATCTATGCTCAGACTAAACCATAACCTAGAATTTTGCATTTCTAATTGTATACTCTTTAAACATCAAAGAACCTGGTCAAAGCTTATATTGTTATATTTTAAGAGCCATAATTTTTACAGAACACTGTAACCATCGTGGGTGTTATAGTTTAAAATAGTTTAGTACTATTGTTTTATGCAAATATCGTCGATTATTGTAAATATTGTTGTTATTATTAGTATTAACAGAATTTAATTATCGAACAACACAAGAAGTTTAAAATTTATGGGTGTGAAGTACACCTTGCACTAGTGGCCTAATACCTACAGATTCTGTCAAAAGTAATGCGGTGTCAGATTGAATAATTTTTCAGTACTTTGCAAATTTAATTTTTCGACGATTTCCGAGTACACAAAATATTATGCCGAATCCTCTTTGAACCACATTGAACAACTGCTGTAATGCCTTAGCGGTAAGCATGTGGCAGTGTTTTTATGTATTTGTGGACATTTGCGTCTGCTTTTATTGACGGAGGGAATCCACCTGGTCGTGGTCGACGGGCCGAGTACCTCGCATTAATAAAAAATAATGGTCGGAGAAAGTAGACGTCCAAAGCAAGTATAAAAATATTTGCAATGGCAAGTTTCAATGCAAACAAGTAAGAAAACAGACAATGATTCAACGTTCTTGAAATCTCTCACCCTTTGAGCTACCATATTGTGTTTCTCATTAAATCATTAAATATAATCATCTACATTTTTTAAACAAAATTTTTATTTCAAAGCGGCGTAAACCGATACACGTGACAACGCGGTGCCCTTTCACTATCTTCGACACCTTTGACCTGTGGAATATACCTAACCTCGCGGCTGACAGAAGGCCAAAGTCTACGATAAATAGGAGTTTAATATAGTTTCGAAAAAAAAATCACTTTATAAATAAGTCTGGAAGTTTTTTGATGGACGATTCCGTTAATTCTTATTATTGTCTACTCCATCTTAAAATATTTGTACTTAGTCATAGTTAACCCTGTATAAAAATGCATGGCCAACTATGCACCATGCAACATCAGTTTTAATTTAACGGTTTTTGACAATTTGCAAAATATAAAATAGCAACTACTATATTATTATTGAGGGAAAAAATTATGCAACTAAATTGCGTAGAAATATACAGGGTGTTCTATTTCAAAAATTGTATGTTTAAGTCATATATTGAAAGATACACCCTGTAGGGAAATTACAAGTACGCCACTTAGCTCTCCGTAAAAAGTCTTATCTGATGCAATTTTCACATTTCACAGATATTCTCTGAGGTTATTTGTCGTATCTTCCATCTCTTGTACTTTCCGCGATACCCTACAATTACAACGGAATTGGGATCCCATGTACACCAAATTTGCAAATAGTGCTTGAATATCAGGATCTCATGGCACTTACATTTAATGAAATGTTCATTCTCATAACTAACTTCGTTCATAGATGACGTCATTATCAGGGGCGCACTTAAGACGCTAAGTTAATGTTTGTAGAAGCCGAGGTACAAACATATACCTACAAAAAGTTAAAATCAACATCTTACCTTGTACTGGTAATTTATAATATCCAACATTATTCATATTAAGTTTATTAATTTACAAAACACTCTACATAACTATTCACTTGTAGTACTGGAATAAAATTGAATAACCATCAACAGTTCTAAATTTCAGCTGTTAGGCTGTGGCATTTGTCGCTAATAATCAATTTCGGTTTAGAAAACGTGAGTCCACATAAGTCACTAGGCATATTTAAAATACATATAATTTTTTATAAATGGCACATTTAGGGTGGATTCAGAAAAATCTACTTTTTTATCATCAAAAAGATCTACTATACGCCATAAAGTCAAGAAATCCCGGATTGTTCTGCAAAAACAAAATTTTCTTCACATGCTTAGTACTATATGGCCTCATCACTGGGAAATAAACAGTCGCGAATAAAAAAAATATTTACTGCGTTATTTATTGAATATCCTGCCACAGCTGCTTTAAGACGGCGAATAACTGAAGGTAACCGTAAATAATTAGAATGTATGTATGCTCGGGAATGTTAGGATATAAAATGGAAGTAGCATCACTTAAGTTTAGTCGCTGTAGAATACTTTTTATACCGTCAAAACGAACGTAATAATATGATGTTGTTTCCAACTACGGATTTCAACGTACAGTTTCATTGCAACTGTTTTGTTTTACGAGTAGTATTCTGCTGTAAATCTAACATATCTAAATAAAAATAACACACCTGGGATCCGATTCTCGAATCTCAATTGGTGCATGTCGTATACGACGTTCTGAGAATATCTATTAAAATTTTCAAATTGATATTCTCAAATGTTTTTGCAACAAATGGTTTCAGCCACTCGACTTTAGATGTCGTATGCGAGAAAACGTTAAATATCTATCGTCTGTCATCTCTATATTAAATAAATATCACAAATTTTTTAAAAACGGCTGACCAGAAACAAATTTGTATTTATTATAGAAACTCAAGCACCAATTGGTCGCAATAGAAGACATGTTTTATAAAAGATGCCATGCGTTTGTTCTAGACTAGAAATGGTTAGACTTGGTAAATGATTTTAGAGAATTACCGTTTTTATTGCTGAAATAAAACTCGCACTTCATGATAAAGTGTAAAAGTCAAAGTAAGTAGTAGTTTTTCGTTATTTATTTATCATAAAAAGTAATCTCTGACGGAAATAGTGTCTCATGTCAGCAGTACATACAGCCAAAAGCACTAAGCTTGTATTTATATTTTAGGTATTAATTGTCTTAAACTATTATGTCACCTGCAGCTATCAAACTCCTGTGGATATGAATATAAATCTGGGTGTTAGGTCTCAATAAAAAATATATTTTGTTGTTTTGCATAATATTTGCGTATAAAACAATTTAAATGGATGGGGTGGAATTTCATTTAGGAATTATGGAACCTATTGAATTTAATGTTGGATGCGTAAATCTCGATTTACTTTTACTGGTAGAAGAATACAGCACAGGTTATTAATCACATTGCAACGCACTTGCCTGCATGATTTTTATATAATAATTTACAGTTAATTAGGAATATCTCGTGTTATTGTACCTTAGATAAGTTACTTAATATACAAGTTTAGGATAGATTTAAATAATATATGAATACATGTAATATAAGAATATAACAGCTCAACCAGCGTTTTCTTTTGTATCTGCAAATTGGCGAATGGTGACATTATTTCTATGACGTTTCGAGAACACACAATTTCTAAATCATCTACTGACATTTGTCGCACTCGACCACAGTATACTAAGCAATCAGTACGGAATCTTAGACAATTTATGAATGAAATACGTCTGACAGTTTTTAAATACCCCCACTCTAGAAAAAGTCGCCAAGAATATGGCGGATCCCAGA
Organism: Monochamus alternatus; assembly: GCA_037114965.1. NCBI lineage: Eukaryota > Metazoa > Arthropoda > Insecta > Coleoptera > Cerambycidae > Monochamus > Monochamus alternatus. The sequence continues at coordinate 111,234,807 of CM073426.1, read as the reverse complement.
GAACATACGAAAAAATTGCTAATAATTTGGCGTAAACATAACCAAAGTTGTTCGTAGTTTTAATATTTTTGCATTCATTCTTAATTAACTGTTGTAATCCAGTGTAGTTTCATATAAATTGAGGTTTTGGTCACATTTTGTCTTAATTTAGGTTTCTAGCAGATATAATTTGAATATAAAACCAGTATGAATTTAAATTTATTTAAAAAATTTGCGAAAACATAGAAACTAGGTCAACTAGTAGTGTAGTTTTATTTTATATTTTGTAGTACTTTTGCCTTATTTTATTAGCAGATTATCAAATTTAAGCCCAGTAAAACGTGAATATTAGGTACAATTTATTTTGAGGTTTACAAAATATATATATAGGTAACATAATCAAAAACTCCCTGCTCTATTAGGTGTATGGAGTGGTTCATTCATGTATGAAAGCGTCTCTTTCCTATTTGGAGTTAAATCCTTTGCCCCCTTTCATGTTTTAATTCTTCTTTAGGATTTTCTCAATTAAGCTATCACGTCTAACTTGGTCTCCCATATATAAAACTGTTTATAGGCCTTTTACGCCCAGAGCTGCGTTATGCGTTAGTTTTTTACAACACATTTATTTTCTCCCATAGTTTATTTATTATTTACTGGGTATAGTTCCACTAATAAATAATGACTAATATAAAAACACAAATAACTAAACACTCAACACGACATACAAAGCAGGAATATAAGTACAATAACGATAACGAGTGGATAACCATGTAATAATGCCAAAAATTCAAAAACCTAACTGACACACAGAAATTATAGTAATAACTGTCAGTCGCCAACAAGATGGCGGATTTTTGGAAGACGCGGGAAAGCTGAGTTTCCCTACTGATTGCTTAGTATACTGTGCACTCGACAAATGTCAGTAGATATTCGAGAATCGAGGTCATGGGAATTTACGTCACTTTCACTAAACTCGAGATTCAAGCCCCTGCAAGTAAATAAATGTGATGTGTCTGTCGATTAACATTAATAAGATTAAATGTAAATACATGAAAAGTATATTTAAATATAATGAAGTGCGGGCTTTACTCATAACCATTCCACAAAACGAGCTCTAGCTGGTTGGTCATGTTGCAATGCTTGTGGTAGGATAAAGGTAATTTCCAAAATTTTACTGTATGATGTCATTAAACCTAAAATAAATTGGTCTGGAGCCAGTCGTATAGGCGTTAACCGACAATGATGCCTATGATCGAACACATACAGTTAGCATTAACAGGTCTGTTAACGCTAACTGGTAGGTTAATCAGAAATTCGTATGATTGACACACCTGTCAAGTTTATTTTTCCCAGTTACTTAACTTGAGAATGATCACGTGACCCAGTTATGAAACTGCTTGAAATAACCTGCCGTTAAATGTACCTGGAGCTTTTTGTTGGTCAGAAAATTTAATTTTATTTCTGGCAATTGACGTATGACATTTGGCATATTAATATAAAGTATAATTTTATTATTATTTGTCTATAGCACAATTCAGTATCAATTTATTGCCATATCATTGTTTTACATTATTAGTAATATACGGTATTAATAGTTTGACAGTAAATACAACCTAAAAAAAACTAAAGTTTGTTCTAAGTGGGATTACAATTTTATACAATTAAGATTGCTATTCTGAGTATGATAGTGATACCTAAATGAATATTAACAAACAAAAAGAAATAAATATTATTACCTAATATTATTAATAATTAGTTTATGAATAGGAGAAAGGCACAATGACAAAAGTTAAGTACCTAGTTTTTAATTATTGGTAATAATTTAGATTCTATAAAGAGTAGGTATAAATAATACATTTCCTCTTTTTTAAATATTATTTTTATTAGATAGTTATCTGTTTTTGACAATAATTTCTAATGGATTACTATTAACACTGATATGCTGCATCCTATACTATCCTCCTATAATTATAATATATTGCAACATGGACTCCACGAAGGCGTAGTAAATTATAATTAGCACAGTAGCACAGATCGCATGCCTAAAGGTACATTTTTGATTACCCACGTAAACTGTGTATAAATATTGAATATGTGCATCCAAGTTTTACTAATTTTTGATCCTGATGAAGTTTTCTGCTCTTCCTTTTTACATTCTGCTTCCACTCTGCATGAATCTAAAATAATTTAAATAATTGTATCAATAAGTTAATATGAAATATTTCACTTGTTGGCGATTTGTTTGCGGTCAATACACTAAAGAATTTATATGTACTTCAAAAATTTGCCAGAGTACCTACTTATACATGCGTTGGGTTTACTTTGCTTCCCAGCAATATTTTCTTACAGTTAATGAAATCTGGCATTTCTTCATATTGGCATTGGTTCATGTGCCCTAAACTTCTTGCCACTTGTACCCACTGTTGAGTACCTATGATTTAAATTTTGGCGTATGAGTGATGACAGATGACGTACGTTAAAGAATTAACTGCCATGACAGGGTTATCTGGCCATAATAACAAGCACAGATAACTGGTTGTTCGATCATAGCGATCTTTCCATTCAGTTATGCCCACCCAGTTATCGTAACTTAACTGTCATCGGTTACGCTAACCTGAATGTTCAGTCATAGGCCTGAACAATGTTCCTTAGTTTGTAATATTCGATTTGTTGAGTCTGTCCAAAAAGTCTTCTTGCAACTTTCCTATTCTATTTGTCCTAATAAATATCACAGAAGAGTTAGTTAAACTTCATTTCTGAATTCCATATTTTCTTATAATATGCCATGGTTATATTTTTAAATTTTCACTACAACTTCTGTAATGGTTGTCTAATTCATATTTATAAAGTAAAAATTATACCAAAGACGATTTATTTATTATAGCGTGTTGGGAAGTAATAACAGTCGTTACATAAAATAAAAATATTGGGTCATTTCATGGTCACATAAAACATATTCAAGTAATGTTGCAGAACTTCTCAGGAAGTTATTATGCTGAAAAAATGTTTTGACGGTTTTATGTAGCCGTATATTTTTATAAACTTTATATTATATCACGATCAGCTGTCTGTTACAGCTACGTTTAGTCTATAAAATATATTTCGATTTTCAAAGTCAAACGTTAGTCTAGTAGCAGAAAAATAAATTAATCAAATCAAAATATACGTATGTAACACCTACATCCATATTATTTAGGTTTTAAAGCTATAACTTTTTAACTTAAATAAATTAAAATGATAAAAAATCAGAAAGAGTGTCACGCAAAATCAAGTTTATTTTTATAATTTTTGATGCAATTTAATAAAATAAATGTGGTTTCTGCGATGTATTAAGTCAGAATTTAAGAGTTTTAGTCAGACTTTCCCATTTCGTCAAAATTCTCGTTCAAGTTTTGTGTGTATGTGTTATTCGTGATACCACATAATGTTCACTACTTCTTAATATATAATAAGTACAAAACATCTTAAGATCACCATATTTTCACCGTAAAATGTTCAAATTTATAGTTTTTTAGATACAAAAATTTCGAAAAATAAAACACTTAGAGCAAAAGTACCTAAATAACATTATTGACGTTTTGTTTATTCACTTTTACTATTTAAATTCTCCTCAAATAATATATTCGGACTTATGATTGAACATTCAGGTTAGCGTAATCGATAGCAGTTAAGTTAGGATAACTGGGTGGACATGACTGAGCTCTGGATAGATCGCTATGATCGAACAATCAGTTATCTGTGCCTGTTATTATGGCCAGATAACCCTCTCATGGCAGTTAATTTTTTACCATACGTCATCTATTATCACTCATATGTCGAAAATTATCAACTAACGTAATTAATATTTAAAACATATGTACTTTAAAGTGGGTAAAAATGGCAAGAAAATTAGGGCACACGAGCCAATGATAATATGAATGCTGCTAATTTCATTAGATGTAGTAAAATATTGTTGGTAGGCAAAGTACATCCCAACGCATGTTAATATAGGTACTTTGGCAAAATTTTGAGGTACATAAACATTTTTTAATGTATGAACCGGAAATAACTTATTGAAACAATTATAATAATAATAATAATATCTCTACCCCTCATTCTAATCACAGGGATTAGGCCAGAAGTCGGAGATTTGTGCGGGAGAGGGGGCGGCATATTATTATTAAGCAGGCCGCATTTGCGCCCAGGAACGGGTTACGTTGGTAGGCCCTAACCACTATTCAGTGCAGGAATGAGGGAAACCTGGAAAACCTCATTAATTAGGGGGGTAGTCAAATATCAACCGGTATCAATCTCTCACATTGACCCAAGCCAACATTCTTCCACCCTACCATACCCGCAGAGAGGGCGCCAAACCTCTCCACGAATATAGCTTATATACGGTCTACCGGCAGCTGGGCTTGAACCAACACCGATCTAGTCACCTCGATTCAAGTACTGACGCCTTAAACCGCGCGACCACTGCCCGAACATTATTTAAATTATTTTAGCTTCATGCAGAGTGGAAGCAGAATGTAAAAGGGAAGAGCATAAAACTTCATAAGGAATAAAAAACTAGTAAAAACTGGTTACAAATATTAAATATGTATACTCAGTTTACGTAGGTAAACAAAAATGTACCTTTAGGCATGTGATCTGTACTAATTACAATTTACTACACCTTGATGTTGCAATATGGTATAAATTGGATGAGATGCAGCCCATCAGTGTTACTGTAATCGATTAGAAATTATTGTCAAAAACACATACCTAATAAAAATTATATTTAAAAAAGATAAAATGTATTATTCATACCTACTTGTTTATAGTCTAAATTACTACCAATAATTAAAAACTAGGTAACTGTTTTCATTGTGCCTTGCCCCTATTGTATTCATACATTAATGTTATTGGAAGAGGTAGCATTTATTTTCGGTCTAGAATTATCTCCTGAATTTTTTTTTCATCATTTCCAGACACCCTGTATATCACTTTTTATAGAGTGCGTAACATAGTACATGTAAAAAAATTGTTAAAACTTTTTTTACGTAGCACTAGAGAAAATCCTTGCTGAAACCCATGATACCTTTAACCGTATTCAAGACATTTCCATTTAAAAAAAATCAATACACAAACCATTTTTATTTTTTACTACGCAATTTGTCAATTAAGCTAAGTACAAGTTATCTTATTTGAACAGGTAGACTAAGAGTTAAAATAACATTGCAAATTATTTATTAAACTAATGAGTTATTTTAGTATATGTACCTACTTAATAATAATTGTATAAAATAAAAAATAGTTGGTGTATTTTAATTTTTTAAATGCAAATATCTCTGATAAAGTTATGGATTTTCACAAGTTGTGACATTTTTCACTAAAAAAGTCTAAATTATTATTTATAAATATGACATTGTTATGTTGATGGTTGCATAGCTAAAATAGCAAACTTTAAATTCGTGTCTGGCGAGCGGCCATGAGCGTCGCTAAATCGGGGTTTAATATACTTTTACTAGAAAAAAAATGTTTCCACTTTATAACTAATTTTTGACGGACAATTTCGTTAATTCTCCCCTGTATATCTGCTGTAAATTATCGATATAATCGAAATACCTCAACCTTAATCTAATGTGAACCAATAATCCAAATACACATTAATTCAACCAGCCAACTTAATTATGAGATGACATGTTGTAGGCGTACTTTCGCAGGACTAAGACTTCATTAACGAACGTCTGTAACATATAGATACACCTGGAAGCAATAATCCCTTCATAATTAAATTTGAAAGTACAATTTCCGAATAGTGTAGGTTGTAGACTTATTGGACCAGTGTGCCGAAATGTAATAACTTTCATATATCTCAAACATGAAATTAAAATCTGTCACGAAAGCTTAGTCAATAAATTGAAAAACGATTGTTTCTGTCTAATAATTGTCTAGTCTAGCCGAGAAATTATACAGGGTGTCCCATAATGATGTGCGCTCCTTTGGAGGGTGTGTTTCTTGGATCATTTTAGGGGGGGGTTATTTTTATAAAAATTTTCGATTTGAGCCCTCCCTGACAACACAAGGGCTTCTAAAAAATTGAAAAAATTTCGGTTTTCATTTTTTTTCTCAAAACAGTTAAACTTATAAATCTGAAAATCGGTGACTACATTCAGTTAATTAAGTGACATTGTTGAGTATGATTTTTATTTTTACCAAATGTCCACAAGGGTGGCAACCACCAACCCCTGTTGTTTTTTTTAATTAGAACTTTTTATTCTAAACGTTTCTCGATATGAAAAAATTACAGTAAATATAACAATCAAGTTACTAAATTTCTCCCCTCTCAGTATTTTTTATGCAAAGACACGCGTTTTCTTTAAAAAAAAATAAAATCCACATATGTACAAATCTTCGGGTGTGGAATATGTAAGTAAATAATTCATATGAAGCGTAGTAGGCTGCTGTCCCTTTAATGGTTTTATTGTCTGGATTGTTATTAACAATTAATGTCAGATATCCATCAAATTAGCTATTCTGTTAATTTCTATTCCAATTATGAATTATGAATTATGAGAGTATAGATAGAGTTACGGACAATAAAACCCAAAGTTTTAAAGGCGGTTCCAGATATTTTGTTAATATTTTCGGAAAATGAGAGTTTAGTATCAAATATTACCCTTAAGTATTTAATATTACTGCTGCGTGTCAATGACTTTGAATCCAGTTTTTAAACTGAAAGAGCAAACTTTACATTTATCAATATTATAGAAACCATGTTTTCTTTACACCACACCTGTATTGTATTCAAAAGTTCTTGTAAGTAATGCTTGACAATCATCATAACAATTAATGCTACGAAAAAGCATTAGATCATCTGCGAAAAAAGGTAATTATATTGCAAAATTGACAATAAATCATTTATATAAATAATAAACAGGAGTGGTCCCAAGTTAGACCCTTGTGGTATCCCTGAAGGAGCTATGAAGATATTAGAACGGTATCCATTGAATGACACATACATCTCACGGCGATCTTATCTCAAGATAAGATTTTGTAAGAAGTAACAAAGAATCATTGTCACCTTCCACATGGTAGAAAAAGTGGCTGTTGACAACATGAGATTAAATAAGATGAGAAGTGGAGTACAAAATATGTCAGAACAGTCTTTAATTAGAAAACTAGGAATTAGATCATCGCCGCATCTCGGTAAATTTGTCCACATAAAAAAAAGAATAAATAAATGTTGGTAGTGCTACCTACACTTAAATTATTTCAGATTTTTTTTTCAAGGTCATGAATATTTTGAAAATTACTATATATATATATCCCATACTATATATGGGACCATGGTGGAGACGCCGTCTCAAAAATCCGTAATTCTTTTATTTGTTGACGTAGGCGCATGTAATTTCGTATATAGATAAAAAGAAACGTATGGTGTTGGTAATATACCAAATTATTTTTATTTAATTTTTATACATTTTCAGAAATACATATAATACAAATTCTAATATATTAAGTAGTATTTAATTGCGTTTTCTAAACTCCAAAATAAGATGAAATGTCCGTACAAAACATTCATCCTAAAACACCTTGTTTTCAACACACATTACTGTTTTTAATTAAGTAGTATTTCCCAAACACTAGAAAAAAATTAATGAAATTTGACAAAATGCCATAACTTTTTTATACTTTTTGAAAATCTAAAAAGAAATGAACACAGTTTATCTAGTGGTGGGTCAAAAAGGGGGGTAGGTATTGCTTCAAAATTGTGTATATCTCTTTGATAATTTTAATATCTAGGTGCATGTTAAGCCTCATTAAAAGTTTATCGAACTTGAAACATAGGTGGCTTTTAAATGAAAGAAAAGAAACATTCTGACATTTCATACATTGCCGCCTTATTGACAACATATCTTGCTTTCTCTGGAGTTTCGAACAAGCCGACTTTATTTCAGAGCACCTTAAATTAAGTCAACAAAGTTTTCTGAATTTTGAAAATAACACATTTCAATTATTCTTCGGTGAAATACAAAGCGTAGTCTATATTGCAAAGCTAGGAATTCTTATATTAATAGCACTCATAAGTTAATAGCTGCTCACCTGCTTCAAGCTGATTTTCGGGTCAAAGGGCCAATTTTACACATCACTTACCAAGTTATTACAGTACATTGGGCACATTGAATAAGGAATTTGTCTTGGACTTAATTGCTTTTAAGCTTTTGCAATTATAGATAGCGACCGCTGATCAATATTTAGTGTTGGTAAGTCTTATCTGAAATGGTGTAGGTACTTATAAAATATCATACTGTTCCACTTAGTTCTCCATTAAGACAAGAGGTGTAAAGTGTGTAAATTAGACAGTAAACTTGCTCCTAAACACGTAACAGCTGGTGGAATCGTTTGAACTGAACGTTTTTCATGGTTATAATCTAGAAACACGAAAATCTTTCGATTTAAATGAACATTCGAATTTAATAGTCTAATAAAATGTGTTTGAGACAAAAACGACTTCAAATCATTTTAAATACTTTTTCACTAAAGAAATATATTATATATGGTTTTTCAAATTCAATACTCCTGAGGCTGCTATTGCCTAATAAAGAACGCGGCTAAAAATTTCGCTTGTTGGCCATTTTTAGAAATGTCTGTTATGAGGTCATGACATTTTTTTTCCAGCAACATACCTATTTCATGTTAGAAAACACCGAGTTTCTCTGATAAACTTTCATTGAACTTTTTTTATATACCTATCCTTTTGCTTAAAAGTTACACACAAGCAGAAATGTGAAAACACGCTTATTTTAAATAACTCCAACAAAATTGAATTAGCCATCACTTAATTCTTAATTCAATTTCTATGGAAAACAATAGACAGTTTTGAGTTATATAAATTATTATATTTGTCATAATATAGACAATTTAGTTTATACAGTATGCGCCAAAAGTATGGAATAAATTCAATATAAACGAAACAATTATTTTTTGGGAAAAATCCTCGAACAGGTCGATTTTTAATTTAAAAAATACATATTTTAGAGTAAAATGCGATTTTCAAATGTCATTTGCTTTCGAGTAATGACGTTATGGATTTTTTTTAAATGGCAACACCATATTTTTTTCCTTGATTCTGAAAGATCACTTAATTCTCTATCAGACAGTACAAAAATTTTGCCCTCTTACATAGGAAAGTTTTCGAGTAAATGACGATTGAATGTTAGAAAACGTAAATCAATTAAAATAAAGCAAAAACGTTATCAAGTTTAGTTTTTCGAATTCCATAGTTCCTTTATGGATCACGTAGGTGAAAATCTTTGAAAAGTGTCATTGTCACACCGTATTGTAAGTATTGTAAGCGACATAGAAATTATTATTCAATTTAAAGTATTATGGCACATTTAACTGTTACTCAAAGAATTGAAATTTTAATTCTTATCGGATGCGGGAATATGACTAGAACTCAGCAGGAAGTTTGCGATTTATTTAATGAAAAATATCCAGATCGCCCTATCAGCCAATCAACAGTCAGTAAGGTAGAGTCTAAATTTAGAGAAACTGGCAATGTTGTAAATATTCCAAAACCTGGACGTCCAAGCATTAATGAAAATCAGAAACAGAACATTTTGATAAGTATGGTGGATAATCCTCATAATTCTTCACGATTGGTTGCATTAAACAATGACACTAGTCAGAGCACAGTGGTACGTATCTTGAGGAAGGAAACATATCATCCCTACAAAATTCAACTTGTGCATTAACTCAATGAAGATGATCCCGATCGCCGCTTACACTTTTGCGAAATTCTAATGGATTTGACATAGAAATTTACACCGGCAAATACTTTTTTCAGATGAGGCCACATTTTGTCTGAATGGTGCAGTAAACCGTCAAACTTGCAGATATTGGAGTCGAGAAAATCCTCATTGGATGGCAGAGGCACATACCCAACACCCTCAGAAATTAAATGTGTGGGCTGGAATAGTTGACGACAGAATAGTAGGGCCTTTCTTCTTTGAAGGAACCTTTACAGGAGAAAAATATTTAGAGTTTCTAGAAAATGACCTTGTTCCAGCCCTTGCAGTAATTTTTCCTAAAGGTAATGACCCTGACATTCCTGACGATACCATATGGTTTCAGCAAGACGGTGCACCTCCGCACTATGCGCGCCCTGTACGAGATTTTTTGGACAACTGTTTTCCTGGGAGGTGAATCGGCAGACGCGGACCGATAGAATGGCCTGCAAGATCGCCGGATCTTACACCTCTTGACTATTTTTTATGGGGATACTTGAAGTCAAAAGTGTACATTAATAAACCACGTAATTTAGAAGAACTTCAAAATCGCATTCGGGACGAAATACGCAGAGTTACCCCAGAAATCATTCATAATGTGCAAGAAGAATTTCTTCTTGCTCATTGTCAAGAAGTTGGTGAATGGCAATTCGAACATTTAATTTAAGTATAAAATTTAATCAATTGTATTTTATTTTACATACCTCAGAATTGTTACTTTTTTATGGATAAAATTTACGTTTTCTAACATTCAATCGTCATTTCTCAAAAACTTTCCAATGTAAGAGGGCAAAATTTTAGTAATGTCTGACAGAGAATTAAACGATCTTTCAGAATCAAGGAAAAAAATATGGTGTTGCCATTTAAAAAAAATCGATGACGTCATTACTCGAAAACAAATGACATTTGAAAATCGCATTTTACGCTAAAATATGTATTTTTTAAATTAAAAATCGACCTGTTCGAGGATTTTTCCCATAAAATAATTGTTTCGTTTTTATTGAATTTATTCCATACTTTTGTCGCATACTGTATATACTAACAACCAATGATAAAACCACAAAATGACAACAATAATTATTAAAGGATTACATAAATAACGTACAAACAAAAATATTTCAAATAATTAACATTTTAACAAATCAGTACAAATGGTTTTCTTCTTCTAATGAGTGACCTTTTTAAAAATGTCTGGAGAAAAGTTTTGACATGCAATTATAATTTTTTCATCCAAATGGTCAATATTTTGATGGTTTCATGAACATTGTTTTTGAGAAGTCCCCATTAACAAAAAATCTGAAGGTGTCAGGTCTGGAGACTTTCCTGGTCATTTTGTCGGCCCATTAGTCTCTATCCATCTGTCATGTTTTATGAGGTGGAGCTCTATTGTGCTGAAACCACATTGATCTTCTTAATTACAATGTTCTTGTTGATGGAAACTCAAATACCATCCAATATTCTTTTATAAAGATATCGTCAGATTTTTATTCGCATTTTTATTAGTTACTTGGGACATTGAGTTTTAAACACCCTATAAAGAGTGTACAGGGTGTAGTGGGTCATGGAGGTTTAAGGAACTTAGTTTTCTATATAAAATTTTGAGACATTATTAAAAATCTAATACATTTTGGCGAAGACTCTAAAGTGACTACTTTCTGCTTGAACGTGTTTTAACGTAGTAGTAATAGTACTAGTAAACGTACTTGAAAAGTGTTACATACTAAAAATTATTAAAGTCCATAAAGTCCTACTTTGAAGTTCTCTAGTCTCTCGGTTAAACGAGCAATTTCGGGTCAAATTAAGTTGGTTTCAATTCATCTATGACCCAGAACCTGTAGTCAATACATGTATTTTGGGGACACCCTGTATATAACAAAATATGAGGCATATGAAGCCTCTGTGTAGTAGAGGAAATAAAAAAGTTAAACATGTCTGAGAACATTCTCAGGTTAAGAAGTGTCAGATTATGTATTAAGAGAGTTGACGTGTGATATAAGAAACTGCGAAATGTATATAACAATATGAGAATCAGAATTTTGCTGCCGCAAATATTACGCATGGAAATAAACGTGTTCGTCGGAATTGGATAGAACGTTGTGATGCGTATATATGTGTTGGTGGTAAATGACGTTTTGGATTTTCTTTTGACAAAATCAATTACGTAACAGTGCATGGCAGAATATGAAAGAATTTCATTCAGATGATATTGTATTTTATAGGATTTCACAAGCGTTCAACGCTGTGTTTAAATCTCATTTCAGCTACATTGGTTAATAAAATGTGGTGGTTTTAATTTGAAATGCTCTGGAATACTGTTAAGCTGAATTCTTTCGGAATGCTTTTCAATTACTGTTTACTGCTTTCAATCAGACAATCCTTTTATATCACAATAATTCTACTTTACTAAAAGTTTTATCTTAAAAGTCGTTTTAAATTGAGATGCAAGAAAAGCAGCACTATGTTGTTTTCATGCATTTCGTGTATACCCATGGTATGTATAAATTTAACCTATTGGGTTCAAGCAGAGGAAAATTTACATACTCTAGTAACCAAATCAAATTTCATGATTAAATGTCATGCAAAGTTTATTACCCACTGCTCATGTATGGGTAATTTGCTGAGAACTGGTATTGGATTTGACATTTCTTTTAGGGACTTCACCGTTTCTACAATGCAATTTTCAGTAATAATTATACTTGTGAAATTAAATTTACAAGATTTCCTTATGTTGATCATTATTTGAATGTAAATAGATATGAACAAAATATTTTATATTTATAAATCCAAAAATTCCAGTACAAATATATTAAATGACAAATAAAGGTAAACACCTATTAAATATTTTATTTTGATATTTTTTATGCATGTTTACTTCTCTCGACGAAAGTAAATAATGATTAAATTCTCAGATTTATATATATTTAAGTTTTTTTTAGAGTTTGCATAGGCCGTACTTTGATAACGTAGCATTCTTTTTAAAAATGTCTGATCATGTTTGTCTTGCATGTTGTAAAGGTTGTTGAAAACGATTACGTCTAGAGGACGTAGATTTGGGCAGATTTCCCAGCTTAGTGGCTTTGAGAGAGGTGTGTTGGAATGCGCAAAGCAGGTTTGTCGATGAGAGAAATTTCTAGCAGAATTAACAGATCCTTACGTACTGTCTTACCAGGCGAGAAGCACCGGCCGTCATTGAGGAACCACAGAGCATGAAGATCGTTTATTCCGACTTTTACCTCTCAGAGATCGATTTAGCAGACTATTGCAAATTAGTGGTTTGAAGAGGATAGTCGGTATGCGTACAGTATATTGCTGAATGCGAAATTTTGGTCTGTTTTATCTTCCGCATTGGGTGCTAGCTCTCTCTCATCTATATCGAGTTAACCTCTTGCAATGATGCAGAGGGAGTATTCAGTGAGACCAAAAATGATATCAGGTGATCTTTAGTGGCAAATCTCGTTTCTGCCTGGAGATGCACAATCATCGTACAAGAGTGAGAATGTAGCGAAAGACGTGATCCACAATTTGACAGAGGTTATGGTTTGTAGTGCTATCGCATATGGTAGCAAATTACCACTAGTTTTCATTAGAGGCAACATGACAGTCCAACGCTATATCCAAGAAGTGGTGGACCCACAGAGGTCCAACAAGACCACCACCACCTAGACTGAACTATAGGGCCAAGGCAGTGAAGCCTTCCGTCGGCCTAACCTCGGCCCAGCTGGCCTCATGCTTTCAGTCAATGTCAGATATTCGTTGTGGTAACATTGTGATTATTTCGTAAAATATACGAGTTTTCTTTGTATAATTATGGAAAAGTGCATTGTTGACAATTGTAATAGCCGATCAGATCGGAATAGTGATGAAATTTTATTTTTTAGGTAAGTAATAATTAGAAATAATGGAACACGTTTTATGGCATTAAATGGCTCTGCGCAGGCGTTGTGCTGACATTTCCAGTATCGGATCTGTGTTTTTTAGTGCCCATATGTTTAACAATTATTCTTACCGAGGTAACAAGTATTTAATGGTTTATTAAATAGTACCATGTGGAACATTTTGGTGATGCGTGTACTGGCATCTTGAAAACTATAAGAGATACGAAAATCGGCAGTTGGGCAAAATTCTGTTGCTAACTTAATGACGCTTGCAATTAGATCTAGGTTTTTGAGTCATTTTGAAAAAAAGTTAATATGGCGTTATTCGTCTGTAACTTTTTTATTTAGAGGACTTTTTAAAATTTGAACACTTTTCCGTAGCAAGTTTTTTCGAGGAATTTCAATGTTATTTAGACAGTGATTAGAACTTATTAGAGCAAACTATGTAGATGTAAGAATAAATCATAAAACAAAAATATTCAATTCCTTTAAAGGCACAAAGAAACAAGTATTAAATAAAGTAACACTATTTAAAGGGCAATAAAGATTTTAATATAACAAAAACTTTATTTTAAAACCTGACTTAAAAATATTTCACAAAACTTCTCAAAACAATTAAATATTTTGTTAGTTTACAAAAAATATATTCCTTTCTATTTTACATTACTTTTAAATAAAAATTATTAACTTTTTTAAAATTTCATCAAATATTATAATAATATACATTTTAGTGGATCCGACTCTGTCAAAAGAGGGCGGAGCCAAACTTCCGCACACACTCCGCCGCTCCCCTGTCGTGGCCTCATTGGTATAGTTGTATTGAATAGCATGGGTACAGTCTAGGTGGCCTGTGGGTGGACCCATATGTCATTCCATTCTTGTTCATGATATGTGATCCCTCTCTGACGGCAGGTGCCTCTCGCTCTGTGTCCACGGTCTTCTTGAGTCTATGTTTGGTAACACTGTACTATCGTGCGTAAGGATCTGTTAATCCTTAGAAATTTATCTCACCGACAAACCTGCTTCACGCAATCCAGTAATCCGCCCCCTCTGAAAGTAAGTAAACTGGGAAATCTATCCAAATCTACGTATTCTAGGCATAATCAGTTGTAAAAAAGTTGTTTGCAAGAAGATTTACAACGCTTGCAACACAAATGTGAGCAGAAATTTTTAAAACAGAATGTTATGTTATCAAAATACGACCTGAAAATATACCCATATGTTATTTTCACCGAGAGAAATAAACATGTAAAAAATTATCAAAATAAAATTATATTTAATGGGTATGGATTTCTCTTTGTCTCATAGTATACTTCATTTTCTTTTTCATTCTATAATTCAAATTTTGGTGACCATTTGAATTATAAAAAAAATATTTCAGTTTATATTTCATATTTATACAAGCTGAGGAAAACAATGCAATAAAACTTATTTTAATTTGCTAAAAAAAGTTATTAGATAACATACGTCACATATCCCTATGTGGCCTTGGATTTATAGTATATCATTATATAACAGTACAGCGATATGTAATACTAATGTATTTATTTATTTTTTTACTTTCTTCGATCTTTTTCTCTCTCGTATAATTATTTTAATAAAATTGATAACTACATAATTTTGTAAATCCTTCTATTTTGTTCAAATATTTCTTTTAGATCGTTAAAGCCGTGAAGTTACATTTTTAAATTACTCGTTGATTAATATCCCTCATTCATTTTCTTTTTATCAAACTTTTAATACTTTTAATGCCTTAGCTTCAGACTGTAAGAATGTCTTCCGTATTTTTAGTCACACAGTAAAGCCTTTTTCATGAAAACATTAAACGTTTTTACTAGATGTATATTTTTAAAAAGAAAATTGAAAACGAATTTAAATAATATTTCGTAGTTTGGTTATATTTACTGGATGAAACCGTATAGGTATGTTGAACAACTGAACTGATACAAATGATCATTTCGTTAAATAGGTCAGTAGATTTGAAATCAATTAACAATTAATTCCTTGAAAACAATTAAAGACTGATCGAGGTGGTAAGAAGAAAAATAAACGGAAATTTGAATGAAGCAAGGCGTCACTATGAAGATACATTTTCAAAGGAATAATTCACCATATTTATCGAAAAATCAAAACGGTGCGTCAGGAGGAAAAAGTCCAAGAGACACTTTTTAAGCAGAATTGCCTTTAAGAGAGCTATACCAATTTGTTCAAAAATCAGTGGTGTACAATTTTTTTTGCTAAAAGGAATATTTAATAGCACAAACGCCACTGATGCTAGTATATTACAAGAAAAATTTATACACGTAAAAGTAGCTCTTCACCGTACATCATTGTGTACCAAATCTCATCGCAATATCTCAATTTGTTTTCGAGAATTAAAGACTATAGTATTTAACATAGAAAATGTTAAACAACCTGTATCTCGAAAACGAGACATTTCCGGAACCGTGTTTATACAGGATGTCCCTAAAAGGTTGGGACAGCGTTTCGCCACATAAAGTACAGCTAAAACTAAACTTGCCTTAGTCCAAAAGTTAAAAATAACGGAGCTACAGGGTGTCAAAGGTTAAAAAATAAATCCCGCTTTTTTAAATAACGTTTCACGTTAATTTCACGAAATTTTGTATCCGAGGCTACCTTGGGATGGCAAATTCAATTTTATTGTTCATTTTGGTGTATCTTCTAGAGGGCGCCACCTGCGACGATTTCAAACCCTTTAAACCGTTACAACTTTTTGTTCCACCCTGTATGTTATTTTGGACTAGAAAAATCTCTTCCACACTCTTTTTTAGTTAATAAAGGTATACCTTATTGAAGTCGCCAGAAGTAACGGTTTCCGAGAAAAACACACCTAAATCTATTGTTTGAAGTGATCTGAAAAGGCAATTTTAGTTAAATCGACTTATTTTCAACTATATTTTATGTGGCGCAACGCTGTCCCAACCTTTTAGGGACACCCAAGCCTTTTTTATAAGGATAAACTTATATAGTCAAATCATCAATACCAGAAGGTAATAATCAAGAGATGATCAGAGAAGATGATCATTCTTTTAACCAAATATAATACTATTAATTTGAACGCTACATAAATAATAAATAAGTATAAGTAGAGGATTATTATTAGTTATCGTACTTTCCACCAGAGCGACTCCATGCATAAACGAGTGCGAAGATACGGTAAATATGTAGGGCACACAATAATAATAAAATCGAATCTGTCGAAAAGGTATCATGGATCATATAATTTGGATAAATATTAATAGCTCCTACCTTTCACCATACGACACAGTGAAATATTCAACATAAAATAGATAAAATACGGAAGTATTTTATCTAACCTCTAATTTTTCAAATTTATACCCTTAAGGCCTTAACTGTGGTGAATACCGAATCGTAAAACGTTCTATTACGTTATTGGAATAACAATATTGGAAACTAAGTATCCGAAGATAAAGCATTACCCAAAGGATTAGTAAATACAACCACTTAATACTATGAATGAAGTTGGAGGATTAAAAACTTTCATGAAAATCTACTCTACGTTTTTTCTTCTTTCCTTTCCCTAAAAGTTTGTGCCAATCAATACTTTTGTTGGACATCCATTAAAATATTTCTACTAGTACCTAACGACTTCCGAACAGTGAATTCAGGCAGTAAAAACAAACTCATTATTAAGAAAAATAATGTAACAAAATTTGTTCATAATTTTAAATACTATTTGTGGTAAAAATAATTCCCAGGGATTAGAATAGGTATTTACAGAAGTAGAGCCTTGTTTTCGTTAGATCGGATCAGAGTTTCACCAGGATAGAAAGTAAATAATCGTGTTATTTTAAAATTCAGAACCAGAAAAATGTTATGAAAGAAAACAAAGATTACGTAAAACTATCTTCTCTTCTTTATGTTAAAAATAGATTATCAGAGAGGGACAAAGATTTTTCCTACATCATTTTGGTTTAAAAATATATTTCATTTTCATATTATTATAAACATTTTAAATGATAAACTCATGTTTTTAATAAACACCTTGTTTAATTCCATATTTTGTTACTTTTACCTTATCCACTAATTAATATTTTTTTATTTTTAGCTTAGAGAGAACATTTTGATTAGCGTCTGTAATAACTTTTTGAATTTTAATTTGTTATTATTATTTATGTATTGATTACCTTGTTAATCATTTTCCAAAAATCTCTATCCTTAAAAAATATCTGAAACAAATAATATACTTCGTGGGACAGTAAATCAGAACACCCTGTACCTTTAACTCAAAAAACTCAATTTTCTAAAAGTAAAGCTACCCAATAAAAAAGAAAATTATCGTCAAAATAGAAATAAACAACTAATTTCTCTCAAACATTTCTTATTTAGGCTCTTTTGCTCTCCATAATTCATCTGTCCTGTCTTTCTCTGAGAAACAATGACCCACGTGCCCTTAAAATGATGAGATGTAGCAATTTCAAAACATAACTCTAAATCGATAAATATAAAACTATACAATATTTATAAAAAGAGTCTAACAATAACAATGACAGTAACAATTACGACAACTAGACGATAATGATGTTAATAATAATAATAACCCTAACGATAATGATAACGATAACAATATTAGTAATAATGGTAATAATAATAATCTGACAAAGTAAAATTTTATTTTTTTATAATATGTGTACAATAAATACCATTTACTATTTATTTATTGACCACATTATATATTACAATATATTTTAAATCACAAACAGCATTACTAAGAATTATCTAAATAGTGTGATGTTACTGTTTTCTTATATTCATCTATTGAGTAAAAACAGTGTTTTAAAAGAAAAGTTTTAACAAACTTGTAAAAGGAGGGCAGCGGCAATATATTTTGCTTTTGAATAAGGGTTTCACGGTGGGCTCGAACATGACTTAAATGCGAAGTTTTAGCACCACCGATTTTCTTTCAGCATTCGATTCCTGGAGTCATAAGAAGGCCAGAAAAAAAATCCACCGTAATCCTTAGAGCCGTTTTCAAAAAAACATCCTCTTTCAACGAAGGAAAATTCACTGTTCGAGATATTGGGATTTTTCTACCTTTCGCTCATTTTTATTTGCCAAACTTCCCCAAGTTGGCAAAAATGACGTTTTGTTTACGTTTAAACAAACAATCGAGGGTGGGGGTTGGCGATAGTTCAATGACCTCCCACATCAAACAAGGATGGAAATAAATGAGATGATTCTCGCTTGTTGACATACTACCGCAAAACTCAAATGAATGAAAAATCATTCTTTCTAATTTTTTCTATTTTAACCTGTTTCTGAGAATCGTCAATGAGTATCTGCGGTCTTAGTAAAAGGGTTAATTTTAAAGATATGCTTGTAAATGTTTGTGTTCCAGTGTAAAACTTTCAGGAATACGTCATTTTTGCCAACTTGGGAAGTTTGGCAGCTAAAAGTGAGCGAAAGGTAGAAAAATCCCGATATTTCGAACAGTGAATTTTTCTTCGTTGAAAAAGGGTGTTTTTCTTTAGTTTTATTGGGATTTTGCCACACTTCTGCAAAAATAAAGATTAGTTAAATAAGCCCTTGTGCCAAACGGCGCAGTCAAGGGTTATTTTTTAAACTAAGTTTTCCTAACCAAAATATCTCACACTGAAAAAAGCAGATAAGTAAAATATAACAAAAATCACATCACTATCGGGCACTTCCGTATTTTTGACGTTTCGAAAATCTCTCTGTTTTCGTTTTCAAAATAGTAATAAAAATATTAAACGTATGTCAAGTTTGACAGTTTAAAATTTGTTTATCTGCTTCCATAGAGATGTTCAATGATTTTTATTTTATTGTTACTTACTTCTTCTTGATACAACTGTAGCCAACAATGATCGATGTTTACTGAACAGTTTAACATACAGTTATCTCCGTTCAACAAAATAATCGCGGTCTCTTTTAATTTTGTTGAACGGATAAGTGTGTATCAAACTGTTCAGTAAACATCGATCATTGTTGGCTACAGTTGTATCAAGAAGAAGTAAGTAACAATAAAATAAAAATCATTTAACATCTCTATGGAAGCAGATAAACAAATTTTAAACTGTCAAACTTGACATACGGTTAATATTTTTATTACTATTTTGAAAACGAAAACAGAGAGATTTTCGAAACGTCAAAAATACAGAAGTGCGCGATAGTGATGTGATTTTTGTTATTTTTTACTTATCTGCTTTTTCCAGTGTGAGATTTTTTGGTTAGGCCAACTTAGTTTCAAAAATAACCCTTCACTGAGCCGTTTGGCGCAAGGGCTTATTTAATTAATCTTTTTTTTTTCAGAAGTGTGGCAAAAACCCAATAAAACTAAAGAAAAACTAAAATTATGCCACAAATATATAGCTTCAGACAATTAAGGGTATTTTTTTTAAACGGCTCTGAGGATTACGTTGGATTTTTTTCTGGCCTTCTTATGACTCCAGGAATCGAATGCTGAAAGAAAATTGGTGGTGCTAAAACTTCGCATTTAAGTCATGTTCAAACCCACCGTGGTTTGCAATGCGCATTACGCTTAGACAGATTTTTGCAGTGCAAAAACCTTGTCAGTGTAGACAGAGTTACCCCACAGTAACACTCCATACGACAAATGACTATGTATAATAGCAAAATACACTATCCGCCACAGCACGTAAGAGAGAGAATTCTTTAAATAACGCAGGGCAAAAATCTGTGAAGATATTGTTGAATAAAAATGATCAAAATGTGATTTCCAATTTAGGCTTGTTCTAAAACAACACCCACCATTTTTAATGATAATTTTAGTACCCGCTTATCAAACGTAAAATATAAGTGTCACTGTTACTAAGCAACGTAGTATCATCGGCAAATAAAATACAAGAATGATCCTCTACTGAAAAGGGAAGGTCATTGATATACACAAGAAACAGTATAAGGACAAAACCTTGTGGAACACTATTTACTACAGATGAAAGAATAAAATCCTCTAACACTTACATACTGCTGCCTTAAAATAAGAATGTAAGAGGTCAAGCGCATTTTCCCTCTAATGTCATAATACTCCAATATTTTTAACAAAACTATAACAATGCCAATGAAAATAACAATGACAATTATATTTATAATCACGATAACGGTAACCCTAACAATAAAAATAATGACAACGATAACGGTAACAATAATAATAAAAATCTCGGAAAGAAATTTTTTTAAAGTATAATATACGGTCGGATGTTCCATGAAAATAAATATTGTAACTACCAAATAGTAATCAATATTTTAAATCAGAAGTTTCTAAATCAAGCAGAGGTGAGTGTTATCAAAAAAACTTGTAGGTATACGCCTCTATTTACAGGCAGCTAGGGTGTGCCTAAAATAAGAAATGTCCAAAGAATGTCGGAAATCATTCAAAAGAAACTTAGTAGAATCTTTCTTTATTTTCAAAGTATAAGGTGAATGTTCAGAAGGTTTTACTATTGACACAAGACTAAGACAAGGAGACCCACTCTCAAAAATTCTTAAAGTTTAGAATGTATGAAATAATTTTGAGACGGACAGCGCTGTATGGCAATGAAATCTGAATCTTCAATAAAAAGTCAAGAGAAAACCTTCTAAGGTGGGAAAGGAAGATGTTAAGAAGAATTCAATGAGGAAAGAAGACCGAGGACGGCTATGTACGGAGAAATAATGAGGAAATATATGCAATGTACCAGGCACCAAAAATAGGCCAAGCTGTAAACGCTAGAATAGTGCAGTGGCTAGGGCATCTAGAAGGTATGGAAGATGAAAGGACAGTCAAAAAATTGTAGGGAGTAAACTAAACTACAAAAAAAAAAGAGGGGGATCGAGAAAGCGATGGAGAGAGGCAGTGGCAATAGATCTAAGGGAGAAAAATGTAACGGATTGGAAAAGAAGGGCGAAGAACAGAATGGAGTGGAGGAGAATAACGCAACTCCATTGTTAAGGCCATTAGTAATGAGGTTGGCAGATGTAGACCCTTGGATTAGGTATAAGGTATTTAGCTATAAACCATTACATTTATTTTCTTAAATAAATTAGTAACTGTAAATTTGTAGTAAATATACTTTTCTTTGATCATCTTGTAATAATTATTTTTATTGCCACTTTCGCTTCACCAAATTTCTGAAATTTAATTTACATTAACCAACATTGAATCCGAAAATGAATATTTATTATCTGAAATAGAAATGACTTTTTTTGAAACATAGTCTGAAAATGAATTTACTTTTTCCGGTTGAAATGGTACACACATGAGGTACATGCATAAAATGAATTGCTTAGAATTGAATTATAATATAGCTATACTTTTCCGTCGTAGAAATCATATTTTCTCTAATCTTAAAAAGTTAAATATACTCTTAACATAAGTAATTACTGCATTACAATTACTGCATGTTTTGCATAAAAATAATTGCTAATAACATTGACAGGACTATTTTGATAGTGATTATTGACAATGAAGTTTTCATTACATCATAAAAGTTTGCAAATAATTGCATGTTTTCCACTTATATACATTTTTTCCAACATAAGAAGCACTTGAAATGAAATCAAAGCAGAGTTCAAGAAGCATTTCAAAGTATAACCCCCGCGATACTACAAAACGTTGGTTCCAAACAACATGAATTGAATTGTAATGTATAAATTACAAGGCGGTAATAACTTAAAGACACCGCTATTATACTCAAATTTCATCAAATTCAAATCTGTTTTTTTGAGGCAGTCTCTATAAAATGTGAGTAAACTACAAGTTTTTTTTAAGGGTGTACAAAGTTTACAGGCTGACACGTTAAAATAAGAAAAAAAATATTACGGTTACATTATGTTTTATCATAAAATATCCTGAATTTTACACGTCAACTACACATTGAGAAATTTGTATACGTCATTATAAACGTTATCACACCCCACAGAGTTCTTTTAAAAAACTATTAATACTAAAATTGATGTAAATTATTAAGTATTTTGCACGGTATATGGTACACAGCGGTAAGGTACAATTCACATACTTTCATTTTCTCTAGCGCATGTTTCCTCCAAAAGTTAAAGAAAATTATTCAATTTCAGCATTATAGGCGAGATATGAGTGATCTGCTTACTTCCTGCTCGACTAAACGGCTCAACTTGCAGGAAGCGACCTACATTGCAGCAGGTACTCAAACGTAGACCTCTCACCTTGGGCGATGCGCCATTAAATCTATAGATAATACTTACTGCAGGTAACAACTACTCCGCGGACTAATATCCCGACCGGCATTGAATTACACGGTACATTACTGTAGGTACTCAAACGCAGACCTCTCGCCTTGTAGGTCACTTCCTGCAAGTCGAGCCGCTTAGGCCGAGCAGAAAGTAAGCAGACCACTTATATCTCATCTTCACTTTTTAAAGCGCATTACAATAGTTGTAAATAATAAAATAGAAGAAATCTGACGATTCAGTTTTTCTTTGATCATCTCGACCCAAGAAATTGATGTCAGCTCGGTCACGGCAGTTTAGATGCTTCTATAAAAATATGTCTAAAGAAATCCATAAAAATATGTCTAAAGAAATCAAGTGGGTTGAAATATGCAGCAATTTAAGTCGTACACCGTACAAAATTTGAGTAAAGTTTCACTCAAAATCAACACAAATGGTTATCAAAAAGGAGTCCACACCCTACTGTGTTGAAATAATAACACAATTCAGTGAGTAATTTTCACCCACTTATTTGTTAGCTAAATATAAGCTAAGACTCAACAATTTTTGAATTAGCTTTGTAAACTGTGTTATTCCAAACACAAAATTGAGTTTTATTATCAATATATTTTATTATTTTTTCACAATATGTATACAATTTAAATCAGTAATGAGTGACTTTACATAATTTTAGTGCTGTAACAAACTCAAAATAGTGATGATTTTTCATTATACTGTGTTGGTTCTTACACAGTTTTTATGAAAATTAGACTATTGTATACCTATTAAAAGTGTTTAATTTTTACATAAAATCATTACTTTATAAATATTTATAATAATTATTATTATTACTATTAATAACATTACAACTATTACAAATAATTATAATTAAATTAATAGTAATAATAATAGATAATAATAAAATATTTATAAATAATTATGTCATAGAAATTCCAATCTATAAAAATAAAACCTATTTGGTTGGTACACAATATAAGCAACCATAACAACAATAACAATAAAAATAATAATCATCGTTGTTATTATATTATATTTATTACTACACACTATTTGAAACAAAAGTTTTCTATAACAATTTAAAAGTAAAAGTTGAGATTATATTTGTAGATAATAACATGACGCTGTATGTAAAAATGGTTTATTTTATTATATTATTAAACAATACATTTTTTCTAAATTTAACAATGCTGTCACAAAATACTCAGTGGTGTTGTATGTTGTATGACTGCTGAAGTTCCAACGGCTCTTTATTAAATAAGCTGTTTAAATCAATAATTTCCATGTTTGATCTATTTTTCAAAATTATATAGCTAAGTAGTTGAGAATCAAATGAAATGGTAATCATCGAATGACACACACAAGATAGGTTTTCTGAAATAAGAAGCAAATCAATAATGTTTTGTATCGGATGAAGACGGTCATTGTTACTTACCGATTTCTGTCACATCTTCATGACACGAATTCTCACTTTCTAGTTTACACCATACTTTTTTATGCAAATTATAATTTAAAAATATATTTACATTTGCGGTCCATGGTCCATGATCCGGTTAGAACAATGCTTATATTTATTGTCCACAGTGACTCGTATGTAGCAAAACTACAACTGCGCGTCGGTATCTGTTCGTAGCCAACTTTGATTTGCCCCTTCCACTTACTAAACAATATCGTTGAGTGAATTCACTCAACGACAATATGTAATATCTACAAGGGTTGGTGTTATTTTTACACAATATGTTCTCACTAACACATATTTTGATTTCTCTAACCAAATATTGTATAGATAATATTTCTTTGTTAAAATATTAATTTTCAAAATTTAACATTAAATTAATTCACTCATAAATGAGTTTGAACTTACTCAATCTTATTTTTTACTGTGTATATAGAATTAAAATATGTAATGTGTTGAATTTAAAATTTCATTATTGCGGTAATTTCCGTTGAAGCCGGAAATAACAGAAATGTGACAAATATCGAAAAATTTACAATTTCTCCTATATGTCCTCCAAATCTCAATTCTATATTTAGAAAGCTCTGAGTGCTATGACCTGTATAATAATTTGGTTGACACCCGGTACTATAATTCTATAGCCTCTTAAGGTCTTTTTCAGATGATACGGATTGCTTCCGTTATTCTTTTACTCAATGGCCCGATCCAGTTTTATTGTTTTTTCGTTCACGATTATCCATCTTTTCACACACATGCTCATTCAAGACGTATTGAGTGATGCATAACTTCAACAAAGAGCTTAGTTGGGAGTTTGGAAACATTAGGGTAGTCCGTTTTTCATGGCTCACCATTGACATCTCGGAAAACCTATACAGGGTGGCTCAAATTAGATTGCACCTTTCGACGGTCATTAAAATAAATCAAAACTGGATCCAAGGGATCTACTGCCTTTGCTGAAATATTTTAAAAATATTGAAAATAACGCTTTTACAAAATGCCATCTAGTGTCATTCATTATTTGTCTATAGAAAGAGCTAAAATTTGGTACAGAGATAAGAATATACGAGAAATCGATTTTCGTTGAAAGAAAATTTCTACTGCCGCTAGTTTCGATTATACATCATTCAATTATTGATTTTATTATCTTGAGGGTGCCATATTGAATCTAAACAGTAACATAATATGTAGAATAAAATTACGAACACATCAATATCTAATACTACTATTTGATTTGAAGAATAACCTATAAAATTTTTTAAAAATCTAATACTTGACGTAAAACAAAAATTAGCAAATATTTTGACACATTCGGCATTTGCTAATTTTGTCTTCATTGTTAGAAGTCTTACTTTTCAGAAGCATTTCAATATTATTTTAAGGATGGAAATGAAGAATGCACTGATAACCTTCCGTTCAATTAAAAGTTGCATGAATTTTATATTGGTTATTGGTTTGAAATGTATTACAGGGTAATCATTGAAACATATTGAAAGTATTTGAAAGGTTAGAACATGTCTTTGGCGGCAATAATCACATAATAATTCAAATATTAACATTAATAAATTGCCATAGAATGTCAATAAAACCACGTGACCGAAAACAAGATATCATTGGTGTGACGTCACACGCCGTTCAGTGCGGCATATGTTTCCGTATACAGGTGCAGGTTATGGTATGGTTTGTTTCTTGTATTTTTACGTTTTTGTATTGTAAATACCGTGCAGGTAATGCCATAATTATTTATGATAACGTGGTGAATGGAATTGTTTGTTGTTCCTTTGTTTACAACATAAATCCGCTCGCCAAATTACGGTTAGTTACTTGAGATATTTATAAAATTATGCCATCGAATTTCACGTTAAACTACTTGATTTAATTTGAAAAATAATAAATAAAAGTAATGTATTTATTAATTTTTTATTGCTATTTACTACTGATTCCATTTCTCCTTAAACATTTAAAAAAAATCTTATTTACTACTTTTATGTATTGAGAATAAAACAGATAATTTAATGTAGTGGAGTCAGATAGCAAAATTTTATAAATACTTCAAATGGTAGGGGCAAATAACACGTTAAACATTAACATGTTAAGTTTGCTTTGCCATTGACTTTTTAAAATCCCTGTATAAATTTTGGTAGCTCATATTCATAATGGCATCTGAAACTAAATTAAGCTGTTGCTGAATGTGTGAATACTCATTACTCAACGATTAAACCTACAAGATATGATAATCCAGTGGTCGTATTTCAACCAGCTGTGCGCATGACGTCATGCGGTCAGTTCAACCGGCGCATTACTTTAAACAATATATATATTTAATGGGTTTTTGTTACCCTTCTCCGAGATTTATTACATAAAAAGCTGAAATTCTAAATTTATTTCATATTATTTAAAATCGTATTTAATAGATACGTTATAATATGATCTCTAATTATTATTAGTAATTACAAAAGGAGCTAAATGGTTCTTATTGATCTGAATTATAATAAAGAAAACTGAGCACTAAATAATGTTTGGACTCTCCAAACTTTAAAATATATTATGTATATTTATTTCCTATAATTTTTTTTTTAATTTTAAAGATTATAATGGGGCAAGCGAAAATCAAGAGAAAATATTTTTTCAAACTCGATTATAAAGGAACTTAATTTGTATCATAATATATGTATGTAGTAATGATTTACGCACAATTATGACGCTCATAAGTGGTGGATTAAAAGGTGTCTTGTTCTGAAATCATACACCTTATAGAAACTAAATTTGTATCGTACTAAACGATAGGAGGTGTAAGTTGGGAATTAAAACTACGAAATGTTTATTTTTCGAACATGAGAGAGCTTCCTTAACATTAAATAAAAAAACTTATACAATATGAATGTTTAACAACAAATAAGAGCATGCGAATACTCCTTACAATTGTTATTGTTTTTTTTTTTCTTAATTATAATAGCTTTGGGAACAGCTCCATACCCAGTCACAATTTGCAAAAGTAGAAGAAAAAAAACAATAACATCCTAAACTAACAATAGACTAAAGAGATTAACGAAAGGAAAGTGGATATGAATAGTTTTGGTATTTAATGAATAATTTTTTTCATTTTTCTTTTCCTTGACAATTTCAGATCTAATAGAGACTTGTTTAATTCTTTGATTCTAAAATATATCCTACATCTAAAGAATAACTTTTTAATATTATCAGAGCAGTTTACTTCATTACTATATTCAAACAAATTTTTTAAATAATTCTTGGAGATTAATATTTTATCGCTGTTAACAATATTAAATATTGTTTCAAGTCCCAAATGTTTCATTGATTATCTGAGTTACAGCCGTAAACAGCACAACGCATGATTAATATGCCCTCTTTTAATGCACAAAACACTTTACACTTGCACGTAGTTTTCCATTTATACCCTACTGTTATTAACAGCACGTCTGATAATTACATACAAGGTGATGCAGATACTTAATAATTGTCAAAACAAAAGCAACTTTACTGTTACCAAACACACAACATTCACTAAAACTTCAGAATTTGAGATGACAGGTAAAGACGAAATACAGTTCTAGAAGGCTATGAAATCTTTAACTCTCCGCGTTCCGTCATCTTAGCATGAGCTTGGTGGGAGTGGGAGTTTCAGCCTATTTCGGAACATAGCCCATATTGTTTCTGTCAATGCCACTCAATTAATAGATTAGGCAGTAGTGCTTTTTATTGTTATTTTTTATATTTAAAATGTCCCGTCGTAATAATTTTTGGAACATTGAAATGAGAAACATGATATGTGTATATCCAACAAAATTTTTGTGGTCGCCGTGCAGCAACGTGGAATTATATCGAGATAGCAGACAACCCGATCATAGACTATTTAAGAGATTGTACGACAGATTAGGTTAAACAGGATCATTTCGCCCGAAAAAAACATTGGAAGCCCGAAAATATTAACAGCGGACCAAAAAGATGATGTTTTAGTAATTGCTAAAAATACACGTACAAGCACACGACGAATTTCGGCAGTTACTATCATCAGTCAGTGTTCCGTTAGCAGAATACTCCATAAAGAGAAATTGTATCCTTATCATTTTACTCCAGTTCAACATTTAACGCCACAAGACCGTCTAGCTAGGTTACGATTTGCACAGTTTCTTCGCCAACAAAATGATTTTTTATAATAAAATATTGTTTACGGGCGAAGCGACATTTACTCGACGAGGTATTTTTAATTGGAGAAATAGTCATTCTTGGCAACTAGATCTACCAAGAGAAGTACATTTTTAGATAGAGTTCTCTATCAATATTTGGTGTAAAATTCTCTCCGATAATATTGTGGGGCCGTTCGTACTACCACGTCCACTTAACGAGGAAATTTATTTAAATTTTCTAATTAATAACTTGCCACTGCTTCCTGAAGATATTCTCTTAAATTTATGGCAGAAGATATGGTTTTTGCATGATGGTGCACCTGCATATTACCCCCGGCGGGTAAGAGAGGATGCGGCAGTAAAGTTCCTTGACTGCTCGTAGCCTTGATTTTAATCCGTTGGATTTTTACTTTTGGGACTATATTAAATCTTTAGCTTACAAATACATTATTAATATTTAAGAACAACTGTGGGAAAAGATTCAAGAATGGCTTAATATTCTCAGTGTTTATATAAAGTATAGTTAGTCAACCGGCCTTAGTTATGGACAATGTCGGCTAGACGGCGGGACTATAATATGTGCAAAATCTCTTAAACGAGCTCTAGAGAAGCCGGTAAACAAAGTCAGACTGACTTTATTTTAAAAACAAAGTCAGATTGACTCTATTTACTGACTTGTTTAGGACGAGTTTAAGAGATTTTGCACATATTATAGTCCCGCCATCTAGCCGACATGGTCCACAATTAAGGCCGGTTGACTAACTATACTTTATATAAACACTGATATTATCAAGCAACATAGAAGTCGCTGGTGGTCACTTCGAGAATCTTTTATGATATCTTAAGACACTAATTTTCAAATTTTATGCCCGCAGAATCTCAAAAACTTAAATCGTCTGTTTCTCGAAAACGGTTGAGTTATAAATCTTCTATTTAGAATTGAAGGTAATTCGATAGTTTCTTATTAAAAATTGAAAAGTATAAAATTTATTGTTATAAATGTTACAAATGTATATTTGGTTGCATAAAAATTATTTTAGTTTACGAAAATTGAGGGACACAATTGCCATCTTAAGTATCCAAAGATAAAATATTGCCTAAAGGATTAATAGATACAACCACTTGATACTGTGAATGAAGTTGAAGGGTTAAGAACTTTCATGAAAATCTACTCTACGCCTTTTCTTGTTTCCTTTCCCTGAAAGTTTGTGTCAATCAATACTTCTGTTGGACATCCATTAAAATATTTCTGCTAGCACCTAGAGACTTCGGAACATTTTATCTACATGAATTCCGGTTTAAATACGTTCTAAATTTTATAGCAGAAAAAATGTGATAAAAGTTATTTCGAATTTTAAATATTGCCTTTGTTAAAAATAATTCCCAGTGATATTGATAAGAAAAAAATGTTTAGAAGTAGAATATTATTTTCGTTAGACCGGAGTTTAGTGAGGATAGTGAGGGAATAATCGTGTTATTTTAAAATCCAGGACCAGAAAAATGCCATGAAAGAAAACAGAGATTATGCAAATATTTTCTTCTATTCGATAAAAATAGAATATCAGAGAGATATATAATGTTTTCACAACACTGTTTCAAAATAAATTTTAAATGTCGAATCATTATCGATATTTTAAATGATAAACTATTGTGTTTCAGAAACAAATTGTTTGATTCCATGTCCTCTTTGTTAAATATAAACTACGGTTACATCATACCTTATCTTTTACTTACAAAAAGAATTTCTATTAAACATCTGGAAAATGGTGTTTGCTTGCATTATCAAGACCCAAAATTTTTACACAACACTTTTAACAACTTAATAATGTTGACTGTCTATAGACTCTAAACCAACTAGATTTTAAAAAACACAGAATTGTAATTATATATTTGTGAGGTAACACCCTGTAACAACCTGTAATATTAAATGTATTGTCTTATTTACATATTCTCATTCGATAATTCTGATTTGCAATTGGCGTAAAGTGTGGTGTTTTTAAGTACAGAAATCTCAAAGAATTAAATACGTAGAGTAAAAGTAATATCAGAAATAAAATTATTAATTGTTTATCCACTTTTACTATTTAAATTCTCCTCAAATAATATAATAACTTGTAAAATTGTAACATGTAAAATTTTTTGTATGACACACATTATTTTGCTATCTGCAGTTGAATTTTAAAAAATACCTAAAAATTTGTTGGTTCGACCGCGTTCTGTCATTTTATATTTATTTTTCTTCGGTATCTTTGAATATTTGCAGGTGGCATAAAATAACATTCCTATTATTTCCTCAAATATATATTATTCAGTTCTTAAATATCTAAAATTACTTGTATTTGTAGAAAATACTATTCCAAGGCTTGACAGAAAATTTAGAAAGAATTAAATAGGAAGGTGTGGTCCTATTTGTTGACCACCAAGGTCCCCTGACTTGTATCCTCTTGATTATTTCTTTTGGACATTCATTGAAAGAAATAGTGTACAGAGATGCAACAGAATGTTGATTTTTTTTTAATTAGAATTATTGCAGCTGTTGCCCAAGTGAATAAGAAATGAACAGTTTCACATAGTATTTAGAAAAAGATTGTAGAGGTGTATTGGCTGTGGCAGATTTCATGTAGAATAATGTGTACATACTTATTTTGCTGGGTTATCAAAATAAATGTTTATAAATTTATAATAAAAAATAAAATATAAAAATTTTTATATACTCGTATTAAATTATATATTAATTATTCAACTGCTTTTGAGCAATTAATAGTATCAATAAACAAATAGCGTGAGTTTTTATAGTAAGTTATTATAACTCACGCTGGGCTTGCATTACCGCTCGTTAAATAATATACTATGTAAGTGTTTTTTTTTAATAAAACAACATTTTTTAAAGATCTTACAATATTTAATTGACAAAGTGAGTCTTTTTTGTCGCCTAGCTGCGAAATACTTTTAAGTCCTAGAACGCCAAAGTTTTTTTCATTCTAGAACATAAAACTAATGTCAAAATAATTTGATCGAAACTTATTTATGATTTTATTAATTAAACAATATACATTTTAAGTAATATAACATTTCAATATAAAACAGTAACTATTATGAACAGGGCGATTACAATTTATTTTGCACGCAGTACATGTAAATTGAAACTGCCGATATTACAGTGAGTTAATTTATTTTCTTAATTCCTTGTACTTTTTAACACGGAATATATTGACCATAACGTCGAAGGTTTAATTTTATGTTCGAAAGATGCCAGTAATATCGCTTCGGATACTATTTGAATTTTCTTCGAACTACACAACCTTTTGAATTCGTTGTAGGCAACTCTGTACTGTATCGACGAATTTTTGGAGATTAATTATTGTGAAACAGCACTTTGTGCCGCTTCCAATACTTCCCCTGATGAATGCTCCCCTTCACTTTCCGAGCCCATTTTGAATTAAACATTCTTAGAATATGAATTGCAATATATAATTCTGACACTACTTTGTCAAACAATTAATTGTTATTGTTTGTTAGGTTGCTATCGTTATGATAGTCACCGCGCCTAAACCGTCTTGATTCAAATACGGTTCAAACGATTTCAAATATAAATTAAATTGTTGTACATAACACGATTGTCTTATTTTATTGCAGTTTTCCAAAAAATATTGTTTGTGTCTCGAACGTGAAATGCGTTCTCTAATGGATATTTTGCCTCGCTAAGCTCCAGAAAATAACCATTCTTGAACGCAAAAGTACCATTTCGTATTCTAGATACAAAAATAACTAAACAATTCTAGAATATCCCAAAATGTTGAGTACTGACTATAGGAGACCATTTAATATTTAAACATAACATTTTATTCCAAGCAACTGTTGTTAATCATTTTTTCGGTTTAAGGTACTTAATTTGACAAATAACTATCTCGCCAAGAGTTTTAAGGCAAGCAAACATCTTTATGGATTGTCACTTTTTCAACAATTGAAATTTTTTATACATTTCTAATATACACAGCCCGAACTTAAGTCACCCTATATATTTATATTTATTTATGTAGCTTCAGTTATTTTCAATTTGCTATTAATATAATACAATATTTGTTTGCCTGTATTTTTAGTAGTTTTATTTTATGATTGGTGTTTACACAAATAAACAAATGCATTTCTAATAAGCATTATGCAGCAGCAATTATAAATGTAAGCAAAATTTCGCACACGTTGTATTTCTAATCCAGAAATGGGTTTGATGAGAATGTTTATGGTATAATGAATTTTGTAAATATTTCCCTGAAACATATTAAAACGACCTGTAAACACATCTGGGATCAAATGGCAGTTTTTGGTAAATTACTCACATAAGAGAGGTTAGTAATGAACTTTGTATGACATTTAATCAAGAAATTTAATTTGGTTGATAGAGAAGTACATAAATTCTGCTTTGACATGGCTTCAGAATTTCGCGTTATATCATGTTAATGGCATGTGTCAAATGCATGAAAACGACAAACCGCTGATCATTTGCAACGGTGTATCGGTTTTTGTTCAAATTTTTCGTGATATGCGAGTTGTATTCCAACTAATCTCAAATGAAAATGATAAGTTTCTTCTAACTTGAGAGGCCTTAATATATATTATATAACGAGCGTGGAAAGTAGCATGTAACATACGAATGTAAAAATGTTGTCTGTTAAAGCAAATGTGGACAGTTTATCTATATAGGGTAAACCTTAAATAAATATAAATATTTTAACCAGCAGTACAGTTCACTAGAACACATAATTAATAGTTTTTTTTTACAAAAAAAAATCAGAGATAACAAAGTTAACTAGATTTTTTATACATACACAATAAATTGAAAATACAAACCAGATTCTCTACTCACAATCAAAGTTATCCAGAATTTGGTCTTTATCCATTTTTTACTACACTTCAACTGATTTATCACAATACATACTATCATTATCATTATCACTGATTATCACTACTTACAAATATGTTTTTAGTATGTCAACCTTTTCCCTATTTGAATAATGCGCCATATTTTACTTACTCGCACTGTATTTTACCAAAAATATTAATTAAATACACAAGACACTTAAAAGAAAAACACTACCCGTTAAAAATAATAAAACGATTTAAATACGCTTTATGCGTTAGTGACGCAACTCTTAAAATAGTTGCGGCAAGCAGCGCATTACTTAAAGAATCCATTAGCTTAGTTCGGTTACAGAAGATGCAAAAGTTTCTCAAATTAACTTTCAATTTACGTGTATTGAAATTATCAAATCCCTTTCCACAAATATTACATGGTTTGTTTTCACTTGTACCTTGCCTTTACCACAGCTTATTCCTTTGCCCTTGACCAGTGCACCGGTATCAGCATACCCTATTCGTCAACCTCTCTGTCTGTGACTATTAATCCCAGAATTCCCACAGGATAGGGCTGGTGCGGCATATTTCACATACTGCCCATGACACCTGCTACATATACCTACAAAACCAGCTTCTTCTTTGCATGGAATTGACACTGTGTGACACTGAATATCTTACTTTGCCTTCTCTTGATATTGAACGTATAGATACAACAAGTTGGTTATTTTGTTATTATTTGGGCATTAGGCATACCTGTTTGAAATTATTTGAAAACTACATATCAAACAGGTTGCAATGTGTAAAAATTGATAATAGTAACAAACTTTGAATAGAATATAATACTCCACAAGGTACAGTCTTGGGACCGGTATTGTTTTCCATTTATATAAATAGTTCATATAATATAAACAGCACTGGAGATATCATTGGTTTCGCAGATGACACTGCAATATTTTATAAAGCTGAAACATGGGATAATTTAAAAGAAATAGTAGAGAAAGATTTAAAAAAATTAAGTGTTGGTTTGATCAAAAATTATTAACTGTAAATTTAGAAAAAAACATGTTATCTACCTTTTAGCTGCAGTGTGTCTAATACTCCTCCTTTCCGGTCCATAAACATCGTAAATTGAAGCAAGGAGAAAGTTGGAGAGTTACATCTGGTTCCAATAAAATCCCTTCTTTTATTGTAAAGGATTACTTAAGAGTACTGGCACAACCTTTGAAGATACGCTTTAATTTAGTTTTGGATAGTTCGGTTTTCCGGAAGTCTGGAAAATCGCTAAAGTTTGTCCGATACTTAAATCTAGTATTATAAATTATAGACACATATCACTTTTAAACAACTTCGTAAAACTTTTAGAGAGTGTCTTATACAATCGCATATATGCATCTACAAAACATGTTATATCAATCTTTCAACATGGTTATGAATTTTCGATCAACTACGAGTAACCTAGCTGTGTTCAGTTAGTTTGTATGTGAAACACTAGATGGTAAAGGGCAAGTTGATGCTATCTACACAGCTTTTTGTAAAGCCTTCGACAAAATATGTCACAATGCACTACTCAAGAAATTCTCGGATTTAGGCTTTCATAGCAAATATTTGATTCTTTTTTGAGTAATCGCAAGCAATTTGTTTGTTACATTGGTTTCTGCTCTGATATCTATATTGCAACAAGTGGTGTTCTTCAAGGATCCAATTTGCGACCTTTACTTTTTTGATTTTTGTCATCGATTTATATAATGTAATAGATTGTAACAAATTGATGTTTGGCGATGATCGGAAAATATATACTCCTATTGTTAATGTAGATGATTGTGTTATGTTACAAGAACAAATTGCTCTATTGGAGAATTGGTGCCTCAAAAATCACTTTTTTCTAAATATTTCTAAATGTAAAATATCATTTTGTTGAAAATCAAATGTTTTGCATACACAACCAACAATTTTATTTTAGAAAGAACAAATAATAAGAGACTTCAGAGTTTTCTTTGATCATGAATTGACATTCAATCAACATATAAGTAATATAAAGTCAGCGTATAATACATAAGGTTTTGTTATAAGTAATAACAAAA
This sequence comes from Monochamus alternatus, assembly GCA_037114965.1. Taxonomy (NCBI): domain Eukaryota; kingdom Metazoa; phylum Arthropoda; class Insecta; order Coleoptera; family Cerambycidae; genus Monochamus; species Monochamus alternatus. The sequence continues at coordinate 111,199,455 of CM073426.1, read as the reverse complement.
ATTTCACAGATGTGTCTGCTTTGTCAACTATGTAGTTTAGTTTAATTAGAACTAAATTGGAGTATGCCCCTTTAATATGGAATCCTATATATCTGCAGTATTCTTCTGCGGTTGAGAGAGTCTAAAAGAACTTTTTAAAATATTTAAGTTTTAGAACTAGTGGGGTATATCCCCATAGAGGGTGCGATTATAATGATCTATTGAGTAGTTTCAATTTTATGTCTTTGGAGCGACGTAGAAAACTTGCATCTGTTTTATTTATATGTAAGTTATTACAGGGTAAAATTGACTGTCCTGCTTTATTATCACAAATTGATATATTACTTCCTAGACTTCCAACCAGACAAAATAATATATTTTATTGCAAAAGAGCTCAAACAAATTTATTGTTAAAAGCAGCAGTAAATGTAATGTGTGCTAATGCAAATGTAACGCAAATGTAATGCACCGTTGAGTGAGTATAAACTTACTCACTCAACGGTTAATCTTAATATGTGTCTGTCATAATTGTATTTGGTACACTTTGTATATAATCAATTAACTGAAAGTATTATTTTTTTTTTGTATAATTGCTCTGTAAATGGGTAACTGTTGGGCAATAAATGCATTTATTATTATTATTAATAAGCAAAATACAAATATGGAGTTCATATTACACAATACCTATTTGTTGGAAAACGTCTTATTACGAGAATAATTTCTGTATGTATGAGGAATTCAAGAGTTTCAAATGTCATGTTTAAAAATATATTGGACATACCAAGCGCTTCATGCCATCAAAAACATTACAAACAGTGAAATGAGTAAGAGACGAATGGTATCCGCTTATCCACTGTTCATTATAATTGATTTGAAAACAAATTTTACATTGTATTTATTTAAGATGGGAAATACCTATTTAATGTATTTGACATTCAACTATTATCCATAGACATCAGCTTAAATAACGATAAAATTATTAATATTTTGAACTAACGTCTAAATATACACTGATAAAATTATACAGCGATCTCTAATAGAATGATGATAATACTATTAGATTACTGTTTGAGTATTATTTATAACGTGTGTAAAAAAGTTATATCTACTAATCCACCTCTTTTTTAAAATTGGTGAATTTTTCGTTAACTTGAACATCAAACTGCTTATACAGAGTTAACTGGCAGTTATTACAAAAAAATTAATCACCTGCGCGGAGAAGCCTAAAATATAATAAAACAATTATTTCCAAATTCTATCTCGATCCCAAGCAGCACACTAGTCTTATAATTAAAAATTATAACATCAAAAATTTATATAAAAGATATGTAGCGGTTACATGACAGCAATTTTATCGTATTATTGTTCCATTTGAGGCTTTTTTCTTAACAGCCGCTATTTTGCTGTTTAAAGTACCTGTGAGAATATTTTCAGAACCTTTATTGTGTCTGCACTTATACAGTATTTTTGCTTCAAGAGGTCATTTCACTGTAAAATGTTTATAGTAGCAATCTACATGACTGACTATAAATTTTGTACTGGTCGCAAGAGAAATATTTGAGAAGATTCTTACAGCAAAAATAAAAGTAAGTAAGTAAGTTATTTAAATTGCTTTAAGAAAGTTCTTACGCCATTTATGCATTTTAGTTTCAGAAAGTTGTTTAGTTGTATAATTACAGCATTTGTTTTATAAATGTTGTATTAAAATATTTCTGCGCGACAATAAAGCAAAACTGCTTCTTAAATTAAGACGAGCAAACGATTTTCTATAAAACATAATGTTCTTATGTTTCGCTTTTACATAACACTAAAATATTTTAAATGCTTCTGAAGGGACCAAACTGTTTTATTATTTTAGCGCCATGTTTATTCACCCATCTTGAAAAAAACTCAAAAAATAAATTTTAAGTGAAATTTTTCATGAAAATAACTTCCGTTGCTCATCAAAAATAAAAAATGTTATTATATGGAATTTAGAATTCGAACTGGGGATATTTTTTAGCAGCAAATATACCTGTATTTAAATTTTCAGTTTTTTGTGAACGAAAATAGTATCTTTATTTTTTAGTATTATGCAGGCGCGTTATGACTTTTGGACCTACTTTATTCGTTTATCACAGTAAAATTTTATTCGTACCTGAAATTTAACTTTAAATTAGATATTTTTGAGTTTATAAATATAACATAGTATACCTAATATAAATATACTTATAATAGACATATGTTGTAAAATTTAAAGTCGAATATTAGTTTTATAGATGTGATGGGCTTGTAAATAAAGTAGAATAATTGTATAACGTTTCTATAAGGCATATGACATGTTTTATTGGAATCGTTTAGTTTGTTGTATCAATACTGTAAGCTCATTGCTAAAACTTAACTACTTAATATGTTTTTATATAGAACTCTTAAAACAAAATTATATAATTTTTATACAGCAATTATGTGCCTATTTCACGCTATTAGCTGCTGTGTTGATGCCAATAAAGGTACGGATTCGCTGGTGCGACTGCGGCTGCGACTGCGACTGCGACTCGTCGCCGACCAATAGACAGTCTGAATGTTCTCATCAACTCCAGCATTTAGACTTCCTATTGGCCGGCAACGAGTCGCAGTCGCAGCCGCAGTCGCACCAGCCAATCCGTACCTTTAAGGTACGGATTCGCTGGTGCGACTGCGGCTGCGGCTTGAGACTGCGACTCGCCGCCGACCAATAGGCAGTCTAAATACTGTAGTTGATGAGAACTTTCTATTGGTTGGCGACGTCGCAGTCGCGAGCCGCAGCCGCAGTCGCACCAGCAAATCCGTACCTTAAGATGTTTATGCGACTAAACCTTGCAACTTTAACTCTCCAAAAATTAATTAGAGGAACATTCTCAACCACTGTTATAAAATATCTTGTGTTACTTGGGATATTAAAAAAATGGGACAAAACCCGCGTTTATATGATAAGTTTAGATTTGTCAACTACAATGCAGACGTTTTTTTATAGCGTTGCCGAATGTAGAAACGACGAAAATGAACATTTTTATTAGAAATAATAGTACCTGATAGGTAATAGTTTATCGCTTCTCGTTCATTCATTCCAACCTGTCATAGCTACATTTTCACCCATTACAGGTTCGCTAGAATTACCCACTAAACACATTCCGCGCACAGTTACATAAAATGACCATTTATTCTAAGAAAATCGACCAAAAAATGGAATATATAAAATCTTGTCGGATAACAACGCATTTAGTCTTCCATCCGCCATAGTTGTATTGATGGCTGCAAAAACCAACCAAACCAACGAAGTGTGCCAAATAGTTACCTCGCTGTTTTTGCTTAATAAATAAGTTTGGAAATTTTTAGAAGGATAATTCTGTTAATTCTTAATTTCCTTTATATACTCTTAAAATAATTGTACTTAGTCATAGTTAATCCTGTATATGATATAAATTCCCGCGATAAAAAAAAATTAATAATAATAATAAATGTTTGCAATAAAAGAATTCAGAAAGATAAAATAATATTTAATATTTAATTAGTTAACACGATTAATCTCTCATGTGACTCGATGATTATGGGCAAGGTTTCGGTTCTGGACAACAAGCTGGATATGGTTTAGATGTATTCACTGATGTCAATCCACAGGGTGGGCCAATTACTCCACACCTACAATAATTTATGTAATAAGTCACCTACTTTAATTAATAATTTGCATATCATTCAAGAAATTAAAACAATTTTTAACAACGTTCAGTACCATATTCCACGGAAAAATTTTGAAACGTTAAAATTTGATAGCACGTAAAAATCTTTTAGAACAATTGACATAAGAAATACTTACGACGCTACTTGTATTGATCCATCATTGTTACAATTAGCTTTCAGGCAATCTTTAAGACTCTTTTCTTCTCCATAATTCATCTGTCCTGTTATATCTGAGAAGCAATAGCCTGGATGACCTTAAAATGATGAAATGCAGCAATTTAAAAGTTTAATTACTAAATATATTCGACATTCTTCAGTAAAATACTCTTAAATATTAAAATAAGATGTAAAGTGATAATTATTTATAAATGTTTCAATAAAATAAGGATTGTAACGAGAAAAGCTGCCAGATGCTAATAAATATTTTAAGCTTTAATAACAAACAAATAGCGAGTCTTATCAAATTCAATTTGTTGAACAGGCTGTGTACAGGTCCTGTTGTAACCTCAAAGTAATAATAAAAATAGAGGGAACAAACCTCATTTATCACAATTGTAGTCAGCCTACATATAACCAAAACTTATCAAAACAAACAAGTAATATGTGACACTTCGCATGGAATGAAAACAAATACCAGTGGTGTAACAAATTTTGATGTAAATGTGAAGTAATATTAAAATACTAATATTTTATAAACCTGCGAAAATTATAATAATTTTTAAAGAAATTGCGTAATGATTATTTGAAATGGTAACAGAATAAAAAGAAATAATATAACTTAATAAGCAATTTTATGTGCAAGCAACAAAAATTATAATGAATGCAATCCGAAATTAACTATTGCATACAATTTTATTTTAAAACCTTACATCTTAAGAAGTTATAATAAATTTTAAAATTATAGGAAATTGAATTGGCATCTGATCCCAAAATTTAATGAAATAATAATTTATATAAATAGTATTTTATATAGATAAACAATTAAACAGATCAATATGTATACACAGATTAGTATGTATACATAGTTGAAATTGCTAGAAATGCGTACAAAATACAAATTGGTCAAGTAGAAGGTAATAAAAGACAATGGAAAACAAATGTTGGCATATAATGCAAGAAATATATATTATATTATTAGTTGCATGCCAACAAAACCTATTACTCATAAAGAAATAATTATTATTTAAACCTTGCAGCAAAAAAGTTATTATATATTTTTAGGTATTAATAATATTGTGTGAAACTAACTACTCTGTGGACAAAAGCCCCAACCAGCGTTGAATTATACCCATAATATCTACCCATATATTCCTTATTATTAGCTCTTGTAACATTTCTTACTGTATTATAAAGGTATTTTAATCTAATATAAATCAAACCTCCTACAATTTCTATCAATGAAGTCATATGTATGTTCTCTGATTCCAAACATCTAGATATGCTAATGAACAATTCCACAGACAAAGCTCTATTCAATAATTATCTAAAGAAATTAATCCATCTAAATTTACTAACCTGCTTTAATGAAAACACTCTATAAATATCTAACTTCACTTTTGGCAGTGGGAACTCGATAATTCAACCACGATATATGAGATCTGAACTATTTCTGCATTTTTAGGATTGCTTCTTCAGGTGGCCTCCTTTAAGTTGAGTCAAATATCTAATTATAAAAATTATTATATAAATTAAAATTATATGAAATTAAATATCGACAATGACAAAAGTGACAGTCTGTCAATTAATTAAATATGACAATACCTACTTGAATAATGTTTACCCTTTATGTAAAAGTTTTTATATATTTTTAGGTCATGACCTAAAGAGTCGCTGTCGTATTATGCGGTGACTTCTGCCTCACTACGTGTTCAGGTCATAGGACGTGAAATGTGGGTCGTAACTATAGTCTGTTTGGAAATGAAAGAGAGTAATAAAACTTCCGAGATAAGAACCGGCCATGGGCGTGGTCATATTTCGTTTCAGGTAATTATTGGGTACCACTAATGCTAACAGGTAATGGGTGTAAATTAGTATATTTTACTGGATACATCATAGGGCAGAAGCCAGTGTATTGTGACAGATCAATCCAGTCTTAGAGCTGAATATATGAAGACGTGTTAGTGCAGTAGAGTAAAATTCGACTTGTGTTTAGTGACTATTATGCCAATGGATATAATATTGTTTGGGTAAAATGCCCAGCTGATCAGATTACGTACCTGCTAAACGCGTGAAAAGAATAAGAAGATTATTATATTAAATGTATTTAATGCATTGAAACACATCGTGGAAAAGTGTTCCAAAATGACAGGGATTGGAAAATCTACTATCTACAGACTTTTAAAGGAAACAAAAAATCAACAAGATACTGTAAATCCCCAAAATCATCTACAGGGAGGTCAAAAGTCGTTATAGATGATTTCTTCAAAAATGGCATTCGCAGAAAAGTACACCCATTTTATTTTAAAAAAGAAATACCAACGCTAAACAAAATTTTAAGTGAACTTTCAGAGGACAACGCTTTGCCAAAAAATCAGTAGAAGTAAATTATGAGCCGTCTTACGAGAGTTGAATTTTTGCTGGGAAAAGCAGAACAGGAAGTCAGTTCTTACCGATAAAGATGAAATTACTTGTTGGCGAAGATTCTACTTAAGATCAATTAGAAAATTCTGTGACGAAGGGAGGAATATTTATTATCTAGACAAAACTTGGGTTAACGAGGGATATATTGTAACAAAAGTATGGCAAGATAACAATCTAAAAAGTTTTCGACAAGCATTTTTAGATAGACTTTCAACAGGGTTCAAGGCACCTTCAGGTAAAGGGCGAAGATTAATAGTGACACATATAGGTAGTGTCAGTGGTTTTGTAGATGGCGGTTTACTTTTATTTGAATCTAAAAATACAGGTGGCTATCACGAAGACATGAATGCAGATGTTTTAGAAGAATATTTTACACAGATGGTGGATCTTATTCCTTCGGAGTCTGTAATTGTCATGGATAATGCCAGTTACCATTCACGGCAGACCGAGCGAACGCCTACGACTGCTTGGAGGAAAGTCGATATAATTCAATGGTAATCCGGAAAAAACATTTCTTTTCAAACAAATATGGTGAAAAAGGAATTTTTGACACTTGTCAATCTTAATAAAGATCAGAAAAATATGTTATCCATGAAATGGCAAAAAATCGCCGAATAACGGTACTACGGTTACCACCTTATCACTGTGAACTTAACCCAATCGAATTAATCTGGGCGCAGGTAAAAGGAGATGTAGCGCGAAATAATACGACGTTTAAATTAAGTGACGTGAAAATTTTGTTAAAGAATTCATTGGATCGAGTAACTGCAGATAACTAGCAAAGATGTATACATCATGTACAAAAAGAAGAGCAGAAAATGTGGGAACTCGATAATTTAATTGACGTTACTGTGGAACCTATCGTTATCAATCTAGGAGACGAATATAATTCATCAGAATATTCAGAGGATGAATTTTAATATACCTACTTTTTTATTTTCTTTATTGTACATTTATACAACACATTTACTCACCATAATTTGAATTTTCAAAATACATATATTTTTGTGTGGTGTCTATTCTATAATAATATTGAATAATTTTATTTGAATTACAAAAAACCCTCTTAACCCGGTTATGATGCTTAGAGTAGCCTCATGTTTTGAAATGCTGTTTTTATATTGTTTACTTATAAGAGAAATGGACCTAGAAATTGAAGCGGCATAGACAAAGACGGATTGTCGGGGATTAAATTTTAGCTACCTGCTACAATTTAGTACAACCCGGCCACACAAAGTTTTTTTAAAAGTACACCACATCTATACCGATAATACATAATATAAAAATATTGAATATAATCACCAGTACTACATTTATTTACGATTTGCATACATAATAAGCTCTTTCATTTCTAAACAGACTATAATAAGTACTTGTTTCTTTTCAGCTATCCGGCCGTGCATTCCAGGAGAGGAGCTGTATCACCATATTTTGTTTTTTTATATATGTATATATTTTAGATAGTGGCCAAGTCATTAGTTTTAGAATTTTAGTTTTTTTTGCTTTGCTCGTTTGATCGCTTCCTCTTACTTGGTTTCGCATTTTGTATAGATTAACCGCTTGTATTGCTTGCTTGTAACCGTTCAGCTGACTTTGTAGTTGCTTATTCCGCTTCCGACCGTATTAGTTTTGTAAACTAGGTGTATTGTAGTATATGTGTATTACTTTATTCTGACTTTTATTCCTGGATAAGTCTAACTCCTCCCTCACGACTCTCTGGACATACCGTGTCTTCACTGTAGCCGTCCGAGAACTGGTGTTTCTGCACTATAAACAGAAACTGGCGCCCGAGGTTACAGTCACCGCAGCTCAGGCGTCATAGTGACACCGCGTCGCACCGCTGACGCAAAAGAATCTTAGGTATTTTTAAGTTATGATCTTAGATAGATCTACGCCTATGACTGCCAAAAGAAACCTATTATAGGTTAGATTACCACATCGCGAACTATAATGCAATAAATAAAATAAAAGACTGAAAAAATATACCTAACAAAAGGTATCAAATTCACTTCAAAAAGAAGAAAACAAATCATAAATAATAAACAATATTTGACAACCGGCGAGCTTCCAAACAAATTGCGTTTGCAGAATTGCCACGTAGACCTGTACTTCAAAGCTAAATTAATTAAGAAAATGTAATAATATACTTTTTTATTTCCAAAATTGAGAAGTACAAATTAAGTAGTTAAATAATGTTAAATATTTGTATGTAATGCATTAAATAGTTAACTATGACTGAGTACAAAAAACTTAACCACGTGCTCAGGGAGCCCTAAAAGACAATAAAAAAGTTATTCCAGCCCGGTATTTAAAAAATGTGGCAAAACTCTTTTTTCCTACAGAAAGTCGGCGCCTATGATGAGTATCGACTGAGATGGCTTATGGCTTAGATCCATAGTTGACATTACATCTGTCAACAACTACCATGCGGTCGTTTGCAGTGTTTCTAAATGCAGAAACGACAAAAATTAACATTCTTATTAGTAATAATACCTGATAGGTGGGTAACAGTTAATCCAATTAGCTCCAGTATTTTGCATTCGTTTTTCATTATTTGGTTACAAATTGGTAAAACTACATTTTCACTCACTACCGATAAACACATTTCCCGTAGGTACAGTTAGATACAATGCCTATGTATTATAACAAAATGGAAGAAAGGGATGAGTAGGTAGGTTCTAATAGATAACAGAAAACGTTTAAAACCCGCGGCAGTCTTGTCCCATAACCTAGAAAAACAAACCGGCGAACTATATAAGTGGGAAAATATCTGTACCCGACACATATTCCATTATTTATTAACTATAAAACGATTAAAATTAAAATAAGGCACTAAAAACTGAAGAAGAACACAAAACTACAACGTAAACACAGGAATTAAATTATAACATGACAGCGAACCGACTCGACTGGACAGACTGCCGACTGTGGCCGACTGTTACATGATGGTTGCTTGCTGGTTGCATACTCTGATTCTCGCATTGGCGGCGTTAAATAAGGATTTAACATAATATCGAAAAACATTTTTTTCGCTTTATAAATAAGTTTGGAAATTTTTTGAAAGGAAATTCTGTTAATTCTTATTTTTTTCTATCCCCTCTTAAAATATTTGTACTTAGTCATAGTTAACCCTGAATATGTCACATCTGTCAACTTTGGAGGATATATTGGATTTGTTTATTTCTGTATATGTTCCCTCTATTTTTATTAACGCTCTGAGGATATAACAATGCAGATTGTAAACACTATATCTTATCAATTTAGGAGCAAAGACATTTAAAATAAATAAGGTACTTGTACCAACTATGGTCAAGCTCCTAATAAAGCCACTGTCACTTTTTGACAAAAAAAAAACATGTATTTAACCAAAAAAAAGTTTATTGTAATTTTACAGGTTTTATAACATGTCTGCATTAGCATAGTTTCTAGTTTCTAAATTGTATCAAGGGTGGCGCCACTAGCAATCATTTTACCGGTTGTATGATGTTATTTTTTATGTGAATACAAGTTTATATTGTTGCCAAAAGAAGGCTTTGTTTTAAAGACATTAGTAACAATTGAGTATCCGACAAAGAGTGACGATATATATAGACCTAGATTTCGTAGTTGGTCTATAATACAATTTTTATAATTTAGGTTAGATGTGCCTAATAAAGCCACATGTCAGTTCAAGACATGCGACTGTGTATTTGTTTAAAATGCGTTCACGAAGAATGCGCAGGATTGTGTAAAAGCGATAAAGCCCAGAATGCCAATACTAAAATTTATTTATCGATTTCGTTTTAGTTTCAACATTAAATGTTAAGTTAGTGTCATTATGTAAGTTCTGTTTAATTTTAGAATTTCTATTATTGTTTTTACTGAAAATCGATATATTTTGGGTTGAATATAATATATGTTATTATTAAAAACTGTTTAATAATAATTGTTGATGTTTATTTGCAATATTTGTCAATTGGCTTTATTAGAAGCAAGTGTTCTTAGCAAGGCCATTGGTCACTTTTTTTAAATTAGAATTCAAAAAAATCTAACTCGACTTTTTTAAATTTACAAGTATATAACCGCTTTAAATAAAGTAAATTTAATATAATCTAAGTTTTATATATTTCTGTCAAATATTAACAAAAAAAAAATAGGGGCTCAATGCTTAACATGGCCTTATTTGGTACTTTAATTCCCATAAAGAATCTTGAAAATCAATCAAAAAAGTTTAGTCAATTCATTTATATTTTTCTAATAATAATATGAAATACATACCTGGATCTGCAGGATAAATTGCCACAGCTCCGTAGACTGCAGACAAAACTGCAAAAAGTGCACAAACGAACAATAAGAATTTCATGTCGAATTAGACTGCTACTACACACCTCACGACAAATGACAAGAGAAGATTGTATCTCGTCTGGCATATAAAATAAATATAAGCATTTGTTTTCAGGTAATTCTATATTAAGCCGCAATTACACGGCCTGTGGTTCAGCATACCAGGAAACCAATATGGTTCGCTATTCGTACCGTAATAAGCAATAAGCTGTTTCTTTTATGTACATATAACATCATTATATCATTATTGCGAAAAATAACGGTTCGGAATCGATTCTTACTGTTGTTGAAACAAACCTATTGTGGACCGCTATAGTTTTCGACGACTTTTCTAGTTCCACATGTTTTACTACTACTTACTAGGTATATCCAACCGCCGAAAATCTAAAAAGTGACTTATCACTCGGTTGCTGACTAGCGCGACGGGCGCAGCGTGCGAGGGTAAGAGTTCATAGGCGTACTAAATTTGAGGACGATCTAATATAAAGTTGTATAGGCGTGCCGCTTCAGAAGTGTTCAAAGCACACAAAATTATTAAAAAAATAAGTTGATGTCGAGTGAACCTAGCACATTAACAGTTTACTTTAAATGTCCCCTCCGTGGCATCCTCTCCACAAATTAGAATATCGTCCTTTTGGATGGCGATGGCCCATCATCTACTTACACTTACCTAATGCGCACTCCGAAGATATCACACTTTAACATTTAAGCCTTGTTGACGTGAAATTCAAGGATTTTTACACGGATTTCGCAACTTTTGTTTAAATTATTTATGGCGGGAAAAGCTCAACTTTCGGCAAATGTTGCAATACAGTAAAACAATACAAATGTTATTGCTACTTTCATTATTATGTGGTGTTAATAAGTTTTTTTTGAGCTTTTGACAATTTACCATGATATTTTCATGATGAAAACATGTTATAGTTGACGAAATTAGTTGCACTTTATATACACACTTTTCAGTGGCAGTGACACTGTCACTATCACGGTCACATATTAACACTCATATCATATTGTGTCATCTTCCGTATGACATCATGTATCCTTCCTTGTTTCGTCAAAATTTAATATGTTCTTCGACTCTGCCTCCGACCTTTTAATATTTACTTTAAATAACAACCCTTTTTTATTGTAGAAAGTTCATTTTTAAAATGCCATACCCCCCTCCCCCTCGCGAGTTTCTACTATCTTCCGTTTCGCAGTTGCACTTTTTTGTCAATTTTTATTGCACTATACGTATACACTACTCACGGATATTCTTGTTAATAAACTATATATCTCAACCACATAACTTACACTCATATTTTGATCTCATATCCTTATTCCGTCATAGATATCATCTGATATTCCTCACTTGTTAAATTAGGCCGCTTATGAACACAACATCAGTAATAAATTACATTCATAATTAAATTAGCGGAAAGATATACCCGTAATGTTGCCCACCCGAAAGATATACCCGCCCATGATAGCGCTGGAGATGGAACAGATGGATTCGTCAAGTCATCACAACCAATAGAAAAGTAACGTTTCCATCTGTCGCATACGTAGTTGCTGCAGCGGAAGCTGTGTAACGAGTATATTTCTCAGATATACGCGGCACACGATTTTATAAGAAAAATATGCGGGCTGCATGTATGTTTCTTTGGGTCGACTGTTATAAATTGTGAGCTGACTTATAACATGAGTCACTATCTAGATCTTCGGCGGTTGGGTAGAGCTACTTATAATTAATAATACAACGTTGTTATAAACACAACCACAACCTTTATGATTTAGTTGGAGTTTATGGCATAATTGTAGATAAATGAAATCGTAGATTTAAGAATGCAATTATACTGCAAATCAATAAATCATGGAACTGGTGATCATTTGGCTTATGTAAATTTACCGATAGCTGATGTATACTGCTCTGTTAAGACTAGAAGTCGTATCTACATTTTTTTATCATTTTCGATTTATGACACCCACAACTTGGTATGTAGTATATACATGATTCAGAACTTATCTAAAAAAAATCTGAGTTTAGGGGACTCTTACAAACACAATTTTGTAAGGAAAAGTGCACGGCACTGAGAACTGGTCCACTGTAAAACCTGATAAGGCGGCAATCTGAGACCGGGCAAAAAATCGAAAGACGATTTTATACAGCAAATTTAACTGCTTTTACCCGCTATTGTTATCAATTGTTAAGAGATTTAATTTGTGGTTTTAATTAATAAAATAGTTTGCCATGCCTGATGTTACAACGTTTCGGACCAGTCTTATCCAGTTTCTACAAACTAACACAAATGTTATTGGCAACTATGTTACGTTTCCGTAAATCATCAATAGTATGTATCTACTTCGGTGTGATACACTTAATTTTTTAAATATCCCTACAAAAAGTCAAAATGAAGTTTATAGGAGATCGTTGCGGCCATGGTACCAGTCCTCCTCGTCCAATCCCTTGGTGTTAATGCTTAGGATATAATTGAGCCTCGTATATACGTCACACTGTTGTCCTGGACCTCCATCTCTTCCAGGATGTGGTTTCAAATTTCCCTTGCGTTGCACTGCACTTGCACACACTGCAATAGTGCACATTGCGTTTGGCACATGTTACCGAGAAATCGTTCTGCTAAAGCATTTTCACAATGTAATAAATTAAAACGATATCCATCAACTCTGAGTTGCTACTATACATGTAAACCATTTGTGACATTTAAAAACTAATGTAAACACTAGCATCACAAAAACTTTAGTGCGTACAAAAAGTAATCGGATCTCAATATTCGGAATCGCCTGTCTAGAGACTACAGCGGCCCAGCGATATAAATGTTGAAGACACTATAACTTCATTCAAGTTTTACTCGGAAACTATAAGGATTTTATAAACATTTTGTTTTGTGTAAACGTTTTGTTGTTGTATGCACTTGTTAAATTATTTTCTTTTATGAAGTTTTTTAAATCTGAATTTTATCTTTCAAAACGGAGTTAGTGCAAAAGGTAGTATCAATCAAAAATCTAATTTCCACTTATATGATAAAATAAGGTTCTGGTGTAATAAAACCTAATGTGAAACATATTGTATTAGGTTAAATAATATTTTTATTATAAATTTAAAATTTGATGACACAGTCAATTACCAAGTATAGGCAATATCTCAGAATACAGAGTTTGACACGACTTCTATACTTAACAGGGCAGTATATCATGCATATAAATTACGCACCAAACCTACTCATATATCTATCTAATAATTTTTGTAACATTAAATCACAATGGATGCAAAATGATCGGTAAAACCATGTGCTATTTGACATTTCCATAATGTGAGAATGTGACTTATGGTAAATCGCGATCCAGTGTATTTCTTGCCGCGTAACAGCACCTTTAGCAAGTTGATTGTTTCTGTGAATTATGACCTCAGAAAAGGAGTAGGTATTTGTACATTTTATAGGTATTGTGCAAGTGTTATTTGAAATTTAAATCTCGATAACCAGTTAGAGGACGTTAGTGTAGACGTCACCGTGATTCACAAGTTATACTATTTTTTTGTGAATATTAATCACTTTCATTTAAGGCGGCATTATTTGAATCTGCCATATTGAATCGAAGTAATAGGTATACGGTTTTTAACTTCCGCAAATAATTAAATCAGATACAAAATTATGCAAGGCAAATATGAGTAACAAGTTGTTGCAGCTACAGGTTATTTCCGTTGTAAATTCACAAAAACCGTAATTTCATAGGGAAAAAATCATGAAGTACGATGCATATCTGTATGACTAAATTTCTAAATCTAAAACTAACTATATGAAAATAAAAATAAGCTGTTGCTATCACCACGACCTTTAATAATATCGATAAATATAGGCGTAAAATTACTTTACTTTTAGAAAAGTTCGAAATACATTTTGTTTAGAAATATTGGTTCATTACATAGATTTCCTCAGTCATAAGCGCCTCCAGGCGGGTACATACTCTTCTTCTCATTCTAAATAATGAACAAAAATCACAAATGATTCAAGGATTGGGGGGTGACCGTAACAAATTTGGGTTTTCGGGATTCAATTTTCGTATTCTAAATTAAATTTTGAATTTTTTATTGAAAAAGATATTGATAATATATTATTTGGTGGCTATCTATATATACTTATTTATAATACATAATGTGATCTTTTAATATTAAAAAAATTATTATTCTGTTGTAGAATCATTTCATACCAGTGCAATACATTATTCTGAACAAAAAATAAAGAATATATTTTTTTTTTCATTTGAGAGCCCTTACAGATACAAATTATTTTAAGATGAAAAAAACTGTTTTTCGACGGCCCATATCTCAAACACCTTTGAACACACAACTATATAATCTTATACAAGGGGTTTCTAAAGGTACCGATTAAGAATATTTTACTAGTTCTTTAAAAAAAAATCGCTTCCTTTTTTTTAAAAAAATTGACCCCCTTTCTTCGTCTTAGAATCGGACGCCTCTGACTATAATCAAATATGGCTACGTCTAAAGACTCACTTTATGGGTATATATTCACCACCAAAGTTTCAAAGTATTCGGATATCAGGTGAGCGAGATACCAGGGTGGCTCCATGAAAAGTGGGACACATTGTATAGGTATATACCAAATGATACTGTATACTTACTATTTAATATTACACATCCTGTTTTATTTATTCAATGTTTCTTATTTTTATTTTAGATAATTACCTAGATATTTATTTTGGTTCATTTGATTAGATTTTTTGGGAAATTTTTACAATTATTCTAACACCTTCACACTAATAAAAGTGTTTATAATGCTTTATTTAATTATCGCACTAAGTTACTCAGTATGGGTATTGCATGCTAATAATTGCCGCAAAGTAATGAATCATTTATATACAATTAAGACAGAGCTTTGTTATGGTGATTTCTAGCGTTCCCAAAATATAACAATAGGTACATATACTTATTTATAAATGAGAATAAAGCTTTTGATAATTAAAATTGAACTGTTATTATGAAATTCACCGAATCTGAATGGAATATATCCAATCCATAAATCATGATTAAGCACATTTTCTTTTCTATAAAGAATGGAATAGATGTATCCTCGGTAATCATTTCGACTTTTAGAGATAACTTTTTTATTATGATCAATTCCACCTGATAGAGATGTCAGGTCCAAAGCAAATTGTCTCCTTGAATTATTTTGAGAACAACTACACCTATAGTCTGTTTGAAATTAAAGAGAGTAATAAAACCCCGAGATAAGAACCGGCCATGGGCGTGGTAATATTTCGTTTCAGGTAATTATCGGGTAACAATAATGCTAACAGGTAATGGGTGTACATTAGTATATTTTACTGGATACATCATAGGACAGGAGTCAGTGTATTGTGACAGATCAATCCAGTCTTAGAGCTGAATATACGAAGACGTGCTAGTGCAGTAGAGAAAAAGAAAAATTCGACTTGTGTTTAGTGACTATTGTGCCAATGGATAATATTGTTTGGGTAAAATGTCTAGCTTATCAGATTACGTACTTCCTAAACGCGTGAAAAGATGTGCGCTGTCTCAGAATGAGATTATTATATTAAATGTATTTAATGCATTAAAACACCAAAATCCTACCAACAGTGTTGACATCGTGGAAAAGTGTTCCAGAATGACAGGGATTGGAAAATCAACTATCTACAGACTTTTTAAGGAAACAAAAAATGAACAAGATACTGTAAATCCCCCAAAATCATCTACAGGGAGGTCAAACGTCGTTATAGATAATTTATTCAAAAATGTCATTCGCAGAAAAGTACACTTATTTTATTATTTTAAAAAAGAAATACCAACGCTATACAAAATTTTAAGTGAACTTTCAGAGGACATCGATTTGCCAAAAATCAGTAAAAGCAAATTACGGGCCGTCTTACGAGAGTTGAATTTTTGCTGAGAAAAGCAGAACAAGAAGTCAGTTCTTAGTCATAAAGATGAAATTATTTGTTGGCGAAGATCCTACTTAAGATCAATTAGAAAATTCCGTGACGAAGGGAGGAATATTTATTATCTAGACGAAACTTGGGTCAACGAGGGATATACTGTAACAAAAGTATGGCAAGATAAAAATGTAAAAAGTTATCGACAAGCATTTTTGGATGGACTTTCAACAGGGTTCAAGGCACCTTCAAGTAAAGGGCGAAGATTAATAGTGACACATATAGGTAGTGCCAGTGGTTTTGTAGATGGCGGTTTACTTTTATTTGAATCTAAAAATACAGGTGACAATACGAAGACATGAACGCAGATGTTTTCGAAGAGTATTTTACACAGGTGTTGGAAATTATTCCTCCGAGGTCTGTAATTGTCATGGATAATGCCAGTTACCATTCACGGCAGACCGAGCGGACGCCTACGACTGCTTGGAGGAAAGCCGATATAATTCAATGGTTATCCGGAAAAAACATTTCTTTTTAAAAAGATAAAAAAAAATATGTTATCGATGAAATGGCAACAAATCGCCAAATAACGGTAATACGGTTACTACCATATCACTGTGAACTTAACCCAATCGAATTAGTCTGGGCGCAGGTAAAAGGATATGTAGCGCAAAATAATACGACGTTTAAATTAAGCGACGTGAAAATTTTGTTAAAAAATTCCTTGGAACAAGTAACTGCAGATAACTGGCAAAGATGTATACATCATGTACAAAAAGAAGAGGAGAAAATGTGGGAACTCGATTAATTGACGTTACTGTGGAACCTATCGTTATCAATCTAGGAGCGAAGATAATTCATCAGAATATTCAGAGGATGAATTTTAATATACCTACTTTTTTATTTTCTTTATTGTACATTTATACAACACTACATTTACTCACCAGAATTTGAATTTTCAAAATATATATATTTTTGTGTGGAATAAAAGTCTATTCATTAAATTTAAATAAATATTTTGATAATAATACTGAATAATTTTATTTGAATTACTAAAAACCCTCTTAACCCGGTTATGGTGCTTAAAGTAGCCTCTAGTTTTGAAATGCTGTTTTTATATTGTTTACTTATAAGAGAACCGAGAAATTGAAGCGGCATAGACAAAGACGGATTGTCGGGGATTAAATTTTAGCTACCTGCTACACTTTAGTACAGTTCGATCACACAAAGTTTTTTCAAAAGTTCACCTCATCTATACCGATAATACATAATATAAAAATATTGAATATAATCACCAGTACTACATTTTTTACGATTTGCATAAGCTTTTATTTACTCTCTTTCATTTCTAAACAGACTTATAACCACCGAAAATCTAGTGACAATTTTTTAGCAGCCGACACAACGAAAAATACCTGCAGCCCGTATATTTTTCCTATAAAATTGTGTGCCGCATATCTCTGAGCGTATACCGGATTACACAGCAGCAGACTGCAGCAAATACGCATGCGCCAGATCGAAACGTTAGATTGCTATTGATCCAGCGCTATCATGGGCGTGCGCTTGGAAAAATATCGGGTATATTTCCGCTAATTTAATTATGAATAAACTATAAGTGATTTTGTGTTCCTAAGAATGAAGAATAATTCAAGCTTTACAGCGTATTCTTAGAATCGTTAATTCCCTAATTTAACAGGTGACGAATTATGAATGATGATGTGTATGAAGAGATCAAACTATGAGTGTAAGTGATAGTGATTGCAGTATATAGTTCATTAACAAGAATGTGTGTAATGTATAGAAAAATAGTATTTTAAAAATAAGCTTTGGACAAAAACAAAAATTGGGTTACTATATCTTAAAAGATGCCAAGAGTATATTATAGAATAGTGATATGGCGAAGAAACTATATAAATATTAAAAAGTCGGAATCTGAATCGAAGAATATATTAAATTTTGACAAAACATGGATATATGAAGGTCATACAAACACGATATGATATAATAAGTTGATATGCTACTAACCAATAGTGAATAGTAAGTATATGTAGATTAATGTATTCTAAAACCTTTTGTCCTTATGAATACGAAATTCGCGAATATTTGCACGATTTATTTAATGGTGCGAAAATTACTACATTTAACGAATTTTGTCAACTATAATATTTTGTACCATTTTTATCATGAAAATGTCATGGTAGATTGTCAGAAGCTCAAAACAAACTTTTTAACACCACATAATAATGAATGTAGCAATAATATGTGTACTATTTTACTGTTTTGCAAAATTTGTCGAAACTTGATATTTTCTCGTCATAAATAATTAAAACAAAAGTTGCGGAAGATGCAAATATCCGTAAATTTCGCGTCCACAACAAAGACATTCTAATTTGTGGAGAGCATGGCACAGAGGGGACATTTAAAGTAAACTGTTAATGTGCTAGATTCACTCGACGTCAACTTATTTTTGATAATTTTATATGCTTTGAACCCATGTCAAGAGGCACGCAACGTGTCGGTGCGTGTACCATTTGGTATTTCGTAGTTTCGTAGTGAGTCGAACAGACCTTAAAAATATGCACAAAATATGTAGTAAAATAACCAGCTTTGTGTATATGATCAATATCAAGAGAAGGCAAAGTAAAATGTTTAAAAGCAGTGTCAATCCCATGCAAAAAGAAGTTGCTGTCGTAGGCGCAGGTAACAGGTAGGCGAAATGTCCGGCACCAGCCCTATCCTGTTGGATTGATAGTCACAATCAGCGAGGTTGACGAAGAGGTTATGTTGATACCGATGCACTGATCCAGGGTAAAGGAATAAGCTGTGGCAAAGACAAGGTACAAGTGGAAACAAAACACGTAATATTCGTGGAAAGGGATTTGATACTATCAATACACGTAAATTGAAAGTTAATATAAGATACTTTTACATCTTCTAAAACCGAAATAAACTAATAGTTTCTTTATGTAATGCACTGCTTGACGAATCTGTTTTAAGAGTTGCAGCACTGTTGTGTATTTAATTAATATTTTTGATGAAATATAGTGAGATTAAGTGAAATATGGCGCATTATTCAAGAAGGTAAAAAGGTTGACATGCTAAAAGCATATTTGTTAAGCAGTGATAAAGATAGTATGTATTGTGATAAATCAGTTGGAGTGCAGTAAAAATGGATAATAACCAAATTCTGGATAATTATGATTGTGAGTAGAGAATCTGGTTTATATTTTCATTTTATGGAATGGCAAAGAGGAGGAGGTGGTCATTAATATTTTCATAAAAACATATTTCAATAATTCTTTGACGTCTAAAAATTCTAGTTAATTTTGTTAAAGCCTATTCCAAGACATTAGTGTAACACTGGCAACTATGTGGAATACACATTAACCGTGACTCTTAAAAATATTAGTATCGGAGTGGGAGCAGCAGTCCTCAACAAGTTATCGATTAAAAAATCACGAAATTTACTTAAAATTAGACTCTTTACTCCTTTTTTTTATGTAAAAAAAAAACTATTAATTATGTTACACAATGAACTATACTGCTGGTTAAAATATTTGTACTTATTTAAGGATCACCCTGTATACATACAAGAGATGCATTTTAGTTATGCATCTTATAGAGGCCTTATTCAGAAATTTATCAGTTAAGGAAGACAGACGTAAATAACTGGGTCAGGAAGGATTTTCGATAAATGGGGCATATAAATTATATTCCTTGGCGTAATTAAAAGGCACCGCAAAGTTTCATATAAATATCGATTTAAATTTGTGGAGCTTACTCCCATACCTCTGCAGCGTGTTGTTATTCCATATACTACCTTTAATACTATTTTGGTATACTTTTTATATTGCTCAAAGCGCATTTGAATATAAAACCGTTTTTAGTAAAATGTAAATTTAGAGTCCGCTCTCTGTTTACATTAAAGTTCATTTAATATAGAATGAGATGAAAGCAATTTTACAAGAAAAAATATATATTATGATCTTTACTGCCTTCTATAACAGTATACATATGTGTACGTCAGTAATGGTCCATGGAGAGATATTAGATTTTTTACTTCAAAATATTACGATTGGAGTCAATATGGCTTAATAAAGTGTTGATAATAAAAAAGATACAGGGTGTCAAAGTTGACATTTAAAAATTGAATTTTCGTAATAATTATAACGATTTTGAA
Source organism: Monochamus alternatus (assembly GCA_037114965.1). Lineage (NCBI taxonomy): Eukaryota > Metazoa > Arthropoda > Insecta > Coleoptera > Cerambycidae > Monochamus > Monochamus alternatus. Next base: position 111,178,784 of record CM073426.1, on the reverse strand, counting down.
TGTATGAACGTGAAAGTTTATGAGTAGGTGTTTTTGGATAAAAGGAATCATAATTTGTTATCTATTTAGTTAGTGGAGTATCGTGGTTTCCGATCTATAGAAATAAATGCTACCTCTGGGATCCCTCAAGGATCGGTTCTCGGCCCGTTATTGTTTCTAATCTTCATTGATGACATTGTCCAGAACCTGAATAGCGAGGCCCTTTTTTATGCAGATGACCTCAAATTGTATGTGTCTGTGTCAGATATTAATAACTGCTTCGAGCTTCAGTCAAATGTGGACAAAATGTCTGATTGGTGTTCTGAAAATATATTGCCTTTGAACTTTTCAAAGTGCAATTATATGTGTTTCACGAGGAAAGTAAATCCTATTACTTTTAATTACAATATTGACTGCAACCCAATTAGAAAATGCAATAGTTTTAAAGATCTCGGCATAATCTTTGATAGTAAGCTCAGTTTTGTTGAACACATCAATAGTATACAACGTGAGGCATATAGAAATCTCGGCTTTTGATTTTAATTATCGTCAGATGAAAAATTCTGTAGAAATTTTTCATGATACTATTGCATTAAGAAAAAGGTCTTTTCAACTTAGCAAATCATGTTACTTATATTTACTTTACTATAAGTTAATTTGTTTTTTCTTTTATTCGATTTCTTAGTTTGTATTTGATCTGTAATTCTTTTGTTACATATGTATAACTTCTTTTTTCTCTATATTATCTGTTTTTATTTTATATGTATATTTAAGTTTTTTTTTACTATTGTTATCCCCACCCATTAATTGGCTTAGACTGTCGCGTGCTATATACTAAATAAATAAATAAATTTATATATCCTAGAGGACGCCACATAAGCCATGTTTATGACGTAAATATGCTTTCTTATTAAAAAAATCTAAAATCTACATTATTTTTGTGTTCTTATCAGTAGCCCTAGAAATTAACTATTTTTGAGAAAATCGCATTTCAACAATCTGCAGCATATTTCATTACAGGAAATTTTATCATATTGTCTTCAAGGTAATATTGACAATTAAACAAAATTATTGTGACACTTTTCGATTGTATTTATCAATTTTTAGTTAAATTTTTGTTGGTTACCTAAAAATAATCGAATTGTGCCCAGACATAACAATTTCTTAAAAAATAAGATTTACAAAACACCTTCGTGAGATATTAATCATTTGAAAGAGTACAGCAAAATATTAAGAGGAGGTCATATAGAGAAGAGATTGTAATATCTATGTAGTATGAGGGCATTTTTTAAGTTTAGTTATTGTAATTATCACCTTTTGTTTAACTGTATTAAAAAATTATCGAGTTTAATCTTTTTATTTATTCTTAAAGACATTTATGCATTTTAAACGATGAACATTCATTTATTTTCTAACGACTACTTGCTTCTTGCACCGCTAATGTGATTTAAAAAAAAAATAATTTTTAACACCACGTGTACTAAATTTTAATTAAATTACTTATATCCTCACAGTAGTTCTATAATAGTTATATACAAATATTTTAGGTTAAGTAAAGTAAAACCAACAATATATTTTTTAGACTTTTTAAAAATTCTTGTAATATGTTTGCTAACTAATACCGACATTGTTATTTCACTGGAACACTATTTACTTGATGACATTAATGGTTCTGCATGCTGTTTCCCAATTATAATCTTTTTTGTGCCCTATTAAAATGGCATTTAAATTAATTCTAATCAGTTTTCTTACAATTCTTATTAATAGAGTCACATGTATGTTTTTTGATATCAAATATCTAGTCTAAGGAACAGTTGGATTCAATACATTATGAATATGACTTAATTAATAAAATAATTTATTAAAATTAGCTTAAATGCTTTTACAATACTGTAAAAAGCTACAAAAGCTAATAATAATTATATGGGTAAATATTATTGGTGTAATAACACTGATTGGGGACACAACATACAATATTATTAATCACTAATAAAAATATATAAAAAACAATATCATCTTAGCTACGTCTTCAAATATTAAGCTTTAATATTTGTTGGTTCGTGTAATATAAATCTATTCTTAAAATCACGGAAATAAATTATTTTTAATGAAGAAAGTTGAGCCTGTGTTGCTGGAAAAGGAAAGGTATCCTCGTTCATAATGCCTGGTGATAAAATGAGTTAATCGATATTTACTAGTCTTGATGGCTTTTTTAATAATCATTCACGTCTGGTCGGTATGAATTATAATTACAAAATCCTAATTCTTTAAAAAGACTAATTTAAATCAATCTCAATCGAAGAAGTACCTAGTCGCTCTTCACATAAAAAAAGGAAAAGCACTGATTATTTTATAAAATTAATTCATCTTTCATCAGACGAACTGAAGGAATATTGATTGCATTTCCAATAATTGTTCTAGATTTCGTATACTCAATCCAAATTTTCGTTTTACATTTTCTAGGATAATCTTTAGACTGTTATTTTTAATATAGCTGTATAAATCCTACTTTATAATTCGATAAAAGTTTTACAAGTCGTTAAGATACAACAAAATGAAAAGCAAACAGATTTAAGGCCCACAAGCCTAAGCAAATTACTTCATGGCATTAGAACCTGAATATTCTTTCATATAACTAAACGTTTTTTGGCTAATAACTTTAAACTCACTCCTTATTTGTGGACTAAAGAAATAGGTTGACGAACAAGTAATTAGACAATATATTTATTTAAATCTTTTGAAAATACCCTAATACAGTGATCGTAATGATAATCCAGTGAATATTTATTTTCATAAGTGTCAATGTGTATGAGGATTTTACAATTTTTATTTACGATATTGACTCCATTTTTCATGACGCATCTATTCCCAAATTTTTTTAGATAAGTTGTGAATCACCCTGTATATTGTAGGCAACTGGTTTCTACTTAAGCATGTTCTTCAGAAAATATAGCCTTGCTAAGATTTGTCTGAAGGTTGTTTTAAATGTATGTATATTGTTTTTATTCAAAGATTTATAGACGAAGTTTACACTATCTATTTTATTTTGAAGAATAATAACTGCAAGTTAACACTATGATTATGAATGCTTATTTACATACCACGAAACTCTTGATTAAATAAATGACGTAGCACACGTTTATTAAACTGAACTAGGTATGTACTGAATTCCGAATTACACCTATCTAAATCAACTGGCGAATTTAGTTTTACATGAATGCACGCTTCAGGCGAGTTCCAGAGTTTGTAGCTCTAATAAGGTACATACATGAACCTGCGAGCATCAATTGTTATGTTCAGCAATTTAATCAAATGCAATTAAAATAACCTTAATACTAATTAGGAGAAATGGTTACTCTTTCTACCATTACTCTATTTTTTACTGTATTAGAAAGGTATTTTAAGCTAATATAAATCAAATCTCCTACAATTCCTATCAATGAAGTCATATGTATGCTCTCTGATACCAAACATCTAGGTATGCTAATAAACAATTCCACAGACAAAGCTCTATTCAATAATTATCTAATAAAATTAATCTAGCTAAATTTACTAACCTGGTTTAATGAAAACACTCTATAAATATCTAACTTCACTTTGAAACAGTGGGAACTCGAAAATTCAACCACTTTATTTTTTAATGAACGAAATTCATTTTCTTCGTTAATTACATTACCCACTCGGTTACGTTTTGTATATCTCACGGATCCAGTGTTTCCAAATTGATCGAGTAATGAACTAAAAGCAGTTTTTTTGGGATGGTTTCTATCAGGGTATAGTTGCGCATAAACTCTGGACGCTAATAATGTGTTTTTATTACATTCTCCAAGAACAAATATCATGTCTACCAATTCTCTACCTTGAGTTAACATACTGAAAATTAATTACTTGGTTAGCAAACTTATTTCAAACAATTGATATGCAAGACAAACAATGACAGCTAGGTAAACTAAATGACGCTCAAAACCCCGGTATAGTGCCTACTTTTTTTTTTAATGAACGTTTATTTGTCGATTTTGGGAGAAATTCAAATAAATGAAAATGACTCAAAAACTGATAGAGATAAGTACTAACAATGTTATATCAGTCGAAAGGGAATTTAAATCTGCGTTTAATGATAAGAAGAAAAACTAATAGTTCGATTGGAAAAAAATGAGTTATACGAGTTTGAACATTTTGAAGTTTAATGTGGCGTACAATCTAGGTCTTGTAAGAATAATTTTCTTTCGTTAACTCAAATGATAGAGAATTTTATGATAAATCGAATGGTGAAAACCGTGAATTTGTATTATCAATAGCTTACAAGATATTTAATTTTAAAACAATGCAATCGGAGAAATTTTCTAAAAAAGTTGAATAACTCGGAACCGAAGCGTCCTAGACCTAAGGTATGGTATACACAGTCAGTCTAAAATTTAACGAGGAATCTAAAAAATGAAAAAATATACAGGGTGTTCCATTTAAAAAACTAAATTTGGTCAACGCTCAGGCTAAACTGAACACCCTGTAAAGTTGAAAATATTTGACAGAGATGCACAAGCATGCAGAGGTGCAACTTTTGTCTAAGAATATTTTTTCTTAAGTGACTCATAAGGAAGCTATGGACCGTTCATTCTTAAGTGGGACACACTGTATATTAGTTAATAATATTATTGAAAATTTCGAATCTTTTTCTGAAAAATATGTAATGGAAAAGTGGGTTCAGTGTTGATGTTGCTAGTGATAACTTAATGGCAATGCTTTTTGCGAACGTGTTTTCAGTATTATGGAAGCATTGGGGACCAAGGAAAGAAATCGACAGATTATATCTCAAGTAAAATCCGAAATACAAGTGAGACTAAATTTTGATTTAAAATGTGAGGACTCTTTGGCTCTAGTTAAATCAGACCAAAAACTGCTTCAGGCTGCTCGATCTCAACAAAAATATAGATTTAAGTAGCAATGGAAAGTAAAAAGGGTTTATTTTGTAGTTTATTTTAATGTTTATTTTTGTCAATAATATTTATTAGATTTGTTAAGTAGGTACTTACTTACCATTTACCTACTTGTTGTTTTATGTTTATGAATTTGTTGTTTTTTTTTCCTCTTATCAAAAGCCAAAGGTAACTAATCTATGTTATGATCGATTTTATGTTTAAAACAAAAAAAAAGTGTGCAATATATATTTCTGATGTTTGATGTTTTGTTTCAATTATTTGGAAACGTAAAAATAATTGTCCCGAAATAACCGATGCTCAAGTTGGGAACCCTACCCCACACCGTTATCCTATTCAACCAATCACGGTAGTCCAAGGCGGAACGTGAAAATATAGTTGATAGTTGATAGGGGAGATGTGTGTAACTATGTTATTTGTATTGAAAATAACTACTTGGCCAGAGGTTATAGTCATTGTATTGAATATGATCCAACATTAGCTTGGCTACCTAATTCTTCGCGATGATGGGCCCCAAAAATGCTGATTGTCATAGCAACCTTTATCAGTAAATATGTTTTCAGTAAATATGTATCATCTGTAGTACTTGGAAACTTATATACTTCTTCCTTTGGAAAAATTCTGAACTTTTTGGTCTTGTATCCCTCTGAACTTCTTTTAAAGAATGCGATTAATAAAGAAAATCCGCTTCTATCTTGATTTTTCTTGACTGAAATCATAGTTCTTAACATTGAGACAGTTGTAAGTTCATAATGTAGATGGTTTCTGGGAGCGTTACTTTTCGGAATAAAATAAGCCAAAAAGATTTTCTCAGGCACCTCCTTTATCTTGTTAGCTTTTCACCAGTATTCAAACTTTTGGTACTCCAACTCATACTGCGCCTTGGTTTTTTTCGGAACTAGTCTTGACATCGCTCCTTTTATTGTTGCTTCTATATTAAAAAGTAAACTTTCATCAGAATCACTTATTTTGAAAAGCGCTTTTTATATTTATAGATTTGAAAACTTGATCCGTAACCCTAATTGCAGGTACTCTTTTCTGTTTGTAGAAAGTAAACCAGCTTCTTTTCCCGTCATTTGACACTATTTTTATCCGTGTTATTAAATGAAAGTAGATAAAATGTTGTAGAATATTTTTTGTTATAGATTCATACTACTACACTCGATGTTTTATATTTACTTTAACATCTGGTGTTGTAATATGAATCTTTACAACACTTATATTGTAAATAATTATTTTATTTTCTATACAAAATACTGTTATTTTTATACTTAATAAATATTATGTAAAAGTCAACTTTAAATCACAGTTTTCGAAAAAATATACACATACAAACATAACTTTATTATTTCTTGATCAAAAAATAGCTCAACTGTCGATTTTATAATATTCTCTCAAAATATCATGTCTATATCATAAATATAAGCAAAAGTAATACCACTAGCTTACTATTTTCGATAGAATTAATGAAAGTGAATGTTACATGACTATACGTAGGTGTTACATGTTATCTAGATATATTTTGACTGAAATTTATAGAGCGTGAGATAAATTTGAATAATTCTGAAACGGTAGAATAAACATAAGTGAAGACATAAATCCTTGAATTAATGCCACTCATTAATACATTTTTCTTTTTAAATATTCTATAGTCGTTAAAATTAAATTTATTGTTTTTCAGTACGAGCAATTTATTTTTTTATATATACAAATGAGTTACGTAAGGTGCGATATATTATACAAGTTAGAACAGAAACGTTATTCTGAAATTAGAAGTTTGCCTTAGTTTGAGAACTGAGGCAATTCAAGCGTAACATAGTGTAACTAAATTCAGCAAAAGTCTTCCAAGACCTATAAAACTTATCTTAATATCAATCCAAAACTATGAGAACTTAAACGTCAATTTCTATCGAGTCGGACCAATCAATAAAACTGTATTCGCTAACAAATATTTCTTAACTCAAAAATCATTTTTGTCTACATTTGTTACAAAATGACAGTAATATGACACTCATTTCGATATCATAATGATGTTGTTTATAACACTTGTGCGATCTATATTTATCGCACGCATTTTATAAAAAAAACACGCAGTTGTATGCTTCAACAAAACTTAATCCACACATTTATGACTTTGGAATCAGTACCTACTACTTGCACTTCAAGTAAACAGAGTAATAAGACTTACACGAAATATTTCCCTTATATTGTAAAAAAAATCTAATAAAAACGGTGATTATTTTATTATCTAATGCATCACTGACAAACGTCATAAGTTATGACGTCTGTCACTAATGGGTTAGACTCATAACGTAACACCCCACTGCGTAGTTGGCTGGTAGATGAACCGACCAACATCATCGGTTGCAAAGGATATGTCAACAAACAGCTATTTTTTTAGTAAAATAGAATATAGAATTAGTTATTACCAAAAAAATCAAAATAAATTCTATAGAAGTATCACGTACAGTATGCTTTAGTATTTGAGAGATATGTGAAACGGTGCAATGAAAATAAAATTAAAGACATCACTGGTGAAAAAGCTCTATTGGCATATTTCAACAAACCAACTAAGTATCGTAAATCTAATTCATTATGGAGTTACTATTCCATGTTAAAAACAGAACTATCAGCAAGAAAAAATGTAGACATAAAAAATATGCCACTTTATTTGCCAAGCTTAAAAGAAAATCGGTGGGCTATAGCTAAAAAAAATCTAAAATTTTACGATTCTACAAACAGCCTACAATGAAATATATTTTGATTTATAGGTGCTTTTCGATATTCTGTTTACTTTTTCAAAAAAAAAATATTTGTTTTTTAAGGTCCTACAAATTTTTGGAATGGCAGGTGGTTGTAGAAGAGCGGAATTGACGAACATTTTAACAAGTTAAAATGTTATCGAGGGGTTGTTTGTGTGATGTGAGTAAGGAGACAAGGCTAATAGGCAAGTACTCTTAAACGCTTTGTTATTCAACCATGCACTAAACACTGAACAAGTTATCGATAGACTGAAACTGAAAACTTCGTCGCTGTCGACGGCTATTAGGACCGTCAGGTACCGACCGCTACATTATAAATGAAGAAAGTTGCTTCTAATCCGAGTTAGGGATACAACAGAGAGTGATATATATTTTTTTATAACCCCAGGAGATATAGAAACAGTGGCGGCTCCCGAGTGAAACAGATGAAGCAAAAATTCGCCTACTCAAATTCAAATAGTTGTAAATGCCCTTTTACATTTTTATAAATATTTATAATTTTACATAATTTATTATTTTATAACAAAATGCTTTACAAATCCAAAAAAAAAAACAAAATTCTTGTGTTAACCCTGCCATTTTTTATTTGCCGCGAATTTTAACGCCATACCTGTTACGATATTTATCCATGTGAGGCAGAATAAAATATGACCTTGAATTTGCCTAGCCATTACTATGTTTTCAGCTTTGAGTATACATCGTATCGCACCAAATAGACGAATGGCAGGGGATGAGTTGCCTCTCCATGACGCAAAGTATTTAAAATATCTCAGGCTGCTTCTCTGCTTGCCGGATGGAAAGTGGAAGCAGCGAGCTTTTGGCTTCCCCTGCTTCCAGTATCAGCAGCCTAAGCTTGTTGTGTTTGAATGCAGCGAGTTTACTGCCTTCATTAAGGCCCGGCGCAAAATGAGACGCAGCTTGGTGAGGTGACGCAGCGTGAGTCACGGCGAGTTTTTGTGAATCTAAGTAATAATACGAGGGTTGTCCGTAATTTAAAGTCTCCAATGTTTTTTTCAAATAGTAAACATCTTTTTATTGCAAAACTAAGTACATACTCTGAAAGCTTGGACTTTTAGCTATTTTTCAACGTAGTCCCCGTCATGATCAATGCATTTTTGGAGTCGTTCTGGGAGCTTTTTCATACCCGCACCGTACCACTCTCCCGCCGACTCGCGCAGGAAGGTATCGACGGCTGTCTTCAGTTCTTCGTCGCTGAAGAATTTCATTCCTCCTAAGTGATGTTTCAGGTTGGGAAACAAATAGTAGTCACTAGGGGCCAAATCAGGGCTGTAAGGAGGATGGTCTATGATTTTCACAAGCAAATGCACCTCAAATTTCGTCACTGACTCGTCCGAAACTGATGGACACCCGCGACCGGCCTCGTTAAGCACATTTATACGACCGGTTGCGAACTCTCTACACCACATTTTTTGTGACGATGAATTTCAATAGGGGGTGACCCCTTAAACCACAAAAATCTAATCACCGAACGCAATTCACACTTGGCAGGAGCGTCGATTTTTCCTTCCATCGTTAACGGCTGATAAGCCAAGACCAGTGATGTTAACCTTTTAAAATTTGTCTCCCTACGACGAAGTATGAAATTCCCCTACTCTACTATAAATTTCCCTACGCTGCCTGCCCAAGCCATAGACCAAGCCCAAGTTAGAAATGTTAAAATTCTGTATAAAAGAGAAAGCGCTGTTGGCATATTATTGTTTACAAACGAATATGAGAAATGATCCATAAAATCTTATTTTCTTTTAAATGGTAAAATAGTAAGTATTTGCGAAACTTATTATTTTGTTAAAGTTCGTTTTTACAAAATAAGAATATTTTCCCTACCAACCCATTTATTGACAAATTTTTCCTACAAGTAGGGAATTTCCCTACGTGTTAACAACACTGCCCAAGATTCCAAGATTGACCGTCACAGCGAGGCAGTGACCAGCCAGATTAGTGGTTGGGGAAGCAAGGAACATGGTGCTGTTGTCATATTTAAGCTAGGGGAGCTTGTTGGAGACCTTAATTTACGGACAACCCTCGTAGTTATCCCGCATATTTCTTCGCAGCGTGACGTGACGCAGTTTTGGCTCAACGTGATCCTGCGGAACGCAGTGTAGTTGCCGCAGTTTTAGAAATCACGACGCGTGTTGGAAAACATGGAAAAAATAATCGAGACTGTACGAATTCGACAAGTTTTGTACGATACAAGCCATGTAGACTACATGAGAACAAAATCATCACTAAATTCTTTAGTTAAGGCAAATTCTTTCACTGACTTTTTATTACTACCCATCTGGGTGATACACGATGCCATTTCGCACTCAAACTCGTCTTCTGAATCAAATTCAGAACTAAACTGATAATCAATGAGTGCAGTAGCAGTTGCCATTTTTCAGAAATATGACTTGCCTGCGAAGTAAAAACTGTAGTCGCATGTGCGCGGTACCCGCGCTAGCAGTTTCCTCCCGCATAAAACTCGCCGTGACTCACGCTGCGTCACCAATCTGCGTCTCATTTTGCGCCAGGCCTTAATTGCATAGGTAGTAGTGTCATTGTTTTGCAGTTATATTTTGTGAACACCATGTTTCCACAATACGATCCTATTTCTGTTATTCTAGAAACTCCATTTTCTAGATAGACTAAAGAAGATAAACAACTAACAGTTTCTACGTTACGAAAGATCAATGCCTGTTTATACTAGAAATTTTAAAATGTGTATCCTGGTATTCTCAATGTGATTGATTATGTGGTTAGTTATTGTTTAAAAAACTTTTCTGTGTGCCCTGCCTCTTTATTAATACGGTAATTATTTACAACAGCGGAAACCTTTTCAATCTTCAACCCTCCTCTAATTTTGAAGGTTCTGAACACGAATCTAACATTATTTTTTTCGGACGAGTCTAGTTTAAAAATTTTTTTTTTTCAAAATTGTAACCTCTATGTATACTTTAGGTAATTATTTAGAACAGCGGAAACCTCTCCAATCTTAATTAAAAAATACCTACCCCTTATTTTCGAAGATGCTGAACACAAATCTAAATTAAGTTTTGTGCGGTCTAATTTAGTTTGTGAAAAAATAGTCAAAATCATAACCTTTATGTATATGTTACAGGTAATATCCGATTTCAGGCTAATTTAGTTTGGCCTAGGACATATTAAAAGTTTCTATGGTTGTTAGGAACTTTGCATTTTTCCTATGACTTCCCATTACTGTGCAATTCAAAATATCACAAAAGCAGTTATTGCAGACACAAATAAGGTAGTTACCCTTGTCTTGTTTAGTTACTATTTAATGAAAAACAAAACTTTTTTGTTATATTATTTAAATCATATTTATCTTTAACGAATGTGTTTATTTTAGGTTTATAGGTAACTTTGATCTCTTTGAAATATAACCCTTTTAAAGATGTTTGCTTTGCTTCATCCTTTTACCCTGAATAAATTTTCCTAATATAATACATTTTCTTTCAATAATTTAAATCGGATATTTCCTACCACCCTAATGAGGCTATTTTAGTTTGTCCTAAAACTATCAGGTGATACTAGTATGTCCTAGGAAAAACGCAAAGTTGCTAACAATGATAGAAACTTTTAGTTGCAATATATCGCTTCTGAAATCTTCATTTCATGACGTTACACTATTGTCAAAATAAATAGGCGATATATTACAATTTCAACCTAATGTCATCAAATAGAGGTTACAATTTTGAAATTAATTTTTTTCTCGAAAACTAGACTCGACCGTAAAAAAAAAGATTTGTTTTCACTCTCGAAAATAGAGGGGTCGGAATTTTTTAATTAAAATTGGAGAGGTTTCCGTTTAAAATGAATAATTACCTTACATGGTAAGTACCTAGTTTAAGTAGGGTACACCGATAATTCTAATGCCCCCTTATCTGCCAAAAAGAATTTTTTGCAGAGCTTAGTTTTAGAGATAACTATTTTTGCACCCCAAATGTGTAACGTTTCATTTTAGAGCAGTTGACCCTGAAGTCATGAACATTTTTCTGCACAGATTACATGAATTATTACTGAAAGTAGGTACTTACCGTAGGTACCTATTTTCAGTACGCCGATAATTTTTGAACTCGTATGCCCCCTTGTCTGCTGCTCAAAAATTATTGTTTACAAAGCTTAGTTTTAGATAATAACTATTTTTGCACTACAAATGTGTAGTGTTTCATTTTAGAGCTGTTGACCTTGTAGTTATGAACATATTTGCCTGTGGCGCATTTTTTTCACTAACATAACTTTTTATTTTATCTGTTTCTTATAATATGTCTCTGCTGCATCTTTATTTATACCCACGAGCCGCCACTGCATAAAAGGCGGTATCGATTCAATGGATAGTATAAAAAAGTATGCTGAAATGAGACCTCCAAACTGTACACCTATTCGTTTTTTCATTACATATAGAAATAAGAAGTATGTTAATACACCGATTGGTATAAACACAATTGAGGCAATAAACTATAAAATTGCTAATATTTTAAAACTCTCCAATCCTATATATACTGAACACTGTTTCCGATGTTCCTCATCATTAATACTAGCGATTGATAAAAAGGCATGATGGATGGAAGAATATGCAATCAAAATATAGTATGCGCCAAAAGTATGGAATAAATTCAATAAAAACGAAACAATTATTTTTTGGGAAAAATCCTCGAACAGGTCGATTTTTAATTTAAAAAATACATATATTAGCGTAAAATTCGATTTTCAAATGTCATTTGTTTTCGAGTAATGACGTCATCGATTTTTTTTTAATGGTAACACCATATTTTTTCCTTGATTCTGAAAGATCGTTTAATTCTCTATCAGACAGTACTCTGGGATCGGGATCATCTTGATTGAGTTCCTGCACAAGTTGAATTTTGTAGGGATGATATTTTTCCTTCCTCAAGATACGGAGCACTTATCAAAATGTTCTGTTTCTGATTTTCATTAATGCTTGGACGTCCAGGTTTTGGAATATTTACAACATTGCCAGTTTCTCTAAATTTAGACTCTACCTTACTGACTGTTGATTGGCTGATAGGGTGATCTGGATATTTTTCATTAAATAAATCGCAAACTTCCTGCTGAGTTCTAGTCATATTCCCGTATCCGATAAGAATTAAAATTTCAATTCTTTGAGTAACAGTTAAATGTGCCATAATACTTTAAATTGAATGATAATTTCTATGTCGCTTACAATACTTATTAGAAAGTCGGTGTGACAATGACACTTTGCAAAGATTTTCACCTACGTGATCCATAAAAGAACTATGGAATTCGTAAAACTAAACTTGATAACGTTTTTGCTTTATTTTAATTGATTTACGCTTTCTAACATTCAATCGTCATTTACTCGAAAACTTTCCTATGTCAGAGGGCAAAATTTTAGTGCTGTCTGATAGAGAATTAAACGATCTTTCAGAATCAAGGAAAAAAATATGGTGTTGCCATTAAAAATAAAATCGATGGCGTCATTACTCGAAAACAAATGACATTTGAAAATCGCATTTTACGCTAAAATATGTATTTTTTAAATTAAAAATCAACCTGTTCGAGGATTTTTCCCAAAAAATAATTGTTTCGTTTTTATTGAATTTGTTCCATACTTTTGGCGCATACTGTATGATCTAGAGGCATAAGCCAAATTTCTCAATACAAGCCAAGCTCAAGAGGTTGTGCTGCATCGGTAAGGGGGGAGGTAAAAATTCTCAGTTTGGCTTACTTCATTATTGCAAAAGGAATGGCACTCATCTAAGCTGAGGTAAGAATAACTGAGTATTATGGCAAATGGAAAGCAGCAATTATACGTGCCATATCTGTATTTTATACCACTCGTCTGCTTACAGAACTCATCTCCGGTTTGTTTCAGACGCGTTGTATAAAATAAATACCTCATATGATACGTGTAACATATGGGCGAAGTTAGGGGAGGCTTGGGGGGCTTAGCCCCCATAAATGAAATTAGTCTCCCCAAAAATATTCGTAAACAACTCACACACATTTCAGAACCGAAATTAAAACACAGTCCACCCAAGGCTTTAGCCCCCCCAGATTTGATGACCAAACTTCGTCCATGGTGTAACATAAACAGCTATAAAAAAAATGGTATTAAAAATGTTTAAAGTAAGTTTTAACACATCTAACTAATTCATTAATTAACTAAGTAATTAAGCAAGTTTGTCAAACCTAAATGTAACATTATCACTTGAATACATAATATCAAGTGACAAGTATAATTAATTTCCTAACAGAATTGCTGCTATCAAAATTAACCCCGTGACAATAGTCCATGTACTTTCGTAGACACATTAGCAACGAGAAATCATAAAAACAAGTTGGAGAGAACAATATTTCTAAACGTCACAGCCTAATTACACGTGCCAGTGTAACCAACATAAATCGCCTAGAATAAATAGGTTATCCCATGTGCGCTCTTTATGCTCGAAGAGAAAGGTCAGTGGATAAATTAATTACGGAATGTAAGGAAACTTTTCAGACGAACCGATTAATTTTACCAGTAATCGTCTATCAATATCATCATCATTTCATATCAATTTCGGGTAATTAGTAATTGTCTTTACTGAAACATTTATTTCATTCATATGAATGGATTTGAAATGTTATATAACAAATCTTGCATTAACAAAAATGACGGTGTAGTTGTTGATATAAAGTCAAATTTAGGTTACAATAATTATAACTTTATAAGATTGTGTGAGGTTATTATAGCTATAACCTAAGTAAAAATACAACTGCAGAACGAAGCGACAATGATTACTTCAGTATACGGGGCAATTCTTATCTTATCTTATCTAAAAAAAAATAAATAAGAATATACAGGTTATTTTTACAAATACAATTTTCTAAAAAAAAAACAAAAAGAGCAGTTCAGAAATTATTTAAAAGTACACTTCTGCGTTTCTTAAGAATTTGTGTTTGACAAGCAATCTTTTACATTTTACTGGTACGTATTTAGAGTAAATTATTTGCTATTAGAAGGATTTCATACTTTCAATTACGATGAAAAGCTGATAATTAAATAAAAATCTTGACGAACACCTTCTTTGTCGTCTTTAGTTGTAGTAGGCGAGAAACAAAATAATAATACAATAATAACTGGTTAACGGCAACTATTAGAAATAAATTATACTGCTGGCAATGTTTATTATTTACTAATGTTATTTATCAGTTTGGGGTAGGGTGAGTTTTAAAAATTTGCAAAATATAACGCCGGGTCTCGAAAGACAAAGAAAAATCTCAGGAACATATTATTTCATAATGAAAATTAAATTTGAAATGCTGGGTAAACGTAATATTGTAGATGCTTTCTGCTCACAAAATAGAAATACAAAATTATAATGAGAATGTCCCTGAAAAAATAGATATATTTTACATAGATTAATCAATGCAGTAATATTTTTATCGTCTCAAGAAATTTCTTTTCGCTGTCATGAGGAAAAGCGGATTTTTCTAGGGCTACCGGCGAACAACCCACATAAGAAAATGTAACGCTCCCATGGAACTACGTCAAGGGTGGTGAGGAAATCTGCCAATGTGATTATAAAACGATAGTTTGAGGTATTTCACTTCAAACCACCTTTACTGAAAACATCACGAGATGTCACTGGTCGATACACTTCATTTTCTAAATATCCCCCCAAAAAAAAGTCCAATTTTTTAAAGTCAGGAGATCGCGGTCCAAATAATTTAAAGTTAGGAGAACATGACTGTCATGGTACCAGTTCTTCTCGTCTAGTCTCTTAGACACACTGTCTCCATATCTTCCGTGATTTGGTTTCAAATGTCCCATGTCACGCTTACGTTGCCCTACAGTTGCACTCACTGGACACCGCGGTAAAAGTAGCTGCATTTGGCACACGTTTACCGGGAAACCGTTCTGCTAATACTTCACTTCACCGTAAATTAATTAAAACGATGTCAATCAAATACTAATATACTACAACTTCAATAATTTTTTATTTAAAAGCTATAAGGATTTTACAAAAAAATATACTTACAATATTGACTCCATTTTTTATGACATATCTATTCCCAAGTTTTTTAGATAGACAAGTTGTGAATCAGCCTGTATGGATCACCACAAATTAATCCGTTTAATTTTAATAATACTTTATGAATATCTAAATGATGTAGGTAAGTAAAGGTGACATTAATATGTTTGTGGGTGACATAAAAAATATAAACATACTATCACATTATATATTTATAGAGGAGGTTATCTTTCATACATAAATAAATATACAAGACCAAAGAGTGTTTAGATTATTTTTTTTGTAAAGAGTTGTATGTACAAAAACGATACAGATCTATAAATTGCCGGCAAAATATTGCAAACCATTGGCCAACAATGATTTTGTTTATTATACATGAACACACTAAAATATCAGAAATATAAAAAATTTATAAACTATAGCAATCTTAAAACTGATTTCCAAAATAAAATTTGACAGGAATTGTATGAATCGCAAGATGTTAATTTTGTTGCAAAAACTTTTTTAAACAAATTAACTTATTATTTAGAAAGAAACACAAAACAAATACCTAAAGATAGGTCATTCTAATAAAAATAATGAAAGAATAGATAACATTAGGTCTCATAAAATCCATAAACACAAAAATAGAAATGTACATACATTTATTAAATATTCCAAATACAGTCTTAGAAAACCAATATAAAACATTATGAACTGTATCATAAAATAAAAACAAAAACTTAAGTGATTTTAATAAACATTATAGTAATCTAGGAGAAAAGTATACAATTAATATAATAGAGCAGACAAATGATTTTACTGAGGTTTGTAACAATTTGGAACACGATGTATTCATATTCAGCAAGTTAGACAGAGGTGACAAAAGCAATTAAGCAACTGAAACTCAAGAAAGCACCTGGATTTGATGGCATCAAATCTGAAATATTAAAAAAGGTTTCTGATGAAATAGTGGTCCCACTCACATGTATCGTGAATAAGTGTTTCAGTGTAGGAGGATTTCCAAATTGGTTGAAAACGGGAATTATAAAGCCTCTATATAAAGAACACTTTAGATATATTAAATTTTAAACCTTATCAAATTAATTATAGAAAAAATAGACAGTAATAAGTTTTGCAGAGGATACTGCAATTTTATTTGAAGCAGACTCCTGGAGTGAATTGAAAAATAAGGTTGTTCGAATTCGTAAAAATAAAAAAGTGTATTTTTGTGTCTATTTTTGCAGTATAACACTTTACTGTTTTTTAAACTCTCTCTCTCTCTTGTATTTTATGTATATGCATTTATGTAATTTCAACGTTTACATCACTTATTTGTCACACACACATGATAACTGAAAACACGTACAAGTGGATCATTTCCAGTTCAGTGTACAATGCGTTTCAATAAATTTGATAACATTTTTATCAGTTATAACTTTTCTGTTTTTATGATATCGGAATGAAGAAAAACCATATTGCATAGTGGACTAGCAACTTTTTTTGTTATTTGAAAAAGAAAAAAACAAAAGACCAATGATTTTGAGAGATCTTAACTTATATTATATATTTTTTAATGGAACGCCCTGTATATTTTTGGATATTTGGATTCTACTCAAAATTCCAAGCATATTTTAAAAAGCATATCCTATACATATCTTCAACTGTTTCTGAGAAAATGACGTTTGTATAAGTTGGTCATATAATAAATACAAAAGTTTTTTTCCTCAACACAACAAAACACTAAGGCTCGATTGTTACCAGTACGGCTCAAGCAATGCTGAACTTCAGCTTTAGCTCAGTGCAAAGTGTGCCATGAACAAAATAATTTGTTTACATTTTGACATATTGATACTAATATTTTGTCACATTAAGTATGTGATTAAGTTTAATACATGTCAGTTTGTTAAATACTTAACATTTATTAACATTTTCAAACTGGTACGGTTTAGCATTCGAGAAAGAAGTGAGATGCTTGTGATTTACTTGCTCAAACAAAAAAGCACAACCGCAGCGCGCAGAGAATATGATAGACTTTATCCAGAGCGTCCAGTTCCTTCCAAACAAATCCTTGCAAGCTTATTTTAAAAAATGCAAGAAGTAAACATACTAGGATTTTCTGAGCCATATCCATCGGCTTCAATTACTAAATGTTCTCAGGAACTACCGGTCTCACACAGTTCAGTTTACAGAATTTTGAAGAAATGCCAATATAAAGCATATAAATTTCGGAAAACCCAGAAACTGAGCGACGAGCAGTGCCAGAGAAGACTTTTATTTTGTGAGGAATTCCTAAACAGATATTACCAAAATCCTGATTATTTAAAATACATTGGCTGGACTGACAAAAGTTCTTTTCCTACCAAACATGGCTGTAATAGTTAAAACATCCGACAGTGTTCTACGAATAATCCTCGAATGATCCATAAAATAAAATGTCAAATAAAATGTCAAGGATATCAGTCTGTTAACGTTTGGTGTGGTGTGATAGACCGATATATATATTAGGTCCCATATTTATTAACCAAAAATTGACTGGAGAACGTTATTTCCATCTCCTACAAAATGAGATAGCTGGACAGATTGATGATTTACCGGTGAACATTTCAGCAAGATGGTACTCCGCCTCACAACGTAATTCAAGTTCAAAACTACCTTAATGTGGAATATCCAATATGGTTGGATAGGAAAAGGAGGAACAATTTCTTGGCCACCAAACAGTCCAGATTTGACAGTAACGGATTTTTTTCATTTGGGGTCACATTAAAAATATAGTGTATAAAACACCATGCGATAATACTGAAGAGCTCAGACAAAGAATCATCATTGCAATTAATGAGAGAGAAAAATCCAGAAATATTAATAAACGCAGAAAATCATACAATTAAAGTGTATGAGAAATGTGTTGAGGAAAATGGCAAACAAGTAGGGTAATTTTTATGATAATTTAACATGTTTATAAAACTGTTTGTTTAATAATACCACTCAAATTTACTTTGCTTTTTATTTATTATTTTATGTTTATATGACCAACTTGAACAGTTGAAGACAGGTATAGGATATGCTTTTTAAAATACGCTTGGAATTTTGAGTAGAATCCAAATATCCAATAATATACAGGACGTTGCATTAAATAATATATAAGTTAGGTTAAGATCTCTCAAAATCATTGGTCTTTTGTTTTTGTTTTTCAAATAAGAAAAAAAATTGATAGTCCACTATGTGATATGGTTTTTGCTTCATTCCGATATCAAAATGTTAAAGTTATTGAAACGCGAATCGAATCTATGTCTATTTTTACATTATAACACTACTAAATTTTTTTCTGTATGCTATCTATGTACAATTGTAAAAATAAACGTTAAATATTTTATAGTATTCCTATCAACTAGTTAGTATTAATCAAAAATATAAAATTCTATTGTGATCCCTCCTTCTTTTCAAATAAATTCATTAATTGAAACTGAAAAATACCGACGGAAAAATGCAGGTTTTAAATACAGCCCATCACACCCTTACAATTTCATGCGTGATAGACTTAAATCGGCCCAATTTGAACGTGTTAACTTTTAATAAAAAGCTCGCATTCTTCTCCGCTCGATGCAGCCTTGTGCGAAAGTTCTTTTAACCTACGCGAATTTGCCTCAAAAACAGTTTTGATTAAACTTTTATTATGTCCTATAAAATATTTATTGTTCTGTAATACGTTCTCTCAATGTTCCAATAAATTGAATATGGGAGTACTCCAAAGTAATTTGTTTCAAGTTTGACCAGATGCTGTTTCAATTGACCTCAGTAAACTTGAAGTATAAATTTTCCAAATAAGGGGAAAATTATGCAATCTGGTAATGTTATTAAAACAATGTTTTGCATGATCCCCTTTTCTGTTAAATGCAGTGCTCTTTAAATTTTCAGATTAGGGTAAAGAGTTAAGAAGCGAGTAACCCAGGTCATTCCTTACATGGAGATATTTTATACTCAAGAACTTCCTCTTTAGCGAAGTGAAGTGGGCAAGTAATGTGATAGTTTGCCTTCGGAAACTGATATAAAGTACCTTTTAACAAGAATGCAGTCAGGCTACCTAATAATACAGGGTGTTTAAAAAATGCATATAGTACTTACTTAAAAAATCTGTGTGTAGCTTCATGACATTAGAGTAAGAAAATATTTGATTTGATATGGTTTCAAAAATGCTTCCTTTTCAACAAGTGTAAAATGCAGCTACTTTTACGACGGTGTGCATTGAGTGCAAGTGTTATACAACGCGGGTGTGACAGGAAATTGGCAACCGAATCGTGGAGCAGATGGAGATCCAAGGCGTCCACGGCTTATTAAAACAGTGTGGCGTATCATATACAAGGCTCAATTATATCCGTACCATGTACCAAGCATTAATACCAAGGGATTGGACGAGGAGGAGCGGCACCATGGCAGCCACGATCTGCTGACTTTCTTCTTTTTGTGGGGATATTTAAAAAATGAAATGTATCGTCCTGAAGTAGGCACTATTTATAATTTACGCAATTGCTGCTGCCAATTATTTACGAGTTCAAAACGGACAAGAAGCAGAAACATTTGTGTTAGTTTGTACAAATTGGGTAAGACAGGTGTTAACATCAACATTAATTATTTCATTAATTAGAACCACAATTTAATTTTATTAATAATTAATAACAATTGCGGCAAAAGCTGTTGAATTTACTGTTAAAATAGGTGTTATAAAATGTTATGTTTTTCCCTTGGAATAAAGGATATATAAACATATATTGAAATTGCAGGAAAATTGATTTAAATTAACTTAAAGATAACAAAGTAAACAATGAAAATGAATTACTAAAAGATGAACCTTAACCATGCACAAGGAGCGATCACAATCTTGTTAAAATAAACAATTCTTTAAATATCAGTGCAGCAAAGTTTCTATTTATACTACCCGATACTAAACTTTGGAAACTGAAATCGTTTGAGTCTTGTAAATATTGACTTGACACTTTTGTATATCGTCTCCATTTGGTGAAGTATACCAGAATGCTTTCCCATTATTCCTTCTTTGTTCATCAGATAAAATGGTGTGTACTAGAACCATGGGTGTTCTATTCTCTTATTATTTTGGTACATGGAAGCTACCGTAATGAAATGCCTGCTACTCATTTCCCCCAGAATAAAGGAAGTCATTTCTAGTTTGTTATTTGTAGGAGAAAGTAACGTTGCACTATAAAAAAGGGGTCAAGTAATAAACCACTTTTAAGTTATGTTATTATTATATACCCAAAACGAGCACCTCTTAATTCTTTTTTGTTTAAATAGTAATGAGTGTATACAGGGTGAACTTATGTAAAAAAAAATCAAATACAATTTTGTTAAGAAAAAATCAAAAATAGCGGTTCGAAAATAATTTAAAAATACTTTTACACTGCGCTGGAAACTGGTCCACTGTAAAACCTAATAAGGCGGCAAACTACGACCGGACAACAAATGGAAAGAAATGATCAAGTTAAGAAATAAGTAACATTTTACAACGCCGATTTTATACAGCATATTTTACTGTTTTTGCCGCTATTGTTATTCATTATTAATAGATTTAATTTGCTGTTTTAATTAATAAAATAGTTTGACATACCTGGGGCCTATAACACAAGCCATACAAGTGTAACAAGTGTAGCACTTGCAAGAAATTCACTTGTAGTTACAAGCCCTTAGATATTTTATAACACAAACTTCACCGCGACACTTGTAGGAAATAGGAAAAAGTCGTACAAATGTAGCTAATACTCTACAAGACTTGTAGAATATGAAGAAGTCTGTAAAATATGTAGAAGTCTGTAAAGTGAGGTTAATTTATTTTCTTTTTCGTTTTATTTTCACGAGGTTACAATGTCATCCAAAATAATAACCAGAGAACGAAAAATGCAGTTCTTAATGAAAGTAAAATAAAGTAAAAGCATTCTTTTCGGTGCTTTTAGCGATACTTTACAGTAGAAAAGTGGAAAGAGCTGGCAAATCTTGTCAAAAGTATCTGTCTAATGCCGGTTGATAAAGATTGGACCTATGCCAGGGACACACTATGGCAAAACTTGAAAAATATGCTATGGTAAATACTGCTATTTTGGTTCAATAGTTTATAAATATATACGGGGTGATGCAGAACTTATTCGGTGGACTTACAAAAAATGTTAGGAATTTACAGACCTTAAAAAATAAAAATTGATATGTCGCTGGTACACAAAATTTCGACCGACTCGACACCTCGTGTTGAAATAATATGTTTATTTTAGACCACATATTTTAAGCAATGGATACCAAAAATAAAATTACTTCAGAAAATAATTTTATGCTACCGTTTCCCAGGTAACGTATTTTACAAAATAAATACATCACTCTGTACATATTATTACTCAAATTAATGTTTTATTTCCGTGAATTCTAATAAAGTAATTAATTATTATGCTGCAATAATTAATGGAATAAAGAAAAATGTTTTTAAAAACTTTTACCAACGATTACTATTATTTTCAAGGGATGGAGAAAGATCTTGAAGAAGATTCCTAAATTGTACTCTATTCAGTCGAAATCTTCCTACACACTCATCGTCAGATAAGAAAACAAAGTCTGTTCGGTCTCTAAAACGATATTCAACTCTCTCAGAATATTCTTCTTCGCTAGATTCACTTGAGCACATTTTAGCACGACCGCGTTGAGCAACGTATTTATTATACTAACACTTGTAGGAGATTCTACCCATGGTTTTAGTTAGGTGAAAATTATTTTACAATTGTAATAAAATCGGTAACACAAACTTGCAAGTGTTCTCGTTGAGTTACAGAACAGCTCTACAAGTGTAGAAATTTCTCCGTAATTACAAGATCGGCACATGTAGCCACAGGTTGCGGTGTGTTACAGAATTTTAACAATTTAACAAGTAATATTCTACAATTGTTACAATTGTAGTGCTTGTGTTATACGCCTCTGATGTTACAACATTTTGGGCCCGGTTTACCCAGTTTCTACAAACTAACACAAATGTTTCTGCTTCTTGTCCGTTTTGAACACGTAAATTATTGGCGGAAACTATGATACGGTTCCGTAAATCATCAATAGTACCTATGTATCCACTTCGGTGCGATACACTTCATTTTTTAAATATTTTATTCTATTTTATTTTATTGTATTCAAAGCACATACCCAACAGACAATTGCTCAATTACAGGGTACGGTAAAACATATACAGTGCAAAATAAACACAGAAGTGTGTACAAGACACAAAGATACTAACAAAACAAGATAATAACAAACAAGAGACAAAAAAATTAATAGACAAGGAAAATTAATATACAAAAAAAAATAATAATAAACAGAGAAATATATAAGTAAGCCTATGTTACAAAGCTAAATACCTATCTAAACTTATCTTTACTAAGTACTGCATTTTTTATAGCTTGCATTGAACAGCAAAAAATATCTACACTAGATTCTATATCATTGTACCTTGAGATAATTTGATACAAAGGCGATGCTACAGGAATATTGGTGCGTGCAGTAGGAAGGTTAAAAATATTATTACTTCTTGCTGAATGTCGTGGTATTTTGTATTGGATATTGCTTAGAACACTTCGACATTCCAAAATGTTATGAACGGTTTTATACAAAAACCTTACTTGGGAGACTGCCCTTCTTTTAGACAAAGTATGAATATTGAACCGATCAAGTAATAATTCATGCGGAACACCCTGAGGAGGATACGTACCGTCTAATAAGTACATTGCAGATTTCATAAATTTACGCTGAACTCTTTCTAAAGACGCAATATGACCAGCACAGATTGGACTCCAGATTATTGACGCATATTCCAATTTCGAACGAATGAGCGTAGTGTATAGCAAACGTAAAGTAGAGATATTGGCAAACTCTTTGGAATTTCTTATAATATAACCTAAAGTCTTAAATGCGGAAGAAATCATAAAGTCAATATGTTTAGAGAAGATTAAAGTTGGCTCAAATGTTACTTCAAGGTCTTTAATGTAATTTGGTCTAAGGAGTATTGTATTATTCAGTGTGTAATTAAATTGAATTGAATTCTTTTTCCTAGTGAACGTAACGATATTACATTTAGACACGTTCAAAGGTAAACAATTATGTAGACACCAATTGCAAACATTGTCAATGGCACTCTGTAACCTGTCACAATAAGCAATGGTGTTAATTTCACATAAAAGTTTGAGGTCATCAGTGTACATCAGATAGTGCACCTGCAAATCTTCAACAATGTCATTAATAAATAATACGAAAAGTAAAGGTCCGAGTATGGAACCGTGCGGTACGCCAGATATTTGATGAAACATGTGAGATTTAAAACCACGATACTGAACAAACTGATACCTATTACTTAAATATGATTGAAAAAGCTTTAAAAGGGAGTCAGATAATCCAAAAGTATCTAGTTTAGTTAATAAAATATCATGATCTAGTCTGTCAAAAGTCTTAGTGAAATCAGTGTAGATAACATCCACCTGACTCATCCTGTCAAGACTTTCACTGATAAATTGCGTTTTTTGGACTAAGTTAGTAACAGTGGATTTACCTTTTACGAAGCCATGCTGCTCACTAGATATAAAACAAGACAGAGAACTATACAAAACATTGTGTAACAAAATTTCAAATATTTTAGAAAAATTACAGATTATAGTAATTGGCCGATAGTTACAGAGTTCATTTTTGCAGCCCTTCTTGAATATTGGACAAACTCTAGATAACTTCCAGAAATCAGGATAACACGATGATTTTAACAACAAGTTATAAATGATTGTAATATTCACAAAAAGAAGTCCAAATGATTTAAAGTCAGGAGATCGTGGCGGCCATGGTACCGGTCCTCCTCGTCGAATCCCTCGGAGGTAGGTTGGATATGCTGTACATGGTACGGATATAATTGAGCCCGTGTATGATACGTCACATTCCTGCAATAGGCCGTGGAAGTCCTGGATTTCCATCTCTTCCACCATTCGGTTTCAAATTTCCCTCGCGTCGCACTGCACTTGCACTTGCATACCGCGATAAAAATAGTTGCATTTGTCACATGTTTACCGGGAAATCGTTCTGTTAAAGCATTTTCACAGCGTAATAAATTAAAACGATATCCATCAACTCCGAGTTGCTACCTACTATACACGTAAGACATTTTTGATACTAGAAAAACTAATGTAAACATTTGCGTTACAAAAACTTTTGTGGCTATAAAAAGTAATCGGATTTCAATATTCGGAATCGCCTGTCTAGATGTCCTATTTCCACTCATTAGAAAGTTATCTCCAAAAGATATATGCAAAATAAATAAATTATTGTATTACAGATATATGTAGTTGTTTAAATAATATTTAAGGATAGTGTTACAAAAATTAAGAACAAACACATCCTTAAGAATTGCAGACAATTTTCAGTTTGTCTGCCTTTGTTATCCAAACAACAACTAAACCTTTTAAAAATATTAGGTTTTGCGGGTTTATGTATTACATCCCCTATCAATATATCACAAGCTAAATTTATATTTTGTTTTAACTGGTTTATATTACGGATTTTGAAAGTGCTGGTTCAAATAATTTCTTGCAATTACAGAACTATGATTAGATGCACCTTTTAATTGCAACCGTTAATGTTTTCTAATTTGTCATGGAATATTCTCTGTCTAAGAACTGTAGAAGCCTTTCACCTGTGAGATTTTTGTTCAAAACAATAAGGACTTACTAAATGCCGTCCAACTATGCCGCTCTACATATTATTCCAAAATAACCTTTGATTTTGTATTTTATTTAATCTATACGGATTAATGGGTATTTCAGCGTTTTAATATAGCATTACTTAAATATTTACTTTCCTTGGTAAGGATATGACTATAGAAGTTGTTTTCATCCTCAGGAGTTACCATCATTTGAGTAATAAAATTTAACCTTCGATGGCATCATTTGTTAGCATCTGCACATTTTGTATTAGTCATGAAATCGAACATTTTTCAACACTCTGAATCGTCGATTTAGAAATAAGAGCAGCCGAAGCCTATCCAATTAAATTTTGCGGATTTTCCGCTAAATAGCCAATAATATTGGCGACATTCTCATCACTAATTATACTCCTTATTATGTTTTTATAGTTTCTTGAAGAAAAAACATCCTCATTATTATTTCATAAAATTTTGCAATTGTAGAAATGATTTATTATCTGGCGTTTCTCTTTCTGGATATCGATCATCGTTAAGTCTCTTTGCCAAACTTTTTCATTATGAGGAAATATTACAAATGTTTAATGAAAGATTATTATAAATATTAAACATAAAACTTTATACTTACAACTGACACTGTCAAAATTAGTCAATATATCTTATACGCTCGCTTACTTGTAAAAAAGCGATAAAGTGAATAATACCGTAATTTATTTTTCACATAACTCTTTTTGTACATAGCTTTCTAACGAGCGCAATAGGTGAACATTTTATAACGTTTTTTTAGAATGCAATGCATTTTTCAGTGAACCATATAAATACATTTATTTCTGAGAAAAAAATTATAAATGGCGCTACGACGCATACCGACGCCCGTTGTCAACCTCGCAAATTAGAGACAAACAAAGTTTAGGTTTATGCCTAAAATATATAGTCACTTGTTTTCACTTACTAAAAATGTTTATTCGAGAAAAATGCCTAGAAGGTACTTGATGAATAGCTTTGAACAATATTTAATAAATAAAATATAATAAGATAAATAATTCCTAAGCTATACATTTTTTATTTGATTTATAAATGGTTGGATATCACGCTCTTTGTTCCAATGTAGTGTGTCATAGAAAAATGTTATTAGAATATTTAGTGTAGACTAGACGTTCGAAGAAATGTTGAACTTGTCAAATCAAGTTCTGTGTTTTACCTTATTGTGTTTATGAATTTGCATTGTGTTGTATTTGTTTCGCAGTTTTGAGATAAGAGTGTATAATAATGTTATCGTAAGTTACTTACATTTAATGTTGATAATACGAGACACAACTACCTTGTGGGCTAAGGCCTCGACCAGTATTGAATTACTCGTAAAATCTAGGTAATGGCAGTGTTTATATAAAGTATAGTTTGTCAACAGGCCTTAGTTGTGAACCATGTCGGTTAGATGGCGGGACTATAATATGTGCAAAATCTCTTAAACGAGTCCTAGGCAAGTCAGTAAACATTTTTTTAAATAGCAACCCCCAATTTTGACATTACCATTTGAAAGAGCGTGTCATTCTACATAGATACATCATGAAAAATTATGGTGTAAATTTTATTAATAAATTTAATTTTAATTATTTTCTTGAAATATTTGTTATGTAACACCATAATTTTTCATGATGTATGTATGTAGAATGACACGCTGTTTCAAATGGCATGGTCAAAATTGGGGGTTGCTATTTAAAAAAGATGTCGATTACGTTATATCTCAAACAACGATGACGTCACAAATATGGGTCGTATGTCAAAAAGTGTCTTTTTTTAAAACAAAACCTTATATACACACTGGTAATAAGTTCTACAAATATATCATATCTCGAAGCACACATTACCGATTATAGAGAAGTAATCAATTCACTTTTACAGTTTAATTCTATTTATTAAAACGAGGATTCTATTAAACTGCCTAAAATTATTAATTAATGTTCACATTTATACTGATTTTAAACCACATTTCTTACGGAAATTTAGACTTGTTGTTGAAAAAAAAAACACTTGCAGCCTTGCCGAACTTTCGTAAATAATCTTTATTATTTAATAAACATAATTGTGAAATGTTGGCAAGTTTATACCAGATTTTTTTTAACAACTAGCCTAAATTTCCGTAAAGAAAACCAGTTCAAAATTATTTATGAATCAAAACCCTATCTTTTTATTTGATCGTTTTACTAATTTCCATAAAATGACACTATCTAGCAACACTGACCCAGTATTTGGATAGGCGACCAATACAAAATTGTAGTGGAAAAGGTTTATTTTCTTGACAAAACGTGAATATAAGGCTTATTTATTCCGAATGTTTCGAGGAACCTGTAGGTATTTTTTTTCTTCATTAAAGACGCTACACCCTGTATATTACTATATTATTATTATTAAAGATCCATTATCTCAAGCCAACAATAATATAAATAATAAATGTGCTTGTGTATTAAAAGCAAAAATTTAGCAAATAGGTAATTATAAATATCTCTACTTTTGCAAGAACTATGGTTTTAGAAGAGTTTCAACATTTGCGTGTTGCTTGGTAAATTCCAATGTTTATCAAATTATTTCACAACTGAAAAACAGAAAACATTTTCACAATAATTATACTTTTCAGGCATTCAAATTAATTATTCCCATGTGTTCCTAAGAAATACTAGTTAGTTATGTTAACAGACCATATTTGTTAAAAAGTAATTATGAAATTTAATTTATAAAATAAATAGTAAATTAATGCTGAACATAGACGTGATCAAACTCCCAAAAAGTTTAATCGATTTAATTTGCATTTATTTAAATTAATTAATAAATATTGAGCTTCCAAAATATTAATCAATTTGCTTAAATTACAGAAGTTAAATGAAACCACTCTCACAGAATTATAATTAACTAAATTCTTTTTTTTTTCAAATTTTAATATACAAGGTTAAGTAAAAGACTAAAAAATTATTTCGGAATTTTAGCTCGATATTTAAAAAATGGGGTAAAGCCTTATTTTCCTCCGGATGAAATCCGGATGAATGAATCGGCGCCTGTCATAAATATCGTCCGAGTTTAGATATTCCGGTTTTTACAACGTTTTCAAATGTAGAAAGGACGCAAATTAACATTTATATTAATAATAATATCTGATAGGTAACAGTTAATCCAGTTACCTGCATTATTTTGCATTCGTTTTTAGTCCTTTTGTTCCAAATTATCAAAACTACATTTTCATTCATTGCAACCACTACGCACTACCAACAAAACACACTGCGCGTACAGTTGAATAAAATGTCCATTTATTTTAATAAAACCGAACGAAAGGAATGTTAATAGACAATAGAAAACTTTTAATGCACCCGCGGCAGTCTTGTTCGATAACCTAGAAAAGCAAACCGGTGAACTATATTATAGCAAAATATCTGTACCCGACGAAAATTCCCTTATTTAATAACTAGAGTTAGTGCAGTGCCAGTGCGGAGTCTAAAAGAATCGAACGCGCGGATCGTTGGCCTTCATAGCTGATTTGCATTTCGAACTGCGCTTTTAGTTTTAATTACGGAACGCTATAATGATTGGTGTCGCATCGATACGTTTCTTTTTTACGTCTGCTGTAAGTTGTATTCGCCGCGTGTATTTAAATAACTATTATAAATAGTAACATAATTTACATTAACAACTCTTAGTTGTAGTAAACATGTCAAAGAAGAGAAGAAATAGACGGGAATTATTTCGTACGTGGTTTGACAGCCATCTCGAAGGTTATAGGGACATACGTATTAAAGGAAATGACCTGTTTTATACTGTGCGTGAACGCAATTCTGCTGACAAAGCTAAAGTGACAAAACATTTGAAGAACCTTGCCTCGTCCAGCGCTGAAGACTAGAGATTTTTCTATGAACTTACAGACATCTTTCTTACAAGTAATATACAAAAAATAATCCAAAAGACCTGGCTGTCCATAAACCTTGAATAATCAGTCGATTGTCATAAAATTCCTCTAAAAATTTAATTGTAGCTCTTACAGTATGAGCAGTTGTCTCATCTTGCTGAAAGAAACCTGCTTGTAACTCGTCATCATGTAACTGTTCTAAAAATGGCTCTAAAATAAGGGTTCGATATCTCTCGCTATTTATAGCTTCATAGCAGAATATAGGTTCTACTATACGTCTTCTTGATATCGCTGCCCAAACGTCAACTTTTACAGGATGTAAACTGGTTTCTACAGATTATATGAGGATTTTCTGCAGCCCAGGTTCTATAATTTTGACTATTTACATAACTCGATATGTGAATGCTTCGATAGTGAAAAATGACAAGTACAATAAATTATGGTTCACATTTTCTTGAAACCATTCGCAATAGTGTAATCGTCTTCCATAGTCGATGAGAAGTAATTTCTGCACAACAGTTACCTTGTATGGGTGTAAATGCAACTGTTTTTTTAAAGCATTGTGGCACGTTCCAACTAAGAGTCCTAATAAAAAAAATACCTGTCTGAGCAGACAACTTTTATATAGGCTTTGTAGGATTTCGATCTATTCATTGCTGTATATGATCAAAGTACATCTTCTGTAAGTACAGTTGGTCTGCCCGTAGATTTCCTTTGCAAATCCAATATTTATTTTCAAATAGTTTAACAATAGCACACTTCCGATTTAAGAAAGTGTCATAGTCAATGTTTGCGTCTGGAAACTCGATCATAAATTAGTCAATGCAGGATTGTAACGAGTATGTCCATAACCCTTCTTCATTTCTAATCCCACTTCAAAAATGAGTCATTAAAATAAAGGCATCTTGCTCTATAGTAAAAGGCATAGTGCTCTTAAATAGGAATATTATTAACCTTAAAATTTTGTTTCTGTTATAACTTGTAACTTATAACCTGTAATACGACGATGTGCCAAAAAGTTTAGCTGTGAAAACAACACTGATTAAATGTACGATTGAAATAATGAAGCAAAGAGAAACAATAAAACAACGGCAGAAAATCGCAATTTACAAAAATGTAAATTTTCCATCACAAATCGTAATGATTCGTTTATAATAAACTATGGGAAACGGTTGCTTCATGCTCGAGATAGTGCGATCTTTGATTGGTTGAATAAAATGTCATGAATAATTGCACCAATCAGAGCCGGTGAAATCACATCCGCAGAATATTGTGTTTTAATGTAATCTTGATCTTATTGTTTTAGTAATTTATAAACTTACCAGACTTTTATGGCCAACGCAAAGGGAATAAAATAACTGTTTCAAACAAAATTACTGATCACGTGAATTGTCATTTATGAATTCTCTGTATATGGCCCGATCATGATGCTTCAGATAAAGTTCTTATAATGCCAAGTGATGCAGCTGCTTACATGTTAAAAGCAGGACAGATTTTACCTAAAAAATATTGGGGTAATTGAGAAAATAAAAGAAAATTTCCCTTTACTAAACACTTTCACATCAACTGCCAAAAAATTTTTCAGTAAGGCGCCTACAACTAAATGGAGTACTTGGTCAGAAACCGAAGCGTATTATGATACGCTGATACACATTTCGATGGCATAGAAGATGTTATTTGTAGATTTAATCCTAATGACAGCAGAGCCATACAAACACTGCAGGACTTACTGAAGGACCAAAATATTCATGACGTTACATTAATAGATACTACAGTTTTTAGTTAGTGCAATAAGGAAATTGGAATCACATGGACTATCCCCAAAATAAACAATTTGACATAATGGATGATGAATGTACAAAAAATAAACACGATGCCAATAATACAAGGTGTCCGGAAAGTAATGGGACTCTGCTTAAACATAGCTTCCTGTGATCAAATAGAACCGATTTAGACAAATTTAGCTGAAGTTGAAATTTGGTACAGTTATGTTTTAGATAAGTACAAGCATTGTGAAGGAGTAAGTAGTGTTGTAGTAGGGGGCGCTCTTGGCAGTTTTTTTATCTCATTTTTATTCTATCTTTTTTGTTGATCCTATTCTGATACGCTTGATGGAAAATTATGGTGAAGAAATTAATTTTGCGTAGAAAAGCTATACCTGTTCCACATAGCTGTACCTTATTTCTGCAGCTCCTCCATTAAATTGATTTTGACAATAAACAGCAATCATATCTACTGTTTCTGAGTTGAAAAACTGATTATGTCGAGGTATGTTTTCAAAATTTTACAAAATACTACTAATAATTTGAGATTATTTACACATTAGTTTACACAACTATACTCAGTTCAACAATTAGTATTAATCTGACAGGCTTTTGATCAAATTTCTATCTAATTTCAACGTCAATTTGACAAGTGGTAACTTGATCGAATTAGAAAATTTATTTCTATTTTTATGTGTTCAGACGGTGCATTTTATCGAACAAGTATAGCTTTTCTACGCAAAATTAATTTCTCCATCATAATTTTTGGTCAAGCGTATCAGAATAGGACCAAAAAAAATATATAATAAAAATTAATTGTAAAAAACTCCCAAGAGCGCCCTCTACGATATGCAGCACTACTTACTTATTTTTTTTCTTTGAAACCCTGTAGCTTCTAAACGAAGCACTTTTGGACTAAGCTAAGTTTATCTAAATATGTTCTATTTTATCACAGGAAGCTGGGTCCCATTACTTTCCGGACATCCTGTATACGCTCAGTAGTATAGTACGATACAAAAAAATACAAAGGGTGTTGAAGAAATATACAGGATATACCGATTTGAAAAACATATGTAAAGTTTTAGTTAGCAATACGTACGCGCACTAGATACTTCTATCCTTCTTCTTACGACGGTAATTAAGAGAGACAGAACCATGTAATTCGCATACGGATTACTCTATAAAAATACACGATGCTAATAATATATGCTCAGTCAGTAGTACGATAAAAGAAAAAATGCAAAGGGTGTTGAAAAAACATACAGGATATATCATTTTGAAAAACATATGTAAAGTTTTAGTACGTATTGATAGTACGCGAATTAGATACTTCCATCCTTCTTCTTACAACGGCAATTAAGAGAGACAGAACCATGTAATTCGCATACGGATTACTCTACGAAAGTCAAGAATAGACCCCCAGGAGTTGCCAGCTTAATATTAATATAGAGTTCATGCCTCAACAATTTCTCATACTGTCCGTTGTCAACAGTAGACGTTGAAAGGTAATTTTTCATATACAACTTAATATTAACTTCAGTTCGAAGTCACTTTAAGGTAAAAAGCTACGACCTGTACCAAATTGTTATTTACCCATTGGAGTATCAGTTTCCGCCGGTCGTATGAAAATCGCACTGGAAGGGTTTTTGTATAAGGGTTGTTCTAAAAAAAGTGACAAATTAATAATTTGTGTTTTGATATACATCACTACACCGGGTGTTCTCTCTGAGACTTTCAATGCGAATATCTCGGCAACTATTGCAGCTAGTGCGACGAATTCGATAATGGCATTCGTTTTTATACAGGATATACCAGCTCCATCCTGGAAGATGGGACTGGTACGGGACAATTCATCTACTGCTCATGATACCTACCTGTTACCTGTGTTTCTTTTTTGCATGCGATTGACTGCTTTTAAATATTTTACTTTGCCTCCTCATAATATTGAACGCATGCATCAAGCTAGTTATTTTATTATTCCATGTTTTGTATTTATTTTTAAAATCAGTTTCACCCACTACGAAGAATGAAATGGTTAACACTGACATGTTGTTTGAGATTATGTGGTGAAAATTAACTCTGAGGTGTGAAAATCATAGTTTTTTGTTATTCTTCATAAAGAAATTTATGGGTATAATTAGTGATAATTTTTGTAACAGTGTATTGTGAGCTTTCATGCACGTTTATGGATACTTTTTGGAATCACTGAACAAAGTAACTTCCTGAACACTTTAATTGATAGTAAAGTAGTAGTAGATTTTACTTTACTTATTGTTAAAAACAAGTGTTTTTAAATTAGAAACAACCGCAAGAATTTAATTTACGTTAAAAAAATATTTATCTTACGGACAATATGGCAACCTTGCCTTCAGTAAATCATATAGTTTATTTTATTAGGTTACGTCAGCAGTCTATCTGGTCAGAGCTCCTCAAAATTTGGGTATTTAAAAAAATATATCCGTAAATATTTGAAATTTAAAAAATGACTTTCACTAGACTTATCTATATCATAAACTACATCTGCAATTAAAATACCCTGTATAATAAAACCCTGTTTATGTATGTTTTTAAAAACAGAGAAAAATATATAAGAAATGATATATATATATATATATATATATATATATATATATATATATATATATATATATATATATATATATATATATATATATATCACTGCGCAAATACTAGACAAAAACATAATTTTCATGTGCCTTATGCCAGATTAAATGTTACTACGCGTTCGTCAAATTTTATGGGACCCAAAATATTTAATTGTTTACTTGACGAAGTAAGAAATATAAATAGTGAATTATTATTTAAGGTTACATTGAAGCAATATTTAGTGGATCGGTGTTTATACTCCACATCAGAATATTCTCCATGTTCTTTGTAATTTGTATTTGTGTTTTTTTGTCTGTGTTTGATTATTATTAATTTTACAGGTAGGTAATTAAAATTACCATAGCAGTTATGGGCATGAAAATGCCAATCACAGTCATAGTAAATTTACATAAATCATTTTTTTCAATATACTACTAAAATTTAATAATAA
The DNA here is from genome assembly GCA_037114965.1 of Monochamus alternatus. Taxonomy (NCBI): domain Eukaryota; kingdom Metazoa; phylum Arthropoda; class Insecta; order Coleoptera; family Cerambycidae; genus Monochamus; species Monochamus alternatus. Next base: position 111,144,690 of record CM073426.1, on the reverse strand, counting down.
ACGTTTTAATAGCATGCACACATAAATGATATGAAAGCAATGATATACAGTATGCGCCAAAAGTATGGAATAAATTCAATAAAAACGAAACAATTATTTTTTGGGAAATATCCTCGAACAGGTCGATTTTTAATTTAAAAAAATACATATTTTAGCGTAAAATGCGATTTTCAAATGTCATTTGTTTCCGAGTAATGACGTCATCGATTTTTTTTAAATGGCAACACCATATTTTTTCCTTGATTCTGAAAGATCGTTTAATTCTCTATCAGACAGTACTAAAATTTTGCCCTCTTACATAGGAAAGTTTTCGAGTAAATGACGATTGAATGTTAGAAAACGTAAATCAATTAAAATAAAGCAAAAATGTTATCAAGTTTAGTTTTTCGAATTCCATAGTTCTTTTATGGATCACGTAGGTGAAAATCTTTGCAAAGTATCATTGTCACACCGACTTTCTAATAAGTATTGTAAGCGACATAGAAATTATTATTCAATTTAAAGTATTATGGCACATTTAACTGTTACTCAAAGAATTGAAATTTTAATTCTTATCGGATGCGGGAATATAACTATATCCAGATCGCCCTATCAGCCAATCAACAGTCAGTAAGGTAGAGTCTAAATTTAGAGAAACTGGCAATGTTGTAAATATTCCAAAACAGAACATTTTGATAAGTATGGTGGATAATCCTCATAATTCTTCACGATTGATTGCATTAAACAATGACGCTAGTCAGAGCACAGTGCTACGTATCTTGAGGAAGGAAAAATATCATCCCTACAAAATTCAACTTGTGCAGGAACTTAATGAAGATTATCTCGATCGCCGTTTACACTTTTGCGAAATTCTAATGGATTTATGTCAAGGAAATAGAAATTTACACCGGCAAATACTTTTTTTAGATGAGGCCACATTTTGTCTGAATGGTACAATAAACCGTCAAACTTGCAGATATTGGAGTCGGGAAAATCCTTATTGGATGGCACATACCCAACACCCTCAGAAATTAAATGTGTGGGCTGGAATAGTTGACAACAGAATAGTAGGGCCTTTCTTCTTTGAAGGAACCCTTACAGGACAAAGATATTTAGAGTTTCTAGAAAATGACCTTGTTCCAGCCCTTGCAGTAATTTTTCCTAACGATAATGACCCTGACATTCCTGACGATACCATATGGTTTCAGCATGATGGTGCACCTCCGCACTATGCGCGCCCTGTACGAGATTTTTTGGACAACTGTTTTCCTGGGAGGTGGATCGGCAGACGCGTACCGATAGAATGGCCTGCAAGATCGCCAGATCGTACACCTCTTGACTATTTTTTATGGGGATATTTTTTATGGGGATACTAAAAAGTGTACATTAATAAACCACGTAATTTAGAAGAACTTCACAGACTTGCGCATTGTCAAGAAGTTGGTGGATGGCAATTCGAACATTTAATTTAAGTATAAAATTTAATTAATTGTATTTTATTTTACATACCTCAGAATTGTTACTTTTTTATGGATAAAATTTACGTTTTCTAACATTCAATCGTCATTCACTCGAAAACTTTCCTATGTAAGAGGGCAAAATTTTAGTACTGTCTGATAAAGAATTAAACGATCTTTCAGAATCAAGGAAAAAATATGGTGTTGCCATTTAAAAAAAATCGATGACGTCAATACTCGAAAACAAATGACATTTGAAAATCGCATTTTACGCTAAAATATGTATATTTTAAATTAAAAATCGACCTGCTCGAGGATTTTTTCCAAAAAATAATTGTTTCGTTTTTATTGAATTTATTCCATACTTTTCGCGCATACTGTATTTAGAATTATTTGCAAAGATGAAAATATAAATAAATCATCACTATAAGACAATACACCCCCAACACGTCCAATACAATTACCGTGAACGCTAAATATTGCCTTTACATCATTTCAGCACGAGCATTGTCTGCAATTTGGAAACACTCGAGTCTAAAGCTGTACTCCTCCATTGTCTTTCACAGTCTATAATTAAGCAATTAATTATCAGACATAACTGGAATGAGCAGTAAATAAAATGAAACGTTTCCTGTTCTATAATTTAGGAGGTAAATTCATAATCGTTCCGAATTAGAGACGTGTCCCAGCCAAATTTAATATCTCAGGAATGTATTCAAAGAACTGAAAATGATTTATTGTTTACCTCTCCGTGAGGTTCAGGTAGCTCTTAATGTGTAAGAAATACAAATGAGCTTTCATTCTCCAAAGAAACCGACGATGCCAAATATTATTGCTCTTCGAATATTTATCTTATACTTTAATTACCAGGAGCGAATTTACTTTTCAATTTAACTTCATTTCGCAGGTCCTTTTTATGAGGTAGCTATACAGGATGAGTAATTAATAATGGCACATATCTTAAAGGCAGATTGTTAACGTCAAAATAAAGTTATTGAGCCCAACATGCTTTATTCAATTGTTGCTCCTTTTCATTCTGCAGTTTGTTAAAGATAAAAAAATGCTTCCGATTTTTTGCTATATATAGTAGCTATACTGAACTGTCGATGTAAAAATATGTCTAACTTTTTTATTTTACACTTTAGAATTTCTTAGTAAGAAACTATTGAACTACATTCAATTCTAAATAGAAAATGTATACCTGTTATAAATCGATAAAATCAACTGGTTTCCAGAGACAAACGATTTAAGTTTTTGAGATTTGACGGGAATTAAATTATATAAAATTATTTTTGCAAAAGAAGTAGGCGTGGAAATAATATCTAGACAGCTGTTACTACTATATTGTTTCTGTCAATGCCACTCAAAAGAGAAATGTTGAATCAAAGCTGATAAGGTCGATTAGCAGCAATAGTAAAACCTATGTGATTAATAAAAATATTAAATAGATATAATATACAATTGCATTTTATTGCATCTAAAAATAAAATCAGCTTATGATATTTTAAACAATTTTTGACAAAATTAGAACTATTCATTGTGTACATAATAATTAGAAAATATATGTATGTAAAGTGTAGTATTAGAATTTTTAAATAATTTTAATTTATAAGCTATTGGTTAGAAACTTGTACGTACTTGTAAATGTTAAATTTTGTTTTGAATCAAAGTAATTCTGTTCAATAAAATTTAATATTATATGAAAATGACAAAAAAACCTTATCTAGGATTCTGAATTTATAGAAAAAGAAACTTAACATGCTCATTATTTGTTGTTATTGACTGGTGAAGAATTTTGAAAAATTACTCTAATTATATACACACTATAATTATAACTGTAACTATAACTATATAACTAGAAAATATAATTAGCATTATGTAGATAATTTTAATTCAATCTGTAGTGTCAGTTATTAATGAATTGTTTGTTTAAAGAAACTTATGAATTGTCAATTTCGTCCTGGAATATGTAATTTTGGTGCAAAACGTTTTTTGGCCAGAAGTGACTCAAATATATAGACACACGGTATTGAGTAAATATGTTTTACACAAACCCAAAGAAGAAGACTGAATGCAACGAGCTAATTACAACATCTAATACACCAACAGAGCTGCAGCGGTAAGTTGCATTGTAACGGATCTTATTCGTAAATTCTTTTTTTTTCAGTCTCAATAACTTGCAGTCCGCAAACCTGAAAATACTTATCATTCTGTTTATAACTTACAAATTCATTTTTACTATTTTGATTATGTAAGTATCAGTAAAAAGATTTCAAAACTTTCAATAATATATTAAATAATTTATTTTAACACAATTAAGAAATTAAATTATTTAGTTAAAAATAAACGTATAACTGTTTCAGAAAAGTTATTTTATAAATGATTTGAATAAATACTGGAAACATTTTAGAAATATGTGTTATATAAAATTACATCTGTCAATTGATCATTGAGGTCTCAGAAAATAAAATTTATAGGACAATTCACTAAAGGCGTTCTTAGATTTCAAAGTACCTATAGTATTTAAAATACCTGCGAAGTGTATAAAGAAATAATTTATATTGAAAAGTAAATATATTTATAAATGCAGAAGACAATAGTCTGAAAATGCGAAACTAAAGCTTGCAATTTATTGTGATGATTATATTATTACATACGCGATGAGATTCCGGCGATGCGAGTCACTAGAAATGCAACACCAATTCAATGTAAATAAATACCTATGTTTAACATATTTTTGCATTTATACACCTCTCTGTCCGGTCCTAACAAACCGCCAAAAAAGAAAAAACTGCAATGAATAATCTTGCAAATATGCTTCTTTATGACATTGCGACTCATCAGTCATTATACTTATCTGTCAATCCTGATAAAGTATGGATCCTAAAACAATTTTCAAATATTGTAAAAATGTACTGTAAAAGTACGTAAAAAATACAAGTTTTTACTGATCTATTAACTAATTATTATTATCAAACTATAGAATGTATTAATGGTTTCAAATAATTGTTGCTGTGTTATAAAATGTATATAATTAAAAACAAGCAAATTATTAATCTGATAGCTTTAAAATGTTTTAAAAACAGTTTCAATACAAAGGATTTGATACTATTTTTTAAACGCTTTGTCAATGTTCCTTCAATAACCGTGACATTGACCTAGTTTATAATATAAAATTATGGCATAAAACTGCACACAATACATGAAACCAGACTAGGATGGACGACGCCTTGCTGTAAATTTTCCGTGTATTACTTTTAAAACTCTGTATTGATTTCTTATATACAAATTGTGTCCGACAGTGATCAAAATCAAATTGGCATTTCTGTACTGTGTACGGCATAAGAAAATGTTTGTAAGATTAGTTTAACATTTAAGGCTACAGACTATGTGTGAATTTGCGATTCGTTATGTGCGATTCGTGATATGCGGGGAATTCACGAATAGTGTGTAGGGTCTTATTCGTTAGAAATCCATTCATAAAAACCCTGCACACGATGCACGAACTCCTTACCAAAAACGCATCGCGCATCGCAAATCGCAAATTCACGCATAGGCTGTAGCAAGCATAAGAGATTATTGGAGTTATGAACGCCAGTACCTACTCTAAGGTTGAGCAAAAACAAATTCGGAAAGTAAGAATCTTGAACTAAATATTTTAAATGCCGCAGAAGACTCTAGTCATGTAGGTAAAAAGGATTAAGTATGTATTTTTTTATTATTGAGTTTTCTGCTAGTTGGTTTGTTTCTCTTTTATAGTGTTATACGTAAAAGAACACATTTTTTATTTTTTGTGTTTATATGGAATAATAAAGCGAACATCCCCTACAAACAAATTAATGTGTGTCAAAAAGCAGTACTTCACGAGTGGAGTGAGCATTTTGCTTTCTGATAGAACTTCTTTTCCTATCTTCCACTTCAATAATTAAAGATGACAACAATGCTGGTGACGCTTTTCTATGAAAATTACGAAAAAAAAGGCAACAAAAAAAATCTGTTTTTGTGACAGAATTTAAGAAAATAAAAGGTACTGATCAGTGGTGCAAAACGGGGTAACTGTCCTCCCATCTGACACCACTGGTGATATAACAGAAACTTTTGTAATTTGAAAATTTGGCGCAGATGAGATATTTACCATCACCAAATATCTTTTTCATATACCATTGCTCGTTTGAGAGATATTAACAAAAATTTAAAAATATAGAACTTACAAACACCCTATATCTCGAAAACGAAGGGTTTTACGACCCATGTTTAATTAAGTTTTATTATTAAAATACAGTTTTCTATTGATGGTTACAGTTCTCCCACAAAAACCTGAATCACCCTGTAGATATTAACTTTTTTTGTGAAATATCTTGTATAATATTATATTTTTGAATTCCCAACTTTTACCTGATTGTCTTGATATATAAACATGTAAAGGTTTTATCATTTACTGTTTGCGAGATATCGGCAAATAAGTATAATTCCATACAATTAGAAAGGCACCAATATCTCTGTACTGACATGCTCGATTGTTTTTTTGACAAAAACATTTTTTATTCATTTTCTTATATTTTTTAACTCTGGTCTGAACGCAGTTCGCATATTATTAATTTTCTTTTTCAACGTTTCCACTGCAGCATCTTCTTTCATTTCTTTTAATTTTTCTAAGAGAATCTCATAACTTGCATTTATTTTATGTTTATTTAAGTATTCGTTACTTTTTACATCCCACAAACATCTATAATTACGGTATATTTCAATAAATTCTGACCAAAACTTCTCATTATTTTCCATTTTTATAAATTTCGTATATTTGCAACGACTGATATGGTTTCGACAAGTAGGGCTTGCACACAAACTATCCAATCTGGTCGTATCGACCGTGTTGTACTAAAGATTTTCTGCATGCTGTACTAGTGTACGATACGACCGCACTGCAGGTTGTACTAAAACGCCACTAACTATCCAACCGTTGTTCCAACGGTCGAATCAACTTCGCGTTGTACAACCTGTAGTACAACAAATCGTATAATGTGTGCCCCCCGTTTAACATAGCAAGTACTTACTGACATTAGCCCAACGTCTGTGAACGTGTCCTACATCTTAATGACAGATCTGCTCCAAATTCTCCTACATTAATTATTTACAGGTAGATATCTGATTTGCAGTACGAGTATACCAACCTGAGTGCTTCATTTAAAATTATGTATAAAATTCATGTCATTAGTAATACTAGTCATAACATCCAAGGGAACTTATTTTAAAAATAAATCGCTACTTAACGGCTAAGTGCGGATATACGAGTTCTGAAATAGCCCTTTTATTGGCTAATAGTCGTATAAGTTATATTATTATTTATTAGATTTATGTGCTATTAAACTAACCATACTGTTATATATAACGTATTTCACAGATGATTTAATATGTGTTTAAAATACATAGGTACAGCGTACTACAAAAATCAAGAAACAAACTTTGGAGATATACAAGGTGATTCATAATTTTATGAAAAAAATATGGGAATGGGAAAAAATATGGGAACACATCTAGTGTCATGAAAAAGGTCAATATCGTAAAAAAAATTGAAATAAGACAAAACTCGTAAGTACGCAGAACGATTTCCCGGTAGATATGTATCAAATGCAGCTACTTTTACCGTGGTAGTGCAACGCGGGCGTGACATGGAAAATTTGAAACCGAATCGTGGAAGAGATGGATGTCCAGGACGTCCATGGCATATTGTAGCAGCTGAGGAACGCATTTTAGAGATTTTTAAAGAGAACCAGTTTCCAGTGTCATGCAAAAGAGTATTTTAAATCATTTTCAAACTGCGACCATTGTATTTGTAAGATTCCCCTGTACATTCAAATATTTTTTTTAGATATGTTCACCCTGTATACAACCATTGTATAAAATATAATAAAACTCACAAAAAGCCATCATCGCCTTTATTTAGAGTTTACATCTTGCTTTTTATTCTCAAGACAAAACTTGGCAGTTCGAATTGCATGAGAAAACAAGATTTAATAAAAAATCTTGCAAGAGAAGAAATATTTCTACAAGACATCTTGCAGTATAAGAAGGAGTAATAGTTATTAAAGTAAACATTAGCTGAAAAAAATAAATATTGCATTTCTATTGTAGGTATTAGCTATATTCTTTATTTAAAGGTCATCCATCATATGTTATTTTTAAAATCAAAATTTATTAAGTCTAGGTCGAGTTGTGCTGAACCAACTAATTATAAATTTACTGTCAGTTGAGTGAAAAAGCTACGATTCTGTTTCGCCTATTTTGTCCAGTACTTATTTTATTACTTTTTGTACGTTTATGCAAAAAACAATACTTTATTGAACTATATTTAGTGGAAAATGTGGTTCTTTATTGCACTAGTGCAATAAAATGTTTATTGCATTCTTCTATCATTCTACTACAGCGCTTTGTCATCACGACAAACGTAAACGTTCAAATCGACGTCATATTTTCCTAGACTTGTGTCATCTAAATAAAACATTTTTTGGTTTTTGCATGAACGTAGAAAAAATATTGTATGCAACTCGTACAAAAAGTGTTTATTGCACTCAACTGTTCTCCTACTCGGCCTGACTGTTTGTACTTGTTGCTTAAATAACTATAATATATAAAACTGGCCGTTTCTATACTTATCAACCATCAATAGTTACATGTGGGTTCCAAGCGGGACGCATATTTGTAAACGGCAGACAAGTAATGCATTCGAAATATCTCGGGGGTTGCCGAAAGGACTGTTGTATCCAGCAGATGTCTGGTGTGTAATACGTCTGCTGTTTACAATAGGTACTACCCTTGACTATATACACTAAGACTAGTCAATCTAATGGGAGACCTTGTTGGCCTGAATGGGAAATCAACTCTCGCGTAATGGGAAACGAACTCAAAAAGAACGTTTACGCTTGAGCTATTTGCTAATAGATGGCGCAATATTAGGTACTAAAATGACATGAATTTGGATATATAATTTTGAAAGCTCCTCCCATCGAAGATGATTGGTTCATACATATTATGTTATGTACAATCGTTTGCAATAATATTGACACTCTTTAAATTCAATTTTGCTATTTCTTTTAAACTGCTGACGTATTTGTAATGAAATCTACTTTCAACTGTTTTGAGAGAGTGTCATTGTTATTTCAAAAGCTTGTATGTACTTAAAATTCATAACTTTAATGACATTCGATAGGATTACTGTTTATTTTATTATTAAGTGAATGTGTTAGTCATGAGGAAGCAGGCAGGAAATAAATGTTAATTTTTAAAATGTAATAAAACTAGATGAAACATTCCAGGAATAAAACTTTTCCGCGCAAGGCGAAAATCGACTATAATGATAGATTTTGAATTCTGATAAGTAATTATAGTAATTTCATCACGATTTTTAATAAAAAAAAATACAGAAGTGCAGTTATCCAGTTCATATTCACTTTCGCGTATCAATGAAAGTTAAAGCTTAAAATATATTAACCGCCAGATAACACTTTTATCATACTCCTCCAGCTTTGGTAAATTCAAGTGAAGAAGTCATTCGATACGTGTCGATAAAAATATACAGGGTGGGTCATTAATAAGGGGACATAAAAGAGGAGTAACATCATTGGGAGGAAATATGAAGATATATCTTCGTAAAATATTTCTGTGGAAAAAGATACAAGGTGTCAAAGTTGAAATGTTTTTATTTGTGTTTTCTTTTTTTGTATTAACGCAAGTATCTCTCAACTGATTGAAATTTAAATAAAAAAAATTAGTAGGTATCAATGAGTCGTTTACTTTTTTTAAATGTCCAGAGTAACTTTGGAAAAAAACTCATATTTGAAAAAAAAAATTATCTACATATTTACTTTTATGGACAAAAATAACAACAGAGCAGTAAAAACAACTTAGCCCTTGAGCAAACTCTCTGTACTTCTACATGTCTTAATTAATTAAACTAATTATTACAGCTAATTACAGAAAATTTTCAATATGGCAATTTTCTAATGCTCCTAAGAGATTTCCTCACGTCGAAATATATATTTGGTTGTTTTAGATCAGTTTTCTGGAAAACGGTAGGAATTTCGTTAACAAAAAATAAGATAGAAATTGTCATCATCTGGCAATGGTCTATCTGTTTTAATAGGTACCTACTACATAAATTATGATTGCTTTTCTTAAAATATGTTTCCCTACCAAATTTGATGACAATCGGTTGAGCGATCCTAGTTATTAAAAAAAAAAAAACGAAAAAAAATATGTAAACCTGTATCTTTTTCCACAGCAACATTTTAGTAAGGCATATTTAGCTATATCTTCATATTTTGCTCCAAAACTGTCATTCCTACTCTGGCACATCATTAATGATTCACCTTATATAACACTTAAAATAATAAATTTTGAAAAACATTCTTTTCTGATGAGGCCTGTAAAGTTCACAAATTATTTTTACTAAAAACATTAGCGCATGTAAATTTATTTAAATTTGCATGCGCAAATGTTAAATTATTTGAATTTTTAAATTAATTTAAATTTAATTTTGATTTAAAAATTACTCTTCAAAAAGACTACAAAATAATATTTATTTCACACCATCACAAAATTATACTTAGATCAAACATTGAAAAAAGATACTTGGTGTTTTAGAATTTTTACTAATGAATTTTTCGCAAAATAATAATGCATCTTATGCAGTAAGAGAAACCCACACGATAATCTGCAGTTCTATATGTCTCTTTATAGAAGTAGGTATGTCGAATTCATTTGAATTATCTTAATATGTTTAAAGGAAATAAAACAGAAAATGTAAATTTTGGCATATCGCTGAAAACTCTTTTAACAATCTTATTTTTCTGTTTTTTTTTTAAATTAATTTACAGTTCATATTCTTACTTCTCTAACGCAATAAAATAAACTGCTTATGTTTCAAACTTTATGATCTGTGGTTTCAATATGAATATATTGCCACAATCTTATTATTTAGGCAGGTATATGAAAAAGGGTTACGCGGCCACGCCCTCGAAACGCCTTCACAGTTTTTTGCAGATTAAAATAGTAGCGCTTTATTTCCTTCGTTTGAATAAATGCGTATTGTTACACAGTACGACATCTAACAGGAATTATGATAACTATTTAGGTCTTTATTAAGGATTGACTCTCTTGGTGTAAATACTCAAGGGTACTACTCTGCCACCAACCCTCATATTACTGAATCATACTTAGATCATTACAATAAACGTATTAAAGACGGTTTTGTTGTTTCGTAAAATGCGTGAATTGCCTAAACATTTTGATTACAAAAGTACAGATGATGACACCATTGTACAATAAGTGGAGGTACGTTGTTATAATCTATTTTTGCATGATTTCTTACATTTTTTGGTTGTCAGTGTAAATACTGTCATGTTATTTATCAGTCAAAAAAGAATTGCCGTTGGGATGTTCTTGTCAAAATAAATGTACAGGGTGTCCCAATTTCGTTGTAATTGCAAAAATTTCATCTCTTGTGATTTCCGAGATACCCAGCAATTACAGCTAAACTGGAGCACTGTACAATGGTGATAAAAACTAGACAATTTTGATGACATATTTTTGCTTAATGTAGCTGTATACTGTATTTATGAGGAGATTTGGTTGTCAAAGAATATTTATTATACAGAGTGATTCATAAGTAATAGAATAAAACTTATATTTGTGGATGGTATGGAGATAATATTATTAAAATTTCACCAATATTGCCTAAATAAAAGTGCTAACAGATAAAATCATTTAGGTTAGCTCTGGTGCAGCTCTTAGTACGTTTAATATGTTAGGCTGTTTTAATTATGAATCACTATGTAAATTTATCTCGCGCAGAATCCCTTTCAAATATACGTAATTTTTCAACAGAAATGGATATCATATCTGCAGACAATTAGTAAAGAAACCTGGACCATAGAAAAAACGTTTAAAGTTCCAGACACTGCGCCACGTAATCTGTTTAAGCGAATTTATAGATACCATTTGAATACAAGAACTCCTGCAAAAATTGATGCTACAATAAAACAGAAAAAGCCAATAAATATTAATTGCCTCGCGAACAAGAAACAGATTGCTAGCCAACACCTTAGTAACCAGCAGATGCGTTGGTGCCAACTCATCTGGCGCATACAACATTTGATTCGGTGTACGATCGGCCTGCCGTCTACAAATATGCGAGCGGGACCGTAGCCGACTGAGAGTAACCACCACTGTTACCAAATTCATAATAAAGTCTTGCAAGAATCATGCAAAAGTTTTTTAAAATTTCGAGACAATAAATTTGAGAGACTCATAAGACAATACAAGACCAGATCTTGCAAAATCGAGCAACAACAAAACTTTAAAGAAACCTTCATCTTGTTTTGCAAGACAAAACAAGACTTTCAAATTTTGCAACTGTTTTACAATATATAAACCAGGTGAAGTTCAGCCTCAGTTGGTGGCGAGAGTAGTAGGTATCGTTGACTGGAGATTATTCAAATCAAGAATTGGCAGATATACTATGAGTGTGTATGGCGTCCAATCTAATCGCCGCCAGTAAATTTTTTTAGTACACGATGAAATTAAGCACAGGCAAGCTGTAAGATATTTTTTACTGCTGCTTAAGCATGCTTATTAGCTCATGAATATTACCATGATATGGTCGTTAATCTTCTACCATAATGCAACGAATAAGAAGCTAATATAAACAATTAACAATCCTTTATTATATTTCCTCACCTGGATACAAGATGAGTTATTTATACATAAAACATTGGATAATACAAAAATATGCAATAACAAATAGGTGGTCTTATAAAACAACTGGGCAATTTGCGATTACCGTTCTAGGAGGAAGTGTGAGTCGATCATTCGCTATGGATTTCCGACTGTCTACTGATTTTCTTCTTTCCACCAATTTCTCTAGTGAAATATTATTTTGTATACGTTTAATTTGAAATTCTAGAAGAAAAGTTGTGAAAATTTATTCAGAGGGAGAGCATCAGCTGTAAATAACACTGAAACGATTTGGCATTGCCAAAAATGCAAATTTGGTATGTATATCGATGAGGAATTATTATTCATTAATTTCCAACAAGGTTAAGGGCGCCGTATTCTTGAAATAGTGTTTTCTACAAATACAAGTAACTTAAGAGAGTTAAGGATATAGTAATATAAAGTTTAGCAAATAATAATAGGAATGTTATTTCATGCCACCTGCAAATATTCAAAGGTATCGACGTAAAATGAATATAAAAGGACAGAAAACGGTATAACCAACAAATTTTTAGGTACAACCTTTTTTTAAAATTTAACTGTATATGCAAAATTGTTATAACATAAACTTACATAGTTTTGTATCTAAGATTCTTCACTTTTGTTTCTAAGTATGTGAAAATAATTGTTAAAATGTAGTGTTACAACAGCAAAATAATGCGTGTTTTACAAATGAATTTTAAAAGTTATTATATTACCCAAGCAGCACAAACCACACCTAATTTAACTAACGACTAGTTTTATACCAAAATTATACAAATTATGACTACAAAATTGGTATAGCATTACGTCTATGGTCGAATTTTAAGTAATTTTGGTAGAAACCGCTTACGTTAGTATTGCCGACGTCACAACGACGTCGGCAATGTCGACGTCGGTATGTCGACCTGTTCTATGTTTTAAATAACAATAAATGAATAATAAAACAAGCCGGATAGGCCGACGTCGGTGTTTTTAACTGTCTCTAGCCAATGACATACGTCAGTTAATGTCATCCACACCGACGTCGCTATTCCAAATTATTTAATACTAATTGTAATGTCGGGTGAGGTAGACACAGCCGACGTCGGTGTTTATACCATATTTTGACCTATACACCAACCACACGTATTTGAAACGTTTTGACGCTTGACATGATGTTACCTACATTGTTAGTGAAGTAATGAAAACTGTCAAGTATTAAGAAACCTGATAATGAATAATTCAAATAAATCGAGACCATTATCGGAGGACGGTTCTGACCGTACAGTCGTCATATTAACAATATGAGTCGAAAGCAATATATGGGCGAACCCAGAGATCACGACAGCGGTCTATCCCCACAAAGCCTAGCATGAGAATAGCCGAGGTCACAGTTACCGGAAAATCATTATGTATCAAATATTCTAAATACATCAGTCATTTTATTGTCAATAATACGAAACTATTTATTTATTTAGAGTTAGTTAGTCGTAAGAGTTGTATGTATATACCTCTTTTGTAGATCTACATGCAACAAGTATAAATTTTTCTAATACGACTAAGTTGAATTAGATACGTACATTTATACCTACTGTACAGTAAGTATGTTGGAAGTGTACTTTTGTTTACCATTATTATATCTTGTTTTTTAAAGTACATAATTAGTACAACTTGGTGAAGCAATTTTGACTTCTTCAGTTAGTATATAGAAATGGGAGTTTATTATACCAATTGTGAGGACTGGTATATAATTAAGGTAAATAAATAAACTTAATATGACCTGGTGGCTGGAGTAGTTATATTCGTTTACACCAAAAATAACTTTAAATCATAGGGATATAACGGATCGGTATTGCCGACGACGACATATTTTTATAAAAATAATAGGAAGCCATTTTGGAAGAGTTGGGATCAATGCACAATAATTTTCTATTTTTAATATTTGAAGAGTGATTTTACGATTTTAAGATTATATATTGTATGAGAAGTTAGTTCTTACACTTGATCTTTTATTCTTGACATTACTAATAAAAAAAATATTTTCTAAAAAATACAAAATAAAAATATATATTGATAAAAATAGTGTTCATTTAATGGCACTTAAATTTTAATGGTCTATTTTGTCCAATAAGTTGTTTGAAGGTCTCAAAACTTATATCCTTAAAATTATATTTTATTAATATACTGAATCCTATACGAGTAGACGCATACCTTCTATTAAAATGAGCTGCAGGATTATTAGCTACAAAATTAGTATAAACGGAACAGGAACAGGGTGACGTCGGGTCGACCGGAGTTTGTGTCACCATTTTCGTATAAAAACTGGTCGGAACGCCGTGGCGAGGACGTCGGCTACCGACTTCAGGTTAGACTGCCGACGTCGGCTCGACGTCAACCCGACCAGTCTGTGCTGCTTGGGTATTTGAGGAGAATTTAGATAATAAAAATGGATAACCTAAACATTAATAATTTTATTTTTGATATTACTTTTATTCTGTTTTATTTTTCGAGATTTTGTATACCTGAAGAACATCACAAATTTGATCATTTTATCGCGAGAAATACGGCGACCTTAAGTAAAGTTTTCTTATCATATAAGAAAATTATAATTTAGGACATGCCTCTGTATTTGCTGTATTTCCATTTCCATGGTAAGTAGTTTATTTCTATTAATTTTAGTCTAAGCGGTGTTACAAACAGGAATTGTATTTTGAACATAACAGTCTTGGATAATTTTTGATATCTTTTGGGTTTATACATAAACAAATATTAATTTATTTTTCAGTATTTGTAAGGTACCTACTAACTGTAGTATAACAATTGAGTAATATACTATTCCTGCAAAAGTGTACTTCTTTCTCCTGAGTAATCTATAGGATCAAGCCCTTAAAGTTATACTACAAAAATAACTCGCACAACCCTCGTTTAAATAAATTGATGTCTTTATTTTTTACAGATTCTAATTAACTGAATAAGTTACAGCTTTTTTCAATGCACTTAAGCGTCTGTTGTACCTTCTATTTTGTATATTTTTACGTATTCTTGAATATTCATATAAATGCAAAGTTGTTCTTCTTTATTTTACTTTCCCTGCAGTGTATATTTGCATTAGGCACAAACAACGTACCCTTCTGCACAATTTGAATAAGATTATTTGTCCTGCATTTAATTGTAGGCAATTTACATATTTAACCAAAACAAATCATAAACTCCCATTAAAAGTATGTGAAGTTGATCAGTATCATAGGGAAACTTCTAACATTTTCACTTATAATTTTTTATTTATTTATTTATTATAAGTATGATACAATTCATAATACACAAAAAATCGTTTTATAACTTACAAAAAAAAAATCATTTTCATTTTACTTTTTTTTTTCCTCTTTTTCTTGTCTTTTTTATTTAACAAAAAATATTTGAAAAGTGTAAAATACAATGTATCCAAACCATAATAAATACCAGTGTGTTTGCCCACAAAAGGAACCTTGTGCGTGGGCAAAAATAGGGCAGCAAAGTGAAATAGAATATCTTACTTAACAAAAAGAAAAAAAATAATAATTTTAATTTAGCATAAATGATTATTTTTAGATATAACTATGTAAATACATGAAAAAAAAAAACTGAAATTAAAAAAAATAAAAATAACAGGCAGATGTCTTCAACAAGCAACAAGCTCATATCAATTATAATTAGTAAGTTGTTTTTCTATTAATTATACTATGTATCTTAAGACGTGGCGTAACTATTAACCACTTTCGTATTCTCTTTTTCAGTAATCCAAGAGAATTTATCTGTCTAATAAACTAGGGAACCCAAAGCATGACTATTGAACTCAGGTAAGCAAAACACCTCTGACCTGACCTCTGACCCCTAATATACCAAATGCTTAAATTATTTCCGGAAATTTTTTCAAGGTCACGAACGAGGATAAATTTCCGGTTATTAAGACTAGGGACATTCGATAAGAAAATTTCACACAAAACTATCGATTAATTTGAATGTTGGAATGGGGATCACGTATAGTCTATATCATCGATATAAGGGAATAAAAAAATGACATACGAAACTGCCATAAAAAAAACATCAAAGGGTTCCGCTTCCAGCTGGTCAGAAGTAGACAGGAACGTATTTACTTTAGATATCAGTATTCACTCAGTTTTGCCAATAATAATTTAAATTTAAATATAAAGTATATAATAATGAACGTGAACGTATCTATTTCGAAAAAAAACAAATGCCAAATACATATTTTTATTAAATATTCTATTTTATTATGTAATTTTAAATTATTACTTCCCAGCAAGGCCACGAGGAAGCAGAGAAAATAATGACTAAGTTAAGTTAGGTATACGTCTATACCAAATAAAGACAAAATAAAAAAATATTTTTGGATGTATTTATATCCTTGTGATATATAAACATATACAGGGTGTCCGGAAATGATGAGCAAGAATTCAGAGGATAATTCTAAACCGAAAATAAATGCTGTTCTATAACATTTTTTCCAAAACTGCTTATTAACGCAATTACAGGGTGTTAAAGTTAAAATTTTATTTTCGATATTTGTAAATAACTTCTTAAAAATCCAAATATTTACTTAAAATTTGTAAATAGGGGATTTTTGCGGACGAGAAATTCAAATATGTTTCTAATTTTAACGTCATTAGTAGAAGGCGGCACTTGTGGCACACCATGTTTCTTTTAAATGGCAGAATTTTTTTGCATCTTAATGTATCCATCTGACTATGGAAACAATCGATTCTCCTACCTGTTTTATTTGAAAAAGTTATACTTTACTGAAGTCGGTAGGCGTAACCATTTTTGAAATAATCCTATTTGAAATGCTCAGTGCACCAAGTAAAAACTGTTTTGTTTTCAGGTAAAGTGCCTTTTCTGCTGAAAATGTAGCAAAATGTTACTTGAAAAAGTTGTTCAGAATCGTAAATTATGGAGACGTACAAAATTTCAAGAAGATCGAGCGAGGTTTGATGAAACCATTCAACAAAGCACAAAGATTTTATCAAAGCAGGCCGATCTTTTTATAATTTTGCACATCTTTCAAGTAACATTTTGCTGTATTTTCAGTAGAAAAGGCACTTTAACTGAAACTATAAGTTTTCAATCGGTGCACTGAATATTTCGAAAGCTGTTACTCCTAACAACTTCAATAAGGTATACCTTTAGGAGAATCGATTGCTTCAATAGTCAGATGGATACACTAAGCAGCAAAAAAGGTAAAAATATTTCCTCAATAACTACCCCGCTTTGAATAATATCGAGTTGGATGATTTAAATAGGCATGATATATAGAATTCTGTTAATTTACTATACATGTATACACATATTCTAATTATTTGTATGTCACTTGCTTAAAATTAATGCATTACTATATCCCACTATTTACGGTCGGTGTCTCTTGAAATTTTTTATATTCCCTGATATCGATGATATAGGCTATACAACAATTAAACATACTGTTTCTGTTTGTTTTACTTTACATACAGACTATTAAAAACTCAAAATTGAAAAATAATTAAAATATCAGTTATTGTCAAACGTATTTGGAAGGCCTAATAAAGACATAAAATCGAAAAAAAAATTGTACTCGACCCTTCAAAAGACAAATAAATCACCCGATAACAATCGGTAACATAACGCTTCTGCTACGCTACAAATTTTCTAATGACGCGTACGAATATTGAAGCTATATAGAAGTCCAGCAGCGTTTCCACTCAGGACCGCATACATACTGTGAAAGGTTGGGAAATCTCGGAGCTGGAGATACTGGTGACCAAAAAAAGTCGATTGAGCCAAATATGCCTTATCCGAATGTTGCTGGTTTCAAAAATATAGGGCGTTCAATGCTAGGTAGGAAAATCGATTGTTTCAATAGACAGATGGATACACTAAACAGCAAAAAAGTTCTGTAATTTAAAAGAAACATGCTGTGCCATAAGTGGTGCCCTCTACTAGTGACGTCAAAATTAGTTAAAAATTCTTATTTGCCGTACCATTTTTTTTTTAAATACTCCGACAGGTTTCAAACTTGTTGAGATATTTCAAAATAAAATTCTAGCATTGAACGCCCTGTATTTTTGAAACCAACAACATTCGGATAAGGCATATTTGGCTTAATCGATTTTTTTTGGTGACCATTATCTCCAGCTCCGAGATTTCCCAACATTTCACAGACACCCTGTATACTAATAGCATGTTCGGTACTGAACTGATAATTTTTTTTAATAACACATTTTTTGTTTGCCATTTAAAATGTATGCATTTGGTATATTCTTTAAGGCACCTTTAAAAATTGCATGTTTAAGGTATTCATTAAGCGTTTTGTCAAGTTCTGTTTATTCATCAGGCTCTCGCAAGATCAAAAACTCTGCAAAATTTTATACCGTAAATAATTTTGGATAAAACATTAAAAACATACCTATTTTTTAGCAAGTTAATATTCCCAAATAATGCAAATCGCATCTGATTGTCATAAGACATTATCAGTAGTCAAAAACTACTGTGAGAAAAGAGCAATATAGAAAAGAGCAATATAGAACCCTTGACTATATACACTATAGAACTTAATTTAACGTCAGATAAAATTTATATAAGAAAGTGCATTGAAGTGCCTGGTGGTCACTTCGATAAACTTTTATGATTAATAATTTGTTAAGATATGCATAATAAAATTTTCAGTTGTTGTAGTGTTCGTCTTATTGTTAATTCAGTTTTGATATCTTAAGACTTCCTAATTTTCTAATTTAATTCCCGACAAATCTCACAAACTTTGTATCAGGTATACCTTTTCTATTTTGATTTGAAGGTAATTCAATAGTTTGTTATTAAAAAAATCAAAAGTATAAAATACAAAAATTTAGACATATTTTTACATCGACAATGCAGTATAACTAGCGCCCCTAGTCGCTTCAAAAAACATAAGACTACAAATTTTCAAAACAATCGGTTCTTACGTTCTTAAAATATAACAAAAAATCGAAAACATGTTTTCAACTTTAACACCCTGTAGAATGAAAAGGAGCAACAATTGAATAAGGCATGTTGGACTCAATCGCTTTATTTTGACCTTAAAAATCTGCCCTTAAGCTACGTACCATTATTAATGACTCACCCTGTATTTTTCTATTAATGATAGATAAAAGTAGACTGCTCCTTATTTTATCATTTTTAATATCTAATATTAAATAATTTATAAATATTTAAATATTTCCCTTATCTTTAGCAGTACAGACAACATATATTTCTCAAACACTTTTCCTTCAACAACAAATAAAGTCCTCGGCAACTCAATTATTGAAAACAGTTTTCTGTCAACATGCTATTCCGTTAACCCTTATACGCCCGGAATTATAAACGAGATTTACTTATTCATGAGGAGCCATCGACGACGTTATGACTTCACATATGACGGGTAAAATAGTTTATTCAATGGGTGCTTATTTCAAATAAAGGCTTTTTTCATTTCCGACACCATAAAAACCGAAAGCTTTTGTTTATAGCGCCTTGAACATCTTTCTTACAATAACAAAGGCAATACAATATTTATGTTTTCATATTAAAGGCTTTAAAATATCCTGTTTTTATGTCTGTCGTTTTTCAAGGAAAATAAAGATGAGAACCTTGAAATGGCTGCTGTGTGCTCAATTTCAGTTTTCGCAAATCATTCTCTTAGTATTTATTTTTAAATATATACAGGGTGTCCTTAAAAGGTCTTTACAACGCTCGGCCAAATACAATGCGGCTCAAAATAAGTCGATTTAGCTAAACTTACGTTAGTTCAAAGTTGCCCCGTTTACGCGCTATACGACCCTGAAGTTGCAATTTTGAAATCGTTTTTTATTACAAATTTAAAACACCTTATGCGATTTTCCTAAAATTTGGTAAGTTGACACCGTTCTATAGGACAATAAACCCCTCATCAAACTTATGAGTGATATCATTCCATTGGCGTGGAACTTGGGTTTTTTAATAATTACACCTTCGATAATTCTACGCCAATGGAATAAAAGATTTTTCAGCATAAAATTTAGGTCAAGTAAATTATTTACTACAAAAAAGGCACTCTTGATAAGACTCGATTACTCTCGTGGTTTATTCGAAATTTGTAATTTTAATCATTGGCAGCAATTTTGATATAAAAATTAAATTAAGAAAAAATTATTCACAATTGTTCCTGATATTCCTGAAATAAAAATAAGACTTTTTAACAAACACGCTTATTCGTTTCCGCACATCCCATATGAGTTTTTCACAAGTTTCCAGGTACTTGCCTTTATGCAAATAATTTTGATTGTTGGTTGGTTGGTTGGTTGGTTGGTAAATAAAACTTCTGACATTTAAGACACCTAAATTATTACTAAGATAGAAAAGTTTGACGTTTACTTAATAATTTGAATTAAACTTTCATTTTTTATGGACATAACACTAGTGCAGAATATACCGATATCTTATTAGTTTTTGGAAATCTTTCAGACTATACTCTGACACACTCTCGACCACTTCTTTCTGAATATCCAAAAACTAATAACATATCGGTACATTCTGCACTGGTGTATTGCATGTCCTCTTAATTTAAAGTCTTAAAGATTAACCCTATATTTTTTGCACTTTCAGAAAATTCCAAAGAATGGCTGTTTATATCAATTTTAATTAAAATACCAGTATTAAATTTGTTGCCAAATACAAGCAAAGTTAGTCTCTCTCAGTGTGAAATATTGAAATTATTTTTGTACTGTACTGAGATAACTAAAAAAACAGCTTTGAAAACACATTAATTCGTTTGGTACGGTTGATTTATTTAATCTGTTTACCTGCAATAAGATAATATCTAAATAGAAACCGCGAAATCAAAAGTCAAAGCACCCCTGAAACGCAATCGATACATTTACCAGTCTCCAAGTTGAACTACCATGCTGTTCAACCTCGAACCTGGTAAAAGTATTAAGTTATCTTTATCAAACGGAAATCGTTAAAGCAGATTTACTTTCTATTTTTTTAGAGAAAGCAAACTTTCATTTTATATTATTTCAGTCTTTACCCATATCCTTAACTTAAACAAACGCTGATTCGTGTCGGACCAATACCTACAGTTAAGCCTGTTGACTTCTCCATTAAAAAAAACATAGAGAAGTTTCGGGTAATATGGAATATGAGGGTAATATGGAATACGATATTTTCTAGTACATCTAGTAGCGCCATCCCGCTTTGATTAGCAGAAGTTTCAGCACATAGTTAGCATTTATGCACGTACAGATTATAACTGTAGATTTAATTATCATAACATTAAAATCGAGGGAACATTGTTTGTCGGTAACCAGGAAATTTTTTGAAAAGTGCTTTACTGTATAAAACGTGTTTCAGAATAGCAGTTCAACAAAAATTAGATAAGTGATGCACAAAACTATAAGAAATTATGGAGTATTATTAAGTTTCATATCTTTTGATATTTGAATTTGTCAAAAATATTTCAGGTGGCGTAGTCTGGTAATATGGAACGCAAGGGTGGGTGTAATATGGATCATATTCCATATTACCCCCACGTATTCCATAATATCCTACTACTGAAGAGTCTTTAGAACAAAGTTTAGCTGCCGGTACTCAAAAATATCAAAATAAAGATAATTTTAGAGATCAGCAGCCTTCAACTAGCAGCTTAAGCAACATATCAAGTAACTCTTGCCATCTCAGTAGACGAAAGCTCTCATTAATTCAGATCTTCAACTAGTGGCCTGAACAAATGTCGTCCAAGTGATCTAATTTCACTGCCATCCAAAAAAAACCGGTCAACGAGGGCGTAAATGTGGAAAAGCACAAATAATAACATCAACGCCTCACAAAGAGAAATTTAAACGGTCTCTCATTAGAAAAAACAGCAAGCCTGTACCCAAGACTAGTGTGATGAAGTTTTTTCTCGCAAGAAGAAAATTTCAAAAGAATTTCGAACATTCATCTTCAGATTCCAGTACTGATGTAGGATGGAGGAATCATCGGGTGAAAACGATCTTTATTTTCATCCAGAGAGCAACAATTTGGTATCAAACACAGATGCTGTGGAGGTAAATTTGCAGATGACACGATGTGTTTCATATTACCCGAAACTTTCTATTATTCAAAATGTTGAAACTTATTCATTTTTTCATTAATGTCAAATCATATTGACGTATAAAACAGAAATATTTTAATAAATATTTAGTTCTAGACTATCTAGACTATTTTTGCCACTATCACTGAAAAAAAAAAAAACTGTAAAACTATTAAATTATTATTGGCGAAATTGAACGAATACTGACGTAACTGACGTAAATACGGTCCTTTCTGCGGCTGACAAGAAACATGCGGAAGCCTTTGATGTTATTATGGCAGCTTTTTTATTCCCTTCCACCGATGAGATAGTATACATATAAAATTTAGACTACAACCTAGACGTCTTAAGATTTAGGTCAAGCAGTGACTTTAATAATAACATTTTTAGTTCTTAATTTTTTCTTGTGTATTTTCTTTCATGCATGAGGGGGTGCAAGTGAATCTTCCCCCTCTTGACGCCCATGGCTATACCTGCCCTTTTTTGCTTAAAAGCGCGTTTACATATGCAATGATTTGCTGGCGCCAGTATTAACGCCAGTTGAACTTTCATGCCAGTAAAGGTTTACACATACATTATGATTTTATTGCGTCAGTTTCGTGTTGATTACTAACTATACTCAGTGATTTGTACTACTGAATGCAAAAATCTATCAGTTACTGCAAACCAAGGAACCTTCTTGTTTTCTAAATTTTATTTAATTCTAAGGTGTATGCATTCCTTATAGAACATATTTTAGCTTTAACCTCAGAAGAATTAAAGTAATTACTATTTACGTAAATTAGTATGTAAATACTGGCGTGCATGAATAGGTTTACAGTCACAAACTTCCACAAACTTCCTTTGGACAAGCTGTTGACTCACTACTAACGCATGGAAAAGTTGGAACGCTCTAACTTTTTTATCACTACGAGCACTAATAAAAATGACACGCCAGTAGAAATTTACATATGCAATTTTATTTTACTGGCGCAACAGTAACCACTGGCGCCGCTAAATCCATGCATATGTAAACCCGCTATAATTTATGTTATCATTACCAAAAAATGGATCTGAGTAGTATAAAATCAAGTAAACCTCTTTGTATTTTCTCTTCTTGTATACCAGGGGGAATGTTTGTATTTTCTAAATCTATATCTGGTTGTACCTACTGTATACGGCCCTGTCACAAGCCTACAATGCTAGGCAATACCATTTACACTAACGTTATCCCTCTTGTCGTACTTTGACGCTCAGATATCTAACACGAGATGTCCATGTCTGCAGATAAGCGTCACCGAAACAAGGGCTTTCCATAGTAACGCGTAAATTCGACCATACATACCCAAATACATAAATGCGAAGTTAACAACTGCAAGGCACAAAAGTAATTACACTTTCTGTAAGGTTCAGTGACACGCGAAAATATAAAATAAATTTATGTTATTTAAAAGAACATTTTTTGTTCCTAAATTGGTGGCATCAATTGCAGTATTTGAACAGAAATTTTGTTTGTTTTGCTTATTCTTGAACTTTTATTAGACGATTCATATTTTCCAAATATTTATAAAACATAATTTCAGCTCTGAGTAACATACTAAATTTCAACAGATGCTGGTGTCTAGACAGAAATATGAAGCTGTAAAACAATTTATGGATACTTAATAGCAGATAAAATCTAACGAGATATTCATTTACAAAAAAAATCAGAAATATGATGAACCTACAATGTATTTGGACTTTTAAATAAAAATAGCGCAAAACATAAACTGCACATCATAACTAAGTTATTAAGAAAAGAAAATATACAGGGTGTCCGGAAATTATGAAGACTTCAGGAGGTGATTCCTCACAAAAATTTAGGGTCACAAAGTCCTATAACAATTTTTCGAAAACTCAATATTAACGGAGATACAGGGTGTTAAAGTTAAAATTTTATTTTCGATATTTGTAAATAACTTCTTAAGAAATCCAAATATTTACATAAAATTTGTAAATCGGGGGTTTTTGCGGACGAGAAATTTAAATGTTTCTAATTTTGACGTCACTAGTAGAGGGCGCCACTTGTGGCACATCATGTTTCTTTTAAATGACAGAACTTTTTTGCATCTTAATGTATTCATCTGACTATCGAAACAATCGATTCTCCTACCTGTTTTATTTGAAAACGGTATACCGTCGGTAGGCGTAACCATTTTTGAAATAATCCTATTTGAAATGCTCAGTCGCCGAGTAAAAACTGTTTTGATTTCAGGTAAAGTGCCCTTTCTGCTGAAAATAAACATTAAACCTAGTGTTTAGCACATCCTGCAAAATACCACGACATGGATAGACACCATCAGCAGAAAAGCACAGGTATTCCACAAAACGTTTTTGGACAGACTCAATATTATTTACATATATAGCATATAGCCAAAGTTACAAACAATATTGGCATACTCTAACTTAGGTCTAACAAAAGCATTAAAAATGAGTTTAACTGAATCCGTCCTTAAAGCCACTTGGAGTTCCTTATAACAAAACTTAAAGTTCGAAAAGATTCTGAAACAATCTTATTAATGTGATAAAAGAACTTTCGTTTACTATCAATGTTAATATATGTTAATGCCATCAATATTATAGGCAAATTAGTTATTTTTTAAAGAAAAGATAAAATATTACATTTAGAAATGTTAAGATTTAACAAATTAATATCACACCAATGAACCAGTTTATTAATATCCTCTTTAAGGATTAAGCAGTCATATAAGGAGGTGATTTCGCGAAACAGTTTGCAATCATCGGCATATAAAAGAACTTCTGAATTCATCCCAAGGCAAAAGTCATTCACAAACAAGTTAAAAAGAAGGGGACCTAAGACAGACCCTTACGGAACTCCAGGCTTAGCAATAAAAGTGACAAACTTGAAACCGTGATATTGAACAAATAATGACGTCTTGAAGAGATACGTTTGAAAAAATAAAACAAAGTTGTTAGATAAACTAAAGCTCGAAAATTTTCCAAAAAGCAAACCATTTTCAAGTCTGTCACAAGCTTTAGAAAAATTTTGACGTCACTAGTAGAGGGCGCCACTTGTGGCACATCATGTTTCTTTTAAATGACAGAACTTTTTTGCATCTTAATGTATTCATCTGACTATCGAAACAATCGATTCTCCTACCTGTTTTATTTGAAAACGGTATACCGTCGGTAGGCGTAACCATTTTTGAAATAATCCTATTTGAAATGCTCAGTCGCCGAGTAAAAACTGTTTTGATTTCAGGTAAAGTGCCCTTTCTGCTGAAAATAAACATTAAACCTAGTGTTTAGCACATCCTGCAAAATACCACGACATGGATAGACACCATCAGCAGAAAAGCACAGGTATTCCACAAAACGTTTTTGGACAGACTCAATATTATTTACATATATAGCATATAGCCAAAGTTACAAACAATATTGGCATACTCTAACTTAGGTCTAACAAAAGCATTAAAAATGAGTTTAACTGAATCCGTCCTTAAAGCCACTTGGAGTTCCTTATAACAAAACTTAAAGTTCGAAAAGATTCTGAAACAATCTTATTAATGTGATAAAAGAACTTTCGTTTACTATCAATGTTAATATATGTTAATGCCATCAATATTATAGGCAAATTAGTTATTTTTTAAAGAAAAGATAAAATATTACATTTAGAAATGTTAAGATTTAACAAATTAATATCACACCAATGAACCAGTTTATTAATATCCTCTTTAAGGATTAAGCAGTCATATAAGGAGGTGATTTCGCGAAACAGTTTGCAATCATCGGCATATAAAAGAACTTCTGAATTCATCCCAAGGCAAAAGTCATTCACAAACAAGTTAAAAAGAAGGGGACCTAAGACAGACCCTTACGGAACTCCAGGCTTAGCAATAAAAGTGACAAACTTGAAACCGTGATATTGAACAAATAATGACGTCTTGAAGAGATACGTTTGAAAAAATAAAACAAAGTTGTTAGATAAACTAAAGCTCGAAAATTTTCCAAAAAGTAAACCATTTTCAAGTCTGTCACAAGCTTTAGAAAAATCAGTGTAAACGACGTCTACCTGGGATGATACATCTAAACGGTGAGCAATATATTATGTGATACAAACCAAATTAAAAACAGATGACCTTCCCTTAAAGAAGCCATGTGGGGTTTCCACAATATGTGATTTAACATGAGAGTAAACTAAATCATGCAACACTACTTCAAACACCTTGCTAAAATTGCACAGAAAAACAATTGGTCAATAATTTTTAATTATACTTCTGTCCCCCTTTTTGAAAACAGGGCAGATCTTTGCTTTTTTCTAGATCTCTGGAAAATAGAGGGTTCTGAGTGTATCGAATGTGCCAAGGATTAAAATGAAGATTGCTTTAAATCTAATCATGCGACTAATCTAGAGAATGACTTAATTGCACGCCTTAAATACCCACTGTTTCGAGAATTACAAGATAAAGTCGAATTAAAAATTAAGTCTGTCGAGCTCGGAACGTGCTCAATTTCCGCCTCTCAAAATATTCAAAGAAGCAGTAATAAAATTAAATACATGTAAATAGAGCGACAGACGTACAAAAAAAGTACATTTCGTGTTAGTAGACTCTCGAAGATATTTTGAAATATATTTTCTAAGAAAATATACATATCATCAATTATTTGGATTTTACACAGGGAAAAAATATTGGCATTGTCAAGAATTTGGAAACTGTGAAAATAATCACAACATATAATACTGAATTTTCGCATAGTTTTCAACTGTGTCTATGTATAATGGTAATGGACAATGGTATAAATTGTCATAGCAGTGTTTCTCTCTGGAAGTATATTTTAGAAGAAACATTTGGTCTTTGTATCCATTATGTAAAATATAGTCATCATAATTAATAGATTGATATAGCGTAAGTTTAGTGACAAATGTTGATGTTTGTAGATCGTCCAGATCGTCAATTGTGATTGATGCCTCAAATATGGAAAACGAAGCAATTATCAGTAAATATGGTTTTAACGATGACTAAGTACAAATATTTTAAGATGGGATAGAGATAAATAAAAATTACTGGAATTGAAAAATTAAAAAAAAAATCCCCTTATTTATAAAGCGAATTTTTTTTTCCGAATCTACATTAAACCCCAATTAAGCACCGACTATACAGTCCGTCCTCCACGAGGTTATTTATTTCGCAGTTTAAAGAGTAAGCAATCATCAATACCAAAGGGTAAAATTCGTTGTCATAACTGAAATTCTACTAGGACTTAAAAATATATATTGGATACATAATAAATTACCTGTGCTAGTGGAAAGTTATACCTGGATGTCTTAAATAAAAGAAGAAATTCATCAGTCAAATATATTACCGTGCTTCTTTATTGAATTATTAGATAGTGAATATATAAACAATAAAATATTTCAAACGTATCTAACTACTAGATGGCAACATGCCGAATACATATTTACAGATGATTCTCTAATGAACAATAACACATCATGTGCAATATTACACCATTACGGCAAAACCTGTCTGCAGTTTTGACTTCCACCAAAAGCGAGTATTTTTACAGCAGATCTTTCAGCGAAGCAGTTCAATACTGCATAAATTTTAACTCCAATCGCCATTTCGTTGTATTTACGGACAGCAAAAACCACAGTAGTATCAATCAGAAATTGTACCCCAGCTGCAAAAAAAACTTATTATCTTATTATCGATATTCTGATGTTGCATAATAATCTTCCACTACATAACAAAATTCTTGAAATACTTTAGATCAAGGGTCATGCTGGAATAATGCAAATTTAACTCGTTGATAAGTTAGCGAAAGAAGCGATCGTTACTGGGGCTTTGTTCCCTAATTTAAAAATCTCGAGCATAGACATTGTCAAGGAGAAAACAAAGACTAACTGGATTACTACCTTAGTTATGCAGCAGGGGAAATCTATAAAAAAAAACTCCAACCTCAGATAAAAAATAAAGTATGGTTCGCAACTGAAACTAATCGCTCTTTAATAGGCAATTAGTCGCATGAGAATTTCCTATTGTTTATATGGAGAATACAAATATAAAATGAAGCTTACGGAAAATCCTCTCTGTGATTGTGGAGAAAAAGAATCTACAGGTAAACGATCTACTTAGAAAGTTGGTTGACAAACAATGTTTCCTACTAATAGTTCTCCAGTTTATTTTTCTAGGTTTTCGGACAAGACTGCCGCAGATGATTCAATGTTTTCTGTTACAGTCGAGATCTAAAATAATAGAGAGTGATTCATGTTATAAACGCCCACCATTTAAAACAGTCAATACAAAGATAAACAAATGCTGCCTTTATATTTATCGCAGCAAATAAGCATGTGCCAGATCGGAATACTCGATTTTTATTGGTAGTCATGATGTGACAGGCCCCACGACGCGCATGTCTCACCTATCATGGGCGTGTACATGGGAAAATTAACTATCTAAATTATGTCTATATGAGTTGTAATAGCGAATTTGCTGATTTGACTGTAATTTTTATTTCGACGGCATTTCCCGTCAGTGGCACTGCACGTCTAACTAAATTGAAAGCTATATACCAGTGATAGTATTTTACGCCGCAAATCTTGTCTGTCTAAGTTATCAGTGAATTACTTTGAAAAATTAAATTCGGGGATTATCTGAGACAAGAAAAACGAATTTGTACTTAACTTTGTTCTAAACGCTAGTGGTCGCTACAAAATGTAAGTACTTTTGGTGGATAAACATAACATTTTTCTCATTGTATGTATCAAAGTAGAATAACATTATTCTCTTAGCTTTTGTACACAAATATGATATAAGTACATACTAATTTCAAGTCGCTAAATTTAACCGCTTTCAATTTATTTGCTATTTTTCTATTTTATGTAATTTAAGAGTATGTAAAATTATATTATTTATTATTAAATTTCAAGACTAATTTAGTAAGTTATGTGATAAATAAAATGTAAAATTTGTATTAGATATATTACAACCGATGATGCCATGAAAATTAAATTACAACAAACAGAAAATGGTTAAATTTAGCGACATAAAATTAGTATGATAATACTTTTCTTTTAAAACTGATACATACAGTGACAAAAAAGTTATTTTTATCGGCGAGTACATTTTGTAGGGCCTTTTAGCGTTTAGAACAAAGTACGGATTTGTTTTTCAAAGCAATTCATTGAAAACATTCTAAAGATTTTAATAATTTTGAATTCAAAACTTTTAATTTGAAATCCTGTGTCTTTTGGACTTAAGATAAGTTGGTAAAATTGCATTAATTTGTCATCAAGAACTTGCTTATTCACCTTATCTGCATCATTTGGATATCAAGTGTCGCTTTCATCTTCGCCGAATAACTATGCTCTGAAATTTGCAGGAATCCTTCATCTGTATGGTAATGGTTTATTCGGGCTCTTTTTTTGTGGCTGAGATAGTACCAGCCTTGCCAGTTTTCCAGTCTTATTCTAATAAAAAAGACAAGGAAGGAATTCGAGCCGTGCAAACCTATTTCTTAAAGCCTTTTTCGAATGCCTGTATAAACTGCCGTACTT
Organism: Monochamus alternatus; assembly: GCA_037114965.1. Lineage (NCBI taxonomy): Eukaryota > Metazoa > Arthropoda > Insecta > Coleoptera > Cerambycidae > Monochamus > Monochamus alternatus. The sequence goes on along the minus strand of CM073426.1, from coordinate 111,114,887 downwards.
GCACAAAGTACTCATATACTACAAAAAATACATACATACAATCTGATTTTTTCAGGTTGGATGGAGGACTGTCTCCAACCAAAAAATTACAGTAGAGACCCTTGTGCGTTTTTTGCAATAGGGGTAGTTTCTTATCTACTTTGTTTTTGGAATTTTTTTCCAACTTGTATATAACAATATTAATATATTAACTTTTTTGTAACTTACATATCTGACGCTTCACCACCCATTACCTATATGAAAAAAAATACGATATTTATTTATTATGATTCAGTAAAGATACAAACAAAAGGCTTAGGAGCTGGTTTTTGGAGGGTTTTTAGAGAACTGTCTCCTGAGTGAATACCAAAAAAGCAGTTGGTTTTGGTTTGGTTTCTTGGTGGTGGGGGTTGTGGAGTGGAAATGAGTTCAATTAACAATTCACATCACTGAAAACACAAAGTTACTTAGATATTGCATCCCATTGGTTCAAACTGGCATACCTCAAAATACTTTGAACATCCTTATTAAATATGCTTAAATGTTTTTAAAACAATAGACCCTCCGGAACAGCGATAATGACTTTTATTAAGTACATGTACACAAAATGTTTTAGAGATGACATAATAATAATAAACCACCCCTATTGCGCAACGAAGGGGTTGGACCTGCTTTTTTGGATGGAGACTCAGAAGACAGTGCTTGAAGAAACCTGCAAAAACCAGCTGGTCAGTCTTTTGTTGTTTTTTTACTGAACCATAATAAGTATAGTAAATAAAAGCAAAACAGCAAAAAACCACAAGACAGCCTTTCATCAACTCAGCTTATCCGTATTTATACTGGGTTAATATTGTAACTGATCATTTTACTAATTTAATTAAGAAAAGACAAGCAAAAATCATAAACCGTACGCAAAAAACTATGTCATAAAACCTTTTTTCCATGGTCGTGAGTAGAAATCAGTTTCTATGACATGAAAATTAAAACAGAAGTAGTCGATTATTCCAAAGGGAGTATAATGCTCCCAAGGGAGTATAATGCTCCCAAGGGAGTTCACATTATGGAGAACGTTTTTCATGCAAAAAAAAGATAACATTGAAATTATTTATTGACATTTAAATTAAATGTTACATTTGTACAATTTTCAAAATTAATATTAGAAGGAATATTACTTTCGCTTACATTTACAGTTTTTGTGATTGCGCTAGTAGTGGTACCTACTAAAACCTGATTAGCAATTTTGGTCTTATTTTCAATGGAGTTCTCGATATAACCCTCAGCGACTGTCGTTGATTTCCAACCAGCATGACGCTTTATTGTCGTGATATCCACACCAGCATCTGCCAGTAATGTCGCAGAAGATCTTCGTAAGTAGTGACCAGTATAATATGCAGCATCAGGTAATTTTAAATACGAAGCTACTACACTCGGAATTTTTCCCATGGTATTCTTGCCAACTGGCTGCGAACTATATTTTCCTGCTTTGTAGTACAAAAAAGGCGCTTATGCTTGACGTGGGGAGGATGAAGGGACAGGTATTTTCGAAATAATTCAAGGATATTTCCCACATCGGTAACCAGAAAGGTTCGTGGAATCTTTGTCTTAGTGTTTGGAATTTTTACATTCAAGGAAGAGCCTACATCCTCAATATCATTTACAGTTAAATTGACTAGTTCATCTGTTCGACAAGCTCCGGCAATCCCCAGAATTAATCCAACCTATAAAAAATCAAAATGCTTAATAATTGAAATACCTAACAACAAAAGTAATCTTACGTTAATCATTAAGAATTCTTTATCATCTGCACTTGATAGAAAACGGTTGATTTCACCCTTTGTCAATATTTTCGATTTTTTCGCTTGATTTCCATCACCGGTTCTTTTCAAAAAATGCGATCAGCTTGGGGAATTTGCTTATATCTATGTTGTCGTAAATTATCAAGCATGACTTAACCATATTGCATTTTCACTGAAGTATGCCAACAAAACATTCTCGCTGTATACTTGAACATTTTTCTCGGCGCACCACTTTTTGAACCGATTATAGGCTATATCGTATAAAGATCTTGACTTCGTAGGCAGCAAATTGCAATATTTGCAGCCTCCACAATCTCTTCCGACTCACAATTATTCATTGTGCACTAAACAAACTTTAAACTAAACCAAATTAGCACCTTAATTTGACAATTCTTTTTGTTTGTTTATTTTGTAGTTATGACAATAACTCAACGACTACTAAATAAATGCTCAAATCCGAATACAATAATTCTGGTGCTACTTACTTCATAATGACAAAATATGTGTTTTTAAGTTAATGAGACCATGGAAAAAATAGTATATACCATTCGGGAGCGATGCTATTTTGTCCTCGGTGAATTGTAGCCCTGGGGCTTCAAATTGCACCTCTGCCAAAATAACGCATTTCTATCCCTTATAGTATAATGTACTATTCATTGTGCCTATGTAAATCACCATTAATAGAATGCAATGCTTATGTAAATAACCTAGCTATAAATGACACCAGAGAAGCGACGGAAAATTCCGTCAGCGGCACCAGTGATAACGAGCCCGACGGATTTTTCCGTCACTGGCACTGAAGGCATTAATAAAGTTTTATATAATATGTCTTCAAATTATGGTAATAATTCAGTGATGATTAGATATATCTGAATTTTAGGAACCACCAAACAACTACATTGAGGGTTAATGAACCGACCACTAGTAAATTTACAATATAAAAACCTCTAGGCAGCAGCCAGATCAAGACTTCAGGTGATACCAGCCATATACCTACCGGTTTTGAACTTATTAGTTCGAAAATATCTTTGCACTTCATATGAGTTATCTAGACAAGAATAATCATCTGATAAAAACTATAAGCAGAGGTAGGACACTATATTTTGGATTGATTTTCAAATTATGTCAAACAACAGCTCAAAAAGCATGAGGAATTTGGATGATACAATGTTTGGCTTAAAATCGTGATACTTAATAATTAATTATAACATTATTTTTATTTTATGAAAGTGACAGATATAAACTAGCTTTGCATATAAAATTAGACGTACGGGGTCGACTACATTCAAAAATGATACAAAAAAGCGTTGCAAGAAAGTTTTTAAAATTTTTATAAGTTGCACTTTCTACACTATGCGGCCGCGGTTTTGTGCCGAGCAGATCACAGCCTTTTACAAAATTAGTCGCATATGTCGTTCTCTAGACACTTCTGACTTGTTTTACTGTACTGTAGATATTTAGGTATCAAAATATGTTATGTGGAAGAAGTATTTTTATTAGCTTTTTTATTTGACGCCACGGACCGAAATTCTCAAAAAAGTTTTTTGTGTGATTGCAATGCGAGCGGGGTCAGATTTCGACCTACTAGTGCAAACGTGTATATTTAAAATCATTAGAAGATTATTGTTCACAAAATAAGAACGAGACCACGACCCCATAGTGCGTTTCCTCTTAAGTTTCAAGTTATATTCCGGTATTATCTCCACAAAGGATAACCGCTGACTATATAACCATCAAAACTTTTGGAATTTATGGTTGCTTTATTATTAATTATGAATTCCATTATGGAAAATTTTCAGGCTTATGATCTAAATGTAAGTTTATTAAAAGTTTCCACTTTCCTAACTTTCAATCGCGTCTACATTTATTATTTCGATGTTCTTTCATTGCGTCCGCAAACATCAGGCAATCATTTTGCTTGTACAGATGAATAAGTATTTTCACTATAGACGTTTCGCTCCTACTAATTCAAAACAAATTTCAACTGAATGTTTTAACGGCAACCAGTTATTTAATTTAAATTTAATTAAATATCTTGGATTATGTTGAGAATGTTCAAGGTCTGACACCTTTCAGTCTGATGCTTCTTTGTTGTAACTTACATGTTAATGTTAATCTTAATGTTTAAACATTATGTACTTGATCTTTCATCATAAAAAATAGATCTGTCTCCAAAAAAGTTAATATTTATTAAATTTGGTTAACATTTTCCCTTAAATCCATTATAAACATAATATGAAGTTAAACCAGTAAGCTTGCTTACTGGTTTAACGTCATATGCTCGCTGGTCCGCCCTGTGTTTATAGCGTACGCACAATTTACGTGATGCGCTGAAGAAAAAAAAGAGGTTATAGTCCAGTGTTATTACGTAATTTATATTCTAAATAATTTTCCATATCTTATTCTACCTATGAAAATGTAAATTGCTTTATGCAGGGTGATTGAGGAACCCCCAATATTCGAAAGATATGTTCAGGGGACAAAAGTGAACAAAAAAGCTTAATAAATATATGGTCGAATATCAACGGTTACTGAGATAGAAAAGGAAATATTTTTACCCGAGTTAATTGTTGTAATGCATCAGTAGAGAAAAGTGGTTATTCTGTAGGTATTGTAAATTATAACATTGATTAAAGATCTAATAAACCGAAATTAATGAATTAAATTTTCAAATATACCACGGTCCGTCTCGATGCATGCATCAGATCGTTTGTGGATTGCACGGGTAGCTCGTTTAAGTGCACGGATATTATCTCTTACGAGTTCTGCACAATTGACAATCCGATCGAATAGCGCCTCTCTTGTATTCACTTTTGATGCATATACTAATGACTTAAACCATCCCCAAAGGCAGTAATCAAGGGGATTTAAATCTGGTGACCTTGGTGGCCAATTTTGGAAGCTAGCTCGGCCAATCCAGTGTTGTGAGAAATGATTATTAAGATTCTGATCGCAACACGATTACAATGGTCACCATCATGCTGAAAGTCAGCCTAATATCCAATGAATAATTTTCTAAAAATTCTACATATCTAGCTCCAGTAAGACGACCATCTAGCACAACTGGGTCAAGTAAATTATTATTAATCATACTACACCACATGTTAATGCTAAACCGATGCTGGAAGTTATTTTCCACCGTGACGTGAGGATTTCCATCTGACCAACGATGTTTATTGTGACAGTTATTTACTCTATCACGAGTGAATTGAGTCTCATCAGTGAGCAAAATGTATATGTGAAGTATATAGTTTACGTTTATCTAATTGCAAAAGTGCAACCGCAAATCATTATCGCCGTCTTGAAGGTTCTGGACCGGCTGAATTTGGAACGGTTTTAAACCATTTTTGTGAATGATTTCCCATACCGTAGTGTGATTGATTTGGAGATGGATGGCAATGCGCCTTATACTTACACCCGGGCTACGTTCTACCATATTTAGAATGTCTTCTTCCACTGCTAGACCAGGACCAGCTTGCCTCTCAGATGTAATTCTCACACTGGGAAACATTCCAGTTTCACGTGCTTTGTTGCAGACTATTTGGAATACATTTTTATCTGGCACTCTTCTGTTCGAGAAGCGATGTCGATATTCAGCAATTGCACGATTAGCGCTACCGTTGCAATACCCATAAATAAAAATAATGTGAGCATATTCTCGATGGCTAAATGTGGCAGGCATTACGAAATTATGTGTTTATGTACAATACCAACTAAACGAACGCACATGTAAAAATAAATGACTACTAGTTTAGATATGCTTACATTAAAATGATCTTAACTATAGTAAAAAGTAGTTAGATAAGGCAGAAACTTTTTTTAATACCTTGCCGTACCGCTGCAAATCATTTTCTCCTATTTGTTATTTGCTATGGGACGCTTATAAATATTTTAGTTGCAGTCTTTATTTGTTATATATTTTATTAGGTATTAATATTGGGGAAACTAACTACTCTACGGATTAAAGCCCCGACCAGCATTGAATTACACCCATAATATCTACTCAGACATTCTTTATTATTAGCGTTTGCAGATTTTTTACTGTATTGTAAAGGTATTTCAACTAATATACATCAATTTTCCCACAATTCCTATTAATGCAGTCCTAGTGGTTGAGTTTTGCATCCCGGTACGAAACAATGTTTCATAGTTTGAGTCTTTGTTGTTTTGTTTCTATTGTTAGGTACAAAAATAATTTTTTTGCCACTATGATAAATTACCACACATAAAGACACAGATAAATTAGCTACGCAAATTTTATCTGTGTTCTGAGGGAACGTTTTATAGCCTCGCTCTTTTAAGGGTATTTCTAATACGAATAACAAAGGGAAGAAAAATACTATACATTTTTTAACTTTACAGTTGTTTATAGCCTACCTTTCTCAAAATTTTGTGGACGAACCTATTGTAAGAATTATGATTCTTATATAATGTTCCGATTTCATCGCCTCATAAAGGGTGTAACAAAAGCGCATTTACATTCTTCGATGAATATTACTCATAAAAGGAGGGTGGCCATACATTTTTTTGTTTAAAAAATATGAGTTGGAATTTTGGAAAAAACCTAACTCCTTCTTACACGTAATCCGTTGTTGTTCACTTGTTAGATTAGGACGTTTACGTTTTTGAAAATAAGCTGTAGAGCTTGAATTGTTGTAGTCTTGGGAATATAAACACAAAATCACTAATAAATTAATTTCTGCAGCAGAAGCTATGTAATCGGTATGCTCTCAGAGGTATGTGACATTTAAATTATAAATCTAGGGACTGCGTATACAGGGTGAGTCATTAATAATGGTACATAGCTTAAGAGGCAGATGGTTAACGTCAAAATAAAGCGATTGAGCCCAACATGCCTTATTCAATTCTTGCTCCTTTTCATTCTTGATTGTTTTGAAAATTTGTAGTCTTATGTTTTTTGAGGTGGCAAGTACAAATGTGCAAACAGTGTTGTGATTACAAGGGGCTAGTTATACTGTACTGTCTATGTAAAAATATGTACTGTAAATATATGTCAAACTTTGTGTAGTTTACACTTTTTAATTTTTTAATACGTAACTATTTAACAACCTTCAGTTCTAAATAGAAAGGCATACCTACAATTCGATAAACTCAACCATTTTCGAGACCGTCTTAAGATATCAAAACTGAATTAACAATAAAACGATTACTACAACAGAAAATTTTATTATGCATACTTTAAGAAATTATTAATCATAAAAGATTCTCGAAGTGACCACCAGCGACTTCAATGCACTTTCTTAACTTCTTATTTCAATTTTGTGTGACGTTGAATAAAGTTCTATGTTGCTTGATAATATTAACCGACATTGTTGATAATTTGTAACCAATATTATGTGAATTTCGATTTCGATTTAGATGTGAAACTGTATTACACAATAATTAATAATGCATTTTTATTATTATTATTATTTTGAGTGGAATATGGCGTTACAGTTATGTACTATTTTACATATAAAATCCATAGTACTTAATTATTCTCATAATAATATTAATAAGTATTCAACATTTGCAAGAATATTTTTTGTCACATTTATAAAAACCAAAAAAAAATATATAGATATAATTTTTTATAAAAAATATTCTAATAAATATTTGCATAATACATAGTTTCTGAATAATTTTATATAAAAAATATATATATTATTATTTATGTTCTGTTTTTGATTTACGTCAAATCAAAAACAACATGATACACTTTGTATACTAAAAAACAAGACTTAAATTTCGAGATTTAGAAATTGACTGAAACATTTTAAAATCAATTCACACCAAATATTGTTCAATAATTTGCACAAATTATTCAGTAAAAGAAATATGTAATTATTACGTGATACCTCCATTTTTTTTTAGTGCATCTTACCTAAAATAAATTCATAATCTAGCAATGTTAAAATAATATATATTTAAATTTGACTAATGCCGACATCTAAAGATTGCTGAAGTTTGTTTTCTTTATGAAGAAATGGAATCTGGCATTCAAAGTTATTTCAATTTTTTAATAGTCATACTAACATACATCAAAGAACTTTTCAGTTAAACTGATAGCCCAGCAAAGTTTTGAATTTATAACGTGACAAAGAAAGGTAAACACCCATTAAATATCATTTTATTTTTATAATTTTTTGCATGTTTACTTCTCTCGGTGGAAGTAAAAAATGATTAAATTTTCAGATTTATCCATTAAGTTTTTTTTTGGAGTTTGCATAAGTCGTACTTTGATAACATTCTGTTTTAAAAATTCCTGCTCACATTTGTATTGCAAGAGTTGTGAAGCTTATTGCAAACGACATTTTTTTACAGTCGATTATGACTAGAGTACGTAGATTTGGGAAGATTTCCCAACTTAGTGTCTTTGGGAGGGAGCGAATTGTTGGGTGGGGTCATTCTATGGAACCTCTCCTCATAATTCCGGTGTAATTTTGGTCATTTTAAACAATTTCAGTCAACATGGAGTCAATTGTGTCTTTCAGAAGTGCCAAATACATTTCTCCTGTTAACTAAAAATGTCAGCATTTCATTTTTGTGGACTGAGTATGTACTTCATTAATGGCTGGTTTCTCAACTAGTAGATATCTATTAAATAAACTTATCGATTCCATAAACTGGAGATATCCCATGAATTCGGTTTCTGAACCATTCGATAATGCTTATCAATTGCATAAGTTACCGAACAGATATCCAAAGAAAAATGGCAAGATATCTGTCCAATAAACATTAACGCACGCGCACAGCGATTTAGCTGTTGCTTGTTTACATCTTTATTGTAAGGCTTAACCTAACTTTTTCTGATATTTTCGTGACGATTACTTTGTGCAATGGATTCTGATTCGTCTGCCTCTTCAGATGAAGAATATTTAAATATAGTCAGATATCTTGAACGGCCAAGACGTTATCGTGAAAGAGAAAACCACTATGAAAAATACAGCGACAGAATTTCGAGAGAGGTTTACGGGCGCCGTATTCTTGAAATAGTGTTTTCTACAAATACAAGTAATTTTAGACATTTAAGAACTGAATAATATATTAGCAAATAACAACAATGTTATCTCATGCCACCAGCGAATATTCAAAGGTACCGAAATAAAATCAATGTATGTCAGAAAGCGATTTATCCAGCAAATTTTTAGGTACTGAAAACTTTCAAAATACGTATTTTTTTTAAATTCAGCTATAGATGTAAACATTGTTATAACATAAACTTACATATTCCTGCATATAACATTGTTCACTTTTGTTTATAAGTATGTGAAAATAATTGTTAAAATGTGGGTTTAGAATAGCGAAATAATGTGTGTCATACAAATGCATTTTAAAAGTTATTATATTATTTGAAGAGAGTTTAAATAGTAAAAGAGGATAAACAAAACATCAGTAATTTTATTTTTGATATTACTTTTGTTCTACGCTTTTTATTTTTCAAAATTTCAGTACTTAAAAAACACCACAAATTTGATCATTTTACGGCGAGAAATACGGCGACCTTAACGAAAGAAACTGTAAATTTACTGATAGATTTAATAGGAGATAGTATTCAAGTCTCTAGTACTAGAACAAATTTACTATCAGTATTAGAAAAGGTTTTAAACGCTTCGTTTTTATGCAACATGTTTGTATATATTTTTATTTCGTTAATGTGATGTGATATCATTAGGTAGCCGATAGTGGCGCCATCTACAATTATTTATTGAAAGTGTCTTATTTCCATAAATGGCATCTGCAAACAGTTGTGCATTTGCTATCTCCCTCTATGATTATTGCAGATATTAAGATATCCATTCAACTGTTCAACAAAATTTGGAAGGCATTCGTTCAGAAACCAATATAAAGTTATCGGTCTGATAAATGTATGTACTGGATGGTTATCGAATGGATTGCGCCAAATGTTGAGAAACCGGCCATAAATATTCTGTGAATAGAATCGAACCATTAACAACAATTATTTCGATTAACCGTACAATTAAAAAAGAGCATTCATCCTTAAAATTGAAAAAATATGGTTGATTTTCTATGGCTCGCCCACTAACAAAAATGTAAACGACGATCACTATCATCTTCATGCAATTCTTGTGTCAAAATAATTTTACAAGGGTACAATTTGTTCTACCAGATACAGTTGTCAACTTCTGCCGCCTCATTTCCTGCGGGAAGTTCGATGTTCCGTTTTTTATTTGGTATAGATCCAATCTCTTGTTGGAATTTTTCAACAAATTCTTAAACGTACTGTCGCTAAATAGACATGTCGTTAGCTGAATATTTCCGTAGTCCTATCAGCACATTCATTCTTCTGATAATAAAGACAAATTCAAATCAATTTAGAAGTCACAAACCACAAAATAACATAAATCACGTTAATTAGTCAATTGAGGAACTGAAATTTCGATTAAATTCTTGAATTATTTTAAATTCATGTCATCGGTAAAGAGAAAAACTGTCAATAAAAATTTCAAGTTGTATTTACTGATAAACGACATGTAAAAATGCAAACCAATTTATACAGCGACATACTAAATGTTTGTAGGGCATAAATGTTAAAGAGTGTGTGTGTTTAATGGTCTTTCCATCGATATATGACTGGCCTTTCCTTTCCTATTCAAATTTTAGGGGTTAGCCACTCTACTGCTTGAGGGTTGAAATGACGATGTTGAAACTCGGCAAATCAGTAGAGGAATTTCGGGTAATATGGAATACCGTTTATATTTAAATCGATTTTTTTATTAAATACGTTATTTATAATGTACTATTAATACAATTATATCATCAAACATGGAACTAAATATTTATTAAAGTATTTCTGTTTTAAACACAATATGATTTGACATTAATGAAAAAATTAATGTTTTAACATTTTGATTTATAGAAAGTTTCGGGTAATATGTATAAAACACATGGTGGTGTAATATGGAATCTTTAGATTTTATTTTTGAATTTATACATTTAAGAGTAATTGTCACAAATGTATATGTTCTTTTAAACATCTGCACACTCCTCGTGTGCCCAGCCATGACTGCTCACCCACTAGATTCACTTTTCTCCACAGAAAAGACATTCTGCATCTGTGTTTGATACCGAATTGTTACTCTCTGGATGAAAATAAAGATCGTCTTCACCCGATGATTCCTCCATCGTAATCAATGCTGGAATCTGTAAATGAATGTTCGAAATTCTTTTGAGATTTTGTTTCAACACTTCTTCTTGCGAAAAGAAACTTGCTTCATCACACTAGTCTTGGGTACAGGCTTGCTGTTTTTTCTAATGAGACTGCTCAAGTTCCTCTTTGTGAGGGTGTTGATGTAATAATTTGTGCTTTTCCACCTTGATTTATTTATTTATTTATTTATTTACTCTTATATCCAACGGGTATAACCCACTTAAAGGATAAGTAGTTAAACTAGAAAAATTGCAGTAAGAGAAAAAAAAATACCTATAGAAGATACCTACATATTAAAAATCGATTGTATAAAATAAAATAGTATAAAAGTCTAGACAAATAAAAACAGTTTAAAATCTAGTAATAATAAAAAGTAATAAACCTAAACGTTAAATTGTCAGATAATATAAAAATAACATAAGAATAAGAAGAAAAACAAATAAAAATTACTAAACAAGATAAAAATAAATAAAAAGAAACAAGAATATACACATGCACCTATTGAAAATACTTTTTTATATCACGTACACCACAAAAGTTAATGTCAAAACCTTCCATATTGTTGCTATTGTTCAGCATTTGATACAAAGGCGACTTTAATAACCTATTTGTACGGGCAAAGGGTAACATAAACAAATCACAATTTCTAGAGTTCAATCTGGGAACTCTAAATAATAAATCTTTGGTAATGCATTCACGTTTAATTTTAAAATGGATTATTTTATATAATAAAATAATACCATACATGGCAAGACTTTGTAGATTAAAACGGGCACAAAATAATTCTTGTGGAGTACCTTGAGTAGGATAAACTCCATCTAACATATATGTGGCAGATTTAAAAAATCTTCGTTGGACTCTTTCCAGTAATTATGTATATGTAATTTAAATTGGATTCCATATAACTGAACCGTATTCAAGTTTGGATCTTACAAAAGTTGTATACAATAATCGCAAAGTAGACTGATTCCTGAAATCTTTAGAGTTTCGTAAAATAAACCCCAAACTCCTGTATGCATTGGATAAGGAACTGTGGATGTGCTGCAAGAAACTCAACTGAGAGTAAAAAATAACACCTTTAAGTCTTTAATGCTATCAGGCCTCTTGAGAATGCTGTCTTGCAACATATAGTCAAACATGATAGGTACTTTTTTTCGATGAAACGACATAACATTACACTTGCTGATATTAAGAGGCAATATATTTCTGTTACACCAGTCGTTAAGTGAAGCAAGGTTATTCTGAAGATTCTCACAGTCCAAAACAGAGTTAATTTGACAAAATAATTTTACGTCATCAGTGTATAATAGGTATTGTATATTAAGATCCTCCGCAATATCGTTAATAAATATATCAAATAAAAGAGGTCCAAGTATGGACCCTTGAGGAACACCTGATGTTTGGAGAAACATGTCAGTTTTTAATCCACCATATTGCACATATTGGGATCGATTACAGAGGTATGAAATAATTTTACTAAACCAGTATAGAGACCTACGTTGTTAAGTTTATTTAACAACTTAGAGTGGTCGAGCCTATATATATATAACATCAACTGGACTTCCAACATCAAGAACTGCAAATGTATTGAGTTTTACATAATAAATTAGTAATTGTGGAACGACCTTGAATAAACCCGTGCTGTTCGGGAATAATAATATTTGAGGTATGAGATGACAAAGCTGTGCAAAACAAATTCGAACACTTTACAAAAATTATTTAAAATAGCAATGGGCCTATAATTTGTAAATTCATTTTTTGCTCCTTTCTTATGGACAGGCGTTATACGTGATACTTTCCAAATGACGTTTACTAATTCCTGTATTCTTAGTTTTTAATATTGTTATACCATAGTCTCTGTGTGGTAGAATTTAAATATAAAATTATAATTTTTAATTTACGTATTTATTCTGTTACAGTGGAAGGAAAAGAACATGTTTAGTTTGTGGCACATGGAGGTTAACATATCAATCCTGCGGTTTCCCTTTCGATTTCCCAACAAATAGAATTTACTTTTGACGGCAAAGCCGTGCTCATTCAAACCGAGTGAATATCCGTTCACAAGAATATATAAGGTTAGGCCTCCATAACAAAAACTTCATTCCGGAGACACTGTCGGATATCAGGAGCTGTTATAATACAAAATATATCTCGAACATTTTGTATTGTGAAACTGTTCCTCACGGCATCCATTTGGGAATAAGTATAGATAGATAGATTTATTACCCAGTTCATAAGTACACACATATAAATATAGATTTTTTAAAAGATCTAATACGTTTACATTAGTATAAGAGTACATATGAACAAACTGCAACGGAAAGGAAAAATTATTACGCTATTTTTAAAATATGAGATATGTAGTAGGTATAAAAAAAGAATATCAATAATAATACACATTTCTGTGGGATATGAACTAATATGGAACTAATTATACGCGGGTAACAAAATTATATTATACTGTGTATTATAATCACGGCTAAACGAAATATAAAAAGATTAGTAACAGTTAAAATTTGCGTTTCTTTAAAATAAGCTCTACAATATTCTCTTGGTTTCAGTGAACATAAACACCTTATACCTTTCTTTTGGATGGTGAATGTAATGTCTCAACATTTGTAGAAATTCCCCAGAATTCAATACCGTACTGTAATATACTATAAAAGTATGCGTAATATACTGACTTGGCTGCCTCAAAACCTAAATCTTTTCTAATTTATAAAATAAGAAATACTGCCTTACTCAATTTTGTATTTAATTCTAGAATATGTTTTTTGCAGTCAAGAGATTGATCTACATAAAACCCTAAGAGTTTAGTATGTATGACAGGAATAATTTTACCATTGCTAGTGTAAGAATAATAAAGGTCCAAGTACCGAGCCTTGAGGTACTCGCAATTTTTGATATTCAAAATGCTTTGGTTCAACTGATAGTTTTCTATTTTTTAAATATGATCTAAACCAATCATTTGCTATTCCCCTTATACCATAAAATTTCAACTTCTCTGAGATAATGTTATGGTCAAAGCAATCAAAAGCTTTAGATAACTCGCAAAAAATGCAAATTAAATTATATGCAGCACCAGGTGTGTTAAAGTTTTTGCCGAAACCGTATTGTGAGCTTGTTATGATAATCTGTCTGATATTTTTATATTTATCAATATATTTCCAAATCTGTTCCTTAACTACTATTTCTATAATTTTTGAGGAAGAGGTAAGCAGTGAAATTAGTCTGTAATTTTCTAACAGGCTCTTATCTCCCTTTTTATGTAACGGTTTCACTATAGCTGATTTTTAACACTGAGTTTATTAGATAGGTAGAGAGCCACTTCTCTAAGAAATTCAATATTTTCTTTAATTAGGGTTATTGGAATGTCATCGTAACCTGATGAATTTTTAGGCTTTAAGCTTTTAACGATTTTATCTATGTCAGAATTCATAACACGTGAAAAATAAAACGTCTATTATTAAAATTTGTAATATTTAAAAGTTGTTACGGAAATATTTCAATAATATTTGCCACTTCGTATGTATTTATAGTTGAATTTAATTTAAGAATGATAATAAATGTACAATACAACTAATCTGCAGACTAATGTGATCAGCATTAAATTACATCCCTAATATATATCAAACAGTTAAGATCATTCTTCAGTAGAATCATCAAACACATATTGCTTATAGTTTTATTTAATTAGTCAATAAGGTGAGCTGCCTTATACAGAGTATTTCAGAAACAGGTTAAGTGGCAACTTTGTCATAGGAGAAGAGAATATTGGAAGAGAAATATGAACGTATATGAATACTGGTTATGCATCCTTACACTGTAAAAAAAACTAAATACACATTTTCACATAAAAGAACATAATCCGAAATGATCAAATTTGTGGTACTTTTTAGGTACAGAAGTCTCGAAAAATAAAATATATAGCGTAAAAGTACTATTAAAAATAAAATTATTAATGTTTTGTTCTCCTTTCACTATTTAAGTTCTCACATATTATTTTGCTATTCTGACCACACATTTTAACAATTATTTTCATATACTTATATACAAAAATGAACAATCTTGTATGCAGAACTACGTAAGTTTAGGTTATAACAATATTTATGTCTACAGTTGAATTTAGAAAAATACGTATTTTGAGAGATTTCTGTACCTAAAAATTTGTTAGTTAGGCCGGTTTCTCTCGTAATATATTATTTTTACTTAGGTACCTTTGAATATTCGCAGGTGGCATGATATAACATCCCTATTATTTGTTAAACTCTATATTAATCAGTTCTTAAATGTCTAAAGTAACTTGTATTTGTAGAAAACATTATTTCAAGAATACGACGGCCGTAATCGAGGTCCATTATATTATGTACATTTTTACACATTTCTATGTATGTAGCAGTGTGTTAAAGATTTAAACAATCCACTGTATTAATATATAAAATGTCTAACTTTTGTAGATATCATTAAGTGTAGACTTATATACTCGGGTCAAGAATTCAGACGTCTTACGTCACGACTAACGTTACACATTTGTTTTTATTGTCAACGTAATTTTCGATATTTGGTCGCGTTAAAAACAATCATTTTTTGCAATTTAGTGCAAAATATAATGCAAATTTTTAGTGTAGTATATAGTTTTATTACTATCAGTTGCAGTTTCATAAATATTTTGATGGAAATATAATGAATTATTCATTTGTTCGCATGACGTAAGTCGTCTGAATTCTTGTCGCGAGTATACATTAACATGTTAATTTTATAGTTTAATGTAGGGTGAATCCACTTTTTCGTTTTCAACTTTGTGAAAAGTTAAAGCATGAAAAAATAAAGGGGTATTTCCTATAACATTTTTCTCTATGAATAAAAAGTTAATATTTTGACGTGATTAACTTTTTTCACTAAAACCAGTGACGCAGGTATGGGGTACCCCCTAAACGCCAATGGTGAAAAGCCTTTTCTCAGAACGACTATGAAAATTTTATTCTATTTTCTGAAAATAGTGCCCTTCATTCACTAGGAAGCATTGATTTTCAGGTATTTTGGCTATTTCTAATCCTATGTAATTTTAAAAATGGCAGTGAATAATTTATTAAACAAATAAAAACAACGATTTGTAAACAATTTAATTTAAATGGTGCTTAAAGTGATATCCATTTTTGTGTTGTCCGAATTAGCATGCCATTATTTATTTCACCTCAAACTCTTCGATACGATGTACGTATTTCTCTATTATACACCGGAGCTGCATACATTTTTTCCTTTAAAGCGACCCAAGTAATAAATCTAATAGATTGAGATCCGGTGATCGAGTTAGCCAAGTAATTGAATCACCTCAACCAATCCATCTGTCTCCGTAGATCTTATTTAACCAATTTATAATTTAAACATACTCTAACCCTAGCAAACAAACTGATTTGACACAACATCTGCCAATGCTATTGTTACAAACTTAGAAACAAGCAATGCCTACTTAATCCTATAATTTTTGTAATTCCATAAGTGAGCTTTTAGACGAAAGATGACTTGCTATACCAGACTTCCAAAATTGTAGAGAGTGACTAATGTTATAAACCTGTTCACAATTTATAGCAGTCAATACAAAGAAATATACATGCAGCCCTTATATTTTTAAGTGGTAAAGAAGTACAACTGTGAAACGGAAAATGATGGAAACTCGCGGAAGGAAGATTGTATTTTTAAAATGAGGTATTCAAAAAAAAATTCTATTGCTATATCTTACAAGATGAAACTTAGTCCATATAAATGAAATCGAAAAGAGTATACTGACAGAAATAGTGATATGGTGATGAAACTATTTAGAATAAATATTAAAAAATAAGAATCTGGATGGAAGGATATATTAAATTTTGACGAAACATGGACGTATGAATGCCATACGGGAAGCGGTACGATATGATTATAATAAGTGTTAGTGTGTGATCGTTATAGTGACAGTGCTAGTAACTAATAGCAAATAGTGTGTACGTATTCTAAAGTCTTTTGTCCTTTTGAATGCGGAATTCGCAAATATTTGCACGATTTATTTAATGGTGGAAAAACAAATTTTGTCAACTACCTATAACATTTTCTATCATTTTCATCGTAAAACTGCCATGGTAGATTATCAGAAGCTCAAAAAAAAAATTATTAACACCACATAATAAAAGGAGGCAATAATATTTGTAGTGTTTGACAGTTTCACAAATTGCAATTGTCAAAAGTTGAGATTTTCCCTCCATAAATAATTAAAACGGAAGTTGCAAATTCGTGCAAAAATCCGTGAATTTCGCGTCCATGAGGCAAGGCTTAAGTGTGATATTTGCGAAGTGCGCATCAGGTAGGTGTAAGTGGGTGGTAGCGGGTAATCGCCGTCCATAAGGACGGCATTCTAATTTGTAGAGAGGATGATACAGGTGGCACATTTAGTGTAAATTGTTAATGTGCGAGGTTCAGCCGACGTCAACTTATTTATGATAATTTTCTGTGGTTTAACTCTTCTCAAATGGCACGCTTAGGTAATCATACTACCCGTATCTTCCGTACTCATATCTGTGTTGTGAATTAGTCACTCTCTATTATTTTCGACCTTGGACAATTGAAAATATAAGACAAAAAACTTTAAATTTTGAAATAAATAAATTATTTTTATCATCTAGCGCCTCGAAATTGGTAAAAATTGTTATATCACTGTTTCTACTCTAAAAATAATGGATGTCATGTAATGCAATTATTTTTGTCATTTTTGTATATTTGATCACATTCAAATTTAGTATGCCTATGAAATGTTGCTCCCCGCACGCTTCGCCCGTCGCGCTTGTCTACAAGCTAGCGATTAGTCTGTCCACAATTTCGTCCGCTCACTATACCTAAAAACAGAAAGCATGCTACCTACTTGCTTTCACAAGTCGGCTGGCATGGACGCGACGTAGCAACGTACGACTTGCTACTCAGAGCATGTCGTATATTTTACTAGTTTGCCACGCGTGTTGGTGCGTGCAAACTTATTCTCTCAAAATATTGACATACACTTTTTCTGATTCACTATTAAATTAGCAAAAACAAAAGGATAAGGGAATCCGATCTGACAAATTATTAACCAATAACTATACTTATGTGGACAAAATAAGGGTAAGCAGTATTTAAATAAAGTCGTACTAAATACTGTTCGGCACTTCCAATAACTCTCCACTAATAATACTGACGACCTTATCCTAGATTCATCTAGTGGTATGCTCATTAGCGAAAGTACTTGTAATTCATTATTTGCCTAATATATACCTATTAGCAAAAATTAAACTATTTCTATATTAATTTTTTTATGAACCTAAAAAATCAATATTCGACTACCTGTTTATTCGTATCCTGTAGGTTGTCAGTACTTGAATCGATATGATTAGACCGCTGTGGGTTCCATCCCCGCAGTCGGTAGACCGTATATCAGCTATATTCGTGGAGAGGATTGATACTTTCTCTGCGGGTGTGGTAGTGTGGAAGAATATTAGCTTAGGTCAATGTGAGAGACTAATACCAGTCGACACTTGACTACCCCCCTAATTAATAAAGTTTTCCAGGTTTCCCTCATTCTTGTACAGAATGGTGGTTAGGGCCTACCAATGTAAGTCATTCCTGGACGCAAATGCGATCTACTTAATAATAATATGCCGCCCGCTCTCCCACACAAGTCTTCGCCTTCTGGGTTAATCCTCGCGATTAGAATGAGGAGTGATAATACTATAAGATAGCCCTGATCAGGAAATGTCAAAAATGCTCAGAAGTGCGAACAGAATAAAATTTTAATATTTGCACTGAAAAAATACTTTGCACTATTGACGTAGAAGTTTCGGACGTGCACGATAGTGAACAAAACCCAATACCTACGTCACTAGCTTTAGTCGAAAAAAAAATATTTACATAAAAAAATTAGTAGACAATAGACAAAAAAATAAATATATAGGGTGGGCCACTTAAACCTCTCCAGGCCTATATATCCGTTATTTTTTAAGATACCTTAGTGATCAAGGTATCAGTTTGTAAGTCCGTTTAAGGCCTTCTAATTATTAATTTGAAAACACAAATTATTTTTACAAAACAAAAATTCTCCAAATTCGCCAAACACTCTTAGTTACTATACTTGCCGCGGCAATATTAACATTTTTTCGAATTATGATAGAAGTTTACTAATTAAAATTTTATTTGCCTTTTTAAATTCCTCAAGGGGACGACGAATGTCAAATCTGAAAGTAAGGTGTTTTGACAGTTTGGGATTGTATGCAAAAGGTTTGCTAAAATATTGTTAATAGTCGTGAACAAAGTATTCCACTTGCATATAATGATTGTAATTCACTCGGGTGATTTACGGTACTTGACATTGGTCAAAGAAACCAACTAATGGGCACCCTCCTTTAGGAATAATCTTGAAACAAATTGCGAAATAATGTTTGGATAATTTTGATATTAAATTTTACCAATATTTTCTTTAGGAAAAATAGATAAAGTTTTCATATATAAATCAAAGCCTATATAGGCTAAAGCATCATATTTAATAATAATTTCTACCTCATTTAGATCATTCACAGCGTAAACAGATTTTTATCACCATTTTCTTTCATTTCAAACTCCATTCAGGACTCTATCAGGACCTGATTCAGCTTACCATCGCTTATTCAATGAAGGTCGTAAAACACATTTTTTTATCTTACAGATGACTAATTATTTTGCACCAATAAATTTATATACATTTATAAATATGAGATACACATTTTAAAGATGTAAAATAATTTTATCGTTGCTGATTTGCCCTTATATGTGCAGTTAAATTTTATTTATTTATTGACTGTTCTCTAACAGCTACTTTTCTTCCGCGGTGGATAGAATATTTTATTACTGCATTCAAAGTATTCAAATAATCTAACAAATCGTAAATATTTTTGAGACTTTTCGTTTAACTGATAGAAATATGAGTTGCTCATGAGTAGACTAAATATACATGAGGTTTGTTCCTACACAGCATCAAACTAGCAGCAAACTGGCACGAGTTTGCGCAGTACGAATTTAACCGTTCCAACACAATCAATCCGGGAACTAGTTGTACGATTTTTTGTTCCAACAGAAAAGTGGATGGTTTGGAAACTGTTTGCTGACAGTCAAATCGGTTTGAGGATTATTAGGAAACCGCTAGTCAGACGCATGCGCAGATAGAATCTAACCGCTAACGGAAGTCAACTTTTGGTAGGCTAGGTAAAGCTTCATTCACATAGTGCAGTTGCATTGGTACTGCAGAAAAGTTATTAAAAAGCGCGCCGTATTCTTGAAATAGTGTTTTCTACAAAATACAAATAATTTTAGACATTTAATAACTGAATAATCTAGGGTTTAGCAAATAATAGGAATGACTCATCCCACCTGCAAATATTCAAAGATACTGAAGTAAAACGGCGAGAAATACGGGTGACTTTTGTAACGTTTAGATAAACTTAACAGTAACCCCTTTGTACTGAAGTTGTATGGCAGAACCTAAAAGCATTTTAGCTTTTACCAATCCTTTTCCAACAATCATACAAGGACCAATCAGAAAACTGCATTTTTGACAGTAAACAGAAGATTCACATTTTTGCAGGTTAAGTTTTTAAATTAGATTCTAATTTAGATATTTAGTTTAGAATTGATTTGTTTCTAAAAAAAAATGGATGAAGAGGACTGTTTGGCTTAGAAACAGTTACTTTTGCTGCTCTTAATCGCAGCAACGTCAATATGTATAAAAACTATACATGGACAAAAAAATGAAAAGGACTCGGAGATGGTGGGTGCGACCTATTAACCGCAGATAGCACATACAAGGTGATTTCTATAATTTATATAAAGAAATGCGAAATGAGAATGACGATTATTTTTTCATTTCACCCGAATGACAGTGGCAGTGTTTGACGGCTTGCTGAAATTAGTGGGGCCTCATTTAATCCACAGTATACTGTGATTTAACCAAACATTCAAGTAGACCATCTATTCCTGCAGATTGTAAGCTTATATTTTATCTAGGGTAGGCTTTTAATTACTATTCGACAAACGATAAAAACCAACAATTTCCGTAGATAGGGACGTAGTTGACAAAACATAAACTTAACCTCTCTGAAGGTCAAGAATCTTGAGTTTTTGCATGTCGCCAACTTACAGCGGAAAAATTCCCCAACTTCTTAAGTCTACAGTAATTTTATGTAAACAGAGTAAATAATATTTAACACCATACAATTACAATGCAACATTACAACTGCAGTGCCATTGCACTAACGTTTATCTGAACGTTACTTAATGAACGTAACTAAAGTTTTATGTAATAATGCTATTTGAGAAAGTTATTATAGCTGCACAAGTAATTTGCAGATTTTTAAGTATGCAATTCTGTAGTAAAATGACTGACTAGTGAAGAGGAGCAAGTTAGCAATTACAGCAATACCTCAAATTCTAGTGACGATGAGATTTATCACTATCTTATACATGATTGACCGAAAAATAAAAATTAATTCAAACAAACTATACCCCTAACGGTTACTGCTTGAACTAAACGTGTTGCTCCAACAAAGAAATTAGAAACTGATTTCAAACTAGTACACGAATTGCACTTGCGCATTAAAACAGTGCTGTAAACTATCAGTCATTGGTATGTAGGAACAAACCTTTAATCTCCTAGCAAAATTGGCATCAGGAAAATGTATTTCGCGTTGCACATGTTTTATTCATATTCAGTTATCAAAATGGATGAATATTGCATACCGCAAAAAAAAATAACTTTTTACTTACGATACAAAAGAGGTTTGCGTTTTGAGCTATTCATATTTTCATAACTTTTTATTTAAAAAATCAAATCATGTCACTATGAACATTTGTTTAAAGTCTTAGAACTTTTACTTTATCGTCCTAGTACTTGAAAGTTCTATTTTTCTTAAAAATGATTGAAAAATGCATCATTATTGAACAGGATGATATACAGGCGTCATGAAAAATCATGATATTGTAAACAAATCTTTTGCAAAATCCTTAAAGTCTCCGAGAAAAAAATTATTGAAGTTGTACCTAGTATTTTCCTTTACCTATACACCTTTGAGATACTGTAGTTTCTAACCAGACGATCCAAATATTGAAATTCGATTACTTATAGTATCAACCTTTTTGTAATGCGAGTGTTTACATTAGTTTTTCAAGTGTCAAAAATAGCTTACGTGTCTAGCAGCTCGGAGTTGATAGATATCGTTTTAATTTATAGTGAAGTTAAAATGCTTTAGCAAAACGATTTCCCCGTAAACATGTGCCAAATGCAACTACTTTTACCACTTTTTTTTTATTGTTTTAGAAAGGTATTTTAAGCTAATATAAATCAAATCTCCTACAATTCCTATCAATGAAGTCATATGTATGTTCTCTGATACCAAACATCTAGGTATGCTAATGAACAATTCCACAGACAAAGCTCTATTCAATAATTATCTAAAGAAAATAATATAATTTACTAACCTGCTAATGAAACACTCTATAAATATCTAACTTCACTTTTTGGCAGTGGGAACACGACAAATTCAACCACAATAGATGAGATCTGACCTATTTCTGCATTCTTAGGATTGCTTCTTCAGGTGGTCTCCTTTAAGTTGAATCAAATATCTAACTATAAAAATTATTATAAAAATTAAAATTATTTGAAGTTAAATATCGACAATGACAAAAAGTGACATCCTGTTAATGAATTAAATATGACAATACCTACTTGAAAAATGTTCACCTTTTATGTAAAAGTTTTTATATATTTTTAGGTATTAATAATATTGTGTGAAACTAACTACTCAGTGGACATAAGCCCCAACCTGTGTTGAATTACACCCACAATATCTACCCATATATTCCTTATTATTAGCTTTTGTAACATTTTGTTATTGTTAGACAGGTATTTTAAGCTAATATAAATCCGAGAACATACATATGACTTCATTGATAGGAATTGTAGGAGATTTGATTTATATTAGCTTAAAATACCTTTCTGAAACAATAAAAAAAATGTTACAAAAGCTAATAATAAGGAATATATGGGTAGATATTGTGGGTGTAATTCAACACAGGTTGGGGCTTTTGTCCACTGAGTAGTTAGTTTCACACAATATTATTAATACCTAAAAATATATAAAATACTTTTACCACAGTGTGCACTGAGTCCAAATGTAGTTCAATGCGGCGCTATCATACACGGGATTCAATTATTGCGCAATTATTTAAACTTAATAGATAGCCCAAGTCAAGCAATAATAGTACATTATACTATAATGGAGAGAAATGCGTTATTTTGGCAGAGGTGCAATTTGAAGCCCGAGGGCTACAATGCACCGAGGACAAAACAGCATCTCTCCCGAATAGTATATAATATTTTTTCCACGGTCTCATTAACTTAAAAACACATATTTGGTCATTATGAAGTAAGTAGCACCAGAATTATTGTATTCGGATTTGAGCATTTATTTAGTCGTTGAGTTATTGTCATAACTACAAAATAAACAAACAAAAAGAATTGTCAAATTAAGGTGCTAATTTGGTTTAGTTTAAAGTTTGTTTAGTGCACAATGAATAATTGTGAGTCGGAAGAGATTGTGGAGGCTGCAAATATTGCAATAAGCAATTTGCTGCCTACGAAGTCAAGATCTTTGTACGATATAGCTTACAATTGGTTCAAAAAGTGGTGCGCCGAGAAAAATGTTCAAGT
Source organism: Monochamus alternatus (assembly GCA_037114965.1). Lineage (NCBI taxonomy): Eukaryota > Metazoa > Arthropoda > Insecta > Coleoptera > Cerambycidae > Monochamus > Monochamus alternatus. Next base: position 111,091,201 of record CM073426.1, on the reverse strand, counting down.
ATACAGCGAGAATGTTTTGTTGGCATACTTCAGTGAAAATGCAAGTCTTCCACATTATGGGCGCAATATTCTATGGTTAAGTCATGCTTGATAATTTACGACAACATAGATATAAGCAAAATCCCCAAGCTGATCGCATTTTTGAAAAGAACCAGTGACGAATATCAAGCGAAAAATATTGACAAAGGGTGAAATCGACCGTTTGCTATAAAGTGCAGATGACAAAGAATTCTTAATAATTAAGGTAAGATTACTTTTGTTGTTAGGTATTTCAATTATTAAGTATTTTGATTTTTTATAGGTTGGACTAATTCTGGGGATTGCCGGTGCTTGTCGAACTGATGAACTAGTCAATTTAACTGTAGATGATATTGAGGATGTAGGCTCTTCCTTGATTGTAAAAATTCCAAACACTAAGACAAAGATTCCACGAACCTTTCTGGTTACCGATGTGGTAAATATGTCTGAATTGTTTCGAAAATACCTGTCCCTTCGTCCTCCCCACGTCAAGCATAAGCGACTTTTTTTGTACTACAAAGCAGGAAAATATAGTTCGCAGCCAGTTGGTAAGAATACCATGGGAAAAATTCCGAGTGTAGTAGCTTCGTATTTAAAATTACCTGATGCTGCATATTATACTGGTCACTACTTAACGAAGATCTTCAGCGACATTACTGGCAGATGCTGGTGTGGATATCACGACAATAAAGCGTCATGCTGGTTGGAAATCAACGACAGTCGCTGAGGGTTATGTCGAGAACTCCATTGAAAATAAGACCAAAATTGCTAATCAGGTTTTAGTAGGTACCACTACTAGCGCAATCACAAAAACTGTAAATGTAAGCGAAAGTAATATTCCTTCTAATATTAATTTTGAAAATTGTACGAATGTAACATTTAATTTAAATGTCAATAAATAATTTCAATGTTATCTTTTTTTTTTCCATGAAAAACGTTCTCCATAATGTAAACTCCCTTGGGAGCATTATACTCCCTTCGGAATAATCGACTACTTCTGTTTTAATTTTGATGTCATAGAAACTGATTTCTACTCCCGACCGTGGAAAAAAAGAATTTACTAAATCCAATAATTTTGAAATTATTTAATCTAAATGAAAAGTCCAGATCAAGTAGGTGACAGAATTAATTAATAGTAGTAAGGTAATGAGTGCACCAAAAGGATCTAGGTCAACCCCGGACATTGAGTTTAGTGAGTATTTAAAAAAATATTTTTTTCACTAGAACGATCAGACCATTGACCCCCAGCAGTAATTTTATAGTAGCTAATCAGTTTTTTTAGTAACATTTACAATTTATTCATCCACATAAATAAAATGCATTTATATAGAAATTAACTTATAGTATTAAATAAGTCATTTGAATTGAAAACGACTGCTTAAAATTTTTTAATATAGGTATTATATTAAAATCTATTATTTTTAAATATTTTTTTCGAGTGAAATATACAGGGTAATTCAGAACTTATCTAAAAGAATTTGGGAATAGATGCGCCATGAAAAATGGAGTCAATATCGTAAAAAATATATAAAATCCTTATAGCTTCCAAGAAAAAAATATTGTAGTTCTAGTAGTTTCAAACTTTACTACTTTTCGTATTAACTCTTTTGTGATGCAAGTATTTACATTAGTTTTTAGTCTATTAGCGCATTAGTCTAAAGCAATTCGCAGTTGATGGATATCGTTTTAATTTATGGCGAAGTCAAAAAATGCTTTAGCAGAAAGATTGCCCGATAAACATGCAGTTACTTTTACAACGGTATGCAATGAATGCAAGTATAGTGAAAACGCTGGCGTGACATGAGAAATTTGTCCACCAAATCGTGGAAAAGATGGAGGTCCAGAACGTCCACGGCCTATTCTTGCAGTGTGGCGTATCATACGCGAGGCTGAATTATTGTACGGATATATACAATGTACAGCGTGTCTAAGCATCCATACCAAGGAATTGGACGAAGAGAACCAATACCAAGACCGCCATGATTTCCTGACTTTAATTCATTTGAACTTATTTCTGTGGGAATAATATTGATGATTTACGCAAACGTATCATAGCTGCAGAAGCAAAAACATTTGTGTCAGTTTATATAAACTGGGTAAGACGGGCCCAAAATGTTGTTGTAACAATAGGTATTGTCACGGAATTTGCCCCACTCATCCCCAAACCGACGACTGTGGTACTGCGAAATGCTAAGATTGCCCGGATCGCCCCTACATGATTCTATTAAACAAACAAAATGCCGTGAATCGAGACGGGACTGGAAAAATGGGGAATAGACGAGAAGCATTCGAGTCGTTCGGGAAAATAGATCTAGAGATGCTAGAATATACCTGGAATATTCGTTGGGTCTGTAAAAGAAGAATGAACGGTCGAGTTAGTCAATCTTGTATTACAGTCTGAATTGAAGTGTTTAGTTGGAGAGATCAAAGTGATTTAGGTAGCGATTAATTAAATAAGTGTTTAGATGAGTTGTAATTAGTATTCAGTAGTGTACTGAGTAGTTAATAAAGATAAGTAATTAATTAACGGATTGTTTTTCTGGCAGTAGTAAAAAGTCGGATTGGGAAATCCGTGACAGTATGTTAAATTAAAACCATGAATTAATTCTATTAATAATTAATAACAATGGCGGCAAAAATAGTTGAATTTGCTATTTAAAAAACAGATATTATATAGTATATTATACGCCTTATCAGGTTTTACAGTGGACCAGTTTCCAATGCTAAGGGTTTTTTTAAAACTCTTGAACTGCTCTTTTTTACTTTATTTTTACAAAATTGCATTTGTAAGAGTTCCCTGTACATTAAATTTTTTTTTAAATAAATTTTGAATCACCCTATATAGGTAACAATTTATAAGCATCTATAGTAGCAGACTTCATCAATACATCAATATGATATTAATTTAGCGGACTCAGAGAGACCTCTAAGAAATACAAAATATTAATTTAGTAAATAGATCTCTTCAATATATTGATTAATATGGCTGAAAGGCTGGGCTGTGTTTATCACCTACTGAAATTTTGAATCAAGGATTATGTTTTTTGCGACAGAAGAAAATTTAATCTTGAGTATTATTTCCTATTCTGATTAAATTAATTAAAAGTGAGCAACATTTTGATGCAAGTCAGTCTCCTGAAATATAAAAAATGCTTTTTAAAATGAGTAATTCTGATGGAAGCTTATCCTTTGATATGGAAGCAGCAGCAAACGAATCGTTGTTTAGTCTAGTTCCTACAAAATCCAAGGCGCGGGATGAGTTGGACCATCAAAAATTTGGTGCCGATTTTTTATTTTTTTAAATAAATATTATATGTCTACCCCCATATCTCCGCCACTGGTTAGTTTATTTTTCAGCAATACAACAAATTCGTACCCCCTAACAATATATACCAGTCCTGTAGGTGTCTAATTTTTATTTCAACGCGTTTCGCAGTTATTAAAAGATTCGAATTTTATTTTAGATTTAGTATTTTTCAGAGCCGTACCTTTGTAACCAGGCCCCGCCTACCGAAAGTTTGTTAAGAAAATGTTTACCACTTTCTATAGCTATTACGTAGTAGGCTTTGCGCCATATAATTACAGATCACCCTGTATACATTTAAAATAAAGTTTATCGTTACTGTTACCTATAAAAAGCCGATTATAACATAACCAGTGAAATTAAATATAAAAATTATACTATTATATTCTATGAATACCTAATTTACAATTCTAGAATGTATAAAACTTCGGAATCATGTGTTTTCAAATTTTCCGATTGTTTAAAAGATGCTACAAATTTCACTACACATTGTGAAGATATCAACTAAAATGTTTGATAAGAAAACTCACAGAACATTATTTGCTCATAATCATGTGAATAGCATCTTGACTGTCAATACATCCAATTTAAGGAGTCAGTCAAATGTCTGGAGCTTACTATTGACCAAAATTTAAATGTTTCGTTGAGTTTAAAAAAAGTCTTCAAAAGGCCTATACATTTAAAAACCTTGTAGCCGAATAGATTATTTTTAAACAAAAAATTGAAGGTTATGTTTTGTAATTCTTTAGTATTAAGGCACATGAAGTTTTGTGATATTATATATGAACATTTCGGTCGTACTCAAATTCTGCAAAATTCTTATCTACGTCTTTAGAATTCGGAAGTATGCTCGTATAAGACACCGAGGCAATTTAACTGGACTAACATGAGTGGTAAGCGATACGTTCACTCAGCACGTTTTTTTCATAAAATTTTATTAACTAAAACACCGCCTCTTATATGAAAATAATCGCTATCGTATTGGTGTCCATAATATTAATATATTCGCTGGAAATCTACTTTAGTACTCATCACATTCAATTCTTTCTAATATCATATTCGTATAATATTGCTAGAATAATTAATAACCTTCCTTATCATACGAGATCAATGTATGTATCTCAGTAAGTTTAAAAGTGTGAATTTATACCGCAATCATTTATATTCTTCATTTAAGAATAAAAATTACTTGAAATCAAGAAAACTGCTATACTTAGTATGAGCTAAAGTTATATTTGTTTAGAATTGTTTTATTTTATTTAGATAATATGAATTATATACTTTAGCTCATATTGACTTGAGTCAACAATTGTTATTCTCAAAATAAAATTATGTTTTCTCTATTTGAAGTGTGAAGTTTTAATTATGTATTCTACGAATAGGGTTAGGTGAAATTAGTTAGGTTAGTTTGAAGTTTTAAGTGACTTCAAAGAATTGCTAGTAAATAATAACTTAAGATAAAATAAATCATAGCAAACCGTCAAAGTCATCCACTAGCGGCACATAAGACACATACCGCTATTTAGTTTGTTAGCTCTCCTCAGTATACGGTAAGAGGTGAGGCAACTGAAGACTTATCCGACAAATGGGAACCTGAGTAGACGTAATACAACATGGAATCTTTTGACTACAGGCTGAACCTGGCGGTCTATCTGCACACACAACATAATATAGTAAATAATACTACAATTGGTAATGATCACCACAAGTATTGCATTAATATCATCTATAAATATTATTATTTTGCACTATAACTGCATTTTAAATTTTACGGTATGACATTTATTGATAATTTTAATTCGTGCAAACCAATTATTTAAGGAAGAATAATCTATTTTTTACTTAAAAATACTTCCTATTTAAGCAAAATGTTATTTTTTAAGTAAATCTTAGATTTAGTATCATTTTAACAAAAGAAATGTTGAATTAAGTGCAAGAATGCTTGAATGTCAAGAATATCTAAATATTTATATCAAACATACATTATTGCTGAATTAATACATATAATGTAGTTTAAAATTTTAAGCATATTATTATACTTAAATACAGGCTAGATTTTTTCCGTCTACATATACTTATTTTTTTCTGATAGAATCAAATCCAGCAAACTCTCAAAATACGAGTAAAAAACCTTCTATTTTGAGTAGAGAAACATGTACTGAGGTTGTTTTCTCGCTGCTTTTATTGCTCGACCTTCTCGTTCGATCAAGAAATCAGAATTTTTATTATTTATAGTAAACTGCCAGATACATCATCTGCTCAGACAGAAATGAACTGCAATTTTTATTGCTCAGATCTGCGTCTACCAACACTACGCTTAGAGACAGACGATTAAACAATATTTTACTAAGCAATCTCGAAAAGTTTGATCGGAATTTAAAATTGTAGCTCAATCAATAATCAGTTTAAAACATATGTGTTAATAAAAGAACGTTATGTATATTCTTGATTTTTGTCGAATTTGATGATTTCCTAATTTTCTTATGGCCGGTTTCTCAACTAGTAGATATCTATTAAATAAACTTACCGATTCCATAAACTGGAGATATCCCATGAATTCGGTTTCTGAACCATTCGATAATGCTTATCTATTGCATAAGTTATCGAACAGATATCCAAAGAAAAATGGCAAGATATCTGTCCAATAAACATTAACGCACGCGCGCAGTGATTTAGCTGTTGCTTGTTTACATCTTTATTGTAAGGCTTAACCCAACTTTTTTGATATTTTCGTGACGATTACTTTGTGCAATGGAAAATTCTGATTCGTCTGCCTCTTCAGATGAAGAATATTTAAATACAGTCAGATATCTTGAACCACCAAGACGTTATCGTGAAAGAGAAAACCAGTATGAAAAATAAAGCGACAGAATTTCGAGAGAGGTTTACGGGCGCCGTGTTCTTGAAATAGTGTTTTCTACAAATACAAGTAATTTTAGATATTTGAGAACTGAATAATATAGAGTTTAGCAAATAACAACAATGTTATCTCATGCCACCAGCGAATATTCAAAGGTACCGAAATAAAATCAATGTATAACGTCAGAAAGCGATTTATCCAGCAAATTTTTAGGTACTGAAAACTTTCAAAATGGGTATTTTTTTAAATTCAGCTATAGATGTAAACATTGTTATAACATACATATTTCTGCATATAACATTGTTCACTTTTGTTTATAAGTATGTGAAAATAATTGTTAAAATGTGGGGTTAGAATAGCGAAATAATGTTTGTCATACAAATGCACTTTAAAAGTTATTATATTATTTGAAGAGAGTTTAAATATTAAAAGTGGATAAACAAAACATCAGTCATTTTATTTTTGATATTACTTTTGTTCTACGCGTTTTATTTTTCAAAATTTCAGTACCTAAAAAACCACAAATTTGATCATTTTACGGCGAGAAATACGGCGATCTTAACGAAAGAAACTGTAAATTTACTGATAGATTTAATAAGAGATAGTATTCAAGTCTCTAGTACTAGAACAAATTTACTATCAGTATTAGAAAAGGTTTTAATAATTTCGTTTTTATGCAACAGGTTTGTATATATTTTTATTTACTAATGTGATAGTGGCGCCATCTACAATTATTTCTTGAAAGTGTCTTACTTCCATAAATGGCATCTGCAAACAGTTGTGCATTTGCTAGCTCCCTCTATGATTATTGCAGATATTAAGATATCCATTGAACTGTTATGTATTCAACAAAATTTGGAAGGCATGCGTTCAGAAACCAATATAAAGTTATCGGTCTGATAAATTTATGTACTCGGTAGTTATCGAATCGATTGCGCCAAATGTTGAAAAACCGACCATTAGAGAATAAACACTCTGTTTATGCAATTTCGGTACATTCATGTTTTATGCGAAAATTTTCTTTTTAAAATTTTTTAATCTCCAGTACCCATAAAGTAAACAACTTTATACGGCTTGCCCTGCAAGAATCGTTTTGGATGAAACATTAATGCTGACGACCTAGTTTGCAGCAATTTTCATATATCAACGAAAAATAGTATAGTAAGTATTCATGAAGTGGTCACTTGGGCGCTACTGTACTAGCATTTTTTAACATTTTAGTTATCCTTCGAGACTTATTTGTTGGTACTCCAGATGTGAATATCTACTTTCAGAATGAGGAGGTGGAAAAATTTTACACCGATGTACTATTAGCAATATATCAATCCAGATTTTCATTAGCTTTTAGTGCTTTGGTTATTTTAAGATAAAATGTTCCCCTTAGAAGCATGAAAGTCATTTACAGTCCAGAGTTACCCGATATTTTTTATACAGGGTGTCTGTGAAAGGTTGGGAAATATCGCAGCTGGAGATATTGGTGACCAAAAAAAGTCGATTGAGCCAAATATGCCTTATCCGACTGTTGCCGGTTTAAAAAATACAGGCCGTTCAATGCTAGACTTTTATTTTGAAATATCTCAATAACTTTGAAACCTGTCGGAGCATTAAAAAAAATGGCACAATTATGTTCTTTGGCATGGCAAATAAGAATTCTTAACTAATTTTAACGTCACTAGTAGAGGGTGTCACTTATGGCACAGCATGTTTCTTTTAAATGGCAGAACTTTTTTGTTGTTCAGTGTATTCATCTGTCTATTGAAACAATCGATTCTCCTACCTGTTATATCTGACAAAACTATACCTTGTTGAAGTCGTTAGGAGTAACCATTTTTGAAATAATCCTATTTGAAATGCTCAGTGCACCGAGTAAAAACTGTTTTGGTTTCAGGTAAAGTGCCTTTTCTACTGAAAATACAGCAAGATGTTACTTGAAATAGTTATTCAGAACGATAAATTGAGGGAAGTGAGATTTTATGCGATTTGTTACCAAAGGTTGAGAAAGCACGAGCCGCACTACCAACAAAGTCGGAACCAAAGCATAGAAAAGAATATGACAAATTCCTGCAGCGACTGAAAGTTAGCTGTATTGAAAACAAAAATATAAGTGAAACTATAATGTTGGCTTGTTTTTGGATCTGTATTTATTCTTCCACGTTCTAGTATAAGTGATATTGATTTATTTTTCTTACAGTCTGCATCGTACAGTTCTAATTTCCCGTGGACTAAGTGGCCAATGTTAAAATCAATGATGACAATTTGTAATAATACAGATAGAGAAAGTTTCATGAACTTGAAGCATTTCTCAAACGAAAACGTAAAGGCTGTGAGCCAAAAAAGTCTAAACTGGTAAGTTGAGATGACATTGTCACATTTTTGAAGGATGCTTCTGATGAACAACATAAGGTAATGCATTAAACTATAAGAATTACACATTTATTGTTCTATTGTACAGGTGGTTGTGATTATGGGTTATTTTGGGGGCCGTAGAGGTCAAGAACTTTTAAATATGAAGATTAATCATATTGAAGATAGGAGCTCGTTTATGGTGGTTGACATTCCGGAAAGTAAAACAGATATCCGTAAGAAATTTACAATTGTGAAAGGAAACGAGTTCTCTGCATTGGGTCTAGTGAGGAAGTATATAGTAGTCTTTGCGTCTGTCGGGTTCAGAAAGATTTTCACTAACGTATCGCGAAAAGCGTTGCACATTTCAGGCCTTTGAGAAAAATACATTTGGAAAAATGCCAAGCAAAATTGCTAGTTTTTTGGGTTTGCCAGATCGAGAAGCTTTCTCGGGACATTGTCTGTGAAGAACTTTCCTGACTGTCTTGGTCAATGCAAGAGAAAATATGACGACATTGAAGAGACATGGTGGACGGCGAAGTTCAACGGTGGCAGAAGGGTATTTGGCCGACATCATGGAAAAATAAAACTGCAAGAATGTTGGCTGGCATGTCACATGAAAGAAGTGGAACGTCAACTTCATGTTTGACTTCAGTCATAGGCAGTGACAGTAGTTCAGTGAAAATTCTTGCAATTTCGGAAATAATTTCAGTCGATAACTGTAGGTTTATCTTTGTAAATACATCAGAGGGAGTTAAGGATTTGTAACTACTTAATATAACTCCCAAGGGAGTTATGAACATATTTGTAGTTACGGTAACTAAGGGTTTATTTGTTTATATTGTATTAGTATGAAATAAAAACATTATTTAACATTTAATATTTAAAATATAGTTATTACATTTACTGAATATAGTCCAATGACATCTTAAAATGGATAACTGGAACATCTTATATAAAATTAACCAATATTTTGGGGATATCATTTAGGACAGAGGGGAGAAATTTAAAAGTTTTCCACGAAAACTTTTAATGAACATTATTAACACATCATTAACTAACTGTTTAATACAACACCTACATAATGCATGAAAGAATATAGATTATTCGTTTACGTACTGTGCTTAACAGCTTTCTGGTTTTATAAATAGCTACAAGTATTTCCAACGCATATATTTTTAGACTTGTTTGGAAAACAATTTTTTATACCTACCTATTTAGAAATTTAAACTTTTAATTGATACGCAATATATAAGCCACTTATTTATATTTTTCTTCTATAATTTATATAGGCACCGCAAAAATGGTGTAGGTGGAAAGCTTTACAATTTATTTAGAAAATTTCATCGCATTTACAGCTAGCTCTACAAATATTTAAAGTTCTGGGGACCTGTTCATGTAATTCACAATTATTTGATATGTGCTTCAAACAAACAAGATTTTGTTTTTGGTTAGAACTTTTTTGAACACCTTTTAAATTTATTTATATATCTACTAAATCGTGTAGTTTATTATCATAACAAGTTTCGAAAATATACATTGATTTATTGTTTATTTTTCTGTCAGCTGTAGAATATTGAAATAAATAATTATCAGCTAAACACAATATAACCTACTTCTGCGCATGCATATAAATATTTTCTAATGAAATTTTAATGTGCCACTTTCCTACTTTCTCAATAATAATTGTTTTAAAATATCTACACAAAGAGTTTTTCAGTAACATTTATCGATTTAAATAAAAGATATACAGGGTATCTAAAATAATTTGGGAATAGATGCGACATGAAAAATGGAGTCAATATTGTAAAAAAAAATTGTAAAATCCTTATAATATCCGAGTAAAAAATTATTGAAGTTGTAGTAAACTTTACATCGCTAGACTACTGTAGTCTCTTGCCAAGCAATTCCGAATATTGACATTCGATTACTTTATGTAGGTATTAACATTTTTGTGATGCCAGTCTTTACATTAGTTTTTCAAGTGTCAAAAATAGCTTACGTGTATGGTAACTCTGAGTTGATGGTTATCGTTTTAATTTATGGTTTTCCGGTAAACATGTACCACATACAGCTACTTTTACCGCGGTCTGCAGTGAGTGCAAGTGTAGTGCAATGGGAAAAATTTAAACTGAATCGTGGAAAAGATGGACATCCAGGACATCCACGGCGTATTGCAGCAGTGTGGCATATCATACAGACTCAACTATATCCGTAGCAGATACACCGTATCTAAGCATTAATACCAAGGGATGGCCGCCAAGATCTCTTGACTTTAAATCATTTAAGCTTCTTTTTATGGGGATATTTAAAAAATGAAGTGTATCGCACCGAAGTGGATACTGATGATTTACGCAAACATATCATAGTTGCTGTCAATAGCTCAGAAATTGCACATCAGTCAATTCACCCCGTAACTTCTTTAAATTTGTACACATTTCTAAGAAATTATGACTTTGTTGTTCATACTGCTGTTATTGTCATAGTCATCTGCAATACCGCATAATTTAAAACGGTTAACCTTATTTACTCTTAATATTGATTATTTAAATCAATTGCCATCTCGTTTTACCATTTAGTCACATTTCCGACTCATCCCTTGCTATTGTGACCTTATAACATAGTTATTAAGAAATAAGAACAGAAGTCCTGTAACCCGTTATTTTTAATGAAATATTAATAAAATTAAACGAAAAAAATTACAAATTCTATTAGAAGACTTTTGCTATAAGTGTAATGTTACTTGTAAGATAATTGGTAGTGATTAGTGACATTAAAAATTAAATTAAACATAACAATCAGTAGAAAAGCTTCTTTGAGTAGGTTTGACCTTTGATTTTGAAATTAATAAATTTCTTGTGACCTTTAAATGACTGGACAATGTGTACAGGAAACAGGAAAAGTATACAAGGTATCCGGAATATGAGTGCCCTAATTTTAAGGGCTTATATATCTGACCAAAAGCAATAAAACACTCGTATAAAAAAATGTCTAAAACGAATAGTTTGTCTACAAATACATTTCAAAAATAAAAATATAACTGCAATAATATGCAAAATTAGGTTATGAAATTACAAACTAAACGCTTGTTACGTAATTTATGCGTAATTTGATTTCTGGGTCAGTATTACAGCCGTATCACCAACTAGACTTACCTTTCTAGCAAACTGTTAAGTCAGTTATCAGTCGGTTAAATTATTTTTTGGTATTCACCATAAAACGACTGTTAAAGTAACAGAAGAAATGTGGCCTGTTAAAACTTTAATGGAGGTTTAACTGTTTAAAATTAGGTTATGGTCATTTGTAACCTGAAATCCATACTTTGCTTTGTTTTCCTGGATTTATTTTTGTTATTAAAAGCAGTGATTTTGGTTGTAAGGCACCTTCACATTTTGAACCTGTAGTTTAAGTTTGTAATTCAAATGGATAGACTTGAACAAATTGATTTAACTATTTTATCAGATGTATTATCAGATAATGAGGAAGAAACCCTTCAAGTTGTTAGAAACCCTGTAGTACGAAATAACTTATATGAACAATTAAATGAATTTATAAATATTGTTACATACAGCATTGTTTTTTTTATTTTCAGTCACATATATGTACGTTTCAACTAATGAAAGCAATATTTCTTTTTCTCTCTGTGTGTAGTTGGATGATCTTTTTCTGTCTATTTTTTCCATTTTATCCACAGTGTAAATTAAAACCAGAAAATGATATAGGTTAGAAATACTATACAAATAGAGAAATTTCTTTATATATCTATGGGGATTACCCATGGATTACTTTAAAATCTGCTGTTGCCAATATAAAAAAGTGATTTTTGTTTAACAGACTGTTTGTCCAACCACCTATGATTATTTGTGGTGAATACAACTTTTCCCTAATACTCTGTTTAAGAATATACCTCTGCTAAGTTATCAGTCAGTTAATGCAAGAATGGCGAATACGGCTGTTAATGAAGTAAACAATTGAAGATTCGGAGAAACTCATCAAAACTGTAATGTACTGTAACGTTCGACAACATTACAGTGTGTCAGGCTGGTGCTGATGACTCTAAAAGTAATATTAGTCATAGCGGTGCGTATAGCTAGTACGTTCCATTTCTGTCTAGTTTTTCTTTGATATTTGTGAGTGTACATAAACAAATATGAAACAGTTTATAATAACCATCACCAGCTACATGACAGGTTAATTTACGGCAAATCTAGGCAAAACCCTCTGGCTACGAGACGTTTGATGGTAAACGCTTCTTGCAAAGAAAATAGTCATTTTAGCCACTTGTAACTATTATTCTGTGTTGCGAAAAGGGCTCTAAGAAAACTATTCACAATAAGTATATGTTTAGGTATACCTATTTGTAATTATTATGTATAAATACATAATAATCCTAACGTCGTATATGAGCGACGTTGTCACATATTTAAGATCTGTTTGTTGTCATATTTATGTTACCGTTGGTTAGAGAAAAAAAATTGTTGTCAAATATGTTTTATTTAGTACAGTGTATTATATAGCAAACATTAAGGTAATCATATTACGGACACCCAGTAGATATGTGTGTGCTGCCCCCTGAAAGGATTTACTTCATTTTCTGTAGAAGCCTGCAATAATGTAATCTTAAATTGCCCAGAAGCTTACATCCCACTAATATTTCATAGTTTAAAACTAAACTTGGAGCGCAGATACAGGATGTCCTCGGTTTTTCGTTCTTGGCTTTGGGAAAAAATAAAGCATGAAAAAATAATAGTTGGCTTTCCTATAATATGTTTCTCTATGACACTCTCTTCCTAATACAGGGCGTTCAACTTTTAAAAAATGTATATAATTTTATTTTTTATCTACTACAAATAAATATTTTCCTTCAAATTTGATATGCAGTAATCATAATAAAAGGTTAATATTATTACTTGAATAACTTTTTTTAACTAAAGCCAATGATGTAGTCTTTTTCATCGTTGAATCCCTTAAACTTCTACTTATATTCTGTATTGTGAATAAAGTGCTCTTGAGGAAATTCACTAAGGAATGTTGTTATTTAGTCAAGTGATTACCAAGGCGATCTGCAATTATATAGAGTGTGTTCTACTTGAATTAATACAAACATAATGCAATAAAGCATCCACAGGACGTCTGTACACTGATTAACTATTATCGAGTAATACCCACAGCCATTCCACAATCTATTCGAATATATGTATTACAGTACAACGCCAAACTACACGGTTCCAGTGATTATTATTGCAGTACTATTCATCTCAACATGAACTTAGACTAATCCATTTGCATTCTCATTAATAAGAAAATTAAATTACAAAGTCACTGTATTGATGGTAAACAAACTAACTAATTCCTATTTATTATATGCAGTCACAATTTCGCTAAGAACGATAATATAAATTGTTTCTCTGTCTAAAAATAAATCGACATTGATATTTACAAATGCATAATTACTTGTGGTCCTGCAAATTGTAAAAACTTGATTAATACGAAATTTTACACCTTGATAATATAACTTCACTTTTCGTAGAGGTGCTCGTATTGCCTACATATTCCTCTCACTATATTATTTGACTTTTGAATCTGGTATGATTATAGAATACAGAAGGTAAGACACACAAATTATCGTGGTATTAGTAAATTATGTATTTATAGTAGAGTTTGGAATAACTTATATATGATGTACTTCTCGAAAGCCTTAAGACATTTAAAATAAGTGAACAATATGTTTTTTTTTCGATTGATACCAATGTATTAACCTATAGCAATTATATAAAAAATGCCATTGATAGGCAGATTCAAGTAGACTATGTCTATGTTGACTTCAGTAAAGCTTACGATAAAGGGAATCATAACATTATTAATGGCTACATTACTAATAATTGGTTTTTGTGGTAATCTTTTACGTTGGATATCGTAATATTTTTCGATTGATACCAATTTATTAACCCATAGTAATTATATAAATAAATGCCATTGATAGGCAGATTCAAGTAGACTACGTTGATTTCAGTAAAGCTTACGATAAAGTGAATCATAACATGTTAATGGCTAAATTACTAAGAATTGGTGTTTGTGGTAATCTTTTACGTTGGATATCGTCATATTTGTTAAAAAGATCCCAAATTGTCACCGTTAATGGTTATTATTCTAAAGCGTTTTGTATCACTTCAGGAGTTCCCCAGGAGTCTCATCTTGGCCCACTGTTTTTCTTGGTTTACATTAATGACATAGGAAGCTTGTAACAATTTTATAAATATCTTTTATATGCGGATGATATTAACATTTTCATTACGGTTAATTCGTGACGAAAGTGTTTATTGTTACAGAACGATTTAGATAACATCTCCAAATACTGTTAATAAGTTATATCTAATAATTTGTAATAAATGTCGCTGTATTTATTTTACTAAAAATGTTACTCCTAGTAAATTTGATTATAAGATAAATACTGTCTAAAATCTGGAACGAGTATCTGATATTAAGAAATTGAAAGTATTTTTTTATTGTAAAATGAGATTTACATTTCATATTGATTATTTAACTCGTAAGTGTAATAAAATATTATTACAAGAATATGCAAAGATTTAGGTCTGCTAGAGCTATTAAAACAATTTATTTTGCAGTAGATGCCTGTCATATGGAGTCCATATTACGATGTACATATATTTCGCCTTGAAAGAATTCAAAATAAGTTTCTCAGTTATAGGATTCATGGAATGTATAACGTTCGTGATCTCATCTACTAGTTTATAATTTCGCTTAATATCTTTAGAATTTCGTAGGTTTCAAGCGGACCTGCTATTTTTGTATAAGTTACTAAATAATTTTATAGATTCTCCTGAGTTGTTGTCTATATTACCTTTTCATGTACCAGTTAGGGACACACGTGTTTTTTCCCTTTTTTATATTGACCAAAGTAGAACCAACTTAGGGCTAAATTCACCATTTCATGAAATACGTAGGAATTACGACAAATACTGTTTAAATATTGATATTTTTAATAGTTCCACATTGAACGTAGGTATTAATTATTAATGTGCTTTGAATCTAGTAATATAGTTATAGCAGAGTAACGTATTTATATTATATCACTTGTAAGCACACTATGTACTATATCACCATTACCATTACCATTTATATGTTCATGACATCTACAAATCTGAATCGTGTAGGCTAGATCGATGAAGTGTAATGTGAAATACGTCCTGTAATTTGTAATTATTTTTGTCACCACTTGTACTGCTACTACATTTTCGGACAAATTAAAATACAAATTAATTTAGGCAGATTAACGCTGATGCCGATTCAGGAATTTCAATTGGAGAGTAATCTGTCAATATCGAATATTTAATTAAACATATATATTTATTTAGATTAATTTCGATTTACGATTTTATTTATTCCTGCCATAACATCTGTCCCGTTCACTATTATAATATTTATCTAAAATGTATAATGTTTAGCTACTCTTCCTAATTTAATGATATTGATACATATCCCGAGAATCTTGGATTGCTTTCAGAGTATACTATCTAGATGGTTGTAGCTTTGAACGGAGTCAAATTTCAAATTCTATTTTGATTCCTGTAAAAATATTTTAGTCGCAAAATTATCCAGCGCATTACCAGTGCCTTTCCGTATATCGACAAACTGAAAACAAAAATAAATGTAATAATGAAAGCAGTGGACGTGTGGACGGTAGATATGTGCAATTGATACTTTCATGAGTAACTGATAGATATTTATATTTCGAACTTCATACTCAATATCTGATACTTGGTATCTGTTGAAGGTTTCCGTATGATCAATATTTACAGATAACAGACATTTGAATAAAACTAAACAGTATAACTAGACACGACTTCTATGTGGGAATGAGGTATCTAATAAATAATATTAACATAATTAAAGCAAAATTATATCATTGTAAATTTTATTATTAAAATACGCGGAAATTAAAAATTGTTAACACAATAAAAACAACATGTTCTCGCGTACCCACTACCTGTCACAAAATAATAGTGTACGATATTACCAATATATGGGTATTTTTTACTGCATTATACAGATATTGAAGCTAATAGACATATTTTTTTTGTTTCTTCGACATTTAATAATTTTACATTTTTTTATATTTTATTACCTAACGTACATCTAATATTACCATTTCTAAAAATTACTAATTAAATAATTAATTGGATATTTTGTAGAACTACACAAATAATTGACTATTGCAAATGGAACTCGAATAGCTATGTTTTTTTTAAATTAACGCATAAATTAAATTACTGTTACTATATACTTTAATAGTTATAGTATAATTTAATAATTCCATTAAAATAAAGCACTAAATACATTGCACCATAATAAGTATTAATGTTATATTAAATTTGTCGCCATTTATATATTATCAAAAAAACGTGTTGGAATTGCTTTATATAGGAGATGACTTAATATGCCAAATTTAGTAGTCTTATACACCAAATTTAAAAATAAAGAGACAGTTGTATGTAATAATACCTCTCTACTAAAATGTCTTTAATCAATATAGGCAGATAAATTCGTTTAAATTAAATTATCTATTTAAAAATATTTGCAAAAGCTGATGCAGGCTAAAAGCCTGACCAGTCATGATTAGTTATTAGCGGTGTTTCCAGAAGTATACCGGTTTCAGACTTGTTAGTTCTCATCAGGATACCATATGCGACAATTTTTAAGATGCAAGCGCACCAAGCAGCACCAAGGCTAGTATTATCAAAATATCGATATTTCCTTTCTGTGGTGGTGCGAAAAAAACTGACCAGACGACCTGATGGTCCGTTTAACTTGAATACTGAATAATTACATCTTATTTAACCTAAACTACTCCACGGGCTAATGCCCCGACCGAGTAGTTGTTTCCTGCCGTATCATTTATAGATTTAACGACGCATCGTCCAGGGCGAGAAGTCTGCGGTTAAGTACCTACAATAATGTAGGTCGCTTCCTGCAAGTCGAGCCGCTTAGGCCAAGCAGGAAGTATCAGATCAGTTACATCTCACCTGCACTCGATTATATGTGAACCTACATATGAAGGAACAGCCAGTTCAATTGTCGGTCATCTCACCTATGGCATACTGATGAGGGCTAACAAGCCCGAAACCGGTCTATGTCTGGTGGAGTGGCCGACAAGGATTCTTGGCTGTTCACACAAATACTGCAGGTGTAATTCAATGCCGGTCGGGGCATTAGCCCGCGGAGTAGTTGTTTCCTGCAGCATCATTTATAGATCTAATGGTTTTTGGCTATTTTCTTGAATTTTCGTGAGCGCTATACTTGACTATATAATATATAGGGTAATCCACTGTCAAATCACTTTAAAAATGGCGGCTGTAGGACAAACAACTCGACATATGACAAGCAGAAATTTGTGCTTTTATGTAGAACTTTTAGTTATTGGTTTGTGTGTAGAACTGTGTGTTTTGCTCATTATATTTTATACCTATTTCGGAATACCAAGTATAGTTCAGACTATCATAATGGTTTTGTTTTGTTGTGTTATGAATTGTTGAAGTAGAGGACAGCGAGAAGATCAAGTTAGATTTTTTAGGATTCCTGCTGCATTGAATTATAGACAGAACTGATCTCAATGAACTCTCATATAAGACGGCAAAAGTGGCTTAGTGCAATAAAACAGCAAGGCCTAACTCAAGAAAAAATTAAATGCAGTGTACAAGTTTTAAATATATTATTTATAAATAGGTACCTAAGTTCTTTTTTCTCTCCAACTAGTAGCATAATTACACCCCCGCCAGCCCTAGCAATTCAGGGTCCTGGAGAATACTATATATAATATTAATAAAAAAATATATTGCTAACAATATTGGCAGTTATATATAATTAATTAGTAAACTGTTACAGAGGTACGTAATTTAACAATTATTTATGCATAGATACATGGCAGAATTTATTTTCAGTTAAAGAAAAATTCTGCGGGGGCTTGAAATTCTTAATAATGCCACTGTTTCCAATTCACATATATTTGACAAAAATTATAAATAATAAATAAAGTCCATTTGATGGAAAAAATCTAAAATATATTTAATAAAAAATATTAAAAATAAGTTATATATACAATTCTAAAAAAAAATGGGTACATAGATAAATAGTACAAAATGTTTAATAATCAATTGGTTTTTTGATATTTTAAATAATTGCGGCATTGCAATAATAATTTAAAGTTTGTTACAGCACAATAAAAAACATTAGCAGCAGGGAAAATCAAAATTTAATGCACCAAGTTCATTTTTGGATAGTCAACTATTTCTTGCCTCGGCCCATTTGAAAGAAAAAATTTGTAGATATACCGAAGTGCTGTGAATACTGAGAATAATAATAATTTTACGAATATTCAGTAACTAGAACGTTTTACCTAAAATATAAACCCAATTTTTCTATATAAATATATGAGAAATAGGCTCATATTACACTTTCTAATATGAGATATGAAAGAGTTGCTGATCTGGCAGGAACTAGGGAGCCCCACTAATCGCAGGGCCCTGCCCAGTGCCCAATGGAAAATAGGGGCCTGCATAGGTAGGTATATATTACTTTTACATATAAATATTAAATATTGCAGATATTTAAAACTTCAGAAAACATTAGCACAACACTACATTTTCGTTTATATCTACCCATCTTGGTCTCTGACAACGTTGCAGTGGTAATTTGATAACCTAAATGCTGTAGGAATCCAATCAAGATGTAAGTTATCTGTTAAAGCAGCCGGTTTACCTGAAATATATGCTTTTAAATTGTTGTATACAACTTTTTATTAACTAACCCGATACAAAATGTTTTGAACAAACGACACTGTATTTAATTTTTTCTTGAGTTAGGTCTTGCCGTTATATTGCACAAAGCCACTTTTGCCGTTTTATATGAGAGAGTTCATTGAACTCAGTTCTATGTCTATAATTCAATGCAGCAGGAATCCTAAAAAATCTGACTTGATCTTCTCGCTGTCCTCTACTCCAACAAATCATAACACAACAAAACAAAACCATTATGATAGTCTGAATTATACTTGGTATTCCAAAATAGGTATAAAATATGAGCCAAACACACAGTTTTACACAAAATCACAAATTTCTGCTTTACTTGTCATATGTTGAGTTGTTTGTCCTACAGCCGCCATTTTTAAAGTGATTTGACAGTTCGTTGGATTGCCCTATTTAAATATCTTATTTTATCCTTTTTACGGAAAACTATTTCTCTGCTGACTGATATATTCGTAATTTTATATATAGTACAATAACAGCATACCTAACTATAAATTACTACTCCATAAAATAATATAGTATCTAACTCTGTTCTGTATTTATATCTGAAACAAAACAAATCAGTATGTTGAATACTGACTGAACAGATACTTTCTATCAGATACATTTAAATATGAATATTTGATACTTCAAATCCTACAAAGTATCGGATACTACAGTATCTGATAGATACTTTCTGCACATCTCTAGTGAACGGCAAAGCAAGTACATGATTAGCTGGTACATGTTGAAGATGTGCCATTTTGTATTTTCTGCATATATGCACACTTCAGATACGTCTAAATTAAACAGTAAAATTAATTTAAAATTCGTTTAACTATAGGTATCATAATAAATAATATCTCTAATAAATGTTTTTTTTTTGCGTAAGTTGTTTATTTTTATCCACGGTAGACTACAGTAATAATGATTTTGAAGCATCATGTGTGCGGAGAATTGTGTAAAGCCAGTATAGTAAGCCACTAATGCCCGGTCTACACGAGATTAGTTTTTTAAGCTAGGAAAGCAAGCTAGTGCTAGTAAGCTAGCAACTCTAGCTCATGTAAACGGAACTAGTTTTTAAGTTAGTAAGTTAGTGAAGAAGCAAGTAAGCTAGCATCTAAGCCAAGATAGTTTCAATAGGGTGGGATTCTATTATTTATGCTAATAACGCCTCTCACCACCAAATTTACTATCCTGGTTTTGTGTATTGTCTTCGTGTGAACGGCGAAGCAAGTACATGATCGGCTAATATATGCATGGTTTTGTATTTTCTGCATATATATACACGCTTCAAAAATTCTTAAATTATGTAATGAAATAAATTGTAAGTGGAATGTCACTCTGCGTGATTCATCGTTTCAAACAAATACGTTTCTCTAGCAATTCTTTTAATAATTCAGATAATGTAACTTTACACAATTTCCAAAATAAATATTTCAGGATAAAATTGTGTTTCTTTTGTTCATTTTTCTCGGTAGACTACAATGATACTGGCTTTGACCTAAAATCGCCAGCATTGTATGCAGCGTTCTAGCATTGTGCCAAGCTAGTACAATAAGCCTGTTATTAAATTTAAAAAGAATATATTGTTGAATAATATAATAAAATAAAATATCTTTACATACTGCGTCATGTTATTATCTACAAATATAATCTTAACCTTTATCTTATTTAATTTGTTATAGCAAACTTTTGTTTCAAATAGTGTGTAGTAGTAATAAATATTAGAAAATAATAATAACAATTATTATTATTGTTATTGTTGTTATGGTTGCTTCTACAATTCCATTAAATCTAGATTTAGTAACTTTGACTTAACAAGTAAAATTGAACGTCGGCACGTTTGACTGGAAACGTTACTTTCAAGAATTTGTTTGTATTCTTTCTTGGTTAGTGCTTGGAAATACACTATACCTTAGGAGTTCAAAAAGGTTAGGTTTGGAATTTTATTAAGCGGTATATACAATAATTTTGTTTTCTCAAGTCATAATTTTGTTCTATAACATATTTATAAAACAGGGAATATTTTTAAAGATTAAACACAGCTATAAAACTATTTTATAAATAAGCGTGTTTCCAGGCTAAAAAATAATTTATATTTTTTTATATTATTAATTTCCTTATATGTATATCCTATACTGTTTGTTAAACAACGCAATTCGATAGTTATAAAATAATTCGCTTCTTTTAAAGTTCCATTTTGATAGCTGGGATGAAAAATCATCACTATTTTGAGTTCGTTACAACACTAATATTAGATAAAATAACCCTTTACTGATTTGAATTGCATACATATTGTGAAAAAATAACAGTGTGGACTCGTTTCGACAACCATTTGTGATGATTTTGAGAGAAATTTTACTCATTTTTTCCTATTTTAATACCAGCTAGGTATAGTTTACTATAAAAATTCAACATGAGATCAGTTCAGAGCACCTTTGATTTTCAGAATCTGAATCATCAAAGTATGTATCAGCAATTTTCTTAAAACCAATGAAGATGTTCGATATAGAACAGTATAGTTTATGTCTCATAAGATGATCTTTGAGATAATTGTATTATTTCTTGCTAAAAATAGGATGTACAATTTTTTATAGATGAAACAATCCTTGATTACTCCACTGCACAATAAAATATTATGATATATCTACATGAAACTCTTGAGAACATATTTTAGAAACGCCAACAAGGTGGCCCTTGACCATACCTTTGTAAATCCTCAGATGCAAAACAAAAAATCAAATAAGCTTTCACGAAATTTAAAAAGATCTCCCTTCGCATGTTTTCCTTGCCCAGGTAGTATTACAGGAAAATAATGAAAACAATAAAATTGTATGAACATAACGCAGTGTTCCGTGCACAGTGTTTGGTTTTTTCAAAGGTATGTTAAAAATTAATGAACAGTGACTGAAATGTTCGCTAAAGCAGTGCTGGTTGTAATGCGTAATTTCGGAAGGTAAAAAATTAAACAAAATGCCACTGAACGTTTCCTAAACACTCAGGCCTCAGTAAAAATTTGAAGTAATTACATCTCTAATCATCCAGTCAATTTATTACATCCAGTAACATTATGATATAGTGGTTATGTATTATAAATCTATAAATTACATTAAACACACAAAATTTGTAACATTTATTACAATAACAACAGCATTAACTGCGTCGCGATTTGTAAACAGCAACATTGAGGTTGAGGCACTTTTGGCTCTGTGTCAGTGGCGGCTCGACGTATGAAGCAACTGAGGCCGGGCCTCACTGTAAAACGCGAGACGGTTAAAATCGATGTTTTTCGCTCTATGGAATTTAACATAGAATAGGAACCTAATTTAAATATATATTATCGATAGGCTCGTCGATAGTTATTTATAATAATAAATCCTTCTCATGATATTGTTTTGCCTCTGTTTGGAACGCCTTTTTCAAAACGTAATGAAGTAGAGAAACGACAAATTTTGAATAATCGGCCAACGCTTTAAAATATTTTTTATATATTTTTTGTATTAATAATATTGTGTGAAACTAACTACTCTGTGGACAAAAGCCCCAACCAGCGTTGAATTACACCCACAATATCTACCCATATATTTCTTATTATTAGCTTTTGTAACATTTTTTACTGTATTAGAAAGGGATTTTAAGCTAATATGTAGGAGATTTTCCTTTCTAATACAGTAAAAAAAGCTTTAAAATATCCCGAATATGCAAACAAATTTCCGAAAATATCGTTTGATCGTTTACTACAAATGTATCCAAACATATTTGACATAGATAAATTGAAAAACGAACTTTATGTTTTGTACAGAGACGTACAATTTTATAATTTAGAAATTCAGAAAACGGTAGAAATATTATACAAGGAATTTAAAATGATATTTTCGGAAACATACAAATTATTTTGCTTAGTTTTAACAATTCCTGCAATAAGTGTTTCAGTCGAACGAAACTTTTCGTGCCTTAAGCGCATTAAGACTTACTTAAGAAATACGATGACACAAGAGCGCTTAAACAACTTATCGATGATGGCTATAGAAAAAGAACTGTTGCAAAGTCTTAGCGCTGATTCCCAATTTTATGAAGAAATTATAAATAAATTTGCGAATTTAAAAGACCGACGAATAGACCTGTTAGAAGTGAAAGTATTAAAACATTTTTGGTAAAAGTGGCTTTGTTTTGTATGTAAGTAGTTGAAAATTGGTTTTTAATTTTTTTTTTATATTTTTTAGTGTTTTAAATACGTCGGAACAATTTTTTAAATTATTAGATACTGAAACATATATTTTTTTCTATTTATGGTTATAGTAGGACTATTGGCGAAGACCTCCATAATAAAAAATGGCCAACGCGTCAAGGAATATTACATCAGCGGAGACGTGTAAATTTATTCCTATTTAGGTATTATTTGGGCCTCACCTTTTGCAGCTACCACGAGCCGCCACTGCCTGTGTATCGTAATAACGGTAATAACTAATATGCAATGTATGGGAAATCTTCAATACGTTTATAAGCACAATAAGATAAATAAGGACGCATCTGAGGCATGTCTCAAACCAGTAAACATATAGATAAGAAAGAGGTGGAGAGCATGGAATCCGTTGGTAGCCAATTGCGAGAGAGATGTATTTCAGAGACATGCCTCGTATCGTTCTCGTATCTATGCAAATGAGAATGCAATGGAGAAAGTCTAATATAGTTTGCCGTATTGTGTGGTCGTTTCGTAATTCATTTTCCGCTATTAATATATTATATTTAAAATTTCAGTGCACTGAAGTTTCAGATGTGTGCACTGTAACTGTGCAATGTGAAATGGCCAGGGCCTCAAATACAGGAAAACGTGAAGATTGTGCTAACGATATTATTAATTATTCGGTAAATAAGCCCGCTTTTCAATATGGAAAAATTGGATACTCCGATTTGAAGTTCTCGCAAGATTTACTAATATTTCATAATAAAAGTACAAATAAATAAAATATTATATAATGGGAGCATGAATTTTATTGGTTTAAAATGTATTACAGGGTAATCTTTCAAACATATTGAATATGTACTACGTTATGTACGTATATGGAATACGTTAGAATATGTGTGGCACATAATAATTAAAATATTAACATTAATAAATTGCCACGGAATATAATCAAAACTACTTGGCCATAACCCGATATCATTAATACTCCAAGATCCCACTGCAAAGTACCTTCACCCAAATGTTAATAGAAAGAATTGAATTTAAACATGTGTTTCATGTATATCCTAACACGAATTGGTTAAGCTGGCTAATCAAAGCCGGGTCCTAGAGGCATTAATTCATTAAAAATATTAATTATGGAGATGAACTACAAATTAGTCTAATGCAACAAAATATATACCAATAGAAAGTTCTTAGCTTGCATTTTAAGAAAATACAGAGTTGGCTGCATATTTTCAGGTCTAAAGTGAGACAACCCTCCCGGAAAGCGGCGTAATACAAAATCACATGGCCGCCCGCAATAGGACATGTCATAAAAAATGTGCGAAATCAATAAACATTGTTTTGTTTTTATTCAATGATTTGCAAGTGTGTTGACCATTTCATTGACGTCATTTGTTTAAAGTAAACTAATAAATAAATATTATTTCTATGGCCGCAATACAAAAATTACAGTCTCATGATTTTAATTAAATAATTCGTTCTTTAGTAAAATTTCTTTGTTTGTGAAGTAATTTTACTCAATTCTGAACTATACTATTCTTAAAATATATGCAAAACTAATTTATATGTATAAACATGCCTCATATTAACTTTAATTAAGTAAAATTATTGAAAAAAGATCTACTCATTTCAAGATTATATAATAGAAACATATTTAAACAAGCATACCAAAATATATTTTTTCTACAAAACTGTTAAAAGTGGGCTTTTTAATTGTCATTTTTGTAATTAATTGTTAAAAATGTAATTTTTTAACACGCGTGTTAAAAGTAACTTACTTTTAACACTACTGTTAAAAGTAAATCAAAGTTTATTTAAATTTTGTTTTGAAAATTAATAAAACGTTTTAACAAACATATGAACAAGTTTTTATTTTAAATAAGTACAAACCAACATTTTAACTAGTTATTACTATTAACATTTATAGTAAAATTAGAACAATTTGAAATTGTAATTCCCTGCGGAGTCATCATGCGTAAGTTGGTTTTACTGTCAACATGTGTGACACATCTATTTTCTGTAGAAATACTACTGGTAGTACTGGTGGTCTTGTTAGTAGTTGCAGCAGTAGGAAGTATTTGGCACGCAATTTCCTTCTTCCGTTCCAGTGAATTTTCAATGTAGCCTTTAGCTACCGTCGAAGATTTCTATCCTCCATGTCTCTTGATGGTAGTAAGATTTGCACCAGAATCTGCTAACAATGTCGCCGATGAACGACGAAAACAGTGTCCGGTGTAGAGTTGAGGATTTGGTAGATTCAAGAACTCTGCAATGTCGGCAGGCATTTTACCAAATATAATATTCCGACTGGATTCTTCACACATTTATTCTTCATATATTTAAGAAAAAGTCGTCTATGGTCAGCATTGGGTGGCCGGAGTGTCATATACTTTCTAAAAAAGTTTAAATAGAATTCACCAACAACACTGAAAGTCCGAGGCACTTTCGTTTTAGTATCTGGTATGGTCACAACAACCGAAGTGCCCAAATATTCGACATTGTCGATGGTCATCTGACACAATTCCTCCCGGCGACACGCCCCGAAGACACCCACTATTGCTGCGACTTTCATCATCAGATATTTTTCGTCTTCTGCTTCTGTGAGAAATTTGTCGATATGCGTCTTCGTCAAAACTTTTGACTTTTTTGCTTGATATTCTTCACCCTTCCGTTTTAAAAAGCAATAAGTTTATAATGTTTGCTTATATCTTGATCTTGCTTTATTTTTAACATAGTTTTGATCATGGAATAATTTGACCACAGCGTTGACGATTTCCATATCTTGGTTTTTTCCTCAAAATATGCCAGTAAAACACTTTTGTTACATTTCTCAGGGACCTTTTTAATGTTGCACCATTCCGAAAAGCGTCTATAAGCCATTTCGTACTGTTCCTTTGATTTCGCCGGCAATAATTCCAATGTTGCTCGACTAGCGGCTTCTTCGATTTCAGCAGGGATGGATTCGTTACGCTCATCATCGAGATTATTCATTATACTTATAATATTACTAGAAAATGCTGTCAATATTTTTGCGTTTTTTCCGTAACTAACCACAGCACTGGTTGCTACGAAAATTTTGGTTCATAAACATTGCGATGTGTGTGGTAGTTTTTGATTTCTTATTTTTATTGAGTTTAAAGTTCTTCCGATTGTTTTGTAGAAATAATAGTGTATGATATACGTGTTAAAAGTGATTTTATTTTGTTCGTGAAGTTAAAAAACTCGCTACGCTCGTTTTTAAATCATCTTCACTCACAAAATAAAATCTTACTTGTAACACGTATGTCATAAATAGCTATTTTCTGTTCTCAATAAAATGCATTATTAATTACTATTTTCTGGAAAGGGGTCAGTTTTTTAAAAAGTTTTCCATGCAGGTAGATATATTAGGTATATGCTAGCTAGTTAGGTGTGGCGGTTCGTGATTTTTTTAAACTAGTGAGGCAAGAAGACTGGGACTGTTCTAAATCGAACTACAGAATTCACATTTTTTGGAAATTTTTTTCTTAATCATTATTTACAAGTGAATTACAAAATACAAATACAAGATTATTTGAAATTCATTTGACTAAGAATTTTTTATTTTATTTCTATTTGTAATTTTTGTAATTAATATATATATATATATATATATATATATATATATATATATATATATATATATATATATATATATATATTGTAATATTTTATTTATTTGTACTTTTATTATGAAATATTAGTAAATCTTGCGAGAACTTCAAATCGGATTATTCTTAAAATGCAAGCTAAGAACTTTCTATTGGTATATATTTCGTTGCATTAGACTAATTTGTAGTTCACCTCCATAATTAATATTTTTAATGAATTAATGCCTTTAGGACCCGGCTTTGATTAGCCAGCTTAGCCAATTCGTGTTAGGATATACATGAAACACATGTTTAAATTAAATTCTTTCTATTAACATTTGGGTGAAGGTACTTTGCAGTGGGATCTTGGAGTATTAATGATATCGCGTTTTCGGTCACGTAGTTTTGATTATATTCCATGGCAATTTATTAATGTTAATATTTTAATTATTATGTGCCACACATATTCTAACCTCAATATGTTTGAAAGATTACCCTGTAATACATTTAAACCAATAAAATTCATGCAACTTTCCCATTGGCGGAAAGTGTGTAAATATAATTATTATGTGATGAGTAATAGTTCTCAATATGAGATTGTGTGCCTGTGCTTTTGTATTTACAAGTTTAACAATCTGCAGACGACATTTACCAACAAAACACTCTGATTAATTGATGAAGGTTAGTAATAGTGACGTAACTGGGCAAATTAATAATTAAAATATTGATAGAAGCACTATCTACTCCCACGACGCTATTTTCCGATTGGGTTGGAATGTAGATTACCATCTTACGTAATATTAATTTGGTCATTCTTGATAGTTGAGCTGATATAATTAAACGCATATTTAATATAGTAATTTCAAGTTGCAGCAGTATTTTTACACAAAATATAATATAGGTATAAACAAAAACCATACCCCAATTACAAATTCTTCATTAATAATAAACACCGCAAAGTAAGCATATCAAACAAATCAAATTTGTAAAGTGGCTAAAGTTTGTTATGTGAAGTTCAGAAAGTTCGTTTGCAGGCGGAAGGTCATCACACTTTTATTATGAAGGAGAAACTGTAATATCACAACTGCGGACAACAGTTTGCATTAATCGCAGAATGAAGTGAAATAATAAATATACAAGGTGTTTTTATCATTGTATACTTTATTGCAAAAGGTGATACTCGTATTTAACTACTCTCTCATTTTGATTGTATTTTAACATATATGTACGTGAAAAATAATATCTAATGGATATAATATTTAGCAGCAACGTAAATACTCGCTTTTTATATTGTGAATATTGTAATATATATCTATATATATATATATATAATACATGAAAAAATCTATAAAAAATGACAAAGATGTAAAATCTTACGGAGACATGGTCATGAGCCAATACGACAAGTTAATGAAACCTTAAAGTCTATTTACACACATCAGTGCCGTGATAGTCCAGTATTAGTATCAGTGAAACCTAAAAAATTGTTGCTTAGATTTTAAATGGGCGTGTTTATACACATCCGTCACAGTGCCGTATCAGTGCTGTCAATGCTGCTTCAGTGTCCGTTAAGTGGCTTTTAAATACGCCGGTGACGATATTTTTGTAATTCTACTGATGAACTGACCAGATTTTTGTAGGTATTACTTAGAATGGAGGAAAAGCCTATCGAGCTAGTACGAAATTTTGGTCAACTGCATGATAAATATATTCAGATCACTTTATTTGATCGTCTATTAACTCCTTTTTACGGACTACGGACGGATATGTGTAGACTGGCATTAGCGATCGACCACAAATAACTCTGATACTGAACTGACACTGATACGTCACTGATGTGTGTAAATGGACCTTTAAGGTCTATTTACACACATCAGTGCCGTGATAGTTCAGTATTAGTATCAGTTAAAAATAAAAAATCGTTGCTTAGATTTTAAATTGGTGTGTTTATAAACATCCGTCACAGTGTCGTGTAAGTGCTGTCAGTGCTGCTTCAGTGTCCGTTCAGTAGCTTTTAAATATATGCCGGCAAATATATTTTAGTAATTCTACTAACGAGTTGACCAGATTTTTCTATTACTTAGAATGGACGAAAAGCTTATCGAGCTAGTACAAAATTTTTATCAACAGCATGATAAATATATTCAGATCACTTTGTTTGATCGTTTACTAACTTCTTTTTACGAACTACAGACGGATATGTGTAAATTGGCATCAGTGATCGACCACAAATAACACCGATACTGAACTGACACAGAACTCATACGTCACTGATGTGTGTAAATGGATTTTTATTGTAATTTCTGCACTATAGTCTGTTTAGAAATGAAAGGGAGTAATAAAAGCTTATTATGTATGCAAATCGTAAATAAATGTAGTACTGGTGCTTATATTCAATATTTTTATATTATGTATTATCAGTATAGATGAGGTGTACTTTTAAAAAAACTTTGTGTGACCGAGTTGTACTAAATTGTAGCAGGTAGCTAAAATTTAATCCCCGACAATACGTCTTTGTCTATGCCGCTTCAATTTCTCGGTCCATTTCTCTTATAAGTAAACAATATAAAACAGCATTTCAAAACATGAGGCTACTTTAAGCATCATAGCCGGGTTAAGAGGGTTTTTAGTAATTCAAATAAAATTATTCAATATTATTGTCAAAATATTTATTTAAATTTAATGAATAGACTTTTATTCCACACAAAAATATATGTATTTTGAAAATTTAAACTATGGTGAGTAATTGTAGTGTTGTATAAATGTACAATAAAGAAAATAAAAAAGTAGGTATATTAAAATTCATACTCTGAATATTCTGATGAATTATCTTCGTCTCCTAGATTTATAACGGTAGGTTCCACAGTAACATCAATTAAATTATCGAGTTTCCACATTTTCTCCTCTTCTTTCTGTACATGATGTATACATTATTGCCAGTTATCTGCAGTTACTCGTTCCAAGGAATTTTTTAACAAAATTTTCACGTCACTTAATTTAAACGTCGCATTATTTCGCGCTACATCTCCTTTTACCTGCGCCCAGACTAATTCGATTGGGTTAAGTTCACAGCGATAAGGTGGTAACCGTAGTACCGTTATTTGGAGATTTGTTGCCATTTTATCGATAAAATATTTTTTGTGGTCTTTATTAACATTGACAAGTGTCAAAAGTTCCTTTTTCATCATATTTGTTTCAAAAGAAATGTTTTTTTCCGGATAACCATTGAATTATATCGGCTTTCCTTCAAGCAGTCGTAGGCGTCCGCTCGGTCTGCCGTGAATGGTAACTGGCACTATCCATGACAATTACAGACCCCGGAGATAAGATCCAACATCTGTGTAAAATACTCTTCGAAAACGTCTGCGTTCATGTCTTCGTGATAGTCACCTGTATTTTTAGATTCAAATAAAAGTAAACCGCCATCTACAAAACCACTGGCACTACCTAAATGTGTCACTATTGCGCCCTTTACCTGAAGGTGCCTTGAACCCTGTTGAAAGTCCATCCAAAAATGATGAAGTTGAAAACTTTTTACATTTTTATCTTGCCATACTTTTGTTACGGTATATCCCTCGTTGACCCAAGTTTCGTCTAGATAATAAATATTCCTCCCTTCGTCACAAAATTTTCTAATTGATCTTAAGTAAGATCTTCGCCAACAAATAATTTCATCTTTATCGATAAGAACTGACTTCCTGTTCTGCTTTTCCCAGCAAAAATTCAACTCACGTAAGACGGTCCATAATTTCCTTCTACTGATTATTGGCAAATCGTTGTCCTCTGAAAGTTTACTTAAAATTTTGTTTAGCGTTGGTATTTCTTTTTTAAAATAAAATGAATGTACTTCTGCGAATGACATTTTTGAAGAAATCATCTATAACGGCTTTTGACCTCCCTGTAAATGATTTTGGGGGATTTACAGTATCTTGTTCATTTTTTGTTTCCTTTAAAAGTCTGTAGATTGTCGATTTTCCAATCCCTGTCATTTTGGAACACTTTTCCACGATGTCGTTAACACTGTTGGTAGGATTTTGGTGTTTCAATGCATTAAATACATTTAATATAATAATCTAAGCTCGACATTTTACCCAAACAATATTATATCTACTGGCACAATAGTCACTAAACACAAGTCGAATTTTACTCTACTGCATTAGCACGTCTTCGTATATTCAGTTCTAAGACTGGATTGATCTGTCACAATACACTGGGTCCTGCCCTATGATGTATCCAGTAAAATATACTAATGTACACCCGTTACCTGTTAGTATTAGTGTTACCCGATAATTACCTGAAACTAAATATTACCACGCCCATGGCCGGTTCTTATCTCGGGGTTTTATTACTCTCTTTCATTTCCAAATAGCATTATTAATTCACTGTAAAAATATATCTCACGTTCACTTAAGTGTGCCACACATGAATTAATATGCATCTATAGAAAGAAACTCAACTGAATGAAATTCAGATTTTTGGGAGGCTTTGGAGTTGAGCCAATACACTCAATTCATTTATTTGTATAAGAAAGCGACAAGAATTATTTTACTTCGTGGTAACAGTAGTAACAGTATAACCACATATTGTACTGAATATTTAATGGTCCTTCTTTTAGTAAATCAGATAAATTGTTTTGTAGAAAATTATGTCAGTGATGACTTTGTAAATTCAACTTAGATATTTATTAAATACAAAATACTTGTGTAAGATCGTATAACAACTCTTTTATTGAATTCATTAAAATCTTTGAATTTGGATAAATAAGTATCAGATACTGACATATCTAACTATTTGCTTGAATAGATGGAAATATTTTGAGTGTCACATACTTTTTAGAAGTACGTGGTGAAGCAAAGCTACATCTAGCGGCCATTCGCACAGACACTAAGTATTCTACATGGCACTAGACATCACTGAAAGCTATCGATTTCTATTGCGATTCGGCGAGTACGATATTTTGCAAGCACGGAAATTTAGGAAACAACTATTCTGCGTGCCCCGACCAGCTTAGAATTACACCTGAAAAAACATATACCAAGCAGCTAAAGTCACTCGCCAACAGCTCACCAAACGTGTACCAGTTTCGAGCTTATTAGATGTATAATTTTTAGATGTTTATGACATAACTTTGGATGTTGAGGGAATTGTTTCAACTAAGAGAATGTTCTCGCTTTTGCTTAGAATTTTTGAACTGCTCTTTTTGATTATATTTTTACAAAATTGTATTTGTAAGAGTCTCCTGTACGTTCAAAAACATTTGTTTGGATAAGTTATGAATCACCCTGTATTTCATTTAAAATTTTTGCCTACTTCGACAAATTTGACTAATTCTATGAATTCCATGCAGGTGTAAAAGTATTCTCTATAAAATATCTTTAAATATAGAAACACGATATTTACATCTATTATCTTGCTGACTAATATAAGTTTTTCTACACATAAGTATTTAAATCTTGTCAATAAATTCACTAGATAGTTTTGTATAAAATAATCGTATTTTAGTCAGCTTTTATGTGAACACAAGCCAAAGTGCATAATGTTTTCCACAGTTCCTCAATTTCAACCTGATGAAAATATATTCTATTCAAATAAATCGCATGTAAAAAACTCTTTAACATAAGCAGCTTGATATATAGTTTTAAAACATAAACACATTTTGTTTTTGAACTATACTGTTTGATTTATCTATTTTCAATACTTTTATTTGTATAATTTACCTCTGCCATTTCATCAATCGCTTTTTAATGCTTATTCATGCTGACGCATATATTCTGCTTAAGTATTCACATATCATCCCACAAAGTAAAGAATAAACATACATTAACCTTCAAAACGAGAGATATTTTTTATAGTATAAGAAAAAAATCCTATATAAAATGAGGGAGACTTGATAATCTGACGGAATGCAAATTTTCTCCATCACAGCACAGATTGTAAAGAGACAAGTCACGTATAAATATGAGGCATAAAGATATTTGTGTGTTTTCGCATTTGAATCCAAGTAAAATTTACAAAAAAAAAAGAAAACAATTCTTTGATCTCTACAGGGTGTCTGTTATACTAGTGCTTTTATTTTGATGGATGATAGATTGTATCAAACAAAACATATTTTACTTAACGATTTTTTGTTTCTCTGACCAACAGTAACAGAATCATAACAAACAGGTCTTGAATATGTGACAACGTCACATACATACCATATCATGATTATCAGATGTTTGTACATAATAATTACAAATACACCTAAACATACTTACTGTGAATGGTTTTCTTATAGCTCTTTTCACAACACAAAATAAAATAGTTATAAGTGTTTAAAATGACGTATGTTACCTGCGAAAAGCGTTTACCGTGTAAACGTCTCGTAGGCAGTGTTTTGCCCAGATTGATGGCATTAAGCTAGTGATGGTTACTATAAATGGTCCATACTTGTTTATGTACACTCACAAATGTCAAGCAAGCACAGGAAAATGAAACGAACTAACCACAATTAATACTGCTATGACTAATAATATTTTAAGGTTAACAGCAGCAGGTAATAGTACAATACTTATTTTGATGGATGATAGATTGTATCAAACAAAACATATTTTACTATACGATTTTTTGTTTCTCTGACCAACGGTAACAGAATTATAACAAACAGGTCTTGAATATGTGACAACGTCACATACATACCATATCATGATTATCAGATGTTTGTACATAATAATTACAAATACACCTAAACATACTTACTGTGAATTGTTTTCTTATAGTTCTTTTCACAACACAAAATAAAATAGTTATAAGTGTTCAAAATGGCGTATGTTGCCTGCGAAAAGCGTTTACCGTGTAAACGTCTCGTATCCAGAGTGTTTTGCCCAGATTGATGGCATTAAGCTACACAAATATCAAGCAAGCACAAGAAAATGAAACGAACTAACCACAATTAATACTACTATGACTAATAATATTTTAAGGTTGACAGCAGCAGGTAATAGTACAATACTTGTTTATGTTGTATGTTGCAGTACGTGACAGTTTTAAGGATTTTCCAGGAAACTTGTTTACTTCATGAAACTGATACAAAAATATTAATTAATAATTTGTTTCTGTTTATGTTAGAATTTATAATTTTTGTGATGCCTTTATTTTGACGTTTTCTAAAACATTCTCGGCCACATTCTAGTTGATTCTCGAGACCGCGGAAAACTTCTAAAATCCTAAAAACCTATATAAGTGGATCAGTTTCGCCGCTGGAGTAAGTTTATATTGAGCAGCCAAACGCGAGTGAGAGAAACGTCAAAGTTGTGAAATTGGTTTGAAGAATATTTCTTGTGTAATCAAGCGTGACAATAAAGTTTATTTGTCTACGTGATGTGTTTCCACGCTAACCCAGTTTAGAGGTTACAATATATTTCCTAAACAATCAACAAGTAGGTATATACAGTTTAAAGTATAAATTACTAAAATTACACTTTAAGAAATTATGATTAATCCAACTATATTTTGTTAATAAAATAGGAAGAGCAATGTTATATACTTAAACTAGCAATATAACATGTATACGCTGTGTAGCAAAGCTACATCTAGCGGCCATTCGCTACTCCATGACAGACTGAAAAGTCATAGACACAAAGCGTTCTACATAGCAGTAAACACCACTGAAAGCTATCGATCTCTATCACGGTGCAACAATATTTTGCAAACAATTACTCTGGGGGCTAATGTCCCGACCAACATTGAATTACACCTCAAAGTCACCCATCAGCTGTTTTAAGTCTGTCATCATAAGTTAAATACAACAACTAATCGAATAACACGATAACCAATAATTCGTATTAAAATAATAAAATTTGTCATTATTACATCTCATTAATGCATGTAATGGCTGTTCACACAGATACTGCAGGTGTAATTCAATGCCGGTCGGGGCATTAGTCCGCGGAGTAGTTGTTTCCTGCAGTATCTTTTATAGTAGCAGCCCAGTTACATATCACCTGCACTCGATTTATATGTGAACCTACATGTGAAGGAACAGCCAGTTCAATTGTCGATCATCTCATCTATGGCATACTGATGAGGGCTAACAAGCCCGAAACCGGTCTGTCTGGTGGAGTGGCCGACAAGGGTTCTTGGCTGTTCACACAGATACTGCAGGTGTAATTCAATGCCGGTCGGAACATTAGCCCGCGGAGTAGTTGTTTCCTGCAGTATCATTTATAGTAGCAGACCAGTCACATATCACCTGCACTCAATTTTTATGTAAACCTACATGTGAAGGAACCGCCAGTTCAATTGTCGGTCATCTCACCTATGGCATACTGATGAGGGCTAATAAGCCCGAAACCGGTCTATGTCTGGTGGAGTGGCCGACAAGGATTCTTGGCTGTTCACACAGATACTGCAGGTGTAATTCAATGCCGGTCGGAGCATTAGCCCGCGGAGTAGTTTCCTGCAGTATCATTTATAGATTTAATGGCGCATCGTCTAGGGCGAGAGGTCTGCGGTTAAGTACCTACGGCAATGTAGATCGCTTCTTGCAAGTCGAGCCGCTTAGGCCAAGCAGGAAGTAGCAGACACATCTCATTTCTAATTTCAAAGAGCACGTTTTGTAATAAATCGTTTAAGCTTTGTTGAATGATTTGCATCATCCTACTTCGTCGCATGAACTTGGACCGACAGCTTTCTTACAGTATTAGAGGGATTTTCAGCAATTTCATCAAGAATTTCCTCCCCCAACCTTGCTCTTCTTGTAGGACCTTCTCCACCACGACGCGGCAAAAACCTTCCTAAAAAGAATTAGCGGAAGATTAGCTACTTTTAGCATTTTTTTCATTTCACTTGACTTTTTATCTCTTTCTCGTAAAATAAATTGTTCTTGCCTGTCCATAAATTAGATCCATGTCCGCATATTCTCTGTAGGAATAATGCTCCATTATTTAGGCTTGTGTATTCAATCAATCTGACAATTTTGTCAAGTGTTGTCAACAAATTAACGACATAAAGACGACTGATGTTTTATTGCAGAATTCTGATGTATTATTTCAATGACCGTTATACAAAAACTATTTTTTTTCGACAACGGTTAATTTTATTGAAACAATTGTAAAGTATGTTTTTTAAAGAAGAATAACCAAAGTATTTAAAAATTCAGTCTTCACCTCTATAAAACAACACCTGTCAAAATTTTGGCCCAACGAGTGTGGTGGTAAGTTCGTTCCTGCCTTCCCTAACAGTTTAAAACATCTACTG
Organism: Monochamus alternatus; assembly: GCA_037114965.1. Taxonomy (NCBI): domain Eukaryota; kingdom Metazoa; phylum Arthropoda; class Insecta; order Coleoptera; family Cerambycidae; genus Monochamus; species Monochamus alternatus. The sequence goes on along the minus strand of CM073426.1, from coordinate 111,054,837 downwards.
TAGTATGGTTTTATGAGCCCTTATGACTTACATAAAATATTAATATTTCATTAAATTATACATGTCGGTTCAAAAGTTAGAGCCGAAAAGGTAAATCGCTGGGCACTTTACGAATTTTTGTTTGACAAACTAGGGTATTTTGACCTCTCCTGTAGACTCCCGGCAGTACGCCATATACTTACCAGACACCCTGTAGATTCTACTAATAGATTTGCTTGAAACCAAATAACAAAAGACATACTTATTCAAAATGAAAACTAAATCAGAAGATCAATTTAACAATTTTCATTAATTATTAATTCTAGACACAGTCTTGCAGTTGAATCGTTTTGATTTTTTAAACTGCTTGTTATTAATGTTTTCCACTTAGCATTAAAAATTCTTTTCAAATTCGTAAACACGATTAAAACGTAAGAAACGATTATTACAAGAATAAATTTTAATATGTTGTATCTAGTGATCTTTAATTAATTATTAATTAAAAATTTAGTTAAATTTAAATTTCTACAACAATTGACCTATTACCAGACTAAAATAACATCAGTATTTAATATTTGCATATTTTGTTGGCATAGACCTATTAGTATTTAGGAGCAAACATGTTAATCTTATTAAAATATAAACTCATATTTGAAAAAGTAAAGTAACTTTACTGTGTTATGTATATCGAATACTAAGTACAATGATGTCTTATATAGTGCATACTCTTGCTTTAAAATATATGAAACATACCAGTATAAAGTCACTGCTTGTTAGAAGAACAAAGTACAAAATTAGATCAAGTAAAATAATCCAAGGAATTATCTTAGACCGCCTCAAATCCATTATATTTTGTAGTAGATGTCTTCTAAACAATATTGAATTAGATTTTCCCCTAAAATATAACGGTTTTATAAGGTTGACGTAATTTTAAAAGCTTTCTATTTAATCAATATTGTATTTATTCCTCCTGCAATAATTTTTGGCTTAAGTGAAAACTTTAGTAATTTATTTCTACAATTATGAACGCCTACCTTAACTGAATGCTAAACAGTTTTATGTGGTATTCTGCAGGCGACAGTCGACTATTAAATTGGTTAAAGAAAATAAGATAATCCCAGAAAGAAACTGGTCAAAATAAAATTACCGTATATAAATGAGATTATATTATTATTACACTTGGTAGTTGGAATATAGATAGCTAAACTTGTATCTGATATCAGAAACTTGAATGGAATAATTTATACAGGGTGATTCACTTTTTATAATTAGGATTTTAAAAATCGATAGATCTCGTTATAATAATATCATTTTGAAGTATTCATTTTTTTCCAAAGCTTTCCTTTTAGCTTTATATATTATAAGCTACTGAAATAACATTTTCTTTAATTTTTAATTATTTTTTCTTAAGGTGGCCGTATTTGTGGCCCAAAATAGTAAAATGTCGATTTAATTTCAAAGTTAGGAGTTTTAAACTCTGTTAAAGTTACTAAAAAGAATTATACATTACTGAATACTAGAAAGTTCAACTTAGGTAGTGTTAGTATTTATATTGTCAAATTGTAGCGATTTTATACTTAAAATATTTATTGAAAGTTACTCTTTTCATGAAATTTTTACATAAACTTCAAAAAGTAATTTTTCACATTTCAAAGGCAAAGTATGAAAAATGAACAAAAACCTTTCGTAAATTCATTCTTTATGTGTATATTACTGCAGTCAAAAAAAATAAACTTAAAATTATCTATGTTGATATGCATGTTGTTTTGATTATTGCCACATTTAACCACAGTAAGGGTACGTTTATATCTGACATTTATTGTTCGATATATATGTTGGATAGAAGCTATACCTAATGTAAATAGGGGCGAATTTCTGTCAGACAGATATGCTTCAAGCTCCTGCGATATGTATCGACACATCTATACGGTTAGATGCAAACACCTATTCGGAATCGCCTGACAGAAATTACTGTAGCTGACGTAACCGTCTACTTTTGTGGTAGTGTCGGCTGCAAATTATCAATATTGAGTGATAAAAATAATGGATAAAAGGCGATATTGATGAATAGATTAATTTATATCACAGTAAACCTTAAATATATGACTATTTTACAAATAAGCCTTTCAAACTAAGCTGATTACATCTCCAAAACATTTTTAGATTACACTGGATCTTCCACACTGAGTTGGCATATTAATTGATTATAAGCAAGTCATTTTTTTTTTTTTCGTCTCAAAATCAACTCTCAAATCCATACTGAACGATTTTTCATTCTCTGTCGGACAGAAATCGCATTTAATCTAAACAGCGTGAACATTTCTGTTATATGTATCAAGCGTCTACGATATGTATCGGCACACCTATGCGATTAGATGCAAAAACATATTATTTTCATATTCGCACTCGCCTGACAGACCCTGCTCTAGTTGACTAGTCGTCTACTTTTGTGAAAGTGTCGGCAGCAATTCAAAAACAATGATAAAAAAGAGTCGGTAAAACGCGATATCGATGAACCGATTAATTTATACGACGAACCTGAACTCTGGGGTGTTAAAAGAAAATCAAATAAAGATAAAGTCCATAGAACAATTCTTAATTTAAGAAATTTTTAAGTATAAGAATGTTTGGAAAATAAACATGGAAGGGGTGGTTTATTTTACCACTTACAACAAACCAGGAACATGGGAAATATTCCAGTAAAATATCTTTTTTTAAGTAAATGTTCCTGTCAAAATTCATTTGTTTATATTCAACAGTTTGTGAGAAAATGTTTCTGGGGATAAAAAACTATAAATCTGAAAATTAAATCTGATTTAGTACCGTTCAAATTCAATATTATGCTCAACTTAAACTATAGATATAGATATTTAAAACGAAAAAATTTTTGTTGCATTATCTCGAAGAATAAATTTTTACGGAGCTGTATACGAATGAAAACATTGTGTATTGTTTGAAGGGTCCTGATTAGCACCACTTATTCAAAAAATATCTCTGGGCGTTTATATTGAATTTCGCAGGTGTAAAAAATAGCATGACTTCGGTCGCCATCTTAAAATCCGTAATAGCATCAAAAGAAGCGATTTTCGATGCCATTTAAAACAAACAAATATTTGTTGAAATATCTCGAAAAAAACCATTTTTACAGATTTATGCACTAATAAAACTTTAAGATCGTGTAGAAGAAAACACTATGTATAGCTTTATTCAAATTTCACATACTACATTTTGAGGGGTCCACCTGAATAACAAATTTGAAATTCAAAAGTATAAAAAAATGGAAGCAGACCTTTCATTGCCATCTTAAAAACCATGGTAGGATCAGAAGAAGCGGATTTTGAACACATTTAAAAAAATATATTTGTAAGATTATCTTACTATCACAAAAACTGTGCATTAGACGTTAGGAAACCGTAAATGATAGAAATCTGAAATTTCTTTTTTAGAGGATTTTGTTTTCCTTTCAACACTGAATTGATGCAAAATATTTACATTATACGTCAACTTGCTTATTTTGAATGGATCATGTATTTTTTGTTTAATTTTCAGATTCTGTATGTCATGTTGTACATAAGTTATTTCACTCACAAAATTATTACTTTTTAAGTCCTTACCTGGGAGACTGAATAATTCAGTCATGGTGAAAAAAAAGCAAATTAAGGAAACGAAAGAATTCAAAAACTATTAATCTTGGACATATAGCATATTTAATAAAGTTGATTTAAAATTGCACGTAGAATCTGAAAATGAAATAAAAATATTATTTTTCGTTTAAAGATTTCTATCGTTTCCTAAATAAGTCTAATGCACGCTTATTGTAAGATACCCTGTATATATCTATATTATCAGTGTTTTTAACTGGGTATAGGTAGATACAGCTAATATTTTTCAGCTACGCTAATAGTTTTTCTGAATTTGGTGTCATCCTCAAATAATTTGAGAATTGTTGCGGATTCTCGACACTTAGTTTCGAGATTAATTAATTCATAGACACCTAATTCATCATGTTTCAAAATTTATTCCCAAAACTACACTTAACGTTTTTTTTTTCTTAAGTAACCTATCCAGGGCAGTCACACGGGTAGCAATTTTTTGTTTCGATACTCATCGTGCCACGACTGAACTTACTCTTTCTACTATGAATTGATGTGTATGACACAAGTGTATTTACTTAATACATATATATAAACGGTTTGTACACATATAGCGACGAGAAGTGTCCATGATATAAATATATAGTAACTTCTGTCTGTAATGTAAATAGTCACTAGCGATAATTATATATCTGATGCTTGACACATATATCGGGACACAAGTGTCAGATGTAAACATACCCTAAGGGTAGAAATCGCATTTAATCTAAACAGCGCGAACATTTCTGTCAGAGTTATATGTATCAAGCGTCTACGATATGTATCGACACACCTATGCGATTAGATGTAAAAACATATTATTTTCATATTCGCACTCGCCTGACAGAAATTGCTCTAGTTGACTAGTCGTCTACTTTTGTGATAGTGTCGGCAGCAATTCAAAAAGAATTATAAAAAAGAGTCGGTAAAACGCGATATTGATGAACCGATTAATTTTTACCTCGAACCTGAACTCTGGGATGTTAAAAGGAAATCAAATAAAGATAAAGTGAAGTCCAAAGAAAAATTTTAATTTAAGGAATTTTTAAGTATAAGAATGTTTGGAAAATAAACATGGAAGGGGTGGTTTATTTCAGCCCTTACAACAAACCAGGAACATGGGAAATATTCCAGTAAAATATCTTTTTTTAAGTAAATGTTCCTGCCAAAATTCATTTGTTTATATTCAACAGTTTGTGAGAAAATGTTTCTGGGCATAAAAAACTATAAATCTGAAAATTAAATCTGATTTAGTACCGTTCAAATTTAATATTATGCTCAACTGAAACTACAGATACAGATATTTAAAAAGAAAAAATATTTGTTGAATTATCTCGAAGAATACATTTTTACGAAGCTGTATACGAATGAAAACATTATGTATAGTTTTTGCTAAAAATTCACACATAGGGGTTGGAGGGGTCCTGATTAGCACCACTTATTCAAAAAATATCTCTGAATTTCTCTGAATTTCGCAGGTGTAAAAAATAGCATGCCTTCGGTCACCATCTTAAAATCCGTAATAGCATCAAAAGAAGCGATTTTCGATGCCATTTAAAACAAACAAATATTTGTTGAAATATCTCGAACAAAACCATTTTTACAGATTTATTCGCGAATAACACTTTAAGATCGTGTAGAAAAAAACACTATGTATAGTTTTTATTCAAATTTCAGATACTACATTTTGAGGGATCCACCTGATTAACAACTTTTAAATAAAATTTAAATAAAAAAATTGCTAAACGTTTTTTTTTTTTGAAATTCAAATGTATAAAAAATGATAGCAGACCTTGCATTGCCATGTTAAAAACCATGATAGGATCAGAAGAAGCGGATTTTGAAGACATTTAAAACATAAAAAAATATTTGTTAGATTATCTTGAAGAAGAAGTTTCTAAGGACATGTATATACAGGATGTATTACAGGTGTGCATTAGACGTATTTAGGAAATCGTAAATGATAGAAATCTGAAATTTCTTTTTTAGAGGATTTTGTTTTCTTTTAAACATTGCTGAATTGGTGCAAAATATTTACATTATACGTCAACTCGCTTATTTTCAATGGAACAGGTATTTTTTATTTAATTTTCAGATTCTACATGTAATTCTAAGTCATTTTACTCACAAAATTATTACTTTTTAAGTCGTTAATTCAGTCATGGTGAAAAAAAAAACAATTTAAGGAAACGAAATAATTCAAAAACTATAGAGCTTGGACATATGGTATATTTAATAAAGTTGATTTAAAATTGCACGTAGAATCTGAAAATGAAATAAAAATACTATTCCGGTACTACCGCCACGTTACTGTAAATATTATATTTCAACTTAGCAGTATTGAAAACCCCTAGAAACGAAAATTCAGATTTCTATCGTTTCCTAACTACGTCTAATGTACGCTTATTGTGAGATACCCTGTATATATCTATATTATCAGTATTTTTCGCTGGGTATAGGTACATCTAATCTTTTTCTGCTACGCTAATAGTTTTTCTGATGTCTTCCTTATTTATTTTACAAACAAGCTTTTCAAATTGAGTTGGAGTCATCCTCAAATAATTTGAGAATTGTTGCGGATTCTCGTCATTTAGTTCTGGGATTAACTAATTTATAGACACCTAATTCATCACGATTCAAAATTCATTCCCAAAACTACACTGAACGTTTTTTTTTTCCTTAAGTAACATCTCCAGGGCAATCACACGGATAGCAATATTTTGTTTCGATACTCATCGTGACACGACTGAACTTTCTCTTTCTACTATGAATTGATGTGTATGACACAAGTGTATTTACTGAATACATATGTATAAACGGTTTGTACACTAATAGCAACGAGAAGTGTCATACACATCTCCATGATATAAATATATAGTAACTTCTGTCTGTAATGTAAACAGTCACTAGCGATATATATCCGATGCTTGACACATATATCGGGACACAAGTGTCAGATGTAAACGTACCCTAAGATCACGGTATTTTTTGAACTATAAATAATTTAGCTATTACAAAATATCAGTCTTGTAGACTACTCTGCTAATACTAGGTAACGGCGCTCTTAAGCTATGAGAGCCATTTGTTTTATATTTAGTATGATGTGTACGAATCAAAAGCTTTATCTATTTTACAAATTATTATGAAAATAGATCAACCATAGGCGTCCTAAGCTGTGAAAGTTTTTCAAACAAAGTAATATAAATTAAAATATTTAATATTGAGAAACAAACGGAAATAAAAATAACGACAAAAGAAGAAGTATCACAACAAATGTTCGAATTGTTGTCCTAGAACCGCAATGCATTTCTCACATCACATTGATGATCACCAATTGTTTATATTTTGACATTATGTCAAATTATTTCCTCAGTCATTGATTTTACGTTGCGTTATTAAAATATGGCTAGACAGTTAATTTTAAAAAATCATTTTCAGTAAATTTATTTTTTTTCATTTCCCTAAGGAATTGGTTCAAATCTGTATAAAAATAAGGTTTTGAAATGAAAAGAAGTTTTTTGACTGAAACCAATGTGCATTTTGAATCAAAAAATGCGTTTATTTAATTCAAAAATACATATTTCTAACTGAGGGATGTGAAAAAAGAAGACATGTAATATTTTATTTATTTATTTATTTATTGCATTAAAAGATTGATTCAATCTGTCATTTAAATATTTAGGTTCAGAAACATTCTAAAACCTAATATTGTGAAATCTAACATAGTTGCTGAGAAATAAAAAATTATAAAAAATTTTATAACAAATTAGGAAAAGAGAACAAACGTTTGTAATTTGTATAATGAAATACTTCCAGAATATAATAATAACGGTATCTTTTTAGCCCTTGTAACCACTTGTTCTACCACAGATTAAGGGAATTATACAAATAACTAGATAACAACAATCGCCACAGGGTTTGGAATTTAGAAGTTTCTTGGAAGTTCTGAAAGTGAAGTATTTATGGCTACGATTTCTGCCACTAAGGAAATTCCATCAAGGGTAATTTATCAAAATGTCATTTTAAAAATTGCCTGCTATCTATATTGCCGAAAATTACGTCATTGTCTGGATCTATTATTTATTTCTTATTGACTGAAAAAATCTAATTAATTAAAAAGTCATATTTTTAACGTTGTACAGGGTGTCCCGAAATCAATGCCTCATAGAGCAAGAGTAAATTCCTGACGACACAATAATGCGATGTAGCCAAACTTACCTTAATTCAAAAATTGATAGTTAAAAATATAGGTACAGGATGTCAAAGTTAAAATTTTATTTCCGATATTTGCATATAACTTTTTAAGAATTACAAATATTTGTAACCATTTTGAGGGCGAGAAATTCAAATTTATGGCACATCATACTAGAACTTTCTTGCGGTAGGTATACATCTGACTATTGAAACAATCGATTCTCCTACATTGTTTGTGTGAAAATGGTATACCTTGTTGGGAGTAACCGTTTTCAAAATAATCTTATTTGAAATATTCAGTGCACCGAGTAAAAACCGTTTTGGCTTCAAGTAAAGTGATTTTTCCCCTGAAAATGTACTTAAAGATGTTCAGAATGATAAATTATAGCGACGTAGAAAATTTCAATAAGATCGGTCAGGTTTGATGAATTGCATGCGTAATTCGTTAACTTCAGATTTTCAACAATGGTTTCATCAAACCACACAGATTTCATCAAAACAGGCCGATCTTCTTGAAATTTTGCACATCGTCATTATTTAGCATTCTGAATAACATTTTGCTGTATTTTCAGTACAAAAAGCCGTTTACCTGACCTGAAACCAAAACAGTTTTTATTTTTTGTTTTCACTGAATATTTCAAATAGGATTATTTTGAAAACGGTTACTGCTAACAATTTGAGCAAGGTATACATTCAGATAAAAAAAGTAGGATAATCGATTGTTTCAATAGTCAGATGTATATAGCAAGCTGCAAAAATGTTCTGCCATTTAAGCGTAATATGGCATACAATTAGAAACAAATTTGAATTTTTCGCTCCCAAAAACCCCCGATCTCTAAAATATATGCAAATATTTGGGTTTCTTAAAAAGTTATTTACAAAAAGTAAGATTATAACTTTGACATCCTGTATCTTTTTAACCATCAGCTTTTGACTAAGATAAGTTTGGCTACATTGCATTATTTTGTCGTCAGGAATCTACGCATGATCTATGTTGCATTAATTTCGGGAAACCCTGTATATACTTGCGGCATGAATTCAGACGATTTACATCATACAAATAAATGAATAATTCATTATATTTTCATCAAAATATTTAAAGATGTTTGCACTATATATTACAGTAAATTAAAAAAAATGATGTATGATGTTTTTAACGCGATGAACTATCGAAAATTATATTGTCAATAAAAACAATTGCTAACGGCAGCCATGATGTAAGTCATTTGAACTAAACTAATTTGAATAACAAATCAATAAAATTTTGTTTTATTCGATGCTTATTGTATTAGAGAGAAAACTTTCACGATTTTTTAAAAAACAACTAGAGTGATACAGTAAGGCAAACTTCTGAATCGTTCTATTAAATTATCTTTCTAATTTTACGAAAACATTTTAATTTTATATTTAAAAAATTGTTTGCGCCTCTGTAGCTCGATCAGCTCTGTAAGTGAGGACGCCAGCTGAACATGAAATTATCGATGATGGTTTCTTACTAATCTACCAAATATAACAGCTTGTATGTACATGCTTTTGCAATAATAATGACACTCCCTCAAAACAGTTTTTGAACTTCTAGAAGTTATAAGTAGAAATTTCATTAAAACTCTATTGGTGAGTGAAACAACTATGGACTAATGTTAAATACGTCAGCAGTTCAAAAAAAATTACAAAATTCATTTTAAAGAGTGTCATTATTATTGTAAACGATTGTACTAGTTTTTGTGAAAAAAAGGAAACTATTAACAGTTTAGCAAACCTTTAAAATTCTGTATCACGAAAATTAAGCATTTCATATCTATATGATTTTTTTTAAATGTTGAGAACTTCTGCAAAAAATTTTGACATGCATTTTTTAAACGCCTTGTGTTGAGACAACTATCACAAACAAATCAATTTTATTTTGGTGTAACTCATCATTTTCTCAATGCTTTATCAGATCCAATCAGACTGCTAAACTAAATATGTGTTCAGAATATAATGCCCCAACAAAAGTATAATATATAAACACTTTTCTTGATTGGAAGTGGTTTAGATCAAAATTGCTTTCTGGCAAAAAAGTTTTATAAATCGCAACTAGCAACTAATCCTAGCGATGCCATTTTCCAGAAGGCCGTAACAAAGGACCCCACCTATAAAGTTGTAGTTGTCTGACAGTTACAAATCCGACCTCTTTTGATTTTATTAGATAGAATCAGAATCTAGCAGCTGACACTTTCAAGTTTTGGCTTTTAAATTTATTCCAGAATAATAGCGGTGAGCGGCAAAAGTATGGAATAAATTTATTTAAAAATCAGGTGTTCGTTTTTTTTTCAAAATCACTCGGGCTCGTCCATTTTTATTTTTAGTTGTACATTTATTAAACGAATTATTATACAGGGTGTCCCATAATTATTGCGACAAATTGATAGGGGGCGTAGAGGGCATGAAAATAAGCAATTTTACCTTATAAACCCCTGTTCGAAAATATGTCATTTAGCCACTATAATGCATGTGCTCCCTGACTCATTAGCTTGCTGTGTTTACTTTTTTGTTGGCCTAAAGTCGCCACACCGTTTCAGTTCAATGGCTGGCTATCATAACAAAAAAATAGTTTCAGTGACTGGTGTGCAAAACGTAAATAGCATTAATTTGGTGGTACAATGGAGCATTAATCGTATACGGAACTTGCTGATATGCATATGATTTACGGAGAAGCTGGTGGTAATGGAAAAAGAGCCGCGCGATTGTACACCGAACGGTTTCCAGAACGTCATCATCCTCATCATAGCATGTTTGCTAGAATTCATTCATGCGGACAGTAGAGTTTGAGGAAGAGGTTCTGCATCATGTAGAGGCCAATCCGTCCACAGGCGTACGTGCCATTGCACATGATATGGGAGCGGCACGTTGGTGGTTGCAGCAGGAGTTGAGACAACCACACTTTGGTCGCTACGTTTTGTTTACTGATGAGGCCTGTTTTACAAGGGATGGTAATTTTAATAGCCGTAATAGTCGCATTTGGGATGAAAATAAACCCCATATCATAACCATTAACATCTGGGCCAGCATTGTGGGTGAGCAGATCATCGGGCCATATTTTTACTCCCACCACATTTGAGTGAACACGTTTATGCTCAATTCCTGCAGCATGCGCTTCCAGAACTACTAGAGGATGTACTACTGGACATAAGAGCTAACATGTGGTTTCAACACGATGGCGCTCCAGCCCAATTTGCTTTGCCAGTGCGGCACTATTTGAATGAAATATTTCCTAACAGGTGGATAGGCCGAGGTGGCTCTACAACCATTTTGTCGCAATAATTATAGAACACTCTGTATATACAAGGTGAAGAAGAACACATATCGTAGTCAACTTTTTTAAATAGAAGTCCCTCTTTTTTGTATTTTTTATTCAATGCGCCATGAAATTCTAAGTATTTTTTTATGTAACATACCCTTTACTTATCTTTAATCGTTTTAGAAAAATTGGCGTCTGAAAATCGGCATCCACATTTCGACAATCACCGCCTTATTCTGCTACGCGAGCCCGAGATTTATTTAAATGAATGTTCTAATGGCTATTGGATTGGAAAACGCGGACCTATATAGAGTGGCCTGTAACACATTGAAATGTATCACATTGTATATTTCTTGTAATGAAATTAAAATAAAATTAATTGGCATTATTTTAATAATAATATTTATAATGTGTTGAACTGCTAGCCTAGCTGTAGAGGGTCAGAGTATTAGCGATAAGTTTTTAACACGCAAAAACGAGATTCGAAAAATAAAGACTCGGCGAGTAGGCAGTGAAAATTTGTTTAAAGTGCATATGAATGAGGACCTTTTACCAACTAAGGCCCGCTACAGACTATGCGTGAATTCGCAGGTTTTACAGGGGACTAGTTTCCAGTGCCATGCAGAAGCGTATTTTTGAATCATTTTCGAACTGCCCTTTTTGATTCTTTTTTACAAAATTGTATTTGTAAGAGTCCCCTGAACATACAAAATTTTTATTTAGATAAGTTCTGAATCACCCTGTATAACAATGATTGTGAGTTTATAGACAGATCAAGATTTTAAAGTATTTATTAGTAATTATTTGAATAGGTAGTAAAATATAAATGTAGGTGTGAAAATATTATATTAAATTAACAAAGGAAGGATTATTTAAAATTAAAAAAACTAATTTCATAAATAAATTATTAAATATTTAAAAATTTGGGTTTAAAAACAAAATTTTTGAAATTGTGTGTAATTTTAATAGAGATCGCTTTTCTGTAACCCTGCTCAGAGAATCTGACTGAAACAAGCCATCGCGTCACAGCTCCATCTACGTCTAATCGTCATCTGCAATTTATCATTTAATTCAGTGAACTACTGAATATAGGACTGAATTTGACTCTCGTTAATTACATTGTTAAGTTTTTCCGAAATATAATGTTGCTTCTAGATCGCAGGAAATTATTCAGTCCGACAAGAAGGAATGATTCATTTCATTCAGTGAATAGTGAATAGTTTGTACTAAATCTCTACATGTCTGGAATGGAAGGCATTATTTTGAACATTGACAATTTTGCTTACAGTGGTTTGATTGATTGGACGATTTAGATACTTGCAATTGCATTATTTTTTCTAAAACGGTGTATTACATAAAAAATACTTCATGTCAAAAATGGGAGGTTTCCATTGAAAAAAGTTGACCATGATATCATTTTTTTTTATTTTTTGCATCATCGACTTCTGTTTTTTCCTTCCTCGTGTTTCTATTTTTTTCTTCTTTGGATTTACTTCCACACTCTTTTTTATAGCACGTTATACACTAGAAACTGATACTTGTGTTAACGAACAACAGCTTCACTAACACTTATGTTAGTTTCGCGCTCGAATTCTTTCGTATACGTTTTTTATTATTATTAATTGTCCGTTACATAGGTTATGTCGTTTACTAACATACCTTTTACTAGAACTGGCACTTTGATCCATTTTTAACTGTTATTTGTTAACTTCACGGTTGCAATAATTTATTTTTATAATTTAATATAACTATAGAAATAACACTCCGCGAATAGCAGCAAATCCCCCAACGTACGCATATTCTAATGGCGTTCTAATCTCGGCAAAGCCATGTACGCTCACGGTTTACACACACCAAAATATTATTTTTTCTCAACGCAATATATAGAGATAGAGAATACATCGGGATTCAGTTTGACTGAGCCTTTATCGTGGTACCGTAAATGTGAGTATAGTATCGTTGTGCATATAAAGCGGCACAGTAATAATGAGGTAAATAATGTGTAATCTCTTATAAAAATATTATACGTTTAATAGTAATAGTGTTTTTATATTGTCTATTAGTCACTGTCCACAATTTCCGCCGCTGCCTATAACTTCACTTGTTAGTGATGCAAATTATTTTTTTGATGTGAATAATATCTGCGATCGAAGCCGTGAAATGGAAGTTGACCTTTTCTTGACTTTAGATACTTCACCACATCTTTTAATGATTTGACTCTTTTTTAATATATTTATACACTATTTGGCCCTATACACTTTCTTTCTTCCTTCGATATATTCACTTGATTTTTCAGACTTTCTGTTTGCTGTTTGAGGACTTACTCTAAAGTAACAAAATGTGCTATATGCTATATGTCCTGTATGCTAAAATGTTTATATCTAAAGCATGCAGGATACTTACGAATATTTGTGCTCGGTTTTCTTCGTCTTTCTATACACTAGTCTCTTCTTGATGAAACCCAGCCTGTCGCAATTAATACAGAAGGGCTTTGTCTTTTTGCAGCAGATTTTTCTAACGCATAGTAGTAATATATAATAATAAATTTCCACTACCATTGCTATCCATTGTAAATTTTTTTTGGAAAGAGATAACATCGAAGACAAAGGTGGCAAAAAAATTTCGGATAAACCCATAAGTTCTGTTTTTACTATAAAATATATTATTTTATTAAAATAAACAAGCAAAAACAAAACAAGCATTCAAAACATTCCTATGGAAAGTCTCTTTGGAAATTAGAGGCATCCACAAAACTTATGTGATGGCATCAGTCTTCTAACATTTTTACAGCTTCTAATAAAGTATACCATATTCTTAATGTACAAAATTATAAAATATAATATTAAATTTGTGTTTGTAAACCAAATAAATCCCAAATCTAACCACACAAACCAACAAACATAAATATAAACATGGGAAGAAGAAGAGAGTGTAGAGAGTATATCAAAATGGCGGTCATTTTCCATCCTATTTTATTGCATGCTCCGTACCGATGCGCACTCGTCAAAGAGCAGTACCTATATATCTTTATGTATGTGCGTAACTGTAAAAAAGTGTTTTCGAATTTTAAAAATTAGCATTAACCCGCAGAGTAGTTGTTTCCTGGAATTCCTTGTTTGCAACATACCATTATCGCCGATTTGCAATACGGGTCGTCAGCTTTCAATGGTTTCTACTGCGATGTAGAACTCCTCGTGTCTGTAACTGGTTAGTCTGGCATTAAGTAACGAATGGCCGCTAGATGTAGCTTTATTACTTTGCGATGTTACGAGTTTCTGACCTATTTGGTTATACGAAGAACGTACACATGTTTCGGATTTATTTACATTATATAATTTTTGTGAGGGTACTTACCATTTATGTAAAAGTTTTTATATATTTTTAGGTATTAATAATATTGTGTGAATCTAACTACTCAGTGGACAAAAGCCCCAACCTGCGTTGAATTACACCCACAATATCTACCCATATATTCCTTATTATTAGCTTTTGTAACATTTTTTTAGGGTTTTAGAAAAGTATTTTAAGATAATATAAATCAAATCTCCTACAATTCCTATCAATGAAGTCTTTAAATAATTATTGAATAGAGCTTTGTCTGTGGAATTGTTCATTAGCATACCTAGATGTTTGGTATCAGAGAACATACATATGACTTCATTGATAGGAATTGTAGGAGATTTGATTTATATTAGCATAAAATACCTTTCTAAAACCGTAAAAAAATGTTACAAAAGCTAATAATAAGGAATATATGGGTAGATATTGTGGGTGTAATTCAACGCAGGTTGGGACTTTTGTCCACTGAGTAGTTAGTTTCACACAATATTATTAATACATAAATATATAGGTGAACATTTTTCAAGTAGGTATTGTCATATTTAATTCATTGACAGGATGTCACTTTTTGTCATTTTCGATATTTACCTTCAAATAATTTTAATTTTTATAATAATTTTTATAGGTAGATATTTTATTCAACTTAAAGGAGACCACCTGAAGAAGCAATCCTAAAAATGCAGAAATAGGTCAGATCTCATCTATTGTGGTTGAATTTGTCGTGTTCCCACTGCCAAAAAGTGAAATTAGATATTTATAAAGTGATTCATTACCAGGTTAGCAAATTAGATTTTCTTTAGATAATTATTGAATAGAGCTTTGTCTGTGGAATTGTTTATTAGCATACCTAGATGTTTGGTATCAGAGAACATACATATGACTTCATTGATAGGAATTGTAGGAGATTTGATTTATATTAGCTTAAAATACCTTTCTAAAACCGTAAAAAAAGGTACTTACCATATTAACACACGTGAAATTTCACTAATTCATAGACATTAGTTCCTATTGAATTTCTCTTCTTTCTTTTCTAATAATAATTTATCAGTTATAAGCGGTTTGTGAGTTGTGAAATGATATACAATTCATTTACGAGAATTGAGTGAGATACGAAACATGGTTATCCCTTTATAAAACATCTGATATATGTATTTGCAACAAATTGTCATAATTGGAATTTGTAAACTCAATTTCAAATTCCATTTAATTGACGTCCAGCTCTACGTTAATTGCATTGGCAAGTAGCTAGATTAAACTGCAAATTGACCAACCACTCAAATTTCAAAAAGTAATCTGGATGAAAATTTAGTTTAAACATAAATGGAATAGAATGCCGTAATAATACGCTTAATAGCCAAAACAAATAAACCTAAACAAAAGTTTTACAGTAGCTAATAATACTATACTAGATGGCTGTACATTTAAAGAGTGACTCATGTTATAAACCTGCTCACAATTTATAGCAGTCAATACAAAGAAACGTACATGCAGCCCGTTACCTAATATATAAAATTCTCGTGTCACAGTTTTAGACGCCATACTCCTCGGAAACGGCTTGACCGATTTTTATGAAATTTTATATGTATATTCGGTAGGTCTGAGAATCGGTCGTAATCTATTTTTCATACCTCTAAGTGATAGGGGTGATCCACCCCAAACAATTTTTTATTATTTGGACAAAATTTTTTATTTTTATTTTTTTATGATGTGGCATTAAAAAATACATACAACCCTTAATTTTCATCCTTCTATCACAAGCCCCTATTTTTTAATAACCATTTTAATAATTTAATAATTTTTAACCCTGATCGATAACTGATCGATTATCACTAGATCAGTTATTCCCGCCAGGCATCTACCGGTGTCACTTCTCACCCAGTAAACAGCACAGAGTAGGGATGAGAACGAAGCCGGTCTCTTGTCTGTCTCACAATAAGCCTTCTCTCACTCCCTACACAGTTTTCGACCATTATTATTGTGTATGAATCGAGTGACGTTTACAATTATCATTTTACCTTCTAAGTGTAATTCTCAAGTAAATTTATTATTAATTTGCTGGGCCATAATTATTTATTTACTATTTTATCAATAATTAATAAAATTATTGATAAAATAGGAAATTATTGATTGTTGTGTAGTTCTCATTATTAGTTAATTAAGTGATCTACATAACCTCAAAAGTATGCAGCACGTGTCACGAGCTCCCGCCAACAATGGCTATTATTTTACTATATGGCTATTTTGTTGTACAGTGAACAATGCCAACAAGACGTAAAGGGGCTAATTTGGGCCGTCAAACAAGTAAAATTACAGGCACGCGAAATAATTCAAAAAATGAATGTTTCGTGTTTTGTTATTCTTATAGGCCGTCATCGTTCACAGTGCTACATTCCTCTTTTAGTCATATACCACATCTCCACACACTTACAATAAGTTAGTTATTTTTTATTTAACTGCCAAAGTATTCACTAGAAATAATTCATATGGCAAAACAACGTTTGCCGGGTCACCTAGTTTTTTTATATAAAATCGTGTGCTGCACATTTCTGAGGGTATACCCGATTACACAGCTTCTGCTGCAGTAAGTACGCATGCGCCGCAACTTTCTATTGGCTGTGACGAAGCCACCTGTTTCATTTCCGAAAGGACGGTGTTCTAATTTCTGGAAAGGATAGCACAGGAGATACATTTAAAGTAAACTTTTGATGTACTAGGTTCACTGGACGTCAAGTTATTTTTTATAATTTTTTGTGCTTCGAACCCTTCTCAAGTGGCACGCTTAGGTAATCATGCCACCCTCACCTTCTGTACTCACAAAAATATATGCCAAATACAGCTACTTTTACCGCGGTGTGCAGTGAGTGCAAATATAGTGCAACGCGAGGGAAACTTGAAACCAAATCGTGGAAGATATGGAGGCAGGACTTCCACGGCCTATTGCAGCAGTGTGACGTATCATATACAAGGCTCAATTAAATCCGTACCATGTACAAGCATGTCCAAGCAATAACACCAAGGGATTGGACGAAGAGAACCAGTACCATGGCCGTTACGAACTCCTCACTTTAGATCATTTCGACCTCTTTCTGCGGGGATATTTAATAAATGAAGTGTATCGCACCAAAGTGGATGCATATTATTGATGATTTACGAAAAGGTATCATAGTTGCTGCCAATAACGAGTTCAAAACGGACAAAAAGCAGAAACGTTTGTGTTAGTTTGTAGAAACTGAGTAAGACGGGCCCAAAATATTGTTGTAACATTAGATATGTCAAACTATTTTATTAATTAAAACCATAAATTATTATTGATAGGCCAAGTACATATATCTCTTTCATCGTATTATTTGTTTTCAGTGATGTAAAATCATTTCCTAGCGTCTTATTGTATTTTGCGTGCAATTCATTAGAAATTTTAATAATCTGCGGAATAAATAGAAAGAATTATGTGTGTCAAATAATGCAGTTTTCCTTAACGCATAAATTTGTACCCACATCTCAACATGGTTTTGTCCCAGGTAGATTTACTACCACTAATCTACTGTCCTGTTTAAATCACTTTTGATGAAGGAGATCCTGTGGACGTTCTTTACTTCTTTTAGAACTTGGCCATTTAGGAATTTGAGGAGCTGAACTCATGGATTTGTATAGTAGAACATTCGCTTTTCATGTTGGATCAGATCATTAATCTTGGCATCAGGTACGGTCCGGAGTTCCACTAGGCTCTGTTCTTGGACTACTTTTGTTCTTGTTATATCCCGCAGATCTTGAAGACCTCATACCTATCCCTCATAGTTTTTATTCTGACGACACAGAATTATATGTATATCCTCTAAAATAGCACAATACAATTCAAAGTAATCTGACGACTGATGGCTGGCGCAAAACTTGGTGGGGGATTACTAAAAAATGTTTAGCTCAAATGTAGTAAATAAGTGACTACTTTGAGGAACCATACCTATCAGGGGAGGTTACAAATCGTACATCTCCCACTAATTTACTAATGCCGAGTTAGAGGCGACATGATTTTTACTTACAAGCTGTTACATAATTTTTTCAATCAGTACATTGGTGAGTTGCTGACATTATACACATATGACCGCTTACCTGGCAACCAGTTGAACTACGCAAAGAAAACTTCAAGACATCCATAAGACAGCACTTTTATTCAAACACAGGGTTTAACCAGTAGAATCAACTACCCAATGATGTAACTTCCGGAAGCGTTAACTATTTTAAACATAAATATGACACATTTAAAAAGAATTAACATATATGATGTTTCAGTTGTAGTGTTGTTTAATCGCTGATTAATATGTCAACCTGTCTTTAATATACTATTTGTAGTTTCAGTTTGTTAAATATGGTATACTTGCATTTGTAATTTGATCATAATAAACTTTGGTATCTGCTCATCTCTTTAGTTTAATAATAATATTTGGTTTCGAAGTTATGATTTAAATTCATAATATGTATATGTTTATTACCAAGGCTTCAAATCAAATTCAGTTACACCAGCACTTGGTGTTCCCCAAGGGTCAGTGCTTGAGCTACTACTTTTTATTTCATTTATAAATAACCTAGTTTCCGATCTCCAATGCCGTAGTTTGTTACATTCTGATCATTTGAAATTATACAATAGAATTGATTCTATTAGCGATTGTTAAGGATTGTAGTAGGATTCGAACAAAGTCTACATGGTGATGTAACATATATCTTATCCATAAATTCTAGGAAATGTAACATTGTTACTTTATACACGTAAACCTGAGCAGTAGCATTACGGATATTTGCTGAAAAACAACATATTGGAACATGCTAATGGTCTCAAGGAACTAGGTGTTAAATTTGACAGTAAATTAAGTTTTATCCCACACATCAACAGTATTACTGCCTCTGCTTTTAAGTAGCTGGGTTTTGATCTTAGAAACTCCAGAGATCTTCGTAAACCCTGCAGAGTTAGTTTAATGCCTTTGTCAGACGTAAACTCCATGCTGTACCTACCTCTCACATAAATTCGCTAGAAAACATCCAGCGAAAGTTTTAAAAATATTTGTGTTATAAGTATCAGTTAGACGAAGTACACCGGTAGCCATCGTTTTTCTTATAATATGCACGATGTTTTATTTTTATATAAATTATTAAATAATAAAGTAAACTATGCTAATATCTTCCCAATGATTAACTTTCGAATGTATTCATATCAACTCGTTCCCATGTAACATTTGGGGTTAAAAAGTCTCGTCCTAATGTATTAAAATACAAACAACGTCAAAAGTATTGGACTCATTTTTGTTAAACTTCTGTTTTTGTCAGAAAAACCAAATACTATTAAAGTATATTGTTTTCTGAATATTTTTTTTGTGAAACGAATATGTTCAATAAACTGAGCACCAGCAAATGTGTAACATTTTTGACAAAAATTTTTAAATCAAAAAGAAGTATCAAAGCACGTTCTCTACATAACTAATAGTCGGTATGACCTCCACGACGTTCCAATAACATATTGACACATCTGTGCATTGAGATAATTAAGCGGTCTTGCGGAATATTGTTCCATTCCTCTTCTGCCGCCACGACTAGCTCATCTGCAGTTCGATATGATTATGAATGGCTCTAGCAACGAAATCCCACATGTTTTCAATAGGACATGTCACATGTCAGGAGAGTTGGTTGGCCAATCTAATCTATTGATATGTCCTGCTTCGAATGTCTCTTGAACCCTTCTTGCGCGATGTGGTCGAGCATTGTCGTCCATAAACACAAAATTTTCACCTAATTCATTACGTAAGGGGTATTAATTAAATTTGACTGGTCATACTCTGTGGTATGCGAATTAATTAGATGCGGCGGTTGAACATTATTCCACCCCAAAACATTACGGTACCCTCTTCATACGGAGCAACTTCACGAGGAAAATGAAGTCGCTGCTGGTTCTCCCCTGACTCTTTGTCGATTGTCATCAGTAACCAACCCAATTCTGTTTTCGCCTGTAAATAAGACCAACCGCCACAGGTGTAAACGCCAACTCCTATACTCTCGCGCCCACTGGGGACGGGCAGCACGATGCCTTGCAAGTAAAGTGGGGACCCGTAATGGTCTTCTAGCACGTAAATTTGCGTTGTGGAGTCGTCTTCGAAAAGTAGATGTCGATATAGCACGGCTAAACGTACCTTGAAAGTGGGTTCTGAGAGCTGAAGCTGAAGATGTGCGATGTCTACGGGCATATTGCACCAAATACTGATCCTCCCTTTCATTAGATACAGATGATCTAGGAATGCCCAACATGTTCATATAAAGCAGTCATTCTTATTCGGGTAAACGCAGAAATTTCACGTCCTGGCATTATAATCTACAAAAACTTGGATGAATACACTGGCAAACTGACCAGATTTGTAAAAACATTGGTAATAAACTAAAGGTTCATGGTCTGCAATATTTTATTGGCTTACATGTACTTTTTTACCATATTAAGAAAAACCACTAGGTTTAAACGAATCATTTTATATGCAGTGCGATCAGGACTTTTGACGTTGTGCGTACTTATCCATTACTAAGATTTAATTATAATTTATTTCAGGATAATTGATATTTTTCATTGTTCAATTAGAGATGTTGAATGGAAATTCCAATGCACGCTATCAAGGATTTAACCCGCATAATCCCTTTCTTCTTGTTCTTTAAATACAAAAAGGTTAAGTGAGTAAACGATAAAATGTCACTTGCATTCATTAAAAAAAGACGATAATGCTTTGTGCATGTACCTTCTTTATAACGGACGTCATTTAATCGTTTTTAAGTCTGTCGTCTCCAGTCTTGTATGTAACTCTTTGTTTTATATCCAGGAACAACGTCAAGCTTACCACCTACAGTTTTGTTTTGGTAAATGCAGCAAACGGATTCTTCTATAAAGCTTTGCTACATTACCTCAGTAAGTATTACTAATCCGCCTACACAATAGTAACAGCATCGCATCGAAGATCGCAGTTTTCCCAACACTTGTCGGTATTTCCGCATCACATCAGAGAATATTAGTGTATGCGGTGTGGACGTGGGCATTTTGTTCTATAATTGACCGAACTGGACACAACTAGAAAGGATCAAAATGTTCGCGACTCAACGAAGTTTGTATTATTCAATTTTAAAATAAAAATATTGACTGTGACTGTCTAGGGTGTTTTTAAATGAAGTAGCAAAAATGGGACCATAGATTCCTTAAGTGAAAATAAATCGATTTAACCTAACATAATCCCAAGTCGCATAATAAAAAAAGTTTTATTTTCGGTATTTGTAAACAACTTCTTAAAAAATCCAAATATTTACATAAAATTTGTAAATCGGTGGTTTTTGCAAGCGAGAAATTCAAATTTGTTTCTAATGTTGACATCACTAGTAGAGGGCGCCACTTGTGGCACACCATGTTTCTTTTAAATGGAAGACTTTTTTGCAGTTTAGTGTATCGAAACAATGGATTCTCGTACCTGTTTTATTTGAAAAAGGTATACATACCTTGCTGAAGTCGGTAGATGCAAAGTTTGCTGAATAAATATAAGTTATACCACTCTCTGTCGGCACTTTGATGTTTTGGGATCTAAGCCGTACCGCCGCACGTAAATACTGTCGCAAAAAATGGCCAAGTACGAGGAACTTAAAAAAGTAGCTTCTTTCCAATTGGGAAATATTTATATACGAGAGATATTCCAAAAGTGTGATGTAAGGCTGCTTATTGTATAAATAAAAGATTTGTAATGTAATAAATATAAATATTATAAAACGATTATAGGTAAATGTATACAGTTTTGTTAGTTAATCTTGGAAGTCGTATATATTTACTTGTAAATTTTAAAATAAAATATATACGTATTCTACTAGATAAAAAATAATTTAGTCATGAGGAAAATTTTCAATAAAATGTTTATTTAAATATTTAAAAAAACAATATACATTATTTTGAAACTAAAATAGGAAATAATAATATACAAGTTAAAAATGCTGCGGTATAGGTCTTTTTTTAATTGCTCTTTTAATGCAGCTTTTCTTGGACTCCTACACGAAAGTGTTTGTGACGTTTTTTATATTCTTGTTTTGTAATTTAATAAACTATATATTCTTTTCAGTAAAAAATTACTCAAGTGAATATCAAATATATAAGTATGTCCAGGTATTTTTTTTGTACTAAATATTATTTTTGTGATTTGGGTATTTCTATACGTATATTAATTAATGTGAGACAAATAATTTTAATTTATTTAAAGATGTTACTGTACAAACCATTTTTATTATATACTGTTTGCGTACAAGTGTCACTTAGAATCGGTGTACCAGTTTGAACTTCAGAATTTTGAAATTTTGGCGCCAAAATAGTTTTGGTATTATCAGAATCTGCTTAAACCAAAAATGCTTGAGTGTAAAATTTACATGACACAATTAAGTACCTACTTACATAATTATTACATATTACTCTTTTGTTAATAAATACCAGTACAAATAACTTACTTATTGGTTCATACAAAAACAATGTTTGACGTTTCATTTGAAAAATGTTTGCTTCAACTTCTAATTTTTTTATAACATTGATCAGGACAATCTTTCAAATAAAGATTCTAATTTTTATCGGCGTACCGCGTAAAATTTTATATCGTGATCTTTTTCTTTATATTAGTTGATGAAATATAAAATACATACCGTGAACATTAGAAAAAGGAAAAACCACGTTTTGAGGGACAATTCACAGTACAATATATCACCGGCATTTTTAGAAGAAAAATAATATAAACACTAACAGATATTAAAGGTTTTTTGTCTCACACTATATCGATCGCACTCAACACGTTACAGTTCTAGCGTCGGCCACCGTGTAGCATTCTGGGTCCCGAAGGGTCCCCGAGACGGGTGAGGAGAGCGGAATTGGTAAGGCGGGGCGTGTTCGAGAGTGAAATAACTTATATATTTATTCTGTAAACTTTGGTGGAAGTAACCATTTTTGAAATAATACTATTTGAAATGCTCAGTGCACCGAGTAAAAACTGTTTTGGTTTCAGGTATAGTGCCTTTTCTGCTGAAAATACAGCAAAATGTTACTTGAAAAAGTTGTTCATAATGGTAAATTATGGAGACGTGAAAAATTTCGAGAAGATAGGCGAGGTTTGATGAAACCATTTTTCAACAAAACACAAAGATTTTATCAAAGCAAGCCGATCTTTTTGAAATTTTTCAGTCAAAAGAGACCGGAGATTACTATGAAGAGAAAAATGCAGAAGTTTTTTTGATACCACAATCGAAGAGGTGAACAAATGCCACGACAATTATAACTCAGCTTATAATTTGCCATAAGGTACAGGGAAATGCAGGCAATAAAAAAAATTAGCTGTGGATGAAATGACATTGAATCGTGGAATTATATTAAGATTACGTCCTTATAATTGTCAACTAAATCGAATAGAATTGATATGAAAAGGAGACATAGCCAAAGATAATAGAACATTTAAAGTGGCCAATGTAGAAGTAACGCTTAAAAGACCAATTGCAAAAATAAGTGCGGAAGATTGAAATACCAGGATTTAGATCTTGAAATCGATCCAATTATAATCCATATTGGTGGTAATAGTGATAGTGATAGTGGTCATGACAGTGATGGCTAATGAAGATTATACTTTGAGATATGATTTACATGTTTTATTTTTACTTGAATAAGTAATTTTGATATTATTTTCATTAACAAATCTTTAATTCTTTATATTTTGTTATCTGTTGCTTTTGGAGATATTTATTTAAATTTTTGTTATTTAAAGGTTGATTTTTTGTTGTTATATGAGAAATAGGGCTTTGAAAAAGCATAAACATGCTATGTTTATTTACATTACAGCAAAACATCTAAACATATATATTAATACTAATTAAACTTTATTAAAATAAAATATCATACCCATTTGCAGCTATACTTACTGATAATTTGACCCCTCAAAAAAGTAACACGTACAGCTATGCTATGTAATACATACGTTATTTGCAGGTCATTCAACTCTCTATAATTTTTAGATGGAGTGTCGTTACGCATCGAGGTTCGATTACAAGTGTGTACGCTACTTCAAAAGCTGTATTATATGATGTAAACAGATACCCTTTATGTGACTCAAGTTGATGGAGATTACAGTTCAATATCTTATTGAATTTAGATGGGAATGTTATTTACCGATAAAATGAAGTTTGTTACCCCTGGTACTAATGAGAATATAATTACACAGACGGCATACATCCGTCTGAACTTTAAACTCCCAAATTAACGATAAGGTTAATTAATCATGAATATAACATTCTATTACAAATAGTTTTGCTTGCAAATAAAATTATTTGATTTAATTAAATATTACCTACTTGAAAGTTCTTGAAGAAAGTGTAATTTGCAATCATAATATTTGATGCGTAAATAAGTATTTAAATTTATGCGAAAATTTCGCACCTCTACTTTAAAACCAATAAGATAATTTTATTTTGACTTGTTGCCATGACGACCATAGGCGAGGCAATAATTAAGTGGACATTTTTTGACAGTTGAGAAGGTAAACATATATGATCTGCACATTGGCATCTTATCTATATACGAGAAATGGTGGATATACCTACTTATGAATTACTTAGAAATTGCGTCGTGTTCTTGTAAAAAATATATTTCTACCACCTTTAGTGACCTAAAATTGCCAAAGAACGATAGATTGAACTACTATCAATCTGAGTTTTAACGTTTGATGTAACTAAAGTTGGTATTTTTTTTATTTAACAAAATATGGTGGATATACCTGCAAAATTCAACAAATTGTTTCCATACCTACACTTGCTTTTGATTTTCTAGTGTTATCTGGTATTAGATTTTGAATGTCTTGCCTAATAACTTGTTGATTTTCTTTATCAAATCGCGACATTTTCAGTATGCACATATTAAACTCAACGTACATACGCTTCGAACTAGTAATTGACATCTACTATGACTGAACCGTTTAAATAAAAATGAGATCAGAAAGATAGAATAAATTAATTTAATGTCTATTTTCTCAGACAAGGTTGCGTCTTATATTAATGAAGCATCTAAGGTTTGAAATTACCGTCCAAGCCGCTATTATTCAATTGTTTTCAAAATATACTTTGCTTAATTGTAAAAGAAGTGAGATTCATCAGAATGTTCAAAAAATTTTAATGTGGATTTTCTCTCAAAGGGTTGATTTTTTTTACTTCAAACAAGAACATCAAATTTTTAGAAAAACTTTCATTCTTTAAAGGAATGTCATCAGGCTCTTAATAAAATTAAAGACAACAAAGATATACAGGGTGAATCTTAAATAAGTACAAATATTTTAACCAGCAGTATAGTTTTGTGTGTAGAACACATAATTAATAGTTTTTTTTACAAAAAAATCAGAAATAAAAAAGTGAAATTTTAAATAAATTTCGTAATTTTTCAGCAGAAAACTTGTTGAGGACCGCTGGCCTAGACAGACCCTTCATACTTTTATGAGTCATAGTTCTGCAGACTGAACGTGTGGTTCACAGTGTTGCCAGTATTACACAAATGTCTTTGCTTCAAGGAAGAAAAAATCTCAACTTTTAGCGAATTTTGTCAGGTGTAACATTTTATATTATTTTTTATTATCAAACTGTCATTGACTGTCATGACAGATTATCGGAAGCCCAAGTCAAACTTGTTAACCCCACATAATGCATGAAAATAGCAATAAAATTTGCTAAAAGTTGACATTTTTTCCATTTTAAATAAAAAACGCGTGCATAGTTTTTCGTTATTCTTCATAAAATAACTTAAGGAAATTGTGTTTTGTGTCCCTTTCTAACAGTGTACAATGACATTTAACTTGTGAAATGTGGATTACTGGTTAAATAGTTAATTTTTTAACAAACAGGTAAGCTTGTGTGCACGTTTATGTATAATTTTTGAACATTGGACATAGTAATATCACGTAATATCTTCCTAAATATTTTACGGTAGTATTGAACTTGCGGAAATTCATTTTTAATCGTTGAAGTATAGTAAGGTTAGTTCAGATGTTAAAATTTATGTTAATATTGCTGCGTATCATACTACATACCCAATTTTACTGTACTTATGCTTAAAACAAGTATTTTTAAAATAGAACTATTACGTTAAAGGAAACGTAATATTTATATTGGAGGAGATATGGCAACCTCGCAACAAATCATATGTTTCATTACGTTGTTGGATGAAAAATCAGCCAGCGGTCCTCAAAATGTGGGTATTTTTTTAAAAAATTAATATCTCCGTAAATATTAGAAATTTTTAAAAATGGCTTTCACTAGACTGATTTAAATGACGAACTACACCAGCAGTTAAAATATTTGTACTTATCTAAGATTCACCCTGTATATGATCATCTCTTCACCTAGCACGTGTCCTTTCTGTCCTTTAGGGCGCTACAAATTTAGATATATTTTATTTGAAAGTGCGCGTCTATAAAAGTAACAAGTGTGCCAAATTTAAAAAAAATCGTTATACTATTAAAAAAGTTATAGCCAAAAAAACTTGACAGAATTTTTTCGAATAGCATCACCTAAGGTTATTAAAAAGCATTAGGTTACCTGATAACTGTGCTGGAGTGGGGTCGATCTCATTACTACGCGTCACTCGGAGGAAAGTTTGTATGTAGTGCCATTGAGTAATAACTGTAAAGGGCCGCAGCCCTGTAGAAATAAGCGTATCCGATGCTGGGGTCGACATCTATGAGGCGCTTCGCTGTTTTTGGTGCCGAGATTCTCGACCCACGTAATACCACTTCGCTTCAGTCTCGCTTGAACTGCAACGGAGTGTGTTTCGGCTTAGGCCTCTGTTCTCTATTTACAAATATTTACTTATTTTCTGTAATTACCTATAAATTGTTACTCAAATAAAAACCCGATACATTGTCTTTATCGTAAAATTCCTTAGCTGTGAAATAAATTTTGTATTTATAATAACAACACTTTTATCAATTTTATCTCAGCTTTTTGCAAATACCACAAATGGTTCAGTAATTTGTGCACTATCACGGTGGCGCTAAAATCAGCGATCCAATTATGGACCTGCGGGGCAGTGTACCTTACCTAGCCAATAAAGACACGTATTTGACGCACGTGGTACGAATACGGTCATCTGCATAAGGCTTGCGCTTCTTTACGACTTATTTATTATTCAGTAGTGCTTATATATCAAAGTCAAAATTGTTGAAACGGTTCTACAATTTTGACTTTTTTGATACTCGTAATTGTACTTGATATTATTATATTATATTTTGTGTTCACTTTGACTGCTAAATTTTTAATATAATCAATTTATGGTTTGATATTTATGAATTCATATACACCACCGTCCAACCTTATGGGAAAATATTATAACAACAAATAGCAACTTTAATTTAAATCAAGTAAAATAAACATTCAGAGGGCTAAATTGTAGAGGAAAAAAAATTGTCTCGGGTGTTCCAAAAAAGTATCATTATTTCATGCAGTTCTATGCAAGCATCAAGTTAGTGGAAAAGTACAAAATCTCTTATATTTTGACGATTTATCGGTTATCAAAATTCACTGGAATTTTTTTTCTCAGGTAAGTTTTTTTTATTAATACTTATATAAATTTAATGGTCTATCAAAATGGTTATGCTTTTATAGATAAGTACCAGAGTTGGTTTACACGATCATCCATCCCCACTTAATGCTATACAGCTATACTCGCGTCAAGAATTCAGACGTCTTACGTCATGGCTGACGTTACGCATTTATTTTTATTGTCAACGTAATTTTCGATATTTGGTAATCATTTTTTGCAATTCAGTGCAATATACAGGGTGAATCTTAAATAAGTACAAATATTTTAACTGCTGGTGTGTTCGTCATTTAAATCAGTCTAGTGAAAGCCATTTTTAAAAATTTCTAATATTTACGGAGATATTAATTTTTTAAAAAAATACCCACATTTTGAGGACCGCTGGCTTATTTTTCATCCAACAACGTAATGAAACATATGATTTGTTGCGAGGTTGCCATATCTCCTCCAATATAAATATTACGTTTCCTTTAACGTAATAGTTCTATTTTAAAAATACTTGTTTTAAGCATAAGTACAGTAAAATTGGGTATGTAGTATGATACGCAGCAATATTAACATAAATTTTAACATCTGAACTAACCTTACTATACTTAAAATATTTAGGAAGATATTACGTGATATTACTATGTCCAATGTTCAAAAATTATACATAAACGTGCACATAAGCTTACCTGTTTGTTAAAAAATTAACTATTTAATCAGTAATCCACATTTCACAAGTTAAATGTCATTGTACACTGTTAGAAAGGGACACAAAACACAATTTCCTTAAGTTATTTTATGAAGAATAACGAAAAACCATGCACGCGTTTTTTATTTAAAATGGAAAAAATGTCAACTTTTAGCAAATTTTATTGCTATTTTCATGCATTATGTGGGGTTAACAAGTTTGACATGGGCTTCCGATAATCTGTCATGACAGTCAATGACAGTTTGATAATAAAAAATAATATAAAATGTTACACTTGACAAAATTCGCTAAAAGTTGAGATTTTTTCTTCCTTGAAGCAAAGACATTTGTGTAATACTGGCAACACTGTGAACCACACGTTCAGTCTGCAGCACTATGACTCATAAACGTATGAAGGGTCTGTCTAGGTCAGCGGTCCTCAACAAGTTTTCTGCTGAAAAATTACGAAATTTATTTAAAATTTCACTTTTTTATTTCTGATTTTTTTGTAAAAAAACTATTAATTATGTGTTCTACACACAAAACTATACTGCTGGTTAAAATATTTGTACTTATTTAAGATTCACCCTGTATAATGCAAACTTTAAGTGTAATATATAGTTTTATTACTATATCAGTTGCAGTTTCTTAAATATTTTGATGAAAATATAATGAATTATTCATTTGTTCGCATGACGTAAGTCGTCTGAATTCTTGACGCGAGTATATATAAGATTACTAAAGACTGCGACATGAGAAGAAAGAATTTCAAGGAATTAAAAAAAATATACAATAACTTACTACAATATACCTATTTATAATAATAATAATAATTTCTATTTATAAAAAAATTACTATAATATGTAATAAAGTATTTGATTTCATTATTTCGACCTTAATAATTGCCCAAAACGTAGATATATTTTCATTCATAATTCAAATATATAATCGTGTTAATTTAAAATTAGAGAAGCTGTTCTAGCTATTAGGGCTCATCTCGACACATTCTGAAGCCCAGATATTTCATTAGTATACTGTGCCCCAGATTGATCGAATTAATTCAAAAATCGGAATATAAGCCGATATCGAACAGTTTATTTTGCATAAATATTGTAGAAACACTGAATATTACACTAGTCCCGTTCGGTTGATTCCTCCAAATGACGCGTCGGTCTGCTCCAATGTGATTGGTTAAAAGTTACCAGACAACCTAATCCTTTTTAATAACCGTGAGTATTACTTTTCTGAGCGGGGTTTTCGGACACCCTGTATTTTCATTATTTACGTTGATTGCATCGTATACTAAAATTACGAACACTACAGCTACTGAATGGCGATCGATCAAGACACTTTCGTAAAACTTCTTGTGGGCGATGCAGCATTGCATTGCCTTTATATTGTTCAAACTTTAAAACTTCCAAGCTTTATATTCAAGCCGCGCTCTGAAGCCCCTATTTCTCATGTTAGGATAGTCTATCAACCCAAAGTAAGTTATTGCTTTGCGTTCTAAACTCAAGGATATGATAACAGATATAACAAAATTTGATTATATTACGAATTTCGATTTCATTTTATGCAGACGCTAAACAAAACAATTTTTGGGAAATGTGATGTTTGGTTGTTGTAAAACTTATTTTGTTTTCAACTAGTAATTAAAAAAACGTAAGAACTAGTTACTTTGCCCTATTAAATCCTTCAACTAGTGAAATTCTATTTTTATTACAATATATCAGCTTTGTTGATATATTATTTATAATAGGAATACCTATTTGACCTTTTCAATTAACCTAATAATAATGTCCTATATTATGATACAAATTTACTTGTTAATAACACAGAATAAATGTGTCTTAAAAAGGTCTTTTAGGGAGCAAACTTCTTGTTATATGTATTCAGACAGATCTTCATCCAATAGGATGTTGAAATTGTTTTGTGTTTTGGCGATCTGCAGTGAAAAACAACTTGTGTCCGTACAAAAACAAAAGATAAAGTTCTACAGGCGGCATACCACACAATATCACAGAGTTGTAAAAAATTAATTAAAAATAATTATTATGTTCATATTTTGCCTGTCAAAATCAAAGGCAACGCTGCAGGTTATGTAATATATGTGTTATGAATTATGTAGTGCATGTGAATCGAAATTTGAATTGAGTTCCGTTCGGAAATATTCATTTTGTTTTTTTGTTTATTTCATTGGTTATATGCACACATAATATTATTGCTTCAATTTGAATTTTCAATTACAAATAAATCCAAGAGTAGAATTTTATATGTAGATGCCTAGAAATAATTTAGTTGGTAATAAATTACCATAAAATATTTCCATTTGGAGGAAATTTCCACCGCAAAGTAAATATTTTGCTGTGATGTAACATTGGCGTAGGCAATCTGCCCTATAGGTTAAAACTTACAAATTGACTTCAAAGATGATGACGACGAAGTTGACGCTTAAATAGAGCGTCCATATTGTGACTAGATGTTTTGCTCGTTATTTGTAATTGATTATTCATTAAAATTACGTTATTAGTTAATACATTTATGACGAAAGAATATTAAACACATTTAATCAGGAAATACATTCAGTTTTTATTTTAGGTTATTGATCAGGATAGTAATATTAATAAGAAGCAATAATAAAAATTTATGTTTATAAGGCGCTATATTTTTATGAAAATTTATTCATCACATTATATGAAAAAAATTCCTTGCTTGTAAAATTTGTTGAATGGAAACCAAAAATACAGACTTTATATTATATTTATTAACATCTAAATATCTATAGATACTCATATACTTTTTCGTAGTCTACTTATAGCTTTGCAGTCTGACTTATAATTTCACTTTTTCGTCCTATCCCTGTTTGCTATTAGAATGTTTTTAATGAAACAAATAATGTTAATGTTGTCCCACTCGTGCAGAAGTAAGTTTAAAGGGCATAATTATCGTATATTTTGATAATAAAGTCTTTTATATTTTGATATTTTAACATAAAATTGGTTAACTACCATAATACTTTAGTTTTTTTCCTCACATAAGGTCAAAGGCCAACAAATATAGGTAATAATTTTTCTCTATACGGAATAGACCATATTTTTTTTAACCAATTTAGAGGTCAGATAAACGTAATTTTAACATTAAATGTTTGTTATGAGTATAGTTGATATTAATTATGGAAGCATATGGAACATTCAGAATAAAAAATTGCAGCACTGTAGGTTCTGCACCTAACGACTAGCGTTTGATGAAGCTTCTTCGAGATAATAACACTTTTTAGGTTACGTAATGTGGCAACCAGAAAATGTCACTTTTGATACGAACCAGCCATGTTAGAGTCAATCACAGGGTTGCTAGATTGATACATCGCAGATTAATGTCGTTTTGGCAAGGCAAACTCAACATACAATTTTAAATTTTCTCATTCTCATCAGGGTTGAAACGCTTATTATCGTATTAGTATAAAGGTACATTTTAGGCAATATTTGTGTATTCGAAAGCGACTGACTGAAATTGCCTGAAAACCTGAAAAAATTTTATTTTATTTTAAAATCAACGATTTAAATTAGATGCTTGGCTCTTCTCGCGTGGAACAGTAAATTTTCCGGCAATTTTTGCCTCTAAAAGCACTCACACAGATGAGTAAAGAGTAGGAAGGTACACAAAAATTAGGTCAAAAAGTTGTGCCGGGATAACAGTATTTGACAACATTAAGCATCTTCTATAAGCACATATATATGTTCCACAAAAGGGTGGTGTAATTTAGTAAAGGGAAATACTGAAACACGCATAATAACATAAATATTTAACGTGACGTAATGCGTGCTTTTCGTTATTCTATTATGTGTTCTCTTCATCTACACCGAAACGTAACTATTTTGTTTGAGTTTGAAATAATATCTAGGTATAATTTGTTTTATGAACTTACATTTATACAAACTATAACCTGAGGTCATATTATATACGGTAGCCGGACGTTGATGTCAAATTCGAGGTTTCTTGGGTCATTTTGAAACAAATATATTTTAATAAATCTCAGAAGGTTAAGGAATTAATGAAAATATAAATTAAACACCATTAAAAGTTCAAGAAAATCACTGACGCAAAAATTTTTATTTTTTTCAATATCTCGGAAAATAACGCCTTTAAATTCTTAGGTCATTACATTTTTTGTAATAACATCCTAAGTAGCATTTAGTGAATGGAACGTAGCAGCCACGGCATTGAAAACTTTAAAATGTATTGCCAAAATCACATGATAGAAACGGTTCTATTACGTGGAGGTGGCTAAAAAATGAACACTTTTTGGGAGGCAGCTACGTTCCAACGACGTTTTTACATCTTATACAAGTACGTTTAAACCACGTCATGATTACGTGACATAAACGGGGGAATGTGGTTACCGCCTCTAAAGGAGAAACTGGAGAAACAGAGAAGTTTACTAGTTTACTTGTCTATACTTATACCACAGATTTAGGAAGAGGGAGATAAGCTAAAGACTATTGCGCATCCTGCCAATTTTCCACTCCTCTCACCCACCAATCACAGACATCAATTTGAATGATACCATATTACCGCTTGTTTGATCGTTGTTGGTTGGTGTAGTTTGAAATTATTACTTACGTGTCCGTAAAATTTATTATCATTTCTTAATTTACTACTACAAAAAATTCATTACTTACAGAGATTTTAAAACATTTGATAAGAATATGTTTTTACAGGAGTTGTTGGCTTCAAACATGCATCAAATATATTTTATTGCTAATATAGATCAAAAAGTGTTTCTGCTTACTATATGTGTCTTAAAACTATTCGATAAATATGCGCCTCTAAAGTCAGCTAGGGTAAATAAGCCAGCGTCTCCATGGATTACTGATGTAATTAAATTGATGATGGCTGAAAGAGATAAAACTTTCAGGAAGTATAAGGCGTGTCCAAGTAATGAAAATTGGAATTCCTATGTAAACATTAGAAATTTTACTTTAGCGTCTATTAGGCGTGAGAAAGCAGCATATATATCTCACTAATATTTGCAAAATAATGGCAAGGTTTTTTGGAGGAAACTTAAAGATTTAAATACACAGTCAGGTAAAAACATGGAGCTACCTCCTAAATTGAATGTGTCAGATATAAACGATTATTTTTTATAGGTGTATAATAAATCATCTCATTGTGAAAACATGAATAAGTATTACAAGAATAATAAGTATAATGATAGTTTTTTTTAGGTTTTCATTAATTGATTAGTAGAAGAATTAGTTACTGCTTTTCTATCTATTAAACCAGATGCTTGTGGTTGTGATAATATTTCTCGAACAATGTTACAGTATTCTTTATCTGTTTTAAATCCCTATATTGTAAATTGTTGTCTATTGAAAGATTATTTTCCTGAGTCCTGGAAAGAAGCTGTTATTAGTCCTGTGCTCAAAGTAAGTATACCATCATTTGTCCAAGACTTACGTCCCATTAGTTTGTTACCCATATTATCGAAGATATTGGAAAAAATTGTTCACAAGCAAATAAACGCCTATTTCTGTAGCAATAATATTCTACTTGTACGTCAATCTGGCTTTCATTCAGCGCATAGCACAACAACGTCCCATTTATATATGTTTGACAGTATCATTAGATCTATTGACCGAAAATTGGCAACAATTCTAGTGTCACTCGACTTCTAGAAGGCGTTTGATACTATTGACCATGACGTTATGAGAGCTAACCTAATTTTTTATGGTTTTGATGACATATCAGTTTCCTTTTTTAATAGTTGTTTGACTGGTCGTTGTCAGAGAGTTAAAATCGGTAATAGTATATCTGATCTGAGATCCATTTTAATAGATGAAAAATTGAGATTTGATGAGCATGTCAATAAATTAATCTTAAAATCATTCGTTTCTTAGAAATTATTATATTCAAGTAGATTCAGTTTGAATTTTAAAGTGAGGAAAAAAACTGTGTGAGACTTTAATTTTGCCTATTTTCAGCTATTGTGACCTGGTTTATTTTCCGTGCTTAGATAAAATAACAAAAAACCGAATTCAAAAGAGTGCATATTGTCGTTTTATATTTGGACTGAGGAAATTGTTCATTAGCATACCTAAATATTTGATATCAGAGAGCATACATATGACTTCATTGATAGGAATTGTAGGAGATTTGATTTATATTAGCTTAAAATACCTTTCTAATACAGTAAAAAACATTTATTTGAAAACTTAAAATTCATAAAGTACTACAGCAGTAGCACTAAAACGAGGTGGTGCCCCATTATGCACAAACCAAAACTCTAGTCTAAGTTGCAACTATAAATCTTTTATTAAATGAGGGAGAGTATGCTGCAGAAAT
Organism: Monochamus alternatus; assembly: GCA_037114965.1. Lineage (NCBI taxonomy): Eukaryota > Metazoa > Arthropoda > Insecta > Coleoptera > Cerambycidae > Monochamus > Monochamus alternatus. Next base: position 111,019,795 of record CM073426.1, on the reverse strand, counting down.
TCCAATTTTGCCATTAAATCGATTTGGCAAAATAACTTGTTCAAACAAATAACGATTAATAATACCGGCCCAAACATATTTCTTAAACTCGCGTTGAAAATATCTAGGAGTTATTGTATAGGGGTTTATATCGGAATATTCCTGAAAGTTGTGAACATTTGTAATTCCTCTACAAGTGAAACAAGCCTCGTCAGTGAAAAGAATTTTCTTATGAAAATTAATATCCTGATGCAAGGTAAAATCACAAAAGGTTACTTATCGATCTAAATCTTACGGCAATAGCTCTTTCACTTTTTGAATGTGATATATATGTAGTAGATTGTGTTTAAGAAATCGGTGTACGGTAGTTATTGATAATTCTAATACTTATTTGCGGTTCATCTTCAACCGTTTGCAAAATATTTTCTGCATCTTGTACCCTCATTACACTAGCATGTTTCGGACATTATTGAAAAACTTCTCTCGAGTCCGTTCTTCGACGTTAGAAAATGTTTCTCTATGAGGAATCACTCGATTTGGAAATCTCCTATGATATTCTTCCACACTTCCTACAGTTTCCTTCACATAAACCTAGCACGAATAACACGTTTAGTGAATGTATATTTTCCAACCATTTTCTACGACAAACAGTAGCAGAAATAAAATAGTAAAACTGTCAAATTAAGTTTAACAAGAGTAAAAAAAGTGTTTTAAATTAAATTCTGTGCGGGATACTGTCATTATTTTTAAATTCGATCAATGGAAAAAAAAGTTTGGTATAATTTTAGGGATGACTCACCCTCAATAAACATCTTGTAGGTTTTCAATTATTCAATTTATTGTTTACTTGAACTCATAGGCAAGAAAGACCAATAGTAAATCTAAATCATGTATCAAATTTGGTTATTCTAAGTTAAATGAATTGAGAGATATTAATTGTTTTCAAAACATTTGTCCCCAATCTGAAGACCTGTAAAACAGGACGCCCACTGAATCGGCACAGCCCGGCACAGCACGCCCAGCGCGGCCGGCAGATTTTGATATGCTTGTAATCAAATGGAGTAGGGCTCATTGAATCGGAGCCATTCAGCTCGGCGCCGCACGCTCGCTCGGCACCGCTTCGTATTCTCGATAGGGCAAAAAGTGCCGGTCTGAGTCATGCCGAAGCAATGGGCGGTGGCTGCAAAACTGCCGGACGTGCTGTGCCAGGCAGCGGAGTCGTTCAGCTTGGCGCCGCACGCTCGGCTCGGCACCGCTTCGTATTCTCGATAGGGCAAAAAGTGCCGGTCTGAGTCATGCCGAAGCAATGGGCGGTGGCTGCAAAACTGCCGGCCGTGCTGTGCCGAGCAGCGCGGATTTAATGGGCGCCCTCCTTAAAGCTTGAAGCACAATTATCCGGGCGGAATCGGCCGGCAGAAATTACGTTGCCGTCAGCTTGACGCACACTTATCCGGGCGGAATCGGCGCGCACCGACCGGAGTCGGCACGCATTGTATGGCTGGGTGCGAAATAGAGGTGGGCACTTCGGCTCTTTTCAAGGAACCGGCTCACCGGCTCTCGGTAAATAAAAAGATCCGGTTCACTGAACCGACTCAATTGAGCCGATTGATGTTGTGATTCACGAACGAAATGAACGAAGAACGAGACCACAGTATACTAACCAAATAACGAGACAAACGAAGTAAAGTAATTTACATTCTACTAAAATTTAGAAATTGTACTAGGTCACAATTTAAATTTACTTTTGAATAGAGGTGGGCTCTTCGGCTCTTTTCAAGGAACCGGCTCACCGGCTCTCGGTCAGTAAAAAAATCCGGTTCACTGAACTGGCTCAATTGAGTCGGTGATATTACGATTCGCGAACGAAATGCAACGTGTGAGGGGTCGTGTTTCATGTCAATTTCAAATCGCGCTCTGAATGCTGGGCCTGCCTGGGTGCCTGGCATGGTAGATATACAGCTCAGCATAGCATACAGCTCTATAACGCTGTCAGCGTAGGGAACATAATTCGTCCTGCTTTTTAACTTTAGCACCTATGATAATGATTATTTATTTTTTTATGATCATTGTAAACGAAATATCGAAAACAATGAGCATATGAAGTCACGGCAAGAATTCAGGTGATTTACGTCATATGAACAAATGAATAAGTCATTATATTTTCATAAAAATATTTGAGAAACTGCAACTGAGAGTAGTAAAACTATATCCTACTTACACTAAATGTTTGCGTTATATTGCACTAAATTGCAAAAAAAGTATTGTTTTTCATGCGACCAAATATCGAAAATATTTTTTGAAAGATAAAGAGGTATTTAACAAAAGGCTTTCAGTAAAAATAATATTAATAGCTATAAACTCTAATTAAATTGTGTAAATAATACGGACGTACGGTACTTTGTACAAATGTGATGCAGAATTTTTGTAAAGCCTATATCAGAGTGATTGATTTCTATAACGATCGTTCCGTTTTATATGCTTGTTAATTTCTTGCCTACCTTGCGTTAGGTCTTCAGTGTGTGTTTATAAAACAATATTTATTTTATCAAAAACATTTTTAATTTTGTTTAGTACCTCTTACTTAAAATGGATTCCATTTTAGAATTTTATTTATAAAATTATTTTTTATATACTTATCGGCAACGAATTCCTTAATAATATTACTAAAATTATGAGAAATGATTCAACTGAAACTGATTCAAATTAAGAAGCACCTCTCTTGATAACTTTTTTATGTACATAAACAAAATAATATAGCTGTCGGCAGCGAATGCTTCAATAATATTACCAAACGTCCAAACGATTCAACTGAATCGATTCAAGAAGCAAAAGTGCCCACAACGCGGTCGTAAGTGAGCCAGAACTGCCGAGACCGGGAGCTGGTCGAGAGCTGGGAGCCGGTCGAGAGCCGGGAGCCGGGAACCGATTAATTTGTATTTCGCGAGCCGGTTCGTTTCGTTCACGAGTGGGAGCCGGTTTAATCGAACGGGTCGTTCGCGAACGACACATCTCTACTTTTGAATGTAATTATTATTTTCATCAAAAAAATTGTATTTTTGTTTAGTACCTAGCTACCTTTCTCAATAAATCTTTTATGTACATAAAAAAGCAATATACCTGTCGGCAACGAATGCTTTAATAATATTACCAAACGATTCAACTGAATCGATTCAAGAAGCAAAAGTGCCCATAACTATCGTGGATCGTAAGTGAGCCGGAACTGCCGAGAGTCGGGAACTGGTCGAGAGTCGGGAGCTGGGAACCGATTAATTTGTATTCCGCGAGCCGGTTCATTTCGTTCGCGAGTGGGAGCCGGTTCAATCGAACGGGTCGTTCGCAAACGACACGTCTATAGTGCGAAATACTCGTATATCAGGCAGAGGTGGCAGTGCATCCACCGAGACATACCGAATATTGGTAGTCGAAGGGCTTCGGAATGCCGCCGGATTCGTTTTCTTGAAGCACACTTGTCCGGGCGGAATCGGCGCGCAAGGCATTTCTGCCGATGAATGCTAGCGAGAGCAATCCCGAGCCGCAATTCCGGAGGGCCATTTGCCGAGCCGATTCCGGCAGGGTAAATGTGCGCACACCCATTTAAAAGCATGTAGATGATAGCAACGGAATTTCTGCACATCGTGGAGACGGTGGCGCGGGCGAGGATCACCAGGGCGAAACTCTATCCCTTACTCAAGGGTGGAAACGCCCTTAGTCTAAGGAATAAGCGAACGCTTATCAAGGTGGTATTTCAAGCGCAGCTAACCTATGCCTCCACGGCGTGGGGCCACGCGGCCAAGAGCCACATCAAGTCATTACAGGCTGTGGAAAACATAGCCTTACGCACGGCCACCGCTGCGCCCTGGTACGTACAAAACACAGACATTTTAAGAGACCTAAAATACACAAACATGACACAGACAATACGAGACAGAGCACAAAAACGATTCGACGCAGCCGCGGCGCACGACAACCCCCTCCTCTCACAAACCGCTGACTATGTACCTGACGTGACAGACAAACACAAAAGACCCAGACACGTACTTCTTGACCCGGGGTGACCGCCCCAACAGTAACCACTCCCTCTCCTCCGCTAACTCTTTTTTCAGGTACAGCCACGACCAGAAACCAACAAGAGACACTGACAAAACAAAACCCTACCCATACTCTGATACCTTTACCCTTGCACCAGCCCGCGAAAGTCGAGTGCTCGATACCGAGCCAAAGGCTGAACGGCCGGTGCATCCTTAGCTACAAAGCCACACCCCGAAAAAAAAACTATCTCCAGGGCGCGAATGGTTCGCCACTCGCGCCCGCGACGACGACTACCCCCCGGGGGGTCAGACTCAGCCGGCAAAGAAAGAAACCTGATGACAGAAGAGCGCCAGAAGAGGCCCCCCTGCCGGCGGGGGTCATGCCAGAACAAGAGGAGGTCCCACAAAACGCCTACACCGGCCACGTTTGTGGTCGGGGTAGACGATGGATGGGCCCCACCTTCACGAGGCTGTCCAGGTCTACAGCGATGAGGCAGGACAAAGAGGGACAGTACCCCTCGGTCCCAAATGATTTAGGCCACCAACACCGCCAAAAATATTGGCGCGAACGGAATTTCTGCCGGCCGATGCGGGCCGATTCCACTCGGATAAGTGTGCTTCAAGTTTAACTTCGCCTGCGTGCAACTTAGTATATAGGTATGTTTGATTAAATTGCAATACTTTGAGACATACACCTGCTCCATGTCGATTGTATTTTGCTTTAATGAATATGTTTGTGAATTTAAGGAAAATCGAATTGATGAAAAATATTAGTTTAAAGTTTAGTATGTCAAGTTCGTTTTAAGTATACTAATCAGAAAACAATTTATTCTGTAACAAAGAGAAAATTATAAAAGCCTGACGAAAGTGGAAGGAGGAATATCCAAGGAATAATATAAAACTTAATAAAAAACGTTTAATTTCACGAGCCTGCTCACTTTTTTTAGAACCTCACCTTTAAATTAATATTTAATATATTCGGCAAATGGACGGCTTTACTTTTATTTCACAAAGAAACGTGTACTCTGTGGAATCACTGTGTAAAACTCAAATATTAATAATGTTGCCAAAATTGTGTCTGCATTAGTGAATCCATCTTATATTTAACAAGTACGTATTTAATTTATTCTTTTGATTTGGAGACGTGTTTTGATTTGGGTTTCCTCTTTATCTTTATGAACCTTGAATTTTTTTCATCATGATTTTCATGACATTCTCTTCAGTAGTTAAACTTGCTTTAATATTCTTGTCGCTTTTTTCAATAGTTTCACAATAGTTCATACATTTTCTAGATATTCGACAAGTTTACAAAAAATTTGTTAGTTACATATTGAAGAATGCACTATTTTTACAATTCCTGTTATAATACATGCTAGACATGCAAAACATCTTTCATAGATTATATTTTTCTGATTTTACTATTTTTCCCCTTAAGTGTGCGATATTGTCCCCATTCATATGCCCTGTTGGCATATTTTATGACCTTAGCAGAGACTTTGATTGTGTCAGTCATGACTACTATAAAATATAACCTATTACATTAAAGAAATTTAATTATTTTAATAAAAAATCTAGTTGTTCCGATGTAAAACAAAAATCAATGCTTAATCAAACAAAATACACAAATGTTCTACAAATTCTACAAAAATATTTCAAACAGCAACGCCCATTTTAGCTCAGTCCTTAATCTAACGTTGATCACAACGTTTCGAATACTTAGATAGAATAGATCTAAAAACCTTAAAAACCCTGTCGCGTAGGTTGTCTATATTTTTAATGGGACTAAGATTGCAGGCCCTTGGATGCATATTCAAATATTTGGAAAGCTTCGATTTAAATATTGACACAACATTGCAGAATGACCCCGCGCCATCTTACTGAAACAATTGTAATACTTATAATGGAAGATTATCAGGGTATTCTTTATTTCCATCTTTAATGGCCGGTTTCTCAACTAGTAGATATCTGTTAAATAAACTTATCGATTCCATAAACTGGAGATATCCCATGAATTCGGTTTCTGAACCATTCGATAATGCTTATCTATTGCATAAGTTATCGAACAGATATCCAAAGAAAAATGGCAATTCGGTTTCTGAACCATTCGATAATGCTTATCTATTGCATAAGTTATCGAACAGATATCCAAAGAAAAATGGCAAGATATCTGTCCAATAAACATTAACGCACGCGCGCAGCGATTTAGCTGTTGCTTGTTTACATCTTTATTATTTGAGCAATGGAAAATTCTGATTCGTCTGCCACTTCACTCTTCAGATGAAGAATATTTAAATATAGTCAGATATCTTGAACCGCCAAGACGTTATCGTGAAAGAGAACACCAGTATGAAAAATAAAGCGACAGAATTTCGAGAGAGGTTTACGGGCGTCGTATTCTTGAAATAGTGTTTTCTACAAATACAAGTAATTTTAGACATTTAAGAACTGAATAACAATGTTATCTCATGCCACCAGTGAATATTCAAAGGTACCGAAATAAAATCAATGTATAACGTCAGAAAGCGATTTATCCAGCAAATTTTTAGGTACTGAAAACTTTCAAAATGCGTATATTTTTAAATTCAGCTATAGATGTAAACATTGTTATAACATAAACTTACATATTTCTGCATATGACATTGTTCACTTTTGTTTATAAGTATGTGAAAATAGTTGTAAAAATGTGGGGTTAGAATAGCGAAATAATGTGTGTCATACAAATGCATTTTAAAAGTTATTATATTATTTGAAGAGAATTTTAATAGTAAAAGTGGATAAACAAAACATCAGTAATTTTATTTTTGATATTACTTTTGTTCTACGCGTTTTATTTTTCAAAATTTCAGTACCTAAAAAACCACAAATTTGATCATTTTACGGCGAGAAATACGGCGACCTTAACGAAAGAAACTGTAAATTTACTGATATATTTAATAGGAGATACTATTCAAGTCTCTAGTACTAGAGCAAATTAGCTATCACTATTAGAAAAGGTTTTAATAACTTCGTTTTTATGCAACAGGTTTGTATATATTTTTATTTAGTTAATGTGATGTGATATCATTAGGTAGCCGACAGTGGCGCCATCTACAATTATTTCTTGTGTGTCTTACTTCCATAAATGGCATCTACAAACAGTTGTGCATTTGCTAGCTCCCTCTATGATTATTGCAGATATTAAGATATCCATTCAACTGTTATGTATTCAACAAAATTTGGAAGGCATTCGTTCTGAAACCAATATAAAGTTATCGGTCTGATAAATTTATGTACTCGATAGTTATCGAATGGATTGCGCCAAATGTTGAGAAACCGGCCATAAAATATTGAAATACTTCTGAGAAATAAACAATACGAACAAAGCTAGCAAATGTCGAATCTATCAAAATGTTGATTTTTATTGTGTCAAGAACAACTTGATTTGTTTATTTAAATTACTGATTTTCTATGATTTCTTCAAATAAGAAAGTAGTGTTAACATATTGACGTTTACGTATTTTTAATCTTCATCTATTACTGTCAAGATTCAATATGACGCCCATAATAAAAAAAACAATTGAAACTAGTGTCTATAAATTTTAATTCAACGAATATCGATTTCTCGTATATTCTTCTATAGTAAATTTCAACTCTTTCTATTATGAGATAATGGCGCTGAATGGCATTTTCTCAAATAGCTTTTCAGTTTTTTCACGATATTTCTTCAACGACAGCAGCTATTTTAGATTGGTTTGTTTTTTTTTTAATGGCCATGAAAGGGCGCAACTTTTTTTCTTCATTTGAGCCACTCTGTATATTTTACGGTTTCCTACATGCCAATGGTGAGCCATAAAAGCAGTTCACCATGTATAAATGATTTTCAGTTATAATAGAGAATAATTCAGATTATAATTTGATAATATACTACAAAATATTTAAGAAGTCGATATAAAATTTGCTAATATTGGTATATATGTGTATGTATTATGTCATATTACGATAGGTTACGTAGTGGATATCTATATTTATAGTTGTAATCTGATTATATGCGTTTGCATTTTTTGTACTGTTTATTGATATAGTGTTTAAGTTCCACAATCTGTGCTGTAAAAGAACATACTAAACTTTTATTTTTTATCCTTCTAACTAAGCGTAATTTTAATAAAGCACTTTTACACATTTTAATAACAAGTATGAAGGTTTCCATACAATTAATCAGGGAAGCTGAATAGGTATCAGCCTTTACCTGATGGAAAAAATCTAGGACAGCACAAAATCAATGTCTGCAAACAATGTATAGGCATGAAAACATCTTTGCTTGAAAACTCGAACGATAATAATCAAACATCTCACAATATCCATTCCACGTTTCGTTTCAAAGATTGATGACTTCTTGTCATTTATAGATTTTGGATATTTCATACAAATATGTATATCTGTTTTCAACAAATATATGTATATGTTCAATATACGGCGGCTTTTATACTGACTATTTGGCATAAAAAAGTCTTATATCAAAAAGTTTAATTTTTGCAACGAAATATTGTCTCCAGTACTTTCCTGGACGCTATTATATTTTGTGTACCAAGGTCTTGTATTGATTGATAGATTAGCTGCATTAACAAATTGACGTTGCCAATTGGTAAGAGCTTTTGGTGGTTTTCCAAGAAAAAAGCACAAACTAATTATAATAAAAAAAATCGTCATTTTTATTTATTTATCTCGGCAGTGGAATTGGCTTAAACTCTAAAAGATATTATTTGTAGAGTGTAGACAAATGGCAACACATCACATCAACAACCACTCAAATAGCGAAGCATGAAATGAAATAAAAATTTACCACTCTTATGGCCGGTTTCTCAACATTTGGCGCTATCCATTCGATAACTATCGAGTACATAAATTTATCAGACCGATAACTTTATATTGGTTTCTGAACGCATGCCTTCCAAATTTTGTTGAATACATAATATTTGAATGGATATCTTAATATCTTCAACAATCATAGAGGGAGCTAGCAAATGCACAAGTGTTTGCAGATGCCATTTATGGAAGTAAGACACTTTCAAAAAATAATTGTAGATGGTGTCACTATCGTCTACCTAATGATATCACATATACAAACCTGTTGCATAAAAACGAAGTTATTAAAACCTCTTCTAATACTGATAGTGAATTTGTTCTGGTACTAGTCACTTGAATATTAGTTTTCCTATTAAATCTATCAGTAAATTTACAGTTTCTTTCGTTAAGGTGGCCGTATTTCTCGCCGTAAAATGATCAAATTTGTGATGTTTTTTAAGTACTGAAATCTTGAAAAATAAAACACGTAGAACAAAAGTAATATCAAAAATAAAATTACTGATGTTTTGTTTATCCACTTTTACTATTTAAACTCTCTTCAAATAATATAATAACTTTTAAAATGCATTTGTATGACACACATTATTTCGCTATTCTAACCCCACATTTTACCAATTATTTTCACATACTTATAAACAAAAGTGAACAATCTTATATGCAGAACTATGTAAGTTTATGTTATAACAATGTTTACATCTATAGTTGAATTTAAAAAAATACGTATTTTGAAAGATTTCAGTACCTAAAAATTTGCTGGATAGATCGCTTTCTGACGTTATATATTGATTTTACTTCGGTACCTTTGAATATTCGCCAGTGGCATGAGATAACATTGTTGTTATTTGCTAACCTCTGTATTATTCAGTTCTTAAATGTCTAAAATTACTTGTATTTGTAGAAAACACTATTTCAAGAATACGGCGCCCGTAAACCTCTCTCGAAATTCTGTCGCTGTATTTTTCATACTGGTTTTCTCTTTCACGATAACGTCTTGGCCGTTCAATATATCTGACTATATTTAAATATTCTTCATCTGAAGAGGCAGACGAATCAGAATTTTCCATTGCACAAAGTAATCGTCACGAAAATATCAAAAAAAGTTGGGTTAAGCCTTACAATAAAGATGTAAACAAGCAACAGCTAAATCGCTGCGCGCGTGCTCTAATGTTTATTGGACAGATATCTTCCCATTTTTCTTTGGACATGTGTTCGATAACTTATGCAATAGATAAGCATTATCGAATGGTTCAGAAACCGAATTCATGGGTATCTCCAGTTTATGGAATCGATAATAGATATCTACTAGTTGAGAAACCGGCCATAAGTCAAAAAATTTCTTAAGCACTTAAGTTAGTGGGTCAATGTTCATCATTTGATTATTTAGTGAATACTAGTCCAGGTTAACGATAAAAAGCCAAACTATGGGATATTTAAATAGGTTTTAATAAAACTTAACTAAAACTTTAATAATACGTCAGTTGTAACTTACATGTCTGATGAATTAACAGATCCGGCGTTCATATTTTGGCTCTTTCCACGAATTGTGGTAGATAATTTACATAAAAAATACATAAAGATCGCCATTTACATTTAAAATGAAAACGGGCTTTGTCATGTTTCAAATTACAAATTACATAAATTATGATTTAAAAAAAACTGCAAAAGTAACCACTAGAAATTCTCAACTTGATCAAAATATGGATAAATTATTAATTGAGAATTATTTAGTGGAAAAGAAAATGTAAAGTAAAGTAGAAAGGAACATTGTAAAATAGTTAAATTAGATAAGAGTGCAGTGCAGTGAAAGCAATGAACAAAAACAAGATTTTATAAGAGAAGTCATGAAAAGAAAAGAACAAAAGAGGTACCTAGTTAAGTAAATAAAAATAATTCAATAAATTAATTTCATTGAATTGTGAATAAACAAATAGCGATAATTAAAAAGCAGATAGAATAATAAAAAATAATATTGATAGTATAAAGATGCAGAAAGAGGAGTATCAGACAAAATAGGAAGCAGAGGATGGGCCTGAAAAGTATAACAAGAAAGAGTAGTTCGAGGACTTAGACATAAAAGTTATAGGTAAGAAAATTGTTGACATTGTATTTATTAGAAAAAGTAATAAGTAAGAAAGTAGTATCCATATTTTGTTAAGTTAAAAGAATATATTATTAAATAAAATATCTTACTAATTCTCATCCCATTTTGATACCCTGAGATAATATAAAATTTAAAATGAATTAAAAATTTTTCAATGTGGCCTTCAATAATAAAATAAATTTTAAGTCTGTACTTTAAAACACAAAAATATAACAAAATAGGGTAAATGCGGGGGAATTGCAGCACTTTTTGAAAAATGGTTGTTATTTTCGCAGTTTTTAAGGTTTTAATTTTAAAATGAATCAATACACAGGCATTGCTTTAAACTTTATTAAAATACAAAAATAAACTTAAATTCTAAGAAAATATAAACAGCAAAAAACATATTTTTATTACTAAAGTCGGCATCTCTCCCACACTACTGGGAGAGATGCCGTGTAGAAAAAGGAGAGATGCCGCAGTATCAACGATGTCTAAATAACGCCTAATTTTTATTTTTATTTTTTTTCTTAAGTCGAGTCTAGAACAGACGTTACAAACTTCACCATACATGGTGCAAGTGACATGCATTTCAGACAATGCAGCCAATCCACTTTTGTAGTTGTCGTTTCATAAACCTTGAAGCATTCCACGCAGCGTTCCTGATTTTAATTTTTCTTTTTAGCCAAAAGCTCATCATCGCTGAAGCTATATTGTTCTTTTTTCTAGCTTTTCCAATGGTATTTTTAGTTTTTTCACCTGTAAAATAAATTTCTGACATAAAAATCACTTCTGGTCCGAGGCTCCTTTCCGAAGTTTACTAGCCATTCTGCGTTTAAGGGTCTCTGGTGGCACCTGATAACGGCTATAAGCTTCTCTTTTGGATTTCTCACCGAAACTACCCTTATTAATGGCTTCTTGCAATAATTGTTCTTTGGTCTACAAAGCCCTTGGGCGTGCATTTGCCTTTCTTTGATATTTTCGTGGCATTTTTCTAACAGAAATGTAATTTCAATTTAATAAAAGTCATGGCAAAACAATAACCTTGAAAAAATAGCACGCGGCTTCTCTCCTTTTGTCTGAAAATGCGGCAACTGTCCTTTTTGTTGGGGGAGATGCCGCCTCCGCTTATCAAGATCACAAATTTAAAACGCAGCAAAATATCTCATGAAACATCTAAACATAACCTCACAATACTTGAAAAAACTTACGAATATTAAATAATACTACCACGTTGCAAAAAAACCCACCTATTTGAACAGTACGTAAAATTTTGCCAAGTAAATTTAATCTTACCTTCGTAAATTCGAAGATGGCAAGCGATACTTTTTTAAAACAAACACGTCCGATGTCTAATACGATCGACTCTCATAACGGGTATACTTTGTTGCCCACTTTATGACGTAATCATCAAAATGCGTTAAAAGCGGTGTCTCTTCCGCGGCGGCAACTCTCCTGCATTTACCCTAATATGTATATTGTATATAAAAAATGTCAATATATAATTTCTCTTTCATGTCAATCCATTTAGTGTTAAAATATTGGCCTGTAACTAATATTACATAATGTAAATGAAGAAGGAAAATAAAAAACATATAAAATCACTTCTGCATCTGTATTATATAGTATTTTTTAATAAGTTAAGCTAAAAAACTGATATCTGTTTAGGTATCAAATCTTTATTTAATTTGCAGTTAACTCAATTATTAGTATATATATATACTATATATATATATAATCAGAATCCCTTTTACCATTAGATGGTGTAGGGTATTTTAAAAATTTTGTTCTACTTTTATTTTCCATGTACAAATTTAGCCCATTTCTTCCTATTGTTTGCCATCCTTTTTGCCTCTACCCATGTCTTTCCTTTCTCCTTTAATATTGCTCCAATGGTTACATCCCGTGTTTGCCTTGGTCTTCCTCGTTTTTTTTTCTTATCTATTTTAGCCTCCCATATCCGTTTCACTGGTCTTTTATCGTCCATGCGATGCAAATGTCCCCACCAACTTAATTGTCTTTTTTCCACGTATTTTAATGTTGATTCTATTTTAAGTTCTTCTCTTACTTTTATGTTTCTAACTCTGTCCAATTTTGTGATCCCTCTAGCTCTTCTTGGGTACTTCATTTCTGTGGCTTGGATTTTACTAATCTGTGCCTTTGATAGTACCCATGACTCGCAGCTGAACGTTAGTATTGGTCTATATATCGCTTTAAATACTTTAATTTTCGGGTCACTAGATATTTCCTTCTTACTGATGAAAATATTGTTCATTGAGTGATATAATCTCATCGTTTTCTCTACTCTACTGTTAATCTCTATATCTTGTTTTCCACTGCTCTCTATTGCTATTCCTAAATATTTAAAATCATTTACTTGTTCTATTGGTACATCCTCTATCTTTTTATCTAACTTCTGTTTTTTCCTTCCTATGATCACTACTTTTGTTTTGTTTTTATTTATCCTCATTTTATAATCCGTCAATACTTTATTCCATATATCCAAATTTTTCTGTAGATCTTTGCTCTCTGTTATTATCATTACGTCATCTGCAAACGCTCCTTCTGATATTCCTACTCGTTGCATCTTTCTGTGTCCTATATATATTTTCTTGCTTAGACCTGAACATTTCTTTATTATTTCATCCCTGAAAACAATAAATAGTGTTGGACTTAGTCCTCCTCCTTGACGAATGCCATCCTTTGTTGAAAACGCCTCGGATATTTTGTTATTGCTTATGACCATATTGTTATTATTTGTGTATATATTTCTTATAAGTCTTATTATTTTGTTATCAACTCCACGATTTTTCAATATATTCCATAGTATACTTTTAGGTATCTTGTCAAAATCTTTCTCTAAATCAATAAATCCCATGTAAATTGTCTTTCCTTCCTGTTCACACTTCTCTATTAACTGTTTAACTATAAATATATGGTCTTGTCCACTTCATCCTTTCCTAAAACCACTTTGTGACTCATCTAACGAGTTCTCTACTTTGTCTCTTAATCTTTTATCCAGTAATTTTTCAAAAATTTTCATTGCTACACATAACAAAGTTATCCCTCTATAATTTTCGCACAGTTTTTTTGTCCCCTTTCTTGTATGTAGGCACTATTATGCTGTTTGCCAATCCTTGGGAATTTGTTCTGTTTCCCATACTTTTTTATAACCTTCTAGCAATAATTCTGTTCCTTGTTGCCCCATATTTTTTTATCATTTCCACTGTTATTTTATCAAAACCTGGAGCTTTTTCATTTTTTTGTTCTTCTCATCTTGTTCCTCGTATCTATTTTTCTCCATTTCAACCTCCGTTCCTAACAGTTCTTTAAAGTATTCTTTCCATCTATTCATTATTTCTTGGTCATCAATTAATATCTCCCCTTTTTTGTTTTTAATATTTTTTGTATAATATATTTTTTCTCTTCTCATTGATTTTAATGCGCCATAAAATAGGTTTTGATTTCTTTTGCTTTCTTCTTCTATTTTTTCTCCAAACTGTTTCCACTGTTGTTTCTTGGCCTCAATTATTAATTCCTTCGTTAATTTCCTCTCATTCTTACACATTTCATAATTTTCTGCTGTTCGTTCGCTGAGATATTTTTGCCATTGCTTAATTATTAGTAATAACTGATTTACAGAAAAAGTTATAAAAAATTTCATAGATTGCGTGTTTTACATGTATTTCCTTCTGATTTTATGAATAAATCAATTTATTAACCATTGATAACATTTTCAGTATTGCCACTGAATGAACATTTAGATTTAATATTTTACTTAAGTAACACAGGAAACTTTTGTTTGCTTAGGTTTATTATAAATCCTTGTTGGATAACTTTTTTGTGATTAAGAGACCTTGTTACCCTTCCCGGCACGTCGTAGTCATTTCACAGTTCCTTAACTTTAAGGACATTTCATTTCAAAAGCAAAACTTTTCATATTCCTGCATAAAGTATAACTCACTAGATAAAATTACATATTTCCACACATTCAGCTTGACGACAAATTGTGTGTGTTAACGCAATCTTAATGAACTCCATATTGGGATATTTCTATGGCAAAATAGGTAGTTTTCACCTGTAATACACCAAGGGCCTTGATAATATCGAGATAATTTTGTCATTGAGAATGCTGAATGCGTGTTGCTTGGTAATTTTAGTAAATTACCTTAAAGTAATACGCATGCAGCAATCTCTATGACAAAATTTTAAGTATTTATCAAGGGTCAAGGTGTACTCGGTTAGATAATTTTTTACATATGTTTTTTAAATTTTTAATCAATCAAATATAATCAACTTTATTTATTGAAACTACAATTATTAAAGGTACAGTTAGTGAAATTATTGTAAGTACTTGCGGAACTTGATAAAGTGTTGTTGGTTCCTACCGCTGATGCATTTCCTCGCATACTGTTGATTGATTCACCGTGGCGAACTTCGTCAATAGTTAAATATGGTTTTATGGAACTAGAGTTGTTATGGCCGGTAATTTTTATTAATGGCTGCTCAGGAACCCCTTTTTGCCAAATGGCTCACTGCAGTTGATCTATTGGAATGGTTAGTACTTTTTTACAAAATAAATTAATTGTCAATCTGATATTTCTTGATTTTTAACTCGACATTTCAATAAATCATGTCATCTTTGCTGAAAAGACGGCACGTGTGGTCTTTTCGCTGTAATCATTCAATGATTGGATGGTAGCTGTCACATGACGTGATATACAGAAATCTGATTGCTAGGTATTTGTGGTAAAAAATTATCATTTTAATTTTCTATGACATTGATAATACCTATGCGGCACGAACCGTAGGCTATAAATCACCCTAGTGAATCGGAACCATTATATGCAAGTAGAATACTATTCTTAATTCACGACTATTATCAATGTATTAGCAAACTTTTTGCTGAAAACATTACACATATTTTGACATTCATAACATGAACATGACATAGCATTCAATTCAAAGAGAATTTCATTATTCACTACTGAATAATAGATATTATTATTATTTAGGAAACATGTGTAATGAATATTTTGTAGGATAGTCGTAAACTATAGTATATAATGCTGGTTGTAATTCACAGGTTAAATCACTGTGAGTGATTGTTTGAATGTGCAGGGAACTCTTAGAAATGCAATTTTATAAAAATAGAATCAAAAAGAGCATTTTGAAAAATGATTTAAAAATACACTTCCGCACGGTACTAGAAACTGGTTCACTGTAAAACCTAATAAGGCAATCGGTGAGAAGTTTTAGAGAAGTTTTGATTCATCCTATATAATGCAAGTAGAATACTATGTTTTGCCCACGACTATTAACAATATTTTCAAGCAACCTTTTTACTGAAATCATTTTACCTACACAATATTTTAACAGATAACACAATTCAAAACTGTAAAAACACCTTACCGTCAGATTTGACATTGGTCGTTTACTTGACAAATTAAAAAAAAAGAACAAATAAAACTTTAATTAATACACTTCTACCATCGTTCGGTAAAATGTTAATATTGCCGTAACTGGTATATTGGGTCGCTACCCAATTTGGCTTTCACACAGGAGGTTCAGGTTCAGTTGCTGTCAGCGGAGAATTTTTGTTTTGTTAGTTCATCCCCGATTCTTTCAACCCAGTGAATCATGGATATTATTATCATTATTATTGAGGAAACACGTGTATCTATAAAGAACATTTTATAGGACAGTTGTGGAAAAAAATATTTTTCTGACTCAATGAATAAACATATTCGAATACTTGTTTAATTTTTCATTAGGTCTCAAAAATGCAATGTTTTTATGAAAAGCTCCATTTAGAATGTTTCTCAAAATACATATTTAATTTCCCAAGAAACACTATATAGTTTTTTACTGTATTAGAAAGGCATTTCAAACATCTAGGTATGCTAATGAACAATTCCACAGACAAAGCTCTATTCAATAATTATCTAAAGAAATTAATCTATCTAAATTTACTAACCTGCTTTAATGAAAACACTCTATAAATATCGTTGGGGCTTTTGTCCACAGAGTAGTTAGTTTCACAAAATATTATTAATACTTAAAAAATATATAAAAACTATATAGTTTGTTATACGCAAAATATGTTCCGCATTTGCGGATTATTTGAATCTTTTAACCTTCTTCGTTGGATAGCTAAAACCTAATCCAGTGTCTTTAAGAAACTCCTGATAAAATTCTATATAACGTGTTAGAAATAACAACGCCGTTGTTTCTTAACAGTTGTTACAGGGTGATACATACTACAAAAATTTAAGGTGATGAAATATAACATTTACCTTGAAATAACGTAAATGTTACTATCACCAAAATGGGATACACATTTTCAAAACCCTTAAAAGAACGTTTTTCATTTACTTTAAAAGGTCGAAGAAAATGACTTCAATATTTTGGTTTTGATGTATTTTACGTAGAAAATATGTTATTTAGAAATATTAAATATACTCACGTACTTTATTTATGTTAAAAGAATGGAAATTACATTTTTAATATTTATTTAATGTTTGAATGAACAGATTCAATTCTGCAAAAAAATTCAAAAAGGGCAGTTCAAAAATTATTTAAAATTACCCTTCTGCGCGGCATTGGAAACTGTCAACTCTGATAATGCAAAGCATACAATCGGCGACCGGGCAAAAAATTTAAATTACTTCCATTTTATAATTTTACGTACCTATATTTTACGGCTACTAATAAACAAAATTATTCTAAAATATATTTAAAAAAAGAATAATTTAATGTGTCTTTTAAATAGTTTTAAAAAATGTTTTTTAATATTTTCAGAATTCTTTTAACATACTGTTAAATAATGTAAACAACATTTTTTAGAGCCCTGAGAAAGACCTAATACAGGCCGAAGCGTTGGCAATTTGTAGAGAATTGTTTTCTTTTTTTCCTATTTTGAACTATTACCGGATCAAATTAAATTGAAAATAATTTTTACCGTCTTAAAAAACCTCCTAGTGATAATTTTATATATCAAAAACTGTCTGCAAAAGACAAAATTTAATTTTTAACTTTGACACCCTGTGAGTCGGCAACCTTGAACTTTTGAACTGAGGTAAGTGGGATCAAATCACTATATTTTCACCCGAAGAATACAGACATTTGGGCCATTCTTTACTGGACACCTTGTATAGGCATATGTTTACAACATCTCCTCTTCGAAGAATATAAGCACATCGACGAATTTAAAAAAAAAATCGCTTAACAGTACATAAATAAAATCACTAGTAATTTATTTCAGTATTTTTATGAGCTCAAAATCAATATTTATATATTGTCAGATATTTTTTGTCGACAAATATAAAATTTTACGATTTGTGCCGTAAAGTTTTATTTTTTCGGTACGTCCCCTATTTCTATGAGAGAATATTAATAACTGAAAAGTTTTTTCTTTCCTGCAAGCAATTTGACCTACTGTGCGAGGTGTAAATATGGTCATGGCAGGTAAGATTTATAAATGGTCAAAAAACATATGTGGAAAACGGTAGTCTAGATATAGATTTTGAAATTTATCCCACCGTAGAACACTGATAACTGAATAAAATTATACCGCGAATCATTTTTTCTACTAACAAAAGAATAATATAACAAAATATGTTGAGAGCAGCTTTTAAATCTACATAAATAATATACAGGGTTAACTATAACTAATAGGCCAGTCATATGGTACACAATAAAGGGTCCAAAATTGCAATAATTAGGGTAAAGTTGATTTTTTATATGTTGTTAAGATCCATCTGAGTAACTTAAATCTAAATTTGCAACCTCGAAAAACTTGTGCCAGCTGAAATATATCCAAAAAACAGTGAAATATTTGTAATATTTTTAGTTTTTACCAAAAAAACACTAAAGGAAACTTCTAACAAAAAAGTCATTCTTACCTTTTCTCAAGCAGATAAAATTTGCTACAATTTGAGCTCCACCGGAGCTCGGTAGCTCTGGTAATTCCTGAGATACAGTTTTGCAAATATAAGATTTTTTTCCAAAAGACTGCAAACTTTTACTTACACCCTATTTCCGAGAGGAATATTGGAAAAGCTACTAATCTTACGCTCAAGTTTTCATTGTCGGGGAGGATGTTGACTTGCTTGTTATTCTCAATGGATTAGGATCCACTGCAGAGAATGTATACTTACATAAGGCTGGCAGAGGTGAATCAGACCATTCTCAATTTTCCTCTAGCTCATTTTAATTAAGTGTGGCGATATACAGGACATTCCAAGAGGCATTGTACTTATACTCGATCTTGGAGTTTTCTTGCAGCCTAATGCAGACACTGATGCAATAGAGAAAGCAGGAGAGAATTTTCTGGTGGCGCTATACGGAGGCGAAAGCGGAGACACCCTGAACTCCCTACGTTACACACTGTTCCTGAGGGCTTCTGCACGTTCAAAAATTAATTTAGCTCGTCTACCACCCACTAAAGATGCTGCAAAATTTCATTTCTATCGAGCATACCACCAAGTGCAGCAGTGGCTGGGAGAAGTCAAATTACCATCGGACTGGGGATGGAAAGTAACTGAACAAGGTCTCATCCCCATTACTACCACAGAACCTCCCGCCCCTCAATTGCTTTTAAAAGGCCTGTCCTGTAAATGCCAGAAGGGATGTTTGGGGGCTGCTCCTGCAGGACGTCTGGAATTAAATGTTCACTGCTGTGCAAATATTGCCAGGGCAACTCGTGCACCAATATCCCTCCAATTGAGGTGTTTGGAGATGAAGACGAGTTACTGCAGGTTGAGGAAAACGAGCCTGATGACATAATACCCACCTCTGTCTGAACCTGACAATTATTTAAATGAGCCAGGGCCCTCCAAGTTGTCAAAATTTTAAATTAACTATAAAATAAATACGTAATACAAGTATTAACCTAATAACTGTCTTTTTGTTTAAAAAGAGTTATTAAATTTGTTTTTTCATATATTTGCACAACTGTATCTTAGGAACTATCAGAGCTATCGAGCTCCGGTAGAGCTCAAATTGTAGCTAATTTTATCTATTTTAGAAAAGGTAAGAATGATTTTTTTTTCAGAAGTTTCGTTTATTGCCTTTTTGGCAAAAAAATGAAAAAAGTACAAATATTTCACCGTTTTTCGGCTATATCTCAGCTGGCACAACTTTTTCGGGGTTGCAAAATTGGAATTAAATTACTCAAATGGATCCTAACAACATATAAAAAAAATTAGTTTACTCTAATTATTTTGGATTGGGCAATATGACTGAACTATAAGTAGATACAAAAATTTTAACCACGTGCTCAGGGAGGTTTAAAAGACAATAAAATAAAATTATTTCGGCATTCTAGCTCGGTTTAAAAAATGGGGCAAAACCCTCCTTTCCCGCGGAAAATCGGCACAATCATCATCCGAGATGGCCTAAAATGTCAACTACCTACCTGCCGTTTCTTTACAGCGTTATCAAATGTAGAAAAGAAAAAATAAACCTTTTTATTAATAACAATTTTTAATAATAATAATAATACCTGATAGATAGAACAGTTAATCCGATTAGCTGCAGTATTTTGCATTCGTTCTTCGTTCCTTCGTTGCATTGCCAAGACTACATGTTCACTCATTACAAATCCGTCAGAATTATCCACAAACAGAATACACGGACCGTCTTAAATAAAATACTCTTTTATTCCATTACAGTTAATACCAAGACCAAGAAGAAAAACGTGAATTTGAAAAGATCCACTGCAACAACCATAGAAAAGGAGGTGGTTGACGTAGCTGATTATTGTGGATATACCAACCTTCATCCACCATCATCTGAGGATCAGTGTAATTTTACTGATATGCCTAGTAATAAAAAACCTGAACAGGAATGGAAGCGAGTTTCCCATAAAACGAAAATAAATAAACGACGCCAAACTCTATTGATTGGAGAATTTTCTGGACCATGTCAAGTAGAGGGAATAAAAAAAGCTCTGTCCTTCCATGTGTCTAATTTAAAGCCTAACACAACTCTGGAGCAACTAACATCCTTTTTAACTGGCAACTTCCCTGAGGTTAAATGTGAAGCACTTCAGGCGAAGCACCCCGAGAGGTATTCATCCTTCAAGGTTACAATATCACAAGATGGTCATGATAAAGCAATGCTGCCCTCTACATGGCCGAAACTGGCTCATGTGAGGTATTTTTACCAACGCAGGATAACAAATCAAGTAACCTAATCACCGAAAATAAGACTAGTATTTCTGGTACTAGTTCTACCACCACGTGTAAATTTATTGAAAATTGTACCCTCAAAATAATGCAACTTAATGCTCAATGTATTACAAATAAAATTATTAAACTGGAAGTTATAGTGGCTGATGAAAAACCTGATATAATTAGTATTGCAGAGCATTGGTGTACCCTTGACAATATTAATCTGATGGTCCTTCCGGGGTATGAATTGGTGTCATATTTCTGCAGGAGCAATAATATCCATGGAGGCACTATGATTTATATTAAGGACCATCTGCAGGCACGAAGACTGGACTTGAACCAACTAGCTATGGAGATGCAATGTGAGTGTGCCGGTATTAGTTTGAAGTTTGGTGATAACAAAATTTGTATTTTAAGTGTTTACCGCCCCCCGTCTGGCGGGCTGGAAACCTTTTTGGATAATCTTGAAGCCATTTTACTATTTACTAATAAGCATAGTCATAATATTTTTATTTGTGGTGACTTAAATATTGACTACCTTAGTAATACAATGCATAAATTATTGTTCGAAGAATTTCTTTTATGTTATAATGTACAAGTTACTTCTATGACCCCTACAAGAGTCTTTACAAATAGGTTGGGACATACAAGTTCGACAAAGGTTGATTATATTTTAACCAACATGAATAAGTCTCTCTGCACCACAAATGTCTATGAGGCAGGCTTTAGTGATCACAGACTATTCACTCTAAATTATGACTTTAGCCTTAACTCGCAGAGTCATGTAATTCATAAGCAACTGAATTATTACAGAAATATTTCTGGTCATAATCTGGAACAATTTTCTAATGCCTTATTGACCACCGATTTTGTCAACATATATTCGGATAAAGACGTTGACCAAGCCCTTGGGGAATTATTAAATATTCTCTTTTTTGTATTGGACAAATTTTGCCCAAAAGTACTACACAATTCAGTTTCCAGGTCCGGCTCTAATTGGGTAACCCGTGAAATTATACGAGCTAGTAATAACCTTAAAAATCTGTATTGGTTGGCAAAAAACATTGGTGATGACAATTTTCAGGTTCAGTATAAATTGGCTAAATTACAATATGTGAGAATGCTTAATCGGTCTAAACGTAATTTCTATACGAGTCTAATTGACAAGTCCAATAATAAATCCAAAACTGTTTGGAATCTAGTACAGAAAGAAACTGGTATAAAAAAGAATTGCAAAGATGTGTCCCTCCGCATTGGAGACAGTTTAATAAATGATACTTGTAAAGTGGCTGTTGAATTTGGCAGCTACTTTGCCAGTATAGCTGAAAAGAGTTTGAATGAATATTACCGTAATTCCAGACCCACAGTGTGTACGGTGTCTAACATGCATCATAAAACGTTCTTTTTTGGACCAGTAACGAGGGAGGAAGTTGTCAATATTATAAATAATTTAAAAAACATTAATTCATCTGGTTTAGACAATTTGTCTGCAAAAATTTTTAAATCTGCTTGCCCCGCGGTTGCCGGACATATTGCCCACATGATTAATTTATCTGTAACCACCGGCAAATTTCCTTCAATCCTAAAAATTGCTAAAATTATCCCTGTCCATAAAAAAGATGACCTTGAAAATATTGCTAACTACAGACCGATATCCATTCTCAGTGTTGTTTCCAAAATAATGGAAAGAGTTATATATAATCGAATCTTTGATTTTTTAAATAAATTCGATATTCTCAATAAAGCTCAGCACGGTTTCAGGGCAGGGAAATCAACTGAATCTGCTACATGTAGCCTAATAGAACATGTCTATAAACAACTTGACTTGGGTAGGCATGTGTCTGGACTATTTTTTGATTTGTCGCGAGCTTTCGATTGTTTGAATCTTAAATTTATTGAGCATAAATTATATAATGCAGGATTTCGTGGTATTTTTCTTAGCTGGCTGATCAGCTATCTCTCGCAGAGGAAACTGTATGTCAAAATTAAAGACCGGACCTCGGAACTGTATGATGTAAATACTGGAGTTCCCCAGGGCTCAGTTTTGGGTCCTTTGCTTTTTTTAATTTTTTTGAATGACTTACCTGCAAATATAAGTGCAGATGTGATTACGTTATTTGCTGATGACACATCCATGGTGGTATCAGCGGAAACTCATGATGGTCTCCAATGTTTAATCAGAGATTCAGTTTTGTGTTTCGTTAACTGGTGTGAAAATAATGGCTTAATGGTCAACGTAGCGAAAACACAGTGTTTGTATTTCCATTGTTTGAATTCAGCTCAAGATCTTCCCCTAGTAATTTCTGTTAGGGATGCCCAAATAGTCTCGACTAGATGCACGAAATTCTTAGGCGTGCTAGTTGACAATAATCTTAGATGGTGTGATCACGTCAACTCAGTAATGAAAAAACTTAATCATACATATTATGCAATATCGCGAATCAAACACTGCATGCCACTGAGTGCATTAATAAATGTGTACTACAGCCTGTTTTATGGACATTTGACATATAATGTTATCTTGTGGGGTAATTCCACTGATAGCAAGAGAATCTTTATATCTCAAAAGAGGATTTTAAGATTGATTTTCAACCTACATCGCAGGGATTCTTGTAAACCTGTATTTATTAATAATGACATCATGAGTTTTCCATGTATTTATATTTATCGTACGTTATTGTATATTAAAACAAATATTAAGGAATTTCCTTGTAGATCTGGCTTAGTTAATTATGTAACAAGATACTCTGATCTGCTTTTGCTCCCGAAGCACAAAACAGCTAAATTTGAAAAGTGTGTTACATATATAGATATAAAATTATATAATCACCTTTCAGTACAATTAAAAAATATGGAACTTAAGGATTTTAAAATTAGACTCAAGGAAATTCTATTGAAAAAATGCTATTATAGTTTACAGGAATTTTTCTCTGACCGGGAGTTTTAATTACTTCTAGTTATGAGTATTTTACATTCTGTTTGTTTTATTTTGGTTTGTTTTATTCTGGTTTGTGTGTCCTCATGAACTATGTTATGTGGATCGTTTGTGTTCTTGTGATCTACTTTATTTTGACTTGTCCTATACATTTTTAATGTCTAAAAGGATTAATAAAGATTATTATTATTATTATTATTATTATTATTATTATTATTATTATTATTATTAATATTGTTGCTATTATTAGTATTAACAGAAATTAATTTCCCAGCAACACATGAAGTTTAAACATTTATCGGCGTGAAGTACATTTTGCACTAGCGGCCTACAGATGGCGACTGCAGACTACATCAACACAGACAAGGAATTTTTTGCATCAGATTCTGTCACAAATAAGATATTGTAATTAGTTTGAAATAATGTTTCAGTACTTGCCCTCGCAAATTTAATTTGTCGCGTATTTTTTGTGTAATTTATGGGAAGTGTGACAAGTGCATATTATCGTGGGCAGCGTAATACCAAAGACGTTTTCCGAGTAGGCAAAATATTATGCCGAATCCTCTTTGAACCAGAATGAATAACTGTAGTATTGATTTGGCGGTAAACGTGTGGCAGTGTTTTTATGTATTTGTGTATATACGGTCGAGGGAAGGAAAGTTCACCAAAAAATGAGACGATAAGTTTTTATGTAAACAATTAGAAAAACATAAAATTATTCAACATTCTTAAAATCTCTTCAAATATCAATCCTGGAAACATATATCAGTAAGATGCTAATTCATTGTGCTACCATATCGTGTTTCTCATAGAATCAGTAAATAATTATCTACATTTTGCCATAGACCTTATAAATCATGGACCGGCCCTAGAAAGAGAGGACCGCTGTCCTGATGTGTACAAGAGGGAAGCTAGTCCGGGCAAAAACAGATGTTCTATGACAGAAAAATATATAAACATAACCTGACAAACCTATTCCTAAATAATTAAAACCTTCCTTACAAACTGTTATGACGTCATTTGCAACGTAACGCTCCGGCCTGGGTACGCGGATTTCAAACGTACTCCTGTTATTATCAAAATATAATAATAAATTAAATTTCTGAATAAATGAGTAAATATCCATTATAATTCGGTCTGTCACACATCTGTCATATGTCTGTCATACATCTGTCATTTACGGTTTTTGTTTTTTCGACCAATGATCTGGGGGTTTTTGCCCGGACTAGCTCTATCTCTGTCGCACACATTTGAGCATCAACGATTTGAGTAGGGAGAAAACGGTTTCGGGCGCGTCCATCATTTATAAGGTCTATGACATTTTGCAAATAATTTTTTTCTTTTAAAGTGACGTAAATCGATACACGTGACAACGCGGTGCGCTGTCACTAATTTTGACATTTTTGACTTGTGGTACATACCTAACCTCGAGATTGACAGAAGGTCAGAGTTGGCGATAAATAAGGATTGAATATAGTTTCGAAAAAAATATTTTTTTTTATTTCTTACATGGAAAATACTATTTTACTCTCTCATTTCAGGAAGGAAGGTAGTACTTTTCCTCCCACGGCAGGAAAATACTTTGGCTCTCGGGAGGCAAACAAGTAGAAATTTCAAATAACTGTAAGAGCAGTGTATATAGTATTTTATTAATATAAAAACTTCCTAAATATGTATAATAATGCTTTTCTTTCAAACAGATCTTTTATTACTTATTTTTATTTATAAAAACTGAAAATAGTTTAAATTGAGGTTTAAATTAACATGAATTACTAAATATTGTTAAAATTTATGATACAATTAGTTAAATTACTAATGGAAATTCCCCCTGAAGAAATATTGACTCTGCTGGTGAAGATGAATTCCTGTTTGTTATTTTCCAAACTCGTGGTCGTTGATGAAGTACTTGTGGTAGAAACAAAATTTTCAAAAATAAGACAAAGTTTTTTGGTATTTGAAGTATTATTTATTATGAAGAATTATTTGGGTGGCTACCTCACATTTTTTAGAAATACAATCATCTAAGTACCCTTCTGCTATTGCGTTTGTTCGCTATCCCCCATGTCTTCTTATAGTGAGAATATTACTTCCAGCGTTGACTAATAATGTAGCTAAAGTACGGCGAAAACTGTGTCCAGTATATATAGCCTTTCGAATCATCCAAATATAAAAATATTGCTATTCTGTATGGAATTTTGGCAATTGTGTTTTTGCCAATTACCTGGTTTGTACATTTCCCTTTAGCATAAGTTACAAAAAATCTAGAATGACATGTTTTAGGGGACCTACAGTCCATATATTTTCTATACATATCCAAGATAGATACTCCGCTTACAATCTTATTACATTGTAAATGGCCTTTTGATATTAGTTTTTGAGTCAGGTATTTGCACCACCAAAATATCGCCTTTATCACTGATAGCTAATGCATGTCAGTTTTCATTGCATAATAATTTAGGGTCACATTTGGTAATTCAAAATATCACTTATGAAGATATTTTACAACATCTTAGAAGATCTAAATACACTTTCACGATTGGCGTTGGTGGTGTTCCTAGTTTGATATATTATTCAACTGCATTATTCGCCATTTTACCTTCCCGTCTTAAAAAACTTATATCTGTCCTATACCGAATAAGGGAAATCTCAGTGATGTATCCAATTATAAAGGCATTTCATTATTGTGTAATTTTTCTAAGGTTTTTGAAACTTTACTGTATGGTAAACTGTACTGTTTTGCTAGGCAGCTTATTTCGCCACGGCAACACGGTTTTATGCAGAAGAAGTCAACAGTATCTAATTTGGCAGTTTTTACTCAATACGTTTCTGAAGTTTTGGATAATAGAGGGCAAGTCGACGTTGTCTACACCGACTTCCAAAAAGCGTTTGATCAAATAGACCA
Source organism: Monochamus alternatus (assembly GCA_037114965.1). Classification (NCBI taxonomy): domain Eukaryota; kingdom Metazoa; phylum Arthropoda; class Insecta; order Coleoptera; family Cerambycidae; genus Monochamus; species Monochamus alternatus. The sequence continues at coordinate 110,992,854 of CM073426.1, read as the reverse complement.
CAATATACTCCTTTTAAAATTGGAAAGTTTTAGATTTTCTGATGGCTTGATTAAATTCTTCAGTTCTTACTTGAGCGACAGGCATTTTATGGTAAGATATAAAAATTTCACCTCAGATTCATTTTTCCCACATCAGGTGTTCCGCAAGGCTCAAATTTAGGTCCCATACTATTTTTATTTTTTATTAACGATCTTCCTAAGGTCATTACTTGCGAGCATTTGTTATTTGCGAATGATTTTAAACTTTATTCTGAAATTAAATGTCCTACAGATTCTATTCACCTGCAAGAATGTATCAAGCAAATGTCTTCAGGGTGTGAACTAAGTCGTCTGAAACTTAATATTTATAAATGCAATGTAATGACTTATACTCGCAAGACTAGCTTTCCTATTTATGAATACTTCATTGGTAATAGTGCCGTTGGTAGGGTTGATGTATTCAAGGATTTGGGTATATATTTTGACAGTAAACTTACTTTTATAGATAATATTAATAATATTGTTTCAAGTGCCTTTAAATCGTATGGCTTCATTTATCGCAACTGTCGGGATTTTTCAAATACAAACACCTTGTTTTGTGCTTTATCAAGTTCATTGTCACCGTTTGGAATCAATTCAGAGACAGTTTTTAAAATTTATACCATTTTTACAAGATGGGTTTTAATCTCCTAGAAGTCTTTGCCAGATTAATCTGTTTAACAGATTTAATTTTGATTCGTTGGAAACCAGGCGGAATATTATGTTGATTCGTTTTCTGTATAATATCTTGAACAACAAAATTGATTGTATTGAACTCTAAGCAAAAATAAATTTTTTGACACCCCGTATAAATTCCAGACGACAAGCCCTGTTTTATTGTGTTACCTCTAGCACAAACATTTTAACGAAGTCTCCTTTGATGTCTGGTCTTTATAATAAAATTGCTTGTAACTGTGATATACATAATGATTCATTAGAGAGTATTTGTAACTGGGTAGCTCGTTTAACGTGATTTGGTTTTATTTACTGTTAACATTATGTTGATTTCATCTTGTTTGTATTATTGTTTACTTATTGTTATTTGTAGTAAATGTTTATATTTATAGTTTTATGTACCACAAATATTGTAATTATTATTATCATTATCATTATCATTATCATTATCATTATCATTATCATTATCATTATCATTATCATTATCATTATCATTATCATTATCATTATCATTATCATTATTATTATTATTATATCCTCAAGTACCGTATTAACTAATTCATCGCTACGGCATGTCCCAGCAATTCCAAATATAAGCACGACCTGAAAAAGGAAAAATGCACTCACAACAAAATGTCACTTAATTGTCATTTTTTATATACTTTCTAATAAAAATGCTGCGCTATGATTTTATTTATTATTCAACAGTAACAATCAATCTTACCTTCATATGTAAGAAAGTTTCATCTGGAGCTTCTGCAATAAACTTGTTGATATCCTCTCTTGAAGAAATATTGGCTTTCTTGGCTTTATATCCAGCATACCTATTTCCTTTTTTAAAAAGCTACTAATTTAGGAAACTTAATGTCGATATTGTCTTTAATTTGGAGTGTAGATCTCAACATGATGTATTTGCTCCATAATGTTGAAGGCGTCAAATCGGCACATTTTTTGGAAAAGTAAAATAGGACCACTTCTTAACATATTTTTCTTATTTGCCTAGTGTCCATCCAACATTTAAATAGCTGGTACTCTTTTTCATTTTTTTCACGAGACTTTAACGGTAATAGATTTAACGAGACCACATTTGCTTCTTCCAGAATATCTTGAGAAACTTCGTCTTAACATTCGGAATACATTATTATAAACTTTTGGGATGTTTGTTTATTTTGTAAATAAGAAGCAACCTTAGCAACGTTCCATGTACTTTGATTTTTAAAAATATTTACCTATAAATCGGATTCGACTGTTTTTATTAAACAAGTTAATGTAGTTTAGTATGTACACCCTTTAAGGAAACACATTTTTCATACCGATTTTAAACATTTTAATTTTATTGTTTAAAGTTTTAACTTACATCTTTTTTTTAAGGTTTGAAAATATTATTTATGAGAATTTTTAATTGGACCGCATATCTAAAACAGCATTGTATTTCCAAGATTTAGATACAGAATATAAGTTGCTTAAAATTAAAGGTTGCAGAAAATCCTTTCAAAGTTCTTGCTGTCGAAAAATTTTATTAGTCAGCGTCCATTTAGAATTTACCTCGGAATTTACCTTTGGAAAAATTCCACTTGTATAATTGACGTCATCGAGGACCTGTACAAATTGGTTTTTACAAATAAACAACAAAAATCTTTTCTTTTATAAAGTTATCGGACCTAGTTTTAAGCTAATCACTCCGTATAATATAACTTTCATATTATTACTCTACGCAGTCTTTCATTTCGAGGCACGTTGGTATTATACTTTGGTATCAAGTTTTTCCGAAAGAGCTTTGCCAGTGATCTGAACTATTATGGACTCACCTCATGTACAGACTGAAAAGCCTTAAAAGTATCAAGGCACTCTCAATGCGAAGATAAGAGGCTATCATAAAGAGAAAGTCCTATTTGAACATATAAATTTATCTAATCCTGGATCCATAGGCATAAGTACTATTGTTGTTATTCAAAACCACGGCTTTTATGCTTAGCTAGAAAAGCATCTGTGTATATTTGGACACACCAAAATAATGAATGATGCAGTAGATGTCCTAAACTCATAGTTTTTATTTGGTTTAGTATGATCCATTCATATTTTAGACATGTATTTGCTGTATTGATAAATTGTAGCCGTATTCTATTTCGTTGGTCAGGACAAAACATTCAGGACTAATTTAGGATAAGTTACGCTGTTGAAAATTGAAGGTTCTGTTGGGGAAAACAACTTTCAACAAACAAATCAACGTCAATTCAAAATTTGTTATCTAAATTGGGTTTTCAACTATACATACAGTTAAAAGAACTATATTGTCTGAAGCTATTTATTTGTGGCATAATTTTAATTTTTCTTTAGTTTTATTGGGTTTTTGCCACACTTCTGAAAAAATGAAGATTAATTAAATAAGCCCTTGCGCCAAACGGATCAGTCAAGAGTTATTTTTGAAACTAAGTTTGCCTAACCAAAAAATCTCATACTGAAAAAAGCAGATAAGTAAAAAATAACAAAAATCACCAATGTGGCAATAACCCAATAAAACTAAAGAAAAACTAAAAGAATTATATTTAATACAGCTATTTTAATAATAGTTTTGGCCAAGAAGAACAGTTACCAGGTGTTATCTTCAGGTTTTAGTGTAGTAAAGAGAACGAGAACAGAAACGACAAAATTATTTGTGACAACTAGTATGTTTCCCATTTTGCTCATAATAACATTTACGTTATTTCAAGATCAAACATCTTAAATTTTTCTAGTAGGTATCCCTCTGTAAATGTTAAGATTTCTTAACGGCAACGGCGATGTTATTTCTAATACGTTATGTAGAATTTTAACATTAAATTCTTAAATGTAAGAAACTAGGTGTCGCTATAGTTTACCTTATGTGTTATTTGAATTGTGAAAATTAAATTTACTTGCAGTTTTAAGGTTCAATACGGCTATTTATTACGAATTAAGATCATTTTTGGCAGCTCCTCAGAGAAAAAAGTATTCCGACAGAGCTAACGGTAAAATTATTACTTCTAATTTTATTTTTTTTGATAGGTGGATTGGTTCTAATATTTGCGGTAATTTAGTGGTAATTTTAATTTCTACTGTCAAAAATCAGTTAGTTATTGTGTTACACAGGTAACCAACGCTGTTACCGAACATTTGTTAGAGAGATAGGTATATGATGTTTCCACAAACTCAGCAAAGTACACTTTAATTTAAACAGCTCTAGTTTTATAATAAATTAAATTCATTATCATACTTATATCATATTAAAATTTAAAATCATTTATCAAATTGTCATCAATTATTTAAGCAGTGAATACACACATACCTACATGTCTGTTACCTACATAATGGCATTCAAGGAACTTGTAGAAATCAGCTACTGACATGTGTGTTCCTCAATAAATTGCCGTATTGAAACTGTACTAAATCTAAATAATTTTTTTAAATTCTTCATCAGGCAAATCAAATGGATTACTTAAATTTCTTATCTTTCTTGTTATTTATATTGATGGCCTCTATTATCATATGGCTCCTGAGGGATGCATTTTATTTGCTGACGACACAACATTATTATGCTCAGATAAAAGTAGAGAACGTACTTTTGAGCTCGCTAACAATAGTGTCATTAAGGCTGAATCATGGTTTTCAGCTAATAAGTTGAAGCTAAACAAAGAAAAAACCCAAAGTGTTATTTTCTCAAGATAGGAACCATGCTAAACTTTTAGGCATTACTGTTGATGGCTCTCTCAGATGGACTTGTCATATTGACAATCTTTGTAGGAAGATTTCTAAGCATATTTATCTCGTGCAACAACTCAGAAAGGTGTTAAATGATGATATGCTTTTGAATGCATATCATGGTGTTGTACATTCATGTTTAATTTACGAAGTGATTCTATGGGGGAACGAATCATCATCGTTGAGAGTTTTCAAACTTCAAAAAAGATTGTTCGTATAATTGCACGGGTTGGACCTAAGGAACATTGCAAGCCACTTTTCAAAAAAATTAAAATCATGCCATTACCCTCTCTCTATACAGGATGTTTATTAATTGAATGCCGATACTTAGGGGTGTGAATCCTTCGGTCATTTTAAGAAGAAAACTTAATATCAACATATGTCCTAAACCTCTTAATTTTTGAGCTACAAGGTGTTAAAGTTTTAAGAAAAAATTTAATTTTTTAAAATAATTTTCTTGTCACTCCAGATATTTTTATGAAATTTTGTACACATTTATTAATCATTAAGGAGCATTGTTTGATGTAAAAAATGTTATAAAATCTTTGCCAATGACGTTCGCACGAGGTTTGAACTAAACGTCTTTGAAGAAAAAAAATGGTACGCCACTGCCTTTTCTAAAAACTAAAATTATTTTTAAAATCCCATTTATTTTCCAGGAAATTTGGTCCCTAGACTTACTCTCGTAAACCATTTTCACGTGAAAAAAATTAAAACCAAAAAAGTTTTTTCCCCAACTCATTGGCAAAGATTTTAAAACATTTTTTACATCAAACAATGCTCCTTAATGATTAATAAATGTGTACAAAATATCTGGAGTGATAAGAAAATTATAATAAAAAAGTAAATTTTTTCTTAAAACTTTAACACTTTGTAGCTCAAAAATTAAGAGGTTTAAGACATATGTTGATATTAAGTTTTCTTCTTAAAATGACCGAAGGATTCACATCCTTAATTATCGGCATTCAATTAATAAACACCCTGTATATATTACTCTTTGATTGAAATACATATTAATTATTTAAAATATCACACGAATTCCAGTTTCCACAATTACCCAACAAGATCTGCCAATTTAATCAGAAGTCAAAGATTTCGACTACAGAGATCCAGAAATAATTCTCTTGACTTGAAATTATACAACAAAGTTCCTTTGGAAGTAAAAACACTATGCACCACAAAATTTAAAAATGTAATTAAAAAAATTATGCACGATCATTGTTTCTATTCAGTTTCGGATTGCTTTGTTTTTTTTGTGTGTTCTTGTACATATATAAATTGACTTCATAAGTTAATTATTATTATTTTAAACCTGTTTTTAGTCCTTTAAGTGTTTTTTTATATTTCCCTCATGGTTTATAATTATTTATTTAATTTTTATGTGGCGCTTTAGTTTAAATAATATAATTTTGTAATTTATTTGACTTAATTACCATTGTTTTCAAATTGTTTTAAGTCCTTTAAATGTATTTTTTAAATGTATTATAGAGTGACTTGCATTTTTTGTATTGATGTCCCAATGTTTGTATTTATACTGACTTGCTACAATAATATTGTTAAATGTATTAACGTAGTCAATAAATACATATCTTTCTTTCTTCTTTCTTAACATCGCCGTTATTACATAGTTACAGGGGGATACATACCACAAAAATGTAAGGTGATGAAATATAACATTTAACCTTGAAATAACGTAAACGTTATCATAACCAAAATGGAATACATACTTGGGTTCAATGTATCTCTTGCAGATTATGTTATTCACACGCTTGTTTCTCGAATTTACGTCGTACTTTAGAAATAATTGTGAGCTTACCGTGAAATTAAAGATACGGTTAACGTAACACTGTCGCCAATATAAAACTATTAAAAGTTGGCATGTTCTTGTATCTGAATGTTATAGTTGTCAGCTGTATATTTCAAAATCTCTATATTCATAATTTAGTGATCAATAATTTTTCAGATATACCCATTAATAAAAATTATTATTATTTATAATAATTCTGCAATTATTATCATTGCACACGGCAATAATGGCAATAGAAAATATTTTTACTTTACTTGTCTTTGTGTTTATGTTTAATCTACGTACTCGTAATATGAAGCCTAAGAATACTAACTCTAGTCCTTATAAAATAACTTATTGTTATTACCAAGAATATTTAAAATCTTATAAAACCCATTTAACAAACTTGTCATAGGTGTTACTCTATGCATTATAGTAAATATTTATACTGATGTAATATTACAAGGTAATTTTTTTTTTTCTAACCCGTATTATAACAATGCACTTATATGCCCATAATCCGTTTCATAATGATACCCATTACGATACAGATTTTTAATTACGATACAGATTTTTAATCAATAGAAACCCATAATTTTTCAATCAAGCATGCTCTGCATTTGACGTTTATCCTAGGTTCCTATGTAATTATTTTAGATGTCAAAATCAGTACGTATTAAATTTTCGTAGATACCTAGCTAAACTTCGATAATTTATCAAAATGTCTGATATCAGCGATATAGAAGAATTACCATCGACTCCTCCACACACATCGGAGAAAACAGAAAATGCAGTTCATACGAATAATTACTGTTACCTATTGTGTTCAATAAAAATATAAAATTTATGGTTTTTGATTATTTGTCGGGTGTAGAAAAAATAGTGCATAAACCATACGAAACTCGCCTTCGGCTCGTTTCGTATCCCGGTTAATGCTCGTGTATTAATAACCATCATTACATGATCGTTGCATAATATACTATTATCAGCAAATTAACGTCAACTTGACGGTCATTATTATACAGGGTGTTTCATAATATATGCGCAGGACTTCAGGATGTGATAGCTCGTCCAAAAATTGGAAAAAAAGTTTGTATTAACTTACCCTCTAAAATGCACAATTTTCGAGATACAGGGTGTTGAATTTGTAAAAAAAATTTCGTTTTTTGCGAATATCTCCGGAACCGTTTATCGTACAGAAAACAACTTTTGTAAGTATTTACTACTCATAATAAGCTATGTTCTGTGCGAAAAAAATTTTTTTTTCAATGTCATAATTGGTGAAGATTTTGAAGGGGGAGTGGGTGTTTTTCTCCCCAACTTCTACGCCACTGGAAAAAGTACGGTTTTGAACCGCCAATGATTTCTACACAAAAAATGTACTCTTGGTCATAAGCTCCAAAGTTGACCGTTTTCGAGAAAAATCTACTTTTATGTAGAAAAAACATGGTTAATTTTTTGAAATAAATTTTTTTTACTAATTAAACAAAATTTATTTAATCGTTAGAACAAGTAACAAAACCAAACGTTAACTTCATAGTTGCAAAATTTAAAAAAAAAAACGTGCACAGTTAAATTAAATGTTGGAAATGTCCTCCGTTAGCTTCAATGCACGCAGCAATTCTTCGACGCATTGACTGTCTAACACGGTAGAAAATTGCATCTCTTAATTAATCAACATTTTCAACTGGAGTAACGTAGACTAGAGTTTTGAGATGGCCCCAAAAGAAAAAATCTAAACAATTAAGTTCGGGAGACCGCGGGGGCCAAGGGTGGGGACCTCCTCGACCAATCCAACGGTCCTGGTATTCGTTGTCAAAGTATTGGCGAGCAACCAAACTAAAGTGGGCCGGAGCTCCATCATGCATAAAGTACATGTTTTGTCTTACTTGAACCGGTACATCTTCCAGCAGTTCCGGCAGTACTTCTACTAGAAATTGTCGATAATCTGTACCCTTTAATCTGTTCGGTAAAAAATGTGGGCCTATCAAATGATCACCGACGATGCCAGCCCAAACATTCACGGAAAATTGTTGCTGATGATTGCCTTCTGCAATGTCATGCGGATTTTCTTCGCCCATATGTGGTTATTGAGAAAATTGAAAATACCATCTCTCGAGAAAGATGCTTCATCGGTAAACATAGCTTCGGCTCGAAACTGAGGATTTTGAGCTATTTTGTCTTGCATCCATCTACAAAAAGCCAATCTTGGCGGAAAATCTCTTGGCAATTAGGCTTGTACTCTTTGGATATGGTAGGGATACAAAAGTTATCTTTTCAAAATTCTCCAAACCGTCGAGTGAGGTATGTTTAAGTTGGGAGCAATTTTTCTGGTACTTGTGATCGGATTTTCTTCAATTTCGTTGAGGACAGCCTCTTCTACTTGGGCATTTGCAGCTTCCATAGGCCGCCCATTATCAGCAGTATTCTTTTTAAAACTTTCATTTTCCCATAGTCGTTGGTGAATGCGTTGAAACAAGTTATGATGTGATACTTGGCGATCTTTGCTTCTGACGAATTACCGCTCGCCATTCCGTAAAGGTAATGCATTTCACATTTCAGCGTTTGTGTAATTCATTTTTACTTTTATAATAGAAATTGACTTTTTGCAGGTACAAACTAATTGTTATTTTGACAGGAGGCAGCTTTTGTTTTAAAATTTAAAGCCTACTTGATCAAATAAATTATAATTTAGTAAAATAAAAATTTTATTTCAAAAAATTGGCCATGTTTTTTAACATAAAAGTAGATTTTTCTCGAAAACGGTCAACTTTAGAGCTTATGACCAAGAGTACATTTTTTTGTGTAGAAAACATTGGCGGTTCAAATGGGCGTCTCAAAACCGTACCTTTTCTAGTGGCGTAGAAGTTGTGGAGAAAAACACCCACTTCCCCTTCAAAATCTTCACCAACTATGACTTTGAAAAAAAAAATTATCTCACATAGAACATAGATTATTATGAGTAGTAAATGCTTACAAAAGCTGTTTTCTGTAAGATAAACGGTTCCGGAGATATTCGCAAAAAACGAATTTTTTTTTTTTACAATTTTAACACCCTGTATCTCGAAAATTGTACATTTTAGAGGGTAAGTTACTACAAACCTTTTTTCAAATTTTTGGACGAGCTATCACATCCTGAAGTCCTGCGCATATATTATGAAACACCCTGTATATTTTATAGGTCAGTATCTATAAAATACAAAACAAGATTCTTCATACGAAATAACTTATAACTAAACCCGACTAGCGTAAGAAAATATGAAATAAATTTACCTAAAGGCTGGTAACATTCCCTGTCGAATTTTTCTCCAACTATATGATTGAGCAGTCCAAAAATAGCCTGGGGGAACTCCACCATCAAGAAGAGCAGAAGCACTGCCAAGAGCATCTTAGTTGTCCTGTCGGCTTGTTTTTCTCTATCCAGATGCCTCTGTTGAACTTTTTTCTTCACTACTCCGTTGTCTGCAGTTGGATTCAGCAACTTCTTCCTCCTTTCTTTGGCAGCCAACAGTTCGATAATAAGCAATGTGGATAGAACAGTCAGTAGAATACACGGCACGAGTTTAATAATGACACCATAAACGTAGAAACTGATATCTTTTAGGATAGTATTCTGTTTGTAATTTGCGAAATAGATGGTAGCGTTCTTCAAGTTCGTCTGGTTTGCTTTTGCTTTGAAAACTACTTTGCCTTCATCACTTATAAATGCATTCATCTTTGTAATATCTATTGATAGAAATAACGGGATACAAATGAAAGGGCACAATATGTACGTTAAAAGAATTGTAGCTTTCGTTCTCTCGTTACTGCACCACTTTGAATTGTTCTGAGGAAACTTGACAGCGATATATCTCCATATGGCCAGAATTATTGTGATGCAACAAGATATAAAGTGAAAGGACTGAGTAAAGAGAGCATGAAAAATAATGAAAGCGGCGAAGTTGTAAGTGAAGTAGTGAGAAGAAGTTGTGCTTTTATCGTGCAAATAAGCAAACGGAATGTATTCTAGCATTACCAGGACGTCGGCCACTGCTAAACTAGTTAAAATACAATTAGTGGGACATCTCATCTGCCTCGTACTTAGAATAAATATGTTAAGGATATTCAAAATCGATCCGAAAATGCACACGAATAAGCTAAGGTACATATGATAGCTCTTAAAATCCTTGCTAAATTGCTCCAAATCACAGTACGTTATGTTGGTGTTATTCATTTTGGTGAGAATTGTTTACGTTTTGGAATTGCCTATATAATCTTTTTCAGAAGAAACATATTTGTGTCCTGAGCTAAATTTATCACGGGTCATCACATAAAACATCCGTTTTCATTCCAAATAAACAACAGAACAGCACTACTATCTGTTTTGACAAAAGTTTATTTCATACCTACATTTTACGAGTTGAAAAAACAAAACAATTTATAATTTGCACATAATTCGAGTTTAAACACGCACACACACAGCGTTTGATTTAAGTTTAATAATTTCGGATGCAGGTACGTACACACGGCCCAATCAAATCGCGATAACTACTTAATGCCCCGGTGTTTCAGCAAGACGCGTCGGATTCGAAATGAGAGGAAAGCGCGGCATATCAGAAGTTTGGTTTTCGCAAAATTGGCGCATGCGGTCGCTTCTACCCCCAATGTACGCTCTACACTTCCATTGATAAATCTCATACTTCAGTAAGGAGAAGTTGCGAAGTAATTAAAGATAGTGTCCTCTCTTTGGTAACTATCCGTCTGAAATCAATAAAAAATAATACTTTTTATTGCAATTTCTAAGCTGGATGTAGGAAAAATAATTTTTTAAATATAATAAACCTTGGAAAATGATACTTCCCAGGCAACACAAGTTCATGTAATTACCGTTAATACTATGACTAGATAGTCTTTTGTAAACTGTGTATCAACCACTAAATGTCCCCGAGGTAAACATATACAGGGTTAACTATGACTATACAAATATTTTAAGAGGGGATAGAAAAAAATAAGAATTAACAGAATTTCCTTTCAAAAAATTTTCAAACTTATTTATAAAGCGAAAAAATGTTTTTTTGATATTATATTAAATCTTTATTTAACACCGCCACTGCGAGAATCAGCAAGCAACCGCCATGCAACAGTCGGCCACAGTCGGCAGTCGGTCCAGTCGAGTCGGTTCGCCGTCATGTTATAATTTAATTCCTGTGTTTACGTTGTAGTTTTGTGTTTTTCTTCAGTTTTTAGTGCCTTATTTTAATTTTAAACGTTTTATAGTTAATAAATAATGGAATATGTGTCAGGTACAGATATTTTCCCACTTATATAGTTCGCCGGTTTGTTTTTCTAGGTTATGGCAGAAGACTGCCGCGGGTGTCAAACGTTTTCTGTTATCTATTAGAACCTACCTACTCATCCCTTTCTTCGATTTTGTTATAATACATAGGCATTGTATCTAACCACCTACGGGAAGTATGTTTATCGGTAGTGAGTGAAAATGTAGTTTTACCAGTTTGTAACCAAATAATGAAAAACGAATGCAAAATACTGGAACTGGATTAACTGTTACCTACCTATCAGGTATTATTACTAATAAGAATGTTAATTTTTGTCGTTTCTGCATTTAGAAATACTGCAAACGACCGCATGGTAGTTGTTAACAGATGTAATGTCAACTATGGATCTAAGCCATAAGCCATCTCAGTCGATACTCATCATAGGCGCCGACTTTCTGTAAGAAAAAAGGGTTTTGCCCCATTTTTTAAATATCGAGCTAAAATTCTGGAATAACTTTTTTATCGTCTTTTAGGGCTCTCTGAGTACGAGGTTAAAATTTTTGTACTTAGTCATAGTTAACCCTGTATATTTCATATAAAATAGAAGATAAATAGATGTCCTTATTAGATTAAATATAGTTGACATCGAAATCGACATATGTATGGTAATATTAATGTACATATATATTACGTTTATAATAGATTAACTATATACAGTGTGCCCACGGATGGAGTTGACAAGAAGAGAAAGTCTTTTGTTTTTGACTTTATCGAAAAATGTCACCCTTTATAAAAAGTTCTGCTTATCGAAGAAATGGGACTGCCATAGAAACGTCTTAGATCAGATATACAGGGTGATAATTAATTAAAAAAACACGAAAATACTCTAGAGAAAAGTATTATTATTTATTATTGTACGCAAAATGTTGACAAAACAAATTGTTTATAACTTCAAATAGAGTCATAATACAAATTTTAAAATCAAAATTTTTAACTTTTACTCTACATAGCTACCTCCCACCTCAACACATTTTTCCGCTAACTTAATAAATTTTTCGTACATTTTATGAATAGTTTGTGACTCATTCAATTCATGTATTACTTCGCGTATGTGTTCTTCTGATATTTCCCAATCATGTGGCACATCATTTTAATAAATCTTCAATTTTAGGACACACCAAAGGAAAAAGTCAAGGGGTGTGAGGTCAGGATTAGGCCAAATCTTTCTCTCCACCTTTCTGCAAAATGATCTGCTAACCATTGTCTGAACAAGGCTGCATAATGAGCAGGACAGCCATACTGTTGCCAAAATAGCTTATTGTGTACTTTTAACTCTAAAGTATTTAAAAATAGTAAATAAAATGTTTTAAAAATGTGCAAATACACATGTTGGTTTAATTTTGCCTCTATAAAATAAGGTCCAATTATACAATCAAAAAAAAATTCCACGTATATTTTGGAGACATTTGTTTTACCATTCTTAAATACATTAGAGCCAGAAGCACGCAATAACCTGTTTTGGCAACAGGACGGCTGTCCTGCTCATTCTACAGCCTTGCTCAGACAATGGTTAGCAGATCATTTTGGTGAAAGGTGGATAGGAAGATTTTATCCAATTCATTATCCTGCTTGATCATCTGACCTTACACCTTTAGACTTTTTTCTTTGGGGTACTCTAAAACAAAAGGTTTTTTCAAGTATTAAAAGAGCGCATACGGGAAGCAATAATAATAATAATATCTCTACCCCTCATTCTAATCACAGGGATTAGCCCAGAAGTCGGAGACTTGTGCGGGAGAGGGGGCGGCATATCATTATTAAACAGGCCGCATTTGCGCCCAGGAACGACTTACGTTGGTAGGCCCTAACCACTATTCAGTGCAGGAATGAGGGAAACCTGGAAAACCTCATTAATTAGGGAGGTAGTCAAATATCAACCGGTATCACATTGACCCAAGCTAACATTATTCCACCCTACCATACCCGCAGAGAGGGTGCCAATCCTCTACACGAATATAGCTTATATACGGTCTACCGGCAGTTGGGCGCGAACCAACTCCGATCTAGTCACCTCGATTCAAGTACTGACGCCTTAAACCGCGCGACCACTGACCGACTATAAATGAGTTGAACGAGCCGCAAACTATTCGTAAAGTATACGAAAAATTTATCAAGTTAGCGGAAAAATGTATTGAAGTGGGAGGTAGTTATGTAAAGTAAAATCAAAAAATTGAAATTTTGATTTTAAAATTTGTAATAGGACTGTATTTGAGGTTATAAACAGATTTGATTTGTAGAAATTTTGTGTAAAATTATAAATGGTATTTCTCTTTTGAATTTTTCGTGTTTTTTTTAAAAGCAGAACTTTTTATAAAGTGACATTTTTCGATAAAGTCAAAAACAAAATACTCTTCTCAACTCAATCCGTGGACACACTGTATGTCCTAAATCGGTAATAATTATGTATGTATACATTATATATATGTTAGATTAACTATATGGACCACTTTCTATTGGCTTTTGTAGTAGTCTAGTTTTAGTCTAAGCTTGAAATTAAATAGACCTCTTCAATTGTTGAACAATTTTTGGGCTGGTTGCTGTGTTGTCGATTTAGGTGTCTTAACGTTTAGAGAGACATATTGCCATTTTATTCATCTTTCAAAATTATTTCTGATCGAGTGATCTCTCAAAATGTCAAGAAACCTAAACCGACAACATGGCAACCAACCCGAAAATATTATAACAACTATTGGCCACTGGAGACTGCAAGCCGAAAAGACATCTATTAACATCTTAATCCGAAGTATGAACTATAAATACTTTAACCAAGTAGGTAATATCATTTCTGACGATTTCTTGTTATTGTAATGCTAATTGTCCAGTCTCGACCATATTTTATCTTTTCATGCGTTGGATGTGTGAAATATACTGATTCTGAAAGGAAACATATTAATACCTATTACATACCCGCTATTACATACATTTAACTTATTTAGTATATAAATGTACGTACATTGCTATGTGGATATTGAGGTAATATAACATACTCCCTCTGCAGTGTATATACACAGTGATCCCTCGCTATGACATAATAATTTGAACATCTACAGTATGTGCTTATTGCGATTCCACGAGTATGTAACAGTTTATATGTTAAAAGTATGTTCTTATCGGTACTACTGTGTGATGTACTACATTCCATATATAAAGTATGTACCCAGAGGTATCCAACGAAGATGTAACAATATTCATGTTAAATATATATGCAGATAGATATCATTCTGGGATGTACCAGATTCCATATTCAAAGACTTTGTTTGGAAAGGGGGGATGTTTTGTGTTGTGGCAGTTTTCGCTTGATGCAATTTAATGTCGGGTGATTCTCTTGCGACTTGGTCTTTTATCTTATCTTGCTTCTATTACATAAATATATTTTTACTAGTTATACGCCTGTTATTGTTTAAATGTAAGTATAGATATTTATGAAAGTGTATTATATAATTTTGGTACAAAATAATTTGAATTCTAATAATATTCAACGATCGACTGCTAAGTCGCATCGCCTTTGTAATACTTATTTTATATTTTTCTAGCACTTGATTTTAAAACACTTGAACATTATATTATATATATTATATTGAGCTCATGGTAAATTATACAAATCGGTGGATCAAATATGAAAGATAACATAAACATAGTTTATAAAAATGTGTTTAGTAATGCATTTGCTGTTAGTTGATATTGGCTGGAACTGAAAGAAAACATTACAATATAACAAGCAATATGTTTAATAAAAGGTATATTTTCTTCACCTCACTGGTCAGTACCCTGAATTAAATTTGTAGTTTATATTTAAAAAGTATTTTTTAAGATATCATCTACATACAAAAAACATGATGAAAGAAATTAAAACTGTTTCATCTAAATGGAAGACATGCAAGACAGTGTTGGAATCGAGAGAAATAAAGAAATATTATAATAATAGAATATAGATTCACAGCTGTTCAATATACTGATATTAGTTAACTAAGTTGCATTATTTTTTTTAATCTATGGAACATTTATAGGATGCCCCACATAACTTAATTCTATACTTTGCCTCAGTGACAGATAAAGATAAACCAAAAAGCTTCAAGTTTATCACAGTGATGTAATTTTCACAGGAAAAACGGTAATAGCTTCAAAATAACATCTTATGTAGATCCATAAATAACGTCGTTTTGCTCGTGAAACTTTATTTTATCTTTATCCATTACTAAAGTGTGGTAATGTAATTTAAAAAATATTGATTTCTAAAGCTCTTCAAAATTAAAATATAGTGGGGTCTATATAGTCTTTGTAGGCAGAAATTTAATTTCTTTTCGATTTTTTCATGGTGTACACGGCATCATATGACAACTTCAATAAAATGGTAAAACGAATAATATTTCTAAATTAACGATGAAACCATAGAGTGCTTCAAATTAAAACACAATAATAAACAGCATGTAAATTGTAAAAGATATGTAAATTGTGACATAATACTGTTAGTATACTATAGATATAGATCCCGAATATGTGTACAAAATTTAAGGGTAGATTGTATGGCCGGATTTTAATACGGGTCTTTCATATATTTTTTTCTTTATTAAATCCTTCTAGAGGAGTTGCAACTCTTTAACAGGGGTGATAAATTTAAAGTTTTATTTAGTTTATTCCAAACGCTTTAAAATTAAGAAGTTAAATTTTTTATTCTCGTCCTGTTATAAGCCGTTGAAATAAATTACCTCCTATATAATTTTTATTATATTTTTTTTCTGGGGCTTCTTCAATTGAAAATAATTTTTTTATAATAAATATGCTGGGGAAACTATATTTCAACGCC
Source organism: Monochamus alternatus (assembly GCA_037114965.1). Classification (NCBI taxonomy): domain Eukaryota; kingdom Metazoa; phylum Arthropoda; class Insecta; order Coleoptera; family Cerambycidae; genus Monochamus; species Monochamus alternatus. Next base: position 110,976,539 of record CM073426.1, on the reverse strand, counting down.
TTATAATAGGACGAGGAGAATAAAAAATACTCGTCCAGAAGTTCCTTCAGTTTAAATATCCCACCAAATTTTACTTCTTAATTTCAAAGGGTTTGGAAGAAAAAAAGATAAAACTTTAAATTTATCACTTCCTGTTAAGGGATCGTAACTCCTCCAAGGGGGCTTAAAACAAAAAAAATTTGTATGACCTATTAAAATCAGTTATACAATCTATCCTTAAATTTTGTTCACTTTATTTGGGATCACCCTGTACATATATTGCTAACATACCTACTGTTACATTACTGAGATATTGAAAGCGTTCATGGAAATGGTATACCTACACATTAAGTTCTTAGTATGTGTCATTGTTTACATGAAATCTACATCCTGAGCATATAACATTACCTACATATATTTCATATAGCAATAATGTGTGCATGCGGAGGACATTTAGTCCATTGAAATGTTACATTATTATCATTTATTAGGTTGGTCATACAATATTTTTTTAAAAACATTTTATTGCAAACTGAATCCTCTACAATTCTGGTAACTTTTTGTTGTAAAATCAAAAATATCAATGATATTAAAGAAAAACAATCAAAATTTTTGGACAAATTTTCTTTTTGAATTTATTTATTTTTTTATTTAAAAAAAATTACATCAGAACACTTTTGTAGAGTGGTTTTGAACAAAGAATTTTTATTATATACTTTTTTTATTATATTTATTAGTTTAGGTTTTACAGCGCTGTGAAGTGAACACTAATTTTCCCTGCTGATAAGTATAAATTTATATGAATGATACGGCATAGTTTTTAATTATTTTTATAATAATGTTTTTTATTATAGACATTTCAATATTGTTATTTAATAGTTATTGACTCCTTTCCCCACCACCACCAAAAATTTTGATTGTTTTTCTTTAATATATTTGTTATTTTTTATTTTACAACAAAAATTTACTAGACTAAAATTGTAGAGGATTCAATTTGCAATAAAAAATGTTTTTAAAAATTTTTTGTATGACCAATAGTTTACCTGATAAATGCTAAAAACTATTAACCCCCTTTTCCAAGATGGCGGCTGAAGTTGGAAGGTTGCGACCCCACAAACTTCACGTTAAGCTTTTTTTGACCTCCCCCCCTCACATCTAAACAATAAAATTGCCTCTTCTAAAAAATGCAACCCCAAATGTAACTTTTCAATGGACTAATTAGGAATAGACATCTATTAAAAGTTTATTTACATTTGATCGTTATGCCATTCACAGTACATGTGCAGATTGTCATAAAATAAAGATATCATTCTTAAAACACAACAGTTACTGTTTAGTATCGTGTGTTTATAAGATCGATATAATATTTATAATAGACGTTTTCCACTAGATGAAAATTACAAAAGATGAAATCAAACATATATTAAACGTTATTATATTAATAGTATAAAAAAGGTCCAAGCACCGATCCTTGAGGTACCCCACACTCTACACTTAATTTATCAGACCTACAGCTTTCAATTTGTACAATTTGACTTCAAATTATACACAATCCCGTGTGGATCTCGATTACCACAGTATTGTATTCTTTTATGTTAAAATTTGTAACTATTTTTTTTACAGTGTAGTCTTACAGCAAAGGTATTGCCTTTTCTCAGATGAATTAGAAGTCCTTCATTTACAGTTATGTCATGAAGAACAAAAATAGTGGAAAATCATTTAATAGGTATGTTTCCATGAGCATCTGTTTGAGCAACAATACTTTCTCCAGAATGAGCTCCAACAACTGTTAAATACCGCGCACATTACGCCTGCACGGACCAGCAAACCTGCACGACTTGTCCAGCGCAGACCAACCACTTTTTGTGCAGATTATGTGTGTGGCGTTTTGACGTCTTTAAGTGGTAATTGAGTCGGAAGAGGAAATTTTTATTTTAACGATGTTGTGTGAAGAGGAAAAGAAAAAAGCCAAGAAAAGTTTTGGGACCAATACCAATAAAAAGAGAAGGCTGTATGGTGAATATTTTGAAACCAATCCCTGACTTTCTGGGAACAGAACTTACGTTGGACTAGCGCAGCCAAGTATAGAAATTACAGGCCACCAACATGACCTGCAGTGACAGTTGTTGCAGGTGCTGCTCTAGTGTGCGATGCTCCATTAGATAACATGGAGACCTCCATGAACAGGCTTTGCAAGTCCGTGCTGTGTAGGTCCGTGCAGTCATAATGTGTGTTTACACAAACACAAAAAGTATGTATTTTATATATTATGCCTCACTGCACTTGTTCGTCATTTAAATAATGTTTTTCCTAATATCTGTATGGGAATAACGGACCATTCCTACGGTCATTACGTTGTCCTGATACCTGACTTACTTTCCTGGGGGTAATTTAAAAGCCTAGTGAATTCAAGGCCCATGTAGTCGAGTGGTAAACTATTGGATATAATTGTTTTTCATTGTGATATGATTAGCAATGACCCGACAATTCGCTTAACGATGGCAATGAAATTGTGTCTAAATGTTGACTTAATTGATGCTGTAAATAAATTAAAACAGCGTTTGTTCATCTGGTCTGTAAACATACAAGTTCCGGATTTTGCTAATACAACACATTCAATGTTGGAGATTATTTTCACAAAAAACGGAACTGTTTTATTTTGTTGTTTACATTCACTTTATGCTCATATAAATTTTGCAGGACTATTTTAAATTGAATCCATTCTTTGCGTTAAAGCATTTAACCGAAAGAAAATCAAATTTTAATTACTTCACCTCAACATTGCAAAACTTTAATTTGGTTCTATAACTGATCTATTTACAATTACAAGTAATTATGTAGAGCTTATATACAGGGTGACTCACAACTTCCATGAAAAATGGAGTCAGTATAGTAAACAAAAATTTTGTAAAATTCTTATAGTTCTGAGAAAAAAATTATTAAGAGTTGAAAATACTTCAACATTTCAATACTGAAATCATATTTTAGTATTAACGTTTTCGCGATAGTGTAATAAATTAGTTTTCCAACGTCAAAAATGGTTTACGTGTATCAATTCGGAGTTGATGGATATCGTTTTAATTTATTGTGAATGAAGAAATACGAAATGCTTTAGCAGCTTCTGGTTTATATGCAGAACGATTTCCCGGTGGACTCATGTGCCAAATGTAACTAGTTTTAACGCGGTAGTGCAGTGCAAACGTGACACGGGAAATGTGCAACCGAATCATGGAAGAAGTGGAGCTCCAGAGTGTGATTGTTGAAGATAATCCCCGAATAAGTACCAGACAAATCGCTCAATACGTACAAGGAATATCCCAATCAACAGTGTACCAAGCATTAATACCAACGGATTATGTCTTACGAATTATATTTTGTGAACGGTTTCTGCAACAAAATGCTCAAAATTCTACATTTACAGCTAACCTGTTAGTTACAGATTACGCTAGTTTTACTCAAAGTAGAATGTATTAATTAATATGAATGTGTATTACTCATGTTTGGGATATTGAAAATCCGCACGCGATTCAAAAGGATCATTTCCGACAACTATTGACTGGACCATTGATATTATCAAATCGACTGGATGGGATTTAGTATCTCGATTTCCTGCGAAATTATCTGTCTGGACTTCTGAAATATGTGCCTTTCAACAAAATATTCGGGCGTAGACACCTTAATGAAGTTTCAGAGGTACCATGGATTGGGCGAGGAGAACTGGTACCATGGCCACCACGATCTCCTAACTTAAATATTTTGGACTTCTTTTTGTGGAGATATTTAAAAAAAGAAGTGTATCGCACCGAAGTGGACACTAATGATGATTTACGGGAACGAACCAGAAACATTTGTGTTAGTTCGTAAAAACTGGGTATAACGGGCCTAAATCTGTTTACACGTCTGTGGACATAATTTTGAACAGTTGAAACATCAAGTATGTCAAATTATGTTATCAATTAAAAACACAAATTAACTTTACTAATTAATAATAACAAAAGGCGGCAAAAGCAGTTGATATTGCTGATATAAAAAGGTGCTATAAAATTTGATTTATTTTTTTCTTGAGAAATTTTCATTTCTTTGTCCGTTTTTAATTCACTTTGCTGTCGTGCCGGTCGCCGACTGCATGATTTGACTAACGCAAGGTCATGTTTTACAGTGAAACAGTTTCCAGTGCCGTGCAGATGTGTATTTTTTAATCATATTCCAACTACCCCCTTTTGTTTTTTTTTTTACAAAATTGTATTTGTAAAAGTATAGGAGATCTTTTTGGATAAATTCTGAACAAATAAATAAATCACCCTGCATATGTTGGATACAATTTTACGTAATAATATAATATGTTTTTAAAATGAGTATTCAAAATTTCAGTGCAGTTAAAATATGACAAAAACCGTAGCATAATTTTTTTTCTGAAACACCTAAAAGAGCTACCGCCCCTAGAAAGGTTGCCCCGAAAATGCTGTTTATTAAATAATTTAAAACAGGTATGATATTAAATTATGAAATTTTGGTCAGTTGTTGAACTTTTTGCCATTAACAACATTCAATAAAAGACCTATCAAAATTTATATCAGAAGTGTGTGAATAATGTAAAGTTCACTTTAAATATTTTATACTTGGATTTAATAAAATATATGAGGACTTGATGTTCTTTACATGCAAAAGGTACTCTCATTGAATATCGATAGGGTAACTAGACATAATTCTACCGATAGATTTCAGATTTCTTAAAAAAAATAATATTTTTTGTTACAGTTACAGCAGTTTGAAAATTAATATTGTATTTGTGATACATTATAAAAATTTCAAAATGCTATAAATTCTAGAAATATAGTTATTTTTTAATAAAACTTGAAACCTATCCGTAAAATTATATCTAATTTATGGAAAAAAATGTTTCTTGAAATTTAAAGAAGCCATTTTTAAAATTTGAGGTGAGGCCCACGTTTTTCTCAACTTTTTTTCGCAAACTGTAAAATCTTTTTTCTGCTACCAAAGTTCTCTATATGGCCACAGTACATCTCCCTAAAGTTTGGTTTGGGTCCCATGTCTGGCTATTGCGATATGGCATATCTGAAATCTCACCAGCCGCCACTGCTGTATAGCTAATACTATTGTCAATCTCAATTAAAACTACTGAATATTTAACAATACTTGACATTCCTGTTATCTGTCACAAACTTGCAATTTTTTTCATGACACACTTTGTAAACTTTATGGTACTATCTAATTGAAGTTGTATTTTATTTGTTTATAGTTGTATTTTTTTTTCAAATTGATGTTACTCGACAACAAGGCATGCTATAGATATTCTCAGCCATCTATCAATAATGAAACAATTATTGTTCAAGAAAATAGTTTCTTAAAAAGACTAGTCAAAGAACTAGAAGAAAAAAATGAACTCCTAAAGCAAAATAAGGCCTTATTGGAACAAAGATTGCTAGAATTGGAAGTAAAACTGCAACAAACAACGACTTGACAGGTAAAGACGAAAATAAAAATAAGAAGGCATGGTTATTTATCTCAAGAGTAAAGGACCACGTAACAGAAGAAAAAATAAAAAATTATATATTACGGAAAACAGAAATTACGGATGAGAAAGAATTAGTGGTAAAACATTTTGTAACAAAATATGATAAATACAAGAAGGGATTGCAAATGTTACCAAGTAGGTGTTAGATTTGACCTAAAAGATATGTTATACGATCCAAATTTCTGGCCAAACGGAGTAGCATATCGGCGTTTCGATTTTGAAGCTGCACGGCGTGATGAACCAACTGAAGAGGGTTTTTAGATACACAAACTAACGAATTACAGTCTACATATGCAATATTTCACCAAAATATGCAGTCTTTAAAAAACAAATCTTTGGAATTAGATTTGTTTCTACGAAGCTTGAAAAGTCAACCAGCCATTGTGTGTATAACGGAACATTGGTATACATCTGATGAAAAACTCTACATACATCTAGACGCTTATAACGTATCTGTATGGTCTAAAGAAAATGTAAAGAATGGTGGCTCATGCATATTTGTAAGGAGAGACATTGTATCTAAGGAGGTGTCCGATATAAAACAAAAAAGTGTTGAATGTCATATAGAATGTTCGTCTGTTGTATGTCATGAATCAAAAGTATAAATTTTATGCATATATAGGCCTCCTAAAGGTAATTTAGACATATTTTTTTAAATATTATCTGAAATACTAAATCTGATACAAAATTGTTTTAGATCATATAAGACTGTTTTGTGCGGAGATTTCAATGAATTACAATATAAATATTCAAAATTTAAAAATCTATTATTTATGTATAACTTACACCAAACAATATTTGAACCAACTAGAATAACAAAAAATTCGCAGTCCTTAATAGATAATATATTTATTAATTTTGACAATGCTCATGTAGGTAAAGCAATTACAACAGCTTTATCTGATCACGAGGGCCAGTTGCTGGAACTTGAGGTACCTGAAACACATACAACCAAAGTAGATGTAAGAAAGAGAATATACTCAGAAACGAAAATGCAACAATTCAAGCAGGAATTACAAAATCATAATTGGGCTGATGTTTATTGTCTTGAAGACCCAAATTAAACATTTGTTAAATTTATAAGTACATTTAAAAACATTATGAATATACTTTTTCCAGTAAAATCGTTGAAAGAAGTAAAAAAATCAAAAAATTGGATAACCAAAGGCATAAAAATATCTTGCAGAAATAAAAGAAATATGTATGTACAAAAAAGGAATGGGGAAGTATCTAGTGAAATATACAAACAGTATTGTATAATTCTCAAAAAAGTTATAAATATGTCGAAAACATGGGCTCATAGGTCTTATATTGAAACAACAAAAAACAAGGGCAAAGCCGTTTAGAATTTGGTGCAATCTCTTAGTGGAACAAAAACTAAAAACGACGATACACTATTAAATAATATTAATACTGAAGAAAATAATAAAATAAACATCTTAAACACCGTAAATAATTTCTTTGCAAACCAAGGCAGCCAAATTAATAATAGTAATTATACTAATGCTGGAGAATACATACAAGTTACCCATAATAATATATTTTTATTTCCTACAGACTCAAAAGAGGTCTACAGTGTAATTATGAATTTAAAAAATACTAATTCTGTATGTGAAGATGAAATACCAGTTAAATTACTTAAAACAACAGCCGCAGAAATATCATTTCCATTAGCATACGCGATTAACCTAACATTAAAAACAGGAATATTTCCTGAAAATCTCAAAATTGCCCATGTTAAAGCCATGTATAAAAAAGGTGCTAAAGATCTAATGAGCAATTATAGACCTATTTCATTAATATCAAATATCAGCAAAATTTTTGAAAAAGTAATCTACAATAGAATAATTAATTTTCTAGAGTGTCACGATCTACTTACAGACACACAAAATGGGTTTAGGAAAAATAAAACAACGACAAGAGCTATATATCAAGCATTGTGTGAAATTACACGGTTATTAAATGAAGAAAACAGTACCATGGCTGTATGCTTGGATCTATCTAAAGCATTTGATTCTGTGGATCATGACATTCTAAATAAAAAAATACAAAGGTACGGTATTCGTGGTGTTGCATTGGAATTGATAAAATCTTATCTTTCGAATAGAAGACAATGTGTTATAGAAACGGACAATACTGGTGTTCTCATAAAATCAGACATTATATTAATAGAGAGAGGAGTGCCTCAAGGGTCCATATTGGGTCCCCTGCTGTATGTTTTATATACCAATGACTTGCCCTCGATGGTTGAGGTAAAAACTGTTATGTATGCTGATGATACATCTCTAATAATTGGTAATACTAATATCGAAAATCTTATACAGACAGTGACTGCTGCATTGGATTCTCTGCAGATTCAAAAGGATCATTTCCGACAACTATTGACTGGACCATTGATATTATCAAATCGACTGGATGGGATTTAGTATCTCGATTTCCTGCGAAATTATCTGTCTGGACTTCTGAAATATGTGCCTTTCAACAAAATATTCGGGCGTAGACACCTTAATGAAGTTTCAGAGGTACCATGGATTGGGCGAGGAGAACTGGTACCATGGCCACCACGATCTCCTAACTTAAATATTTTGGACTTCTTTTTGTGGAGATATTTAAAAAAAGAAGTGTATCGCACCGAAGTGGACACTAATGATGATTTACGGGAACGAACCAGAAACATTTGTGTTAGTTCGTAAAAACTGGGTATAACGGGCCTAAATCTGTTTACACGTCTGTGGACATAATTTTGAACAGTTGAAACATCAAGTATGTCAAATTATGTTATCAATTAAAAACACAAATTAACTTTACTAATTAATAATAACAAAAGGCGGCAAAAGCAGTTGATATTGCTGATATAAAAAGGTGCTATAAAATTTGATTTATTTTTTTCTTGAGAAATTTTCATTTCTTTGTCCGTTTTTAATTCACTTTGCTGTCGTGCCGGTCGCCGACTGCATGATTTGACTAACGCAAGGTCATGTTTTACAGTGAAACAGTTTCCAGTGCCGTGCAGATGTGTATTTTTTAATCATATTCCAACTACCCCCTTTTGTTTTTTTTTTTACAAAATTGTATTTGTAAAAGTATAGGAGATCTTTTTGGATAAATTCTGAACAAATAAATAAATCACCCTGCATATGTTGGATACAATTTTACGTAATAATATAATATGTTTTTAAAATGAGTATTCAAAATTTCAGTGCAGTTAAAATATGACAAAAACCGTAGCATAATTTTTTTTCTGAAACACCTAAAAGAGCTACCGCCCCTAGAAAGGTTGCCCCGAAAATGCTGTTTATTAAATAATTTAAAACAGGTATGATATTAAATTATGAAATTTTGGTCAGTTGTTGAACTTTTTGCCATTAACAACATTCAATAAAAGACCTATCAAAATTTATATCAGAAGTGTGTGAATAATGTAAAGTTCACTTTAAATATTTTATACTTGGATTTAATAAAATATATGAGGACTTGATGTTCTTTACATGCAAAAGGTACTCTCATTGAATATCGATAGGGTAACTAGACATAATTCTACCGATAGATTTCAGATTTCTTAAAAAAAATAATATTTTTTGTTACAGTTACAGCAGTTTGAAAATTAATATTGTATTTGTGATACATTATAAAAATTTCAAAATGCTATAAATTCTAGAAATATAGTTATTTTTTAATAAAACTTGAAACCTATCCGTAAAATTATATCTAATTTATGGAAAAAAATGTTTCTTGAAATTTAAAGAAGCCATTTTTAAAATTTGAGGTGAGGCCCACGTTTTTCTCAACTTTTTTTCGCAAACTGTAAAATCTTTTTTCTGCTACCAAAGTTCTCTATATGGCCACAGTACATCTCCCTAAAGTTTGGTTTGGGTCCCATGTCTGGCTATTGCGATATGGCATATCTGAAATCTCACCAGCCGCCACTGCTGTATAGCTAATACTATTGTCAATCTCAATTAAAACTACTGAATATTTAACAATACTTGACATTCCTGTTATCTGTCACAAACTTGCAATTTTTTTCATGACACACTTTGTAAACTTTATGGTACTATCTAATTGAAGTTGTATTTTATTTGTTTATAGTTGTATTTTTTTTTCAAATTGATGTTACTCGACAACAAGGCATGCTATAGATATTCTCAGCCATCTATCAATAATGAAACAATTATTGTTCAAGAAAATAGTTTCTTAAAAAGACTAGTCAAAGAACTAGAAGAAAAAAATGAACTCCTAAAGCAAAATAAGGCCTTATTGGAACAAAGATTGCTAGAATTGGAAGTAAAACTGCAACAAACAACGACTTGACAGGTAAAGACGAAAATAAAAATAAGAAGGCATGGTTATTTATCTCAAGAGTAAAGGACCACGTAACAGAAGAAAAAATAAAAAATTATATATTACGGAAAACAGAAATTACGGATGAGAAAGAATTAGTGGTAAAACATTTTGTAACAAAATATGATAAATACAAGAAGGGATTGCAAATGTTACCAAGTAGGTGTTAGATTTGACCTAAAAGATATGTTATACGATCCAAATTTCTGGCCAAACGGAGTAGCATATCGGCGTTTCGATTTTGAAGCTGCACGGCGTGATGAACCAACTGAAGAGGGTTTTTAGATACACAAACTAACGAATTACAGTCTACATATGCAATATTTCACCAAAATATGCAGTCTTTAAAAAACAAATCTTTGGAATTAGATTTGTTTCTACGAAGCTTGAAAAGTCAACCAGCCATTGTGTGTATAACGGAACATTGGTATACATCTGATGAAAAACTCTACATACATCTAGACGCTTATAACGTATCTGTATGGTCTAAAGAAAATGTAAAGAATGGTGGCTCATGCATATTTGTAAGGAGAGACATTGTATCTAAGGAGGTGTCCGATATAAAACAAAAAAGTGTTGAATGTCATATAGAATGTTCGTCTGTTGTATGTCATGAATCAAAAGTATAAATTTTATGCATATATAGGCCTCCTAAAGGTAATTTAGACATATTTTTTTAAATATTATCTGAAATACTAAATCTGATACAAAATTGTTTTAGATCATATAAGACTGTTTTGTGCGGAGATTTCAATGAATTACAATATAAATATTCAAAATTTAAAAATCTATTATTTATGTATAACTTACACCAAACAATATTTGAACCAACTAGAATAACAAAAAATTCGCAGTCCTTAATAGATAATATATTTATTAATTTTGACAATGCTCATGTAGGTAAAGCAATTACAACAGCTTTATCTGATCACGAGGGCCAGTTGCTGGAACTTGAGGTACCTGAAACACATACAACCAAAGTAGATGTAAGAAAGAGAATATACTCAGAAACGAAAATGCAACAATTCAAGCAGGAATTACAAAATCATAATTGGGCTGATGTTTATTGTCTTGAAGACCCAAATTAAACATTTGTTAAATTTATAAGTACATTTAAAAACATTATGAATATACTTTTTCCAGTAAAATCGTTGAAAGAAGTAAAAAAATCAAAAAATTGGATAACCAAAGGCATAAAAATATCTTGCAGAAATAAAAGAAATATGTATGTACAAAAAAGGAATGGGGAAGTATCTAGTGAAATATACAAACAGTATTGTATAATTCTCAAAAAAGTTATAAATATGTCGAAAACATGGGCTCATAGGTCTTATATTGAAACAACAAAAAACAAGGGCAAAGCCGTTTAGAATTTGGTGCAATCTCTTAGTGGAACAAAAACTAAAAACGACGATACACTATTAAATAATATTAATACTGAAGAAAATAATAAAATAAACATCTTAAACACCGTAAATAATTTCTTTGCAAACCAAGGCAGCCAAATTAATAATAGTAATTATACTAATGCTGGAGAATACATACAAGTTACCCATAATAATATATTTTTATTTCCTACAGACTCAAAAGAGGTCTACAGTGTAATTATGAATTTAAAAAATACTAATTCTGTATGTGAAGATGAAATACCAGTTAAATTACTTAAAACAACAGCCGCAGAAATATCATTTCCATTAGCATACGCGATTAACCTAACATTAAAAACAGGAATATTTCCTGAAAATCTCAAAATTGCCCATGTTAAAGCCATGTATAAAAAAGGTGCTAAAGATCTAATGAGCAATTATAGACCTATTTCATTAATATCAAATATCAGCAAAATTTTTGAAAAAGTAATCTACAATAGAATAATTAATTTTCTAGAGTGTCACGATCTACTTACAGACACACAAAATGGGTTTAGGAAAAATAAAACAACGACAAGAGCTATATATCAAGCATTGTGTGAAATTACACGGTTATTAAATGAAGAAAACAGTACCATGGCTGTATGCTTGGATCTATCTAAAGCATTTGATTCTGTGGATCATGACATTCTAAATAAAAAAATACAAAGGTACGGTATTCGTGGTGTTGCATTGGAATTGATAAAATCTTATCTTTCGAATAGAAGACAATGTGTTATAGAAACGGACAATACTGGTGTTCTCATAAAATCAGACATTATATTAATAGAGAGAGGAGTGCCTCAAGGGTCCATATTGGGTCCCCTGCTGTATGTTTTATATACCAATGACTTGCCCTCGATGGTTGAGGTAAAAACTGTTATGTATGCTGATGATACATCTCTAATAATTGGTAATACTAATATCGAAAATCTTATACAGACAGTGACTGCTGCATTGGATTCTCTGGAATGCTATTTCTGTAAAAATAGTCTAAAATTAAATAAAGAAAAAACACAAATAATCAACTTTACATACCAGAAAGATAACAATGAGGTTATACTTACTAGTGGCAATGACATCATAAAATCAGTAAATAGTACTTCTTTCTTGGGGGTAAAGATTGATTCGCGATTGAACTGGAAAACCCATATAGACCATGTTAGCCAAAAGGTCGCCAAATACTGCTATGCTCTTAAAGTGATAGCACAAAATATTGATATACCCACAGCATTTATGGTATACTATGCATATGTTCAATCCCAAATAAAATATGGAATAGTTTTCTGGGGAAACTCCAGTGAAGCTGTCAGAATATTTGTCCTACAAAAGAGATGTATTAGAAATATACTAAACATGAAACAGACAGAGAGCTGCAGACAAATGTTTATTGAAAAAAGAATACTTACCTTAGCGAGTTTATATATATTTGAAGTAATTATATTTTTTAAACAAAACATTAAACTTATTTGTGAATTTTAATTTATCACATTTATATAGCACAAGAAATAAAAATAATTGAGTAACTGAAAATATAATAAAATATAGTTACATTCAAAAGAATGTTCCATATTCATTGCTTGGGATATATAATAAATTACCTATAAGTATTAGAAACTTATCCAGCAAAGATATTAAAATTAAATTAAATCAATTTCTCATATTATACGATAGATGAATTTCTGGACAACATAATATAATTAATGTATTATACCTCTACTGTGTATGTGTGTATCAACGATTTATGTGTAACATGTATTATTTTATATTTTTGTCTTATTTGCAGTTAAGTATTAGTATGCATTTTATTCTACTTTAATATCTATATTTAATATTAACTTTTATCTCTTAAATTGTGATTTTTTCTATTTTTATTGACGAGTTCTACACCCTAAGGGTATTTTTGTAATTGATACAAGGTGAACTAATAAAGATTTTACTTACTTACTTACTTACTTACTTACTTACTTACTTACTTACTTACTTACTGACTGACTGACTGACTTACTTACTTACTTACTTACTTACTGACTTACTGACTTACTGACTTACTTACTTACTGACTTACTGACTTACTTACTGACTTACTTACTTACTTACTTACTTACTTACTTACTTACTTACTTACTTACTTACTTACTTACTTACTTACTTACTTACTTACTTACTTACTTACTTACTTACTTATTTACTTACTTAAGAGTACCTTTTGTATGTAAATAACACGTTTTCATATTTTTAAACTTTTTGAATTGACGGTTTATCGACATCTAGCAGAAATGTACGGTATTCCGTGACTATCTACCTCAAATCTCTCTAGTCACATTACTTTGGTTTTTTATTTGACGATATTATATTTTTAAATTATAAGAAGTAGACAGATGAAACAAATACTGAGCTTTATTTACTCAAATATCTCTATTCACATTACTTTGTTTTTCTTTGATGATGTTACATTTTTAAATTATAAGAAGTAGACGCACAAATGAAACAAACAGTGAGCTTTATTTACTCATAAAATGTTATATACATACGTACGAACTAAGGACGAAGACCTAACAAGTCCATCGGGAAATTTCCTTGGGCACGATGGTACAATCCGACATTTATATAGGTAATTTAATTTATAATTTAACAAAACAGAACACATTTCCAAATAAGACTTGCTGTATAACGTTGAATAAGTTAATTGCCTGCAATTTTAAAACAAACTTGGAACTACATAAATAATTATTATTTTTATTAGTTTAGTATTTTAAAAAACACGTCATTTACTTCATAGTTCACGCAAATATGAGGATTTCGAATAACAACCGTATTTTCTTTATGATCTGAAAGAACGAAAGTAGGTAACAAAATTTGTAAAACGTTTAGCCATTAAATATGCCCTAAAGAAGACGAACGATATGACGGTAAAAGCAAGAAGATGACTTTAATTTACGAGTTTTAAAGATACTTTTAGTTACCCAATGTAGCTGATTTACTTAGATAAACCATCCTTTTTAGAATATTAAAGTTTATGCATGAAAAGTTCTTAAATTATCTACGTTTATAGGTAGACTTATAAGTTCCTATTATATTTCAGAAATCCGCATTGTACTTCCATAACTTTAAAGGATCTGTTTAAAATGTTTTCAAGTTGTTATCAGATAATTATGGTAATCAATAGAAGTGTACAGGTTGTTCTAAAATTATATCAGCAGTTTGTCATTTTCCATGAGACAACACAACGTTAACTATAGGAGATAGAAAAAAATGACCCCCCCCCACTCTCGATCTCTTTTTTTTTTGAGAGAAAATTAATTACCTACCGTCTTTTGTTTTCGAGTAATAAACAAAATTTCAAATTTTCTACTTTTCGATATGTTTGTAACTTGGTAGTTTGTGAAGTTACAAAAAAATAATTATTACGTTCTTCAGACTCTTTTTTGAATAGAGTCCAGTGGCGTACCTATTTTTTTCTTACTTTATTCATTTTTGAGTTATAACCTGAAGTTGTGTTTATTAATACAAACCATAGGTGGCCATGGGCCCGTTGAAATCGTTATTTTTTTCTTTTTCCATTAATATCCAAAGTTAAATATGATTAATAATAATTAAGGAAACAGTTTATTCCAGAGTATCCAGATATGACATTTAGAAGAAATTATGACATAATGTGTTACTAAACAAGTAATAGTATTATTAAAACGATATATTCGCAATCATTCAACAATCAACAATAATTCAGAGAATGTATCCAATACGTAATTAAATTAATATATGGAAAAAGCTAAATAACGTTGCTAATATATAACAATCGAAACGAAAATGTCAAAGATTGGTAACAGGCAATTATTTCAAATGACACACGCTACTTCAAGAAAATCAAAGAAACAGAATATGTTATAATAAATTATTGTCTTAATAAAATGGCAAATAATCATATTTAACCCCACATATTTATATATTGATAGAAAGAGAAAAAAATAAATATATTTCAACTGATTTATGGTTAAGTTTAGGTTATTACTTAAAAATGAATGAAGTTACAACAGAATTAGACACGCCACTGGACTCTATCCAAAAAAGTGTCTGAAGAACCTGTTAATTATTTTTTCTAACTTTACAAACAACTACTCGAAAACAAGAGACGATAGGTCATTTTGGTTTTGACCATTAAGTTTCTCTTAAAAAAGAGATCGAGAGTGGGGTGTTCATTTTTCTACCTCTTATAGTTAACTTAAAAAAACATCGAAATTTGCCCACCTTGTACATAATTGCAGTTGCTTTAAACTTGGGAAATAAAACAGTAAATAAAATTATTATTTCTTAAATTTTGAAATCTTAGCCATTGGCATAGAAAACATTTGAAACCATACCTCTTTAACAGCCGAATATTACTGTTAATACCGGAATGACCACTATTTATGGCCTTTAGTGAAAAAAAAAATTAAATTCATCTACAGTAAACACAATATTGCCATAGATTATTATTTATTCATCAATGAAAGTCATTCTTAAAATATATGAGCGAATTTGCTTAGGGAAGAATATTTTTCCAATTTCTGCAAATGATATGAAAACGTCATATCTTAGCGCGGATTCAAGGCTTCCGTGGCAGTTATTAATGGTTGAATACTTTCTTGGTTAGTTATCACGTCGTCGGTTTTATGTTTCTTGACGTTTCGAGAGGCATATCGTTTTCTTCTTCATAAGTAACTCTGAAATCGGAGGTTGAGTCCTCTGATGTATGAACTGATCCATAAAACTTATGATGCAGAGTTTGTTATCACGCTCTTTGATTTTTACACATGAATAATAGCATTATTATTAATTTCATAAATGGAAAGTACAAGTGAATGATAATGGATCTGCAAAATATTAAAATTGTATTCACGTTTAAGTACCTTCCCTAAAATTAATAACAAATCTTTAACGTACGAGAATGGGGCGTGGTCGACCGCTACGTAACTATCCTAGATAGGACAATCCCTAGCAAATCTTGTTTTCATGTTTAGCGCCCTCTGTTGATATATGGTAAAACTAATTTGTTTTAAATCTGGGATGCCCTTCGGTTTTTTTTTTATTTAAAATTTTAATTGTAGTGGTAATTGTATCGATAACATTACTTATATTTTAAGGAATGCTAAATTTGAAAAATAATATACATATAACTTTGAAGACTCAGAAAATAAAATATATAATGGAAAATTCGCTAAAGACGTTCTTATATTTCAAAGTACCTATAGTGTTTAAAAGACTTGCGGAGAGTATATAGAAAGAAATATATTTACTTTTCAATTTAAATTATATCTTTCTATATACTTATCGTAGGTATTTTAAATACTATAAGTACTTTGAAATCTAAGAATGTCTTTAGTAAATTTTCCTATAAATTTTATTTTCTGAGCCCTCAAAGTTATGTGTAAAACGTGTGTGAATATTATTTTTCAAATTTAGCACGCCAAAAAATTTAAGTAATGCTGATACAATTGACAAATGTGATTTTATGTAACATATAAGTATTTCTAAAACGTCCCCAATATTTAATTAAATCATTTATAAAACAAATATTGTAAAACAGTTATATATTTATTTTTAAGTAAATAATTTAATTTCTCAGTTATGTTAAAATAAATTGTTTAATGTATTATCGAAAAGTTTTGAAATCTTTTTACTGATAGTTATATAAGCAAAATGGTCAAAATGAATTTGCAATTTTGAAAACTGAATGATGATAAGTATTTTCAGATTTGTGGACTGCAAGTTATTGAGATTAAAAAAAAGAATTTACGAACAAGACCCGTTACAATGCAACTTACCGCTGCAGCTCTGTTGGTGTATTAGATGTTGTAATTGGCTCTCGTTGCATTCAGTCTTCTTTCTTGGGTTTGTGTAAAACATATTTACTCATGTGTCTATATATTTAAGTCAGTTTTTTAAGTGTCATATACAATCTTTCTGGCAAAAAAACGTTTTGCACCAAAATTACAAATACTAGCACAAAATTGAAATTGATAGTTCATAAGTTTCTTTAAACAAGTAATTCTAGTATAAATTCTAAATTCTTAGATAAAGATTTTTTTGTCATTTTAGTATAATATTAAATTATAATGAACTGCATTATTTTGTTGCAAAAAAAAACTTTACATTTACAAGTACCTACGTACAAGTTTCTAACCAATAGTTTATAAATTAAATTTATTTAAACATTCTAATACTACACTTTAGATACATGTATTTTCTAATTATTATGTGCACAATGAATAGTTCTAATTTTGTCAAAATTGTTTAAAATATTATAAGTTGATATTATTTTTAGATGCAATAAAATGTATTTGTATGTTATACCTATTTAAGATTTTTACTAATCACATAGTTCTTACTATTGCTGTGAATCGACCTTATCAGCTTCGGTTCAACATCTCTCTTTTCTAAGTTTCTTCACATTTTTCCTGTCGGTGCTATGTTCAAAAGCTTATTCAGTGTCCATAAATGGCAAAAAAGTATACTTTTCTTTTTTGGTTTATTAAATTCTTCTACTATTTGTTTAACGGTAATTATATGATCCTACGTACTCTTACCCTACTAAAAAAAACTTTGAGACAATTATAGATGTCCGACTATCTGTAACAAAATAATTGTATTGGTTATTAAGAAACTCAAAATTTGTTAAAATATTAATATTCTGCATTGTAAGTCTTAAGAAGTTAATAACTTCTACTCATTTCTCAATGTTAGATGAAAGAACTTTATGAATAGAATATGTATAAATCTGGACAATATTATATAATTCATGTTGTATGGACTTCAATTTAAGAATGTATTCAATACATACCTGTAGTTTAGTAAATTCTTTGAAGGAAGTGTTGTTATATTAATGTATTACTAGCAATGTCAGATTGAGAAATGCTTATGGCTTATATGCGATAGTTTGCATACTCATTTAGGGCCCATGTCTCTCAATTTTAAATTGAAGTCATAAAGAGGCCCAAGTCTAATTGATGAGTTCATATTCTCTCAAATAACAGCACAAATAACCTAGTTAAAATTATTTATTAATATACATTAAAAATGGTAACTTTTAGTATACTTACCTTTAAATAAAAAACATATTAATGTATATCGAAGAAAACACTAAAATCGCACAGAAATTTAAAAAAATACTCGGTCGTAGATAATACGTAGGTATAACTTTCGTACAAGAAAATTAGACGGAACACAAAAACATTTCAAATTTTGAATGCGTCTGACAATAGAACAAAAATAAAAGGAATAATAAACAAGGACAACCAGTTATCAGCACTCCCTGGTGGTATGTGGTAAAACTAAAACTCGTTAACAAAATTTTTTAGAGAGTGTCTACCCCATGGTAACTATACGCATATGCCTAGTGATTGCGCTCAACGGACCAATAACTACAATAGATAGTTACTCCATCTTTGTCGCTCAAGGCATGCCTGTAGTCCCATCTATAAATTTCTGTCATAATTAATCCTGTAATTTACACATAATGTCTTCCTAAAAATTTTTTTTATTGTCATAAAAAGCAATAGATGATACTGTTTCTAGTGGGAAATTTAATTTGCCGTATCATACAGGGTATATCAAATTAGGTGTTTTCTTCCCTGTGCACGTTCACACTGCACGCTATACAATGGAGTGTTCAAATTGCAAGCTATTGCTGTTCATGGCACGTAATATGAACATTCAAACTAGAACTTGTATGTTTGAATTTATAACATCGTATAGTACAGCATAGCATTGCATCACATAGTATGCAGTGAGAACGTGCACTTACTGGAAAGAAAGTTAGTGCACTTATGACAATATACGTCTTTACATAGTGATGAAAGAATTTTTTTTCGCTCCAGTCAATAACAAAGTACTTGTATAATTGTGTAGGTGCATTAATGAACACTTTTTTCCACTTAAATAAATATTGTCTAAGCAGATCTTTCTTTTTTATTTTTTTTAAAAAGTTAAAGATGTTTGAGAGTAATGATTTGCATACCTCACATCTTTACCCTTTAATATCTTATTATTATTTAAGATAGCTATATAAAATTACATTTACTATAGAGAAAATAATTATTTATATTATGCTGCACGCAAAATAAGTATTCTATTGCATAACCTTGATAAAAAGCAAGAAATAATTTATCAGACAAATTATTACTCAGGAGCACAAATTTAGCACTAAAACAGATAAAGTAAAAGTATTCCAGGCAAACTGTATAATTTTTTTAATAATGTGGTCATTAATACCACACAACTATGCATTGCATTGCTAACGCAAAATTTATTGCAGAAATTTATCTCTTGGAATGGCAAAACTGAAAAATGCAAATAAATAAAAACACATCAACTAATGGAACATATACGTATCATCATAAAGCCTTCTTATACATACCAACCTGAGAAAGTTCTGTTATCATAACCAGATATACAGCAATTCCTTTGAGGAATTTCAAAAGTTTAAATAATTAAACAAAAAAAAATCAAACACGAACAAACAAAATTTTAAGCTTAACCAGCCCAGTCATTTTAAAACAGAGCTACCAGTATCAACCAGGACCAATTTTATACTTAAATGTTAAATATTACTAATATAACAGACTTGAGCGCCATCTATAAATTTCTCTTAAAACCACATATTCTTGAACAATTCTATCCGGTGTGCCTCTGTTGCACTCGACTCAATGCATGTATTTTCAGAGTATTATTCGTATTGCATAAAACCCATTATTCAATAATGGTATTGCGTAGTGGCTGTTTAATTCAATAATTGAATAATAGGTATATTATTATTCAATGTTTCAATATAACTGAAAAAAAAAAAAGAATTTGAACTCTTTATAGGGCAAAAGAGTCGCATTAGAAATATCGCACGGAAATTTTGTATGGAACTTATAAAAATGTCAGGATAGATCATGGTATATTAATTTTTTTTGTCTAAACTACCACAAACTCAAAATGTTTAATGGGATACTGTCCCAAAGTAATTCTCAACCTCTGAGTTTACCGGATTAGAATTTTTTCACACTACACAACTGGCGAATTTAAATCTAAAGACAGAGAAATAAAAATTTCGGAAGGCACAGCACTCACGTGTTGTGAAAATTTGGTTTCAATCGAAGAAACAGTAATAGGTGTCAAATGTATTATTAAATTTAAATGCTGGAAGTGGCGTACTCAGAAAATATTTTTAAAGTACATTCATTATAATGCTTTATTTATGACCACTTTTTTCACACTATTTGTATTTCGGCGCAATCTGTGCTATCTGGGATATCGCCTTCTTCAAAATTAGAAAGAATTGTAAACAGGTAATTTTTTATATAAAACAAAAAGGAGTTTTTTATGTTCATTATTTTTTTTAATATGTTTAAACATGTTTAATTTGCGGAAATGCCTTTTATTTATTGAAATATGAAATTGAAAAAAACAGCAGAGAAAGGTATATTGAATATATTAAAGGCAGCTGAATAAAAGAAAATTGAAGACGAATTCTAAATAATATATGCAAAATATATTATCGAGCAATAAATGTTAAAAATTTCACATGGCTTGTCGAAGCTCAAATTAATGAAACAGTTAATACATCTAAAATAAAGTCTAAATCATCCGTTTCACCAAGCACTAATTAAACCAGTGCTAGACACGTCAACTACCCACAACTCGCCAGGCACTCGTCCGGGAAAATGTGGGAAATCTCTCGGGTGGAGATAGAACATGAAAAAATAAGCTGATAAGTTTGTATACAAAATTTTTCCTATATACCTCCCCCACGGAGATATGTGGGAAGAACGCAGCTGGTAATCGTTTTTATTTAATAACTTTTAAAGTACTAAATATAATTTAATAAAAATTTAATGTGATGGGCACTAGTAAGGAGCTCTTAAAATAGTGTCCTTGAAACATATTTAGCTTTTTTAGTTTACCAGAGATAGGCTAAACTTTACAACTTACTGCCTAAATTTTTAACACCTGTATGATAAAGACTTTAAAATAATATTTATTATATATTTTCGAGGCAATAAAAAAAATCAGTGAAATGTGACAAAAATAGTAGGTATCCTCTTTCGATATACTATCGATTTCGAAATTTTTTGTAGTTTAAACTGTATTATGAATAAATAAACATTATCAAATCAAAACAGAAATAAACATTTTAATAAATAAATAAATGGTAACAGGGTAAAATAAATCGTAAATAAAATAAAAAAAAGTGGTAAATATTACAATAAATCAAATCAAATTACCACATCATCACATAAAATTGTGGTATTACTCAGGAGCATAAATTTAGCACTAAAACAGGTAGAGTAAAAGTATTTCAGGCACACTGTATAATTTTTTTAATGATGTGGTCATTAATACCATACAATTATGCATTACCAATTCTGTCAACGCAAAATGTATTGCTCAAAATCTCTTGGAATGGCAAAACTGAAAAATGCAAAAAAATAAAAACATCAACTAATGGCACATATGCGTATTATCATAAAGCCTTATTTTACATACCAACCTGAAGAAGTTTTGTTATCATAACCAGATACATAGCAATTCCTTTGAGGAATTTCAAAAGTTTAAATAATTAAACAAAAAAAATCAAACACGAACAAACAAAATTTTAAGCTTAATCAACCCAGTCATTTTAAAACAGAGGTACCAGTATCAAGCAGGACCAATTTTATACATAAATGTTAAATATTACTAATATAACTGACTTGCGTGCCATCTATAAATTTCTCTTAAAACCACATATTCTTGAACAATTCTATCCGGGGTCATCCTCTGTTGCACTAGGCTCAATGCAGAGTATTATTCGTATTGCACAAAACCCATTATTCAATAATGGTATTGCGTAGTGCTTGTTTAATTCAATAATTGAATAATAGGTATATTATTATTCAATGTTTCAATATAACTCCAAAAAAAAAAAAAGAATTTTAACCCTTTATAGGGCAAAAGAGTCGCATTAGAAATATCGCACGGAAATTTTGTGTGGAACTTATAAAAAGGTCACGATGGATCATTGTATATTAATTTTTTTGTCTAAACTACCACAAACTCAAAATTTTTAATGGGATATTACTGTCACAAAGTAATTCTCAACCTCTGAGTTTGCCAGATTAGAATTTTTTCACACTACACCACTGGCGGATTTAAATCTAAAGACAGAGAAATACAAATTTCGGAAGGCACAGCACTCACGTGTTGTGAAAATTTGGTTTCAATCGAAGAAACAGTAAATAAAAGCCATAATCGGTATTTACTTATGTATATTATTATTTTTTGCATTTTCTGAAAAAATTTCCAAGCCAAATTACGAACCGTTACGAAACTTATTGATTCTAATATATAAATAACAGCTACCTACTTAGTTGATTTGTGGGAAATCTCTCGGGTGCAGATAGAACATGAAAAACTAAGCTGATAAGTTTGTATACAAAATTTTTCCTATATACCCTCCCTACGGAGATATGTGTGAAGAACGCAGCTGGTAATCGTTTTTATTTAATAACTTTTAAAGTATTTAATAAAATTTAATAAAAATTTAATGTGATGGGCACTAGTAAGGAGCTCTTAAAATAGTGTCCTTGAAACATATTTAGCTTCTTTAGTTTACCAGAGATGGGCTAAACTTTACAACTTACTGCCTAAATTTTTATCACCTGTATGATAAAGACTTTAAAATAATATTTATTATATATTTTAGAGGCAATAAAAAAAATCAGTAAAATGTGACAAAAATAGTAGGTATCCTCTTTCGATATACTATCGATTTCGAAATTTTTTGTAGTTAAAACTGTACTATGAATAAATAAACAAATTATCAAATCAAAAGAGAAATAAACATTTTAATAAATAAATAAATGGTAACAGGGTAAAATAAATCATAAATAAAATAAAAAAGTGGTAAATATTACAATAAATCAAATCAAATTACCACATCATCACATAGAATCGTGGTAATAAATAAATAAAATATTTATCACAATGCAAAAATAAAAATAATCTTCCAACCTCTTTGGATACACCGAATTCAATTGTAAACAATTGTTGAACTGTTATGTATATTTTCCATAATTTTTATGTGAATTTATCTCTTGAATACGTATTAAAACAGATACAGGTACCTACTACAAAAGTGAATGCAAGCTATATTCTTATTTTGGATCAGTCATAATAAAAATTGGTATTTACAAAATTGAATAGATTTTTTTTTTCTTAGCTGTGTGTAATTTTGGTAATTATTAGATAAACATTTTCTTACTCTCTTACTTTGTGCGGTAAATTTAGTTTTAGAGAAGAAAAAAAAATCAAAATGAAATATTGACTAATCCCTATAGAATATTAAATTATCTTAAATTGAATGGAATTAAATCAATTTGAAGTTTTAGTAGCAAATCAATTTTAAAATTTATATTTGTCAATTTTTTAGAGAATTATTTTTTAAATTATATATTTTGTGTCTTTTAGGATACAGACCAAGGGAAACTATTGTTGTATCATACCGTTTATAAGTATAACAATTTTATGTATTATATAATCTTACATTATTAAATTGTATTGTTTGCAAAGATTAAATTATGGGTTAAAAAAATAATATTAGTAGTTTTTTTGCGTATAGTCATTTTACACTTACCACAATGTAAACCATTTATTACATAAATCTTCATCTTTATGTGGAAACCGAAACATTCGAACTCCCGATTTCCAAGTTTCACCACAATTAAAATATTGGCACTTATTTCCCGCCATTATTGTCGCTTTATTCTAATATACTCGTATTTAATAATAAAAATAATAATTGAAATAGCATCTTAACAAGCGCACATCAAACAGTAGCAAAACAAACTGACATAAAAAGATCTGCCACTGTGTGTAAAAATTCTATAAAAACAGATGAATGCACGCCTTGTCCATATCTTAAGACAAAGATGGACGAGCAGCGGCCGCTCGGCAGCCACTCGGTACATCGTCGGAACGTGGTCGGAACCATGAGCCAACCTTTCGTCTATGTACAAGATACAAGATGCACATTTTACTCATTTTAGATGAGCGGCCGCCACTCGTACAGTGTCACATTATCATTATAGTAAAGTATACTTACCTTTTGTATACAATCAATAATAATTATAAACATTCTAACTATCTATAATCTATATGATACTGAAAACATCAGAGGAATGTAATTTGTATTTTTTGTGAAAATATAATAATTTTATCTATCTATACAGAACACATATTTAACTCAACGCATATAAATTTAAAGAAATCCCCAAAGATTATTTATTTAAACTTTTTCGTATCACAGTTTCTGAGATAAGGGCACATGGAATTTTTTTGGATATGTATGTGTATATATATGTATGTATTATGTCTGTATGCATAAGCTTTTTTTCCTCGTTTTAATATTTGCTTCGATTATAAAAAATTTCACTTATCGAAGTAATACAAACAAGGTATAATTCTGGATCTATACAGAAAGAAAAATCATGTCATATTATTAATCAATTAATAAAATTAGAAATATTTACGTTTTCTCAAATTGTTATTGATGTATTATTATTATTCTAACACAATTTAAAACGTTCATGCAAAAAACAAAACTTTATTGAGCTATATTTAGTGGAAATAAAAGTGGTTCTTTATTGCACTAGTGCGATAAAATGTTTATTGCATCCATCTGTCATTCTACTGCAGCGTTTTGTCATCATGACAAACATAAACGTTCAATCGACGTCATATTTTCCTACAGTTAGTGTCATCTAAATAAAACATTTTATGATTTTTGCATGAACGTAGAAAAAATATTGTATGCAACTCGTACAAAAAGTGTTTATTGCACTCTACGTGTTGTCCTACTCGGCCTGACGGCCTCGTTGGACAATTTCACGTCGCGTGCAATAAACACTTACTTTTTGTACTTGTTGCATAAATAACTATTATGCTGCTAACTATTATTATTTAGGTCTAATATTCTAATAACTTCCGTAAAATTTATATTTGGCAACGCTTTCTGAATTGGGCGTTAAAATCGACTCGTCTGTGGCGTGAGAAAACGAAAACGGTGCACCGAGAATCATTTAACGGATTCTTAACCTATCAAGCATATGTTGAGGAAAAAAAAGATATTAGATATCATGGTGACAAATGCAAAAAAACACTGCAGTTTCTAATAAAAAGACTGCATCAGATATATGAAATTCCGATGACTGATTTGATCCTTTGCATGAATGTTTATTATTGACTTTGAAAGACATATTATTTATATTTTTTACCATAAATTAACTCCTATAAAACAAGAATACAGATCTAAGATATTTTATTTTTATTAATTATTGATTATAGCTAAATAAATCTACTGCAGATTTGTCAATATTGATAATTTTATCATGATATTTGAAAATTTTACAAAAAATGTTTAATTTCTTCGTATTTTTAAATCGAACTCTGAGAGACTCAGTCAGTATAAGTGTTCATAAAAGGAGTGTCAGCAGTTTAAGGATTATAAATGCCATTACTCACTGGACACCAATATAAAAATATATTTTTTTGGGAAATTACAAATCAAATTTGCTAGTGTTGCTACACTGTTGTAGTAAAATTGCGTCATATGGAAAAAATGTGCCGCACAGACAATCTCGAGATTTGCTAAATATATTTGATTTTAGATTGTGAAATACGTTTTTATATTTCTAACTATGACATTGATAATTTACGTCTAGTCTTACGTTTTGACGTTTGCTATCAAAAATTCATTGGTTTGTCAGTGCATCCTAGATTTAATGTCCATCTCTGGACGTAAATTATCAATGCTAATACAGAAGCTTGTAAAAATAACAAAATCTGTTTTTTAATGGTAGATGGATAACATTGGATATCTGACCGTAGTTTTCAATTAGGATGAACTTTTCTTAATAACGAATATCGATATTTAAAAAAATAACGGTACTTTACTCTAGAGCAAAATTAACATTTTTTTACATACCTCGTATACAACAGCAAAAAAATTGAAATCTGATTACTTCATTTTGGGTTTTAGGCCATGCAAAATTTTTTATCAAGAATAACCTTTTCATAAAATCGATAATAAAAAAGTTCCCCATATGGTGCCGACTTAATTAGACACACTGTATATTGGGATACTTGAAAGTAGCGTTTATTCTATCTGGTATGTAAAAATCATCCCTGTGCCTTGTATTCATGATATGAATATCTCTGTGTCTACAAAATTTATCAGTGTTATTAAAAACATACACTGCCAGTTCAAACAAAAATAATGAAGGCAGTCAAAATTTCCAATTTTTTAAATAGGGGTTACAACTACAAACCTTTCTTACTCCCGCCATACAGCATAATACGTTTCTGAGTAATAAAGACATCATGCCAACTGGTAGACACACCCCACAAACACAAACCTTCTTCACCTGAGCATAAGCATAAGAATTTAGACTTTAATCTCCGAATTCTGACTTTAAACTGAATTCAGATATTAATATCAGAATTCAGGCTTTAAAACTCTGAATTCAGATTGTAATCTCTGAAGTTATGAATTCAATTGAATTACACCTGAAATACTTATAACATATATCCATGATTAGTCGTCATAATCGATTAGACATTATAGTCTGAATTCAGAGTTTGAAGTCTGAATTTTAAAAAGTTCTTGCAAAAAAATATTTATTTCGATTGCAAATAAATGGATATGACTCTCTAGATGTGAATCAACCCGATTTTTTTTTGGGTGCTTCAGAATTCATGATGCAGCAAAAATTATATTCATTGACATAAAAGCTACAGAATGGATGCTTTAGGTATTTGCTATACTGAATTATTTTTAATTGTTAACTTTCATATAGAACTACATTTTAATCACCTTATTACACGACCAAAAAATGTCTATAATGGTAACTTGCAAAATTTTACATACTTTTTATTCTTCTGAATTTTTTTGATACACACTATGAATCACCATGTACACTTACATTTATATCCGAGGTATGAATAGAGTACAAAATAAAAATGTATGATTGACAAACACCTGTTTATTATAAAAATAATTTACAAAAATCACTCCTTTTTCTTTTTAAACCTTTTCAACTTTTTTCTTTCATATATGGGTTTGGTAATTATTTCATCCCTCTTAGGAGCAGCTTTTTCCAACTGTTTCCTTTCCTTCTTGCTCTTCTTTTTCATTGTCAACATATAGGAAGGAACTTCACATCCAGATTGTTTGAGCACATGGGCAATACTAAAATTTGATTGTATATTTATAATCAGAATTATTCCTATAATAATGGCATGACAAAAGTTACTGGATATGTACCAGTCATAAAAATATAAATTAATTATTATGAGCATAATCGGCAAATTTCAGAATCAGATTTTCTCTATTCAATTATTTTAATAATGAGAACGATAACCCAATCTGCAAACTTATGCACCCAGTACTACTTCAGTGTGTTGAATAGTGTGCACTGTATAATCACATACTGTAGACTCCAATTATTATGTAGATTATGAATAATATTGTGAAATGAAAGCGTCAGGTTAGGAAATTAGGAATTACTTACTACGAATAGATTACTATTAATATTAGTTTATTATTATTATTAATTCTCTGGTTTAGAATTATTTTAATAAATCCAATAGGTAAATAAATTTATTTCAAACATTAAAAGAGAAAAACATTTTAGAATATGTGGTCAAAAACTAGCGAATAACATTATTCTATCGAATTCAAATGAAATTTCTTAAATATTTATATCAACGGAAAAATTTATCAAATTCTAATGTATCTTTTTCAGTTAGATAATTTGACCTTTAAATATAGGTTCCACAATGACCATTCATTGTAATGACACCACAAAATATCATATGTTGTGAATGACACTTGATTGAAATGTAATTTCTTATAACACAGTACAGCAAGTTTCATACTAATGTGATGTCATATAATTCGAATTACATAAATCAATAATCGGATTCTAAAGGTAATTTAATTAGTCGGATTAAAGTTAATTTTAATTCGAGTTCGCCATCACTAATATAAATTTTATGTGCAGGGTGATTTCACTTTAAATACAGAATTTTTCGAAACAGATATCTTATAGAAAAATAAATGCATTTTGTTCTGTAATGTTTTACATTAAAAGGTCTTATTTTCGATATACAAGACGTTAAAATTTAGAAAAAAAAAAAGTTTTTTTGTTACCTATATCATGTACATCATTGAGTTATTCCACAAAAATATTAATAAATTTAGATTCTGCTATACAAAATCAATAAAATTTGTGTGCATAAAGTATTTCAAATGCATTTTTTAAAATATATTAATTATTATTCTTTTGTGATTGTGGTGATCCTATATTTAAAATGAAATTTTATGTGTAGAAATGCTATCAAACTAAAATATATTAGTTTTCAAAGCCATTCATAAGAAATTTGTAACGAATGCGAAACACTTTTATTTATTTAACTGTAACAAATAACATCAATATTTTCGATTATAAAAATAGTAAAGCAAAACATAATAGAACGATGTGTATTTATTTCCAATAAGGAATCAATTTATGCAATTTCTGTATTTAAATTGTAATCAGTCCATACATATACACGATTAACTAGACTAAGTATAAATATTTTAAGAGAGAATAGAGAAAAATAAAAATTAACTGAATCGTCTTACAAAAATTCCAAAACTATTATTTATAAAGTAGAAACATTCTTTGTAGTATTAAAGTGTGTATTAAACTTCTAAATAAATAAATAAATAAATAATTTCTCTAAGCTATGCAATCATCAGCACAACATTATCATATATATGTCTTGCCAGTTGTAGTAAATTTCGTGACAAACATATTTTAATGTTATGATCCAATATCAGTTTCAGATATTATTTTCCTTTAAGAACGTTAAAGTATTTGTTCCAAATAGATATTTTCTTTAGGATGTAACCATATTTACTTTCATTATATATTTACTTCAATAAAATGAATCATTGTAGTAGTAAAAATTTGAAATTTAAAAATTTTAAATAGCTGCTTGAATTTTGATATTAGTTGAAAAAGGTAGGCTTATAGGTGCCATAAACAATGTGAAGTTGAAAAGTTTAGTTATTTGTAGTAGAAATACCCTTAAAAGAGCGAGCTAGAAAACATTCAGTTAGAAGTTAGCCCTGTGACATCACAAACTCGCTGAGATGACTGTGGACGTTTTTAGTTTACAAAATGCATATTTTTCACATTCATGACATCATCACCACATCTCAGTGAACTGACGATAAATTTCAATGGGTGTCGCACCACGCAGGTGGAGAAAACGAATGATTACTCGCTGTTCTTGTAACAAAAACGTCGCCATTTTAAGTGTCAACAACACTTCTCACTCTCGCCGCCACCGCTAGAGGGTCTGTGTGCCGTACAGTGCTGCCATTTCTGTCATGCATTTATAAAGAGTTCACACATATTTTCAAGCAAACCGCAGGTGTCTATCTGCTCCCAGTTCCGAAACAAAAAAATCGGAGACCTTAGAACTTGAACGCACCTCGTAATGTTTTGTAAAACTCTTAGAGATAATTAGAGCAAAATGAGTTCAACTTAATCACATTTTTAAATTTCAAACTGCAAAGAAACTGCTTTTGGTATACCATATATATTAATTTGATGTGGACAAACTTTTTGAACAGCAGAATGTTGCCTGATGGTGTTCTGTTGTTTGTGGGTAATCCTAATGGACATGTAATGAGTAAAGATGTTGTTTTAGCAGTTTGCAACAATGAAACAAAGAAAAAATATAAAATTCTACACCGATCCAAATTATTTAAAATCTACTAAGTATTATTATTAATAAAAATGTTTATTTTCATTGACTTTATAATTATAAACCGGGATAAAAGGAGGTTTGGCCCCATTTTTTAAACATCGAGCTGAAATTCCGAAATAAATTTTTTATTGTCTCAGACCTCAAGTACGTAGTTAAAATTTTTGTACTTACTTAACCTGTGTACTCTCAATATTTAGTGCAAGATAAAAAAAATATGTTTGTGTATACCCGGTGATCAGTCATTAATGTCATTAATTTTAAGAGAAGATAGGAAAAATGAGTATAATACGAATAAGCGATTTAAAAAATTTTAAATGGATGGATGCCACAAAAAAAATTTTTTAGATCATAAATTTAAATATTTTACCTACTTATTGTAATGTATATTAAGTTTCAATATGAAAAATATTTAATATTTAAATATTTTAAATTTCAAAACTCGAATGGATCAAAATAAACCATTCACGTTTCAATACATAAATAGTGAAATAAAATCCTGTACTCGCTTTTTTGAATTTAAATACAGACAGTAATAAACAAACCCTCGTGCTGTCGACTAAAAACAGTCCGAGACATACCTATTCAGTGATCAACAATCCCGCAATCTGAGTCTTGACCTGCCATAATTAGGTCAATAACCTTGTTTTTAATGTCTACTCAATGACAAGCGCCGCAGAGTTGCAGAATTGCTAAATGATAACAGAAACAGACAATAATTAAATTGCGTACGCGGTGTAGAGCAAGCTACATCTATCGGCCATGCTGGACTGATGCCACTGACACGAAGCCTCGTATATGCAGTAGACACCATTAAAAGCTGTCGACCTTTATCGCATTCGGAGAGAAACAATATTTTGCAAACATGGAACTCCAGGCAACAACTACTCTGTGGGCTAATGCCCCAACCAGCATTGAATTACACCTGGAAAACCTATAGCATATCCGGCATGGAGTAGCGAATGGCTGATAGATGTAGCTTGTTCTACACCGTGTACTCATGGTCCCTTCTGTCGGGTTAGACAGACTAAAACAGCTAGGATTATTCGTCAGATACCTCACCTATGGCATACTGATGAAAGCTAATAAGCTCGAAACCGGTATAGGTCTGGTGGGCTACTGGTGAGTGACTCTAGCTGTTTACTATAGGTTTTCCAGGTGTAATTCAATGCTAGTCGTGGCATTAGCCCCCAGAGTAGTTGTTTCTTGGAATTCCATGTTTGCAATCATTAAAATTGCATTTTTATAAACACCTGGCGTAATCAATAGGAAATTATGAGAATTTTATAATAAATGCCAACCACAGTAATCAGCGCCGACATCAAATAGGCCGTAATCAGCACACTTGGCACAGCTAAAAAGTTTAAAGTTCAAATTCTCGTTTAATACATTACCGACGGAATAAGTCCAACATCATTCGGGTTCATTTTCCTAAGGCGAGCCTGCCTTCGATATGAAACAGATGCACACGGCCCTACCTCTCTTCTCTCCCTTCTTCATCCGGCGTTATTTTTTCATGGTAGAGGTTGGTGAATTTTGTGTTTTTATGTCGCCAGCGTAGTTTATAATATAGAAAACATTTAGTGGCTAAAGGATCCGGTTATTGCCCTTCATCAGCACAGTTCTTTTTCTTTCCTTCATGTTTGTTTAAGCTGCACTGCGCTGTTGCAGGGCAATAACCTAGAAACAACGTTGTTCCTCATCACCTTCTTTTCCGGATCCTTTAACCGCTAAATGTTTTCTATCTTGTATATTTGCGATCCGCTTAATTCCTTTTGATCTTGTATTGTTCTGGCTGAGACCCTAACACAGTAGTTGCTGGACTTTCTTCCGCAGCGACTGCTACTCTTGTCCTCAAAACAGAGGATGTGTGACACGATGCTGCAAATTAGGGATAGGTGGCTGCTGGTCATTCTCCTGTGTAGTCGTGTCATTTGCCTTTCTTTTTCTTTCCTTCTTGTTTGTTTAAGCCGCACTGTGCTGATGAAGGACAATAACCTAGAAACAACGTTGTCCGCAGTTGCTCGTTGTTCCTTATCACCTTCTTTTCCGGATCCCTTTAGCCGCTAAATGTTTTCTATCTTGTATATTTGCGATCCGCTTAATTCCTTTTGTTCTTGTAGTTTATAATTATTAATAAAATTTGTAATTTGCCTAAATAAAACTCCAATTCAACTTGGGTAAAGTGAAGTAGTAAAAGACCACAGTTGTCCTCTGATGAACAGAGCCAAGGAAAAATTTAATAGTTATGTGCATCTGTGCTTTCCGTGTGCTTCTGTATCATTCGATAACTACTGATCATAAGTAATGGATTTGATTCTGATTCATATTCATAAATGCGATTTACATTATTTGGGAATATCAACGTACGAACTCAATTTGATTCTGCTTTCAAGAACATAACAAAAACGTAACACAAAATAGGTATATTTTTAACGTTTTGTTCTAAATTATTTACTGTATGAATTTTTGAACTTGCATTACACAGGCTTGATGAATTAATTTTACGTCAGAACATGACAAACGCTCAATGAGCAACAATTTTTAAAGATACCTCAAAGAATATACAAAATGCATACATTTTATATTGCAAACAAGTTTATCATTAGAAAAAAATCTCCCTCCGCTCATTTAATATGCTGTTATTATATGCATGTAGTCCAGACAACACTGATGGACTTCTATATAGCTTCAATACTCGTACCCGTCATTAGAAAATTTGTAGCATACCAGGATTTGTTTATCTTTTGAAAGGTCGAGTAAACAATTTTTTTTTCGATTTTCTGTATTTATTAGGCATTCCAAATACGTGGTTAAAATTAATGACATTATAACTTAATCAGCCCGGAATAAATGAAATCATTGTAATTTTACCTTCTAAGATTAACTGTATCCTCAGTTGTAAAGAAAGTAACTGCCTTCCCTTTTCTACCTGCACGACCAGCTCTACCTATCCTATGGATGTAGGAAATTGCCGAAGAAGGAAAATCATAATTTATCACTAAGTTCACCCCTTTGAAATCCACACCACGAGCCATCAGTTCAGTACAAATCAAAACCCAAATTCGTCCTTCTCGAAAACTTCTCACTGTATTATCTCTCTAAAAACATTTTATAGAAATTAAAAAATAGAAACTACATATTTAATATATAATACCTGTAACTGGGTCCTATCTGCATGGATAGCATCAACATTAATCCCATCGTAGATAAGCTCATTAAACAGCTGTTGTGCTCTTTCCTTACTCTGTACGAATATAAGTACAGGGGGGCTTATTCCAGCCCTTACTATGTCCCGTAGAGCTAATAATTTTCCTTGTTCATTACCAACAAAGAGTAATTCCTGATCCACCAAGTCTGTTGCAGAATTTCTAAAAAATACCAAATTGATGAGAGGTATTAATAATATTACTATTTCAATATTACCTTTGGCCCACTGTAACTCTAACTAAGCCTTTCATATTGCGAACACACCATTTTGCTACTGCTGGTGTATAAGTAGCACTGAACATTGCTATTTTTCGATTTTCCCCATTACAAGCTGTCAGAATCTCGTTTAACTGATCCCAAAATCCTCTATTACCAGATTCAAATAGTTTATCTGCTTCGTCGATTACTAACCATTGAATACTGAAATAATTTTAATTATTGTAGATTATCAATTTGATACATTTTACATTACAAATATAATACACAACTGTTGTTTTAAAAACAGCGGCAAACTGGCGAATTGTACAATTTTTTCATGGGCAGACACTGAGAAAAAATTCAAATTGGGCAAAAATTATTATTATTTGCAATAATATTCATAGAACAAAATTAAATGTAAATAAACAATAAAAATATTTATCTTTTCTACAAAACTTTGTATAAAAAGAATATATCAAATAAAACGAAAAACACGAAAATAATATTGCATGAAATAAAACATTAAAATGTATACAAATATATAACGTAATGAGATTTTAAATTTTTAAAAAAAGCAATGCGAGCACGGATTTTGGTCGTAGTAAAATGTTCAATGTTTGTGTTAAAATTAAGTCAGGTGGAATTTGGGAATTACCTACTTAAAATCAGTTTTTTTTTCTAAAGATACAGAAGAAAAACAATTGTTTTCAATATAAACGATTCGATCCTCTATATCTGTCATCTTATTATATTTCTTTTTTATATTACATACACAAAATGTAACGCACAATTTAAAAGATCATGACAATGCTAACGTTAAGTCAAGTGCAAAATCCAGACTAGGTAAAAAATAGAAATATTAGAATATTGCGGCTATTTCAGTTAACAATATGCATTGCATACTTTAAATCTGCAGACAGCAGGACAATATTATCATCTGCAAACAAGAAGAATCTAGAATAACAAATTATATTGGTAGATCAAATAAAGAAATAACAATGGTTCCAATCTGGAATGTAGGAAATATGTGGAAATAACTAAAGAATATAGGGCACCAGCCAATAGCTGATAATTATCATGTACACAGCATTACCAGTAATTATTTATTTTACTTATTTATTAACTTAACTCACAATCATTATTAATAAAGAATTTAATGAAATTAGGTACTATTAGGAAAGTCTTTTTTACAATTGCTTTATAAAAAAATGTCCTAGTTTAATTTTTTCCTGAAATTTTCTTGAATGGGCAGCATTAAAGGAGGAAACGCACTAGGCAATCGCGGTCCCGTCACATAAAGCTAGTATCGTACTTGTCTAATGCTTTTAAATATACACGTCGCGATCTCTCCGAAAACTCTTTGGTGAATTTCGACCTGTCGGGTCAAATAAAAGAGCTAATAAAAATACCTCTTCTAGAGAACATATTTTGACATCTAAATAGTACAGTAGAACAAGTGGAAAGCGCCTACTACTACTGATTTTGTAAAAGTCCCTGATTAGCTCGGCACAGAGTGGTCCACGGTGCAATGTGACCCCAACCTCATAGTGCAGTCACACCTTAACCCTGTTCATCCCACCAAGCCACTACTAACAGTGTCAATAGTATTAATTTAACTATTACTTAAAGGCAAATATTTATAGTTAGATTCAATCAGGTCACTAAAATAAATTCAACTTACTTAGTCAACGATATCGCAGGAGGGTCCTGTTTCAACAGGTAGCATATCCTGTTTGGTGTAGTTATAAGAATATCTAAAAGCCATAATTTATTTATTCACCATAGAAAACACAAATATATAAACCTACCAAATTTTTTTGAACTCTTAGGTCCGTACTGAGTCAAGGCTTGTTTTATCTTACTGATAACATGTATTCGGAAGCCTCTGCCTTCAGATAATCTAATGCATTCTCTTTGGGTTTGCTTAGCAAGTTCTCGAGTTGGGCATAGAATTAGAGCTCTAAATCCATCTCGCCTTGGTTCACGCAGAGTCTGAATTATAGGAACGAGAAATGCTGCTGTCTTACCTGACCCCGTTGGGGCACATCCTAAAATCTGCCTTCCCTGAAGAGACAGAATAATTAAACATAAATGCATAAGTGTTATAAATAAAGTGTTAATTATTATATATTAAGTATTTTCATGGAGACCAATCTAAATACATTAAATAAGTTAGGGATTTTAAAATTAAGTTAGGGTTCTCCGTTTCATTGTATTTTTTGGTACATTAGAAACTCTTCCTAACACTTCCAAATCATGCCACTTGAAATTTGATAATGCATTATCTAAAAGTATTTAAACTTGATTATTTCTGTATATTTTTATTGCTATACTGACAATTACTATTCTTTCAACTTAGCTCTTTCATTCAAACCTTCCTATAGAAAAGTTAGGGGTGATACTACTTGAAAAACTAATGTATCAAGTTTTTGGATAAGTCAATATTAATATGAGGTAAAAGCGGAAACACGTTTTATGAGAAAATTAGCACTTAATTAACTAATTTATTTTAACTTTGGTAGGTAAAACAATTTTCGAACCGTGGTCGCCACATCGTGGGTTTAGTTTCTTTGGCGTTTGACATATCACTCTCTCAGAACTAACATTGAAACTGCACTTTAACCTTTTCATATATCTCTGGAAACATCGAGGGAGCTATAAAACCGACAATGTGGTGACCAATGGAGAAATTGTTCTACCAAAGTCAAAATAAATTAATTAAATATCTGTTTTGCCATAAAATGTTGTATTTTTGCTTTTACTTGAACTAAACAAAGCATAAGCTTAAAAATGCTGTCACAGCAGTATGACAGCTATCATTCAATTGTTTTGAAGTACTCTTTGCTTACATTGGGTGCATTCCACTAAGCGATCGCAACGCCCAGAAGGACCAATGAGTCGTTCCACAAAGCGACCACAGACGTTACAATTGGGCTTGCAACGTCATGAGACGTCAAGAGTTGACGTCATCGCAAACGACCGCTTCGAGCTCACAACGCCCACGGTCTTGAGGTGGGTCAACACATAATTTGTCATAAATTGCGGGAAAAGTCAAATAAACTATTTAAATGTCAAGTCTAAGATCTATGGTTGAGATGGAGAAAATAAGTTTATATAACTATGAAACAGGCACTGTTATTGAGATCGAAGTCCCAGTTGCTCAGGCAATACGTGCAAGAGATGGTATGTAATTCAGTTATGCTTTTATATTTAATTTTTTTATCAGTATTTATTTTTCTTACAGATATTGCCTTCGCAACAGAATTAATGAATGCTGCTTTACAAGAGTCAAATTCTTTTTCCGCCGAATCTGCTGAAAGGGCATTTGAAGAGGAAATAAGACACGACATTGGGACTGAAGTTGCAGTTCAATATTCATTTTAAGACCTAAATAATTAATATATTTTACTGAAATATGTATATGTAATTAATGTATGAAACATGTGCAGCTTAGAATTATATATTCATACATTACATTCTTAGTTACATTAGTAAAATCTATGAGTAACACCAGTTTAACTTTTTTTAACTAGAATATATAAAAATTATATATAATTACCTTTTCTACCTAACCGTCAAACCATCTGTCAAACTAATAACTGACAAATATAAACAAACATGAATCCCAACTCTGTTCCACTAGGATTCAAATCACATCCGTGAACAATGCACACAAGAGCAGTTTTAACCTAGTGGAACGGGTAAAATTGCGATGGTCGTTCTGGGTGTTGCGATCGCTTAGTGGAATGCACTCATTGTAAAGAAATGTGATTTACCAGTATGTCAAAAAAATTTAAACATCGATTTCCTCGCAATTTAAAAAAAAATTAAAGACAAAAGAGTTAAGATGATTTCCTCACGTAGAGTTCTACCCTTTAGGGTAATGCAATATTAGAAATATTTTATCAGAGACTGAAAGAAATCGTTCCACTATTAAAAAAGTTATAGACAAAAAACAAATTAACTTTGAGGTTACATAGTTCCGCTAATATTGACTTTTCGAAAACATTACATGAACTTCATTCATTATTTTTTCACCCTCTAAATTTTCTGGGCGGAGTTTCCGGATACCCTGTACAACATATTTACTAAAATGCAAATATCTTGATTAATTGAATATAAATAGATAACTACTTTATAATTTTTTATATTTATATGTAACGTTAACATATCATTCCATTTATTGACTCATTAATAAACATATTCATAAAAGAATGTAGATACACATTAAATATATTTAAGAAAATGTTCAATTAAATTCTGTATAGTTTTCTTTATGAATAATCTTCACTATCCAAAAATAAATAAGTACTTTACCTCTAACATCAAAGGTACTGCTTGTTTTTGAATCGGTGTAGGCTCTTCATATCCACATTTCCTTAAATTGTCAATTATGTCTTCATCAACTTTGAATTCATCAAACGATTTTGCTGGTTCAGGTACATGTCGGCCGACAACATTGATATTATTCAAGTTTCGATAGTGGTTTATCTAAAAAGTAGGTAGGTAAATATAAATCTACTTTTTGAGTTATGTATAGCTATAGTTAAACATTACCTCTTCTATTTTCAGTATTTTCTTTTTTTGTTCATCATGATGAGAGTCATTCTTACGTTTCTTACTTTGTTTTTTTGTAGAATTTAAACCGCTCAATAGTGTAATAGTATCTTCTTCTTTTTTAGATAAAGTACTAGATTTACTGTCTGTCTTCTCGTCTTTCTCAATTTTTACATTTATATCTCCATTTAACTCTTTCTAGGAAAAGAAAATACACATAAAGGAAAAAAAATTATGACTATAATTTTGTTGCTGATTATGAAAGTAATGAATGGTATAGAGCATACAATATTTACTTACCTTTTCAGATTTAACATTAGTTTTCTTAGAGAATTTTGCTCCCCTGGTCAATTTTTTAAAAATATCATATGCATCCATAGCTTCAAATGTTTTTTTATTTTAAACTCCTACCTCTATTCAATTTATTAAATATAAATTTGCAAAATGCCATAAGTAACCTTACTTTAATAACATTGAAATTTTATAGGTTATCTTCTTCTTCTTCTTCTTTTATGGCCTTCGTCCAGGGGACATTTAGCCAGCCTCTAATTTTATAATTGTTTGTCCAAGGGAAGGTATCCTCTATGTTTTGTGGGTTATCCTGCTCCTTCTTCTTCTTCTTCTTCTTCTACTCATGGTAGCTCGCAATCTCGCATAGCTTGTCATGTGGGACACGTAGCACTAGTCACGTCATGGTGGTAATAAGTT
The DNA here is from genome assembly GCA_037114965.1 of Monochamus alternatus. Lineage (NCBI taxonomy): Eukaryota > Metazoa > Arthropoda > Insecta > Coleoptera > Cerambycidae > Monochamus > Monochamus alternatus. The sequence goes on along the minus strand of CM073426.1, from coordinate 110,937,785 downwards.
ACTACTTTTTACATTACCTTACCTACGTACAAAAACAGTATATAGGTCGGACTCTGCTGTCTGCTGCTTCCATTGGTTTCCATCCATCATAGATTATTTTATTGTTATTTCCACAAGAGTCAGGGACTAGCACAAGGTATAACCAGTGTTTATTAAAAAGACTGGTACAACTTTGTGGGGACTAGTTTGAAACTGTCAGAAGTATTTGTCCAATTACTTTCTTGAGTTACATACACGGAAAACATATCCACAACTTAACTGGTTGAATATTTCTTACAATTTTAAACCAATCCCCAACCTGTGGAAATAAGCAGTGTTGCCAACATCAAATGGTTAAATTATACATTGATTAGATTTAAAATATACAGTTTGATACACCAATACACAAATGCTAAAAATGTCCTTATTGGAAGGGACAAAACCAATTTGTTGGATTGTTGTTCAGCCTCACATCCAACTTATTACAAATTGTCTTATGCAGATTCTGCATTTTTCTTCATTTAAGATAATTATACTATTTTCAAACTGTTCTGGTACTATTTATGCAGAAAAAATTACAGGAATTATATAATACACACAAATCTTCACGTCTATTATGCAAGTAATTTGTAGTCACTCCTACAGCAATTTTGAAATCTATCAAGATGGTCAATCACTTCGTGATTGTCCTCAGTAGGTATTCTTTATTTTGATCATTTTTGATTTTAAAATTTAAATGTTATACCTATATATACATAACAGAAAGAATTAGTTTTCTTATTAATATATTCGTGGAATATAATAAAATAAATTACAATATATCAAATAAAATTACAGTCCAATATATTTAAAAGAGGAAAAAGTATTAACCAATTGTTTTAATATAAAGTAAGTATTAGTCAATTTAATGTTGTTTTTTAATAGTACCTAGGAAAAGGAATAAGAGAATAAAATAATGCAAGGTAGGTATATTTATATATATATAAAAATATTTTATATCTAAATCATTAGGTATACCTATCTTATATATATCATAGTATAAATCTCATCTCTATACCTGCATCATCAAGAAATTTGTTATTACTGTTGTAGATAGGTATTATTATCTTTTCTGTTGGAATCATATATATAGGTATTTTTCTTTGGTGAATTTGCACTGTGTAATATATATGTGACATAAACATCTCCGATCTGCTTTATCTGCTTTGTTTTCGCTCTGCAAATTTCTTTCTCAAGTTATTCATAATTGCTTTCCTTTGAAAAACCACTTCTCTTTTGCAGAATGCTGACATAAGGGAAGGGCATTGGTACTGCACATATTCTTCACATATAGCTCCATTTGAAGAATTGCTATTCATAAATTTGAATTCACTTCTAGTATTTACTAAAAAATATACAATTTTAAATAATAGTTGTTAAAGTATTTGATACGTCATATCACTAAATAGGTATACTTATTAATATGTTAAATTAGAAACGGCAGAAAAGTTTTTGTTACGTAACAGTGTGCGTTAGTAAATTAAAAATAGTATTGTGTTAACAATTACTTACAACAGTAGATACCCATAAACAAGCAAGTTCGATGTGTAGAATTGATGTAATATGTATGTGTTTTGGAATCTCCTCGAACATCGAAATGAGCTATGGAATGATTAGGCAAATACGGCCAATGAGATAATTTCTCTGAATATTGTGTACTGTACTTCCAGTGATCATAGTTGCCTTTTTCTTCAATAATATCAAAATCTGTACTGAATAAAAATCATTAATAGCTAAGCACTTTTTCTTGATGAATAACTTACATTGTAGGATTTAAATATTTCATATTACTGAAATCTGCTACAAATTCCCATACTTCATTTGGATGAGTGGTCGGAAGAAAAATGAAAGCCTTATGTTCATAATTTCTGGCACGAACAAATAAATATATAGTAAATAAACCAACAAATAAACCTATGGTACGACATGATTTCCATTGTATTCTTGCCATTTTGGACTACCAAAACTCACTTTAAAACTAAGCAGACTTCACAGTTCTTTATAATGAACTGATTTTATACATTCACAAGCAGAATACTGTGTATGTATGGTTTATATTACAGAACGGAATTTAAAGTATTTTTATCTTATTTCCAATGTAAAAACTTCAGTACAGGCAGGAAACGATTTATCATTTATACAGGAAGAAATAGGCAGAATAGTAGCAGAGTGCATCAAGATCTTGGTAGGTATTGGGAATAAATAGGAAATAAGGGAATGTATGTTTTAAAATTTAAAAGTACTGACATTGTTTTGACTAGATTATTGATATAAGATGTGAATTTTTTTGATGTGTTACTATCATTAGGCTATAATTAGAAACTGACGTACTCCGTTAAACGTTTTATGTTGGAAAGGAATCTGTAAACTTTTGATTAAAAAAATCAAACACTGGTCAATGACCGATTAACGACCACATGTCGCTGAAAGCTGAAAATTACGTGTACGGTGTGTTGCCTAACAGTCAAAGTTAGTAAATGATACAGAGATATGTCTGATATTGACTGGACCGTTTCGAAACAAGCAATCGATGTATCATGAGACCGGGATTTGTGATTGATACAGAACAAATAACAACATTTCGTATTGTTCACACTTGCATATGGTGACAAATAATAATAATGCATAAATTAACCCATAATATTTCTCAAACTTCAAAGATAATCAAATACGTATTTAACAGTACAGTTGCTCGTTCTTCATGAAGACACTCACCACTCAAGGTATAATACAGGATGGACAGGATGTTTCTGAAATAAGTATGTAAATAAGGGATAATAGAAAATAAGATAGAAGACGTGGAAATAAATAATAAAAGAAATTTAGTTCATGCGATTGAATTTTAGAAAACAAACTGAATGAGCGAGCAGTTTCGGCGAAGCTTTTATCATCACTGAAGATGCCGAGAGTGAAGAGCGACGAAACGTTTATAAGCACGGGATCAGCTACAGAAGCGGCTACGGGACGTCTCGGAAGACTAACATTATCCGAGGAACGGTTCCGACTGTAGTAGCGGTAATACCAACAATAGGAGCCGTAATCAATATATGGACAAGCCCAGAAATACCCATAGCGACTCTGTCCCCCACAGAGTCTAGCCCGAGAACAACCAGGGCAGGTCAGATAATCCCGACTGAAGTTTGGAATGTGCGCTTTAATACCTACCTGTTTCTGGCAACGATCAGTTACCGAGGTCACGACATAACCAAAGTTTACAGAATATTTATTCTGCAAACTTTGACATAACAATCCGGAAAATCACTATACAGAGTGTACCATTTAACACTCCCGTTGTCAATATCACGGAAATTAAGAAATTTAGTTCCAGAAATTGGGGTTGTTAGGTCTCTCGAATAACTTCAAATTGCAGTTAAAACTGTCAAAAATTCAGTCATAGGTAGCTCATCTAGATCGTGACATTTTATTAAAAGCTTGTAATTTCGAACTAACGGGAAGACTAACAATATTTTTAAAAAAATATTTTGTCTCAGTGCGATTTAAATAAAATAATAGATTTTAAGCTGCTGACGTATTTGCAATAAAATCTTCTTTCAACTTTTTCACATTAGTTCTTAGTTGCTTCACTCACCAATAGAGATTTAAAGAAATTTCTACTCAGAACGTCTAGTTAAAAAACTGTTTTGAGGGAGTGTTATTATTATTGCAAAAGCATGTACCTAGTCTAGTGCAATTTTCTGCTATACTTAAATTAATTATTTATTTAGTGAGTATATCACTTTTACGAAATAATATATATCTACCAAATAATAACATTAAACAATATCAGTACGTTATTAACTTAATTATTTACATTTGCATTTATAAATACACCATCTATTTTATCAATTGTTTAAGTCGTCCAGTTCGGTATTTTTATTTTTGCTTATTCCGTGACTTTCTTTGGACAAATATTCATCACGTCCTTTCATTGTCGATATCTGGACAGCACCTTGGAAACTGTACCCTTTGTAGTTTGTAGTAGGCTCAAATGGATTGTCTTCATAATTTGTCACATTTTTAAGGACATTACCTGGAAAAAACAATCAGGTTAATGCTATCATTGACTTTGTAACTCTAAAGTCAATGATGCTATCAACAGTTGTAAGTTTGGGAATAAAGTTTAGACATTTATTGGTGATATATTTAAAAGGAATACAAATTTGCAAAGTAATAAAAGATAATACATATAAAAAAGACAATAATAATATACTTCCTATATAATAATTGCGGTAAAAATTCAGTTACCACAATTATTATGTATAGTACTTTATATACAAACTTGCATTCATTAAAAATATTTGTTCACATTTTGAAAATGAGGTTACGTCATTGTAATCTTTTGAAATGGTAATTTTCTATCTGTCAACTACAACTTGGCAACTTGGTTAATTATAAACATTTTTTATATAAGAATATAGGTCCGATTGGTTTTTGTTTAGAAATTACAAGCCTTTTAAAAAATATAATTTCATATACTACGTAATTGAAGAGTTGACAATGACAACATCTATTATATCTTCTTCATTTTGTACATTAACTTCAGTAGGAGGAATGGCTTTTTTTCTTCTGGAAGTCTATGAAATGATGCACTACAATAGTGTGTGCAGGTTGATGTCTATTTGGGTATCTTGGTCGGTATTCTCGGGCTGCTTGTCTGACGTTGTCATTGAAATACCCATATACAGAGAACAAGAATATCTACATACTTTTTAGTTTTTCATTGTTAATAAATGCATTTTTTCAAGTATCAAATGAATAAACAATTTGACGCAAATAATAATTACTGTTATAACAACCATCATCTTTATTTATCAGGCTACTTTGTTTCAAATATTAAATTACATTTTTTTAAAATGCTTATAACTTCTAAACAAAAACGAATCGGACTTATGTTCATCTAAGAAAAAATGTTTGACATTAACCCAGTTATCATCTGCCAAAGATTGTTATAGAGCTTGTAGAACATTCTGCATAAGATTCTTTATCAAATAAGTCAAAGTAAGGTTTCAATTTTGGCGACAAATTTTGACGCTGTTTGGCTGTCCAGATCCAGAGGGCTTTAAAATCGATATTATTAAATCTGAGAAATTAAGTATGTATCTTTATTATTTATTAGATTTAGTTATTGCTTTTGCTACTCTAATGGAACAGTTTCGATCGCTGAATCCAAATGTGAAAAGTTGTGGGTAATATTATCAACAATTAGATGGACCCTTTTGTTTCTATAGGTATTATCTAAGAGGAATATGACGGTGTCAAGCAATGTATAGTGTGCCGTTATTAAAAAAAGCAACAAAACGTTATAAATCCATTTAAGGTTACAGAAAGTAATATTTTTCGTCAACAGTCCAGAAATACCCACTTCCCGGTCGCTTTTTCTTTGAGAAGTAGCACTTTTCTGGCCTAGTCCGAGAAGTATATATATTCCGGACTGGTTACGTAAATTACTATTAATCCAAAATTATTATTTTTTTAATAAAAAAAACTATGACGTACCTCTTAGATCTAAGCAATGTATTTCTGCAACTATATGTTTCTTGTCTTTTGAGAGATGTGCAAACCTTTCACAAGCGAGTGTATTTTCTGGACATTCTTCTTTAAAGCAATCAGGAACTCCTGTAATTAAACGAATATTTTAAATAGCAAAGTGGAAATAAAGGATACTTGTTCAGTAGTATAAGTTATACAAGTATAAAATACAAGAAGGTATTTTGACTTTGTAGAAAATTAATGACAATAAAAGATCAAACATTGTAAGTAGGTATATATTTTATTGAAAGACATAATAAGAAAACATAAGTGTCTTTTGCATGAAGAAACAAAAGACGTAGTGAAATATAAGATATTTAGTAACATGGGCTCCGATTTAACAGGGAAAACAGGGGCACTACCATTGGTTATGTTACAAGGTTACTATAATATGAAATAGTCCCTTTATTTTGAGATTTATGTCGTGTTTTGCTATTTATTTAATATTTTTATTAGTAACAACTTAGATAATAAATAAATATTTAGCTTAGAAATATTTTATTTTACATTATAAAATAACCTATCTGATCTCACCCTGGCAAATAAAAACAAGTGGTGGATATTTTGTTGCTACTTTATATCACTATCGTTTTCAATGTTGTAGCTTATATCGATGTAGCGTTATCGAGAAAAATGGTGGCCGCTAGCGTAATATTACGTCTAAAACGAAAAAGCAAATTTTCTTGCCCTGTCAGGTGTATAATTTTTTTCAAAAATAGAAAAATTGGTCATTCAACTGATACAGTTAGTAAAATATTTGGCCGAACTTAACCTAACCAAATCTAACCAGTTTACTTTGAAACATACAAGGTGTCTCAAAAACACGGAACTTTAATTTTTAAAATGTGTAAATTGTTCAGTGTTTTAATTCTCCTTTTATTTCTAAACATATTTTAATAACCATGTTCTATAACGTATCATTAACGGTTTACGTTTAATCCTAATTCGGTCATTTTCCATATTCTTAAATTTATGAGATAGGTATTGTTTACACATCAAAACAAAAATTGGTCAATGTGACAGTTTAACTGACAGTAATTAAATTTGAAATTATTTCTAGTTGACCTCGAAGATTTACAAAATAAAATAAGTCGTGCTTGCCGTCAAATAACTCCAGAAGTTATAAGGACAAAAACTTTTAAGAAGGTATGCATTATGTAAAAATGAAAATAGGCTACAATTTGGGCGTATTTTATAATAATTATAATATAAATTTACTGTAATATATAGAGCAAACATTTAGTGTAGTATATAGTTTTATCAACCGAGATTGCAGTTTCTTTCGTCTGAATTTTTGCCGCAATTATAACATTTTTTTCTTATTTTTGGTCGTAGAATCTACAGTTAATTTTTGACAGGCTAATTTTGACACCCTTGTAAACATATAGATAAAATGTTAATTTTCACGGAAGGGGGGCACGGCGCTTACTGTCCCCTGCGGGTTACCATGTTCGGAACCAGCAGCAGTTATTCTGAGGGGAATATATTTTATGGATCTACTATATCCATAGTTTACACAATATCTATATGTTGGATCACTCTCCAAAAATCATAATTGCATACGCCTGGATTATATTTATCGACAGTACGGGGGCCAATAAAGTCGGCGAAAATGCTGGTGAGTTGTATTCGGGGTATAGTTAATATAAGATTTCTACACAGTCAATGGATCAATGGAAAATAGAAATAAGAAAGATAATCAGTTTCAACATGAATTTATTATAACTACTTGTAATTATATAAATATATATTTTTCTGCTACATATACAAATGTTTAAAATATTATTTTTATTTATGTAATTTCCCCGTTTCAATATCTCTGTGTATAAATTTCAATGCACATGCGGATTCTTGTATATAAGCTTAAGAAATACTTAAATAAGGTAAATATATGGTAAATATAGTTTACATCACATTTTTAGACAAATACCTACTATTCGTTTGAAAATAGAGATAAAGAAATAGAGAACGTAAACAAATTAATATATAAGTACTTAGTTTTTTCTTTTGGACATCTAAAATACGACGGTTTGCTATTTGACTTATTTTTGCATACAAAATAGACATTTAAAAAAAAACAAAAATTTACCTCAATAAAAAATATACAGGGTGTTTGGAAAAGTTGGTACAAAACTTATGGCGCTAAAAGTAAAGTCAAAAAAGTTTCTTTAAACATTGATCCTCTGGAGCAACGTTACTGAGAAATGGCCCTACAAATCAAATAAAATCAAATCAAAAAATATTCATTGTGTATGACTACAATGGCTAATACATCAACTTATACACAAAAAGACTAGACACAGATAACTGTTAATTAAGTCTACCCCTCAAAAATAAAAACATAACCTATATATAAATATACAGGGTGTTCCATAATTATTGCGACAAAATGATAGGGGCTGTAGAGGGCATCAAAAAATAAGCAATTTTGCCTTATCAACCCCTGTCTGGAAATATGCCGTTTAGCCGCTACAGCAAAAAAAAAAGAAAAATTTGAAAAAGTACCAGTTTACTGAAAGAGCTTAGAGTAATTGCTCAAAGTGTCCTCCACGTTGCTCAGTGCACAGCTGGGCACAATTCTTCATTGATTGGCGAACTCTATGGAATATCCCCGGTATGTCCTGAACCTGTACGGACGCGGCCATCACTCTTCCTAGTAGCTCTTGTTGGTTAGAAACAGGAGTTTCATACACTAAAGCTTTTAGATGGCCCCAGAGATAATAATCCAAGGGCGTTAAGTCGAGTGACCGCTCAGGCCAATGCACAGGGCCACCTGTCCACCTGTTAGGAAATATTTCATTCAAATAGTACCGCACTGGCAAGGCAAAGTGGGATGCGGCGCCATCGTGTTGAAACCACAACAAGCTCTTATGTCCATCTTCTTGAAATTTTGCACGTCCACATAATTTACCGTTCTGAGCTGATTTAAAGGCACTTTACCTGAAACGATAACAGTTTTCAATCGGTGCACTGAATATTTCAAATAGGATTATTTCGAAAACTGTTACTCCTAACGACTTCAACAGGGTATACCTGTTTTAGATACAACAGGTAGGAGAATAGATTGTTTCAATAGACAGATGGATACACTAAACAGCAAAAAAGTTCTGCCATTTAAAAGAAACATGCTGTGCCATAAGTGGCGCCCTCTACTAGTGACGTCAAAATTAGTTAAAAATTCTTATTTGCCGTGCCAAAAAACATAATTGTGCCAATTTTTTTTTAATACTCCGACAGGTTTCAAAGTTATTGAGATATTTCAAAATAAAATTCTAGCATTGCACCCTGTATTTTTTAAACCAGCAACATTTGGATAAGGCATATTTGGCTCAATCGCCATATTTTGGTGTGTAGTATCTCCAGTTCAGAGATTGCCCATTCTTAATGAATCACCCTGTACACATACAACAGTTACTTATAAGCATACACACACAACATTTAAACAATTCAAATACAGCAACATTTGTGGAGTTATCGTTTTCCATAATCAACTCTCGAATGCGTTACTTAATTCGAATTTTATTACGGAATGCTAAATCTTGGGGCATCAATACATTATTTAATACTGTAGCCGTTAAATAAGTAAAAGAACACCTGGAATATTCAGTTCGATAACGCATTATTTGCAAATTTAAATTATGAAGTTGACGATTACGTATATCATTCCGCCAAACCAACTTTTCGTAGAGATAGTCAGGAGTTGTATTATTCAATATATTACTAAGAAAAATACAAAAATGAACATATCGCCTTTCATTAAATTTTAATTTACCAAGATGTCTAATAAATGGAATAACATGATAAAAAGGGGTATTTGTAAGTAAAGGACCGGATATATAATTAAAATAATTTAGATGTGACAAAAGTAAGGACTCGACCAATATTAAATTTATGTCAGAACTCAAATAGCGTTTTAAAGGTGTTATTTGCTTGAAAAAGATAAATGCCTTCTTACAGAGATCACTAACATGTTCAAATCTCAAATCATTTTCAAATATAAGACTTAAATTTTTTACCGAACTGCAATTTTCCACAGGACAATTATCTACATATACAGGGTGTCCGGTAAGTACCTCCTAATCTCTCGGGAGTGTATAGGGGAAGTCAAAATAAAACTAGTCCTTCCTATAATTTTTTTTCCTAATGTGCCCCCTAACGGAGTTATGGGGGGTCAAAGGGGTACCTAGAAATTAACGTTTAGGGTTATAACTTTGAAACCGCCCTGTATATTTTAATAAAATTTTCGTACGTTGTATTACACATGGAGCTCTACGATTTGATGCTAAAATCAACTTTTTGCTATTATCAGGTGTCCAGAAATAGACTGGCCCTATCACAATTTTTCTCAAAATTTTGACAGAAGTAATTTTATCAAACTGAAAGTATTATTATTAGATACTCTGAAGGTTTTTCTTTAAAAATGTTACTCTTTATTTATTTCGAAAAACTGAACGGTTTGCGAGATAAATCGGTTTTGAAAAAAATTGGTAACAAATACAACAACAATTAAAATTTATTTTTTTACAATAAAATCATTCCTGCTAGTGCCAGCCTACAGATTCACCATAAACATTTATTGGTGGTGAATTAAGGGAATGAATAATGCCGTTTCTTGTAAAATCAACATCTATGACCAAAACACATCTACAAATTATTATTGCTCTTGTCTCCATGGAGTTCTTTTCTATTGTTTTCGTTGTTAGACCCTGTTGATTTTAAAGTACTTGTCAAAGGCGCGTGACAGAATAAAAATTCAATTTTATTGTGGTATTCGTTTTAAGCCTTTAGAAATAACATTTAAAAATGGAAGAATATTCCTGTGCAGAATATGCTGATATGCACCTAATTTATGGAGAAGCATTATGCAACTCCGTGGAGGCAAGAAGACTTTATGATGACAGGTTTCCGGGTCGACATTTGCCGAGTCCAAAAACTTTTGAAAGAGTTGATCGTAGTTTAAGAGAAACAGGTAAAAAAAATAGTAAAAAACGTTAGTGAAACTAATTTCTTCCGAATCCTTTATTTAGGAAGCTTTTTGCCACGCCGTGGTGGACCAGGAGTGTTATTTTTAATTGGTCACTACTTGCTCATAAAGTATAGCCAACCCGTTCAAAGATTTCTGGACTTGATAAAGTTAAAGAAATTAAATGCATGAAATAATATGTAAAAAAAATAAATTTTAATTGTTGTTGTATTTGTAACCAATTTTTTTCAAAACCGATTTATCTCGCAAACCGTTTATTTTTTCGAAATAAATAAAGAGTACCATTTTTTAAGAAAAACCTTCAGAGTATCTAATAATAATATTTTCAGTTTGATAAAATTACTTCTGTCAAAATTTTGAGAAAAATTGTGATAGGGCCAGTCCGTTTCTGGACACCTGATAATAGCAAAAAGTTGACTTTAGCATTAAATCGTAGAGCTCCATGTGTAATACAACGTACGAAAATTTTATTAAAATATACAGGGTGGTTTCAGAGTTATAACCCTAAACGTTAATTTCTAGGTACCCCTTTGACCCCCCATAACTCTGTTAGGGGGCACATTAGGAAAAAAAATTATAGGAAGGACTAGTTTTATTTTGACCTCCCCTATACACTCCCGAGAGATTAGGAGGTACTTACCGGACACTCTGTATAAACAGGGAAATCTCCCAACTGTCGAGTTTTCTGAAAAGTACCAATAATTAAGTTTTTGCACTTATTTGGGTTAAGTATTAAAATATTTTTATTGCATAATTCTTTAATCCGGTGTAAGTCAGAATTAATAAGGTCAATAATTTGTTTTCAATCTCAAAGTTATACAAAATTTGCAAATCATCTGCATACATTTGCAAAGTAGTATAGAGTAATGATGACACCAAATCCGCAGTACATACACTAAAAAGTAAAGGCCCCAGGACAGAACCCTGTGGTACTCCAAATTTTATTTTCCTAAACTCAGAGAACAAACTACCATTTTCAGTTTTTATTTTGGCAAATTGCATTCTATCTTTAATATAGGAATCAAACCAGTCGTGATGTTTATCATGAATGTCATAGAAATATAGTTTAGCCAGTAAACATTTGAAGTCTGCCGAATCAAATGCTTTTGACATATCTAACAGTGTGAGACTTAACACCTGAGATACGTCAATAGCCCGTAAATCATCGTCCACTACAGCCGCAAGTACTGTACTAAAATTTTTACGAAATCCTGAGATACAACATTATTAAAATTAAAATGAGAGACCAGATGATTATAAATAACTCGCTCTGCTATTTTAAGAGGATCTGACAGCAAACTAATAACTAATAGGTCATAAATCTGCAAATTCTTTAGCTTGCGATTTCTTAGGAATAGGTGTAAAATTGATGTTTTCCACTGATAAGGAACCACTCAAAATTCGAAAGAATAATTAATTATATGTGTAAGAGGAAAAGCAATAACAGGCGTACACAACTGCAACATATCACCAGAAATACCATCATACTCAATAGTAGACAGCTTTTGTTTATAAACCAAATTTTCAATTTCATTGACAGCAACAGGTAAATATTCAAAAATAGTAGTTGTCAAAGCAGAGGTGTAAAAACCTTGGACATACAACAAAAGAGCCTTATCATTTGGAAGTTTTGTAAAATAATTTTCTTTCTGATTAAAATAATGGAATGAAAATTGTAGGTAATAATCATGCCATAATGGTCTTTAACTATCATAAGTTTAATGAAAATCGGTTATAAATAAGGCTATTTGTCTATACAGGGTGTTAAAAAAATAGTGTAAAATATTTAAGGATAGTACGAACCAAAATAAGCAGAGAAGTCTCAATAAAGATGGGTCCGCAAAGTAACGGTTGCGGAGATATGAAATGTTTAATATTTTTTAGCCCCTTTTTTTATTTTGCAAAAACGTTGTGTATTTTCTTATAATAGTTGGTTGATGTTTAGTGAAATAAACAGCACGTATTTAACAGTTGTTCTCAGTGCACAAGTTTTCTTTCGCTATGGTTACTCTAACGCAGAATTAACAGACATGCATTTCATGTACGGTCGTGCTAATGGGAACACCACCAAAGCGCGACGTCTTTATGTTGACGCTTATCCAAATCGCCAGATTCCTTTACAACGCATGTTGGAAGAATTCACCAAAGATTGCGTGATACCGGTTCCTTGAGCAAACAGTACCATTTATCCGGAAGACCAAGGTCGGTATCCACTCCTAGAGCAGAACAAGAAATTCTAGTACTGGTAGAGCAGAATCCAGGTACGAGTGTGCGGAGAATATCAGCCGAGGTAGGAATTAGTGGTTCTCTTGTTTGGAGAATCCTTCACGAGCAATTGCTTTATTCATACCATGTGCAACGAGGCCTTAAATCCAATAAATGATCATTAAACACGTTTGGTTTTTTGCCTCTGGTTTCTACGTCATGATGCTGAAGACCCTCGTTTTCTTGTAAACATTCTTTTTACTGATGAGGCCAGGTTCACAAGAAGAAGAGTGTTTAATTTTCACAATATGCATATTTGGGCCGACGAAAATCCTAATTTTTCCATGGCCGTTAGAGAGCATTTACACCAAACTTTTCCACATAGATGGGTAGGAAGGGCCGGACCTGTTTTATAGCCTCCAAGATTGCCTGATCGGAACCCTCTAGATTTCTTTGTTTGGGGATGTTTGAAGACATTGATGTATGGTACTACTGTAAATAGCTTAGAAGAGCTGCAGCTACGGATTAATCAAAAGTGTAAAGAAATCCAAACCAAGGAGAGTGTTTTCGAAAGAGTTCGAATATCGTTGAGACGAAAATGTCGTGCCTGCTTGGAAATGGACGGAGGGCACTTTGAACATCTTCTGTTACTTTTGTTTTTTGTTTGTTAAAAGCTTCCTTTGTCGGTTTATTCCTAATAAAATAAAATGTTTCAAAAACAAATAGTGGTCCATATCTCCGCAACCGTTACTTTGCGGACTTTTCTGCTTATTTTCGTTCATACTATTACCTCCTGAAATATTTTACACAGTTTTTTAACACCCTGTATATTAGGTCTTCTGTGATCTAAGTACCTTCATTTGTAACAGATTTTCTGCTACACTACTACATTTTCACATAGTAGGCATCTGTCATGGTGATAGTTTCATTGTATATTGTATTTCATTGTATCATACAGCCGCCCTTTTTTTTCACGGGAAATCACCCCCTTTTTTCGCACTTATTTATTTACACCCTGTATATGCTACCAAAATATACACAGAAAGACTGTTATACTTCAAGCTAATTATTTATTTCGCAAATATGTTACATTTACAAAATAATATATGTATAATATTATAACAAGTTAATATTAAACAATATCAGTTCATAATTAACTTAAGTATTTGTAACTTTTAAGGCCTTTAATATAATGCAGTATTCAATTATTTTATTAGGTCGTCCAGTTCAGATTCAGTATGTTTACTATTATGGATTCCATGACTTTCTTTGGACGAGTATTCATCACTTTCATTGTTTGTCGATATTTCGTAAGCACCTTGATAACTGTAACCTTTGTAGTCTGTATTAGGACTATATGGATTTTCTTCATGAGTAGTCACATTTTTACTGACATTGCCTAGAAAACAAAATTAGGTTTATGCTATCAATTTTTGTAAGTTGGTAGTAAAGTTTAGACGTTGAAGGAATATAATTTAGCAAGTTAGAGACCGGATTTTATGCATACGCATATTTTATGCCTATTTTGCATATATCTTGGATATTACAATTGTCAAAAAATACCAACTAAAAAAATAAAATTGATAAACTTTATCCCCACATATCAGTTTCACCTAAAAAATTGTTTTAATGTAATCAGGTAAATTACGCCAATAATAAAATAATAATTTGACAATAATTTGAATAGAATTTATTTAATTACACCTTATTTGTTCCATTTTGAAATTGCCAGTATCATTGTTGTTGTAGTATTAAATATGACCATAAATGACATAGGGTTGCAAAAACTATTAGATCTCCTTTCGGATCTCCTTAGTTAACTCATTAATAGTGATTGTCCCCTTGAATTTATTTCCATCGTCTGGAACCTTCAATATCAAATTCTGCTAGTAATTTACCTGTTCGCCAATTGCAACAAAACTGTAATATATATTTCAACCATATTGATATATTTTCTCTCTCACTGTCGTCATCTAGACGTTTAGCTACTTATAATTATATTAATATTTAACCATTTCTATTCCACTTTGTATTTTTTTTGTTATACTATTGTTCTTATTTTTTTCTTTTTTTGTTCCCTGTAGATCACTTAAGTTAGCTCTAATTTAGTCACGCTTAAATTCTATATTGTATCTTCTGCGCAACTCTGTAAATTGCAATGTGTTAGGTCGCCTTGTACTGTAAATAAATAAATTAATTAATGTCATGCATTCTGGTTCCACAACGAGTCTACTTTTATAAGAGTTTACCTTGAACTCCACTCCAACTCAAACTTATTATGACCATATGAGCACAGAAAAACAACATATTCTGTGATATAAAGGACATGAAGCAGTATTTTATGAAGAAAGTTTTCAAGAGCGTGTAAATAATTAGAAAATTTCGAAACTATTTTAAAATTTGAATAAATATTTGAATAGGTATAAGCAGAGAGATATGCAAAGCTAACATAGAATCTTCATTTGGAGAGAAAACTAAAAAAGCCATACATATCACATGAGTAGTGCCGCAGAATTGTTGGTAAAACCTGAGGCGATCATGTGGATACAGATATATACTGCCCTGAAATCAATATTAACCTAATGGACTGTGGCTAAAAGTCCAACAGACGATAGCTAAATAAAAGCTCAATCAAGTACAAATCAGAGATTGACCACCTAAGCATAACCAGGTAAAGCTATGTCAGTCACCTTTGGATATTTATCTAAAAGAAGTGACTGTGACAACTATGTTTCGTCTCAAGAATACTAGTATTATATAAGATGTAAGATGTGAAATGGGGTAGTCAGAAGGATCCCCTTCTGCAGGCAGACACTGACAGTATCTCTCCCAAGTTTGCTTTTGACAGAGTCTACACGGTACACACATTGAGTCTCAGTATCTTTGGAGCTGGTCCCTCCAGTATGCTTCCTCTATTAGCTTCCGTTGAAATTATGAATGGGAATACCCACAAAGAATTCAGAAAACGGTAGGATGATACAAATAGCTGTCAATTAGCTAAGGAGTTCCTAGAGTGCCTCAATAAAGATACAAAAAAAAATACCTGGCTATGGCTAAGATGGATCTTCGTTTAGTGATAGGCACTCAAACTGGATACTGGTGGCTAAGAAAGCCCCTGCATTATATGAGGAAGTGTGAAAATATTATGATGAAATTATATAAGATAGTGCACATCAGTCTCATCAATAACAGAATCCGTGTTGGGAGAGCGATTGACTTCTATGGCCTATATTATAGCTCAGGTGTGGATTGATATCTTAATGGGAGGAAGTACAAGGGACCCAATGGCATAAAGTGCTGTGAATTTTTAAGGCTACCCTCTCACAATTCTAGAATTCCACAGTGCCAGGTATAAGCAGAAACGGCACATGTCAATTTTTGCTTAAAATCTGGTTATTGCAGAAATTCACATAGGTCATCGCATCATTGAGCAGTTTGGTGTGGTGGAAGAATTATGATTGGATAGATGGAATCCACTACACCAAACTGCTGAATTTAAAAACATGCCTCTTGGTGTGCATACGCGCCAACCAAACGGATTATAAAATTATTGAGACACTTGCTATTCTGGTGAACTCGTTGTAATGTGTTTCATGTAAATATTTTTCTATGTGGTAGTTTGTCTGATAGGTGCAAAATGTAAACTAATATTTCCCAAGAAAGAGAAAGGCAAAAATTACACACATGAAAAACTACCATACTCTCCAGTTGCCTATCCATTGAGAAAAGCTTTAAATAATTTGGATAGTGTACCGGAAAAGTTAAAATTTTGTTCTATAGCTTCAGTAGGTATAGAAATATATTTTTGCTTGATAAACTATGTGATAGGAGAGATAACTATAAAACACATTATAACCAATGCGTTATACAGTTTTGTAAATTAATATTGTATTAGTGCAACCTAGGCAATTGGTATTCGTACGATAATACTGGTTTAACAAAATTTATGCACATTTAACTTTTTTATAACAGTTTTTATTCAATATGCACTGGCTTATTTTAGTCAAAACTCAACCAAAAGAAAAGTAATTAATTATTTGTTGTTGCATATTCATGGCATATTTTGGTATTTTTTCATATATCTGGTATAGATATATTCTAAATGATTTTGATGCATATAATCCGGTCTTTAGTAATAAAAGATAAAAAAGTAATCATTAAATATTTGCATGGTTTTAAGGGTCGATGACACACACAGCGGTTTGTGCAGACTCGGCAGCAAAGTCGGCCGCCAAGTTGGCTGTGCTAGTCGCCGCCTCGTTATTTGAAATTGGCTTAGCCAATGATGTGAACCACTCACCGTTACGTGTGAAAACCGCTGTGTGTGTCATTTGTCAGAAATTGTGCCGATTCGGCTACAGAGTCGGCATAAACTACAGTGTCTGTCATTGCCGTAAGAATAATGACACACATACAGATATTTATGCTACCTCTGCAGCGGAATCAGCACAATATATGGAGGATGACATATACGCAGCGGTTTTCACAGACGTTTTTAAAAAACAAAGTGGCGACCAACAGCGGTCTATGTTTTGGTCTGTCTAACGCTTAAGGCTGGGATTTTGTATACATAGTTTTACCATCTAACAGGGATTCAAGCGAGGACACAGAACTCCAAGAAAATTGAAATAATTGGTTATTATTATATATCAACGTATTCACAAAGGTTCCCGCTAGTACGTGAGATAATTTTCATTGCTCATAAAATCACAAGAATAATTAAAATAAATGTTAAAATTCCTCAATTTTAGCCACACAGTTACTACGCCAATATGTCGCAATTAAGACAAACTTATCACAGCCACAGCCACCAAATTACTTCACTCAGTAGCCAGGACATATAGGACAACTTGTGTTTCACTTTCAGATTAATATTTATTGCTAATTTTACATTTTGTGTCCTCGAGTAAAATCATAACATATATCACGCCTTCCATTTTTATGTACGTCAAAATGGACGATAAACTTCAGGGAACCTTGTGGTTCGGGTCTATACGGTTTGTATACTGTCTCATAGGTCTCATTGATTCGCCGTTTCGCTCACTCAGGCTGTGCAATTTCTTTTCTACAAAATCCCCACCTTAAGGTAGGATTTTTAAGCCTGTGACAAAGCGGATACTATGTAACGGCATGCGACGTTACAGCATTGTCGGCGCTACACAGGACATATAGCTTGCAGCAAATTAGTTTTTTTAAACATGAAATATTTCTGTATACAAAGTACAATCATTATGTAAAAATATGTAAATTGCACTTTTTAGTAACATTTTTTACGGTTTCAGGAGTTAATTACTTTAGTTACTGTAATGCACAAAATATTCACTATCCTTTAACAACTGGTGTGTACTATATTTTATTGAAGGAAAATATCATTCTGTGTGCCACATTTAATGAAAAAAAATAAAGAACTACAAACAATAAATTACCTACAAATTTAATCATATTAGTATAATTATAAATTTATATTTTTATGTGTACAATACAATTAACGGAATTACTTTTAGAAATATTAGGACAGAATTTATACTCTTCATTTTCTACTTGTTCTGCAGGATTACTTCAGTAACACTAGTATTTTTGGAAAATTCTGCTGAAGATCCAGAGCGCCTACTAGTTGAAGGTATATTAGTGCCAATAATTTGTTTGCTATTTCCACTTCGTTGGACACTGAATTTTTAATATAGCCTTCAGCAACGATGGTTGATTTCCAACCACTATGACGCTTAATATTACACCTGCTCCAGTGCCAGCCAATATAATAACTGAAGAACGCCGAAAACAATGCCCGGTATATTCCTTTGGGTTTGGTAATTTAAGATAGTTTGCTATTTTGTACGAAATCTGATCCAATGTTTTATCCCAACCACAAAAAAAATGTCGATGCTCACTATCAATTATTATACCATTTAGTATATGATATGATTATACTAAATATGCGTCGTATTTTAGTCTTGACTTCTTTTATAGTTACTATCGAAGTTTTATTTAATTCTTGAATATCATCTATTGTTATGTTACATAACTCTTCTCTACGGTAAGCTCCACATATGACAAAAACAGTGCCACCTAATTAAAAAAATAATGTAGGTCCATGTTATTTTATATTTGAAGATGACAACTTAACATGATCATTAAAGATATTTCATCGGGGGCATCTCCCAGAAAAGTGTCAATTTCCTCTCTAGTTAATATTGTTCTTCTTATTCTTCTGCGGCTTGCAATCATTTTCTTTTTAAGAATGCTATTAATCTTGAATATTTTCTAATGTCGGTGTTACGATGAAAAAACCTTTAATATGGAATAATAAGACGACAAAGAGGTGCAGTGTTTCACATTTTTAAAGGATCACCATTTAACAAATCATAAGTTCTGTTGCAAAGTTTTTTTTTATTTTCCCAGCAACAGGTTTCCTTGCGTGGCAATAGGTTTCCTTTAGCTTCCTCCCCCTGTTTAAAAATTTTAGAAGGCGTATACTCGGAATGTCTTCTGTACTACTACCATTATTGAAATCTATATCTTGCCAATTATGTATGAAAAAATCTGTCACTTTGTTAGAGGTTTTTCACGTACAAAATATAGCGTACATGAAAACCGCGTTTGTTGATATCATTGCTAGTCATCCGTCACATCTGTCAGTTCAGCAAAAATTACTTGATTTTAGTTACAGATACACTTATTTCCAAAATACAAAATATGTATATCAAATTTCAAGTGTTTTAAATACCGTCCGTGTATAAATATTTATATAAATCGTGCATCTCGTGTAATAGTAGTATTATCTTCACGTTTATACGCCTACTTAACACCCTGATATATAAGTAACTATTAATAAATGTAAGATTTTGTTAAATATTAAATTTCGATTGACGTTAACATGCCATTGCGTCACATACCTCTGCCAACGCCGCTTTTCCGGAGACTTGCAGTCATGATATAATCTTTATTTTGTATCATGACTTGCAGTGGTATTCATAGTCCGTCTCCGGATGCCGGAGACCAGTCACAACAAAATTCATATAATTTCGGGAAGTCAGTCCTAAATTATGTGAATTTCACCATGAAATTCACATAATTTCGGGAAGGAAACCTTTCTCCGGCGACCGGAGGCGGACTATGAATTTGAATGTCACTGTTAGAGTCCTACCTTTAGTAAACAACAGCAGAAAACCGCTGTGTGTGTCATCCTTGTATAATTGTCATTAAAAATAGGTATATATGTATATTTTTTTATACGTCTTACTCATTCATAAATAATACATTGGTTAAAAATCTCTAAAATTAATTGTTTTCTTTTCCAATTAGAATATTTTATCAAAAACTGTGACATACCCTTTACGTCCAAGCAATGTATTTCTGCAACTAAATATTTCTTATCTTCCGAGGTATGTGTTAATCTTTCACAAGCGAATGTATTTTCTGGACATTCTTGTTTATAGCAATAGCGAATTCCTGTAATAAAAGTTATACAAGGTGTGATCAAAATGTAACGAGAATTTTGTATAATATCTCAGGTTGTATTATAATCCTATTTAGATTGTAGTCACAAAGATACGATCAGCGATTATTTATTTTTTTATAGAATGTACCAGAGAATTTGTATTTTGCTATAAGAATGGAATAAAGTACAATAATGTTTTAGAAATGTTAAATATAGCTTTTGACGAGTCTGCTATAAGCAAAACAAGAGCTTACGAGTGATACAAGCATTTCCAAACAGGCCGTGGAATCGTTTTAAGATTAACAGCGTCCTACACGGACCAGCACATCAATAATTGATGAAAATGTAAAAATAGTGAAAGAAATGATTATGAACTGTCACCGGATCACAATCAGAGCAGTCTCTGATGATGTTGGCACATCAATTGGCTCATACCATAATTTTTTTTAAATGTGTTGAGTACTAATATCTGGCAAATCGGACTCATACAATCCGAGATATTACAAAATTTCCGTTAATTTTTGATCGTACTTCGTACATATTTTTGAGAATATGAAAGTCAAATAGATATTCTAACTTTGTGGAAATACAATTTGAAATCAAACACTAATATATTATGTTTATTCAAACACGTAATAAATAGATGTTAATTTATTTGTATGCAAAAAGAATCAAAAGAAGTGTTCAAATACAAGGTGTTTCATAAGTAATGGGCCACAGATCACCTGGTAATAAATTAAACCAAAATATTAAGAACACAACTATATGTGCTTAGGCAAATTTTTTTGCGAAAACTTCTAATAACTATTACAGTTGTTGACATACCTATCGATTTAAAATTTAAAGTCGATGGGTTTTATAAGTGTGACATTTTATTATATATATCTTTGAACTTTCTTATTTATTTACCCTTACACTAGATTCAATTCAATTATTAAGAAATATAGTGAGAAGCAAAGTATGGAATAAATTTATTTAAAAAATCAAGTATTATTTTTTTGGAAAATCGCTTGGACTCGTCAATTTTTATTTTTAGTTAAACATTTTTTAAATTAGTTTTCATGTATACAGAGTGAAACAAGATGGTAAATTTATTTAAATGGAAAGACTCTTTTTTATATTTTTATTCAATTTGCTATGAAATTATAAGTATTTTTTATGTAACATACCCTATACCTATTTTTAACCGTCATTTTATTCGGCGAGTCTGATTATTTAAATGAATGTTTTAATGGCCCTTGAATTGAATACGCGTATCAATGAAGTGACCTCCATGATCACCCGATCTTACACTCATGGATTACTTTTTATAGGGTTATTTAAAATCCAAGGTTTATGCAAACCGGCCGCAAAACATTGAAGACTTGAAAAACCTTGGCATTTGGACATTTAATTTCTCTTTTTATTTTAGTGGTTTATAATTTCGAAATTTCTGGGCAATTTTGCTCACAGTTTGATCTAGATACTTATTGAAAACGGTTAAAAGATAAGTATAGGATATGTTACATAAAAAAATACTTAGAATTTTATAGTAAATTGTATAAAAATACAAGAAGGGGGGGTTTCCATTTAAAAAAGTTGACCATGATATCAATTTTTGTTGCTTCATCCTGTATACATGGACACTGGTTTAGAAAATGCGCAACTAAAAATTGACGGATCCGAGCAATTTTCCAAAAAACGAACACCTGACTTTCAATTTATTCTATACTTTTGCCGCTTACTGTATAATAATTTAGACTTTTTCAGTGACGAATATTTTACCTTATGGAAACCCATGCTTTTAACTGTTTTCGAGATATTTGCATTTAAAGATTTAATATACAAACTACCTAAGTATTTTTCATTTTACATATTATATAATTTTTATCAAGTAAGCTATGAAAGGGATGAAATAATTAGTAAGTAATTTTATTCCAACATTGTGTGTTTTAGTAAAGAGGTATATTTTATTTAAGTATATAGCGTTAGATAACGTTTTCATATATTGGGCCAATAATTATGCAGTTAGCGTATGTCCAATTTTTAATGATATGCCCTGTTATAGTTAAATATTTGAAGCTGACATTTTTTTTACAACCCTAATACACAAGTGTATATGACACTATATTTTGTCTCTTTCTGTTGGTTGACTTGATGAAGTAATTGGAAAGTTAGAATGTAGAAAATTATATATAAGCTATACGTTTTTTCATAGTTTAATCATCTAAATCTTAGTTAGAAAATCCCTACTTACATTTATTTCTCATCAGAGGAAAAAAATATTTAATACATATTACACTAATATTGCTGTCACAGTTCGTATTTATATCTAAAAATAGGAAAATAAAAAATACCTGATGTGAGTAGAGTAGGCTTGCTGTAAACATCAATAACAATTGCAAAAATGCACACCAAAATCAAAAATTCTTTGTTTAACATTGCGTTGTTTACTTGTCAAGTTCGTATCGAGTAAGGATTAGTAAAACAAATTTATATTCGTAACACGTTTACAAACAAATGCTAATTTACAACGTGACTAATATTTTTCAACTAGAGAAATAATTGGAAACGTCTGATAATCAACAATTAGTTAATATATACATATGGAAGCGTTTTCTAGAAAATACTACGTTAATATAAACACCACTGTGTTTTCATGATAAAGGTCAAAGTTGAAGTGATTACATAAAGCAGATATATAAATAATTGCAATAAATAAATAAAAGTCCATAAACATTAAATCGTACGAGTAAAGAATTTTTTGTTGCTAAAAAGATAAAGCAATCTTAGGAGGAGTTGTAAAATTAACCAAGAGCTAAACGAAATAGCTCTGAAAAAATTTATTTACAACCGTGCGGTAAATAAAATTGCACACAATATTTTAAGTGTGGTAACAGACATTTACCGCCTACGTGCGGTAATAGGCATTTACACGACGTATGGTAATTTAAGGAATAAATAAAATAATATAAAAAAACTAAATTCATTCATTTATTGAGAAGAAAATGTAGTAAGTAGATTACTTTTTTGCAAAATAATTATTTTTATCATCTGTTCACGAAATATTTTTATTAATAGACCAAGGAATTTGTGTTGTGAAATGTTATGGAATCGTTGATATATCATGTCGTTATGCAATACAAATTTTTAATAAAAAGTGTCCAAATGTGACTGTAGGTACCTCGTAGAGCAGTTCGCAAAAATCTTGTTTTTATAATTTTTATCTTACTCACAGGCAGTTAAAAATCGCACGGTTAATTTATTTGTAAAATATTAATATTGATGTTATTTCTTGACTAAATCCCATATTTAAGCGTTTTATTTTTAGTTTTTCCAAACTTTGTTCGCGCACACTGTATTTTATTTCAAATAGAAAATATATTGTATCGTAAAAAACTCAGTTTGTTTATCTAAAGCTAGGTGATATATAGACAATATGGTAAAGTATAGCACAAAACATTACAAATAAGTTGTTTCTCGTTCCTAACAAAATTATTTATTTCGCACATTGTCATGATCACCCAGTTTTCTTATATTTTGTTTTTCTTGCAGTTACCATTTTAAAATCTCCACGTTTTATAGTAGTATATACCGGGTGGCCATTTAACTTGAGAAAGCTATATGTTCCAAAACGATGCGTTCTATGAAAAAATGTGTCAAATAGAAGTTAGTCAATGTCGGAGGCAAATAAAGTGACGTTGCAGTTTTTTGATCTTGACGATGTTCTCAAGATCATAGCGAGGTTAACTTTGGATTTTCAAATGGGAAGCTATACTTTTATCATCTAAACTTAATAAAGGGTAAAAACCTAGTAACTTTTATACGAAACATTTTTTGTAACTTTATTTACAACATTATAATAAATTAAAATATCAACTAACAAATCACTTGATGTATTTGAGCAAATAGGCACCAGGTTTTACACAAAAAAATAAGTTCCCAATAAATGTTCAAAATGATGATCATTAATTTCAATACAATTGTCAACTCCCCTCACAAAAGATTCATGACTCCGTAAAAGAATTTCCCTGTCAAGATCTCTGCAAGTATTTCTAATCCGTTCTTTCATATTTCATATTACCAAACAATGTTTTGTATAATACCGCATTCACACTCTCGGCGAGAGCAGGCGAGAGGGCTATAGCGAACCCGATACTCGACGAGGGCTCCATCCACACTCTCGTGCTCGACCGGTCTCGGACTGTCTCGCCGAGAGTGTGGATGCGGCATAAAAATTACTAGGTTTTTACTCCTTATTAAGTTTAGGGAAAATAGTATAACTTCCCACTTGAAAATCCAAAGTTAACCTCGCATAACCTTGAAAACATAGTCAAGGTCAACAAATTGCAACGCCATTTTATTTGCTCCCCCGACATTGACTAACTTCTATTCTACAATTTTTTTCATAGAATGCGCCGTTTTCGAAATATATAGCTTTCTCAAGTTAAATGGACCACCCGGCATATTCACATTTTACATATTTGAAATATGGTATAACACGTATAAAGAAAATAAAATTTTATGATAAAAACTTACCTACTTTAAATTATTTTGTATAATTGTGGAACAAGTATTCGGTAAAGTATATTTATAAACAAATAAATAAAATGTAATTATTTACAACTTAATGCTCGTTTCTATACTGTATAACGTCTACCAATCGACCTCAGTCGACGATCGATCATACCGACAGTTACGCGTGAGCGCCAAGCGAGATCGTAGCCAATCCGCGACCGAGAGTAACCACCACTGTTACCAAATTCGTAATAAAGTTTTTTATATATTTTTAGGTATTAGTAATATTATGTGAAACTAACTACTCTGTGGGCTAAAGCCCCAACCAGCGTTGAAGTACACCCACAATATCTACCCATATATTCCTTATTATTAGCTTTTGTAACATTTTTTACTGTATTAGAAAGGTATTTTAAGCTAATATAAATCAAATCTCCTGCAAATCCTATCAATGAAGTCATATGTATGCTCTCTGATACCAAACATCTAGGTATGCTAATGAACAATTCCACAGACAAAGTTCTATTCAATAATTATCTAAAGAAATTAATCTATCTAAATTTACTAACCTGGTTTAATAAAAACACTAAATATCTAACTTCATTTTTGACAGTGGCAACTCGAAAATTCAACCACAATAGATGAGATCTGACCTATTTCTGCATTTTTAGGATTGCTTCTTCAGGTGGCCTCCTTTAAGTTGAGTCAAATATCTAACTGTAAAAATTATTATATAAATTAAAATTATTTGAAAATAAATATCGACAATGACAAAAGTGAATTTAGCTTGTCAATGAATTTTAAATTAAATATGACGTTTACCCTTTATGTAATGGTTTTTTATATATTTTTAGGTATTAATAATATTGTGTGAAACTAACTACTCTGTGGGCTAAAGTTAATACAGTAGAAAATGTTACAAAAGCTAATAATAAGGAATATATGGGTAGATATTGTGGGTGTAATTCAACGCTGGTTGGGGCTTTAGCCCACAGAGTAGTTAGTTTCACATAATATTATTAATACTTAAAAATATATAAAAAATCATTACATAAAGGGTAAACGTCATATTTAATTTAAAATTCATTGACAGGCTAAACTCACTTTTGCCATTGTCGATATTTAATTTCAAATAATTTTAATTTATATAATAATTTTTATAGTTAGATATTTGACTCAACTTAAAGGAGGCCACCTGAAGAAGCAATCCGAAAAATGCAGAAATAGGTCAGATCTCATCTATTGTGGTTGAATTTTTGAGTTCCCACTGTCAAAAGTGAAGTTAGATATTTATAGAGGGTTTTCATTAAACCAGGTTAGTAAATTTAGATAGGTAGATTAATTTCTTTAGATAATTATTGAATAGAGCTTTGTCTGTGGAATTGTTCATTAGCATACCTAGATGTTTGGTATAAGATAGCATACATATGACTTCATTGGTAGGAATTGTAGGAGATTTGATATATATATTAGCTTAAAATACCTTTCTAATACAGTAAAAAATATTTTTGTATATTATTGCAGTTGTATTTTTATTTTTCAAAATATATTTGTAGACAAACTATTCGTTTCAGATATTTTTTTCATAAGAGTTTTTTATTGCATTTAGTCAAATATATAAGACCTTAAAATTACGGCACTCATATTCCGGACACCCTTTATAATATGTTTGCTGTACGTTCTATAAAGAGTAAACCAACTTTTCTCTAAAAAAAACGTTAAAAACGTCGTTTTATATTTTTAGATGTGTATTTCTTATATGCTTATGCAAAGTGACCGCTAATGTGTTACCGAGATTACCAGCCTTATAGAAATTATAATGTTTGAAATTATTTTTAAGCGACATACGTCAATCAATTTCTGCAATTTTGTGCAATATATAGTGCCAACATTTAGTGTAGTATATAGTTTTATTGTTCTCAGCTGTAGTTTCTTAAATATTTTGATGAAAATCCATTTGTTCATATGACGTAAATCGTCTGATTCCTGCCGCAACTTTATGTAACTTTTATGTAATAAGTAGGTAACATTTGAGCACTACT
This sequence comes from Monochamus alternatus, assembly GCA_037114965.1. Lineage (NCBI taxonomy): Eukaryota > Metazoa > Arthropoda > Insecta > Coleoptera > Cerambycidae > Monochamus > Monochamus alternatus. Next base: position 110,911,072 of record CM073426.1, on the reverse strand, counting down.
GATTTTTATTTTACTTTTTTAAATTAAGTTTTTTCATGTTTTCCTAGTGATATTTGAATTTTACATAATAGCGATTACTTCTTTAATTGTTTACCACTTTTATATTGATAATAACACAATGCAATAGAAATTATAAATAATTCAAGTAAAATATTAATGTGTTTTGAAAAATACTTACCTGTTTTTACTATGGTTCGGCTGTACACAACGGTGGCACATAAAAGAGACACACAAAATATCAAGCAAAATTTTTGCATCATTGTTTAAGCGAATTTCTTCACTGATTATGCACGAATGTCTTGAGGAAAACTAATATGCATTTAAACTGCACATTATTTAAGTATAAACATAAATTTTCATATACGTCATTGCAACATTAACCATTGATAGTCGTAAAGAGAAGAATCATTAAGATATAAATATGCTGATATAGACAAAATTACCTACAAAATAAAAATAAACCTTAAGTTGGCTTAAAGGTTAAATAATGTTTGCGCATAAGTATGATTGCAATTTTACTTCTTACGTATTTTTAGATTAGCATAGCTGCTAAAATATTTTACATCTATATATTTTTTAATATTTATTTTTTATATTCCTTATTTAGTATGTGCTATTTCATTTTATTTGCTAATCCTTAACTTTCCATCCTAGCTATAGGGAATGTTATGCAAAGCGACTAAATTTTCAGTAAAATCCAAAAATGCAATAATATGCACGATGTTCCATCTAAAATAACGAACTTGGTGTCGACTTCCGGAAGTTCTAGATATTTTAATTGTGTTCGTCCAGGAATTATGCTATGTTGCCAAATTTTCAAATTTTTTGGAGTTTCCCAGATAGCGATTGACGTAGTTCCCGGTAGGACATCGTGTATATTATTCCATTTTTTGGAAAGTACATGTAATTTTGAGTAAAAAATATGTCGCATAAACCTAAACACAACAGTTTTGAAATTATTTGACATTTGAAAAAAAAATAAGAAAATTTCAGTCATCACTGAAGATGCCGATAGTGAAGACCGGCGAAACATGAGATCGGACCAGTTACAGAGGCGGCCACAGGATGTCCCGGAAGAGCACCATTATCAGAGAAATAGTTCCGACCGTAGCAATTGTAATACCAACAGGAGCCGTAATCAATATATGGGCGAGCCCAGAAATACAAATAGCAGCTCTGTTCCCACAGACCCTAGCTCGAGAACAACCACGGCAATTCAAAGTATCCCAGGGGTAATTTTAGAGATGTGCACTTTAATTCTGTTACTGGCAGCGATCAGTTACCAGTATATCAAAATTTTTTATGTTACATTTAGGCATTTTTTTATACTATACTGTGAAATTTTAAGGTGGTGGGTTTTCCTGTAATTAATAGCAGTTCTAAACCACTACATCAAGTGTTCAATTCTTTCGGTTAAAATTTTCCAATTTCAACACTATAGGTTCCTATAGGATGCTATGAGTTTCCCAGGTGTAATTCGATTCCGGTCGAGGGATTGGCCCGTAAACTAGTTGTTTACTGGAATTTCGTGTTTGCAACATACCGTTCTTGTCGATTCGCGATAGAGGTCGCTAGCTTTTAATGGTTTTTACTGCGCTATAGAACGCTTCGTGTATGTAGCTGGTCAGTCCGGCATGGAGTCGTGAGTTTTGCTACTCAGCGATAACATGCTCCTTACTGTCGAGTTAGACAGACTGAAACAGCTGTAATTTGTCGGTAACTTCACACTTCACCTATGGAATATGGATAATATAATAAGCTCGAAACCGGTATATGTCTGGTGGGTTGTTAACGAGTAGCCTTAGTTGTTTGCTATAGATTTTCCAAGTGTAATTCAATGCTGGTTTGGACATTAGCCCGCAAAGTAGTTGTTTTTCTGGAATTCCGTGTTTACAACATATCGTTATCACCGACTTGCGATAGAGGCTAGCTTTCAATGGTTTCCACTGTGATGTAGAACGCTTCATGTTTGTGACTTATCAGTCTGACATGGAGTAGCGAATGGCCGCTAGATGTAGCTCTGTTACTCCGCGATAGAGGACAGATATAATTAAGAACGATCTTGGACTGACATTCGATCCAAGTCGCAGTTCCCTTGTAATGAATTTAAGAAAATTGGAGAGCAAAAACACATTGGCATATTTGAACTTCAGCTCTCACTTTTCTTTTAATAATTAAAAACTTACTTATAATTGTAAACCTATTTCCGAGTTAATGAGAGAAAATCAGTACAGCTGCACTGCCGTGATTTTGTCCCAGTATTATACTCGAAAAAAATCACAAAAAATACCCGGCAAAATTTGACTTCTTATAGTATTACTCCTCATAATCCTGCTGGATTAAAAGATACCTCCAATTTCATACAAGATGACATGGAGTAGAATCATATAAGAGTATGTATCCCTTAAGAGTACGTATTTGTTTTTTTTTTTCAGTAACTAGCAAAAATTGCACTGTTTTAAGTTGTTATGACTGTGACAGTTGATGGCTAGATTTGCTAGTCGGTGCGATTTATTTGTAGTCTAAATATTATATTTTCAACTTCGTTGATAAAGTTGTTACAATGGAAAATTTGCATGAATTTTATATTGGTAAATACGAGTTTAATTTTTCAAATATATTGAAAGGTGGTCAGAACATGTGTCTAGTGGCAATAATCACATCGTAAAAATATTAACATTAATAAATTGCTATGGAAAGTAAAAAAACACGTGGCCTAAAACGCGATATCATTGGTATGACGTCACACGATGTTCAGCGCAGCTTATGTTTCCGTAGATACAGGTGCATGTATTACGGTGTTGATAATGTAAACGGGCGTCTGTTTCTTATGTTTCTACAATTTTGTGACATTTTTGAGATATGGGTACTGTGTAGGTAATGCTGTACAAATTCCACGATGACGGAAGCTGGTTTTGTGTAAGCACAATGGAATAATTATTATTAATTTGTCACGAGTAGATTCATTTAATTTTATACTTATGAACTTCATTGGTGCTAATCACAACTTCATTAGTGCAGCAAATACAGGGAACCAAAGGAAGCAGATGTCCATTATTTTCCTTTTTTTAAAATCACCATAGTTATTAGTGGTGATGTGGTGAACATACAGTTTTGTTAAACCTAACTTATTACTTTGTTGATAATATAGATCCGTCTAGATAGAGGGTTTTACTTGAAGTATTTATAAAATTATGCCATCTGATTTCACATTAAACTAACTTCTTTTAACTTGAAAAATAATAAATAAAATAATCTATTGAATAATGACATTTATTATTATTTTTTAAAAGCATTTTTTATTGCTATTTACTAGTGATTTCATTTCTCTTTAAACATTTAAAATAAATCCTTATTTATCTCTTTTGCTTAGCATGTTTCCAGAATAAAACAGGTAATTTAATGTAGTGAAGACAGATAGCAACATTTTATAAATTCCTCAAATAACATTTTACATTTTTTTATATATATATTTTTAGGTAGTAACAATATTGTGTGAAACTAACTACTCTGTAGACTAAAGCCCCAACCAGCTTTGAATCACACCCACAATATCTACCCATATATTTTTTATTATTAGCTTTTGTAACATTTTTTACTGTATTAGAAAGGTTTTTTAAGTTAATATATAATAATATCAAATCTCCTACAATTCCTATCAATGAAGTCATATGTATGCTCTCTGATACCAAACATCTAGGTATGCTACAATGAACAATTCCGCAGACAAAGCTCTATTCAATAATTATCTAAAAAAATTAATCTAGCTAAATTTACTAACCTGGTTAAATGAAAACATTCTATAAATAACTAAGTTTACTTTTGAAAATGTGGGAACTCGAAAATTCAACCACAATAGATGAGATCTGACCTATATTAGGATTGCTTATACAGGTGGCCTCCTTTAAGTTGAGTCAAATATCTAACTATAAAAATTATTATACCAATAAATTAAAATTATTTGAAGTTAAATATCGACAATGTCAAAAGTGATTAACCTGTCAATGAATTTAAACGTGATAAGGAGCTACTTAATTAATAACAAAATTTTCCCTTTAGGTAATCGTTTTTGAAATATATTTTTAGGTATTAACAATATTGTGTGAAACTAACTAATCTGTGGACCCAACCAGCGTTGAATTACACCCACAATATCTACCCATATATTCTTTATTATTAGCTTTTGTAACATTTTTTACTGTATTAGAAAGGTATTTTAAGGTAATATACAGGCTGTATGACATAAGAGGGCCACTCCCATGTATCTCAGTTAATATGAGAGACAAAAATCTTAAATTGTTTTTTGTTGCATGTTTGGAGGCCTTTATGCTCGTAAAAACAAATTTGAGATCCATGGCCAACTTTATGAGTAATAACAAAAAAAACCTGTAAAGTGCCCAAACTTTAAGGCTGTCTAACTTTTTTATTTTAAGAGATAGAGAAAACTTATTGGTAATACATTTTTATTGCAAAATTGATACCTTCCACCTGACATAAGCAGATTTTTGAAATATCGTATGTGGTTCGCTGCGCCCTCTAGACGGATATAAAAATTTTTATTGAAGCAGGTTATGGCCACAAAAAATTGCCTGTTTTTTCGTCTTTCATGCAATATACTACATGTTGCCCTTATCTTTCGTATTTATTACAATTTTTTTCAATTTTAGTTAAAAAAAAATGTGCCTAAATATTTTCGTGTTGCTCAAGATAATGTAGAACCTGTTTTAAAGACTCCAATTGCAAAAATATAATAAACAGAATGTACTTTTTTTATGCAAAATACAGATTTTCTTATAATATTATTTTATTACATTGTCTGTGTCAAAATAATTTTATAAGACCCAATTACTTCTGATGTGAAAGCCAATAAAATAATATTATAAGAAAATCTGTATTTTGCATAAAAAAGTACATTCTGTTAATAATTTTTTTGCAGTTGGCGTCTTTAAAACAGGTTCTACATTATCTTGAGCAACAAGAAAATTTTAGGTACATTTTTTTTAACTAAAATTGAAAAAAAATGTAATAAATACAAAAGATAAGGGCAACACTAGTATATTGCATGAAAGACAAAAAAAAAAACAGGCAATTTTTTGTGGCCATAGCCCGCTTCAATAAAAAATTTTTTATCCGCCTAGAGGGTGCAGCGAACCACATACGATATTTCAAAAATCTGTTTATATCAGGTGGAAGGTATTAATTTTGTAATACAAATTTATTACCAATAAGTTTTCTCTATCTCTTAAAATAAAAAAGTTAGACAGCCTTAAAGTTTGGGCACTTTACAGGTTTTTTTGTTATTACTCATAAAGTTGGCCGTGGATCTCAAATTTGTTCACGACTATAAAGGCCTCCAAAAATGCAACAAAAAACAATTAAAGATTTTTGACGTGTCTCGCATATTAAGCGAGATACATGGGAGTGGCCCTCTTATGTGATACAGCCTGTATATCAAATCTCCTACAATTCCTATCAATGAAGTCATATGTACGCTCTATGGTACCAAACATCTAGGTATGCTAATGAACAATTCCACAGACAAAGTTGTATTCAATAGTTATCTAAAAAAATTAATCTAGCTAAATTTACTAACCTGGTTTAATGAAAACATTCTATAAATATCTAAGTTCACTTTTGAAAATGTGGGAACTCGAAAATTCAACCACTGATATCTCTGTCATCTTTATTCTATTGCAATTTTAAATGTTTCTCAATCAAAAAATTTAAATTTAATTGCTTTCAAAAGTTCAAATTTAACATTTTGAGTTTTATTTCATTATAGCCAATGAGAAACTTAGACCAAGTAGGTATATCAGCCCCATTCCTTTCCATTCTGGTTTCCGTTGATAAGTAACACCTCCTCACCGACTCCAATCATACCTGTTCATTCTGAGAAAATATAAATTAGCTTTTATCGGAGATAATTCTAAGACCAAAACATAAATGTCACTTGTATCATATAAAATAGACGTAACATTTAAATTTATAAACCAGATAACAATTATATCTCTTCTAAATAAAACGAAGATGCACCACTGACAAGGCGCAGTGATATATTGGATGTTAACTTTGCACATAAATAGCAAAACTCTAAAGTTTCATCCTGTCTAGAGCATCTTTATGTCAACTAAAAACTAGTTTAAGCGAAGAAAGAGGCTATTTTATAACCTCGTATTTTCTATAATGGTGTTGAGATCTTACACTGGCGTTTCATAAAATTACTCAATTACGGGAAACCTTATGTACGGTAATATGAGATCGGTAAAGTGATAAGTTACGTGTATTTTTATGGGCGGGGAATAATGATGGTTATTAATAAAGTCTCAAGATGAAAATATTGTTCTAGAAACGTGTTATTAAAATACAGAAGAAATTAATATACTTGGGCATCAGCGTACTGGAAAGATGCAGTTATTTTTTCACAGTTTACTGTCCTTACTAAAATGCAGGCCAGGTAAATTTGCACAATTAACTGCTTCTAATTTTAGAATTTAGTAATATTTTGCACCTGAAAATACTTGGAGAAATACAACGTGGAGTAGCCAGTGGTCACTAGACGTAGCTACGTGCTACCTAACGTGTACCACAGACCATTAATACTTAAAACTGGTAGATATGTCATAATTTCTGCTACATATATTGCCATCTATTATTGAAAACTCATTTTTAACCCTTCCTCTGCGGATGTCACATATAGGCGTAATTTTTTTTTAACTTGAAGTGTGCGTGAGTCGTCTTTATACAGGTCGTTTTCGCGAAAGAGGGCGTTGAAGTAGGAATCTTTTTCTCGTTTTCCCTCATGACTTTTGAACCACTTATCCGATTTAAGTGAAATTCGGAACACAAACACTCCTTATGGTCTTACATAAGCTTCTTAAGTTTGAACTACCTACCCCTCTTAGAAGTGTATTTTGTATGCTACCGCCCTCTTATTTTATTTCAAAACTACAAAAAAAAAAAATATTTCAATAAAACATCTACACACCACTTTGACCTGATTAATTTCGAAACTTTTTCGTCTCATGTTTTTTAGACGTTTGGTCTTGTTTCTGAGATATTCAAAGATATTAGTGACAGTGTAGCGCGCCAGTCGCATAAATTTTATTTAACGTTATAGCAATCCATGAAAACAAAACTCAGTGATTTGTGTAAACTGACGTTTGTGAAAATCATTGTCAAAAGTATTATTTAAAGAGCATTTTTAGTGCTAAGAAAAAATGCCAAGAATTTTAAGAAATTTGAAAAGTTGGTTCCATATTTGAAAAAATTGTCAGTTGGAAATTATCCTAAGAAATCTAAGGTGCTACCTCGAGAGGAAGTTAATCAATTCATAAGAGAGGCAGATGATGAATTCTATTTGATCGTTAAGGTACATTTGTAATGATTGTTTTATGTGTTTTTCAAATTACTAATAATCATTAATGTCCTTTTAGGTCGTTTTAATACTGGGTATTTCAGGTGCTTGCCGCCGTGACGAACTTACTAACATGACGGTCAATGACAGAAGATAAAGATTCCATTTTGATTGTTAAAGTACCCGATACAAAAACGAATATGCAACGAATTTTTACAAATTTAGATTATATTGACATTTACCGAAAATATGTTGCTCTTCGCCCAAGTTATGCTGATTGTTTCTTAAGTATAAAAATAAAAGATGTTTTAACCAAGTTGTCGAAATAAACTGTATTGGAAAGATGCCTAGCTTAATAGCAAAATACTTAAAATTACCAAATTTTGATGCCTATACTGGTCATTGTTTTCGGAGAAGTTCAGCTACACTTTTTGCTAATGCGGGGGGCGATATATGTAGTTTAAAGCGGCACGGAGGATGGGAATCTTCGACCGTGGCCGAAGGATACGTCGAAGATTCTATCAATAATAAAATTCAAATATCAAATAAAATTTTAGACTGTGAAATTTCAGGATCAAGTACTACCACCTCTGAGGCAATTGCCTCAGATAAGTTTCCAACCCTCAAAACTGCAGTATCACGAATGTGACTTATCTGGTTTAGGCATAAATATTGGGTCGTGTATTGGCTGTACCATTAATGTTAACATTATAAATGATAAATAAAATAAGGTAGTGTAAAATTTTCTCATACTTTGAAAAAGTGTTAATTATAGTTAAACATTTAGAAATAAATAATTTATTTGATTTTTGCTTGATTGAGGATCACAAAGGTTAAAATACAAAAATCTAATATAGTTTAGATGTAGTGTAGTGTAGTATTTTGCACACTATTTCTCGCACGGTGTCATGGTAACGTAGGAAAATAAAAAAAGTGTCATTTCGCATATTGTTATCGATGCGCAAACCTCTTAATTTTTTTGATTTTTGTAAAAAAATATTGTTTATATTTTGTGTGTAAAATCATTGTTTTATGGCGCTTTCGAGTGATTTTTTGTCTCGACCTACGATCTTTACCAAAAATTCACATTTTCCCGCACCATTAAAAAAACACTGATTCTGTGCACTTAATATAAACATAACTATTTGAGCAACTTTTTTAAATAGGTACTTAGCTGTTTTCCATATCTCTAACACGCCACATCGTATACTAGGAATAAATGTGGAAACATTTTACCATACATTACCGTGTATGTACCATAGGTGTTTTTAATGATCTGATTCTAACAATTTTCCTAATACGAAGAAAATACAGCTCAAAAGAGAAATACTACACACAACGTCAAAATCTTTTTGTCAGAAAAACCAAATACATTTATAAAAGTACCTATATTGTTTTCTGAATCTTTTTTTTTTTTGTGAAAGGCATATGTTCGATAAACTGAATACTTACAAAATTAAAAACCAGCAAATGTATGACATTTTTGACAAAATTTATTTAATCAAAAAGAAAAAGCAAGCAAAGCAAATTCTCTACTTGACTAATAGTCGGTATGACCTCCACGTTCCAATAGCATATTGACACGTCTGTGCATTGAGATAATCAAGCGGCTAACGATCTCTTGCGGAATATTGTTCCATTCTTCTTCTGCAGCCACGACTAACTCATCTGCAGTCTGAGGTGAAGGAATATGATTATGAATGACTCTAGCAACGAAATCCCACATGTTTTCAATAGGATTCATGTCAGGAGAGTTGGCTGACCAATCTAATCTATTGATATATCCTGCTAAGTGTCTCTTGAACCTTCTTGCGCGATGTGATCGAGTGTTGCTGTCCATAAACACAAAATTTTCATCTTATTCATTTTGTAGGGGGTAGATAATGGGCATAATAACTTGTTCGATGTAAATTTGACTGGTCATATTCTATGGTATACGAGTTAATGGGGTGCGGCGGTTGAACATTATTCCACCCCAAAACATTACGGTACCCGCTTCATACAGAGCAACTTCACGGGGAAAATGAAGTCGCTGTTGACGACCTGGTTCTCTCCAGACTCTTTGTCGATTGTCATCAGTAACCAGCCCAATTCTGGTTTCGTCTGTAAATAAGACCCATCGCCACTTGCGTATAAACCCTATGCTCTCGCGCCCACTGGAGACGGGCAGCAAGATGCCTTGGAAGTAGAGTGGGGACCCGTAATGGTCTTCTAGTACGTAAATTTGCGTTATGGAGTCATCTTCTAATAGTAGGTGTCGATATAACACGGCGAAACGTACCTTGAAAGTGGGCCTGAGGGTGAGTGAGAACTGAAGTTGAAGATGTGCGGTGTCTATGGGCATATTGTACCAAATACCGATCCTGCCTTTCATTAGATACTCGAGGACGTCCACTATGTGGTATGTTTTCCACTGTATCAAATTCCTCATATTTGTGTACTATTCGTACAACAGATGATCTAGGAATGCCCAACATGTTCGATATCTGACGATTAGAATGTCCTGCATCATGTAAAATAGTCATTCTTGCTCGGGTAAACGCAGAAATTTCATGTCCTGGCATTATAATGTACAAAAATTAAAATGAACGCTTGGCTGAATACACTGCCAAACTGACCAGATTTCCTAAGTACATGTACTTTTTTACCATATTAAGAAAAACCACTAGGTTTAATCGAATCATTTTATTTGCAGGGGGTTCAAGATTTTTGACGTTGTGTGTAGTAAGACAAACTTAATTGCTCCAAATGTGATGTGATAGATAGTTATTTATACGTGTACATGAAAAATGAACACAGCTACCATCCAGATAAAAAATCCCAATTAAATATCACCATTTATCTATTTCACTCTCACTTCAGTGATACAGGATAACTAATCTTCTCATAAGGTTTTGCAACGTAAGATGTTGCCTCGATAAACTAATGAAGTGTTGCAGTGCGCTGAACAATGAAGGAAGTACGCGGTTACAGCCGTACAATGATTAATTTAGTTTCAGTTTCATATCTATTCTTATGGCAGACACGATGGACATATCTGAGGTGAAAGTGATCGCCCACCAGCTCGAGTACGTTACTTAACAAATGCAAGTGTACGCATACGTACACGTCTTCCGAGATATGTAACTGTTAATTGCCCATTTTTTAATGAATCCTGCCTATGGTATTGTAAAGGAACATGAGCAGCCATAATTTAAGGAATTTATTGCACAGCTTTTTGTTGCTACGTGGGGTATTAAGTGTTATGATTGTTATGACTCAATACTGAATATGAGTTTCGTTTCAAGAAGTGCCACACCTAAGTAATGAAGTTATTCCTGACAGACATATGCTTAGTACGGATATCTCAAACAATGCTTTTATTGGTATCCTATACAGGGATGGCCAGAAGTACGGAATAAAATTTATATCTTTTGAATGAGTTAATTTTTTTTAAAACGCCGAAACACGTTAACTGATCTTGATTTTTTCCCATCTTTCGGTTATATAATTAATTTTTCTTCAATCCCCTAATCCCCAGCTACCCTTACTTTTTTTTCAAATAGAAACGTAAGACATGAGGGAACTCGTTGAAAAGCTTATAGAAAACCGAATTGAGCCATACCAAATAAACAAGTTTTATGTTTTCAATAGCAAGATCTTTAGGGTTGTATAAAACACCTATTTAACAAGTGAAATAAAATTTAATTATCTTCAGTGTTATCCTCCATAAATGTGCACAGAATAAAATATAGAATTTGAAACTGTACCCATCACTACTAATGCAAAAAAGATATCTTTTTTATGATGCGGGTTTTGACACCACTTGCTTGCCAGGCTTTCTGGAAAATTTTTCGCTTTAGTTGTACATTGGAGTTCGAAACGTTACTATTGTGTTAAAATCAAGTTAGTGCCGACAGGGGCACAAGTGGACAATTTAAATTACCCGCGTTAAATTCATTTTAGGAGGTTCATTTCATGATCACTAGATGGCATTAAGATGCTTTATCTGTGGATAATACCAATAGTAAATTTGTCACTGTACTTTAGATTATTCTCCACTTTTGTGCTATTTTTACTTGTGATATATACTGCAGGTGAGTTATACAATAAATAATATCTACTTAACCAAAAAAAAATTATAAGCAGTTTTGTTCTCTAAGTACATACGGGGCACTTGTGGACATGTGCTTGATGTACAAGTGGACACTGTCCACATGTACCCCAACTGCTGTTATAATCTTAATTATTAATTTTTAGTTTTCCGAATATAATGGTAATGCATTATACTAAGAAAACCGCCAGGGCGAACATTTCCCAAGAAACAATTGTGCAGGCGCTTCGGGATATAAGTAATAGCAACGGCTCTATTAAGAAAGTAGCACAAAGATATGGTTTAATAAAATCCATGTTACACAAAAGATTAAAGAAACTGAGGGACCAAAATTTGCTCTATATAGATATTAGAGTAAATAAATATAGCTCAAAATACTCAACCCAACAAATTTTTACAAATAAAGAAGAGAACGATTAGGAGAAATATGTTATACATTCTTCCAAGCTGCAATATGGATTAACATATTTTCAATTTCGTAAATTTGCGTGTGAATACGCATCAAGACTAAATAAAACGATGTCACAATCTTGGCTAGCACAAAAAATCGCAGGAATTGAATGGATGAAAGGATTCATGCGCCGACATCACAACTTATCTTTGAGAATGCCAGAGAATACAAGCTTGGCCAAACAAAAAAAAAAAAAAAACTAGAAAGAAAAAAGAAAGCAGCTTCAAGAAGAGAAAAGGACCAACAGAAGCAGAAAAAAGACAGTTAATCATGTCAGACAAGTATTTGAGGAAGAAACATCGGAGAGTGACATTGAAAATATTTGTGAAGAATCAGATGTTGACAGTCGAATTGATTTCGATGATGGAATGAAGATCCCAATAGTATCGAAGTACATGATTTCGTACTTGTCAGATTTGCTACGAAGAAATCATTAAAATATTTTGTAGAACAAGTCATTGAAATAACTGAGTCTGAGTGTTTGATAAATTTTTTAAAGATAACTTAAAATCAGAATTTTGTATTTCCACAAATAAAAGACAAATCCTATATTCCAAAAGATGAAATTATCTTCAAACTTCCTACGCCGAATAACAAAGGTGGAACTGTTCGCGCTGCGCTGTTTATACATTTAATGTGTGTTTTCGGATGAAGCTACGTTTTATTTAAATGGAGTGGTTATCAGGCATAACTATCGCTTTTGGTCCCAGGAAAATCCACACTGGACATGCGAATCGCATACGCAGCACCCACAGAAAGTTAATATATGGGCAGATATCAACAACAGAATTTTGGGCCCATTTTTTTTTAAGAAAATCTTATTGCCGCACGCTACCTGGATTTCTTGACATTTCACCTGATACCTACTCTAGCTGTGATTTTTCCTCATGAACCGACATACCGAATAAAGGAATTTGGTTTTAACAAGATGGCGCTCCCCACATTTTGGTATTGGTGTTCGAAGATACTTCAATGAAATATTTCCAAATCGTTGGATTGGTAGACGAGATACAGTTGAATGGCCGTCAAGATCCCCCGACTTAACGCCCCTGGATTATTTTCTTTGGGGATATTTGAAAGAGTCTACCAGGACAGACCGGATAACATTGAGAATTTAAAGAACAAGATTAGGACGGAGATGCATAATTTACCAGCTGAAGTCATTCGGAATGCTTTGAATAGCTTTTGCAATTGTCTTGGAAAATGCCAAATAGTGAATGGAGGATATTTTCAGCATTTGCGGCATTGAGCCTTAATAATTATTTTTTTATGTTTGTTTTATTTTAAAATATTCTTCTATTGAAGTTGATTTTTAGAATAATTGTTATAGCGAATTAATTCATGAACCAATTTTGTATAATGGACAACTATGCACCACGCAACATTAGTTTTAATAGAATTGAATGGCATAAAAATATACAGGTTGTTCCATTTAAAAAAGTGTACGTTTTGGTCATATATATACGTTCCACGAAAACGTAGTTTATGTTGCAAAATCCGCATCCTTCTATCTCTTGTAGAATTCGAGATACTCAGCAGTTACAACGAAATTGGGACATCCTGTACACTCTAAATTATGTCTGTAAAATTTCTAAGAAAATAATTATGCCGAAAAATACCTACGTCAATATTATCACCAAAATACTCAAAAAATATGTAAAAGTGTGTCATGTCCTATGATAAAATAAGATCTAATTGAATGTTTTAATCAATTTTATATTAATAGTGCAATAACACTTCAAACTTATCCAGTAGTAGTGTGTACGAAGACAAACTCGACATTACGACGCGCGACGGTCTTTTTTTACAGCGTTGTCAAGTGTAAAAACGACAAAAATAAACACTACCAAAACTACATTTTCACTCATCCCGTCAGAATTATGCACTAACATACCCGACATAAATTCCTTTATTTAATTACTATAAAACCTTTAAAATTAAAAATTAGTCACTAAAAGTGTGCTAAAAGTTAACCATAACATAAAACTTAGCATTGCTAGTTGCATACTCTCCAAACATCAAAGTACACTGGTCTAAGCTTGGAATATAATATACTCCGATGGCCCAAGAAAAGATTTTTACATACCACTGTAAACATCTCAAAATATTATAGTTTAAAATAGTTGATTATTGTTAATATTGCTGCTATTATTAGTATTAACATTCCCCAACTACACAAGAAGTTTAAAAAATTATCGGCATGAAGTACACCTTGCATTAGCGGCCTACAGATGGCGACTGCATCAGATGCTGTCAAAAAGTAAAAGTAAAACCACATTGAACAACTGTTGTAATGCTTTGGCGGCAAACATGTGGCAGTGTTTTTATGTATTTGTGTACATTTGCGTGTATTTTTTTGTTATTCTTTGTGGTTTTCCCAGCGGAGGTAATCCACCTGATCGTGATCGTCGGACCAAGTAAATACCTCGCTTTAAACATAAAGGACGGTCGAGAGAAGGAGAGGTCTCCAGCAACATAAATCTTTGCAATTACAAGTTTTAATTTAAATAAGTAAGAAAACAGAAAATAATTCAACATTCTTAAAATCTCCAAATATCAATCTTGGATAAAAATATGTCAACACTGCATAAACTTAATTTATTTCTATACTATGATATATTCCGATACTATGATATCAGTAAGATAAGTTCTGTCTCCCTGGGCTGCCATATCGTGTTTCTTATTAAATCATTAAAGAATAAATGTAATCTACTTTTTGTAAATATTCCTTTCAAAGCGACGTATCAACGTGGTCACCTGTCACTACGTTTGACACCTTTGACCTTCCTCGAATATACCTAACCTCGCGGCTGACAGAAGGCCAGTGCCGGCTATAAATAAATGTTTAATACAGTTTCTAAAAAAAAAAATTGTTTTCCTTTTATAAATAACTTTAGAAATGTTTTGATGGGTGATTCCGTTAATTCTTATTTTTCCCTATCCCCTCTTAAAATATTTGTACTTAGGCATAGTTAACCCTGTATATATAAAACTTTAAAAAGTCATAAGATTATTAAAGCAGAGTAACACTTCATGAAAGAATATTCGAATAACGTAAAGTTTTCTGCTGGGATGCAAAGATAAGATTCGTTAACATTCCAATTACCTGGACGTTACCGATTAATTTACTTTTCCTTTTGAATAAACTTGGACAATTGCAGTATCCTTCTATACAAATTCAAGTCTATGTATGCATTGTATTTTTTAAGCAGCGAATCTCGAGAGGACAATAACTTCGACGGTTCGGTGATCTCCTCGATCAGCCCGTCATTGTGAGTTGTCAGTAAAAATTTGCCAAATCACTGCCTGTACTGAACAAATTTGGATAATAAACTGCTTAACAATTGAAGCTCGTATCTATCGATCGCATACTTTTGAAATATTAAGATGACATTTATTTGTTTAGACAGTTTTTTGAAAGTCTAATGTCTAAATTCTTATGATACAAAAAGGTAAATTTTTTCCATTCCGTAAATCCGATAAAGCTCAAACATTTCAAAATAATTAATACCTATGCTTCAAAATTAAGATAGGTGTGTATCGTAATAAGATTTAAAATATTCTCGGAAATGTGTTATGATTATTGTCACCGAAGATTGAATACAAAGGAATAAATAAGTAGAAAAAGAAAAAATTAATAAATATTTTACTTCTATACTGATTTCAAGCATAAATATAAGCAGAATAGAATAGAATAGAGTAGAGTAAAGTAAAATAGAGTAGAATAAAGCAGATTAGAGTAGAATAGAGAAGAGTAGAGTAATGTAGAGTAGAGAAGAGTAAAGTAGAATAAAGTAGGATAGAGCATACAAGAGTAGAATAGAGTATACCAGAGCAGAGCAGAGTAGAATACAATAGAGTAGGGTAGAATATAATAGAATGGAATGGAATAGAATAGAATAGAGTAGAGTAGAGTAGAGTAGAGTAGAGCAGAGCAGAGTAGAGTAGAGTAGAGTAGAGTAGGGTAGAGTAGAGTAGAGTTGAGTAGAGTAGAGTAGAGTAGAGTAGAGCAGAGCAGAGCAGAGGAGAGGAGAGGAGAGCGGAGCCGAGCAGAGCGGAGCGGAGCAGAGCAGAGCAGAGCAGAGCAGAGCAGAGCAGAGCAGAGCAGAGCAGAGCAGAGCAGAGCAGAGCAGAGCAGAGCAGAGCAGAGCAGAGCAGAGCAGAGCAGAGCAGAGCAGAGCAGAGCAGAGAAGAGCAGAGCAGAGGAGAGGAGAGTAGCGTAACGTAGCGTAGCGTAGAGTAGAGTAGAGTAGAGTAGAGTAGAGTAGAGTAGAGTAGAGTAGCGTAGGTTAGTGTAGGGTAGTGTAGGGTAGGGTAGAGTAGAGTAGAGAATAGAATAGAACAGAATAGTAAAAAACCGTACAGTTACCGCTGTTACCGTACAGCACAGATCATGTTTCGGAGATGCAGCATAAGTTTAAAAATATTTAAATAGTTTCACATGATCAGTATGAGTGCTAACCAGTCGTGCATCCAAGGGAGGAGAAGAGGTGGAAGGAGTAATTATACTCCCTCTCAGATCAGAACCATTCTGTCAATTGAAAACAATATACATATAAAAAATATATATTTTTTATTGTTTTGTGCAGATATTGACTATAACATTATTTTTCTGTATGTAAGAGATTGTTATTTATTTTTTTAAATGAATTCTGATACTGTTGTCCTATCTAATTAAACATGGAACAAATAAAATTTAATTTTCATTTTACAAGTGTTCACCATTATTCCCCCAAACCAAAATGCTGGTTGTACTACTGGTACATGCATATTTACGAAACACTACGGAAAATTATGTTCATAGCGTGTTTTTAATATGAAACGACTTATTTACTTTATTTTAAAGGTTTAGGCTAATAATTTTCCTAAAATTCTAGTCATGTTAAAAAATATCTCCAAATATTAGATTGAAATCGATAATAATCTGAAATAAAAGTAATCTAACTAATATATGCTGTTAATAATTTGTACATAATTACATTTTGAAAATATTAGATGTAACTGTTTTCTACATACATTGTCCCATATTGATCGCGTAGTAATGGAACATTCTGTATTTTCATAGAACTGCTTGGTAAGCTGTCACCGTTCAAGCATTTGAATTGTTGACTAGTTTACAGTTGATTGCGGACTCCAGCAGAGATGAAGGCTCTCCGCATTGATCCAAAAATCAGCTACAAATTCTTACCATTGTTACATTATAAATAGCTAGAGGCAGATAGAATGGAATACAATTTCTGCTGCAAGACCATCTGAATAGAAAATGTCTCTGTATTAAAAGGAAATCTGATGATATCTAACACCTGTCTGCCATAAGTATTACGTAATGCATCTTTTATATTACAAGTGTCATTGCCAGGAGATTAAAAGATAAAGTCCTCCATAGCCGTTACTAATCATCGCCTGATTCAATGTCAATGTCCAATTAAGTGTTTGTTGGAAAAAATCGTGCGAGGTTGTTAATTGAGTATTGGCTCTTCAAAATGTATGTTTACTATTTCTAAAGAAGCTTGTAACAGTTACAGTTGGTCTATGACCTTTTGCACCTTTTCTCATAAAATCCATTTCCTTCATAAGTTACTCATTTTGCTGTTGCAGATATAAAAGGTGTTCGTTTTTGTAATAGGTACTCACTAACTAATAAATAGTTATTTATGATATAGGTGCAAAAAGTGACATTTTATTTTATGAGACAGGATAATTCCTTCCAACAAAATAAAGTAAAGATAATAAACTTTTACTACATAAATATCCTACACAATTTTTTCTACAACTACCATTAAAAGTACAAACTAACCTTTATTAAATTTAAAAAATATCGAAAACACGGAATTACAGGAAACAACTACTCTCTAGGTTAATGCCCCGACCAGCACTGAATTACACCTGAGATATCTATATCAAACAGCTAAGTCACTGGTCAGCAGCCCACCAGACATATAGTACCGGTTTCGAGCTTATTAGCTCTCATTAGTATGCCATAGTTGATGTATCTGACGAATAACAAATGTTTTAAGTCTGTCTAGCCCGACAGAAAGGACCATGAGTACACGGTGAAGACAAGCTACTCCATCTCTATGGCATACTGATGAGAGCTAATAAGCTTGAAACCGGTATATGTCTGGTGATCCACTGACGAGTGACTTAAGCTGTTTGCTATAGGTTTTTCAGGTATAATTCAATACTGGTCGAGGCATTAGCCGCAGAGTAGTTGTTTTCTGGAATTCAGTATTTGCAAAATATTGTTATCGCCGAACGCGATAAAGGTCGATCAATGGTTTCTAGTATGATGTAGAACAAGTAACTTCAAATCTCGTGACATAGAAGGTGATGACTTTATCCAGGCGTAAATCGAATAAGCTGCTAATGAAGCAAGTTTCGAGTTATTGCGTAGTAAATCAAAGCAACAGTACAAGTTTTCGTATAATCATTTATTGAGACGGTGTAATCTCAAAAATGTTAGTAGCAAGTTCAGTGATAAAGTGATTTTGGCACACTTTGAAAAAAAGTCTAAAATCTGGAAGTCATCAAAGCTTTGACAAATTAGTCGATGTTGAAGACGATGATGAACATAAGGAATAAGAACATAAGCAAATATTACAAGCTTTTTGCTTGTTTGAACCGAATGTGTGAAAGATATCGAAAAAGTATGGACGTAATTTTCGGTGTATTTGGAGCATGTCGCCACGAAGAACTTGATATTCAATAATATCCAAGATTTGGGAACGTCACTCACTGTACTAGAGACAAACACTAATGTGCAATGAAGTTTTAACATTAGATACTGATACATTATATATGAACTATTATAAAAAGTACATCCAAAGAAACTAATAATTCAATCACCTTTATAATGGACATTGCTTTCGACGATTTTCGGCTAGTTTGTTGGCTCTGGTTTTAATCTTACTACAATTAAGAGACACGGTAGATGAAAGTCCAGTACAGCAGTGGAGGATTATATAAAAGACTTATTACAAAACAAGAAGAGTATCACAGGCCAAATTTTGTACAAAACCTCGGCGGATAATGGTCCCTACCCTAGTATAAATTTCACAGAAATACTGCTAATGAGATTGGCCATAGAATTACTTATTCTAACTGAAGTTTTTCTAACTATACATTTAATTAAGTAAATAAATATTTCTTTGATTAAAATTGCTTAATTTTTTCTGTTACCGCACCAGTGCTAAAAGTAAATTACTTTTAAATGGACGATTTAGATATTGACAGCATGCTTTTACTGACGTTTGTAGAAAAAAATGTAGAAGGTCAAAAATGTGTTTTAATATTATCGCATTTTAATTTTGATTTATAAGGGAATTTAGGTATTATATAATAGACCATCAAAAAATCATTTATTAATGATAACTGATTGTATAGAATTTTGTTTCTTTAGTGGTGAAATAATAATGACACTCTTTAAAATGAATTTTGTGATTTCTTTTCAACTGCTGATGTATTTGTAATGAAATCCACTTTCAACTTTTAATATTAGTAATTATTTGTTTCACTTACCAATAGAGATTTAATGAAATTTCTACTTCCAGAACTTCCAGAAGTTTATTATTGTTAAGGCTGGCGTTTCAGGGACAAAGAATCGTACCTAAAGATGGACAAAAAAAAATCGATTCAGTAGGTGGAGGTTCTTATCAGCCTAGTACTAAAATATATTGCTAAAACACAATCATTTCCTTTAACTTTTGTGGGAGAATTACGCTTGAGAACATGAGAAACCATGAATTGTTCCTTATGACTGTGTTTCATACACCGTGAAAAATACTGAATTATTTACATCAATTCAAGTGTTACTAGTTTCTTAAAAGAATTCTGCGGTATGTGATAATGATTATAATTCGTTCTGGTACAATTTTCTCAATGTGCAATTGACATATAAAATTCAGGAGATTTTATGATAAATCGTAACACATGAAAATTGTGTTTTTTTCCTTATTCTAGATGACTTCTCAGCTAGAAAACTGTTATACAACATCGAAAAAATTTGTATAATTAACACAGTGAAGAGATATTCTTTCTAACTTATTTAGATTTTTTTAGACCGTCTCAATAAACAGCTATGAAATTCGTTGAAAATTTGCGTATAAAAACTTAGCTTACTTGCTTAGCATGTACATGATAATTATATATTAGTATTGAAAATTATAGGTAGATAATATATGCTTTAAATAGCTTTTCCTGTTTATATAAGAACATATAAATATCTGATAAAAATATGCATCTATAAAACTCTAAACTGCATGATAATAAAATAAGAGCTCCATATTTGCTCAAAATTGATAGGTCAACAGAATAAACTTCAGATTGCAAACTATTAAGGGGATCAAAAGTTATCAGTCGTAAATATGAGTTGGTCAATATCAACTATATGTTAAATCAAAACAAATGTTACATGACCTTAATGACCTTGAAGTACTATAGGTACACTTCAGCCAAAATCAGTCTGTTTCCTTGACGGTTTTTAACTTTATGACTTAAAACGGTTAGCATGCATCTCAGTAGAAAATTAAAGAAAATTATTATAGTCGTGATTCATGTTATAAACCCACCCATCGTTGATAGCAGTCAGCACAAAAAGAAATACATGCTGTCCGTATATTTTTCTATTAAATTTTATTGATTTGTATGTCTTTCCGCTAATTTAATTTTGATTGTAATTTATTTATTAGTGATTTTGTGTTCTTTAGTTTATAATCCAACCTCTACAGCGTATTCTCAATTCGTAATTCGTAATTCGTAAACTCCCTATTCTAATAAGGGGAATATCGGCTGATAAAAAACTTCGTACAAGAAAGATGACAAAGAACAATATACAACTGCGAAACGGAAAATGGTGGAAACTCGCAGAAGAAAGAGGATGGGTTGATGATACAAAATACGCAATTCGTGGATGGTATCTAAAAAATTAGCATCCGATAATAAAAAAAAATCAGTTTGTTATCCTACAGGATGAATATCTAGGGTATTTTTGCAAATTATGCATGACATAAATTTTCATTTTATAAAACAAAATTGAAAGAGTAAGCTGATAGAAAAAGACGAGCTGGTGATATACCGAAGAAACTATTTACAACAAATATTAGAAGACCGAAATCTGATTCGACAAAAATTATTACACTGATGAAACATAGATATCGTAAAAACGTTAAAAAAAGTTTGGCAATGTTTTGCCACATATGGAATCTTGTGCTATGGTTGTATGCCTACCATATAATAGCCGACGATTAATGTATGACTGCTATAATGATAATGCTAATAACCAGTAGTGCATATCTAAATAATGCAGTGTACTATGTGTTAAACTGCGATATCCGTGGAGTCGCATCAGGCAGATGTAAGTGGGTGGTGGTAGGCCATAGCCGTCTAAAAGGACGGCATTTAACGAGTGAGCATAAACTTTTTAGAGTAAACTATTAAAGTGCTGGGTTTACCCAACGTTAACTTATTTTTTGTAATTTTTTGTTTTTTAAACCCTTCTTAAGTGGCACGCCTATGGAATCTTGTCTCCTGCAACCGGTGCTTCCCGTACTCATCTAGGTGTAAAACACTCTCTACTATGTTGCAACTATATCTCTTTTTCTGACCAACGGTAACAAAATTATGACAGCAAACAGGTATTGAATATGTGACAACGTTGCTCACATAGTATCTTAGGACTGTTATGTATTTATACATAATAATTACAAATAGGTACCCCTAAACATAGGTACTTACTGTGAATGGTTTTATCTTTTCACAACACAGAGTAATAGTTACAACTGTATAAAATGACTTCTGTTGCTTGCAAGAAACATTTGCCGTACAGATCTCTCGTAGCCGAGAGTTTTGCTAGATTCGCCGTAAATTAACATTTCCACATCGTTCCATTTTTGTTTATGTACAAACGTCAAAGAAAAACTAGACAAAAATGAAACGTACTAGCTATACGCACTCCTATGATTAATATTACTTTTAGATTATCAACAGCAGCACATTACAACGTTGTCGAACGTTACAGTTTTAATGAGTTTCTCGGAAACTTCAGTTGTTTACTTCAGTTACTTAGTTGTTGTACTGATCCAAATAAAATAAATTACGAGTAAATTACATTACAGGTGCATTTACTTAACCTTAATTGTACCTTAGTTTGAAATTTCGTAACAGCTTTATACAGGGTGTCCCAAAATAGAAGGCCATACCATTAACCACATATTCTTTGGACAAAAATAATGCGACTTTTCTTATGCCATTTTTTATTTGGGCGTCCCTGTTTCAATATACAGGGTGTTAAAGTTACATTTTAAAAAACTATTTTTGTTAATAATTCCATTGTTTTGTAAGATACACACTTGAAATTTTGCACGTACTTTTATCTTATTTCGGCATACTTTTCATGTAATTTTGATGAAAAAAATCGAAGGGTGAGTGGAGGTAACTGAGGGATGCATTACCCTTCATCCCCTCCAATTATTTCTAAGTACATCTTTTTCTTGAAATATCAAACGTAGAATTTTCTTCTGATCATTTTATCTCTTTTGTAATTTTTTGTTTACATGTTCCGTTTTGAAGAAAAACGACAATTTGTAGTGCCCATAAATCTATCATTCATTGGATATACACTTATTATTACAATACCTTAGCAATTTAGCAAATAGTAATACTTACTGAATGAATAATTGCTAATTAAAACAAAATTTATGACATTAAAATCTGTAATACAGTTCTCTTATCAACCAAAAAATAATAGTCTTGTTTAGCAATAGTAATAATGAACGATCAACATAATAACTTTTTATCTAAATAACATTAAATAAAATAATTAATTAATTACTACTAATTTAACAAACGTTCTACTTGCCCACCCTCCTCATTAACACATGTACGTGCCCTTTTAAGTAGCGAAAACCTTATCTTTTGAAAGATATTCTCTTTTTGTTTTAATTAGCAAATATTCATTCAGTAAGTATTACGATTTGCTAAGTTGCTAAGGTATTGTAATAACAGGTATATCCACAAAATTTCAGTTTCACTTGAAAATGGTAGTGAATGATAGATTTATGGACACTACAAATTGCCGTTTTTCTCCAAAACGAAGCATTTGAACAAAAAAATTACAAAGTAGGTAAAATGATCAGAAGAAAACTCTACGTTTGATATTTGTTTGATGAAAAAGCTGCATAGGCGTACTTAGAAATAATTGGAGTGGATAAAGGGTACTGCATCCCTCAGTTACCTCCATTCATTCTTCGATTTTTTTTACCAAAATTACATGATAAGTATGCCGCAATAAAATCAAAGTACGTGCAAAATTTCAAGTGTGTATCTTAGAAAACAATGGGATTATTAACTGAAACAGTTTTTTAAAATGTAACTTTAACACTCTGTATATTGAAACAGAGACGTCCAAATAAAAAATGACATAAGGAAAGTCACATTATTTTTGTCTAAAGAATATGTCGTTAATGGTATGGCCTTCTATTTTGGGACACCGTGTATATTATTGCAGTTGTATATTTATATTTGAAATGTATATACTATTCGTTTTAGACATTTGTTTCATAAGAGTTTTTTTGTTGTTTTGAGCCAAATATATAAACCCTTAAAATTACGGCACTCAGTATCATTTCCGAACACCTTGTATATATTTATGGTAGAATATCAAATATTTCATAATTTCTGTTTATTAGATAATTTACTGCTTATCAATTTTATTATTTTATTGATTTTCGTCGTCATTGGTCATTGAAGATTTATAGCTATGAGACGACGAAGGTTTGCACTGCTCAATGACAGACTATATATTTTTTTTAGTACTATTATAACCCGATAAATTTTTGAACTTTAACATTGGGTCATCCTGTACATACACTATAAATTTTGACTAATTCCTTTAATTACTTACGGATATTTCCAATATAGTTCACTCTGTACAGGATGATCACACAAAAACGTTAGATTCAACTTGATTACCTTAGAAACAGTCGAATATCGCACTACAGAGATATTGATAGTAACTTAGTTTTTTATGGAAAACCCCACGTATACATTTTCTCCATATTTTCCTGAGCACATTGATATAAATATGTCATGAGTTATCTTTTATTGTTTGCGAGATATTGGTGATTAAATATTGAATAATTATAACTATTCTTTTATTATGCCATAAAAAAATAGTTAAATTCTTATGAAAAATCAATCAACGTTCCAGTTTTGCACACCTAGGGCAGTAAAGTTACAGCCAAATCTATCAATTTCTCGTGATCACTCTGTACATAACTAAATGCATGCTTAAAGCATTATTCTTTGAAGTTATTTATTTTTGTAATATAGTTTCAGAATTCACAATGGCAGAAAAATGATAACTGCTATATTAAGCATACATTCTTTACGTGAACTGACGATCTTGGTAGACGATAAGGTTGTTCATAATGATGTAAAGCGTAATATGAGATCTCGATCTTGACTACGCGTTGTTAATCAGACATCTCCAATAACCGATGTGTTCTAGGAGTTTACCTTGAGATCCAAGGGAGGTCCACTCAATTTTTTTTCAAACTTTATGTCTGTACATCGTTATCCCTTAAAAACACCGACTCTTATTCGTGGCTTCATCAGATAAATTGGTAATTAAAGACTATTGCCCTGTCGATAGCTAAATAAAATGAATAGTGAGAAACAGCGGGAGGGGAAAATGTGCATGGAAATATTTTAGATTGCAAATTATGATACTGAGGCGGGTAGAAATACATAAGTACTATTTTTATCGTTGACTTATACATTTGCATATTTCGTTGCAGTGGGAGTAATTATTATGAGTACTTATATGTACTTGAGAACAATGGAAAGATGTCAAATGTAAGGATAACTCTCAACAAAATTTTCTATAAAAATATTTTTTTCAGACATCTTAAGCCTCCTACAGAGAACAATTTAATGTTGCTAGCAACATCCCCACTACGATTTTAATCTCTATAAAATAAAGATTTTATAGTCGGTTTTGATTTTGCTGTACAACTGGTAGTCTGCTGGATAGTTAAAGTTGGAAATTTTGAACTTCACACGACTTCAACAGCGAAAAGAGGGATACGATTCGTTACTTCGTGTTGCCGTTGCTGACAACACTGCATCGTTCTCTGAAGGTAGCTTTACACAGCAAGAAATCGACATTACACGCTTTTATTTTGAAAATAGTAAAACAATGTAGTGTTCAATTTCACACGTTTTATTTGTAAAACAGTTGAAAGTGTAACAATATTTACAAAAATCTTAAAGGGTAAATCTTTTAATTCGTTAAGGTGAGATGGAACGTCATTTCAAAATGCAAGGATGCAAATTTTGTATCTACAATTTGATTTTCCAGAACAATAAATCATTGAAAATAGTTTCCTGGACTTAACCAACGAATATTGGTTAGAAGTAACAAGTTCTGCAAATCCAATTTCAGTTCCTTTTATAGCTCTGGCTCCATCAGTGTCACTAACATTTATTGAATCTCCCATAGTCTCAGACCATCCTATAATACAGCTTCAGGAATATCCGTACCCTTGGTTGTACCATGCAGAGGATCAAGAGGTCAAGCATCTCCTCTGCTATACTGAAGTCCTATTAAATAGCTCGGACAAAAAATACAAGTTGTCTGATGTCTGATTGGTCAGTGCTTTCGTCCAGGCAGAGTGAAAAATGTTTATACATTAGTTGTATATAAAGAGTGTAAAATATTTCAGGACATAATAGTATGAACCAAAATAAGCAGAAAAGTTTTAATAAACATGGGTCCGCAAAGTAACGGTTGCGGAGATATGGACCACTATTCGTTTTTCAAACATTTTATTTTATTAGGAATAAACCGACAAAGGAAGCTTTTAACAAACAAAAAACAAAGTTACAGAAGATGTTCAAAGTGCTCCCCGTTCATTTCCAAGCAGGACATCTTCGTCTCAACGATATTCAAACTCTTTCGAAAACACTCTCCTTGGTTTGGATTTCTTGACGCTTTTGATTAATCCGTAGCTGCAGCTCTTCCAGGCTATTTACAGAGTACCATACACTAATGTCTTCAAATATCCCCAAACAAAGAAATCTAGAGGGTTCAGATCAGGCGATCTTGGAGGCCATAAAACAAGTCCAGCCCTTCCTACCCACCTGATGTTACAACAAAATTTTGGGCTCGTCTTACCCAGTTTCTACAAACTAACACAAATATTTCTGCTTCTTGTATGTTTTGAACTCGTTCGTCGAAGTTATTGGCAGCAACTATGGATACAACAAAACAATTTTGGGCCTCTCTTATCCAGCTTCCACAAACTAACACAAACGTTTCTGCTTTTTGTTCATTTAGAACTCGTACGTTATTAGCAGCAGCTATGATACGTTTACTTAAATCACCAATAGTAGGTATTCTCTTTCATGCGATACACTGTTTACATTTTTTAAATATCCCCACAAAAAGAAGCCCAAAGGATTTAAAGTCAGGAGATCCTGGCGGCCATAATACAGGTCTTCCTCGTCCAATCCGATAGTGTTAATGCTTGGACACGCTGTATATGGTATGGATATAATTGAGCCTCGTGTATGACACATTGCACTGCTGCAATACGTCGTAGACGCTCTGGACCTCTTCAAGTACCTGTATTTGACACATATTTACCGGGAAATCGTTCAGCTAAAGTATTTTCACTTCATCATAAATTAAAACGATATGCATCAACTCTCAGTTGGTATACACGTAAGCCATTTATGGCACTTGAAAAACTAATGTAAATACTCGTATCACAAAAACATTAATACTTACTAGAAGTAATTGGACCTGGCTAAAGATTAAAGTAGCCCAGCGATGTAAAGTTTGAAAAGTACTATAAATTTTTCTTACTTGAAAATAAGGATTTTACAAAAATTGTTTTACGATATTGGCTTAATTTTTTATAAAAAATTTTTTTTAGATAAGTTGTGAATCACCCTGTATGTATACCTGAGTAAATTTTCGATATTAAATTAATTGATTCACGACTGTTGATTGTCAATTGCACTTTTTAAACGTTGAGGAGCGTTTTCTAAGCGTGGAAAAATATAAACTCTGACTTTGTCGCCTGCGTTAGTGACGAGCCGTGCCTATTCAAATGGCGACACACGCCACAAGAATGCATCGCTGTTAAATCATAAGTTACGGAATCACGTCTCAGTAATTACAGGTATCACCATAACTTACAGACTCGGTAAGACCCAAAGAACGCTTCGAACAAGCACTTTCAAAAATCATATGTTACCAGTTGATCATTTCCTCTGCAATGTAGGCGGTAATGCGATAAACTGTAAATTGATTTATTTAAAAAATAATGATATATATTCTCATCTATTGATATTGACGTGTTTAAGTATAGTTGTTGTTCAGAGAAATACGACTTGGCGCACCCAGCGGCAGATACAATACACAGTGTTGCAGGTCTCCAGTCTCAAGCTAACTAACCTTATGGACTGATATAGTGTTTATATAACTATTTAAAAAAGTATGCTGCCTTCGAAATAGTTATTTACGTACCAAGGAAGATACAGGGATGGTTATGCCCGTAGGCAACAGGTTGCAGTCGCCTAAGGGCATAATCATCCTTATATCTCCCGTGGTGCATACAACGTTTTATTTTTCACTTAGATATTTGATTTATAATTAAATGCAAATGAGAATAAAATAGCTATTTTCGGTACAAGTTGCGAAATAATAGTGTTTTAGGCACGCGACGTGAAGCACGTTAAGTGCCTAAAACACCTATTTCGCAATATGCATCGAACCAGATTTTTTGTAAAATCATCAAATAAACATTCAAAATAGTTTCGGCATAATCTTCGATTGCATTTGCTAATATGATCGCTAGACTATTTTATAAAACAACTTTAACTGAGTTGCCTATAAAGTTGTTGCTATGTCGAGTCGCTATGGTACGATGTTTACAAACTACACAAATATTTTAAATAATTTTTTCTACGTTCATGCAAAAACAAAACTTTATTGAACTATATTTAGTGGAAAAATTGGTTCTTTATTGCACTAGTGTACATATTTATTGCATTCATCTGTCATTTTACTACAGCGTCTTGTCATCATGACAAAAATAAACTTTCAAATCGACGTCATATTTTCCTACACTTAGTGCCATCTAAATAAAACGTTTTTTTGATTTTTCCATGAACGTAGAAAAAATATTGTATGCAACTCATACAAAAAGTGTTTTCGCGTGCAGTAAACACTTACTTTTTGTATTAGGTCGAGGAAAAGTTTCGAGATTATGTTAGCCACTTAACAACCGTATAGTGTATAACGTTATTCGCACAATCGCATTTATCAAATAAAATAATAAAACAAATTATTTTGTTTGCTGAAATGGCGTGGCCTATTTAGCATGTTTTGAATCTATTTTGTTGGAAACCAAAAAAAAAAAATTTGAAGTTTGAACAATTTTGCGTTTTGTTGTCAAAATTGTGCTTATAATGGCTGAAGACGATTCAGAGGTAGATTCGGACATTGAAGAATCGTATCAAATAGACTGTGGGTCATTAATTCCCACAAAATCAAAGGTGAGGTATAAAAAAGTCTATGATGCCTTCAGGAAATGGTTGAATGAGAAGAAAGCGGAGATATCTGAAAAAACTTTTCTTTCCTATTATGTTCAGAGAAATTTAAGAGTCTCCGGGAAGCTTATGGGCAGAGTACTCTATGCTTAAAAGTACGATCAACTTAAATAATGGTGTCGATATATCGCAATTTAAGAAGTTAGTAGCATTTCTGGTATTTACCAGAGAAGAGATGAATAAATTCCTGCTGGAAGCCCCCGATGAAACCTATATTATGATGAAAGCAGGGATGATAATGGGAGTCGCTGGGGCATGAACTTATGAAGATGACAGTTGACGACATTACGGATGAAGGTTCAGTTGTCATTGTTAAAAAGTGCCTGACACCAAAACACATATTAGTCGAATTTTCATAATCACTGACAAGACCAATGAAGAAGTCCCTTTTTTGACGATTTTGCGAAAATATACAGACTTAAGACCTAAGGAGACTAACTCTCGTCGATTTTTCTACTCAGTTCGTCAGGGAAAATGTGTAAATCAGCTTGTGGGCATAAATGCATTGGGACAAATACCATACAAAATTGCCGAATATTTAAAACTGCAAAATCCAAAATCCTATACTTGACATGCCTTTAGAAGGACGTCGACTTGCGACTTTGTTAGCAAATACTGGAGTTGATGTTATGGCACTCAAACGTCATGAGGGCTGGAGGTTTTAGTGATAATATTAATGTATTATTTGAGTCTTTAACAAAGAAAATAGAGTTTGCTGATAAGATTTTACATACCAATAGCGGCAATGACAATGAATTTGATTCCATTCCAGTGTTTGAAGACAGAACTACTGAAGTTTATTCTAATCCTAACATATCTAACTCAACAGAACAGAAAATTCAATTACTGTAAAAGCCATAGATAAAAACGAGGGAAACACTATTGCGTTTAAGAATTAATAAATAATAATAATAATATCTCTACCCCTCATTCTAATCACAGGGATTAGCCCAGAAGTCGGAGACTTGTGCGGGAGAGGGGGCGGCATATTATTATTAAGCAGACCGCATTTGCGCCCAGGAACGACTTACGTTGGTAGGCCCTAACCACTATTCAGTGCAGGAATGAGGGAAACCTGGAAAACCTCATTAATTAGGGGGGTAGTCAAATATCAACCGGTATCAATCTCTCACATTGACCCAAGCCAACATTCTTCCACCCTACCATACCCGCATAGAGGGCGCCAAACCTCTCCACGAATATAGCTTATATACGGTCTACCGGTAGCTGGGCTTGAACCAACACCGATCTAGTCACCTCGATTCAAGTACTGACGCCTTAAACCGCGCGACCATTGACCGACCCATTGTACAAATTGTACCTTTAATTTTTACAATAAATGAGCCCAGCATTTGTTGGTGAAAAGAATTACTAATTTTTACTTACCGCATTAATGCTGTTATGAACTCAAACAACACTAATATTTTTTTGATTTATATGGAAACAAGCCACAGTGGTGTATATTCAACTTACAGAATGTGTCAACAATGACAGTAAGTGCATATTTCAGAACGATTGTGCGAAAATAACTATTCAAATCTGTAAAAGTCTCTGAACATTAAACCCCAATAATTAAACTCGGTATTAATTATTCATAAAACAGTATGTGGGACGCAGATTCTGGTGATAATGAAAATTTTGAAATAGAAAATGAGACAGAAGCTACCTTATGCACATTGATTCCTCAGAAATCGTAACAAAAAACTTATGCAAAATTTGATATTTGGTGTGCCTAAAAAAAGGTACCTATGTAATACTTCGAAGAAAGATATTCTAGCGTACTTGTCCCAGTTATCTTTAAAATGTGCACCCTCTACATTATGGGGTAATTATTCCATACTGCGAACTACAATTTATTTGAATAAAAATATGGATATTAGTAAGTTATTGCTTTCCTCAAATGGAAACCAAGTGGTTATAGACCCAGAAAATCCAGAATATTTTCCAAGGAACAAGTTGAAAGGTTTATCAAAGAGGCAGATGAAGAAAAATACTTATTACAAAAAGTCGTCTTGATTGTTGATATATTTGGAGAATTTAGAAGATAGAGAATATTGAAGCCGTTCGTTAAAGTGACTATTCCCAATACCAAAACTAATGTTCCTAGATTATTTACAATACCAGAGGCAGATATAGGAGTCAATTTTTTGGAAATTTTCCACAAATACGCAAGTCTACGTCCATCCACCACTGATCACAACCGATTTTTTTATAACGTACAGTAATTCAAAATGTACTACAAGCAGTTGGTTTAAATAACATA
This sequence comes from Monochamus alternatus, assembly GCA_037114965.1. Lineage (NCBI taxonomy): Eukaryota > Metazoa > Arthropoda > Insecta > Coleoptera > Cerambycidae > Monochamus > Monochamus alternatus. Next base: position 110,880,294 of record CM073426.1, on the reverse strand, counting down.
GGTTCAATTCCTAAAAGATTGTCGAATTTCTTAGATTGTTACTGAAAATACTGGGCACTGCTTTAGACGATGTTCTGCAATGTTCCTTGTAGATGCAGAACCCAACATATCGATGCTCAAGAGACGCGGAGGTTGGCGCCCGACTTCTGTGGCAGAGGGGTACATAGAAAATTTCATACAAAATAAGCAGACGATAGCAAGTAAAATTATCAAGGAGAAAGGAAATACCACTTTCATTCCTGCCTGCCTGCTTAATAATAATATGCCGCCCCCTCTCCCGCACAAGTCTCCGACTTCTGAACTAATCCCTGTGATTAGAATGAGTGGTAGAGATATTATTATATTATTATTATTATATTATTCCAAAAAATCAGTGCACCAGCAGCACCAGGATGCAGGTGTTATCTTCTTACAATCTTGAAGTTATATGAAGAAGAATAAAATATATGTTCACCTAATGTCCAATAATTATCCTATTTGCAAGATTGTGTTATTTAAAAGACTGCCACTAGTGAAATGACAATCGATATGTCATTATTATGCAATGATTTACGAAAACAGTTTTCCAATATACAAACGATGTGTCTATGGCATCCGCAAATTTGTTATTTTGATAGTTTGATGTTTGATTCTGAGGAAACATATACATAGGGACTTTAAGTGTATTAAAGCATTAGTTTTATGTCTCATTTATTTATTTCTTGAATACATGCATGAATGTGTTATTGAATATACACATTTTTTATTTTGTATCGCTGTATGAAGCTATTTAATCAAATAAATCCAAAATTGTCGTAGACAAAATAAGTATAAATATTTGCTTAATAGTTTTTTGTCGTCATGTCCGTTGGAGTCCAATATATTGATACCAGATCTCACGAATTATCAATATTTATTTTAATGCTATTATGAAGGCTTGCATAAATTTAAAGAAAAGCACAATGACCCTGAACTTCTTAAAAAATTGGAGCCTGGTAAAAGTTTTTTCTTGGGGGGTCTCTCTGGCTCTCGACGGCCCCGCAAATGGTTCTAGCACCTACTGATGCCGATGTCTTAACTCCTATATTAAAAAAAACTCTTTTTAATGGCTATATAAATTTGTTGGTTAAATGGGTTTATCAGTCATAAATAACAAAATTAAAACAGCTTTCTAATAAGTTTATCGCATTTCGGACAACGTTTCGTTTTTTTTATTAATAAAACCATCCTCAGGTCTGTCGTAATTTATTGCAGTATGCAATAAATATGTGATAACTTCTCTTATGATATTTATAATACAAACTTATTCTACTTTAGTTGCTATGAAGTGTATGCTGGTAAAATATTAAATAAAAAAATCATCATAATTTAGCACGAATAAAATGATATGTCGATAATGCTTTGTTTTCTTGTCTACTTTTCCGCTCCATTTTCTTCGCAAACAATTTCCACAATTAATTAAATAATAATATAACAAACATAACGAATACTTTGCAACATGCAACAAATGACGTTTCAATCTAGAACGCTAGTACAAAGAGAAATTTTTTAATTTGAGCGCCTTGTTTATCTTTCTCTTTCTTATAGTAATAGCATGTGGAGTATAATAAAAAGAAATGTGTATAACTCATAATGAGTCAGAATTTCATTTTCAACATTGGCTGGCGATCTTAAAATAACAATTACATTACTATTTCAGTCCTATAATTTTTTTTCAATCTAAAAGATAAAAAAAAATAAAAAATATATAAGTTCAAAAGCGTAATTTTCAAGAGTGGTAAACAAAGAAATAAATTACATTTAACAATGCTATAAGTTCACCACATCATTCTGACCTTTCAATATGCTTGAAAAATACCCTGTAATACATTTGAAACCAGTATGCAACTTCCCCATTGTTTCGTTGAATTATATCTGTGTGTCAACACTCAAAACACTCTGTATATTTGAGTCTCTGGTCAAACATCTATCACGATTTATCCTTTCATCAATTACAAGAGTACGACCTGACAGAGAAGTATCTCCATCGATACTTGTACTTCAGCATTGTATTTTGACAGAATATTTGCTACGAGTTGCTTCCTATTATATACCGGATGTTTTATTTTCTACCCACCAATAATTTAATAAGCGAATGTGAGGGTAAAATCATAATATTTTGAATGCCTGTTTTTTTGACGAATTAACGATAGACAGCATTAATCAGCATCATCTAATGAGTATAACCCTTTTCCGAATGCTTGTATAAACTGCCGTACTTACACAAAGTACTCATATAGTGCAAAAAATACATGCACACAACCTGATTTTTTCAGGGTGGATGGAGGGCTGTCTCCAACCAAAAAATTACACTAGAGACCCTTGTGCGTTTTTTGCAAACTTTCTTATTTACTTTGTTTTTGAAATTTTTTGTCCAACTTGTACATAATAATATTAATATATTAACTTTTTACATATTTGACGTTTTACCGTCCATTAAATGAAAAAAAAAAAACGATATTTATTTATTATGATCCAGTAAAGTTACAAACAAATGGCTTAGGAACTGGTTTTTGGAGGATTCTTAGAGGACTGTCACCTGAGTGAATAGCAAAAAAAGGACAGTCTACCCCTTCGGTGATTTGCGCAATAAGGGTGGTGGTATGTGTGGTAAGGAAATGAGTTCAATTAACAATTCACAGCACTAAAAACACAAAGTTACTTGGATATTACATCCCATTGGTTCAAACTGGCATACCTCAAAATACCTATTTAATTTGAACATCCCTATTAAATATGCTTAAATGTTTACTGTACTCTCCGGAACAGAAGTAATGACTTTTATTAAGTACATGTACACAAAATATTTTAGAGATGACACAATAATAATAAACCATCCCTATTGCGCAAAACAACGAAGGGGTTGGATGGAGACTCAGTGCTTGAAGAAACCTGCAAAAACCAGCTGGTCAACCTTTTGTTGTATATTTACTGAATCATAATCAGTATAGTAAATAAAAGCAAAATAGCAAAAAAACACAAAGGTGCCGAGAGTGTTATTTTAGTTAAAGACAGCCTTTCATTCACTATGAAAAAATCAGCTTGTCCGCATTTATTTTTTTGAAATATGATATCTTGACTGGGTTAATATTATAACTGATCATTTTATTAATTTAACTAAAAAAAGACAAGCAACAATTATTAACCGTACGCAAAAAACTGTTATAAAACCTTTTCATTGTGCCTATGTAAATCACCGTTCGTCAAATGCAATGCTGACGTAAATAACCCAGCTATAAATGACATCAGAGAAGCGACGGAAAATTCCGTCAGCGGCACCAGAGTGATAGCAACTCCAACGGATTTTTCCGTCACTGGCACTGAAGGTAATAATAGATAGGGCAACATTTCTTCCATCAGGGCTCGCATCAAACGAACGAGAGAAACATGTTGTGCTTGTTTTATTTATTAATGTGTTTTGTTCATAATTCCTTGCTATAATTTTAAAAATTAATGATTATTTTCATCAGATGAACAGGCATCGTCTATAGTATCTACATCGAGTATATTTTTCTTTAATTTTCTACGTAATATCTAAATTAATATATTTTGAATTAATCACACGTACTATTATTATCTTATTCATCATCATACGCTTGCGAGCAACGTATCAGGTTCCATAAGATACAAGCTCCTTTATATGAATTTATATACGGTCAATTTACAATTCCATTGTTATTAAAATTAATCTTGCAGAAAAAAGGTAGATACAAAAAATCATGCCCACTGAACTTCATGCTTCAAGAGATGTTAGGCTGTTGTATGAGTAACGTCTCATTTTATCATTATTTTTCAATAGAAACGGTAGCATCAGATGCTTCAGTGATGCTGTTTTAATTTTTGATAGGTGTCAGAAAATCAATGGGAATATTGAGAAACAATATAGTATACAATAAATGTGTGTTGTATGTTTATAATTTGTTTCCTATTAGAATAGGTAAGAAGTATAAAACTAGCTTTCAATAAATGCATTATTGGTTACACATAAAAACGGAAGATATATTCAATTCGCAAATTTTTGAGTTTCAACTGTGATAAATATTTAAATTTTATAAACTGGCATCTACATTTAATTTGCAATGTATCTATAGAAGAAAGGTTAGACACGGTTTGACTAGTAGCATAATACGATTCCATGCATATCAGTGAAGAGAGTTGCATAACCAATATATTGAGATGATGCATATGTTTGTAACGACTTCTCTAAGGCTTTCGATAGAATTGACCACGTAATACTATTGCAGAAACTTAATAATTTTGGATTATGCGATGCTTTGCTCAAACTGTTCCAGTCTTACTTAACAAATCGCTATCAGTTTGTTCAATATAGAGGTTTCAAATTTATCATTTTCTCTATTTTGGGCCCACTACTATAATTTATAATATTTATTAACGACATTATGAAATACCTTATTACCACCTGTGTGCTGACGATGTAAAATGTGTACTGTGAAATTGCCTGTGTAACTGATTGTGAAAATTTACAAAGTAATTTTATTACATTTAACAACTGGTGTAAGTATTGATAATAATGCCTTTAAATGCTACCAAGTGTATGGTTGTGTCCTTTTGCCGCACAGTACAACCTCTAATATACAATTACACACTTAACAGTAATGTCCTTGAGTGGTCTGAATTTATTAAAGATCTGGATATTATATTTGATCCTCGACTTAGACCTCAGCTAACAATTTCCTGTTCTATAAAAATCGTAAGAACGTTTCCAGAGCAAATTTTATAGAGCAATGTTTGTTCTAAGAACATTTTGAAAACGTTCTTACAACACTTATACCATAAAAATGGGCACCGTTCTATAGAACCTTTTAGTTCTTTAAACGGTTCTGTAAGGTTTGCAGGAAATACTTATAGAATTGTTGAATAAACATTTTCACAGGTCTTAAAGAATTTTTATAACACAGTTACAAAGCAATCTCATAAACATTCCATAGCACTTCGTTATAAAAATTTTGTCTTGCATGGTGTTCTATTTAGAGAACTTTAAAATCGTTTAATTGTATCTTCTAAAAACAAAATGTTTCTGTAATGCACATGTTAGAAATAATATGGATGGGTCAATAAGAACCAATAAGATGGACCTAATCAGCCTGCATAGGAGTACTCACATTACGAATTGCTTAGTTGGTTTGTCCATCAAGGAGCAGTACATTTTAATGCGGAAAAAGTTTCATCGTGAAATATGTAGTACATAATGGCAATTTTTTGACGGGCCCTCAGTTAACCTTATATTTCCTATGCTGCTGGAAATTTAATAAAAGAAAATGTTTTCTATATTGATAAATTTAACAACCAACTGTATATGAAATTGTCAGAAAGTAAGTATATCCATATTATTGTTATCATTTCACCTATTTATATTGTATATATTTTAAATTGAGTTTTTGTTTCTTTCTTCACAATATGGCGACAGAAAGAAAGGCATTATCTTGTACTTCCAATAGATTCTTACTAATATGACATTTTTGTGTCGATTGCAATGATTATGGAGCAAATATGCTTGGTAAGCAACTACTATAACAGATCTATGCCACTTAATATCCACAGTGTTGTCATATTTTACTGTGGTATTTCAATCTTATTTAATAAATCTAATAACTTAAACATCGAGAAGTGCAAATGGATAAGGTTTGGTATGGTCTAAATTATATATGTTACTAAATTTCTATTATAAGAAAATCAATTTCTGTTAGCAATCAAATTAATTTTATCTATCGTAATGAAATTTTCTTTCTGCAAGCAGACAATAATTTTTGCAAGTCACGACTATGTTATACAAATTTCCCCATTATACTTTGATCAAAATATTTCGTACTTTTACAGGCAGGTCTCGTCAGATGGGAATATGGGGAACCTACATATATAAAAAATAATTATTCTATAGCGTTTTTTTATAAAACAAAAAGGCTTGTGTTATTTATTTACTCTATAATGATTTTATAACAACTGTATTATTATTCTCTATAACTGCTTTAAATAGCTTTTTCTCTTAAATTCGATAGCAGCTTCCATATTTGTAATTTGTTTTCCGCAGAAGAATTGTAACTTAACAATGCCTTATACAATGGTTCTATAATTAAACTATAAGCGACATTACGGAATTATTTTATAAGAGTGTCACAGGAGATGGTATAATTCTATAAAGCAGTATTTTGCATTGGTTTTACAGTAATAAGCACCGTTGCTGTAAAATTGTGTTATTACACACTTATAGGGCTACATTAGCAGTTATGTTATAAATGCTCTATAAACTAAGAACGTTCTTGCAACAAATTTAAAAAACAATTCAATTTCTGAAGGCAAAATAGTCTCATGTGCCACATTAATGCAACAATTTAGTAGGTATTCTAAATACAACTATAAAATATTAACAGAATATAAAACTCCTATTACTCTAAATTTATAGAACTACTTTGCTAGCTGGGACTTTCGCGTCACATGGAGATCTGCATATCTGAGATATGTAGAAACTTGGGGTTTTATTATATGGAACTCCAAAGGATTTAAAGATCTTACCACGCTTTGCCTGTTATATAATACCTTTGTTATTTCCAGACTTGAATATGACTCTGTGATATGAAACCCGACATATGAGACTCAGATTTCTATGTTTGAAAAGGTTCAGAGGAAATTTTATAAATCTGCAACATTTATCCTAGATGATTTTTATTCTGTTAGAGGAACACCACAAGACATATTTTACAATCGTTTTAAATTACAATGTCTTATTTCGAGGCGTCAAATGCATTCCGTAATGTCCCCTTCTTAAATTAATTTATTACATTACTAAATCGGATACTTTTCTAAATTATATTAATTTTCGAGTACCTACCTTTAATAGCCGCCTTAACAGTCTATTTCTGATGCCACAAGCCCGTACTAATATTTTGGTTAAATCGCCATTATTCCAAATGCAAAGCAATGATCATAATATTGAAGAAACTCTAAATACATTATCGTGTACACGTGGTGATATAAAGCAGCATTTATGATTCTTTTTTTATGGGTACACAGTAAAACAGATTTGTTAAGTCAAGACATATATTTCTGTCAATTTTATTTTGTTTAATTGAAAAACGCGTATTTCTTTTAAATAATATTTGCATTGTTTCAAGAAACAATAGGGTTAAAAACAATCATATAATATATTTAAATTGTTATATTTCAACACAGAACTATTCAGAGCAAATGAATTAGTTTCATAAATTGATGACACAGAATTTGTTAATAAAACAAATAATACAAGTGTTTATTTATTTCGTTTAAATCTATCAATCTTATAATTCAAAATTAAATAAGTTGTTTCAAAAAAATATTTTTGTTGGATCTGACATATCTTGAACAAAGTAAAATATTTAATATAACAAAATATTTTGTTGTTCCTCCACTAGTGTGCCAGCCAGTGACCAATCACAAAGTGATTAGCAATTACTGTGGTCTTTACTGTTGATAGTGTCTACTATTAACTGGTTATACCAATGTGTCATCAATAATTATCTATAATTTCTTCTAGTACGGAATATAGTGTCATTTTGAGTTCTGTATCTTAGTTATACATTCGAGAAGTATAGTCTTGCTATCTATTGTCTATGATACAAAGATTTTTGTCATGCTAATTACCTTTTAGTAATCCTGATGTGTTACTTCTATAGTTACCGGGGAACCCAATTTGCGATGGTAAGTATTTCTTATAGAATTACCGATAACGTAACACAATTGACAGCATAAATACAAATCTACTTCCCATTTGCATTATTTTCAAAATTACAAAAATATTTGTTAAATTGTTCAACAATATATATGTTTTAATAACAAATTTCTTATTGATTTCAACAAGCCTCCCTGTAAACTATAAAACTAAACATTTTTATTAATTGAGTAAAAAATAAATCCAATTTTCAATGGATTATTGTTTATTTTTAATTTTATTTTTTCTTGAAGTAAAAAATGATTTTATTAAATTTATCGCATTTACATTCATTTAACAAACATTCAGGTTAACTAAACCAATATATGGGTCAATTTTACATCATAATTTGTTATATATAATCAAAATAGTGCTATTAAATTTAGTAAAATATTTATTTCTCAACAAAAATATCTCTTATTTCAGCCTCATTACAATCAAAAACGCGACAGAATATTTTGTTATACAGTATGCGCCAAAAGTATGGAATAAATTCAATAAAAACGAAACAATTATTTTTTGGGAAAAATGCTCGAACAGGTCGATTTTTAATTTAAAAAATACATATTTTAGCGTAAAATGCGATTTTCAAATGTCATTTGTTTTCGAATAATGACGTCATCGATTTTTTTTCTTGATTCTGAAAGATCGTTTAATTCTCTATCAGACAGTACTAAAATTTTGCCCTCTTACATAGGAAAGTTTTCGAGTAAATGACGATTGAATGTTAGAAAACGTAAATCAATTAAAATAAAGCAAAAACGTTATCAAGTTTAGTATTTCGAATTCCATAGTTCTTTTATGGATCACGTAGGTGAAAATCTTTGCAAAGTGTCATTGTCACTCCGACTTTCTAATAAGTATTGTAAGCGACATATAAATTATTATTCAATTTAAAGTATTATGGCACATTTAACTGTTACTTAAAGAATTGAAATTTTAATTCTTATCGGATGCGGGAATATGATTAGAACTCAGCAGGAAGTTTGCGATTTATTTAATGAAAAATATCCAGATCGCCCTATCAGCCAATCAACAGTTAGTAAGGTAGAGTCTAAATTTAGAGAAACTGGTAAAGTTGTAAATATTCCAAAACCTGGACGTCCAAGCATTAATGAAAATCAGAAACAGAACATTTTGATAAGTATGGTGGATAATCCTCATAATTCTTCACGATTGGTTGCATTAAACAATGACACTAGTCAGAGCACAGTGCTACGTATCTTGAGGAAGGAAAAATATCATCCCTACAAAATTCAACTTGTGCAGGAACTCAATGAAGATGATCCCGATCGCCGCTTACACTTTTGCGAAATTCTAATGGATTTATGTCAAGGATATAGAAATTTACACCGGCAAATACTTTTTTCAGATGAGGCCACATTTTGTCTGAATGGTACAGTAAACCGTCAAACTTGCAGATATTGGAGTCGGGAAAATCCTCATTGGATGGCAGAGGCACATACCCAACACCCTCAGAAATTAAATGTGTGAGCTGGAATAGTTGACGACAGAATAGTAGGGCCTTTCTTCTTTGAAGGAACCCTTACAGGACAAAGATATTTAGAGTTTCTAGAAAATGACCTTGTTCCAGCCCTTGCAGTAATTTTTCCTAACGATAATGACCCTGACATTCCTGACGATACCATATGGTTTCAGCAAGACGGTGTACCTCCGTACTATGCGCGCCCTGTACGAGATTTTCTGGACAACTGTTTTCCTGGGAGGTGGATCGGCAGACGCGGACCGATAGAATGGCCTGCAACATCGCCAGATCTTACACCTCTTGACTATTTTTTATGGGGATACTTGAAATCAAAAGTGTACATTAATAAACCACGTAATTTAGAAGAACTTCAAAATCGCATTCGGGACGAAATACGCAGAGTTACCCCAGAAATCATTCATAATGTGCAAGAAGAATTTCTTCACAGACTTGCGCATTGTCAAGAAGTTGGTGGATGGCAATTCGAACATTTAATTTAAGTATAAAATTTAATCAATTGTATTTTATTTTACATACCTCAGAATTGTTACTTTTTTATGGATAAAATTTACGTTTTCTAACATTCAATCGTCATTTACTCGAAAACTTTCCTATGTAAGAGGGCAAAATTTGAGTACTGTCTGATAGAGAATTAAACGATCTTCCAGAATCAAGGAAAAAAATATGGTGTTGCCATTTAAAAAAAAATCGATGACGTCATTACTCGAAAACAAATGACATTTGAAAATCGCATTTTACGCTAAAATATGTATATTTTAAATTAAAAATCGACCTGTTCGAGGATTTTTCCCAAAAAATAATTGTTTCGTTTTTATTGAATTCATTCCATACTTTTGCCGCATACTGTATAAAGCAAATAAATATGTTAATAATTAATGGGCATATTTATTTCACTTAAGGGCGTCGTATTCTTGAAACAGTGTTTTCTGCAAATACAAGTAATTTTAGACATCTAAGAATAATATAGAGAATATTCAAAGGTACCGAAATAAAATCGAATCAAAATACGTGTTTTTTAATTCAACTATAGATGTATACATTGTTATAACATAAGCTTACATAGTTCTATATATAAGATTGTACACTTTTATTTATAAGTATGTGAAAATAATTGTTAAAATGTGGGGTTAGAATAGCGAAATAATGTGTGTCATACTGCATTATACCTATTATTTGAAGAGAGTTTAAATAGTAAAAATGTATAAACAAAACCTCAAGAATTTTATTTTTGATATTACTTTTGCTCTACGTGTTTTATTTTTCGATATTTTAGTACTTAAAAAACACCATAAATTTGGTCATTTTACGACGAGAAGGACGGTGACCTTAATTACAAATTTACTTGTGGATATATAACATTTTATTTAAATTGAGTTAAATATTATTTTGCTAAATTAATTAAGTTTTCTCTGCATGTATATGTATTTTTCTATTTTTCTATTTTTCGTAAATTTGATTATACAGGGTGCCGAAAATTAGTAGGTCACTCCGTTAACCATAGATAGCTGATATGAAAATAATGGGACTTTCATTATGCCACTTTTCATTTAGGAGCCCCATTTTTGAAATACATGGTGTCAAAATGTGAATGTCAAAAAGGAAATTTGTCGATAAATCCGGTAGAATTAGAGATATTTGTTTAAAATTTCGTTAATATTTTTTTTTATAGAGACACATTTTCAGTATACTTTTGGTAAAAAAAAATCAAAGCACGAGCGGAGGTGAGGGGTTAAAGTGCATTATGATCCCCTCAACTTTTTCATACGCACGCCTATGATAAAACAATATATTTTCTTAGATAAAGCGGCTTTTATTCTAACTTTTCTTATTCTTGCAAGATTTTGATTTGGAGCCTGGGTTACCAAATATTGTAACTTATTTGGACGGATAGTATGGATTTGGTAACTAGTGTTTCAAGTAATAAGTTCTATGTAGGATTTGAAAACAAAGTCAGATAGGTAGGTACATTTGGTTGTCAAAATAACTTATAAGTTAAATAGAAAAAACGTTGTTTAGACATTTTTTAATTCAAGTGTTTAATAAGAAATGGCGAACAGAGAAGGTTTGTTATCATTTTCTGAAATGACCGATATGATTTTAACAATGGGTAAGTAAGTACTTATTAAAAGGAATAGGATTTTTTCTTAATAAGTGTTAATTGTAATCTCAAACCTAAACAATTTAATTTCTCTTGCTTTTAGGAAAATGTAACTCTAATGCTAGTTTAGCTGCTAGGCGTTATGCGGACAAATTTCCATCCAGGCACCATCCAAAAAGGAGATTTTTCTTAAGCTTAGCTAACCGTTTGAGAGAATCTGGCAACTTTAAGCATAGGAGGGTAGGCCAATGTGGACGGCAACTCAAATTACGTCCAAACGAAGAGGAGCAAATCTTGCAAATTGTCGAAGAAACTCCGAGTATAAGTACGAGGATACTATCTAATCAAATTAATAATGGTGGCAACAATAATATTAAGTCAGATGATGTGCGACGTGTCTTCAAACAGCAATTACTGTACCCATATCATGTACAAAAAGTGCAGGCACTTCTACCTTTAGATTCAGAAGCAAGAGTCACTTTCTGTAATTGGATATGCCAAGAAAATAATGATAATATTAATTTTAGTAAATTTATTTTATTTTCCGATGAGGCCACGTTTACTCGTAACGGAGTAATGAATATTCATGATACTCATACATGGGCTGCTGAAAATCCGAAATTCATTGTAGAGGCACATCATCAAGAAAGTTTTAAAGTAAACGTATGGGCAGGAATAATTGATAATTTTCTTTTAGGACCGTTTTTTTCAACTAGATGGGGCTCCGCCACATTATGGCCGAATTATTCAGAACTATTTAAACCAAACCTTTCCTAACTGCTGGATTGGCCGGGGACGTCTTGCGCCAGTCAAATGGCCACCTCGATCCCCAGACCTTAATCCCTTAGACTTCTGTTTCTGGGGGTTTATGAAAGATTTTGTGTACATGGTTCCAATTGTGGATGAACATCATTTAAGATTAAGAATTTTAGAGGAAGCCGAGCAATTTAGGGTGAAACCACATATTTTTCATAATATTCGTTTCTCCTTTATAAAGAGATGCAGGATGTGCGTCCGCGAAGGTGGTTCTCATGTTGAACATTTAATATAATTTTTCGAATTTAATTTCTGTTTGTAATATAAAATTATGCAGTTTGTTTCATGTTGTTAAATGTTAAATAAAATGTATAGTACAAAACGGATTTTAAACTTTATTAAAATAAGTTACAATATCTGGTAACCCAGGTTCCAAATCAAAATTTTGCAAGAATAAGAAAAGTTAGAATAAAAGCCGCTTTATCTAAGAAAATATATTTTTTACCATAAGCGTGCGTATGAAAAAGTTGAGGGGGTCACAATGCACTTTAACCCCCTCACCTCCGCTCGTGCTTTGATTTTTTTTTACCAAAAGTATACTGAAAGTGTCTCTACAAGAAAAAAATATTAGCGAAATTTCAAACAAATATCTCTAATTCTACCGGAGTTATCGACAAATTTCCTTTTTGACATTTACATTTTGACGCCCTGTATTTCAGAAATGGGGCTCCTAAATGAAAAGTGGCATAATGAAAGTCCCATTATTTTCATATCAGCTATCTATGGTTAACGGATTGATCTACTAATTGTCGGCACCCTGTATATTGGTTGTTTTTAATTATTCCCATTTTTATTACTTTTAACTGTCAATTCTGACTGTAACTTATCCTGTAATTGAGTTTTACCTGTTGGATATTTTATTGTAATAAATGAATAAAAAATAAGTATCGCAAAGTGTTTTATAACGGTCACACACGTACATATATCTAGTTATGTTACATTATCATGACATTTACGAAAACGAACTTTACAGCAGGGCGTGATGTAGGCATTAACGTAGATAAATTTCTTTCGATGCATTTGATCAACTTGACGGCCGGGAATTCGCCATTAAATTTTATGGCGAACCATTCGACGATGCCCTGTATGACACTCCTGCATGTTTAATGCACACATCAACCCGTTCCTTTATACACATATTTTATCTTCTCCTTTTACGATGAGTTCAAATGCCAAGATTTTTGCGCGAAATTCTTATGGAAAGATGATGTCACGATAACTTCGCGAAGTTCGTCTAACTGTAACATTCAGGGCTTATTAAGATTAAAATATACACATTCTTAGATTTGCATGTACAGTTAGTGCCCTTTTAAGGATATCTCCTAGTGCATATACGTATGAGCCGAAGTTATTTCATGTGAATTACTGTAAATTGAATATTATAACCTTTAATAAGTGGATAAGTTGTGCCATGCAAGCTGGGAAGGAATTTACGTTTTTGACATTCTCAGTTCTCACGCAATAAATGTACAAAGATTTTCAGTATTCAGCTAACTAAAGCTGTTTTGCGGTGGTGGGATGAGCAGCCGAATGTACCTAAGTCACATCAGCATTTCAAATACAGGGTGTCCCGAAATAAATGCAACAAAATTTGGTCAGAAATTCTTAAGAGAAATTTAAGGGACCCGTATTTTTTACTTTTGATAAGTGCGGCCCTCTTTCGGAGATATAGCCCCCTGAAACAAGCCCCTAAAAATTTAATTTTTTTTATATCTCAGAGCTATATCGCACAAGAACCACCAAATTTGGTACACAGGGATTTTATGACATGTAGAATGCGATGCTGATAAGCTTTTTGGCAAGGGGCCCCCACAAGACACTTTTTCGGGGGCCCCCTTGCCTTTGGGGCCACCGAACATTAGTTGCATATTTAATTTTTAAAAAAAATAAGTAGCCTCTTAGAAACTCCAGGGAATTTAAAAACTTTTTTGTCTCTTAAAATTTTTTCGAAAAACGCAGCGTTTTTCGAAAAAATGGCAAAATGTGATTGGATGCATATCGAGGTTCATATGAAATTTTAAAGTGTTAATCGTAGGTGGCTGGCATTCGCAATAAACAATCAATTTTATTCTGTGACAGTTGTCATTAACCAGTGTCAAATTGTTACCATTAATAGTTGTCAATAATCATTGTTCCCGAAAAAATGGTGAGATTTTCTGTCCAAGAAAGGGTACAAATGCACCTAATTTAGGGGGAGGCTCGTGGAAATTCACGTCTCGCACGCAGATTGTACGCCGAGCGATTTCCTGCACGCATACTCCCATACCATTCAATGTTTGCACGAGTACATCGGCAGCTAATGGAGACAGGATCCGTAGTTGTGAAAAAACCTAACTCAGGGAGAAGTTATTTATTAACTCCCGAACAGGAAGAAATTATCTTAAATTTAATTGAAGAAAATCCCGAAATAAGCATTAGACGCGCGTCATCTCAACTTGAGATTCCCAGAACAAGAATACACCGCTTTATCAAACGACAACTGTTGAAACCTTTTCACTTTCAAAAGGCCCAGGAACTTAAAGTAGAAGATTTGCCACGAAGAAGACATTTTAGCTTATGGGCTCTTCAACGTTACAACTTAAATCCGGGATTTATACGAAATTTTTTCTTTACCGATGAGGCGTGCTTTACAAAAGATGGCCTAATAAATTTGCACAATCTTCATTATTGGGCTATGGTAAATCCATTTGTCTTAAGGCAGACTCATTCGCAAGAAAAATTTTCAATTAATTGCTGGGCTGGAATTGTCGGAGATTGCATCATCGGTCCATATTTATTGCCTCCACGATTAAATGCTGAAAGTTATCTTAATTTTTTGGAGCATGAACTACCGCCTCTTATGGAAGATGTTCCTCTCGGTATTAGACGCAATTTGTTCTTTATGCACGATGGTGCCCCACCACATCGGGAACACTTCGTAACTGAGTGGCTGAATGAAAATTTCCAAGGGCGATGGATAGGTAACAATTCTCCTCATGTAACATGGCCCCCCCGTTCTTCCGATCTAAATGCCTTTTGACTTTTTTTTCTGGGGGGCCATGAAGGATCGCGTCTATGCCGTACCAATTAGAACCCGGGAACAATTACATGAACGAATCCTTGCTGCGGCTGAAGAAATTAGACAGATTCCCAACATTGACACGAAAATACGTCAAAATTTCGTGTCACGTTTGCAGGCTTGTGTTGAACAAAACGGTTCTCACTTTGAACACGTTTTACGGAACTGACCAGTGTGATTTTAACAAACTTTTTAGAATTAAATTATTTAATCATGAAGTACCATTAATTTTGTTATTAATTTCCAAGTTTATTGTACCTTATTTTCATATTCACATTTTCTTATTAATTGTTAATGTTTAACTTGTGATTTCTTTAAATTAAAATTAAATTTCTTTAAATTGTGATTTTTTTACAACTACTGATCCTGTCTCTATGAGCTCCCGATGATGGTTAATGACAACTGTCACAGAATAAAATTGATTGTTTATTGCGAATGCCAGCCATCTACGATTAACACTTTAAAATTTCATATGAACCTCGATATGCATCCAATCACATTTTGCCATTTTTTCGAAAAACGCTGCGTTTTTCGAAAAAATTTTAAGAGACAAAAAAGTTTTTAAATTCCCTGGAGTTTCTAAGAGGCTACTAATTTTTTTAAAAATTAAATATGCACTAAAGTTCGGTGGCCCCAAAGGCAAGGGGGCCCCCGAAAAAGTATCTTGTGGGGGCCCCTTGCCAAAAAGCTTATCAGCATCGCATTCTACATGTCATAAAATCCTTGTGTACCAAATTTGGTGGTTCTTGTGCGATATAGCTCTGAGATATAAAAAAAATTAAATTTTTATGGGCTTGTTTCAGGGGGCTATATCTCCGAAAGGGGGCCGCACTTATCAAAAGTAAAAAATACGGGTCCCTTAAATTTCTCTTAAGAATTTCTGACCAAATTTTGTTGGATTTATTTCGGGACACCCGGTATAATAAAATTAATAATAAATAATTTACTAATAATTAAGTAATATGTTGTCTTAACATATTGAAAAAATGTGGGAATACCTTAAAAATATAACCTTAAAGGCAGCTAAAGAGACATGTAGAGTTAGTAGAAAAAATAGTAAAAGGAAACAAATAACGTGGTGGACACAAGAAATAAAAGATTGAATACAAAAGAAGAAAAAGATGTGGAAAAAATATTTCGACAATAGAACAAAATTATGAATTGTATAAAAAAGAAGGAGTACTAGTAAAGATATTACTTATCAGCAAAGAAAAGTATGTGGAAAGAATTTGGAGAAAGAAGCGAAAGAGACAGCTATTTAATGGCATTTTGAAATCATTTAGGAATTGGGAGTTGCTATAAGAAAATTATGAAATTATGAGCAGATGGAGAGAATATTTTAAGGAATTATTGGATACCAAATTGGTGTTTATAGATCTGGAAAGGTGCATGTTTACCTGTTTTTCAATCTGGTTTTTGTCCTGAGTACAGTTGCTCTACAGCTGTAATGCACATCATCGATGATATTGTGCTGCTCACACAGGTAAATGTACCCTTCTGATTTTACTTGACTACTGCAAAGCATGTGACACGATAAATCATGATGTCTTAATTGCTGTACTAAGGTCATGTGGTTTTGAGAATTGCTACATTCATATCTTAACAATAGATCACAATTTGTAAAAGTCTCTGAAAACTTATAGCAATCAAGATCTATTTGTAAAGGAGTCCCTCAGGGTTCTCTCCTAGGACATTTGTTATTTACAATATATACATCACAATTTATAAAATTTGTTAAATATTGTTCTCTTTATATGTATGTGGATGACACCCAACTATATTACTCGTTTTATCCTAGAGATTATCAGTCAGCTATGTATAAGGTAAATAATGATGTAAATGCAATATTTGATGTTTCCCTACAGCATTCACTTAGTATAAATCCTACAAAAACAGCTTTGCTTTCATTTTGGGAAGAAATCTAAAGCGTTTAATATTGATAGTTTAATTAAAATTAATATAAACGGTCATTCGCCAGAGTTTTCTAAAAATGCAAACAAATTAGTATTAAATTTAGATTCCAACTTAAGATTCAGGGAACAAGTTAAAAAATGACCCAACGAGCATACTTAGGATTGACGCTTTTGTATCCCCAACTTAAATACTAAGAGGTTGCTTTGTGAGACATATTATCTCAATTCACATATTGTGCCCCTACTGTCCCTGCCTAGATCTTGACAGCAACAACCTAATCCAGCGTGTCCAAAATAAGTGTATACGTTTTATCTTTGGTGTACGTAAATCATGTATCGCATAAGTTGCATCAACTTGGTTGGTTAGATATGTTCAAACGAAGAAAATTTTACTCACTCTATTTTTTTCATAAACTTTTATTTACCAAGACTCCACCTTATTTATATAACTAAATTATATTTCCTATTGATATGCACACTATTAAGATTAGATTTAGAGGTTTACTTAGCCCTCCTAAACATAAAACGTCATTCTTTGAGAGAGGCTTTAAATATAACATGTACAAGTTATACAATAACGTCACATTCTTTTTTTACTGTATTGGAAAGGTATTTTAAGCTAATGTAAAATCAAATATTCTACAATTCGTATCAATGAAGTCATATGTATGCTCTCTGATACCAAACATCTAAGTATGCTAATGAACAATTCCGCAGACAAAGCTCTATTCAATAATTATCTAAAGAAATTAATCTAGCCAAATTTACTAACCTGGTTTAATGAAAACACTCTATAAATATCTAACTTCACTTTTGAAAATCCTTAAAATTCAACCACAACAGATGAGATCTGAAATTTCTGCATTTTAAGATTGCTTCATCAGCATACCTAGATGTTTGGTATCAGAGAACATACATATGACTTCATTGATAGGAATTGTAGAAGATTTGGTATATATTAGCTCAAAATACCTTTCTAATACAGTAAAAAATGTAACAAACGCTAATAATAAAGAATATATGGGTAGATATTGTGGGTGTAATTCAACTCTGGTTGGGGCTTTAGTCCACAGAGTAGTTAGTTTCACACAATATTGTTAATACCTAAAAATATATAAAAAATTCTAAAATACACTTTCACCTAAAAATTTATAAAAATACATAGGCTGATGTAGTAATTACACCATACAACATTCCTGGCCATTAATCTTAGGAGCAATTGTAAATAAATTATTGATCACCCCTACATCTGACATTTGGAATTTTACAGCGTCATCTAGTGGTTCGTGAAAAGTTTTGTGGTTGCATTTTCGAGTTCCCATTTATGTTTTATGTTAGCTCAAAAAACCTTTCTAATACAGTAAAAAATATTACAAAAGCTGATAATAAGAAAATGTTGCTTTCTTAGGAATACCAGTGTTTTGAAGTGTTATTCTTTTTATGTTGCAAATGTTATTATATCTGTATTGAATTTATGTAATATAATACTGGCTACGGTGCTTTATGTATTAGTTATAGGGTGTTCAAGGTTAAGTGGTAGGGCACACTTGTTGTGAACTTCCTATTGAGATTTCCAAAATGGATGAAGATCGGCGAGGTTTGATGAAACCATTTTTCAACAAAGCATAAAGATTTTATCAAAGCAAATTTTTTAAAAATTTTGCACATCTCCATAATTTACCGTTCTGAACAACTTTTTCAAGTAACATATTGCTGTATTTTCAGTAGAAAAGGCACTTTAACTGAAACAATAACAGTTTTCAATCGGTGCACTGAATATTTCAAATAAGATTATTTCGCAAACTGTTACTCCTAACGTCAATAAGGTATACTTTTTCAGATATAACAGGTAGGAAAATCGATTGTTTCAATAGTTAGATAGATACACTAAGCAGCAAAAAAGTTCTGTCATTTAAAAGAAACATGATGTGCCATAAGTGGCGCCCTCTACTAGTGACGTCAAAATTAGACACATATTTGAATTTATCGTCCGCAAAAATCCCAGATTTACAAATTTTATGTAAATATTTGGACTTCTTAAGAAGTTATTTACAAATATCGAAAATAAAATTTTAACTTGAACACCCTGTCACTCCGTTAATAATCAATTTTGGAAAAAATGTTATAGAAAGAGGTAGCATTTATTTTCGGTTTAGAATTATCCCCTGAATTTCTTGCTCATCATTTCAGGACACCCTGTATGTAGGATACAGAACAAATAGGAATTTCAGAGGGTGTATTTGCAGATGATGTAATCTTGACAGGTATGGTAAATGATCCACAAGAATGGAATAGAACGCGGCATGACTAAATTAAAACAAGACTACAGTTATGTTAGTGGAGGAATTTGAGAATATAATTGTAAAAATTGAAGATGCTAACAGAGCAATAAGAACATTTCAGTATCTGGGTGTAGAATTAGAAGGTAGTGGGAAGCAGGAAGCTGAAATTAACAACAGAAAATAAAACTTGGCTACTGAAAGTCCATAAGCAGCAGTAGCTGTCTATAGTGAAATAAACACAAATGTAAGCATTGCCTTCGCGTATTGATGTTAGTACATTGTTGTAAGCCCTATCGACATATCTTAAACTTAACGTACTTTCATCAGGGATTTTTCGGTTCATATTTTTCTAAAAACGTACGTAATTTGGAATTGTCTAGTTTGCTTAATTCGACTCGACGACGCATGGCTCTTCCAATGTCTTGTCACTTTAGTTTTGTCAGAAAAATTTATAATGCGTTCACACGCAGTGTAAAACAGGCCATTTCTTTTAATACGTATGTCCCTATAATCTTCGGGATCAAACTACATTTGAAATAATTGGCGTCTATTTATTCTCTCCTTTGGCATGTTATTTCACTTCATTCTCTTCTCACCTCAATAATAGTTGTTAATGTAAATTATGTTACTATTTATAAATAGTTATTTAAATATACACGACGAATGCAGCTTACAGTTGGCGTAAAAAAGAAATGCATCGATGCGACACCGATTATTACAGCGTTCCGTAAATACCTAAAACTAAAAGTGAAATTCCATATATGTAATTTTCTCAACAACTGCCCTTTCTCTACAAATTTTCTCCTGAAGAAATACTAAATTTTGGGAAATTTTTCAGACAATTGTCGAAAAACTACCGTTATTCGATTATTTTGGTTCTGAAATAAGTGCAGTTCTTCGAAGGGATTACAGATAATATAAGCATCATGCATTGAAATATTAATAAGTATATTTATTTTATCATTTATGTTAAATTTAAAAAGGCAGTTAAAAAATGGTAAATCTTTTGCGGATGCTTCTAACGCATAATCAATTTAAAAACAAAAAATAAGATTACCTATTTAAAATACATATACATGTCGCAAGTGGCGCCCTATATTAGTTACTGGTAATATATTAACAAATTTGAATTTCTCAAAACATGAAATCTTACCACATTTCGTGGCTATATTAAAATGTGTTCAATAGCTATGCGAAAAAATTACCCAACTTTGACACCATGTATGACAGTTAGTATCAACTTCTGATGTAAGGAAAGATTCACTTGATAGTTGGGAATTTATTTGTTGTATATTTGTTGTGTATAATCAAGTATTGATATAACAAAGTTTATTTTTCTACGTGAAATATTTGAAGGTTAATTCTCCGTACGACATAGAGGTTACAATTTCTCTTTAGTTTTCAGTACCTCCTTTCAGTCCATTGATACTTTTATATTAAATAATTAATTTTTTATCTGCAATACGCTCAAATGCATAACAATCTTTCATTTTCAAATGGTCTTGTTTTTATTTAATATAATATTGTAAAGAAATTAAAATCAGCTAAACTAAATTACAAGCAATTATAACTGAATTACATGGTGACAAAGTTATGTGCAGATTATATAGAAACTAAGTGGTTTTTTCATTTTAATCATGAAAAACAATCTAAAATTGATTCCTTGACAGTATAATATCGTATGGTCCGGACGTCATCCTGAGAAATTTTAATTATATATGAAAGAGCTATAAATAGCTTAAACAGGATATTTCGCTTTATAAAATCTAATAACACAGTCGATGGATCCAGTCAAAATATTATAATATCTTTGGCCTGTCCTATTTAATGACTTTCACTTTTTATACTGATAAAGTATGAAGTATAGAAATTCCTGCATAGGCGGCTGGACAGGCCAAGTAATCAATTTCTGTGATCAGATAAAAACAGGTCCTATACCTTACACATTATCAGCGAGGATAACATCGTGGACATGCTATCGTATTTACGAAATGCATTGGTCAATGACTTGAATGCCAAATCAGATATGCAGACGTATAAGGACCTAGTGGTGTTACAAAATATATCATGAGATACTTTCGTACTAAATAATGATTTCTTCGCACTGTTCATCTTATATGTAGGCTGTAGCTAACACGTTGCGATACATTTTCAGAACTGATTTCTCTTTATAAATAAACTGGAAGTTTTTTAAAATACGAAAAATTCCGAAAGGGAGAGTTGCACGAAAAATAATTATAGAACACTTATTTAGTCTTATCTTTGTTCCGACCAACCGTACTTAAAATATCTCCCAGTACTTCTGGGACAGTATTTATGAAAAATAACTTATCTAAGATCGTTGGTATCTCATTTTAATTTAAAAAAATGAACGATAGAATAGCCACAGTAATCCGCAAGCGCAAGCTCACAATAAGTTAACAGACAACCGTTTAATGTGTCTAGGTCCTAAGTATATTTTATCTAGGTGTCTAGGATCATGATGAATCAGTTACTAGTTTGAATCTGAAAGTTGAGCTTTATTATGGAGCATGCGCAAATGCATCACAGTTCTTGTATTCCCCTAACATTCGGGGCCAAGGTCATACATTGAAATTATACAAATTGCGCGGTATATAGTAGAAGTATGTGGTATACTGTAGCTAAATCCCGCACCAGAAAGAATAGAAAATAAGAGTAGTTATTTCTTAGTATAAAGTTGGCAACAAAAGGCGGCAGCGCCCCGATGGGCATCTGTAGTGAACTAAATTAAAAAGCGGGATATTCGAATTGATTCCAACTTACATATTTTTTCTGAAAGGAAAATATTTTACATTGTACCAGAAATCATGAAAATAATATCACCAATTTTTAGGATAATTGATACAAATCATCATTTGTGATATTATTATGTGTTTCTTGCTACAATGAAAAATATTACTTTTATATTACTAACATACGTCTCTCACCATTATTCTTTATAGGTACTTCCTTAATAAATATAATAAACTCATGAAAAATTCATATTTTTTTATTTTCTGAACAGAAATATCATTAGATCCTTATTAATGGGTGGAACGATTAAGAACTAATGTTTATATTATTTTATATAGATTTCATTACGAATGCTTTACCAGTTCTAAATAAATTGCCAAATTCCTTATAAAGAGTGCCATTATTATTGCAATAAATTGTACCTAAAGTCAGTTACGAACGATGATAATATATTTATATTTTTGTAATTAAAAATATATTCCTACATAGTACTACAGAAACATAAACCGCATAGTTATATATTATGGCGTCAATGCGTAGCGTTCTGTATTTTTTAGTCACAAGCGATATTTTTATATAGGATATAATATAATATTATAATTATCGCTCACCATCCGTAACTAGCTTAAATAATACTTACAGATTACACACAAAATTTAATTTATGCTTCATGAAATTCTTTAAATGTGAACACCTAAAATATAATAATGTATTGAACATAAACTTTAATAACACGAATTACTATTTTCATTTTACATTTACTCCAATCAGAGATAAAAAATCAAAAATAAACTTTATACCGGCAGTACGAATTATTGTTTAGTTGTTATTATTGCCTGTGCACAAAGTATAAAACTTTGTGTGCCGGTACAATTATTAATTTGATATTTGACAATTTTGACGTTAAATGCCTATACGCGCAACCCCAGATGCGCAGGGAGGCGCTGCTATTAATGTTGCCAATGTTGGCATGGTTTCAAATAGTCTTATTTTAATTTGTCTATATCCCGCACTTTGTTCGCAGAAGACGTCATTATCAGGAGCGCACTTAGCACTACAAGTCAATGTTTGTAGAAACCGAGGTGCACACATATACCTACAAAAAGTTGATATCAACATCTTACCTTATACTAGTAATTTATAATATCCAACATTATCCATATTAAGTTTATTAGTTTACAAAACACTACAAACTGTTGCAATTTGAAACTGTGGGAACTCGAAAATTCAACCGCAATAGATGAGATCTGACATATTTCTGCATTTTTAGGATTGCTTCTTCAGGTGGTCTCCTTTAAGTTGAGTCAAATATCTAACTATAAAAATTATTATACCAATAAATTTAAATTATTTGAAATGAAATATCGACAATGTCAAAAGTGATTTTAACCTGTCAATGAATTTTAAATTAAACATGGCAAATACCTACTTAAATAATATTTACCATTTATGTAATCGTTTTTTATATATTTTTAGTAGTTAATTTCACACAATATTGTTATCGTCTAATCCGATTTTATTCAAGGCAGGGTTGTTATTAAGGAAATATTTTATATTTCGTCATCAACCAGCGTTTATTTTACCCCAACCGAACCCACTGCTCAAATATAAAAACTTATATCGGCACGGCTCTTTTTGGAATGCGACGCTGTAACATTCATATGACTTTCTGTATGTCATGGAAATAGGTCCTTATCTTTATAAAATTTAATCATGTAACTGGTATTAAATATGAATATCCATGACATTTCGAATAATAAGCACTTCGCAAATTCGTAATAACATTTTTAGAAAGTTGTTTAATTTTATGAATCGTGGGCAACAAACTTATTTATATGTTTATTTTACAGGGTATCCCGTAATTCCACGTAAATATTGAAGGGGGTATTCTATGACCTGATTTAGGGAGGGGGGGTCTTTTGTATTTTTTTTCGATTTGAGTATTCCCTGCAGAGATATTCACGTTCGAAGTGGTTGAAACAAACAACCCTTCCTGATGTTTTGGCCATAACTTTTTTCTAGATTCAATTTCTTTCAATTCAAAGCTTTAAAGTATGGCCCAATCTTTACTGAACATTCTGTACATTCATTTAACAGTTGTAAATTAAGCATTTCTGTTCGAATCTCTTTACAATTAGTTACATTACTTTAATGTTCATCACAAATATGTTTCAATAGGAAGTTAAAGAATTCAGGATTTCTACATATTTCTCCATACATCCACCGTATTAGGCCGTAACATTTCTGAATAAGAAATTTGACCCTTAGTAGTAAAAGTCTGGTTGTCACTCCTTATACATCCTCTTAATTGATAATACTGGACACGTATAATTACACAATTACCGTTACTTAATTTAACTGCCATTGACCAGGTAAGCTGATCGGCCAATAAAGTTATAACGACAGAAAAAGCATCGCGATAAATCACCCATTGTATAGAAATAGTATTCCCGTATGGGCACAAGAAATCTATTTGACACCAGACTAGTTATAGGAAAATGGAAACGCCTCGATCTAACAGCAGCATCTGGTGACAAATTATTATGGTCTGACTTAACTAAGTACTTGTCGGGTACCGGTTTTGCTGACACTAAGCATTGGTGGAGACTGGAGACAGAAAGATGCTGTTTTATTTTTAATTGCGATTGAAATTTTTCATGAAACAAGTTGTATCCAAATAAAACTAGTGTGTTATACAAAAGTAAAAAAAGTATTCTCAGAAATTCATTCTCATTTCTGAAGTATGTAATAGGGTTGAACAATTTTTGGACTATAAAAATATACAGTGTGGTAGAAAAGTATGGAATAAATTCAGTATTTCTAAAACAGCGAAGTTTCATGAAATTTCCTCGGACACGTCGATTTATCCCAACAAACAATTAAAGTTAAAATTACGTTAACTTGACCTCTGAATTGGTCAAAAACTTTTCATGACCAATTCCGTATAACGAAAGTTTACCTATATTCGTTGGCCTTTTTCCTTATGTGGGGAAAAAAACTAAAGTAATATGGAAGTTAATAATTGGTTGGCAAGAATTTTATTCCAATAAGATAATTGGACTTAAAAGAAATACGTACCAATTTTATGTTAAAATTTCAAAATATAAAAGACATTATTACCAAAATATACCCTAATTATGCCCTTTATATGACATACAAGTCAGACTACTAAAGTACAAGTAGAGTAGGAGTTAATATATTTATAGATATTTAGATTTTAATATAATAAAGTCTGTATTTTTGGTTTCCACTCATCAAATTGTACAACCCAGGAAATTTTTTCGTATAATGTCATGACCAAACTTTCATAAAAATAACGCGCCTTATAAATATACATTTTTACTATTGCTTTTTAATAATATTTCTATACTGAAAAATAACCTAAAATAAAAACTGAATGTACTTCGTGATAAAATGTGTTTAATAATCTTTCGTCATAAATGTATCAACTAATATTATCTGTATTAACATAGTTTTAATGAATAATCAATTAGAAATAATGAACAAAACATTTAGTGTTTATTACAACATGGGTGCTCAAATAAAATCAACTTTGAAGTCAATTTGTCTGTAAGTTTTAACCTATAGGGCAGATGCCTATGCCAATGTTGACGTCACAGGAAAATATTAACTTTGTGGTTGAGATTTCCTCCAAATGAAGATATTTTATGGTAATTTATTACCAATTAAATTATTACTAGGTACCTACATATAAAATTCTACTCATGGATTTTTTTGTGTTTGAAAATTCAAATAAAAGCCAATAATATTATGTATGCGTAATAACAAAAACAAAATAAATATTTTCGAACGGAATTCAATTCGAATTTCAATTCACGTGCACTACTGAATTCATCTGACATGATAACAGTCATAAGAATATTTATATATGAAGTGTTTATCGATATATTATCATTAGATTGATTTACATAATATGCAGTGTTGGCTTAAATTCGTTTTTTACAACTCTGTAATATTGTGTAGGACTTGGTTTTCACTGCAGATCGCCAAAACACAAAACAATTTCTACGCGCTATTACATGAAGATCTGTCGGAATACATATAACAAGAAGCTTGTTTCCTAAAAATCGTTTATAAGACACACTTACGTCGAAGTATTATTAACAAGTAAATTTGTACCATAATATAGAACAATAGTTCTATTAGGTTAATTGAAATGGTTAAATATTCTTTAGAAATTATCAACAAAGTTAAAAATAGGTTGATATTGTAATAAAAATGGAACTTAACCAATTGAAGAATTAAATAGGGCAAAATAACTAGTTATTACCTTATTTTTAACTACTAGTTGAAGACAAAATAAGTTTTACAATTTTGTAATAAATATGTAAATATTTACCTATTGTAATAATTTAAAAAATCCTTGGATATTGAAGACAGATTTCAAGGCGAAATTAAGTAAATTGTAACTTCGTCTTACACGTTATTGGAATTTTAGCATTTGAAAACATAGAATAGGTAAACAATATGTAATTTCGAACTGTATAAATTGACATATATTTCATTTTACTTAGAAGTCATTATATTACTCTTAATTAACAAATTTTTGACTAAAATTTTGGTATTATAAAATTTTGTAACATTGAAGACTATTTTTATGGAGGAAAGTAGTAAATCTTGATCAATTTAGAATTATTTTTCTTGTTTAGTAGTCTATTAGGCTTAAATGTTAGTTGGGATCTTTTTATAAAGACGCATTTCCGACGTTCATTTGTTTTCGGAAAGTTGAAGGAATAAAGTGTTGAAATTATACATTTTTGAATTCAGCAAGTTAAGCTCTACAAGAATCCAAATCCGAAAAATATAGGGGTTTTATTTAAAAAAATATCCGATGACGTCATCACGCGAAAACAAATGAACGTAACGGAATGTAACGGAACGTAACGGAAATAACTTATTCAAATTATTAGTAGATATAGGAAATTAGTAGATATAGCATTGTATGAAAAGAATAAACACGATTAAAATATAACAGTTGAAACACTGTGAATGCAGCTTAAGAAGGTCGTGAACAAGAAAAACCGCAAGATGTCTTACAGAGGAAGAAGAACATTTATGGAAGAAAACTCAAGCCGCACTATCTGCAATATTGAGCGTAATAATTATGTTATAGAATACTATGTGGAGTTTGTTACCTAATAAGGATTTATGGAAGGTAGTTATTTCTATTCCTTTTAAATTAATTTTAGACTCAGACTGCTTTAAAAAAGTATTTAAAAGGAAATATTTTGACTAAAGTAATTGTAGGGCGATGTCTTTGAAATTGCCACGTGTACTTCACGCAACAGGACCGGTTTAAATGTTTGTATTATATGTTTTTTTTTAATGAAATAATTATTTACCTTGAAAAATATGATATTTTGGACTACATTGGGCTTAAAAGTACGGTCCATAATTCGAGGAAACAATTTCCTATGGTATTTAAAGAAAAACTCTTATAAACATGTAGCCAGAAACGCTTGGATTCCGCATTTATTTTATAAACACCTTGTGTAAGGTAAAGGAGCGTACTTTAATGCAACAGCAACGAGGTGAGTTATTTTAATTCAATAGTATCATTCCTAGTTCCTATATTCCGCTAAATTCTATTCGGCAAAATTTTGAAATGCCGTTCGGTGAATTTCACGTCGCCTACTTTGTCACCTGTTGAGCTAAAAAAAATCATATTCTTGACATTGTAAGTGAAATTTGTTTTCTGATATTATTATCATATAACTAACACACAGATTATTTAGTACAATTACTCGCGCATCGATTAATATGCACCTCAAAGTAATATTTTTTAAATTTGTTATTGTTTCCCAATAAGAGACCCTCTGAATCTCCCATTATGGGAGGGGTCTCATATTAGGAACATACAACGGTAATATTATAAAATAATTATTTTCTCCTGAAAAACTCGTTACTGGAACACACAAAAAATTAAGAAAAGCACGCCAAAAGAAGTTAAGGACAAGAAAAAAGTTGTTTTTAATGATGACAGTGATGCAGAGGGGAACTATGATGCAGAGTATCTCTTTTGCACAGACATGTATTTAGCAGACGAACATGGCGAACAGTGCACAGTTTGTTACAGATAGGCACATGAAGACTGTGGTGTAATAAAAATTATGTTATTTGATACATGTTTAATAGGGTCTCATATTAGGAGGCGTTTTTTTTTAGTTGCTATTTGCGTTTTTCTAAATAAAATTGTTATGAAAAAATGTACTTTTATTATCTGTTTCTCAAAATAAACACCCTGAGCATTCAAGAAGTACATCGATATTTAAAATATTTCTATTTTTGTAAAAATTGCAATAATTCTTCAAAATGGGTCTCATATTGGGTTACTTTACCTTATAGAATTCTAAAATTATTGAAGGAACACATTTCTGTAAATTCTTGTGAAGTTTTTTTTAATATTTCTCTATCATTTTTTCTGTATTAGTACAAGAATAGTTTAAAAATAGAAGTATAATTTTATTTTGAATGAAGAATAGTACAGAATTTGCATAAGACTGTTTGTAATAAATCGAATGTGGGGGTGAACAATCATCCTACAAATCTGTTTTATATATGTAGGTGTATTTTTTAGTAATTTTACAAACTTTATTGAGATCGTACGCTATTTAGTTATAAAAGGTGTACCAAAATGCAAATCATACGCAAGAATATTTGCACTAAATCTCGGAAAATCTGTGCTGTTTCCCAGTGCTCCTCTTAGTGTATGTACCTACTCCTGAGATTTCGCTACATAAACTCCCCGTCAGTTCCCGTAGATCCGAAACTCTTTAAGCAATGGAAAATTAAATTTACAATCGGAAAACCAATAACTAAACACATAAAACTATGTAAGTATCATACTTTTCCTTATAGAGGATTTTATGTCAGGTAAGTATAACAAGGTTATGTTGAATTATTTAATGGCGTTTTTAAATCTATATTACACATTACACTGCCAATTTTCTTCATTTAACAAAAGATGGATATTTCATGGCATTTGAACTAAAGCAGATGCTGTAAATACAGGTTTTTGACAACATGGGGCTGCTCACGTTCTACCCCGGAGAAAATTATGTATCTCACCTTCTTTTGGAGGTCGTACAAGATCCCTCAAAAAGTTGAACATATCTCGATCGAATTATATCAGATTGCGAGCGTACTAGGAATACACGATATATATGTACAAAGAACTTGTCTTACATTAAAGTTAAAATAATCTTTAAAATAATCCTTTTGATAAGTTCTAAAATATATTTTTTATTGTATTAGAAGTATTTTAAGCTAATATATATCAAATCTCCTACAATTCCTATCAATGAAGTCATATGTATGTTCTCTGATACTAAACATCTAGGTATGCTAATGAACAATTCCACAGACAAATTTCTATTCAATAATTATCTAAAAAAAATTAATCTAGCTAAATTTACTAACCTGTTTTAATGAAAACACTCTATAAATATCTAAGTTCACTCTTGAAAATGTGGGAACTCGAAAATTCAACCGCAATAGATGAGATCTGACCCATTTCTGCATTTTTAGGATTGCTTCATCAGCATATCATGTTTGGTATCAGAAAACATACATATGACTTCATTGGTAGGAATTGTAGAAGATTTGGTATATATTAGCTTAAAATACCTTTCTAATACAGTAAAAAATGTATTTTAGAACTTATCAAAAGGATTATTTAAAGAATTATTTTAACTTTAATGTAAGACAAGTTCTTTGTACATATATATCGTGTATTCCTAGTACGCTCACAATCCGATATAATTCGATCTAGATATGTTCAACTTCTTGAGGGATCTTGTACGACCTCCAAAAGCTAATAATAAAGAATATATGGGTAGATATTGTGGGTGTAATTCAACTCTGGTTGGAGCTTTTCACAGAGTAGTTACTTTTACACAATACTGTTAATACCTAAAAATATATAAAAAATTCTAAAATACACTTTCACCTAAAAAATTATAAAAATACAAAGAATTACACCATACAATACAATATCCCTGGCAATTAATCTTAGGAGCAATTGTAAATAAATTATTGATCACCCCTACATCTGACATCTGGAATTTTACAGCGCCATCTAGTGTTTCGTGAATTTCGTGAATTACTTACAACTATTTGGAGATTATTCATGTAGAAAGTAAATTTTCTTGTCTGTGTTCAATTTTGTAGGTACCTATACCAGTTTTAAGATTATTTCAGTATTGGCTCAGTTATAAAAATGATTACATTAACAAAATTAATTACCTAGTACTGTGAAGTACTAGGTAATTAAGTAACATTAAGTAACATTAAGTAGCATTTTTCATTTACGAATTAAATGTAATGTCTTAATGGTTTCTGAAATTTTATAATAGTGTCGCCTTTGTTTCATCTCACATTTCTTCAATTAAATTTATAGTTGTACAAATTTATTGGAGCAGTGGCCATATTTTCTTTCAGCATTGTGTTAAATCCACAAGATTGCGATCGTAACCCATCCACAACTACGCTGATGCGTAAATAAAGCTTGCTAGACTTATGAACACACTAACTGGCATATCCGCTACAGAAAACTCGAGATAATATTTTACGTACACAATGCCAAGTTTGCACATTTAGATCTGAAACATTTAACTACTTTGTAGCTTGTGTGTTTGTTCATTTAGCGTGCTTTATATATCCCGTCAGCACGAGAAAGAGTTTTATTTAACGCGTTAAAGCGCAAACACGCAATTTTTGCTCTTAGCGAACGTTTTCCAAGACAATGGGGTGGACTGTAAGACACCTACGGTTAACATTTGTTGTGGAATCGGTCGTAGTAATAAAACTTGACGATATAACCAGCTAAGGAATTATCTTCAAACAGAAAGAACTATAGCTGACTGTTTCCAAAGGTATCGAATTTCATCATGTGGATGTTAAAACGATACGCTTATATGTGGTCTTAACATATTAGAACAATTTGTACTAAGGAAATATATGTGGTCGGGTTTCCACTCTAAGAATATTACAATAAAGTCTTAACACAATGTAATACAAAACAGTAATATACAAATACAAAAAAATTCCATATATCAAACATGGAAGGGACAGAGTAGATACGAGTATACTGAGTATACAGTCTCGGCTTAAACTAAGCGCATACTATCAACATCGCTCGGAACGGATTTTATTTGGCAACATCAGAAGAAAGAATGTATTATTTTAATTGAAATGGCGTTTGTACGAAGTCCTAGAAGGGACATGTTTACAATTTTTTTTTAAGATTAGACTTTAATCTCTGAATTCATAGTTTTAACTCCGAATTCAAACTTTACACTTTGAATTCAAACTTTAATATCTAAATTCAGACTTTAATCTCTGAATTCAGACTTTAATCTCTGAACTTGTACTGCTAACGAAGTTGTAGCACTCAGAGCTTCCTAGATAGAGAATTGAGATTTAGAGAACATAATATACAGAGGAAAATGAAACTTTACGATATGAAATTTTATAACACCTGTATAATTTTACTGTTTTTGATTCTAGAGACGATTTAATACGTAACTGTACTTGTTTGGAAAATGATTTAGATCACTTAATTTCCTTAGACTTATTTTTATTTCTGGATCTAGATTGTCGTGATGTGCTAACACCAATTTCCTGATTAAATTTGATTGTACCATTATCATGAACAGTAGTACTATTTAAGTACTGTGTGTCTAAATAATGTTGTGTTCTTGAATTACACCTGAAATGCCTATAGCAAAGAACCGCAGTTAATCGTCAGCGGTGCCACTAGTCATGTACTGGTTAGTTCTTTTCAGTATATCAGAAATGAGGCCAATAACTCGCAACCTTAACTGTTCACAATAGTTAATAGAATATGAGTACGCAAGACATAGCACGTGTGTACACATCTAGTAGTTATTAGCTACTCAAAGCAGGGCCTGAATACAGTCACAAGCAGAAACCAATCCACTCCATTCAGACATTAAGAGTTTAAAGTCTGAATTCAGAGTATAAATTCTGAATTCAGAGTATAAATTCTGAATTCAGAGAGAGAAGATTGTAGACGTGGCCCTTCCACGGTTTCATACGTTTGTCTTAGACAATTTACCATTTAATAATTTGGTCTAACTGTGTCGTCACAAAACGGTCACCGCCAAAGTGAAGACCTGTGACGTCAGATTATGTTCGCACGTATATACCTAAACACAGCAGTGTGCTTTAGTTTATATCTCTATACGATTTCCATGTTCAGACAATGCAATATATACGTTTAGAAAAGTTAATTTGTCAATTGTAGCATTATTAGGTGTTATTGTGTTAAATAGATATTGGTGTTGAATAAAGTTGCAAAATAGACTAATAAAATGGGCACAGAAAGTGCATCTCACCGGAAAAATGGGAGAAGTATTGCATTATATCATTATGCACGAATACAGCATACAGCGCTTAATAAAAAACCGTGCCAAAAAATGCAAAGAAAAATGAAGCGTAGGGCGATGAAGCGCAACGAAAGGAAGCGCTGGAACATTGCTTGTTTGTGAAGACCATTTTAAGTTTAATTGGAAATACATAAGTAAGTAGGTTGAAGTTTATCGAAGCAATTAAAATAATAAATAAAGTTCTAAATAATTAATTAAACTTTTCTATTAAGCTGCCAGAATGCAAACAGGGCGTTTATGGTAAACTTACATTTTATTTTTCATTTATTGTTTTCACCCCTTCACTCCGGTTCCAAATAACATGTTCTGCATTTTCATCATTTATGAGATGTAGAACGTTATTTAGAGCATTGATAAATACCATATATACGAAGCCTAGTTAAGTAGATGTCCTTTACCTTAAAATATATTAATGTTACCAGCAAAAAAAAATCATGATTATTAGAACTTTTCTGAAAAGTTCTAAAAATATAATGATTTTGCAAGTGACTAGTTATTCAAGTACAAGTACGCTTTAACCGCTGATAGCGTTAAAATATGTTACTGGTTTTTGCCTATCTTCAATATAATCACTAAGCAAAAAATTATTGATTTATATAATAATATACCGTCTCATCTCCCGCTCAAGTCTCTGACTTCTGGGCTAATTCTCGCTATTAGAATGCGGAGTCATTAAATAATAAGTTTTATTACTCAATGGTGGGGTTGAATGTTATTATTCTTATTGTACAGGATGTAACAAAAAAGCAGGTCATCTCGTTGCATATCTTTGGCGGCAAAATATGACGATTTAACCCTACTTAGCTATGTACAAAAATGCTTCCTCTAAAAGTGAGTGTTAAAATTAAACTTTTCAAATTATTTTTTCGCTATAATTTCTTCAGATTTATGCGTATCATTTTGAAGATTAGTTATAAAACAGATTTGCACTAACTGCTGCATATACCCTACAAATATAGTCTACCATCAAGTTTAGATGCCACGACATTCCTAAACTTTCTGCAAAATGATGTTTTCACTTTCCTCGACAATCTGCCACTCTTTTTCAAAATATGTAGATGCAACTTGATAGTGTTCCGCCTCCTTTTGGATTAAATGTTAGACAATATTTAAGATTAATTTTTCCAAATCGATGAATTGGAAGTGGAAGAGACGCTACAATCCAGTGGCCACCACACTACCCCGATTTTAGTTCATTGGACAGTGTTTAGGGATTTATGAAGGACGACGTTTATTCCAAATCAATTAAGAATACTGATGAATTGAAAAAGCATATTACAAATGTGGCTGAAAAAATTAGGTAATAACTACAGGTTTTTCAAAATATCAGATATTCTTTATTCCTCGTGTATGCATTTCGGAGGCAGGTGGGCAGGTGGAGTAATGAAAACGTTGAATTAGTGAATTATCGTGTTAGAATTACTGTTCAATAACTAATATGTTTCTTAAATTTTTGTTTTTCTTTAATAAACAAATTTACATTAAGGAGAAACATGTATTAGTGTAAAAATTATACATCTGGCTAGCCCTATATTCAGACACACTCGGTATAAAATAAGTTAAAACACTAGAAAAGTTAAAATTTACAAACTGTTCCTTTATAATTTAGATACTTGGTATGTAGTTTCCTCAAGGGATACACATCATATACAAAAAATATGATTGGCTAGAAATGGGTTCCAGGGGTGAAATATGATAGCACCCGAAAAAAATATTTTCCAATATCTCGGAAAATACATGCCGTGCCAACTTGTTTTGCTATGAGGTTTTCTCAAGGGATACATATTACGCACACAACTCTAACGAGATATTTTCGATCATATTCCACCCCATGGGACCCCTTTCTAGTCGATCATATTTTTTCTACATAATGTGTATCTCTTGAGGAAACTACATGCCAAGTGACAAGTTGCAACGGCATGTATTTTCCGGAATATTGACAAATATTTTTTTCTGAGTGATAAGCATCCCTTGAAGGATTTCCATCCCCAGGATGTTACTTAGTATGAGATAACGCTCTGGAACTCACAATATCATTTTGATATTTGTACCTTAGTCAACGAACGTCCATTTGGCTATCTTCGGAAATTTCGGGTGCTATCTTTGGGTGCTGCTTTCACACCGGTGATAAATTGGATAAAAGGAATTAAGAATTTAATGCAAAATGAGAAAATGGTGATATTAACCTACGTAATATTTGAAAAAAAAGGTAACAAATAAGCTGTTTATTATTTGAAAAAACCTGAAAGAAAGTTTGTAGAGTAGTCATGGACCTTGAAAATATAGCAACAGCATTCTGTAATATGTTCATTACATTGAACTTGAAACATTGTCTTTTTTCAGAATGGAAAAGTTTATAAACGAAGTTGTTAATTTTATATTTCATTCAGGTTTTAGCAACAAATACCTATATACCTGTATTGTCTGTTTGGTATCATGTCATTTTAGATGCATAGCTTTCGATGGTATTCAGTATGAATGATGACTAAAGTGCAGGTATGGCATGATATAATGAATATGACATTGAGATTTCATTTAGATCGTAGGTTGAAAAATATGCTGAATAAGGAGAAAGTCCTTAAATTATCTTTGCTGTAGACGTATTACATACACTTCCACTTACAGCTTACCTTCAAATAGAGTACTTACGTAATTAGAAAGCTTTTAAAGAAAGTTAATCTGTTACATCGTTATAGCTTTACTGGCGCTTTTGTGTTTATGTTCTGAAGGCTAAACTAGATACGATATACCTACATATAAAAATATAATTAGTTTTTCTTAATTATTTCAATATTATGTTATTAAAGAGACTGAAATTTTTTAATTAACATGAGAGTCAGATATAATCAAAACATTTCTTAATAGACATTTCTTTATATAATTAGTTCAAGCTATGACTCCTCCTATAATCTTGTGATTTAATTAGTAAATTATTATTCTGTTAATTTATTTAGGACGTTGTTACGATAATTTTTATACCGGCTGTCCCATTTCAAAGGAATCAACTTCAAAATTAATAACTATTCGCTGCATAAAAAAAATAAATAAAAGTCGTAGCATTCATCGAGGCAAGAAATGTTATACTATTTTTCCAGAAATCCTACACTGAAAAAAAGGCCAGTAACTTTACAAATTTACTTTGTAAGAATATCCTTATAATTATCTTAAAATAATTCTAAAAATAATGATGATATTACACTGACACTTGTAATTTTACAAGAAAACGATAAAACCGTAAATTTCCTATGTAATTATAATATAATTTGTACATTTATAGAATATATTATAATACATTTCCAATTAACAATGTGAAATCCATTTTTACATTGTAAAAATTACTAAAAATACCAAATTTACTATATAATTCACTGTAAAAATATGCCTAATGTGTGTGCGAAGGTACTACTAATTTTAAAACGCACTATACCAGTAACCGTCGAGAGCGTTGGGTGGTGACGCCTCATTATTTCTTGCTTCATTTCGATGAATGCAGCGTGTACCTAGGACCTAAGTATTTACATAATTAATTTAGTGAGTAGTGAGTAGCAATATAAACATATCTAGAGTGATAAGTGAGTGTTTTTAGTACTATAAATAGTTTTGTCTAGTGCTTGTTTAAACATAACCTCAATGAGATTAAGAAGTAATAGGTATGTAAGTTATACATAATTATTGAAACAAAGAAACATTGCATCTACAAAAATCGGGTATCCCACTGTTGTCTTGTTCATCTTACATAATATATAAAAATATATTATTTTCTATTAGAATTATATTTTATACATATTTGAAGAACTTATTATCTATGCACATTTATGTAATTAATATTACTTTGTAATAGTTTTAGGATAAGATCATAGATTTCGTTTGAATATTATAAAATGTTAACTTTAGTTCTACGAATATATTTTTACATTGTTATATGTCTTGTATAAAATTAAGTGTTGTGTTTTGTACAAATAACCTAAATGTGTAGGTATCAAATTTTAATAAAAAATTGCCGTAAAACCATAATATTTTATTACTTCAGTACCTGTATGTACATGTATTTCTAAGCTAAAAACATAAGCAAAGGGCAGTTAATGTATTGAAGATATAGGTAATAAAGCTGTAACTACTAATTAGCTAACTGAGCCGTAATCGGAGTACACAATAACTATTTATATAATCAGTTAGGAAAAGTACGGTTTTGTATAACAAATGTTTTTTACACAATTTGTCCAAAAATTTTAATTATAAATTTAAAAAGGATTATTCTGCTGATTTTAAGGTATACATCGGGGCTATAATAGAAATAAATATTATTTTCAACTAAATGAGTCACAAATTCCAAATTCCAAGTAGATTAATTTTTTGTATATAAATCTGAAAAGCATATAGAAAACTATTGGTTCGAAAATGTTTGACTTCACTGGGGATATCATATCAAAAATTCAGTATTACTATTAAGGGTATTTTGTTAACATTAGAAGCAATTGGCATTCATGTAAATTAGGTTACTTAATATGAGTACATTTTTCTTTTGAAATAACATTCTGATGCAGTAATGCTATCGAGAAACTGACAGAAAAGCCTGATATGTTACTTAAGGTAAGTAACAATCGTTAATTCCTTACGATATTTCAATTTTTCTCATGTAGGCATATTAATCTATTAGATATAAATGAATTACTATTCAGATTTTTTTTAGGTATCTATATCAAAGCACTGTTAGTGAATTCGAATGTTGTAAACAAGATGTCTTGTGTACGGGTTAGGTCAGTTTCGACACTTTTAGGAGGTTTCCTTTATTCTCCGAAAAGATAGTCCAAATGTCCCGGGAATATTTTTGAGAAAAATTGAATAACGAAAATTTCATTTCGATATCTTGATTAGTTTTGATATAGCATTTTTTTTTAAATTTTAGGTCTTTTTTATGATGCCCCATATTACATACGTATGATGTTTCATTAAAACATATATATGTTTGTTATAGCAGCGGAAAACTAGAAGTTATAAAAAAATATTCCTCAAGCCACTAGATACTACACATAGAGAAAAAATGTGTTTACAATGTATGTATTAATATAATAAGTAGAAAAGTTACCACAGAAAACGACCAAAACTTAAAAATATCATGTACGTATCTCTTAAACAAATCAAAATATCGAAATGTGATTCTCGCTATTCAACTTTTCCTGTACAATAAATAAAAAAAATTACATTGTAGTCATAATATAAAATGTGCAATGTAACTATACAACTGCCTGTAAAGTTACTTTGCAATTTTACAAGTAATTGTGAAAGTTACATTGTAAAAATACTTTTTGTATTGTAAAATCACAAAGTAATATTACAATTGCAAAACCTAAAATTACACTACAAAATAAATTTACAACGTAATTTTACATTTTATTTGTAAAGTCGCAATCGATAAGAAAATTACAGCAATAATGAGTAGTAAATAAATTGCCATCTATTTTTACTGCAATTATGTTTTACAGTGTAGCCAAAGTATCAATCTATCCTGTTATTATATTAAGTAACTTAATTTGAAAACATTGCAAAGATGGAGTTGTTAAATGAATACTATTTCATTTATTTTCCTCATTTTTATGTGCAGGTCATTATGTTATTTGGCACTGTTTCAGTTAATGAAGGTCAATACACCACTAGTGGAGTAAATGTGATATGTTCAATGTTCCCACTAGTGAAATATTAAAAAAAAGAGATTATTGCTTAATGGTTATTTTTATTAATAACCAACAGGTTTATCAATTTGACAATTAGGTAATAGATAATTTAACTTGAATTAAATTGAATTACTTGTTATAAATATTAAGAACACAGCTTTGGCAATTCGTAAATTTTCTTTATAAACAGTTGAAGTAGCTTCCATGGTGGCAATCTTTCCTCCCAGAACATTTGTGGCGATTTTTTTCTTGTTTTCAAGATACGTAACCTTCACACACGGTGTTGGACTTTCAATCACCATGCTGTTTTATAGTTAGAAGGTCTGCTCCTGTGTTGGCTAGAAGTGAAGTAGATGATCGTCGAAAACAGTGCCCTGTATATTGTTCAGGCTGTGATAGGAAGTTTTATGGATTTACCATCTCTATAACCAACATAAAATCTTCCATGGCTAGAACGCAGGGCGACGTATTTTCGTATTGGACCATATTCACATTTTCGGCAAATATCATTCAGAGGCCTCTGAACACAGAAACATTAAAATTTTCCCGCCGAAATGCGTCATTTCCATTATAAAGGAAATTTTGTGGACTTATTAGATATAAATGAATTACTATTCAGACTTTAGAAAATGGGAAATCAGTTAAATAAAAAAAAATGTTTTGTTGTGAATTATAACATTTTTCTCACAGAAACGCTAAAATTTTCCCGCGGAAATGCGTTACTTTCATTACCTATATGGAAAAAAAGTTGAATCGCGGATAAATGTGGCCAATTTTTATTTTTGAATTCTAAACGTATTTCTGAACACAAAAATTCAAATTTGGTAAACGAAAATATAAGAGAGGAAGTGTAGTTGAAGGTCCCTGGGTATTCGAAATGATTGCCGATAACTCAGAAGTCGTAAGTCCCGAAAATAAAAGGGATGCAGACACCTTAATTCTCCTTTTGGAACAATATGTAGAGAAACGGTCTATTATCCATTCGGATATGTGAAAAGCGTATGAGAGATTCACTGAATATGGCATTAGACTGTTAACCACAGTGTTAAATTCGTTGCTGAAGACGGTAGTCATACTCAACGGATCGAGTCGTCGTAGTCGGCTGCAAAATTTTTTTTAAAAGGTTAACATATTCCACCGGACGAATTTGCAGACCGACTCTGTGAATACTTGTGGATACGCCATTCTAAGAAAAACAGTCTAGATCCGATGGATGAACTCAATTGTATAAAATTAGAATAGATATTTCAAATAATTCAACATAAAAGTCAAATTATTTTGACATATCTGCCATATTGCTGCCACAAAAAATACCTATACGTTTCGAAATCCGGACGCGCTCAATTTTAAAAAAAATGCTACAAATCCACTTACTTTTTATAACTTGCATAACATTCGTTTCACAAAACTCAAAAAACATGAATACTAATATTAATTAACTGTCGATTATTCACAAAACCCTAAAAAACATGAATATGTAAATGAATTTCCTCAATACTTTCCTTAAAAAAATTTTCCGCAAATAAAATTATATCATTAAAGCGCAAATTAGCAGTCAAATCAAATTATCTAATTATCATTTCTATAACAGATTTCCCTTATTCTAAAATCGAAGGAAAATGGAAATTTTCCGTAAATTTTTACATCAAATCAAAGCCGCAATTTTATTAATTTTGTATTTCTAGAGCAGTATGTAATATAAAAACATTTTAAAAAGAATTTTTTGAGGCAATTTTAAGTTAAAATATAAGAAAAATTTGAGTTTTCCGGAAAACAAAACATTTCCGCGGAAAAAGAAAATTGATTATATACTAGTAATCTTGTGTAGAACCTTCCTATAGAACAATTTCTTTTGTAACTGATTTCCCTTAAACGAAAGTTGGGCCACATCCTCTCTCGTCAATATTTTTGACTTTTTTGGTTTGCACCCCACTTTTTCAGACAAGCAATTAAATTGTTGAATTTACTATGTCAAATACCCATACCCTCTCTGCGGGTATGGTAGGGTGGAAGAATGTTGGCTTGGGTCAATGTGAGAGATTGATACCGGTTGATATTTGACTACCCCCCTAATTAATGAGGTT
Organism: Monochamus alternatus; assembly: GCA_037114965.1. Taxonomy (NCBI): domain Eukaryota; kingdom Metazoa; phylum Arthropoda; class Insecta; order Coleoptera; family Cerambycidae; genus Monochamus; species Monochamus alternatus. The sequence continues at coordinate 110,839,960 of CM073426.1, read as the reverse complement.
TTCCAGGTTTCTCTCATTCCTGCACTGAATAGTGGTTAGGGCCTACCAACGTAAGTCGTTCCTGGGCGCAAATGCGGCCTGCTTAATAATAATATGCCGCCCCCTCTCCCGCACAAGTCTCCGACTTCTGGGCTAATCCCTGTGATTAGAATGAGGGGTAGAGATATTATTATTATTATTATTATTATTATTATTATTATTATTATTATAACATTCTGCCGCATACAGATTGTAGATCGCAGCATAGAATAGATGATTTGTACTTCTTGGATAATTCTTCAAAAAATTCCAATAATACCTTCTTTTGCTTCATATTTTACATTCTTAGATGAACACGAATCAGTGAATCGTTTATAAAATTGTTCGGACATGGTTCTTAATTTATCTGGTAAAAGTGAAGCTACTGCAGTTGCAGCAGTTTTTTCAATTTCAAGAGGCAAGTTTTCTGAATCACTCATTATTTCAATCAACACCACTATTTTCACAAGAAAATGTAAAAACGAAAACTCAATTTTGTTTATAACAAGTTTGACAGGAAGTTTGACGGATTACCATAACAAGGCCTTTGCTTCTTGATTTTGAATCAAAACTTACAAACTGGATCTGGATCTTGGATTTTTCTCAATTTAAGGTAGTTGTAGATATAACGGCCCACTTGTACTTGTACACTATTATTATTGAATATGGCACTATCTTCTTCCATGTAAGTTTCAAGCCCTTGAGGCAAGAACTGGATAGTTTGTAATAAGGTTTGATGTGGTATGTTACTAGCTACAAGTGTTTGTAATACTCTGTCCTCTATTGTAGTATATCTCCAAAGAAAGATGTCCACTGGGGTAAGATCAGGAGATTCTGTTGGCCATGAAATGAAAGCACCTTAATTCAAACTTGTGGCTATACTTCATTTGAAGTAATTTCGAACTATGCAGATGAAGTAAGGCTTCGCTGTGCTGTCGGTACCAATTATTAACCTACTTTTGATATCAATACATCCAAAAAACATGTGGTCCAACATTTAAACGCCTGATATTGGTAATTAATTGACATCTATGGAATTTTTAGAAGACCAGTAGTAACTTATGTTATGTCGATTATTAGTGTGATAATTTTTATGGCTTTCGCATAGGATAAAAATCATGTAAACAATATCAGTCGGTTGACAATATCTCATAAACTACTAGAATTTTATGTAGATGTGAGTTCAAATAAATCCAACAAGGTATGCTTGTTCGTAAATTTCCAAAAATATAGAAGCAATTACAAAGATGAAGATGGAAGAGGTAATAGTTATTTACGCAATGTAGACATTGTTACCGTACGCATCTAAAGTATAATCACATAAGCGCGGTAATGACATAGTATGCCACGTATTGTGCACAACGTTTTATCTACTACTGTTATTAATGTTAATAATAATTAGAATTATTATGCATAATTTATATTCTAGTACAACATAACGTAAAAATCGTCTATTAAGAAAAAGTTTATGCTAAATTATTTCTAGTAATTATTGTAAAAGTCTAAATATGACTTCAAGCGATAATTTGCAGATATAGAGAATGAATCTTCCAGTGCTGTTTCCAATCTCGTGCCAGACACGACAAAATATAAACAAGCATTTGGTCGCTTTGATGTGTAGAGAAAATAGTACATTATACTATAAGGGAGAGAAATGCGTTATTTTGGCAGAGGTGCAATTTGAGCACCGAGGATAAAATAGCATCTCTCCCGAATGATATATACTATTTTTTTCACGGTCTCATTAACTTAAAAACACATATTTTGTCATTATGAAGTAAGTAGTACCAGAATTATTGTATTCGAATTTGAGCATTTATTTAGTAGTCGTTGAGTTATTGTCATAACTACAAAATAAACAAACAAAAAGAATTGTCAAATTAATGTGCTAGTTTGGTTTAGTTTAAAGTTTGTTTAGTGCACAATGAATCATTTTAAGTCGGAAGAGATTGTGGAGGCTGCAAGTATACAGCGAGAATGTTTTGTTGGCATACTTCAGTGAAAATGCAAAGAATTATGGGCGCAATATTCGATGGTTAAATCATGCTTGATAATTTACGACAACATAGATATAAGCAAATTCCCCAAGCTGATCGCATTTTTGAAAAGAACCGGTGGCGGATATCAAGCGAAAAAATTGAAAATATTGACAAAGGGTGAAATCGACCGTTTTCTATCAAGTGCAGATGACAAAGAATTCTTAATGATTAAGGTAAGATTACTTTTGTTGTTAGGTATTTCAATTATTAAGTATTTTGATTTTTTATAGGTTGGATTAATTCTGGGGATTGCCAGAGCTTGTCGAACTGATGAACTAGTCAATTTAACTGTAGATGATATTGAGGATGTAGGCTCTTCCTTGATTGTAAAAATTCCAAACACTAAGACAAAGATTCCACGAACCTTTCTGGTTACCGATGTGGGAAATATGCTTGAATTGTTTCGAAAATACCTGTCCCTTCGTCCTCCCCACATCAAGCATAAGCGCCTTTTTTTGTACTACAAAGCAGGAAAATGTAATTCGCAGCCAGTTGGTAAGAATATCATGGGAAAAATTCCGAGTGTAGTAGCTTCGTATTTAAAATTACCTGATGCTGCATGTTATACTGGTCACTGCTTACGAAGATCTTCAGCGACATTACTGGCAGATGCTGGTGTGGATATCACGACAATAAAGCGTCATGCTGGTTGGAAATCAACGACAGTCGCTGATGGTTATGTCGAGAACTCCATTGAAAATAAGACCAAAATTGCTAATCAGGTTTTAGTAGGTACCACTACTAGTGCAATCACAAAAACTGTAAATGTAAGCAAAAGTAATATTCCTTCTAATATTAATTTTGAAAATTGTACAAATGTAACATTTAATTTAAATGTCAATAAATAATTTCAATGTTATCTTTTTTTTTGCATGAAAAACGTTCTCCATAATGTAAACTCCCTTGGGAGCATTATACTCCTTTGGGAATATTCGACTACTTCTGTTTTAATTTTGATGTCATAGAAACTGATTTCTACTCCCGACCGTGGAAAAACAATATTTAACATAATTAATGAGAAGAAATATTCGTATATTTCAACAAACTAAGCAAAACACAATTGTCATCTCTTTATTGCTATTACTTAATTACAAGAATAGCAATTCTCAAGAAGAATATTGGTATCAAAAAATATTTGAATTTGATTCCATTATTGAAGTAAATAATAGAAGGATATAAACTTAAAAAATCTAAGGTATTAAGAAAGAATTAAATATTATTATATTTAAAATATGATTTTTAGTAAAACAGTTTTTTAAATATTTTTTAAATTTTTATTTTGATTCATGTTTTGGCGGGCGCATGTCGGCAAGAAGAAGAAGAATCTGCTTGTAGAACATGTGAAAGATGAAGCACTATGCCATGATACCCAATACCAAAACAAAAATGTCTGGTGAGTTATTTGTAACATCAATCCATTGTTCTGGGCTTTGGTTTCAATCTTCAACTTCTCTTATAGTTGATTGTGGAGAGGATTCGCACCCTCTCTGCGGGTATGGTAGGGTAAAAGAATGTTGACTTGGGTCAATGTGAGAGTTTGATACCGGTCGACATTCAACTATCTCCTCCCCTCCTAATTAATAAGATTTTCCAGGTTTTCCTCATTCCTGCACTGAATGGTGGTTAGAGCCTACCAACGTAAGTCGTTCCTGGGCGCAAATACGGCCTGCATAATAATAATATGCCGCGCCTCTCCCGCACAAGTCTTCGACTTCTGAACTAATCCTCGTGATTATAATGAGGGATAGAGATATTTTTATTATCTTCATTTTAGTAATTGCTTCTATATTTACAATGTCATTATCGCATTGAGTGTGTTAATAAATATAAAAAAGCACATGAGAGATAATGTAAGTCATTATGTCAAAGAATTTCATACTATAAAAATTGAAGATACACCTGATCTAGAAATTTTTAAATAATTAAATGTCTGTACACAAGCGAATTAAGATAATAAAACATTTTGATTGTAATTTAAAAAATTCAAGTTCTCCTTAGGACGTCCTTGATTTCTGGAAGAATAATGTAACAAAATTTCTTTCCCGTATGAATACCAGTTACTTTTATTTAAAACATACAGTTATAAACAAATATAAAACACAATTTTATGCAGGTAATACGTTTTAAGATATTATAAACTGTTCTCTTTAAAATAGAACACCTGGTATAGCGTCGCCAGGTATAGTATTTAACTGCACCAGTGATCAGTCAGAAGTTGAATTTTGCCCAAAATTTTACTCTACTTTTTTTATTTCACCTATGTTATAATTTTTAAAATGCATCTTATCTCTACCTGGAATTATAAAATCATTAGTCAAAAAGTAAAACTTTCCTAAACTTAAGAGCCGTCTACATGTTAATTAAAGGCTATTATAATTTAGTGCTGCGAATAATGACGCTTAACTTCTAAATAAAGAGAACAAGAGCGCAGGTTGGGTTTTACCAAGCCCAACTCATTCATTTTCGGGGTTCTGGTCCTTTTTGATTTTTTCGTTTCGATGTGCATAATTACCAGACATACAATGTGACCAGCTAGGGTCATTGAATTGATTTGCATTGGTGAAGCGGCTCGAAACGTTTCCGCCACGGGTAAAATAACAGCTTCTAGCTGGTTCAACTTTTAAGACTATATTTGGAATAGAACATAGGTGAACATTTTATACAAGCTTTTATCAAATTACGCCATAATGTTTAGTCAAAGGTCTTTACAGTTCTTTTTAACCAAGAAACTTTAAAATTTCGGAACGAAAAGAAACATTATTGGGAATGGGGTCAAAGCTCAGGTCAAATTTAAAGAAAACCCATTTATTGACGAGTCTACGTTTCAGCGTTTTTTCCTTCTTCAAGACAATCCTGGAAAAGTTTTCCATGTAAAATAAAGTTATACAAAATGGGGAATTAAATAGATAATATAATATATTACAGAAGACACAATACATAACAGAATAATAGTGATTATTGATTTGATTATTATTCTGAACTAAATATTGTTAAGTTATGTACTGTGTCTTCTACAGTATGTTATATTACCTATTTTATTTCCCATTTTATACAATTGTATTTTATACGGAAAACTTTTCTTGGATTGCCCTAAAGAAGACTTAAATACAGCGAAAACATAGACTTGCCAATAATTTGGTTTTCTTTAACTTTGACTCCATTCCCAATATTATTTCTAAAAATTAAACTATTGTGTCATAAATATACTTAAAAAGAAAATTTATTTATTTGGAAATTGCGAAGATATACTAGAGCCAATTTACAAGGCAGGAATAATGCAGATTAAACGAAAAAAAAAAATAAAACAAATACAACTTACAATAACATAAGTAATATACAAATCGAAAATACACTTGTGAACAAGAAAAAAAAAGACAAAAATACAGAAAAGTCTTCAAACACTATATAGACATATAAAATAATGGCTTGGCTTCTATTGAGAATATATATTTTTATACTGAGAGTATTACAACAGATAATAGCAAGATGACTGATAACGGTGGTAATCCGAATACGTAATATTTATTGGAGCTTTAAGAACATTTGTTCTTGGTGTTTTCAAATAGAATAAAATATTACGGGTTTCCTAATCCGACATTTTCTTTTATTGGAAAAATAAACAGTTAATTTTTACTGAGATTTATTAACACTCTGCACACTACCGAATTCCAATTACAACTAAACTAATCACTATTTAATTAGTTCAAATAACAACTCTCTAAATCAAGTCTCTCATTCAAGACTGACTGACTCGGCCGTTCTTCTTTTCCATATTCCAGGTATTTTCTAGCATCTCTAGATCCATTTCTTGATCGATTCTTGTCGATTTTCAGTCGCGCCTTTATACACGGCATTATTTTGTTTGTTTACCAGAATTGCGTAGGGGCGATCGAGGCAATCTAGCGTTTTGCGATATTGTCGAATTAGGTGCGAGCGGGCAAATTCTGTGACAATATATTAAAATTTGAGGACTGCATTATAAAGTCTTCTTTGAGCTAAGTTACATATCGGATTGAGGCAATTTGCGAGGTGGATAGGTATTATCAGATTTGAAACTTAGGTATTTAAGAAATTGCCTCTGAATCTTTTCTAAGCTGATTTTATGAATGTCATAGCCTGCACTCCATACTATATTAGTGCGTATATTCCAGTTTAGAGCGAATCAGTGAATAATAAAGTAATTTAATAGTATCCACCGAAAAGTTTTTAGAACTGCGTTAGTGATGCCACTAACATGGTTAACAAGTTGGTCAAACAAAACACCTAAATCCTTAAGCTATATTCAAGTATACCGTTTCAATATTGTATGCGTAATTAATAGAGGTAAAGTTGGTCTTTCTAGTAAATGACATGGAAAAACATTTTTAAATTTTAAGTGGTAGGATGTTAATGTCACACCAAAAGTTAATCGTTAATAGATCGGCTCGCAGTTTCAAACAGCCTTTCGATGTTTTTGACACCTAAACAATTAGCATTAGGTCGTCAGCATACAACAACGTATTTACCGTCCATACTCACATTGATGTCATTTATAAATAAATTAAACAAAAGTGGTCCTAAGACCGAACCTCGAGGAACACCTGACATTGCTTGGTGTACATTAACAAACTTGAATCTACGATACTGAACATGTATTATTCCGTGAGATAAGTAGGACTGCAGAAAATGAGTAAACTTTAGAGTCAAGCCACGAAAAATTAATTTTTCTAGCAACAAACCAAATTTGTCGAACGCTTAAGACAGATCTGACCTTCCGTATCTAAGACTTCCGATACATGCTGTTTAAAACACTAAACTTGATCCTGTGGATCTACCTGACGTGAAACAATGTTGATTTGGAAAAAATATAGAATTAAAATTAATATTATTATTCGTATAAAACTAGAGTAAGACTTTAAGAGTTTTATAATCTGTTTCTCCTTAATATAAGGAGTCACATTTATTTATGGCGTTACTAAATATCTTATACTGATTAGACACTTTATACCTTTGTCGGAGACCATTACATATAATATTTTTAATTAATTAATAAGCTTTTAAGCAATCATATTTGCACTTTACGCTGGACAAGTGCTGTATAAATGGCCAAATAGATCTGTTCCATTATGACAACAAATTCATAGCTCACGTTTTCTATTACTAGACAGGTATTAATCTTGTAGGAGTAGAACAATAGTAAAATAGATATAAAAGCATTAGCTCAAAATACCGTAGAAAGATAATTTGATTTTGCAAAAGCGAAATTTTAGGAAACAACTACTCTGCGGGCTAATGCCCCCATTGCCCAGCATTGAATTACACCTAAATAATCTATACCAAACAGACAAGTCGTTCATCAACGGCACCACCAGACATATATCGGTGCTACGTCTTTGATAGACACGAGCAGCTTGGGTTAGTTGTCGGTTGTCTCACCTATAGGCTCATCAGTTGCTATAGCAACAAGCCTCAACAAGCTCAAATCCGATATATTTTTGGTGACGTCGCTGGCGAATGACTTATTTTTGCAACCGTTCAGGTCTAGCATGGAGAAGCCAGTCGGTACTAGAAGTAGCTACGTGCTACTTCACGCGAATAATTTGATTTATTTATTTAACGGTTGTAATACTAATTGTAAAATTGATCAACATAGACATTATGATATTAAAAAAATATATTTTTTTACTGATTTGAATAAATTTTCATTTTGAGATATTTTCGTAGAATCTACCAATGTGGCTTGAAAGCAATGTGTATTCATTAGGTTGCAGATTCTGACACTGTGACATAACGTTATCAAATCAACAGAACTCTAATACAACGACGAATTAATGGCTCCACTTCAATCTACGTACGATGTATGAGAATGTTTATGTCTGTAAGTAGATTATATTAATTGTTGTATTAATTAATTAACACATTGGACTGAAGAAAAACATTACTAAAATATTTAATGATTGCTTCAGATATAAATCACGGTTGTAGATTGTTGTAATGCATTCTACTAGGGATTTCCGTATGTCCTATTTTACTATTGGCATGTCTAACAATTTTTGTGTTTTGTTTTTTATTGAATTGCCACACACATATCGATTTAGATAATGTTCCTCTTTCTTTAAAAACAATTTTCTTGTCACTGATGTTTCTTATATAAGTGAAAACGACGTTATATTTCATATAAACAGGTTGATGGCTGTACCAAAAGGGATATTTACGTTTTCTAGGAACATATCGGAAAACATAGATATCAAAAATAGAATATAATTTAGTGTAAAATACATTGGAAGTCATGTTAACACTAATAAATTGCGAAATAATCAGTATAATAACTCTAATCAGTTATTATACATAGCCGAGATAGGTATTCGGTTTTATAAAGTTATATTTGAGTTGAGACGATTCATTGTCGATGATTTTTAGGATAATGTATCAGAAAGAGCAGATAGATGGTTGTCTTCACGTATCAATGAGGCACTATGATGAAAGCATAAAACATTTACAGTGATGATAAATTAGAAAGAAATTGATCAAATTTATTATTAGGAAAATCTGGTGAAATGCACAAAATAAAATGTAGTATTTGGTGGTTTAGAAAATAGTTATTACCTATAATGTCAATAAAAGAAACACTTATCTTGACGATAGATGTATATAACACTCCTTTATTAGAACTTCTCCTCTACAGCCTGATGGTGCTGATTCAAAATCCCTGTCACAACGAGAAACATTACAAGCATCTGGAAATAGTTCAGAGCTTGCCATATTGTCAGAAAACCTCACTGACATGACATCAAAATGAGCAACACCAACGCTAAGACAGAAATATTGTGGTAATATGTGTACACGTTTTGTCAGAATTCAGATGCTATTACTGGTTTATAGTTCCGTTATATAGGAAATGCAGAATGGAGATATATTTTAAATTATCATTGTTCTTGTTGTTAAATTCAAAATGTATATGTGGCGTACAAGACTAGTCAATACAGTAATATTAAAAATAAAATGGTACCTAATGGCCAAAAGATTAAAAGGTTAAAAACTGAAGTATTCATTTATATTGTAGAATGCATGCTCCAATAAGAATTTGACTAAAGTTTTTACTAAAACTGCTTGTATTAATTAATTGTTTAATATAGCTAATAAGTTTATTATAAAATTTTATTCCATTGTACATTGGACTTGATTTATAAACAGACAAGCTGTGTTGTGGGATAATATATTAATAACGGAAAAGAAACGACCGTACAATATGGCAAACTATATTAGACTGTCTGTTGCACTTTCATAAAGACGAGGCACGCCTCTGAAGGACCTCTCTTCCGCAATTAGCTTCCAACGGATTCTATACTCTTCATCTCTTTCTTACCTATATGTTATTGGTATGAGACATACCTCACGTGCGTCCTTATTTATCTTATTTTGCTTATGAACGTATTCATGATTATTTATGCACATTATTGCACATTAGTAGTGATTATTACGATTCACAAAGGCAAATTCAAAAGTGCCTCAACGTCGCTAATTTGTAAAATCGCACTGTCGTTAATGCTGTTGGTCTAACATTTGTGTTTACAGTAATTTATAGATATACATAGGAATTATATAGCCAATATATTCTAATGTTACCTAATGTAATACATTGATTAGATGATTAAAGTAATCAGTTAGTGAGTTTTATTTGTTACTTATTACTTTAAATTTTTTTCCTCACCTGCCTCATCGTACTGGCCGTCATTGTTTGCAATATTTGGATGAAAATACGTGTGTCTGCAATTTTTGGTTTCCATTTTAGTAAGCACCGATGTACTTGAAACCTACAGGGTGTTAAAAAAAGAGTGTAAAATATTTAAGGTGGTAATAGTATGAACCAAAATAAGCAGAAACGTCTCAATAAACATGGGTCCGCAAAGTAACGGTTGCGGAGATATGGAATGTTTTATGTTTTTTAGCCCCTTTTTTTATTTTGCAAAAACGTTGTGTATTTTCTTATAATAGTTGGTTGATGTTTAGTGAAATAAACAGTACGTATTTGACACTTGTTCTCAGTGCACAAGTTTTCTTTCTCTATGGCTGGTTACTCTAACGCAGAACAGACATGCATTTCATGTATGGTCGTACTGAAGACCCTCGTTTTCTTGTAAACATTCTTTTTACTGGTGAGACTGGGTTCACAAGAAATGGAGTGTTTAATTTTCACAATACGCATATTTGGGCCGACGAAAATCCTCATGCTCTAATAGTCATCATTAAACATTTGGATGGGTATTGTAGGTGACAGGTTTCTAGGTCCTGTTGTTTTTCCAAACCGATTAACAGGCGCGGCTACCTCAACTTTCTGCAGAACACACTGTATGAGTTTTTGGAAGACGTTGCTTTGAATCAGAGGCAACAAATGTGGTTTCAGCATGATGGTACTCCAGCTCATTTTTCCATGGCCGTTAGAGAGCATTTACACCAAACTTTTCCACATAGATGAGTAGGAAGGGCCGGACTTGTTTTATGGCCTCCAAGATCGCTTGATCTGAACCCTCTAGTTTTCTTGTTTGGGGATATTTGAAGACATTAGTGAATGTAAATAGCCTGGAAGAGCTGCAGCTACGGATTAATCAAAAGTGTCAAGAAATCCAAACCAAGGAGGGTGTTTTTGAAAGAGTTCGAATATCGTTGAGACGAAGATGTCGTGCCTGGTTGGAAATGGACGAAGGGCACTTTGAACATCTTCCGTAACTTTGTTTTTTGTTTGTTAAAAGCTTCCTTTGTCGGTTTATTCCTAATAAAATAAAATGTTTGAAAAACGAATATTGGTCCATATCTCCGCAACCGTTACTTTGCGGACCCATGTTTATTAAGACTTTTCTGCTTATTTTGATTCATACTATTACCTCCTGAAATATTTTACACTTTTTTTAACACCCCATATTTGAAGTTTCTCGGTACTCATAAATTAATACATGTCCTTATTTCAAATTCAGACATTATGTTGACTCAGTTTTCATATCGCTAATTAATGGTATATTTTTGCATACATAGGAATTAATTATCCAACCGTTGGCGACTTCGGAACCCAGTGGGGTGCGTGGGCCAGTTCAAGAGAAAGCCCTGGGCCACACCAAAGTCTCTGACACGAATGCAGAACAGCGGGCCATTTGCATCTAATGCACATTTCTTGCTTTTAACATTAATAAATTAATTTATGCTCGTCTGAGATTAATACCTCATCTACATATATGATTATGATAATAACTTCGAGATTTTGACAAATAACACGATTATTTTAATTAACGCACCTATATGTTTATGTTAATACGCACTTTTGAGATCAGATTCTGAGTTGCTGGAGGTGTTACTTTATCTTGATGTCAGATAGCAGTAGATCGTCTATAAAAAAGCATTTTTCAAAAACCGTCATCGAAGTTCACATTTTCGTTAAATTTTCAGTGGACAAAGTGAGTCTTTTTCGTTATCAAAATAATTTGATATTTTTTCTAAATTTATTTATTACTTTATTAATTAAACAATATACATTTTAAGTAATATAACGTTTCATTACAACACAGTAACTATTATAAACAAGACGATTGCAATTTATTTTGCACTACATGTAAACTGAAAGTGCCGACGTTGCAGTGACTTCAATTTATGCCAGATCCAGTGTTGTCAGCTATCGTAGCTTTTAGTTCTGGATCTTCAATGAAGCTGTTACTGTAATTGTTTAAGTTTATTACGCATGTTGTATTATGAGCAAGTTCCGGAGGCTCTGCTGAGGATGATAACAATTTATTTGCGATTTAAATTTTATTTTGTAAAGAATCTTCTATATATGACTTCGCTACCGTACTGAAACGCCACCCTCTATGTAGTTTAATGGTGATAATATAGACTGCTACGTCGGTTAACAAAATGGTGGAAGAACGTCAATGAGGCAAATTGAGATGAATGAGATAAGTTGATATTTCTTTTGGTACATTCCTTATTTTGTTGTTAATAATAATTGAATCTTTGTATTCTATATGATCGATCGTTATCTGTAGTAACTCGTATCTTCTTAAAGCTCCATAAACACCAATTATTAAAATAACCTGAAAATTTGCCAAGAACTAGTTAAATAAATCAGTCGCTGAATCTGGGATTCATTTAACCCATCAGACTAGTTTTAAGGTTATTTCAAGGTTAAATTGAAAGATAGATATGCAGCTGAACCAGACCTTCGAACCTTTATGTTTTTGGGGTCGCTGGATCGGAAACTCATTTAACCCTATCATGTCAGCTTCCAGGTTATTTCGAGATCAAATAGGAAGTTATATATGTAAGTGAACCCAGACCATTGTTTTTATTTTTGAGTTGCTGAATCTGAACCGGAGATTCATTTAACCCTAACAGCTTCAAGGTCATTCTAAGGTCAAATCGAAAGATACATATGAAATTATTGCAACTTTGCTAATTGAATGGTCCTCTCTCTTACATTATGCAGACGTAGTTCTGTCTGTCTCAGGCTGACAAAAAGCGATTACAGAGGAGTCACATTTCTCCTTATCTATATAATTTCAATTTGTTGAGCATATCCTAAAGAAGATTTATTCACACAGTTAGCTTTATTTTAAATGTGTTAAGCAGCAATAAACGTGAATATTTATTTAGTAAAATAAGATCAGAATTTTACTCAAGGGATTGAAGACAAGTCGAAACCAAAATTATGCCAACAGGCATAACGTATGAAATTATTTTACATTTTGATAAATATATTCAAATCATGGTAACGTCATTTTTCAACGTAATATTCTGATAATGTACCACTGCTTTTCAAAACAGTTTGCACATTATTCTTAAGGCACGTTTGATGTTTACTCTCATATAAATTTTAGCATTTTTATCTTAAGCGGATTTAAAGATAATTAAGGAAAGCTCTTTCGAAAGTACCCAAATAACACACAGTACATCTAAAAAATATTTAAAAGATGTCAGATAAAAAATATTTAAAAGATGTCAGAAAGACCATCTAAAGATGGTAAAAATCATCAGAAAATTAGATATTTTTATGACATATAAATGTCCCCCATATTTATGTTTATTTCTTGTCATAATTAAACGTATTTAAGATGTATTTTCGTAGACATCTCAGTAATAGATTTATTTTAGTTCTTATAATAAATCTGAATTTTTCTTGCATTTAGATGTCTTTTTTATCCACTCCACCTAACGTCAAAAGCATATCTACATCCTCAGGATATGTATACTGTTGCATTTTTAAATAATTTTTATCTATTTTTGTTCACTATAAAATAGCACTGCGTAGACTCAAATAACACAATTTTTAAACTAAAAATTCTTGACATTTCTGTTAACTGTCAGACTAGTTGTTTTCTCCATGGCACATAGCAATTAATTTTTTTGACTATGTATTGGATGTTAAATGTGAGTCACGTTAGGAATGATTGAAATCGATTTTACTGCAAAACGGCACATTCTACTGAAATTTAACAAGAGTACATTTTTTATATTAAATACTTAATATTTTAATATTTTGGAGTAAAAAACTAGACAAAATTAACTACAAAAAAGATATGACTAAATTTGTACCAGAGCCTTGCATTTTCACACGAAAGTTGTACTAAGGTTTTCGTAACATTTCGACTTGTTTTACAAGCTCACAAGTTTTGAATACTTACTACTGTTACACCTTGTATAAACTACTCCCCCCACATTTTCCCTGAAGAAATTACGTTTAAGTTAATTAATTAAGTTTTTTTGAAGCATGAACGAGACGCCACATACACAAACATGTAAACATTTGATTCTATATTTTAAATTTACGTGGCATATAGGTGTCCAAGTGAATGCGAAATCCAATTTCACAATATTTCTTCACAATTCTTTTTATGTACAATTTATAAATGTCATAAATGTTATTAATAAATATTAAGAACCACTTTCTGATCTATTTTGTATTGCACATTAGTTATATTTATATTTTTGTTATTCTTTTGTACATCACGATGGTAAATACTTTTTGCATAGGCAATTAATAAAAATAATAAATATCTAATGACACTCTGAAAGGCGTGCAACTGGAATTAACCGAGTGTGATAAGCACACACTTACATGTAAAATTTACAACTAATGATTTATAGCGTGTATCAGTGCAATAGTTTGTCCTACATAGATACTAAATACTTATGTTGTGGTAAGCAGTCGACTGTATACAGCTATAAAGGCGTAGTCCCGAATTGCACATGCTGATATTTAATTTTTTATGTATAATGTTTATGTGTGCTGAATTAGTCGGTGCGAAATATTGGGCACAATCTTTCCATCGTGCTTTTGAATGTACTTACAATTACACAATGCCATTAAATAATTAATTAATAAAAAACATTCGGTGATATGTTTTAACACGACTAGTACGTCTATTTGCATTAGTACCTACTGACTGTTTTGTAACATGCAACATGGTGAAACAAGAAGTTCAAGATGTGTAGGTTCTTAATATGAAGATTAGTACGTCGCCTAAAGTGACTGTAAAACGGAGCTACTTCATTATAATTTAAGACATTTCGTTAAAATGCGCTGCCAAATATTATTATACAGGGTGATTCGTCAAAATGTTATTAATCTTAACCACGTATTCAGAAGGCCTAATAAAGACAGAAAATCGAAAAAAAATGTTTACTCGACGTTTGAAAAGATAAACAAGTCACCCCATAACAATCCTAATACAATGCTCGTGGTACGCTACAAATTTTCTGATAAGCGTTCGAGTATTGAAGCTATATTGAAGTCTAACAGCGTTGCCACTTAGGACCACATACATATAATAACAGCATGTCTGGTACTAAAGTTATATTTTTTTTATAATGACGAACTTCTTATTTTGTATTTTGCGGTACCTTTAAAAATTGTTGCATATCTAAGGGATTCATTAAGCGTTTTGTCAAGAACTGGCATGTGGCAGATACAGGCTTAATGTCAGATCATCGCTGGATAATTTTTTAGATTAATCTCACTAAGACTTCTGTTAAACTGACCTTCGAAGAAATAACAAGGATAGAACCGAATGAACCTGGTAGTAGAACAAGGCCAGGAGGCTAAAAATATTGGAAAGTTTGAGGTATTCGTTGGTACGATACAATTTGTCATAAACCCTTATCTGTCTGGTGCAACCACTTGTTGGTAAATTCATTCATCATGCCCTAGTAATTCAAGTTCAAAAGCTCCGAAAAATTTTGTACAGTAAATCAATTTGCATAAAACATTAGAAACATTCGTTATGGTTTTGAAAGCAAAATTAAGTTGAGCTGGTACGTTGATATTCCCAAATAATGCAATTAACGTTATTAATGATCAGTAGGTACCGAATGACGTAGACGCACACGGAAAACACAGACGCACATGTGTCTTATATACATTTTTCCATAGCTCTGTTCAATAGAGGACAACTGCGGTCTTTCACTACTTCGTTTTACCCAACTTGAATTGCGTTTTTGTGTAGGCATTATCAAATTTAATTAATAATTATAAACTACACTGACAACACAACCACACGGAATTCACTAACCTCTACCACTCGAAAATGGTAACTAATAGATGAAGAATGAAGAGAAGAAAAGTAGGGTCGCGTACATCTGGGTGCAGTTTGACGGCGGGCTCGCCTACATAGAAAATCGAATCCAAACGATGTTCAACTTATTCTGCCGGTAACGTATTAAACGGAAATTTGAACTGCCAACTTTTTAGCTGTGTTGAGTGTTATCAGTATAGCCTATCCGATGAGAACCCGGCGAACTTTCTTCCGCCAATGAATGAGCAGATTTAGGATTTTAAAATTAATACAAAATTATTAAGTTCAATTTTTTATTATATTAGCATAATAAAATATATGGGAATTAGTGGGTTGCACTCTTCAATGAAGCACCCTGTGATATACGACATTTTTTGTTTTGTTATCAGGCGCAAGAGCAAATAAAGAATATGGTTTTCCGACTCGTTAGCATGTCACGTACAATTCACCATGAGAAAAACACGCATTTTCTAGATTTAGACTACTAACATTCAAGGATTGGCTTTGTGATTTGCTAACGGTCATGGCGAATGCAAGACGAATCGGAAATTGAAGTCGTCGACTTCCTCACCTTTGAATTTTCCTTTGAGTATCGTCGCGTAAATCACATTGATCATCAGCTTAGTTATCACCAAACGCGTTCCGTTGCATAGTTTTGGTTGGTTTAGGTTTCGAAGCATATATTACTACCGAGCCAACCTTTAGTCGTAAATTGTGCGGTGGTAAGCCAGGCACACAAGGAGTTTAAAAATTCAACAGGATAGTTGGTGGTTTCATCTTCATTTGTTACACAGTCAATAGATATGAATGAATGAAGTGTAACATTGATTCCATTCTGAATTACGAAGTTTAAGTCATCCACATCTTTATTCTTAGCTGCCAAAATTGCTCTTTCACTCAACCATTCGTTATTTTTGTGGTTAGCAATGACGTTTGGGAATACTCTCGTCTTTCGATGAGACAAAATTACATAAATTTGGAGTAAATGAAATCAATCCGCTCGATTCGTCGATCATTACCGATAGTCAGCAATTGTTCAGAGAAATCTTTAGCAGATGTTTCATTCAGCAATGCATCTTTCATGTTTGTTGTCAGCTGTAGTTTCTTCACATAGAGCCATAGATTTGATGATTTGAGGCAAACGTTTATTTCATCGGCAGCAGTTGATCTTGGAATTACTGGCAGTGTTTGGCGGAAATCGCCAAACAGTAAAATCATTGCGCCTCCAAAACATCTCGAGTCATTGCGTAGATCTTTCAATCTTCGGTTAAGTGCTTCCAATGCGCGTTTATGCACCATTGTGTATTCGTCCCAGATGATGATTTTTGACGCTACTAAAACTTTGGGCTTTGCGGAGTGTTTTGCAATATTACATGTTGGTTGTTCAGTAGTTTGAAGATTTAACGGCAATTTTACTGAGCTGTCAGAATGAATGAGAGCTCTCAGTTGCGTTTTGTTATAACATATCACTATTACCACTGATGTTTTACTTCTTTTATTGTTTAATATCATATTTTAATATTTATTATCCTATTCCCGACGGAGACAAATGAAAAAACACAAAGATCATAAAAATTGGTCCAGCCGTTCTTGAGTTATAAACGGTGTAACTAACACGACTTGAGACTATATATATATATATATATATATATATATATATATATATATATATATATATATATATTCTCATATTGATTACACTGGGTGTTTATAACAATGCAAATTTAATTATTCATTGAGTAGACATTAAAAACAAGGTTGGATTGCCGGATCGTTTATTACTGAATATTTATATCTGTACTGTTTTTTTATGACAGCACGAGAGTATTTTTACCCTCTCTTAATAATTTAACCTAGTGAGTATTAAGTATTTTATTTCACTATGTAATGAAATGTAAATGGTTTATTTTGATCCGTTGGAGTGTTGTAATTTCAATATAAAATGTTTTTTATGTTGAATCTTAATATGTTAATTGCATACTTTTAAAAAATAATTTATAACATTAATTACATGTTACAATAAATAGGTACTATTGGAAATTATTTAAATTTAGCAACGTCGCGTCAAGTCGACACCAAGTTGAACTGCCGGCAGCGGTCAGTCTGAAAAGGGGGTTTAAATAATGGTTTGAAAGTATTTTTTTCGGTGTAATTATGCATTTATTTTTTTTTAAATCGTGTATTCGTATTATACTAATTCTTTACTATGTTAAAATGAATGATACTATGACTGAATCATCCTGTATAGGTCCTAAATTTGTAAAAATTAAGAGTTACAATTAAAAATTATTAATATTGTTTTTAATCTCTAAACTATGTTTTTGATGTAGTGTAAATAATAACACGTGTGAATAAATACTTCTTTTTACAAATTATTTTGATTTATATGATTGAAAATGAATGATCACTCAAATTAGTTCAGCCTGGTGACTTAATTTTAATTATATTTCCTAAGGCTGAAAGGTACGTTAACACAATTTGAAGTTATTTTGACCTAACGGCAATGCAGTATTGAAGTATGGTTCTAAATTTAAGATTTAATTTTACAAACCAAATTAATTATTTCTCTACACAAATTTGTATCTATCATAATCAATTTAGTATTCATTTCACGAAATAATCACTAATCATTCGGACTCTTAAACGTGTTTCCTTATAGATACTTCATTAATGAATTGTAAATATAAAATAAAACAAATACCTACAAGTTGCAGATATATGTAGTGTTAATAATTTAATTACTCATGTTTCACAGCGTTTGCTTTCAATGGTGCATATAATCCTTAAATAAACAGAATTTATCACATGCTAGTAATTTCTAATTAGATCTGGGAAAATTATGTAATGAATAGGAAACTTCAGCACAAGTAGGTATTTAAATTTTTCGAATGTAGAAAATCCAAACAAAAAAGTGAAAATTTCTGTAGCATCTGGAAACACTTTGTATTATTTCATGGTTATAGGTGGAGGGCGCTAATTATATGTTGCCACAAGAGTTCCTATATTTATAGAGTACTTAACAATTTATAGCGCCTCTACTTTGGAGCTTGGAGTGATAATGGTCGACTTTGAATAACGAGTTGCCTATGTGAATCGAAATTTTAAAAAGATGTAATCATAGCGAAACATAAGCCAGGGGTTAAACCTATAGAGTATACTGTCATAGAGTTTTCAAGTGGTGCCACTACGAACAACATAGAGAACTAAATTAAAATGATGCGGTTTTTCAAAATATGACGGTAGTTTAAATTTGTACTATTTAAAATACAAAACAATTAAAATGACCTTAAGATTTATAATTTACTCTGAGAATTTAATTAAAATAAATAAAAACATGTTATTTTAAAAATTCAAAATATGTTTGAGGCAGATTCTTTTAGTTGTTTTGTAGCAGTGGCATAATCTGGGAGCAAATTAAAATATTTTCATAAAAAATATAGATATACAGGGCGTCCGAGAAAATGTGGAAAATATTTCGGGTGTAGATAGAACATGAACAAATAAGATGACAAGTTCCTATACAAATTTTTCCTACAGACCTTCCCTTCGGAGATATGTGTCCATGAAGGACGCCGCTGAAAAATCGGTTTTTCTTGAATAGATTTTAAAGTAGTTATATATAATTTAATAAAAAATTTAATTTACGAGAAGAAAAGATCGACCTATGTTCCCTCTAGTGAAGTTTTTCAATAATTTCGTTATGGTGCTTCCTGGGACATCACTGAATTTTTTTAAATTTTGTATTTTTTTGGATTAAATATCTTAAAATAAAACTTTCCTGTTATTTGAATTACTTTCATAACGCACTTTGTTGTTAAGAAAAAAAAATAGAAATCATGACCTTTTTTATTAAAAATAGAACTTGAAGTCGTATATTATATTATTCCTTTTATCGTAAACGGTTCATGTTATCGATAATAAACAAGGGTATACTCGCGTCACGAATTCAGACGTCTTACGTCACGGCTGACGTTACACATTTGTTTTTATTGTCAACTTAATTTTCGATATTTGGTCGCATTAAAAATAATCATTTCTTGCAATTTAGTGCAATATATAATGCAAACTTTTAGTGTAGTATATAGTTTTATTTCTATCAGTTGCAGTTTCTTAAATATTTTGATGAAAATATAATGAACTATTCATTTGTTCGTATGACGTAAGTCGTCTGAATTCTTGTCGCGAGTATATGTTCATGCATTTAACTATCTGCTGCAATGTAGGTCGCTTCCTGCAAGTCGAGCGGGTTAGGCTGAGCAGGAAGTAGCAGACCACTTATATCTCACCTGCACTCGGTTCATATGTGAACATATATATGAAGGAATAGCCAGTTCAATTGTCGGTCATCTGACCTATGGCATACTGATGAGGTTTAACAAACTCGAAACCGGTCTATGTCTGGTGGGGTGGCCGATAAGAGTTCTTGATAGTTCACACATATACTGCAGGTGTAATTCAATGCCGGTCGGGGCATTAGTCCGCGGAGTAGTTATTTCCTGCAGTATCATTTGTAGATTCATTTGCAAGAGTATCTTGTTCAGTCTAATGTTGAAGCTATCTAGATTTATTATTTCAAAGTCTTTATCATACAGGGTGTTTTAAAATTTAAGCATTAAGTTATAAAGCTTAGCCTGCCCCTAGTAAACTAAAAAAACCTAAATATGTTCCAACGGCACTAGAGGTTCTTGCTAGTATCCATCACATTAAATTTTTATTAAATTATATACTTTAAAAATTATTCAAGAAAAACCGATTTCCAGCGGCGTCCTTCAGCCCCTGAATACGAAAAAATAAATACCATTTTATGACACCTATTTTATATAACAATTCAACTGCTTTTGCCACTATTGTTATTAATTGTTAATAGAATTAATTTGTGGTTTTAATTAATAAAATAGTTGGACATACTTGATGTTACAATAACAAAATTTTGGGCCCGTCTTACCCAGTTTCTACAAACTAACACAAATGTTTCTACTTTTTGTCCGTTTTGGACTTATAATTTATTGGCAGTAGCTATGATACGTTTACGTTTACAGCGATGTAAAGGTTGAAAATACTATAACTTTAATTTTTTTTCTCGAAAACTGTAAGGATTTTACAAACATATGTTTACGATATTGACTTCATTTTTCATGACGCATCTATTCCCAATTTTTTTAGATAAGTTGTAAATCACCCTGTATAATAGAACAGCCGTTTACCACATTTAAAGTAAATAAATTATGTATCTACCTACATTATAAAAAATTAAACAGATGCATTTTAAACAATAGATATACATTTTCTTTATGAAACCTCATACTGTTCATAATCTGCTCCTAAAAACAAAATATGTTAGACCAAAGAATCTACCATATAGGTATTATGTTATAAGGGTAATAAATATGTCCAATTTGTGTCAATAGTTAATTTTGCATATTCATAAACATTTGATCGATTTACCATAACTCAAGCTGTCCTGGGTACAATAGAATGGTAACTATTATAGCTCACCTATGAGATATAAGTGAAGCTGTGTTGTAGCTTTGTTGTTGTATTACCACAACTAAATTTCAAAATCGATTTATGTTTGTGTTATTGTTATTGAAGATTGAGCAAAAAGAACCAAGGTTGATTTATAGGTTAACCTAGAGCTCCACCATTAGAGTGCCATTGAGTTACATACATTGTCTAAAATTAATGGATTATTCTGGAGAGAAAATGGCGGGTTTGTGGTACCCTGTCAATATAAAGATTCTAATTACCACTGGTACAATACAATCAAATACCTACTTACCTTTATTTTTTCATATGTCCAAATTTTAGATCTATAATTAAACCTTGTTTACTCTTGAACAAAACTGATATTTTTCTGTACAAGTTAGGAAAGTACAGACGTTCTCTCTGGCCTGCACTAAGAACTATTCTCAGACGGAGAAAGAACACTGCCAACATTGCCTGAATTATCTGTCAATTTCATATTATTTTGTTCGCTTTGTCTCCGTTATTTTCACATAAACAGATATCAAACAAAATAGGACAGATGTATGTGAAATACAAGTGAGGGTGTACACGTTCACCGTCCAATGATATTCTAATAAGTCCATTCTCCATTTCTTCCTAAGGTTTCCCTTCTAACTACGCTCTTCTCCCTGCCTACTCAATATCGCATCAGTTTATGTGCCTCGCAAAAAGTGCGGTAGATTTGATGTTTTGGAGGAAATAATTGAGGTTCTCCTACTACACACTTCTACACAAATCAATGGAATATCTTGAATATTTCAAACTGTCTAGGAATTTAATATGAATGTATTTGTTATGTATGAACATTAGAGAGTTTTTTTTTAAACTTTGCATGTTGACATTTTAGTTATGTCTTTTAAGTGCCAAAACAACACTGTAGTTTGTGAGACTTTTTATTCTAGAATACAACAATTTCCAATATAGATGTTACATATTCTGTTATATTTTGTACTTCTATACTCGTGTTAAGTATTTCTGATCATCTGCAAAAATTCTTACTTATCTTTCTCATGCCTTAACGTTATTTTGAAGCAGTTTTCGTAAAGCTTTATTGTTCATAAACTTTTGGACAAAATTGACACACTAGGTACTAACTTTTTTTAATTTTTAATCTTTTACAAATAATTAGCTCATGTTTGCTGGTTTATTGCTTATTTATCAAGTGATTGTATATAAATTCAATTTGTAAGTTTTCATTATAATTTAATCTTTTTTATGCAACTTTTTAAGTTTAATGGTGCTTTAATTTTGTTCAGGTGATATTCTACACTAAAATACATATTTTTTATGTAACTTAGCGGTAAAATAATTCGATCCTCATAGATGCGTCTACGTTTCTTGTAGTATATATATATATATATATATGTAATTACAAAAAACGCATAGCTCTATTTATAGATTTAATAAAAGAAAAGTTTATATCAGAATGATCAGATATGATGTTAAAATTACGAGACATGATATAATATATTCTAGATAATCAATGGACACCAAGGTTACCAGACATTAACCCAATTTTTTTTGTAAGAGTATATGAAGAATTTAAAATTTTAAACGCCAGGCGTCTATGGGCCAGTTATATCAGGTTACAGGAACATAAGTAAACATTTGGCGCATTGACTTGATATTTTTCTCACTTCTTTCTGAAAATTTAAATAAAAAAATTGTTTTAATTAAAATTATACCACAATCAATTTATTTATTATTATTCTAAATATGGTTTGAGATATGGTTGCGAAATAACTTCCGCTTTCTCGAATGTTTTTTTTATTCGCTGAATGTCCATCTTTGAACAGGCTGAATATTTACCACAATAATATAATTGTAAACAAAAACCCTCGGATTTACGTCACTGGTGAGTGGCATTAATAATATCTAGCTGTTACATGCATATTGCGTATGAAGTACTGAACTTGCACATTGTTGGTTTAAGAATAAGTTGTTACCCAATCCATCGCATGCATGCGATATAACTGTCTTTAATGTGAGAACGTGTCACAGGGCATTAAATGGGCGAGGCCATTTTCTAGTTTTAGCAATCTGGAGTCATTAGCGTTTTGCAACCGAATACAATAGATTAGAAGTAGACGCCAAGGCTTTAGTATAGCCAGAGACGGACTGATTTTATCTGGTGCTATTAATTGTTTGAAAATAGGTTACCAGCTTACATACAGGTTTATTTTGAATCAATATGTAGAGGCATGTACCCCAGTTTGTTATTTAAATGTCAATTTGGCCAGGATACTGGGGTGGTAGCAGAATTATCATAAACAATTTCTTAGTGCCATCTAATAAAGTTGTTTTCATTTGTGAAATGCATCTGCTGTGAAAGGATTAAGATCCTATTCATTGAAATAATGTTGGATGAGACAAGAAAATTTATTTAAAGTTTTATTCTAAGTCGATCTTCCAAGATCACGTTAGCGAGACTACTGCAAATTTCTTGTTTCGCAATTTTGCAAGATGGTTCTTGCGAAATTCTTGCATGCAAATGAGAAACATGGAACTTTATTACGAATTTGGTAACAGTGGTGGTTACTCTCGGTCGCCTACGGTCTCGCTCGAGTAAATAATTTTAGATGTCCTTTAAATAAAGTAAATACCTACCTGCAATAGAAATGCAATATTTCTTTTAAGCTAACGTTCACTGAAATATTACCAATTCTTATATTTGCAACAATTCTTGCCGTAGCAATATGTCTTCGCAAGACAAGAAATATTCGATCTGTCAACTATTGTCTTGTATTGGTAGCCAAGATCAAGAAAAAGCAATATAAGATGCCAACACCACATTGAAAGGTATTTAGCAATGAAAACTGCTCATGATTGAGATCAGATTCATACAGGGATAAATATATCTTTGAGCCATAGTAGAAACTGATTAGCAAAATATCTGCATTAAATAGGCTACAGAAAGATTACGTTGTTGCCATAACAAAAATAATTTTGATAAAGGGACCTACTCACTAATGGTTCAAAAAGTTTTGCTAAAGTTTTTATTTACTTCTGTAATCCCATCTTATTACAGCAACTGCTACCTTTTTTTCCCAAGCCAAAATTGATCGTGAGACTACTAGGTTTTCACCCTATGTAGTGACTAGTTCTATAGTAATGCCAGCAAGTATATATTTTTATTTTATACAAGCGACTGTATAGTCACTACTAAATGAGTTTCTACCCACTAATAAATAGCACTTAGCTTTGTTTAATTACCAACTTCATCTTTAAACGTTTATTTTATATTTAAAAAGTTACAAGTATAGTGCAAGATGCCTATAATGTTATTTATAATAATATAAGGTGCATTTAGCACACAATCACCTTATAAACGGACTTTTATTCACACATATGAACCGTATAAAGTGATGCTTTATCTTCTAGTAAAATAAAGTAACTTTATTTTACTAGTAGAATAATGAAAAAGTAATAAACATACAATAAATCAAATTGAATTTATTTACTTATTAACATTTACATTTATAGTAATAAAGTCTATTCCGTTAATAACAGCCCTTCTGGCATTGTTGTCTTTATTTTCGGAACGCATTATATCTGTCGAAGTTTGTGAAGAATTTGTGCACAAGTTACGGATGTGTATCCTTGTAAGGAACAGCTATATTGTCCGTGCAATATCAAGTTTGTTAGATATGGACTCCTCAACGTAAATTTCTGCTACAGAGGAGCTCTTCTATCCACTATGCCGTTTAATGATTGCAAGATCAGCAGCTTTATTGACCAATAAAGCTGCTGAAGTGCGCCTCATACAATGGCCAGTATATGCTTCTGGATTTGTGATATTCAGGAATAAAACAACAAAAGAATCTGTCTTGTGTTAAGCGAATTGCGCGCAGACACATATATTTTTTTTGTACATATTTGAACAACGTTCTGTGTGTCAGAAATTTTCAAATTTGTCAATTCGCAGCATCGACATGCACCAGAAACCCACGGTCCGTCGATTCAACAATCCTAATTCGCGTGACGTCATCTTTGTACAGATTGATTTTCATATTGAGTGCAAGGATACTTTGTTTGCTAATTATTAAGTTATAATGACTTTTTTCGGATATTTATGTAGCATTTCTTGATATATTTATGAACAGTGATAACCTAAATCATAATTTTGCGTTTAGTTCGTTTTGTGATGAAAATTTTTGACTATATATAGAAAATAAGTTTTAAGCTTAAACAATTTTGAAAGTATATATTATATGTCTACATAGTTCTGTACGATTAATTTTTATTAAAATACATTTAAAATGCAATATGGAAAATGCATTTAATATGTGTAGTAACTATTAGGTACTCTGTGGTAACACGAAAATACAAATATGTAAAAAAAACGTAGGTAATAGGAAAGAAGAAAAACAAATATAGGTATTTGTAATTTTTTATTCAATTGAGAGTGCAGTTGGGTATATGAAATTTATAACAATGTTTGTTATAATTTTTGCACATTTATGTATTTATTATTTCAATTATATGTATATATGTGCTATACTTATATATACAATGTGCTTGGGGTACCGTACAGTCTTGTGAACTTTCTTATTCTTGATTTTCTGGGAAAAAATCATTCTTCAAATAAAATAAGTAATAATCGTTTATTTGCAAAACTCAATACTACAAAAAATTGGTATACAAGAGAATACTTTAAATCTAAATACATGTATTATAGTTGTGGCAATAATTCAGATAACTTACATCATACGAACAAATGAATAATTCAAAATATTTAAGAAACTACATCTGAGAATAATAAAACTATATACTACACTAACGGCCGGTTTTTCAATTGATGGTTAACTTGTATGATAAATAACATGCACCTACAAGTTGACTAATGGTTAATTCCAAATGCGTTTTTCATTACTTTTTGTTACTTCAGTAGTTAACTATCTGGAGGTTTGCAATTTATTTATTTATGTTGGCGAATTTGCTGGCACATTTTATGTATTTTGCTACGATTTTTATATAAACTGCACTACGTTGGCAACGAAAACCCAGAAATTGGTAACCTAACTTTTTCAAATTTGTTTATGACAACTGTCAAGTGTGTTCTTAAAATATTGCAGGTTGCAACAACTGTCCACGGTGACAATCTAAATATATTAAAAAAGTCTTTACCGTCATATTCTTTGAAGTAGTTTGGTCTAGCTCGTATTATTTTAGGTCTTCTAATATCTTCTTCGCCGCTGCTGTATGCATTAATATCGTATTCCATAATAGATAGTAACAAATTAAAGACTTTAACTATTTTCTAGGTTAAACTTCTGAATTAACTGTCACATCCTTAGTTAACCTCTACTTCATGGACAGGTTATCTTAACCAAAAGTTAACTACTTAATTTTTGGTAACCAATAATTGAAAAACTGAATTTTCGATGTAACTATCGGTTTACTAATAATCACCATCAATTGAAAAACTGGGCCTGAATGTTTGGATTATATGTTACACTAAATTACAAAAAACGATTTTTAACTAATGTGTTGGCCAGCTTTTTTTAGCATTCTCACTGTTACTTTTACAGATGGCTACAGCACAGATAAATCCTGGCATCTACATTTAAAACACAATAATTATGAATAATACCTACTCGAAATATATTATTCATCTTTCTCGTGTATGACAACACTTTTAATTTAAAGTTTTTGTTGCCATTACACAAGTTAAAAGAAAAAAAAGTAGGTCCCTAAAGGATAATCCAAACCCAAACATTGTCACATATTTTAAATTAACATACTTACGGTGATTACAAAATATCCACAATATAAAGTCTACATAGTTTATTGTTGCACAAAAAATCCAAAATATTCATAAAACACACGAAAAACTTAAAAACCACGAAACTACCTCAAAACGTTTGACGGATTCACAACTTCGCACAAAGATGATGTCATCTGACCCCCCCCAAAAACCTATTCATTTACGGACCGTGCCAGAAAACCACATTTTTAGTGCAACCTAAAATAATTTAAAGTTCACTATATACCTAACATGTAAAAGGTAAAGAGATATTACCTTAATCATTAAATATTCTTTATCGGAAGCCCCAGTCAAAAATTCTGCAATGTGTGCTATTTCCAATACTGCAGTTTTTTTGTTTTGTATCCTTTCAATTCACTCTTCAAATACCTATGCAGTAAACTTGTTATAACATCGCATACCTCGACCACATAGATGAGATTGCATATTTTTTCTTCAAATTTAAAAAATACGATAGCATGACTTCTTCATTTATTGTTATTACTCTTCGTTTTTCCCTCCATTCGTTAAAGTCGCCGAACACTTTTTCGTAATGTTCCCTGGATTTCGTTGGCAATAAATGAAAAATTGTTTCTTGAGCTTTTTCGAAAACATACACACGAACACAATTACTTTCTCGATA
Source organism: Monochamus alternatus (assembly GCA_037114965.1). Taxonomy (NCBI): domain Eukaryota; kingdom Metazoa; phylum Arthropoda; class Insecta; order Coleoptera; family Cerambycidae; genus Monochamus; species Monochamus alternatus. The sequence continues at coordinate 110,812,474 of CM073426.1, read as the reverse complement.
ATAAACAACATACCATAGCAACCAGTCGGTAGAACAAAACCTACCACGTTTCATTGAGAAGGTACTAAGAAATATGAAGTCTTGCGAATATTAATTTATTAAATTCCAATAATTCTGACTCTACAAATATGATTATTGGCAAAACGTTGTATTGCATTCGTGTTTTAATTACCTTTTATCCACGCTCGAACTACGTTCCTGTGTTTAAACATTCTTGCGTGGATAAAATGCTACTTAAAACACTTATTCAATAAATAAATATTCTTTCGAATTAACTATATTAGAGATAGTAATTAATATAGGGCCAATTTCAAACAAAATTACATATGTAGACATTTTTTTTATAAAAATATAAGGTTGTAGAAAAAATATATAATTGATTTAATATAATATATTATTCTTAGTAATTATTATTTCCCTTATTACCCATGTCAGAAGAATTATTTTTGTTCTATTTTATTATAGTATGTTTTGCTCTACATAATCAATGAAGATTTTATTTTAAATTTTATAAGCAAGACTTGCTTGTTCAATAGTTACTAGTTTCTTGAAATTGCTAAGACAAATAATGTTCATTTCTTCTGATGAGTTGCGTTAAGTTTTTCTTTGTAAATTTGCCGTCACAAATTGTGTAATAACTGGGATGTTATTTTTTAAATCCAACAGAAAAATATATGATTTACAAACTGCTAAATGAGAACAACTGTAACTACGTAATATATTAAGACTAATTTACATTTACAGTTTATTTTCCTAAAAGAATGTTTCATTTTGTGGCTAACCTTTCATTTAGGTTCACACGTAACAGTTAACAACACTGATTTAAATTTGAATTTGAATTATATCAATTTATAAATCTTACACCATAATGTGTTCCAATAAATTTGAAATACCCGATAAAATATCTCTTAGCTTGTCACTGTCAATTATATATATAATAGAATTATGAATGATCATATACTGAAAAATGTAAGTATGGTGAAATGCACTGCTCAAATTATGCCACACCTTACTCTTCCAAAAAAGGCTACATAAAAAGTAGAATACTGCAGCAGAAGAAGACTAACGGAAAATGAAGCTAAAAGTTATTTTGAATTTCAGAAATATTATTGTAGTAGTTAATTTCTGTGCTAACAGATTCTGTAAAGTGTGAATTGCAATCGAAATGTTTTGTATTTACACATAGCAAACATAATACAAGGCGGCCAAATGAAAACAATCCATAGCCGTTTTCAGGAACTGCGTCAAGATTGTAGAAAAACGCTCAAACCCGTCGATTTTAGATTAAAGAGGGACATTCTTTGCTGGTATTTTTGACTCTGCCACTTTCACCCCCCAAGCAAAGGTAAGCATCACCCCAAAATAGTTAAATGGCATTGAGGGTTGAGTTGAAAGCTCTTAAAATTTTTTTTATAATACTTTAAATTTTATAATTCCACCCAATACTATTACTATTTATTAAATGTTCAAACTGAGCGCCCGCTTCATAACCATAACTTTTTTGCGCCTGTACATCCAGTATAGAGTGTCTCTAATAGATCTGGACAAAATTCTACATATGTTCTTAGAGCCAAGATATATATGATGATCTAACTCAATTTACCTTAGTCCAAAATTTGATAGTACTTAATTGAATAAAGTATGAAAGTAGACGATGGGTTTATGTTTATGAAATAAACGTTAAAATGCTATCGAAAAAAGTTATTCAAGACATTTTTTTAGAAAAAATAAGGTCAAAAAATAAGAATTATTGATTAAAAAGTCTGTACTGTAGGAGGCACTTTACGATTGACAGCAAGCAGAAAACTCACCACTACCAAGTTTTATGTATTTACTACAATTTATAATATAGTTATTGAGAAAAAACTAAAAAAGGTTAACATCTTATAATGCAAAATTCTTGGAAAGTCCTTGAAATTGCCCGGAATTTCGCCAAATCCTTTGTAAATCTCTATTTTGCCAAATCTTTTCACAATTATATTTTCATCCATATATTTATTATATGTACACCGGTTATTTCTAACCACATCCACAAATACAGTATGCGCCAAAAGTATGAAATAAATTCATTAAAAACGAAACAATTATTTTTTGGAAAAAATCCTCGAACAGGTCGATTTTTAATTTAAAAAATACATATATTAGCGTAAAATGCGATTTTCAAATGTCATTTGTTTTCGACCATATTTTTTTTCCTTGATTCTGAAAGATTTATCAGATAGTACTAAAATTTTGCCCTCTTACATAGGAAAGTTTTCGAGTAAATGACGATTGAATGTTAGAAAACGTAAATCAATTAAAATAAAGCAAAAACGTTATCAAGTTTAGTTTTTCGAATTCCATAGTTCTTTTATGGATCACGTAGGTGAAAATCTTTGCAAAGTGTATGTATTATGGCACATTTAACTGTTACTCAAAGAATTGAAATTTTAATTCTTATCGGATGCGGGAATATGACTAGAACTCAGCAGGAAGTTTGCGATTTATTTAATGAAAAATATCCAGATCGCCCTATCAGCCAATCAACAGTCAGTAAGGTAGAGTCTAAATTTAGAGAAACTGGCAATGTTGTAAATATTCCAAAACCTGGACGTCCAAGTATTAATGAAAATCAGAAACAGAACATTTTGATAAGTATGGTGGATAATCCTCATAATTCTTCAGGATTGGTTGCATTAAACAATGACACTAGTCAGAGCACAGTGCTATGTATCTTGAGGAAGGAAAAATATCATCCCTACAAAATTCAACTTGTGCAGGAATTCAATGAAGAAGATCCCGATCGCTGCTTACACTTTTGCGAAATTCTAATGGATTTATGTCAAGGAAATAGAAATTTACACCGGCAAATACTTTTTTCAGATGAGGCCACATTTTATCTGAATGGTACAGTAAACCATCAAGCTTGCAGATATTGGAGTCGGGAAAATCCTCATTGGATGGCAGAGGCACATACCCAACACCCTCAGAAATTAAATGTGTGGGCTGGAATAGTTGACGACAGAATAGTAGGGACTTTCTTCTTTGAAGGAACCCTTACAGGACAAAGATATTTAGAGTTTCTAGAAAATGACCTTGTTCCAGTCCTTGCAGTAATTTTTCCTAACGATAATGACCTTGACATTCCTGACGATACCATATGGTTTCAGCAAGACGGTGCACCTCCGCACTATGCGCGCCCTGTACGAGATTTTTTGGACAACTGTTTTCCTGGGAGGTGGATCGGCAGACGCGGACCGATAGAATGGCCTGCAAGATCGTCAGATCTTACACCTGTTGACTATTTTTTTATGGGGATACTTGAAGTCAAAAGTGTACATTAATAAACCACGTAATTTATAAGAACTTCAAAATCGCATTCGGGACGAAATACGCAAAGTTACCCCAGATATCATTCATAATGTGCAAGAAGAATTTCTTCACAGACTTGCACATTGTCAAGAAGTTGGTGGTTGGCAATTCGAACATTTAATTTAAGTATAAAAATTAATCAATTGTATTTTATTTTACATACCTCAGAATTGTTACTTTTTTATGGATAAAATTTACGTTTTCTAACATTCAATCGTCATTTACTCGAAAACTTTCCTATGTAAGAGGGCAAAATTTTAGTACTGTCTGATAGAGAATTAAACGATCTTTCAGAATCAAGGAAAAAGATATGGTGCTGCCATTTAAAAAAAATCGATGACCTCATTACTCGAAAACAAATGACATTCGAAAATCGCATTTTACGCTAAAATATGTATTTTTTAAATTAAAAATCGACCTGTTCGAGGATTTTTCCCAAAAAATAATTGTTTCGTTTTTATTGAATTTATTCCATACTTTTGGCGCATACTGTATAGCAGATATGCAGATATGCCTAAGGATAGAGGTTATTAATTTCTATAATTATTTAGTCATGACATTTTAATATTTTCCAGCAAATTTTGATAGAAGTTGTAGTAGTATCTATTTCTACCACAATTATATGAATTTTTACTACAGTGTTCTTTGACTGATTAAATCAATATTTTCCACTTTTACTTGCTACATTTATTCCAACGAGAATTCCGTTTCTATAAGGCACATCATCACTATGCGAAAATGGCCGATAATGCTTATTATCCTTAATTTCTCATTGTTCTCTGGCACGAGATAATGTTTATTACATGGAAACAACAACAAGCCAGGAATTAATTTGCGGAAAGTATTTAACGCACATTATTAATTATGTTTAATGCGGCGTGAGATTCCTCTTCTCCTAGCACATTTGCTCGTTTGCTTGCGCTCAGTTTAATTTAAGTTCTTGATTATATGCGCCTGGCACATTATAATTAACCGTGGTCATTATAAAAATTATTTGACAAATGAATATTGAGGTTTTCGTTAGCCGATCCTGGACATTCATTCTTTCATCAATGTCAATAATAAAATATTTAATAGTGAAAACGGAAACAAGGGGCCTACGGTGAGGATAAAAAAAAATTAAAAAATTTTGGAACACTTGAGTGTTAAATGGGATGAGCTAAGCTTCATTTTCAACCGAAAGTATTATCTTTGGGATGCGACAGAAACGACTACCCAACTAGCAAAATAAATTTTATAAAGGTTGGATAAATTGCTATAATATAAATCTTATAGGAGCTTCAAATTCATATTACGTAGTTAAATGCCTTTATACGATATTTATAGAATCGAAAAGGGCCCACTTTTATAAAACACTTTGGTAATGTAACAGTTCTATAAAAAAATGTATACAACACTTTTAAAACAATTTTATACAGCAACTATAAAAACGTTTTGTAGTCTGTATTTTGGTATTATTTAAAGAAACATTCTATTTTTTAGTGAAGAATATTAGAACAAAATCATTTTAAGATTGGTGTATAACGCAGATTCATAATTATTTGTACTTATATTTAAAAACGGGGTCACTCAATGGCGATCATTTGTGTAGATGGTAGATAGGTTTAATACTTACAATATTATCGTGTCAACAATCAGTGTTTCAACAACGAAAATTTTATTGCGCCGCAAATTTTATTGATAAACTATAGATATGTTTGTGACAAAAAAATTATGCGCTTTAGTTTAGACCACATTTGCTTTAAAATTATAAAAAATAAATTTAAAAAATATTCAAATTATGCTTTCTTTAATTTATAATATCGTTGTGTAATTATATTTAATGATCTTGTTATAAAATAGTCTTCTAAAAATAGCAAAATTATGTTTTAGATATAATTTTAATAAGGCTTTCAACTAATTTTCCATAATGGCGGTAGTCGCCGATCCAACAAATCTCCATTTAAAAATGGCGACTTACAATACAATGATTTTATTCCACATAAAAACATAACAAAACATTTTAGTGTAAATTAGAACTATATACGATAAAATGTTTTTATAGTCTTAAATATATTTAAAAATGTGTGTGCACAAGTAGATAATATTTGTATCGAAAGAAGTTGCCAAGTTTTATAAAAAAAATTACAATTTTAAAATATTATGTACTATCATTCATTACCTATATTAATGGTGTTAAGTATTATTAGTTAATTATAATAATAGGTATTTAATTTAAAACTAACCTAACCTATGCAATAAGCATTACCAAAAAATTAAATCATAGTTACTTTCTCGTACTGATTTTTCGTATTTTTTCGCAGCCATGAAGCGTTTTTAATCTGAATTCTCGAACATGGACACCATCATTATTTATATAATAAAACCTATAAGTAAAATTGAACGTCGGCACGTTTGACTGGAAACATACATTCAAGAATTTCTTTGTATTCTTTCTTGATGAGTGCTTGGTAATACACAATACCTTAGGAGTTCAAAAACTAAGGTTAGGTTTGGAATTTTATTACGCGGTATATACAATAATTTTGTTTTCTCAAGTCACAATTTTATTCTATAACATATTTATAAAACAGGAATATTTTTATAGATTAAACACAACTATAAAACTATTTTATAAATAAGCTCATTTCGAGGCAAAAAAATAATTTTATTATTTTCCTTATATATCCTTAATAAAACACGCTTATACAACTATTTTATAAGATTATAATTAGAAGTCATTTGCCTAAGTACACAACTCTTTCACAATATGTTTACAAACCTTAAATATTACTTTTTTAAATGTTGCATAACGTATTATAATACTTTTATAAAAAATTTAAAGAACTGAAAATTATTTGTTCTATAAAACACGTTGTAAAAACTATTATAAAACAATATTACACAATTATTTTCTTCAGGAACAAAATTATGGTAATTATTTGCTCTATAAAATCAAACTGTTCGTTAAACAACGCAATTCGATAGTTATAAAATAATTCGCTTATTTTAAAGTTCCATTTTGCTAGTTGGGTAATGACATCTTCAATTATATTTTTTTCAGAAAAATACCCAATTTTTTTCTTGTTAAAAAGCTCTCTTTTTTCTAATAAACTTTTATTAGAGAATTTTTTCTGTACAACTCCCCGTGTAAAAATTATGAGCAATATCGTCCTAAAGAGTCTCAAAAGAAATACCACTTAAAAATCACATTAGCGGTGGAAGGATCAAGTAGTCGCTGGAAAATAATTGAATGTTCGTTGTTGTACCTAAATGCCACAAAATACTTGTCATTACTCAATACGAACGTCAAACGTATAAGTTTTGTGCTTAAAAACATTTTCTCATTCAGAAAAAGTTGATATACTCGCGTCAAGAATTCAGACGTCTTACGTCACGGCTGACGTTACACATTTGTTTTTATTGTCAACGTAATTTTCGATATTTGGTTGCATTAAAAACAATCATTATTTGCAATTTAGTGCAATATATAATGCAAACTTTTAGTGTAGTATATAGTTTTATTACTATCAGTTGCAGTTTCTTAAATATTTTGATGAAAATATAATGAATTATTCATTTGTTCGTATGACGTAAGTCGTCTGAATTCTTGTCGCGAGTATATGTTGCTAATTTACGTCGAATTACAAAAAAATTCAAGAAGAGCCGTAGAGTTATACAGGGTGTAACTAAATAAGTGTAAATCATTTAAGGGGGTGATTCCTCATCGAAAAAAGATAGGATCTCTCATATAAAGAAACTTCATTGGAGCATCCCTTGTTAAGATACAGTCCCTTAAACGGGGTACATACTATTTGTTTAACAATTTTTTTCACAAGCACTAAACAAGTTACAATATTGAAATTAACCTGACATTTTCTACTACCAAAAAGACACTTAGCCAGTAATTTATTTGGTTTACCCCATGGTTGTAAGGGGTGGAAAACGCAATCCCTAAAATTTATTTCCAACGTAACTTTATGTCTTATTATTTGTTTACCATTTAAAAATTTATTTCCGATAGCCTGTTTCATTCTAAAAAAAAATGTCTCTTGAATTTTTTACCCAAAATAAACCAGTTTGCAGCAAAAAATTATTTTACGAACAACTACAGAGATACATCGTCATAAATGCGAACTGGATTTACTGTTATTTTGTAGTTACTACCTGCATTAAATGATTAAAGGGGAATAATCAAAACTAATTTATTAATAACAAAACATACAACATGTAGAAATCATAGTAAATATTCAATATGTCTACCTTCAGACATTACGCATGCATCTAGACGTCGGCGCATTGAGCCACGTATCGCTCAAATATTCCTGGAGTCTCTCTAATTACCCTGCACGCATCGATAATGCGGTTTCTTACGTCCTCTAAATCGCGTACGATAAACCAAATGCTGCAAATGGCCCCAAGTAGAGAAATCAAGAAGATTGAGATCCGGAGATCGAGCGGGCCAATTCTGTGGTCCTTCGACCTATCCACTGATTTGCATATGTTTCAGTTAAATGCTGACGTGCTACTTGACTAAAATGGGCGGGAGCCCCATCGTGCATAAAAACCATATCTCTTCTGACGCCTAAAGGAACTTCCTCCAGCAGTACGGGATGCAGTCTTAAAAATTGAACGTATGCCTCACCATTTAATCGAGGAGGTAGAAAATGAGGCCCAATTAAACAATCCCCAATAACTCCGACCCACACGTTAAGAGAAATCTGTTCTTGATGGTTAGTTTCGACAATAGCGTGAGGGTTTTCATCAGCCCATATGTGGTAATTATGAAAATTAATAATCTTGTCCCGAGAAAAACTACATTCGTCTGTGAATTCGATCGTCTTCAGAAAGTCACGATTTCTTCTAATCATTTCCAGCATCCAATTGCAAAATTCAAGACGGTTCGGAAAGTCTCGCGGTAACATTGCCTGTACTCGTTGCAGATGGTAAGGGTATAAGAGATGTTCCTTTAAAATTCGAAATACCGTCATATGATCAACATTTAGCTGGAAAGCAATCTCTCTAGTACTTCTATCAAATTAGTACTGCTTCCTCAAGCTGTGGTGTTCTTACTTCTCGATGGCGACCACAATCCTGCGTTCTTTTGTTAAATGAACCATATTCTCGTAAATATTGAAGAAGTCGGGCAAATATTCTATGTGAAGGATGCTGCCGTTGACGATACATTTCAGCATATCTTCTAGAAGCTTCTAACCCATTCCCCTGCGACAGACCGTAAACGTAATGCATATCAGCCATTTCCTCATTTGTGTATGCCATTTTAATAACAAGTGAATTATTAAAGTAACAAATTAAGAACAGAACAACAATACACAATTGGTATTACTTCAATTTCAAAAATTTACAAACTGACAGCTTGATTCCAATTTAATTGTCAGTATCGCTAATAGCGGCCTACTAGATAAATTAGTTTCGTATTTTCGTTTTATGGCGATATGTATCTTGTTCGTAAAATATTTTTTTGCTGCGAACTGGTTTATTTTGGGCAAAAAATTCAAGAGACATTTTTTTTAGAATGAAACAGGCTATCGGTAATAAATTTTTAAATGGTAAACAAGTAATAAGACAAAAAGTTACGTTGGAAATAAATTTTAGGGGTTGCGTTTTCCACTCCTTTCAACCATGGGGTAAACCAAATAAATTACTATTATAGCTAAGTGTCTTTTTGGTAGTAGAAAATGTCAGGTTAATTTCAATATTGTAACTTGTTTAGTGCTTGTGAAAAGAATTATTAAACAAATTGTATGTACCCCGTTTAAGGGGCTGTATCTTAACAAGGGATGCTCCAATGAAGTTTCTTTATATGAAAGATCCTACCTTTTTTTTTCGATGAGGAATCATCCCCTTAAATGTTTTACACTTATTTAGTTACACCCTGTATAGAGAAAGGTATTCAGAGCGCCTCATTCCTGAATCATAGAACCTTTTGTAAAGTAGTTACCTGCGACGTGTCACTTGACGAGAATATTCATTCTTATACAGAACACACCGCTTCCTCTGAGTTAGGTAGTTCTCAATTAAAGACATGGATTCGTTATTAAAGTTAATGTAATGTAACATAGCAAGAAGCAGTGAATGATTAATTCTATCAAAAGCTTTACTATAGTCTAATAGGATTGCAGAACTTTACGTTTTAATAAATTGTGTTCGAGAATTAATGAGAAAGATTAATAATACAGGAGATGAAAAAAATATCAAGAAACTAACACGGAATCATTTAATCTTAATAAAACCAAAAATAAAAATGTTCATATAAAAGCTTTGAAGTTCATATCTGAGAATGGCATTAAAATAATGTTTTTCTATAAAATTTTTAATTTCTTCTTAAAAAAAAGATTTCTCGTATCACATCATTCATTAGCCGTGAAGAGGAAATTAATTGAAAATGATAACAGTGTTAGAAAAAAGTATAAATTGATAAAATATAGTTTAGCTGACGAATAACAAACAATTTTTAGTAAATTATTTAGGCCTATAACCGATCCTGTTCGATATCTGGAAAAATTTCTAAACACAGTGAATATAAAAAAAACCTTCTAAATCGTCTTCATATTTTCGTCAAGTATAAGGAAATGAGACTGACCAACCTAAAATAAAATTTTACAAAGGGACTGGTAATCGAGTATCGCTTAAATTTATGCGGTATACGGACTTAAGACAGTATGACTACGTAGAAAAGAGAGATACCCGATGATAATAAAGATCGCGTGGACGAATCATTATCAGAAATGAATCAGCCCCCTAAGTATTCAAACAGTGATTTACAAGAAAATGTGAACAAAAATAATTACGATCCGAAAGCTCTTGACGCATAATTTGCAATATGTCAAATTACCCCGTAAATATTTGCCAAAATTTTATTTAATGAACGAAGTGAAATCAATGAGGTACATATACGGTGGTCCAAAATTTGATGTTGCAGAAGAAAAGTGGAGTATATAATATAGGTAGTAAGGATTTCCAAATTATGAATGATGGGGGTATACAAATAGATAATAATGAATTTCCTCCCGCCGGGGTCTATATGAGTTTATTTAAAAAGGCCGGAAAATTTCAGTAAAAATAATATGGAATATTATAAATATATTGCATTACTTTCACAACAACATTTATTTGAATATTTCCTTCTAACTCTGATTCCAAAAGAACGAACTAGAAATAAGAAAAGTTGATAATTTGCAAGTATAACCCAACTATTATTCTTTTTTTTTTGGAACTCTTCTGTGGTTTTCGAGTTCTCAGACAAAGAAAAGGGGCAGTTAAATCAAATCACATGGCTCCCTTTCTCATAATATCTTAAGTTAATAAGCCTTAAAATCTTGGAAAGGCACTGCCTTTTGGTTTTGTATATTCCTTTTTTATTTCTAGAATTGAATATACCTAGCCGCGGCCTATGGCGTGCCACAATTATAGCATACTGTATTGTTAAATAAATATTAAATTGAATTTTATTTGTTTGCTAACGCCCTGAGATTTCGGCACGTTATATGTTGTATGAATCCATAAGGTATCATTTTACAATGAAAATTTTTGCTCGTATGTCCGCACCCACCTATTCCAGCGACGTCTATAGATGGATGTATCCTGCAGATAAGAATAAATTAGGTAGTTTAGGTAAAGACCAATGGTAATTTCGTAAAACAATGAGAAAGGTGATAAATTAAAAGCTGAAGAAATTAGTAGAAGAAGAACTGTCTTTTTTAAAAGTACTTATCTTTATGGTAGCATTTATATAAGCTCCGTAGCTATATTTCAAAATAATTTATAGACTATAACTTCACCTACAACAATTAAATATATTTTTTAAACACTGAAAATAGTGGTACAATAATTTACGGTTGACAGATTGATGCCTAAGAAAAGATTTATTTTCTAGGATGGCATGGGAAAACCGGGTTAAGATTAAATGGAGTAAAAATATCATTTAAAATACATATTACCGCAATAATGATTTAATGCTTTCAGTTGGATAACTTGTTTAGCATTTATGGGAAATATAGTGCGTAGGTCTCTTTGAAATAGCAGATGGTTTGTGCCGTACAATTACAACTTACAACGTCATAAAAATGCAGACTGTAACAATAATGCATATCTCACAGACCAACAGGAGCGTATCGGGTCCCGTGATTTTGTGAAATATTTCAGTTTGGAGACAGGCAACTATTTACTCGTTTTTTCTATTATTTATAGTGCAATATCAAAAGCTTTTGCTGAAAGTGATACCTGCTTCATATAGTCTACAGATTGAGTCAGTTTTTTAAAACAAACTTTAATTTGAAGATAGAACACATAATTGTAAGAAGAAAAGTTCCTATAAATATATGTCGTAGAAGATTTCGTTTCAGACATACAGAGTGTTGAATATAAATTTTTGTTCTCGAATTGTCATTATAACTTATGAAGGAATGCTTAGATTTTTTTCATATTTGTGGGATAATGCCTATTAACTAAGGGGCATAAAATAAGCGATAAGAATGTTCAAAAATTTGCACTTGCACAGTGGCGGAGGGTGCCCAATCCCTTTCTTAAACAGAATTTCTACGCCAATGACTATTTAAAAAGAAAACTGTTATTTTCATTATCTACATACAGTTTACAAAAAATAATGTCTCTTCTTCTGTTTCGAAATTCCTGTGCGTCATATAAGGGAATATAAAAAATTTCAAGACACCGACCGTGAATAGTGGGATAGAGTGGTGCAATATAGTTTCAAGTAAGCGACATAAAAATCATTAGAATATGTGGATATATGCATAGTCTATTAACATAATTCTATTATCATGCTTATTTAAGTCATCTAACTAGATATTATTCAAAGCGGGGTGGTTATTAATAAAATATTTTACATCTCGTCATCAATCAGTGTTTATATTACTCCAATCGAACCCACTGCTCGAATATAAAAACTTACATCGGCACGGCGCTATTTGGAATGAGACGTTGTAATATTTTACATAAACAAGGTAACCGCTTTCTGTGTATCATGGAAATGTGTCTTTGTCTTTTTAAAATTTAATCCTTTAACATGTATTAAATATGTATATATGACATTTCGAATAATTAGTACTTCACAAATTCGTAATAACATTTTTAGGAAATTGTGTAATTTTATGAATCGTAGGCAACAAACTTGGCAACTATGTAGTCTCTCGTCTACCAGCTCACCGACATACGTCGTTCCTGAGCACTGTCAGAAAGACAAAGAGGACAGTTAATGATTCAACTTAGATTATTACTTGTTTACTTTGCAGACAGTACAGGACAGTACTTTTCAGTGCTAGGTGATTTCATAAAGTAGGTGTTTTTTAATTACTGTTATCGTTGGCTTATTATAAATTTGTGTTGTAAATATATAATTGTTTAAACACTATTGTGAATACTACATTAGTGTCGTGAGTACTCAGTGTTGGATTGTGAGTGGAACTACGAACACCTATTCTCGTAACATAGAACACCAAAGTACTGTAAGTTATTTCCATCTATCTCCTATCAAACTCTTTTCTGTAGCTCCAGACCTAGGACAACAGAAGATTATTATTTAGTTAATATATATTGTATTATTAGCATTACATTGTGAATAAATCCATTTTGAGCGTTACTTCTTCCCGTTTGCCGAGTTAGGTACCGAGCCATTAAAAGTAATATTTTAAAACTTTGGGTTTTACGACCCCAGAGCGACTTATATCAAACATTTAATTAGACAACGTTCCATACCATTCAATACTTTCAGAAAGAATTCTGATACTGGCACGGAGAAAACAATAATCAAGGATTTTCTAAAATCCATAAAATTATGTACAATGCTAGTTTGAAGAAAGATGAGTTAATGCATATAGTCAAGAGCAATAATTTTGCAAAGAAATACGTTATAGATGAGACGGCTATGGTTCAGGGACCTTCTACGGTTGTATCCATACTACTGTGTTTTTAATTCCATTGAATTAATATTTAGCCAATTAAAAAGAGACCTTCAAAGAAATAATACCTTTCCAAAACAGTTAAAAATGTTATAAGAAGCGAGGTGAATAAAATTACATCAACTAATTTGAAAAAATGCGTCAAACATGTCATAAAAATTGAAGGAGACTATATAAAACTGCACCAATTGATTGGGCTAAATAAAAATACAAATATTATTGCTACATTCATTATTATGTGTTAATAAGTTTGTTTCGATGTTTTCACACTATTGGTTACTAGTACTGTCACTATAACGGTCACGCATTATATCATATCGTACCGTCTACCGTATGACCTTCATGTATCCATGTTTCGTCAAAATTTAATATATTATTCAATCCGGATTTCGACCTTTTAATATTTATTTAAAATAGCTTCTTCGCCATATCACTATTTCGTCTTTTACTATCAGTATACTCTTTTTGATTTCATTTATACGGAAATTCACATACCATAATTCATATGTCACGCATAATTTGAGAATACCATACTTAAGAACACAAAATCACTAATACAAGCGGAAAGATATACTCGAAATTTTGCCCGCCCGAAATACAGTGCTTTCGAAAAGTAACGAATAAATTCATTATTTTTGAAATTGAGAAGTTTTCGAAAAAGTCCCCTGCCACGGCGATTTTGTTTTTTAAAAAAAGGAACTTTTTGACATACGACCCATATTTGTGACGTCATCGTCGTTCGAGATATGACATCATCGACAATTTTTTTAAATAGCAATCCCCAATTTTGACCATGCCATTTGAAAGAGCGTGTCATTCTACATACATATATCATGAAAAATTATGGTGTTACATAACAAAAATTTTAAGAAAATAATGTTTGAAGATTTTCAAATGGCATGGTCAAAATTGGGGGTTGCTATTTAAAAAAATTGTCGATGACGTCATATCCCGAACAACGATGACGTCACAAATGTGGGTCGTATGTCAATAAGGACCTTTTTTAAAAAAGAAAATCGACGTGTCAGGGGATTTTTTCAAAAACTTCTGAATTTGAAAAATAATGAATAAAGCACTGTATATACCCGCCCATGAATGATGCCGGAAATGGAACAGATGGATCTGTCATTAGTCACAACCAATAGAAGGCTAACTTCTTCGATCTGGTGCATGCGTATTTGCTGCTGTAAATTGTGAGCGGGTTTATAACATGAGTCACTCTTTAGATTTTTGGCAGTTGGATATAGGTATAACATTTGTTTTGCAGCTGCAGTAGCTACAATATATTAACGGAGGTAGTGATCCAACCTTGGTTGTAAATATTTCAAAATCTAACATTTTTCTAGTTAATGCAACGTTCTTAAAAAAAATTCAGATTTCTGTGACAATACAGAAGCATAATTTTTGTATTGATGTATTCACATTTAGATAAACTTCCACAGAGCAATTAACTGGTTTTATCCATAACATTATTTAATTTATTTATTAGTCTGAGAGGTAAAGATTATACCTTTATAAATTGTACGTAATTTTTTCATTTCATAAACAAATATAATTTACGAACTGGTTTCAAAAACGAGTTAAATGTGCGAGCATATACTGCATCACTTTGAACTCTCTCAATTTCAAGGACGTAATTGCTTTAAGTAGGTGTGTGAAATTACTACCTTTCTATAAGTATTTCATCAAATTCGTTGCTTGATTTTATGAAAATAATTCTGAACATAGATAGAAATAAAATATGATAATAATTGCGAAATAGGCAAATACTAGTTATTCATAAGGATCTTAGGATAAAACAATATAGGTAGAGAACTTATTATTATAAGCTTATATTTTTATAAACTCTAAAACCGATATTTCAGGATATTTTAAATGCGAATATTTTATAGAAAATGTCACACCTTTACTTTAAAACCAACGAGATGCATTTATTTTGACTCGTTATTATGGCAACCACAAAAATTTCCGGAAATTTTTTCTTGGCGAGGCGATAATTAAGTGGAAATTTGTTGACAGTTGAGAAGGCAAACATATATGATCTACACATTGGCATCTTATCTATATACGAAATATAGTGTATATACCCATGAATTTCTTCGAAATTGCGTCGTGTTACTTGTTAAAAATATATTTCTACCACCTTTATGCCCATTTGCACCGACATTTCACGAAGAACAACTTAGTAAAGTTATTTTTAAAGTTAAGTTATGCTTATTTTTTTAGAATATTGCACCGACGTATTATAAACCGTACTTAGCCAAGTACGTCTGTATTGGCACAAATCTAGTAACTTTATGTTAGGTATTTTAGTTCTTTCTGTTTTTCTTCAGTTTGTTACATAGAAATAAGGTTAGATTTCGGTGTAGTGTCATATTTATGGTATTTATTTTTGTTGTTGTCATTTGTAATGTAATATGGTTGTGGTTGATGTTGATCAAGACTAGTTGACTAGTTAATATCAGAGACAAATTAAAAATAACAATAATTTATTTTATTTCCTCTGAGGTTAGTTTTAAGTGGCCAAATCATCTTCATTCACTTCGTCCATTGTATGGAAATGATCAAATCTCGTATAATTTAATTTGGAAAATGCAAAATCTATGATTTTCAAAGTATCCAAATCATCAAATATATCATTCAACCTAATATCCATTATACTACACTCATTAACATTGACCACTATATTTGCACTCCAACTTTGCTTGAATTAAAGAATTTCGTAAGTCACTGTCAAACACAGGCTTAAATAAGCATCTGTTTTCATACTTAAGAAGATCTTAACATATGGTGCAATAGGAAATGCTTACTTAAGCATATCTTATTTTTAAGTAATGATTATTAACTTCAGTGCAAACGGGCATTATTGACCTAAAAAAATTTTTATTTAACGAAATATTGTGACTTGATTTTCTAATAACTTTGTTGCTTTTCTTTCTCAAATCGCGACATTTCACTATAAACTTTTTAAACTCAACGTGCATACGCTTCGAACTAGTAATTGACATCTAGTGTTTAAATAAAAATAAAAAATCACCATATGTTAACAACAACAATACCTTGGCCGAGTCAAATTAATTTAAAATGTCAGGTTTGATTTATATTTGGGGTGTGAAATTTTCTTCTTCTTTATATTCTATATTTAACTATTTTTAATAACGAAGTCTAAATGTCGCGATCCCCCATTTGTACCTTCAAATTAGTTTGAATAACTTAAATTAATGACAAAAAATTTTTCTTCGCTCATGAATATTTTTTAAAACAATAACTCATAATTTTCAGAAATTTTCAACCTTCTTCAAATAAGTTGCATGTGATTACATTGGAAATTTTTGGAAGTTTATATTTAGATTGACATTTTGTTTGACAATACCTGATATTTGATTTATTATTTATTCTTGAGTTTTTAATTATCTATATGTACACTAAAATAAACAAAGTTATTATATTCTAAACGTAATTATTTACAATATAAAGCCTGCGGTTCGGGATAATTTTCACAAATTGGAAAAAATTTAAGCTCGGATATTATTCGTGAAAATTTTATACAACCGTTTTCTATCCTATTAGAAGCTTGTATTCTGTTTCTTTTCCATGGCAATTAAAGAAAAATATTTAATTTTGTATCCTCCTTGTAGTAAATTGCAATTTTTTTACATTTATATACAGATTTACATTTTACTTGACAGAACATGATATCATAAATACCTACTGTTTATTTAATGATCAGTATATAAATTAAATAGTTATTTATAATATGTGCTAAAAATGTGACATTTTATTTTGTGAGAACGGAATTTTGCACACGACAAAATAAAAACACTTTTAGCACATATACACTATTTTTTCTGCAAACATCATTAAAACTACAAATCAATGCATTTTTTAAATTCTTAAATTTATTAAATATTATTTTGAAATGAAATTTATTGTTGCTAAGCTCGATAGTTTGTTGACAAGCAAATCTCGTGGAAAGTTATAAAGAAAATAAATTTCTCACGGTCGAAATCAGAAAAGCTGCCAATAAAGCCACTTTCAAGTTATTGCCTAGTAAGTCAAAAGAACAGTACGAGTTTGCGTACAATCGTTCCTTGACATAGCGTGATTTGAAAAATATTAGTGGCAAGTTCAGTGAGAAAGTGCTTTTAGCAGACTCTAAATTTATAATCCATTGTTAAGGGGGCGTAAGTCCTTAACGGGGGCTCATATTAAATAATGTTGTATGCAGGGCCTCTATTAAAATCAGTCGTACAATCTACCCTCAATTTTTTTTGCATATTATTCAGGATCACCCTGTATAGAGGCATTTGATGAAGTTGGGTCATTTATATGAAATCATTTTAATAGATTAATATAATATTTCTACATATACATATTTTTTAAAGTAGTCCGAATATGTAAGACATCTAGATCCAGTCAATGCAACACCTAGGTACTAAAATAGTAAAATACGTATTCGTGGGATTAAAAATTCTGTCACAGGTCCGGGGATGCATGGGACGGATTCAGAACACGTTCAAATTTATAAATCTGAATTCCGCGAACGCAGGATTTATAATTCCGAACGTGCACTAGGTGTACCGCGAACACCCAACTGCAAACTGCCCATGAATCTAATATCTGAATTAGTTCGGGATTGCTACCGCGAACAAAGCTAATACTGAATTTATACCGAACATATTAAATGCGCATGCGATATTCTGAATAAGTTCTGAATTTCTACTAATCCACGAACGTTTATCAAATGTATTCAGTGAATTCAGTTTAACTTGGACTGTGATCACTATTTCAAATTTAAATTAATACCATTATCTGTCATTTTCTTTTTGTATTGTTTCCTTTTTTATTTAAATATATTTTGCAGTATAAGTTTTAGTGAGGTAGTCATAACTATTCGTTATATTAGATTAGATATCTTATTATTATGACAATGTGTTAAATTATTTAATAAATTATATACAGAGTGTCCCTCACAAAAACTGACACAGAGCAGGTGCATGTAGGAAGGAATGTCCAAAATATTATAATTTAACCAAAACATTATATAGGAAGTTGCACTTCTGAGGAGTAATTAGTCCCCAAACTAGGGCTTTAAATTTTGAAAAAAATTAATATCTATACGACACCTTACCATAGAAGTATATAATAGTAATTTGCATATCAGTGAATGAAATCGAATGGCCAACATAAATAATTGTCACTAATTAGGGCATAGAGCAGATTTCAGTAATTTTTAAGTGACCGTTTTAAATTGGCTGTACTTAATTATAGTTTTCTAATAGGACACAAATTCGCCAACAAATGGAATGTATTAATGGCATTTCTCTTTAATATGTTTACTGATTTGTATGAGATTAATAACAAAATCTAGTGCAATAAAACATGAAATTAATACATTTGAAAACAATGTCAATTTCTCTACAAAGAAAGTCCATTAATTAATACAAGTGAATTTAATAGGAGCTATTCCTGGTTTGGAATTTGCTTTCTATAATGACTTTCAATAAATGTTACACCCAACTGCACTAAATTCGACTAAATTAATCACTATACTACGATTCTTGAAATATATACTGTGTGTTACTTGATAGTCTTTCTGTTGTTTCTATAAAACTAAAATTCCATATTGTTTTTAGACCTATTAAAAACAAATTAATGTTAAAAAACGTAGAAATAACTTTAATTCAATTTTTATAAAAGAAGCAAAAAAAAACCTATAGTTCTTTTTCTGTAAAACGAATGGTCATATTTAATTTAGGTATCTACCTATCCAACAATTTAATATATTCTGGACTAAAAAAAAATATTAATAAACTTGAAGATATCTTAATTACTAGTAATAAAATAGACTGATTCACACTAATTCAAGAATACAGCGCCCTTAATACGTTTTTTTTAAATAATAGGACAATAATTGCTACACGACTAAGTCTTTGTCTAACATGAATTTTTTCACATATTTAAAAATACAAGTGTTCTACTAAAAGCAATTGTTTGTGTTTTTACATTGCTTGATATTCATTTGTTTATTTTAATGAGCTTAGGCGCATGAGATAGTGTGGGAAAGGTGTACACACTTTTGTATACATTATTTTTACCTAGATTGTATAAAAAACCATTCACCTAGAAGCCGAAATATATTGCGTGACAACGAAAGGGAAACATCCATTAAATATAATTTTATATTGATAATTTTTTGTTTATATTTCTCGGTCAAAGTTGAAATGACTATATTTTAATAATTTCTGCTCACATTTGTATTGCAAGTGTTGTGAAGTTTGTTCCAAACGACATTTACAGCTGATTATGCCTAGAGTACGTAGATTAGGGCAGATTTCCCAGATTACTGACTTTGTGGGGGCCAGATTGTTGGGTTGAAGCAGGTTTATCGATGAGGCAAATGTCTAGAAGGATTAACAGATCCTTACGTACCATAAAACGGTGTTACCAGGCGTGGAAATGGAGATATTAGACACCAAAATATTATGTTTGGGCCCATCATGCCTTATACAAATGTCGCTGGTTTAATATATACAGGGTGCTCAATGTTTAAATTTTAAATTTGAATTTCTCAATAATTGCAACAAACAATGAATCACACGAACGAAAAATACGCTATAATTTATTGACATGAAAATTTGACACAAGCCTACTAAGAAATAGAAATATCAGCGCCTGAAAGAAAATCACCACAAAATACATTGAAACTATTAGATGAAAATAACTCAGAAACCGATAAAGTAAGGCGACCAGAACAAGAGTACATTTTGTATGTAGAACTGTATATTCTTTAAGATTTTTAACTTTTTTAAGCATAGCTGTACAGATAAAAAAATATGTTTTAATTTAAGGTGAAACTAGCGCCCTCTAGGAGCAACGTCAAAATAAGATTCAAATTCGTAATTCTCACACCAAAACACCCAAAACTACCAATTATTATCAGACTCATGCTATCAAAACTTTCTCAATTATTGAGAAACTTCAGAATAAAATTTAAACCTTGATCACCCTGTATTCCTTAAACCCGCGACATCCGTATAGGACCTAAACATAATATTTTGGCATCTAGTATTTCCAGCTTAGTGTTGACCCATTCTATTTGACTCACCTTATATACATCTAAGATTGATTAACATAGATTTGAAAGACTAAGCAAATTATTTTAATTAATGATAATCATTCAAGTAAATATTTAGAATAAATTACATTCAGCATAACAATTATCCTTTAACTGATATTTTGCATAACGGTTACCTACCACAGCGAACTTGATGTTTTTAACCCACATTTATCCATTTACCAAAAAACACAGGCTATTTAATGTGTAACGGTGAAGTATTTTTAATGAGGCTTTAATGAAATCGATAATATTAAGTATATACTTTTTTTTTAACATTATCGTATAATAATTATTTCTGAGAAGCACGATTACTGTACGGATATTTTCAACATTGGGTTGTTAAAAACTGTAAAAGCTTTTTTTATAACATGTAATATAATTTCATTCCAGATTAAATAAGTTACTTGGTAAAAAATGTTTCAAAATATTCTTATATTTATATGGACTATATACCTAACTTAATAGAGTAGGTACTGTTATAATTCATTAGACTCTATATATTTAAAGTAAGGTTTTTTCCAATATCTATTAACTTCTTCCTAGATAAAGATCCCGTACGTAAAATGTTTGTATTTTAAAATTACGGACTGCTTTAAATCATGTTTCACTTGGATTACTAGTAAAATATTGATTTTGAGCACTTATTCCAAGTTCTCTGTCGCCTTTCTTTAAAATCCAAACATTCAATATTGTATACAGTATGCGCCAAAAGTATGGAATAAATTCAATAAAAACGAAACAATTATTTTTTGGGAAAAATCCTCGAACAGGTCGATTTTTAATTTAAAAAATACATATTTTAGCGTAAAGTGCGATTTTCAAATGTCATTTGTTTTCGAGTAATGACGTCATCGATTTTTTTTTAAATGGCAACACCATATTTTTTTCCTTGATTCTGAAAGATCGTTTAATTCTCTATCAGACAGTACTAAAATTTTGCCCTCTTACATAGGAAAGTTTTCGAGTAAATGACGATTGAATGTTAGAAAACGCAAATCAATTAAAATAAAGCAAAAATGTTATCAAATTTAGTTTTTCAAATTCCATAGTTCTTTTATGGATCACGTAGGTGAAAATCTTTGCAAAGTGTCATTGTCACACCGACTTTCTAATAAGTATTGTAAGCGACATAGAAATTATTATTCAATTTAAAGTATTATGGCACATTTAACTGTTACTCAAAGAATTGAAATTTTAATTCTTATTGGATGCGGGAATATGACTAGAACTCAGCAGGAAGTTTGCGATTTATTTAATGAAAAATATCCAGATCGCCCTATCAGCCAATCAACAGTCAGTAAGGTAGAGTCTAAATTTAGAGAAACTGGCAATGTTATAAATATTCCAAAACCTGGACGTCCAAGCATTAATGAAAATCAGAAACAGAACATTTTGATAAGTATGGTGGATAATCCTCATAATTCTTCACGATTGGTTGCATTAAACAATGACACTAGTCAGAGCACAGTGCTACGTATCTTGAGGAAGGAAAAATATCATCCATACAAAATTCAACTTGCGCAGGAACTTAATGAAGATGATCCCGATCGCCGCTTACACTTTTGCGAAATTCTAATGGATTTATGTAACGGAAATAGAAATTAACACTGGCAAATACTTTTTTCAGATGAGGCCACATTTTGTCTGAATGATACAGTAAACCGTCAAACTTGCAGATATTGGAGTCGGGAAAATCCTCATTGGATGGCAGAGGCACATACCCAACACCCTCAGAAATTAAATGTGTGGGCTGGAATAGTTGACGACAGAATAGTAAGGACTTTCTTCTTTGAAGAAACCCTTACAGGACAAAGATATTTAGAGTTTCTAGAAAATGACCTTGTTCCAGCCCTTGCAGTAATTTTTCCTAACGATAATGACCCTGACATTCCTGACGATACCATATGGTTTCAGCAAGACGGTGCACCTCCGCACTATGCGCGCTCTGTACGAGATTTTTTGGACAACTGTTTTCCTGGAAGGTGGATCGACAGACGCGGACCGATAGAATGGCCTGCAATATCGCCAGATCTTACACCTCTTGACTATTTTTTATGGGGATTCTTGAAGACAAAAGTGTACATTAATAAACCACGTAATTTAGAAGAACTTTAAAATCGCATTCGAGACCAAATACGCAGAGTTACCCCAGAAATCATTCATAATGTGCAAGAAGAATTTCTTCACAGACTTGCGCATTGTCAAGAAGTTGGTGGAAGGCAATTCGAACATTTAATTTAAGTATAAAATTTAATCAATTGTATTTTATTTTACATAACTCAGAATTGTTACTTTTTTATGGATAAAATTTACGTTTTCATTCAATCATCATTTACTGTCTGATAGAGAATTAAACGATCTTTCAGAATCAAGGAAAAAATATGGTGTTGCCATTTAAAAAAAAATCGATGACGTCATTACTCGAAAACAAATGACATTTGAAAATCGCATTTTACGCTAAAATATGTATTTTTTTAATTAAAAATCGACCTGTTCGAGGATTTTTCCCAAAAAATAATTGTTTCGTTTTTATTGAATTTATTTACTTTTGCCGCATACTGTATATTTGAATTAAGGTTTTTTCCAATATCTATTAACTTCTTCCTAGATAAAGATGCCGTACGTAAAATGTTTGTATTTTAAAATTACGGACTGCTTTAAATCATGTTTTAAGTGTTTCACTTGGATTACTAGTAAAATATTGATTTTGAGCATTTATTCCAAGTTCTCTGCCGCCTTTCTTTAAAATCCAAACATTCAATATTGTATATGTATTCACGAGAAGTGTTTGCACAGAACACTGCACGAGTTGGTACATGTATTTGCTTTCAATTCAGTTTAACCGAATATAAATGAACGATAAAGGACCTGTCGCTAAAATGACACAAACTAATATTTTTCGGAACAGAATGGAATATAGACTAACGTGTACTTCCTTTAAGACAAAAATACAATTTTGTATACGAATTGCATAATGGAAACATGCAAACTACGACATAAAAAAACTGTCAAGGGTGTAAAAACACACAATAAAGAAACTGTCGCTGAAGATACACATGCCAAAATTTTTCAGAATAGAATATAGAGGAACATTTATTTCTTTGAAGACAAAAATACAATCTTGTATAAGAATTGCCAAAATAGAAACATACAAACTACGGCATAAAATATTGTCAAGAGTGTAAAAATACACGATGAAGACACTGTCAATACAGATCATTTTTTAGAATGTAATAGAACATAGAGTAACATTTATTTCCTTTAAGACAAAAATACAGTCTTGTGTACGAATTGCCAAAATAGAAACATACAAAGTATGACAAAAAATTCGTCGAAAGTGTAAAAACACGCGATAATGAAACTGTCACTAAAATTACACAGGCCATGGTGTTAACGTGATGAATTTTATTAATCTTCAAAAAATTATGCCAAACATATACCAAAAGTTCATATACCAATAGACAACACAATGTTAACATTTTGAAAACAGACTAAATTTCCTGTAGGTTTTTACTAAGCACATCAGATTTTTTGAGATATTCTAACCTAAAATCGCGAATTACAGAGTGTGTATTACAGATTATTTTACAGTGCGAATACATTTTTTTCCTGAAAATTACAGCATTTGAAATTATTACTTTACCCTGAAAAAAAAAATGTATTTTGAATTTATAAGATCTCTTATTTCTTCTTGGAGAAATCGTCCATTGAAACTTATTGTTTTAATGTTTCTGTTACCTTATAAAAAAAAAGATTCTGTAGGGCATAGCAATGTAATATCTATGCTTTTTGGGATAAAGGAGAACATCATCAAGTTATGGTTTGGCTTTAACTTAAAAAAAGTTCGAATTCACCTTTTAGGTCAATTAGACAGCCATAGTGACATATTTGGAGAGTTCTACAACAAAATAATTTGGGGAGAAGCAAAGTACACAGTACTTAAGGGATAAGAGACCTAATACAGGCTCCTATGAGTACATAATGTTTGGAAAAAGAGAGCCAAGAGTCATATAACCTCGACAAGAGGGTCAAGCCAGCAGACTCTCATAAACTCATAATTTAACGGAAAGAAGAGACAGCAGACTCCTGTAATACAAGACCGCAGAAGGCAGCAGGCCATAATTTGAGGGAAGGGAGAACATACAGCATAGTTATATATATATATATATATATATATATATATATATATATATATATATATATATATATAGCCACGAGATTCGAGGGACAAGGGAACCATGATAGAAGTTGCAATTATTTTGTTACTGATAATTTTTTAGGTAGACAGAGGAAAGTAGTCAAACATCTTGTGAAATTGATCACAGATCTAATGCAAATGTGCGAACATTGAGACAAAAACTGTTGCAATTTTTGAGATATACTGGTATATTTAAAACATTTAGACCTACCTGCCCATATAATATGGGATTCATACATCATATCTAGCTCCATTGTTTGAAATATCATACACACAAGACATAATCACCAACAAAGGGAAAACCCTAAGGCAAGGCGCACATTGAGACACATACGACGCAACCCACACAGGGCAGCACACGCCACGTTTTTGCAACACGTGGCGAGCATTGCACGCCCGCATATTAAGACGCAGCACAGCGTAGGCCATGAATGCGCCAAACAAAACATGCGTCGCCTATGTTTGAGACACAGATTTTGTGTGCGTGTGTGGCGTATTTCTTTATTCGTGAAATAAACAAAATGCAGGAAGAACTATGATACTAATGATCCCGCATATATAAAATCAAAACTGAAAGATGACATCTGGAACATGATTGCCAAAGAGGTTAATTTAGAAAACGGTAAGTACAGAAATATATATGTAGATAAAAACAAGTCAGGCAAGATTATAATGTTTTTATTTAAACATAAAATACTTTACGGTCTAAACACAAAAAAACTAAACACATCGCCATAAAAAAATCTTGACGAAGCAATGATTTTCTATTTTAAGCTTCCCATTATGTTTTGAATTTAAAATTTTCCACTTCGAACATTTTGCTCTTGCCGGGGTACATTACCATTCGTATTAAAATATGTTGTAAACTTTTCTCTCACTGCAAAAGCATTTAATGAACTTCTACTATTTGTTGGTCGTAAAGGAAGTAACTGAGATGTAGACATTTCTTCTGGTTGTTCGTCCAAAGTCTTGACTCTTTCCTTTATCAAATAATTGTGTATGGGCATTACAACCTTCAGAATAAATTGCCCCTTCTATTATATTGTGGACTTCATTAAACTGATTTTTATCTAATCGGAAATAGTCAGTAAACTTTGAATCCGAGAATTCAGATGCCAAATTAAATTCGCCATGACTTTTCCTTTTTCTCATGTAATTGCTTTTCCAATATGCTTTCTTTCTTTTTTGATAGGTCGTACAGCAACACTTCTGTTTCCCAATCTGCGTCCGAATCTGACTCAAAACTTAAATCCAGTAATAAATTTTCCATGGCTACTTTATAAAACTACCTCCTACACGCAGGAAACAATATACTGAGAAAGCTTGTGTCGACAATATGCGCTGAGCCAACACAGTCCACGAATTTCGTGCACTGTGTCGCTTGTGCTGCCCTGCGTGGGTTACGTCGCATGCGTCTCAATGTGCGCCTCGCCTAAGCAGTGTTCGTGATCATTTACAAAGCTTATTGCAGAACATACATAAGTGCAACAGTTTTTATGTCTCATTTCATTATTATGCTTTTTCAGTTTGAGACAATAGTAGTTTCTTTTTTTACATAATATGTTTTTGTTTAGGTTGTATAGGAAAGACTATATAGAACATTAAAAAATTACGAATGATTGTTAATGATTGCAGCAATAATAAAATTATTACATAATAAACTCGTTTGTTAGCAAACATCAACTATAAACATTTTCAGCTAACTGCTATATTTATGTAAAACTACTTGACAAAAATTAGAACAGTTTCAATTATACAGGGTTAACTATGACAAGTACAAATGAGTACAAATATTTTAAGAGGGGATAGGGAAAATTCAGAATTAACGGAATCACCCTTCAAAAAAATTCCAAACTTATTCATAAAGCGAAAAAAAAATTTTTCAAAACCTTATTAACCCCTAATTTCTCGGCGACTATGCCGCCTGTCAGCTGCGAGGTTAGGTATATTCTGTCAAAGTCAAAGTTGTCAATGGCAGTGACAGAGCACCGCGTTGCCACGTGTAACGATTTACGGCGCTTTTAAAGAAAAATTTTAGATTATGTAATGAGAAACACGATATGGTAGCACTGAGAGTAAAACCTACCTTACTGATACTTCCAGAACTGATATTTGGAGATTTCAAGAAAGTTAAATTATTTTCTGTTTTCTAACTTGTTTACATTATAACTTGTCGTTGTACAAATTGTTGTACTTGCTGGGGACCTTTTGGTTTCCCTCGACCATTTCATAAATAAAAAAATACTTTTTTTCTGTAAGTATATCTATTGTAGTTTAAAAATGCTTTATTTTTGTGTCACTGTAAAAAACAAGTTTCAAGGAATTTTAAAAAGTATGAAATTGGTTCTTTTTTATTTTCAACTTAGGTAGGTACATACGTATTTAAAACTCCAGCACGAGTAAACAACATTCGTGGACGTTGTACAATTCGTACAAATGTAAGAGGATTTGACATATTCTGTCTATTTGGAAAACGTATTTGATATTCTGCTGCTGCACGATATGCACTTTCGTCGCACTTCCCATAAATTAGTACCATATCCGTAACTTCCGCGATTACACGAATTTGAATGTGCGAAAAGCAAATACTGAAAACTAATAATAGTAACGATATTAACAATTGTTAGGGTAATATTTTCTTTGTTAATTAAATAAATACCCAATAACGTTTTACTACTTTCTTTATTTCGCACTTTCTATCTTTACAACAACAACTCAACTCTGACACATCTCTTCCTCTTCTTCTTACATTCTTTTTGATCTACATTTTACAAAACATATATTTATGCCTACTTTACTACAGTTTAAACTAAGATATTTTTATTAACAAAATAATTGTCCACACAATAATCGACCATGTTTGCATATAGTAATATTGTAGTATTATTATTTTAAATTTCCCAAGGCGTTTACAGTGCTCTGTAATATTACTTTTCTGACCACTATTGCTGTTTGACATTTGTAGAGTTTTAGAAACAATGCAACCAACAACACAGTATAGGTTTATATCGACTGACAAGTGCTGTGTGCGTGTAACCCCATGTTACGGAGGAAGTGTCAAAACAATACTAGAATGAAGAAACCCACGATCGTACATAAAAGAAGATAATATTGATTATATTGATTACCATAAGAATATTTATCTGAAGTATATTAAGTTCTCGGTGTAAGCGGACCGAAGACTGAACGGTGGCGTTGACATTGTAATTTTAGTTTTCCGTTTTTAGTCATTAAATAGTGGATGGTTGCGATATATTGGGACGTGTAGTTTTCCACAATTTTCGTTAAACGTACGTGAAGATATTTCCTAGAGTTGAGAGCAATGCAGTGGAGTGACCGTTATCGGACAAAATTTTATAAATTAAAAATTGTCACGGGTGTATTCGAAGTTTTCTGTTAGTATTTCTTGCAATCAATTTTTTTAAAATAAATGAGCAATTTATTAACTCTACGCAAAGTATGTATTTTGTGACGAGTAATTCTGACGGACCTGTAATGAGTGAAAATGAAGTTTTGGCAGTTTGGAACGAAGGAACGAAAAACGAATGCAAAATACTGTAGCTAACCGGATTAACTGTTATCTTCAGGTCCTTAGGTATTATTATTAATAAAAATGTTTACCTTCGTTGTTTCTACATTCGGCAACGTTGGAACGTTGTGAGAAACGACTGCATGGTACCTAGTTGCACAGAACATATGCCTAGTTGACATATGTAGCCATCTTGGACGATGACTGATGACATAGGCGCCGACTTTCCGTAGGAAAACACGGTTTTGCTCCATTTTTTTAACATCGAGCTAGAATTCCGAAATAAATTTGTTATTGTCTTTTAGGCTTCCCTGAGCACGTGGTTAAAATTTTTGTACTTAGTCATAGTTAACCCTGTATACATATTAATAAAATTAGTTAAATATATGCCGCGTTTTCTTAGTGAAGGTTGTTGAAACTGAGCTGATAAATATTGAATCTAATAAAAACAAACGATAAGTAATTCTTAGTTCATAGTCAACCACAATTTACAAACATGAACTTTTAAATATTTAAATCAAAATGAATTAAAAACATAGTCACAATTAAGCCATTGTTTAGTACAAGATCGCACCTACAAATGAAATATTTCATTACCAAAATGACAATTAGTATGCAACGTCGTTTACCACAAAAATTTTGTTTACATGTTTAATCATTATTAGATGGGTTCAATAAAATTTTAATGGAAGTTTTCGACAGGAACACCCACCTGTGTACCTAGAACGAATAAATAAATAAGGATAATAATCTCATCCATACCCAACAATACATCGAAACACAACACTAAAATAAAAGGAAAATGTCATCCAAACTGTTGAAACTCTTCAAAATAAATTTGTTAAATATTTATGTTACAAAAAATATAATACTAATCCCGGTTTCGTTCATTATCAACCTTTTTAAGATTAAGCTGCCGAAGAAAACAAAAAAATTCTTATGTTTATGTATAATAGTATATTATGCAACGATCATGTAATGATTAATAACCATTATATGAGAATTGCATACGCTATTTTTTCTACACCCGATAAATAATCAAAAACCATAAATTTTATATTTTTATTGAACACAATAGGTAACAGTAATTATTCGTACGAACTGCATTTTTTGCTTTCTCCGATATGTGTGGAGGAGTCGATGGTAATTCTTTTATATCGCTGATATCAGACGTTTTGATAAATTATCGAAGTTTAGCTAAGTATCTACGAAAATTTAATACGTACTGATTTTGACATCTAAAATAATTACATAAGAACCTAGGATAAACGTCAAATGCACAGCATGCTTGATTGAAAAATTATGGGTTTCTATTCTTTAAAAATCTGTATCGTAATGAAAAATCTGTATCGTAATGAAAAATCTGTATCGTAATGGGTATCATTATGAAACGGATTATGGGCATATAAGTGCATTGTTATAATACGAGTGTAGAAAAAATAATTAATTCTCAACTTCACTCCCCATATCTATTTTCTCAAATAAATTTTTTTGCTCCCTCTTATCAAATACGCCCAAAATTGGTATTATTTCGAATCTCTGAAAGCCGTTCTTTGATAAATTGTTTCTCTCAGATGTATAATGAGTTTGTTAAGGATGTATCTTTGGATATATGGTGTGCCTCTCAAGCTGAATTTAAAAGAAAAATCATTAATGTTCGAGGTCATCATTAATTTCTGCAAAGTATATATGTCTCAGAAATAATTATTTTCAATATTTAATATTAATATCTGTTTAGTTCTAGATTGATTAGTATTATTAGTAGATTATATAAGTGTAAGTGTGTACTGCGGTTATACAGTATTGTGAATTAAAATTAAGATAGAAACATGTAATTAGGTGTACAACCTGTTTGTTTCTTATGACATAAATAAATAAATAAAATATTATTGCTTTGTTATTAAATCAGGTATTATATTTTTCTAGTTGAAGCAAAATTATTAATACAAAACTTAGGTACTGATAATCAAAACCTGTCTACACATGTTGATGAACGTTTTCAAAGTTGTTGAATATACAGGATGGTCCACTTTCGAAAGCGGAATCTTTAGAGGCAGACAGAGAACCACAAAATATCAGTTTGTATTACAAACTATATTCGAAAAATTTTTAGTTACAAAGATATAAGTATAAGGAATTTAAATTAAACACTACAAATGAGAGAAAACTGATATATAATAAAAAGTAGATTAATTATTCATATAAGATACATAGCGTGTTAACGTATTAACTGTATATTAGTGAATGAACAGTCTCTAGTCCACTTCCAAATATCCAATGTTTATATTGGAATAGCGCCTATCCATCGCTTATAACCGAAACAATGTCGCCGAAAGCTGGCCGGATGTGCTGAAGTATAAAATGCCAATTTTATACCGCTTACACAGGGTGTCAAAATTTTTATCAAAAGTTCCAAATTTATTAATGTCTTTAAAACTACTTTAGATATTTAAATGAAATTTGAAACCTTTGAATAGGTAATCTAGGTACATATTTTTACGTAAAAAATATTTTTCTCCACCAGTGGCGTGCGTACGGACAGATCTTCGGGAAATTTTAATGAAAAAAATGGTATGCCAATGTTTTTTTTAGAAACAAAACTATTTCTAGAATCCTTGTTCAAATTACAACAAAAAAAGGCTCCTTACTTTTTTTCGTTTGACATAGGTACCGTTTGCCAGTAAAAAATTAAATTACCTAATAATTTTTTAAAAACAAGTAAAGAAAAACGAAAATGTGAAATTTAATTAGTGGCTTTCAACAACAATAACAAAAAGAAAGAAAATTAAGGGTAAAAACACAAAAATTGCTCGAAATGTAGTCCACCCACCTCAATACATTTTCGACATCTTCTCACTAACGCTTTTATTGCAGCAGATATTTCATGAGGAGTTCGCCGCATATCATTGCAGGCTTGCTGAATTCATAAAATTAAATCTTCCATTGTTAATACGGGATTAGCTTAGACTTTATCTTTAATAGTGCTCCAAACATAAAAGTCTAGCGGATTAAGATCCGGTGACCTGGGTGGCCAGGTCACTGGTCCAATACCATTAATCACGTCATTATTCATGTATTCCCTAGCCGGCCAATCCATCGTTGAGGATAATTGGTATTGAGCCATTCTCTTACAGCTATTCCAAAATGCGAGGGAGCTCCATCCAGTTGTATTCACCTCGCATGCCTTAAATTAATGGATAAATGCTGTAGGTAGTTCTGCAGATTATTGTTAAGAAACTCCATAAACAGTTCCGAGTTCAACCTTGGGGGTAGGAAATGTGGACCACAAACATTATTATCAATAACGCCCAACCAAACATTTACGGAAAATTCATTTTGAAATGGTCTTGACCGAATTTCGCGAGAATTCTGATGTGCCCAAATATAGATATTATGGTAATTTGTTACTCCACGTCTGGTAAAAGAGGACGCGTCCGTCCAAAGAATCTTTTGTAAAAAGTCAGGATTTTCTTCCGTCGAGTTTAAAAGCCACTGGCAAAATATTATTCTTTTTTCAGCATCACCAGGGTGCAAATCCTGAACAGGCTGTAGGTGATATGCATGTCTGCGGTGATCGTGTAGTGTTCGTAATATTTTAGACCTGCCTTCCAAGAGCTCAGCCTTGGATTGTTATCAAAAGTACGTAATATACGATTATTCTGAATATTATATCGACGGTTTCTGTTCCGTTCGTTATTAACACGCAGGTCAAAGTAACGAAAACTCTGATATGTTTTGATGAAACCGCGTGCATCTGGAACTCTTCTATTTGGATAGCGTCTATGATATTCACGAACTGCAGCTTCTGTATTTCCATCACAAAATCCATAGCAAAAATGAATATCTGTGTATTCGTTGTTAGAAAAAAGCATTTTTCAGATTAATACTTACACAACACTCTAATAACAATGTTAACAACAACTCAAAATTAAATTACCTGACACAATTCAATTAACTGCCATTATAAAATGCAAAAACACTGGCAGTAGTAGTCTTTTTAGTGTCATAGCCTACTACGACAGATTAAAATTTGTTTGAATTCCAGTTGCTTAAAAATTGAAAATTTTTACTGGCAAATGGTATCAAACGAAAAAAGTAAGGTGCCTTTTTCTGTTGTAAATGGAACAAGGATTCTAGAAACAGTTTTTGTTTCTAAAAAAACTTTGGAGTTTCATTTTTTTCATTAAAATTTCCCGAAGATCTGTCCGTACGCACGACACTGGTGGAAAAAAAATACGTAAAAATATGTACCTAGATTACCTATTTAAAGGTTCCAAATTTCATTTAAATATCTAAAGTAGTTTTAAAAATATTAATAAATTAGGAACTTTTGATAAAAATTTTGACACACTGTATCTTTGTAACGAAGCATTTTTCGAATATAGTTTATAATACAAACTAATATTATTTTATGGTTCTCTGTCTGCCTCTAAAGTTTCCGCTTTCGAAAGTCGACCACCCGGTATATACCTCTAATTTTATAGACAAAACAAAATCATAATTTTTGGTGAAAAATGATGTAAAATTGAAAGGTATACGAAAAACAGGCGTTCATGTTACCACTAAAGTTTCTCTTTAATCTAATACTTTCCGCCTCTACATTTCCCACTTTGTGGAAAACCGCACGCATAAGTCCAATTTTAAAGAAGGGAAATCCGAGGTTATTAGCAAACTACAGGCCCATCTCTTGCAACGTTTCCGAACTGTTTGAGATAATTTTGTACGATGTTATTTACAATGCTATTAGTTCTATGATTTCACCACCAGCACGGTTTCATGCAGGCAGAAAAGATCGCGCATCTCAAACTTTGTTTAACTCAATATGTTGTCGAAGGATTGATCCGAGACAGGTTGATGTTATATATTTTGACGTTCAAAAGGCCTTTGATCAAATTGGCCATTATCTTCTTTTTAATAGTCATTGCCTACGGATTTTCACCGAAGCTTTACAATTTAATGAAGTCCTACTTATTGCAAAGGAAACAATATATTCAATATGAAGGTTTTGCATCGCCACAATTTGGTACTACATCGGGATCCAATTTAGGTCCTTTGCTCTTTCTATTGTTTATTAATAGTTTATTGGATGAAGTCAAAGCTTGTAGGTGATATGAAACTATTTCAAACTATCAACACTGTGAATGATTGTTCATTGTTACAGCATGATTTAGTCGCTATTAATAACTAGTGCCGTTAAACCTAAATATATCCAAATGTTTTGTCTTATCGTTTAACAGAACAGTCTCACAAATTTATTTTCATTACCAAATAAATGGCACTGTCATAAATAGATGCACTGAATTTAGAGATTTAGGAATACTCCTTGATGACAAGCTGTCTTTTAATCTTCATTTTCAACAAATAATTGCATCTGATGTAAAATGTAGGGCTTTATTTTACAGAATTTCAGCAACTTTCACAATACAACTGTTCTTCAAATTCTTTATTTTGCTTTACTCAGATCAGCATTAGAGTATGGGGCTACTGTAATACTGAATCCTTTATCTCGGGGTCATGCATTCAGTCTTGAGCGCGTTCAAAGAAAATTTTTAAAGTACTTGTCTTTTTGGGCTGACGGAGAGAGGTACGGATCAGCAATTGCTACTTGACCGATTTCGATGTATTTCGTTAGCCGACAGAAAAAAATGTTTTGTTACCTTTTTATATAAGTTGTTGCATAACGGTATTGATTGTGAAACTATGTTACACAAAATAAACTTCTTGGTACCAAGACTTCATTCGAGAAGTAAGCCTACATTTTACTGCGGAAGACCTAAGACGAATACTCTTAGTAGATCTCCTGTTCATTCAATGTGCAGTATATTTAACTGTATCGCTAATATCTATGATATAAATCATAATACTTTAAATTATATAATCTCGAAACTATTTGTTGCTACTTAGTCAGTCTATTTTTTATTTTTGATTTTCTCCCTTTTATTTATATGTTTATGCATATATTTTTTATAAGAGTGTGTATGAAAATTTATATATATTTAGTCGAACTATTTTTTGAATTGGGTGTAAACCTGTTAGAAATTAATAAATCAATCAATCAATCTATACATCTAAAACACACTTTTTAAAAGAATTCTAATGTTAAAAATTGAAAGTAGATTTTATTATAAATACGTCAGCAGTCAAAAGAAATCGCAAAATTAATTTTAAAGAGTGTCATTATTGCAAACGATTGTACCATTCTGAGATTTAATTTTTTCTACATGACACTGAAATTGAATAGACGTGGAAAAACTGTAATAACTATGTTATGGTCAAAGTCAAACCCTGGCAATGAATTAATAGTGAAAGCAAATGCAAGGTTTCGATTACGCTTGGTATTTTTTAAATTTATACTCGTATCAATACAAACGGTTAGATAAATTTGAAATTTCTGATAAAACTGATAAATGTCCACGCAAGGATCCAAAAAAATTAAAACCTGGAGCCCAAAACCGGTTGCGTAAAAACAGTCATTCATTATTTTAATAATTTGGCGATGAAACGCAAATGATATACTCGTACTAGTTCTGGATGTGTAGTAATGGCGTCGTATTCTTGAAATAGTGTTATCTACAAATACATATAATTTTAGACATTTAAGAACTGAGCTTAGAAAATTATAGGAATGGTGTCAACACAATGGTGTGCTGTGAACAAATTTTTAGGTACAGCAATAATTAAAAATACGTATTGTTTTAAATTCAACTGCTGATGTAAAGATTGTTATAACATAAACTTACATTTTGTATATAAGATTGTTTACAAGTTTTTTACAACAAAACCACTGACCACTCAATTATAACAGCCCACATTCAATTCACTCTAGAACTGTCTGGTGCAAGAAGTAACTTTTACACCCATAAATTCACAGACTTTGCTAAAGTCAATCAAGAACTTTCTTATTTGGATTGGGACTTGTTATTTAGTGAATCGCCGAATGTTGAAGCAACTCTGGAAAAATTTTATCAAATTACTGGCACCTGCATCTCTGAGAATACACAACTGAAAACTGTATATAAGAACTATTTAAAACCTTGGATTAATTGGAAATCCTCACATATGGTCAGACACAAAAGAAACCTCTGGAGGAAATACAAACGTTCCAAAGATATACAGGACTATTTAGCTCATCGTCGATTTTCTAACACTCTCAAGAAACATTTAATTATTTCAAGAAAAGCTTATGAGAACTCCATTGTAAATAGTGGCAATTACAAAAAGCTGTTTAAATTTGTCCGTTCGTCACTGATTTCTAAAGTTTCCATACCCCTTCTCACTAATGAAAATGGAACTTTATGTGGTACTAATAAAGAAACTTCAGAGGCTCTGGCTATCACATTTTCGAAAGTTTTCACTAATGAACCTATCAATGATAAACTTCCTGCTATTTTGTGCCCTCGTGTGATGTCCACTCTAGACAGAATAGAATTTCCTCTACAGTTAATTAAAAAACATATATTAAAACTTCGGAAGTTTTCTTCTCCCGGCCTGGATGGGTTCTCTCCTTTCTTCTTTAAACAATGTGCCGACAACATTACTCTACCGCTATCCATAATAATGTCACAATCTTTCTTACAAGGACATGTCCCATCAGTTTGGAAGTCGGCATCCATCACTCCAATTTACAAAAAGGGAGATAAGCTAGATCCCAATAATTATCGTCCCATAACTTTACTTCCCATTGCTTGCAAAATTATGGAATCCGTAATTGCTGAATCTATAACTGAGTTTCTTTTACGGGAGCACATCGTACCGGACCAGCAGCATGGTTTTGTTCCAGGCAGATCAACTTTAACTAATTTGCTACACTGTGTTAATGACTGGTCATTATCTTTAGATATGAATAATCCAGTAGATATCATTTATCTGGACTTCTCGAAAGCATTTGACAGGGTGCCGATAAGAAGACTCTTACACAAACTTGAACATCTAGGAATTCGAGGAGACCTGAACCGATGGATTGGAAACTTCTTATCGGGCAGATTTTTCAAAGTTAGAGTAGGCGATGTATATTCTGAAGAAAAACCGGTTACGAGCGGTGTCCCACAAGGTTCTGTACTAGGTCCTCTGCTTTTCCTCATTTACTCCAGTGACATCCAACATCTCCTCGGAAACAAAACATCTTTTTATGCGGATGACACCAAGATATACGCTAACCCCATCATTCACCATCAGTCTCTTCAAAATGATTTAACTTCTATAAATAACTGGTGTAGTGATTGGCTTCTTCCATTAAATATATCTAAATGTGTAGTGCTTCATCTTGGCAAGAACAATCCTCTCCTATCATATCACTTAAATAAGCAACTGATCAGCACAGTGTCAACACACAACGATTTAGGTGTTATAGTAAACTCTAAATTATCATGGTCAGACCATATCAACTCAGTGTGTAAACGCGCTAATACCAGACTATTTTTATTTCGTAAGACGTTTTTCCATATATCTTTTGAAACCTCTTGTAAATTATATACAACTTATGTGCGGCCAATTCTTGAATACGCCGGTCCAGTGTGGTGCCCCGATCCCATCCGTGATCAAAATTTATTAGAGAATGTTCAACGTGCAGCAACAAGGCTTTCATTTGGACGGTTGAGGCCCTCATATACTGAACGTTTGTCAATGGCCAAGGTTACTGATTTTCAACAGCGCCGTCTTCGGGGTGACTTAATTCTAACTTTTAAGGTCTTAAGATACAATTTTGGAAATCTGTCGTTTCTGTATACACTCAACACAGACTGCCGATTACGGGGCCATGAATTAAAATTAAAAAAAGAAAATTTCAAATCCAGGACAAGACAATTTTTCCTGACAAACAGAATATTCACCGCCTGGAACAATTTACCAGTATCGATTGTCACTGCACCATCTGTGAACATTTTTAAGAACCGATTAGATGCTTATTTATTTTCCAATTAAGACTTTATTAATGTTTTTATGTTTAATTATAATCGTGAACAAACACAATGTAATTATATTATTGTAAATGTTGTACGTCATTGTATAATTTGATATATATTGTAGTTTCTTTGTTTTTGGGGCATAATAGGTTATAAAAATCTCTGCCCTTTTCCATATTGTAATAATAATAATAATAATAAAATATTACGATTGACGCCAACATGTTTCAATAAAATGATAATTAAAGCAGACAGGGTGGTAAAGTGAACATATTTCGCTTGAAGTGGAAGAGAATAAAAACTGCAGTTTTTCAGTGAACAAAAAAAATCTGGATTTATATAAACGAGATAAGCACACTAAACTATATTTTTTGAATTTATTCCATCAAGTTTTATACAGGGTGTCCCGTTAATATGGCGAAAAAATCAGGTGTTCCCTTGAACAAAAATAAGAAAAGAAGTTCCTATGAACCTGTGTCCGGAAATGCTTTATTTCGGAGACAGAGGACTTGAAATTTTAAAAAAAATTGGGGTTTTATTAATATCTGAACAACCCTAAATCCGATTTTTTTGAAATTTCGTATGTTTGTTTATAAAAACCATAGACTGACTTAATTTAATTTATTTTATCAATTCCAGTTGCTCTATTTTTGTTTTCTACTGCCATCAGGAATGTGCATGGAAAAGGTTATTAATTTTTTGCTAGAAAACAAAGCAAGTTACCAAACATAGTAAAGATACAAAAAAGTTGTATTTTTAATCGCATAATTAGAAAAAAATATGAAACCTAACGAAAAGCAGTGGCGTCTCATATTTTTACGTATTAATATCAATAGAAATGATCCCCCGGACGCCACTGGAGCAGAAAAAATAAATCAAATTAAGTCAGAAGATGTCAATGGTTTTTATAAACAAACATGAAATTTCAAAAAAATTCGAAATTAGGGTTCTTCAGATATTAATAAAAACCATATATATATTTTTTAATTTTAACACGCTGTATCTCTGAAACGAAGCATTTGTAAATACAGGTTCATAGGAACTATTTTTGTTATTTTTATTCAACGAAACTCTCTCTGATTTTTTCGCAATAGTAACGGGACAACCTGTATATCATTTGAAAATAAACATTCACCAACATAAAAATGTCAGTCATAAACAGCTAAGCAACTATTACATTAAGCAACTTAAGAAAAATAGTTTGCTTTTTGATAAGTTTGTTTCAAAATTGATTTATTTATTAAAAGTTCATTATAAAACTTAATACACGCATAATTATATTTGACAGTAATGTGTAGTGTTCTATATC
Organism: Monochamus alternatus; assembly: GCA_037114965.1. NCBI lineage: Eukaryota > Metazoa > Arthropoda > Insecta > Coleoptera > Cerambycidae > Monochamus > Monochamus alternatus. Next base: position 110,774,150 of record CM073426.1, on the reverse strand, counting down.
AAGAGTAGTTTTGGAAAATATCATAATAATTATAGTCATACTGAAAGCAACATTGTTCTATGGCAAGGAACCACGTAGTCCAGATTTTAAATCTTTAGACTTTGATGTATGAGGTACAATGAAATAAATTGTTTACAAAAATGCTATAAATACGCACACACAATTTTGGCAAGGAAGTAATGAATCATTGCATTGGTGTTATATAAAATCAGGCGATATTATTTCATGATTCGTACGAATAGCTGCGTCTGAATGGTGGACATATTGAGAATTTATTATGAAGAAATATTTTCTTTTGTTTTCTTACACATCCAGTTCCAGGACCTCATATACTGCAAGTGACCAGAGTAAAAGTAGTGATAAATTATGAACTGTATCTACTGAATAGTGAAAACCCTGAATGAATTTGTCTTATTACATTTACAGCAATGTTTTAGGAATGCTGTCGTTTTCGTTTTCAACACAGCTCAATAACATTCACTGACTTAGATCTAACAGATGGAAGTTATGCTTGTTGGCGAAACAGAACATATGTTCCTGAAAAACGGTAGTTGTCCAGATATTTCAATTAAATTCTGCTAAGAACTCGTTTAAAGAAACAATTATTATGATAATAAAATTACCTACCACACTGACAAAAGTGACAGTAAATTTACACGTTGGCCACATTACAGTAAAAAATACACATTCATACTACAAGAAACAGTAGAATTGTAACTTTTATGCGTCATAAAAAAATAATATTGAAGAATATCTTAAAACCTATAAAAATATTTACTATGCTAGTTTGAAAAAAGATGAGTTGCTGCATGTACTCAAAAGAAATAATTTTGCAAAGAAATACATTATTGATGAGATGACTACGGCTCAGGGACTACTGTATTTTTAATCCCATTGAATAGATGTTATAAGAAGCGATGTGAATAAAGTTACATCAGCTAATTGGAAAAAATGCATTAAATATGTCATAAAAAATGTGGGACACTATATAAAGCTGCACCAATTGACTGGGCTAAATAAAAGTGGTTTCATCGTAACTGTTGATAAAGATTCTGTTACGTTGGTAGTGACTCTGGCGAACGTTAGTGTTTCTTATTATAAGTAAATTTTTTGCTGTTTTTTTTAGTGTCGTTATGTAATATATTAAATATATGGGAAATATACAGCGTTTTTATAAATGCCTGAGTCCCACGTGACCAGATTTGTTTTGGAGCTCAGTAAATTTATTTTCTTCAGTTGGTGAAAAATTACCAACTGGGACCCTAGATGAAATGTTATTTCAGAGGCATTTGAAGTTTTTTGTGTTTTAAGCCAGTTGTTTGTGCAATTTACCAGTTTTTAACTGTAGGTATTTCTGTGCTTTTCGGGAAATTTATCTTTGTCTGCTAAGTAGAAAAAATAGTTCTTTTCAGAACTCCAAAAATTCGAGACATTTTTTTCTATATGTTAAACGAATATTTTGAGGTTATGCTACGAATGTAAAATTCTTGTTTCTTGTAGATTGTGTGCAATCAAAAAATATTTTTTCTGTATACATATACAGGGTTAACTATGACTAAGTACAAAAATTTTAACCACGTGCTCAGGGAGCCCTAAAAGACAATAAAAAAAGTTATTCCACAATTTTAGCTCGATATTTAAAAAATGGGGCAAAACCCTTTTTTCCTACGGAAAGTCGGCGCCTATGATGAGTATCGACTGAGATGGCTTATGGCTTAGAGATCCATAGTTGACATTACATCTGTCAACAACTACCATGCGGTCGTTTGCAGTGTTTCTAAATGCAGAAACGACAAAAATTAACATTCTTATTAGTAATAATACCTGATAGGTAGGTAACAGTTAATCCAGTTAGCTCCAGTATTTTGCATTCGTTTTTCATTATTTGGTTACAAACTGGTAAAACAACATTTTCACTCACTACCGATAAACACACTTCTCGTAGGTACAGTTAGATACAATGCCTATGTATTATAACAAAATCGAACAAAGGGATGAGTAGGTTGGTTCTAATAGATAACAGAAAACGTTTAACACCCGCGGCAGTCTTGTCCCATAACCTAGAAAAACAAACCGGCGAATTATATTGTGGGCAAATATCTGTACCGGACACATATTCCTTTATTTATTAACTATAAAACGTTTAAAATTAAAATAAGGCACTAAAAACTGAAGAAGAACACAAAACTACAACGTAAACACAGGAATTAAATTATAACATGACAGCGAACCGACTCGACTGAACCGACTCCCGACTGTGCTGACTGTTGCATGACGGTTGCTTGCTGGTTGCATACTCTGATTCTCGCATTGGCGGCGTTAAATAAGGTGTTACCTAATTTTTGACTTTATTTGCGGTGGGAACAGTTAGGTATGCGCCGACTAGATTTCTCAGTGGAGTCGGGACAGGTTCTTTATTGATTATAATATATAAACACATATATATTATATAAGATTATGTTATTGTTTTTTTTTTTTCAGTACAGGGCGCCAAGTGGTTTAAAATCTACATACCCAACAATTATATTAACCACTAAATCATACAGCAAAGATGAAAGAAAATAACTTCACATAGGTTTTATAAGAATATTTACTATACCAATTGAGTCAGCATTTACAGGGCAGATTTTATTTTTCGCTTAATTTTGGAGCTTATATCTAAACAGAAAATTCAACATTTACTGACTGCAGTCGCAACACAAAATTTAAAACATATTCCTTAACTAATATCAACCACTTATTACCTAAATTGGGAGTGAAATGTGGAAATACTTATCTATATGAATACTCAATAAAGTCTTTAAATTGGCAATTTGGGCATAAAATTTTGGTGTCTAGAACAGCACTGGTATTTCGGTTGTATATAAAAAAATATATTAAAGTGCTTCCGCACTCGAAATTAGAACAATAATTAAAATATCCACTATGTGGTACTCATCCAGTAATTATCCATGGTGGTGGATTTTCCAGGATATCTGAATAATGGGCACCACTGCCGGTGGCGTGTCGTTCAGGGCTTCACCCGGTATATAAATTCAATACTTTCGAGGTAGGGATAATTCCACTTAAAAAAATGATATAAGTAAACCTCAAAATGCCTAAAAAAATAATAGAAAGACATCGTTACTTAGATATACGGTTTTAGCAATAATAATTGACATCAAATCAAAAGATAAGCTCACCTCGGTTGCGAAACACCCCCTATGCAATACCCGAAGGCGTCTTTTCTACTGTTTTCTTGCGACTAACAGAATTCTATCCCATTGATGGATACAAGACCATTTAAGCATAAACGTATTCATCTACCATAAAATTAGCCTTTAGTATGTCGAACTAGTGATATATCCGATATACGAAATTATTTCAAAATTTCACTAGCCACCATATTCATAAGTCTCAACGCACGCTAAAGATTTTCGCTATCAACCGTTCCACCTTACTTTTTTCCCTACTATAGATAGATTCGCCTACTTATAATTTGTACTTAAACTAATAGATGTCTCCAACGGTATTTTAATTACGAATTTAATTAAACTAAAATAAAAGAGAACTATTTTATCATTATTTAATAACTAATTTTACTTAAGACGTATCAAACTATTTAATATAATATCGAAAACAATTTTTTTCGATTTATAAATAAATTTGGAAATTTTTTGAAATTCTTATTTTTTCTATAACCTCTTAAAATATTTGTACTTAGTCATAGTTAACCCTGTATACACACATAGAGTGGGATAAAAATAACTGGTCTATAATCTGTCTTTAGGGAATTTTGTGTTAAACAGTGACTTTATTGTAAGATTGGTTGCGTAATAGTCTGGTCTATAATCTGTCTTTAGGGAATTTTGTATTAAACAGTACCTTTATTGTAAGATTGGTTGCGTAATAGTCGCGGTCACGTGGGACTCGGGCACTATATTATTTTTGTCATGAAAATATGTATTTAGCATTTGGTTTTTTCCAAACTGTCACAGTTACATTCATTAATACGTAATATTATTTTAAATTATTTTTGGCGAAATTGATCGAATACTGCTATCTAACGTATATACGGTCCTGTCTACGGCTCACCGGCTGCACGTGGAAGTCTTTGATGTTTCTATGGCAGTTCCTTATGCCGTTTTTTTATTCCCTTTTATCGATGAGATAAACTTTAACTCTACGCTACTAGCTTACTAAGGCTTTTGGGCCAACATGACCCAAGGAATCACCTCCCTTAAATTTTATCATGGACCCAAACACACCCTGTAAATCAATGTTTTGACAATCGCAGGTGATACGTTCATTAAGAACAGCAGCAGCAGCAGATATCTCCGATATTGCGGCAGGCGGATATTAAATTACTGGTTTAAGGAGTCGACGACCTCATTGGTGGCTGTGGTGATGGGTGGCGGATAACTCAAGAATTTGAGCCCAGAGGCCGATGTATGCAGATATTCGGATAGTATACGTACAACTATGCAAATCTCAAACATTGCACTCAGATTTACCCGCTAAGCCGTATTCGCTTTTCACGGCTCCCCTATTTATTTTATAATTCATGGCTGCTTATTTCTTGAGCGTTGTCATAGATACAAGCGAATCATACTTCTAATTGCGGGTAATTTATAGAATACCCGTATTTATAGACAGTAATTCTAAGATAGCATAAAATTAATGATCGTGGTATTTTCAAGCCAATAAATCTCATCGCTAAGCAGAAGATAAAATAACTTAATCCAAAAATAAGTTTGCTCAAACAGTATCCAACTACTCCTCCAGAGTAAACTACCAAGATAAATTTAGAGAATTATACAGGGTGATTGGAGGGTAACTCCCAATATTCGAAAGGGGTGTTTAGGGGGCCAAAGTGAACAAAAAATCCTAATAAATATATGGTCGAATATCAACGATTACTGAGACAGCAATGAAAATATTTTTAATGCTATTATTGCGAAAGCTGTTATTATTTGATATTTTATTCTGAGTAGATCATGCATACTAAACTGCTCCAACTACTGCATACTAAACCAAACTCACATTAGTGAGTGAATTGTCACATTTATTTTTACATGTGCGTTCATTTAGTCAGTATTGTACAAAGATAATTTCGTAATGCCTGCCAAATTTAGTCATCGAGAATATGCTGATATTATTTTTATTTATGGGTATTGCAATGATAGCACTAATCGTACAATTGTTGAATATCGACGTCGCTTCCCGAACAGAAGGGTGCCAGATAGAAATATATTCCAGGCAGTCTTCCACAATGCACGTGAAACTGGAATGTGAGAAAATTACATCCGAGAGACAAGCTGCTAAATATGGTAGACCGTAGCCCGGATGTAAGTACAAGGACATTGAAATTTGTCTCCAAATTAATCAAACTACGGCACGAGAAGTCATTCACAAAAATAGTTTAAAACTTTGCCATATTCAGCGCGTTCAGACTTTTCAGGACGATTGCATTTTTAAAATTGGACAAACCATGCATTTTACAAATACATTTTTTTCACTGATGAAACTCAATTCACTCGTGATGGAGTAAACTGTCAGATAGAACATCCTTGGTCAGATGAAAATCAGAACCCCACGGTGAAAAGTAACTTTCAGCATCGGTTCAGCATTAACGTGTGGTGTGGTATAATTAATAATCAATTACTTGGCCCAGTTGTGCTAGATGGTCGTCTGACTGGAGCTAAATATGTCGAATTTTTAGAAAATAATTCGACAAATCTGCTGAACGATGTTCCATTCGATATTAAGCAAAACATGTACTTTCAGCATGATAGTGCTTCTGCCCATTTAAGTCGTGTTGTGATCAATCATCTTAACAATCGCTTTCCACAACGCTGGATTGGCCGAGGTGGTTTCCAAGATTAGCCACCAAGATTACCAGATTTGAGTCTCCTTGATTTCTGCCTTTGGAGATGGTTTAAATTAGTATATGGAACAAAAGTGAACACAAGAGAGACGCTATTCGATCGTATTGTCAATTGTGCAACACTCATAAGAGAAAATCACCGTGCACTTCAACGAGCTACCTGTGCAATCCACAAAGGAGCTGATGCATGCATCGAGGCAGACGGTGGTATATTTGCATTTAATTCATTAATTTCTGTTTATCTTTAATCAATGTTATAATTTATAATACGTACAGAATAAACACTTTTCTCTACTGATGCAATACAATAATTAACTCGCATAAAATATTTTCGTTACTATCTCAGTAACCGTTGATATTCGGCCATATGTTTATTAGGCTTTTTTGTTCACTTCTACCCTACATCTCTTGCAAATATTGGGGGTTCCTCCAATCATTCTGTAGATGTGATTCATGTTAATAGCAATAGTGTTTTACTAAGTATTTGGTAAAATACTTTCTGCATACCGGGTGATTCTAAAATGCATAGCCGAACTTATTCGGCGAAAACTAGAGGTAAACAAAAATGTTCTATGAATCTAATTAACCTGGATATCTGAAGGCAACTAAATATAAATATTTAAAAATGTAGTAGTGCAGAAATGTGTTCCTTATAATTTTTAGATAAGCAAACTTTCTATTAATAAATCTTCTGAACATTTAGTGATTATAAGGCTGAGATCTTGCAGAACCAAGAAAAAGTAAATCAAGATTGACAACACCAGTCGGGGCTAGTTCTCCAACCAGCATAATTAGATGTTGGAACATCTACGACTATTGTATGAACTTTAAGGTGTTTTGGCACCAGCCATAGGCAGGTAATATAAATATTCCCATTATGTGCCTACTATGAAAATGGGGAACAAGTTTTTGGTGCCTGCTATGGCTTGTACGGTCACGTTCTAGTGGCGTTGTGGTTCCTTGAAAATAACGCCGTGACGCGGAAACCGCAACTTCTAAGGAACTTCAACCCTCTCGCACCAGGAGCAACCTCTCTGTTTCCGTTGTCTGATAGCTAATATAGTTACATTTTATTTATTTCTACATATTCCACCTCCATTTTCTTAACTTTTAATCAAATGGAGGTTGGGCAGATATTTATAAGTGCAGTACGTATTACGCAAATGAAACATATACTAGGTATGTACTTCGAAATAAGTATTGCTTGGTGTTCAGCCCAAAATTAAAATGAATGAATTTTTATTTGCAAGCATCGTGATGAAACTTCCAAATCCAGCATGCTTCTTTAAATGTATATGTTTTAATAAAATTATGTGTGAATGTGATAATCTAGATAATAAATGATATTAATTTTTATGCATAAAGTTATTACATTTGATGGAAATATAACAACAAAAGCGTTATTATTAGTAACATTTTTCCTGACGACGTTTACACTAAACACACTCCTTGAACGTTATCTTCTAGTCATCTTCTAGTAGTAGTACGTATTACTATTTTTATTGTATTTCTTTATTTCTTTATAGATTTGCTTGTTTTGTCACCTCTGCTGTATATTTTATCCTTTTGATATTATTTGTAGCCAGATGAAGTATTTGGGTCAAATTTTAGTATTATTTATCACTAAATTAATATATTAAAATATGATATTATTCACAGAGACAAAAAGTACACTCTACACGTAACATGATTGAGTAGGCGCAGACATTCCGCACTTTGTAGTTGCGTGATTATGTTAAATAGTTCGACAAGTAGCAGTAACGTTGTTTGGACTAATAAATATTATTTACAAGTCCACGATTTTAAATAAACATTTAAGATTCCCTGAACATCGCAGCAACTATTAAAACTACTTGAAAATTATTGAATTTTGAAGCTATATTGTAGTAACGTGAGTTAGTTGCTGCTACGATCCTTTGCTACTTTCAAGTACTCAAAACTTAAAGATCATCCCACTGGTAACTGAAACGTCTCTAAAACCAGTAGAACTACTTAGAAGTCACATAACTTTAAAGTAACTATAAGTAATTGAAAATACGTAGCAGTAACTGTAGATTTATTGACAAAATGGCCAATTTGGTGGTTACGTTATAGTTACTCTTTGAAGGTTCCAGTCTCAATTAATGTTACTACTCAACTTAGCTATTATTATTAGTGCCTAATAAAAAATATAGATGTAAAAAATATTTCGAAGTATTTACGTAAATGTAATAATTTTCAAAAACTTTAACACCCTGTATGTCGAGAAGAATTTTTGTTTGGAATCATCCTGTACAAACTGCAGTCAGAACTGCAGGTATTTCATATAGTCTCATACTGCAGATTTTAGATATGCTTTGTAAAAGCCGTTTTGACTCATCCGAAATGCATGTTGCCTGTCCGCCTCTTATATGTGAATAATACTCAAGTTCTTAGAAAGACCCTGGAATTTACAACTTTTTTTATATTGACTTAAAAAAGTACTAGCATCTCACTCATTTAAGCTTTTCGAAGAAAATTATAACTACTAACCAAAGAAGTCTAATCTAAAAATATTTAAAATAGAAAATTTTATTAATTTGGATCGTTAGTCACAGAAAATGTAAAAACCTGATTAGGAATAATTTACTTTGGGAGGGCATTTAAAAACAAATAGTCACACTGATACATGGATGAAATTCTTCAAAGTAAATGTTTATTAATAACTTGATATATCTAAATGTTTAACTTTTAATAAAACGAATTTCTCAGATGTGTAAAAAAAACTAATAAGTCTCTTGACTCTCTCTCTCTCTCTCAATGAAATACTTCAAAATTAATGAAGTTTAAAACAACTTGCACAGACTGTAAGGAAATTTTTCAATGCATTTTTCCTTAGGTATTAATAATATTGTGTGAAATTAACTATCTGCAAACGAAAGCCCCGACCAGCAAACCAAACATCTAGGTATGCTAAAACTTTGTTTTCTACTTTATATAACCCACTTATACAGGGTGTTTCACAATTTGTACAAACAATTTAGGAATAGATGCATCATGAAAAATGGAATCCATGTCGTAATTTTTTTTTGTAAAATCCTTATAGTTTCCAAGAAAAAAATTATTGAAGTTGTAGTATTGTCAGCATTTACATCGCTGGGCTACTGTAGTCTCTAGCTTCTCTCTTCACGTAACTCCAGGTGATTCCGAATACTGAAATTCGATTTTAGTATTAACGTTTTTGCAATAGTATTTACATTAGTTTGTCAAGTCTCAAAAAATGGCAAAATGCTTTAGCAGCTTCTCGTCTGTACGCAGATCGATTCCAAATGTAGCTACTTTTACCGCAGTAGCGCAACATGGGTATGACACGGAAATTTTGCAACCGAATTGTGGAAGAGATAGAGGTTCAGGGCGTCCACGGCGTATTGTAGCAGCCGAGGAACACATTTTAGGGATTGTTGAATAGAATCCCCGAATAAGTTCGGTGGGAGTCAGCTTAAACTCACCAGTTACATGCTCCATTCTTTTCTAGTGCCATGTGTTATACACGGTGCTAGAAAATGACAAAACATGCAAGAGGTACCACCACTGTACCAGGAAAATCACTCAACAAGTACAAGGGTTGTCCCAGTCAACAGTGTGGCATATCATACACGAGGGTCAATTGTATCCGTACCATGTACAGAGTGTCCAAGCATTAATACCAAGGGATTATCACTTACAAATTAAATTTAGTTAATGGTTGCTGCAGATTTACAGCTGCCGTGTTAGTTGGAGATTAATCTATTCTTACATGGAATTATTTACGTTTGGGACTTGGAAAATCCGTATGCGATTCAATGCGATCATTTTCAGTAACGCTTTTCTTTAAATGTTCGGGAAGGGATTGGAATAACCAAATCGAATGGATGGATGGGGTTCAGTTTCTTGAATTCCTCATCTGCCCGGACTTCTGGAAGATCGTAATGAAGTTGAAGGGGTGCGATGGACTGGATGAGAAGAACCGGCCGCCATGATCTCTTGAGTTAAATTTTTTGGACTTTTTTTTGTAGAGATACTTAAAAAATACAGTGTATTGCACTGAAATGGACACTAGTGATGATTTACGCAAACGTATTGCTGCTGCCAATAACTTACAAGTTCAAGACAGACGAGAATCCAAAACATTTGTGTTAGTTCGTAGAAATTGGATAAGATTGGCCCAAATCTGTTTACACGTCGATGGACAAAATTTTGAACAGTTATTGTAACATTAGGTAAAATCAGTTGCATTTGCTGATATAAATTAGGTGTTATAAAGTTTTATTTATATCTTTCCTTGGGAAATTCTTGTAATTTTTTGTCCGCTCATGTTTTATTACACATATTGCCTCCGTGCCGGGCATCGATTGCATGCTTTGCCTTGCGCAAGGTCAGATTGCACAGTAGACCAGTTTTTGTGTATTTGTGAGAGTCTACTGTACATTCAAAATTGTTTTTTAATAAATTCTGGATCAACCTGTATATCACAGTAAAAGAGTCAGTTGTAACTGACGAAAACTGAATAATTTCTCTACAGTCTGAATCCGACTGTCTGATGCAAGTCGTCTTAAAGTAATTTTTAAACAGTAATTAAAAATTTATTAAATTTTTGGCTGATCGTCTTCAAATTTTAAGTAGCATAGTTAAATAAATAAATTTATAATACGTTAGACTGAAATATAAAACTATTAAACTGATAGTAATATACCTATCACAACACACAATGTTCATTGGTGATAAATCACTATTAAAAAATCTCGTGAATAATAACATATTACGAAAAAATAAGAGTAAACATTTATAGTATAAATCAGGCGCATTTATTTCTTGTTACCAACTGAGATGCTGATTAACTCAACAACTCTTCTATCTTTTTGCACTGATTAATATGTGTAATTACTTAGTACGTGCCCGGCTTTAATGCGATGCATGGTTATAAGAATCTATATACTGAATTGTTTTATTAATTTTAAATTCTATAGCAAGATAAATTGGAAAATCGGCTTTTGTACCACCCACACTACGTTATGGGACTAACTGTACTGTAAGGATGAATATATTTCGACAGGCGGTTATTCTTTATGTATTTGATATGCATATTTGTTGTTTTTTTGCCTTATGGTACACACATTTCACAGGCGTCTGTAACGTATTACTTAAGTGAACGGTTGTTTCAACAGCGACCGTAAAATGTGACCATATTTGTTTAAAAAGTGCAAAAACGTTCACAAATTTAGTAATATTTGTAGTATTTATGGTCTGCAATTAGAACCGTGTTTTCAAATTACACCATTGCAACAAGCAGCCCAACTATAAGTATGCTCTTTTTTATCTGTAGCGAGGTTTGTATTTTGTTTTATATTGTACAATAAAAGTATTCTGTGGAATTAAGGGGAATAGTGATTAATGTGAGGCTACTTAAAACTGATTTAATAGATCTTGCAATCTCGGTAGCTACGTTTTTATTGAAAAAGGGGAAGTTTAGTTTAAAATTGCAAATTAAGTTATCAAAGTTGATAAAGTCACAGTTGAATTTCGGAAACATGAATGACTTTACATTTAATTTTAATGAAAGGAATACATTTTGTTTTACATATTTTAATTTTGTATACCTACCCATTCATTGTTTGGTCTACTGCAGGTTGGGGCTTTTGTCCACTGAGTAGTTAGTTTCACACAATATTATTAATACCTAAAAATATATAAAAACTTTTACATAAAAGGTGAACATTTTTCAAGTAGGTATTGTCATATTTAATTCATTGACAGGATGCCACTTTTTGTCATTGTCGATATTTAACTTCAAATAATTTTAATTTTTATAATAATTTTTATAGTTAGATATTTGATTCAACTTAAAGGAGACCACCTGAAGAAGCAATCTTAAAAATGCAGAAATAGGTCAGATCTCTATTGTGGTTGAATTTGTCGTGTTCCCACTGCCAAAAAGTGAAGTTAGATATTTATAGAGTGTTTCATTAGAAGGTTAGTAAATTATATTATTTTCTTTAGATAATTATTGAATAGAACTTTGTCTGTGGAATTGTTCATTAGCATACCTAGATGTTTGGTATTAGAGAACATACATATGACTTCATTGATAGGAATTGTAGGAGATTTGATTTATATTAGCTTAAAATACCTTTCTAAAACAGTAAAAAAATGCAATTAGTCTTGTTAAAAAATTTAATCACATAAATCTCATCATTGTAACTTTAAATATTTTATCTACAGGAAAAAATCAACCTGTAATATATCTGTGCACGGTGTCACCTAACATGTTACACATTTCAAGGATCTAGAACCCAAATGGATTTAACCAAACTTGCGTAAACGAAAAATGTCCCAAAAAAGTTACAGGGTGTTATAGTTTCTTTTTATTTCTTGTTTTCTCCTTAACGATTTGAGCAAAATTTGATGTTGCTTAGTTTCTCAGCATAAAGGATGCAGTAATTATGTTCCTATTAGGTTAAATCATACAGGGAGTTCATTTTACTACAACCCTCTTTGTGAATCTTCTTGTGTAACTTTTAAGTACGTTAAAAAAATTTACACGCAACTATCAGAAATAAGTAGAGAATTTTATTTAACACAAAAGATGTGTACCTATTAAAAGTCGAAACTATGCTCGGTTATGAAGAATACAGAAAGTATTTATTAATACATACTCCATATTTTTTGGAGATCCAAATCCATATTAAAAAAAACATAATTAATGACATAATGTGTCCCGATTCTTTTCGACGCATTTTCTTAAACGTTTTAGAAACTATTGGGAATAAGAAACAAATTATACTATAAATGATGCTGCGGGTTTGTTACCCATATACATCAAGTGAAGGTGAGATATAAGTGGTCTGCTACTTCATGTGAACATACATATGAAGGAACAGCCAGTTCAATTGTCGATCATCTCACCTACGGCATACTGATGAAGGGTTTTTGTCTGTTCACACAGATACTGCAGGTGTAATTCAATGCTGGTCGGGGCATTAGTGCGCGGAGTAGTTGTTACCTGCGGCATCATTTATAGATTTAATGACACGCCGCAGAGGTCTGCGTTTAAATGCCTGCTGTAATTTAGGTCGCTTTCTGCAAGTGGAGCGGTTTAGGCCGAGCAGGAAGTAGCAGACCACTTATATCTTAAAAATATATGTTCGTCTAACTTGTCGTATGGCGTCTTGTATTCTATCCCAAAGTTCTTCTCGTGTATTAAGGTGTTACAGAGTTGTAAACAGTTCTTTTCAAATGACCCCAAAAGTAAAAGTCTAACGGATTAAAATCTGGATAGCGAGAAGGCGGAAGAAAGTTACTACCTCGACCAATTCAAGGGTTTGGAAGTGCTTGATTTAAATGATCTCTCATCAAATAGCTGGTTTGTAGGGGTACCATCGTGCATGAACATTTGTCGTCTAGTATTAATTAATTGGTACTTCTTCGAGAGCCCCAGAGAGTTCTTGCCGAAGGAATTCCAAATAATTCTGGCCGTTCAACCTTGCAGGTAGAGCGATAGGCACCAAAATTTCCTATAATCCCGCATCAGACGGGAAGTGAAAATTCATGTTGGAATTGATGCTCTCGCATGAGAGTTTTTTCAATTAGGTATAACACCTCTACGGGTAAAAACAGTTTCATCTATAAAGGTAATTCTCCCGAGACAAGTGTGATGCGCATTATGTAACTGGTAATTTGGTATCAAAGAACACACTTGACTTCATTGATAGGAAATGTAGAAAAATTTATTTATATTAGCTTAAATATCTTTACAATACAGTAAAAAATGTTTATCTGAACTGAAAAATAGTTATCTCAGAAGTTCATAATAATTAATAGTACTTTCCAGTACATTATCCCGGAACGTCTTACGTTACTTATTTTGATGTTTACTTCTCTTTGGTCTGTCCCGCATCTGGTTTTACAAAGTTGACAATTCCTTAGTTTTGTGGGGGGCGGGTTATTGCTCCTTCTTGATCCCTGTCTGCCGGTGTCCGCGATGGTAACGTAAAGTAAGTTTGACAAGGCGGCAAATGTTATTAACACATCGATACACCAAGCTGATATACTTGGCATTATGAATACTAAAATTCTAAAACAGTAGACACCTGACAACGAAAATAGCTTTACGCCTATGGGATAAGTTACTTTCCCACTCTATTTACATAATCTAGAAGTGAACTTGTGTACATGGTGAACGTTCTCAAACAACAAAAAGCATTAATTTTGTATTATATAATGAACTATTTTTATATGTATCTATTTATTGTCACACGAACACAACAGTTCTTACAACAGAAAAATATACAATTACTAAATGAGAACAAGAATTGAAAACAATACTTAAAAGAAAAAAAATTATATCATAAAAGTAATAGTTAATTGAAATTCTGACATCTATGATCATTAGCGAACTTGTAATGGTATGGTAGGTCGCATGTTGACATGTGCTACATTTCGCGTACTAATGTTCACTTCCTTCGGGTATGGCAGACACGAACAATCAGGGTGAGTCATGGGTTGCCTCACCTAATATATTGTTTTTATTATTAACGAGTAATATTCAAAAAATATATTGTAATAGTTCACTCCATAATTTTAGCAGCAATTCTTCATTATTATTCTTCAATCATTATCATTTTCAGTATTGTGAAAATTAAATTTTAAAATCTTCAAACACTATTTTCTTGAAATTTTAGTTATGTAACACCATCATTTTTTATGATGTATGTATGTAGAATGACACTCTTTCTAATGGCATGGTCAAAATTGGGGGTTGCTATTTAAAAAAATTTTCGATGACGTTATATCTCGAACAACGATGACGTCACAAATATGGGTCGTATGTCAAAAAGTGTAATAGTATAATAACAGCATGTTCCGTGAGTAGAGTGATAGATTCTTTTTCTAATGACAAACTTCTTGTTTGCAATCTGAAATGTATGCATTTGATATACCTTTAAAAATTGTTGCATTTTTAAATAGAAGCAGTACAAGACAACCGCGGTCTTTCACTGCTTCACTTTACCCAACTTGAATTGCATTTTTAATTACGCAAATAGCAAATTTTATTAATAACTATAAACTGCAATGGCGACACAAACACACAAAATTCACCAATCTCTACCACGCGAAAAGAATGACCGATGGATGAAGAAGAGAGGGAAGTCGGGCCGCGTGCATCTGTTTCAGCTGTAGTCGACGGCGGGCTGGCGGGAACGGGAATTTAAACTGCCAACTTTTTAGCTGTGCTGAGTGTGCCGATCATAGCCTATCGATGTCGGCGCTGAATGACAGCATGAGGGCTTTTTTATTACCGTCTGTATTTAAATATAAAAATATGTTCCTCTCTTAATAATTTAACCTAGCTAGCATTGGATTTTATTTCACTATTTATGTAATGAAATGTGAATGGTTTATTTTGATTCATGATCAACGTGAGAGTTATGTTGAAACTTAATATGTTAAATACTTTATACTAAGTATGCTTTATACTTTTATACGTTTATACTTTAAAAAATAATTTATAGCATTAATTACATATTACAATAAGTGGGTACTATAAGAAAATATTTAAATTTGGCAACGTCGCGTCAGGCCGACACTGAGTTGCATTACCGCCAGCGGTCAGTGACAGTCTGAAAAGGGGGCTTAAATAATGGTTTGAAATTATGTTATTTCAGCGTAAATATGCATTTATTTTTTTTAAATTGCGTATTCGTATTATACTCTTAAACTTAATTACTTTACGACTGAATCACTGTATATATTTAAAAATTCTCGATGAAGTACTATGTAGTTATTTGTTTTACCAATTTTCCATTTTCTTCCAAGATACCATTTCTCATTTACTTTTCGAAATCTACCCATAATACCTTCCCATTTCGGACAAAATATATATCTTTTTTATGATGTTTTATAGGTGTTGCTTTATTATTACTTTATACATATTTCAATAATAAAATTATACCTTCAAAAACCTCGAATTTGTTGTAGGTACTCTATACACCTTCACAATGGTTTTTTGATTATTGCCGAGCAAAATGTAATTTTTTTCAAAAAATCAATCAATAATTTTTCTTGGCCCCGCGGTCAGCCGGCTGTCGGGTCTGTATTAAGGCTATCAATCCCAGTATTCGAAATATTCGGGATCCCGCCATTCTACTAATTTTCAGTCCCAAAAATCCCGGCCTACAACTTGGTTCTCGGAATTTTTGGGTTTGACCTTGTCAATTTTATAGATACGTTGCTGTCTAATGTGAAATACGAAGCCACAGAATAATTAATTAATATACAGATATTATATTTTTCTACACCCGTGTTATAACAATGCACTTATATGCCCATAATCCGTTTCATAATGATACCCATTACGATACAGATTTTTTATTACGATACAGATTTTATAATCCGTTTCATAATGATACCCATTACGATACAGATTTTTAAACAATAGAAACCCATAATTTTTCAATCAAGCATGCTGTGCATTTGACGTTTATCCTAGGTTCTTATGTAATTATTTTAGATGTCAAAATCAGTACGTATTAAATTTTCGTAGATACCTAGCTAAACTTCGATAATTTATCAAAATGTCTGATATCAGCGATATAGAAGAATTACCATCGACTCCTCCACACATATCGGAGAAAGCAGAAAATGCAGTTCGTACGAATAATTACTGTTACCTATTGTGTTCAATAAAAATATAAAATTTATGGTTTTTGATTATTTATCGGGTGTAGAAAAAATAGCGTATGCAACTCTCATGTAATGGTTATTAATACACGAGCATTAACCGGGATACGAAACGAGCCGAGTTGCATAATATACTATTAATTTAGTGACTCGATCTAAAAAATAGAACACATTTTTACAAAATAATTACTGCTTTACAGTCTTATAGATATTTATAATACGGCTTTGTTCAGTAGGTAAAGACGAGATCTGAAAGAGTCTCTGTAGTCATTTCAGCCAAGTTCAAGTACACATTAGAAAGTTTCGTTATTCTCTACTTTAACCAAAGAAACGGAATTATATAAAAATGGCGTATCATATGATATTTTATTATCAATTTCACCTACAAGTGTAAAATCGGAGAGGGCCTTCTCGACAGTTGGAACGTAGTCCACCAAAATTCATTCAAGTTTGAATCCGAATGTGCTAGATGAATTAGTTTTTTTTACATATAATATCAATTTTTCATAATATATACTATATTAACATTGTCGATAGCAATCAATTCCGGGATTATAAATTTCTATTTCTGAAATCTCGGAATCGAAATTTTTACCGGAATTGAAAGCCCTGCTGCGTTAGCAACTCTTGCTGACGTCACGCTTCAGAGTTCTGGCCTTGTAATATAGGTGATGTTGCATTGACCCATATATTATCTGCAGGCTGAAGCAAAAGCTCTTTCGAGAATCAAAATGTGACTATTATGCAGCGCAAATGCGTTTTTGTGGTTAAATGCAGACCACAATGGCGAGTCACAATACACGTGGTTGTTTATATAGCCTCTCAATTACCAGCAACTTACATTTATTTACACTTAATTCCTGCATTGTGTGTGCGCGAGTTAAGTTCATGTTTAACAAAAGATGATAACTAAACAGAATGCAATATTTCTGTGTAAGAAACATTTAGCATGTCTGCGTCCAGACATTGAACTTGGTATGACAAAGGGCTATTATATAAATTATATATTATATATCTGTGTACATTCGCTCATACAGATAGTAGGGGAGCATTCTCAATTAGAGAGGCTTTCAATACCAGTGGATGGATATCTGATAGGTGTCGAAGCACTTCATCTGATTTTGTTCATTGGTTCTTGTCCGTTTGTTAGAAACTATAAAAATCATTAATTTTTAATCGAGGTTTCAAGGTCAAGCAATGAAAACACAATTTTATTTTGTGATTTTAACAGATTTATTACATTACTGTCAAAATTGCGTTAAGGATATGTGGAAGAAGTACAAGGTGATTCAGAAAACCGATTTTTTTTAATGTACAAGAGGCTCTTACAAATATAATTTTGTTAAAAAAAATCAAAAAGGCAGTATGAAAATGATTTAAAAATACACTGTACGGCACTGGAAACTAAACTACTGTAAAACCACACCTTGCGCAAGGCGAAGCATGTCGATAACCAGCTCGGCGGCAAAGTGCGATAAAAAATTAACGGCCAAAAAATTTAAAAAATTTCCCAAGCAAAATAAATTAAAATTTATATACACATATCTTATATCAGCAATTTTAACTGCTTTTGACGTTACTTTTATTAATTAATAAAATTAATTTGTGGTTTTAATTAATACAATAATTTGTCATATCTGGCACAAATGTCTCAGGTTCATGTTCGTTTTGAACTCGTTATTGGTAGTAGCTATGATACGTTCACTTTATTTTTTAAATATCTCTTCAAAAAGAAGTCCAAAGGATTTAAGTTAGGAGATCCTGACGGCCATGATACCAGTCCACTTCGTTCAGTCCATCGAAATTCATTGAGTTACTCCCGAAAATTTTGCCGAAAATGAGGGGAGTACCTACCATTGTTGGTCCAATCAAGTGATCATCGACAATCCTCTTGAATCGTGTGTGGACCTTCAAAATTCCAAACATGAGTATTATGTAAGCTATACATCCCATTCCATGTAAAAATACCATCATCTGTAACTAACACGTCAGCTGTAAATCTAGGATTTTGAGAATTTTCTTGTAGCAAGAATTCATCTAACATCTAATTCGTAAGGGATAAGGGTATTCATGCTTGGACACACTGTACATGGTACGGATATAATTGAGCCTCATGTATACACCACTCTGTTGATTGCGATATTCCTTGTACTTGTTCAATGATTTGTCTAGAGCTTATACGGAGATTTTCTTTAACAATCTCTAGAATGTTTTCCTCAGCTGTTTCAATGCGCCGTGGACCTCCGTCTCTTCCACGATTCGGTTGCAAATTTACTATGTCACGCCTGCGTTGCACTACTGCGGTAAAAGTAGCTATATTTGGGACATGTCAACCATGAAATCGCTCTGCGTACATACGAGAAACTGCTACAGCATTTTGTCTTACTTAAATTCAAACGATATCCATAAATTCCGAGTTTCTGTACACGTAAGCCATTTCTGACACCTGAAAAACTAATGTAAACACTATCGCAAAAACGTTAATATTCGGAACCGAATTCCATTAACCCAAAACCCAGCGATGTGAAGGTTAAAAATACTGCAATTTCAATAATTGTTTTCGTATTGACTTTATTTTTCATGGCGCATCTATTCTCATTGTTTTTTTTTTGCTAAGTTGTGAATCACCCTGTATAGGAGTGCCTACATTTGTGAATAAAATGAAAAATTGTAAAAGAAAATAAAAGAAAACGTTTAACAAATAATTAAGATACTAATAATGAATTTGAGGAAACCTTTGGAAGGCATAGAGGAATGGTAAGAACAATCAATGAATACAACAATAATTAATATTTTGTTCTTGTGGTTCAGTGGAAACTAAAATTAGAGCGGCTCGTTTGTAACGATATTGCGGTTAATGATTATAATATATTCTGTCAACTGTGAAAACATTCAATAAGTTGCTCTCATTTAAACAATACTAATGAACATAGGTTTCTACCAATAGAAAAATAAACAATCCTTCAGTATCAATTTATTTTCTTAATGAAAACAAACAAGACATGCAGGTAGCTATTTATCAGAAAATACGTTTATATTACAAATTGTGTGAAGACAAAATGCCAGCCGTTGTATGAAACTTAATTGTTGGCTGGCATTTTTCCACACATCATATTGAAGCAAGTCTAATCAGTTTAGTACGTTTAGTTTGAGGTGATTCTTTTTACCAAAGTATCTCGACCTTCACAGATCTTTAAATGTATAAACAATAAATTTAACTAACGAGATAAAATCATTTACTTTGTCTTACTGATTTGTTTTTATTTATTTTTTTTTTATTAACTTGAAGGGTATAGGGGAAGAACCAAAATGGCCACACAATAATATGTCTTGGTCTCCCTTTTCCTTTCATATGAATAATTTAGTAGAGAAAATTACTGTTCTTTGCATTATCACATTAGACTAGGAACTATATGTTTCACTTACTTAAAAGGCACGTTTGATTGATGCCTTGTTTGATAATAAATAAAAAGTTTTGACAAACTCTTCTGTAGCCTTTCATTTGTTGTTTTGTTGATATAACAGAAGAATATCTTCAGTTACTAATTTCACTGCTTTTTTTCAGCAAAGTTAATGGGTTTTTTCAATATTTGATAATGGGAACTTGAAGCTACGAAATTCGTACGTTGTTTATTGTACAACCTGTTGCTGAGTTCAGTAATTTTCTAGATGTGAATCATATCATCATGTTTAGCAGATTTCACATTTGAGACCTGAAAAATACAAAGAACACGGTTATAAACTTTTAAATCTTATATCTCTCATAAAAACTACATTTTTATCAAGGCCATACATTAAAATTTGTCACTGGTAATATCCAGGTGAAATTCTGTCTTTGTGTAACCTCTATAACTTCGATATAACAAGATTTGTTGTATTGTAAATATGTGTTTCACAGAACCACTCAAGTGTACTATCTTATGTTTAATCCGTTTAAATAATATGACGAACAACACATTTAAACCTATAACTATTTTCTGAGTAGGTATATGTCATAACTTCAAAAAGTTCTTTAGTTATTTTAGACCAAACAATCTGAAATACAAGAAATATACAAACAAGTATGTTTGAACATCACTGAAGATGGTTTACTTAGATTGATAAAACTTGAGTTAACCATTAATAATAGTAACAAATTAATAATGGATTGGTATACAAATATGTCGACTAGTTGTAGAAATAACTAAGTACTGAAAGACACTGTCAGTAATAATGCCAACTTTTCGGGACTAAGTATTTTGGAAAGCAATTGTGTGGATTTGATTCCGTATTTTTTTATATTTAAAATAAGATTACTATATAATTGTATAAATTATTTCTAAAACAAATGGTTTAAAAAAACCAAACTATAACAAGTTTCGGTTTGCTGAAACTGATTCATTTTCTTTAACATTCGGAAAAAAACACGTTAAAAAAATATGACCACACGAGAGGAAAGCTATAGTAATATCAACATTAACAAACGTACTCCAACGCTAACCAGATTAGTTTCACTATTCCTCAAGTATAGTAATTGAAAGATTAACTTATTCTTGTGTAATAAGATTACATATTCTTCATTTAAGAATAAAAATTACTTATAATCAAGGAAAATACTATATCTAATATAAGATATTTATGTCTGTTTAAAGAATTGTTTTGTTTTATTTTGATAATATGGATTACTTGAGTCGACAATTATTATTATTCTCAAAATAAAATTATATTTATATTTCTTTATATAAAAGTTATGTTTTAAATGACGTGAAAGAATTGCTGCATATATTTGAAATAATTTTGAATAAAGTAAATAATAACGTTGAATTATAAAAACTAAGGATCACTCATAAAAGGTCTAATGACAGAAATTAATTAGCATAACAGCCGCCTACTTACATATTTCTTAGTTACGTTTCCTATACATGATTTTAATTAAATTAACAGTTTGAGATACTTCAGTTTTATTTAACTAAGGATCGAAACTGGATTATTAAATAAAGTAGCCATTTTTAGAAACAGTATTAGAGGTTCAATGTGTTTGTTTAATTTTCGAAACGTCTTTATTGAATTGGCAATTCTGGACAATGTTCTATCAATCTACATAAAAAACCTTTATCCACAATTACCTTATAATCGGACTTTTATCAACACATATGAACCGTCTTAAGTGATTCCACTAATGGAATAAAGTAACTTCATTTCATAGAAGAATAATGAAAAAAATGATAAACCTATAATAAATCAAATTTAATTTATTTACTTATTCATATTAACTTTTCCATTTATAGTAAAAACATTTAACTTCCCTTTCAGTAATAACAACCCTTGTAGCATTGTTGCCATCATTTTCGGAACGCATAAGATATGTTACGGATGTCTCTTCTTGTAAGGAACAGTTATATTTTTCTTAGATTTTCCTTGCAATATCAAGTTTGTTACATATGGACTCCTCAACATAACTTTCTGCTACAGAGGAGTTCTTCTATCCACCATGTCGTTTAATGTTGTAAGATTAGCGCCTTTAGTGGTCAATAAAGTTATTGACGTGCGCTTCATGCAATGGCCAGTAATGCTTCTGGATTTGCAATATTCAGGAATGAAGCAACTGTTGAGGGTACTTTCGTCAATGTGTTGATACCAACACATTGTTGATTTGATTTGATGTATTTTAAAAAGAATCTTGTGTCAAGCGATTTCGACGGAGAGAAATATATTTTCTGCATATTTCGACAGCATTCACGCGAAATTCTTCTTCTATAATTGTAATTTTTTTTTGAAATGTCCATCTTAGTGTCAGGTATTGAAACAACTAGGTAACTACCAACGTTCTGTACATCAGTAATTTTCAAATTTGTCAATTTGCAGCATCAACAGGCACCCGAAACCCCCACTATGTACCTAACAATTTGTAGAAGGTATTGAGATATTACCTTAATCATTAAATATTTATTATCAGAAGCCCCAGTCAAAAATTCTTCAATATGTGCTCGTTTCAAGCACTGTAGCTTTTTTTGCAATAAGCTTGTTATATCTTCCAATATCTATATTTTGGTAGACGTGAATAGTAGCCTGCAATATCGAATACTTCGACCACATAGATGAAATTGCATATTTTTCTTCAAATTTAAAAAATTCGTTAGCTTGACTTAATCATTTATTGTCATCACTCTCCGTTTTTTTCCTCTATTTTCCCTGAATTTTGCTGGAAATAAATGGAAAATTGTTTTTTGAGCTTCTTCAAAAGCAGCCTCTGGAATAAAATTACTTTATTGCATTCTTTATTAAATAACTGATAATAAACAACGTAGGTACCATAGCAACCAGTAAGTATAACAAAACCTACCAGATCTCATTGTGTACTAAGTAATAATAGCAAGTAGTGCGAATATTTTTTTATTAAATTCCAATAATTCTGACACAAATATGATTGTGATGTGATTATGAATAAAACGTTATATTGCATTCGTGTTTTAATTGTCTTTTATCCACTTATAATATTAAATGCTCGAAACACTTCAACAGCCACTAAATATTAGACCTATAATTCATTAAGGTTTTTTTGAAGAGTGTATAATTTATGTACCTAACATAACCATAGCTTAGTGATAATTTTTTCCACTGAAGCTCCTAGACTATCAGTCGGACTTAACACATGCACTTAAAAAGGCAATGGGTCGACGTGCGTGTTGCACAATAGCCCACGGTAAATTATACTTTCTTTGCAAACCACAGGTTGTTCCCCTATAATAAAGAATGCATATTCGTACATGTGCAGCATTCGTATGGTGCATGAATAAGTCACTAATAAAGAAGTCATTCATAATTTCACAATTTTTATGGCTTTCTCCAGCTATCAATCCAAACAAATGACTTTTATGTCGCTTGCCTGTTGCCAAGGTGTTTCCTAATCATAGCTTTGGAGTATCCAAAGAATTTCGTTTTCATTTGATCGTTGTCAATTTTCATTGGGGTTCCATAAATACACAGTGGATCTGAAAAGTCATGTGCATTTCGGAAACTGACATTTTTTAAAAAAATCGCTCGGGCAGGTCGATTTTGTTTGGGGCACGAACTTTGGTGCCCCAAACAATTCTCAATTCTCAAAAATATAATCAGTTTTGTTCATCGCCGTTAAAAGTTGCTAATTTTGCGTATCTGTGTATAGCGTTTAAAAAAAGTCGTTTCTTTTGACAGTTGGACGAAAAAGATTTTTTCACAGGAATTTTTTTCCACGATCATGTGAACGTGGGTTGATGTAAAAGTATTTGAAAAATTATTTATAAAGTAATGGGTTTGTAATTTTCAACAACGTTATTATTTATAATTCTTTTTATGGACTGGAATAAAATTCGACAGTTTTAATATGTTAGGAGATGTATTAGATTGACAACTGACAAATTAAATAAATAAATTAATGGAGGAGCAAAAATACTAGCACAATCACGTAACAAAAAAGCTAGGGTTCTATAAGGTCCCATTGTACATTTAGGTTTCAACTTACGTAAGCAATTTAAGACTTCACTTTCAGTGAAGACCTTAATCTGAAATAATTCAGTATATCCGAAGTCCAAAATAATAAGGAGTGATTCATTCACAGCACTTAGGTGAGTACGGGTGGTGAGTGTTGCAGAGAAGAGGATTCCTTAGGCGTACCACTTGAGAAGGGTTAAAAAAGACAACATTTCAAGAAATACATTGAGTGAATCTAGCACTTTAATAGTTTACTTTAAAAAGTTAATACTCACCCGTAGAATGTCGTTCTTTTAAACTGCTGTAGCCTATCACCACCTATTTACACCTACCTGATGCGCATTCCGCGGATATCACACTTTAACACATAATACAGTGCACTATTTACATACACTCTATTAATTACCGGTTACTAGCATTGTCACTATAACGGTCACACGTTAACACTTATCGTTGGCTATTAGATCCGTTCGTAGAACAGTTGAAACAGTTTCCAACCGTTAGACACACGCGCATCGCGTTTATAATTCTCACATAAGGTTGAGAATACTTTGTTTTTGATGCAGTACACTTGCTTCTGCCGACTGGAAACTGATTCTAGTGTACTAAGAACAAAGCTATTATAGAGTACAATATCCATACATCTACGTCAGTACCAGGTTGCATATGTGGCAAAACAGTGCCACCACTTCACTTCGACTTCTGAACATCTTCTGATACAAACTGAACTGTAACAGCGAAGCCGATCTGCTTATATATATTTTTAGGATTCTTGAATTTTCCGCGGTCTCAAGAACTAAATCAAATGTGATCTGAAATGTTCCAGAAAACATCATCAAGGTATTAACAAAATTATAAATTTTAAAGCGAAACAGAAACATAATTAACAAACTACAATGGTAGGTGAGATTCCGTAACAATATATTATTTGATTAAATAATTTATATCACTACTCCGTCTTTTTCTATCAGCATATACTCTATTTCGTTTTATAAAACGAAAAATCATGTCACGCAAAAGTGTCTTAGATATCCTAGGCGAAGTTTAATTCTGTGAAAGAGCAACCTGAATTTTTTTTTTTTTTTTTTAATATCATCTATGAATTGTTCATGTACTTTGCATCATCAACCTCTATATCTTCTACCCGCGGGTTCTCACGATATATACTACTCACAGACATTCTTAATAAGGAATTACATATTTCAAACGCATCACTTACACTCATATTTTGGTCTCGCGCTCTAATCCCTTCATACACGTCATCATCTAATCTTATCTGTTTACCTATTAGATTAGGGCGTTTATGATTTTGAATACGCTGTAAAGGTTGAATTATTACCATTCTTCAGAATACAAACATAAAAATACCAGAAATTTTCCCACGCACATGCTTACGTTAGTTAGCCAATGCGGGTGGTGGGATATATCATAGCATGATTACCAATAAAAATTGTACATTCCGATTTGACGCATTTGTATTTGCTGCAGCAGAAGCTGTGAAATTGAGGATGCCCTCAGAGGTATGCGGCACTTAAATTTTATGCAATAAATATAGGGGATACATGCATTTATCTTTGTGTTGACTGCTTTAAATGGTGAACGGTTTTATAACATGAATCACTCTCTATTATTTCAGACCTCGATTATAGTGTTATACACCGGGTAATATACAGTGTCCGGAATATAAGTGCCTTAATTTTGCCATAGGATAAGTTGTACTAAACAAAACATATTTGACTTAACATTTTTTTTTCTCTGAGCAATGGTAGTAATATAGTTATGACAACAAACAGGTCTTGAATATGTGGCAACGTAGCTGACATACTATCTTAAGATAGTAGTATTTATGCATAATAATGGGTCCTCACTGTGAATGGTTTTCTTCTTTTCACAACCCAGAATAATAGTTACAAGTATTTAAAATGACTTCTGTTCTTGCAAGAAGCCATACAGACATATCGTACTCGTAGCCAGAAAGTTTTGTCTAGATTCGCCGTAAATTACCATGTCATGCAACTGGTTATGTTTACGATAAATTGTTCCATTTTTGTTTATGTAGACTCACAAACATCAAAGAAGAACTAGAGAAAATAAAACGCATTAGCTATACGCACTACTATGACTAATATTACTTTTAGGTTATCAGCACCAGCCTGACACATTGCAATGTTGTCGAGCATTATAGTACGTTACAGTTTTAACGAGTTTCTTGGAAACTTCAATTGTTTACTTCATTAATACGGATCCAAAAAACAAATCACAAACAAATTACGTTACAGACGCTTTTATTTAACCTTAATTATATTTTAGTTTGTAATGTTGTAACATAGTTTTGCATATTGCAGTTGTATTTTATTTTTGAAATGTCTTTGTGGACAAACTATTCGTTTTAGACATTTTCTTCACAAGAGTTTTTTTGCTGCTTTCAGCTCTTAAAATTACGGCACTCATATTCCGGACACCCTGTATGTACTGTAGAACTTATCTAAAAAAAAAAATTGAATGTACAGAGGCTCTTACAAATACAATTTTGTAAATATAAAATCAAAAAGGGTAGTTCAAAAATGATTTAAAAATTCACTTCCGCACGGTACTGGAAACTCGTCCACTGTAAAGCCTGATAAGGCGTATAATCGGCAACCGGAAATAAAATATTGAACGAAATTCCCAAGGAAAGAAATAAATTACAATTTACAAAACATATTTTAATGCAGCAAATTCAACTACTTTTGCCACTATTATTATTAATTATTAATAGAATTAATTTGTGGTTTTAATTAATAAAATTTTGGGCCCGTCTTACCCAGTTTGTACAAACTAACACAAATGTTTCTGTTGTAAGTTATTAATAGCAGCTATGATACGTTTGCGTAAATCATCAATAGTGTCCACTAGGTACAATAAATATACTTCATTATTTAAATATCCCCACAAAAATGATTTAAAGTCAGGAGATCGTGGTGGCCATGGTACCGGTCCTCCTCGTACAATCCCCTGCTATTAATGCTTGGACATGCTGAACATGGTACAGATATAATTGAGCCTTGTGTATGATATGCCACACTGCTGCAATACGCCGTAGACGCCCTAGATTTTCATCTCTTCCACCATACGGTTGCAAATTTTCCACGTCACGCCTGTGTTTGCACTGCACTTGCAGTCACCGCACACCGTTGTAAAACTAGCTGTGTTTGGCACATGTTTACCGAGAAATCGTTCTGCTAAAGCAGATCGCATATTTGCAATCGCCTGGCTAGAGACTATAGTAGTCCAGCGATGTAAAGGTTGAAACAATTAGAGCTACAATTTTTTTTCTCGGAAACTAAGGATTTTACAAAAATTTGTTTTACAATATTGACTCCATTTTTCAAGACGCATCTATTCCAACATTTTTTAAATAAGTTTGAATCACCCTGTAGGTATAATCATTTTCATGATTTTGCGCTCTTAATAAAAATAACTATTTCATTTAAAACAATAATGATTTTGAAACAGATAATAAGCCGTTGCTGTCCTTGGTATGAAAATCTAAACTAAACGTTGTTTGTCTCAGTCTAAAATTGACCATATAATATCGTTATTATGTAATTATATACGTATTTAAGTATCGCCATAGTTTTATTATAACTTCTAAGAGCTGAAGATAATAAATAATAATTGTTATTATAGAGGAGAACCTACACGTTCTATAAACAAATTGCGCTAAGTAACCGAATGGCATTGCATTAGGAGCAATTACTGTAATCATTTGTTCAATAATTTAGCATTTTTATACTGGGGGACAACAATATCGTACGGTCTCGCGCAGCGGGGTACATTTTAAATGAGAAATTACAAGGAAATAAATATCGTGGTGTCACAATGTTTAATCCGTGATTTATATCATATTACGGAGCTAAACGGGCATCCCTAGGTTTCATTAGGGACCAATTACAACTGTAAACGTAATGATATAATGCATCAGTTACTTTGTTGTTTTTGCTTGGAGACTAACCAAGACTATTATACGATCGGATATTTTTTGCTGTTGTTTTCTGAAACTGATGTTGAATGGAGCACATGTATATCGGTTGATTTAATGAGGGAGAAACATTGAAACTCGGTTAAACGGTCAGATAAGTCGTTGATCAAAGCGATGAGACCGTGTTCGCAAGCCATATATCAACGTCGAGCCAAGGTTCCAAGAAACGAGACCCACAGGTATGTAGCGGCGTCCTGAACATTCGCTATATATCTCCAAATCGGCAATTGCTAAAAAATACACTATTCACATTGCAGATGATAAATTTACATACCACGAACTTTAAACAAGCGAGGTGCATGAAGTGGCAGAAAAACGACCAACATGGCACGTTTCTCTTGAAGCTTGTTAGCTAAAATGCTGAACGCAATCTATGTTAATAAATTCACGACCCACTGTTCTCGCTGTTTCGATACGCCTAATTTTGGTGTACCTAAAAGGATCCGTGAGGAACATCGAATTGTGTATTTTTACTTACAAGTATGTAGGTTTTGTTCACATCGGGACTGAGGTCATAACTACGAGTATATTAGTGAATATTAGGGTTGAACTACATATACACAAAAGTAAATAATCAATCAGATAATACAAGTTTTCTCAAGTTTTCAAATAAGCAATAATATCAAACAAAAAATATAATTCAATTATGAAAACGAAGTTTCTTCAAATTAGTTATTGATTTTTCTTGGAATATTATTTCATTGGGAATAATATTCCAAGTTTGAATATTTAATAGAGCTTAATTGAAATTTATCTGGAATTAAAATAAATCCGTGGCTCACTATTTTAAATCAACTTGATTCTTGATGAAAATAAGCTTTTCCAGTTTAAAAAGATATTTTTCTTGCGTAGTAACAATTAATTTCCTCAAAGATATGCAAATAAATTATTGATATAGGAATATCAAACAGGTACATTAATTTGCATTGATAAATTAACTCTCATATAAAAATTGCATATAATAGCAAAGTTTACTGAATAAATATAAGTTTAACCACTCTCTGCCGGCACTTTGATGTTTTGAGATCAAAGCCGTACCGCCGCACGTAAATACTGTCGCAAAAAATGGCCAAGTACGAGGGACTTAAAAAAGTAGTTTTTTTTCCAATTGGAAAATATTTATATACGAGGGATATTCCAAAAGGGTGATGTAAGGCTGCTTATTGTATAAATAAAATATTTGTAATGTAATAAATATAAATATTATAAAACGATTATAGGTAAATGTATAACGTTTTGTTAGTTAAACTTGGAAGTCGTATAATATATACGACTTCCAACTTGTAAATTTTAAAATAAAAATATACGTACACTACTATATAAACAATAATGTAGCCATGAGGAAAATTTGCAATTATAAATTATTTTAAAACTAAAATAGGAACTAATATAATCTATATTGCCTACAAGTTACAAATGCTGCAGTATAGGTTTTTACTTGTTCATGCAGCTTTTCTTGGACTCCTACACGAAAGTGTTTGTGACGTTTGGCAGTCTTGATCTGAAATATAATAAAAATGCATTATATTCCTGTTTTGTAGTTTAATAAACTATATATTCTTTTCAGTAAAAAAAATACTCAAATGAAAACCCAATGTATAAGTATGTCCAGGTCATTTTTTAGTACTTATTTTAGTGACTTGGGTATTTCTATACGTATATTAATTTGAGACAAATTATTTTAATTTGCTGTACATACCACTTTTATTATATACTGTTTGTGCACAGGTATCACATAGAATCGGTGTACCATGTTTGAACTTCAACATCTTGAAATTTTGGCGCCAAAATAGTTTTGGTTTTATCAGAAACTCTGCTTGAACCAAAAATGCTTGAGTGTAAAATTTACATGACACAATTAAGTACCTACTTACATAATTATTGCATATTACAGTTTTTTTTGTAATAAATACCAGTATAAATACCACAAAGAACTTACGTGTTGGTTCATACAAAAACAATGTTTGATGTTTCATTTGAAAAAATTCCTTTAAATTCTATTTTTTTTATATAGTATTGGTCAGGACAATCTTTAAAATGAAGATTGTAATTTTTATCGGCGTACCGTGTCAAAATTTTATATTGTGACCTATTTCTTTATATTAGTTGATGAAATATAAAATACATACCTTCAACAATGGAAAAAGGAAAAAACACGTCTTGAGGGACAATTATTCACAGTACAATATATCACGGGCATTTTTAGAAGAAAAATAAAATAAACACTAACAGATATCCAAAGTTCTTTGTCTCACACTATATCGGTCGCACTCAACACGTTACAATTCTAGCGTCGGCCACCGTGTAGGATCCTGGGTACCGAACGGTCCCCGAGACGGGTGAGGAGAGCGAAATTGGTAGGGCGGGGCGTGTTCGAGAGTGAAATAACATATATTTATTCTGTAAACTTTGATAATAGTGACGCTTTTGTCAGTTTGATGACAGCGATAAGAAGGTATGTAGCTTTTTATCGCTGATAAAAAGTCCTGTTTCTCCAAACTAAATTATACTTGGTAAGCGCGTGTCAGTTTAAATTCACATATTTGATCATTAATGTATCTTACCAAAAACCAAAAAAGCTTTTCTTTTTATAGATAAATTTCTTCTTAACTA
The DNA here is from genome assembly GCA_037114965.1 of Monochamus alternatus. NCBI lineage: Eukaryota > Metazoa > Arthropoda > Insecta > Coleoptera > Cerambycidae > Monochamus > Monochamus alternatus. The sequence goes on along the minus strand of CM073426.1, from coordinate 110,743,527 downwards.
AAAATTTTGCCAATCAGTAATTTTTCTCAAAAAACTGACATTTGACAAAATCACTCCAATCGCTCCGACTATTTAACCCTATTTACCTATATACCAAAATATCTCCCTTAAAACATACAGGGTGTAGAAGTGGAACTTTGAAAATTGTTTTTCTGCAATAACTATGTCAATTTTGTACATATCAGTTTGATATTTTATGTAATCGACCAAATCCTTAAAAAATAAACGTAGAATTTGCTGGGGCGAAGGGGGTACTTTGCTTGTCTCATTTTTTCTGACGTATATATTCTTTCAATATTGTAATATAACCTGTTATTTAGAATATTTGATTATTCTTGATAATTTAATTAATTTTCCTAAAACTCTTCCTTTTTTCAAGATAAATTAGATTTAAGACCCATGCAAAGTTAGAGATAGATGCAGGGAAATAATTATAAATTTAGATTTCCAAAGAAACGCTTAAAGGATCAATTTATCCTGATTTTATAGCGTCTGAAAAAAAAATGCTAACCGGATTTACAATTTTTACGCAAAAAAATGTTATTTTATCTATGTAATTTTGTTTATTAAGAAAAATTAATACAAAAATAGACTAAATTCAAAAGGAAGTCAACTACCTACTGAATAAAGGGTTGTGAGTTGAAGACATTTCTTTTCTTTTTGAATTTAAAAAATGAACTTTATCAATTTTAAATTTAGAAACAGTCTAGTTACTAAAAGTCTAATATTTTGAAAAACCTGTGATTTTTTGCCAAAACTATTGTGTCTGATTTAAGACGCTCTTTCAATTGATTAAATTCCTCATTAAAAATAAACGTCGTTTTACCTACAAACTGAACTGAAAGAAAAAACATACTGAAAGAAAAAAATTATAAATATCATCCACTTATCGTTACAAAAACTACCCTTCTGAACAAAACCTATTCTTTTTATCCACCCTTTACACAGCTGCAACATCCTTACAAATATTTTAGAGCATATGCCTATAAGAACGTCCTTTCTTATTCACCAGTATCACTTCCTGAAGATTGGTTTACATCCGTATTATTGACGTTTCGAAAAACTATCTGTTTTCGTTTTCAAAATAGTCGTAAAAATATTAATACGTAAGTGCGCGATAGTGATGTGATTTTTGTTATTTTTTACTTATCTGCTTTTTTCAGTGTGAGATTTTTTGGTTAGGCAAACTTAGTTTCAAAAATAACCTTTCACTGTTCCGTTTGGCGCAAGGGCTTATTTAATTAATTTTTATTATTTTTCAAAAGTGTGGCAAAAACCCAATAAAACTAAAGAAAAACTAAAATTATGCCACAAATAAATAGCTTCAGAGAATATATTCCTATTTTGAAAATTTTGTTATAATGTTATAATGTAAACTACAACAAACAAAAACAGTAAGTTATTATACTCTACATGTAATTATTTCAATAATACAAGTCTAATTGTCGTACGTGATCGCCATTTCTACCTTCATATTAATAGTTTGGTGTGAAATATACCTTGAGCTTAAATTAATAACCGAATATTTTTTCATGTTCATGAATATTTTTATAAAATTATCATAACGAAAAAATTTCCGGAAATACTAAGCACTAAGTATATTATAAGTGAAAATTTCGCATCTCTAAAATCAATAAGATACCTTTATTTTGACTCGTTACCATGACAACCAGAAAAATTTCAGGAATTTTTTTGCAGTTGAGAAGGTAAGCATATATGATCTACATCTACATCTACATATGAATTCCTTTGAAATTGCGCCGTGTTACTTGAAAAAATATATTTCTAACACCTTTAGTGAAATAAAATTGTCAAAGAACGATACATTGAACTACTAGCCATGTGAGTTTTAGCAATTGATGTAACTAAAGTTGGTAATTCTTTTATTTAACGAAAAATGGTTGATATACCTGCAAAATTCAACAGAATATTTCCATACACTTGCTTTTGATTTTCTAATGTTATCTGATATTAGGTTTTGAATTTTTTGTCTAATAACGTTGATTTTCTTTATCAAATCGCGACATTTTGCTATAAACATATTAAACTCAACGTACATGCGCTTCGAACTAGTAATTGATATCTACTGTGACAGAACCGTTTAAATAAAAATGACAAATCAACATATGTCACCAACAACAATACCTTGGCCCTATCAAATTAATTTAAAATGTCAGGTTTGATTTATACTTGGGGTGTGAAATTTTCTCACCGAATACCACCCAAGCGTAAATTATTCCGGGAAATTTTTTAAGGTCACGAATATTTTGAAAATTATCCCGAGTTGTGCAATGATATCCGGATATAATTTAAGCTTAGTGAACATTTTTCTATGGCAAAATATATCCAGTATTTTTGATGGTAGTGTTGCCTTGTTTTTGAAGTTTTTTTTTAATCAATTTCATATTTTGTTATGTAAAACTCCATCACATAATGCTTGGCTGCCTCAAAATTTCCGAAACTGCATTATAGCTATTTCTAAACTAGTTTCGTATCATTTTTTGCACGGTGCTTATATTTTTCAATCATATTACGGTACTCCCTGTGGAACACGTAATAAATAATTATTTTTTAAATACCATGCCTGTCAGGTTGAAGTAATTTTAATGTAAATAAAATTGAAAAATCGTATTAATGTACGGCAAAAAATGGAAGTACCCGTTACTACAAACTCGGTACGCTGACCCAACAAGTTCCGGGCAAGTTTACGATAGTCGTGTAGCACAAAGAATTATTAAAAGAAAGATCGTGACAAATTTTTCACACATTTACAGAATTTGTTGGTATATAATAGTTATTTATGATATTGGTGCTGAAAGTGACATTTTATTTTGTGAAAAGGGAAGCTTGGTGTTTGGAACACAACGCCAAAGGCGTCCCATTCCTTCGAACAAAATCAAGTCACTTTTACCACATATATCATATACTATTTTTTGTATAAACACCATTAAAATTACAAATCAACGTATTGGTTACGTTATTAAATTTATAAAATATCATTTTGAAATCCAATTGTTTATGAAGTTTATGTTGGTAAGGTAATGAAAGTTCGATCGTTTGTACAAGTAACTTCAAATCTCGTGGCATGAAAAGTGATCAAGAAAATGAATTTCTCCCGGAGGAAATAGAAGAAGCTGCTAGTACACCACTTTCGAGTTATTGCTCAGTAAGTCAAAGCAATAGTACCAATATTCGTACAATTGTTTCTAAAGATGGTGTGATTTGAAAAATGTTAGTGGCAAGTTCAGTGAAAAAGTGCTATTGGCATACGTACTACAAGAAAAGTCCGAAAAATTCGAAAGTATTGACTAAGAAACAAATCGCAGAATCGTAAGATGAAACATACAGTATGCGCCAAAAGTATGGAATAAATTCAATAAAAACGAAACAATTATTTTTTGGGAAAAATCCTCGAACAGGTCGATTTTTAATTTAAAAAATACATATTTTAGCGTAAAATGCGATTTTCAAATGTCATTTGTATTTGAGTAATGACGTCATCGATTTTTTTTAAATGGCAACACCATATTTTTTTCTTGATTCTGAAAGATCGTTTAATTCTCTATCAGACGGTACTAAATTTTGCCCTCTTACATAGGAAAGTTTTCGAGTAAATGACGATTGAATGTTAGAAAACGTAAATTTTATTCATAAAAAAGTAACAATTCTGAGGTATGTAAAATAAAATACAATTGATTAAATTTTATACTTAAATTAAATGTTCGAATTGCCATCCACCAACTTCTTGACAATGCGCAAGTCTGTGAAGAAATTCTTCTTGCACATTATGAATGATTTCTGGGGTAACGATTTTGAAGTTCTTCTAAATTACGTGGTTTATAATGTACACTTTTGACTTCAAGTATCCCCATAAAAAATAGTCAAGAGGTGTAAGATCTGGCGATCTTGCAGGCCATTCTATCGGTCCGCGTCTGCCGATCCACCTCCCAGGAAAACAGTTGTCCAAAAAATCTCGTACAGGGCGCGCATAGTGTGGAGGTGCACCGTCTTGCTGAAACCATATGGTATGTCAGGGTCATTATCGTTAGAAAATGCACTGCACGGGCTGGAACAAGGTCATTTTCTAGAAACTCTAAATATCTTTGTCCTGTAAGGGTTCCTTTAAAGAAGAAAGGTCCTACTATTCTGTCGTCAACTATTCCAGCCCACACATTTTATTTCTGAGGGTGTTGGGTATGTGCCTCTGCCATCCAATGAGGATTTTCCCGACTCCAATATCTGCAAGTTTGACGGTTTACTGTACCATTCAGACAAAATGTGGCCTCATCTGAAAAAAGTATTTGCCAGTGTAAATTTCTATTTCCTTGACATAAATCCATTAGAATTTCGCAAAAGTGTAAGCGGCGATCGGGATCATCTTCATTGAGTTCCTGCACAAGTTGAATTTTGTAGGTATGATATTTTTCCTTCCTCAAGATACGTAGCACTGTGCTCTGACTAGTGTCATTGTTTAATGCAACCAATCGTGAAGAATTATGAGGATTATCCACCATACTTATAAAAATGTTCTGTTTCTAATTTTCATTAATGCTTGGACGTCCAGGTTTTGGAATATTTACAACATTGCCAGTTTGTCTAAATTTAGGCTCTACCTTACTGACTTGACTGATAGGGCGATCTGGATATTTTTCATTAAATAAATCGCAAACTTCCTGCTGAGTTCTATTCATATTCCCGCATCCGATAAGAATTAAAATTTCAATTCTTTGAGTAACAGTTAAATGTGCCATAATACTTTAAATTGAATAATAATTTCTATGTCGCTTACAATACTTATTAGAAAGTCGGTGTGACAATGACACTTTGCAAAGATTTTCACCTACGTGATCCATAAAAGAACTATGGAATTCGAAAAACTAAACTTGATAACGTTTTTGCTTTATTATAATTGATTTACGTTTTCTAACATTCAATCGTCATTTACTCGAAAACTTTCCTATGTAAGAAGGCAAAATTTTAGTACTGTCTGATAGAGAATTAAACGATCTTTCAGAATCAAGGAAAAAAATATGGTGTTGCCATTTAAAAAAAAATCGATGACGTCATTACTCGAAAACAAATGACATTTGAAAATCGCATTTTACGCTAAAATATGTATTTTTTAAATTAAAAATCGACCTGTTAATTTTTCCCAAAAAATAATTGTTTCGTTTTTATTGAATTTATTCCATACTTTTGGCGCATACTTTATATTATGCAGAAGCTTTCCATAAATCTCACTGTATCTGGAGTCTGTTACCATGAAGAACTGTACTTGTATCAAACACAAAAGCTAATTTGCAACAAACTTTCATTATTACTGGTACGTTATATTTCAACTATTATAAAAAGTACAGCGAATATTAAGAATAAATGTGCTACAACTCCAATTGGAATCAACACATTTTGTAAGATACGTGTCAATATCGCTGAATTGATAAATTCGTCTGATTCACCTTTATACTGCACATTGCTTCCGGAAAGTTTGTTCACAGACTTTGGTGCTAATTTTACTACAATTAAAAGACACGGTGAATGGAAATCTAGTAGCGGAGGGTTATACAGTCTGTTCGGAAATGATTTAAAAATACATTTCTGCACGGCACTGGAAGCTGGTCTACTGTAAACCTGATAAGACGGCTGCTTTTTCCGCTGTTGTTATTAATTACACAGGGACACACGAAAAAAAAGTTCTGTGTCCGAGCTCCGACCCTTGGTTCCCCATGTATTTTTGGCTCCCGAAACCAATCCCGGGCTCGGTATATCCCAGACGTTCTATATTTGCTCGCTACGGTCAAAAAAATTACCAAAATTTGGCCATTCCCTGGAAATAAGCTCAAAGCTTTATCTCTGTGCCATTGAAGGGTCCAAATATGAATCAGTTGTTGGATAGGACCTCGCACATCCCAATTGTCACTTGAGAGTCACGAATTGACAGAAAATTGGTCCTAAAAAATTTCATATTGTCAGAAAAAATCATAATATAGTATCACCGTATTCAGGTTCGAAATCATTTAAGAGGATTGTCTTCATGTAGCATTGCATAGTGAATAGACATAAAAAAATAAGTTAAGAAAGAAAAATTAAAAAAATAAAAGAAATAAAAAAATAAAAAAAAATAAAAAAGAAAGAAAGGAGCTACAATACTTGCTAGGTCAACGTCGTTAGCTTTGGGTCACGCCAAAGGAATGTAATTGTGACCTGTTCACAAATTTTTATGGAACTACAACGCTGCTAACAACATTGTATTGTAGCTCCTTTCTTTCGTTTTTATTTTTTTTATTTTTTTACTTTTTTATTTTTTTTATTTTATTTCATTTTTCTTTTTTTTTCATTTTTTTAATGTCTATTCACTGTGCAATGCTACATGAAGACAATCCTCTTAAATCAATTCAATCCTGAATACGGTGAAATCATATTATGATTTTTTTTTTACAATTTGAAATTTTTTAAGACCAATTCTCTGCCAATTCGTGGCCCTCAAGTGACAATTGGGATGCGCGAGGTCCTATCCAACAACTGATTCATGTTTGGACCTTTTAATGGCATGGAGATAAAAAGCTTTGATCATTTTTTTTACCGTAGCGGGCAAATACGGAACGTCTGGGCTATACTGACCCCGGGATCGGTTTCGGTAGCCAAAAATACATGGGGAACCATAGGTCGGAGCTCGGGCACAGAACTTTTTTTTTGTGTGCCTGTGTTATTAATATAATTAATTGCGGTTTTAATTAATATCTAACATAGTTTAACATATCTGATGTTACAACAAAATTTTAGTTCCGTCTTACCTAGTTTCTACAGACTAACACAAATGTGTCCGTTTTGAACTGGTAAGTTATTATTGGCAGCAACAATGATACATTTTCGTAAATTATCAATAGCAGGTGTCCACATCGGTGGGATACACTTAATTTTTTAAATATCCCTCAAAACACAAAATTGTTTAAACTTCAAATTGTTTTTTGGTTTCCAACAAAATAAATTCAAGACACGCTAGATAGGCCACACCATTTCAGAAATCAAAATAATGTTTTTTATTATTTTATTTGATAAATGCTATTGTGTGAAAAACGTTATACACTATATGGAGCATACGGTTGTTAAGCGGCTAACAGTTATACCCCACTTACCAACCTAATAGTGTAATATACTATTACTTACTGTCCAGTTCTATCAAAACCAGAACAGTAAGTCACTTACTGACGCGTTATTGCTTGGCAGCCAATAAATATAACATACTGTTCTAAAACTAAGTGTGGTAAACAATCGGAAATAGAATGGTGGTAGAAAAACAATTACAACTTAACTAACAATACGTTAGTGTAAGTAGATGGAGAGTACAAAACAATTAAATAATAGACATGAATGAACGTAATAACATTTATAAGAATGTAAGATATTCTCAACATTGTTACCAATCGGCGGTACAAAATGCAACGCCCCATCCATATTACGGGAATTACATTATCATCCTCTGAACAAGATGAATTCTTCGACTTCTTGAACAATTTACATGTCTGTGACATTGCCGCTGCAGAATCTCGACTCCGGTTAAATAGTTGAAATTTTATCGGAAAATACACCATCAATTCCACCGACACATTGAGAGAAATACTAATTTTGAAGCGGTTGCATGCAGTGCGCAATAAATCGTTTAGAATAATTGCCACTATCATTTCCCAATAAGAAGTGTTACCTGTATCAAAAATTAAGAATCGCTTTTAGCTCGAAAATAAAAATATATAATGATTTCACCAACTATCCTTAAAATGACAAAACAACCGAAAATGCCGAAAAAGTTATAATTACCCCAACTGTGCACCCTTATCAATATATCAATAATATTCTGCCAAGTCTTTACTATAAATTATAAACAGAATAACTCATGTTTCAATAGTCCAACTTCTGGAATAGATTCAAATAAAAAATGTATATCATGCCTCTTATCTTGCTCTTCACAGAGACATTGGGTCTGATGAATAAAACAGAAGCGTTTGCTTGAAGTAAAAAGTAAAAGCAAAAGCAACTGCTGCGAAGTAGAAAGTGGTAGCAAAAGCATTTGCTTCGTGTTAAATTAAAAATATTTTGCTTTTGCTCTATAGCAAATCCTTCACGCTCAAATGCTATTTTCTAACAAGCTCACACGTATCTGTTGCAAGTGCTTTTTGCAGTCAGTTTAAAAGCAAGCAGATACAGATCGCATATTGCAGTAGTATTAGAGCGTTTAGTGATGTAAACTTATAAAACATATATTTAAAAAAATGAATTCTGATGAGGGAAATCGGGGACAAGTTATTTTACAAAAACCATAAATACCAGCCATAAAAAAGGCGAAAGATGAGGCGTTGAAAGAATTAAAAGAAGATGGGGAAATCGAAACGGGAAAATTAATTACGGAAAAGCAACTGAGTAAAAAAATCAACAACATGAAAACAAAAATTAAACAGAAAACCGATATGCATATAACTGAAAATAAGAAATAGTAGATTAAATAAGTGGGAAAAGGCTTAAACTGCAGTATTTCTTTTAATTGCCCAAAACAACATTCAATACCGAATTTCTTATGTTGTATTGGGATTTTTGTAAACAGTCATAAAACATGGTTCTATGCCTTTCTGCTAGAAGTACAGCATTTTGTGTGTTGCGGCGCATGAATTTTTCCATATTCTGCTGTCATGAATGCATCCAGGCCACTGCACATCTACGCTTGTAAATCTATCCAATGCATCACAATTTGCCTGGACATTTAAGCTTGCAAAGCCGTTGCTGTTATATATTCGTCTCCATAGTCCAAAGGTCTCGGAATTTGCACATGTGTACAATCCAGTGCCCCTATTTTTCTAGGAAAATAATATTTTTCTTGCCAACGTTGCTTAGCTTCTCTAATTTCTTCCGCAAAACAAAGAAATTTAATTCATAAATTTGACCTGGCCATTATTTTATTTGTCACTTCTGAAATTGTTTTTGGCACAGTACTTTGTCTCAATCCAGTGACTTCTCCAACACTATTTTGGTAGCCAGGATCAGAAATGTACCTTAAGAAAACTTTCAGATCACCCCCCGTTTTTCATACTGTTTCCCAATAAAATAATTGACCAATGTACATTTTCTTCATTAACACGGAAGAGCTTTCTATAATCGCCTAATATAATATTTCTAATCGTTTTTGTAATATTATTCTGCTTTAGTTTGATTTAAAAACATAACTCACGATTTAGATGCTGCCTTCATACGTACGAAGTCTACTACTGAAGTACCTTTAGTTTTATTAAAGTAAATGCTAAACTAATGGTAAACACGGTAGTTTTATTCATATAAATGGTTTTATTCATATTTGCTGCAGCTTTTGCTTCTAACAAAGCAAATGCTTTTACTTTAACGATGATGTAAATGCTCCGAAAATATTATTCATGTATATCGTAGGTTTTGTTTCAAAAATATATAGTAGGAGCATTTGCTACCTTTTATTCATCAGACCCATTGACATTCAACAAAGATTCTGCTTTGACATTAGACAGTAGTTGTTTCTGCCTGAATATTTTATGTTTCTGTGTAATTTTACAGTTAATATATAGTTTTAAAAAAAGTATTTCTACGAAAAAATGGTGCATCTGACGAATTTTTTTGCCAGAGTCCTTTTATGTAATAAAAAAATTTCAAAAAATCGCATGTTTTTCACTCTGTTCTGTGGCGTACCAAATGTGTTTTTCAAAGGGTGTTATAGACCCCTCATATCCAACTGGTTATAATTTGATTGCGGATTTTAGTTCATGAGATGATCCATCCTAAGTAATAGGTGGGTACCTGCAAAATTTTAGGTTCTTGTTATTTTCGAGTAACCGAGCAAATTTAATTTAAACATGAACTTATGTTTTATCTCGGTTGAAGAGTGAGATAAAAGGTATGGTATTTACATTATTTTCTTAAAATTGTTAGGAATCTATTCCCGAGGTTTGCCTATTTAAGCTTGACTCGCCCTGTATATTGCAACACAAATTCACGCCCTATACTATCAATATTTGTTATATTTTGAAAATCAACACCCCTCCCCCCATGTTGCATTATTGATTCCTTACATATCCTATGTTAAAACTTGAAACAATTTTTGATACATAGTGATTTTTCGGATTGTTATGGCGTGACCTCGGTAACTGGTCGCTGCCAGAAACAAAATTAAAATGCACATCCCTAGCCTTAGCCGGGGTTCTTTTACCAGCCCTGGTTGTTCTCGGGCTAGGTTCTGGGCCATTATCCAAGGAACGGTTCCGACCGTAACAGTCGTAATATCAACAATAGGAGCCGAACACGCGTTTCATAAAATTTTGATGTAAACCGATGTTCAAACCACAATGAATTTTGACTTTGACTATGGTGCAGAGAATTTGCAGTTTTAATGTTTTTTGTATAAGAGTGTCTGAACAAAAGATTCGATAGCAATAGAATCGATCACTGTTTCATGAACGTATTAGGTATGATTGAAAATGGGCAAATGTAGGTGTGCTTATTTAACATCCGATTATATTTAATTCTTCTAAAAGATTGGTAATTTAGAGAAAGTCAGTAGAATATTTTTTTCAAGGTAAAGGACTTAGGCTTTTATAAATTAACGAAATCACCTTGCGCAAAATAAGTTGCTGAATCTTCATAGCCTTCCTTCCCGATCTGTAAATAGGTGTTAATGAGCATGACCTATTGTGCAAATTTGTTATCAAATTTCGACTTTTTTAACATCGCCTTTTTCAAGTGACACTTTCCATTTGTACATTTACTACTGGTAAATTATGCGAACCGGCTTTGTGATATTCTTTCTGTATTATTACTCACACCGGAACGGAGACGGTATATGCGTTTGGGGTGAGAGAATGTGTGTGCAAACCAATGTCTCCAAAACTACTAGTCCACTTTAGATGCGGTTTTCAGTGATGGGTTTGGATTTGATTGGTGCATGTTCTTAGATAGGTGTTACGGTGACAACTCACCAGGGGGCGCTGCAGTAAATATTTGTTTGTGCAAAACCAAGACTACTAGTCCGTTTTGGATGCGGTTTTCAATGAAGGGTTCGGGTTTAATTGTTGTTCATATTCTTAGATATGTGTTACGGTGTCATCTCACCAGGGGGCGCTACAGTAAACATTTGTTTGTGCAAAACCACTAGTGTGTTTTGGATGCGGTTTTGCAATAATGGGTTTGTGGTTGATTAGTGAGGATTCTTAAATAGGTGTTACGGTAGTAATTCACTAGGTGGCACTGCATTAATATCTAGCCCGATTTTGATGAGGTATTCAGTATAGAGTTTGTGGGTGGTTAGTGAAGGTTCTTAAACAGGTATTACGGTGGTAAATCACTAGGAGACGCTGCAGTAATATATTTTATTTTATTTTTATAGCTACTACATATTTAAAAAAATTGATAGAACTCGATAGGTAAGTATTTCTGTTGAGCATGGTGATACAGTAACTCTAAAATTTTTATAAAAAACTTAAAAAACAAAAAATTCATCACGTCATCCGGCATTAGGTGAAAATGTCTTTTCTCCTGTCATCTTTAACGAATATTCTAGAGTTGCGGTTCACTATTTCCTACATCATACCTATCAACTTATTATTTTCATTCTACGTAATCATATCGAGTTGAATTACAGCAAATCCCCCGCAAAGTTTAGTTGTAAATACTTATTATAATTATATATTATTATATTAAAATAAACTATATCTATTTTGTATAATGTATGTACCTATGCTCTTTAAAAAGTTTGAAATAAAAGCAAAATTAAAAATTTTGAAAAAACCCACGGCGGTTAAAATGTAATTGAAAAAGGATAAAATAATTAAAAAACCTCCGACTTAAAGAATTTATGTAACTAGAAATAATAAACGTAAAAAAAGGTTTTATAAGTAGATTTGATTTCTCGCAGAGTCGGACATATCAATAACAGATTATCAGTTTTCGTAGCACTTCCTATTTGGTTCTCGAAGATGTAGATATGGCAACAACAGTTGAATAACTCTCTATGAACTTATTAAAAAACCAAAGAAAATCCATCGGGGGCTGCCATCACTATTTTAAATTTCAACATAAATATAAATAACTATAGCAATAAAATATCTCCAAATTATTCACGTTACTATAAAACTACAAAACTAGTTCATTTAAGGGCAGCCCCCGACGGATTTTCTTTGATTTTTTATTAAGTTCATAGGGAGTTGAATATATCTACATCTTCGAGAACCAAATAGGTACATAAGGAAGTGCTATAAAAGCTGATACTCTGTTGTTCATATGACCGACTCTGCGAGAGATCAAATCTACTTATAAAACCTTTTTACGTTTATTATCTCTAGTTACATAAATTCTTTAAGTCGGGGTTTTTAAAATTATTTTATCCTTTTTCAATTACATTTTAACCGATCAATTAGGAACTGTTCTGTGGATCTCCCTATAGAAAGGACTTTAGTTTGGTAATAATAGCCGTTACATATTTTTGTTACAAAACAATCATTTACAAATATGTTGTATGAAGCGTTATAATTTTACAATAAAAATTAATTTTTGCTCATATGTCTAACCCACCTATTATAATAGGAACAATGATCATACTCTAATGATAGTATAAATGTGTCTCCTGCGCCAAATTTCATGAGTTTACGTTTTTGGGTTTATAGTAACTCATGTTAATTCATTTGACAACAGGTTGTCATCAGCTTTAACGGCAAGCCAAAGGTGCGTGTAATACCAGAAGGCAGTGATTGAACCAGTAGCATTATGGGAAAAAAGTCACCGAATCTATAAACATTTAACGTCGATAGTATAACCGGAAATCGCTCGCTGCATAATTTCTAACACTTCTTTCCATCTATTGACGGGTAACAAATATTTAACGTCTTGTAGGTGATAAAATTTGTAGTGTATGCATTACAAGGATCGTTTATAGATCCAAGATAATGTTGTACGATTACGGTATGTGACAACTTAGATTATATCGCTTCTAAAACCACTTTTGAACACTTAACTGTCTTCTCGACCATAAATTCTAAATTTCGTATGGAGCGCGAGATAACTTTTGTGCCGAGCGGGTTTGGTTTTTAAAAACAAATTTTTATTCTTAAAAACACACAAAAGTATCGTTTGAGTTAAAGAGAAGCGTACAATAGTTTCAAAGGCATGAATACTGTATTTACCTCTGACGATAACTGCTTAAACAATAAACTTGACCCATATATATAGACTATGAATAAGGAATGTGCAAGGGTTGCACTATCAGCACATTGTTGGTAAGATAACTCGTCCACCCTGGGATGAGAACTTGGGGGTTTTCTCAAAAAATGCCAAAGTTCGAAACTTCTACCACTTCTGGAGTATATGCACTTTGTTGGACATCCACTTCTTCTTGGGGTTGAACCTGGAATCTGGATCTTCTTCTTCGAATAATTCTTTTTATGTTCTTCCAAAAAAGAACTAGGATAATTATCACAATCAATAAAATTAAAATGTATGTAATCCAATGAATCGGTTCATTTATCATAGTGTTAAGATTTTGATTTTCAATGTCTTTTTGCAAATTCTCTGTACGTCTTGATAATTCTGATAATTCTTCTAAATTGACCTTGTTTGATAGGGTCAATTTTTGTTGATAATTTGAAAATGTAATATTATTTGGTACATTTATAGTTGGCACATTAACAGTTTCTACATTTTCTTGAAAATTTTTATTTGGAGTTAATTTGTAAGTGTCGATCACACAGGAACATGTTTCTGGAATTGTAATAAGGTAATTTCCTTGTAGTAGTTTCTTTTTCTTTCCTTTACATTCCATTTCGATTAAAATAGTCGATATCGTTGATATTATCCAAGAATTTGAATTTTCGATTCTTTGTATTTACAGGGCATTTTTGGATAAATGGATTTGCTTATCTCTGAAAGAATTTTAAGAATTTCATCTTTTTCTTGTATAAATACTTCGTATAGGAGTTGTAAGTCGAAAACATTGATTAATTCCCATTCTGATATGACATTGTTTGCTTCTCCTAAATGTACTGGTAGAAGGCCTGGATTGTCATTTATCTCTTTTAATTCGATGTTCCTGGTTGTGGTGATGGTAAAGGTGAGGGTTCCACAGAGGGACCTATAACATTAGATTTTAAGTTTGATAGATGTACTCGTTTTTCTTTATTATTTTGTAATTTAACGACACATGTGTTATCATCATTTAAACGAATAATTTTGAAAGGGCCATTAAATTTAGTTACGGTTTTTGATCCACGTTTTTTCGGTGCTTTTATATACACTTTTTGACCAATTTTGAATTTTTCTTGGGGATTTTTTACATTTTTATTAATTCTCTCAACGTTTGTCTTTTTCCGACTTTCTGTTCTTCCTTGTATATTGTTATACATATGAGATAACGACTTTCTATGCTCGTCTAAGGAATAATCGAATATTATTTGGTTAGATTTTGTATCCATAATATCTTTACTGGATGTATGTCCGAAAATAATCTCAAAGGGCGTGTGTCCTGTTGTAGAGTGGTTTGTATGGTTATAAGCAATTATAGCCAATTTCATAAGTTCTTCATCTGTCTTTTTATTTAATTCTGGATTTTGTCGGAATATTCTAAAATGTTCAATTATTGTTGAATGGAATCTTTCAACAGTTCCGTTCGACTCTGGGTGAAAGGGTGTAGTAAAGTGAATGTCAATTTTATGAAAAGCTAACAAATTTTTTACTTGATTATTTATAAATTCTTTTCCATTGTCCGTTATTATGGCTGAACATGTTCCATAATGTTCAAAATATTCTATTAGAGCTCTTGTTACTTCACATGCTTCTTTGCATTTAATAGGGATAGCTTGTCCGAATTTTGAAAAACTATCAACAAGAGTCAGATAATTTTTTTGTTCTAATGTAAATGTGTCCATATATATTAGTTCAAAAGGTTTCTTTTGAGTGGGTGTTAAGTTCATTGGAATTTGAGGAGGATGTCTGTCATATTTGCCTTTCTGACATACATTACAATTGTTAATGTATTCTTGTATAGTTGTTAACATATTATTCCAATAATATCTTTGTTTAAGTTTTTCAAATGTTTCTTGTGATCCTCTATGATTAGTTTTTCCTTCGTGGTAAGTTTTTATAGTTTCATTAATTTCATCCCTTTTTCTCAAAACTATTCTCTGTTGTGTGCATCTTACTAATTTTGGTCCATTATTATTAAAATATGTTTCATATATTCGACAAAAGTCCTGATACATTTTATCTGTGTCAAAATACATATAGAAAGTTACGTTTTCTGTTGTATATTCTCTCAAAAGGGTGACAATTTGATCTTCATTATCTTCTTTTGTTATCTCCGCATATACTATAACTTTGTTATCTGTTTTTAAAGTTTTTGTCTTTTGTGGATTCATAAGAACAGATTTTATTATTATTTGTTTTGGTTTTGAGTTTATTATATCGTCTAGAATTTGAATAGTATTGCGTGGTTCATCATCTCTGTTTGAGTGAACAGTGGACATTTCTACATGTTCTTGTGGTATATCTTCAAGATTTTCCGGTGGATTCAGGATTCTCTCTACTTCATCTTCAGTAGGTGTTCTCAAGTTTGATTCTCTTTCGAGGTCTTGAATAATTTGATCTAATTCAGGGTCATCAATGTTTACTTGCATAGATTCGGTGTCTATAGGATGAATTTGGATTCTGGATAATGCATCTGCGTTTGTATTAAGTTTTCCTTTTTTATACTCAATAGTAAAATCATAATCTTGTAATTTTGTTCTCCATCTTGCAAATTTTGAATTTTGTACATCTTTTAGAGAGAATAACCATCTTAATGGTCTATGGTCAGTGTAAACTGTAAACCTTCGTCCATATAGGTATGGTCTAAAATACTGGGTTGCCCAAACTAAACCGAGTAGTTCTTTTTCAATCACTGAGTAATTCTTCTCAGATTCACTCAATGTTCTTGAAGCATAGGCTATAGGTTTATCATTGCCTACTTCACCTTGGGATAGTACTGCTCCTAATGCATATTGTGAAGCATCTGTTGTTAAGATAAACGGTTTTGAAAAATCTGGATGTTGTAATAGTGGGCTATTTGTCAGAATTCTTTTACATATTTCGAATGCTCTGATAAATTCTTCGGTATGTTCTATTTTTGCGCCTTTTTTTAAGCATAAGGTCAAAGGTTTCGTCAATTTGGAACAATCTTTAATAAATTTTCTGTAGTAACCAATTAATCCGAGAAATGATTGAATTTCTTTCTTTGTTTTTGGAATTGGAAATTTTAAAATTGCTTGAATTTTGTCAGGATTTGGTAATATTCCTTCAGGTGTTATAATATGTCCTAAAAATTTTACAGTCTGTTTCAGAAATTCTGATTTATCTAGCTGTATTTTTAGATTTGTCTGTCTAAATCTGTCAAATATTAATCTTATACTTTCTATGTGTTCTTGCAATGACGTTGAAAATATCAGTATGTCATCCATATAAACTAGACATTTATTATGTAAACCTGATAGTACATGGTTCATTGTTCTTTGGAATGTGGAGGGGGCATTTTTGAGGCCAAAGGGCATTCTTAGGAATTCGTAATGTCCGTCGTCTGTTGAGAATGCTGTCTTCTCAATGTCTTTAGGATCCATTTCTATTTGATGGTATCCACTAGCCAAATCTAATGTTGTAAAATATTGACTTCTTCCTAGCTTATCAAGCACATCATTTATATTTGGTATGGGAAATTTATCTGGAACTGTTTTTTCATTCAATTTTCGGTAGTCGATAACAATTCTAAATTTTCTTTTTCCACTATTGTCCATTTTTTTAGGTACAATCCATATAGGAGAGGACCATGGTGAAACTGAGTCACGGATTATATTTTGACCTAGCATGGAAGATATCTGATTTTTAACTTCTTCTTTGTAAATTTGAGGAAATCTGTATGACTTTGTATATACTGGAATATTGTCTGTTGTTCTTATTTCATGTTTGACTTGATTTGTGAATGTCAATGGAATTCCTTCACAATAAAAGATGTCTCTGTAGTCATAACAAACTTTTCTTACAGCTTCGTATTCTTCTTGATTACAATGTCGCAAATCTAAATTTTCTAAATTTTTCTTTTGTAAAGTATCATAGTCAGTTAACGAATTTTGGAAATATTCATCAGTGTTCATTGGTTCTGGTTCGAAATTATTTAAATTACATCCATTTATGCATGCAAGGGGTTCTCCTAACTATTAACTATTCCAGCCGGAATTTCTACTTTTTCTTTAATTACCAGGGAGTTAATTATTGCTTCTCCACTTTCTTCCATTATTGGTACTTTTGCTATGATTTCAGTTTTTGCTGGAATACTATATGTATATTTTTTATTTTCTTTTTTATAGTCGTCAGCGTCGGGGTGAATTAGTCTTTTTCCTTCACTAAATAAAGGAATTTTTGTCCTGTCTGTGGTTAAGTAGCCATTTTTGAAGTCAAGGGTGGCTCCAATCTTTTGTAAGAGATCTAAGCCGATTAGACCATCATATGCATCGCTGAAATTAAATACAAAGTGTGTGTGTATTAATTCAGGATTTTTAAATATTTTTGAAATTGGAATGTCTGCAGCCCATTCATGTATAGATGTAGTATGGGGTGTTTTAATTTTGAAAGGGTTAAAGTACATTTTATCCTCGAAATGTACATGTGCCATATATTCTGTAATTAATGATTTTGTTGATCCTGTATCTATCATAAATCTTGCCTGAAGTTCTGGGATAATTATATATGGAAGTTTACTATTGGATGCGATGTTGATCTCTAAGTCTACTATTGGTTCTTGGAACTGGTAAGGTTCATCGTATTTGGGGAATTCGTATTCTTCATATTGTTCTCCGAGGCTGGCATAGGAAAATTTTCGTCCTCTGTATAGTTTCCTTGATATTCAGCATATTCTTCAGGATAGAAACATTCTTCTTCACAGTAGGGCTCTTCTTCGTAATATTCAGGTTCAGTATCTGCACATGGGGAATTATCTTGGAAGTGTAACTCTTGGAACGTAAATCTTGGTGGTGGTTGTTGCTGTGGTCTTGTTTGCCTGGTATTTCCCGATGAAGTATCCATAGGTTGAGGATATGTTTGTCTAGGACGCTGGGGCATTTGAACATTGGTACGATTAGAATTTTGATTATTTGAGGGGAATGGTTGATTTTGGAGATGCGATTGTTGTGGAAAATTTTGTCTTTGAGGAAAATTTGAAAAATTGGGACGTTGAAAGGGTCCTGGGAATTGTCTCTGTTGAGAAGATCTCGAACTAGAAAAATTAGGAATTCGATGTGGAAAAGTTGAATTGACATTCTGAATAGGTCTATTGAACTGTGGAGGCCTTTGGGAATGCGATTGAACAGGTTTAAAATTTCCTTGTACGGTCCTTATATGTGGTGAATTATTTTTTTGGAAATTATTTTTTGGTCCTAATTTTTGTTGACGATTGTATGACATATTTTCTTCTTCGACCACTTTATTTATGGCATCCTCAAGAGATTGTGGTTGTTTGCATCGTAGTAGATGACTTAAATGTGAGTTGAGTCCTGATAGATATGTTCTTAGAGCCATTTTATTATACAGAGTGATTTTTTCTTGACGTAGTGCTGCTGACAATGTTGACATTTGAATTTTTGAAAGTAAAAGGCTTCTCAGGGAGATTACTCTATCTGCGAATTGTGTGGCAGTTTCATTATTGTTTTGTACCAGCATCATTAAATCATTTAATAGTGATTCTTCATTTCTTTGGTCTCCAAAAGTATTTAATAAAAGTGTTTTTAATTCAGGAAAAGTTGTAATTTCGCGGGCAGCTAATATTTCTGCGGCTTTACCAACTATTTTATTCCGAAAATGTAACATTAAAAATTGAATTCTCGCGGCATTATTATCTACGATAAGCATACCGTAAACTTTTTCACATGAATCTATAAAATTCGGTAATTTTGAAACATCACCGTCGAAGAATGGAATTAAATCTAAATAATCGCGAATGGTAATATTGGCTTGAGCCATGTTTAAATTTGGTTCGTTAACAGCGGGTTCTATTAAAAATTGATTTGGGGAAAAAACTCTAGAAAAAAGATTAGCTAATGTGTCGTCGTCAGAATAATTGTCAGTCATGAAAATTACTTACAAGAGAAAAATTTTGATGGCAGAAAACATGAAGGCTCTGGTGTATATAATCGATTACAAGATATAAGCAGTATTATATTTGATTGATTATATATGCTTCTCGAGCAGGAGGGCTTTTTGTCAGGTCAAAGTCTTTGTCAGTTTCCCTAAATTCCCTAACTTGAAATACTTTAAGTAGCTCAAGGCTACGTGCTTTTAGAGATGGTTTCTTTAAAGATGGCTTCTTGCTTGGGTCAATCTTTCCTATGCACGATTTAGATTACATGCAGTCTTGGGAAAGAGAGTACACGATCTTGGTTGCTTCTAGGGCTTATGTATAATTAGACACTTCGACACCTAAAAATACAAGTGCAAAGCCTCACGATGTCTTGGTTGCTTCGGATAGGGTGGATACAGCGATTACAGCCAGTAATTTCGCAAAAGTGGAAATTTTGACTGGACTATAATTTCTCCACAGCCTAATCACTGTTGTTTTCTTACTTGCTGATTCTAATTTCTTTCTTGAATAACTTTGAACTTCTTTGCTTGATTCTTCGTTTTTCTTAGCCTAGGGGTTCACCAAAGATATGGCGACGGTTCAGCTGTGTAGGTTCTTCTTTGGTTAGTCGAAGGTACGACGAGATTTCCAATATTCCCTTGGAAAAGCTCCAAAAAAAGATCCTACCGACTGCGCCAGATAACTTTTGTGCCGAGCGGGTTTGGTTTTTAAAAACAAATTTTTATTCTTAAAAACACACAAAAGTATCGTTTGAGTTAAAGAGAAGCGTACAATAGTTTCAAAGGCATGAATACTGTATTTACCTCTGACGATAACTGCTTAAACAATAAACTTGACCCATATATATAGACTATGAATAAGGAATGTGCAAGGGTTGCACTATCAGCACATTGTTGGTAAGATAACTCGCGTTAACCTTTGTGTAATACTGAATCGATATCATAAATCAATATCAAGCTTAGGTTATATAAGTTATAATTTATTACTACCGTGAATAGGTTTGCCACTTATATTAACTTCTGTAGTTTTCCTACACACCGAACTGAAAGTCAGATAACGATACCGTGTAACTATGTAATTATTACCATTAACCTTTATATTACAATAAAATTAAATTGTACGATGTTTCAGTGATATAAATGTAGCTATGCATACTTTTTTATCGCATACTGTTCCAAACAATGGTGTTCAATATTTAAGACACCGTATATTTGAGCAGCATCCTAATGGACACATGTACGTTTATATAACGTTTTTATAACGTTGTACTGACTGGTTGATTAAACGTTTTGCATTAAAATTTTCAATATTTATTTTTAGTTAAAAACTTAAACGTATAATGTTTTATATGTTATTTAAAATGCGTTAATAATATTCGCATTTCATCCAGAGGTTCAATTGAATACTAGAAATTTACATTTTTTATAATGTTTATCCAACTAACATATACCAACATATAATATAAATTTATATTTTAATAATATTTATCTGCACGTTAAGTGTAACGTTTGTATCCGTCGAATTAAACGTTCTAAATACATATATGAATTTAATATATTAAACGTGGTATCCAAATGTTAATAACACGTTTTCTACACAATGATTTAATAACATACAAATAAAACATGTAAAATTTATTGATACTACACCTGTTGTGAATTGAAGGTAGAAATGATCATAGAAATAAAATGTTCTTTGATAACGTTTACTTTACAATTTAAATGTATAATACAGGTTTATATTTTGATAATACCTATTTAACTGTGCTTTCAGTGCAACAGTTTTTTTTTAGAAACAATTTATAGAATATTAGGTCACACTGAAATACATCTAGATATTGGGTACTATCTGGCGTCACAGTAATCCGCGATGATTATTGTAAGAGACAATTATATTAGCATATATTGTATTCTAGATTACAACTTTATTTGCGTAGTTGCATATAGTATAAGTATAGAATATGCCCAAAGGATACACGTACGTTTATACAACGTTATTAAAATATTGTAGTGGTTAATTAAACGTTTTTCGTTGAAAGTTTAACGCTTATTTTTAGTTAAAAACTTAAAAGTATAGAAGAGGTTGAAGTGAACACTAGAAAATTACGTTTATTTTATAATCTTTGTGTAATATACGCCCAAATCGACAAAATATAAACTATTGACCACAAAACGAAGATACTTATACATCTCACGCACTTATGTGCTTCGATATGTCTATTTATCCTTTTATCGCAGCTAGACATAGAATCAAGCAGTCACGTTTACCGTCGGCCTAACGAGGTAACAAGTTCGAAACCGATAGGTATATGTCTGAAATCACCTGGACTCTGAATCTGGTTTTTCTAGTGTAAATTTATTGCTGATCGGGGTATTAGCCCTCCGAGTAGTTGTTTCTCGAAATGTCGATATATCTAGTCATCACTGAATTGTTACTATAACGTTTTCTCTTGCCACACTTTTTCGTTGTTTCAAGCTTCAATTTTCAACCACCTTTAAATGTCTTTAAAACGTATGCATGGCCATTGAGATTATGCTGACAAATGTTTTATAAGCTAGATTACAATAGATGAACATTGACGTTATGGAAAGATGAAATTTTATTAGAGATTCGGACTAGGGAAGCCTGCCTCGCTAATCCTGATGCTCAGGTATCAAAAGGGTTCGTCTGGTTCACGGATGGGTCCAAGACGAACCAGAACTCAGGAGCGGGGATATATGAAGTGCGTTCAAAAGTGAATTTATTTCATCTCTGGGTCACGCTTTTTCAGGCTGAAGAAGATCTGCCTGTTTTGGCGAGAATATCAGAAGGAGATATGTAAATCAGCATATTCAGATATGCACAGATAGCCAGGCGGCCTTATGAACGCTTCTGTCTTTGAAGATAACCTCTCGTGTGATCCTAGAATGTGTCGAGGCTCTTTCCCTCTTGCGAAAGGATAATCGTGTTAAGCTAACTTCAGTTCCGGGTCACAGTGATGTGATAGGTAATGAGAGGGCAGAATGTTGTTGGAAGGTAGTCCATTTGTGGGTTTTCAATAAGTTACCACAATGGTACCTCGTAAGGTCCATTGGTCCCTGAATCAAAAAGCGATCAAAGAAAGATTGGTCGGGTGGATCCGTTCTGCGTCAGGCCAGGCTTCATATAGAGGACCCATGGACTGATGCAAACCATTATTATGCTTAATAGAAGCTACATTAGAAGCGTCACGAGTCTCCTAGCGGGCCACGGAAATCTCAACAAATACCTAAGTAGGAATCCCTTAAGCAGTGTCGCGAGGTGCAGACTTTGCGACAATGCAAACGAGGATTCGAGTGACATCCTTTGCAACTGTGCTTGTTTAATGGTAAAGAGAGGTAAGTATCTTGGGGCAATTTTTCTTTCTCCTTAAGACATTAGACAGATTTCAGCAGAGTTGATGCTATCTTCTGTGCGCAATACAATTCTGTTTTTAACTCTACAGTCAGCGGCATGTACAATGGGTTTTCAGACCTGAGTGCTGCGCACTTCTTCAAACAACAACAACAAGATGGAATTTGAGAAATAGAATATTTCAGAATTTACACAGGCCTGTAAGAAGAAATTGACATGAATTTTATCCTTGGTTTTTAATTCTCTTTATTTCATTATGATAACTAACAGAACTTGAATAATCTATACACCTTGTATATATAGATTATTCAAGCATAATAGACACCTCTTGCGAATTACGACAGACCTCTCCGTAAATTAAGGTCAATATACTCAGCGTTGTTATGATATGATGAATATGATCAGTTATTCGTATATTAATGTGGCAAAAAAATCCAATATAAAATGAAAGTACTGTAATTTTTCCTTATCTTCAGTCCATTAAAATATCAAATATCATTTAATTTTTAAAACACTTTATGACAACTATTTTTTTTTTAATTTACAATGCATTATTACTTATAAATTATGACCACAAAACTTTTTTCTTTTCAAGAACTGTTCACGTTAAGTTAACTTTTCTGTCTGTCATAAATGTACATTGGTTTTATTCATTTGCTTATATATCTTTCGCTTTGACCTTGCAATGACCTTGCAGCTGACCTGTTGAGGTTAAAAGAACCATGGAGAATCCAGCTACTCTGAAAACATAACTGCTATGCTACTTTGCTTCCACTTACATATCTATATTTAGAATTGACCTTGCAATGATCTTGCAGCTGACCTTATGAGGTTCAAAGAACCGAGGAGAATTCAGCTACTCCGAAATCATAAGTGCTGCTTTGCTTGCACTTGCATAACTATCTTTAGATTTGACTTTGGAATAACCTTGACGCTTGATGGCGATTACAGAAGAATAGGTCTAGTCGGCCAGCTACACCAGTTCTTTAATAGACTGATTAAATAGTTATGTATCTAATTAGTTCTTCTTCTAAAAAATCGTATGGCATTGTCGTGTTCTATTTCAAGTCCATAAATCTCTTCATATTTGGCTAGGCATCTCCTTAAATATAAATTTTCTGTACTGGGTACATATAATAAATGGAAATATATCTGACCTAAACATTCTTCAGTGTAACTAGGAGTTGCAAAAATAGCCACGTTGTCACGCAGAGATCGTGACGTTAAAATGTATCTAACTACCAGTTTAAATATTAAAATAATACCCTGAACAGTTATGGGGCTATAAGGTGAATATTGTTTGAGATGGGATACATATCTTGATCAGCTAATGCAGGTTTCCTGATTAAAATATCATGCGCCTTTCCCAAATTAATACAGAAAAGGGTTGAGTCAAGATTAATGGTTTGGATTTGGTATGTAGGTCTACAACACGAATTTTGTACGTTTTATTTTTTTTTGTTGGATGAAACATGGATAATAGGTATAACTATAATAAATAAAATGGAAAAGAACAACTGACTCGCATCAATTTTTTGTTAAGAATATAAGAACAATATTTTTTTATGAAAAAAATATATATAAGAAAACTTGAAATATTTAAAGCATTGATTCGTTTGGAGTAAAATGATCACGTCAATCTTTAGTATAAACAAAATATATTTTTAAATAATAAATATTCAAAACGAGACTAAACTTAATACTAAAAAAGGCATAGTATAAAAATCAATGATAATTTAATTGACAAAAATGATAATGTAAAATTTTTAAGTTTATATATTGATCAGTACTTGAACTGGAAAACTCATTGTGAGTATTCCTATAGTTTCTAAAATTCATTCAAATATATATTTATTCAGAAATTTGCGTACAGCGCTTACTAGAAAACAGTTATTCACGGTATACCACTCGCACGTCGAATTATTACGATATGGAATATGCTTCTGGGATTGGTCCACTTTTTCATCAACAGCGTAAAACTCTCCAATCTTAACAAAAAACCTACCTCCGAATTTTCGAGGGTGCTGATCACGAACCTGATGTCAGATTTCGGCGGTCGCATTTTTACGAATAATGACAAGTATACCTTTTTCAACAATGTAGGTTTAAGATTTTTTAATAAAAAAGAAGATAAGGGACCTTAAAGTGAAAAAAGTTACGCTCAATTATGTCACAAATGTGACGGAAGAAGCATCCTCTAACGTCAAAATAGCCAACAGATTATGATATTTCATATCCAAAACATCTATCTAAATTTTTAAGTTTATACAAACACAGCCTAATTATTAGAAAAATTCACCTTTCAAATTTTAACTTTGACATCTTGAATCTTTTTTATTAACATTTTATTAAGGCATATTGGCTTAAATCGTAATATTTTGAAGTGAAAAAACTAGTTTGCATCCATGGGCCATTACTTACTGACCACCCTGTATCTCACCTGTATCAAAGTGAAAGCAATTATATTTTTATAAAGTCCAGGCATTTATGCAACTTCCAGAAGTCCGAAAGCTCTGTGCAGTACTTAACAAACTTACTTTTATGCTATTAACTTGTTTGCTGGTATTTTTTCAGTTTTGACATAATTTAGAAAGAGAAATACTTCATTGCTGTACTGCGGAAGATTTATGATTGTAGAAATAAGTTAAGCGTACCAAGTTAAGATGACAACCGCCTGGGGAGCCCAAGTCGATAAATAAATATACAGAAATGAAACAGTACGCACAGACTTATAGCGTGGGGGTATAGTTAATACAAATATTAGAGCAAACATTATTGCCAATGGTTAGCGGAACATTTTATGATGGTAAATGGAAAGCCCGAAGCAGTCATTAAAATAAATGAAGATCTAAGAGAATTAAGCTCCATTATAAAGAAACGCTAAGTAAATATATGTAAATGCCTTTTAGTAATTATATTTAAATATCTGCAAGAAAATCGTGGTTGTGATTAATATTTCTACCCTGCCATAAATTTTCTCATCATTATAGTAATTTTCTCTATTGGGAGAGTTAAGTTTACTTCTCACGCCTCGAAGGAGAGAGATTACTTGTGTCGTTTTGCGTTATTCTAACAACGATAATAAAGAAGACTCTCTTGACTCTAAGCCTGTAAAATTCTATTAAACATAATAATGTATAATCTGTCAGAGAAGTTTTCGAAATAAAAATATAATTGTATTATAATTTTAAAGGTATTTTATGTATTTGTTGCAAACTGCTAATGACTAAAAATATGTCACAGAAAATTTAGAATGACTCTGAAAAAACTATCAAACATTTTTGCCAAAACCTGTGATATCACAGGTCTACAAGGTTTTTATTGTAAAAGTAGCAAATTGTTTACCCGAAAGTGCACTGAATTTAAATCTGACCTCAGAATAGCGTTACCACATCCGGATTTTGAGATATTCGAAGGAATTTTTTGCCATAGAATGCAAACAAACAATCTTAAGAACTATTAAAAAGTGGTGTAAAGACCATGAAGACGAAAATGGTTCTCTTCACAAGGAAGAAAAAACCGAAGCCAATAAAGGCACCAATTCTCTTAAACACTACCTAATCTTTGCATTGAATATTAAGTACGTTGAAAGTTACAGTCTATGCAAGGCTAAAATGGAATCTTCATTTGAAAAGAAGACTAAAAAGACGTACATATCCTTGAGCAGTGCCGCAGAACCATTGGTAAAAACTGGTGAATTAAACCAAGTGTTCATGTGGATATACACTGCCATTGTGAGACCAAGGTCTGTATGTCGAGACGAACAAAAGCTCAGTCAGGTGCAAAGGAGCATAACTGGAGCTATGCGAACAACACCATAATAGCAATGGAGGTAATACTATGTTTGCAACCTTTTAATATTTATCTAAAAGAAGTGGCCCCACGAACGTTGGTTTCAAACCAGATGTAGGATGTGAAGAACGGGCCAAAAAGAAAGGAGGATGCATGATTAGGATCTATTCCAGATTCCTACATATCCGATATCAGTGGGCAAAGGATAGACACGCTACCGTCGTGCAAACGGAGCAGGTATAACCATAGTCGCTAAAGAATTTGCCGGTAAGCATACAATGGCCAAAACTACTGATCTTACGTAATCATGAGATAATAACTAAATCATCATGGGGATGCTATGCTGGGTTAAGGTATATGGTCGGTACAATGGCAATAAAGAAGTGGACAAGTTGATCAGGAATGTATCGAGTTTAAATATCTTTGGGCCGCTCCCTCCAGTGAGCTTGTGTTGTCAGCATTTAATAATAATAATAATATCTCTACGGAGACAATATTTCGTGCACTTTGTGAATGCACTTCCATCTTGTCAACAAAAGAATCCGTGTTGGGAGAACTATGGCTTATGTTAGAGAGATCTTCCTGAGCAACGTCACAATCTTTTTCTCTCTAATAGGTTGGTTAACGGCTCAACTGGGTTGATTTCTTAATGGGGGGAAATACAAGGGGCACAATGAGGTCTAAGTGTTGTAGCTTCTGAAGTTAATCTCTCCACAATTTCAGATCACACATAAAAGTGCAAATATAGTTATTTTGGAGTTCACTGCTGATTAGAAAGAATTTTATCGACAAACACTAATAGACCAGTGCTGAAGCCTTTGAAAATGGTAAAAAGTAACAAAAAATTATAGTAGGATGAAACCCATTGGAAAAGGAATAGAATACAACAAAAATGAGAGGAAAAATAATTTACGGGCGATCTGAGGTCGGGAAGTGAAAGGGGGTGAGTTCTTAAGGGTAAAAAACGGTTTATCTTGATCTCCGGCGAAACTACAAGTCCTATGGAAAAAAGTTAAATAGCAAAGTTGTAGATAATAAAAAGATCTGCAACTATTATATTTACACTTTTTTCACATAACCTCAACATTTATGTGAAAAATTCAAATAACTATGTTTTTGGTTTTTTATTTTTATCTTTTATAAAAAATATATTTTTTTTCACGATATTTGGTGAAAACTTACCTTTTCATGTCTCAAATACACTGTAATTTTTTTGATTTAAAATATACATTTTTTCACCTTATTTTGACTTAATATCGAAAAAACACCCTAATTTTCAATCGAAAATTCTCACGTCAAAATATCTGATTTTTTGAAAAAGTCGGTTGACTTTTTGTTCGTTGGAATCTCTACTATCTTATGGTGTAAAAAAATATACATTACTATGGTAAATGTTCTCAGAAAAAACAAAGAAATGATGCGACAAACTCGAATCCGAAAATTTTATGTACAATTTTGAGCTATTTATTAAAATTTATACTTTAATTACTCGAAAAACGTAAGATTCCATATTGCACTGATAAACAAAAAAATTGCAAGTCGAAATATACTACTATAATTAACAACTAAATAAGTTAATAAAGTTAATTTAATAAAACATTTACAATATTTTTTCGTTTCTTTGAATTTTCTGAGAACGTTTGCCAAAATAATGTATATTTTTTTTACACCATCAGAAAGTAAAGATTTCAACGAACAAAAAGCCCACCGACTTTTTTAAAAAAGCAGATATTTTGACGTGACAATTTTCGATTGAAAATTAGGGTGATTTTTCGATATTAAGTCAAAATAAGGTGAAAATATAAATATTTAAAATCAAAAAAATTACAGTGTATTTGGGACATGAAAAGGTAAGTTTTCACCAAATATTGTGAAAAAAAAATATTTTTTGTAAAAGATAAAAATAAAAAACCAAAAACTTGGTTATTTGAATTTTTCACATAAATTTTGAGGTTATATGAAAAAAGTGTAAATATAAAAGTTGTAGATCTTTTTATTACCTACAACTTGCTATTTAACTTTTTTCATAGGACTTGTAGTTTTGCCAGAAATCGAGGTAAACCGTTTTTTACCCTTAAAAACTCACCCCTTTCCACTTCCCGACCTTAGATCGCCCGTAAATTATTTTTCCTTTCAATTTTGTTGTATTCTGTTCCTTTTCTAATGGGTTTCATCCTACTATTATTTTTTTTGGTTTCAAAAATTATCGACCCTGGTCTATAATGAAAGTATCGTAAAATACTTGCGTTTCAATTTGAGTTTACATGGGATTTATTTAGGTACAGGGTGATTATGAACGTGTGATATCAGTGACAAAAAAAAGTTTGAACATACCTACTGTTTGTGTGCTGCGCGATTATGGACGTTGATATCAGTGACAAAAAAACAAACAGTTTTAACGTACCTACTTTTTGTTTAGTTTATGTCGGTAAAATTCTCTGCAACCAGCAGTAAACTGTAAAGGCGCTATAAAACAGGCATTTTTGCACTTTTGCTAAAACGCCATTCTGAGAACAGATTTGGAACCAATATACCGGAAAGCACGCTTTTCACTTAAGAATCAACTTGTCAATTGTTTAACCAATGTTTTACCCATTTAGAATGTCTGCGCTTTATCTTTCGATTTTGATACATCTGAGAAATAATTGTCACTTATTAAAGCAGGATCATATTCCCAGATCATGTATACAACACTAATATAAAACTGAACAAAACTTTGTGTATGGCCGCCTGTTTGGAGACCTAGATTATATTTTATTAATTTACTTTATTTTTAATATTATATTTATTTTTTTCACCTTCTGTTTGTTATGTGATAAAAAGCAAAATAAAATAGTTAACATATTTCTCTATTCTAAAAATTATTATTTAGTATTATTAGGTGTTAGCGTATTTGTCAGTAGTCAATGACATCTTAATATCATAATTACCTACCTATGTATTCATATTGCTAGAAGATCCTAAATCTTTCAAAGTTAATAGTTAGGTGTATTTAGGCAATCAAGACAACATAAACTAATGTTGCGTTGAAAGATCACGTCCAGAGGATACATTTGCTAAATTTGCCAAATATATTACTGGCTATAAATTATTTTTTAGATCCTACTGCCTAAATATAGTACCGCGTTTGTGAAGGAGTAATTGTTGCTTACACCTATAGGTATATTCTGAAATTTATTTTTATCTGAAGGTGTAGTGTTAACTATAAAGTAGGTGTATACTTAATATTTATAGATATATAAATTATTTTCTTTATAATTATATATTTATACTAATTATATTAATGTTTTACTATTCATATTAATGAAGAATGTAGTAGATCTCCTAGAATATCTAGTATATAAATAACGGCAACAGAAATGGTTCGAATTACATAAGTGTTTGAATAGGTAAATATAGTGTCCCTTAAATTAATCTGAAATAAATTTTACCAGCATATTCTATGATTAAAAATTATATGGAATATAGGGCGAGAAATGGTTACTAAATGTGAATCCTACTTTATTTTCACAATATCTCTGAAACCGTTCTAGATAAATTAATGAAATTTGAAAGTGGAGAGGTATTAGATTTCTAATATAAGACCAAAAAAATATAAAAAGCTCTACTTTAGCCATGCTGTTTCAAACTAAGGGAGGGACACTTGCATGTACATTTTTTATATGTGGACTATCTCTCGCTCTCTCTCTCTCTCTCGTTCGCGCAGCAGCACCGACATTATTAGACCGCTGACGAGGTCCCAAATAGCCTCAACCGCGGCGAAGCTTTTGCGACGTCACCACTGAAGATGCAGACAGTGAAGAGCGGCGACACGTTTGAAAGCATGGAATACGACCAGTTATAGAGGCGGCTATAGGACGTCTCGGCGAAGCTTTTATCATCACTGAAGATGCCGACAGTGAAGAGCGACGAAACGCGATCAGCTACAGAAGCGGCTACGGGACGTCTGGGAAGACTAACATTATCCCAGGAACGGTTCTTACCGTAGCAGTCGTAATACCAAAAACAGGAGCCGATATCAATATATGGGCGGACTCAGAAATACCGATAGCGAGTCTACCCCCCCCACAGAGCCTAACCCGAGAATAACAAGGGCAGGTCAAAGAATTCCAGCTACAGCTAGGGATGTGAACTTTAATTCTGTTACTGGCAGCGAGCACTACTCTTAAGACAGCTCAATACCTATTGAAAGAAACATCTTTTAAAAAGTGAAACAGAAATGCTGAGTTCAAATTGTAGGTAAATAATGATAAGTAAGTGATCATAAAGTATCCTATTATCTAAGAATATTGTGTGAAAACTTATTGAATTTGGAGATAATACTAAAAATATCATGATATTAATGCCATTATAGAGTAACAAGTCATCAACAAAGGAATACATACAAAAATAAAGTTAAAAAAAACACAAAAAGAATATATTTTTAGTAACATAAATAACACTAAATTTTGTATTACTACAATAATTAAATTAGGTATATATTTCATTCTCAAATGATCAAAAAACAATATAAAATTATATACCTACGTTAAAAAATTTACGATTCTTTCATCGATACTGAAATATACTAATAACAATTGTAGGGATGTCGAAAAATTACTATTTCTACACTGATAAAAATGGGCGTAAATTTCCATGTTTTGTTATGCTCTCTACATAATATTTACTGGTAATTTTAATTTACATTATATGTAATAAAATTAGCCAATTTCAAGAACAATATACTATGCGTAGATGCACATCAATCTAACCACTAACCTAATTTTTAAATTGGTTTCTGTTAAAATATTTAGGTTAAACTAAAATTGAATAACTATATATACATTTTTTAATTATATGCATATTGTTCATTATTTATATTTCTTATACACTGACATTTGGTCATATATTTGAAATAATATTAATTATTGAAAAAAATGTTTCTATGCATATTTCAATTCAAGTTACATGAGTATTAAAATTACTCAGTAAAATTATATATATTTTACAATACCAACCTAAAAATTACAATATATAAATCAATATAAATTGTAGTGTTGGATATTTACGATGGAAGTTAATATAATGGTTGTAAAATTATTACATAATATAATATTTAATTTTATTCATGTTTATTTCTGTAATAATGCAATGTACTTATTTCAATTACCAAATTATAATGTAATTTGAGATAACTTTACGATGGTCACAAAATACCAATGAAAAGTTGTTTGAAATTACAGACAAATTTTTATCAGTGTATCTTAACAGCCATGTGCTGTCTGTTTTGCTTTAACACAAATGTTTTAATACATATATTATGATTGATAAAAAAGACACAATTTTCATATGCTGTGGATGACTTAATAAAAGTCGAGACATTGATGTAGAAAAAGAAAAAGGATCACTGTGAGTTTTTCAATTCAATTCAATTACATGCGCTTTGAAAAATTTCGTATTGAAGGTCGCCACTATAACCAAATATAAAAATTTTTCTTATGTAAATACAATTTCTTTTTTTATTGGTAGGCAGGTGTGAAAATATAAAATGTATTATAGGATACTATCAGAATTAAAGGAGGTAGATACCTAAACTTAGTTAAAATTAACTCTTTATTTTTGGCAACCGAATTGTGTAAGTAATTCATCGTAATATACAGGGTGGTCGCGATGTAATGGGCCAAAATTCATGACTAGATTCCTGACGTGAAAATATTGCGATTTAGATAAACTCACCTTAGTCCAAAAGTTGATACTTATAGAGATACAGAGTGTTTAATGCAAAATATTACTTTAGTTTTTTCTTATTTATTTCATAATAAAAGCTCATATCGAGATGAAATTTTGGTGTTAGTGGTTTTCTGGGGCGAGAGATTGAAATATATCCATGGTTTGCTTGTAGCTCATAGAGAGCGCCACCTGCGCTAGGTCAAATGCGTTGAAAACGACAGAACTTTTTTATCTTTCAAAAATCTAATTCTCAGGTAGCAAATTCTGATTTTACAACTTCTTCTACACAAAAAAGCTATACTTTTTGAAAGTCGCTATCTTGCACCGTTCTTGTAAAATTTGCCATTGAAAATTCCAATGTATTTGCATTCAATTACAAATCGGCAAAAATTTTCAAGTAGGCTTATGTTATAATCCAATTTTGACATTTTCCACTTATCTTAGTGCTGTCAGTAATATTCGTGCCTTATTAAAAGTATTCTTTACTTTATGATCTAAATCATAGTGCGAGATATTATGCCACGCCATAATTTATTTTCAAATGGAGAAATGCGCGATATGGTTTGCGTTTATGCGCAATCAGATTATGTTGGACGTCGAGCGCTTCGTCGGTATTCAGATTTGTATCCGAATAGAAGGCAACGAAATCGCAAACTATTTCAAGAACTTTTTAATAGACTTGGAGAAACTGGTTGTTTTCGTCCTAACAGAGACAACGCAGGGCGTACTGTTACAGTTCACCAAGAAGAAGAAATTTTAGTAAGAGCGGCAGGAAATCCAGAAGTTAGCAGCAGGCAGGTAGCTAGAGAAACCGGTGTTAGTAAAACAACAGATCTCAAAATCTTTCACAAGGAAAATTTATATCCCTACCTTTTTACATCCGTGCAAAATCTTTTAGCAGCAGACTTACCAGCTAGATTACAATCTGCTCATTTTAGGCGCAATCAGCAAAACCTTGACCAGGAATTTTTGGATAATGTACTATTCACTGATGAAGCGACCTTTACTCGTCGAGGAATTTTCAATTTTATAAATAAGCACATATGGGATAATGAAAATCCTCACGTAGTCAGTGAGCGTCACTTCCAACATGAATTTAAGATAAATGTTTGGTGCGGAATCATAGGGAATCACCTATTGGGTCCACATGAGCTTCCTCCAAATCTAAATGGTGACTTGTATTTAGATTTTCTGCAGCACCATTTAGTTGACTACCTCGACGATTTACCACTGAATACAAGGCAAAATCTATTTGTCATGCAAGATGGAGCTCCCCCTCATTATTCTGTCAGAGTACGGAACTATCTTGACCACATTTTTCCGGATCGTTGGATCGGTCGTGGGAGTCGAATATTATGGCCTCCTCATAGTCCTGACTTTAATCCTATGGATTTTTGTTTCTGGGCTACATGAAATCAGTTGTCTATAGAGAAGAGCTATGGCAGAAAATTGTAAATGCCGCCGAATCATTTCGTAACGAGAATCTCTATTTTAAAATACGGCAGTTTTTGAACAAACCCGTTAATAAATGTATTGTAGTTGGAGGTGGATATGTTGAACATTTATTGTAATACTCGATATTCAATTGTTCATCACAATTTATAATTTGAAATAAACTCTTGTTCTTTTTGACATTCGTACCTTATTTTGATTACTCGAATTACCAAAGTTAATTATCTTGAGAAAGGTGCAAGATAGCGACTATCAAAAAGTATAGCTTTATTGTGTAAAAGAAGTTGTAAAATCAGAATTTGCTACCTGAGAATTAGATTTTTGAAAGATAAAAAAGTTCTGTCGTCTTCAACGCATTCGACCTAGCGCAGGTGACGCTCTCTATGGGCTACAAGTAAACCATGGATATATTTAAATCTCTCGCCCCAGAAAACCCCTAACACCAAAATTCCATCACGATATGAGCATTTATTATGAAATAAATAAGAAAAAACTAAAATAATATTTTGCATCAAACACACTGTATCTCTGTAAGTATCAACTTTTGGACTAAGGTGAGTTTGTCTAAATCGCAATATTTTCACGTCAGGAATCTAGTCATGAATTTTGGCCCATTACGTCGTGACCACCCTGTATACATGCTGCTCGAATATACAGTATGCGCCAAAAGAATGGAATAAATTCAATAAAAA
The DNA here is from genome assembly GCA_037114965.1 of Monochamus alternatus. Classification (NCBI taxonomy): domain Eukaryota; kingdom Metazoa; phylum Arthropoda; class Insecta; order Coleoptera; family Cerambycidae; genus Monochamus; species Monochamus alternatus. Next base: position 110,709,360 of record CM073426.1, on the reverse strand, counting down.
CGAAACAATTATTTTTTGGGACAAATCCTCGAACAGGTCGATTTTTAATTAAAAAAATACATATTTTAGCGTAAAATGCGATTTTCAAATGTCATTTATTTTCGAGTAATGACGTCATCGATTTTGTTTTAAATGGCAACACCATATTTTTTTTCCTTGATTCTGAAAGATCGTTTAATTCTCTATCAGACAGTACTAAAATTTTGCCCTCTTACATAGGAAAGATTTCGAGTAAATGACGATTGAATGTTAGAAAACGTAAATTGTATCCATAAAAAAGTAACAATTCTGAGGTATGTAAAATAAAATACAATTGATTAAATTTTATATTTAAATTAAATGTTCGAATTGCCATCCACCAAATTCTTGACAATGCGCAAGTCTGTGAAGAAATTCTTCTTGCACATTATGAATGATTTCTGGGGTAATTCTGCGTATTTCGTCCGGAATGCGATTTTGAAGTTCTTCTAAATTACGTGGTTTATTAATGTACACTTTTGACTTCAAGTATCCCTATAAAAAATAGTCAAGAGGTGTAAGATCTGGCAATCTTGCAGGGCATTCTATCAGTCCGCGTCTGCCGATCCACCTCCCAGGAAAACAGTTGTCCAAAAAATCTCGTACAGGGCGCGCATAGTGCGGAGGTGCACCGTATTGCTGAAACCATATGGTATCGTCAGGGTCATTATCGTTAGGAAAAATTACTGCAAGGGCTGGAACAAGGTCATTTTCTAGAAACTCTAAATATCTTTGTCCTGCAAACTTCCTGCTGAGTTCTAGTCATATTCCCGCATCCGATAAGAATTAAAATTTCAACTTTTGAGTAACAGTTAAATGTGCCATAATACTTTAAATTGAATAATAATTTCTATGTCGTTTTCAATACTTATTAGAAAGTCGGTGTGACAATGACACTTTGCAAAAATTTTCACCTACGTGATCCATAAAATAACTATGGAATTCGAAAAACTAAACTTGATAACGTTTTTGCTTTATTTTAATTGATTTACGTTTTATAACATTCATTCGTCATTTACTCGAAAACTTTCCTATGTAAGAAGGCAAAATTTTAGTACTGTCTGATAGAGAATTAAACGATCTTTCAGAATCAAGGAAAAAAATATGGTGTTGCCATTTAAAAAAAAATCGATGACGTCATTATTCGAAAACAAATGACATTTGAAAATCGCATTTTACGCTAAAATATGTATTTTTCAAATTAAAAATCAACCTGTTCGAAGATTTTTTCCAAAAAATAATTGTTTCGTTTTTATTGAATTTATTCCATACTTTTGGCGCATACTGTATTTCACTTAAACCTTAAGTATGTATGTAGTTTTATTATATCTCTTGTGGAGGATCTCCACCTATATAATTACAAAATCAAAATGCTCTAAAGTGTTCATTTAATGTATAGCTGTCACACTTAATAGCCAGTTAAATACTGGGAAAAGACACAGGATACAACGTGTCGTTTAACACTCTTCATAGAATTCCATTATAATTTATCTACTGACAATTGTCAAGCGTTTTTATGTACATCACGCGAAGATTCAACGTAACTTTGGTTTTTTTCATTAATTTATCAAGAATATTTTTTTCTACGCATATAGACACAAAAAAATGATTACGTTCCGGCGGTACCACTAAACTCAAGAGAAATATGACCAAAAGAATTTGTCATATCTGAGCGAAAGAGGTTAGTATTAGTTACTATCTCAGCAAAGATAAAAATAGAGGCAACAAACGATATTCATTGTACACAATTGTAGTCAACTAACATCTAATCAAAGTTTATCAAAACAAAAAAGTAATATTTGACGGTTCGCGTGGAATAGAAACAAATACCATGGCGTAACAGATTTTGTTGAACATTTAAATATGAAAATACTAATATTTTATAAAGCTGTGGAGTTTAAGCAATTTTTATGAAATTGCGTAAAGATTAATTGGAATGATAAAAGAATAAAACGAAATAATAGTGTAACAAAAAGTAATTAATTAATATAGTCCGAAAATAATAATAATATTGACATACAAATTTAGTTTAAAACCTTACATGTTAAGAACAGTTATAAATTTGAGATATAGGATATTGATTTAGAATCTGATTCCAAAATTTGAAGGAATATTTATTAAATTAAGTACCTTCCCACTCAACAGATGAAGGTGGCCGTATTTCTTGTCGTAAAATTATCAAATTTGTGGTGTTTTTTAGGTCCAGAAATCTCGAAAAATAAAACACGTAGAACAAAAATAATATAAAAAATAATTTGATGTTTTGTTACTGTTACTGTTACTATTTAGATTCTCCTCAAATAATGTAATAACTTTTAAAAAGTCTTTGTAAGAAATGAACAATCTTATATGCAAAACTATGTGAGTTATAACAATATTTACATCCACAGTTAAATTTAAAAAATACGTAACTTGATAGATTTCTGTACCTAAAAATTTGTTGGTAAGACCGCTTTCTGTCTTTATATATTCGTTTTACTTCGGTATCTTTAAGTATTCGCAGGTAGCATGAGAGAGCATTCCTGTTATTTGTTAATTTCTATATTATTCAGTTCTTAGATATTTAAAATTACTTTTATCTGTGGAAAGCACTATTTCAAGACTACGACGTCCTTAATATGTATACATAGTTGAAATCCTGGAAATGCATGAAGTACAAATTGGTTAAGTAGAAGATAATTAAAGACAATGGGAAAATGTTGATGTATTTGTTTATTTAATGTCAACAAAACATATTACTAAATAAAGAAATAATTATTTAAGCCTTGCAACATAAAAGTTATTGGTAAGGAAATAACAGTTAAAACTGAAAAAGATACCAGTTCTAACCAATAATAACTGCAAATATTTTAATATTACAATTATTATTGATGTTTAAATAAAATTGTTTTAATTAATTTTAATTAAAAGAGTTGGGTCACTCTTTCTTTAGAACATCAATTAAAAATGTATTAATGACATTTATGCCAGAATCATTGCCTGATATAAATACATGTTTGCTCTTGTTTCAAAAAAGGCACTTTTTGACATACGACCCACATTTGTGACGTCATCGTTGTTCGAGATATGACGTCATCGTTGTTCGAGATATGACGTCATCGACAATTTTTTTAAATAGCAACCCTCAATTTTGACCATGCCATTTGAAAGAGCGTGTAATTCTACATACACATCATGATAAATTATGGTGTTACATAACAAAAATTTCAAGAAAATAATGTTTGAAGGTTTTAAAATATAATTTCCACAATACTGAAAATGATAATGATTATGTAAGAAATCGACTAAGTTAAATATTCAAATTGTGCACCGTTGGCTGCCTGACAGTAGCCAAGACTATTAATAAATTCTTTTTGGACATTATCAATAACTTCAGGAGATATACGATGTATCTCGTGACAAATTCTTGCCACTTAATGGGCCCCCTTCTCTCTATCCAACGATTCGAGAACAGCTCACCTAAATAAGCACGGGCAGGTGTTGCATAATGGAGAGGTGCACCATCTTGTTGAAAGAAAATGTTATTTCTTGAAAAATCACGTCCCTCGATATCTGGATATAAAGTTATTAGTTCAGGAATGAGGTCGTCTCGACGAAAATCCAAATATCTTGCACCAGTTAGGTTGACGTCAAAGAAATAGGGACCCAGAATTCTTCCGTCGACTATGCACCACCACATATTTACTTTCTGGGGACTTTGAGTGTGATACCCCATCGAGGTTTTTCTGTAGCCCAATAACGGCAGTTTTGCCTATTCACATGGCCGTTCAAAACAAACGTAGCCTTGTCAGAAAAAATTACGTATTTATTATCATTATTGCATAGCTCTTGCATTTGCTCGCAGAATTGATTTCGCCGATCAAAGTCGCCTTCATATAGTTCATGCACAAGGCATACCTTATAAGGATGATACTTTGCTTTTTTCATAATTTTGTGAACTGTGGACGCTGCCATATTGAAATCAGAAGCCAATTGGTTAAGTGTTGAATGATGATTTTCTTGTATTGCCAACAAAACATTAAGCTTATCATCTACTGATTTCGACGGTCGACCAGATTTAGGAAGATCATCAACATGTCCAAAGTTACGGTAGTTAGACTTAACATTGCTTACCATGCTTTGGCTAATGGGATGTCCATCAGGATGAGTTTCATTGAACAATTCAACTACTTCTTTTTGGGTGTTCTTCTTGTCTCCAAATCCGATCATGCAAAGAATTTCAATTCCTTCTCCTTCAGTTAATTTAACCATTTTTTTTATAAAATGACAAAGTTATTTCTCAATAAACACTTCAAACGCACTGCTTTTGCGAATCAAAAGATAAGAACTAAAGAAATAACTAAAAAAACAAAAAAAAACTAGTTAATAAAGTACGATTTCAAGTTTTTATCTGACAGCAATAAAAAACATTCTCGGTCGCTAAGGCTACTGTCAGGTAACCATGATTTTTGACGATGCGTATGTAGAATTATATGCTCTTTCAAATGGCATGGTCAACATTGGGGGTGGCTATTTAATAAAATTGTCGATGACGTCATATCTCGAACAACGATGACGTCACAAATATGGGTCGTATGTCAAAGAGTGCCTTTTTTAAAAACCAAATTGACGTGCCAGGGGATTCTTTCGAAAACTTCTTAATTTCAAAAATAATGAATTTATCCGTTACTTTTCGAAAGCACTGTATGGTCTTAGATAGATGTACGTCTATAACTGCTAAAATTAACCTATGATAGGTTAGGTTACTACTTTTTTACAAACTACATACTATTTGAGAATTGAATTGACACGCGATGGTGGATATAATAATATCAGAGTGAATAACTAATATTTTTAAGAGATCTAATTAGTTTTAGCTTTATCACAATTGTCAGCAATATTTACTATAGTTAAGCAGATACTTACCATTTTCTTTGATTATAATAATCTCCATTTGTACACCGAACGGGTGTAAACTGAACACAACTACGCAGCACGGCCAACATGGCATAAAGATGTATGCTGGAATAGCTGATATAGTGCAACTACACAATTTTGCTCAGCCAGTCAGGATATATAACACAGATGTGTGTTAAGTTTACACAAAATGGTGTACTTGTGTCATTTGTAAATATTATACAAATTCAATATATCTTATTATACGAGTAATACTAGTAATTTTAATACATTTTCTGAAAAAAGTATAAAAAAGTCATAATGTGTAAAACTTTTAACAGGTAAATTTTACATTCTGAATTACACACTGGAAAATCTCACTTTTTTACGGTGCAGTTTTATTATTGTTCTGCTGAAGTTGCTATGCAACCATGCTTTAGGCAATCAAATGTTTATCTACCAAATTATATTTTGCTCACTATTTTGATCACACGTCACTGAATATTTTAAACAAACCGATTAGATCACATCAGTGTAATAACATAACTATGTAAAAATATGGGTGTATAAGAAATTACAAAATTTTATTATATCCCTTTAAAACTACATATCAAGAACATGATGTTCATGCGGATATTTCGATAAAAGAATTATGCTTTCAAAAAATTACTGCAGTACAATTTCGGACATATTTAAAAACAACGAAGTTACATGTTTGCGTGGCTACTCTGACAAATTCCAAAAAGGAAACTTATAAATGGTTTCGACTAAAACTATTAAATATACGACACATTATTTTCAATTACCTTATGTATTGTCTTTATGGGTATACGTAGGAATTCATGTAAATAAAACACTGAATAAAAAATCAAGCTCATAAAAATATGTGATAGGTACATAATAATGCGTAAGATTAGAATAATAACTTTCCTGGTGGTATATTGTTCAAGATAGGGTACCATTACGTCCATATATGATGGTGACTATGAGGGTGTATAATTTTATCACACCATTATAAGTTTATGGTCCGTTGTATACAATGTAACATATTCCCAACATTGTATTAGGTGAATTGAAAGTTTAGTATTGTTTGCCTTTACACGTACGTTTTTATAGGATTATTTCTACAGGGTGTTTTCAAAAGCAGTATCACAAATGATACCGATGAATCGACAGCTAAAACGAACACGTTTGCATAAAAATGACCTTAGCAAAATTTTCACCCTTTAACAGGATATAACAGGTATATAAAGGTATAACAGGAAAATTTTACGCAAATTCTCTACTGATGCATGTGCAACTTCTCAATAATTTTTCGAAAATTTCTGCCCCTTGGATGGGGTTGAAATAAGCACCCCCTAAGTTATTTTTTGCTACAACTTATTTATTTGACAGAAATTGCTTTATATAAAATTATATCAAAAATCTATTAAAAGACTAATCTTAAACACACCGTTGGATAGGCACAAATGGGCAATACGTACCTATTCTATGTTAAGATTAGTTCTTTGTATTTTGAAATAGGTTTATAAACAGTTTTTTTTAATTTTTAAGTTTTTTTTATCAAACCTATTGCATTATATGGATAAAACGAGAATAAACTCTACATCAAAACAACTGAAAATTGCTATAATGTGCCACTTGAAAAAAATAAGTTAAATGTCGCCCAACTGACTGAGTTTTTAAAATATTGTTCTTTTTATTATCACTCTTTAAAGAATTTCTTCCCATTTAATAATATAGAATATATAATAGGGTTGTTTATTGTTAACTTCAAAAATAACCGATATATTCATCTGAGGAGTAATGTTTGGGACAACTTGTATGGGTACTTTAAAATTTGTATTTATTTTATGAAAAGAACATAGTAAATAAATAAAAATATATAATTTTTAGAAAATGATAAAAATTCATTAGTGTAGTGTAAAAAACCTATTATAAAACAAATGAAATACAAAAAGGATATTCAATTCCTAAATATCATTCAGGATCCGATTCGTCAGAAATTAGATGATTATTTTATCTCTGTTGCATAGTTTGGCCTATTCCAATTTTTAAATTTGAAAGCTTGGTAACCGTGATTAACAATTTTCACAAGCTAGCTTGTACCACCGTGTCGTAGTAAAATTATTTTTATTTTAATATATATATTTTAATGAGAAACCAGATGAATACAAATTGCTAGTATCAATTTACCTGTTTATATCTGGAAACCCGGAAATACAATACAATACAATAGAAAAAGGTAGGCAACCTAATTTTTGCATGTTCCTTAGGCTTTGTACTTTCAATTGTTATTACATTAGTATGGTGAGCGAGCGAAATATTTAAAAAAATAATTACAGTATATTTAATTATGGATAGCCATGAACATAATTCATTTGCGATATATTTGTTTATATATTATGTTTGTTAAAAACTACATTTCAATACATACATCTTAGATTACAATAAGTTGCTCTTATTTCATTTAACGTATTCACTCGACATTTACTATTCTGTTGTGTTTGCTTCCTTTATCTATAATAACTGAATAGGTAATACTTAAAAATCGAATAACTTTTAGCATATTTCGATTTATATTTAACTGAAATAAATAAATATGAGAAAGGTAGAAATTTACGTACTGCATTTCTCTAGATAGCAATAATTGTGATTATTAATTGATTCGTTTAGTTTAATTCAATTAAGCATATCAACAGCAACCATGTAGTGAAAAGATAACAGCATGGCAGTGGAATTATTAATTAATTGTTTCATTGATTAGTTTGCCGATTGATTTTAGTAGACCTATGGAGTCATTAATTAATAGATTAACAACAATCGTTATCAGTTTGATAGTTGCAGTAAAACAGAAATGGTGCTATTATTATTATTGATGTATTTAAATACCTTATTTCAGTGTTATTTTTAATTGTTTCTTGTGCTACTTCTTTGACCCATTTGAAAACAGTAGTATGTAGACATATCGCTTATTCAAAAAAAAGATTGTTATAACTCAAAAGTTTCAATTCCATTTTATGTAGTGGAAATTTTACACAGAAATGGCACGAAATAGAATTATGTACTTTTTATAAAAATGAATATTCTTTTCGATGTTAATTTAACCCTTATAAAAATGTGAAAATAAAAGTTTTACAAGAAGAAAAGGAGCTTAATGGATCATAATCTTATAAGAGACAGGTGGATTTTAACGGCTTGATGGATCCAGAGAAAAAAAGATGGAGGGAACAACGAAGCAACTGCGGACAACTGCACTGCGCTGATGAAGGGCAAAAACCCAGAAACAACGTTGTCCGCAGTTGCTTCGTTGTTCCCTCCATCTTTTTTTCTCTGGATAAATCAAGCCGTTAAAATCCACCTGTCTCTTATAAGATTATGATCCATTAAGCTCTTTTCCTTCTTGTATATTTCCTGGCTGAGATCCTGACAGTAGTTGCTGGACTCTCTTCCGCGGCGGCTGTTGCTCTTGGCCTCAATACCGAAGCTGTGTGACACGAAGCCGCAAATAGAGATAGGCATGCTACTTGTCATTCTCTTGTGTTCATGTCCTTTGCCCTTCCTTCTTATTCCATCCCTCTTTTTTAAACTGCACTGCGCTGATGAAGGGCAAAAACCCAGAAACAACGTTGTCTGCAGTTGCTTCGTTGTTCCCTCTATCTTTTTTTCTCTGGAGCCATCGAGCCGTTAAAATCCACCTGTCTCTTATAAGATTATGATCCATTAAGCTCCTTTTCTTCTTGTATATTTCCTGGCTGAGACCCTGACAGTAGTTGCTGGACTCTCTTCCGCGGCGACTGTTGCTCTTGGCCTCAATACCGAGGCTGTGTGACACGAAGCCGTAAATAGAGATAGGCATGCTACTTATCATTCTCTTGTGTTCGTGTCCTTTGCCCTTCCTTCTTATTCCATCCCTCTTTTTTAAGCTGCACTGCGCTGATGAAGGGCAAAAACCCAGAAACAACGTTGTCCGCAGTTGCTTCGTTGTTCCCTCTATCTTTTTTTCTCTGGATCCATCGAGCCGTTAAAATCCACCTGTCTCTTATAAGATTATGATCCATTAAGCTCCTTTCCTTCTTGTATATTTCCTGGCTGAGACCCTGACAGTAGTTGCTGGACTCTCTTCCGCGGCGACTGTTGCTCTTGGCCTCAGTACCGAGGCTGTGTGACACGAAGCCGCAAATAGAGATAGGCATGCTACTTGTCATTCTCTTGTGTTCGTGTCCTTTGCCCTTCCTTCTTATTCCATCCCTCTTTTTTAAGCTGCACTGCGCTGATGAAGGGCAAAAACCCAGAAACAACGTTGTCCGCAGTTGCTTCGTTGTTCCCTCTATCTTTTTTTCTCTGGATCCATCAAGCCGTTAAAATCTACCTGTCTCTTATAAGATAAAAGTTTTATTTTTTCAAGAAGCAAATAAGTTCTAGTCAAGAAAATAAAACAAATTTTTTAATTACTAAATATGAAAATGTGTTAGAATAACGTTTATTAGTAAATCATTTCTTTAAAATTTAATTCATTAATTTAAGTTTATTAGATCTCTAATCAATGTTATAATTTATAATACCTACCGAATAAACACTTTTCTTTCCTGATGCATTGCAATAATTAACTCGAGTAAAAAGATTTTCATTGTTATCTCAGTAACGGTTGATACACGACCATATATTTATTAGGCCTTTTTGTTCGCTTTTGCCTCATGAACACCTCTTTCGAATATTGGGGGTTCCTTCTTCCCAATCACCCTGTATAATTAACACCATTTTATATAAAATCAATCTCTTTTCTTCTAGACGGACGGAATAGTTTTGGTTTTTCTATTGATGTCACTAACAACGAATCATACCTAATTAAAGGAAGGTTCTGTAAGTTGTAACCATAAAACGGTATTACAGTTTTTATGAGCGAAAATAATCCAGCAAATTGACATTTCAAAAGTAATAATATGTATGCATCTAACACTCGTGGTGTATACAGGTATATTATAGCTAACACATTAAATTAGAAGAAATATTTAATGTTATGGGAATCTCGTAATTATGGAAATCTATAAATTATTAGTAACTTTTACATTGTAATGAATTGATAGTAGGTATTAATGTATACAATTTACATAAAATGTGTGTACTATAAGAAGCCATCATTTTAATTTGTCAAAAATGAATGTGGTCTTTAAATTTATAGTTATTCCATAAATGCTAGGAAAGTACTAATTAAAAATGTAGGTATCTGGTTTGTTATGCTTTCCAAGACTAGTAAATTATGTAGGAGCATTGTATAAATAAATATAATATTTATTTATACAATGGTAGGAGTGAAGTTCATATTCAGATTTCGTAAAAGCATAGAAAAATATGACCCAACATTTTTTAAAATGAATGTACGTTCAATGTTCAATGTAAAGAGTAGTAAAATGTTAGGCTTTATCACTAGAGTATGTAAAGACTTTAGAAACGTGGATTCTTTAAAATCATTATATTTTGCTTATGTACATAGTAAGATAAACTTTGCTTCAACCATTTGGAATCCTCAATATATGGTTCATAATTTTCGTCTTGAAGCAATTCAAAATAAATTTCTTAGATATTTAAATTTTAAAGTGACCGGAGTTTATACTTTTGAGAATTCAGTACTCTTACAACAAACATTTAAAATTCAATCTTTAGAAAATAAAAGAAAGCAAGCTGACGTAATATTTTTATTTAAACTTTTGAATAATCTAATTGATTCTCCTAATTTAGTAGATCTCATAAATATTTATGTACCTTCCAGGAATTTTAGAGGTAATATATTATTTCAAGAGTCTCTTTACCATACTAACTCTGGGAAAAATTCACCGTTAAACAGAATGATCAGAACTTACAATAGTTTATTTTCCAATGCAGATATATTTACCGTATCATTATCTAATTTTAAGACAGCCCTAAAACAAAAAACTGCTGCTTAGTATAAAATATTATGACATATTTTTTTGTGTGTATATGTATTTATGTATGCATTTCTATGATGTAATAGTATGTTTGATTTAGTTGTTAAATTAATTAATTTTTAGTGAACATTGTGTTGGGCTTCTAGCCTGTTTATGTTCCTCTTTAAATAAATAAATAAATAAATAAATAAATGTTAAATATTTACAAATAGACAATTGATTTTGATATCTTCGGCAGTCAGTAGTGATGGCATCTAATTAAAAATTCATATTGCTAATGGACTGAATTTCTAAAACTTTTTAAATATATAATGAAAGTTTAAAGACAAAAGTTGATAACTAACCAAGCTAATTGCGTATGATAATGAAAAGATAATCACTTAGTAGTATCTAAAAAGTTAAGTATTTAAAAGCAAATATAAATATTTACTGGTATTGTTGTAGAACTAGCCATCGTAGGATAAAAACCAAGCACTATCAATGAAAATATTTGTTGCGGTACAAATTTGCTCAGCTGCCAGTAATAAGAGGATACTGCATAAATGAAAAAAAAACTCTTTAATTACAAGCAGATTCCTTTAGCAAAATTATTTCTTGGCGTGACAGCAACGTCTGTAGTCTATTTATTTAACATATGTTTTTTTTATAGTTTCTACCAATAGCTAAAATATATCGAACTCAGTGTTAGTTTTCTGAAATGTATCTAAAAAAGATAAGGTTGCCTTATAAAATACTAAAATATTTTTAAGGAGATTGTCGACATTACCTACTATTTAAATATATTAGTTATAGGTATCTTACAAAAGACAGAAACTTCTCGACTATTCTATGTTCATATAGTCGCAGCAAGAAATCAGACCACTTACGTCACTGCTGATGTTGACGCTGAGATAATTTGTTACAATATAGTGCAATATACTGGGTGAGTCATTAATAATGGTACACAGCGTAAGGGCAGATTGTTAACGTCAAAATAAAGCTAATGAGTCGGACATGCCTTATTCAATTGTTGCTCCTTTTCATTCTACAGGGTGTTAAAGTTAAAAAAATTTTTTCGATTTTTTGCTATATTTTAAGAACGTATGGACCGATGCCGACTAGGGGGCGCTAGACTATGAGACGTCTTGGAAGACCACGGTTATCTGAGGTGCGCTTCCAACCATGGCATCCGTAATAGCAACAGTAGGAACCAAAATTAATAAATGGGGGACTCTCCTCCGTGGGACACTCCCACAAATCACGGAGGAAAGAGAAACTCGGCGCCCGGGGTTTTTTTAGGTCGCTGAATCCAAATCTGGCATCGGCGAACAACCCACGGGCACCTGGTGCGCCGGAACCTGGACGCGGACGTCATCTCCGAGAATTTTCCTGAGAAGAGTGCCAAAAACCACCCGAAAATCATAATAGGGGCGTTTTGTGGGGCGTTGAATTCGAATTTCACGTCGGAAACTACCCCCCGAACACCTAGTGCAACAGAACCTGACCCTAAACGTCATCTCCGTGGCTTTTCCTGACACAATCAAAAAAGGCGAACCGAAAATCGTTATTGGGTTTTTTTTGGAGCGCTAAATCCGAAACTCACGTCGATAAGGACCCCCCGAACCCCTGGTGCACCGGAACCTCACCCAGAATATCTTCTCCGAGAATTTGCCCACCAAGATCGCTAAAAACGACCAAAAAAATCATTACAGGCGCGTTTTTGGGCCGTTTAATTCATTCATCTCGGAGGGTTTTACAGAGACGACCGCAACAAACTCACCAAAAACCGTTTCATAATTTGACACGTTCATTAATGTGTAACTCTCGCCTAGGGCCTTCGAAAAAGTTGTTCCAGTCCTGTAAGAACGACGAGAATAATCTCCCGCCAGATTTCCTTTCACTTTTCTCAGATACTTTCTCCTAATTCCAGGCCCTGTCCACGAATGCGTAGAACGAGCAGCTGCCGGCAGTAGAAAACCAAAATTTGGATTAAGCGGCCCAAAAACGCCCCTACAATGATTTTTCGGTTGGCATTCTTCTCATGAAAATTCTCGGAGATGACGTGCACGTCCGGGTTCGGGGCCACCAGGTGCCGGTGGGGTATTCGCCGATGTCATATTTGGATTCAGCGACCCAAAAAACCCCCCATAACGATTTTAAGTCCGTCTATTTCGATTGTGTCTGGAAAAACCACGGAGAAGATGTTCAGGGTGAGGTTCCGGTGCACCAGGGATTCGGGGGGTCGTTATCGACGTGAAATTCGAATTCAGCGCCTCAAAAAACCCCCATAATGATTTTCGGTTCGCTTTTTTTGATTGTGTCAGGAAAAGCGACGGAGATGATGTTTCGGGTCAGGTTCCGGTGCACCAGGGGCTCGGAGGGTCGTTATCGACGTGAAATTCGGATTCAGTACCCCAAAAAAACCCCATAACGATTTTCGGTTCGCCTTTTTTGATTGTGTCCGGAAAAGCCACGGAGATGACGTTTAGGGTCACGCTCTGGTGCACTAGGTGTTCGGGGGGTCGTTTCAGACGTGAAATTCGGATTCAACGCCCTACAAAACGCCCCTATTATGATTTTCGAGTGGTTTTTGGCCCTCTTCTCAGACATATAAACTATTTTCTGCAGTTCAGTTATTTTTTATGTCAATTATTTGATGAACAATATTCCTAGGTGTAATGGATGAATAATACTTTAATTTTTTTGAGAATAAACTACTAGAATTAATTTTCTTCAAGTAGTCAGGAATTGCATTGAATACTCTAGGGGCCAAAAATACATGGGATCTGTGCGTTATTCGGTAAATTAGGCGTATAACTTGTAAAAGGAATAAAGTGAGTTTTATTCATATTTATTGTCAATAATTTGTTATGAAAGAAATCTATTATAATTTTGAAGTCAACCTCAACTTTCTGCTTAAGAGTGGTTCAAGAGTCGGCTGTGTAAAAAAAGGCAGTGTCATCAGCGACAGTGACAATTTTGCCTACTACAGATATTTAAATCAAATAACGTAAATGTTAAATAATAAAGGGCCAAGTACTATACCTTGCGAACCCCACATTCTACATTTTTATAATTACTTGAATAAGTATCGATTTCCACGCAATGTATTCTATTATTTAAATAACTATGCATTAATGTTTTAACAGTTATTTTAAAGCCCACGTTTCCAAGAAATCACAATGGCTGACTGTATCAAAAGTTCTTTTTTTAACTCGACATACAGAGATACATAATGTAGATTGACTCAAATTTAAGGAATTATATATATTAGAAGTAAGTTTTGCCAGTGCATCTCGACTTACCCTCACTGCAGCCAAATTGCTTTTCTGATATAAGCTTATATTTGTTGATAAAGATAAAAACCTTACCTTCAAAATCTTCTCCAAAATTTTTACATTAAAAACCACAAATTAATTCTATTAATAATTAATATCAATAGTGACAAAAGCAGTTGAATTTGATATACAGTATGCGCCAAAAGTATGGAATAAATTCAATAAAAACGAAACAATTATTTTTTGGGAAAAATCCTCGACCAGGTCGATTTTTAATTTAAAAAAATACATATTTTAGAGTAAAATGCGATTTTCAAATGTCATTTGTTTTCGAGTAATGACGTCATCGATTTTTTTTAAATGGCAACACCATATTTTTTTCCTTGATTCTGAAAGATTGTTTAACTCTCTATCAGACAGTACTAAAATTTTGTCCTCTTACATAGGAAAGTTTTCGAGTAAATGACGATTGAATGTTAGAAAACGTAAATTTTATCCATAAAAAAGTAACAATTCTGAGGTATGTAAAATAAAATACAATTGATTAAATTTTATACTTAAATTAAATGTTCGAATTGCCATCCACCAACTTCTTGACAATGCGCAAGCCTGTGAAAAAATTTTTCTTGCACATTATGAATGATTTCTGGGGTAACTCTGCGTATTTCGTCCCGAATGCGATTTTGAAGTTCTTCTAAATTACATGGTTTATTAATGTACACTTTTGACTTCAAGTATCCCCATAAAAAATAGTCAAGAGGTGTAAGATCTGGCGATCTTGCAGGCTATTCTATCGGTCCGCGTCTGCCGATCCACCTCCCAGGAAAACAGTTGTCCAAAAAATCGCGTACAGGGTGCGCATAGTGCGGAGGTGCACCGTCTTGCTGAAACCATATGATATCGCCAGGAATGTCAGGGTCATTATCGTTAGGAAAAATTACTGCAAGGGCTGGAACAAGGTCATTTTCTAGAAACTCTAAATATCTTTGTCCTGTAAGGGTTCCTTCAAAGAAGAAAGGCCCTACTATTCTGTCGTCAACTATTCCATCCCACACATTTAATTTCTGAGGGTGTTGGGTATGTGCCTCTGCCATCCAATGAGGATTTTCCCGATTCCAATATCTGCAAGTTTGACGGTTTACTGTACCATTCAGACAAAATGTGGCCTCATCTGAAAAAAGTATTTGCCGGTGTAAATTTCTATTTCCTTGACATAAATCCATCAGAATTTCGCAAAAGTGTAAGTGGCGATCGGGATCAACTTCATTGAGTTCCTGCACAAGTTGAATTTTGTAGGGATGATATTTTTCCTTCCTCAAGATACGTAGCACTGTGCTCTGACTAGTGTCATTGTTTAATGCAACCAATCGTGAAGAATTATGAGGATTATCCACCATACTTATTAAAATGTTCTGTTTCTGATTTTCATTAATGCTTGGCCGCCCAGGTTTTGGAATATTTACAACATTGCCAGTTTCTCTAAATTTAGACTCTACCTTACTGACTGTTGATTGGTTGATAGGGCGATCTGGATATTTTTCATTAAATAAATCGTAAACTTCCTGCTGAGTTCTAGTCATATTCCCGCATCCGATAAGAATTAAAATTTCAATTCTTTGAGTAACAGTCAAATGTGCCATAATACTTCAAATTGAATAATAATTTCTATGTCGCTTACAATACTTATTAGAAAGTCGGTGTGACAATGACACTTTGCAAAGATTTTCACTTACGTGATCCATAAAAGAACTATGGAATTCGAAAAACTAAACTTGATAACGTTTTTGCTTTATTTTAATTGATTTACGTTTTCTGACATTCAATCGTCATTTACTCGAAAACTTTCCTATGTAAGAAGGCAAAATTTTAGTACTGTCTGATAGAGAATTAAACGATCTTTCAGAATCAAGAAAAAAAATATGGTGTTGCCATTTAAAAAAATCGATGACGTCATTACTCGAAAACAAATGACATTTGAAAATCACATTTTACGCTAAAATATGTATTTTTCAAATTAAAAATCGACCTGTTCGAAGATTTTTCGCAAAAAATAATTGTTTCGTTTTTATTGAATTTATTCCATACTTTTGGAGCATACTGTATAAAACTAGATTATGTAAAATTTAATTAAATTCTTTCCTTGGGAATTTCTTTCAATTTTTTGTCCGGCGGCCGATTATACGTCTTATCAGGTTTTACAGTGGATCAGTTTCCAGTGCCGTGCGCAAGTATGTTGTTAAATCATTTTTGAACTGCTCTTTTTGATTTTATTTTTACAATATTTCATTTGTAAGAATCTCTTGTACATTCAATTTTTTTTTAGGTAAGTTCTTAATCACCCTGTATTTGTCGTACAAGCTGTTTTATAATTTGTCTGATGAAATTTATAAAATATTTCAGTTACTAATAACAGAATAAAACAAATATATATATATATATATATATATATATATATATATATATATATATATATATATATATATATATTTCTAAAGCAATAAAACATAATTGTATAACCTGAAAATTATAAAACTGCTTTGGGTATGCCATTTCGCGAAGCGTTTTAGTGAGGCGGAATGGCTCTTTTTGCAGGGCAATAAATAGATCATAAATAGTTTAATTTAATTGTTAATTGCAATAAAAGTGGATTTGTAATTGAATAATTGAAAGTTACGGGTATGGGCAATAAAGAGCTGAATGGCTATTATTTGCAATGTCTTGACTAGCGGTCAGGCGGCGGCTCATGATTAAACTAATATAATAGTCTGCGAGTGGTAGTCATAAACGATAATTTATTCCATATAAATTGTGCTGGAACAATTGCATATATTCAGAAAAACCAAACATCGGCATAAATCAAGCTGCGGTTTTGTTCGTGCCTGGCCGTTTAACGCGATATGAATGATGGCCCGTAATGCAATCGCAATTTAAGGCTAACCAACAATTGACGCTCGTAAAAGCTCGGGTTATTAAAGGCAGGCACAGGCATGCATGTCCAGACCTAAAGAGTACCGGCCCTTGTTATGGCGCTGCGCGAGTCAAGGTAAAATGCCCCTACAAGAAAATTGACTGCCTCCAAGTCCAATGCCAATTTTCTTTTTACTGTTTCGCTAACCTCGTTAAAGCCTTTGACTTGCGTTTCTGCGCTTAAAAAGTAAAACGGCACACATTAACCCAGAGGCGGACACACGAAAAATGTATACATTTTCATACAAATGAACACAATCTTGTGTTGAGGTTTAGCTACAGAAATTTTGAAAAATAAAACAAGTAGAACAAATGTAATATAAAAAATTATTGATGTGTTTATCCACTTTTAGTATATAGACTGTATCACATAAGAGAGCCACTCCCATGTATCCCGCTTAATATGCGAGACACGTCAAAAATCTTTAATTGTTTTTTGTTGCATTTTGTGAGGCCTTTATGCTCGTAAAAACAAATTTGAGATCCATGGCCAACTTTATGAGTAATAACAAAAAAAACCTGTAAAGTGCCCAAACTTTAAGGCTGTCTAAATTTTTTATTTTAAGAGATAGAGTTAACTTATTGATAATAAATTTTTATTGCAAAATTGATACCTTCCACCTGATATAAACAGATTTTTGAAATACTGTATGTGGTTCGCTGCGCCCTCTAGGCGGATAAAAAATTTTTTTATTGAAGCAGGCTATGGCCACAAAAAAATGCCTGTTTTTTCGTCTTTTATGCCAAAAAATAATAAACCGAATGTACTTTTTTATGCAAAATACAGATTGTCTTATAATATTATTTTATTACATTGTCTGTGTCAAAATAATTTTAAAGACCCAATTGCTTCTAATGTGAAAACCAATAAAATACGACTTTCTAGTATTCGGCTGAAAATCAATACTCTTGATTAAAATAAATTTGTCAAATATGACTTTTATAAAAAACCATAATTTTTCACCTACACTCACACGGCATCACTCTCCTAACTGACCGGTTTTGGCCGTGGTCGTGGATGAAACGTATAATTACAATTGGGAAATTAACCAGCCTTTAATCCTCTCGAAAATATGTAATTAGACCAGGGTCGATAATTTTTGAAACCAAAAAAAAAATAGTAGGATGAAATCCATTGGAAAAGAAAGAGAATACACCAAAAATGAAAGGAAAAATAATTTACGGTCGATCTGAGGTCGGGAAGTGGAAGGGGGTGAGTTTTTAAGGATAAAAAACGGTTTACCTCGATTTCTGGCAAAACTACAAGTCCTATGGAAAAAAGTTAGCAAAGTTAGCAAAGTTGTAGGTAATAAAAAGATCTACAGCTTTTATATTTACACTGTTTTCACATAACCTCAAAATTTATGTGAAAAATTCAAATAACCAAGTTTTTGGTTTTTTATTTTTATCTTTTACAAAATATTTTTTTTTCACGATATTTGGTGAAAACTTATCTTTTTATGTCCCAAATACACTGTAATTTTTTTTTTAAATATATATTTTTTCACCTTATTTTGACTTAATATCGAAAAAGCATCCTAATTTTCAATCGAAAATTCTCACGTGAAAATATCTGCTTTTTTAAAAAAGTCGGTGGGCTTTTTGTTCGTTGAAGTCTCTACTTTCTGATGGTGTAAAAAAATATTATTAAATATTATACATTATTTTGGTAAACGTTCTCAGAAAATGCAAAGAAACGAAAAAATATTTTAGATGTTTTATTAAATTAACTTTATTAACTTATTTAGTTGTTATTTATAGTAGTATATTTCGACTTGCAATTTTTTTGTTTATCAATGCAATATGGAATCTTACGTTTTTCGAGTAATTAAAGTATAAATTTTAATAAATAGCTCAAAATTAATTAAAAAAAAAATTTTCGGATTCGAGTTTGTCGCATCATTTCTTTGTATTTTCTGAGAATATTTACCATAGTAATGTATATTTTTTTACACCATAAGATGGTAGAGATTCCAACGAACAAAAAGCCAATCGACTTTTTCAAAAAAGCAGATATTTTGACGTCAGAATTTTCGGTTGAAAATTAGGGTGCTTTTTCGATATTAAGTCAAAATAAGGTGAAAAAATGTATCTTTTAAATTAAAAAAATTACAGTGTATTTGGGACATAAAAAGGTAAGTTTTTACCAAATATCGTTAAAAAAAAATTATTTTTTATAAAAAATAAAAATAAAAAACCAAAAACTTGAATGTTATTTGAATTTTTCACATAAATTTTGAGGTTATGTGAAAAAAGTGTAAATATAAAAGATATGTATCTTTTTATTGCCTACAACTTTTCTATTTAACTTTTTTCCATAGGACTTGCAGTTTTGCCGGAAATCAAGATAAACCGTTTTTTACCCTTAGAAACTCACCCCCTTCCACTTCCCGACCTCAAATCGCTCGTAAATTATTTTTCCTCTTATTTTTGTTTTATTCTCTTCTTTTTCCAATGGGTTTCATCCTACTATTATTTTTTTTCACTTTTTACCATTTTCAAAGGCTTCATCACTGGTCTAAATGGCGCATCCACAGTCTTAGATCGTGCGAGCACGAGAATGTGGATGCAGCACTCGTCGAGTATCACTTTCTCTATGGATACTATGGAGAGTGTGGATGCGGCATAACACTCACCTGCGCCACGAGTGTCCATTTTTTCTCGTTGATTAAAGACTAGTTAATTCCTTTATATAATTAGTAACTATTAAAAAACGTTTGTAAGACACACATTATTTTGCTATTCTAACATCACATTTTTCAATTATACTCGCGTCAAGAATTCAGACGTCTTACGTCACAGCTGACGTTACATATTTGTTTTTATTGTCAAAGTAATTTTCGATATTTGGTCGCGTTAAAAACAATCATATTTTGCAATTTAGTGTAATATATAATACTAACTTTTAGTGTAGTATATAGTTTTATTACTATCAGTTGCAGTTTCTTAAATGTTTTGATGAAAATATAATGAATTATTCATTTGTTCGTATGACGTAAGTCGTCTGAATTCTTGTCGCGAGTATATTTCACATACTTATAAACAAAACTGAACAATCTTATATGCAGAACTGTTAGTTAACATGTTAGAATAGCAAAATTATGTGTGTCTTACAAACGCTTTTTAAAAGTTATTACTTTATTTTGAAGAGAATTTAAATATCAAAAGTGGATAAACAAAACACCAAGGATTTTACTTTTAATATTATTTTTGTTCTACGTGTTTTATTTTTCGAGATTTCTGTACCTAATAATACCACAAATTTGATCATTTTACAGCAAGAAATACGGCGACCTGAACCTAGGAATACACTGGATTGTGTATATTTTTATTCATTTCTTCATACAGGGTATTCCAGAAAGACATGACAATATCACTATGACTGATAGGGCATTGAAAAATAACTGAGGATTGCTTAATAAACGTATGTCTTGGAGCTACCCATTTACCCAAAATCAAATTTTGGATGTAATTTTTATAAAGAACAACAAATTTGATTAGAATTTGACACAGATACGTTTTTAGTGGTGGCAAACACGCAGGTGGTATTAGTTTTTTTGTGCAAAGTAGAGGGCGCTGACATTCGAAGCCTTGAAATAAATATTATGTAATTTTCATTTTACTCTAAAAGGTTCTCTTAGCAAATTTGTAAAACATGCACCGATTTCGAGGCAAATGTAAAAAACTGTGGTAAAGTAAACAAAGAAATTCCTGTAATTTCTGTAATAGTACTTATTTATCAAGTGTGAATGTGTCAATCCCTAAATTCTTCCATTCATATATCATATTTTGTATAAGGGATTCTGAATCCTGTCTCTACTCCATTGTAAGCGGTTAGTTCGATGTTGACGAGTGAGAGGCAGTAAATTACAAAAATAAGAAATCTAGAATTCCCGGAAATATGCAAATGAATAATTTGAGTTATGAAACTCCCCAGTCTATTGTAAACGGGTTTTCTGATTTTTTCTCTAGTGTTTATTTAAGTTCTGACAATTCCAATAATCTTAATGAGTTTTTAACATCAGATTTGTTTGTGGATATGGGTTTTTTGACTGAGAATGATATAATTTTAGCTTCAAAAAAACTTAAAAATAAATTAACGGCCGGAGTTGATAATGTACCAAGCTTTATAGTCAAAGACTGCTCTTATGCTTTAGTTAAACCTCTTCATTACTTATTCAATCTTATTCTGTCAACAAAGACCTATCCAGATATTTGGAAGACCGCTAAAATATGTCCCATTCAAAAGACCGGCGATCGTTCTTCTATAGAGAATTACAGACCCATAGCAATACTTTGTAATTTTGGAAAACTTTTTGAAATTATTTTATATGAAAATATTTATAACTCAGTGAAATCTTCAATTACACCATGTCAGCACGGTTTTATGTCACAAAGATCGACAGTAACTAATTTAGCTTGTTTAACTCAGTATATTTCATACAGCTTAGACTCTGCGCGTCAGGTAGACGTTTTATATACAGATATAAAAAAAGCTTTCGATCGCATTGATCATGGTCGTTTATTGTCGAAACTAAAATCCCTTGTTTTTTCAAAGTCTTTGTTGACATTAATGGAGTCGTACTTACTAAATCGAAAACAGTACGTGGAATATGGCGGTATATTATCAAACACCTACATTTCAACATCTGGAGTTCCTCAGGGCTCCAATTTGAGGCCTCTACTTTTTCTTCTTTTCATCAATGATGTATCAGTCAATATTTCAGCGCCGCATTTACTTTTTGCAGACGATTTAAAAATTTACTTAGAAATTAATAGTTATGAGGATGGTAATACGTTACAAAATGCATTAAATGCTACTCAGACATGGTGTTATGAAAATAACCTAGAATTAAATTTGTCTAAATGTAAAGTTATGTCATTTCTCAGAAAATACAGTCCATTAATTTTCAATTATTCCCTCAACAACACTGCTTTGGAAAGATGTATTAAATTTAAAGATCTAGGAGTGGTATTTGACAGTGAGATTTCCTTTAATACCCACATTTCAGAAACGGTTTCTTCTGCCTACAGACTACTTGGATACTTTTTTAGAAATTGGAGCAAGTTTTCAAATATAGATACGTTTAAATTATTATATATAACCTTTATTAGAAGCAAATTGGAGTATGCCTCAATTGTTTGGTCTCCTCTCTATCTATATTACATTCAGCTTTTAGAATCCGTCCAACATAAATGCTTAAAATATATGTTTTTCAAAAGTAATGGTTACTATCCGCCTAGGGGTTTTGATCACGCTGCTCTACTGGAGCAATTCAAGTTTTTATCTTTAGCTGATAGGAGGAATTGTGCCGCTTTAACACTGGTGTGCAAAATATTTAATAATAAAATTGATTGTAATTGTCTCTTAAGTCAATTTAATTTCTATGTACCAAGAAGTCAGTCAAGATACCCACACACATTTTATTGTAAAACACCTAAAGCTAATATTTTAGCCAAATCGCTAGTTTACAACATGTCCCAGTTATTTAATGGGGTATCCCATTTATGTGATATACACCATGATAAAATGGATTTCATTATTAAGACCTTTAAAGATATGATTTCTCTGTGATGACCTATATTATTGTTTATAATTCCTTCCTTTGATTTGTTTTTCTCAGCTAATCAAATTTAGTTTATGTAGTTATGTGTTTCAACGCAAATATTGTGTGCGATGTATGAACCGTTACCGTATTTTTTTTTATATTTATGTAATTATTATTACTACTTTTCTATGTATAACTTAGATTTTAATTTTCTCTATAATTGGGTGTAAATCCGTTGAGAATAAATTATTATTATTATTATTACTATTATTATTATCAATGTGGACGATAAGACAAGAGGCCAAAACTTATTCGGCGATATACTGTACGCAGACCGACCATCTCCCCCATGTTCTTCAAACCACTGATTTGCAATAATCCGGCTGCTGTTAAATTGGTTTTTGGGAACTAGAAGTTACAATCGACAATCTTCACGCTCTGTGATTGTTCTGTGACGCACAGTGCCTCTCGCTATTAAGTCCACGGCCTTCCTAAATTCATGTCTGGTAACTGTGTACTATTGTACTTAAGAATTTGTCAGTTGTTCTATAAATTTCTCTCATCAACAAACACGCTACCCAATAATCCGCCCCCTCTCCAAGTCACTTAGCTGGGAAATCTGCCCAAATCTACGTACCTTAGAAATAATCAACTGTAAAATATGTTTGCAACAAGCTTCAGAACACTTGCAACACAGATGTTAGCAGACATCAGATAAACCTGAAAATTGAATCATGTTTTATTTTCACCAAGATAAGTAAACATGCAAAATAAAATTATATTTAATGGCCTCTCTATGTCACGTAGTATAATTCATTTTTTAAATATATTGTACAAATTATCAAAGTAAAGTAATAATAGCCTACGTAGAAAAATAGATCTAGAATTTAGAATAGACGTTCCCAGTTGCCTTCAAGTAAATGCCATACAGTAATACAATACCAATCCTTCCTGCAGCCGTTATAAATACTCTTGACAGAGATAATAGAGTTGTGCTACTAACATGTATTATTAAACATTGCAAATCAAACTATCTATAACGATAACATAAAGAATTAAATATATTATCTTCAAGTATGCCTTTTTATAAAGCTGTTATAACTACCGGTTGCACAGCTTGTTTTTACGTTGATACATTTAAAAATAACGCCGCTGAAAGCAATAACAAAAGGCATTTCAATCAAATTTGAATATGTTTTTATATAATTTATTATAACTTATAAAGTTAGTTTAATTTCAATTTCATCCTAAACCTTTACCTAAATCCTTACCGTTGTTGATTATTCCTGTATATTGCCAAAATTGCTTCTCTGGGGTAATGGTGTTAAAATTTTCTAGTTATTTCCAAAAATGAATGAATTAAATAGTTCTTTCATAATACCTTTTTATATAGGAAGAAGAAAGTTTTCATAATTCCTTAGATTTAAGTCTGAAATCCGACACTACTTTAGTAAATATTACATAACTTTAAAACGGTGCATTACCAAGAAGAAAACAAACATACATATTTTCTAAAATAGGCGTGCACTGTAAAAAATTTATTATGGGCAGTTAGCTGGTTACAAAAAACTGCAAAAAACAAATCTTTTCAAGTCTTATCTTACTTCCAGGAAGTAATGTGGTAATCTTAAGAATAATATATTTAATCTGACTGCAGTGCAGAATGGGTTGCCTCAAGGTTCTGTTTTGGGACTCCTGCTCTTCATAAGTTGATGACTGATGTTCATCTCTATTTGTCTCCTGACAAAGTGATATTAAACAACGTAATGTGCTCGATGGTAAAAGAAACCTCATCCGGTGTCCCCCAAGGTAGTGTGCTCTAAAATTACATAACGCAGATGTGCAATGGGTATCTTGTGAAAAAAGTTTGGGGTTGTACATAGATTCGACGTTAAAATTTGAGAAACATGTATTATGCGTAGTCCGAACTTGTTTTTTTAAATTGAAAGTTTTGTATAACTTTAAATCAACCTTTGGACAAGAAACTAAACTAAAATTAATAAAAACTTTCATATATCCCCATATTGAATATTGCTGTGCTGTATACTATAATTTTTTAACGCAAAATTGTCAACAAAAATTACAACGGATTCAAAATGCCTGCATGAGATTTGTGTTTAATATTCCTCCAAGAAGTCATATAACTCCTTATCTTATTAAGATAAACGAACTAAATATTAAACTTAGAGTTCAGTATCTGTATAGTATATTCTTGTATAAATTGTTAAATACTAAGGAGCCACTGTATCTTTATGATATTATATCTCGAAGGTCTGACGTTCACAGTGTCAATATAAGAAACAATAAGTTTCATATTCCACAGCATACCACAACACATTTCCAGGGATGCTTCTCCTATTTAGTGCCATTTTACCTCAACCAAATTAACACAGACTTGTCTGTTATTTTATCATCCTACAAAAAAAGTTAAAATTGGAGCTACTAGAGAGACTTGTTTAAATAAGGTATATCAGTTATATCTAAAAATGTTACTATTGCTGTGGAATATTTTGAGATGTTCATATTTTCATCTCGTATGTTATGATTATTGTTAGAAATTATTTTATCTGTTATTATTTTATTAGTTATTATTTTGTTTTTGCTATTCTTTCCTCAATGTTTATACGCGAAACGCATAATTTATTAGCATTTAAAATTTTAGGAGAGGTGTAAGACAGCTTTGGCTAACCTCCTCCTTTTGTGTACCTATACTACTGCCACCATTGTTTAGTTTAAGTTTTTGTATTGCATTATGTGTGCACAATAAACCATTTCTTTAATTTGCAGCAATAAAAGAGCAGTTTCTTTGCAATCTAGTATACCTAAAGGATATAGAAAATAAGGCCAACGAGTGGTTCATAAATAATAATCTTAGATCAAATTTGGATATAACTCAACCATATAAATTTTCTACCGATTAAAATATTACAAATGGTTCTGTAGTTGAATTGTTGGGTTTGGGACAAACTTGGAAAACCTCATTATTAGAGGGATGGTCAAACACCGACCTGTCTACAATCGCTCACATTGACCCAAGCCGGAGAGAGGATGCCAATCCTCTCCACAAGTGTAGTTGATCTACGGTATACTAGCCGCGGAATTTGACTCAATTCGAACCCGAGTTGTTGGCAAACGTGATTCAAGAACTGACGTCATAAACTGCTTGGCTACCGACCGACCTCTATCTATCTATTACATTTTGATTAAAGGCAGGAGCGTAGAGCGACACGATTCCATTTTTGTTACTTGATTATAAATATGATTGCATGATAAGTTACTGAAAACTTCATCAATGTTCCTACAAATTTTGTAACTGTTGTTCTATTATTATAATAGAGGCTGTTCGTAATATAAATTCCGATACTAACGGCACCAAAAGCAACAAAAAACTTTGATGAATAAAATGTCTAACACTAATAGTTTTTCTGCAAATACATTTAAAAAATGAAAATATTGTAATTGCAATAATATGCAAAGCTGTGTTAGGAAACTATAAACTAAAGTAGGTACAACTAAGTAAAAGCTTTTGTAATTTATTTCAATTTGTTTTTTATTAGTATTAATGAAGCAAACAATAGAAGTTTCCTAGAACGACTGTAAAACTGTAACGTACTGTAACATATGACATTTGTATGGTAAACGCTTTTCGCAAATAACATAAGTCATTTTAATCACTTGATTCGTATTTGATTCTGTGTAGTCAAAAGAGGTGTAAGAAAATGATTCATAGTATGTTTAAGTGTATTTGTAATTATCACAGTATAGGGAGACCAGTAAAAACACTCGGACCGAAATAATAAGTCGCGCATAGCAGCTCGCGCATCCATTTCAAGCTGCAGAGACCTCAGTTTACATTCAACTCTGGGAGTGCGAACATCGGTTATACAGAGCCGTATTAAAGCAATATTTTGAGTCTGATCGAGGAACGAGTCGCTGCGCAGCAGTTAGATGTTTAAATATATCATCTATAAATAGTAATTTAAGTTTCTTTAAATTTGCTAAAGACGTAAATAAGTAATCTATAATATACTGTACAAACCATAAATGATATTTTATTGCTATTGCCTTACCTATTAACTTATTTCTTAAGTATAAGAATGGAATATAAATACTTCTCATGAAAATGAAGTTTAAAATATACATATTTATATTATTCACAAATACAAATTTTTATTTTAGAGCAAAGTTCTGTGCAGAGGCTTCTAATAGAGAAGATTTATTAGAAAAGCTGCTCAGGATTAGTAATAGTTCATACAAACTATGTCAAATACATTTTTAAAATAATATGTTTTCTAACGATTCGCGCAAAAGATTACGCAAAGAGGCCGTTCCAACGTTTCCTGCACAAGACGGCTCATCTTCAAATTATGTAGATGATCATATTTCTTGTAGTCACTATAATGAGAGTAAGTCTCAAAACAAAATAATAAAAAATATTTTTTTTCCAAATTTACATTTTACTGCACTTTTATCTCCAATTTAACAATTTTCAAAGTTAAGTAAACATAATTTGTCTGTTATGAAAAATACTTGTCTTCTGGTTTACGTAGATCATTTAAGACGAAAAAAAATCATAATACATTATTTGTCCACTAAACTTCAAACGTCAAATTTTAAATTTAAAAAAATCCCAAAAAAATGTAATTATCACTAATAACAAAAAAAGTAAGTAAATGTAAAAAAATGTTTTGTAGTGCAAAAATATATATTTTAAACTCTTTTTTTAAAGAGTCCAAAGAAGTAAATCAAATTTTCACACTGTATGTTAGTAGCAGTAAATGATAGTATATAGTACAAGTTGAATTACCCATTTATAACTGTATAATGAATTATTACATAATGTGGATAGATATAACGTAAACTTTCATGTGGAATAACTACGCTTTCACGCGCAAATAAAAATTTCTTATTCCGGTCCTGACCACCGATTCTGTCAATTCTATCGGATGTGCTATCGCACTCACATTTCGAGGTCACCGCAGAAACTGAAAGCAGTTCAAAGTGCCGACAATGGAGTGATACTGCTGGTCTACCTATGCTGTGTAATTATTATGTACAAACACCTGACAATCCTGATATGATACCTTAGCGACGTTATGGCATGTTCAAGACTTGTTTTCTATCGTAATTTTGTTACTGATAGCAGTGTTTATAGTATAAATATAGTTAGTCAACCGGCCTTAGTTGTGGATCATGTCGGTTAGATGGCGGGACTATAATATGTGCAAAATCTCTTAAATGAGTCCTAGGGAAGTCGGTAAACAGGGTCAGACTGACTTTATTTTAAAAACAAAGTCAGACTGATTCTGTTTACTGACTTGACTATTGCTCGTTTAAGAGATTTTGCACATATTATAGTCCCGCCATCTAGCAGACATGGTCCACAACTAAGGCCGCTTGACTAACTATACATTATATAAACACTGCAGATAGTCATATGTTTTGTTTGTTATAATAATTTATTATACAACAAAATTAAGGCACTACAGATTTAGAAATATTAACACCCTGTATCTCCTCATACATGTTCCCAAAGATTGTCCGTTAATTTTTGTTACACTCTATATATTCGTTTATTTTAATTCAAAGAAGGTATCCTTGAAATATGGCCAACTCGCTTCTAGACACCCTGTAAGCTTGTTATAAACTGACTAACCGTTATTAAAATTCTTAATCATCGAAGAATGCTACACTACATTATAAATTAAATTAAAATGAAATTGCTAATAAAATGTGTCGCCACCGCCAGTAAATATTGTTAGTGATAGATAGTAATAAAATTATACAGTGTGTAATCAATTGTTGATACCCAGTTTGGCGTCGACTGTAGATATGGAAAAAGTGTTAATGAAATTATTCATTATAATTTTAACTAATTTGGAATATATCACACACTTTTTGTTAAGAAATGGCGAATTAATGTCAAATACAGGTTTTTTAATCGATAATTAAGATAAGTAAATATATCTTTATATATACAGTATGCGCCAAAAGTATGGAATAAATTCAATAAAAACGAAGCAATTATTTTTTGGGAAAAATCCTCGAACAGGTCGATTTTTAATTTAAAAAATACATATTTTAGCGAAAAATGCGATTTTCAAATTTCATTTGTTTTCGAGTAATGACGTCATCGATTTTTTTTTAAATGGCAACACCATATTTTTTTCCTTGATTGTGAAAGATCGTTTAATTCTCTATCAGACAGTACTAAAATTTTGCCCTCTTACATAGGAAAGTTTTCGAGTAAATGACGATTGAATGTTAGAAAACGTAAATCAATTAAAATAAAGCAAAAACGTTATCAAGTTTAGTATTTCGAATTCTATAGTTCTTTTATGGATCACGTAGGTGAAAATCTTTGCAAAGTGTCATTGTCACACCGACTTTCTAATAAGTATTGTAAGCGACATAGAAATTATTATTCAATTTAAAGTATTATGGCACATTTGACTGTTAGTCAAAGAATTGAAATTTTAATTCTTATCGGATGCGGGAAAATGACTAGAACTCAGCAGGAAGTTTGCGATTTATTTAATGAAAAATATCCAGATCGCCCTATCAGCCAATCAACAGTCAATAAGGTAGAGTCTAAATTTAGAGAAACTGACAATGTTCTCTAAATTCCAAAACCTGGACGTCCAAGCATTAATGAAAATCAGAAACAGAACATTTTGACACTAGTCAGAGGAAGGAAAAATATCATCCCTACAAAATTCAACTTGTGCAGCAACTCAATGAAGATGATCCCGATCGCCGCTTACACTTTTGCGAAATTCCAATGGATTTATGTCAAGGAAATAGAAATTTACACTGGCAAATACTTTTTTCAGATGAGGCCACATTTTGTCTGAATGGTACAGTAAACCGTCAAACTTGCAGATATTGGAGTCGGGAAAATCTTCATTGGATGGCAGAGGCACATACCCAACACCCTCAGAAATTAAATGTGTGGGCTGGAATAGTTGACGACAGAATAGTAGGGCCTTTCTCCTTTGAAGGAACCCTTACAGGACAAAGATATATAGAGTTTCTAGAAAATGACCTTGTTCCAGCCCTTGTAGTAATTTTTCCTAACGATAATGACCCTGACATTCCTGACGATACCATATGGTTTCAGCAAGACGGTGCACCTCCGCACTATGCGCGCCCTGTACGAGATTTTTTGGACAACTGTTTTCCTGGGAGGTGGATCGGCAGACGCGGACCGATAGATTTTACACCTCTTGACTATTTTTTATGGGATACTTGAAGTCAAAAGTGTACATTAATAAACCACGTAATTTAGAAGAACTTCAAAATCGCATTCGGGACGAAATACGCAGAGTTACCCCAGAAATCATTCATAATGTGCAAGAAGAATTTCTTCACAGACTTGCGCATTGTCAAGAAGTTGGTGGATGGCAATTCGAACATTTAATTTAAGTATAAAATTTAATCAATTGTATTTTATTTTACACACCTTAGAATTGTTACTTTTTTATGGATAAAATTTACGTTTTCTAACATTCAATCGTCATTTACTCAAAAACTTTCCTATGTAAGAGGAATCAAGGAAAAAAATATGGTGTCGCCATTTAAAAAAAAATCTGTGACGTCATTACTCGAAAACAAATGACATTTGAAAATCGCATTTTACGCTAAAATATGTATTTTTTAAATTAAAAATCGACCTGTTTGAGGATTTTTCCCAAAAAATAATTGTTTCGTTTTTATTGAATTTATTCCATACTTTTGGCGCATGCTGTATATATATATATTATTTGGTATTAACAATATTGTGAGAAACTAACTACTCTGCGGACTAAAGCCCCAACCAGCGTTAAATTACACCCAGAATATCTACCCATATATTCTCTATTATAAGTTTTAGTAGATTTTTTACTGTATTGTAAAAATATTTAAGCAATTATAATTCTTATAATTGAAGTCATATGTATGTTCTTTGATATCATATATCTAGGTATGGACAATTCCATAGATGAAGCTGTATTATCTAAAACAAAAATTAATTTTGTTAAATTTTCTACTCTAATTATTCAGTATGTTTAAACATCACCAGAGGCATGGAGACCCTGTGTCACTCTTCTTTTATTTACAATAAAAAATAGTACTTCACTGTCTTATTTATAAAAAAACGTAAGAGACTTTAAGATTTGATTATTTTGAACAAACAATTATTCTTTGCACAAAGAAGATAGAAGAATCGATTGTTTTAATAGTCAGATGTATATGTTACACACAATACTCGAATTCGGACAATGTCCGAAAAAAGTATGCAAAACTAGTTCTGAGCCCAGAAAAATTGCCATACCCGAAATTTTACGTTTAAACGCCTTTTGACTACTGTAAAATAGTAGAACTAGTTCTGGGCATTATAAATTGTTCAAAATTAGTTTTGTGCATTTTTAAATGACCAAATCTAGTTTCCTTCATTTTCTGAAGGTTACGATATACATAATACTCGAAAAAGTATGTAAAAATAGTTTTAAGTTCAGAAAATATAATGACAAAAATGGCATAACCCTACTTTTAATTAATGTAACTATCATAAAATGAATAGAACTAATTATGGTCATTTCAAAATGCACAAAACTAATTTTGAACAATTTATAATGCCCAGAACTAGTTCTCTGTATTTTGTAATATGCAGAAACAGTTTAAATGTATAATTTCGGGTATGGGAATCTTTTGGAGGTCAGAACTAGTTTTGCATATTTTTTTCGACAATGTCCGAATTCCAGTATTGTGTGTAACATATACACTAAGCTGCAAAATAGTTCTTCCATTTAGAAGAAGCATGATGTGCCATAAGTACCTAGCCTAGCCCTCTACTAGTAGTGTCAAAATTTAAAACAAATTTGAATTTCTCGCACCCAAATTGAATTTATCGCCCCCAAATTGAATTTCTCGCGCCCAAAAACCCTCGATCTAAACAAAAATTATTTACAAATATCGAAAATAAAATTTTTACTTTGGCATCCTGTATCTTTTTAACTATCAACTTTCGACGAAAGTAAGTTTAGCTATATCGTATTCTTTGATCATCAGGAATCTCTTTCCCTATGGTGCATTAATTTCAGGACACCTTGTATTACTGAAGCGTAATATGTCTCACTATGCACAAACTACGAAAGCAGACATACCTGTTTTTTAAGAACAGTTACTTAAATACTATGCATTTTAAAGAATAATTATTTGTTCAAAATAATCAAAATTTACGGTATCTTATTTTTTTTATTTAAGATAGTGGCGTGACATATTTATTTTAAATAAAAGAATAGTGCCATAGGGTTTCACGTCTCTGATGATAATGGGAATATTTAAATATACTGAATAATTAAACTAAATATATCTCGTTACAACCTAGAACTATTGCTGTTTTATCACGAACGGTTTTTAAGTAATTAAAGAAATTCGGAATCATTGACACACTGTATCTCGGAAACGGTGAACACCTCGTATATATCAAAAATAATTATTATCAACTAGGTTTTATACATCCAATTTACATAAATTTTTAGTCTATTAACATTGAGAGATTACCTTGCATTAAGGAAGTGGCTGTTTACATTAGCATTCTGTGCGATCAATTATTAATCCCTTGTACGCAGCAAGTAACCAGCTCTGGCACAAAAAAATCCCAACTGCAAATCAAGCATTATTAGGTAAATTACGCCATGCATGTACATAGCTCGTTTTTCTTGCTAATCCTCAAACATTATTGATTCCTTTGTTCATCCCACTTTATGCATGGAATCAAGTTTATTGCCGGGATGGAGAAAAAGAAGTAATATTATACGACCACGACCCCAGCGGGCAGTATGACACATAATTTCCTAAGTCATCGATACACGCTCGTAAATAACCTCTAATAATATCCCCTGGACACCTGATAATAATGTGAGTGGCGTTTATGTGGCGATGGCCAATCAATAAATGGCTTAACTATTTTTAGTTTGGCATTCTGTTCTTTGTTATAAAAACTTCGATTTGCATAAGGAATGGTAATGCGATTGTAATTGAACCATCGCTTGCGTAGAGCAACCTTATTCAGTAACAAGCATTGTCTCGGCAAGGTTAAGGATTTTAAGTAGTCTTTATCTTTTCCTTAGGATCCAATGCGAAAATTTCCATTATTGAATTTCCTTCTTTAGTAGTTAAGGTAAAATTGTTAATTAAGATTAGAAACCTAAGTTTCTATTTCATATACCAATATTCCGCGTGTCGATACATTAAATGACTTTACCTACGATCATTGCTGTAAATAGTAAAAAACATACTACCAACTATCTATACGGGTGTTCCTTAATGATATGTGAATATTTAAGGGGGTGATACTACATCGAAAATTAATAATAGTTTGTTTTATAAACTATGGTCCAAAAATGTTGCGTTAATACGAGGTGTTAAAGTTTTAGGGAAAAAAAGAAAATAATTAATATTTTCATGAAATTTAGTATGTGGTGACTATTGATAAAGGTGCATATTTTGCAATAAAAACATAATTTTTATTTTGAACAGTGGCGTGCGCACGAGCACTGACTTCAATATTTTTAAAGAAAAAAATGGTACGCCAATAGCTTTCTCCCAGATAAAAATGATTTTTGAATTCCTCGTTCAATTTGAAAAATAAGAGCCCTCTTGAGTTTTTGGACTGCAATGCGGCGTTTTTAAGAAAAAAAAATAACCATTGGATTGTCCGAGAAATTTCATTTATATTAAAGGATACAATTTTGCAATAACTCGAGTTGGTCTGGAATATGTCACTTGCTCTGTGATTTGATATTGCAATCAACATTTTGTCATTAAAATCTGTTTGCTGTGAATATCTTATTTTTACAAACTCGCTAATAATGGTGAACTGTTCAAATGTGGAAATGGTGGAAATGCATTACGTGTACCTATGGCCTAGCCGACGGTAATGCAGAGCAAGCTAGACATATTTATCATAAGAGATATCCCAATCGTGCTCTGCTCTGCTCTGCCAGATAATCGCACTTTTTTTTAATTCACCGTCGTCTTCTTGAAACTGGTAGTGTCCGAATAGGTGCATCGGAAGATAGACCTCGAAATGTAAGAACGTCCGAAATTGAGGAGGAGGTGTTGCACATTATCGAAGAACATCCTGAAACAAGTACGAGGAAGATCGCTAGAAACTTGAATATTTGCCACCAAATTGTTTGGAGAATTTTAGTAGATTTTTTGTTATATCCTTATCATATTTTAAGAGTGCAGGCGTTACTTCCCACAGATTTTCCAGAGCGTGTGACCTATTCTCAGTGGTATCTTCATAATGTTGCCCAAAATCCACAACTTAGATCTCATATTCTGTTCACTGACGAAGCTAATTTTTCAAGAAATTTCATTGAATATTTCCATAACAATCATATTTGGACGGACGAAAATCCTCATGCTATAATTGAAACCCATTTCCAACAACAATTTTCGGTTAACGTATGGGTAGGTATCATTGGTGATTACTTTATCGGACCATTGTTTCTTCCGGTATGACTTGACGGATTTTCTTATCTGAATTTCCTTCAATAACAGTTGTCTTTGTTGCTTGAGGATGTTCCTTTAGGAATAAGAAATCAAATGTAGTACATGCACATTTCAGTATAACAGTACGCAATTATTTACAAACAATTTATCCAAATCATTACATTGGATGCGGTGGGCCTCAGGAATGGCCAACAAGGTCCCCGGACCTTGATAGTTTAGATTTTTTTTGGGGAGCCGCCTTAAGACGTTCGTGTACACATTCACACTGAAGAGGAATTAAGAGAAAGAATATATAAATGATACTGCAGGAAACAACTACTTCGCAGACTAATGTCCCGACCGGCATTGAATTACTCCTGCAGTATCTGTGTGAACAGCCAAGAACCCTTGTCGGACACACCACCAGATATAGACCTGTTTCGGGCTTGTTAGTTCTCATCAGTATGCCATAGGTGAGATGACCAACAATTGAACTGGCTGTTCCTTCATACGTATGTTCACATATAAACTGAGTGCAGCTGAGATAAAAGTGGCCTGCTTACTTCCTGCTCGGCCTAAGCGGCTCGACTTACAGGAAGCGACCTACATAGCAGCAGGTACTTAACGCAGACCTCTCTCCCTGGGCGACGAGCCATTAAATCTATAAATAACACTGCAGGAAACAACTACTCCGCGGACTAATGCCCCGACCGGCATTGAATTACTCCTGCAGTATCTGTGTGAACAGCCAAGAACCCTTGTCGGACACACCACCAGACATAGACCGGCTTCGGGCTTGTTAGCTCTCATCAGTATGCCATAGGTGAGATGACCGACAATTGAATTGGCTGTTCCTTCATATGTATGTTCACATATAAACTGAGAGCAGGTGAGATATAATATTTATAGATTTAATGGATCGTCGCCCAGGGCGAGAGGTCTGCGTTAAGTACCTGCTGCTATGTAGGTCGGTTCCTGTAAGTCGAGCCGCTTAGGCCGAGCAGGAAGTAAGCAGACCACTTATACCTCAAGAGAAAGAGTATTTGCAGCATGTGATAGAATACGACATACTCCGAGAATATTTAAACGAGTGCTCAATTCTACGCAAAGGAGAGCGGAAGGATGCATATTAAGTAATGGGGGTCATTTTCAACAATTTCTGTAAAAGTGATTTGTTACCATTATCACAGAAATTATTAGTTTTAATTTAGTTTAGTTTTGTTGCAATATTATGTTAATGTTGTTAGTTGTTGTTGTTTTCTATCAAAATTATATCCTTTAATGATTACATGAATTCTCTCGGACAATCCAACGGTTTTTATTTTTTTTTTCTTAAAAACGGCGCAACGACAAAATAATTTTTATCTGAGAGAAAACCATTGGCGTGCCATGTTTGTCTTTAAAAATATTAAAGTCAGTGCTCGTGCGCACGCCACTGTTAAAGATACAAATTATGTTTATATTGCAAAATATGCACCTTTATTAATAGTCACAACATACCACATAAAATATTATTTTCCTTTTTTTTTCACAAAACTTTAACACCCCGTATTTTTATAACGGAATACACTCCCATTTGCTTTCTAAAGCGATATATATTCCATTTTGTATGATTTCTATTCGTGAATAACGAGGATGGGACAAACAAAATAAAATCAGTCCCACAGACTAACAACCAACGTTGAATTCGTTTTTTGTCTTTATACGACAATCTTGACAGATTATATTTCTTTCATCTTATTGTAGACCAGAGGCAATATTTGCACTTTTGGAATCTGTATAAATGTGGTTCGCTCTGATATCGTTTCGTCGTTTCGCTTTCTACCACGGGTTTTTGTGAACTCATACAGTATACAGTATACAGTATGCTTCGGTGCACTTCATCTGCTAAAGTCCCATTCGCTGCTAGGTAGATTTTATGGCTCCACATTGCTGTCAAGGATCCAACTTGGATTTTGGTGAAATGTTTCTGTGCGTCTTCGGGTCTTTGTCGTTCCTACCACATCTACAGCTGCAGGGACATCAGTGACATCGTCATAAGTGGATAATCTCTTCCTACTTTACTACATATATATTTTTTTATTATTGTCTCTGGTTATTACGCAATTGTACATATAAGTATCATTTCTATTTTCAGATAATTAAGATTATCAATCATTATAGTCTATAGTCTGTTTACAAATGAAAGAGAGTAATAAAAGCTTATATGTATGCAAATCGTAAATAAATGTAGTACTGGTGCTTATATTCAATATTTTTATATTATGTATTATTGGTATAGATGAGGTGTACTTTTAAAAAAATTTTGTGTGATCGAAC
This sequence comes from Monochamus alternatus, assembly GCA_037114965.1. Classification (NCBI taxonomy): domain Eukaryota; kingdom Metazoa; phylum Arthropoda; class Insecta; order Coleoptera; family Cerambycidae; genus Monochamus; species Monochamus alternatus. The sequence continues at coordinate 110,672,964 of CM073426.1, read as the reverse complement.
CGTACTAAATTGTAGCAGGTAGCTAAAATTTAATCCCCGACAATCCGTCTTTGTCTATGCCGCTTCAATTTATCGGTCCATTTCTCTTATAAGTAAACAATATAAAAACAGCATTTCAAGTCTACTTTAAGCATCATAACCGGGTTAAGAGGGTTTTTAATAAGCACACAGCGCACATCTTTTCACGCGCTTAGCAAGTACGTAATCTGATAAGCTCGGCTTTTTACCCAAACAATATTATATCCAGTGGCACAATAGTCACCAAACACAAGTCGAATTTTACTCTACTGCACTAGCACGTCTTCGTATATTCAGCTCTAAGACTGGATTGATCTGTCACAATACACTAGCTCCTGACCTATGATGTATCCAGTAAAATATACTAATTTACACCCATTACCTGTTAGCATTAGTGTTATCCGATAATTACCTGCGACGAAATATTACCACGCCCACGCCGGTTCTTATCTCGGGGTTTTATTACTCTCTTTCATTTCCAAACACACTATAATGAAAAAAACGCAATTGATTATTAGTTAGTGTTACATTTTTCTGAATAATTAGTAATACATTACTTGCATAATAATTCAAATAAAATTATTCAATATTATTATCAAAATATTTATTTAAATTTAATGAATAGACTTTTATTCCACACAAAAATATATGTATTTTGAAAATTCAAATTATGGTAAGTAAATGTAGTGTTGTATAATATGCACAATAAAAAAAATAAAAAGTAGGTATACTAAAATTCATCCTCTGAATATTCTGATGAATTATCTTCGTCTCCTAGATTGATAACGATAGGTTCCACAGTAACGTCAATTAAATTATAGAGTTCCTACATTGTCTCCTCATCTTTTTGTATATGATACATTACCAGTTATCTGCAGTTACTCGTTCCAAGGAATTTTTTAACAAAATTTTCACGTCACTTAATTTAAACGTCATATTATTTCGCGCTACATTTCCTTTTACCTGCGCCCAGACTAATTCGATTGGGTTAAGTTCACAGTGATAAGGTGGTAACCGTAGTACCGTTAATTGGCGATTTGTTGTCATTTCATCGATAACATATTTTTTCTGATCTTTATTAAGATTGACAAGTGTCAAAAGTTCCTTTTTCCGAAACAAATGTTTTTTTCCGGATAACCATTGAATCATATCGGCTTTCGTCCAAGCAGTCGTAGGCGTCCGCTCGGTCTGCCGTGAAAGGTAACTGGCATTATCCATGACAATTACAGACCCCGGAGGAATAAGATCCAACATCTGTGTAAAATACTTTTCGAAAACATCTGCGTTCATATCTTCGTGATAGTCACCTGTATTTTTAGATTCAAATAAAAGTAAACCGCCATCTACAAAACCACTGGCACTACCTATATGTGTCACTATTAATCTTCGCCCTTTACCTGAAGGTGCCTTGAACCCTGTGGAAAGTCCATCCAAAAATGCTTGTAGAAAACTTTTTACATTTTTATCTTGCCATACTTTTGTTACAGTATATCCCTCGTTGACCCAAGTTTCGTCTAGATAATAAATATTCCTCCCTTCGTCACGGAATTTTCTAATTGATCTTAAGTAGGATCTTCGCCAACAAATAATTTCATCTTTATCGATAAGAACTGACTTCCTGCTCTGCTTTTCCTAGCAAAAATTCAACTCTCGTAAGAAGGCCCATAATTTGCTTCTACTGATTTTTGGCAAATCGTTGTCCTCTGAAAGTTCACTTAAAATTTTGTTTAGCGTTGGTATTTCTTTTTTAAAATAAAATGAGTGTACTTTTCTGCGAATGACATTTTTGAAGAAATCATCTATAACGACTTTTGACCTCCCTGTAGATGATTTTGGGGGATTTACAGTATCTTGTTCATTTTTTGTTTCCTTTAAAAGTCTGTAGATAGTCGATTTTCCAATCCCTGTCATTTTGGAACACATTTCCACGATGTCGTCAACCCTACTGGTAGGATTTTGGTGTTTCAATGCATTAAATATATTTAATATAATAATCTTCTCATTCTGAGACAGCGCACATCTTTTCACGTGCTTAGCAAGTACGTAATCTGATAAGCTCGACTTTTTACCCAAACAATATTATATCCAGTGGCACAATAGTCACCAAACACAAGTCGAATTTTACTCTACTGCACTAGCACGTCTTCGTATATTCAGCTCTAAGACTGGATTGATCTGTCACAATACACTGGTTCCTGACCTATGATGTATCCAGTAAAATATACTAATTTACACCCATTACCTGTTAGCATTAGTGTTACCCGATAATTACCTGAAACGAAATATTACCACGCCCACGCCGGTTCTTATCTCGGGGTTTTATTACTCTCTTTCATTTCCAAACCGACTATAATGAAAAAAACGCAATTGATTATTAGTGTGTTACATTTTTCTGAATAATTAGTAATAAATTATTTGCATAATAATTTCGTTTATTCCTATAATATAATCTATAACAGACAAAAATATTTATATAATTTTCTAATTGGTTATATATTGTTAAATTGATTAGTTAATTATTATTACGTGGATATATATTATTATTAAAATAATTTAGTTAGTAAGCAAATGCCTGTGCCTATACAACCTATCGTGATCACGAACGGTTCCAAATTTCATAATTACTAAAGTTTTGTTATTTTATTACGTTAATGATTGTTTGGTGTTATGAAACATATTAGTGGTAAATAAATGTTATAATTTCACTTTCTTTCTCAATTTATTATTATTATTATTATTAAATTATCTTTACACAAATTATTTTTTTTACGAATTCTACTAGTTCGTAATTAGCTTAACCTTTAATAACCGAAGGTTAAGTAGCCTTAAATCCTAGGACAACATGCTTACTGGCGCCCATAGAAAATAAAAATAGTCCTCCCTTAAAAAAAAGGTAGGCCGCACGACCAGCTCCGGCTGTCGGCTAGCTTAGGGTTTTGGACCTTTTTAGACCAGGACATTAAAATCAGTCTTCTGCTAAAAGGAAGGTAGCATATTTCTGTGAACATATTAATATGTTGATTCTCAAACTAACTACGGTCCTGTTAAACTCCGCCCTGGACTACCTCTGCTTATAATGGTATTTGGCGGCGGTTATTATCGACGCGAAATACCTAGTACGTATTACACACATACCTATTAGTAATGATTTTCTGCATTTCCACCTGAGCATAAACTACATTTACTAGTACCATCACGTACAAAATCTTATATATGGAGAATGCTTATGCACATGAAGTATTCATTTTATATACGCCATTATAACTTTAATCTCAAAACTGCTATCTTGACGCACGTATTAGTGTTGGCATAAAGAAAATTTTATAAACCATTATTGTCACCTATAAATGCATCATTTATACATCTGGCCGGAAGCCTTCGTAGTCCTTACATATATCATACTCGAATAATATCCATATGAATTGTAGATAAAACTTTACTACTAAAAGGATTATAGTCAATAAACCCATACATCGTTTTTGCAGTTTATTTTCATAATAAAGATCTGGAAAAAATGTGGAAGAAAAGATACTAGTAAGGTAAGGAGTTAAAACGGCATTAAGCGTTAAATACTATCTATGCTTTGTAAATTACTTTATTATCTGCAGACGTAACGCTAAAATCTGATGGCAGACTTAATGTGTTTCGTACTTTTATTAAAAGAGCAAGTTTACAATTTGTTGTGGTTATCTCCTTTAATGAATAATTATATTCGCACCATGCGTAAAATCATTAATTTGTTTAGGAAAGCTACTTCTGGTATTAGCTGCTGATGCTTTGCAATAGAAAATTCAGCATACACAGAAATACTGGAATGGTAAAGAAAGCTTAAGGCTTACGGTGAGCGCTTTATAAGACGATATAAAGTTTTCGCTCAATAACTCCTCAAGGGATAAAGATAAAAATATGCGGTTTTTTTTAATAGACTACAAATATTATTTTACATCGACGCTGTGTTTTGAAATTTTGAAAAAGTGTAAAATTATTTTTTTTAAATGAATTTTGCTCTTTTCCGAAATTTCAAAACACAGCGTTGATATAAATTAATATTTGTAGTCTATTAAAAAAAACCGCATATTTTTATCTTTATCCCTTGAGGAGTTAGTGAGCGAAAACTAAAATAATATTTCTTAGCAATAAAATGCTGCCACCTTGCGGTGGCATTGATAAAAGAGACGATCACATTAGATTCTAAATGTCCAACACTGAGAGAAGTGATTCAGGCTAACGGTGAATGCTCTATTATACGGAATATAGTTTACGCCACGTTTTCTGTCAATAACTGCTCAACGGAAAATGATAAAAATAAGCGGTTTTTTTTAATAGACTGCAAATATTATTTTACATCAATGCTGTTTTTTAAAATTTTGAGATAATGTAAATATTTTTTTTTTATTTAAAATTTTTCACTCGATGTAAAATAATATTTGTAGTAGGTATATAAAAAATAGAATAACATATTTTACTATATATATATATATATATAGTTACCGAACGAAAACCGAAAAGATAAAATAAAAAGGACTGACACGCGACGGATTTTATAAAAGACTAAGAGAAATGATTATGTATTGTAGTTTAATAGCTTTATTATAATTACGAATTTGTTAAATCTTGAAACTAAAAATATAATGTTTTTCAAATACAGAAATATAGATTATTTTTAATATAATATTCTGTGTCTGCCTACTGAATAATAGACACCAGCTAAGACATTGTTAAATAGACGTATTCAGTAAAATATAATTAATATTTTTAATAAATATTTAAAAAATGGGGAATACAAAGGGGTAGTTGAGATTTATGGAATATATAAAAATGTTATTAAAATATGGTTTTGTTTATCTAATTTTATTTTTGTCGCATAGTATTTTTTTACATGGCATCGATGGTTTGTTTCTCAGCACTTCAGTAAATAATAATATACTATTTGTTGCAAATCTAAACTTAGTAGAAATACACATAGAAAGAAAAAATGTGTCAAAAGCATTTTATTCTACAAATGAAATTATTTCTTTATTCCATATTTTCTGATTTAAGTTGAGCCCTGTCACGTGAAAGTATTTATATTGTAGTATTAAAGCAACAAATAAAAAATTAAGCATCGCAATTAGTGGAACTATATTGGATCCTACCGTTAAAAGTGATATTTTTTTGTGTCGTTCCAGATGGGGTAACACATTCTGGTCAACTATTTTATTGTCGATTATTTAATAAAAGATCATTCTTGATTTAAAAAAAATGTTTCTTGTCTTTAGATATTACAAACTGTAGTCCAACTTATGATAAAATATGGTGTTCGAAAGTAAAAAATCTTCAAATTTTTCTTTATTTTTTTGTGAAAAATTTCAATCAATATAGTTATTCCAAAACCGAAGAAAAATAAAAAATCACTGTTTACAAGCATATACAAAGCATTCTGTTCTTCTTTCTAATTTATGAATTTTTATAAATAAAATTAAACTATCAGGAATTATTTAGTTTTTAATGTAATGAATATTTGTAATGATGCAAGATGTGTAGCATATATTGTTTAGCCCCACCCAAGCTTTTGGTGACTTTTTCTTCACTCTATTTTATTATCTTAAAATTCAGCAAACAGTGCAATGTTGTAGTCAAGTAATCAAAGCTAATGGAACTAGTCTAGAGTTGTGGAAATTTAACTTTCTGTTTAAAGCATATGGCTTAGCATATTATTTTTTTATATTAATCAATTCTAAATCGTATTTGATCATCAAAAATTTAAAGTTGAATTTTTATTGTTATCTGACTCATACCATATTACCCTGAAATATTTCCCACCACTTGCAGACTGTTTTTTGGTTTTAGAACAGGAGTATGCAGAGTATGCTTGTTGTAAGTTGTAACAACATTCATTGTTATGATTAATTAAACTGGCAAAATTCTAAAGTAACACATAGGAATAACGAAATAATAGTGGCAGTATTGTACAAATAACAAGAAAAGAAATGAGATTCCTAAAGTTATGTATTAGTTATAATCTGGCGGGAAATTCAAAATAATACAGAAATATTTCCCGGAAACTTTCTTAAATCTTCTCAGCAACATTTTTTGGAAATATTCCCTAAACAGCATACTTCCTTTCCTGGAAAGTTCCCATTTTGGAAACTTTGCAATATGGAAACTTGTCAGTGGTCCATACTTACTTTTTATAGGTATAGCTAATGCCTTTCATCTACAAAAATCGTAATCGCAATATTTTAACTTAAATATTAAAAACCATTCATTTACATCATGGATCGGTCAGTGGCCGCGCGTTTAAGGCGTCAGTAGTTGAATCGAGGTGACTAGATCGTTGTGGGTTCGACCCCCGCAGCCGGTAGACCGTATAATAGCTATATTTGTGGAAAGATTGGCACCCTCTCTGCGTGTATGGTAGGGTGGATCTTGCTACTTATTCCTCAATGTATTTCTCTGCTACGGAATAAGACTGCCCACCACCCAATTGCTTTATTGTTAAAAAGTATGCGCCAGAATTTGCAACCATTATAAATGCAGATCGGCGGAAGCATTGTCCAGTATATAGTTCTGGATTTGACAGCTTTAAAAACTCAGCTTCTGTGGACATTTATAAACCTTTATTCCCAGAGGTTGAACAGTGCATTTCTTCTGTCCATAGTTGATGAAGAATTTGTTATTGGGCATAGTCTGAGAGCGTAGAGTGATATATTTTCGTATAAACTTCAAGACGCTATCTCCAGATTTCTTATTCGAATATGCAGAACGACCGGTCTTTCTTGGTTTTGGTTTTCCAACTTTCAATCTGTACAACTCAACCGAATGACACACTCCATCTAAACTCATTATAGCTACAACCTGTAAGCCAAACTATTAATATTTATTTTAGAGGTTATTCTGAGTTTCACCTTGACAAGGAGTTATTCATCATCTGCAGCAGTTTGCAGAAATTTTATTACATCCTCCGGGTTAAAAATTTTGGTTCTTTTTGATTTGTAACCGCTAGTTGATATTTTAAGATAGCTATGAGCTATAGCTATGTGTGTATGTAGCTATGTATCTACAAACAAAACAAAAATTGATACTTCGTGATGATTTTGAGCGGCTTTTCAGTTTTTCATTATGAATCGATATTTTCATTCACCAGTTGATACATTTGAGTAATACAACCAAAAACTTGAACGCTGCATTTTCTTTGATTTTTCCGAAAAATATGCTAACAATATATTCTCACTTAGATCCTTGTTGTTATTTGCGTTCTTCTATTTTTTAATTTTTTGTATTTGTTTAATAGGTCAACCGAGATTTTGATGGCAACTTGGATATAGCCTCTGAAGCCTCAGCCCGAATATGGGACGGTAATAATTCCTTTTTTTATTTCCTTTTCAATTTTAATTTTATCATAATAGCAAACAAAGCTATCTATTTTATATTGTTAAAATTGTATGATACTTCTTTCATTAATAATAATAATTTCATCAAGTCGTCTGTGTTTGCTTTGATATGAGCGCTGTTAAGTAAATAACTTAGATACACAGTAATCGCTATATTGTCCTTATTAAAATCCATAAAAATAACTATTTATTATTTGAAATGGAAGAATTCACATTAACTCCTCCGGAAATTATTGCAGCAGCAAAACAAACAGTGTTTATTACTAGAAAAATCGAATAAGATATAACAACAAACATAAATTATTATATACCCACCGGGCTGAAAATAACATATGTGAAAATGTGCTATTGGTATATTTTTCTGAATTAAGCAAATGTATGAAATCTTCATTATCGTCAATGTATGCGACGCTTAGTTAGAGCTGCTTTGAATGTCTACAAGAACATCGATATTGGAAAGCATCTAAAATTAAAAGCATTCTTGAAATGGGAATCGATGGATATCCTGCTAAAAAATCACACGTTTTAGAAAATCAACAAATTAAAACATTTCTAATTGAGATTCCTGATGACACGTATTTAGGTACAAAGGTAATTACAACAAAATATTTTTGTAAATTGAAGAACTGAAGAATAACTATTATTATTTTAGGTGACAATGGTTTTTCCCGTATCTGGGTAAAAAAAAATAGAAATTCAGTTAGGTACACTGTTAATAAATTCAGGAACATTATCAATATCATAATTCACAACTTTAAAACTGCATGGTGGATAGAAATCTTCGACGGTACCTGAAGGCTACATTGAGGAGTCCATAACTCGTAAATAAGTTGTTAGCGAAAGGATTTTCGTTACTGCATCAAATGCTGGAAGCGATTTTTCAAATAATTCAATTACTTTAGAGTATTCAATAGTTCATTAACTATCTACTGATGAAAACACTTCAACCTACACAAATGAAGTAAATGTTTCAAAACAAACAGGACGAGGGATATTCCTTACAGGCTGTTCTAATTTCACTATAAATGTTTACTAAAAATTAAATTTACTTATATTAAAGAACAAATTTTAATTTAGCTGTAATAAAAATGATCCTAATGCCTAGACAGTAAGCGTGACATTTTAGTGCCTGTAGTACCTGACAGGTGTCACAAAATCTGCGCCTTTAATGTTATATAATAACATTTTATTGTTTTATATAATAAATAACTATTACTAAATAAATTCTGGTTGATAAAATTTAAACTTTTACATAATTACAGTTAGAAAAAAAATTAGAAGAATATAATTTCTTATATAAACTAATACCTGCCTTACCTTTCTGCTTCTTGAGTGCGTGGCGATATTTTGTTTTTTTTTTCACAGATGATTTTAAAATATTACTTTGATGTCATCAATCGCAGATTCTACAAGATTCTTACTTCGCATCTTGAAATACCGAAAATCTACATAAACGGCTTACACAGAAAATAAAAAGGGTGTCGTGGGAGATACTAAATCGAGTAAGATTGCATCAACAGTGAAGTGGTGGGCAGGGGAAAACTTAGCTGCTTACAAAGTCAGTGCATGGAACACGTATCCGTGACCATTCAAATTATATGCAATCGCTACTAGTTTATTGTAACGCAGCTTTATCCATCAATTATCCTCTCATCCCATTCGGACTATTTTAGTGTTACGCAATCCATCATCCGCGTAATTAGAACTGAAGAGAATTGTGCTATCCTATTATTTGCTGTGGTTGTGCCACGATCTTAAATTTGCAATAGTAATTGATGATTGCTGCACTGAATCTGGAATGTTTTTTTTGAGATAATTACACACTACTAAAACATTCTGATGTCTACGATTGACGTCATACTGCGTAAAAAAGTGCATGTTCATAGCTGTCGGCTGATTTTGAAAGTCTGACGCGCATTGGAAATATCTGGTTCCCAGTGTTAAATTATGTTTAACTTAGACGTATATTTGATGTATACAGTAAATTTAAGAAATGCAAAGCAATGCCTGTCGTGTTATTCATGTGCCAAATACCTAATACACTTATGATTTAAGAAAATTAAAGTGTATTCCACTTTTTAATAACTTTCCAACAGACTTAGACGAGAATGATAAGCAAAAGGAATAAATCTCAGCACTGTAATATAGCGTGGGTCATTAAAAACGTGCCTCAGTACTTAAAAGTGCATATTTTCGGTTTCCACGTACATGATGGTGTCCCGAAGAAAATGCAACATAGAGAGAAGTTACCTCAAGTCAAACTTTAAATTTTATTTTCGACATTTGTAAATAACTTTAAAAAATCCAAATATTTGCATACATTTTGGAGATCGGAGGTTTTTGGGGACGAGAAATTAAAATTTGTGTCTAATTTTGACGTCACTAGTACAGGGCGCCACTTATGGCACATCATGCTTCTTTTAAATGACAGAATTTTTTTGGAGTTTAGTGTATCCATCTGACTATTGAAACAGTCGAATCTCCCGTTTCTGAAATATTCGGTGTACCGAGTAGAAACTGTTTTGATTCAGGTAAAGAGCCTTTTGCGATGAAAATACAGCAAAATGTTACTTGAAAAAGTTATTCACAATGGTAAATTATGACAACGTGCAATTACAAAAAGATCGGCGTACTTCGATGAAATCTTTGTGCTTCGATAAAACCATTGTTGAAAATTTAGTTTCGTCAAACTTTTTATAAAAAACCCGATTTCCACAAAGTATGCAAATATTTGGATTTTTCTAAAAAGTTAATTAGAAATATTGAAAATAAAATGTTAACCATCAACTATTGTCTAACGTAAGTTTGACAACATTGTACTATTTTGTCGTCAAGGATCTACTCCTGGTCTATGTTGCATTTATTTTCGGACACCCTGTATATCACCATTAATATCTATATACATTCTGCCAATTTAAGATTTGTTCCTTACATTTCTTCTACAGGGTGAATCCTAATAGAAATATTTTAACCAGCAACACAGTTAACTATGTAGAATGCATAATTGCTTTTTTTACAAAAAAAAAATCGGGAACAGAAAAAGTCAAATTTGAAATAAAGTTAGTGATTTTTCAACAGAAAACTTGATGAGGACCGCTGACTTCATAAGTCATGATATTATAAATTGAATATGTATTCCACAGCGTTGCCAGTGTTACACTGTCTTGAAATTGAACTTTTTATAGAAAATAAACTCCTCTACTCAGAATTATCCAGTTTAACATTGGTATATGTCGACCTAAAACAATAATGTCTGCTTTTTGTTGAAAATTTCTATAAGAAAAACTATTTTTCACTAAATCACATTCAAGATAACAGCGTTCAAGAACCTAACTAAGGATATGAGAAAGTAGACGTGTAAAGCCTTATTCAGAGAATGACGTAGCGCAGCTGGTAATTTCCTCACCATTAGTTTAATTTCTCTGAAGCAGTAATTTGATAAAGCCGTTTCTGTTTTTATTGGTTATCTCTTGAATTATCGGTTCACTGGATGGTTAAAGCTGGAAATTTTAAACTTTATCCAAATTCAGCAGCAAAAAGAGGGGAATATTTCATTGGCTGAAAATCAGGTGACTCCGTGTTGCTGAAAACACGACATTATTCTCTGAAGTCGGCTTAAGCCAGCAATAGGTACGTTGCTCCAACACATGGGAATTTAAGGGAAGCACTGCTTCCTTGCCACTGCTATTAATTGTTATTGTTATAAATATTATTAAAACAGGAAAAGTATTAATACTAATATGACCCGTGTATTGTATATTATTTACATTACATTACTTACAACAATAAATAACGTCGACAGCACGACATAAGCGAAGTAGTTAAAACAGATAACCGATCGAAAATGACATTAAATCGAAATATTTTGTCTGACGATCTCTTGTCAAAATTATATGCATTTTATAGAAATTTTCCGACAATTATTTTCTCATGATATTTCACATTTCAGATTGGGTCAAAAATATTTTATTTTGTCTGGGGGTATCTTGTCAAATTATATGCATTTGACAGAAATTTATTTTTAATATCTGTTTTACCGACTACGAGGTACGAAATCACTCTATGACTGGATTCGAAATAGCACTGAATTTATAATAACCTGAAGTTCTATTTTACCGACTTCAAATTTCCACAGATTATAGAAACGAAATGAGTTGTTTCAGGTTATGTGGCGACATAGCAAAAACAATTGTGGCGAAAAATTAACTTTAATGTGTTGCGTGAAAGTCATAGTTCATCATTATTCTTTATAAAGTAGCTTAAGGGAATAATTTGTCTCTTTCTAACGTTGTACAACTTGTGAAATCTGGATAATTGTTTAAATACTTGGTTTTTCAGCAAGTAAGCCTTTATGCACGTTTATGTATAATTTTTAGAATCACTGAACAAAGTAACTTTTTAATTAAATAAATTTTGCTTAATATTATTGCAAAGCGTGCCATCAATTTTTCTTTATTTAGCTTTTAAAACAAGTTTTTTTAAATTAAAATCAATAATTACAAATATTTAATTTACGTTGAAGTAAAAAAATTTTATTGTAGAGGCGATATGGCAATGTCGCCTTCAGCAGATCATATGGTTCGAACGGCACTGTTGTATCTGGTCAGCTGTCTTCAAAATATGGGTATTATTTCCAAAAATTAGTATCATAAGTATTTGAAATTTTAAAAAACGACTCGCTAGACTCATCTACATATTTGTACTTATTTCAGATATACCCTATAGGTATAAAGAAAACTCCTTGCTGAGCACTCAATATGTAAAACAGAAAATGGAATACTTGCTACAATATCTGTCGTGGTTTTGTTTAATGAACTATTTTGTCGTAAATTCTAAACTGTAGACGAGATTAGACTAGATTAGACACTTCCTCGTTGTTATTAGACTTTATCAATATGTCTCTTTAGATCCATGGTAATGAACTTAATAAAATATAATAGGGTTAGAAAATAAAAATGGTTACGTATTTATGGTCACTATTGCACAGAAAATAAATTTTACGTTTCAGTCAATAAATTGACCTATATCTTGATATCTATTTGCTTTAAATTATTTTAATAATATGGATATACCAAATACCAAATTTTAAAAATTTCGATATTCTAATAATATTTTTCTGTTTATGCAAAAAGCAAAACTTTGTTGAACTATATTTAGTGGAAAAAGTGGTTCTTTATTGCACTAGTGCAATAAAATGTTTATTGCATTCATCTGTCGTTCTACTACAGCGTTTTGTCGTTTTGGCGTTTTGTCAACATAAACGTTCAAATCGACGTCATATTTTCCTAGACTTAGTGTCTTCTAAATAAACCATTTTTTGGTTTTTGCATGAACGTAGAAAAAATATTGTATGCAACTCGTACAAAAAGTGTTCATTGCACTCGACGTGTTGTCCTACTCGGCCTGACAGCCTCGTTGGACAATTTCAAGTCCCGTACAATAAACATTTAGGGGAGACCAGGTACGAAAGTAACATATTTTTGTAAAGCGGGATATATAAAAAATTAACAAAGTTATATAAATTTACTTACTATAAGTCGTTTCCTTGGCATTTTATATATAGAAGAAAAATAATATTGAAGTAATTAAAGTTCATATTGATGTACAATTAATAAAAAAGTAGAGAGTGTACGTCGTTACAACCTACCCAATGGTATGGTCAAAAGTAACAGAACATGGGGACGTTTGTAGCATATGTAATAACTAGGTATAGAAAGTTAGTATTTACAAGGTATTTGTTTATTGATTATACCTATATAAAAGTACGTTGTAGTGCAGATACATAATATATTTTTTTACTTGAAAAAATAAATAAATAAAAACATAGAATAGTAAAACAAAAATATAAAATAATAATAATTTTTTTTTGGTAATAACAAAGAATCCTATCCCTATCTGGCTTTTGCACGGTTGTCTGTGGCCAGACTCGTCCATATTCCATATTTGGGATGGACCAAGTTTTTCCCAATGCATAACAATCTTTCCCACGATCTGTTGTTCGTTGTCTTTTGTTAGACATCCTAAATAAAGAGAATGAATTTATATATTGCCACACAGTATAACAAATACTGAAGTAATTATCTGGATATTTACAGAATTATCATTTTAAATATGACAAATACGATCATAGGAATTAAATATGAGAGACGGTTGTAACATGTTACAATCGTCCCCCTATGGCATTGTTACAATCGTCCCATTACGCATTTTTCACGCGGTTAACAGGATACCTGCTTAAAACTTTTTTAATGATTATCTTTAATTAAAATACTATGCTTAGGTTATAACCAATATTGGTATTAACTGAACAAGCCAATAAAATAATTCAAAATAAGATTCAGTTCTCGGATTATTATAGATTAAGTTAGTATTTACAAGGTATTTGTTTATTGATTATACCTATATAAAAGTACGTTGTAGTGCAGGTACATAATATATTTTTTTACTTGAAAAAAATAAATAAATAAAAACATAGCATAGTGAAACAAAACCATAAAATAATAATAATTTTTTTTTTTTTGGTAATAACAAAGAATCCTATCCCTATCTGGCTTTTGCACGGTTGTCTGTGGCCAGACTCGTCCATATTCCATATTTGGGATGGACCAAGTTTTTCCCAATCCATAACAAGCTTTCCCACGATCTGTTGTTCGTTGTCTTTTGTTAGACATCCTAAATAAATATATTGAATTTATATATTGCCACACAGTATAACAAATACTGAATTAATTATCTGGATATCTACAGAATTATCATTTTAAATATGACAATTACGATCATAGGTATTAAATATGAGGGACGGTTGTAACATGTTACCATCGTCCCCCTATGGCATTGTTGCAATCGTCCCATTACGCATTTTTCACGCGATTAACAGGATACCTGCTTAAAACTTTTTTTAATGATTATCTTTAATTAAAATACTATGCTTAGGTTATAGCCAATATTGGTATTAACTGAACAAGCCAATAAAATAATTCAAAATAACGTTCAGTTCTCGGATTATTATAGATTAAGATAAAGAATGAAAACTTACTTTGCATATCATTTTGCACCGTGCAGGTCTTAAATCGAACTAAAACACACTACGGATATTGTTGTTCAAATAAGTTAATGTAGATTTCACTGCCGATTCTATGATGATATAATATCATAGACAAACCTCTTTAGAAAGACAATAGGCTTACTGTTACAACCAACCCGTGTTACTTTCGTACCCGGTCTCCCCTACTTTTTGTGCTTGTTGCATAAATAACTATTGCTAGTAAATAATCTTGATTGTAGGTGTAATAATACAATTGCATAGTAGATATTTAATAAATTTGCACAAAAAAAATATAAACGGCTGGATAGGTACCTATTTTTATTTTAATTGTTTAGTAAACAAAAGATAGATATCAAGAATAATACATAATTTCAATGTAGGTACTGTTAGATACTTTCATCGATAATTGCGCAACAATAAAATACAAACTTATATCGTTTATTATATTTTAACTATTCCAAAACCAACTTCCCAGCTTAACCTAATTTAACTTTAGCAAAATACCTAACAAATTATAGACATTGCTGTTGCTGCACGTTAGTTATATTGATATATTTCATCTTTAATTCAATTATTTAGTAATTACTTTCTCGAAATTATCATTTTGGTGCTTGTCTCTGGTACCTACAACAAGGCGAAGACACACAAGTTGATAACTTGAAAAAAGCTGTAATCCTAATTCGCTTTTCTCATTCTTTTCTCAATTCATTTACTAATTTACCGTACGAATAAGTGTGCAATTTTGCAAGATACAGTCCACTACACTGAGTTCCAAAATAGTATAGAGTGGTTCATTTGCAGCACTTAGATGAGTACGTGAGGTCACGGTCGCAGGGGACAAGATTCCATAGGCATGCCACTTGATAAAGGTTTAAAGAACATAAAATTATCAAAATTAAATTGACGTTGATTGAATCTAGCTCTTTAACAGTTTGCTTTGAAAAGATTATAAATGCATGTATAGAATGCCGTCCTTCTAGACGGTGATGGCCTGCCACCACCCACTTACACCTACCTGATGCGCACTCGGCTGATATCACACTTCAACACAACTTATCATGGGTTATTAAAGAGTGAATTACAACCACAGCATCAGGTTCTATAAAACAGTGCCAGACATTTGTCATCGTATGATCTTAATTTATCCATGTTTCGTCATTGCTTCTGTAAATATTTTCTTCAATTCAGATTTCGACCTTATAATGTTTGTCTTACATAGTTTCTTCGCCATATTACTATTTTGTGTTTTTCTATCAGCATACTCTTTCGATTTCGTTTTATGGCATATCTGTGACATGAATTTTCGTTTAATTCATGTCACAGATAATTTATAGCAGCACCTTTCTAGATATTCTACGCAAAATTTTATCCTGTGAGATAGTAACCTGATTTTTTTATTATCTGATTTTTAAAAATTACCATCCATGAATTGTTCTACGAATCGGGTATTTGTATCGTCAGTCTCTATCTTCTTCCATCCGCTAGTTTCCGGTATTTTCCGTTTCGCAGTTATATATTATGTTTAAGCAAGCATTTTTAAGTAAGACAATGTAAATTATTCCATGTTAACGAGACACGTGCTTATCTGGTTGGGGCTGTACTGAAGTTGACTTAGTTGGTGCATTGTAAACAGCTCAACACTATGAAGACCAAAAAATAATGGGTGTATAATGTATAATGGATGGGTGTATGGGTCCTGACCTAATTCCAGGATTCTGGCTTAAAGATGGTGCTGTAATTTTCAAGCCTCAGCCTCTTTATTCTTATCCTTGTATCTGGAGTATTTTCTGATATTTTGAAAGTATCACTTATTAACACTTGTCTATAAAAAAGGAACAAAATAGTTATTTATGTACCAAGGGAGATAAAGAGATGATTATGCCCCAGGCGACATGCAAGTCGTCTAAGGGCATAATCGTCCTGGTATCTCCCGTGGTGCATTCAACGTTATATATTTCACATCATACGAAATAAAAACTATAGAAGGTTATAGTTTTGAAATTTTCCAATATATCCATAACAACCCAAGTGTCATTATTTTCGGGTTCACATGGCAGCGGGCGTGAAAAGATCCATTTTGCCCGCCACTATGACAGCGATCTTATAAATGTACGAAACTTTTTCACTATTCGTCATTATTTGTCCTCAGCTATAACTTAACCTAAGTTTATGCATATAGGTTAAGATTCACCTTATATATCTTATAAATAGCAAGAGTCCAACGAACATTTTTTAATTATATCGCAGGTCTGCTGGATGGGATTTGTCCTATTGGAGGTACCCCACAAGAATTTTTCTGTGCTCGTTTTAACCTACAAAGTCTTGCCAGTAGACGTGCCATGCACAGTATTTGTTAATATATTATCCATTTTGAAATTAGATATGAATCTATTACAAAACATTTGTCTTTTAGAGTTCCCAGTTTGAACTCCAGAAATTGTGCATGTATGTAATATTACTTCTTTTTTTATTTTTAAGTTTGGTCTACTCTGTTGTTATTTTTATTATTTAACAATTTGACTTTCAGGTTTAAATTATTTTGTTTTTACTTCTATAAGATTTTAAATTCTTGTGTATTAGACTTTTATTATACTTACATTTATTTTAAATCATGGACTTATTATGTATTTTTTTTCTTGGGCTGTATTTTTTTATATGACTACTTATCTTGTAGGTAAGTGGGTTATGCCTGATGCATATTTTACGAGCAAATAAATAAATAAACATGCAGGGTCGACCTGATTTTCACGTAATATATATATTTGATTACTTTTCAGGAACATCGCACTTCAAACCACATTACTGATTGCTTAATGAAATAATAATAAATTGACGTAGACTGAACTTAGTACATTAACAATTTACTTTAAATGTGCCCCCTTTTAGACGTCAATTGTCCACCACCACCCGCTTACACTTAACTGATGCGCACTCTGTCTCATAATTAAGCCTTGTCCTCATGGATGCAAAATTCACGGATTTTGCAACTTCTGTTTAATTATTTATGGAGGAGGTGATATCAACTTTTGACAAATTTTGCGAAACAGTAAAATACTATAAATATTATTGCTACTTGTTGTCGATAGTGAGAAATTAGAGGCAAAATTTCAAAGAAAACACCAAATTTTCTCAATTGTCGACGTTTCGTCACTTATCGTGACATCCTCATATAGTAGTTTACATCATTTTGATTATGATTCAACTAAGATTATCGGCAAACAAAATAATATAAAAATACGGATATTAGATGAAATGATATGCATAAAAAAAGAAAAACACTGAGTAAATAAAAGATCGGATATTGAAACCCTCAGTAGATCATATTTTAACCTTATAGGGGAGATAAAAAGGTAATGTTTGTATGATTTTTGTTCACCCTTAGTTTCGTACGACAAAATAACTTTAATTTGATTTATATTTTAATACATGTTCTTCATATATGTGTACGTTATTTTCTACTTATCTATACTGTCCAAGATTGTTATATGACATACTATGTACGAGACTCGGAAAACACAGTGAAGCACTTAAATCTGTAATGTGAGTAACATATAAACAATATACGTAGATTTAATTTTTAATATTATTATTATTTTTTTTGCATGTTATACACAGGTTGTTTGTTACATTTTTCGTTCTTTTGCCATATTTTATTATTTTAATATTCATTATATAAAGACATTTTATTTATATAATTTTAATACTTTGTTTTTAAATTTGTGACATATAATACATATAATAATTGTTAGTGTGTGTGTAATTTTGGTTTCTTGTTTCATGTTTATATAGATATTGTTGTAGCCATTTTATTGTAATGTTTTAAACACACTTTTTTAATGCTTTATTGTTAAGTTGGTTATTTATAAATTGCGATGTAATTTTGAATTTATTAAATTTGATAGTGTCCTGAGGATGTCACGATAAGTGACGAAACGTCGACAATTGAAAAAATTTTGTGTTTTCTTTGAAATTTGGCCTCTAATTTCCCACTATCGACAACAAGAGGGTGGTGTAGAGTAGAGTTTTTCCCAACAGTAAATAAATCGCGCAAATATTTGCGAATTTCGCATTCAAAAGGATAAAAGGCTTTAGAATACGTACATACTATTCACTATTGGTTACTAGCACTGTCACTATAACGATCACACATTAACACTTATTAGGTCTGTTCAAGCAAGGAATCTCTAATGGTTTCAGACTGTCAGAAATATTTGACCAGTAAAATTATGAATTTGTTTTCAGTAAACATCGCGCAAGAAGTAGTTGGACGTTTTTGACAGTTTGGAACCAGAACGAATTCTATGCTTGAACAGACCTATTATATCATAATAATATCATAACGCTTTCCGTGTGATGTTCATGCATCCATGTTTCGTCAAAATTTAATATATTCTTCGATCCAGTATCTGATCTTTTAATGTTTTTTTTAAATAGTTTCTTCGCCATATCACTATTTCGTTTTTTTTTCTATCAGTATACTCTTTTCGATTTTATTTACACGGAAATCCACCTACTATAATTCATATGTCATGCATAATTCGCAAAAGCACCCTTACATGTATATTCTAGGCAAAGTTTCGTCTTATAAGATATAGCAATCCAAATTTTTTTTTTAGAAAATTGATTTTAAAAATACCATTTTACTTCCGCGAGTTTCCATTATTTTCCGTTTTGCACTTTAGTACTTTTTTATTTGCACTATACGTATATGGTACTCACGTACATTTTTGTTAATGAAATATATATTTCAACATCACTTACACTCATATTTTGACTTCGCGCCCTAAACTCTTCATACATGTGTCATCATTATCCGATATTCTTCACTTGTGAAATTAGGACGATTTTGAGAATACGCTGTAGAGCTTTATTAGTGATTTTGTGTTCTTAAGAATGGAGAACACAAAATCACTAATAAAATTAATTATATTCATAATTAAATTAGCGAAATGATATACCCAAAATTTTGCCCGCCCGAACGATATAGCAGCCCATGATGGCGTTAAAAATGGAACAGGTGGGTTCGTCAATTCGTCGCAACCAATAAAAAGCTGCGACGCATGCGTACTTACTGCAGCAGAAGCTGTGTAATAGGGTATGCTCTCAGAGATTTGCGATACACGATTTTATATAAAAAATATACGAGCTGCATGTACGTTTCTTTGTGTCGGCAGCTATAAATTATGAGCAGGTTTATAACATGAGGCACTCTCTAAATTTTGGGCCGTTTACTAAAGAATTAATAAAGTTTCTCATTTTTTATGATTTTTCAGAAGAGGTTTTTAAAATATTTAACATGTATTTCATAATTTGTTTTGTTTTTGTTTCATTTAAGAATCGCCATGTGTATGTTTTGATTGAGCTTGCTGTATTTACTTACTCAATTACGAGGATTTGAGAGTCAACAAACCGATACATGATGCCGAGTTGATTAACCTTAGAGAGAGCTTGTGTTGATTATGACATTTCATAATCGCATCGGTTTAATGAAGAACAACTTTTCTTCCTTTATGCCACGTTGGCTTCTGACAGCTTTGAAATTTTTGTATACGGACGAAATAATAAAATAACGAATTCCCAGTTCTAAATTGACAGGAGATGCACCTAACACGATCTGGGCGGAATAATCAGGCTCACACGATGATAAATATATGTGTATCTGAACATACAAATCAAACTTCATTTTTACGGATTTAACAACTCGACTCCGCCCTTCTGTGAACGTTACGTCAAGTACTCTTGCATCTATAAAATATTTCATTCGAATATTGAAGGTTAATTATTCAAAACATTTCTTTGCATCACGCACTATTATGTCTTTGAGAATTCAACGACTTATTGTTTAGAATTAGCAAACAGTGGTTAAAAAATAGCATTGTATTTATTCCAAGAATGGATGTGCAAAAAATTTTGTACACGATCTCTGTTAACAGTGATGCGAGTATAAGTGCATTGGACTTGAACATCATTGGTTTACATCGTAAGACTAGGGTTATAATTTTGATTAATGTTCTGATAAACTATGACCGATGAAAATGATGTAGGTAAGTATTAGATGCTGCGATTTTATGGATGATATTGATGAAAAAATAGAAAATAAACGTCGCACTTTAATTGGATAATCTTGACAAATTTATGTTTATTCCTTACCAAAACCAAAATATGTTCACCTATACAGGGTGAACTTTAAATAAGTACAAATATTTTAACTGCAGGTGTAGTTCGTTATAGTCTAGTGGTATTTTTTTTTAAATTTCGAATATGAACGATGTTTTTTTTTAAATTTCCACATTTTGAGGACCGTTGACCACATACCTAACCTAATAAACCATATGAACTGCTCAGGACGCGGTTGCCATATTGCATCTAAAATATATTTCTTTTACTTTAATATAAATTACATCTTTGAGATTGATTCTAATTTAAAAATACTTATTTTAAGCGATAAGAAAAGTAACATTTGGTAGGCATTTTAACTCTGAACTGACCTTACCGTAAACGATTAAAACATGAATTTCCGCAAATTCGATTGAATTAAAGTTAATATCATTGTACACTGTTACAAAGAGATCACAAATTATTCCCTTAAGTTATTTTATGAAGAATAACGAAAAACTATGATTTTTACAGAACACATGAAAATTAATTTTCGCCACATTTCGAAACAGGCGATGAAGTGATTTCGTACGTTCGCAGTGGGTGAACAGATTTTAAAAATAAATTTGTATATAAAACGTAAAATAACAAAATAATCAGCTTGATGTATGCGTTCAATATCAAGAGAAGACAGTGCAAATTTAAAGTAAAATATGCTAGACGAATTATTAAAAGACCGATTTATTAAGTCCATAATAAAGGCGCAGTTCAAGAGAGATTTGAATAAAGAAGCTGGTATAGTAGGCACAGGTAGGTGTCACGGGTGGTAGGCTCAATGTTCCGCAGGGAGCAGAGCCACCAGCCGCATTCTAGGATTGACAGCCAGTGAGGTCGACGAAGAGGTTACGTTGATACCGATGCACTGGTGCAGGACACAGACAAGGTACTTACAAGTGAAAAAAAACATGCAATATTTGTGGAAATTATTTCATAATTTCAATTTAATTGAAAATTATTATGAGATAACTGCACTAAGCTATTTTTTTAACTTGAAATGACGTACGCAAGTAATGCAATGTCTAACGCATGTGTTTTTTCAGGAAGGAATAATCAGGCTTACATGAGGATAAATCTGTGTACCTGAACATACAAATCAAGCTTAATTTTTACGGATTTAATAACTCGACTCCGCCCCTCTGTGAACATTACGTCAAGTACTCTTGCAACTATAAAATATATCATTCGAATATTGAAGGTTAATTATTCGAAGCACTGTTATGTCTTTGAGAATCGAACGACTTATTTTTTATAATTAACAAATAGTGGTTAAAAAATAGCATTGTATTTATTCCAAGAATGAATGAGCAAAAAATTTGGTAGACGATCTCTGTCAACAGTGATGCGAGCGTAAGTGCATTGAACTAGAGATATAATTTTGATTAATGTTCTGATAAACTATGACCGATGGGAATGATGTAAGTATTAATGCCGCGATTTTATGGTTGCTATTGAAGTCTGAAAAAATAAAATATTAAATTGGGTAAATTTTGCAAATTTATGTTTTTTTCTTACCAAAAACAAAATATATCTACCTGTACAGGTGTACCTTAAATAAGTACAAGTATTTTAACTGTAGGTGTAGTTCGTCATATAATTGAGTGAGTCATTTTTAAAAATTTAAAATATTTACAAAGATATTATTAAAAAAAACACATTTTGAGAACCACTGACCAGATACCTAACCTAATAAACTATATATTCAAGGTGAGGTTGCCATATCACCTTAAAATAAATATATTCTGTTTTACTTTAACGTTAATTAAATCTTTGTTATTGATTCTAATTTAAAAGTACTTGTTTCAAGCGATAAGAAAAAGTAAAATTGGGTACGCATTTTAACTCTTAACTGACCTTGCCATAAATTATTAAAACACGAATTTCCCCAAGTTCAATAATTGAATTAAGTTAAGTTAATACGCTGCTGTACACTATTAGAAAGAGGTCACAAATTATTTCCTTGCATTATTTTATAAAGAATAACGAAAAGCTATGATTTTCACACAACCATTAAGGTTAATTTTTGCCACAAATCCAGCGATGAAATGATTTCGTACAGACTTGAATGAATGAATGGAACGCTCACATTTTAAAAAGCAGTGTAGTAGTGCAAACAAGAAGCTTGTGTCGTGTGCACAGGTAGGTTTTACGAGCGATAGGCACAACGTCTCACAGCGAGCAGAGCCACGAGCCACATTCTAGGATGCAGTGCCTAATCCATCTGTTATCAAAGTTGTCGCACTCACGTATAAAACGTATTCAAATTGTTTTATTGTTTTCACAGGCAGTATTTTTCTTTCAAAACACTTGTTTTATGTATTTAATTAATGTTTTTTGTGGAATACAGTGTAATTAAGTGAAACATGGCGCATTGTTCGAACAGTGGAAAGGATGAAATACTAAAAGCATATTTTTTTAGCAGTGATAATGAGAGTGTAGCGATAGAGTATTACTGCACTAGTACTATAGTATTGTGATAAATTAGTTGGAGAGTAGTAAAAATTGATAATGATAAAATTCTGGATAACTGTGAATAGGAAATCTGTTTCATATTAACTAATTTCAATTTTATATACGTGCATAGACATACTTTATTGGTTAAGGATAGGAATGGCAATTCTTTGACATGTTGTCCAAAAATACTAGTTATTAACTTTCTTGATGCCTACTTTATATAAAAAGTTAGATTTCAAGACATTAGTGTAACATTGGCAACGCTGTGGAACACACATCTAATCTGCAATATCATGACTCATAAAAACCTTAATATTGGAGTCTAATCAGTGGTCCTCAACAAGTTTTCTATTGAAGAATTACGAGATATGACTTTCTTCATTCCTGATTTTTTTTTGTGATTTTTCTTTATATTCTACACAGCCAACTGTACCGCTAGCTAAATATTTGTACTTATTTAAGGTCTACCGGCAGTCGGGTGCGAACCCACACCGATCCAGTCACCTCGATTCAAGTACTGACGCCTTAAACCGCGCGACCACTGAGCGACCATATTCTTATTGTTCTTGAATAAATTGCTTCCGTTAAAATTAATGCTTTCATTGTTTCCTAATTTGTTTCAGTTTTTCGCATTTTGCATCTTTGATATTAAGACAATCATTGCTCTCAAGCGCATTATATTGAGATTTTTGGATAACATTGTTTTCTTCTCAATTTTATTGATTGCAGTAAATGAAAATAAAATTCAGAATAATATGACAATTTTGTGCAAAGAATTACTTCAAGGCCATTCATTTTTAAAGAAATCTATGCTTATAATTAAATATTAAGCTTTTGTTAAAATTATGATCATCTTCCATGACATCATAGGCACATATATTTTCTGTAGAACCTATTTTATTTAATAGACGTACCTACTAAGTACTAGATAGAATACGATTGTGGCAACCTCGCCTATCATTTACTTATTTATTTATTTATTTATTTATTTATTTATTTATTTATTTATTTATTTATTTATTTATTTATTTATTTATTTATTTATTTATTTATTTATTTATTTATTTATTTATTTATTTATTTATTTATTTATTTATTTATTTATTTATTTATTTATTTATTTATTTATTTATTTATTTATTTATTTATTTATTTATTTATTTATTTATTTATTTATTTATTTATTTATTTATTTATTTATTTATTTATTTATTTATTTATTTATTTATTTATTTATTTATTTATTTATTTATTTATTTATTTATTTATTTATTTATTTATTTATTTATTTATTTATTTATTTATTTATTTATTTATTTATTTATTTATTTATTTATTTATTTATTTATTTATTTATTTATTTATTTATTTATTTATTTATTTATTTATTTATTTATTTATTTATTTATTGTTACTCTGTTCTACAGGTTACAAAACCCAATTACAGAACAGGAGAGTAAAGAGGGATATAAGTATAAAGACAAATAGTGCACGAACACATAATGAATATAAATGCATCTTAAGTCTAAAAAGTAACACACAATTAAAATAATACATCAATTAAAATACAATGGCCTTATCTTGGCAGTGCTGGAATTGAAAATGTCAAGGCGATGCTCCAATAAATTACAAAAAGTGTACATTTTATACATAGGGGAATGTTTAAGAATATTTGTACGCGGGGTGGGTAAGTAAAAAGTATTACCTTCCCTTGAGTTGACTCCTGGAACACTAAAGTTTATTTGCTGTAGCAAATCAGGGCAGTCAATCAGATTATTTAAAATTTTAAACAAGACAAGCACACTGTGACATTGACGCCTGGTATCAAGACTCATCAGAGCATGTCTTTGTAATAATTCAGATTGGGGAAACCCAACAGGAGAAAATACCCCATCCATCCTAAAATTAAGAAATTTAAGAAACTTTCTTTGGACTGCTTCAATATTTTGCATATGAGAATGATAGTAAGGAGACCAAACAGAAGCGGCATATTCGAGTTTGGATCGAACAAAACAATAATATAAGATTTTAAGAGTCTTAATTTGAACAAAGTTACTACTATTTCTTACTATAAAGCCATAAGACCTATATGCTTCAGATACAATCTTTTCAATATGTAAGTTGAAGGACAACTTATCATCAAAAAGAACTCCGAGATCGCGGAAAGTGTTGGAACGTGATAAAACAGTGTCATTAAAGCTATAGTTAAACACAATTTTCGACGATTTAAAAAGTATATGACATTATGTAGCATTTCTGAGGAGGTCTATTTAATTTGCATCAGTTTTCAATTTTAATCAAATCAGCTTGAAGGCGCTCACAATCATCAAGGCTGTCGATAGTCGAAAACACCTTCAAGTCATCAGCATAAAGAAGGCAGTTAGAACTTAAACAATCAGTTATATCATTGATAAAAATGTTGAATAGCAGTGGTCCAAGGACAGATCCTTGCGGGACTACTGAAGTTGCTAAGTAGTCGACAGACTTACACCCTGTGAACAGAACATACTGAAGTCTGTTGGACAAATATGAATCAAATAATTGTAGAAGGGAATTTGAGAATCCAAATGCATTAAGTTTTGCAAGTAATATACCATGGTCCAGTCTGTCGAATGCCTTTGAAAAATTTATTTTTCGAAGGGAATAAGATATTCGAAAATAAAACTTATTTTGAAGTCTCTGGGTAACGGATTATACGAATGTATAGGGGTAACTATGAAGCTTTTTTGATATTTTTGCATATTTGGTTTTATCAACGAATTGAATTTATACATTACAAAACCCATTCTTAATGAATTACCAATCCTGTTAAAAGCTGTAAGTTACTCTCGCTCCCACACTTGATTTTAAAAGTTTACCATTCCCGAAGTATAACCTCTCTTAAATGTATATAATACTACTATATCGCGGGTATTGTCCTAAAACCTGTCACAGATACATTGCTATTTGTTCAGATTTTTTACAACTGTTCATGCGTCAAGACGATGCGCTGTCCAATGTAAATAAACTTCAATAATGACATCATCTACGTTTAGACAAACATCAACTCATGTCAACTGAAAAGTGAAAGTGGAAATGTCAACGAATTTTGGTCCTGAGCACATTTTATAGGCCGTTAGGTCTAAAGAATTTAATTTAAAAGTTCAATAATTTTTGTTTACGTCTGTCTGAGTAAGTCACTTCGGTCGCAGATGACGCCACTATCAGGGACACATTTATTAGGACTAAATTAATGTTAGTAGAAACAAAGATACAAATGTATACCTACAAAAAGTTAAAAACGTCTTAACTTGTACTGGTAATTTATAATAGCCAACATTATTTATAGTAAGTTTATTAGTTTACAAAACACTCTACATAACTATTTACTAGTACTGGAATACAATTGAATAACCAGCAACTGCTATAAATGTTCATATGTGTTAGGTTGTGGTGCTTGTCGCTAATAATCTATTTCGGTTTCGAGAACGTGTCTACAGAGGTCACCGGGACATATTTAAAGTATATATAATTTTCATGGGTGGCACATTTAGAATGGATTCAGAAAAATCTACTTCTTTTCCATCAAAAAGATTTACTATACGTCATAAAGTCAAGAAATTTGGAATTGTTCTGCAAAACGTTATCAATTTTCTTTTCTTCGCACGTTCAACACTAGATCCTTATAATTGGGAAATAAGTCACAAATAAAGAAACATTATTTACTACGTTATTGATTGAATATCCTGATGCTGTCACAGTTGTTTCAAGGCAGCAAATAACTGAAGATACCCGTAATTAAACTGTATGTAATCTAAATCTTCGAATGCTAGAATTGTTAAATATCCGTTGAGTATAAAATAGAAGTAGCATCACTTGAGTGTAGTTGCTGTAGAATACTTTCTATACCTTCAAAATGAACGTAGTAATATGACTTTGTTTCTAACTACATATCCCATTGCAACTATTTTGTTTTACGAGTAGTAACCTGCTGTAAGTCTAAACATGTTTAAATAAAAACAACACTACTAGTAGGAATTCATTCCACTTAAATTCCTGAAAATATTATCTATCGTATTTATATATTTAAAATTCTTGAAACTTTATATCCCTTTAGCAAAAACCATGTGAAATAATTCCACAATTTTTTAATGGGAAATAAGTACAATGAGAATGGTCAAATATACAGATTTGCATTTTCTCATGATAATTTAGTCGTCACTTTCTGAGGGAATATGTTTCAGTAAATTCGAGAATCGAACCTCTGCTGGTAAATAAATTCGATGTTTCTGTCGATTAGTTGGCATGAATAAAATTAAATTCGTTTTAATATAATTAAAGTATATTTGAATAATATTAAGACTGTCGCCAAGTCCGGACCTGAGACCTGCGAACAAAGTGCGGACTTTAGTTTGAGTCTGATGTTCAAATCAGGAAAAGGCGAAAAATCGTTAAAAATCGCCAAAAAAGAAAAGTTGCAAAATATGCAAAAAACAATAAATCACTTTAGTTAGTTTCCAGCTATTTCTCGAGTTTCTTCTGTGGGTGATGAAGCTCAATAAGATTCAAATTCGAATTCAGGTCATAGAAAAACATAAGAAACACACTTGATCAAGTTAGGAAAATACACAGGGAGTGAGGGAGTGTTATTATTGTAGTAGATTGTACATGTTAATAATAAACTATAGCTACAACACCGTATTGACAGATCAGTAGGTACAGTGGACCAATTTATGATTGAAATCTGCCAATCAAATTATTTCAGTTTGTTTTGATTGAAAATAACTCAACTCTAAAATGTGAAACACATCTTTTCACTATCGTTTCAGCTGACTTATGTTTAAATAATGGGTTGCTATCAAAATATTGCGAAGTAGGTCAGTTACTGAAAATGTAATATGCAATTCCAAAAGTGACTAACCAGAAAATTCTAGCTGCGCCTGTTGATCTGTCTATACTTTCTTTGTAAGTTAATATACATATACTGGTCCTTTTCAGCACCATAACAAGCGATCCTGCTAAATTTTGGGTATTTATTAATAATAAAAAGGGTTTAACCAATATTTAAAATCTGTGACGCATTATAACGGAACGTCTCTGAACGCATCTGATGAAATTTTGAATGCTTTTGCAATCCTTTTTAGTGGTTCAAACGATGATGATATGAATGAGAACACTCCAAACAATCTACATATTCATTTTAATAATTCAAATATTTAGGTTTTGCGTTTTGATGAGATAGATGTCGAGCATGCAATAAAGAAGCTTAAGAACAAAATGACTACGCCTACCTGATGGTGTCCCTTCTCTTCTGATTAGAGATTGCGTCCATATTTTTTCCTATCCATCAACAGCTCTGTTTAATTTGTGTCTATCTACTTGTACTTTTCCCAAAGTGTGGAGGAAATTTAAAGTTTTTCCAATACCTATATAAAAAAAGTTATAGATCTGACATTTCTAATTTTAGGTCAGTTTCTATGTAACTTTGCAAAAGTTCTTGAATTACACGATAATATCTACTTTAGTGTTAAAACCAACTATATATCTATCAGCATGGATTTATCAAAGGTCGATCGATGAATACCAATTTACTTTGCATTACTCAGTTCCTTTTGGAATCATTGGATGTGCAGACACAAGCGGACATAATTTATACAGATTTCTCAAAAGCGTATGACAGAATGAGTCATACACTATTATTACAAAGGTTACATGAATTTGGCTTTACCGACTCACTTTTAAATTTATTTCAGTCTTACTTGAGTTCTCGTAGCCAATATGTCGTCTACAACGGTTTTAAATCATATAAATCTTTAGCTTCTTCTGGGGTACCACAGGGTTCGGTTCGGGGACCACTATTATTAAATATATTTATTAACAGCTTACCTGACGTACTAGATGTACCTTGTTTAGTTTACGCAGACGATTTGAAGATTTTTACAACTGTCAAAACCATAGAAGACTGTTGGCAGCTTCAGAATAATTTATGTAATTTATCTAGATGGTGTACAATTAATAAACTACCCCTCAATGTTGCTTAATGCAATGTCATGTCGTTTACAAGAAATTTGTCTTGTGTTACTTTTGATTACGATATAGAGGGTATAAAATTAAAGAGACCAGCCACGTTCCGAAATCTCGGTGTAGTCTTTGATACAAAATTGACATTTTCATCGCATATTCAAACTATTGCTGGAGGAGCCCTTCGAACACTAGGATTCATTATACGTAACAGTCGTGATTTTGTTAGTATAAATACTCAAACAATTCTTTACTACTCCTTTGTTAGAAGTAAACTTGAGTATGCGTCGCTTGTTTGGTGTCCCAATTATGATATTCATATAAATAGAAAATATACAAAGAAGATTTTTGAAATTTTTGTATTTTAGGTCTCATGGTGTTTATCCATCTGTGAGGTATTCGCATTGCGATTTATTCAATGAATTTGCATTTTTGTCACTCAATGCTAGACGTGAATACTTTTCGCAGATTTTTCTTTACAAAATTATACATAATAACCTAGATTGCCCACCTATTCTGACTAAATTGAATCTATCAGTCCCACGAGAGAATTCTAGACAAACTAGAACCTTTCACCTGGAGGTTGCACGGACGAATTTGCTACAAAATTCACCACTGCACTTTATGTGCAGAATCCATAATAGGATCTGCAGTAACGTTGATATCTTTAACATCAGCCTTAATAATCTGAAGTCATATTTCAATGGATTTCAATAGTTTATGTCAAACAGATTTTTTTGTTTTTTTTTATCTTGTTGCAACCGCTACAACATAATATTACTATTTATATTTTCTCACATGCTGTACCCACCTTTCTGTAATTGGGTGCAAACCTGTAGAACAGTGTATATAATAAATTAATAAATAAATAAATAAATAAAAATTACATATTTTTTTACGATTTACTTGAACTAAATGGATTTCAGATTCGTACTCAATGCGTCAAAATACATAAAGATAGTTGGGTTCAATCAAAGGTACAGACCAGTTTTTTTTCTATGCCGGTGATGTTTTTTATTTATTCATGTTAAGAACACATTTATTCATCCACGTTGGTTTTTCCTTCTCACAGCGAACTTCAGCGTAACACCATCTTGACTGTAAATTCTCAAGTTCCACGGGCAACTGTGTACAATTTTTCCTTTATCTTTGACATCTCCGCACGCATCATATTATATAGGCATAACATTCTGTAAAAGAACAAAACATTTCAGCGGCAAAATATGTTCGCATGGAGTCATTAATTCGATTTTGAGAAGATGATAAATCAAAGGCACGGGCATTCCACAAAATATTTTATATTCAAAGCAGATTCGGTTCCTGTAAAAAAAGTGGTCGTTTGAAAGCTTTAGTTGTGTTTGGTTTGGCAGTCACGACCAGCCAGTCGGACAAGGAACAGGTATTTTCTTGCGCTGCTCATCGCTTTCAAAAGGAATGGCCTCTTGGATGCTATTCAGAGATACCAGACCGCCGAAATGCACGGAAGATTTAAAATTCGACCGAACCCGATATCGGTTTATTTTTATTTTCAGCCCAGCCCGGTACTATAAAATTTAAATTAAGAGGACCGAAAGATTAAAGTGTCATTTCAAAATTTTAATTAGTCAGATTAATTCAATTTTCCATATAGGATTTTAACATTTCATTGCCTACTTTAAGCTTACGGTTTATATTTTTGTTTTTTGTTTTATTCATGTGCTGTGGTGGTAATTACAGTTTTTGAACTGCAGAAAGTCACAAATATTCAGCGCAATCAGGTAAAATTTCATCTCGTTTAATGCGAGTATACAGCGTGATGCATAATGATTTTCCAGATTGTTATGCCGCAACGCAGCTAACTGGTCGCCGCCAGTAACAAAATTAATGTACACATTCTTAGTCTTAGCTTAGACTTCAAATTTAAACTTTATTACCCAACAAAAAATTTCATTTACAGGGCAAAAATTATAATAAATCATAGAAAGAAACAATAAAATAGGAGTAAACACATGCAATAATAATAACAATAATAATACTAATAATACACGTACATAAACATATAAAAACATAAAGTAAAACAACATAAATACTAATAAAATTAAAATTGTTGAATCCTCTTCACTAACAGTCTTTCTCGCGAAATTTATAGATGACAAATTTATATTACATTGATTATATTAAAATTATGAGTGATTTTTGAGTGTTGGTACTAGCTGACGGTATATAAAACGTTTTAACTTGCTTAAAGTTAAAACCAGGAATTCTATAATTAAAATATTCCAATAAAGATATACAATCAATATTAATTATTCTTAAATAAATTAAATAAAAATATTATACTGTTTGGAATAACTCATAACTCATGATTATAACCTCAGTCGGGATATATACCATCATTTTTATAAGATAGAAACTTTATAATACTAGATTAAAGAACCATATTTCAGTTTAAAACGCACTAATGAAACATATAGCGTTGTTAATGCATCAATATTAGTAAGAAAGTTACAATTCCTCATAATAAACCCTAAGCTTTTATAAGACGATTTCGATATATTTTGTATACGCTGCGAATTACTTAGATTTGATTCAAACAGAATGCCTAAATCATTTATTGTAAGCTCTTTCTCAAAAATAACATGATTTAATGAGTATTTTGTGCGTATAATTAAGTACTTTACATTAAGAGATGTTTAACAATAATAATATTTTTCATCAGCAAAAAAGAGTGTGGGACATTCAGTGACTTTAGTAAACTTATCCATAAATAACAAAATATGAGAGGTCCAAAGTTGGGCCCTTGAAAAACACCAGAAGTGGCTACAAATTTATGAGATTCAAATTCATTGAAAGCAACGTAGTACGACCGTCCTTTTAAAGTTGATAATAAATGAATTATATTATTAGAAAATTCATATACAGCGAATCTCAGCAATATAATACTATTATTGATAGTGCCAAAGGCCTCCGAAAAGCCCATATATATTGACTTACACTTGTTGTTCTTCAACTACGTTCTGCAGAGGCAAACCGTCGTGGGTTGACGTGTTAATAATTAAAGGTATAA
Source organism: Monochamus alternatus (assembly GCA_037114965.1). Classification (NCBI taxonomy): domain Eukaryota; kingdom Metazoa; phylum Arthropoda; class Insecta; order Coleoptera; family Cerambycidae; genus Monochamus; species Monochamus alternatus. The sequence goes on along the minus strand of CM073426.1, from coordinate 110,640,875 downwards.
ATTTACTAAATTGGTACATAACTATGACAATCTCTAATCGAGATATAGGAAATGCCACATTATAATTTGTACAATTGCAAGTAGTGCATGTTTAACTTTATTTATAAATTAAATTTTTATTATACAGTGAGCGGCAAATGTATGGCATAAATTTATTTAAAAATCAGGTGTTCGTTTTTTATAAAATAGCTCGAACCCGTCAAATTTTATTTTTAGATGCGCATTTTTTAAACAAGTTTTTATGTATACAGCTTGAACCAAAAAAAAAATATATATCATGGTCAAATTTTTAAATGGAAACACCTTTTTTTGTGCGGTTTAAGGTGTCAGTACTTGAATCGACGAGGTGACTAGATCTCTGTGGTTTCGACCCCAGGAGCCGGTAGACCGTATATAAGCTATATTCATGGAGAGGATTGGCACCCTCTCTGCCGGTATTTTAAGGTGGAAGAATGCTGGCTTGGGTCCATGTGAGAGATTGATACCGGTTGACATTTGGCTAATTAATGAGGTTTTCCAACCACTGAATGGTGGTTAGGGCCTACCAACGTAAGTCATACCTGGGCGCAAATGCGGCCTGCTTAGTAATAATATGCCACTCTCTCTCCCGCATAAGTCTTCGACTTCTGGGCTAATCCCCGTGATTAGAATGAGGGGTAGAGATATTATTATTAATACTATTTCACTATCAGCAAGGAAGGAGGCATACGTCCTCTTCAAGCAATGGCCAGTGAACCTGGATGCATCTAGTAGTTTTAAGTATTTTGTAAAAGTGTTGATGTAAACTGGTTGTATTGTGCACTGACCGTGATTATAGTAAATGAAAAATCTATTTTTTATTGATTATTTATTATTATATGTATTAAGGACGTAATTTATAATATCGTCAAATATTGAGCCTATAAACCTACAATATGCGACTGTAATAAAAAGGAAAGTCCGTTTGATACCTACCCCAACTTCGGGTACCTAATCTTAACACTGATATCTGACCCAAAAACAATTTATAGTCTGTTTAGATATGAGAGAAAGTAATAAAAGCTTATTATGTATGCAAATCGTAAATAAATGTAGTACTGGTGCTTATATTCAATATTTTTATATTATATATTATCGGTGTAGATGAGGTGTACTTTTAAAAAAACTTTGTGTGACCGGGTTGTACTAAATTATAGCAGGTAGCTAAAATTTAATCCCCGACAATACGTCTTTGTCTATGCCGCTTCAATTTCTCGGTCCATTTCTCTTATAAGTAAACAATATAAAAACAGCATTTCAAAACATGAGGCTACTTTAAGCAGCATAACCGGGTCAAGAGGGTTTTTAGTAATTCAAATAAAATTATTCAATATTATTATCAAAATATTTATGTAAATTTCATGAATAGACTTTTATTCTACACAAAAATATATGTATTTTGAAAATTCAAATTATGGTGAGTAAATGTAGTGTTGTATAAATGTACAATAAAGAAAATAATAAAGTAGCCATATTAAAATTCATCCTCCGAATATTTTGATGAATTATCTTCGTATCCTAGATTGATAACGATAGGTTCCACAGTAACGTCAATTAAATTATCGAGTTCCCACATTTTATCCTCTTCTTTTTGTATATGATGTATACATCTTTGCCTCTGCAGTTACTCGTTCCAAGGAATTTTTTAACAAAATTTTCACGTCACTTAATTTAAACGTCGTATTATTTCGCGCTACATCTCCTTTTACCTGCGCCCAGACTAATTCGATTGGGTTAAGTTCACAGTGATAAGGTGGTAACCGTAGTACCGTTATTTGGCGATTTGTTGCCATTTCATCGATAACATATTTTTTCTGATCTTTATTAAGATTGACAATTGTCAAAAGTTCCTTTTTCACGATATTTGTTTCAAAAGAAATGTTTTTTCAGGATAACCATTGAATTATATCGGCTTTCCTCCAAGCAGTAGCTGGCATTATCCATGACAATTACAGACCCTGGAGGAATAAGATCCAACATCTGTGTAAAATACTCTTCGAAAACATCTGCGTTCATGTCTTCGTGATAGTCACCTGTATTTTTAGATTCAAATAAAAGTAAACCGCCATCTACAAAACCACTGGCGCTACCTTATATGTGTCACTATGAATCTTCGCCCTTTACGTGAAGGTGCTTTGAACCCTGTTGAAAGTCCATCCAAAAATGCTTACCGAAAACTTTTTACATTTTTATCTTGCCATACTTTTGTTACAGTATATCCCTCGTTGACCGAAGTTTCGTCTAGATAATAAATATTCCCTTCGTCACGGAATTTTCTAATTGATCTTAAGTAGGATCTTCGCCAACAAATAATTTCATCTTTATCGATAAGAACTGACTTCCTGTTTTGCTTTTCCCAGCAAAAATTCAACTCTCGTAAGACAGCCCATAATTTGCTTCTACTGATTTTTGGCAAATCGTTGTCCTCTGAAAGTTCACTTAAAATTTTGTTTAGCGTTGGTATTTCTTTTTTAAAATAAAATTACGATAATTACCTGAAACGAAATATTACCACGCCCATGGCCGGTTCTTATCTCGGGGTTTTATTACTCTCTTTCATTTCCAAACAAACTACTTATTTGCCTAATCTCGTACTGTTCACTTGGCGCGCTAGCTATAAACGATTTGTAAACTCTTATGTGTTAAATTTCTTGTTAAGTTTCATTAAATATATTTCCTTCCAAAGAACATTTTCATTAGTTCATTATTATTTATTCTATTCTATTAAAATATATTTTACTTGTTTAGGTCTCAATCATAAATATTTATAATAAATGTCATATCCGTTACACTCTGACCTTACGGTAGCACACGTTTCTTTTTGGTTTTGGCAGTATGTAAAGTTATAACCAAAAATTTCCCCGTATCTTCTTCTTTTACAGTTAAACTCAACAATTCTGCACGCCAACATGATCCATTTAAATCAAATATTAGTACTACTTTAATGAATAAGAATTTACTGAGTGGAACCTTTTTTAAAAACATAGTAATGTTTTCTTTTCCATAGTTAAAACTTTTGATTTCTTCGCTTCGTATGTGCGATTTTGACGTTTCAAAAAATCGTGTAGCTTTTTATACAGGGTTAACTATGACTAAGTACAAAAATTTTAACCACGTGCTCAGGAAGATCTAAAAGACAATAAAAAAATTATTTCGGAACTCTAGCTCGATGTTTAAAAAATGGGGCAAAACCCTCTTTTCCCACGGAAAGTAGGCGCCTATGACAATCTATCATCATCCGCCATGGCTAGATATGTCAACTACTGGTCGTTTTTTCAACATTGTCAAGTGTAGAAACGACGAAACGAAACATTTGTATTAATAATAATAATGTCTAATTACCTGGTAGATAACAGCTAATCCGGTTAGCTGCAGTATTTTGTATTCGTTCTTTCGTTGCACACTGCCAAACTACATTTTCACTCCTTGCAGATTCATAATTATCCACTAACATATCCGACATAAAATACTTTATTTAATTACTGTAACACGTTTAAAATTAGTCACTTAGCTGATTTAAAGTAACAGTAAGTTCTAGGTTATGCCATACTGCATTGCTAATTGCATACCCTCTATGCTCCATCCAGAATGTGAAGTTAGTTATAATCTAAGGGTCATTTTTACAGAACACTGTAAACATCTTGGGATGTTATAGTTTAAAATATTACTAATTAGTTAATGCAAACATCGTCGATTACTGTTAATATTGTTGCTATTATTAGTATTAACAGAATTTAATTACACAACAACACATGAAGTTTAAAAATTTATGGGCGTGAGTGCACCTTGTATTAGTGACAGATGTCGTCTGTAGATGTCAAATAACGTAAATTTACGGTTACGGTACTCTGATTAGTTTGAAATCATTTTTCAGTACTTGATTTTCGCAAATTTAAGTTTTCACGTATTTTATGTGTATTTACAAACATGTCGTATTCAAATGCCTAGACGACGGATAAGGTGCTGATTTATGGGAGTGTGACAAGTGCTTAATATTATCGTGCGGTAGCCTCAAAGACGTTTCCCGAGTATACAAAATATTTTGCTGAATACTTTTTGAACCACATCGAACAGCTGTTTTATGCCGTGTGATAGTGTTTTCATGTATTTGTGAACATTTACGTGTATTTTGTTGTTATCCTTTGTGCTTTTTCCCGACGTAAGTAATCGACCTGGTCAAGACCGCCAAACCAAGTAGGTACCCCGCTACACAAAAAGAACGATCAAGGGAAGGAGAGCTCCACAAGAAGTACAAAAATCTTTAATTTAAACAAGTAAGAACACAGAAGATGATTCAACATTCTTAATATCCCGCCAAGTATCAATCCTGGAAATAAATATTAGTAAGGTAGGTGCAGCCTCTCTGTGCTACCATACCGTATTTCTCATTAAATCATTAAGTAATAATCTACATTTTGCAAAGATTTTTTTCTTTCAAAGCGGCTTAAATTGATACACGTGTCAATGGACCTGTCACTATATTTGACACCTTTCACTGGCAGAATATACCTAACCTCGCGGCTGACAGAAGGTCAGTGACGGCGATAAATAGGTATATAATATAGTTTTGAAAATAATTTTTTTTGACTTTATAACTAAGTTTGGAATTTTTTTGAAGGGTGATTCCATTAATTCTTATTTTTCCCTATCCCCTCTTAAAATATTTGTACTAAGTCATAGATAACCCTGTCTAGTGATATATGCATATTTTCCTTTATTTGTATAGTACTTTTCAACATGCAATATGTAGCCTAAAATAGCGAAATACATTGTATGAAAAACACTAAAATATTTATAAAAAACCCTTCTCAAAAATACGCTAGTATTACACTTTCATAGTTCTTAGTGCGTTTTTTGTTATCCTCCACTTACAATCGTTTGCAATAATAATGGTACTCACTACTGCTTTCAAAATTTAATTCTCAGTTGTTTCACTCAACAATAGAATGAAATTTCTATTCAGAACTTCCAGAAGTTCAAAAACTGTTTTGAGGGAGTATCATTATTATTGCAAAAGCTTGTATAATGTTTCAAATACCTTTTCGTATTTGTCCTTGCATTTTAAAGGATGTATGCTCAAAGATGCTGCTCGAGCGGCATTTAAAATGTCTTCAGAACAATTTTCTAAATTGTTTTCAGTAGTAAGACTCATTTTTATAATTAATATATAACAGAGAATCAATTTGACTCACAAAAATGAAACTTAACTCACCGTTTGCATATAATTACCTACTAACACAAAATGTGAAAAATAGTATCTCGTAAGAAAAGCAGTTTTACTAAACTTGTTTAATATGCTACTAAATTTCAACATTTAGTTTATTACAAGTTGCTTTGTTCACAATCGATGAAACAATTTCCTGGCGCTATGGTATAAGCTTAGAAAGCACTCTGTATACAAACAAATCCTTATTTTCTCAAGATATGCGGTAACATAAATTAAAAATTTTGTCGTGGGAAAGTTTTAATTATAGTTAGCTAATTGTTAATTATCGAAACAGGTTTATCTAACACTTAATAGTCGATGTATTACTTACCTTGCCACATTATTTAAAATTTAAAATTAACGTATTTGTAAGTCATTTCGGCTGGCTTGTGCCTGGTAATAACTGAACAGCCGCGGTCGATGGATTACAAACTAAGTAGTTTATCTCGTCGGCAAAAGCCCCCTTTAATTTAGTAAAATTATATGTTACTGTGATATTTGGTTGTAATGAAATAATAAAATTCTCTTAGACTTCCAAGGCCGACCCTAATGCGTTATTATTAAAATTCTATGCAGGTACAGCTTTTTTCAGCGATGGATGGAAAGGAACCGAAAAGCCCCCGCGTATTCGGCTTCTTTATTCATACACTTGCATACTCGACTTTCACACGGTATTACTGCGTTGACAAATGCTCATACGGTGTCAAATATTTCATGACTTTGTAGTGTTTACTTACCACATGAATATAAATGAATCTGGAACATTTTTCCTTACAGAAACATTTATAATTTCTTCATTCAAAGTAATTTTGCATTGTAACGATAAACTGTACATTGACTAACAGTTTAGAAACTACTATTGCTTAATTCCGAGCTTCTAATATCCTAATGTTCTTTAATTCTGTACAATTTGTCAGTATAGGATAATCAAATACTATAGGATTAAAATAAAGTCGAGGTCTCGTTTTTATTTAAAAACTTCTTCAGGACTAATTTTATGTATCCAAAAAAACAAACACGTTCATTGTCAATATAAATTGAAACTGTTGCTCCATTAGATTTATATATTATTAATAGCCTGGTTTGAGAATATATTTTTCCCATGTCAATGTTACCAATTTATATGAAAGTTATTTGTACTGTAAGTGCTTCGTTAAACATGAAGTAGCTAATGGATGCTAAATGTAGTTTGTTACATTTCGCGTACCCAGTAGACCGCCAGAAGATAAACCCTTACCGATGGGGTTTCCCAGGACAGGACTGGCAGGAGACAGAAGGAGGCGTCTAGTAGAGCATCAGCTGCAAACCCAATCGAGGCTTAGTGGAGACGGGGTTTGGAGGCCCACCTCTACAAGGAGAGAAGGCGTCCGGCTGTTCGGTCCTATAGCGCAATAATGTGGGAGAAAATCCCTCTTGGTCCCGCAGATCCGACATCATTTATCCTGCCAAAAATATTGGCACGCACTATAACATTTAAAAATTGTTGAGATAAATACAAAATCTAACCTTTTCGAATGTTAGATTAACAATATGATGTTTATATAGAAAGGTTTCGTAATTGTTTCACTAAATTTTACAGTTCTTTTCTCGGTGTTATATTGTCTTATGTTTGAATGCTGGAACGATTTGGGCCTTTAAGGAAAAAACACCAATGGGGAAAGTTCACATTTCCAGCAGAAAATGGTTTATAGTTTGAATTATCCAACTTGAAGTGGCCCAAGGGCCGCTGTAAACAAAATTGCAACTGTATCGGTGATTTCTAATAGGTATAAAAACGTGTTTGTTTGTATAATTGTTTTTATTTATTCAAAAAAATTGTAGATATACAAAAAAAATTAGTGGGAAGTTTGTGGATGTTGGTATATTATACATTAATATTTGTTATTGACAAACGAAGCAGCAGAAAGTGAATTATCAGACAGGATCTATATTTTGACTTTATAAATTTCATGTTGCAAATGCTGCTTTCGTAAAGTTACGTACTTTCCAGTAGTGAGTCCATCATAAGGCCTAAGTTTCACAAGTTGGGGTAACGTTCTCCTGAGAGTAACTTAAAAACGTCCAATCTTATTTCGATTTTTCTCTGGTAAAAAAGATCTGATTACAAGTTACACAATTCTAGTTTAATGTCTGTTTTGTTTACGTTGTCAATAGAAACGTGACTGAGTAAAAACTTAAATTTCTCCTTCGTTTTCACTAAATCGGTTTTCGAATTCTTATGCAGTATTTTATATAAGTAAATATGAAACTTTCTCAAAATTCTTCATATCTTCAAATTGTTCTTTACAGCTTGGAAAAATATCATGTTTTTCTAGTGAAGATTTGAAAAGCTTAATTTCATTTTTCACTTCTGTGACCATATAAATTAGCAATATTCTGCTGCTTTCCTTGTAGCTTCAAATTTAATTCGATAAGGTGAGATTTCAGATGTTAATAAAACTGCCTAAGGTCTGATAGAAATCTACAAATTGAGTTTTCAATTCTGCAGTGTCGGACTTCACTTCATTTTTAAAGAAAATGGGAATCTCCTTGCATAGACTGACGAAATGTTGCACAGTTTTCGGCGCTTAACCAATATCGGTGTGAACTAACAAGCCCCCATATTATGTAGCATCCGCTTTGGCCAAAAAATTACCAAACTTTCTATGAGTTAAACTTGCTCCTACTCATACCTGTGTCTACACAGGTTTGCCCATAGACCTTATAAATCATGGACCGGCCCTAGAAAGAGAGGTCCGCTGTCCTGAAGTGTACAAGAGGGATGAAGCTAGTCCGGGCAAAAACAGATGTTCTATGACAGAAAAATATATAAACATAACCTGACAAAACCTTTCCTGTTAATATTGTTAATGATTTGTGTGCCTTTTGTGATTTAGTTGTGTTTAGTGTGTTTATTAGCAATAGTTTTTAAAGACTCATAAACTATGGTGGAGTCGGTCTGTCACCGTAAATGTCATACGTCTGTCATTTACGGTTTTTTTTTTTCGGCCAATGATCTGTGGGTTTTTGCCCGGACTAGCTCTATCTCTGTCGCACACATCTGAGCATCAACGATTTGTATAGGCAGAAAACGGTTTCGGGCTCGTCCATGATTTATAAGGTCTATGGGTTTGCCAGACAATAAATCTAAATTTGTGATCTTCGCTTCTTCCGAAATACATTCTGATAGGTCTTTTATTTTAGAAAAGTATTGTTGTTTCACTTCACGTTTGTTACACATGACAACCTACATGATTAATAAAAAAAGTGAAATGATTTATATTATATTTCACTTACGAAATAAAAATTATTAAAAGTCATAGCTTTGACGTTTCTTGATTTGTGGTTATGACTGATACTAGATATTTTCAAACATATCCATAACAATCCAAGCGTAATTATTTTTGAGTTCTCATGGAACGGTCGTGAAAAGATCCACTCTGCTCGCTGTTATGATAGCAGGCAAGAATATCCTGGGTGATATGGGTATGTTCATAGGTATATCTCGTATCCTAGGTATTATAACTAAACTATAAGGAAGTTAAATATAAATAGTTATTTATGCAACAAGTACAACCTAACAGCCAATATTTTTTTATACGTTCATGTAAAAACCAAAAAATGTTTTATTTAGATGACGCAAGTCTAGGAAAATATGACACCGATTTGAATGATTATGTTTGTCATGATGACAAAACGCTGTAGTAGAATGACAGATGAATCCAATAAACATTTTATTGCACTAGTGCAATAAAGAACCACTTTTTCCACTAAATATAGTTCAATAAAGTTTTGTTTTTTGCATGAACATAGAAAAATACTTTTCCGCACGCTAGTAGAAAACATAATTTTCGACTTTTTTCAATAACTATCGAGTACCAGACATACTACTTTTTATATGTAGATATATGAATACCTGTACGTGGGCAACTAATTACTTTTCTAATTCAGTTTCCAATTGAGTTGAGTGATCAGTTGATCACTCATACAGTTATATTGTGGGCATAGTAACTTGCAAAAACAAATTAGTTAACAGAATTGAACTTGTACTCTTGATATTTAACTATTAAAGGCCAACATAACAGGAAATATTTGAATAGGAACAGTATTTGCTCCTCGTAGAATATTTATAAGTGTCAAATATTTTTAATTAATAACAATGTATTCATTTGTAAGATAAATATTTTTCGCTTTAACCAAACGTATATTTTTTGTTGACTATAAAGTTAAGATAAATTATCAAACATTATCGAATAGCTTTTAATTTACATAAAAATAGCAACATATTTTTGATATTCAACAAAGCGATATAATATTTGTCTTATTGATTACTTTTCATTTGAGATGGATTTTACAGATACCTTTTTCTATTGCTACTATTCGTTCATTAGTCATTTATACAAGATGCCGTTACCAAACTCGAATATTCTGAATGCACATTTTAACTAAATAATAAAGTATTATTTATATTTTTTTATCATATTTCAAATTAAATCATTATAATGGGTTTTCTAACAAAATAACTACTTAAACAAAAAAGTTACGACAGTTACTCTTTAAAAGAACATACTGTATATAAAATTAAAATGCATACAGTTTTTCCCGTTTTTCAGGTTAACACCTTTGGATATGTGAGACGACTATGGAATTTCAGCAAGCTATTTTTTTTACAATTAGTACCCTGTACGGAGGTTATATTCTACTAACCATTTTATTGATGTGAGAAAAGCCTAAGTCTACTACGATTTTTTTAAATGGTCGTTTTTCCAGAATGTGGTATTAGGCATTTTTTATCAAAGAGATAACATAACCAAAATTTGATCAAAAGTATCTATTATATGTTTTTATAGGCTGACAAACTTCGAAAAATCAGACAACTAAACATTATAATAAGATCAAAGATTGCCATGAAAGTGAAAACAAATACCAATTGAACAAGGAAAAAATCACATACATTACAAGTTTACAACTTTTAATTACGGCCACAGTAAAAATAATGAACGTTAAAAAATGCAATGAATTATGAATAGTAAGGGTCGGTTGTATCGTAAATAGTTAACTAGCGGATCACGGAACGAGAGATCAAGGTTTGACCTTGGATTAGATGATATTCTGTTGTATGAACTTTCATCAAGAAGAGTTCAACTGATCCGTACATTTGTCTAGTAACTGTAGTGTTGGCTACTCTGACAATGGCAAAGCGCATGTGTCAACCTATTTTAGTGCTGCCGAGTTGCTATTGGATAATTTTGCAAGAATTCCCAAATATTGAAAATACATGAATACATGAATAATGCAGGAGTAATTTTATTTTAAAGGTTTTAAATCTTAATAACACAAACTTTAGTTTGTTATATTTAACTTCCACTTTCTAAATATAAGTAAGTTACAATTCTTTTAAATAACATTTGAAATTTGGATCATAATAAATAATAGATATGTATGTATTTTTTAAATCAATATTATATATGCCTAGTAGTTTTTTATTAATATACAATCATTTGGAGTAGACATGGCAGATAAAATAAAATATGCAATGATTTTATTTCTAAGTTTACTTCTTCGTGAATTTAATTAGACAGAAATACGCAGGTATTATTGAAAATGAAAAATGGATACGACGGTTCCAACAAAATAAAAAAAGATGCATGCAATACTGAGTATGGGGAACAATACAGATGCAACTACCTTAAAAATTAAATATGCCAACTTGAAGAAAAGAATAAAAGATAAATCCTTATGAAACAGGTAGCGGACCCTTAAAAGAAATAAAATATATTCCAATAAATATAAGTTTCAAGGAAATAATCGGCACATAAAATAATAAATGCATCGTGTCTTTTGATAATTGAAATCTTTCTTGTAATTCTTTATTATCCCACTTTTCAAAATGATTTGTTTCTTGTCGAAAACCTCTAGATTTTCGGCGAAATATTCCTGTTTCCACTAGTTTTACGAAGTTATTACCATCAATTAAATGTTGTAAAATGTCTCTTGCAAATTTCTTAGTATATTTTTTGTTTATATAATTTAAATACAATATACAGGGTTAACTATGAGTTAGTACAAATATTTTAAGAGGGGATAAGAAAAATTCAGGATTAACGGTATCACCCTTCAAAAAAATTCCAAACTTATTTATAAAGCGAAAAAAAAGTATTTTCAAAACCTTATTAACCCCTAATTTCTCGGCGACTATGCCGCTTGTCAGCTACGAGATTAGGTATATTTTGCCAAAGTCAAAGTTGTCAAAGGTAAGTGACAGAGCACCGCGTTGCCACGTGTAATGATTTACGGTGCTTTTAAAGAAAGTTTTATTTACAAAATACTAGATTATTTAATGAAAAACATGATATCGTAGCACTGAGAGTAAAACCTACCTTACTGATACTTCCAGGACTGATATTTGGAGATTTCAAGAAAGTTGAATTATTTTCTGTTTTCTAACTTGTTTACATTATAACTTGTCGTTGTAAAAATTGTTGTAATTGGTGGGAACCTCTTGATTTCCCTCAACCATTTTATAAATAAAAAATACTTTTCTTCTGTAGGTATATCTATAATTGTAGTTTAATAATGCTTTATTTTTATGTCACTAAGTAAAAAATAAGTTACAAGGAATTTTAAAAAGTATGAAATTGGTTCTTTTTTATTTTCAACTTAGGTACATACGTATTTAAAACTCCAGCACGTGTAAAACAACATTCGTGGACGTTGTACAATTCGTACAAATGTACAAGGATTTGGCATATTCTGTCTACATATTTGGAAAACGTCTTTGATATTCTGCTGCTGATATGCACTTTCGTCGCACTTCCCATAAATTAGTGCCATATCCGTAATTTCCGCGATTATACGAATTTGAATGTGCGAAAAGCAAATACTGAAAACTAATATCAAAATATTTGCGATATTTGACGGATCTTCCGATGCTGGCGCCATCTGTAGGTCATTAGCGAAAAGTGCACTAAAGCTCGTTCCATTTTTAAATTATTATAGAATTAAATAATAGTAATACTAATAATAGTAACGATATTAACAATAATCGACCGTTTGCATATAATATTGTAGTATTATTATTTTAAATTTCCCGAGGCGTTTATAGTGCTCTGTAATATTACTTTTCTGACCACTACTGCTGCTTGACATTTGGAGAGTATTAGAAACAATGCAACCAACAACACAGCATAGGTTTATATCGACTGACAAGTGCAAAGTGTCACGGAGGAAGTGTCAAAACAATACTAGAATGAAAATGAAGATTGTACACAAAAGAATAGAATATTGATTATATTGATTGCCATAAGAATATTTATCTGAAGAATAATAGGGTCTCGGTGGTCGCGGACCGAAGACTGAACGGTTGTGTTGAAATTGTAATTTTAGTTTTCCGTTTTTAGTGACAGTTTCAGTTTTAAACGTTTTATTTATTAAATAATGGATAGTTGCGAAATATTGGGACATGTGTAGTTTTCCACAATTTTCTTTAAACGTACGTGGACATATTTTCTAGAGTTGAGAGTAATGCAGTGGAGTTACAGTTATCGGACAAAATTTTCTAAATGAAAAACTGCCACGGGTGTATTCGAAGTTTTCTGTTAGTATTTCTTTCAATCAATGTTCTTAAAATAAATGGGTAATTTATTAACTCTACGCGAAGTGTGTATTTTGTGGCGAGTAATTCTGACGGACCTGTAATGAGTGAAAATGAAGCTGATACTATAGCTAAACGGAATAACTGTTATCTATCAGATACTTAGGTATTATTATTAATAAAAATGTACTTTCGTTATTTCTACATTCGGCAACGTTGTGAGAAACGACCGCATGGTAGTTGGCATATGTCATGTATCTTGGACGATGACTGATCGACATAGGCGCCGACTTTCCGTAGGAAAAAAATGGTTTTGCCCCATTTTTAAAACATCGAGCTAGAATTCCGAAATAAATTTTTTATTGTCTTTTAGGCCTCTCTGAGCACGTGGTTAAAATTTTTGTATTTAGTCATAGTTAACCCTGTATTATTGGTTGAAAATAATGACATAACCCGAAAATTTATTCAACTCAAATGCTTGTTGATTGGCGATCCACCTTGATCGCTAGTTAACTCTCCATTTCTCGCCGATCCTAAGATCGGTAGTTTAAACCAGTGATCAGCGGTAATTTGTAGCCATACAACAAATTTTAACAATGTGTTCTTGGATCAAGCTGATCCGATGGTTAAACTCAGTCGATACAAAAAAAAATTACAAAATATTAATATAAAAAATTACAAAATATTAATCTAAATTAAATTTTCGTTTTCTTCATCACACATCCTTCCAGTCGAACACAAAATTGTAGTAGGCCAGGATTTTGTCACATCAAATTATTGGTTAGTAAAATATAATCTCCATTCAGGGTACTAATTGTAAAAATGCCTTCTTGCATTTCCAAAGGTGTTAACCTAAAAAACTGGACACACGGTTGATAACTACACACCAGAACAGTAACAATAATTTTATTTTCTACTATGAAATGATACATTTACCCGTGAAAATGTTAAAATATTATTTATAGCCATTTTCGATTCACATAATGAAAACTATTGCAATCACAATAATCATTATCTATAAATTTTCAACACAAATGGTTTTCCATTTTATAGTCGGATGATAAATTAATTTTTAATGTGGAACAAAATTGGATATTCTTTCAAAACTGGTTAGTTGTAATTGAACGTCTGAGATAATTGCTATTTAATTTCAGGTGTAAACTAGGCGTATAAAAACCTATGAAAAAAATTAACAGATGTACCAGCCATATGTCCGTGAAGCGTACACATACATTCTTAAGTGCAGTGTCCATTTAATTCCCAAATTAAGGCAATTAAATGTTATCTCCTTCACTGAAAACTCGTACGATTATTTAAACACATATTAATCACTGCTGGAAGTAATGAATAATTACAAACTGATGATGGTAATTACTTTATAGAAAAGAAAAGGCATTCGACAAACTGAAGCTCAATTCATTAATTTAACTTGATAAATTTTCATATACTTAGGATATAACAGCTAATAAAAATTATAGTTATTTATTGAGTATACATTAGAGTTAGCCTTATGACGTAAAAATCAATGTCAAACTACATACAGGGTGTTCGAAACATGAGTGCCGTCAGTTTGTCACATGATAAGTGGTAATAAATATAACTGACCTATTTTTGTTCTCACTAACAATAATAATATGTGGCAACGTCGCATGCTTGTCAGGTGTTCATCATATGGCCACAAGATGTAGTTACATGTTGCATCACGCCTACTCAGGTTCCTTCTGTCGGATAAATCGTAGGTAGCCTCGCTTTCAATGACATACTGAGGAGAGCTAACAAGCTCATTAGCGGTATATATCTGGTGTGCTGCTAATTATTGACTTTGGCAGTTTGCTATAAGTATTTCTTTTCTTACATCTATAAATAATTAAATACTACTGAGTGAGTAGTATTTAATTATTTATATAAGGCAGGTAGAGTAGTAACTACTCTAGAAAAGAATACAATATAGTATAAATATTGGAATACTAGTTATGTACTTCAGTTTTATTTTGTCTTAATGCAATGCTATTATTTACTTTATTCAAAACTATTTAATATTATTTCAAATATTTACACTAATTTTTTCTAAAACTTCAAATAAAGAAAAATAACTTTATTTAACAATTGTTGACTCAAGTAATTCATATTTTATCTAAATGAAACAACAATTCTTTAAACGAACATAACTTTATATCATATTCCGTGCAGTAGTTTTCTGGATTTCAAGTAATTTTTATTGTTAAATGAAGAATATATATCGTTATTATACAACAATAAGTTAATCTTTCAATGAAGTAATACTATACTTGAGGAATAGTGAAACTAAACTAGCGTTGGAATAAGTGTATTAATCTTAATATTAGTATAGTTTTCTTTCCTTGTATTTACTCCTATTTCTTGTGCAATTTGTCTAATGCTGCTTGTGGGGTGCTTATCAGCGCTAGTTAACTCCAGTTAGACCAGTTTTATGTACGCCTACATATACCATGATTTTCAATGAATTTTCAGGCGCTGTGAAACCGTATAAACGTGTCACAGTCACAGAATTTTGCCCAGATTCGCAGTAAATTATCAGTATGCAGCTTCCTCGACTTTTCTTACAACTCTTTTTCTCTCAAAAAATGTATGATCCCTTGAGTTTTGTTTTTTTAGTTTCAGTTTCTCTTTACAGAACAGAAATCCTGCCATCATTAGGGCATATGGAGGAAATCTGCTCTGATATATCCTTTCCATATCTTTGATGTTTTGATGAAACCGTTCTCCATGTTCTTCATTAAAATAGCCAACGTTATTCTAGAAATCATACAAATCCCATACTTGTTCTTGGTAGTCGGTAGTTTTGTGATTTCTTAAACAATTCTTACACATATTTTAAGTTGATCCATGCTCTTCTTTTGGTGGAGTTTATTCTGATCGCGAACTTTTCGTCTCTGAACATTTTTCTTATCTGAAGTCTATTGACTTCATTGTAATTTAGCATCTAATAGATCTGGAATTTGTTCTTCCAAGTATACGCATCTGTAATAATAATCTTCTGTATCCAACCTTTCCTAATGTAATGGTTTACTTATTCCTGTTAGCCAACACGCACAAAACAAAAATCCTTACATTGATTAATACAGAAATGTAATTATTTTGTTATATATAATGTTGGCAATAGAAAATGATTTTACATACCTATTATATTTTCATTTGTATTTACGGTTAATGAAACTAAGTAAGCTCTAAAATTCACCTCAGTTGACATAGGTATAGAGTAAGGCACACATAACTAATCCATAGTATGTGTAATTATTGAAATCATCGGTGGGCTAAAAACTATCAGCAAAATCTACAAAATTTTTAATGTACTTTTAATCATTTGAGATACTTCATTGTGAATAATAAAATTTTATAATTTTTTTAACTTATTTAAGCCATTTCATCTCTTAGTTTTCGAAACTCAATTCAATTTCTGATTGTGTACTTCTTTTGTATAATCAGTTTGATGAAGAATCAATATCAATCAATATATATATATATATATATATATATATACATTTTTTTCCCATTCTTATTCTCCTTCCATTTTGAATACCATTTTTGTTTCAACAGATGTTGCTAAAATATTTGAGTTGATCAAATTAATAAATATTTAAGCTACATCACGTTTTATGCAGTTGGTTATAAGAACGTTACTCCCGTACATTTTAAAATGTACCAAATTTAAAATATGTATACTATAAAAGGTCCTAACTAAATATTGAAACGAATATCCATGTTAACTTTTTCTGTGGGCTGTCTCTTAAATTACTGATTCCGTTATCATTCTTACCTGAGGACCATACTATTATATTCAAATGCAGAGATTAAACTGAGATAAGAAGGTGAGGAATTAGTGAGAATTGTGGTTAGAATTCGAAAACAAAGTATTGTTTACACACGGGTTGTAAAATGTATACTAAAATGTAGGAATTGTGTTTGCAATGTCATCCTTTCATAAAAAGTAACACTAGAATAGTGTTCACAGTTTGAACCCACATGTTTATTCGAATTTTAGTTATACTTAACACTTAAAACTACTCATTTAAATTTCATTGCTATTTTAATGAGCCTTCATTCCCAATACTTCCTGTGACATATCTTGTTCTGCGAACTTATTAACAGAACATTCCCATTGCACAATTTAACATTATTATAAGTAACTTCTTAGCAATAATTTCGTTTAATGAACATCGCGTTATTCACACTATTCTCAATTAATGATATGCAAATAAAATCCAAACTATGTGACTATTGGAATATATTACATATTTCATTATGTAGCTAATCAACGACAAACATGCAAGCACACTGCATTCGAGTATCAATATAATTAGATAAGTTGATTGGCTGCACCCACGAAATTCTTATAATGTATCATTATATGGAGATCCATAATAGTCCAAGATCCGACCGCGTGATTACTACGTTTATCAATTTTTTAATTAAAATTCAATTTTAATAGATGATTATTAATAGGAATACCTACGTTTCTGCCGGATTGCCATTTCAGAGGTCCCCAGTAACATCTTTTAAGTAGAGAGAGAGTGTGTTTGGAGTTGGTCGATTGTCTAAGGATGACGAATTAAAAAATGTATGTACTGGTAATACTTAAGTAAGAAACAAATTTATTTTTTAACAAACTTACCTAAAAAATATTAAAAAAATATATATAATTTTAAAAGAAAAATAGTCAATATTAGATTACAGACACACTGAGAAAAAACGACGAGCGACGATAACGAGCATAAGATAAGTGTGCTTTATATTTATGCATTTAATATTATATATTGTTACTTCTTTAAACAATTGATACAATGTACTGGATTCGTTGATAAAATTATAGATTTCATAATTTAAATGCGTTACAATAAGTTTGAACTTTAAAACAGGATATAAAACAGTCCAGCACAGTTATTTACTATTAATAATAAGTAATTAGCGAGGGGTGTTTCAGGTATTAAAAATTTGTACACCACTGCCAGTTTTAGGCAGTGCTCTTTAAAAATTACCGTCATTACACCAATGCCCTAGGTACTGCCTAAATGCCCGGCGACACTACCTTAATGCCGGCAGTGTCGACCATAATTCTGTTAATGTTGGTCACCACTGCCTTAATGCAGGCCGTCACTGCCTCAATGCCGTTCTTCACTGCCTCAATGCTGACCGTCACTGCCTCAATGCTGACCGTCACTGCCTCAATGCTGACCGTCACTGCCCCAATGCCAATCGTCACTTCCCCAATACAATTTTAAACAGTATTAGAGGAATTGGGCAATAAAGTGAGATTAAAGGATATATTGTGTGTAATAATTATATGCATACTTTTTAACAAAGAAATAATGTACAAAATTATTAATTAGAGATGCATTGGCTAATACGCTATACTGTCAATAAAAAAACTATTAACTGATTAAAACTATGTATGCATAACAGCTACTTACTTAATTATTAATTTTAATGACTTAAGTTTGATGATTCTCACTTTGTTCTCACATATAGACTTTTTTTAATTGACTTGGCCATCTTCTGACTTGGGTATTTTACTAACAACTAAACTAGAGTAGACCGCACAAAGTTAATTTTATATTCGTGTTCAGCACTCTCGAAAATGTGGGGGTTGGAATTTTTTTATTAAGATTGGGGAGGTTTGCGCTAATGTAAATAATTATCCAAAATGCTTTTAAATACTATGACATTTTAGTCAAATCGATTTTTCTTACTTTATCGTGTGCCCTACGTAACATATTTTATCTAAATTTAATGTAATGGTAATTTTTGCGCGAGATAATATTGAACATTTGATATTATTATGTATAATGTAGAATATTTAATTACACCCCTTAAAGGTTTGGGTCCACATGATTTGTAACTTTTATGTGCAAAATATGCAAGATACTGTACCTACAGTTCGTCGGTCAGCCCAGGCTTACCCGACTTATGCACTTGGGAAACAAACAGCCATGTATCTGCTGGCGAACTGTCGAAATATTATTACTAGCTACGAATAATAAAATACCTCGTAAAATACACAACTCACTTCTTTACTTAATTTGCTAAGATTTAGATAAATTTTTCGATCTCTTCGGTTGTATAGCAAACGTTGCTCTTTTGATTGAATCACTTTCTTCACTACTTATGCCTTTATACAGTTCTTTCGAAAAGTAACAAATAAATCCATTTTTTTTTAAATTCAGTTTTCGAAAAACTCCCCTGGCACGACGATTTTGTTTTAAAAAAGGCACTTTTTGACATACGACCCAAACTCAGACCCACATTTGTGACGTCATCGTTGTTCGAGATATGACGTCATTGACAATTTTTTTAAATAGCAACCCCCAATTTTGACCATGTCATTTGAAAGAGCGTGTCATTCTGCATACATACATCATGAAAAATTATGGTGTTACATAACAAAAATTTCAAGAAAATAATGTTTAAAGATTTTAAAGGTTAAAGATTTTAAAATTTAATTTTCACAATACTGAAAATGATAATGATTATGTAAAAAATCGACTAAATTAAATGTTCAAATTGTGCACCGTTGGCTGCCTGACAGTAGCCAAGACGATTAATAAATTCTTTTTGGACATTATCAATAACTTTAGGAGATATACGATGTATCTCGTGACAAATTCTAAATTAACCGGTCTAGTAACGTATACTTTGCTTTTTAAGTATCCCCACAAGAAATAATCTAGGTGTGTCAAATCAGGCGATCTGGCTGGCCACTCTATCGGTCCTCTTCTCCCTATCCAACGATTCGGGAACAGCTCATCTAAATAAGCACGGACAGGTGTTGCATAATAGGGAGGTGTACAGTATTGTGAAAATTAAATTTTAAAATCTTCAAGCATTATTTTCTTGAAATTTTTGTTATGTAACACCATAATTTTTCATATGTATGTAGAATGACACACTATTTCAAATGGCATAATCAAAATTGGGGATTACTATTTAAAAAAAGTGTGGGTCGTATGTCAAAAAGTGCCGTTTTAAAAACAAAATCGACGTGCCAGAGGATTTTTTCGAAAACTTCTCAATTTCAAAAATAATGAATTTATTTGTTACTTTTCGAAAGCACTGTATATCACTGCCATTATTTACTAGTTTAATGCCGCAAAACTGCGATCATTTCCGACAATTACGATGCCACTGCTGTAACTGCCTAAAGGAGGGCGCCCATTGAATCCGCGCAGCCCGGCGCAGCACGGCACAGCACGGCCGGCAGTTTTACAGCCACCGCCCATTGCTTCGGCATGACACAGATCGGCACATTTTGCCCTATCGAGAATACGAAGCGGTGCCGAGCCGAGCGTACGGCGCCGAGCTGAGCGACTCCGATTCAGTGGGCTCCGATTCAGTGGGCGCTACTCCATTTGATTACAAGCATATCAAAATCTGCCGGCCGCGCTGGGCGTGCTGTGCCGGGCTGTGCCGATTCAGTGGGCGTCCTGCTTAAAGCACTGCCGACAATACCGTCCACTGCCGTTCACTACCTATTCAATACCTTCAACTACCTAATCAATGCAAACATTGCTCACAGCATTGCCTTAACTGCCGTATTGACTGCTGCTATTTTGTACACCACTGCCGATCGCGAAACACCCCTCGGTAATTAGTATGCATGTTATCAAAATGTGGCTGCTAGTGTTTTTAATTATTATTTTTTAATTAATGAAATCCGAAACGTCAAAATTGATGAAATAGTTATTTTTCTAACAAGTACGCAAGTGTTTCTATTACCAAAGTTTACAGAATAAATATATAAGTTATATCACTCTCGAACACGCCCCGCCCTACCAATTCCGCTCCCCTCACCCGTCTCGGGGACCGTTCGGTACCCGGCATCCTATACGATGGCCGACGCTAGAACTGTAACGTGTTGTGTGCGATCTATATAGTGTGAGACAAAAAACTTTGAATATCTGTTAGTATTTATTTTATTTTATTCTTCTTCTAAAAATGCCCGTGATATATTGTACTGTGAAGACGTGGTGTTTCCTTTTTCTATTGTCCAAGCTGTGTATTTTATATTTCAGCAACCAATATAAAGAAATAGGTTACGACATAAAATTTTACGCGGTACGCGCCTATAAAAATTAAAATCTTCATTTGAAAAAATTATAATTTGAAGTAAACAAGTATTTATTAAAAAGAAGTGTAATGTGCAGTAACTATGTAAAAAGGTACTTAATTGTGTTATGTAAATTTTAGATTCAAGCATTTTTGGTTCAAGCAGAGTTTCTGATAATACCAAAACTATGTTGGCCCCAAAATTTCAAGATGCTGAAGTGTAAACTGATACGCCAATTCTAAGTGATACCAGTGCACAAACACTATATAAAAAAATGATATGTACAGTAACATCTTTAAATAAATTAAAATCATTTGTCTCAAACTAATTAATATAGGTATAGAAATACCCAAATCACTTAATAATAATAATATTAAGTACTAAAAAATTACCTTTAGATACTTATACATTGGGTTTTCATTTGAGTAAATTTTTTTATTGACAATAATATATAGTTTATTAAATTACAAAACAAGAATATAATGCATTTTTATTATATTCCAGATCAAGACTGCCAAACGTCACAAACACTTTTGTGGATTCCGAGAAGAGCTGCATTAAAAGAGCAAGTAAAAACCTATACTGCAGCATTTGTAATGTTGATTATAGTATTTCCTATTTTAGTTTTAAAATAATGTATATTGTTTTTTAAAATATTTAAATAAACATTTTATTGCAAATTTTCCTCATGGCTACATTATTTTTATATAGTAGAGTACGTATATATGTTATTTTAAAATTTACAAGTTTATATATATCCTTCCACTTCCAAGATTAACTAACAAAACTATATATATTTACTTATAATCTTTTTATAATATTTATATTTACTACATTATAAATATTTTATTAATACAATAAGCAGCCTTACATCACACTTTGGCAAATCCCTCGTATATAAATATTTCCCACTTGGAAAGAAACTACTTTTTAACATAACCTTCATCGGTCCTCTTTCCTCCCAGGCGACGTATTTTAGAAATAGTGTTTTCCACAAATACAAGTAATTTTAGACATTTAAGAATGGAATAATATAGAGTTTAGCAAATAACAAGAATGTTATCTCATGTCACCTGCAAATTTTCAAAGGTACCGAAGTAAAATCAATATATAATGTAAGAAAGCGATCTATCCAGCAAATTGTTAGGTACTGAAATCTTTCAAAATACGATTCAACAATAGATGTAAACATTGTTATAACATATACTTACATAGGTCTGCATATAAGATTGTTCGCTTTTGTTTATAAGTATGTGAAAATAATTGTTAAAATGTGGGGTTAGAATAGCGAAATAAAGTGTGTCATACAAATGCATTGTAAAAGTTATTATATTATTTGAGGAGCGTTTAAATAATAAAAGTGGATAAACAAAACATCAGTAATTTTATTTTTAATATTACTTTTGCTCAACGTGTTTTATTTTTCGAGATTTCAGTAACCTAAAAAACACCACAAATTTGATCATTTTACGGCGAGAAATACCTTAAGCTCTTCTTTTGATACAATCTATCTTTTTAAATTATGGTAACAATTTAATGACACTTACGCAGTATTACGCAAGTTTTATTTTAATTACTAATATGTTATATCGTTGTTGACATCGTAATACGTGCTATGTATAGATCCGCGGTTGCGGACCCATATTTGTATATTATATATATTATACATTTATACTTTTTGTGTTAAAATCAATCATAGATTAACCCCTTAAAGTTTGTGCACATACTTAATTAACACTCTGTATTATATTTTTACTGTCCTGTAAAGTTTAACTATTTGAAATACTTGTAAATTGAAAATACCTGTTTTGAAAACATTTATTTCAATTTTTTTTCCATTATTTATTTTAAGAAGTACTAGCTATATATTCGATAATTTTTTTTATACCACATGGGCGACAACCGCCATCTGTTGTGCATAAAATGTGAAAATTGAAATTGGTAAACCATTACCACTCCTAGTTGTCTTAATTAAAAAAAAATGATTAATGCTTATGTGTGTCAATAGTATACTTATATTTGGTTTCATTTTAATTTAAATCTCTAAATTAACATAAAATAGTAGGTATATAAGTCAGTTCCACACACAATAAAATTTCAAAGATAACTGAACTTTTCAACAGTTTCTAAGATGTTGATATTTTATAGTCTAACTATGTAAATGCGATTGTGTGTATTATTGCATTTCTATACTTTAAAAAACATAATATGTTTTTATTCAATATATTAATGTCAGTTAATAATTATTATGTTTATTAATTCTATTTTATAAATCGAAACGAGTTGAAAAAGTTGTCCTTAAAATGCAACATAATCTAAATTATTGTAACTGATATTCTTATTTGACTTTGTTCAAAATGGAGTTAGCACTATTAACAAAATGAATAAAGTAGGCCAAGCATATTAAGCTTCCAAGGCAAAGTTGAGTGTCTCAGTACACAAAATGCGTTGTTGTAATCCGAAAACAAAAATGTTTCTCCTAGCCTGTAATAAGATAGAAATAAACTATTGTGTTAAGATAGTCAGATAAAGGAAAAACATATCCAACGCTGCCAGACTGTGGAAATGTATGTTTGCTTGATATTTTATTCGTTCGATCTTCATTATTCACGTGAACAGATACCAAACAAAGTAGGATAGATATAGTTTTGGAATGCAAATGAAAGTGAACACGCCTGCCATCTAACGATATTCTAATAAGTCGGTCTACTCTTCACGGCTCATCTAGTGGCACTCGCTCCTGAAAACGATGTTTTCTCTATCTATCAACTCAATATATTGTGATGTGAAATTTTATGTGTATGTGTGTTTTCCCGGATAGCTCAGAATTATATCACTTACCGTTCTTTTCTAAAGCACCAGTCTAAAGTATAACACTTTTTAAGTTTAATTTTCAACAAAGTTCTTGAACTGTATTTTTTTATTTTGCTTCAGACATTAATATTCTTTATTATCATTATTATTTATTTTTATTTTATGAAACAAGTTAATCAAATTTTTTAATTATTAGCATGAGAAACCTTTCTCTCAGGAGCGGTTCAGTGAAGTTTGTATTCAAAATTATATATTTTTTTTTATATATAAGAAAAATTAAGACAATTTTATTATAAATAGATATCATCCAATATTTATTTAAAGTATTTAAAATTACCCTACGTAAAACCTGCTCTACTTAATTTCTATAATTAACAACATTATCATTAGCAACTATAAAATTTTTATAGCCCTGTTCAAAGTCCCTTAAATCAGTCTTGAAACACCATTAAATAAAAGTCTAATATTTTACCTTTCAATTTTCTGTTTGAACTCTCGTCTGTGATTGTCCCTAAATACTTGTCTTTATCTGTAGATACCTTGTAGAACTGCTCGCTGTTGTTGTTTGAATTTAGCGCCTTCTAACTGTCAGATTTCTTTGACACCCGCTTTGCAAATGACCAGTACGCACTGCTTCGGTCTTGTAACAGATTGTCATTAAAATATAATACCTTTTACTGTAGTTTTCTTGGTTATATGTTCCCTGTGCTGTGGTAAATAGTGAATATAACCCTCAATGTAGTTTTCTTCGCTCTGCTGGATTGGATTTCGATATACAATGTTTGTTATACTTGTAGGTTAACTTTATTTATTCAGGTACGGTTTCTTTCTTACTAATTTCCTACAATTCTTCCAAAATTTTCTTGTCTTCTCCAAAATCTCGTATCTTATTTATTTTCCCAATCAACAACTTTTTTTTTTATCTTTCCGTTCCTATGCGACGTTTTTTTCTTTCTCACAGAGAGT
Organism: Monochamus alternatus; assembly: GCA_037114965.1. NCBI lineage: Eukaryota > Metazoa > Arthropoda > Insecta > Coleoptera > Cerambycidae > Monochamus > Monochamus alternatus. The sequence goes on along the minus strand of CM073426.1, from coordinate 110,616,218 downwards.
TTTAATACACTACACTAACTATACTAATTATAAACTAAGTTGAACATATTTTTTTCTTTACATTTTATTATTTTATTTTGATATCTATTTATATTGCTTTATAAACTTCAAACATTTACTAACTAATAACTAAACATTTATAAATATACTAAATATACTTTGCCGTCTTTCGTTTGCATCAATGTGGATACGGAAGATTTTATTTTATGGAGTAAGGATATGAGATCCTCCCACTACGAATAGACGGTATTATTTAAATCGTAAAGCGTTGTTTACCACGCAGATATTTATTGACTTACTTTGATCCTTTTACGCAAAAGCAATGGGAAGGCATGAACTCCCTGAATGTGTATAATATTTATTTTCAAGTTACCATCAATAGAATAGAATGGAATAGATATAAACTGCGTAACGCAGATCAAATTGTTGACAGTAGAAAGCATTTTAAAGAACCATGTTGGTAAGCGTTATCACCTTATAAATATTGTAATTAATAGAGTTCTAACAATAAGACTATTTTTTATTCTAGGTTATTATTAATATGTTTATGAAGTTGTCTCTTAAGGGTCATTAGATATGTGGTATTAAGAATATATTATTCCATTCAATGTCTAAGCCTTTAATATGGTTTAACTAGAAAAAAAACGTCCTGTTATTTCTGCAGGTACAATAAAGCTTGTAAGTACTGATGCTTTCATAGCACCTCCAAAAGTAATGCTTTGTCAATAAAATCGTACTGAAGAGATGGACAATAAGTCTCAATAGGTTGCTAAAACAAATGAAAAGCAAGGTAAATGGATTTATCCTAAATCTGTTTCTAACAGCTCTGTGGTCGTTCAAAGACTATAAGTCAAATATACTTTTGATCAATTACTTACCATTCAAGATATAGACTTCAAATTTGGTATAATGCAGTTCTCTTATAGTACCAACTATTTTCAGTTTCAGAAAATCATAATTTCACATACCATAAACTCACTCTCGACTCCCCCCTCTAGGAAAATTCCTAGCTACGCCCATGTCTTTGTGTACTATCAACATTGATTTTAGCATGGAATATTTTGTCTACATTGAAGAGGCAGCAAACCGTTTCTCCACATTGAAAAAGTAGGATAGTAGCACTTCTTCTGTACCTACTCCTTCTTCTATACCCCTTTTTTTCACCAGTTATCGCTGGTAATGGACGTAATGTTGCTTATTGAGCTTATTGCTGAATATCAGCTGGAATGAAGAAATTCTCAGCATTCTCACTAATTTTTTGTGTCGATTTTGAAATTTTTTTCAATCTTGTTGACAAATAAACAAACGCATGTCATAGAAGCGATTCTAAGACTCTCTAGTATTCAGCTAACAATCAATATTCTTGATTAAAATAAATTTGTCAAATACGATGTTTTCTAAAACCATAATTTTATATCTGCTCTCACACAACTTTCATTCTACTAATTGACCGGCTTTGGCCGTGGTCGTGGGTAAAACGTTGAATTACTTTCGGGAAATTAACCAGCCTTTAATTCTCTCGAGAAAAATGTATGTTCATTTTTTCTCGTGGATTAAAGGCTTATTAATTCCCTTATATAATTAATAACTATTTCGGTCGACGATAAAATAACATTTTACCGTCTTGCATAAAAATAATTTTAATGAATTCCTAAATACACGCTCCCAAAATTTAAACATCCTTGTAGCGATATACTTCCATGATGCTTTTTAATTAACCGTTCTTGTAGTTTACTGAATAGAGACTATTATGTGCAAATAAGACCCATTCTTTAGAGCAGTTATTACCAAAAGGTCCAACTACACCTGGTCATGATACAGCAAAGTAGCCGTCTATGCAAATAATGTAGACACTAGACAGTTCAGTAATTTATTATTCAACTCTTAGTTATGAAAATAACAGTTATGATTATTACCTCCCACGTCATTGTGTAATCGTATATCTTACGTGCAATCATCAGTACCGAGAATTTGTCTGTTTTAATCAGTAGGATTTGGTTACAGAAGTAGTTCAGATAAAAAATTAGGATTTAATTTGGCCTGCCGCCTTATCAATAAGCATAATGTCACCGTACCCGCTGAGATCAATTAAATCAAATTCCGCTCTTGGCTTTTCCCACATCATCAATCTTCTTCTAAGGTGGAAGTATAGACTGGCGTGGTGCAACAAGTCATTAAGAAATTTTTGTCTGACAAAGAAACCAATCCTACAGGTCTGGTTTAGTCGACCAAATCAAGCATCCAAAAGTCTTTTTGCTTTATAAAAGTCGGTGTTATAAAATGTTATTTGTTTCTTTCCTTGAGCATTTCTTTCCATTTTTTAGTCGGTTGCAAATTGCCGCCTTACCAGGTTTTACAGTGGACTAATTTCCAGTGCCGTGCAGAAGTGCATTTTTTAATAATTTTCGAACTGCCACTTTCGATTTTCTTTTATAAAATTGTATTTGTAAGTACACATTGTACATTCAAAAAAATTGTTTAGATAAGTTCTCAATCACCCTGTATATATATTAGCCTTCTAGATGTACTACTCTAGAAACTGCTACGATGATCCAGCAGCTAATCCACAATCTACTATAATTTTTTTTTGCAAACGATTTTTTCGAAAATACTTTTTTTCTTTATTAAAAATCAAATGACGTAGCTTTTTCAGTATCACTTAAAATCCCTGTGATCCAAATTTTATCAGTTTGTTTAGAAGAAAATTTTTTTATAGAGCCTTAAATGTTTTAAGTTTATTGAATTTGTATTCCCATTATAAAAATGTAGAAGGCATTGTAAATATCTGAAAAATATTGTTAATCTACAATATTGTTTCTCTATTACTTCACAAATTAAAATGTTCATATAAAAACAAGACTATTACAACTAATAAAATTCATTCCAACAACTTGCATTAAAAAAGGTACTATTGGAATTATTCGGAAATAACAAATAAAACTTAAATATTCGATATTTCTCTTCGTTTATTAATATTGTTGTTAAGTTGTTTTATCGTTTTGTATTGTTTTATTTTATTATAAATTGTTTCTATTTGTTTATTTTCGAATATTTGAAAATTTCAATTCTTTCCGCTTACTTACCGTTTCTGAAAATAAATTTTATTCGTTATTGTAATAGCATTGTTTTTACGTTAGTATTTTAATTTGTGAAGTAAACAATATTTATATAAAAAAAATCATTAAAATCCAAAAATGTTTTGGAAGGGTGTCCTAATCATTAATATGCTACACTGTATGTAAGATATTTGTACAATGAAAATGAATCATATTTTTAGGATTCTGAGTATCATAAAGCAAGAAATGTATTGGTATATTTTAAGTAAATATATATATTAAAATTAATAACTATGTGATCTGACGTAGTTCGTACTTTTATGTCTCATTTCAGTATTATGAATTTCTAAATGACTATGACCACCATACCTTTACTTATTTAAAGCTATCTTCTACGTCCAGTTCATCGAAAAACGTGCACGCATATGACCCTAATAACGAACCACATTCAATGAAGTAGCTTTTCACGTAGACATATAATCTAGGATCTGTAACATTGAAATTACAGGGTGTTAGAGGTTTGACTGCTGAACTTCAGTTTAAGATAGATAAAGTATAAATGAACAAAAAAGTTACTTAAATAGTACAAGGACATAACTAAAGTCATTCTTAAAGTAAGTCGAGTTATTATGTCAAGGAATTTTATCACAACGTGGTAACAGTGTGAATACATGAATTAGTTTGCTGGGCCAGCTGAACGCGTTTGCAAGTTGCCTACCATGCGCCACCTTTTTTTTAGGGACGACAAAAAAATCAAAGATATACAACTATTGTAAAAATTAATGAATTTAATATACCTAGACAACATATTTGCAATTTTATTTTGTTTTTTTTTTTAACAGAGAATGGTAGAATTAACAATTTTTATTATTAAGATACTGTGTTTAAATTTTGCTAATTTTTAATTGTTTAAAATAGTAACACAACATAAACCAAATAGGCATTTGAAAAATAAGTAGGAAATATAAACTAACTGAGAAGACTCACGTCGCATAAATAATAATAGCTTGTGCATAAAAAAATAATTTACAAATTCCTTACTTACATAACACATAATTACAACAAATGTTCAAAATGCCCGCACAAGCTGGAAAATACCCGGATTTAACCTTATTTTGTGGATGGTATTTCACGTCCAGAGGAATATTTTCAAGTAGTTCTAGTAGAATATTCTCCAAGAAATTCAAATATACCCCTCCTGTTAATCTGACTGGCAAGACAAAATGTTCTATTAGATGATCTATGATTCCACAACACTAATCGGAAAACGATGTTGAAAATTTCATCTTTGTATGATATGTGGACTTTTCTCTGCCCAATTATAAATATTACGAAAATTGAAAACATCATTGTTAGTAAAGCATGTCTTATCAATTGCCAAAATTCTTGAATTAAAACGGGGTTTGAGTTTAATTTTAGTTACAAGCTATCTACAAAAATTTAACTGAACGAAATCATGAACATCATGAATCAATCATGAACGAAATCTCGGGCTGAATCAGTGAAGGTAGGGAATATGGATATAATAATTGTTGTCGTCCCCTAGACGGTCGAATGAGACACTCCGACTTTTCGAGCTATACTTCATGTGCTACGTTTCGGATCCCTTTCGACAATATCCAAAATATGGTTCTCTGTATTCACATCAATCTGTCGATCTGCGTCATGATTTTCAGGACGATGAGCAATACTAGTATCAAGAAGACATTGAGATACCTAAACGAATATCCTTCTGTTAGACAGCCGCCCTTGGAGGAAGGATGTAAATAAATACGTCATGCTCTCGCAGAATTGTGGCGAGCTTCTCCATAAATTAATAACATATCGCGATACTCACATATGCTAAACATTTTAACAAACAAATAAAAATTAAGGAAATAGTGGTACGCAAAAGCACTATCAACAAACACATCAACACTTCTCAGTTTAGATACCAACTAACTGTACTCCTGGTCGATCCTTGAGTACATTCTCGCGCTATTGCCACATTCCGTGATATAGACTTTCGAATTCTATTAACGAAGAAATTGTTGAAACAAAACATAAATAAACTGAAAGGGGCAGACATTATATTTTATGGACACTTAACCTAGAAAATGATGGTTCCTTAACTAATTTAATTTTTACACATAAAATTGAAGATTTGTTAATTATTTTCTCGAAAATGGTTGTCACCCATGCCATATAAGATTTAATTTATTATTTATTTTGATGCATACTATCGCCTGTCAAGTTTGTGGCAGTCAAACCTCTAACACCCTGTAAATATAATAACAGAATGGGCGATTTGGTGAACACACAATGCTGTAAATGATGGAAACAACCTGACTTGGTTGCCAAGTTATGTAAATACTAAAATATAGATTTTAATGAATAACTAGATATGTATACAGTATGCGCCAAAAGTATGGAATAAATTCAATAAAAACGAAACAATTATTTTTTGGGAAAAATCCTCGAACAGGTCGATTTTTAATTTAAAAAATACATATTTTAGCATAAAATGCGATTTTCAAATGTCATTTGTTTTCGAATAATGACGTCATCGATTTTTTTTAAATGGCAACTCCATATTTTTTCCTTGATTCTGAAAGATCGTTTAATTCTCTATCAGACAATACTAAAATTTTGCCCTCTTACATAGGAAAGTTTTCGAGTAAATGACGATTGAATGTTAGTAAATTTTATCCATAAAAAAGTAACAATTCTGAGGTATGTAAAATAAAATACAATTGATTAAATTTTATACTTAAATTAAATGTTCGAATTGCCATCCACCAACTTCTTGACAATGCGCAAGTCTGTGAAGAAATTCTTCTTGCACTTATGAATGATTTCTGGGGTAACTCTACGTATTTCGTCCCGAATGCGATTTTGAAGTTCTTCTAAATTACGTGGTTTATTAATGTACACTTTTGACTTCAAGTATCCCCATAAAAATAGTCAAGAGGTGTAAGATCTGGCGATCTTGCAGGCCATTCTATCGGTCCGCGTCTGCCGATCCACCTCCCAGGAAAACAGTTGTCCAAAAAATCTCGTACAGGGCGCGCATAGTGCGGAGGTGCATCGTCTTGCTGAAACCATATGGTATCGTCAGGAATGTCAGGGTCATTATCGTTACGAAAAATTACTGCAAGGGGTGGAACAAGGTCATTTTGTAGAAACTCTAAATATCGTTGTCCTGTAAGGGTTTCTTCAAAGAAGAAAAACCCTACTATTCTATCGTCAACTATTCCAGCCCACACATTTAATTTCTGAGGGTGTTAGGTATGTGCCTCTGCCATCCAATGAGGATTTTTCCGACTCCAATATCTGCAAGTTTGACGGTTTACTGTATCATTCAGACAAAATGTGGCCTCATCTGAAAAAAGTATTTGCCGGTGTAAATTTCTATTTCCTTGACATAAATCCATTAGAATTTCGTAAAAGTGTAAGCGGCGATCGGGATCATCTTCATTGAGTTCCTGCACAAGTTGAGTTTTGTAGGGATGATATTTTTCCTTCCTCAAGATACGTAGCACTGTGCTCTGACTAGTGTCATTGTTTAATGCAACCAATCGTGAAGAATTATGAGGATTATCCACCACACTTATCAAAATGTTCTGTTTCTGATTTTCATTAATGCTTGGACCCCCAGGTTTTGGAATATTTACAACATTGCCATTCTCTAAATTTAGACTCTACCTTACTGACTGTTGATTGGCTGATAGGGCGATATGGATATTTTTCATTAAATAAATCGCAAACTTCCTGCTGAGTTCTAGTCATATTCCCGCATCCGATAAGAATTAAAATTTCAATTCCTTGAGTAACAGTTAAATGTGCCATAATACTTTAAATTGAATAATAATTTCTATGTCGCTTACAATACTTATTAGAAAGTCGGTGTGACAATGACACTTTGCAAAGATTTTCACCTACGTGATCCATAAAAGAACTATGGAATTCGAAAAACTAAACTTGATAACGTTTTTGCTTTATTTTAATTGATTTACGTTTTCTAACATTCAATCGTCATTTACTCGAAAGCTTTCCTATGTAAGAGGGTAAAATTTTAGTACTGTCTGATAGAGAATTAAACGATCTTTCAGAATCAAGGAAAAAAATATGGTGTTGCCATTTAAAAAAAAATCGATGACGTCATTACTCGAAAACAAATGACATTTGAAAATCGCATTTTACGCTAAAATATGTATTTTTTAAATTAAAAATCGACTTGTTCGAGGATTTTTCCCACAAAATAATTGTTTCGTTTTTTTTGAATTTATTCCATACTTTTGGCGCATACTGTATGTCTGACTTTTTCATTTTCACAGTTTTTGTTTCAAATAAACCATCACCAATTTAATAAAAGTTGTATGCGCAACATTTGAATGCAAAACATTTTGAATGTGACAACGAAATACACCTAACGTAGGTACTTTTCGTATGGGTTATACCAATATCTGACTGAAGACTACATTTGTTTGGAATTATTTTGGTGTTATTAATTCTGTAGTATAATATGGATTTAAAGAAATATAGCAATTATTCCTAGCTATACACAATGCATGTACTTATATGACTCGAACAAGTGTTACTGCGTTTATTACATTTTTAGTGCATAAGAATGTGTTTTGGTAAAAATGAGGTCACTTTATATTGATTAAAGAATGAATGAGGGCACCGTCGTCATCGTTATGAGTTTTACATTACATTCCATTCTGAATAATCCTTTTATTAATAAAAATTTAATTATATTTGCTAAAGTAACACATTTTTTTAGGGAACTCTAACTGGCAATAGGATTTGGAAACACTGAGCATGTAAAAAACTTTTTATAAGCATAGGTACGTGTATATCTAATTAGAATTTTCACTGACAACAGTTACAAAAACAACTATGTGAAATTAAAATGATGCAAATCAATTAGTAACAAAACTAGACTTTTGTTAATATTTTCTGGCTCTGGAAATAAATCACAGAATGTGATGAAAACCTGCAACACAACTTTACCCAATTCAATTTTTGTATACCTAGTACTGCTTTCTCTTAAAAACTGCGAGTGTAGTAATACCTTCTAATGAATTTCAGTAGGATTGCATGGTTTTCTTGAAATCGGTCATGTGGAAAAAACTATGACAATTATTGCATGTTTGTGTATTCACAAATCATAGAGTTTTTTCTAGAGGCACGATATACCTGTAGATATCATTCATTTCTGATAGGTTTTTGTAAAATTAAGTAAAAAATTAGGCAACTACTTATAATTTATAATGAAAATCTGTAGATGTGAATAGTGGTTAGAAATTCGGTTGTATACAAATACGGAGTGATTCAGAATTTAATCGAAAAACTTTGAGGATATGTGCACCCTTAAATAAGCAGTCGATGTCAGCAGAAAAAATTATAATAAAAGTGTAATAGATTTCGCATGAAAAATATTTAAAATTTTAACATTATAAAGCAACTGTACTTTATCGGCATCTGATATAAAAAAAGTAAATAAGTATTTGCGCCTGGAGCGCGTGTCAATACGACTGCCTGGCGCATAGGGTTGGAGTAGGGATATGCTCTCTAGGTATAAATGAACTAGGTAAGTATGTTATTTATCGTGAGATTGTCAATCCTTAAAATTTTCAAAATAGCTCAGCAATGCTGAGTTAATTGTCATGATTCTTATTTACATGCAAATCGAGATGGTGCTCCCAGGCGACCACAACGTACTGTCTCAGATGAAGAACAGATATTGTGATCCGTGAAAATCCGCGAATAAGTACAAAGCAGATTACTAGATAGGTGCCTCGATTATCTCAATCAACGGTTGGCGCTTACTACATGAAGCTCAGCACTGTTACAAGCGGATTGTCCATTACGATTTAGGTTTTGTGAGTGGTTGTTGCAGCAAAATGCGAAAACCCCCTATTTTACTGTTGATGTACTAGTTACAGGTGAAGCTTTATTTACTCGCAATGGAATACAAAACATTTATGTTTGAGTATCCGCACGCAATTGAACGGGACCACTTCCAATACCATTTTTCACTAAAATTTTGGGCAGGAATTGTTGATGAGCGCCTAATTGGACCGTTCATATTGCTCAATTATATGGAAGGATTACAATATCTCTAATTTCTTCGCAATGACTGAATTTCCTCACTTTCGGCTAGATGTTGAAGATTATGTCCATCAAGTGGATTGGACCGGTAGCATGGCCTCCGCGGTCTCCCGATTTAAACCCTCGTGACTTCTTTTTCTGCAAATGTATCACAGCTGCCGCGAATAATTTGCGTTTACAAAAACAGCAACCAAGAGGAACATTCGACGTGTCGACGGGAAATCGCATACAAGCGCAAAGCTGCCAACTTCACCACAAAAAAGAATCATGTCCATTAATTAAAAATTGACACTCCCACGATAAATAAAACTACTGATCTCGTTCGTTTACCACCTAGAGAACATATCCCCATTGCAACTCTATTCATCAGACAGGCATGCGCTCCAGGCGCAAAAACTTGTTTACTTTTTTATATATCAGATACCGTTAAATGTTAGAACTTTAAATATTTTTTACGTAAAATCTATTAGACATTTATTATAATTTTTTTGATGATATCTACTCCTTATTTGATAGTGCACATATCTTCAAAGTTTTTCAAATTCTGAATCACACTGTATGTAATTTTCTGAGTATAACCGCATTTTAGTGCTCATAAAATAAAATTTTACATCGTTACGCGGTTTTAATAAAAGAAAATAGTACATTATACTATAAAGGAGAGAAATGCGCTATTTTGGCAGAGGTGCAATTTGAAGCCCGAGGGCTACAATGCATCAAATCTCCCCCGAATGGTATATACTATTTTTTTTTCCACGGTCTCATTAACTTAAAAACAATATTTTGTCATTATGAAGTAAGTAGCACCAGAATTATTGTATTCGGATTTGAGAATTTATTTAGTAGTCGTTGAGTTATTATCATAACTACAAAATAAACAAACAAAAAGAATTGTCAAATTAAGGTGCTAGTTTGGTTTAATTTAAAGTTTGTTTAGTGCACAATGAATAATTGTGAGTCGGAAGAGATTGTGGAGGCTGCAAATATTGCAATAAGCAATTTGCTGCCTACGAAGTCAAGATCTTTATACGATATAGCCTACAATCGGTTCAAAAAGTGGTGCGCCGAGAAAAATGTTCAAGTATACAGCGAGAATGTTTTGTTGGCATACTTCAGTGAAAATGCAAAGAATTACAAGTCTTCCACATTATGGGCGCAATATTCTATGGTTAAGTCATGCTTGATAATTTACGACAACATAGATATAAGCAAATTCCCCAAGCTGATCGCATTTTTGAAAATAACCGGTGACGGATATCAAGCGAAAAAATCGAAAATATTGACAAAAGATGAAATCGACCGTTTTCTATCAAGTGCAGATGACAAAGAATTCTTAATGATTGAGGTAAGATTACTTTTGTTGTTAGGTATTTCAATTATTAAGTATTTTGATTTTTTATAGGTTGGATTAATTCTGGGGATTGCCGGAGCTTGTCGAACTGATGTACTAGTCAATTTAACTGTAGATGATATTGAGGATGTAGGCTCTTCCTTGATTGTAAAAATTCCAAACACTAAGACAAAGATTCCACGAACCTTTCTGGTTACCGATGTGGGAAATATGCTTGAATTGTTTCGAAAATACATGTCCCTTCCTCCTCCCCACGTCAAGCATAAGCGCCTTTTTTTGTACTACAAAGCAGGAAAATGTAGTTTGCAGCCAGTTGGCAAGAATACCATGGGAAAAATTCTGAGTGTAGTAGCTTCGTATTTAAAATTACCTGATGCTGCATGTTATACTGGTCACTGCTTACGAAGATCTTCAGCGTCATGCTGGTTGGAAATCAACGACAGTCGCTGAAGGTTATGTCGAGAACTCCATTGAAAATAAGACCAAAATTGCTAATCAGGTTTTAGTATGTACCGCTACTAGCGCAATCACAGAAACTGTAAATGTAAGCGAAAGTAATATTCCTTCTAATATTAATTTTGAAAATTGTACAAATGTAACATTTAATTTAAATGTCAATAAATAATTTCAATGTTATCTTTTTTTGCATGAAAAACGTTCTCCATAATGTAAACTCCCTTGGGAGCATTATACTCCCTTGGGAATAATCGACTACTTCTTTTTTAATTTTGATGTCATAGAGACTGATTTCTACTCCCAACCGTGGAAAAATTATATTATTTGGCATAAAAGACGTAATTCTGTTGTATTTGCCTGAAGTTTCTTGTAGTGCAGTATGTGTTTGGTATTTTTTACAGTGGTGTGAACAACGTATAAATTTACTAACATTTTTATCAGTGTGTAATGTAACATTTTACCAGCAGAATAAACGAAATGATAGGCAATAATAACACAATTACATTATCCAGCTCAACGTTTTACAATCAGTATGTTCCAACTCTTGAACTCGTGGTCAATACATTGGTACACATTAGTAATGCGGTATCTAGAATAAAGAACTATAATACTACTCATACAATAGAATAGAACTGTAACAAGATACAAGTACAATATTCAGTTGTAAATTTTATTTATATCTATTTAATCTGTAGATTAATATTCTTCGTATTTGTACTCGCAGCAGTTATTCGATATTGTTTGATTTTTATGTACTTGATATATCTCGTAAAATAAATAAACACGGTGACATTTACTCAGTTTGTCGTTACTGTTTATGAAAGGAAAGCAGTGTTGAAATTGTCTATCTGTATGCAAAACGAAGGATATCATACCGCGGTAACTGCCTCGACCATATACCTACCTACTACATTGTCTCCAGTGTCGGCCACTTTGTGCGCGGTATTCAGGTGTGCTTTACGTTTTCGTTTGTAATAGCTAATCTAAATATTAAATCATCGTCCAAAGATTCTTTTAATGCGGTCGAAAATGCCGCCGTTTTTTACAGCAAGTCGTAAATCACATAGACAGGGGAAATCCGAATCCGTCACTATTACGCTCGATTCATACACAATAATAATGGTCGAAAACTGTGTAGGGAGTGAGAGAAGGCTTATTGTGTGAGAGACAGGAGACCAGCTTCGTTCTCATCCCTACTCCGTGCTGTTTACTGGGTGAGAAGTGACACCGGTAGATGCCTGACGGGGATAACTGATCTAGTGATAATCGATCAGTTTATCGACCAGGGTTAAAAATGATTAAATTACTAAAATGGTTATTAAAAAATAGGGGTTTGTGATAGGATGAAAATTAAGGGTTGTATGTATTTCTTAATGCCACATCATAAAAAAAATAAAAAATTTTGTCCAAAAAATAAAAAAAAATTTTTGGAGTGGACCACCGTTATCACTTAGGGGTATGAAAAATAGATTACGACCGATTCTCAGACCTACCGAATATACATATAAAATTTCATAAAAATCGGTCAAGCCGTTTCCGAGGAGTATGACGTCTAACACTGTAACACGAGAATTTTATATAAAAATATAGAATTATACCTAATAGCAGACATTCGTATTTTTGGATATGTCAAAACTACTAATATCAAAATTAGTAGTCATTAGAAGTATTTAAGAACGCTGTTTGGAAAGCACTGATTATTGCATACATTGATAGAGATTTCAATACGTCGTAAGGAAACAAGCGTTAAAAAACAACAAACGAAGTAATTTCAAAAATTCTCTTAAACTTGATATTTCTCTGTTTGTTAAATCTTAAAGTCTAGTAGGTAGGTATTCAGGGTAAAACACTGTGTCATTAAGCAATTAACAAAATGTCTATAACTACGCACTTTTTATCATAGGACCAAAATATAAAAAAAAATAATAAATTATCTACTTAGTAAAATTACATATCTATATTTTACAATTCCAACCTGAATTACAATACAAATTATAATATGAGAAATTTACGATGGAATTTAGCCGTAATAGTATCCATGTCTATTTCTGTAATATTACCTACCGTGTATTTATTTTAGTTAGAAAGTTATTATGTAATTTTACATACCTTTACGTTGGTCACAAATTGTTAACGTATAGTTATGTGAACTTACACACAAGTTTTTATCAGTGTGGTTGGTGCCTCATTATTAATAAAACACCTGTATTTAGTATTATTATCAAAAAAAAAAGAACAGCACTGATTGTTTATAATTATTCTACGTTTTCTTCTAGCAAAATTCTGATTGAATAATTTTTATATGCAACATAACATTGTATACAGGATGATTCAGAACTTATCTGAAAAAATTTGGGAATAGATGCATCATGAAAAATGGAGTCAATATCGTAAAAAAATTGTACTTTATAGTTTCCGAGGAAAACATTATTAAAGTTCTAGTAGTTTCAACCTTTACATGGCTGGGCTACTGTACTCTCTAGCCAGGCGATTTAAAATATCCGATTATCTATCGTAGTAACTTTTTTGCGATGTATTTACATTAGTTTTTCAAATATCAAAAATAGCTTTCGTATATCAAGTCGCAGTTGATGAGTAGCATTTTAATTTATGAAGTGAAAATGCTTAGGCAGAACGATTTCTCGGTAAGCATGTGCCAAATGCAGCTACTTTTACAACTGTGTGCAGTGAGTGCAAGTCTAGTGTAAATGCAAGCGTGACTCGGGAAATTTGCACCCGAATTGTGGAAGAGATGTAGGTCTAGGGCGTCCACGGCGTATTGCAGCAGTGTGGCGTATCATACACGAGGCTCAATTACATCTGTACCATGCACAGCGTGTCCTAGCGTTAATACAAGGTAAATGGATGAAGAAAACCGGTACCATGGCCGCCACAATTGCTTGACTATAAATTATTGTACAAATGTATAATAGCTACTGCCAATAACTTACAAGTTCAAACGGACAAGAAACAGAAAGCTTTGTATTCGTTTGTACAAACTGGTTAAGACGGGCCCAAAATTTTGTTGTAACATCAGATGCCAAACTATTTTACTAATTAAAACCACAACTCGAGTCACAGATTAATTATATTAATAATGAATACCTAACAATATCGGCAAAAGCAGTTGAATTTGTTTAAAATTTTTGTCCGGTCGCTGATTATACCCTTATCAGGGTTTACAGTGGACCAGTTTCCAGTACCATGCGGAAGTGTATTTTTAAATCATTATTAAATTGCTTTTTTGATTTTATTTTTACATAATTGTATTTGTAAGAGTTCCCTGTACATTCAAAAATTATTTTTTAGATAAATTCTGAATTACCCTGTATAGTGTTCATCAGCTGAGCAAAAGAAAATGACGACTTTATTATACTTTCACAATATATTATGGTATCTACTGAAGTAAATGGAAAAAGATAAAGATTTGTATTTTGTTTATTATAAAACAAAAAAGTGAATTAGTACCAGTATAAAAAATACATACCTACACTTTTTATATATCATCATGACCTAACTGTGTGTTGAAATGAGTATAAACAAGAATAACTAATACCTATTTTATTATTCATATGTCGGATATGTTATTGGCATTAGGATTATAATTATTATTTATTTATAATCCAGATAATTATTAACAACTAATTGACATATCCCTTACCTTATCATCAATCATTCTGATACTTTTAAATAAATATATTAACTAAATACTTGTGGTTCTTTTTTAGGTAGGTACCTATTACATTTTTAATATCCTAATTTATGTAAACGTTGATTCTGTTTAAATTAAAATCATAACCCCTTATTTTTGCGCTGAAATAAATTCAGGTTTACAAGATAATGAACCGTAAATCCCCTACTGATACCCAATATTGATACATAAACTTGAATTGCTTCGTCAATCTCATTGACCCGATCGTTTTAATAGAGCATTTTTCATAAACCGTCATAGAGTGTCAACTGCTGAAACAGAATATTTATGGCTTCTTATGGATATTATGTACCGTTTAGATAGCTGTCCACCTAAATGCTCCACTGGGGACACAGTCAAATTGTACCTGCTCGATCGCTCGTCGCTAGTTAATGAGATGAAGTTGCAGATGTGAAGAGGTGGACTGTGCGAGTCAGTATGGCTCGAACCGCCGTCCTGCTAGCCACGCTTGCGACATGCACTGCACTGTCACTCACGGCTGAAGATCGCCAAGCCCGCTCTGGGGACTTGGACCGAGGACCTCCGCAGGAAGCCGCCATGGGCGCAGCAGGGCTGAAAACGGTGGTTTTCGGGGAAAGGACTAGTGACGATAGTGGTATAATTAGTGTAGGTAATTTTAATTCCACCGTTGCTCTGGAGAGGCGGTTGGAGATGAGCACGGAATTCTTCCTGGTGCCAACTAGCTCAACCCCTAGTACGGTCGCGAGTCACATCACTAAGACTGCGTGCGCGGGGTGCCCCTTGGAGACTGAGAAATTAGCAGGAGTGTTTCGGAACGAAGTATGGGTGATACCGGTGCTCGCCCTTTCGGCCATCACCATGCTTCTGATAGCGTGTTTCGAAGTGTTCGTACTGTGCAAGGCCTGGAGGACCACCCCCAGCCGTCGCCATTTATTTCTAGGACAAATGTTGCTCCTGGGGTTGTTCTCCTGCGCTGGACTAGCCGCTGTCTTAGCAGCGTCGCCGACGCAATTGACCTGTGCCGTCGTTCGATTCGGCACGGGGGTGGCTTACGCAATAGTTTTTGCTTCCCTGCTAGTGAAGTGCGTATTTTTAATTAGTTTAAATGGAGGTGTCTATTTGCCCGCTCCGTACCAAGGACTGTTGCTACTGTTCGCTATTTTGATTCAAGTAGCCATAGGGGTGCAGTGGCTGCTCACCAGCCCACCCGCCGTGGACAACATAACCATAGAGAACGCCGTAACTCAGAACAAACACAGACTTCTCGTTACCGCCGAGGACATAGCCAGTCCCACAGTCATAGCCCTGTGCCGCACCCCTTACATCGACATCCTCCTCTCCCTGATCTACGTGATATTCCTGATCCTGTTTGTGACCGTGTTGGCCGTGAAGTCGCGCGGAATTCGGGATAATTACCGGGAGGCCACTTACATAGGACTTTCGGTGGGATGCAGCATTCCCACGTGGTTGGTCTGGACCACGAGCGGTCTGATTATAAACGAAAGGCACAGAGACGCTTGTATCGCCTTCGGGCTGGTCATTTCTTCGGTTATGGTGTTTTTAATCATGTTCATGCCCAAAGGGAGACAATTGGCCGCGATGGGAAAGGAAGGAGTCTATGTGGAGGATCGTGAGGAGCGTTTTAGTTCGCTGAGTAGGGCAGCGTCAGGGTACTCGCCGTCGTTTTTCCATTTCAAGCCAATAAAGTATGCCATGAATCACGGAACATCACACAAGCACCAGCACACGGTTACGACCTTAGGCGGAGGTAAGATTATTAACTGAAACTGTAATTTCACGTCAATTTCTCATTTTGTCCAATATGTGGCAATTCTTAATAAAAAATATATATATTAGGAACAATCTATACAAAAAAAAAAACTAGGGCCGAATATTAAATCACTCTTATTGTTGAAAATAAACTAATTTTATAATATTTTTCTAAAAGCACTAATTAATGCTTACAGTATTAATAATTTCTTTAAAAAAATAATACAAGTTCAGGTACAAAATGTATAGTATATAGTATGTTTCACCTTAAAACGTCCGTATTTTTTAAGGCATTTTTATGAAGACTACCTTACACAAAATTTTGCGGCTACCTCAATTTTATGACCTACTAAATAAATCTAAAAAAAGTGTTAATACCAAATTCTCATTTCAATAAATGGTGTTTGTTTTACTATGTACAATTTTTAAAATGCCTATATTTGAAAAATATATGTAGGTATAAGCAATAGTTTATCATATTCAGTCATTCAGTTTTAAATTAATGTTTGTAATAATAGGTATGTATGTTATTGTTATTAATTAATACGATATAAACACAATAATAAAATTTTATTAATAAATTGATAAATAAGTACTTATAATTACACTATTTTCTAATTAATATTATAGTATCTGTATTGACAAATTTATTTAGGAACAAAGAAGTTTTGAAAATTGTATTACCTACTTATTTTTATATATTATTTATTTCACGTTATTATTTTTATTATCATTTTTTAAAATTTGCTTATAGATGTCACAGTCTAAATCTCATTTGAAGTTTACATTTTCATAATATTAACCCATAATTGCAGAGACTGTATTAGCGTAGATACTGTGTTTAAAATACCGGCTTCAAATCTACATTATAAAAATTGTGGTTTACTAATAGTATTGCCTTTTATCATTTATTAAAATAAAATTTTGGTACTTATTAACAAATAGCTAATAACTGATTATTAGTTTTTTCTTTGAAAAATGCTTAAAGCGATTTTCTAGTTATTGGAAAATCATTTTAAAGCCACAAAGTTGAGATAAAAACAGTAATTATGTATGGTAATATCGCATCTAGTATGTCATGATGTGTTTTAAATAACCCATAATGTTGCTAAAAACGTAATACTTTAATTATAGTCTCCGTTACAATCTAAAATGATCAAAATATCTAGTAAACACAAATGGTTTTTAAATATTTGCCAAAATTAAAATGGAATGTAACATAAAAAAATAAATAACACAGGTCCACAAAAAAAAAGTGTTGTGTGCTGAGGGTCCTATTACATTTTTTCCATGTATTTTTTCCCGCTGAACACGAATCTGAAGTCAAAATTGGGGGTCGCACAGCAAATTTTAGAGAAAACCCATAAAAACGATAAAAATCAAAAGTTTAAACAGGTCCAAAAAAAGTCATGTGTGCTGGGAGTCAGACTATATATTTCTTTTGTATTTTTTCCCGCTGAACACGAATCTGAAGTTAAAATTGGGGGTTACACAACAAATATTTGAGAAAACCTAAAAAATCGATAAAAATCACTTTCCCGTAATTTATTCTATATGATACCCTCTAAAACTGAAACAATGAGAAATGCTGTGAATTAGTGAATATTTGCTATTTTACAGCTATAACTATACCAAGATAGCTCTTGTTAAAATAAATATGATATTAACCGTGAATACACAATATGAGATAATAAAAAAATGCAAATGGTTTTAGATTATAAAATGCCTTTATTTTGCAAACATTTGCGAATTTTGTAATAAATTATATTTTTGTTTATTAGTTTCATACATTTAAGGAAAATATAAACTATTACGATAATATCATATCTTAAATTGTTAAAAATAAATTTTTGGTATCATCCAATATTCTATACTCAACACGAATTTTTTCCAAATCCTCCTCTGTCTCCAAATACCTATTAAAAGCATACACTTTTGAATTCTATAAAAATATTGTTCCTATTTAGCAATTAGCATATTTAACTGATGCTGTTTTTTTTATTTTGAGCCATACTCAATATAATAAAATATACTCGAATTGTGTTTAAATATTAAAAAAAATAATATTTATCTAAGTAAATAATAGCAAAAGCTTATGAAGGATTCCAATGCAAAATTCTTAATATTAACTATCAATAAAAATTAATTTAATTGCAAGAAAAAAATAAGGATAGCCAATATATTTTTTCTAAATATCTATAACAATCCAATTATTTCAAAATAAAAATATATTTGATCTAATACGACTCGAAGGTGCCAAATAATGTTTTGATATTTGTAATGATGGACTGTATTTCGCATAAAATTTTGAAACCATTGCGATACGCAACCCTATGCAAGGTTAAAGTTCTCCCTGCCGATTGTATTATAATGATGAGCAACATTTTTCGTCAAGAATGAATTTTTCTTGTTCTCGTAAAATGAAAAATTAACATTTTAATTTTCGTCTATCAAAGTAGACCGATTTATGCACAAATCGAAGTTATAACCATACTGAAAGCAGTGTTCTAAATAATTTTCCTTCTTAACATTTTAGTCGATTTTTCTGATCACCCTGTACATGGGTACAATATTAAAGTTCTCCATGACAACCGAGTTTTAAAGATAAGCAAAAATTTTAATCAAGAATGCCTTTTTCTCGTAAAATGAGTAATAAATTGTATTTATATATGATTTATGAAGACAGATTTAAAAATTATGATAAATGTATAACATTAATCACAATATATTTACCCTGTACGAACATAGGTAATACGTATGATAGTTTTTCCAATCTAAAAATTATAAGAACTGCGAAAAATGTTGGTGTAAATTTATACCTTATGAAAAGAATGAGAAGGTATTACATTTCGCACAAAATTTTTAATTTATCAATTACGTACAGGATTAATTTAAAGCATTTGGAAATTTTATAAAAAAAGACTTGTTCATAATTATATTACAACTTGCATTGCATTAGAAATACAAAAACTGAAATCATTGTTACAACCTACATACGAAATGATTTAGAATAGTATACCTATACAGGATAAATTTCCTAACATCTAAAAAGTTAATTAAACTATTTCGGTGGTTTTAATTATTTAATGATCTTTAAATATGAAGACATGAGTACCAATAACTATTATGCTTGAAATTTTGCTGCCATAATGGTTTCTCGAGTTGCTCCCTGGACAAAGAACGAGAGTAATTAATAGAATATTGTCAGCATTTTGTTTTTGTGAAATATTTTCTAATATTTCAACATATGCGCGCATTCTTGGCATAATCGTTAGCATGAAAAATCGGCCGTGTAATTTATGAATTCACTTAAAAAGTAAATATACGATGAAATACATTTCATATACAATTGAATGAAACTGTTTTCATTTACCTCGAATGGTAATCGAAAATATAAAGTATGACCAATTTTATTACGTAAAACGTATTATTCAGATGTAAAACATATTTTTTATACGCTTTTCGACAAATGTAGGCAGCGCGCGACATGCGGTTATACAATATTTTGTATTATTTAATTAATTATCAACCTACAGGATCGAAATACATATGTAAATTAAAATAGTGAAGACATTACTAATTCCTAATATTCTGCGTTCATAAATCACATTAATTCATATCCACGTATTCGTTAGTCACAAGAAGATAGCTGGAAATTTCACTTTCGCCCATGCTCACACTGAAAAAATAATTTATTTATGAGCAATTAAGCTTATAAACAGAAAATTTACTATATTGAAATATGGCGAAATATATACCGGGTGTTCCCTCTAAGACTTTCAGTGCGAATATCTCAGAAACCATCATAGCCAGTGCGACGAAATTTGGTATACAGACACTAGATGGCGCGTAGAATCTGATGATAACATCAATTTTTATACAGAGTGTTCCATTTTCCAAGAAATCGATTTAATTTTGATTTTTTGGTTGTCAACCCTGCTAAAACTTATGTTTAAATTGAAATATACTTAATTATGAACACATTCTGATAAATAGACATTCAAAAATTTCAAAATTTAACATAAAAAACGCCTCCAAAAAGTACCCAAATTTCATTGTTTTGTCATGTAAAATGTGTATAGCCTTGAGCCAGACTTACACAGAAGAAACTAACATCGGTGAACGTCAAAACTATTAATTGTCATTGAATTGTCAAATATTAATGGCATGAAGTATTTTATTTTACATAAATAACGCTAAATAATGGATTTAATGCAATTTACGTATGCACAATGGTGTTATTGAGACTTGTCGATAAAAATTTAGATTTGAGTTGAGGCTTTTGGAGCATTGTGGTCGCCGTGCCGACGTAGTCTACCGCTACAGCTAGAGTTACAGCGTGAAGATTGTGTAAAATATCTGTGAAAATTTTTAAATTATTCCATTATAATGTAATAAAACTTCAGTAAATTGTTTTTTTATGTTACTACAGTGTACAATAATAATTAGGTACACGTATTTTTTATGACAAAATAATTTACAAAATTGTGTAAGTACTTAAAGAATATCCCTGTTTTCCAACTGCTGTAATAATTATTGATTAGTTATTTAGCAACAAATAAATTCAAACAAAACCATTTCTAAAACTTTTAATATGATGTGAACGTGTTTGTCGTTGAAAGTCAGATCTGAACCTACCCTAGCCCCGCAAAAGAAAATATTACGAAAGCATAACCTAGAAATGATTGATTCTTGTATCCACATATTTCAGCACTTTACTTAGGTTTAAGAAGAACTCTACATCTGTAAAATAGTAAACAATGAACTACAATTTCTGTATTTCATGATACAGAACTGAAATAAAGCAACTGGTTTTTGCTAGGAAGAATCACCTGCAAATGTACTATACCCAGTAGGTAGGTACCTATCAAATAGTCGTTTAAAGCTAGATAATAATTTGTAATTATTTTTTTTATCTTTCAGTTATGTATGTGCAGTGCCACAAATTACATTAAAGCAGACACCAGAAAGAATAAGCGAAAAATATTACGGACATTTTCTTGGAAATAATTCTAAACATAGAATGATGGATAATATTATAAAGAAGTCTGTAACTCACATTCTTTGAAGAGTATTCTATAAGACATTAAATTCAGTTGTCTGTCGTGGGTTTTAAAATTTCTAAACGAATAAAATTAAGAAAAATAAACTAATTTCATAATTCTATGTACAGTATGAAAACATCTTGTTAGAATATCTTTAAAATGTTGAAAGCTAACTGTTGTTACAACATATACACAACATAACGTAATAAGGTAGGTATTGAACGATGAAACGGCAAGATTTGTTTCTAATCGTACATGCATGAACATTCCTCAGATTGAACGTTGCTCTGTAAAAGAAATTAGAATACAGAACAAGTGTTTAATATAAAATCAGATGTAATAATGTAAATTTATTTTATTGTTAATTAATCAAGAATTCATTTAAAGCTAGACAGTAATTTGTAATTATTGTTTTTATCTTTCAGGTATGTGTGTAGTGCCACAAATTACATTGAAACAAAAAGATTCGTAAAATAGGACACCAAACAGAATGAACGAAAAATATTGCACAGATATTTTGTTAGAATTAATTTTATACATGGAATGGTGGATAATATTAAGAAGTCTCCTAACTCACATTGGAGAGTATTTTACAAAAGAACAAAATTTTCAAAAAAGACCAAAGGAGTGATTTTTTATATTTTATTATAGCTATGATTCAGTTGTAACCAGCATAATTTTAATTAAAAAGTAATACGTACCTACATTGTGGCTTATTTTTTAAATATTAACTAAATTGAATAACTTGATCCTTCATCTTTAAGTATTAATTAATTTTATATTACCTATTTCTGAAACATTTCTGTTTAATAATTTGAGTAGAATAAAAAACAACAAATACAGACTTCAATTTATTAACAATAAAATAAAATTACATTAAGTATCTACACTATTACATCTGATTTTATATTAAACGCTTGTTCTGTATTCTAATTTCTTTTACAGAGCAACGTTCAATCTGAGGAATGTTCATGCATGTACGATTAGAAACAAATCTTGCCGTTTCATCGTTCAATACCTACCTTATTACGTTATGTTGTGTATATGTTGTAACAACAGTTAGCTTTCAACATTTTAAAGATATTCTAACAAGATGTTTTCATACTGTACATAGAATTATGAAATTAGTTTATTTTTCTTAATTTTATTCGTTTAGAAATTTTAAAACCCACGACAGACAACTGAATTTAATGTCTTATAGAATACTCTTCAAAGAATGTGAGTTACAGACTTCTTTATAATATTATCCATCATTCTATGTTTAGAATTATTTCCAAGAAAATGTCCGTAATATTTTTCGCTTATTCTTTCTGGTGTCTGCTTTAATGTAATTTGTGGCACTGCACATACATAACTGAAAGATAAAAAAAATAATTACAAATTATTATCTAGCTTTAAACGACTATTTGATAGGTACCTACCTACTGGGTATAGTACATTTGCAGGTGATTCTTCCTAGCAAAAACCAGTTGCTTTATTTCAGTTCTGTATCATGAAATACAGAAATTGTAGTTCATTGTTTACTATTTTACAGATGTAGAGTTCTTCTTAAACCTAAGTAAAGTGCTGAAATATGTGGATACAAGAATCAATCATTTCTAGGTTATGCTTTCGTAATATTTTCTTTTGCGGGGCTAGGGTAGGTTCAGATCTGACTTTCAACGACAAACACGTTCACATCATATTAAAAGTTTTAGAAATGGTTTTGTTTGAATTTATTTGTTGCTAAATAACTAATCAATAATTATTACAGCAGTTGGAAAACAGGGATATTCTTTAAGTACTTACACAATTTTGTAAATTATTTTGTCATAAAAAATACGTGTACCTAATTATTATTGTACACTGTAGTAACATAAAAAAACAATTTACTGAAGTTTTATTACATTATAATGGAATAATTTAAAAATTTTCACAGATATTTTACACAATCTTCATGCTGTAACTCTAGCTGTAGCGGTAGACTACGTCGGCACGGCGACCACAATGCTCCAAAAGCCTCAACTCAAATCTAAATTTTTATCGACAAGTCTCAATAACACCATTGTGCATACGTAAATTGCATTAAATCCATTATTTAGCGTTATTTATGTAAAATAAAATACTTCATGCCATTAATATTTGACAATTCAATGACAATTAATAGTTTTGACGTTCACCGATGTTAGTTTCTTCTGTGTAAGTCTGGCTCAATATACACATTTTACATGACAAAACAATGAAATTTGGGTACTTTTTGGAGGCGTTTTTTTATGTTAAATTTTGAAATTTTTGAATGTCTATTTATCAGAATGTGTTCATAATTAAGTATATTTCAATTTAAACATAAGTTTTAGCAGGGTTGACAACCAAAAAATCAAAATTAAATCGATTTCTTGGAAAATGGAACACCCTGTATAAAAATTGATGTTATCATCAGATTCTACGCTCCATTTAGTGTCTGTATACCAAATTTCGTCGCACTGGCTATGATGGTTTCTGAGATATTCGCACTGAAAGTCTTAGAGGGAACACCCGGTATTTAATTATCAATTGAGTATACACGGTGTCTTGCAAGTCGTTACAATGATTTTAGGAGGTGATAGAATACTTGATTTTGAGTCGATTGAAACAAACATACCTATATACCAAGTGTTACAATATTTGTGATAATTGTGTTTTTAACTTAACCATGCTTTTCTACAATTATTGAAGTGTAGAAGAAAAACGAACCTTTTTATAACAAATATTTCTATACTTTTTTATTAGGAATGAATGTATTATTTAAATGATTTAGCCAATAAAATGGTTTTCCTACTTTGTAAAAGCGAAGAGTCAAATTTAAAATTGGATTTTATTCAAACCTTTGTGTATAGGTTTATTCGGATATTATTAAAAACTTACTTAAGCAATGCTCTTTCAGTTCTTAGGAAAAGTTTCTTGATAACCATTATAAAAATTAGGAAAATTTATCTCAACACATTTAACTATGCAGGGAGCACATTCGCCAAAACAGAGGACAGCCGTTTAGTATGTAATAAAAATAGTTTAAGAAATGAAGACATTTGCTAACAAGACCGCAACCTATAGAAAATATTGAAGTTATTAAAATACCGGAGGATTCAAAAAGCTAAATATTTATTTGAAATCTTAAAAGCTAATTTAAAGTTACGGCGTAAAAAGAAAAAGCAATATTTAATAATAATAATAATAATATGCCTTTATTTCTCATTTAACATTAGTAGCATAAAAAACAATTATATCAATGGCGGCGAGATCTAGCAGAGCTACTCATTCTAACCGCCCACTAAATATAAAAAATATTCTTAAATATGTACACACTGAGTACATGTTAAACAAAAATAATTAACTTAAGAAAAACAATGAAAATTAATGATGAAACAATAAAACAATAAAGACTACTACTTTCTAAGTTCAGTAATATGCTTTTTTATTTCTTTTAAAACAGGTCACAGAAGAGCAAGATGTAACATTTTTTTATATTTCTATTAAATAACTTGGTATGCCATGTGAAAACAATTTTCCTTACTTTCCATGGCAACCGTAAATGTAGATCAACTGTCAAACTATACTCAAAATCTCAGTTAAAGTGTAAAGTGCAAATATCTTCATTTCTTATACCATTTTTATTCCATACTGAACGGCTGTCCTGTTTTGGTGAGTGCGCTCCTTGCATATTTAAACGTGTTAAGATTAATGTCCCTAATTTTTAGGATATTTATCAAGAAACTTTTCCTAAGAACTGAAATAGCATTGCTTAGGTAAATGTTTAATAATCTGAATAAACCTACAAACAAAGGTTTAAATAAAATCCACGTTTAAATTTGACTCTTCGCTTTTATAAAGTAGAAAAACCATATTTAGTTCAAGGTAAGTAACGAAACTACCACTGGATTTTATTGGTTAAATAATTTAAATAATCTATTCATTCCTAATAAAAAAAATATAGAAATATTTGATACATAGTGATTTTCCGGGTTATTGTGCCGTGACCTCGGTAACTGGTAACTGCCAGAAACAAAGTTAAAATGCACATCCCTAGCATTAGTCGGGATTCTTTTACCTGCCCTGGTTGCTCTCGGGCTAGACTCTGTGGGGAACAGACCCGCTATCGGGGTCTCTGGGTCCGTCCATATATTAGTTTCGGTTCCTATTGTTGGTATTACGACTTTACGGTCGGAACCGTTCCTCAGATAATGGTGGTTCTCCGACGCGTTCCGTAGCCACCGCTGTAACTGGTCGCATCCCATGTTTCCAAACGTTTCGCCGCTATTCACTGTCGGCATCTTCAGTGGTGACTCTGCAAAAGCTTCGCCGCAACTGAGGCGCCTTTTTGGCGGATTTTAAAAATTGTTGTACCATAAAATTCTTTATTAAAAAATCAATAGGGTCCACCCTCATTACACTTGAAAAAAATGAGTTTTTAAGGAAATACAATAAATCGAAATTTTTAGTGGTAATAACTAAAAAAATGTACAAAAATATTCAAATTTAGAATTTTTCCCATAATTACAAACAAAAAAGAAAACAATTTCTGCCAGTCGCGGCCTTCTAGTTTTATTTTTAAAAATTAAAAAAATTACTTACATCCAGAAAATGTGTCAGAAAATTGGTCATACCATATGTAAAATGATCCGTTGATTCTAAAAATGTCAAAAAATTCAGGGTCTCCCATTTAAAAATATAAATTTACGCTCATTTCCGGTCATGAAATCCGAAATGACCTCAAAGAATTCATGGCACCATCTAGTATAAACCCACCCAATTTCAAATTTTTATCAGCGCTTTCCCTTGCCACCCTGTATGAAATGGACAATAATGATCATTTTCAGTTCGGAAACTCTTAACTTATTGCCAAATAAATCGAAGGAATGTACGAAGTCGCTTAAAATCACTTCATGGCTGCGAAGAAATACTAAAAACCAGTAAAGGAAAGTAGCTTTCTCGTAGTGCTTTTAACGTTTTTTAGGACTAAAATACTATAATAACACTTTTTGGGCCCTGAAGTTACCTCGGGAAAGTATATAGACATATTCTTGATCGATAGTTATTTTTCAATGACTTAAGTTTTTGGTAATGCAATAAATAGGTTAGTTTTAGATTAAATATTATTATAATTAGTTAATAATACTGAGCTAATACCTAACAATATTAATATAAGTATAGATAGTAGTAGTAAATCTGGCAACACCTTTCGATGCATTATCGCGTACAATTTTTTTATATATTCAAGACTTTAAAAGACCTTTAAGTTCTAATTTGCACTAAAATATTTTGTTATGCTTTTATGTGGAATAAAATCGTTGTATTATAAGTGGCCATGTTTAAATGAGTACTTGTTGGATCAGTGACTGCCGCCATTATGAAAAATTAGTTGAAAGCCTTATTAAAATTATATCTAAAACACTATTTTACTATTTTTGGAAAGAAAAAAGAAAGCATAATTTTAATATTTTTTATAATTTTAGAGCATCTAAACTAAAGCGCATAATTTTTTTTGTCACAAACGTATCTATAGTTTATCAATAAAATTTGCGGAGCAATATAATTTTAGTTGTTGAAAAACGAGATTATTGAAATGATAATATTTATACCTATATATCATTTACACAAATGATCGCCATTGAGTTTAGGCTACCCAATTAATATAAGTACAAATAATTATGAATCTGCATTATACACCAATCTTAAACTAAAAATATAATGTTTCTTTAAATAATACCAAAATACAGACTAGAAAACGTTTTTATAGTTGTATAAAATTGTTTTAAAAGTATTGTATTATACTTTTTTTTATAGAACTGTTACATTGCTAAAGTGTTTTATATTCTCGATTCTATAAGTACCGTATAAAGGCATTTAACCACGTTATATGAATTTGAAGCTCCTATAAAATTTATATTATAGCAATTTATACAACCTTTATAAAATTTGTTTTGCTAATTGGGAGTCACTAGAAGATAATTTCACTTTCGTCCATTCTCAGCCTCGGAAACACGCACAAAAAATGCGACTAAAAACATTCTGATAATTGTAATTTCTTTGGAAATATATCGTCA
Organism: Monochamus alternatus; assembly: GCA_037114965.1. Classification (NCBI taxonomy): domain Eukaryota; kingdom Metazoa; phylum Arthropoda; class Insecta; order Coleoptera; family Cerambycidae; genus Monochamus; species Monochamus alternatus. Next base: position 110,588,712 of record CM073426.1, on the reverse strand, counting down.
TTAAAAGCTTTTGCTTTTATGTTTATTATTTTCGCTGGTTCCGCGTACATGACATATTTTACACAACGAAAGCAATTATTGTTTGGAATATTGTCAAAACATTTAGGTATTCGAATATAGGTATTACAACAGCTGCTAAATAAATAAAAGAAAGTTAACGAGTAAATTTCTTGCCATCTGGTTCAATCAACAATGTTTTCTATACCTGCTCGATTTTGTGCAGGGAACCAATTTCTTAAAATTTCAAATCAAGAATAAATATTTGTATACAGGGCGTTTCAAAAACAGACGGCTAGTACTGATAGAAAAATAAATAGGGTTTGTTTAATAAACATAGAGAGCCACTGATTTTTGAGATACAGGGCGTGTAATATAATTTTAAAAAATCAAATTTTGGATGTAATTTTTTTAATGACTAACGTATTTGATAAAAATTTGACACAGATACGTTTTTGGTTGTGCCGAACATGCTACTGTTATTAGTTTTGTACAAAGTAGAGGGCGCTATTTGCTTGTACTTTCGCCGACATTTTATTCTTGAACTTCTTCTAAGTAGGGTTGGTTTTAATATATCTCTAACACCACACTTTAATATTACTATATAATAATTATATGGTGTGGTGTGTTAAGAATAATATTCATTAATATTGAAAAAAACAGAAACCCACAATATACCTATGCTTCTGTTTATCCCTATTTTATATTTACTTATTAATTGGCTAAAATTATTTTTTGAGTTATTAAAATTATTTTTTTAATTATTAAAGTGATTTAATTTATATGAACCGTTTTTCTATAGTTATATAAAAATGCATGGCCACTATGCACTATGCAATATCAGTTTTATCAATTTGACGTTTTTTGGCAATTTCAATGACAAAAAAATAATGCATTTGTATGTTTGGATCATAAAGAGAAATTAAAAGTACACCACCGGACTCGTAAAAAACTCTATCAGAAATAATTTTCACTATTCCGATATCTCAGCTATTCTCTGAGATAAGAAAAATCTCTTAAAATTAGTTTTTTTTTAATTTCGCCAAAATATTATTTGAGGAGAATTTAAATAGTAAAAGTGGATAAACAAAACATCAATAATTTTATTTTTGATACTACTCTTGCTCTACTTGTTTTATTGTTCGAGATTTCTGTACCTAAAAAACACCACAAATTTGATCATTTTCCGGCGAGAAATACGGCGACTTTAATGTATAAGGTGAACAACGTGTAAATTTACAATCATTTTTATCGGTACATTGGTTACATTGTAATTTTAGAAAAATACAAAATAATAAATAGATATTGTGAAAGTACAAAAATATCAACCCGAAAATTTACAAATAAACTAATTTAATACTATAAAATCACATAGGAAATTTTTAAAAAAGTACAAAATATATCAAAACCATTTAAAAACTACAGTAAACTACAAATATTTATTCTGCCTGTAAAAGAAAAATTTTGAAAAATATGATTTGGTGATGTCGAATTTTCATTTACTGAACAGTTTGATACAACTAAATGATACAAAATAAAACTATTTTTTTTTAAGAAAAAAATGTAACTTACATATATGTTTGGTCTTATAATGTTTCACAATATTTCATGTTTTGAACAGTCTTATATAAAATGAAGGATAGTAAAGTAGTAAAAATGGATAAAAAAGCATCAAGAATTTTATTTTTGATATTACTTTTGTTCTACGCTTTTATTTTTTGAAATTTCTATACTTGACATCACAAATCTTATAAAAAAATGTACCTAAAGTAAATCCCTATTTAAAAAATAATTATAGAACATAGTTCATGACACCGTAAATCCGTCTTCGGAATCATTTAATTTTTTTTTTGCAATATTTCTTAAAATCGCCGTATTCTTGAAATATTGTTTTCTACAAATACAAATAACTTTAGACATTTAATAAATGAATAATACATAACTTAGCTAATAACAGGAATTTTATCTCATACCACTTGCGAATATTCAAAGTTATCGAAATAAAACAAATTTATAACGACAGAAAGCATCCTGGCCAACAAATTTTTAGGTTCAGAAATCTTTCAAAATATGTATATTTTTCAATTTAACTATACATGTAAATATTGCTATAACATAAACTTGCATATAAGATTGTTCACTTTTGTTTAAAAGTATGTGAAAATAATTGTTAAAATGTGGGGTTAGAATAGCAAAGTGATGTGTGTCTTACAAAGGCTTTTTAAAGGTTATTACTTTATGTGAGAAGAAGTTAAATACATGTACATAAAACACCATAAATTTGATCATTTTACGGCGTAAAATACGGCGACCTTAAAGTCTCAACCACAATTTCTGAATTTCTGCGAATAGCTGGATCCTAATTTAAAAACATACGAGGGAAAAAACAAACTAAGAGGCTATTAGAATTGCAGTGGGATTAACCAAAATGACTAACATATTAGAATGTTTCATATTCTTAATGATTTAGAAATTGATTCAAATAGGTAGCATCCAAGTTCGTTAGTCTGTGTAAACTTTGAAATCAATCTCCCAAGAGTCTTCGTTACCGAATCCACAATTTTTTTTGAAAACCCACCAGCAAATATTATAATTACCTACTGGAGATTATGCAAGCAATACAGTACTACTGAGATTACAACATTCGCTACTATTCATCTCATTCGTGCAATGTGACTGGAGCAACCGTAAAAAATCGCCATGTATTTGTTTGGGGCCCCCAAACAAGAATTAGTAATTATAATTCCAGCGATGTTATCATGCTGGTGTTACGTAACTCTTCTATACAACAAAAGTGACTTGAGTGCACTGCTATCAATAGAAGAACTAGTCGAAGTTTATAGCCCCGCTTCTTAATTATTTTGAGGTCAAGATCGATAGCCTCAGGCAAATAATATACTGGTCATACGACAAGGTGCATGGGGAATTACGAAAACTGCTTAGTGGCTAGAAAACAAAAGGCGTACTTGAGTTAATAAGCAAAAAAATTCTCATTAACTTTCGAAATGATTTTAGAGGGTCCTATTCGAGATTATTAGACATGAACTTTTTTCCAAGAAGAGATCGTAAGTGAAGAAATTAAATGAAAATTTTAAGGAAGAATATTAAAATTGAACCACTATTCATCCTTTGGAACAAACTTATTCGGGATTCTAATTCAAAAATTTATAGGTACTAAATACAGGGTGATTTTTTTGTAATCAACACGTGTTTTTGAAGATAGTGAAGTTCTAATAAAACTGTTCTTTACTTTCGTTCAATCGAAACTTGAATAATGTTGCCTTATTTTGGAATCCTTACTACATCAAATTAGTTGAATCCATTCAGATTTTTTTTTAATTTCTTGCATTTCATGTCGACGGCATATATCCCAACGCAGGATGGGTTTATAGGAATTCATTACTCGTTTCGATTTTAATTCTTTAGAGTTTAAAAAACTTTTACAGTTTAAAGTTTTTACACTCACTTCTGAGTAATAATATCGATTGTCCTCAAATCCTAAATTTCGTATACTATTTTTTAAATAGAGTAGTTTGTCGTACACCACGAACTTTTACTTTACTGTTATAAGTTACCGCTACTTTTATATAATTGGTATTAAAATAAAACAAAATTAATACTTTATCTATTGTTTTTGCAAGGCCCATCTGATTTAGCTTACTAATGTGATAACCGAAATATTCCAGTTACACAATAAGTGGTCTGTATCTTTTGAACTTTTCTAAACTCAAGATAAAGTTGAAAACAAATTGAAATGAAAAATTATCTGCATAAAAGTGATATGCTTCTGATAAAAAAATGGAGCGTCACAACATCCAGCGTCGTTTGGTTATGGTTTCCTTATCTTAATTTCAAAACTTAGGCAGCCCAAATAAACTTTATTGGGTAACGCTCACTTTGCTTCAGCCGTTTACAGGAAAACCGCATGTCCCTTGATAAAAAAATCACCCTGTACACTTTTAAATGGATTTTTAAGTCCACTTTAGTCAATACCGGCCCTGAGACTGGAACTGTCTTTAAGAAATCAATTTGTTGTTTGCATCATGTAATCGCCTTGCTAAAATTTTAATCCATGAAATTCAAATGTTTCTAATACAATGGCACAATCCTTCCTTTGCGAATTGTTTTCAAATTATTGACTTCTTTTCCAAGAAATTTCATTATACTTCTTTGTTCTGATTTCAAAAGATCAGCCTTGAATGTTTCATATATGTTGACTGATGATTTATGTAGCATACATTTTGTGGCCTCATGGTTAGTGTTTAAAAATATGTCTGCTCAAGTTCTTGCCCAATTGTGTTCCTTTCTTATTCCATTCAGTGTATCTATACGAAAAGAAAGCTTTACTAATATCAAGACTAATACACTTATTCCAATGATAGCTTAGTTTCACTATTCCTCAAGTGTAGTAATATTTTATTGAAATATATACTTATTCTTAAATAATAAGATTCTATTCTTCATTTAAGAATAAAAATTACTTGAAAACAAGAAAACTGCTATACTTAATATGAGTTTAATTAAAAAATTGTTTTGTTTTATTTAGATATTATGAATTACTTGAGTCAACAATTGTTATTCTCAAAATAAAGTTATGTTTATTTGAAGTTTTAAGTGACTTGAAAGAATTGCTGCAAATATTTGAAATAGTAATAAATAATTTTGAACAAAGTAAATAATTACATTGCATATATTGTATTTTACTATTCTTGCTATATTCTATTACTTTTAGAGTAGTTACTACTTTATTCACCTCATAATAAATAACTAAACACTATCCAGCAGAATTTAATTATTTGTATAAGGAAGAAGGACGTATAGAAAACTGTCAAAGTCATTCATTAGCGGCACACTAGACATATAACTCTTTCGAATTTCTTAACTCTCCTCAGTATGCTATTGGAGGCGAGGCAACCAACGACTTATCCGACAGAAGGGAACTTGAGTAGACGTTATGCAACATGCAGCTACATCTTGCGGCTACATGCTGAACCTGGTGGTCAAGATTTAGTACAATTTATACTAAATAATATTACAATTGTATCTCTATAGTTTTGGTAATGGTTACTACAAGTGTTGTATTAATATCATCTATAAATATTATTACTTTGCATTAAAGCAGCATTTTAAATTTTACAGGATGACATTTATTACATAATATTAATAATTTCAATTCGTGCCTATTTATAAACATATAATGTAAGGAAGAATAACCTGTTCTATAATTCATAATATTTTATTCATATTTTAACAAAATATTATTCTTTAGTAAATATTAAATTTGGTGTCATTTTAAGTATGAAAATGCTTGGATGTCAAGAATATGCAAATATTTATATCAAATATACTTTATTGCTGAATTAATACATATACACTTGAATGAAGTTGAAAACTTAAGTGTATTATTACACTTAAATACAGATTAGATTTTTTACGTGTAATAAAATGCAATATTTGAATCCTTAAAATTATCTATGTCTGTAGCAATAAATTTTGGATAAAAACTTATGTTAACTGCTCGTACATTAGATGTATAATAAAAATTGCTTACTCCTTTCTAAATTTAGTCATGGCATTTTTTTATAGTTGCTATACTATATTCCATTACAAAATTTCCAGTATTTATTAAGTATATGTTTTTTTTGTAATAAATTTCATTCATACTAAAATATGTTGAACCTGTATAGTTTACCACATAATTCCTAAAAAATTTCATAAATGTGGTTGAATTCTTCTGACTACTTACCACAAGATTATTGGAACTGTCATTAAGAAGAAGCAATTAAAAATGCTGCAAATTACTACGTTAAACATTTCCGTTGGTCTGCATTCTAAAGTTTATTTTTAGAGAAAATAATGTCCCACAAAAGTGATTCACTTTTACTTTCTAATTCATCTTTTTGAGTTGTGTGTTACTGGCACATATTCATTTCTTACAATTAAAAAAATAAATAAGTTTGTCGCTAATGTTTTGTACCGAAAATGTTAAAAAAAGTTAGGTATTTTATCTTTACATCGCAATTAATAAACATTGCATTTTGAACAATTAAGTTTAAACTTGTACAACCATTTTATTATTAGTGTGAGAGTAAATACATTGAAAAGTTAGATAATAAAAAAATAAATCGAGACAGGCCATACTTGCACCATACTTTCACTGATGTAATGATGGTATTCCACAGTTAAAATTACACCAAGCACATAAACTAAACCACTTCGAAATACACGCCATAACCACACAAAACGTTATAACGCTGAACTAAACCGCACCATATCCTTCGGGACATTTCGTCTTTATTCGTGACGTATTTGGCGATAAGAAGTGAACAAGTTCATTTATCACAGCAACATAATTACTTGTGGTACTGATCTGTACGGTTGTGGCAATAATTGGTTCAGTTATGTTTCATTAACTATATTCATCTGCTGCGGTTAACTGCAGAATAATTAAATTAAATTAATGACTTGACTTGATCAGAAGTGAATTTTAAGTCAATAAAATACTTTACTGACTACAAGTGATGTAATCGCTTATCAGTACATGTCGTGTAGAATTGTTATTTTGTTTGTGGATAATATTCAAACACACGAGATAAACAAATATTTACGGTATATTAATTTTTTTCATAGATTACTTGGTGGTTTTTTCTTAGTGTAGAAATATGTTTGATTATTAGAATTAAAAATATAATAACAATATTAACATTCACCGTCCAAATTGCTTCTCCTTATCTAAAATGGTTTCAGAGATATCGGCAAAACAAACAGCATTATTGCCCATGTTCATATACCTTAACTTTTTTAGTCCTAGGCCAATTTTGTATAATTATAATAGCAACAGTATGAATTGTTGCTATTTTTAACAGTGATTAAAAGCACATTCACACAAAGCGTAAATACTAATGTTAAGTTATTAATTTGTTCCTGCCGTTCAATAAATGTTATATGGTCCAATCAATGGTAGAAGTACAATTTCTAATTATAAATATCTAAAAATGAAGATAATAATATAAAAAATATGGAATGTTAATGGATAGATTGTTATTAATGCAATTTTCAAGCGCTATGTTGCATTGGAAGCTCTTTTTTATAATAAATCCTTGTCACACAACCATTAGTTTGGGTTGTACATTTTGTATTCCAGATGGTGGTAGCCTTCTGTCGATTTTTTCAAATAAATTTATCTCGACATAGAAGAAGCCTTTCCTTTCGCTAATTGACTGACGAAGTAGCTGTTACTGCCCATATTTTCCAATTCGCTTGCCTTGAAATGTAAAATAAACAGGAAAACCGCATGTTTGAATTTAAATAACTATGTCTGTTGGGGCATTAATTTTTTTCAGTATATGTATTCAAGCTAGATAAGGTTTCTTCAGTTATCCCTACACATTGTAAACAAATTGATGCAAATCCGTTCTCATTTTATATTCTTTGCGTGTGAAATCCTATGTATTATATATTTCAGATTGTCTACTAGATTGTAATTATTGCGTTTTGCTGAACGAAAGCGTTAAATGTATTAGGTATCTGCCAAGTAATTGTGACTTCGTGAAGCGAAAATGTTTTAAGAATGCTTTAGATTGTAGCGCATATTAAAATTACTTTTACATTTTAATAAAATATTTTTCAAAAATTCACAGAATCATAAGTTAAATTGCTGTAAAAATATGATTATTGTATGTTGAACCATTGTGGCAGGAATTTTCTGTTGCTAAGATAAATTTATTATTTATAGGTACATGCTAGATACATAAAAGTGTTTGCAACTAAAACATACAACTAAGAACATGCTAAATATTAAACAGAAAAAATACGTATTAAAATGAAATACATATAAATAAAACAATTGTAAAAAAAGAAAATAGAATACATACTTGCAAACACATAACAAAAATACATCAGTTCATCAACACAGTCAGAACAGTTCATCAAAAGAGAAAATTCATAGAAAATTCTTTGCTTTATTTTTAAAAACATTAATGTTAAGTTTCCTCACATATGGAGGCAATGCATTAAAAAACTCCGTTGCCTTTCTCGTTTTTTACAGATCTTAATTTATGTCTTTGTCACATTTACGGTCAATCCATTGCTGAGAAACCATCAGATGTGTACCGTTAAGTAATACAGATAAATCCGAATTTGCTGTGATTACATTTGTATCATCAGCGAATAGTATACATAAACTATTATCAGATGTAGTAGGTAGGTAAGTCATTTATATAGATTAAAAAAGTAATGGTCCCAAGACTGAACCTTGTGAAATCCCATAATTAATTTCTAGAGTACTTGATTTTACATCACAATAAACAGCATACTGATATCTATCGATTAAATAAGAAGATAATAGAGATATACTATCCATTAAAAACCTATAGTCAGACAATTTATTTTAATAAGAAACATAATAGAAAGTTTTACTCAAATTCAAGAAATGGAAATTTACATATCTTCTTTGTTCAAATCGTTTAGCTACATGAGATACCAAACGATCAATTGCTAATTCAGTTGATAAATTGTTTCGAAACCCGAATTGTTGAATAATTGGAAGGGTTCCATATGAGCTGTGATTTGAGTCTTCAGAATTTTTCGAATATTTTGGCACAATGAGGAATGACAGATATAGGTTTTAAGTTAGACGGATCGTTAATAATTTTTTTTTGTAAATAGGTTCTATTTTCTCGAATAAAGTGGGGAAGGGCAATTTTCGTATAATCACCCTGTACAACGAGCTAGATCAGTTACGGAATTTAATAATAATCGTAAATATTAAAAAGCGTTCATGTGACCAAGCAATTTGTTTGCATTTACTTTGTCACATTCAAAAACTTCTTCACAGTATGTACGAGGTTAAACTCATATTGCCTACTTTCTGCCAATCATTATAATTATATTGCTACTTCATTAAACCGTTCTTGGAAAGTAGTTAATGAATCAATCGAGTACGGAAGTACCTACTGATACCTACAATTTTTTCAAGAAAGGACAATGACATGGCGATGAGAATAGCGGCAGAAAGGGCATGATGATGCTTTTTCTTTAATACTATATTAGATTTGTAAGTAGTATAAAATCAAATACATTTCCATGTTGTAGCCGGCATGAACACATTTTAATATCGAAAATTTAAAAAATATGGTCATAGTTCAGTGTTGTTGCATTTTGGCGATACGTAAATGGATCAATTTTTTTTTATTGCATTTTCTGAATGATTTTGTAATGTTAGTGCGATCTGAAAAAATATTAAACTAATTTCGGAACATGGACTCACGTAAACCGCTGTAATGTCAGTGCTTCCTATATCATGCCGGGTTGCGCTCCCTACCGTTTATTTGCATTTAGAATATGAAGCTTAGAGGAGTCGTCGCGTCGACGTCGTTAGGATTGTAATTTTTATTTCAATTATAGAAAATTAAAATATTGAATGTGTTATTACGTACACTAAAAGAAAACTATCAAAATGTATACATTGTACTGCATCAACATGTCTCAGTATAAAGATAAAATACCCTGATAAATTGTTTATTAGTTTTGTCGGAATTCCGATATGCGAAATGTGTACTAAAATGCAATGAAACGCAACATATTTCTTCAAAACAAAACAAATAAATATATGTTGTATAATTTATATAAAATCAGTTTAATATCAATTTATAATACTGGTATACTTACGTAGAATTTAGTCTTGATTTAAAGTCTAAATTCATAGGTACATACAGAGTGTACCTTAAATAAGTACAAATATTTTAATCAGCAGTACAGTTCACTGTGTAGAACGCATAATTAATAGTTTTTGTTACAAAAAAAAATCAGGAACAAAAAACCGACCGACTCGTATATTAAGATTTTTAAGAGCCATGGTGGATGTGTATTCCACAACGTTGCCAGTGTTACACTAATGTCTTGAGATATACTTCAAGAAAGTTATATCTAGAATTTTTATATATATCAAAGAATAATTTTATTTATAAAAATATTTATAAAAATATTAATGACCACCTTCTCCCTTTTGTCATTCCTATACCTCGCCAATAAAGTTTATTTTTAAAATTTGTTTCATCCACTACGAGACTACCGTTCATCTACTACGATATTATGTGGCGCAAATTAACTTTTAAGATGTTGTGTGAAAATCATAGTTTTTTGTTATTTTTCATAAAATAATTTATGGCGGTAATTTGTGACAATCCTTCTAATAGTGTACAATGGTAACTTTTGAAATGTAGATAACTGTTTACATAGTTGGTGAGCTTTTATGCATGTTTATGGATCATTTTTAGAACATTGAACAAAGTAACTTCCTAAACACTAATATTTTTAAATTAGAATCAACCGCAAAAATTGAATTTACGTTAAAAATTATTTATCTTACAGACGATATGGCAACCTCACCTTTAGTAAATCAAATGGTTTATTTTATTAGGTTACGTCAGTGGTCTATCTCCGTAAATATTTGAAATGTTTAAAAATGACAAAATGACTTTCACTAGACTCATCTATATGACGAACTACACCCGTAGTTAAAATATTTATACTTATTTAAAGTTCACCTGTATATCTACGTACGTTTAAAACTAAACAACATACCTACATATTAAGTAAGTACCTACCTTATTAATGCTGAGTTTATAGATTGCTTAATATTTGGTTATATAAAAGCCCAATAAAAGAAATCAAACTACTAAATTCTAATAAAACTACTGAAATTATATGTAATTTAAATAATAACTAGGTATATAAAATAATCTACTCAATTATTTTTTAAGTTATTGTGCGGAATTGGAATTTTTGTTTAGTTTGATCATAAGTACTGCAATGTAGTTTTTTCATGGTTTTTTTCTCATCTTAAATATAATAATTTGTTAGAAATTTTATATAAAATTTTAAATATTTAGAGTCAGAAAGAAAAAATGTTAAGGTTTGTTTACATACCCTGTATAATTAGTAACCGAATCTTAAAATAAATAAACTTAAAAAAGTGGCTATAGGTAGGTATATAAAAAAACAAATGTTTTGTTTTGTTATAGGTACCTACATAAATTTTAAAAGTAGTAAAACTTTTGCTAATCTATTTTAATTTAACATAGAAAGAGTCTTGTCCGAAAATAGATGAGTCCCAAGAAGCTGTCAGAGGCAATGACGTCATGCCGCGTGATCCGATTAATTCCAATTTGACCTCGTGCTTTATAAAAATTAAGCAACTATTGTAATTTAAAGTTTGACCAAATGACCCTATTCATGAATATTCAAAATTCTACAAACTGCTCCTCCTTTTGACTTTCTAAGTGTTATTTGTAAAGCAGTAGTAAGAATTTTTCCAGCATTTGCAATAATTTTGTTTCCTTTTAGTCATTCTTGCCAGGTAACCACATGTTTCAATTTGCTAATGAAACACCGCTGTGATATTTAAACATCTTATTATTCTTATGTTCCTAAATTCAACAAGTAATTTGAAACAATTCGTTTCGTTGCATAGGTAGTGTGCAAATGAATACACCATTAATGCGAATGTAATTAGTATTATATTTTCATACGTTAGTGTAAATTCTAGCACGTATGATGGTCAATGATATGTCACATACATACTGCTATTAAATCTGTATTAATGGTATTTCATTTTTATATTTTTAATTGACTTTACTTATGTACAGGGTGTTTTAATGTCTCCTCCCCAGGCATTTTTCTCGAAGAAAAATTTTTAATAGGCGAAAACAAGTACCAATATCTTTTTGGCATAAACTGTTTGTGTCTAATTTGAGAGGATAACAACGGGCAGCAGGAAGCGTCGCTAAGCCATTGATAATTTTTTCTCAGAAACATCCAACGATTTGGAAAGTGCTGGTTCGAATAATTTCTTATAATTACAGAATAAGACTAGGTGCACCATCTAATTGCAACCATAAAGGTTTTCTAATTTGTACTGCAATATTCTCCAGCAAACCTGTAAGTTCTCTGTCTAAGAATTGTAAAAACCTTTCGCCTGTGAGAGTTTGTTCAAAACAATAAGGACCTAGTAAAATGTCCAATTATGCCGCACCATACATTTATACAATATATGCTTGATTTTGGACTTCATTTAATCGATGCGGATTTTCAACAGTCCAGTAATGGATATTTCGGCGATTTGGTATACCCTTATTTAAGAATTTACTTTCATTGGTACAAAGGATATGACTATAGTATAGAACTTGTTTTCATCCTCAGTAGTTACCATCATTTGAGTAATAAAATTTAAACTTTGATGACAGTTATCATTTGTTAGCATTTTCACATTTTGTAATCATGAAAGCGTACAGTTCTTCACACTCTTTGAATCGTCGATTTAGAAATATGAAGATCAACTGAAGCCTGTCGAATATTTTGTCGATTTTGCCAATGATATTGGCATCATTTTCATCATTTGCTATACTCCTTTTATGTTTTTAAACTTGAAAAAAAGCGTCTTCATTATTTCGTAAATTTGTCGTTTTATGATCTGGCGTTACTCTCTCTGGATATCGGTCAGCGTAGTTTTCTAGCCAAATGTGAGTTTCTGAATGTTTGTCCAAATACGAGAACCATATCAACTTTTTCATTAGGAGTAAACATTATAAATTTTTAATGAAAGATTAGGGATTTTAAATACTAAACCCAAAACTTTATGCTATAAAATGAATAATACCGTAATTTATTTTTCATATATCTTATTTTAGACATAACTTTCAATGAGTGTAAATAGGAGAAAACTTTATAAAGGTTTTTTTTTTATTAGAATGCAATGTAATTTTTAAAGGACCACAGAAATAAATATGTTTCGCTGTCAACCACAATTAGACATAAACAAAGCTTAGGTTTATGTCTAAAAGGTTTTGTCACTTGTTTTCGCCTACTAAAAGTTCTTCATTTCTTCGAAAAAAAATGCCCGGGGATGGAACTTTGGAACACCCTGTACAGATTGTACTCAAAATAAATGTGACAATACTATAAGAAAGAATATCCCTATATTTTCTATCGCTTAAAGTTTCCTGATCTTATTTTTAAACATCCTGTATAAAATATTACTCTTTTTATTTTAATAGTGCATGGCTCGATGGAAAATATCTATTAATAAATTTGAATGGATAAAACTTAATTTTGTTTGCTACCAAATTAGGTAATGCCTCTTACCCATACAACCATGAAAGTTTAATATTTGCTTTATAAACTCTGCAGTTTTAAAATTTCTATCCTTCAACATTCTATTTTGACATAATATTGCGAAAATAGTTATTATTTAATATTTTATACAAACAATACTATCCAGAGGGCTCTAATTCATACATCCCATATATTTTCTGTGTGCTTGTGTAAAGATCCGCCCATGCTTTTATGTAAATTAAACAATTAATGTTAAACGATGAGAAATATATCAAGACGTTAAGGAAGTCGACCTAAGATTTAAAGTACACTTCCACCATCATAAAGTATGTAGGTGGACTGCTGTGTAAAATATTATCATAAATTAACTCTCCCCTGTGCTTATCATGAATTCAACAAAGCCGTTTCTTAATGAAAAAATAATAACAATTTAGTATTTAGCGTCTACCGAGCTAGATGTGCTTACTGTGCTTGTACTAGGACAAATGTATCAGTCTTATAGGGACTTCAAAGGATCTAACAACGCTACTAGTTTCTTCTTTTATTCATTTTCTAAAATGATAGCTTTAAATTTTTTGTCTCCCGTACAATTTTCATTAAAGTGTTTAGGGTACAGAAAAATAATTACTAGAACTTGATTGCTAGTAGGCATTGATTTGTATTTGGACAACCATCAAACCTTTCCAAACATTGAATGACACCTTAATAAAAGATATTTTCCGATCTGGGCAAATATATTTTAGCTATTAGTAAGTATTGATTACCTCTACTAAAGTATCTATATTAAATGGGTTCTTGCAACGATGCTTTGCTGTCGTAATAAAAAAACAATGTTGCTATTAACCTACTATGCTTTATCTTCGATTTATTACTGAAGTTTTACTTTCTTATTACAGTAATTGCTTCTATCCTAGATTGATTTGTTCTATAGAAATACCAGCAAATATTTCTTTTTATTTCACTGACTTTTTAGTTACTACTAAGCAATTTATTGCCATTACTATGTGCACTTAGTTTGTCATTAAACTTTAATTTTATATTTAAAACGCAAAAGAACCTATATTTAAACAAAATCAACTGTCACTCACGTTTTACCTTTAACTTTATGAGTATAAAATATTTATTAAAATGATGATAAATAATGAACACTACAAGCACTGCCACTGCACATATTCTCCTGTACATCATTTTTTAAATATATTGTTTTAATCTTATATAATTTTGTTCTCACAATGTATACCTACATGTTACAAACTCTTTCTGGGTATTGTTCTAATAAGTACCTACTGTTGTACTATAAATAATGATGGTCACAAAATGGCTGTAACTCGTGCGTGTGTGTATATGAGCAACGATTAGTGCTACTGCTATAAAATTTTTACTTAGTATAGTTTCTTGTAGCTTTATAATAAAAATATTATTATTAAATGAGGGGAAAAAGAAGCGGTGGAATAACATCATTGTATCTTACAGAATTGCTAATATAGAGTATATATTAAACAATAGTTAAGAAAGGAGTTGGACAAAGAGAAACATGAAGTGATTTAGGAATATAAAAAAATCCATATGTCGCATGAAAAACTGTTACAAACACATGATTTACAACAAATAGAAGACAAAGGACAATGTTAAAAATAGCCGATTTTTGGTTTATCCGGGGGAACGCATAAATCATAAAAAAATCAATTGATTATTGTTAATTAACATGACCCAGAAATGACCCAGAAATACGTTAGATCGCTGGGGAAATGTCGCTACTACCCCTAAACCCTATATAAACTACCCTTAAATAGCTTTAAATGGATAATCATTAATTATTGTTATAAAATTCGTGTAAAATGCTTGAAAATGATTTGAACAGACAGTATGTCAATACAAAAAGTGATAAATGACTGTAAAAGTGCCCATTCAATGGCGAAATAGCGTCAATTGTTCTCACCTTGCGAGCGCGTACTGAAAAAATGGCAATTTATCCTTGCGCCCATTTATCAGGTCGCAATAGTATAAATGAACCTTAAAAGTGATTTAAGCATTTTCTTTCATTCTAAACGAATTTTACAACAATAAATAATGATTATCTCTTTTAAGCTATTTAAAGGCAGATTTAGGGGTGCAATTAATATTTCCTCACATACTTAATGTAATCTAGTATCAGTTTTTGCAATTTTTGACAGTAATCTATAATTTTTTTCTAGCAATAGGCGTTCCCTTGAATATTTAAGCATTATCTATTTTTGATGTCGAAGTAAGCTCACCATTAGCTTTTGAAAGTCGTCTTTTTAATTTTTAGGGGTGGAATGGACATTTTTACAGTTATTTGTCACTTTTTATATTGACATACTGTTCAAATCATTTTCAAGCATTTTTTTCATTTTACACGAATTTTATAACAATAATTAATGATTATCCATTTAAAGCTTTTTAAGGGTAGTTTATATAGGTTTAGGGGTAGTAGCGACATTTCCCCAGCTATCTGACGTATTTCTGGGCCATTTCTAATATTAATTAACAATAATCAATTGATTTTTTTATGATTTATGCGTTCCCCCGGATAAGCCAAAAATCGGCTATTTTTAACATTATCCTTTAATACCGACTTTAGAATTACAAACGAAGTTGTGAAGTGAATGATATATTATCTACAAGTACTATAACCTTGTGGAGATGACTTTATCAAGTAGAATTTAAATTAAAAAATTGTTAATAAGAGATCGAGAGTAACGGGAGAAAACAGTAACTTTATTACTTAGACCAACATTAGTATGATACAAAAGAGCTTGGATGGATGATTCAGACAAATATAAACTAGATATGCCCTCAAATCGAGGAATAAAATTAATAATTTTACATTGTGGTAGTGAGAAATGATAAGTTCCTAATTGTCTTAAATATAGCGAAAAAGTGTTGACAATATAGAAACAGATTTTTTACAGACACTCAATTTAGAATTCCAGAAATATGAAACAAATAATTTTTAAGTTGCATTGCAAGTTGAAATAGAAAGGGTACGGCCCTATTCTAGTAGGCAGATTAGTTATTTTCAGATTAAGTGTGCAAAATCAGTGTTAAAGCCGCATGAGAATGTGAATTTTTGGTTGAGGCCGAAATATAAACCGTTTTTTCTCCAACAGTCAATTGTATTTGCCACTGTAGGTTTATTATTTTTCAATACGTGTTTTATCTGAAGTTAGTGTCAATGTCAAAAGTGACATGATCGTGAAAAAAGTACCCGAACTGTGAAAATAGTATATTGTTATGTAAAAGTGTCACTTTTGTGGCGAACAAATTTTGTATATTTGAGGCGAAACGTAGCGTAGACGAGCGGATGCAAAATTACGAGACAAAAAAGACACTTTTAATCCGAATAAAACAAGCTATTTTTTCCCAGCCGAAATCCCTCATTTAATTATTAATTTGTACTTTGAAATTATTCAAACCAAATCTGGATAATAAAGCAAAGTACTCGTTAGGATATATGGATATAGTCATGAGTACTTTGTCAAACATTAGTCGCCATATTGCTAATTGATTGAGTTGAATTGTAATTGTTTGTGGTTCAATTTTCTGAAAAATAAAAATGGAACTAATGCAGATTTAGGTGTACCTGCGGAAATACTAGAGTGTGCAAAAGAGGTTTCTTTGAATCTTTCCTCAAAGAAATCTCGATAAATTTATGAATGTATCTACCAACGTTGTCTACCAAGTTGTATTGAGAACTCAGAATTCAGTATTGATGGTGTATTTCTCACACTTAGTAAACAAAATGAAGCCATCAACGCTTTGGTCACAATCTTCAATGTTGCAGTCAATGTGGAATATAAAGAAGGGGATTGATATAAGCGAATATTCAAAGTTATGTACATTTTTCAAGACATAAAATGTACATAACTAATATGTACTGAAAAAATTGCGAGTATTTACAAAGGAGTAAGTTGATTGCTTTTTGAATAGTGCACCTGATAAGTTATATTTGAAGATGAAGGAAACGTTTTAAACATAAAAGAGCAACATTTTTAAAAAGCTTCTTTATCGGTGGTCCTAATATTGGGGTTGCAGGCGCATGCCGTTCTGTCAGTTTAACAATTAATAATGTTAAAGATGTAAAATCTGCCTTAGTTATAAAAATTCATAATACCAAAACCAAGAGACCACGTTCTTTTACTATGCTGGAAGAAAATTATTTAAGTTTCTATCGAAATTATGTTGCTTTACGTCCATTCGGATTGGTAGGACGTCGATTATTTTTAGATATGTTCGTGCAATGGTGGTCGGTGGCAAAATATTTTAAGCTTGACAACTGAAGAGAGTACAGTGGACACACATTACGACGAGCGTTTGCTGCCTTTTTAGTTGACGGTGGTGGTGACCTCACTTGTCTTAAAAGACACGGATGATAGAGATTGAGCACTGTGGCGGAAGGCTACATTGAAGACTCACTTTTGAATAAAGAAAATATGCCACTGTAGGTTTATTAAAAAAATTGCGAATAGAATACTGAAAGTTGATAGTGGTAATGATAAACCAAGCACCGTTGTCATTTCTGATTTCACAATATCTGAAAATAATATAACTATTAATGAATAGGTACGTGTTGGATTGCTTTGAGAATTGCTCCAAGAATGAAGGTAATGGCTGTTTCCGTGGTTTATTTAATTTTAATACTAGTTCAAACTGTGTATTTAATAACATGTGGATAAATAAAAATTATTGTTGAATAAACTTATATAAATTTAAACTTGATTAACACTTTTAATCTAAGGATTAGCAGTACCAACTTTACCTCTTAGGATTAAAAGTGTATACTTGTGTTGCTAAGATATCTTTTTTTTTCTCAGTAAGAAAAATGTCAACCTTTTAGCCTCTTGACAGTCAAAATATGTCATAGTTTTGTAACTTTAGTCTCCAACCGAGACAATAAAAAATCTAGATTTGATCTAGGAATATGTGATATTTCGTTGTATGCATACTTTATAACAGCATCATATATCAAGTACTGGATCTGCCCCATATTTGTGACGCTCTTGTAAATTAAGATAATCTTCGCACAATTAAATGTACTTAATTTGTTACGGTTTGATTGGAAATTATAAATGTACATAATTATTAGCTCTTCTGATAAAGCCCCGAGATATTTACAAAAATCTAATTTAAATCTCACCTCGTCCTTTTGCATTCCACCTACTGTATATGAAGAGATGAATCGATATCAATTACCATTTAAGAATGCCAAAGTGTAATTGGTAAGCAGTTTGTAACTGATTCTTGAACTATTACTTTTAATGCTTTATCCAGTACTGAATCATGATGTTGTAACTTAACCACTCTCAATTTCTTTGCTCCCAATTGATCAAGATGGAACAAAATGAAGCTTGATATGAAGTTTAATCGAGTCAAAGTGAGAATGTATTTGTTACATGCGCAATACAGAGGAAAGAGGTGGAAAATAATTTTAAATGTTAGTGTTATAATGTAAAAAGTATATTGACTCAATGTCCTTGAAATGAATCACTACAAACTACAAGCTAATTGTTAGAGCACAAAAAATATGCTGATGTAGAACTTGTATGAATCTGCTATAGGTGTGGTTTTGCTTTTTTCTACCTCGTTTTAATTTGAATATTAATTGCTACAAAAAACACCAAACAGTGGGTATACACAACAAATTATTTATGTTAACAGATATTTTTAAATAAGCAGTAATTTATGGGAACATTAATGAAATGTACAATATAAAGAAGTTTTTCAAGTACGAATGGGATTGGCCTACGTAATGAAGAAATAGCGTATGCCATTTGAAATATAGGAAGTGAAGACGTTGTTTATTGTCTGAAAAGGTCTTTTCAAACAGTAATAAGAGTAGAAGAAAGGGACCTCTGGAAATAAAGCCAACTCTTCGGATGTGGAATACTTAAAACTAGATTTAGAATTTTTATTGAGTTCATACATACGTTACGTACAATAGGCTTGTTTCGTCAAATTTCTTTTATATGATTTTTATGCTATTGTATAGTACATGATACTCTTATTACCCCCTTAAAAATTTTCGACATATAAGAGACTGAAATTGGTGCTAGTCTCAAAAACGGTGCGCCCACTTGTGACGTCACTACACGCAACTCTAAACTAGAGGATCTATCGCTAACACGCTAATAGCCGTTTACATTAAAATTTGCTATGTTGTTTCGTCACCATATTGTACATATTTTACATATGTTTATTTGCAGCTGTATTTTGTAAGCTGATTCCGACAATCTGTTGATATGTCCATGATTACGGACTACTTTAATAAAGATGAAGGCTATATATTACAGAAATTAAGAGAATAAAGTACAAAGTTATTAACATATTAAATATTTTTTTTTATTTCGTGTCATTCCATTCATTCTTTTTTCTTGTGTCCATCCATTTAGGTTAGGATTTATAAAATGAAGTTATAGGTAACCAAATTAATTTTTATTTACTACTACTTAAATATATTATTACTATTACCCTATATTGTACTTATAATTGATTAATTACACAAAAAAGTAATAGTATAAAATGGAAAAGCTAAAATTGATCTTTTCCCAAAATAAAAAAAAATATTTTGATTATATTTAGATACTCGATCTTCGAGTTATTTATATTTATGGGGAATAGATATGAACAATTTTAAAAACAAAATGAGTTATTTTATTTTTTAACTAGATTTGCAATTTTCTCTAAAACATTTAATTTATCAAAATACGAAGCTGCTAAATGGCATCTAAGAAGACCATCGTTATGGGAGGCGCAGTACCGACAGTAGTAGCCGTAATATAACAATAGGAATAGAGGAACCAAACTCATTATTTAAAGGGGTCCATGGGTACCGAAAACGCCTCCGCTCTCCACAAAGAGTAGCCCGAGAACAACAAGAGCAGATAAAAGAATCTCAGCTAAGACTAGACATGTACAAGTTAATTGTGTTACTGGCAGCGACCAGTTACCTAGGTCACAGCTTAACAACCCGGAAAATCACTATAGATTAAATAACAGCACCCGCCGTAGAAGCTTTAAAACCACTATTCCAAACGAGCTTCCGAAAATTTCACGTAATAATTCTTCTATGACGACTTTTTTTCTGTGTTAATAATCAAGAAAGTGTGTAATACGAAACGTTTCTCAATTATATTCCACATTTCATGGATTTTAAACAACAATAATTTTCTATAACTCTTCAACCTGTATTTAACACAAAAACTACTAAACAAAGTGATCCTTATAACAAAATCTTGTGCCTCTCTCGGATACAAAATCAAATCTCTGCATTGCACGTTAACATGGTTTTCTTTGTTTTTGGTCCACTGGCAAACAAATAAATAATTTTCCGACACATTTGTACATTCTGAAACTATGTAATACTTAAAATTATTTTTTGCACTCAATCTGAATCAAACAAGCGGTACTCAACAGAAATAATACTCCAAAAATGCTTTTAACTAGGATCGAGTCCAGCGCAATAGCTGGGCTTAAGATCGCCGTATTTCTCACCGTAAAATGACCAAATTTGTGTTTTTCATGTACTAAAATCTCGATAAATAAAACACGTAGAGCAAAAGTAATATCAAAAATAAAATTATTTTGGTTTTGTCTATACAATTTTGCTATTTAAACTCTCCTCAAATAATATAATAACTTTTAAAATGCATTAGGATACACATTATTTCGCTATTTTAACCCCACATTTTTAACAATTATTTTCGCATACTTATGAACAAAACTGAACAATCTTATATGCAGAACTATGTAAGTTTATGTTATAACAATGCTTACATCTATAGCTGAATTTTAAAAAACACGTACTTTGAAATATTTCAGTACTTAAAAGTTTGTTAGATAGATCGCTTTCTGACGTTATATACTGATTTTACTTCGGTATCTTTGAGTATTCGCAGGTGGCATGAGATAACATTCTTGTTATTTACAAAACTCTATATTATTCAGTTTTTAAATGTCTAAATTTACTTGTATTTGTAGAAAACCCTATTTCAAGAATACGGCGCCTTTAAGCGTAAGGTGACGTAGCGCCTGACCACGCCCCATTCTCGCGCGCTGGAGATTTGTAATGAATTTTAAGGTACTAATCGTTCGAGTAAAATTCTAATATTTTGCAGATCCAATATTTGTCAGTTATATTTTCGATTTATGAAATAAAAAAAAATATGCTGACAAATCCATTAAATCTTAAGTCCAGTCGAAGTGGAAGACACATTTTTCATACGCCAAATGTCGTTCAGTTGTAAAGTAGCATTTAATGTCGCATATAATAAAATAATAAGAGAAACGCTACGTTAAATTGTACGTTTTAAAATGATGTACATGTGGCAGGATACATTTCTAGCATAGTGAATAAAAAGCCAAAGCTGGATGCAGATTGTAAAGGAAGGTAAAGCATGCATTTCGTACCTCTTCCTTGTGTTCCTCATGTATATTCATCAAGGTAGTGTATCTTCCTGTGACGGCTTATGTGTGACTACATACTCTATAATTTTATTGTTTCTCTAGGGAAATCATTAAATGCCAACTTCCTTAAAAGTACTTGCATATATATTTATGTGCTTTTAATTGTTAATCATTTAATTTTAGTAACGTTTGACAATACTTCTGTGAAAAGTCATAAAAGGAATTCACTGTCTTAGCGACTTTTCTATATCTATGTTTCTACAGGGTGTTAAAAAATAGTGTAAAATATTTAAGGAGGTAATAGTATGAACCAAAATAAGCAGAAAAGTCTCAATAAACATGGGTCCGCAAAGTAACGGTTGCGGAGATATGGAATGTTTTATGTTTTTTAGCCTCTTTTTTTATTTTGCAAAAACGTTGTGTATTTTCTTATAATAGTTGATTGATGTTTAGTGAAATAAAGAGTACGTATTTGACAGTTGTTCTTAGTGCACAAGTTTTCTTTCGCTATGGCTGGTTACTCTAACGCAGAATTAACAGACATGCATTTCATGTATGGTCGTGCTAATGGGAACGCCACCGCAGCGCGAATTCTTTATACTGACGCTTATCCAAATCGCCAGATTCCTTCACAACGCATATTTGGAACAATTCACCAAAGATTGCGTGATACCGGTTCCTTGAGCAAACAGTGCCATTTATCCGGAAGACCAAAGACGGTATCCACTCCTAGAGCAGAAGAAGAAATTCTAGCACTGGTAGAGCAGAATCCAGAATATATGCGGAGAATATCAGCCGAGGTAGGAATTAGTGGTCCTCTTGGAGAATCCTTCACGAGAATCCATACCATGTGCAACGAGTACAGGCCTTAAATCCAATAAAAATGATCATCAAGCAAGTTTGGTTTTTTGCCGCTGGTTTCTACGTCGTGATGCTGAAGACCCTCGTTTTCTTGTAAACATTCTTTTTACTGATGAGGCCAGGTTCACAAGAAATGGAGTGGTTAATTTTCACAATACGCATATTTGGGCCGACGAAAATCCTCATGCTCTAATAGAATCTGTACATCAGGCACATTTTTCATTAAACATTTGGATATGTATTGTAGGTGACAGGTTTCTAGGTCCTGTTGTTTTACCAAACCGATTAAGAGGCGCTGGTTACCTCAACTTTCTGCAGAACACACTGTATGAGTTTTTGGAAGACATTCCTTTGAATCAGAGGTAACAAATGTGGTTCCAGCATGATGGTGCTCCAGCTCATTTTTCCATGGTCGTCAGAGAGCATTTACACCAAACTTTTTCACATAGATTGGTAAGGAAGGGCCAGAAGGGCCGGACCAGTCCAAGATCGCCTGATCTGAACCCTCTAAATTTATTTGTTTGGGGATATTTGAAGACATTATTATATGTTACTCCTGTAAATAGCCTGGAATAGTTGCAGCTACGGATTAATCAAAAGTGTCAAGAAATCCAAACGAAGGAGGGTGTTTTCGAAAGAGTTCAAATATCGTTGAGACGAAGATGTCGTGTCTGCTTGGAAATGGACGGAGGGCACTTTGAACATCTTCTGTAACTTCGTTTTTTGTTTGTTAAAAGCTTTCTTTGTCGGTTTATTCCTAATAAAAAAAATGTTTGAATAACGAATAGTGGTCCATATTTCTGCAACCGTTACTTTGCGGACCCATGTTTATAAAGACTCTTCTGCTTATTTTGGTTCATACTATTACCTCCTGAAATATTTTACACTCTTTTTTAACGCCCTGTATATGTAAACATAGGGAATACGGAAGTTTAGTTTTCTTATTTAACAATACTGTAAGATAAGAAACTATTTATTTTCTACAACTAAGTTTTTATCGAAAATAATGAAAATATTTTTGTACTGGGCATATGTTGGGCTGTGTGTCTTGTAAAGTTTATCTATATCGAATATTACAATCAGTTTACTTCTGGTTCAGGGTATATTTTCCATTTTCAGTCAGATAAGCAACATTGTAACGGATTGCGAACATGCTGGGGACATGTCGTTTCCGTTTTAAACACACTTTTGCAAGTATATATCAATACATTAATCAGACACAATCTGGCTCTTTCTTGTTTTTGCAACACGAATCTGAGAGCTAGCTTTTTTAATGACACTTGAACATTGCACTAAATACGTCTCTTTAAAGGTAGGATTACTAAGAAGACGTTACACAGAGCATCAAAAATTACTGCAACAAAATTCGAAGGCTGGTAATACAAAAATAGTAGAAGACGTCTTGTGAATATACCAACCGAAATATTCGCACGTATGTTTATACAGAAGTTACTGCAATACAATTTTACTGCCCTCAAAATGACCTTTAAAACAAATATCTTTCTTATGAATTCTAACAAGCTCGAAACCGGCATATGTCTGGCGGTATCGCTAACGAATGACTTTGATTTTTGCTATATGTTTTCCAGGTGTAATTCAATGATGGTGAAGGTATTAGCCCGTTGTGGTTGTTTCCTGAAATTCTGCTTTTGCCATGAGGCGATAGAAGTCGGGAGGTATCACTGTTACCTACAGTGTGACAGGTCGCTTGTTGTGACTGCTTAGGTCCAGCATGGAGTAGTCAGTGGCCGCTATATGTAACTCTTCTATTTTTGGTTGATTTATAAAATTATTTTTTTTCAGTTCAATTTCCCGTAACATACTATCGGCGGAATAAGTTGAATTTCGTTCGGGTCCATTTTCTATGCAGGCAAGCTCACCGCCGACTGCATCTGGAATAGATGCGCGCGGGCCCAACTTCTCTCATTTTTTCATCCATCAGGCATTATTTTCGCGTGGTAGACATTTGTGTTATTTGGTACGTATTGATCATGAGTAATAGATTTGACTCTGATTCATATTCATAATCAAATGCGATTTGCATTAGTTTGGAATATCATCAACATATGAGCTCATGCATTAGGAGGGCATGTTGAATGAATTTGCGTCAGAATTTGACAAAACGCTTAATGAATACCTTATAAATGCAACACTTTTTAAATGTATCTCAAAGAACATACAAATGTATACATTTTAGATTGCAAAAAAAAGTTTATCATTAGAAAAATAATCTATCACTCCACTCACCGAACATGTTGTTATTATATATATGTGGTTCTAGCAACGCTGCTGAACTTCTATATAGTTTCAATACTCATACGTGTCATCAGAGAGGTCGAGCAATTTTTTTCGAATTTCTGTCTTTATTAGAATACGTGGTTAACATTAATGACATTATGAGAGGACGCCCAGCGTTATGTGATAAAATTGATGCATCGCAAAGATGCAATTTTATAGTCTCATTTAAAAATTACTTATGCATATAATATTTTCAAAATGCTATATGACTTTTGAACTAAATTATTTACATGATTAGTAAATCTCAAATTATAAGTCCTAAATTTTTACAATAATTAACTGGCTTTAAAATTTGATCATTTATTTTTAAAACAAAGTTATGATCAACCATTAAATTTAGCTTATTTCTACCGAAAATTAAAAGTTCTGTTTTCTTTTCATTTAATACCATTGTGGCAACCAGAACGATATTATTTAAATCCACGTTAATAAGATTATCTGCAACTAAAGCATCTTCCCGAGTAAACGAAAAATAAAGCTGAGTATTGTATGCAATGATTTAAGTATGTGTGAAAATCTGCAGTATAAGTAGAGAAGAGTAAATGGACCTAATATACTCCCTTGCGGTACTCCTTGTTTGGCATGTCTATACAACGAATATGTGTTACCAAGACAAACCTTTTAACGACAATTTCCAAGATAATTGGTAAAGAAAGAAAGAGCATTATCGCTAACTCCGAAATATTTCAGTTTCTTGACTAAAATGGAGTGGTTAATGGTGTCAAACGCGTTACTGAAATCTGACAATATAAGACATGAGTTATTGTTTTTATCTATTTCTCTAAAAATGTCATTGGTGACATCAAGTAAAGCCGTAGTGGTACTATGAAATTTTAGGAAACCCGACTGAAAAGAAGGTAAAATATTGTTATCATTAATAAAAACTGTTAACTGATCACGCACAATTCTTTCTAACACCTTTGATAACATTGGCAAAATGCTAACTGAAAGTCTGAAAGCGTTTTAGGATTATTCATTTTAGGACATGGAATCACATTAGAGTCTTTCCAAACTGCAGGAAAAGTTCCAGTTGTTAAGCAAGTATTTAAAATATACGAAAAATGGTCACTTAAGAAAGGAAAAACATACAGTAGCATTCTTATGTTAATACTATCACACTCTTTCGCCTGAGTCTTAATGCTAAATATATTTTTTTCCACCTGACTAGAAGTAATAGGTTTAAAAACAAATTCATGATTAAAATTATGCAGTCTTGTATTATATTTATTTAACATTTTATCCATATCTGCAGAATCTGAAGGCTGAGGCAAATTGTCCGCTAAATTTTTTTTTATATAAGTGAGGATCTAAATCAGTGACATTAACTTTAGTTTCAGTAACATTCAAATATTTTAAAGTTTTTCAAGAGGTTTTAGGACTTGCTCTAAATTGAAATTGCAGAAACGCTTTCTTTTCCTTCCTAATGGATCTGTTATCTAAATTACGTAAATCTTTATATTCGTTATATGGAGCTACCGTTTTATGTTTTTTATATTTTACAAATCACCCTGTAGTTTCGAAACAAATTTTTTAACGCTTTATAAATAAATTTGGACGTTTTTTGATTCTGTTGATTCTGTACCTTATTTTTTTCTATCCTCTCTTGAAATATTTATACTTAGTCATAGTTAACCCTGCCTGTCAAATGGAGTATTGAAAAGGCTTCGAAATCTTAGAATTGAGAAGAAAATAGCGTAGTGGTGAATTGAATGATAATCCTCCTGCAGCAACGTCATTTCCTTTTCCTCTAAATTAAATATTGGTATTTCAATTGAGAGAATTGTAGTCTCGCGAACTATGTAAATACATTTATCGTTCAACGCGTCCAGCTAATGTAATTTGTAATAACGTTTTTCTACTTTAACCTACGTCTGCTTGACACGGAATGCTGTTTCATTTATTTGTATTAATTATTTACTCGACTTCACCGTGCAGACATGTTGTATAACGTTCTAAATGAGTACAGTCTTGTTCTGCAAATACCGCAGACAGGTTAATGCAATCAGATATCACGATTACTGTTCATAAAGTTTATAACTCTCGAAGAGCCCGTGACCCACTAAATTCAGCATAAAAGAAAATTATCCGCACGAACATGCAACCCAAATTACTACTTTTCGTAACACTTATTCAAACCTTTCCCGCCAATGACATGTACTGAGAAATTTTTAATTGATAGAATGACATCTACAATCAAGGATAATAAAGAGGCAATGCAACATTGCTGCAACACTACTATTTTATGCACGTCTTCGTAAATGTGTACCAACCCGTGGATAATTATATTGTACTGAAATTGTTCTTGTCTCGCCAAAGACAAAGTACAATTTTATTAATATTAGTGCGGCATCTTCTCTACCAAATCGTTAACCTCTTAATAACTTTGCACACATTTTAGCTGCTGTTCTACCCCTTAATATTTTTTTCTATTGCAAAGAAAATAATCCACACCTACTATCGTAATAAATGAAATAGACCCCTGAGTTTGAAAACCGATATTAAAAAAACGTAGGAACGAGACAAATTGAATTTTGGATTATGATATACTCGTATAGCCTCACTCTATAGTGTGCTAAAATTTCAGTTAGTGTCGTTATTAATTGTTTAGTTATTAATGAAAATATTGAAAAAATCTCGATTTTCACTCTACAAAGTTGATACCTATATTTTGTCGTAATTTTTTTGTTCATTGATAAAAAAAATTACAATTTTTTACTGACAATAAGTCGAACCATTATCTGTAGAGGTCATTCATCTCAAAAGCTCTTTTTGTTTTATATTTAGGCAAACCAGAAGGCGGTGCTATCTCCGTAAATATTGCGTTCTTTAAAAAAAGAAAAAACTGGCACAGGTAATAAATATCTGCAAACAATAATCTGAAAAAAAAACAAGACCCTAAGGCATATGTCAGAAGATTTCAAACAAATTGGTAAAAGTAAATGATTACTTTTAAAGAATTAATGGTTTATGTGAAAACGTACTGCAGAAGCTTTAAAGGGAGCAATCTGACGAAAAATCTTGCACTTTATACAGAAAAAAAAAACATTTCCAACAATAGCAGAACCTCATCAAAAATTGAAGAATGACCTCACTGATTTTCCGAAGTGTGTATCTCCACATTGAATCGTTGGGTTAATGAAATGAACTTTAGTTTTCAGAAACTTGATATTAATGGAACAATATAATATAGCGGCTTCTCAAGCAGAGTAACTTATATTCGGTCGAAGAGTACTGGGTAGCAGGTTGAAAAATTTTCTATACGGATAAAACGTGGTGTGGTGCCAAATACTCTAAAATATTTAGCTGGGTGGAAATTATTACGCCTGGAATTCATGCTGCTTTTGATAGGCACAGAAGGACATTTATTTCGATAGTAATTGTTTTGTAATATAAATAAGTAATATCATTTTAAATATTATTTATCTTATTTAAACTAGCCTTTCCTTATAGCTGGTTTCCGGACAGGTGCTGATCTATTAATAGCAATTTACATCACAAGGGAGGAAACTGTCACTTTTCTTCCAGTGGATTGTTTGATGTTTGAAGAGAGGAAATTTTTATTATTTTTTTTTAATGAAAACTAAGACTTCTAGAAGTGCTAGGTTAATTTTGGTTAAAAGTTTCGTTTGATTGTCAATCTTTCTTTTTTTTGCAAGGGACACTTCTATATAGTATTCAACAATATTTGTTGATTTCGATTTCCACCCGCCATGCTGCTTTAGAGTTAGAATATCTCCACCAGTGTTTACTAATAGAGTTGCTGAAGTTCTTCTAAAACTATGTCCGGTATGATGTATGGGATTTAGAAGTTTCAGGTTTCAGTTATTTGTTGCACCCATTATGGTAAATGTACGTTTTTTATTTGTTTTTGAATTTTACTATTATCAGATTTTTTATCTTCAATGTCATCTACCTTAATTTTAAGAAGCTGATCACACCAGCCGAGAAATATGTAAAATATACATTAATTTAACTATCTACACTATAATATGGGTCGGTCAGTGGTCGCGCGGTTTAAGGCGTCAGTACTTGAATCGAGGTGACTAGATCGGTGTTGGTTCGAGCCCAGCTGCCGGTATATAAGCTATATTCGTGGAGAGATTTGGCGCCCTCTATATTATATTTAAAATTTCAGTGCACTTTAATTAAAATTTTATTGTCATTTCTAATTTGTTTTAGTTAAGTTTCAGCTGTAGCTTGTAATGTGAAATGGTAATCCTCAGAGCCTCAAGTACTATCAGCAATGGCGCCATTGCCGATGAACAGGAAAACGTGAGAAATATGCTAACGATATTATTATTCAATAAATAAGCGCGCTTTTTCAAGATTGGCAAAAATGGATATTCCGATTAAAAAGTTGTCACGACATTTATAAATGTATATATATAAAAAATTCTCGTGTCAAAGTGTTAGTCACCATACTCCTCGGAAACGACTTGACCGATTTTTATATGTATATTCGGTAGGTCGGAGAATCGGTCGTAATCTATTTTTTATACCCCTAAGTGATAAGGGTGGTCCACCCCAAACATTTTTTTTTATTTTTTTGGACACAATTTTATGATGTGGCATTAAAAAATACATACAACCCTTAATTTTCACCCTTCTATCACAAACCCCTATTTTTTAATAGCCATTTTAGTAATTTAATCATTTTTAACCCTGCTCGATAAATGATCGATTATCAATAGATCAGTTATCCCCGCCAGGCGTCTACCGGTGTCACTTCTCACCACAAACCTAGAAAAAGTATAGACAGCGTCGGTTTATGATATAGGTCACGTGACAGGTGCCGCGTTTTCTAGGGACCTAACTAACTTGCTGTCATTTTAAATGTCATTAAAGAATGTGACCAATCACAGTAAACAAATGAGATTCACGCTACAATACAACCAACGTAAATTGGCATAAAAACCAAGTTTTAGTGATTTTGGACCTTAATTAGCAGTCGCCGGCAAGATGGCACTGGCACAGTCTATATTTTTTCTAGGTTTGTACTTCTCACCCAGTAAACAGCACAGAGTAGAGATGAGGACGAAGCCGACTACCAAAATATTCACTAGAAATAATTAATATGGCAAAACAACGTTTGCCGGGTTACCTAGTATTTTATAATAAAATTACTCATTGTACTTTCTCAAACTGCAAATTAACATTGATAAGTACAAGTAAATAAAATATTGCCACGGAATGGGGAATACCACTAAATTTGGTATTTTGCATTTTTAAAGAGTACTCTAAAAAGTGTTGGATACGTGTCATAGGATTTGGACTAATATGCAGTTTTATGAGAGATATTAATTATTTAAAACAACAAACAAGACGTCGCGCGTACTTTTTGGCCAGCTGGCAACAATGCATGACAATAAAACCACTAAACTCAAACTGAGGTTATGCCATGGCATAGTCTATGAATTCTGTCTTGTCCTGGTTTATGACCCGTGATATTCCTAAACAAACATAACCTCTTTGTAATTTAGTTATATTTCTACACTCTGAAATCTCTTGAGTTTTGTATCGGCAGAAAAATAGGTTATGTTATATTGATGGAAGTGACAAATGATGTTACAGGCACTATATCTGTCTCTATTTATACAGTACTGCATTTCATTTATTTTATTCTAAGACAAGTTGCATGCTACTGCTCTGTTGCCGCATGTTAAAAATGTACATCTGACGTCACATGTACATTAATTTGCCAATAAATTTTTTAAATTTAATTTAATTTAAAAAACAACGGATATGGTCTTTATATATTTCCAAAACAATGTAATTTACTGAGTTTCCAAAAACTTTTCCAACATAGTGGCATTCCCCATTGGACGATACGTGGAAAAATAAGTATTAAGAAGAAAGTTTCCAAAGAATGTCAATTCTGTAGTTTGCATTTGAAACAGTCCTAGCTTACTTGCCTTACTATTTTAAAAAGTCACGAGGCGCTACTGGTTTATGTAGAAATAAATAAGACGGTATAAGGAAGTAAAGTAAAATGCGGGTTCTTTTTTAATTGCGAATTGTATACATAAAGGTTTAGAATTAAAAAAAGAATACATTGTTAGAACAAATAATTAATACAATAACGATTTCATGCGTTTTTTTCTGAAATTCTTGATTAAATAGAACATCAATCACGAATTTCATCCTTGACTGAATATGAAGAAGAGCTTTAGCAAGCATCTGATGACAGGCGGTTGATGATTGACAATAATTTGCTACTATATCGTTAATTCACAAATTTCTAGGTATTCTGTCTAAAGCAGCTTCCAAAAGACTAAACCACCTATCAAGTTATTTATGGTACATTTAAATCACATTATAAATTCTCTTTCGTTTTGTTATGCTATACGGTCAATTTATATACTGTTATATATAACAGTGTCATTTCTAAGTGGGTAATGCTAGTTTTTGTGTTTTATCAAGATACATTTATTACTATTAAGAGCATTACTCTGCTTGCGCTGCTAACGCTCAATCTCTGGACTTAAATCATACAAGAAGTAGAGATATAGGTGTTTAATTCTCGCTAGGAATTTCTGTAAATATTTCTTTGGCCTAACAACATAGCAGCACGTGTAAATCGCTGCTTATGTGAGCCAATAAAAAATAGTAACAACTCCATTACCTTTAAAATATGTATCTTCTTGACTTACCTTTTAATAGTGGGTACTTATATATTTTCAAGATGTAGTTTCCTGTTTCTATAAGTGCCAATAAGTTATAAAAACAGTATTCTTCGAACTATAAATTGACATGTCCACTTCTAAACATCTACGGTATGCCAAAGTCATTAATTGTTTGGCAGACAAATTACAGCAGCTTTCTATGTAATGACAAATATTATAATCTGTGGCTATATTCCTTTTCGATTTTTCTCATTATACTGAAAAATCTATCTTCAATGAGCAATTTGTATATGTATACTTAATATAATTTAATAAAATTTTAATGTGATGAACCTAGGATCTCTTAAAATAGTATCATTGAAACATATTTACCTTTTTTTGTTTACCAGGGATGGGCTAAATAAATAAGGAAGAAAATGTATATCAACATCAGACAAAATACACTAATGCGATAACAATAAACAATAATATACAGGGTGGTCGCGATGTAATGGGCCAAAATTCATGACTAGATTCCTGACGTGAAAATATTGCGATTTAGACAAACTCACCTTAGTCCAAAAGTTGACACTTACAGAGATACAGGGTGTTTAATGCAAAATATTATTTTAGTTTTTTCTTATTTATTTCATAACAAATGCTCATATCGAGATGAAATTTTGGTGTTAGGGGTTTTCTGGGGCGAGAGATTGAAATATATCTATGGTTTGCTTGTAGCTCATAGAGAGCGCCACCTGCGCTAGGTCGAGTGCGTTGAAAACGACATAACTTTTTTATCTTTCAAAAATCTAATTCTCAGGTAGCAAATTCTGATTTTACAACTTCTTTTACACAAAAAAGCTATACTTTTTTATAGTCGCTATCTTGCACCGTTCTCGTAAAATTTGCCATTGAAAATTCCAATGTATTTACATTCAATTGCAAATCGGCAAAAATTTTCAAGTAGGCTTATGTTAAAATCCAATTTTGACATTTTCCACTTATCTTAGTGCTGTCAGTAATATTACAGTATTATTCGTGCCTTATTAAAAGTATTCTTTACTTTATGATCTAAATCGTAGTGCGAGATAACATGCCACGCCATAATTTATTTTCAAATGAAGAAATGCGCGATATGGTTTGCGTTTATGCGCAATCAGATTATGTTGGACGTCGAGCGCTTCGTCGGTATTCAGATTTGTATCCCAATAGAAGGCAACCAAATCGGAAACTATTTCAAGAACTTTTTAATAGACTTGGAGAAACTGGTAGTTTTCGTCCTAAAAGAGACAACGCAGGGCGTACTGTTACAGTTCACCAAGAAGAAGAAATTTTATTAAGAGTGGCAGGAAATCCAGAAGTTATCAGCAGGCAGGTAGCTAGAGAAACCGGTGTTAGTAAAACAACAGTTCTCAAAATCTTTCACAAGGAAAATTTATATCCCTACCATTTTACACCCGTGCAAAATCTTTTAGCAGCAAACTTACCAGCTAGATTACAATTTGCTCATTTTTTGCGCAATCAGCAAAACCTTGACCAGGAATTTTTGGATAATGTACTATTCACTGATGAAGCGACCTTTACTCGTCGAGGAATTTTCAATTTTAGAAACAAGCATATATGAGATAATGAAAATCCTCACGTAGTCAGTGAGCGTCACTTCCAACATGAATTTAAGATAAATGTTTGGTGCCGAATCATAGGAAATCACCTTTTGGCTCCACATGAGCTTCCTCCAAATCTAAATGGTGACTTGTATTTACATTTCATGCAGCACCATTTAGTTGAATACCTCGACGATTTACCACTGAATACACGGCAAAATCTATTTTTCATGCAAGATGGAGCCCCCCCTCATTATTCTGTCAGAGTACAGAACTATCTTGACCACATTTTTTCGGATCGTTGGATCGGTCGTGGGAGTCGAATATTATGGCCCCCTCGTAGTCCTGACTTTAATCCTATGGATTTTTATTTCTGGGGCTACATGAAATCAATTGTCTATAGAGAAATTATAAACACCCGCGAAGAGCTATGGCAGAAAATTGTAAATGCCGCCGAATCGTTTCGTAACAAGAATCTCTATTTTAAAATACGGTAGTCTTTGAACAAACACGTTAATAAATGTATTGAAGTTGGAGGCAGACATGTTGAACATTTATTGTAATATTCGATATTCAATTGTTCATCACAATTTATAATTTGAAATAAACTCTTGTTCTTTTTGACATTCGTACCTTATTTTGCTTACTCGAATTACCAAAGCTAAATATCTTGAGAACGGTGCAAGATAGCGACCATCAAAAAGTATAGCTTTTTTGTGTAAAAGAAGTTGTAAAATCAGAATTTGCTACCTGAGAATTAGATTTTTGAAAGATAAAAAAGTTCTGTTGTTTTCAACGCATTCGACCTAGTGCAGGTGGCGCTCTCTATGAGCTACAAGCAAACCATGGATATATTTCAATCTCTCGCCCCAGAAAACCCCTAACAACAAAATTGCATCTCGATATGAGCATTTATTATGAAATAAATAAGAAAAAACTAAAATAATATTTTGCATTAAACACCCTGTATCTCTGTAAGTATCAATTTTTGGACTAAGGTGAGTTTATCTAAATCGCAATATTTTCACGTCAGGAATCTAGTCATGAATTTTGGCCCATTACATCGCGACCACCATAACACATAAAATAAACAATATCACGAACAATAAGCTAGTAAATCTGGATAGTTTCAACCTTAGACTAAAAAGTATTCTTGTTTATTTGATAAAATGAACCGTTTACGAGAAAAAGTTCGACCTATGCATGTTGAACCCTCTTGAAGTTTTTCAATAATTTCGTTAAGATGTCGTCTCTTGGGACACCACTGCGTTTTTTTAAATTATGTATTTTTTCGGGTTAAACATCTTAAAATGAAACTTTTCTGTTTGAATGGCTTTCGTATCGCACTTTGTTGTCGAAAAAAAAAACAGAATTATGGCCCTTTTTATTAAAAATGAAACATGAATTCGTTTATTATTCTTTTTCTCTTAAACGATTAATTCTATCGACAATAAACAAGAGTACCTTTTTTTAGTATAAGGTTTAAGCTACCCAAATTTATTATTTTAAAGTCTTTATCATACAGAGTGTTAAAAATTTAGACATTAAATTGTAAAGCTTAGCCCGCCCTTGGTAAACTAAAAAAGCTAAATATTCATGGACACTATTTTAAGAGGTCCTTGCTATTGTATATCGCATTAAATTTTTATTAAATTATATTTAAAAATTATTTAAAAAATCCTTCAGGGACACATAGCTCCGTTGGGAGGACCTGTAGGAAAAAATTTTAAAGGAAAGGAAAGGAAAAATAATATTTTTTTCATGTTTTCATATTTCAAGTTAATGGGACATAAACCGAGAGAATCTTCTGGACAACAAAATAATGTGATGTAGCAAGTCTTAACTTAGTTCAAAAGTTGATAGTTAAAAAGATACAGAAGGCGTCAAATTTAAAATTTCATTTTCGATATTTTTGGAGATCAGGTTTTTTTGGGAGCGACAATATTTCGCTGCACTCTGAATATTTTAAATAGGATTCTTTCGAAAACGGTTGTTTCTAACATGTGTAAGGTGTATTTTTTTTTTCAGATAAAAATGTTAGGAGAATTGTTTCTATAGTCAGATGGATATACTAAGACGTAAAAACATTCTGCCATTTAAAAAAGCATAACGTGTTATACGTGGCGCCCTCTACTAGTTACGTCAAAATTTTTCGCCCTAAAAACCTTCTATCTCCACAGTATACGCAAATATTTGGAGTTTTCAAAAGTTATTTACAAATATCGACAACAAAATTTTAACTTTGCCCTCCTTCATCTTTTTAACCATCAACTTTTGACTAAGGTAAGTTTGACTACATCGCATTGTCTTGTCGTCAGATATCTACTCTTATTCTATCTCCATTAATTTCGGGACACCCTGTATAATATCTGTAGGCAATAATAATTTCCAAATTTGCTCTTCATAACTGAGATAGCTAAATTATGCTTTAAATTACATTTTGTGAAAAAAATAATAATAATAATTTATTTACAGATATGCCCATACTAACAAAAATAGTTTGTATAAATTCTTATATTACTATGACAAAAATGTTTAGTTCAAATTGAATATAACAGTTGAAGTGAAACATTTCTAGAGATTATGTTAAATTTATCCTAGAGACCTTCTACATTTTAAATAATATAAGAACGCAATATAATAAGAACAAATTTGAAATTTTTCAGTATAGAAAAAATTATTATACAATTTATTTTATGTAACATTATGTATCCAATTTAACATAAGAAAATTATCTTGTTTATAACTTTTCGAACATTCCATAGATGTATGAAAATAGTATAACATCTAATTTTACGAAGCATTTTTTAAAAACACTTTTAACTACGGTATGCAAAATCCAATTTGTTTGTCCGCGTGAAATATTACAACGAAAAACTTATTAAACTAATTTTCAACATCAAGAGAAGCAATATATTTTTTACTTCCGCTCTAAAACCGTTACATGAATGGAAGCAAAATGTTGTTACAGTTAAGTCATTTGGGTTTTACCCAATGCTAATAAATGCACTCCGACGTACTGTTTTAGATTTTTTCTAATTCATGTATTAATACATTGCCTTTTAGTTTGGAAATTATTGAATTATTGGAATATTATACATATTTCAAATTTCACATTAACATTTTGAAGATGGTTTACTGAACCTGAAAGTTTACTGCATTATTTTTTAATATTTTTATTTTGGAGGATGCTGAATTCTGTGTGATTTGAGTATGTGCCAGCAAATAGTTAAGTGAACACTACTCAACTAGTGGTGCTAATATATTAACACAATCGGAAGTGTACTTGATTTAACAACCAATTGTGTTCATTTTGAGTAAAAAATTACTAACAGATCTGAATTCACTTTAATAACTAACTGTATTCAATTTGAGTAATAATTTACTAAATAATCTGGTAATGTTCTGAATACATTTGTTTTTTGTGTGTTTAACATCTTACATTATTAAGTATAAGTATATTATTGCTACTTGATACTTAGTTACATAGTTTAGTAAGTTAATTCAAATCTTATTCAATGCTTTTCATAAAAGATTTATATAGCTAGCAAATGGTTAAAGAAACACAAATTATGATTTTAACACAATCACGTGTGGAATTGTTTTAACAATAAATTGTGTTCACTTTGAATGCATTTTTAACAAAAAAAATTGAAGGTGTAATATATTGAACACATTTGTTTTTTGTTTGTTTAACATATAAAAGTATATAATGTTTACTTGTTACTTAGTTATCTACATAATTAAGTTAAGTTAACTCAAATATTATTCGATGTTTTCCATACAAGATTTATATGTATAGCTATGTTAACTCTACTCTACGAAGTCAATGTTTTAACTAAGAGGCAGAACGATTTCTGTCGGACGCTCCTGATGAGTGATGACCATTGGTTGCTTACAAAATTTTTTATTATTACCTATTATTAACCCTTACCTTAAATGAGGTAGAAGATATACTCGCGTCAAGAATTCAGACGTCTTACGTCATCGTTGACATTAGGCAATTGTCTTTATTGTCAACGTAATTTTCGATATTTGGTCGCGTTAAAAACAACAATTTTTTGCAATTAGTGTAATATATAATGCAAACATTTAGTGTAGTATATATTTTTATTACTCTCAATAGCAGTTTCTTAAATATTTTGATAAAAATATAATGAATTATTCATTTGTTCGTATGACGTAACTCGTCTGAATTCTTGGCGCGAGTATATATGAGCAAATACTTAATGTTGACATTTGTATTACCGGAAATAACAGTTATACCATTTTTAACCGTCAATTTCGTGGAGTAAATATTCGATGATCTGCACCATGATTTACCTGAAGGAAATCGTAGAGATTAGTAAAGGACCCCGCAATAATCTTATGGAAATTGGGTTTCTGTCAAATTGTCTGAATTTTTGATATGTTGTAGATTTAGTCATCCTGAACAAAAGTCTCTATGGGCACAAAGTGCCAAAATGAACATGAGCTCCGTAGCTGCCAAAGCTCCCCTGACCCGTTGCAAAACTATTCATTTTCAATACTATTTACAGATGTCAAAATCATATTTTAATTATTCTAATATATAGGGTAATGTTTTTGAGGTCACTGGATTCAACCCTCATGTCAGATTGGACAAATTGACAGTTGACAGCTGTCAACGAAGAATAGAAAAGTAAATATTCTCTTTTCACATTGAAACTTTGGGCTTTTGAGGGAGCTGAATTCAATTCTCATGCCAGATTGTCAAAATTGACAGTTGACAGCCGTCAATTAACTGTCAACGAGGAATATAAGAGTAAGTTGACAGCTGTCAATTTTTCCAATCTTATATTAGAATTGAATTCAGCTCCACAAAAGCCCAAACTCCTAATGTCAACAGAGAATATTTACTTTTCTATTCTTATGGATACCATCTATTGATCCCTCAGTAATCGTAAACATTCTTGGAACAGGAGTTTCTGGGTTCGGAATTTTGACACTAAGAAATTACTGACAATCTTTTATGGTATCTACTGTTAAAAATGTAATTTCTCCCCTTTCACATGCTCCAAATACTCCAACGATTAAAATAACTTTGACTACGATGAATGATGGCATCCATTTTTTAGCAGGCACTAGTGCCTAAAAGTGCGTCATTTCAAACTTCTAATCAATATCAAAATTTGTTAATTTCGAAACGCTTTTACAAAAAAGTATATAATTGCTACTTGATATATACTTAATTGCATAGTTTTACTAAACTATCTAGCTAACTCAAATGTTATTAACTAATACACTTGTTCAGTCATTTATAAGTTGGTGTGAAAAAAACGGGTTAATTATAAATATTGGGAAAACTGAGTGTATCTATGTTCATAATGCAAATACAGCTTGTGAGCTTTCATTGCAGTTCACTATCAATAATACAAATATAACGTCTATTAAATGCACAAAATTCTTGGGTCTGTTGATAATAACCTAAGATGGTCTCAACATATTAGTGTACTGGTTAAAAAACTTAATCACGTATATTATGCTATATCTAAAATAAAGCAAGTAATGTCTTTGAGCTCATTGTTCGGTGTTTACTATAGCCTGGTTTATTCTCAATTACTGTACAATGTCGTACTTTGCGGTAATGCCTCTGATAGTGCTAGAGTATCTCAGAAAAAAATCAAAAGAGCCATATTTAACATTCACTCTACAGATTTCTGTAGACCTATATTTGCTAAACATAAAATCATGACTTTTCCATGCATTTTCATTTCTCACATAATATTTTCATTATATCACAAATATGGAACGAGGTATTCAAATTTGTTTGTATTACCTAGAGATAGAACCTCTAAATTTGAATATTGTCCGTCCTATCTAGGATTGACATTATTTAATCACCCCCTTCATCTATAAAGGAATTAAATACCTAATACTTTTAAGAGAAGAGTTAGAAAGTTATTACTACTTAAATGTTATTACTGTTTCAGCGAATATTTTGAAGATAAAGATCTATTATTATTTTCAATCATCTTTCATTTATGTTAAATATGTGTGTTCATCGTGAGTTTATTGTCTTTTTGTGTATTATTTAATATGTTTAGATTATGCATGTATTCTATAGACTTTTTTGTATACTTTTGTTTTGCGAGTGTGTTCTGCATTTCCTACTTGACTTGTCCTATACATTAATGTCTAAAAGGCTAAATAAATCTATTTCTATTCAATGTTTTCCATGAAGGATTTATATAGCTAACAAATAGCTGAGTGAGCACTACTCTACGAATTGTGTTATTATTTTAACAAAAGCAAACTGTGTTCACTTTGACTACAAATTTACTAAACGTTTTTGACGGTCTAATGTTTTGCACACATTTGTTTTTTTTATGGTTGTATAACAGTTTACACATTAAAATGTTAATAACTGCTGCTTCTAATTTTCTAGCCATGAGGTGTATTTTTAATTTTTCATCAAATGACATCAGCAAACGTCCTTGCATGGCTATTTTAAAAAATTTAAAAAACGTATTTCAGAGAACTGGTGCTTTTAAGATGTCTATAAAACTTATAGAAAAATAATTGCATGCCTAACATTTTAAGTAGTAGTTTATTTAATTAAGTTATAAAATTATTTTGCAATAGATGTGGGAACGATATTTCTTACATTAACTATTATTATGCTCACTTAGTTGCAGCCTCTGCATTATTACTATGCATTATTTTTTAAATATACCTAATTACTTCATTATCACAGTATATAAACCATGATGGTTTACTTCTTCAACTTCTTTTACGGATCACAACCGTTCTATTTCGATTTTGTTACAATTGTACAAAATAAGTTTGATATAGGAAGTAACATTCTAATCTTCCTTG
This sequence comes from Monochamus alternatus, assembly GCA_037114965.1. Lineage (NCBI taxonomy): Eukaryota > Metazoa > Arthropoda > Insecta > Coleoptera > Cerambycidae > Monochamus > Monochamus alternatus. The sequence continues at coordinate 110,548,976 of CM073426.1, read as the reverse complement.
AGCTGTATGTAACGTAACGGCACTGCATATCATTTTCTTGCCGAAGTCATTGAACTGCTTCATTCACCTACTAGATTTGAAAATGTTTAGCTTGAGACGAAATATGACAGCGAAATAAATCCAATAATATCGATAAATAAAAATGAATGAATATGGAAATTAATAAATGAAGATGTTTTGGAAACATATAGAAAAGTAGAACAAGAGCCGAACTAAGGTCGTTCTGCACCCATCTGCTTACCGGATGTAAAGTATTTTTTATCAGACTATTTTATAATATGGAAACAAATATATCACAAATAGATTGCCTAATGTTCATGAATACCCTTAATTAAAAATATTGTAATTCATAATAATGTAATATTGCGCTCACTTGCTTACCAAACAAATTTAATACCAGTCGAAAGTACAAAGCATAAGGGACATGTAAAAGTTAGGATGCCTTTCTTTTTCTGGTCAATATTACCGGAGTGTAAAAAAAGCAGGTCATCCCAGTAAATTCATATTTTTGACAACAAAATATGATGATATAACCCTACTTATCTGTATATAAGAATACCTACTTTAAAAGATACTGGGTATTGAAGTTGAACTTTTAAAAATGTTAGCGGGCAGAATCGTATTGTAGAAAATATCGGAAAACTCCCGACTATGTAAACCGATTTTAGCGAACTTGGTTTTGTTTTAAAGCTGTTTAATAGCCGAATCATTATCTGTTACAATATTTAAGTTTTTGTTTAAGCTTGAACCACCAGATGGCGTAATTTAGTATCTATAGAAGTTATAAAATATTGTCTCATAACTTAAATTTGCTTCCGGAGTGTGCCAGTTTTTAAACAATATACAACATATGAGTATTGATAAAATATATAGAGTGTCTCCGATTTAACTTTTCATAGAGAATTTAGTAAACTTCATCAAATAACGCCATCTGGCGGTTAGTCTTAAACAAAAACTTAATTTTTATAAGTGAATAGTCTAAGGCTTATAATAGAAGGCAAATAATAGAAACGTTTTTTATGCCACCTGGATGTATGAATGTAAATGATGTTATAACATAAATCTACTTACTACTAAATACAAAATTGTTTACTTTGATTTACAAGTATGTGAAAATATGATATTATAGCAAAAAATGCCTGGTTACGAACGCTTTTTAAAAATTATTATTGTATTTGAGCAAATTTTAAATAGTAACAATGAATAAGCATCATGACCTTACTATAAGGCAATACTGACAGTTCTTGATATAACTGCTATAGGATAGGTATAAACCCAATTTTAATTTCTGTTATTGTATGTTAAATGCCTAAAAGAATTAAGAAAGGAGTGTATAAAGATTTCCGATCCTAAATTCAAAAATAGAGAACAATTTAGAATATTGTCATCCTGTTACTTTTTATTTACCTACATCCCATTAAGACGTTAATAGATCAATATTAATATGTTGATCTCTACAGTCATAATTCAGTATTGTACTATTACTTATGAATCACCTTTTATATGCATTCTATTCACTAACCAATATGTGATACAGCAGGTAGAGAAACCTATTATATCTTCGAAGAGTTCAATGTCTTTAAATAGTTCTCGTGTCATTAAAGACAGTCATTTCTTCGCTCGATGCTTTTTAGTTGAGATATTTTCTTGTCGTTTACAAATTGCAGCCAATAAATATTTTAACGATTGCTTATAATAAGGAAGTATCTGTGTATATAAAAAGTGTATTATTACAGTACTGTTAAGAAATGAAATTAAAAATTCATTCGATACATCTTTTACTTTTAAATGGAACTTTCTGAGAACAGCCTGGAATTAAAATTTCTTTAAAATACAACTGTTTATTTAATTTCAAATATAGAACAGTGTTGGGAAATGAAAATTATTAGTAATTTATCATTTTTACATTCTGCTCACAATCAGAAAAATGTGATATACAGGGTGTTAAAAAAAGTGTAACATATTTCAGGAGGTAATAGTATGAACCAAAATAAGCATAAAAGTCTTAATAAACATGAGTCCGCAAAGTAACGGTTGCGGAGATATAATATTTTATTTTATTACTTATTTATTTATTAATAAACCGACAAAGGAAGCTTTTAACAAACAAAAAACAAAGTTACAGAAGATGTTCGAAGTGCCCCCCGTCCATTTCCAAGCAGGCACGACATCTTCATCTCAACGATATTCGATTTCTTTCGAAAACTCTTTCCTTGGTTCGGATTTCTTGACACTTTTGATTAATCCGTAGCTGCAGATCTTCCAGGCTATTTACAGGGCCAGTTTACCATACACTAATGTCTTCAAATATCCCCAAACAAAGGAATCTAGAGGGTTCAGATCAGGCGATCTTGGAGGTCATAAAACAAGTTCGGCCCTTCCTACCCATCCAGCATCATGCTGGAACCACATTTGTTGCCTCTGATTCTAAGGAATGTCTTCCAAAAACTCATACACTGTGTTCTGCAGAAAGTTGAGGTAAGCAGCGCCTGTTAATCGGTTTGGTAAAACAATAGGACCTGTCACCTACAATACCCATCCAAATGTTTAATGAAAAACGTGCCTGATGTCCAGATTCTATTAGAGCAAAAAGAATGTTTGCAAGAAAACGAGGGTCTTCAGCATCATGACGTAGAAACCAGCGGCAAAAAACCAAACGTGCTTGATGACCATTTATTGGATTTAAAACCTGTACTCGTTGCACATGGTATGGATAAAGCAGTTGCTAGTGAATGATTCTCCAAACAAGAGGACCACTAATTCCTACCTCGGCTGATATTCTCCGCACACTCGTACCTGGATTCTGCTCTACCAGTGCTAGAATTTCTTCTTCTGCTCTAGGAGTGGATACCGACCTTGGTCTTCCCAATAAATGACACTGTTTACTCAAGGAATCGGTATCACGCAATCTTTGGTGGATTCTTCCCAATATGCGTTGTGAAGGAATCTAGCGATTTGGATAAACGTCAACATAAAGACGTCGCGCTTCGGTGGCGTTCCCATTAGCACGACCATACATGAAATGTATGTCTGTTAATTCTGCATTAGAGTAACCAGTCATAGCGAAAGAAAACTTGTGCACTGAGAACAACTGTCAAATACGTACTGTTTATTTCACTAAACATCAACCAACTATTATAAGAAAATACACAACGTTTTTGCAAAATAAAAAAGGGGCTAAAAAACATAAAACATTCCATATTTCCGCAACCGTTACTTTGAGGACCCATGTTTATTGAGACTTTTCTGCTTATTTTGGTTCATACTATTACCTCCTTAAATATTTTACACTCTTTTTTTAACACCCTGTATGCTGCGCACTGTCTATTTGCATAAGCCAACTAGTTTCCAGAAGAGTAAAAAATAGTTCTCCTACAGGGTGTTCCTTAAGTAAAGGTCAAAAATCCGTGGGCATATTCTCTGTCCAAAATATAGGTCTTTTTTATATAATGTGGACATCCATTGTCCAGCTACAGTGTATCAAAAATTAAAAATAAAACAGTTTTTATTTTCTAAAGTTTTATTTTCCTCTTTAACCAAATTCAGTGTGCATATTACAGTAGGCATGAATCAAAAAATTGCCAGCTTTAGAAACTTACTAGTGGCGCGCGGAGGTGTGGAGTGCCTTCGTTCATTATTTTCCAAAAAAATATATCACCCTGTATAATATTACAAATAAAATACCTCATCGTTGTACATTGTATTATCTTCACTCTTTGTTTCTTTAAACTTTTTTGTATTCCAAACTAATTAACAACAAAATTGATTTATTTGATCAAGTGCATTTTTACATAGTTCAATTACTTAACATATCTTAGGGAGACCCTGCAAAACAATAATGATAATAAGCCGTCATCTTAGTAAATATTGTGTATTGTCAAATTGAACTTATTTTTTAAAAAATATTAAGTTTTAATGGCTTATGCATATTCAAATGCTGAAATGGTTAATATGGTTTACGTTTATGGCCTTGCATATGGAAATGGTACTGAGACTAGGCGAATTTATATGGAAAGATTTCCAAATCATCCAACTTCAAATCCAAAAATGTTCAGGAGTCAGGTTTATTTCAGAAAAGAGCAATTCCTGGTAGAGCTTTAGAACGCCTCAATTGGAAGAAGCTATTCTATACGAAATTGAAGAAGAGCTAAATATTAGCACTAGGGAGATCGCAGGAAATTTTTATGCACACACCGAATTTGGTTAAATTATCTCAAGGGGTTTAAACAATAAAAAATAACTTTTTTTCAATTTTTGACAAGCTGTAGCTGGACAATGGCTGTCCAGTCTAATATCCTACATTTATATAACAGAAAAATCCTTATTTTTACCACAGAATTCGTCCCAAGGTTTTTGACCTTTACTTAAGAAACACCCTGTACGTGATTTACTCTAATTTTCTTCAATTGCGATGGCAGTTTAATTTAGCTCTGATAGAAGTGCTTATTCCTACAAGGGAGTGTAAATTTGGTATCGGTTCATATTCCTTGTTTCAACCATTCAACTGCGTTGCAAACTAATGTATGGAAAAACCGTATAAAAACTAAAAATAGTGCTTTTATATGTATTGTTTCCTTATATATTATTATACAACTGAAATATATTACCACACAAATAAAATGTGAATGTACACCAAGACCATGCATTTAAGTTTCTAATTACTTCCTTGCTAAATATATAATGGCTAACGTTTCTTCTCGAACTGTCATCTATTTGCTACTGGATGATAGCGGGTATGTTGATGATACTAGTTTAATCGTTGCTAAATATGGACTAAGCGATGTACACCAGCAATGAATGAAAGTACTAACGAGTTTTGGCATGTGACACACCTGGTCTTGTGTTCAAGTGCAGTAGCATACAAGGTGAACAATCTCATCGGTCAGCTGAAAGTACTAATTGCGAGTACCGGAAGGAAACGTTCCGGCTTATTATCCTTGCTGTGTTTGTAGTATATCGTGTGGACACAAGCACGCTCGAGTTAGGCTGCTCGTTACCAGAACTCATTTTCGACACTTGGTTTGTTAGAGCCTCAATCAGTTCTAATAGTGAAAATTTCCGAGTTCCTTGTACGTTTAAATACACACAGTACTAATATTTATGTTATAAAAAAATAGAATGGTGCTTTTTGACATTAAAAAACCTAAGTAACTAAAATAGTATACAGGGTTAACTATGCCTAAGTAAAAACATTTTAAGAGGGGATAGAGAAAATACACAACGTTTTTGCAAAATAAAAAAGGGGCTAAAAAACATAAAACATTCCATATCTCCGCAACCGTTACTTTGAGGACCCATGTTTATTGAGACTTTTCTGCTTATTTTCGTTCATACTATTACCTCCTTAAATATTTTACACTCTTTTTTTAACACCCTGTATGCTGCGCACTGTCTATTTGCATAAGCCAACTAGTTTCCAGAAGAGTAAAAAATAGTTCTCCTACAGGGTGTTCCTTAAGTAAAGGTCAAAAATCCGCGGGGCATATTCTGTGTCCAAAATATAGGTCTTTTTTATATAATGTGAACATCCATTGTCCAGCTACAGTGTATCAAAAATTAAAAATGAAACAGTTTTTATTTTCTAAAGTTTTATTTTCTTCTTTGACCAAATTCAGTGTGCATATTACAGTAGTCATGAAACAAAAAATTGCCAGTTTTAGAAACTTACTAGTGGCGCGCGGAGGTGTGGAGTGCCTTCGATCATTATTTTCCAAAAAAATATATCACCGTGTATAATATTACAAATATACGTCATCGTTGTGCATTGTATTATCTTAACTAATATTTATGTTATAAAAAAATAGAATGGTGCTTTTTGACATTAAAAAACTTAAGTAACTAAAATAGTATACAGGGTTAACTATGCCTAAGTAAAAACATTTTAAGAGGGGATAGAGGAAATTAAGAACTAACACGAAATCGCCTTTAAAACACATTCCAAACATATTTATAAAGCGAAAATAATTTATTTTCGATATTACATTAAATTCTTATTTAACGCCGCCTATGCGACCCGTCCGCCGCTTACAGTCAGAGTACGCAACCAGCAAGCAACGATAAAATTCGCTGACATGTCCCTAATTCGATTTCTGTGTTTACGTTATAGTTTTGTGTTCTTCTTCAGTTTTTAGTGCCTTATTTTAATTTTAAACGTGTTATTGTTTAGGAATATGTGTCGAGTATAGATATTTTACCACAACATAGTTCGCCGGTTTCGTTTTCTAGATTATAGGACAAGACTACCTACCTATCTATCAGGTATTATTACTAATAAAAATGTTTCTTTTTGTCGTTTCTGCATTTAGAAACAATACAAAAAGACGACCGCATGATAGTTGACAGATGTAAGCTTTATCTATGGATATAAGCCATCTCAGTCGATGCTTATCATAGACGCCGACTTTCCGTAGGAAAAAAGGATTTTGCTCCATTGTTTAAATATCGAGCTAAGATTCTGGTATATTTTTTTTATTGTCTATTAGGCCTCCCTGAGTACGTGGTTAAAATTTGTGTACTTCGTCATAGTTAACCCTGTGTAAGACCAAATGATACGGGATCATTAAAATTGTTAAGACATATCACATTTCTAGAGGAAACTAGGTATAGATATTTGTTTAATTAAACTTCAGTTCTAGTTTGTATGGTCTCATTCGTTAAATCATCAGTCGATTTATATCCAATATATTTCATTGCTCAAAAACTTTTTGCTTGCATTTCCATACCTAAATTTGCGTGCAAAGTAGTTGTTCCATTTGGTCTTTTATATTTTTCCATAGTTCTGACAAATGATGTGGCTTCTAGGCTTCCATAGCAGTTGTCAATGGCTAAGCGATTTTTGAATTGGTTGCCACGTTGTTGGTTTAGGCTTCATGTCATGTTTCAAATTTAGTTATATCTGGAGAGGATGGTATATCCACTGACACATCAAAAAACCTAAACTCAGAAATTGTTTAATATCAAATGATATTCTTTCTATTATCACTGTTTCCTTCAATTTGTCGCTATGATCAGTAATTCGTTTTAAAATGTTTACTAAATCTCACTATAATGTAAGGGTTTACCCAAGCACGTTTTACATTTTTTGATTTCCCAAATTTCAATTTTCATAGTTATTCAGTGTGTGTATTTACATTCCGTTATACATACACATTATGCACTATTAGTTATTAGCACTGTCACTAATATCACTATAATAATCACACATTAACACTTATCATCGGTTATGATAGAGTTCATTACAATTACAGCATCAGGTTACATATATAGCAAAACAGAACCAAACCATTTTGTTCATATCCATATTATCATCATAGTTTCCTGTTCGTCGTGATTCAAAAATAAATAAACCCTGTTCCAAGAATCCTGTTGTACTTCAAATACTTGTTAGGCGCCATCCTTTTCCAGAATTAATCCTGTCGAAAAAAAGAATTGCTGTTTGCTTTGGATATTGTAATCGTGCCACACTGTTATCACCATATGGCCTTCATTTAATTATGTTTTCTCAGTATAATATATAATCTTCCACTCAGATTTCGACCTACTATTTGTCTTAAATAGTTTCTTCACCATATCACTACTTTGTTTTTTTTCTATCATCATAGTCCATTTCGTTTTATAAAATATAAACTTTTGGGAAGCATAATTCGCATAAGAGCATTTACTAAGAGGCAGACTGTTATCTATACACCAAGTATTTATATAGTAGTAGTAAGGCGTGGAAGTCCTAGATCTCCATCTCTTCCACGATTCGGTTTCAAATTTCCCTCGCGTTGCACTACATTTGCACTCACTGCACATCACGGTAAAAGCCGCATTTGGCACACGTTTACCGGGAAATCGTTCTGCTAAAGCATTTTCATAGCGTAATAAATTAAAACGATATCCATCAACTCCGAATTACTACTATACACGTAAACCATTTTTGACACTGTCTAGAGACTACAGTGCCCCAGCGATGTAAAGGTTGAAAATACTACAACTTCAATGTTTTGATTTCATACTGTACTGTAATGAGTTATTTCCCGGACTCATTTATGTCCGGGAAATAACTCATTACAGTACTGAGAACGGAAAATGTGTACTTCCAGGACTGCTTTAAAAAAACACAATATTCACATTTTTAAAAGATTTTATCTTTAAAACTACAAAATCAAGCCTATAAAAACTAATTATAATTTTAATTAACAGTAACTGTGCAATGTGAATTTCCTTGCAGGCTGAATGCAGGAATACCTTTAGGGACAGAATATTCAGTAGACACGGTAGTGGTGGTGGATATAGTTTGTTGCTTGGTCTGAAGAACCTGTATAAAGTTTTCTCCATTTTGAATCATCCTTGCTGCTTTTGTTTTGTTTTCTAAGGAATCTTCAATGTATTGTCCCGCAACAGATGAGCTTTTCCATGCACCACGACGCTTCAGTGTTGATAAATCAATGTTCTGCGGAAACAATACCCCGTATATTTTTCTGGGTGTTCCAACTTCAAATATCCCGCAATTTTTGTTGGTCCCCCAATGGTATGTATGCCCGCTCTTTGGGAAACACATGTTCCTCTTCTATAACCTGAAAAAGAAAATCTTCCTTCATATTTTCAGGTCGGAGCTTAACGTATTCTCTGAATATTTCCAGAAAGTTTATTCCTTCATTGTCGTCACTCAATACAGTGAACACCCGTTTTGTATTCGTCTTAGAAATGGTAATGGTTATAATTAGTTTGGTGCCACAACACTCAATGTCTTTTAGGGTCATATGGTATCACTCTTTTCGCCGACAACCACCAGCAATGCCTATCATTGCGATTACCTGTAACAATAGAGAAAATGGTTTAAACCTGATTGTCAAATTGATGAAATTTCTACTAACGAAACCAAGAAATGTATTTTTTGTAATTGATTGACATTGAGTACCTATATCATTCAAGATGCACATTGTTTAATTCAAAACTAATGAAAAGGTCAAACTTGTTTACCTTCATCAAAAGATACTCTTCTGATGGGGCTTCCTTCATGAATCTATTAACTTCTTCTCTTGTTAGAACTTTTGATTTGTTTGCCTGATGACCAACTGCTTGCCTTTGTAAGAAAGCCACCAGTTTTGGATATTTTGAAATATCACCTCCTTCTTTTACCATTACCATAGACTTGAGCGTCGAATATTTTGCCCACATTGTCGAAGGATTATCCAAGAAGTACGCCAAAAGGATATTCTCATTCAGGCCGTTTTCCACCTTATAAGTTTTTCTCCATACGTTGAAGAGCTGGTATTCTTTCTCATAACGAGCAGAAGACTTCGTAGGCACCAATTTACTGGTTGCTTCAGCACATTTTAGCTCGATTTCTTCCATTTTTTACGAAAATTATCACAAAATACGCACGGGATGACAAACTGTCAAATTTGTTATTTTTGTTTTTACATCACTAAGCTAAATCAAAAGCTATGCGATAAAACAAGAATCGAAACCACGCTAACACCTACATACAGGCAGGTTATGTAAAATAAAACATTAAAATTTAATTTTTAATACAACACAGTATGAAATAAAACGTTGTACGATGCACGGCCGTGAAATGTCATTAAAGTACTCGTCTAGAAATTCCTGGCTCGGACCATTTCCCGACTTTGTAACGTAAATAACTATACTCGGAAACTATAAGGATTTTATAAAAAAAAATTTACGATACCGATTTCATTTTTCATGACGCATCTGTTCCTTTTATATAAGTTCTGAATCACCCTGTGTACGAGGACAAATGTCATTGTTTTCGATAAGTTACTTAACATTGCGCAAAATAACATAAACTTGTGGAAAACAAATATGTCACAGACGTTTTATTGAAACAGTAATATAAGATTTTATTAAGTTTATTAACAACATTGATATATACATATACACTTATTACATGTACATGAAAGAATGTAGCTATCATTTATTGCTACCTGCAGGTAAAGCACCGCGCAATTCTTAGATTTGCGAATATTTATATCCGCTGTACTGTGTAATACCCTTGGTTTGATTTAAATCTCGGCAAATCGGCTCATTCCTCGATAAATCTTTTCCGCTCGAAGACATTCATTATTTGCGTTATTAAATGCTTTTCAACAATAGTCATTCAATATTATTATCACGCCATGCATATTGTAATTGGTTAGCGGAAATTATATAGTAGTCGCTTTTAATTATATATAATTAAAATTTGCATTCGTTTCTATAAACGGATATGCATACATATACAATTCTTCTTCATACGGAGAATTTCAATTGTTTTATTAAATAATCTTAATTTTAATGGGTTTAAATAAATATGAACAGAATTAAGTCGAATAAAGGTAGAAATAGGTATAAAACCAATAAAATTTCTGTACGCTTGCATCTAAAGACCCAAAAATAAAAAAGCCTCTTTTGTAAGTTATCTTACTCTTACGAGTAGATCAAACTAATAGCTAATTCAAAGGAAGATAGAGAATAAAAAATATTGTGGCTTCCTTTGAACTTTACACACGCACTATGAATTACCATGTATATTTTTCTAAATTGCCTGGTAGATATGCAAAGTATTCTGAGAAAAACTATCACAAATTCAAGGGCTGGTATGACACAAAAAAATTTTACCTAAGATTTTTTGCTATAGACTTTCTCTTTTCTATTTTTAAGATGAGTTTACCCTGTACCCAATGTTGATATTAACTTACATACAGGATATCAAAGTTATTTTTTTTTATTATTTCACATAACTATTGATCACACTTTGATGTAGGCACGAAATTTGGAGAGGGGCAGGAGGGGGTTAAAGCAGTTCTGAGGTCGACAAATTTAAATTTGCTACCAGTAACTGGTGTCTTTAAACATGTACACTGTTTTTAAATTAGTTATAGCCTTGTTTATATACATATGGAATTAGTCAAACTTAGGAGTAAAACCAATAGATGGCGATACTCCTTTAAAATCCATGTCATCCTTATTTACAGTATAGACTTAGATTTTAAAGTATCGCCATCTATTACTTTTACTCTTAAGTTTGACTGATACACAAAAGATTGATTTTTTAACTGCCTTATTTTTAAATTTAAAATAAATGGTAACATAAATGTTGTATGATTATTATATTTCAATATATTTCACAAAAAAAAAAAAACAGTCGACTATTGAAGTTCGACAAGGTTTGAACCTAATTTTCATCAAAGCAGGCCGATCCTTTTGAAATTTTACACATTGTCATCATAATTAACTATTCTGAATAACTCTTTCAAGTAACATTTTGCTGTATTTTCAGCGAAAAAGGCACATTATCTGCAGTATGCAAATATTTGGTTTTTAAAAAGTTAGTTATAAATATCGAAAATAAAATTTTAACTTTCACTCTGTATGTTCAATTTTTTACTAAGGTAAGTTTGGCTACATGGCATTATTTTGTCGCCACGAATCGACTCTTGCTATGTGTCCCATAAATTTCGGAACACTCTGTATAGGGTTAATACTTATTTAAAAGAGACATTTTTTTTTGTTTCAGATGTTCAAGTCGCAATGACCCCGATAATTTTTGTTTACGGTAATATGTCTTCATTTGCATTGGATTTTGCTAATAGTTGCATAACTGGAATTGGGAAAATCATTTTAAGGACGAGTTACACAAATATGATTATTACATTTTTGACACGAATGCACTTATTATTTATGAAAAGCCAGCAAATAAAAAGCGCCATGAAGCAAGAATGATATTATATTCTGAATTACATATGGTTTTATTGCTATTTTTCTAAAAAAAATATATTTTTATACCGAGTTGATAAGTAGCACAAGCATTATTCTGTAATCATTATTATAACATCAAATATTAGAAAGGATGTAATTTTTTTATATGTTCACCTGTTTTAATGTCTTTTACATTATGTTCTTGAAACAGTGTTAACCTAGTTTTTACTTTTTTTATCTCAGTTTAACTAAAATTGAAATATTGATAAATATACAGTGTCCAGAAAGTAGTGGTCAAAAATGAGAATACTACAGGGGAAGTTAAAATAATGCCAATACTTCATATACATTTTTGTACTATGTGGCTTCCTTACGGTTATGCAGGGTTTCCAAGTAAAAAATTAATCCCAAACCATAATTTATAAACCGTTATCTTGGTAACAAAAAAATTTGGGTGATAGTGGTAACTCATGGTAGTACAACTTTTACTAATTAAATTAGAATTTGACATTATATAGGTACGATTTACACAAAATTTTAGAATTTATACAATTTTGACGATGTTGACATTTTGCATTAGCAGTTCCATTCTTCTATCAATTTGCTGCAAAGGACTTATAATTCGTTTCGATCGATATCTTTTACCATTTTCGGGATAAACCTGTTGTTTTTAAAGAGTGACTTTTGAAACCATACTTGTTAATCCATTAGTAGGCACAGTTAATCAAAATAATAAAAATTACGCTTTCTTGGACACTTCAGTCAAGCGACAATAAATAAGCTTTTGATAGTAGTCTGTCAGAAATTCCCAAAATGCTTTTGGAGCTGCCTGATTCCCCAACAGTGGGCTAACGATCTAGTAGAACATTAATACGGATTGTTGCTCTGCTACTTTTATAAAATTGCTTAGAACCTTTCAAACAAAGCACGGTGGTGGAAGATCGTGACATGCTTGTGTTGAGTCTAAAGAACGGATTTTCGAATTAGTATATGAAGATTCTACAATAGGTAGGTAATAGAAAATTCTCATTGCCGTTAAATATTCCTAAATCTGCAGTACATAATATACTTCAAGAACAACTACTACATCCGTATCATTTACAAAAAATACATGCCTGACTGACTGAGGCTGATTATCCTCTACGTTTACAATTTTGCGTATTGATTTTGGGATAACAACATACCTGGCTTTATAGGCAAGGTGCTTTTTACTGATGAAGCTAGATTTACTCGTGATGGAATAATTACCACACATAATTTACTTGACTGGAGAGATGAAAATCCACATGCTATCATTAAATCAAAAGACCAGTACATAATTTTAGTTAACATATTGGTGGCTACTTGATAGGAGCGTACAAAATTGACAGGACATTTAGTACATTTAAAACAGCGGTAAAAGGTCGGGAAACACCGGACTTGACGAGACCACTTGTTCCCTACATATTTTGGGGCGCTGATTACGAAAATGAGGGTTCAAGCTACCTGCAATTCTTGGAACACCCCTAAAATTGCAAAAAAATACCCCTAAATAGGGGTGTTTTTCGACTGTACTTGTTTTTTTGCAAATTTAGCCATCCTATGTGTTTTTTGGGGCGCTGATTATGAAAATGGAGGTTAAAACTTGCAGCAATGGTTCCAACCACGCCCAAAATTGCAAGAAAATACCCCTAAATAGGGATGTTTTTCGACTGTACTTGTCGTTTTGCAAATTTAGCCATCTCATATGTTTTTTGGGGCGCTGATTACGAAAATGGGGGTTAAAACTTGTAGCAATGGTTGAACCACCCCCAAAATTGCACAAAACACCCCTAAATAGGGGTGTTTTTCGACCGTACTTGTTGTTTTGCAAACTAACTCATCTCATATAAGATGGCTAAATTTGCAAAACAACAAGTACAGTCCAAAACACCCCAAATAGGGTGGTTCAACCATTGCTACAAGTTTTACCCCATTTTCGTAATCAGCGCCCCAAAAAACATATAAGATGGCTAAATTTGCAAAACAACAAGTACAGTCGAAAAACACCCCTATTTAGGGGTGTTTTGTGCAATTTGTGCAATTTTGAGGGTGGTTCAACCATTGCTGCAAGTTTTAACTCTCATTTTTGTAATCAGCGCCCCAAAAAACATATGAGATGGGTTAGTTTGCAAAACAACAAGTACAGTCGAAAAACACCCCTATTTAGGGATGTTTTCTTGCAATTTTGGGGGTGGTTGGAGCCATTGCTGCAAGTTTTAACCTCGATTTTCGTAATCAGCGCCCCAAAAAACATATAAGATGGCAAAACAACAAGTACAGTCGAAAAACGGGTGTTTTTTGCAATTTTAGGGGTGTTCCAAGAATTGCAGGTAGCGTTAACCCTCATTTTCGTAATCAGCGCCCCAAAATACGTAGGGGACAAGTGGTCTCGTCAAGTCCGGCGTTTCCCGACCTTTTACCGCTGTTTTAAATGTACTATTAACGAGAGATCAAGAGCAACTAAATCTTATTGGAAAATGTATCTTTAAATATTACAAATGGCATGTGGATAATTCATGATGGTACTCATCTATACTTCTAACAGAGTAGTCAGAGATTAGCAAAATAATACATTTTCACCTTTCCTAACCTTATTCCTTTGGATTTTTTTTTTTTGACACCTACTAGAATTGGTGCATTCCACCTCTGTTGACATCATAGAAGAACTTCTACATTGAACTGTCATAGTAATTTCATCAGAAATAACCCCAACATGATATTTCGTGTGTAACGAAGGTGCTTAGATGATTTTATAAAAATTATAATCTTTTTTGCAACAAACTGATAGGAATCGAACTGCAAATTCAAAATGTCCAATTTGGCAGCACTGTCACCGAATTTGTATGAATTCTAAAGCTTAGTTAGTCTGTGAAGCATGTCAAATTCCAGTTTAACCAATCAATCCAATTTCGAGATGGCCAACCGGTACAGTTTACAAATTGTGACTGTTATTCAATATTTAACTTCATGCTTGGATGCCTTTATGTCCGTAAGGAAGCCAAAACTGATAAAAATGTATATGAAGTGCTGGCATTATTTTGACCTCCTGTATGCCCTCACCTTTTTGATCACTAGTTTTTGACTACCCTGTTTACATATCTATAATAATTATTGTAACATGTAAGAACACACGGCAACTCAAAATAGTTTCAATATTTTCCTCTTCTGAGATGATTGTATCTTTAAAGTGATGCTTCCTTTTTTCCATTTTACATAAATATACTTAATAGATACATAACTGCTTTTAATGGCTTCTAGTTATTGTAATACACCTATTGCTTCGAAATTAAATGCAACATAAATTTAATTTTACTGTAGTAAATAGTTTAATATAATTTTAAGTGCTTATTTCAGAATTAGTACAACTTACAATGTTGACACCTATCATTTAGTATAATTACCCACATTTTCAATCTTTTTATTGTTTATAATTTGGATTTTGCTGCATTTGTGCCATAAAAATTTATTTTAATAATAATTAAAGATCGGAATTGTATGTAGTAGGTTATGTGTTGTAGAACCTCAGTTAGAAACAGAAATAAATACGTTATATTCTTACCCAGTTTTTTAAAATAAATTCATGCTTAAAAAGATTCTGAAGGATATTGATATAATCTGTTGTTTCCGGCAAAATTTCACGGCTTCTGTTATAAAATTATAGAG
Source organism: Monochamus alternatus (assembly GCA_037114965.1). Taxonomy (NCBI): domain Eukaryota; kingdom Metazoa; phylum Arthropoda; class Insecta; order Coleoptera; family Cerambycidae; genus Monochamus; species Monochamus alternatus. The sequence continues at coordinate 110,533,604 of CM073426.1, read as the reverse complement.
AATGTAATAAACAAGAAACAAAGACTATAATTACTATGAAAGTCCACCACTGAGTCTAATTATTAGTAATATTATAATATTGTTTGTTTGCGAGATATAACAATCACATTTAAAGACTGTTAATGTAAAATTCGTAAGGTTTTCAAATTTTTCAAATATGTATTGTGTTGCAACATTGCAGTGGCAAAATTCTACAGGTGATTTTCAAATAAAAAATAAGCGTCAAAGATACAGGGTGATTAATTAAGAATAAATGATTCTGTTAAACAAAATATAATATATTTGAGTATAATTTGATGAAAAGCTCGATTTTGTTTTAAATATTACCTATTCTGTTTATAAGAGCTTAAGTTTTGTTTTTCGAAATTCCAAAAATGTTAAAAATCTCAAATTCCTAAAGTATTCATCAAACTCCAAACCTGAATATCAATTAATTATTTGATCACCTGCTTGTATACAGGATGTATCTAGAAAATCTTTACCAAATTCTAATACCTGATCGGTGGGGTCAAATTAAGTCGACCTTAAATTAATGTGTTTGGGCCCAAATCATAAATTTTTTAATAGTTTATTTTTTGTTAAGAATTTTATACATTTTGCATATTTTCTACGTCAATGGAAGAAAAGGCTTAGTAGTACCTATAAAATTTATTTTAGGTAATTTACCACAAAAAAATAGGATTGATAAGACGCGATCATTGTTAAAGTTTTTTTTCCTAACTTCAATTTATGATGAGCAGTTTATTCTCCGCTACGTCTTTTGTAGGGGTGTACCTATTTCAGAAATGCCCTACATACTAATGACACTTTCGTGACAGCAGCTGTATGTTTTTAAAACTTTAACGACAACTGCAGTTCTCGCAAAATGTCTATTTCTAGAAGAGTTAGTTCCCATTTCATCCCTTCGATGTTAATCGACACTGTGAATACTCTATAATAATAAAGCAATGACAGGATGTCTGGCAGCAAATGAAATAAAATAATATAGGTCATCATAGGTGGGTATGAAATTGGAATATTAAAAATATTTAATGTAAAATTGACAAAAGTTAACGCCGTATTGTGGTGTGGACGCAATGGAGACTACATGATCAGTGTTGCCAGATGTGAATATTTTCTTTACATTGAAGGATTTTGATGAAGAAATGTTCAACTTCAAGTTCTGTCAAGAAGATTGGTGTATTACGTTATTGTATTTATGGATTTTCATTGTGTTTACTTTGCTGTTTTGATTTGAATAACAGAAAAGTTTATAATAGTGTTATTATTAAGTAAATAATAAGTAATCTAACACCTGTTAAAATAATGGTAGCCAATTCTGTAATACCTGTTTTTTACTAACATCTTATCTTGGATTACACATTACCGTTTAGAGAGATGTAACCAATTTAGTTACACAATTTATTAAAACGAGAATTTTATTAAACTGCATTTCTTACGAAAATTTAGGCTTATTGTTGGAATAAAAAATGTTTTAAACCTTGTCGACCTTTCGCAATTAGTTTTTATTGTAATCTAGCCTCGAAGAAACAATAAAAATAATTGTTAAATGTTGGTAAAGTTTTTATTAACAACTATCCTAAATTTCCGTAAAAAATCCTAGAAAAATTATTTAGTGTTGGAAAACGCTTTCTCTTTATTTGTTCGTTTTACAAATTTCTGTAAAATTATACCATTTGGCAACAGTGACTCGGCCTTAGAATAAGCAACTGCTTGGCTTATAGTTGTCGAACCTTTGAGTTGAAGTTCAATTTTCTTAGCAAAATGTAAATATAGAACGTTTTGATATATGACTCCTTTATTTAAAATATTCCCAGAAATATTTATTTTATTTTTTTCTGCATTTCCGTGTATTATACAGTGTTTTCGAAAAGTATCGAATAAATTAATTATTTCTGAAATTGAGAAGTTTTCGAAAAGATCCCCTGGCACGTCGATTTCGTATTTTAAAAAGGCACTTTTGACATACGACTAATATTTTTGACGTCATCGTTGTTCGAGATATGACGTCATCGACAATTTTTTTAAATAGGAATCCCCAATTTTGACCATACCATTTGAAAGAGCGTGTCATTCTACATACATACATCATGAAAAATTATGGTTACAAAAATTTCAAGAAAATAATGTTTGAAGATTTTAAAATTTAATTTTCACAATACTGTGCACCTTCCCATTATGCAACACCCGTCTGTGCTTATTTAGATGAGCTGTTCCCGAATCGTTGGAAAAGGAGAAGGGGGCCGATTGAGTGGCCAGCCAGATCGCCTTATTTGCACCCCTAGATTATTTTTTATGAGGATATTTAAAAAGCAAAATATACGTTACTAGGCCGGTTAATTTTGAAGATTTACAAGCAAGAATTCGTCACGAGATACATCGTATACCTCCTGAAGTTATTGATAATGTCCAAAAAGAATTTATTAAATGTCTTGGCTACTGTCAGGCAGCCAACGATGCACAATTTGAACATTTAGTTTAGTCGATTTTTTACATAATCATTATCATTTTCGGTATTGTGAAATTTAAATTTTAAAATCTTCAAACATTATTATCTTGAAATTTTTGTTATGTAACACCATAATTTTTCTTGATATATGTATCCAGAATGACACGCTCTTTCAAATGGAATGGTTAAAATTGAGGGTTGATATTTAAAAAAATTGTCGACGACGTCATATCTCGAACAACGATTACGTCAGAAATGTGGGTCGTATGTCAAAAAGTGCCTTTTTTAAAAACAAAATCGACGAATCGAAAAATTTGAAAAATAGGAATTTATTCGTTACTTTTCGAAAGCACTGTAAATATATCATTCTTAGGCCTTCATTCCCTAACATTATATTAAATATTTATTACATTATATACACATAAAATTTGAATCTTTACAGAAATATTGCTATCTTTATAGCAACATAACTTGAAGTCTTTTTTATCTTACAAAAATAAAATAACTCCAAAATCTCATGACACTCACCTAGCCTAATAGAACTAACAGTTAAATCGCAGTAGTATAAACAATGGAGAAAGTAAAATCTGTGGAGCACCGACTGGGCAAGGTTTTGTGCAGCCTGTGGTTTACCATTTTTTAAACTCGGATGACGATGGAATAAACAAACGGTGTGTTTACCTGTCTCATTAATATGAAGTGATTTCAATTATATAGGTACAGTTGAAACTATTACGTAATTTCACAGATGATTGAATTATCAGGGATAAGTTATAAATGAAGTAGAATTGTGGAACTTATTTTCTCTATTTAATGGTCTAACGCGTTCGTGACTGTGTCAAGTAAAAATGTGTTAATTACAAATACACTCTCATCTGTTAAATTTAGAATGGAAATTACGAATAAGAACAGATCATTTAAAAATTATTTGCTTGCTGATGAAGAGATTACTTCCTATGTTCTTATATTCTGATTAGACTTAGCTTAGAATCTAAGTTTATAACACATATAAATAAATTATAAAGACAGAAGTTGCTTTGCAAAAAAACAGTAGCGTTCAAGATAAATGATAAACATTAATAACGTTATTATAAACTTCTTTTGTTGAAAAGTGATGATACAATATTTAAATAGTGTTTTTTTAACTCTCGAGATAGAAACAGAGGCAAGTTAAAGTTTTTTACTGTTCTAGAAAGGTATTTTAAGCTAATATAAATCAAATCTACAATTCCTATCAATGAAGTCATATGTATGCTCTCTGATACCAAACATCTAAGTATGTTAATGAACAATTCCACAGACAAAGCTCTATTCAATAATTATCTAAAGAAATTAATCTAGCTAAATTTACTAACATGGTTGAATTTTCGAGTTCCCACTGCTTCAAAAGTGAAGTTAGATATTTAGTGTTTTCCTTAAACCAGGTTAGTAAATTTAGCTAGATTCATTTCTTTAGATAATTATTGAATAGAGCTTTGAATTATTTGAATAAAATATTAGCATACCTAGATGTTTGGTATCAGAGAGCATACATATGACTTCGTTCTAGGAGATTTGATTTATATTAGCTTAAAATACCTTTCTAATACAGTAAACAATTTTACAAAAGCTATTAATAAAGAATATATGGGTAGATATTGTGGGTGTAATTCAACGCTGGTTGGGGCTTTAGCCCACAGAGTAGTTAGTTTCACACAATATTATTAATACCTAAAAATATATATATAAAAAAAAACTAGTAGTATTTTTAAAGTAACTATCTGAGTAACTGAAATTCTAACTCGTCGTAACTTCTATAATATTTAAGGGCGCCTTATTCTCGAAATAGTATTTTCTACAAATACAAACAATTTTAGACATTCAAGAACTGAATAATATAGAGCATAGCAAATAACAAGAATGTTATCTCATACGACCTGCGAATATTCAAAGGTACTGAATCAAAACGAATCTACGACAGGAAGCGGTCTAACCAACAAATTTTTAGGTACAGAAATTTTTCAAAATACGTATTTTTTAAATTTAACTGTAGATGTAAATATTGTTATAACATAGACTTACTTAGTTCTGCATACAAGATTATTCACTTTTGTTTATAAGTATGTGAAAATAATTGTTAAAATGTGGAGTTAGAATAACAAAATAATGTGTATCTTACATATGTTTTTTAAAAGCTATTACTTTATTTGAGAAGAATTTAAATAGTCAAAGTGGATTTCTATGTTTTATTTTTCGAGATTTCTGTATCTAAAAATCACCACAAATTTGATCATTTTGAGGCGAGAAATACGGCGACCTTTAAATGTGTAAAATATTATACAAATTGTCCGGAATATGAATGCCTTTACTTTCATGTATGATAAATTCCATCAAACAAAACATAGTTAACTTATCAATTTTTTGACACATTGAAATAATTATAATAAATGTTCAATATGATAGTCATTTGTTGCGCAAGACGTTCACTATACAAAAGTTACGTGGTCAGAAAATTTTACTCAGCTTTGCCGTAAATTAACATTTCATGCAACTCATGATATTTACTAAATGTTCCACTTTTGTTTATGTACGCTTACAAATAGGCGAAACGCACTAGTCAAAATACCAAGTATATACAGGGCGTCTAAATTTCGTTGTAATTGCAGGATATGTCGAAAACTACAAGAGATGGAAGAATGCGGTATTCGCAACACTACTTTTTCGAGAAACTTAAGATGACGCAATCAGAATTTCCATAGACCTCTTCGATTTTAAGACACAGGATGAAGTTTAAAAAACTGCTCCTCTTCGTATCTCAAAGAATAGCCGAGATATCAGAATGGTGAAAATTGCTAAGACTTTTTTATCTAGATTTTACTGGCGTATTTGTAATGTATCTACAGGGTGTCTCTTTTAAAATATGATCCAAATATATATATATATATATAATGGCACACCTTGTATAGTTTTATGCCATTTAATTGTATTATTTCTTTCTTTTGTTTTTTTTTTAATTGCATTATTTATTTTTTTGTTAATTATATAAATATGTATGGCCAACTATGCACCACGCAACATCAGCTTTATTAATTTAACGTTTTTTTGAAAATTTCTAAAATATATAGTAGCATCTGTTATGATATAATTATAAGGGAAAAACATAAATAAATTGAATTGCATACAGATATATAGAATGTTCCACTTAAAAAATTGTACATACTTTATCAGAAACATTTTTCACTATTCCGATATCTCAGCTATTCTTTGAAACACGAAGAATCCTTTAAAAGTACACTGATAAAAATGATTGTAATATTTACACGTCATTCACATCATACATTAATGTAAAAAATAAAAAATCCATACTGTACTACATGAATCTCCATACATCTTTCATGTAAAATTATAAGATTTTTTCTAAAAATACATAATAACGTTGTAAAATTACATTTAATGTGTACAAAAGCACGATTTTACTATGAAAAAATACATATTCACAAGTAGTAATTTTCCACTACAGTTGTAACATTACATTTTGGTGTGTTATTTCACACTATTGACCTAGGCAATAAATAATTAACAAGTCACCGTCTATTATCGTTAGTAATTTTTATCGGTGTATTTTTTTAATTTTTTCATGTATCTTAAAAACGAGGAGGTCTATGAAAGTTCGGATTGCGGCATCTTAAGTTTCTCGAAAAAGTAGCCTAGTGTTGCGAAAACCGTATCCTTTATCCTCAATTACAACGAAAATAAAACACCCTGTATAATGCACGACTAATTTGATCTGAATTTTAGGTTAACTAACAACACTAGATAATAGACTGCAATATTGTCGCAAGTTACAGTTTAACGAATTTTTTAGAATTCTTGTATTGTTTAGTTCATTAATAATAATACAAAAAAAAAAAATAAATAAATTACGTTAAAGTGACTTTTGTTCAATATTAATTGTACCTTAGTTTTACATTTTATTATAAAGAAACTATGCGTTTTGGGTTTTTTGTTGCTTTTATGGCAAGGTTTCTCAACTAGTAGATATCTATTAAATAAACTTATCGATTCCATAAACTGGAGATATCCCATGAATTTGGTTTCTGAACTATTCGATAATGCTTATCTATTGCATAAGTTATCGAACAGATATCCAAAGAAAAATGGCAAGATATCTGTCCAATAAACATTAACGCACGCGCGCAGCGATTTAGCTGTTGCTTGTTTACATCTTTATTGTAAGGCTTAACCCAACTTTTTTGATATTTTCGTGACGATTACTTTGTGCAATGGAAAATTCTGATTCGTCTGCCTCTTCTGATGAAGAATATTTAAATATAGTCAGATATCTTGAACCGCCAGGACGTTATCGTGCAAGAGAAAACCAGTATGAAAAATAAAGCGACAGAATTTCGAGAGAGGTTTACGGGCGCCGTATTCTTGAAATAGTGTTTTCTACAAATACAAGTAATTTTAGATATTTAAGAACTGAATAATATAGAGTTTAGCAAATAACAACAATGTTATCTCATGCCACCAGCGAATATTCAAAGGTACCGAAATAAAATCAATGTATAACGTCAGAAAGCCATTTATCCAGCAAATTTTTAGGTACTGAAAACTTTCAAAATGCGTATTTTTTAAATTCAGCTATAGATATAAACATTGTTATAATATAAACTTACATATTTCTGCATATAACAGTTTTGTTTATAAGTATGTGAAAATAATTGTTAAAATGTGGGGTTAGAATAGCGAAATAATGTGTGTCATACAAATGCATTTTAGTTATATTATTTGAAGAGAGTTTAAATAGTAAAAGTGGATAAACAAAACATCAGTAATTTTATTTTTGATATTACTTTTGTTCTACGCGTTTTATTTTTCAAAATTTCAGTACCTACAAATTTACCATCAGTATTAGAAAAGGTTTTAATAACTTCGTTTTTATGCAACAGGTTTGTATATATTTTTATTTTGTTAATGTGATGTGATATCATTAGGTAGCCGATAGTGGCGCCATCTACAATTATTTCTTGAAAGTGTCTTACTTACATAAATGGCATCTGCAAACAGTTGTGCATTTGCTAGCTCCCTCTATGATTATTGCAGATATTAAGATATTCATTCAACTGTTATGTATTCAACAAAATTTGGAAGGCATGCGTTCAGAAACCAATATAAAGTTATCGGTCTGATAAATTTATGTACTCGATAGTTATCGAATCGATTGCGCCAAATGTTGAGAAACCGGCCATTTAGTCAGATATAGCCCTTTCAGTATCGGTACTTATATTCAAGGCACCCGGTATATCCAGTTAATTTAGAATAATTTGTCACAGTACCTATATCATAGATGTAGCCACACTTATCTCATTGGACATTCGTTTTAATGTATTTTTACGTAGCTGAAATGATCGAAACTATGATATGAAGTATATTCTTATTTTCTGACAGTACCTCTCAATAAAAATTAAATTATGGACGTTGTGCTGTAGAAAACAACATAAACCTTTGGTACGTGTCAAAATGCAGTATCTGCCTGTGTAGTTATCCTTTATTAAACTTAATAAAGTAAAATTGCAGACCTGACGCAATTTTTTTATATACCTACTATCGTTCTTTATAACGTTTGTACCAAACTACAGTACATATAAAAACATATCTCGTTTCACAAAAAAGTAAAGAGTATAGATTTAATAATGCTAATATTTCTGAACTATGAAGAAAATGATTAATTTTAGCAAAATAACGCCTTTGTCATAACTGAGTAAAATAATGTGTGTATTTTATAAACTTTCATTTTAATGTTGATGTATCTCTTAATTACTGCATCTATTGTTGGTGCGTAGAAAGATTAGTAAAATTTTAATAGTTCTTCGATTTATTTTATACGTTTTCAAGCAGTCATGAAGGTATTTCTGTATTTTAAGAAAATCTAGTCAGACTTAAAAAAGACTTAACGAATTAACATATACCTACTTATCAGTTACAATACCCCTAGCACATTGATAGCGTACGAAATAATTTTATGTTTTATGGCAAGTACGTTACTTGGAAATTTTGACATAGAATTATGAGGCATTTGTCAATGTCGGAGGAATATTCGACCAGAATTTTTTTTTACAAAAAGCCAAATAAGTCGCAACACAACAGGACAACAATTTATTTATTAAAAATACAGCTGGTAAAGGTACAGTTATCCAAATTTAGCATATCAATAGATTGGCTCTTTTCTCCTACTGTCGAAGATGATCTATTATCATGCATAGTATTTATGATCTTATTGTGGTAGATGTTTAAATATGATTTTATAGAATTTGTATTGTTACACGACCAGTAATTTTCAGTAATTGTTGTTCTTGCACACACTTTTTTGCCAATTCGCTTACAGCAGTTGACATATTCGAATGGTTTGTTATCTTTAGATTCAGGCCAATAGCCTCAGCAGACCATTTAGTCCATCGACTAATGGTATTTTTCCAACAGGGATATTGTCGTACCAATTATCGGTTTCCGTTTTCAAGTGTCGATTAAGTTTTAAGAACAACCGTGGTAAGGTGATCAACTGGTTTTGTAATTAGTTGATGAAAAAGGTGTACAGAGTAGCTTTGAATTTAATTATTGACAATCAACCATTTACTATTTATACAGCTTTTTGAACTGCCTTGGCAAGTTTTACTGAGCACCGGATTCTATGATTTATTGGGGAGCCATCGTTACTTTTCTCGATATGAAAAAAATCCAAGAGACAGGCAGTTGCCTCGCCTCTTCTTCACGCTAATTCTACAGCAGCAATATGGTAGAATTTATGCATAAGACCTTTCAACCAGAACAATATTATTAGGTTTACTTCTGACAAACTTAGAGAAATTGAACTGATCTTACGTTTACATGGATCAGTTCGAAGCACCTCACGCGTTCGAAGTTCTGTGTGTTCGAAGCGCTATGTGACCGAAAGCCTATGAGCCCGAATACTTGCCTGTTCGAATAGAGATGTGCGCGCTCCCGGCTGACTGACGGAGAGAGAAGACCACAATGCAATTCGCCTGGATGATCTGTTATCGCGGTAAGAAGATAACGCAACGGTGTTCACAGTGATGTATCACTTTCCACAGAATCTTAGAAACATTATTAATTAATTACCATAATGCAGCCTTTTGTTAAGACGTTTAATTATTATATGATGGGTGTGAAAGTAGCCATGGAAATTAATCCACGATTTTCAAATTAAATTTATATGCATAATCATTGATTCCAATACATCTATCACATACATAATGTTATAAATCTCAATTGTCTCCAATATTATGAATCGAATAAAACGTAAACTTTACCTAAATAAAGAAATATATTCACCATAAAATACCTATGACCTTGTCAGAAAATATTTTTTGTGTAGAATTAGAATGCGCCTAACAAGGATAATCATTATTACACAGATAAATACCACCAGCGTATCATTTTGCACACCCCCGTTATTAAAAATACTGACATCTATAATAAGTAGCGAATAACTATTGTAATATAATAGCAATATTACAATCTTGTCCCTACAACTGCTGAAATAACTTCTGTATAAATGGGTATATCAATTGTTTAATCGTATTATATCTATATGTATTTTACAGTTGAATACTGCATGCATACGAAGTAAATACGTAGATGGTATTTACCACATGAAATAAAATCACAAGTAAGTACATATAATAATAATTAAACATCTTAACAAAAGGCTGCATTACGGTAATTAATTAATAATGTTTCTAAAATTCTGTGGAAAGTGATACATCACTGTGAACACTGTTGCGTTATCTTCTTACCGCGAGAACAAATCATCCAGGGGAATTGCATCGTGGTCTTCTCTCTTCGTCAGTCAGCCGGGAGCGCGCACATCTCTATTCGAACAGGCAGGTATTCGGGCTCATAGGCATTCGGTCACGTAGCACTTCGAACACACAGGACTTCGAACGCGTGAGATGCAGATGGAGTTTCTTCCTGGTTGCATCGCGGGCATTTTGGGCAGGTTTAAATACTACCTATGCTGTTAAACGGGTCAATCATACTCTTATAGTCATTATAGTAATTCTCCTGTAAAAATTTGCATGAAATGTTCCACATAGTCTTTACTGTTGCTGCTTTAAATTATGTGTCATGGTTCGTCCCTCATATTGACCGCTCAATCTTTTAGTATCAATGCCAGTTCTTCTACAATGAGCATATATCATTTAACTCATATTTTCGTTCACAGCAAAACTCCATAAATATTCCCCATATTCGTGACCGTTTGTGGTATGCTTTGGAATGTTTTCTTTAATTAGCGCTTTAATAGATTGAAAATCCGCATTGCTAAAACGTGACATTTTGAAATGGATCACATAACACTTAAAATATAATGGAAACTGTATGGGTGAAATTTTGTTGGAGAATTTACATATTGCAAACAGCGCCATCCAACAAATATGTACCTAACTAAATATGCAATTTATAGATCTCTTTATTAACTTGATTGACCACATCACCACCTATATGATAAACACTATATCTCATCAACACTATTTTAAAATATACAGGATGAGTCGGAAGAAACGCACCAAATTCCAGGAATTAATTCTACACGTCAAAATAATAAGAAAAAACTCAGATGCTGTCATGCGATTTTCATTCATTTCAATAAAACAAATATATTTATTGATATTCTACTAATCATAGCATTTGTAATGATTAAATGTTCAAAAACACCGCCATTGACCTTTAAACACTTTCTGCTTTGTCAACGAAGACCGTCTGTAGCTGTTTTGATTGATGCAAGGGATGACGTCGAATTAGTGCCTTGAAAACAAGTAAAAATTATGTAAAATTTGAGTTTTTTCTTATTATTTTTTGCGTGTAGAATCTATTCCTGAAGTTTGGTGTATTCCTCCCAACTCATCCTGTATCAATGAAATTAAAAAAAAAACATAAATTTACAAAGCTGATAGTAGTAATGATGTAGCTAAACTAAAATATATATTTTTTTAATGCCATAATTAACATAACTCTTACATATAAACGTACATAAAGTTAAGGTTTCAAAGCAAGGCTAATGAGAATATCAAAGTAAATCTCAAAACTATTTTACCATTACATTTGCTACCATCGACTTTGTAAATTTACATTTTTTCCAATTCCATTGTTTTTATCAGGCATTTAAGAACACTTCAAAGCAATTAATTCATAAAACACTTCCTTTTCACCATAAAATTATACCACTTTAAATTCCTAGATAAGTTAAAATGCATAAAATTGAGAGAGCGAGCTTTTTATGCGTCAAAAGCACGTCAAAAGAATCAAACATCAAAAACAAACATTACGTTAGTAATCGTTCAATAAAATCATAGAATTTTGTGATACTAGCGCCCTACAATGGATATGTGCCAAACTAATACTTAGTGTATTTCTAGCTGCATACCAAAAACACTTTCAAAATAAACCATGGACTTTCCATTATATTTGTAAGTGTTATGTGAACTGGATGAAGAAATATGAAGCTGTCAAACAACATTGGTGTCATAGTTCTGACACATGACAAAAATAACGAAATCTGAATGGAACTGTCAAAATGGAAATTTAAATGGAAATGGAACATGAAAAATTTTCACTTATGATATGTGCTTAAATTATTCCTGGAAATGTTTTCTAGGTCATGAATATTTTCAAACTTAGAATGAATTATTTAAAAATGTTCATGAGTGAGGAAAAATTTCCGGTTATTAATTTAAGCTCGGCAAGAAAATTTCCCACCAAACTATTAATTTGAAGGTAGAAATGGGAATCTCTTTGGCTTTGTATTAAAAATAATTGCATGTAGAATATAATAACTTCTTATTTTAGTTTGTTTTAGTTTACATGTAGACCATTAAAACTCAAGAATACAAAATAATTAAAATATCCGTAGTAGTGCCAAATAGAATGTCTGCATAAATGTCAAAAAGTTTGCAGTGTAATCACATGCAGCTTACTTGAAGGAGGATGGAAATTTCCGAACATTTTTTGAATTATCATGGCAACAGAATAAAATACAAGCTTTCAATTGATTAGAAAACTTTGGTGTGAAGTTTTCACTTATAAAATCACAAGAGAAAAAATTTCCAAGAATAATTTACGCTCTTGTGGTATTCAGTAAGAAAATTTCACACCCCAAGTATAAATCAAAGCTGACAATTAATTTGACTCGGCCAAGGCATTGTTGTTGTTGACATTATGTTGATTTCTCAATTTTATTTAAACGGTTCTGTCGCAATAGATGTCAAATACCAGTTCGAAGTGTATGTACGTTGAATTTAATAAGTGTATACTGAAATGTCGCGATTTGAAAAAGAAAATCAACAAGTTATTAGAGAAGAAATTCAAAACCTAATACCAGATAACACTAGAAAAACAAAAACAAGTGTATAGAAACAGGTATTTGCAGGTATATCTTTTGCAGTATACAAAAAATGACCAACTTGGATAGTAGTTCAATCTATCGTTCTTTGGCAATTTTAGGTCACTAAAGCTGGCAGAAATATATTTTTACAAGTAACATGACGCAATTTCAAAGAAATTCATATGTAGATATACCCACCATATTTCGTATATAGATAGTTTATTTATTTATTTATTGAACACCCAAACAAGCTGTAATAGCCTAATTACATGGAGTACTATTTTTTTACAAAAAAAAAATATACCTAACCTAATCTAAGCAAACACGAGTACAATATATACATCAATCACCCAAAAAATCATACATATACATATATTTAATTAAATAGAAAATGCTAGGAAATGATCAACTAGAGAATTTTGAAATAGTCTTTAAGAATTCGAAAAATTTAAATTAGTAAAGACATTTATTGAGTTTGCTAGTCGGAGCATTGCAATAAGAGGGGCTCGAGCGGAGGATCCTATACTAGGAACATGAAACATTAAAGATGAACGGGTACGAAATGGTGGTACATTAAAAGGTATTAATCATAAAATACTTGGTTCATTTATCAGATTTTTGATAAGTTTATATAAAAACATATAAGTGAAACTTTGCGTCTAATCTCCAAAGAAATTATGTCAAATTCAATTCGAAGTTGTGCCGATCTAATAAAATTGTAATCAGGACGTACATGATATTTTTTAAAGTAAAAGTATCTCAAAAATTTATTTTGTATTTTTCAGCGCAGCTCAAATAATATTGGGGTTGTGTTTGCCAAATAATTGAAGCAAATTCAAATTTAGGTCTGACTAATGTAAAGTATAGAATTTTTAATGTTTCAATATTTGTAAAAGCTGCAGTTTGTCTGATAATAATAAATCCTAACATTCTATTCGCGGAATTTATAATACTTTGAATATGGTCTGCAAAAGAAAGATCACTGCTATATCTCAGACCAAGATCCTTAACACTAAAAGTTCTGTTTAATAAGTTACCATTCATAGTGTAATTAAACATAATGGAATTTAGTTTTTTTTTGCGACAAAAAGAAACTATATGGCATTTATTCAAGTTAGCATAAAGTAAACATTTTGAATGCGCACAGACAGAAGAAAGGTCATTAATAAATAATACAAATAGTAATGGTCCCAAGTTGGAACCCTGAGGCACCCCAGAATACTTGCCTGAAGTATTTCCATTGTGTTTAACCACAAAAAGTCTGTCCTGGAGATACGTTTTAAGTAAATTTAAAGTGTTTTAAGAAATACAATGGATATGCAACTTTTTCAATAGTAAATCATGATTAACCTAATAAGATGCCAATGTGTAGATCCTATATATGTTTACCTTCTCAACTGTCAAAAAATTTCCACTTAATTATTGCCTCGAAACGAAAAAATTTCCGGAAATTTTCTGGTTGCCGTGGTAACGAGTCAAAATAAATGCATCTTATTGGTTTTAAAGTAGAGGTGTGAAATTTTCATAGTAACATCAGTTTTATGATCTACTGTCAAGTATACAGGGTGGTCGCTATGTAATGGGCCAAAATTCATGACTATCGGAACCATCGGCAACCAAATCGAAAACTATTTCAAGAACTTTTTAACTTTTAGTTTTCGTCCTAAAAGAGACAATGCAGGGCGTACTGTTACACTTCACCAAGAAGAAGAAATTTCAGTAAGAGTGGCAGGAAATCCAGAAGTTAGCAGCAGGCAGGTAGGTAGAAAAACCAGTGTTAGTAAAACAACAGTTCTCAAAATCTTTCACAAGGAACATTTATATCCCTACCATTTTACACCCGTGCAAAATCTTTCAGCAGCAGACTTACCAGCTAGATTACAATTTGCTCATTTTATGCGCAATCAGCAAAACCTGATGAAGCGACCTTTACTCGTCGAGGAATTTTCAATTTTAGAAACAAGCACATATGGGATAATGAAAATCCTCACGTAGTCAGTGAGCGTCACTTTCAACATAAATTTAAGATAAATGTTTGGTGCGGAATCATAGGAAATCACCTTTTGGGTCCACATGAGCTTCCTCCAAATCTAAATGGTGACTTGTATTAAGATTTCCTGCAGCACCATTTAGTTGACTACCTCGACGATTTACCACTGAATACACGGCAAAATCTATTTTTCATGCAAGATGGAGCTCCCTCTCATTATTCTGTCAGAGTACGGAACTATCTTGACCACATTTTTCCGGATCGTTGGATCGGTTGTGGGAGTCGAATATTATGGCCTCCTCGTAGTCCTGACTTTAATCCTATGGATTTTTGTTTCTGGGGCTACGTGAAATCAGTTGTCTATAGAGAAACTATAAACACCCGCAAAGAGCTATGGCAGAAAATTGTAAATGCCGCCGAATCATTTCGTAACAAGAATCTCTATTTTAAAATACGGCAGTCTTTGAACAAACGCGTTAATAAATGTATTGAAGTTGGAGGCGGACATGTTGAACATTTATTGTAATATTCGATATTCAGTTGTTCATCACAGTTTATAATTTGAAATAAACTCTTGTCCTTTTTGACATTCGTACCTTATTTTGATTACTTGAATTACCAAAGTTAAATATCTTGAGAACGGTGCAAGATAGCGACTATCAAAAAGTATAGCTTTTTTGTGTAAAAGAAGTTGTAAAATCAGATTTTGCTACCTGAGAATTAGATTTTTGAAAGATAAAAAACTTCTGTCGTTTTCAACGCATTCGACCTAGCGCAGGTGGCGCTCTTTATGAGCTACAAGCAAACCATCAATATATTTCAATCTCTCGCCCCAGAAAACCCCTAACGCCAAAATTTCATCTCGATATGAGCTTTTATTATGAAATAAATAAGAAAAAACTAAAATAACATTTTGCATTAAACACCCTGTATCTTTGTAAGTATCAACTTTTGGACTAAGGTGAGTTTGTCTAAATCGCAATATTTTCACGTCAGGAATCTAGTCATGAATTTTGGCCCATTACATCGCGACTACTCTGTATACGGTGTAACAGTTCAGTGCATGAATTTTTCATATTTATAATTATTTAAGAACAACATCTCATATCAATTATTATCTAATGAAAGCAGCCAAAGCATATCACAATTTTCAGTATACAAAGTAAATGTTTGCCAGCATTTGCATCTATTTTAATAACATACAATTTACGAAATGTTCACCGAATAAGGCATATACAAATTTCAATTTAGACTCCGTTAAACATGGCCTTGTCATTCCAAACCGCTGTTCTATCCTGATTTGATTGTGAGGAACTAAAATAGTTTCTTTGGCATTTGCAGGAGAGCTGTTATTAACTTGCCCGGCTATACATAGAATCGAGCTCCACATTCAAGACAACACCTCCAGGCTCTCATGTACCCATACATAATCATATTTCAATTTTATGCTATTAAGAAATCTAGTTATCTAGGTAACTTCAATGCCAAGAACAACCGTGGCCAATTTACTGGAACTTGAACTTTATAAATTCATGAATTAAACGGTTCTGCATGAACAAGGCAACGAAAGATTAGTTGATTTTTTCCATATTTTAACGTACAGAGTGGCACTCCGAAGATAAGCGAATCTTCAACTTATATGTTGATACTATTTAACCTATTTGATATAAGGCAACATATTCTATTTGATATTTTGATTTTTAAAGCAGTAGGTTAGAAATATAATATATGAAACATCAATAATAATAATAACATTTTTCCGCCAGGAAAACAAAATTACAAGAAATACAAGAACAGAAAAAAGTAAAACAGTTACAGATAATAATCATAAATCTTAACAAGACCACAACAAATACTTTAAAGCGGACTGTTTTATATAAAAAAAGAAAAAAACAAATAATATAATAATAACTAACAATTTACAGTTGACCTCTGTTGTAAATAGTACTTTTTATTGTACTCAGCGACGAAAAATTGACATCACAAATGTTACTGACGTTATTAAACAAACTACATGTGTTAGTTCTACGTCTACCACAATAAAAAGTTAGATTGTTTCATGAACCAGCACGTGGTACCAAAAAGTTTATCTTATTGAGAGATTGTCTACATTACCATGAATCAGGTTGTACAAAAATGAAATAATTGACCATGGCCGTAAATCAAGGGAAACAATATTGAATCTGTCCAACAGCAACTGATTATTAATTCCTCTAACAGGATAAATGCCATCTTCCTTAAAGAAAGATATTTTAAAAAACCCCTCTGGACAGATTATGTTATCAATATGGCACTGATATATTGGGAACCAAATAATCAATCCATACTCAAGCTTATCTCCAACAAAGGAAAAATAAAAAAATTTCAATATATTAATATTTCCAAAATATTTACAGTTTCTCAATATAAAACCCAGTGGAATCAAAGATGCCCAAATAATCAATCCATACGCAAGCTGACTTCCAACAAAGGAAAAATAAAAAATTTTCAATATATTAACATTTCCAAAATCTTTACAGTTTTTCAATATAAAACCCAGTGGAATTGAAGATGCCCAAATCCTTTACACAATTACTCTTGTACACAATTACACAATTACTATTGTAATTGTAGCATTGTTAAGTGTATAATAAGAAATATATTTTTTGTACAGTATTACACTATATAACATTTATCAACATTTAGATTTAAGCGATTTGTGTTACACCAATCATTAATGTGAGCTTGAGCTTGCAAGTATTTAAAATATTTTCATCTGTAACACTTGTATAAATTTCTAAGTCATTCGCAAAAAGGAGTTTACAGGATTAGGTAAATCATTGACAGACGATAGAAACAACAAAGGTCCCAAATTAGAACCCTGCGGCATACCGGATATAACTTTAAATTTTGACAAACAGAAACCCTCACATTTAACAAATTGCTGTCTCTGTTATAGATAAAATTTTAAAAATTGAACAAAATTATTAAATAGTCCAACAGCATGCAGTTTAACAAGTAATATGCAATGGTTAATCTGGTAAGACATTTTGTTAAAATCCATATATAACACATACATATTTTCACAAATATATTGGAAAATGTGGGCCAAATTTTACAAACAAGAGCGCTCATTAATAAAACCATGCTGACCTTATTATTATTAAAATTATTTTTAGTAGACATAAATTATTATTTCAAACAGCTTAGAAAAATTACACAAAATGGATAAAGGTATACACACATTTCTTTAGTACTAGACAATGCGCGCTTTTCCATAGATCTGTTGCTGTGGATAGCGAAAGGTTACAAATATACAATAATGAAACTACCAGAACCCGGCCAAATGCAACATAACAGTTTATAGACTAAACATTATTTTGTATGTCTAAGACTTCTAACATTTTTAAAATTTAAATTAACTAATGCTGTTAAATATGGCTTGCAATGTTTATAATAAAAACAGTTCCCTGATTGGTTGTCACGTTGTCGGTTTAGCACTCAATATTTTGACTCTAAGACTAAATATTAAGTTGTCTGGTCGATATCTAATTTAATGTGTGAACTGGTCTGAAACTGCAGGTAATTATATTTTCTTGATAGAATCTTACCCAGAGTCTTCTCTCTCCTTTGAATCTTGGTTGTCCTGTCCAGTCCATGACTGCTTACTATTGTAATTTTTTAAATGATGATTCAACTTTCTTCTATCTCTTCCTGTGTGTCCAATGTAGGTATAGGTACCTTGTACACTAGATACTCTGTTTATTTTCAACACCACAGCTGTTGCCTTAATGTATTCCATTGATGTAGTCTAGAAATCCCGGTATATTTTTACATCTACGAGTCCCATCTGATGAACGAACGATTCGCCAACATGTCTCTACCAACACTATGGTTTTAAAAATCAGTGTCCCTGACATAGCGTTCGGTCTTTCCCACTAGATTTTTAATTTGATGTGGTTCTTAAATCACTTAGAATCAGATCTCCATGTGGGAATATCAAAAGCTCGAATTGCAGACGCTTTCTTCTATTAAATTTTTTAGATCCGATTGATTTTTATCTTATGCACCGGGTTATTCAATAAGTTCTTAACCTTGGCGACACATTCTATTGTTTTCAATTTTATGCGTGAGTGTGTATGTGTATGGCTGATTTTTTTTTTGCATTTTCCCTCAGTTCTTTTAATTTTCTGGACTGGAAGCAATTGAGTCTTTTAAATTATTTTGACACAGACAATGTAATAAAATAATATTTATAAGAAAATCTGTATTTTGTATAAAAAAGTACATTCTGTTTATTATTTTTTTGCAATTGGCGTCTTTAAAACAGGTTCTACATTATCTTGAGCAACACGAAAATATTTAGGTACATTTTTTTTAACTAAAATTGAAAAAAATGTAATAAATACGAAAGATAAGAGCAACATGTAGTATATTGCATTAAAGACGAAAAAACAGTCAATTTTTTGTGGCCATAGCCTGCTTCAATAAAAAAAAAAAAATTATCCGCCTAGAGGGCGCAGTGAACCACATACGATATTTCAAAAATCTATTTATATCAGGTGGAAGGTATCAATTTTGCAATAAAAATTTATTATCAATAAGTTTTCTCTATCTCTTAAAATAAAAAAGTTAGACAGCCTTAAAATTTGGGCACTTTACAGGTTTTTTTGTTATTACTCATAAAGTTGGCCATGGATCTCAAATTTGTTTTCACTAACGTAAAGGCCTCCAAAAATGCAACAAAAAACAATTAAAGATTTTTGACGTGTCTCGCATATTAAGCGAGATACATGGGAGTGGCCCTCTTATGTGATACAGCCTGTATATAGGCAACGTAAAACTTTAATTTGGAAATAGTAATTGAACGAACAAAATCAGATAGGCTGAAGAAATGTGTTGAATCTGTTCACTCTGTATTATGTTTGTATTTTAATTACTATAACCTCAATCTATTTTATATGCATAAACCCTGGTTTTATTTTTTTTACTGTGCTCTCCTTAATAGTAACCTGTGATTAACTGCAATTTACTGACTGACAAGGACATAATATATTACACTAGTTAGGTATTCCTTTATCGTTACCAATTACTCAAAAGAATACAGAAAGATAGCTATTGCTTTATCTACAATGCGAGACATGTATTCTAAATTCGCATCTATTTATAGTCTTGGGTGTACGATCTTCTTTATGAATCTACAAATGCGTTGCCGAAAGGTATTTTTACCGGTAGCATCGGGTAAGCACTTATATAAAGAATATTAATAACATTGTTTAAGATCTGTCTAATTTAAATGCCTTTAAATTGTGTTGCATAAACCGCTCCATTTAAAAAGCTTTTTAGGTAAGGAGAGAAAGTCAAAAAAATAACTGTATAAGTACATGCGTGCATGAATAACTGTAGAAAGTATAGTAGCATTGATTTTGAACATATGGCGAATAATATATAATCGTATATTGTTACTGGCACAGTTATGTACTTAAATATTTATCTACATATGTATTAAGTATACAGGTTTTTATGCCGAAATTATTTCTCAGTACTATGTTTTATTAGCAATGACAGAAATGTAGTATATATCTATTTTTTCTTTTGCCACACTTCTGAAAAAACAAAGATTAGTTGAATAAATCCTTGCGCCAAAAGAATCAATCAGGGGTTATTTTTGAAACTAAGTTTGCCTAACCAAAAAATTTCGTACTGAAAAAACAGATAAATAAAAAATAACAAAAATCATATCGCGCACTTCCGTATTTCTTGATGTTTCGAAAAATTCTCTGTTTTTGTCCTCAGAAATTGCAATCGTATTAAAAGTAAGTCAAGTTTGACAATTTCAAATTAATTTATCTGCTTCCTGATACAACTGTAGTCAAGAATGATCAATGTTTACCAAAGAGTTTGACACACACTTATCTCCGTTCAGTAAAATAAACACGGTGTGTTTTTTGCCGAACTCCATTGAACCAAATGGCCGCTTTCCTACACCTATTCGCAAATTTTTGATTTTTAAAATTCCTGTCTTTTTATATAATTTTTATGTTTCTCGATTTTAACATTCATAGGCGGAGACGTTTCTCCAACATACGGTTTATTGCATTCACAAGGACACAATACACCACTGGTTACTAGTACTGCCATTAACGGTCACACGTTAACACTTATTGTTGGCTATTAGGCCTGTTGGAAACAGTTTCCAAACGTCAGACGCACGCGCATTGCGTTTACAATGCCCCCATAAGGTTGAGAATGCTTTGTTTTAGTTGCAGTGCACATACTTTTGACGGTTGGAAACTGATTCTGGTGTACTACAAATCAAAGCTGTTTTAGCTTGCATTATTGGTACGAACCACGACAACACCAGGTTCCATATGTGTCTTCCAAAACAGTGCCACACTTTTGTCATTGCCTTCCTTTATTTATCCATGTTTGTCAGTGTTTCTATAATACATATATTATGTATTGTGGGGGGCTCATTTTTAAAATACTATCCGTGAATTGTTCGCAAACTTTGTATCATCAACCTCTGCCTCTTCTTTCTGCAAGTTTCCCCTATTTTCCCTTTCGCAGTTGTTTGTTGTTCTTTGTCACTCTTCTTGAAAGTTGCGTTCGCCTTATGTATTTAAATAACTATTTATAAATAGTAATATAATTCACATTACAACTATTAGTTGGAAGGATGAATGAAGTGAAGTAACATGCCAAAAGAGAGAAGAAATAGACGTGAATTATTTCAAATGTAGTTTGACAGTGATCCTGAATGTTATATAGACATATAGACAAGTATTAAACGAAATGGCCTGTTTCGTACTGTGTTTGAACCACGTGTGAACGCATTATAAATTCTTTTGACAGGACTAAAGTTACAAGACATTTGAAGAGCCATGCTTCGACTAGCGCTGAAGACTGTATTTTTCTATGAACTTACATACGCCTTTCTTGCAAGCAATATTTCATTAAACAAACTAGGGACCCACAAGTTCCGCATATTTTTAGAAAAATATATGGACTGAAAAATCGTTCATGAAAGTGCGTTAAGACTAAGATATGTCGATATGGTTTACAATAGTGTATTGATATCAATCAATACGCGGACAATTTCGTTATAGACGAAGCTACTGATGCTTGTAGGCGTCCAGTAGCATTTTTTTTAATTAATGCGTTAAAAAGTAACACTGTTAGTCACAGCCATCTACTGACTTCTAAGGTACTAGACAAAACCAATCACGAACTATTATAAGTTTTGTTATTGATTGTTTTCATTATATATGACCCGATCAAGACGCTTCTTCAAGTTTCGAAATTATAGTAAATAAATATATTCCAAAGAAGACGAGACTAATCCCCTGTACATATATATTCTCTAATAAATTAGTTCTGCATTACGAAAGCACCCTGGTGTCAAACGTACTTTTTATTTTTAGAAAACTCAATATATTGACATTATTCTCAATATATTGACTTCTCTCTCAATATATTGACTTTTATCTTAGTACTGTGATATCTTTATGTATTTATTTACATTCCACTAGTGATTTAGGTAATAAAAGCATGTTAATTTAGTCATAGGCATCACACATAGTATTGAAAAAAGGGACCAGTTATTCGTGAAATAACATTTGCGATTTTTGTAGATAATTATTGGTTATGGATTCTTATCCAGCTTCGTTAGAAACTTCTCTATATCAAATTTTGGCAACATACAGTTAACGATTCTTTACTTTCCAATAAATACCTTAAGCATTTATGTCGTCACTTTCAGACTCCTAATAATATCGAATTTCAATCATAGACGTCCGATGAGATTCAAAAGGGAACCTCTTTGTGCTAAATTTGAATGAAATATCTTTAAAAGTATTCAAGACATGAGCGCACAAAAGTTTTTTACGTTCGCATATCTGTTAATTTTAAAACTATTAGTTAGACAAACAGTTTAGTGTTACTGCTTGTTTTTCATTAAGCTTAGTGTCACAGTCTCGATAAATTTTTCTTTCACTAAAAATTTTTTTAAATAGATCCCATCTGCCACAATAATCTTTTCATTTATTAGTGTATTAGATATTTTCTTCTATAACGATATTATTACATAACTATTTGGTCTTTATTATGTATCATATCATGAAACTTTCTAAATAACATGTTTCACACGAAGCAGGGGTCTGAAACCGCATGTTTGAGATATTTATTGAAAAATAAAAAAGCGTTGAAGGTAAGTTGCCAAAATTTTGCGTAGAGAGGTTTCTAACAAAGCTGAATAAAAATTCGACACAAATATTTTCCTACATAAATCGCAAACGTTATTTCTTTGTCCTTTTTTTCGATCCTACGTGCGACTCCTATGACTAAATTATCATGCTTTTACAACCTAAATCGCTAGTGGAATACATAAAAATATCACAGTGCCTAATAAAAGAAAAGTCAAGATATTGATATTTTTCCCATTATATTGAGAAAAAAGTCGAGATATTGAAAATAATTTTATTATATTGAGAAGAAATTAAAAATATTGATAATAATCTAAACATATTGAGCTTTCTAAAAATAAAAAGTATGTTTGACACCAGAGTGCTTTCGTACCGCATTATCATGTCCTTAGCTAACAACTTATATGGTGCCACTGTGCTGTTTGCAAAGACGTGGACTAGTTTATTTTTAATTTCTGCTTTTCAAACAGAGCGTATGACATTAATTGAAGTGGCGTTATCTCGTAACTTATTGCCGCGTCTTTTTTCCAGCTTGTTGCGAACAGCGGTTTGGAAACATTCTTGATAAGAGAAATCTAATTTTTGTTGTAAAGGCTGGAGTAAGGTCCAGTTCAAGAATGTTTCTGCGTCACTTTCACTGCAATCCGCACGTTCGGTCGTGCCCCATATTTAGAAGGAATGATAATAGCCGACCAGCAGACGCATTTGGAAAATTAGAGAGCAATTTCATGGAATTAGCTTTTTTTCAGGCGGATGTGCCAATCTTATCTGGTCGTATTAGTAACAGATAATGTTGTTTAGACATAACCTGATGTGAAGTTATGCACTTTTGTCACTGAAATATGAGCGTTACTTTGTAGACAAATGTTTCCTAAAGTGTACACCTATTCTCTAAATCATTAAGAATATACAGGGTCAACTCTAAGTAGGAGGAGAAGACATAGACCTCAAAAAGCTTCGAAATCTCGAAACCCACCGAAATATCCCAACTAGCAAAATGGAACTTTAAAAGAAGCGAATTATTTTATAACTATCGAATTGCGTTATTTAACGAACAGTTTGATTTTATAGAGCAAATAATTACCATAATTTTGTTCCTGAAGAAAATAATTGTGTAATATTGTTTTATAATAGTTTTTACAACGTGTTTTATAGAACAAATAATTTTCAGTTCTTAATGTTGTTTAGACACAACCTGATGTGAAGTTATGCACTTTTGTCACTGAAATATGAGCGTTACTTTGTAGACAAATGTTTCCTAAAGTGTACACCTATTCTCTAAATCATTAAGAATATCCAGGGTCAACTCTAAGTAGGAGGTGAAGACACACCTCAAAAAGCTTCGAAATCTCGAAACCCACCGAAATATATGGGAGTATAATATTATTAATAATAAAAGTTAAATTACATTCCTGTATAAAAGATCGCTCAAATTATGTCTGCACGGACCAGCAACTTTTTGTGTAGATTGTGGCAGGCGTTTTGAAGTTTTTAAGTAGAAGTTGAGTGTAGCTTGGATAATATGACCATTTATTTTTTTCCTCAGAGCGGGACGCTCTTAAATTATATATAAGGTTTGCTTATCTTGTTGGAAGAGCTTGAATTGCCGGAAATCTAAAAGCATCATGGGGAATGTGCTGAAAGATCTAGACTACCTAAAACGACAGATTAAGGAACATTTTAGTTATCGTTCAAGAAGATCCAATAACCAGTACCAGATATCTCCGAGCAATTTGGTATTTGAAATGGCAGTGTGGACGATTTTAATTGAAAATCAACTTCATCTCTGTCACGTGCAAAAAGTTCAATAGTTAATTCCACAAGACTATTTCTAAAGAGTATAATCCTCCTAGTAGCTTTTACAGGAAAATATTTTAACTAAATTTTTCCTAGTAGCAGAAAATCCTTATACTATTCGTGAGTTAATTTCCAATAGAGATTTTCTTTAAATGTCCGGACCTATTTTGTTAACGGTATGCTGACTGGACCTTTCTTCTTCCAGACCAAATGGCTGAAACTGTCTCCAATTTTTGCCAGAACTACTTGAAATTGTACTCATAAATGTTCAGTAACAATCCATGTGGTTCTTACACGACGATGCGCTATCCTATTCAGATGCAAAGTGCTTTTTTTAAATAACAAATTTCTTAACAAGTGCATAGATCTCAATGGCAAGATGTCATGCGAAATTGCTATACCTAAATCAATGCGATTTTTATATTGGGGCTATATGAAATTTACGACAGAGTCGTGGGAAAAGCTAAAAGGAATTTGTATGAACGAAACAAACTCAATGATAATTATTGTTTTTATTTTTATGGATACCTTGATATATTCATATTTTAGTTATTTTTGAGATTTGGAAAAAATGTTGTTTAAGATTTCTTTTAGTTTTTGGAGTCTATAATATCGCCTTAAAAGAAAAATCCCTATTTAAGATTTATCCTGTACAACTCATGTTTATCCTTTAGCTCACTTGCAAACTTGGCAAAGTCGGAGTAACGCTGAAATTACAATGTGCAATAATTCAGCAGATATCCGTTTAAAAGAATATTTCTTTATATTCTCCATATTTGCGTCTTGGACGAAGATACAGAATATCGCTTTAATTTTTAGATTTCCTTTAATTTTCTTATTTACTTTGTACTTTTACTGTAAAAAAAGTTAAAACTAAAAAACTCCGATACGGATACGTCAAGTGCTGTTTTGTTAAACTATTTCTGCCTGCTCGATATGTAGCAATCCTACATCTAGTGGCCACTACACTCCAAGTGAGACTTCTGAAGTCATAGAAAAGAAGCGTTCTACATTATAGTAGATACCATTGAAAGCTCCCGCGATTCGGCGATAATGATATTTTCAAAAATTAAATTTCCAGAAACAACTACTCTGCGAACTAAATTCCCTTACCAGCATTGAATTACAACCTAAACACATATATCAAACAGTCAAAGTCATTTACACAGTAAAAAATAACAGTGAGTAAGGTCAAACTCATTTATGAGTGAATCAAATCATGAGCTCTAAACCGCTATATGTCTAGTGGGTCGCTGACAAATGGATGTAAAAATCAGTGCATAAAAGTTTCAAAAGAAATATTTCCTTCATTACAAAAGACAAGAAACGAGATTTGCAGTTTTTCGTCACCTGTTGACATATACAAGCAAAAGTAACAACTGCATTTGCATTACCTATATAAACTGTATGCTAACATTATTAGTTTTTATTCATTTACTTTGTAAAAACAAGTTTGCATTAAAACTTTATAGCAAACGTTAATTTTAGTAGAAAATGGAACATTTTTAAAATTCTTCCGTAATTTTTCCCAAATGACCATTTTTACCTGTATCAGTAGCTAACATTTTGGAAATAAGCAAATAAATAAGTGTTTCATATTTTACCGTACGCATTTCACATTTTCCTTCTACAGATTAAACGTAAAACAGAATTTTAATTTTTTTTTTAGTAAACTGCTAACAATTTTCTAAGTACCTACTTACCAAAGAATAATGAATAGCAATGTTGCACGTATTCTCTGGGATAAGGCAGGCTTACCTACTTATTTAATTTTTTCGATAATGAAACTCCAAAAGTTTCAAAAACTGTTTTATTTTTGTCCCAACCGACCCTAACAAGTTTGCAGCATTTTTGCGAAACTTTAATATTTAGCGTTAATAAACACAAACTTCTGAATACATTTCTGAAGTGTAGCAACAGTTTCGTACACTGCAAATTAATTCCAGTGCCTCGAGGTACTAATTTTAATTAATTTAATAACATTCATGAATAATGGAACACTGCAAGTAAATAAAGAAACATATACGTACATTTTTATTCTACTCTTAAACACATAATAGTAGAATCGTAGTAATCCATCACTAAGCTATAAACGTTTATAGAACTAAAATTTACATATATTTTTGTGACTTCGAAGTTATTACAAAGTCCAGCTGTGTTTGACGTGATTTACGGAGGTGAAATAAAGATATAGATAAGGAGATTTTCCTGGGAATACCCTTTGTGATGCACCGACTGCATATTCCATGTTAGAAAATTAAAATACTATTTATTTTTATTCCGTACATGCCGTCGAATTTGTTGCGCCTCAATAAATAATGGGAATGCTCAAAACTCTCGGTACTATCTTTACATATTAATAGGAAATATAGGTATCCCTGTTAACGTTAACTTTATAGTATTGTCATAGATCATAAAGCACAGATAATTCTTTTTTATATATTTAAAATACAAACGCATTTAGAATTTTATAAATACTTAATAATCTGAGATGTTACGCATCAAAAATAGACGGTACTACAATTTCTTAATAAGATACACTTAATTTTAAACTTACCTATATCTGACATAAATAGTTGCGTATTTTTGACATACAAGCATTCTTATACTTAGTTTAATACTCTTTTGTTTTCCAATGGCACTAGATTTATCTAAAGAATAATACTTTGGAAAAATAGGAATAAAATATTATTATATGTATAAAAGGTTATCCCTTCTTAAATTCTAAGTTTATAGATTTTCACGAATTAAAGTTATTAATAAACTCCAGGACAAAATTAACGCACCACTATAAATTGTCTACAAATTCCATGCTGCTGTATTTCTGAACTGATGGTATGATTTAAATGTTTTTTTTAATTGTAGGTGGATTCCTTGGAAATTTGACTGTTCTCATTATTTTTTTATAAAAAGTTGATTTCGGTTTTATACAGGTTGTAATAACGTTATTGGTTTTCCTTTCGAAAATTCGAAACACTCTGTGGAGTATACTACAAACCAGAACATGCCGCAGATGAAATCAAACTATAGCACCGTCTTTCCTGAGGATATTCTTTTTTTTGTTCACTTTATTATCTATGTTATTAGTGGTGATGCATATCAAAGTCAGTTTTGGTCAGTTACAAGTAACTACTAGTGTTTTAAATTTAATTCTAAAATGAATTGACCGACGCATCGAGTAACCCTCATCCAACAAAGTTAATGCTCTTACTGACTCTTCCACAGATAAATATCTTGGTCGATTCATTTTAGAATTAAAATACCTATAAAACGCTAATCGTTACACAATTATAAACCTCAAAACAAAATATTTGATGTTTCAAATGTCAGAAGAGAAAAGAACCTACTTATTCAAAAATAAAGGTATGCGATAATATATAAAATCGTTATAGAGTTATAAAATACCGAATTGAGCCAAAACCGTTGTATCTCCACTAATAACAGAGATAATGAAGTGAACAAAAAAAGAAAATCCTCAAGAAAGACGGTGCTATAGTTTGATTTCATATACGGTATGTTTTGGTTGGTAGTATATTCCACAGGGTATTTCTAATTTTCAAAAGAAAAAATAATAACGTTATTACAACCTGTATAAAACCGAAATCAACCTTTTATGAAAAACTAATGAGAATAGTCAAATTTCTAAGGAATCCACCTACAATTAAAAAAAATAATTCAAGTCAGACCATCAGTTCAGAAATACAGCAGCATGGAATTTGTTGCCAATTTATAGTGGTGCTTTAATATGTGCGCAAACTTAGTCCCCCATTTTTTGAAAAACTAAAAAATAAAGGTTGTGCTGAATTGTGCTACATTGTGCCATAAAATTATAAAGAAAAATAATAGCCATTTTCCTATAAAATGAAAAAAATCGTGTTTTCCACGTAGCCCCCCACTTCGCGAAAATCGTATTTTTCTTGAATGTGTCATATTCTGCTAGTTGTTCCGAACATTGTGCCGTTTGAAAAAATTTAATATCTGCCTTCGTTCTCCGGAAAATCTGGAAAAACGGAAATTTTGACACGACCTTACTACGCCTCCCATTTTTCCTAAAAATTGGAAAACGTGGTTGTGCTGAATTGTGGTAGTTGTCCGAATGCGGTGCCGTTTAAATAAATTTGATATCTGCCTCCGTTCTCCGGAAAATCCGGAAAAACCAGAAATTTTGAACCGACCGACGTTACAGCACCTCCCATTTTGCCTGAAAATTAAAGAGCGCGATTGTGCTGAATTATGGTAGTTGTGTCGAACGTTGTGCCGTTTGAAATTTGATATCTGCCTCTGTTCTCCGGAGGCGCAGTAAGGTCGTGTCAAAATGTTCGGTTTTTCCGGATTTTCAGATATCGAATTTTTTTAAACTTTACAATGTTCAGAACATGTAGCACAATTCAGCACATCGAAAAAATATCTGATTGCGATAAAATGGGGGGCCAGAAAATTCCGGTTTTCCAAATTTTCCGGAGAACGGAGACAGATATCAAATTTTTATAAACGGCACAATGTTCGGAACAACTAGCACAATTCAGTACATTGAAAAAAAAATCGGATTGTGATAAAATGAGGGGCTAGAAAATTTCATTTTTTCCGGATTTCCCGGAGAACGGAGACAGATATCAAACTTTTTTAAACGGCACAATGTTCGGAACAACTAGCACAATATGACACATTAAAGAAAAATACGATTTTCGCGAAGTAGGGGGCTACGTGGAAAACACGATTTTTTTCATTTTATAGGAAAATGGCTATTATTTTTCTTTATAATTTTATGGCACAATGTAGCACAATTCAGCACAACCTTTATTTTTTAGTTTACCAAAAAATGAGGGGCTAAGTTCACGCACATTGCTTTAATTTTGTCCAGGAGTTTATTTTATAAATGTAATGTAACATAAAATATTGTAAAATGCGGCTATAGTGCAAAATAATATTTATAAATGGTATTGATACAGCACTTGTGGTAATCATTACCAAAACTTTAGAAACACAATTGTAGTATTATTTTCTACAAATTGTATTAAAGTTGTGTATGCAGATGGTCGTATGCAAAAATAAAAAACATGCTTTTTTGAGGGACTGTCAGGTTCATCACATCTACTCAGAATAAGTCGTCAGTTGCCTCACCTATGACATACTGAGGAGAGCTAACAAGCTCGAAAGCGATATATGGCTGGTGTGGCATTACTTTGGCAATTTGCTTTAAGCCTTTCAGGTATTCACACATATTATTTTATACATATCTATTTTCTGTGACCCATCTGAAATAATTAAATACTACTCTAGAAAAGAATACAATATACATATATTTAAAGCAAACATACTAATTTTTTCTTAATGTAATATTATTTACTTTAATCAATATTAATCACCTAAAAGTAAACATAATTTTACATTGAAAACAATAATTGTTGCCTCAATTAATTCTTATTTAAATAAATACAAAACAATTTTTCCGTACAAACGGAACTTCATCTCATATTGTGTACCTATATTAGTTTTCTTGATTTCAAGCATCAAAGGAAAACTTGACAAAAATTAAACACACTTGCTGTACGCATCATTAAGACTAATATTACTTTCAGGTTACCACCAGCAGTCTGACACTGCAATGTTTTCGAACTTTACAATACGTTACAGTTTTAACGAGTTTCTCAAAAACTTCAATTGCTTGCTTTATTAATACTGATCCAAAAATCAAATTTTGAACAAATTACGTTACAGGCGTTTTTACTTAACCTTAATTGTACCTTAGATTGTAATTTTTCATATTACTGCAGTTGTATTTTTATTTTTTAAATGAATTTGTAGAAAAACTATAAAGCCCTTAAAATTACGGCACTCATATTCCGAACACCCTGTATAATATCAAAAACCTCCTACTACAATACTATTATGTAGTTTCTTTTACAAATGTTCAAAACTATCTAAACCCGTCTGTTTACCTGTTTAGTATATTTTTCTACAGTAGTAGTTGTTATAACTTAAGTTGTAGTATAAATTTGTATGCATGGTATACATGATACTTCTGTGTGTTTGAATTAATTGTTAACAAGAATTAAAATTGAGGTTTTGAATACACCCCTTGAAAAATCATGAATCCAAAGTTAAGTTAAAATAACTCCTAAAAAGTTGAGAATGTAGATGAATTGATAATTAAACATTTTGGGTTACCTACTATAAAGAAGTACTGGAAAATAATAATTCTCAAAATATAGGGACTTTAGTATTTTAACAACAAATAAAATTATTAATTTTGGGGTCTTTTCAATAAAATTCTGTTTATGTTATGGTATTTTTTTTGTTTTAACTAGTTTAGTAGTTAATTTTTACTCTTTTTCAAAAGTAGCTAATTACAATATAAGTAATTAGTAATAGTAATTTTGTTTATATTTTCTTCAAATATTGTTCTCTTGAGACAGCATCTATTATCAAGTATTAACTTATCAATTTTTAAGCTATACAATTTCTTCCAATTTTTCTACAGTAGATTTTAGAGTTTTAACTCCAAACTTTATAAAACGGATTTAAGAGGAATATGAATCTAGGCGACTCTAGTGTATTAATCTTGATCCTAATATAACTTTTTCCGTGTATGCAGGACAGACTACCGCTAAATACGTTGCCCTGTTTATAGTACACTCAAATTAAAGATAAAAATTAAGTAGTTTCTCATCTGGTGATACCTGTCAACAAGTGATATCAGTTCATTTAAATATAAATTAACCAAGAGCTAACGAGAAAGACGTAAATAATTATTAGCTAACAAAAACTAGATCAATTTGCTGGAATATTTAAGTAACTACATATTACTAATACTCGCTTTTTTAAAACAAGTATTAACGCTTTCATATTTAAATAAGTAACACGTTTTTCTTTGAATATTTTACTGTACAGATTTGTAAATAAATACCTACTTTAAGTAATAAAAATAAATATTACATTGTAAAATATTTCCAGTCTAAATCTATGTCAACGCTTAGACAGCTCTTCACTTTCATTCGTTTAATTTTGAAAATAAAAATTCTTTTGATATGTAAACATACCTTGTGAGTAATGTTTTTGTATATATTTATTTACTGGGTAAAATAATAACAATTAAGATTAAACTGACCGAAAGATCAGAGGTTGTAACCTATTATGTTTTATGAACAAAAACAGAAATTGATATAATAGTTTAGAGTACAATACATGAACAAATAGGAACATAACACATAAAATAAGTTAAATATATTACTAAACAAACTGGTTTAAATTAGTTCACTCGCTTTAAATGAGTCATAATTTTTCTTAAACAAACTTACAGATGTCGAAGACACTGTATGACTGTGCAGATCGTTCCACGGATTGAATACTATTGGAGAAAAAGTTCTGAATAATAACACGCTGCTAATGTACAGTACATTGAAACTTTTAAATGCAAATAACTCAAACCAATAAGTTAGGTTATCTAAACAAGAGTACATTTTTTATGTAGAATTGGACGTTATTTAGATTTTTAACTTTTTTTAAACATAGCTCGACAGATAAAAAAACATATTTTGATTTGCCTAAATAATACGGTGAAACTAGTGCCCTCTAGGAGCAATGTCAAAATAAGCTTCAAATTCATAATTCTGTCACTAAAAAACTCAACACCACCAATTTTCAGAGTCATACTATCAAAACTTTCTCTTAGAAAAGCTGCACAAAATACAATGAAACTTTTAAATGCAAATAACTCAGAAACTGATAAAGTTAGACGACCTAAACAAGACTACGTTTTTTATGTAGAATTGAACGTTTTTTAGATTTTTAGGCTTAGCTCAACAGATAAAAAAAATGTATTGATTTGTCTAAGTAATACTATGAAACTAGCACCCTCTAGGAGTAATGTCAAAATAAGCTTTAAATTCGTAATTCTCACACCAAAAAAACCAACTCTACCAATTTTCAGTCATGCCATCAAAACTTTCTCAATTATTGAGAAATTTTAGAATAGAATTTAAACCTTGAACCAGCGCCATTCGTATAAGGTATGATGCGCTCAAACATAATATTTTAGTGTGCAGTAGTAGTTTAGTGTAGCATCTCCAACTTAGTGATGGCCCATTCTTTCTGACTCACCCTGTATATTAGCATAATCTAAAGTGGGCCTAGTATATGATTTGTAAAAAACAGAGTCTGGTAGAAGGATTCTGGAACGTTTTAAATATTGAGTAAGATTTTAAATTAATTTGTTTGGCAATATTTGAAATATCAGTAGATCAATTCAGATTTGATGTTATTGTTACGCCCAAGTCAATTTCTCATCCACGAATCCTATAGGACGTTCATCAAGCTCATATAATAGTTGAGGATTGTCATTTCCCATGTGAATAACTGTACACTGTTTAGTGTTTCGAGGTAATGAATGTACAATTTCTAAATTGGATGCCACAGCTTGTCGACGTTTCAAGAGACATATCATCAGAACTCTGAAACTGTTTCAGATATTTTTTTCATTCTTTTTATGGGGAAATGTTCCATTAACAATTGTTTATTTTCCATGCATGTTATACTTTGAAACCTTCAACTTAGCCTCATTCTATTAAGTAAATGGAACAGTTTAACTAGGACTATCTTTACTTAGAAAGCATTTCTTACGGGAACATTTTTTAAAAAGGAATCCTGTAACGCCAGCATGTTTAACTAGTTATTTACATATTTAATAAATGCAAATAAACGTGTATACACTTTGGAGCAAGCTGCAAATAAATGCATGAGCGATAACACGAAGACCAACAGTTTCCCCGTCATTTACTTTGTGCGACCATGGTCTACCCCTATCCATATTTCTCAAGTTTTATTACGAGATAAGATATCAAAGAAGTAGTTGCTCGTCAGCTGACTTTTACATTCATATCGAAGCAGCAACACTCGGCACTTTGGAATATATTAATTGTAATTTCTTGATTTCTAAGTTACTTTGTGTATAACATTATTTAATTTAATATTTTTTTAACTGGAAGTAAATGGAAAGAAGCATATTTTTAATTAGACTGCAATATATTTTTCAGTATGACATATTATCTATACCCAATCGCCAAAAATCTAGAGAGTGCCGTCTACTGGTTGTGACTAATTGACAGATCCACCTGTTCCATTTCCAGCTCTGTCATGGGCGGGTATATCTTTCGAGCTGGCAAAATTTCGCGTATATAATAATAATAATACACATTCTTCCACCTTACCATACTCGCAGAGAGGGTGCCAATCCTCTCCACGAATATAGCTTATATACGGTCTACCCGTTGCGTGGGTCGAACCCACAGCGATCTAGTCACCTCGATTTAAGTACTGACACCTTAAACCGCGCGACCACTGACCGATAAATATCCGATATCTTTCTAATAATTTAATTATGAATGTAATTAATTTATTAGTGATTTTATGTTCTTAAGAATTGAATAATTCAAGCTCACAACGTATTCTCAAAATCATAAACGTCCAAATTTAACAAATGAGGAATATCGGATGATGATATGTACGAAGGGTTTAGGGAGCGCAGTCAAAATAAAAGTGTAAGAAAGTGTAAGTGATGTTGAAATATGTAGTTCATTTACAAGAGTATACGTGAGTAGCATATTTGTATAGTGCGTAAATAGTAAAGTAAAAAAGTACAACTGCGAAAAGAAATACAGTGGAGACTCGCGGAAGGAACATAGTACATATTTTAAAAATGATTTTATATATAGTGCAATGTATTCTAAAGCCGTTTGTCCTTATGGGTGGAAAATTCGCGGATATTTGCGCGATTTATTTAATGGTGGGAAAATCTCTACTAGTAATCATTTTCAGCATGAAGCTGTTATGGTAAATTGTCAGAAGCTCAAAACAAACTTATTAATACTACATAATAATGAAAGTATGAATAATGTTTATACTGTTTTGCAAAATTTATCAAAAGTTAAAATTTTCCCGCCATGAATAATTAAATCAAAAGTTGGGAAATTCGTGCACAAATCCGTGAATTTGGCGTCCATGAGTAGGTATAAGGCTTAAGTGTAATATTCAGTGCTGTGCTGCATCTGGTAGGTGTAAGTGGATGGTGGTGGACCATTGCTGTCCAAAAGGACGGCATTCTGATTTGTGGGCATTTGAAGTAAACTGTTTATATATATATATAATATATATGTTCACTCGATGTCAACTTATTTTTGGTAATTTTGGGTGCTTTGAACCCTTCTTAAGTGGCATGCTTAGGTAATCATGCAACCTTCTCCTTCTGTACTCATCTCTGTGCTGTGAATTAGTCACTCTCTATTATTTTAAACCTGGTAATTGATAATGCAAGATAAAAACTTTAAATTTGATATATCACTGTTACTGTCACTATCACTTCAAATTTAGTACGCCTCTGAAATGTTCCTCGCACGCTGCGCCCGTCGCGTTTGTCTACAAGTTAGTGATGAGTCACTCTCTAGATTTTTGGCGGTTGGGTATAAATATAGTTTTTTTCCTTATCACATTATCAATATTTAAATTAAGACCAAACCATAACAAACACGTTCATGAAAGCTCTCGAAAAACAGACCCTCAGGAGCCAGCAATTCTGAAACCAATGTGTTGGTTTAGTTAGGTGAAGGTCTATTCTTCATGTAGCCTCATGGTTACAGCAACGTAAAAGGGTTTCTAAACTATATTAATGAAATATATCCAATTTAACCATAGAGATCCGTTTAACATATTAATAATGTTAATAATAATAATACTTTATTTATGCAACAGTAAGAAAACTAATACATAATTAAACCAACTGATAGGCGTCCTAAAATCATAGCATTAAACAATATACTTAAGTCAAAAAAAAATAATGTAAATATTGTTCTACTAGCTACCATACTAACAGATGCTAACAATTAAATAAACTTACTCTTAGTTCAAAAAGCTCATTAACAGAATAGTTGAAAATATCACACCTGTTACAAATAAAGTTGTAATTATTATATATCCTGAAAAGTGGTGACTTCAATAAAAGATTAGTTCTAGCTATAGAAGTATGAAAAGTAGATCTAGAACGCCTAGAAACGATAAAGTTGAGTTGGTTAAGAACTTTTGGACAGTCGACCTTATTCTGTAATTGAAGGAATCCAAGAGTTTAAGAGAACTGTAGTGTTCTAAAATCTAACGAATTATTAAGTCCTTGTGAAGAGAATATCTGATGAAGCGTTAGGATACATTGGTTACAGGATACTAACAGATATTTTTAGCTGAAAAGCAAGGCATTATCAATAAATATGTGTATATAGTGCAATATTGTGAGTCAAAGCAGTTCCAAAGATTGAAGGAATATAAGTGATACCTAAACAGTGAGAAATGATTGACTGAGGTATGCATCACGGTCACAAGGCAATTAATAAACTAGGATAAAACCAAAAATATGGTGAAAGATTATGGCCAAAACTTTCACCAAGACCAGGGATTAGAATTACCTAGAAGTTGAATACAATTTATAGGTAAAAATAAAAAATTGAAACATACACCATATAAGACGAACAAAGTTACCTACAGGCACAAACAAAAAGTATCCTAAGCATAAATATACTTTCCATTTGTGTATGCCTATTAGAGACGTCTTTCCATGCGTTCCGAAGGAAATTATTTGATCAACGCGTTACTGCAAGAAGTATTGTACGTGCATAATACACTTAATTATTTCATTAATAGTTTCTATAATTTCCTGTTCGTCTGTGTTCTTTTATGACTGCGCATTGTTACCATTTTGTTGAAGCAAAGAAAATATGTGCTAGAATAGGTATTATTTCATAAGACACAGGTCGACTATAATTACACGTATCTTCGCATCGTTCCTTATATATGAAATTATTTTAATAGTAACATGACACTGATAGATACCATAATTTGCCACGTTGATAGTTCAGTATCATTTATGCTGTTAGTGTAAAATATATTATGAAAACAAGCAGACTATTTAAAAGAAACATTACTATTCCTTTCTAAAAAACAACACCTGTAAAAGAATTATATGCAAAGAATTTCTGATTTTTTATTTATGATAATTAAAATAAATTTTACAGTTAAGATTCACTATTTGTTTATTTACTACGTCTAACATATGTGCTTACTGTACCTATAATCGGTTACGCTTTTAATACTTAAATCGACACTGAGTTCTTAACGTAATTATGACTATTTAAAGAAGTTATTACTGCTACTATAATAATCAAGGATCTAATGTCATGCACATGCGGGAAGTTTACTTGCATTATTTTAAGAAACAATATGTGTGTTTTGATAAGACGTTATTGAAAACATAAACTTACGGCTTTTAATGTCTTTAGTGAAAGGATTTGGCCATGCAAAATAAATTTTCAATGTAGGAAGGAAAGAATAAGGAACTAATCATCTTCCTACAATAAAAGGAACATATAATAAAAGACATATCAAATGAGTAGAAGGAAAAAGGATTGTGAAAATGAAGATTTAGCAATATATTTCATCTTTGGCACTTACACTCAATTTATATTTTGCAAAACAGTCTCATTAGATGTCGGCGCTTTCAGTCAATAACAATTCTTAAACTGGGAGGATGGTTTAGTGTTGAACTTGATATTTTGATGTTTAATTACATACATTCTACCCAACTTTATTCCGCAACTTTTGTTCGGGTTTAACTTCAGCAACACATAGTTTTTATGTGACACAAAAAATAAAAGTCAAGCGCATGTATCGCTCGTTTGAGAGATACATGATCCAAACGTTGTCGCGCAAAATGTGGTGGAGTTCTACATAATATGCTATCAAATGTTGAGATTAACTTCGAGGAGTACCGATAAATTATTACGCAAAAATTGTAAATAAAGAGCACCAGTTAACCGATTTCTTAGAATAAAAGGGTCAATGAGTACTCCGTTCACAATTTCAGTTCTCACATTTACTGAAAATCGTTCTTGAAGATGCGTTCGCCGAGTAACATGGGGATTTTCCAATTCTCAATTATGCGTGTTGTGAAAATTATGATTACCATGTGTGAAAATTGCCTCATCCGTAACTAAAATGCTCATGGTAAAATTTTAAGTGCTGCTGATGTAACAACCACTCGCAAAACTTCACTCGAAGCGGAAGATCCCTTGAAAGTAAGGTGTAAGTCGTGCCTTAACATTCTCCAAACTGTGGATCCCAAATTGCGCTACAGTGGTCCTAGTGCTCATGCTAGGCTGCTCCTCGACGGCATTTAAAATCTCTTCCCCGAGATTCACAATTTGTCTAGGTCTAATGGCTCCCCCATGTTGCCCAGGCCTCGGTCGCAAATTGTCAGTTTCTCTACTTGAACCACACGTAAAACAGCTTCACATCTCGGATGATATCTTTGGGGAAACCTTTGGACATAATGATGAGCTACAACCACTGAATATTTTAATGTGATTCCCCAAACGCCAGTATCATGACCATAAGTTCATCATTTGACAAATTACGCACCATACTTTTATAATCGAATGAAAATAAACTCGAGTAGGACCATAACTGATAACAAAGTATTGTTACAAATATCATTTGTTTACTTCTTAGTTTTTATAAACTTTATAAACTTACAAAAGAAAAATTATTTGACTACTATAAGTTAAGAATTACCCTGTATATAATGATTTATATGATAAATTTAAAAATATTTGCTTCTAGTCATTTTCTGTGTTAATATTAACAAATCGAGAGTAATTTTGTCTCATTCATAAATTACGGTAAAACTGTGTAAGCATTACACAAAGACTAGTTACATAAGAGTTGTTTTATATTAATAGCATTCATTTTACAAAAAGTTTCTCAGTAATTTTCTATTAAATAGATCTAGAAGGGGAAAGGAGATTGCAGAAAACATTTGTAATTCTTTATCAGGCGCAGTAAATCTTATGTGTGGAATGTCGCCAAAATTAAGGATATTATCACCTTTTAAAATTAGTTGCGGTGATAAAAAATTAAACGAAAAATTAATGAAAATAGTTGAAAATAACTTTTATTTTGGTTATAACTTTTGAACAAGAGTTAGTTACTTTCTTTTATAAAGTTAATAGATAATAACAATGTAGAATATTTATATTGATAAAAAATATATTGTTTTAGCTTAAATTATATTAATTATGTAGACAAGCCAGTTGCTAAACTTTCTATCTCGATTGTCGGTAAACATATTATTACCCTATACTTAATTATTAAATTTAGATCACTTTCCATTGTAAGTAGTGAATGTGCTCTATTTAAAAGAAGTATTCACGTGACAAAATTATAAATCACTAAGACCCGAATCTTTTTAAAGATGTGATGTTTCTTAATATCTCTCACTGCACAAGTTGAAACAACAGAATGTTAACATCAACAAAGTATCTCAATTTATTAAAAGCATTTTGGAAGAGGCTATCCATAGTATACATTAAGAATAAGTTAATGCTAATTGCTTCTATTTTTACCTAATTAAATAAATAATCAACGTAATTAACTTAAGTTTTATCACAAGAGCAGAGATATCTTGGAAAACGAAAACTTTCCAAACATTTCTGCACTGGTCTTTCATTTCATATTTTGAGCACCCAAATTCTGAGTTTATATTTAGGTAAGTAGATAGGTATATATTAATCCGGTTAGATGCAATATTTTGCATTCGTTTTTCATTATTTTGTTCCAAATTGTCAAAACTACATTTTCACTCATTAGAAGCTCATCAGGATTATCCACTAACAACAAATCACACTTCGCATACAGCTAAATAAAATGCCCATTTATTCTAAGAATATCGACCGAAAATATCTGTATCCGACACAAATTCCTTTATTTAATTGTTATATAATCCAAGTAAGGAAATTTTTTGAAGGGTGTTTCTATTAATCCTTATTTTTCTCTATCCCCTCTTACAACATTTGTACTTAGCCATAGTTAAGTCTGTATAAAATATAACGCAGTTGAGCTTGTGAGGCATTAAATTAATAAAATGGAGAGTAATTGAGCCAAGGTCAAATATGTGTAGGTATATTTACATTTTTATCACTATTCGTTTTAAAATGTAAATTGTCAAATTTTTTATAAACTTTTCGTTATACGACTTGTAAATAAATTTGATTATGGATACGTCAATAATTCAAAACAAGTCGCCAAATTTGTTTTAAAGAGTGTCATTATTATTACAATAGATTATACCTGTATGTTTACCTTTTACTTACCTTAATGTGAGAAATCAGTTTACGAAAGACCTAGAATGTATTACACGAAAGGAAAGAGCAAATGACCTAAGTCTGACAGTTATTTACAAACATCTGCGTACTTTCACATAAGAGGTACATACCTATTATAATAATTATGCGACAATTTTACGATTCTAGGTCACGGTAAGACTAGCAGACTTAAGCTATACTGATGTAATTAATGCATTCAACAATATTTTCATTATTTACAGACATAGTAAAAACTCCTACGTAAGGCGTAAAACTTTCAACATTGTTGCAAGATAAGAGGAATGTAAATTTTCAGAAAATTAAGTAAATTTACATGTATATGCATATTTTGATAAAAAAAGCCATCGTGCCCAGTAGGCAACTACATTGGTTATCTACAAAATACGAGTACATACAGGCACTTTTACTAACAGATTGTACGTTAAAATGGTAAAGTGACTAAAAGGTATGTAAATACTTTGATAGCTAAATCGTTACATTCGGTCTACATTGTATGGACTACAGTCAATTAAGAATTTTATTTTTGAAACAGTATTACTTTTTTTAACTATAAAGAACAATTCACATAAAACGCCAGTAGATAACTTGATAACTAACATAGAAATATATTTTGAGTCCGCAGAAGTCAGTTGATTAACCTTTCTTTGCCATAAAGAAGGTTAGATGCATTTTTCCCAAAAAAAATTGTTAATTTGTCTGTATTGTACAGGTTGTCCCTAAAAGGTTGGGACAACGTTTCGCCACACAAAGTACAGCTGAAAATAAGTCGATTTAACTAAACTTACCTTAGTTCAAAAGTTGATAATCACGGAACTACAGGGTGTCAAAGCTTAAAAAATAAATCGCGTTATCTTTCATAGCTTTCGACTGTTTCTCGTTAATTTCACGAAATTTTGTATCCGACGGTTTCTTGTGATGGCAAATTCAATTTTATTGTCCATTTCAGTGTATCTTCTAGAGGCCGCCACCGGCGACGATTTCGAATACTTTAAACCGTTACAACTTTTTTGTGCCAGCCTGTATGTTATTTTGGGCGGTTTCCGAGAAAAACACATCTAAATCTATTGTTTGCAGTGATCTGAATAGTAAAAAAATAACAATAAGTAAACGCAAACATAAATAATTCTCGAATGAGTACCATTTTTCTGTATGCGAAAATTTATTCTTCGTACAAAATTGATTTGTACTCTGCGTAGCATAACTTTATTGGTAGATATCTTGAGCAGCGGCACGAATTCATCCTCTTGCCTCATTTTCGTTACTTATGACGACTGAATAGACCTTGTTATTGTTTCCCAACAAAATGAATCACATATGTTCAAGTCCGGTGATCGAGCAGGCCATTTCTCCGGTCAAAATAAAGTGGAAACCCCCAGCTGGCGTCCAAGATTGCATACACTTTCTCTGGGATATTCCACAATAGTATTCAAGATTTGTTCTACTTGTGGATTGCAAATTTGTCTAGGACGTCCTCAGTTTACCAAACTTGACTTTAAACTTCCCGTTTCTCGAAGCCTTCTTTCAATCCTACCAAAAGCTTTAAAATTTGATACCCGTCGATTTGGGAATCTTTATTGGTAAACTGTAACACTGTCCTTACAATTTCCTTCGCAGAATAGTAGTATTGGCAACATATTTGTTTGTTCTTCAAATGTGTATGTTCCAGCCATTCTTGTATTTATCGGATGTAAGAGGCAAACAACAAAACAATAACCAACTTTCATCATATTATATTTCAGTAAAATGTCATAGCAAACAGTAACAGAATTAATGTTGTCATGATGTCATTTGATGCCCGATTGAGATTTAGTCATTTTATTTGTGAAAGAAGAAACATTGATATTCATTGTCAAAATAAAAACCTTTTCACTAACGAAGCGTATTTCAGAAGAAGAGGCACAACTAACTTCCATAACGAACATATCAACGCTGAAGGAAATCCACCCGCTATAAGACCAAGACACTTTCCACATGAAATTAGCATAAATGTTTGAGCCGATATAATAGGATCAAATCTAATAGGTCCCATTTTTGTACCAAATAATTTAATTGCAGAGAGCTATTTGCACTTTCTTCAAGAAAAATTACCAGTGTTGCTTGAGGACTTAACCCTTGGATAATTGAATAATTTTGAATTTTGTAGATAAATAATGTAATCAGCTAGATGTGTTTTTCTCGGAAACCGTTACTCCTAGCAGCTTCAATAAGGTATACTTTTCTTACTAAAAAAGACAGGAGAAGAGATTTTTCTAGTCCATAATAACATACAGGGTGGAACAAAAAAGTAACGGTTTAAAGGATTCGAAATCGTCGCCGGTAGCGTCCTCTAGAAGATACACCGAAATGGACAATAAAATTGAATTTGCCATCCCGAGAAACACCCGGATACAAAATTTCCTGAAATTAACATGAAACAGTCGAAAGTCATTCAAAAAAATATAATTTATTTTTTAACCTTTGACACCCTGTATTTCCGTGATTATCAACTTTTGGACTAAAGCAAGTTTAGTTAAATCGACTTATTTTCAGCTGTACTTTATGTGGCAAAACTTTTAGGGACACCCTGTATTAAGATTTGTGAAACTATGTTCTACACTGTTGTTCTCGGGCTTAGCTCTATGACGGCAGATTGGTCATTGAAATTCCATGGTTTTGGTTCCTACTTTTGGTTCTAAAATTCCAATGTGTAAAAGTGCTAACAACTGACTGACATAATAGGTACACACATTCTTTAGCGCTACTTTTGTGATAGTGTCGACAACAAATTAAAAACAATGAGTGAGAAAATTTATATTGATTTAAAATTTGGTAGAATTTTATCACAAAACTGGCTTATTTTTATTTGTTTTTACACATAGTTTCAAAATAATTTTGAAATATAAATGTACAGGGTAATTCACACATAGTGTCATTAATTTTAAGAGAAGATAAAAGACGAAGGAAAAAATGAGTATACCTAATACGAATACGCGATTTAAAAAAAATAATACATATTTACTTATGTAAACTTATATTATTTAAACCCCCTTTTCAGACTGGCACTGACCGCTGGCGGTAGTTTAACTCGGCGTCGGCCTGACGCGACGTTGTCAAATTTAAATATTTTTCTATAGTACCTAGTTATTGTAATATGTCAATCAATGATATAAATTATTTTTTTAAAGTACATATTAATATTATCCATAATCTTTATATTGAAATTACAAAACTCGAATGGATCAAAATAAACCATTCAAATTTCATTACATAAGTAGTGAAATTAAATCCAATACTCACCAATTAAATTATTAAGAGAGTCTGAAACGATTTTTGTATTTAAATTCACATAATAATAAAAAACCGTCATGCTGTCAACAAAAATCAGTCCGAGACATACCTATTCAGTGATAAACAATTCGACAGTCCCACCGTATTTAGGTCAATAACCTTGTTTTTAATGTCTACTCAATGACAAGCGCAGCAAAGTGCAATTAAAAAGTTGGCAGTTCAAATTCCCTTTTAATAGGAGTAAGTCGAATATCGTTTGGGTTCGCTTTTCTATGCAGGTGAGCTCGCCGTCTAACTGCATCTGGAATAAATGCACGCGGCCCGACTTCCCTTCTTCATCCATCGGATCAGTTATCATTTTCGCCTGGTAGAGATTGGTGTATTCCATGTGTTAGTATCGTCAGTGTAGTTTATAATTATTAATTAAATTTGCTATATGCCTAAATAAAATTGCAATTAAAGTTACATACAGTGAATTAGTCAAAGACCGCGGTTGTTTTTTGCTGGACAGAGCCGTGGAAGAATTTATAAAAGACATTTTAATCAACATGTGCATCTGTGTTTTCAGTGTACGTCGATACTACTAATCATGAGTAATCAATTTGATTCATGTTCACAATCAAATGCGATTTGCATTATTTGTGAGTATCAACGTACATGCTCGACTTAATTTTGTTTTCAAGAACATAACAAAAAGGTGAAAAAAAAATAAGTGTGAATTATCCAAAATAATTTACTGTATACAATTTTGCGGAGCATCTGAATTTGAACACTAAGAGAGCATAATGAATCCAAAAATCCTGATATTTTTTGCAGATTAGTAAATTTTTCGTCGGAACTCGACAAAATGTTTAATGGATACCTTAAAAATGCAAGAATTTTTAAAGGCATCTCAAAACATACATTTCAGACTGCATAATAGAAGTTTGTCATTTGAAAAAAATATCACTTCACAAATATCACAGCACCGAACTTTAATGAACATGCTGTACGTGGTCGTGAATAGCAACGCTATTTCGCTTCGATATAACTTCAATACTTGAACGCGTCATCAGAAAATTTGTAATGTACCAGAAG
Source organism: Monochamus alternatus (assembly GCA_037114965.1). Lineage (NCBI taxonomy): Eukaryota > Metazoa > Arthropoda > Insecta > Coleoptera > Cerambycidae > Monochamus > Monochamus alternatus. The sequence goes on along the minus strand of CM073426.1, from coordinate 110,489,263 downwards.
CGTCGTGTTACCGATTGTAATAGGGTGATTTTTTTCGATTTTCTGTCTGTATTGGCATTCCGAATACGTGGGCTAAATATGTAAACGATTCACATATTTATTGTAAAAAAGCGTTAAAAGATTTCATACACATGACACAAATTTATAGCAATTTCTGTTAGGATGCAATGAGCAGTCACTAGCATCTAACATTTGACATCAGATAAAAACGTAACTTTAGCTACATCCTTTAAAATTTTACAGATGCGGTGTGAAATTATATCCATATGTAGAGATAAAATTGGAAAGTATTTCTTAATAGCATTCTTTGGATATCTATATTTAATTTTGCCACACTTAAAACGTAAAAATTAACAAATTTTATACTATAAAAGCGTATTAAGAATTAAACTAGCACAATTCCACATTAAAAATCATTTTATCTACTTTTAGTAGGTATTAATGTGTAGACATTTTGAAAACAACATGCCAATAACGTGTTTATTATTAATTAATTAATTATTTCTGTTATTAAATGTAACTGCCACATTAATAGAAAATAAAGGAGTACTTTCATTTAGAAACTAAATAATAATCCGATTATTTAAATAACCATACCTATTTGTTCGTTTCCGAAATGTTTTATTAGAGCGGAAAAAATCAATTGTCAATTAATTAAGAATAGAAAATTATAACTGCTTACCATATTTACCATTTAGTTAGGCATGGTTAAGCTAAATAAAGCGAAAATAAAAAAGATGTAGCACACGTATTGAATTCCAACAAGCAACTAGATTGTTGAATGTTATGGGTGTTTCTCCATTAAAAACGCTTTTATTTCTTCAGGTCATGTCAGCATTTAGAAAAGAAAATATTGACAAACCGCTAGTTGAATTTAAGAAACATTTTGTATACGCAAATGAAAAAGTGCCGAGTACACAAGTTTATACAGGGTTAACCATGAGTAAGCACAAAAATTTTAACCACGTGCTCAGGGAGACCTAAAAGAATAATAATAAAAAATAGAATTTAGCTCGATATTTAAAAAATGGGGCAAAACCCTTTTTTACTACGGAAAGTCGGAGCCTATGAAAAGCTTCGACTGAGATGGTTTAGATCCATAGATAAAGCTTACATCTATCATGCGGTCATCTATTTTCAGCGTTTCTAAATGCAGAAACGACAAAAATTAATATTCTTGTTAGTAATGCCTAATACCTGATAGATAGATAACAGTTAATCCAGTTAGCTCCAGTATTTTGCATTCGTTTCTCATTATTTTGTTACAAACTGGCAAAACTTCATTTTCACTCATTACAACCACTCACTACCGATAAGACACATTTCCCGTAGGCACAGTTAGATAAAATGCCTAGGTATTTATTATAAGAGAATCAAACTAAATGAATGGGAATGTGATAATAGAAAACTTGTAATGCACCCGCGACAGTCTTGTCCCATAGCCTAGATATACAACCCGGTGAACTATATTGTGGGAAAATATATGTACCCGACACATATTCCTTTATTTAATAACAACTATAAAACGTTTAAAATTAAAATAAGGCACTAAAAACTGAAGAACACAAAACTACAACGTAAACACAGGAATTGAATTATGATATGACAGCGACAGCGACCGTTGCTTGCTGGTTGCCTACTCTGATTCTCGCATTGGCGGCGTTAAATGAGTTTGAAATTTTTTTGAAAGGCGATTCCGTTAATTCTTAATTTTCTCTATCCCCTCTTAAAATATTTGTACTTAGTCTGTATACAGGGTGAGTCAGAAAGAATGGGTCAACACTAAACTGGAAATACTAGATGCCAAAATATTATGTTTGAGCTCATCATACCTTATACGAATGTCGCTGGTTTAAGAAATACAGGGTGTTCAAAGTTTAAATTTTATTCTGAAATGTCTCAATAACTGGGAAAGTTTTGATAGCATAATTCTGATTAGTAGTATTGAGTGTTTTGGTGTGACAATTGCGAATTTCAAGCTTATTTTGACGTTGCTCCTAGAGGGCGCTAGTCTCACCGTATTATTTAGGTAAATCGAAACGTATTTTTTTATCTGTGTATGCTTAAAAAAGTTAAAACCTAAAAGAACGTCTAATTCTACATAAAAACTGTACTCTTTCTTGTTCAGGTCGACTAACTTTATGTGTTTCCCAGTTATTTACATTTAAAAGTTTTAATGTATTTTGTAATGATTTTCTTTCAGGCGCTGATATTGCTATTTCTTTTCTAAGTAGGCTTGTGTCAAATTTTCATGACAATAAATATTAGCGTATTTTGCGTACCTGTGATTTATTATTTGTGCAATTATTGAGAAATTTCAGAATAAAATTTAAACCTTGAACACCCTGTATATCTTAAACCAGCAACATTCGTATAAGGCATGATGGGCTCAAACATAGTATTTTGGTGTGTAGTATCTCCAGTTTAGTGTTGTCCCATTCTTTCTGACTCACCCTGTATATGTTACATTCTAGACATTCTAGTATCGCTTGATAATTTTTAGGACAAACAAAAATAGCCTCATTAGTGGAAGGAAATATCGGATTTAAATTAGTGAAAACCAAAATGTATTATATTAGGAAAACATTTATTAAGGTAAATATTATTTAAATAATATAATAAGAAATATAGTTTCCCATTAAACAGTAAATAAACAAGAAAAGGGTAACTACTTTATTTGTTTCTCCATGAACTGCTTTTGAATTGCACATTAATTGACGTTTTCTACATTAACACGCATTTGTGCCAGTGTCTTTAACAAATGTGTTCCATATTAGGTAACTTTGATCTTTCTGAAATATAGCGTTACCTTGAATTAATTTTCCTAATATAATGAATTTTTTTCAATAATTTAAATCGGATAGTATGTCCTAGAAAAAATGCAAAGTTCCTAACAACGATAGGAACTTTTAGTATATTCTAGGCCAAATTGAAATAGCTTGAAATATTTCCTGTAACATATACAGGCTGTATCACATAAGAGGGCCACTCCCATGTATCTCGCTTAATATGTGAGACACGTCAAAAATATTTAGTTGTTTTTTTGTTGCATTTTTGGAGGCCTTTATGCTCGTAAAAACAAATTTGGGATCCATGGCCAACTTTATGAGTAATAACAAAAAAACCTGTAAAGTGCCCAAACTTTAAGGCTGTCTAACTTTTTTATTTTAAGAGATAGAGAAAACTTATTGGCAATAAATTTTGATTGCAAAATTGATACCTTTCACCTAATATAAACAGATTTTTGAAATATCGTATGTGGTTTGCTGCGCCCTCTAGGCGGATAAAAAAAATTTTTATTGAAGCAGGCTATGGCCACAAAAATTGCCTGTTTTTTCGTCTTTCATGCAATATACTACATGTTGCCCTTATCTTTTGTATTTATTACATTTTTTTCTAATTTTAGTTAAAAAAAAATGTACCTAAATATGTTCGTGTTGCTCAAGATAATGTAGAACCTGTTTTAAAGACGCCAACTGCAAAAAAATAATAAACAGAATGTACTTTTTTATGCAAATTACAGATTTTCTTATATTATTTTATTGGTTTTCACATTAGAAGCAATTTGGTCTTTAAAATTATTTTGACACAGACAATGCAATAAAATATTATAAGAAAATCTATATTTTGCACAAAAAAGTGTTAAAACAGGTTCTACATTATCTTGAGCAACACGAAAATATTTAGGTACATTTTTTTAACTAAAATTAAAAAAATGTAATAAATACGAAAGATAAGAACAGGCAATTTTTGTGGCCATAGCCTGCTTCAATAAAAATTTTTTTTATCCGCCTAGAGGGCGCAGCGAACCACATACGATATTTCAAATATTATCTGTTTATATCAGGTGAAAGGTATCAATTTTGCAATCAAAATTTATTACCAATAAGTTTTCTCTATCTCTTAAAATAAAAAAGTTAGACAGCCTTAAAGTTTGGGCACTTTACAGGTTTTTTTGTTATTACTCATAAAGTTGGCCATAGATCTCAAATTTGTTTTTACGAGCATAAAGGCCTCCAAAAATGCAACAAAAAAAACAATTTAAGATTTTTGACGTGTCTCACATATTAAGAGAGATACATGCGAGTGGCCCTCTTATGTGATACAGCCTGTATAGGGTATATAGAGGATTAAAAAATGGATGATACTTTAAGACTACCTTCTTTAGACGACAATAATATGATTTATGTCAACTTACCTTAGTGTCATCTTGCTTCCTTAAGAAGTTGTAGAACCGAGAAAGTAGTTTTTTTATTTCATTTTTTAAGCTAATTTATTTATTCCTTTGGTAATCGTATTGATATTATATACAAAAAGTTTTTTTTTGTATAATACAGGAGAATATCTGATTGATTTTTTTGTTAAATGTACAGGGCGATCTGAGCGCCTATGCCACTGCATTCTTTCTTTCAGGGAGGACTTATTGAAAACACATTGTCATAAATATTTTTTACGGCTTTTTTAAATTTAAACAGATACATACTTCAAATTTGATACAATTAAATACTTACCTAATAGTTATCTACCTTTTTTTGTAGATGAGATTCTACGAATCTTGATTTCCGGAATATTGCAGTGTTTATGAAAATACTATGAAAACAGAAATATAGAAGTTTTGGTTTCTCTTTGAAATCTTTGCATCGTCTTCACAAATTAGTAGGCCAAGCTGTTTATCACAGATTACAAAAATAATGGGACACACACGATGTACTTTTAATTTAAGTGTCCTGTTTTAATAACTTCATTGCAGATACTCTGTCAACTTTGATAAAATGGAAGAGAGGCTCATTATAGGTTGAAAAGAAGTTGAGATTGCCAGGACGAACAAATATCGAGAGTAACACTGAATGTAGAATCTGACTGGAATGCGATCTGAGAAATGTATTGGACAAAATGACAATGTATATAGGTCGAGGTCTAATAGAAAAAGAACCCTTATATATCTCAGTTGTGAGGCTTAGGGTTTATTATAGTGCAGTAATCTGGTGATCTAAGGTCAAACAGATCACTGTAGGGATGAAATTGAATAAATTTCGAAGACCTATAGCCTATATAACAGGAATTATGGCGTCAATTCTAATGGATCCATGGAAATTTTCTACTACTACCCCCACTACCTCAATATTGAAAAGGGAAGCAGGAATGGCAATCTTACAACAATAGTAAGAGTCTACTCTGGAGATGCGTATTGACAGAATGATCAGATTTCAACTTCCAGAAGCTATTCGAGCGTCACATAGGGAGTTGAGATATATAGAAGTTGATTTATACAATGCACTGGAAACATAGAAGTTGATATGGCTTATGGATGGCTCTAAAACAGGCAGTTAAATAAGAGACAGGCTGAATTAACATGTGCTTTTCTTACAGTATCAGGCTGATGCTGGCTATAACATATTCGATAGAGAATTTACGAATGTGCTACTTAGACATATAAGTTTATTTATATTCTCAAGATAGTCAGGTTGCAATAAAGATTCAAGACTTAAGACTCAAACAAGGGATGTTCAAAACATGTTTGGATGTAATTGCCCAATTATTGGGTGCCAAGACACGAAAGGACTGAAAGAAATAAAAAAACCATTTGAACTGAATGAGGATGATTTGAAACAGAACAATAACCACATTTTAACATTGCATACAGCGCTGTAAAGGAGACTCCTAAGAGGCTTAAGAAGCCTCTAAGAATTCTTAAGCATTTCAACAACATGGAGTTAAGAGAATCGAACCTCTTGGGAACAAAAGACCGCATGTACTGAATGAAACTGTAAAAATTAAAAGAGGCGGACACTTCCCCCCGTTCCGCCGCTTGTACTTCGATATTATTAATCGCTTTTTTACAGTATTCTAGGGGTACCAAGATAATATAAATCAATGTTCCTATTATTCCTATCGCAATCGAAAGGATGTTAGAAAACAATAAAATTGTATATATTTTTTTAAATTTTAATTTCAATTCGAAAATGAGGTGCTTAAATTAAATATGGCATAATTATGAGTAATATGTAATTAACGGCATACCTAGTAATTTATGAATAACGGCCTGTCTACTAATTTGTGACACCTTATTTGACTAATTAAGAGATATGTTTCGCATTCTACTTTTCTGTTCTGCCTATTTTGATGATAGTAAGAGAGAGAGTAGGTTCAAAAGAAATGTGCAAGGACTTTATTATGCTTTGTTTTATTGTAAAGTATCACCATGTATATAGTCTGCACAATGCTGTATATATTTCAGATCTGGCCATGTACCCGCCCCCACCGAGTTATACTCGCTTCTATCAGTATCAGTGCTACCCCAGTCCTCCGGGGTACTACTCCACACGGTACCTACCAGGTCTGTAACATATGCATGTCCATTGTTCATATGCATGTAAGCCGTTTTGTAATGTAGTGCACGTTGCCTGTAGTTTAGTGTTGTGACTAGTTTACCGTTGTTGCTGCATATGTGACCTATGCATAATGCGATGCCTGGAGCATGGTTCATTTCGTAGACGAAAAATGTGTAAAGATATCCTTAAAGCATGCCGCACGTAATAGACGCCGATATCTTCATGAATTGGTACTGCACTGACTACAAATTTGTAAAATAATTATCTGCTGCAAGGAAAAATTCTAATCTGTATTTAGGTATAATAATATGCTTACAATTTTAAACTTCATTCAAGTCTGTATGTATTAATTCAGTAATAGAGTATATTTGATACAAATATTTACATATTCTTGACATCCAAACATTCATATACTTAATTCAACACTTTCTTAAAATGAATTTAAGATTTACTTAAAGAATAATATTTTGCTAAAATATTATTAATTATAGAATTGATTATTCCTCCTTAAATTATAAGTTTATAGATTTGCATGAATTAAAATTAATAATATTTAGTAATAAATACTGTAAAATTTAAAATGTGACTGCAAAATAATATTTATATATGATATTAATACAACACTTGTGGAAAACTATAGAAACACAGTTGTAGTATTATTAACTACAAATTGTATTAAAGTTGTATGTGTTCAGGTTCAGCATGTGGCCAAAAGACGTAGTTCTATGTTGCATCACGTCTACTCAGGTTCCCTTCTGTCGGATAAGTCCTCGGTTGTCTCGCCTCCTATGGCATACTGAGAAGAGCTAACAAGCTCAAAAGTGGTATATGTCTGATGTGCCGCTTTGACAGTTTGCTATAAGGTTTTTCTCTTCTTTCCAATAGTTATTTATGTATTAAGAGGTGATTTTTTGTTCATAATGCATACATAGTTTTATCTACAATCACTCAACAAAATAAAACTTTTAAAGTCATAAGCCATACACACGCACAATTATTAACTTTATTACAACGAGAACATTAATTATAATAAATATTACAAAAGTAAGAAATTAATTTTTAGCATTGGTAATTTGGATGCTGAAAGGATAGTCTTTACGATCTTTAATAATAATTTCTGATCCAGGGGGTATATTAGGGATATATTCTGACATGGTAAAATTATTATCACTGCGATTCCTATATTCAATTACTTGTACTTTATTTGATGGCGTATAGTCTGTTTGGAAATGAAAGAGAGTAATAAAACCCCGAGATAAGAACCGGCCATGGGCGTGGTAATATTTCGTTTCAGGTAATTATCGGGTAACACTAATGCTAACAGGTAATGGGTGTACATTAGTATATTTTACTGGATACATCATAGGGCAGGAGCCAGTGTATTGTGACAGATCAATCCAGTCTTAGAGCTGAATATACGAAGACGTGCTAGTGCAGTAGAGTAAAATTCGACTTGTGTTTAGTGACTATTGTGCCAGTGGATATAATATTGTTTGGGTAAAATATTGAGCTTACCAGATTACGTACCTGCTAAACGCGTGAAAAGATGTGTGCTGTCCCAGAATGAGAAGATTATTATAATAAATGTATTTAATGCATTGAAACACCAAAATCCTACCAACAGTGTTGACGACATCGTCGAAAAGTGTTCCAAAATGACAGGGATTGGAAAATCGACTATCTACAGACTTTTAAAGGAAACAAAAAATGAATAAGATACTGTTAATCCCCCAAAATCGTCTACAGGGAGGTCAAAAGTCGTTATAGATAATTTCTTTAAAAATGTCATTCGCAGAAAAGTACACTCATTTTATTTTAAAAAAGAAATACCAACGCTAAACTAAATTTTAAGTGAACTTTCGGAGGACAACGATTTGCCAAAAATCAGTAGAAGCAAATTATGGGCCGTCTTACGAGAGTTGAATTTTTGCTGGGAAAAGCAGAACAGGAAGTCAGTTTTTATCGATAGATGAAATTATTTGTTGGCGAAGATCAATTAGAAAATCCCGTGACGAAGGAAGGAATATTTATTATCTAGACGAAACTTGGGTCAACGAGGGATATACTGTAACAAAAGTATGGCAAGATAAAAATGTAAAAAGTTTTCGACAAGCATTTTTGGATGGACTTTCAACAGGGTTCAAGGCATCTTGAAGTTAAAGGGCGAAGATTAATAGTGACACATATAGGTAGTGCCAGTAGTTTTGTAGATGGCGGTTTACTTTTATTTGAATCTAAAAATACAGGTGACTATCACGAAGACATGAACGCAGATGTTTTCGAAGAGTATTTTACACATATGTTGGATCTTATTCCTCCGGGGTCTGTAATTGTCATGGATAATGCCAGTTACCATTCACGGCAGACCGAGCGGACGCCTACGACTGCTTGGAGGAAAGCCGATTTAATTCAATGGTTATCCGGAAAAAAACATTTATTTTGAAACAAATATGGTGAAAAAGGAACTTTTGACACTTGTCAATCTTAATAAAGATCAGAAAAAATATGTTACCAATGAAATGGCAACAAATCGCCAAATAACGGCACTACAGTTACCACCTTATCACTGTGAACTTGACCCAATCGAATTAGTCTGGGCGCCGGTAAAAGGAGATGTAGCGGGAAATAATACGACGTTTAAATTAAGTCACGTGAAAATTTTGTTAAAAAATTCCTTGGAACGAGTAACTGGAGATAACTGGCAAAGATGTATACATCATGTACAAAAAGAAGAGCAGAAAATGTGGGACTTGATAATTTAATTGACGTTACTGTGGAACCTATCGTTATCAGTCTAGGAGACGAAGATAATTCATCAGAATATTCAGAGGAATTTTAATATACCTACTTTTTTATTTTCTTTTTTGTACATTTATACAACACTATATTTACTCACCATAATTTGAATTTTCAAAATACATATATTTTTGTGTGGAATAAAAGTCTGTTCATTAAATTTAAATAAATATTTTGATAATAATATTGAATAATTTTATTTGAATTACTAAAAACCCTCTTAACCCGGTTATGATGCTTAAAGTAGCCTCTAGTTTTCAAATGCTGTTTTTATATTGTTTACTTATAAGAGAAATGGACCGAGAAATTGAAGCGGCATAGACAAAGACGGATTGTCGGGAATTAGATTTTAGCTACCTGCTACAATTTAGTACGGTTCGATCACACAAAGTTTTTTTTAAAAGTACACCTCATCTATACTGATAATACATAATATAAAAATATTGAATATAAGCACCAGTACTACATTTATTTACGATTTGCATACATAATAAGCTTTTATTACTCTCTTTCATTTCTAAACAGACTATAGTTAAAATTTTCTTACTTGTTTGAATTTTTTCATTGATGTTATGATCTATATATACTTCTGCAACTATAGACCTCTTCCATCCCCCGTGTCGCTTCAGTCAGTTCCACCAAGAATCAATAAAGTAGCCGATGTTCGGCGAAAGCCCTGTGTATAAATGACACTCTGGTAGTTTAAGATAATTAGCAATATCGTGCTGATGTATTTTTGTTTCTAGGTCGCAAGACTACATACTGCCTATATAATGACAAAAATTTCATAGAATTATTTTGATTGTTATTTGTGACAATAAAAGTTCGACTTCTTCTTGTTTTTGAATCAGGAATAGTAACTATCAAAATGAATTCGTCATTTTTACTAATTCGTCACGTCTGCAGGCACCCGAAAGTTACAATAATTAGAAGTACCTATAATAAGATATTTCTATTAAGTTACATATTTTACAATAATCGATATGCACAAAATTTACATTTTTTAATGAATATGTTGCATCATCGGCTTCGCGCAATAATTTCTGTATTTTGGCTTACGAAAAAGTTTTTGATTTCTTAGATTTATATCCAACTTCTTACTTTTTTAAAAATGCCATCAACTTTTTGGACTTGCTTAAGCCAATATTATTCTTGGTAGATATTGTGAATTTTAGCATGGAGCAAATCGACTGTAATGATGACGATTTTAATATTTTTGCTTTCTTACAAAAATGGGCGAGGAGTACGTTTTCTGAATATTTATAAATTTCCTCCTACTTACTTACACCCGAAAATAGCAACCACCATATCACAAATGGGTTATATTGCTTCTCATATAAGTGCTTTGATTTTTCTGATAACAAACATGAAGCACTGAGTAATAACAGTTTCTGCAGCATTTCTAATCTCCAGAGGTGTATTCAAGTTCCATCATTCTGTCAACTAAAATTATCTCAAGTAAACTAATCTTGACAAAATTTGGTAATTGTTAAATTTACTCCTTAAAAAGGATGCTGTGTACTTGGTTGTTGACGACCAGCGTTTGCTAGATTTTGTAGCTCGGCAATCAATTAAGTGACGCTCATGTGACACACTCTCTGTTTTCGTTCTCATTATATATAATATATTATATTATTTTGGATCTCAGAAGCGAAGAAGTATTAAAATAAATATCCACAATGTTGATATAAAATATAACAAAAAGAATTGGCAGATATTGATTGCTTGGTAAAGCAATTTATTTAGTCAACAGCTTTCTTTAAAGATTATGAAAGAGAAGGTCGTTGCTATTACAAAGAAGGGTGTTTTGCAAACAGACAAAAACAGAAAAATGTAGAATGCATCATAAAAGCTTTGTGTCTATTGATACAAGAAGAAAAACATTCATTGAGAAATATTTCGAAATTACACATTCAAATTTATATATTTGAAATGAGAAACAAATGGGAATAATTGGATTTTTTTGTCAGCAAAGCAATTTGCCGCCAGTGTTATTAGTTCTACATAATTATTGGTGTATAAAAACTGAGATTTTACATAGTTTGTGTAATTTGCCGCATCACCTTTACAAAACTCTGGTCGACCTAGTTTCAAAGCTCCGAGCTATTTAATACGGTTTCCATTTCATTTCACACATTTACAAACGACAATAAAAATTAGCTGAGTTACACACTGCTGACGTTAATAATGATTAATGGGCTGCTATCTTATTTGAGTAATTTCGGTGGGAGGCTATTATCGATAAAAAATTATCTTGATAAGTTAATAATGTCTAGTTAATGCAACAAAAGATATTTATTTAGCCAGCGAGGCATTGACTGTTTAGAAGTTAATTTATTGGAATACTTAGAGCATGTGGCAATACTTTATCTTTGTAAATCGATGAAAGCATGACTTATTTCTCAAGTCTCTGGGATTTTTAATCGCTAGTCTCATTATTTTTAATTTCACCTAACGAATGTTGTACAGTAAAAAATAACAATGAGTAACCTCAAACTCATTTAAGAGTGTAATTATTTTGGTGTTGAATTTTGAATAATTGAACATTTTAACAAAGAAATGAGTTTATCAACACAATTATTGATCAGAGAGACGATTTGTGGAAAAAACAATTACATATAATGATAATATAACAATTTTGTGTTTGTAGTAACACATAGTTCAATAAGCTCACTCAAAAGTTATTCATTGTTACTCGTAAAAGATTTATTTAGTTAACAAATAGCATTATTCAATGAATTGTGTTACTATTTTAACACAATCGGGTGTGAACTCGATTTAACAACCAACTGCATTGATTTTGAGTGAAATTTTTTACGGTGAACATACTTCAAGGATATAATCTAGAACCCAGATGGTGATGATTCAACCAAACTTACATAAACGAACAATGTCGCAAAGAATGTTACAGGGTGTTAGTTTCTATTTTTACTTCTTGTTTTCTCCTTAACTCAAAACTCAGTTAACAGATTTGAGCAAAATTTGCTGTTGCTTTCTCTTCATCCAGTCATTATGTTCCTATTAGGTTAAATCATACAGGGTGTTATGTTACTAAAACTTTTCGTGAATATTGTTCTGTATCATTTTTGTACATTTAAATTTTCCACGCAACTATCAGAAATAGGTAGAGAATTTTATTCTACACAAAAAGTGTATATCTATCAAAAGTCGAAATAATGTTCGGAATATGAATATATTACAGAAAATATTCATTAACACATTTACATATTTTTTGGAAATAAGTACGTATCCATAATAAACTAAAAGGTGTCAGTAGTAGAAAGTCGTGTCTCTCATTATCTTCACATTTCCTTAAACGTTTTATGAAACTATCGGAAATAGGAAACGAATTATACGTTCCACTAACTCATCTTCACTATTAGGTGTCACAGAGCCGTAAACAATTTCTTTCAAATTACCCCAAAAGTCTAACGGATCAAAATCCGGATAGCGAAAAGACCAAGGAAAGTCACTACCTCGACCAATTCAACGGTTTGGAAATGCTTGATTTAAATGATCTCTCATCAAATGACTAATGAGCAGGGGCACCATCGTGTATGAATCACATTTGAGAATCAAACTTGAGAATTCTTCCAATTATAAACACCTCTAAACAATCTATCTGCAAAGGTAATTCTCCCTAGAAATCTGTGACCCCTGTTATGTAACTGGAGAAATCGTTCGCAAAATGTTAATCTCAGCGGTCTGGTTCAAGCAAGTTTAATACACTGTGAAAATGGAAACATTGTAACTGCTGCGTGTGGAGTATAGTTGACACGGTTTTGCGGGACACCGAGTATTAAACAGAAGCAATAAATAGCCGATGATCGGTCATCGGCATTCAGTTGGTGGAGAAGGGGAAGTGGACTGGCAGAGGAGAGAACGAGTGGTTGGGGATGGAGAGAGGTGCAGCTGTTAGTATATTTAAACAGTGCCCATATTAAACCATTTTTTACTAATTTAGACTAAATTAGTAAAACATAATTTTATAGATATTCTGAAAAGTATTACCAAGGTTACTGATATTCTCTTATTCTATTCTATCGTACCTTTACATATTTTCATACATTAAACCTTCTGGTTTTTAAATACCTAATCATAATTTGTTTCTAATTAATAGCAATATTCTGTTAATTACCAGGTAACTACCACTAACTATAATTGAAATTTTATAAGTTTTGACATAATACGAGTATTTCTTAATTCATTTTTTTTCTGATAATCTTCTAAACCCCCATAAACTGAAAGTGTAGAGCATTTTGAAAAAGAAACATCATTAGCATAAATTGATGCGAGATATGTATTTTAAGTACTTTATAGCTCTATATTTTTACCAAAAATAAATAAATAAATAAACAATATTGATTTGTTATAGACAGTTGCAAACCACAATTGGAATACCAATCACACCTGTCTTTCTATGTATATCAATGTCTAGGTTGTGAAATATATGAATTATTAAATAAAATAATGAAAAACATCATACAATTATTCAGACCTAATTAAGTTGGTTTTAAACAGATTCAACTTATTTAATAATTAGTAATTTTCTCAGATAATTCTTTTGAAATTATGCCATTATATCTGGATATTAATTTAAGGAATTATTGCTTGAGTTCAGTTATGCATTGTTATTTTTTGTTAAATATATGTTCTCTGTTCCCATGATATATATTTCAATCTTATCTTTCTATAATTTAAGCACTTGGTGAAGTAGAAATTAGTACCTATATACATCATAAAATTTAAAAGGCACTAAATTATTTTGTTTTACATTGCTTTTGATCCTTTCTTTATTTAAATGCATGAAGAGTTTTATTAACTTGAGCCAAGCTAGACAATTGAGCATTAATATTTATAAGTTCGAGAATAACAAAATGCAGTGATAAACCATGTTATTAAATATCTGCTAAATTGATTATATGCGGACAAAGGTCATGCATAACGGCAGATGTTTGACAACAATTCTGCATATTTATTGCAATTTTTAATAACAGTACCGATGGAAAAGACATCAATCTATCCACAATTTGTTACATGCTAAACAATGCAAGTATACTGCATAACGTTCTGTTGGAGTATTTTCTATAAAACAACTAAGAGCGTGTTATCTTCTTAAAAGCAGTTCTAAAAAAATTGTGCAGTGAAAGATGAAATAAAAAGTTAAATATTATCGAAAACTGCTTAAATTTTAAATACAAATTTTAACTACTTAAACTACAGCGCTAATATCCCGATCAGCATTGAATTACACCTGAAAAGCAAATAGGAAAATAGGAAGTCATTCGTCAGGGGCGACATCCAACATATACCCGTTTGGAGCTGCTTAGCTCTCATCAGTATTTTAATTTTATTTAGTACTACAACCAATGCCCAAAAGAAGGCCAATTACAGGTTAAGAAAACAAAACAATTAAATTAATATAAGGTAGAAACAGACAAACAAAAAAGATATAACGACATACAGTAAAGCAAAACAGAATTTAAAGTTCAAATTAAGCTAAAACATTGAATACATTGTTAAGGTTAGTAAAAATAAATATAGTTACCATCCAATTTATAAGAAAGATATTTCAGAAATCTTTTCTGTAAGTTTTTAATACACTGGTGTAGGTCTTATATCCTGAATACGAAACTAAACTATTATATTCGAGTTTAGATTTTATAAAAGAGTTAAAAAGAGAATGTAAAATACGCTGATTAATGAAACTTCGTGAGTTTCTTATGACAAAACCTAGATTTTTCGAGGCCGATGATACCATTTTTCAAATATGCTCCTCAAATGGTCAAAGATTACACCCAGGTCGCAAAAATATTCGGTAGTCAAATTCAAGGCACTTATGAACTTTTAAACAATCAATTATATTGACTCTATTCTCCAGTACAGTTTCATATCACATACAAACAGCAAGCAGTGCACATCCAGGTCAGCCACAATGTCGTTAATAAATATTATAAATAAAAGGGGACCTAATATGGAGCCTTGAGTCATCCCAGAAGTTTCAACGGAATTCTGTCCACTCAACTCTACATACTGTTTTCTTCCATAAACATGAGAGCTAAAAAATTTAAATAAAACCGAGTGATATAGGAAAGATTCGTAACCGTAGAACGATCTTGAATAAATCCATGTTTAGTAAATGTAATTTGACAATATACTTGGGGGCATATCAATTCGAAAACAGCTGTTTCAAACAAAAGCAAAATTAGAAATTATGACAGTAATGCTGGATCTTGCACTACGACAACGCGCCAGCCCATTACTCGTTCATTGTGCAAGAGTTTTTGGCAAAAAAAGGGATTCCAAAGTTGCCGCACCCACCCTATAGCCCCGATATTGCCCCCTACGATTTTTTTTAATTTCCCAAGATGAAGTCGCACCTCAAGGAAACTCATTATGGCGGCGTACAGGAGGTGAAAGAAGATGTAACCGTGGTGCTAAATGGGTTAACTGCGAAGTGTGACCAAGGGTGCTTCCAATCGTGGGGGCAACGTTCGAATCATTGTGTAGAGTTAGAGGGAGACTATTGTAGAGGTCGATAATAAAATTTTGGCGAAATTTAATTTGCTCTACATCTCCATCGAATTTGGCTTGTATATGCCCAAGCGTTTTCAAGTTATTTCACATGATTTCAGTTCTTCTATTCTACGATAATTTTTAAAAATTTATTTCTTTTCGTAGAACTACGGAGTATAATAATAGGTAATTCGAAATATTCTCATAAGATTGTCATAAGTAAAAGAGATGTTTCCGTCACTGCTATTCACCAGATGGTAATGATATAGATTATGACTGAATTCTGATTTACCGTTACTAACAGAATATTAATCTAACTCTTCTGATCATATTAATTTGGTTGGCATCTTTGACGTTTTCTTTATTCAGATATCAAATTTACCTGTGCCTGAGAACCGGCTTATAAGTATTTATCTTATTTATTATAAATAGGAATTCGTCATAGCTACGAACAAAAAAACAACGAATACCTAATGTTTATAAACCGTTCTATAACTATTTAAATTTACTTGTGCTACATTCAGCATGTTAGTCTTTTAGTATATGTATAAATTATAATAACTGAATATGTAAAGCAATATTTTTATTAATAATAAAATGTATTTGGAGTGCCTTCTATAAGAAATAAATAATTATTACCAACAAATTAACAATGTAAATAGATCATGGTTATATTTAAATTAACGTATAAAACTGTTCAAAGCTTCTCTGTAATGCAGATAATGAACGAGTTCAGATTTTTTAGGTTATAAAAGCAGAGATATCCAAATATGCAAGTGAAAATATGCGCATAAATATGCACAAAATATATGTATTGTTTCACATAGAAATAAACATAAAACACAATCCACGTGATAACTTTAAAGGCAAAATCAGAAATAAAACGTAGAAATGGATTCTCTGGCTACTTGGACTACCTCACATTATATTTACCAATATTTTGTATTTATCACTTTAGATAGTACCCCTGGTCGGCAAGAAATTAATTCCAAGAAGATAATTGGATTTGAAAGGGATACAGACTAATATTATATTAAAACATAAAAGACATTATTACCAAAATAAACTCTAAGTATGCCCTTAATTTTGCCCGAGGGAGACAACATATATATATATTTGATTAAATATATTCTAATAAAGATCAGGGATAGGAAGAGTGAAGGAGTGTGTATAGTATAGTAGAAGTAGGTATATGGATATATAGATGTGGACCACTATTCGTTTTTTAAACATTTTATTTTGTTAGGAATAAACCGACAAAGGAAGCTGTTAACAAAGAAAAAAACAAAGTTACAGAAGATGTTCAAAGTGCCCTCCGTCCATTTCCAAGCAGGTACGACATCTTCGTCTCAACGATTTTCGAACTCTTTCGAAAACACCCTCCTTGGTTTGGATTTCTTGACACTTTTGATTAATCCGTAGCTACAGCTCTTTCAGGCTATTTACAGGAGTACCATACACTAATGTCTTCAAATGTCCCCAAACAAAGAAATCTAGAGGGTTCATATCAGGCGATCTTGGAGGTCATAAAACAGATCCGGTCCTTCCTACCCATCTATGTGGAAAAGTTTGGTGTACATGCTATCTAACGGCCATGGGAAAATGAGCTGCACCACTATCATGCTGAAACCACATTTGTTGCCTCTGATTCAAAGGAATGTCTTCCAAAAACTCATACAGTATGTTCTGCAGAAGGTTGAAGTAAGCAGCGCCTGTTAATCGGTTTGGTAAAACAACAGGATCTACAAATCTGTCACCTACAATACCCATCCAAATGTTTAATGAAAAACGTGCCTGATGTCCAGATTCTATTAGAGCATGAGGATTTTCGTCGGCCCAAATATGCGTATTGTGAAAATTAAACACTCCATTTCTTGTGAACCCGGCCTCATCAGTAAAAAGAATATTTGCAAGAAAACGAAGGTCTTCAGCATCATGACGTAGAAACCAGCGGCAAAAAACCAAACGTGCTTGATGATCATTTATTGGATTTAAGGCCTGTACTCGTTGCACATGGTATGGATAAAGCAGTTGCTCGTAAAGGATTCTCTAAACAAGAGGACCACTAATTCCTACCTCGGCTGATATTCTCCGCACACTCGTATCTGGATTCTGCTCTACCAGTGCTAGAATTTCTTCTTCTGCTCTAGGAGTAGATACCGACCTTGGTCTTCCGCATAAATGGCACTGTTTGCTCAAGGAATCGGTATCACGCATTCTTTGGTGAATTCTTCTAAACATACGTTGTGAAGGAATCTGGCGATTTGGATAAGCGTCAACAAAAGACGTCGCGCTTCGGTGGCGTTCCCATTAGCACGACCATACATGAAATGCATGTCTGTTAAATGTTTGTTTGTGTGTATTTGAGTTTTTTTTTTGTTTCGTCTTATCATGGGGTATATTTTTCCATACTCTTTTAGTGTAGGACAGATGTGTTCTATAACCTAACTATACCTGTGATTTTTCTATTTCACATTTTTGTTTGTCTTGAAATGTACATAGCAACTGTAAAAATGGCGTTTCAATAGTGCCACTATTTAAGAAGAAATTAAAAATTTTGTAGAGAAAAGTTGTTTTTAATGCTAATATAACCTCAGATATGAATTGTTTTACTGTTTTAAATATTTAGATGCCTGTGTTTGTCCAAAATTTTATTTAATAATTTAACATGACACTTTCACAACAAAAAAACTTCAAATCTAGACAAAATTCTTCCAAAATGTTGACCAATTCAATAAAAAATATGCAAAACTTTACGTCTTAATAAATTGTGTTCGCGAATTAATAAGAAAGTTTAATAACACAGGAGATGAAATAGATAAAGATTAGAAACTGAAACGAAATTCAATCTTAATAAGTAAATTATCTTACGCATATTTCGAATACTACCATTTGAAAACAGAAAAGTAAACAATTCCTAATTTCTAACGATATAAATTATATATTTAACTTGGAAGTCATTATATTATTCTTGGATAACAAATTTTTGACTAAAATTTTAGTATTATAAGATTTTGTAACATTGAAGACTATTTTTATGGTGAAAAGTAGTAAATCTCGATCAATCGATTGGATTTCCGTTCAAACGCAGTCCAACTAAAAAATAAACGTTCGTCTGACGTTTCCAAATAATTATATAATTTTAAATTCTTATTGTATGGATTTTATGTACAATATGTTATTTGTAAGAATAGATGCAAACATTTAAAAAAATGCATATAATATGCAAAATATGCGCTTTGCAAATTTGGGTTACCGTATAGTTTAAAGTAAATACAATCAGGTGAAACTTGTATCAAATCCATTTCACTTTAATAAATTTTAAGCTGTATATGATAAATTAAAAAAAATCTTGAGAGGAGCTATTTGAAATATGATGAAAACCTGTTCGAACAAATTATTACTGTTATTACACGAAATTTCCTCTTGACAACTGGCATTATCTATGACAAGGTGTAAAAGAGGTGTCACAATAAATTAATATTTTTCATAACAACTATCTTATCCATACAGAAAGAACTGAAATAGCCGCCCACCATTTGTCTAGTTCTCTTCATCTGATTTATTAATTTACATTAAAAGAACAAGTAAGTTATAACGGAATTTGGCTTGAACAACATTTTAGAAACATGAAACTGATAATAATACCTACATAGAACGTCCGTCCGTGCGTACTTTCTTATGTCCTCAGCAATACTCGTAAATCACTGACATAATTTTATAGCTAAAAATTAATCACCGGCTTTTAATATTTCATCTCTTCGCAATAATTGCTTTGTTTTTGTCTCCTAATAAATTATCATTCATTATAATTATCTGTAGTAATGGCCTTGTAATATGAATGGAACTGAATAAAATTCACTTCAGTTTATTGTCTAGAGAATCATGAATGACAGTTAAGAATAGAATCCCGAGCAAATTACATAGTTTTTGGATTTTGGTATTAAACATTATTACACACAACGTCAAAGGTCTTGGACTCCCCCTCATTCTTGTTAAAGAAATCTTTTTGTCAGAAAAACCAAATACATTTATAAAAGTATATTGTTTTCTGAATCTTTTTTTTTGTGAAAAGAATATGTTCGATAAACTGAGTACTTTGAAAATGAAAAACCAGCAAATGTGACATTTTTAACAAAATTTATTAAATCAAAAAGAAGTAACAAAGCAAGTCCTCTACTTAAGTAATAGTCGATATGCCCTCCACCACGTTCTAATAGCATATTGACACGTCTGTGCATTGAGATAATCAAGCGGTTAACGATCTTTTGCGGAATATTGTTCCATTCCCCTTATGCCGTCACGACTAACTCATATGCAGCTTGAAAAGGAGGAATATGATTATGAATGGCTCTAGCAACAAAATCCCACATGTTTTCAATAGGATTCATCTCAGGAGAGGTGGCTGGCCAATCTAATCTATTGATATGTCCTGCTTCGAGTAAACACAAAATTTTCACCTAATTCATTGCGTAGGGGATAGATAATGGGCGTAATAATTTGTTCGATGTAAATTTGACTGGTCATATTCAGTCATTCAATTAATGGGATGTGGCGGTTGAACATATTATTCCACCACAAAACATTACGGTACCCCCTTCATACGGAGCAACTTCACGGGGAAAATGAAGTCGCTATTGACGACCTGGTTATCTCCAGACTATTTTGTCTGGAGAGAATCAGAGAGAATCGATTGTCATCAGTAACCAGCCCAATTCTGGTTTCGTCTGTAAATAAGAGCCACCGCCACTGGCCAACCCCTATGCTCTCGCCCCAACTGGAGATAAGCAGCACTATGCCTTGGAAGTAGAGTGGGGCCCCTTATGGTCTTCTAGCACGTAAATTTGCGTTATGGAGTCATCTTCGAATAGTAGGTGTCGATATAACACGGCGAAACGTACCTTGAAAGTGGGCCCTGAGAGCTGAAGCTGAAGATGTGCGGTGTCTACGGGCATATTGCACCAAATATGACCCTCCCTTTAATTAGATACTCCAGAACGTCCACTACGTGGTCTGTTTTCCACTGTATAAAATTCCTCATATCTGTATTCTATTCGTACAACAGATATCTAAGAATGTCCAACATGTTCAATATCTGATGATTAGAATGTCCTGCATGATGTAAAACAGTCATTTTGCGCGGCTAAACGCAGAAATTTCACGTCCTGGCATTATATTCTACAAAAAGTCAAAGGAGAACTTGGAAAACTGTTGTAACACTCTGTATTACAACAGTTTGCTATGTAATTCTTGTGTAGTGAGGTAATTCTTGTCTTTCTTTAAATTTCACGTTCGTACCCCATGTTGGCCTATCTGAAATAAGGGATAGTTAGAAGCAATGTCATATTAAAACGTTCATTGTGACGGCATAAAAAGTATTCTACAACAACTACACTTAAGTGATGCTACTTCTATTTTATATGCTCAACGGATATTTAACGATCCTACAATTTGCGTACATACATTTTAAGTATTTATTTATTTTCGTGTCAATACACAAATGTGTTTACACACGTCACAAGAAAAAGGGCAGAGCAGAACTAAGTTCACTAGATAAAAATTACAAATACAAGCGGAAATTAAAATGAACAATAATAACATAGTCCTTAGAAATTAAAATAGTAAAATAGTAAAAGTCAAATACACAAGTTAAAATAATTCAAAGTATCACATACATACATATTCATTGAAGTATACTACAAGTCAATACTAAAACAAAATTAAGAACGAACAAACATATAAATAATTAAATTAAATTAAAATCACTCAAAAAAAAATGTTCTATGTCATAAAAAGCGTTTCTCAATAGAAATAATTTGATTCTTTTCTTAAATTGAACGATATTCAGATCCCTTATACGAAGCGGCAACTCATTAAACAGACGTATACCTATAAAACCTGTACCATTTCTGGTTCTAGATAACCTATGGAAATTTGTGTGATAATTATTTTTTGTTCTGGTATCGTGTGAATGTATCTGATTTCCAGTCAACATGTCACTCGAATTCTGTTTTATATACAAAAGACATTGGAATATGTATATACAAGGCACTGTTAGTATATTTAATTTTATAAATTGATCTTTACATTCATCCCTGTAACCCAAACCAGTCATAATCCTGACAGCTCTTCTTTGGTGAGCGAAAACATTCATAGTAGAAGTTGCATGCCCCCAGACAAGTATTGCATATTAAATATTAGATTGAATAAAACTGTGATAAGCTATTTTCAATGTATTTAATGATACTTTACCTACTAAACTTCGTAGGAGATGCATGTACTTGGAGATTTTCCTACAAATATAATTAGTGTGTTGTTCCCACAGCAATTTGGAATCAAGGTATAACAAAATCACAATTCTTCCAATCATCATTAAATTCGCGTAGGGCGAATACCATTGTCTCAGTCTTTGTTACATTTAAACAAAGTTTATTATTACTGAACCAGTTCTCAGCGTCCGACTGTATCAGAGAAGCATCTTCTAGCAAATTCTGTAAAATTCTATTTTTAATAATTAAACTGGTATCATCGGCAAATAGTACACTTAGCACGTTGTTTTTCAAAGAATTCATGAAATCGTTTATGTATATCAGAAAAAGTGTAGGACCCAATATAGATCCTTGAGGAACACCATGTTTTTACACTTTTCATGTTAGATTTCTCATTATTATAAGTTACAAATTGTTTCCTATTTGAGAGATACGATTTCATCAACTCCAGACTGTCGGCAGTAAAGCCATTCCATTTTAATTTGTCGATAAGAATGTTATGAGATACACAGTCAAACGCATTGGTTAAATCCAAAAACTGAGCACACACATATTCGCCTTTTTCAAACCCATCATTCACAAAATTTGTCAATTTGTCGATAGCAAGGGTAGTTGAACAGTTTTTACGAAAACCATATTGGTGAGAATTAAATAATATTCACGGATACTTTCAGTTATTCGCCGTCTTGAAGCAACTGTCTCAGCATCAGAATATTTAATAAATAACGAAGTAAATAATGTTTTTTTTATAGTTATTACAGTTTATTTCCCAGTTATAAAGACCTAGTGCTGAACGTGTGAAAAAAAACTATACCCTTTTGCAGAATAATCCAGGATTTCTTTATGCCGTATAGTAGACGTTGAACACACGTTTTCGAAACCGAAATGGAATATTAGCGACAAACGCCATAGCGTAACACCTGAACATTTACAACAGTTGCTGGTTATTCAATTTTATTCCACTACTACAAGTGAATAGTTATGTAGAGTATTTTGTAAACTATAGTTGACTTCCAAAATTGTAGAGAGTGACTAATCGCTAGCTTGTAGACAAGCGCGACGTACGAAGCATGCGAGAGCAACATTTCATAGGCGTACTAAATTTGAATGCGATCAGATATAAAAAAATATAGAAAAACGACAAAAATAATTGCATTACATAGCATTCATTAGTTTTAGGGTAGAACAGCTAGATAATAAAAATAATAAGAATATTTCAAAAGTTTTTATCTTGTATATCGGTGTACCTAAGTTAATTTAGAAACTTTATCAAGACAATCTGAAAAGATTTTTACCAACATTGTAAACCACCACCCGGCTCATGCCGCCACAAGATGTTGACTATTTATACATTTCATATAGGTAATTGTTTTACACGAATATTATCATTATCACTAAATTACTACGCATTACGTCCGAATCACAACAAACTTCACTGTCACTGTATGTTCACTATTTATTAAAATAACTACACGTTCACTTTTATTTCATTACCACACTTTCACATCACTGCCATATATTCACTTCACTATAAGAATTTAATCTTCACTGTAACACTTTTGCCTTACTGCCACTATGTAGCAAAGTTTGCGCTTCATTGTATTTAATTATCACTATCAGTAGAGATGTTGTTATCACTGTCCTTTGAATCATCTTCCCCTAAATGAATAATGGGTGGGTCTATCAAAACATCTACTGTTATCTCTAGATCCCACATACGTTGCTCCTCCTTCTGCATATGCCCAATACACTTACGCCATGTTTCAGCAGTGACATGATTAATGGCCTCCTGTAATAACAACTTCACATCACTTATTTTAAAGTGGTGTTATTTCGTGCTACTTCGGTTTTTATTTGTGTCCAAACTAACTCTCACTTCCTACATGATTCAAAAACATGAAAACCATTTTCTAAAAATCCCGAATCGCTTCCAATTGTGTTATTATTAACCTACGTCCTTTTCCAGTAGGCACCTTTAATCCTGTAGAAAATCCATCTAAAAATGCTTCTCTTGTACTTCGAACGTTACCATCCTGCCAAACTTTTGATACCACATAACCTTTGTTTACCCATGAATTTTCCTGCGAATGGCGTATTTTACGTCATCATCGACTTCTGTTTTTTCCTTCTTCGTGTTTCTGTTGTTTTTTTTTCTTTGGATTTACTTCCACACTCTTTTTTATAGCACGATATACACTAGAAACTGATATTTGTGTTAACGAACTACACATATCATCAGATTCACTAACACTTATGTTAGAGTTTTGCGCTCGAATTCCTTCGTATACGTTTTTAATTATTATTAATTGTCCGTTACATAGGTTATGTCGATTACTAACAGACCTTTTACTAGAACTGGCACTTTGATCCATTTTTAACTGTTATTTGTTAGCTTCACGGTTGCAATAATTTATTTTTATAATTTAATATAACTATAGAAATAACACCCCGCGAATAGCAGCAAATCCCCAAACGTACGCATATTCTAATGGCGTTCTAACCTCGGCAAAGCCATGTACTAGCGCTCACGGTTTACACACACCAAAACATTGTTTTCCACAATGCAATAAACAGAGATAGAGAATACATCGGGCTTCAGTTTGACTGAGTCTTTATCGTGGTGCCGCAAATATGAGTATAGTATCGTTGTGCATAGAAAGCGGCACAGTAATAATGAGGTAAATAATGTAATCTCTTATAAAAATATTATACGCTTAATAGTAATAGTGTTTATCTACTCATATTAATTATTCAACTGCTTTTGAGCAATTAATAGTATCAATAAACAAATAGCGTGAGTTTTTATAGAGTTATTATAACTCACGCTGGGATAATTCGGTACGTAAATAGTGTAAGCAGTAAATTCTTGGAAATTTTTAAGCCGATAAATACGTCCCATTGGAGTAAAATGGAAAGAATTTTTAACAAGTGGAAAGGAATTAATAATTAAAAGATTTTAAAATTATTATCATTGAGGGGACTAATGTCATTTGATATTTTAACAAAATAATTTTAACGTTTTCAAATCAATTTTCTCTCGTTACATGTATCTTAGTATTTATTATTATAGTCGTAGATAAAGTATAGTATTCAACTTGCGGTAATAGTCATAACTCACTTGATGAATTACAGCACTCGCCTGCGACTCGTGATGCAAACTTCATCTACGTGAGTTATGACCTGCATTACCGCTCGTTAAATAATATACTATTTTATCTACTCCTATTAATTTCTATATTAATTATTCAACTGCTTTTGAGCAATTAATAGTATCAATAAACAAATAGCGTGAGTTTTTATAGTGAGTTATTATAACTCACGCTGGGCTTCTACAATGATAATTCGGTATGTAAATAGTGTACGCAGTAAATTCTTGGAAATGTTTAAGCCGATAAATACGTTCCATTGGTGTAAAATGGAAAGAATTTTTAACAAGTGGAGAGGAATGAATAATTAAACGATTTTAAAATTATTAAATTGCCAACGCCTCTCAGAAGGCGGAACTGTCAATTATTATCATTGAGGGGACTTATGTCATTTGATATTTTAACAAAATAATTTTGACGTTTTTAAATCAATTTTCTTTCTCGATACTTGTATCTTAATATTTATTGTTATAGTCGTAGATAAAGTATAGTATTCAACTTGCGGTAATGGTCATAACTCACTTGATGAATTACAGCACGAGCCGCAGGCGAGTGCTGCAAATTTCATCTGCGTGAGTTATGACCTGCATTACCGCTCATTATATTTTCTATTAGTCACTCTCTACAATTTCGACCGCTGACTATAATAAACTTAATATGAATAATGTTGCATTTTATAAATTACCAGTACAAGGTAAGATGTTGATTTTAACTTTTTATAGATATATGTTTGCACCTTGGTTTCTACAAGCATTAACTTAGCGTCCTAAGTGTGCCCATGATAACAACGTCATCTGCGAACGAAGTGCGTATAATACTTAAATCTATCGTAACAGTTCTAACTGACTCTAGAGAACGTGACTGACAAAATCAATTTGAGATTTGAACTGCTTTGTTTGGTTGCAAGTCTTTCAACACTTTACCCTGACTTTACCAATTTCTGGTAAAGTCAGTGTCCGTGACAAGGTAGACTTCATTAAGAAAATGAAAAACTGGGGCTAATAAATGAGTTACACCCACAATTTTAATCAGTTTCAGTCCACTGCAATGTTAAGTAATACTATTACTCTTCTGATGTTATTTACATTTCATCTCACTTTATTGATGGTTGATTGTGGTGTTTTGAAATTGTAGACAAATGTTACAATACTATCGCAAAATTTTAAATTATTTTAATTTATTTTAAATTAAAAGATTCATTCGTAAGTATTACTGAATGCAAATTTTATCAATACAGTCACAATAATTCCATTCATTTTGGTTGGAGCAGAAAATCTGATTTTGTTCGTTTATACCCAACAGCTTGCTGATGATAAAAATCACTGATTTCTTAATCGAGATTCGTAGATTTAGCAGTAAAAGTAGAGCAACAAACCTTTGTCTCTCAGTACTTAACATATTGTATAGTCAGTACTTTATATGTAAACGGCGAAACTATGAAATAAATTTATTTTTCTACATTCATGCAAAAAAAAAAACAAAACTTTATTGAGCTATATTTAGTGGAAAAACTGGTTCTTTATTGCACTAGTGCAATAAAATGTGTCATCTGTCATTCTACTACAGAGTTTTGTCATCATAAAAAACATAAACGTTCAAATCGACGTCATATTTTCCTACACTTAGTGTCATCTAAATCTTGGTTTTTGCATGAACGTAGAAAAAATATTGTATGCAATTCGTACAAAAATAACTATAAAAATCAAATGTTCGTTTTTTGGAAAATTGCTCGTCTCGTCAATTTTTATTTTTCGTTGCGCCTTTTTTAAATAAGTTTTTCGTGTATACAGGGAGAAACAAGAAAAATATGATATCATGGTTAACTTTTTTAAATGGAAACCCACCCATTTTGTATTTTTATTCAATTCGTCCTGAAGTTTTTTTTATAACATACCCTAAACCAACCTTTAACCGTTTTCGAAAAAATAATTCAGTAACAAGTATCCAGATCGTCCAATCAATCAAACCACTGTAAGCAAAATTGTCAACAAATTTCGAGATTATAAACCACTTGAAACAAAAAAAGATAAATTAAATATTCACAATGCCTTTAATTGATTTTTTGACAATACGCAAGCCTATGTAAAAAATCGTCTTGAATTGAATTTAATATACGTTCCTGTCAATTTTCCTCATCTCTTACCTTATTCGGTTTCTAAATCTTCGATGTTTTGAGACCTCTTTGCGTAAACCATGGATTTTAAATAACCCCTCAAACAGTAATCCATGGGTGTAAGATCGGGTGATCTCGTGGCCATTCTATTGGTCGGCGTCTTCCAATCCAACAACCATTAAAACATTCATCTAAATACATCTCGAACTCGTATAATAAAATGAGACGGCGATTGTCAAAATGTGGATGCCGATTTTCACACACCATTTTTTTCGAAAACGGTTAAAGATAAGTATAGAGTATGTATAAATAAATACTTAAAATTTCCATTTAAAAAAATTAACCGTGATATCATAATTCACCCTATACACATAAAAATTCTTTTGAAAAATACACCTAAAAATACAACTAAAAATTTCCGGGCAAAAGAAAATTTGCAATCAAATAAAACGATGAATATGCATTGCCTGGGTATTTTGGACGATGTTTAATTGCAATTATCTGGAACTAAGAGTAGGACACAAAAGATAATGTGAAGAAAAGCCAATTTTTTACAAAACATCAAAACGTGAAAAATTGATTTTTCTACACGTTATTTTTTTGACCTTGTACCGGACAAGTTAAAACATCTAGAAATAAATCAAAGGTCGCAAATATAAACATCTAAATAAGTTATAAAAATGAATAGTTATAATTTATAGGCATCATGGTAGGTACTTACTGAATTATGATATGACCTATCATCTTTGTGGTTCTCTTGTTCTTGTTCTTGTTCTCTATACTTAAAATTAAATTCATATTACAAACATAACACTAATTTGGTGATTATTTGTTTGTTCCTAACAATCTTGCTTCTGAAATCTGTCAATTGTCAATTCAGTTGACAGGTTTTAAAAATAAGTTTCTCTGATTTGAGCAACACTTATGAACAGACTGAAGTTATCACCTATCGCATTTCACAATACATATGTATATATCACCTTATTATTTCTGCAAGTTATAATGTGGAAAAGTAGGAACTATTAAATTTCCACGTTATCAAGATAAAAGCATGCAATGTAATTGTTTACACTTATGTAAATTGCGGAAAACAGGTAATATACTATAAAATATATTCTCTAGCCTGACTCTGATTTAGTTATTTAAATATAAATTAAATTTTATGATTGTACTATTTAAAAAAATACTGTATCTCGTTTAGCTCTTCTAAGAATTTAATCAACCGGATATTTTAATTGCCAATCATCTTACTAATATAAATTAGTATCAAAGCAAAAAAATGTAATTATTTATGCCAATTTCTGCAATTTAAAAAATTAAGTTTTTTATTAGTTGGCTTTTTATATTAAGCATGGTTCTGGTTCACTACATTCTCACATTTAAATATAATAGTAGGTATACTCGAGGTTTTTTATTATTCAATTAGTTGTACCTAATAGTTAACATGCATTGTGTGTGGTATATTTTAAAGGATACAGTATCATGCCGTATTAAAAATTTATAAGGGTAAAATAATATTTTGAAATTTATTGAATTTGTAAAATAATACTGCTAGTCTCTTTGCCTAAATATTTGTTTATTTCAAATTACAGTATTTGCTAATTATCTTGCAAAAGTTAAATTAATAGCGAAACAAAAGTCATTTAATTATTTATGCCGATTTCTATCTTATAAATAATTTTAAATTTGTTGTTCTGGTAGGTACACATTTTTAGATTTAAATATTTATAATTTTAATGTATACCAGGTTAAATTTCGTCAAATGGTAATCATTACCATGCATATTTTCACAGTCGGTACTTGTGCTTTTTTTTAAACAAACCACAACAGTAGATACACTTTACAAATAAAATAGATATATTAGGTTAGGGCTATTTTGCTATAGTGTAGGTACTTATTCTTTGAATAAATATACAGGATCATAAGGATTTACTTGACGTCTCTATAGCAGCAAATGTATTTTTGTTTACTTAACTAGTGGTTAATTTACCGACGTATAGGGTGTTAAACTTAAAATAATCAAGTAATGTTATATCTTAGATATTTTGTCACACATACGAGTAGACGTAATGGTCGGCACTAATGGGTTTTTGGGGTGAGAAAATTATTAAGCGAATTATTTTTGTTGCACGCATAGAGGATGTTAAATAAGCTATTTCGATTTAATAGAATTCTCATAAGTTTTTTATACTTTTGTTTATAATCTCATTGCATTTTTTTGTTTATTTTGTTATTTTTAAACAAATAAGGAATACTTGATTTATCGTCATAAAATACACCTTTATCGAAATATTTTCATTTTAGACCAAAACTTGTGTACCCATATTTTTTACAGTGATTCTTTCCTTTTTTTTTAATGTAAACATGTCGATAACGGTGCATTTTATAAACACATAGCAAGTATCCATTTTTGTTCAGAAATAATGGTTAAATAAATTATTTGCAATGAGAACGAAGGATAACCAACATTTGGGTTTACGTGTGGAAAAATAACTGAAATATATTACAACATTACTGAACTATTTGTATAACTTTCACACCCTGTATTCTCAATAAGTATTAATATTAAAGTGATTAAGGAAAAAATATATATATATCTTGTATAGAATCAGCGGGTAAAATATTACTCATTTCTTATCGACCAAATTGCATTTTATGTCGGTCAGTGATCGCGCGGTTTTAGTCGTCAGTACTTGAATCTATGTTGCTAGACCGGTGTGAGTTCCAGCTCAGCAGTCGGTAGACCGCATATCGCCCCCTATGGTATGGTACAGTGGAAGAATGTTAGCTTGGGTGAGAGATTAATACCGGTCGACATTTGACTACCCCCCAAATTAATGAGGTTTTCCAGGTTTCCTTCTTTCCTATACTGAATGGTGGTTAGGGCCTACCAACGTAAGTCATTCCTGGGTGCAATTGCGGTCTGCTTAATAATAATATGCCGCCCCCTCTCCCTCACAAGTCTTCTACTTGTGAGGGAGAGGGGACTACTCTACTACTGGACTAATCCCTGTGATCAGAATGGGGAATAGAGATATTAGTATATTATTATTATATAATTATGTAGCAGAACACATGTTTTTCCTGAAATAGCAAAATTAGAGAGGTTTCACAGAAAAAACAGTGTCGAGGAAATTCACACGATTGTAGCCCATATAAGTCCAAATATATATTTTGTCAGACCTTGTAACTAGTAAAGTGAGCTCTCTTGTGATAGTATTGGCTGGAACCTATTCTACCAATATTTTATACTGCATTAGTTAAAAAATTCTCAACGCGTGAACCAGAATAACTCGACAAGGAAATATAGATTTTTTTAAAAATTAAATTAAGTTGGAGATGAAAAAAATATTTTGCCAAAATAGAATTAATAAGTAATAACATGTAAAGTCGAACCTACGCCACTGCCTGAAATAAAAAAATATTTATAAATAAATAGGTACCTATAAAATATAGTTTCTTATAAGATTATATATAGATTTTACAACACAAACTAACATGTTTAACTGGTCTTGTACAAAAGCTTTTATTGTGAAAGAAGCACCAATTTGAAAGAGAAACACGTACCTACCTAAGATTTACTGATATGCATATAGGTACATATGTGTTTTAAAAAGACGTGACAATATTGCTAGAGCTGATAGAACATTGAAAAATAAGGGAGGTTTGCTTAATAAACGTATGCCCTAGACCCACTAATTTTGAGGTACAGGGCGTGTAAGAAAATTTAAATAAATGAATTTTAGATGTATTTTATTTAAAACCAACAAATTTAATTCAAATTTGACATAGATAGTTATTTTCTGTGTGTATGTGTCAATTCCTCTTCCATTTATATTTTATTGTATATAACAGAAATTACGGTAAATTGTTATTTTCTTATTTGAATAGCAATTTGTTATTTGTGACCACTAGATCCTTCAGCAAAATATACTCGCGTTAAACAGCGCATCTTTTTAAAAAAGCATTGCAATACATTTATTTTTTTTCTCATAAACCCTTAACTTTTCGTATAAACTTAAAAAGCTTGTAAATGAATGGGGGAAAACATATCTTTTAAAATGAAAAATTTATCGATAATAAAGTTTTATTGACAGATAATGTCCACCAAGTTTGATTTCTTTAGTTTGGTATACATGGACGATACAGAAGAAAAACAATTTCTTTTTTTTAATTTTTGTAGGGGCGGAACATTTTAGGGAAGGGTTTTTTAAAAAAAAATATGCTAGAGGCCTTTATTAATTTTCATCTGAGAATTGCCTCTTACATATTTTCGATGTTATTTAGATACACGCTGTATAAAAATAAAACACGTAACTTCTAAACAAAAATATATGATCATTGGGAACAGGTGAAATTTTCCAAATAGAAATTTTAGTATAAAATGCAATTAACTATTAATAATTAAATAAATGATTAATACGCGCACCTAAGTGCATTCTATGTGCAGTCTGTGTGGACAATTGAATTAGTTCCACCTGAAGGAAAGTTTAATATACCTGTGCAACGATAAAACATTGCGTTGATACTGGCAATGTTTTAATCATTACTACGGTATAAGCGGAAAGCATCTAATTAGTGATAAATCAAAACTTCTTGGGCTGCGACAAAAGGTAATTCCAAGCCCGTATATTCTTAGTGGTGACAGATGTT
This sequence comes from Monochamus alternatus, assembly GCA_037114965.1. Classification (NCBI taxonomy): domain Eukaryota; kingdom Metazoa; phylum Arthropoda; class Insecta; order Coleoptera; family Cerambycidae; genus Monochamus; species Monochamus alternatus. Next base: position 110,457,438 of record CM073426.1, on the reverse strand, counting down.
GCCGCACTATTACTGAGGCAAATGTGTCACAGAGAACTGCACTGCAATTAACAGTTGCAATCAAATAATGGACACAATGTTAATAGAAATATTAATTGCTAGTGACCACTCAAACACTACCTGTAACGCAGTAATCACATTAATTAGTAAATTTTATAAATTACCAAATAAATATTTGCCACCTAAATGCAGATAAAAAGATTTGAAGACATAGGTTCTAGATATAAAAAATGTATATAACGTTTTTGAACTTCTGGAACTTCTGAGTAGAAATTTCATTAAATCTCTATCGGTGAGTGAAACAACTAATAACTAATATTAAAAATACATTGCATTACAAATACATCAGAAGTTCTAAGGAAATCGCAAAATTCATTTTAATGAGTGTCATTATTATTGCAAACGATAGTACGTTGAATATAATACGTGTATACCAAAATAATAAAGACAATCAACAAGTTATTAGGCAAGAAATTCAAAACCTAATACCAGTAAACAATAGAAAATCAAAAGCAAGTGCATGGAAACAATTTGTTGAAGTTGCAGGTATATCCACCATATTTCGTTATATAAAAAAATTACCAGCTTTAGTTACATCAAATGCTAAAACTCAGATGTAGCCGTTCTTTGGCAATTTTAGGTCACTAAAGGTGGTAGAAATATATTTTTTACAAGGAACATGACGCAATTTCGAAGAATTCATATATCCACCATATTTCGTATATAGATAAGATGCCAATGTGTAGATCATATATTTTTACCTTCTCAACTGTCAAAAAATTTCCACGTAGTTAATTATCGTGTCGCTTCCAAAAAATTTTTGGAAATTTTTTTGGTTGCCATGGTAAGGAGTCAAAATAAAGGCATCTTATTGGTTTGAAAGTAGAGATGTGAAATTTTCGCGATAATACAAATCGTTTTATGATGACCAGACTATGTGAACATTTTTAGATGACGGAAATAGTCAGTAAAAGTTTAATTTATTTCACAACACATAAGAAGCATTAAATTATATAATTTCGATGAGAAACCAAACTGCTAAATTATATTTTATTGGCATCATATCAAATAATGTTCACAAAAACATATGATAGTAAGTTTCAGAACTCCACAACGAATTATTTCCTTTTTATTATCATATAAATCAAAATTCATATAGAGAATATGTAATTAATGATTAATAAAACTAATATTTATGCGAAATCGATTACAAATTTTTAAAAATGAGAGACTCCCAAAAAAAAATTAACCATATTTGTTTAATAGTGAGGATTATCTATTATCTATTTTTGATGTCGAAGTAAGCTCACTATTAGCTTTTGAAAGTCGTTTTTTTAATTTTTAGGGGTGGAATGGGCACTTTTACAGTCATTTATCACTTTTTATATTGACATACTGTCTGTTCAAATCATTTTCAAGCATTTTTTTCATTTTACACGAATTTTATAACAATAGTTAATGATTATCTATTTAAAGCTATTTAAGGGTAGTTTATATAGGTTTAGGGGTAGTAGCGACATTTCCCCAGCTATCTGACGTATTTCTGGGCCATTTCTAATGTTAATTAACAATAATCAATTGATTTTTTTATGATTTATGCGTTCCCCCGGATAAGCCAAAAATCTGCTATTTTTAACATTGTCCTTTCATTTTAAAAAATTAAATATTTTCCGCTTTTAATGCCATCTAGCAGTTAAACAAACCAACTTTATTTATAAGTAACTGTAATAAAATCATCTAATTTTGACCCTAACGATAGTGATAGGTTACACGGATATACTGGAACACCTTGTATATAGCGTTGTAATCAGAGAAAAGTGAAGAGTGTGAAAAGCAACGAACATACAGAGTGTTCTATTAAATAGTAACACAAGTTATATTTCTGATACAAGTTTTTTTAAAGTATGCTATATATATATAAAATGAATATAATACCTACATTAAAGAAATTTGTAAATGATTACCTACGCTGAAAAAAATATATATTTTCAAATCATTATTTAAAATCCTTTTCGGATTGTTGTTTACTGCTTGCGGCCTCAATTCGTTCTCAATTCCCAAATTAGCTCCATATCGGCCTCATGCGACGTTGTTAAATTTAAATATTTTCCTAATATTGAACATCATTGTATTGTATTGACTACTTTAGAAATGTGTTTTTCATGCTCACTTCATCCAATAATAATTTAAAATGTTAAAATATGTAATGAACGCTATAAATTTTAAAAATATTTTTTTAAAAGCCCGACATTTGCATTTTTTAAACATTCCCCGTATAAAACCATCAATACCTCATAATTTAAATTCGAAAATTTGGACATTACGACCGACACACGAAACAATAAAAAATAAACTAACGGTTGTGGGTAGCATTGCATTATTTTTTCCACATATCCAAACCTGCAGGAAATAAATGCGAGAGATGTGGTTGACGGTGATAGATTTGAACTCCCTGAAGTGTTATACAATATTATATGTATCTGGTCGTGATGTTGCAACGCTGTTTTGCTTCAACACTCGAAAGTTAAATTTCATCAGAAACTTGATTGTATACCAGGAGCGTCGTGTTACCGGGTGTTATGGGTTGATTTACTTTTCTTTTACTTTACAACTATGGAAACACTAGTCACAACTTATAAACTACTGCTATAATTCTACTATATGTATTGGAATAATAATATAGAGTGCATGTACCTTTTCAATACCTCTTGCCTATTGCAAAATTGTTCCTTTGACTTTTATTTACTGCATCAAATTACAAATTCAAATGTTTGACGAATTTACCTATACCTAATGTATTACTGTATATTTAGTTTGACTTGGCTTCTTCTTTATTAAACTATGTTAGTGTAATAAGAGTAAAAGTCAACATGAATTAATTTTTGCAGAGTCGCAGAGTATTGATTTTGATAGACACAATTACATTCTGCCCTATACCTCGAGTCCATTGAAAAGAAAATTGCCTCGGATTCAATCCAATCAGCCAAAACTGAAGAAACCGGGTGAGTGGCTATGTAGACGTAGATTTTCAGTAGAGTAGATTATGCACATTTAATTGCCACAATTAAGCACCACAGTAGATACTGATATACGATGTTGGATCAAATATAAAAATTTTTATTTAAGCCTCGCTATATAGGGTGAATCAGTCATAATGTGATTCATTTTAAGTATAATACGCATACGCAATTTAATAAAATAAATAAATGCATATTTACGTCGGGAAAAAATATTTTGAAATCATTATTTAAGCCCCCTTTTCAAACTATTACTGAGTGTCGGCCTAACGCGGCGTTGCCAAATTTAAATATTTTCTTATAGTACCTACTTATTGTAATTAATGCTATAAATTATTTTTTTTTAAATATGCGATTAACATATTAAGTTTCCACATAAAAAATATTTAATAATGAAATTACAAAACTCCAACGGATCAAAATAAACCATTCACATTTCATTACATAACTAGTGAAATAAAATCCAACTAGGTTAAATTATTAAGAGAAGCTGAAACGTTTTTTGTATTTAAGAGGCAACGCTAGATGCAAGTCAACTCGACCGTTCCACTAAGCGCATTGCAACCGTCCGACTCCCCTTACATCTTCTGTCTTTGCCTGCCTCGTATTTCATCGCCTGATACTATTTGAACGTAAACGGCTCCTTTAGCAGGTTTTAACGTAAAATACACAAACGACACAAAAACAAAGTGTGTATAGATTAATAAAGTAATTCGCCCCTTCTAGAATGCTTTATATTGTTTCCATTACGTTTTAAACCCTAGTTTGCTCGTGTCAAAAAATATGATTTCCGAGAAACTAGATGTTTTTCTAAGAAAACTGGTGCAAGCCGCATCAAAATCGGTTAATTATTGCTGGAGTTATTTTGAAATTAGTTTTGGGATACCTAAGAGGCCTCTTAAATACAGAAAGTAATAAAAAAACCCTCATGCTGTCAACAAAAAACAGTCCAAGACATACCTATTCAGTGATCAACAATCCCGCAATTCGAATCTTGATCTACTGTATTTAGGTTAATAACCTTGTTTTTAATGTCTATCAATGACAAGCGCTGCAGAGCTATAGAACCGAATAATTACATTTGCATTTTTATAATCATCCGGTGTAATAAATAAGAAATTATGAGAATTTTATAAAAAATGCCAACCGCAGTAATCAACGCCGACACATAAGCTGTAATCAGCACACTCGGCAGAGCTAAAAAGCTAGCAGTTCAAAATTCCCGTTTAATACGTTACCGACGGAATAAGTCGAACATCGTTCGGGTCCGTTTTCCTAAGGCGAGCCCGCCTTTGATGTTGAATTGAATGATTGGGATGCACGCGATCCGACTTCATCCATCAGTCATTATTTTCGCGTAGTACAGGTTGGTTGAATTTCGTGTGTTTGTGTCGCAAGTGTAGTTTATAATTTAATAAAATTAGCTGTTAGCCTAAATAAAAATGCAATTCAAGTTGAGTAAAGGAAGTGAATGACCGCGATTGTCCTCTGCTGAACAGAGCCGTGAAAAAAATGTATAAAAGACATTTTAATAGACATCTGTGTTTTCTGTGTGCATCAGAAAATTTGTAGCGTACCAAGAGCGTCGTGTTACCGATTGTTATAGGGTGATTTGTTTATATTTTGAATATTTTTTTTCGATTTTCTATCTTTATTAGGCCTTCCAAATACGTAGGTAAAAGTAATGGCATTATGACTGGATCACCCTGTATATATTAGGTGGGGATGTGAAAAGAAAATGAATCTATCGACGCAACTCGCCCAAACCATTTTACTTTGAGCAGAAATTATTAAATATTTCCCACCTAAATTTTGCGGCGAACTGAACAGTTTTCCGATAAAATTATTTCAAAATTCCAAGTCTATGACTGGCATAACAAATTTTTTAAGTGGTCGAGAATCAGTGAAAAACGAGTGAGTACGTTACATGCCGACCCCGGACGAGCATCAATGAAGCGAACATTCATGCGATTCATGATCTGATTGAAAATGACCGACGCAGAACAATGAGAATTTACTGCAGATCAATCATTTTCAATGAATTGGGTTAACGAATAGCCTTGGCAAGAGCAGAAGAAAGTTTTTAAATCGCATGTCACCTGCAATGAGATGTGAGTGCATCATTACACTCCGGAATCAAAAGAAGTACTACGTCAAAAAGACAAAACTTGTCTTCCTGCAGGAAAAATTCCGGTCATTGATTTTTTTTATCCACACCAGAACCTGGTATAATGAACATAATTAAATTGCCTATTAAAAGAATCACATTATAAATACTTGTTTGTAACTTTTGTTAGAACGTTTTCTCATAACAGTTATACCAGTTTTAGTAGATCAGATCTTGCAAGGTTTATTTGTTCTAACATAAGCAGCACACACATTTAAAAAATATTCAAATGTATTATGTTCTGGGAACTAACAACATATCCAGACGGCATGAAAGACCGTACCTAGACAAAACTGAAGCAACTCCTGCATTTTTTTGATACTACATGTACTAACAAGAACAAGTTGAAGATAACAATGGATCATTAATAACACAAAATGCGAACTGTACTAGGTGTCAATTACAGTTAGCCAACACATGTATTATTTTTTGCCTTATAAACATATAATGATCGCGTAATAATAGCGCGTGTTATAATGAATAACATCGTAATCGAGAAGTGCTTGAAATAAACACCTTTTAACTACACCCTACCATTAAATTCACATTTAAACGCAGAAAGCATCAAGACATATGCATCAGAAGCGTACATGCCCCACATAATATTCCTCATAACGAGACTGGATATTATGCACATCAGTACTTGAAAAATATCTTGAATTCTTGAAAAATCGTTTCAACAATATATTTTGTTTTAGTACAATAATGTTCTGAGTCAATTAAAAGTATTTAAACAGTTATCTACATTTCACAAGTTAATAACATTGTACACTTTTTTTTACTGTTTTAAAAAGGTATTTTAAGCTAATATAAATCAAATAATAATAATAATAATAATAATAATAATAATAATAATAATAATAATAATAATAATAATAATAATAATAATAATAATAATAATAATAATAATAATAATAATAATAATAATAATAATAATAATAATAATAATAATAATAATAATAATAATAATAATAATAATAATAATAATAATAATAATAATAATAATAATAATAATAATAATAATAATAATAATAATAATAATAATAATAATAATAATAATAATAATAATAATAATAATAATAATAATAATAATAATAATAATAATAATAATAATAATAATAATAATAATAATAATAATAATAATAATAATAATAATAATAATAATAATAATAATAATAATAATAATAATAATAATAATAATAATAATAATAATAATAATAATAATAATAATAATAATAATAATAATAATAATAATAATAATAATAATAATAATAATAATAATAATAATAATAATAATAATAATAATAATAATAATAATAATAATAATAATAATAATAATAATAATAATAATAATAATAATAATAATAATAATAATAATAATAATAATAATAATAATAATAATAATAATAATAATAATAATAATAATAATAATAATAATAATAATAATAATAATAATAATAATAATAATAATAATAATAATAATAATAATAATAATAATAATAATAATAATAATAATAATAATAATAATAATAATAATAATAATAATAATAATAATAATAATAATAATAATAATAATAATAATAATAATAATAATAATAATAATAATAATAATAATAATAATAATAATAATAATAATAATAATAATAATAATAATAATAATAATAATAATAATAATAATAATAATAATAATAATAATAATAATAATAATAATAATAATAATAATAATAATAATAATAATAATAATAATAATAATAATAATAATAATAATAATAATAATAATAATAATAATAATAATAATAATAATAATAATAATAATAATAATAATAATAATAATAATAATAATAATAATAATAATAATAATAATAATAATAATAATAATAATAATAATAATAATAATAATAATAATAATAATAATAATAATAATAATAATAATAATAATAATAATAATAATAATAATAATAATAATAATAATAATAATAATAATAATAATAATAATAATAATAATAATAATAATAATAATAATAATAATAATAATAATAATAATAATAATAATAATAATAATAATAATAATAATAATAATAATAATAATAATAATAATAATAATAATAATAATAATAATAATAATAATAATAATAATAATAATAATAATAATAATAATAATAATAATAATAATAATAATAATAATAATAATAATAATAATAATAATAATAATAATAATAATAATAATAATAATAATAATAATAATAATAATAATAATAATAATAATAATAATAATAATAATAATAATAATAATAATAATAATAATAATAATAATAATAATAATAATAATAATAATAATAATAATAATAATAATAATAATAATAATAATAATAATAATAATAATAATAATAATAATAATAATAATAATAATAATAATAATAATAATAATAATAATAATAATAATAATAATAATAATAATAATAATAATAATAATAATAATAATAATAATAATAATAATAATAATAATAATAATAATAATAATAATAATAATAATAATAATAATAATAATAATAATAATAATAATAATAATAATGTCTTTTTATTTTTCCTTTCTCACTTTTATACAAAATAATATATAAAATTATTATAAACAGAACTGATAAAAAAAGGAAAAAAAATCACGGAGCGAAATTCAGAATACAGCCATAAGCTGCAACTGCTCTTCCATTTAACTCCGGTCAATGATACATACATACAGGCGAGCGAGTAAATAAGAGGGCAGACACAGTATTTCAGTATATAAATATAAAGTGATTATTTAATATAACAGAACAAAAAAGAACACACACAAGAACTTAAATTTGTTGATTTTGTTTCTGTTGAAGAAAAGCTCGATAACGAGTTTTGAACACAGGCAATTTACACAATTTAAAATTAACTGGAACTTCGTTATAAATTTTGGAAGACATGTATGTAAAAGATTTCTCATAATTAGCAGTACTGTGCATAGGAACAACAAAATTTGTTTTATGTCGGGTATTGATTATGTGCAGATTTTCATGAGTGGTCAAACTTTCAAATAAATATTCAGGATTCTTACTATTTTTAACTTGGTGAATTAAACATGCCATTTGCAGAATAAAGCGATTTTCCATATTTAACCAATTTATTTCTTGTAATTTATGAGAAATGTGTTCATACTTTCTGATGCCAAAAATGAAACGCAGGCACGAGTTCTGTACTTTCTGGATTTTGTACTTACTTGCAGCACTCAAACATGGACCATAAACCGGTAAGCAGTAATTAAATTTAGACAAGACTAATGTTTCACATAACATGACTTTAACTTCTTTGCTTAAACTATGCCGATGAGGGTACAACAAACGCAAAGATCCATATGCAGATTTGATACATTTGGAAACATGAGAGTGGAATTTTAGTGAATTATCAAAAATTAAACCTAAATTTCTTGCTTCATTTACTAATGTAAGACGAGTACTATCCATTATTAAAGGAATACCGTTATTACTAATGTAAGCACATTGATTTTTATTGCCAAAAAGAAGAATTTGAGTTTTTTCAGCGTTTAAACTCAAGCCATGCTCTTTAGTTGCACGTAAAATTGATTCCAGGTCCGAATTTATTCTACCGACAGATGTGTTTAGATCATTAAAAGGAAAAGAAAAATATAACTGAGTGTCATCCGCATACATATGCATTTTACAATATTGACATAATCAAAAAAATTAGATGTATAGAGACAAAACAAAAGGGGACCTAGTATGGAACCTTGAGGTACTCCTTTATCCAAAGAATTAAACTCAGACCTAGAGTTTTCAATTTTTACACACTGCGTACGATTAGACAAGTAATTATGTAGCATGGTTACTGAATTTTTGTTGAAACCTAGATATTTTAAGATGGCAGTCATCATATTATGATGTATACAATCAAAAGCTTTGCTAAGGTCCAATAAAATCAAGTATGTTAGTTTTGAGTTATCACTTGCTTTGAGTATGTCATCAGTTATTCGAAGTAACGCAGTTGTGCAACTATAGTAAGGGCGAAAACCAGACTGCAGTTTGGGTAAAATATTGTTAGAATCTAAATACTCACGTATCTGAACAGACATTATAGACTCCAAAATTTTTGACATTGTAGGAAGTAGACTTACAGGTCTCAAGTCTTTATAATTTTCAACTTTGAGTTTTTTAGGGATAGGTATTACCACGGCACTTTTCCAACGACGGGGAAAGTAGCTGCTCAATAAACAACTATTTATGATATTTAATAAGTATAATTTAATTTTAGGGTAATAAATATCTAATATCATTAAATTTATACCATCAGTCCCAATTGCATTAGTTTTTATTTTGTTTAGGGCTACATCTATATGCTCAAGGTCTACTAAACGAAAATTAAATAAATCCGGTTCTATGCCATTTTTTACATTAGTATTATAAAAGTTTACTAGGTTAGAATTCACATTAATATTAGGAATACTATTTATAAAATAATTATTGATCTCATTTACCTTGCACAATGACGAAGGGATTGCATTCTCGCTTTTTGTGATATTCAAATATTTTAGATTTTTCCAAATAAGTGAAAAGTTCTTGGTTTCAGCAATTTGCCTAAAATATATTTTTTTACAGCTCGTATAGAAGATGTCACCTGATTTCTTAGCGCTCTATAGATGTCTCCATCTGCAATAGATTTTGTTTTAATAAATTTAAGTTTTGCCTTATTACGTTGTAACATTAAGGCCTTAATATCCATATTTAGCCATGGGGCTGGAGGTTTAGTAAATCTCATAACTTTTTCGGGAGCATATTTATCAATAATTTGGAGAATAGTATTGTTTAAAATTTCAATTTTTTTATCAATATCTATACAAAAATAAATCAAGTCTAAATTTGACCATAAGTCATCATTATAAAAATTGTCATAATTTATTTTATTAAAGGCCCTACATAACTTATAGATTTGACTGCGTTTATATGTATCAACGGATACATCAGAGAAAATTGCATCATGGTCAGAAAATTCATAGAGTATTACACCAGAATCAAGAATTATATTCTTATTAGCAGCTAAAATTAAATCGACACGACTCGAAGTACTTTTAGTAACTCTGGTAGGAGTTGTTACCAACTGTGTTATTTCAAGCTCCTCAAGAAAACTATCTAGTTTCTTCACACTATTTAAATCCTTCTTGGAATCATCAATATTGAAATCACCTAAACATATTACATTATCACTCAGAGGAATACACCGTGCATACGCTTCGTCCAGGGCATCTAGAAATGTGTCAACGTTAAGTCTTGGGGGTTTATATATAACACCTAAAATTAATTTACTAGATTTAAAGCATAATTTAATCCAAAGCTGCTCAATATCCGTACCAGTTTCAATTATATCATAATTCAAATAATGTGCTACATAAAAACCTACTCCCCCTCCTCTACTTCTTCTATCGTTGTGTATAAATGTATAACCCGGCAAGTTAAATAACTGCAGTCAGTGTTTTCATTGAGCCAGGTTTCCGACACAGCTATAACATCCCAGTGAGAATCAAATACAAAATTTTTAAAATCAACAAAATGAGCATTTAACGAAATCTCCTACAATTCCTATCAATGAAGTCATATGTATGTTCTCTGATACCAAACATCTAGGTATGCTAATGAACAATTCCACAGACAAAGCTCTATTCAATTATCTAAAGAAAATAATCTAATTTACTGACCTGCTAATGAAACACTGAGTAGTTAGTTTCACACAATATTATTAATACCTAAAAATATATATAAACATTGTACACTGTTAGAAAGAAACTCAAATTATTCGCTTAAGCTATTCTATGAAGAATAACAAAAAAAACTGTAATTTTCACACAACGTATTAGTTAATTTTCGCCACATAACCACAAAAAACGTATGAGTGTTAACCATTTCGTACTTCGTAGTTCGTTCGTGGGTGAAACAAATTTTAAAAATAAAATTGTACACAAAACGTGGATTAACAAAATAACCAGCTTGACGTATTCGTTCAATATCAAGAGAAAGCAAAGTAAATATATCAAATGTGTTGTGGATTGCCGGTGAAAATTGAAAGGAAATATGCTGAATGAATGATTAAGAAACCGATTTATTATGGACTTTCCAAAAGGCACTGTTCGATACAGACTTCATAAAGAAAATGAAACGCTAACGTTTGAAAAAGCAGTGTCAATCACATGCAAATAAGAAGTTAGTGTTGTAGGTGTAAGTAGGTGTCACGGACGGTAGGCACAATGTCCCGCCACAAGCCACATCCTAGGATTGATAATTGATAACCAGCAAGGTCGATGAAAAAGTTATTTTGATACCGGTGCACTGGTTCACTGATAAAAATCAGTAAAGATTAATTGCGAAAGGTCGGTAAGGTTTAAAACAAGTGGTTTTTTCACCTAAATTCCGGTAAGAAATGCAGATCAAAATCAGTATATATGTGCATATAATATATAATTTTAGGCAGTTTAATAGAATCCTTATTTTAATAAAGAACAGTAAACTGTAAAAGTGAATTGGTTACTTCTCTGTAAACGGTAATGTGTGGTTCGAGATGTTTATAGAAACAAAATATTACAAAGTTATTACAGAAAATACTACTACTGTTTTAACAGGTGCAAACTTCTTTACAGTAAATGATATTCATGGCAACAACGCAATAAATTTAAGCGAAGAAATAGCACTTGACGGTTCTTATTTTTAACTTAATGTAATTTACAATAACACTATTATACACTTTTCTGTTACTCAAATTAGAACAGCAAAACAACCATAATGCAAATCCATAAATACAATAACGTAATACACCGATTTTTTTCATAGAACTTGACTTGATAAGTTGAACATTTCTTCACAAAATGAAAACCTTAATGGAAAATCAAAAACAATTGGAATGCTAATATAAAGCAACTTTCAATCAAATTCAATTCAAGCAAATGTTCATAAATTGAGCAGATATTATACTTTGCAAAGGCCTATTGTTCAAAATAAGTAATTTAACGATTGCGAATCGAAAATATACATTTTACTATAACAGAAAAAAGAATACTTAAAACTAAGTGATTCAAAAAAATTTTAGTGATTTGGAAAAATCTTTTCTTCACAGAGTTCAGTGAAGAAAATATTCACATCTGACAAGACTGATCGCATAGTCTCCACTCCACTCCACTCCACTCCACTCCACTCCACTCCACTGCACTCCACTCCACTCCACAGATGCATCTATCGCAATGCGGGGTATATGATCTGCGCGCGCTTTAATACTGCTAGGACCGGCGTTTTTGTCACTTTTTGTAATTTTTTACTATATATTTTTAATATCCCAATCTCATAATCGACCTTTGATGATTATTTTGTCTTATTTGCTCTCAGGAATCTAGGATTTTAATATTCTGCATTAAAGACGTCACACCCAGTATATCAAGCTGAATTAGAAAAACTGCAATAATTACATAGTGCTTTGCGAAAACTTGAACATACAGGAAAATGGTGAATTTAAATATAATTGATAGAAATTCTACGTGGCACATATATACTTTTAGATAATAATTATCCGCATTTTATGTATTCCAACTGAAGTAAGTGTTTGAAACAGTAACTAATAATTAATGAATCCTGTCCTACTAATATGTACGCGTGTATCAAACATGTAATTAATTTTGCCTAGGAAAAGAGTTATTTGCATAAAATTAGAAAATTCACCTAGTTTACTGACAACGCTTTTCAAACTGTTCTACATTCTGTAACAGCATACCTACATGATGTCCCTTGATGATATCCTCTGAAGATATTTATTTGAGGTATAGATATAGTTTTTCTTTAGTTTAATTGAGAATTTTGCCACACTTCTGAAAAAATAACGAGTATTTGAATAAACCCTTGCGCCAAAAAGATCAGTTAGGGGTTATTTTTGAAACTAAATTTGCCTAACCATAAAATCTTACACTGAAAAAGCAGATAAGTAAAAAAATAACAAAAATCACATCACTATTGCGTACTTTTTGACGATTCGAAAAACTCTCTGTTTTCATTCTCAAAAATTGCAAATTTACTAAAAGTAAGTCAAGTTTGACAATTTAAAATTTCTTTATTTGCTTCCATAGAGAAGTTAAATGATTTTTATCTTATTGTTACTTACTTCTTCTTGATACAACTGTAGCCAACAATGATCAATGTTCACAAAATAATCGCGGTCTCTTTTAATTTTCCTTTTATTGCGCATTATCCTCCTCTAAAATTTTTGTAGAACCCCATTGAATTAAATGACCGTGTTCGCAAATTTTTGATTGGGAACAAGTGTAATATGGATAGATCGAGGATAAAAAAACAGTTTTTGATTAAATATACAGTGTTCCATTTAGAAAAAAAGGAATTTTTGACGGTTCGAAGTTAAGGAAATTCGACAATAACCACCCTGTGAAATATTGAACAGTTTTTAAAATATTGTAACAGATGATAGGCATCCGCCTATCATTAACTTACCTTGCAGCTGGTACGTTTTTATCGCAAACATAAAGCATAAATAATAACTACAAACGACAACAGACTCATGTTTTATTAGTATAAGAATAAGGCCCAGAGTTAATAACAAAAATTCGAATAAATGAAATATCCTGTATTTTACAACTTGTCATGCAGGATATTTCGTACCATAGTAATGTTAGCAATAACCAATACGTATTCTTGGTGCTGATAAATGAGTAAAAAGCAATTTGCGAACATAGGTCGAAATTTTTCTCGTAAACGGTTCATTTTATCGACAATAAACAAGATACCTTTTTTTATTCTAAAAAGCTAAATATATTTCAAGGACATAATAATAATAATAATAATAATATTTATTTTCCTCTAAGACAATATTACAGTTATTGTATAGGAATAGTCAAAATTACACATAGAAATATAGAAAACAACACTATAGTAGGTACATACAATTTACAAATAAATATAACATTTACGAACAATATATAAAAATAAAAATAGGCATTACAAATATTACATATAGTCAGATAAAGAGTAAAAAGACTTATCCAGCAAATACTGTTTTAAACAAATCTTGAATTTTTTTATATTATCGCATGACTTTATATATTCAGGAAGCCTGTTATATATTTTTAATCCGAGGTATTGAGGAGAGTTTTTTATTAAATTTATTCTAGCAAACGGCATCTGAAAATGATGTTTTTGACGTGTATTATAAAAGTGAATATTCTCATTTAAATTAAATATGCTAGAATTGTTAAATACATAAGTAGCTATTTCAAAAATATATAAGGAGGTCAATGTTAATATACGGAATTTTTTAAACAAATTTCTACATGATTCTTTTAAGGATGTATTAGCTATACACCGAATAATTCGTTTTTGTGCTATGAATACTCTAGGACAATTAGTCGAGTTAGCCCAAAAACACACACCATATCTTAACATCGACTCCACTTTTGCATAATAAACATTTATCAATTGGTTTATGGTGAGTACAGATCGTAAGTTTAAAAAAAGAAAGCTTAAACTGTTTAGTTTTGAAATTAATTTTTCACAATGGGGCTTCCAATTCAAGTTTTCGTCCAAACAAAGTCCTAAAAATCGTATACTACCATGTGAATTACTTATAGTTGTATTATAAATGTTTAAATTTATATCTTCAATATCCTGTTGATACGGGTGAATGCGTAAAATTTCAGTTTTTTCACTGTTAAAAAATAAATTATAATAATTAAAACAGTGGGCAATATTATTCAAAATATCAGAACACTTATTTTGTAAGTTGTTAATACATTTATCAGATATAATTAGAGATATATCATCGGCATAAGCAGTGAAATGACAACCTGATAAAACAGAATTAATTTGATTTATATAAGATAAGATAAGATAAGATAAACAAAATCGGACCCAAAATGGAACCCTGTGGGACCCCTAAATTAACATTTAAAGAAGCGGATTGACAGTTTATTAGTTGATTATTTCGTGTAACAGAAAGAGAAACATATTGCTGCCGATTTCTTAAAAATGAAGTCAACCAATTCAAGGTAACACCCCTAATACCACAAATTTCAAGAATGTTGATTAACTTATCATGATTAACGCAGTCGAGAGCCTTGCTTAGATCACAAAATACTGCTACTGGACTCTCGCCTGCGTTAACATATTCAATTATCTGACTATAAAAGGAGAACATAGCAGTACCAGTGGATTTATGTGGCCGAAACCCATGTTGTTGATTTATAATTATATTGTTACTGTCCAAAAAACTCTGTAACCTGTCCAGAAATGCATATTCAAATATTTTTGAAAAACTATTAGGTACTGATATGGGTCTGTAGTTCTCAAATAAGGAAGGATCATTCTTTTTATAAAAAGGTATAACTTTGTTTATTTTAAAATTCTGAGGAAATTTACCTGAATTAAAAGATAAATTTATTAAGTATGTTAAAGGTTCCAAAATAAATTTTAAAATTTTTTTTATTAGAAACAAAGGAATTTCATCTTCTCCGGCAGATTTCTTGCTTTTTAATTTTCTAATAAGTAAGTTAAAAAGTTCTTCATTAGCAAAAGGATAAAGAAACATAGTATTTTTATTTATATTATTTTTCTTTAAAAATGGATAATCATGTGAAACACCTGGTATCTGTTTAATTAACTTTAAGGGAGCATTTACAAAAAAATTATTAAATGCATCAGGTATTTCCTCAGGATTTTCAATTATAGACCCGACTTTAAATGCAGTAACATTATTTTTATTTTGTTTATTTTTACCCGTTAATTCCGAAACTGTGTTCCATAGCGTTTTTGTGGTATTATTTGAACTAGAAATTATGTTTTGATAAAAACTTTTTTTCTTAAAAGATAATAATTTCAAATGTTTCCTCTTAGCGTCATTGTATGGGGTGACTAATTCTGGATACTTAATTTTCAATCTATATAAATCCTTGAGATTTTGACCAGATATTATTACCTGACTATCAACCCACTTCTTCCTACGTAGTACATTAGTGTTATAAGTCGTGTGTTTTGGAAAATATAGGCTGAAAAAGTACAAAAACCTTTCATGAAAATACGTATAAGCTTCATCAAAATCCTCTAAATTGTAGAGATATGACCAATCCAAATCATTTAACTTGTTTTGAAAATTTAAAATGTTATAGTCTGTAAAAGACCTTGTATAATGTTTCCTACACTGAGACAAAATATTTTCGTTATCAATTTCCAAAAAAACAGACCTATGGTCCGATATTGTATTATCAAGAACACAACACAATCCGTCATTATAAAAATTTACAAAAATTTGATCTATAATAGTACAGGAATTATAAGTGACACGAGTTGGCCATTTCACAACATGTGTAAGATTAAAACAAGCTAACATGTTGCACAATGTATCGAAATATTTGTTTTTATATTTATCAAAATTAAAATCACCACACACAATTAAATTAATTTTTGGTTTATATAAATACTCTAAAACAAGCATTATTTTGTTCAAAAATACTTCTTCGTTTCCTGTTGGAGATCTGTAACAGATGACAATGGTGTATGCAGTATTCGACCAAATGACAGACGTTCCACAAACTTCAAAATCTTGTTCTACGCAAAATTTACTCAAATCGATTTTTTTGGATTCAATTTTAAGAGATTCTTACTAATGTCCATTACATTAAACTTTTATTAAATTGTGTTAAATACTTTAAAAGTTATTCAAGAAAAACTGATTTCATCCTTCAGGGACACATATCTCCGTAGGGGCCTGTAGGAAAATTTTTTAATAGAACTTATCTTATTTTTTCCTGTTCTATCTGCATCCGAGAGATTTCCCACATTTTCCAGGACACCCTGTATATCCACATATTCTAATAAGCTTTGTCACTTGCTTGAAATTTTATTGAGCCTCCAGTTATTGTAGGCGTCTTTTTATATTCTGTTATACATAGGTATCTATGAGATAAAGTATACCTAGATATTTTTTATATGTTACTAAACTTAGTTGTGCCAGTTTGTGTGTAGACATGAATTGTGGCAATTTGATTTTAAATTTAATAAGCTTAAAAATATAATCTCGAATGCAACTGATACATATTTATTAATTCACTAAGTGAATCAAAAAAATTTTAGTGATTTGGAAAAATCTTTTCTTCACAGAGTTCAGTGAAGAAAATATTCACATCTGACAAGACTGATCGTATAGTCTCCACTCCACTCTACTCCACTCCACAGATGCATCTATCGCAATGCGGGGTATATGATCTGCGCGCGCTTTAATACTGCTAGGACCGGCGTTTTTGTAACTTTTTGTAATTTTTTACTATATATTTTTAATATCCCAATCTCATAATCGACCTTTGATGATTATTTTGTCTTATTTGCTCTCAAGAATATAGGATTTTAATATTCTGCATTAAAGACGTCACACCCAGTATATCAAGCTGAATTAGAAAAACTGCAATAATTACGTAGTACTTTGCGAAAACTTGAACGTACAGGAAAATAGTGAATTTAAATATAATTGATAGAAATTCTACGTGGCACATATATACTTTTAGATAATAATTATCCGCATTTTATGTATTCCAACTGAAGTAAGTGTTTGAAACAGTAACTAATAATTAATGAATCCTGTCCTACTAATATGTACGCGTGTATCAAACATGTAATTAATTTTGCCTAGGAAAAGAGTTATTTGCATAAAATTAGAAAATTCACCTAGTTTACTGACAACGCTTTTCAAATTGTTCTACATTCTGTAACAGCATACCTACATGACGTCCCTTGATGATATCCTCTGAAGATATTTATTTGAGGTATAGTCCTATTTTTTCTTTAGTTTAATTGAGAATTTTGCCACACTTCTGAAAAAATAACGATTATTTGAATAAACCCTTGCGCCAAAAAGATCAGTTAGGGGTTATTTTTGAAACTAAATTTGCCTAACCATAAAATCTTACACTGAAAAAGCAGATAAACAAAAATCACATCACTATTGCGTACTTTTTGACGTTTCGAAAAACTCTCTGTTTTCATTCTCAAAAATTGCAAATTTACTAAAAGTAAGTCAAGTTTGACAATTTAAAATTTCTTTATCTGCTTCCATAGAGAAGTTAAATGATTTTTATCTTATTGTTACTTACTTCTTCTTGATACAACTGTAGCCAACAATGATGACAAAATAATCGCGGTCTCTTTTAATTTTCCTTTTGTTGCGCATTATCCTCCTCTAAAATTTTTGTAGAACCCCATTGAATTAAATGACCGTGTTCGCAAATTTTTGATTGGGAGCAAGTGTAATATGGATAGATCGAGGATAAAAAAACAGATTTTGATTAAATATACAGTGTTCCATTTAGAAAAAAAGGAATTTTTGACGGTTCGAAGTTAAGGAAATTCGACAATAACCACCCTGTGAAATATTGAACAGTTTTTAAAATATTGTAACAGATGATAGGCATCCGCCTATCATTAACTTACCTTGCAGCTGGTACGTTTTTATCGCAAACATAAAGCATAAATAATAACTACAAACGACAACAGACTCATGTTTTATTAGTATAAGAATAAGGCCCAGAGTTAATAACAAAAATTGAAATAAATGAAATATCCTGTATTTTACAACTTGTCATGCAGGATGTTTCGTACCATAGTAACGTTAGCAATAACCAATACGTATTCTTGGTGCTGATAAATGAGTAAAAAGCAATTTGCGAACATAGGTCGAAATTTTTATCGTAAACGGTTCATTTTATCGACAATAAACAAGATACCTTTTTTTATTCTAAAAAGCTAAATATATTTCAAGGACACTATTTTAAGAGATCCTTACTAATGTCCATTACATTAAACTTTTATTAAATTGTGTTAAGTACTTTAAAAGTTATTCAAGAAAAACTGATTTCGTCCTTCAGGGACACATCTCCGTAGGGGCCTGTAGGAAAAATTTTTAATAGAACTTATCTTATTTTTTCCTGTTCTATCTGTACCCGAGAGATTTCCCACATTTTCCAGGACACCCTGTATATCCACATATTGTAATAAGCTTTGTCACTTGCTTGAAATTTTATTGAGCCTCCAGTTATTGTAGGCGTCTTTTTATATTCTGTTATACATAGGTATCTATGAGATAAAGTATACCTAGATATTTTTTATATGTTACTAAACTTAGTTGTGCCGGTTTGTGTGTAGACATGAATTGTGACAATTTGTTTTTAAATTTAATAAGCTTAAAAATATAATCTCGAATGCAACTGATACATATTTATTCATATTCCTTGTAGCATTTCACAACTCCATAGGAATTAATGCAATAACCATTCATCTTTTCGCGCTCAATGACATTAAACCAGCTGGCACAGAGAACAGGTTATCTGTATCTACCAGGAAGTGGACAATGAAAATTATTTTCATTAATTATTGCACAATACTATTCAGACCCGTCTCTCACTACGGGGTTCTTCGTTAATTGCACCTTTTTTAAAATCATTTATTTTAATAACTTGAACGAGCGCAACAGACCCAAAATGTATTTTTTTCATCATAATCGGTCACGATGGATCGAAACAAGTTCAACAAACCTTATTGTAATTAATTATTCTCTCATTATTATTCTCCTTCCCAACTAACATTTAAGCCTAATAGACCACTACACAAGAAAAATAACTCTAAATTGATCAAGATTTACTACTTTCCTCCATAAAAATAGTCTTCAAAGTTACAAAATTTTATAATACCAAAATTTTAGTCAAAAATTTGTTAATTAAGAGTAATATAATAACTTCTAAGTGAAATGAAATATATGTCAATTTATACAGTTCGAAATTACATATTCTTTAGCTATTCTATGTTTTCAAATGTTAACATTCCAATAACGTGTAAGACGAAGTGATAATTTACTTAATTTTGCCTTGAAATCTGTCTTCAATATCCAAGGATTTTTTAAATTATTACAATAGGTAAATATTTACATATTTATTACGAAATTGTAAAACTTATTTTGTCTTCAACTAGTAGTTAAAAATAAGGTAATAACTAGTTATTTTGCCCTATTAAATCCTTCAATTGGTTAAGTTCTATTTTTATTACAATATCAACCTATTTTCAACTTTTTTGATAATTTCTAAAAAATATTTAACCATTTCAATTAACCTAATAGAAATATTGTTCTATATAATTTACTTGTTAATAATACTTCGACGTAATTGAGTCTTATAAAGGTTTTTTAGGACACAAGCTTCTTGTTATATGTATTCCGACAGATCTTCATGTGATAGCGCGTAGAAATTGTTTTGTATTTTGGCGATCTGCAGTGAAAACCAAGACCTACACAATGTTACAGAGTTGTAAAAAACGAATTTAAGCCAACACTGCATATTATGCAAATCAATCTAATGATAATATATCGAAAAACACTTCATATATAAGTATTCTTATGACTGTTATCGTGTCAGATGAATTCAGTAGTGCACGTGAATTGAAATTCGAATTGAATTCCGTTCGAAAAGATTTATTTCGTTTTTGTTATTACGCATACATAATATTATTGGCTTTAATTTGAATTTTCAATCACAAATAAATCCAAGAGTACAATTTTATATGCAGGTACCTAGTAATAATTTAATTGGTAATAAATTACCATAAAATATCTTCATTTGGAGGAAATCTCAACCACAAAATTAATATTTTCCTGTGACGTCAACATTGGCATAGGCAATCTGCCCTATAGGTTAAAACTTACAGACAAATTGACTTCAAAGTTGATTTTATTTGAGCGGCCATGTTGTAATAAACACTAAATGTTTTGTTCATTATTTCTAATTGATTACTCATTAAAATTATGTTAATACAGATAATATTAGTTAATACATTTATGACGAAAGATTATTAAACACATTTTATCACGAAGTACATTCAGTTTTTATTTTAGGTTATTTTTCAGTATGGTAATATTATTAAAAAGCAATAGTAAAAATGTATATTTATAAGGCGCGTTATTTTTATGAAAGTTTGGTCATGACATTATACGAAAAAATTTCCTGGGTTGTACAATTTGATGAATGGAAACCAAAAATACAGACTTTATTATATTAAAATCTAAATATCTATAAATACTCCTACTGTACTTGTAGTTTAGTAGCCTGACTTATAGTCTTTCTTTTTCTTCCTATCCCTGTTCGCTATTAGAATGTATAAAATCAAACATATAATGTTTGTCTCTCTCTGGCAAAAGTATGTCATATAAAGGGCATAATTAGGGTATATTTTGGTAATAATGTCTTTTATATTTTGAAATTTTAACATAAAATTGGTCTGTATTTCTTTTAGGTCCAATTATCTTATTGAAATAAAATTCTTGCCGACCAATTATTAACTTCCATATTACTTTAGTTTTTTTCCCCACATAAGGAAAAAGGTCAACGAAAACTTTCCTCATACGGAATTGGCCATGAAAAGTTTTTGACCAATTCAGAGGTCAAGTTAACGTAATTTTAACTTTAATTGTTTGTTGGGTTATGCTGTAGAAACTAATTTTTGCAATAGATTGTACCCTAGCCACATTTTTATTACCGGTAGATTGTTTTCACTAATTTAAAACAAATTTAATTTGAACGAAATGCTACCAATAACCGTTAGTTAACTTCTCACCTACTCCAACGTAGAGGAACATTAATGCAACGATAAATAACAAATATTATTTAAGTACAAAAGCTCAATGAAATGCACTTATTTATTTTGTAATAATACTGGAAATAAAAAGTTAAATAGATCATTAATTCTTGGCTAAAGGATCATAATACAAAAAAAAAATGAATAATAATTTAAGAAAACTTTTTCAAAGTTTTTCGATTCCATAAGAATTTGATCTACTGTAATCTTCAAATTTCGAAAGATATCTTCTACGTTAATAAAACATTGAAAGAAATACTGACACCAATTAATTCATATAATTTTACATATAACATAAATTTCTTTAGATGTTTATCTTTCTTTTGACAAATATAATATATTAGTCACCTTCACTTTTATCGAGATTTATGGAAAGTATCCAAATTAAGAGTCTACTGGCCAAATATTATAATACTGAACCGGTTTGTCGGTTAATTAAAAAAGTTTCAAAATATATCACAAAATGGTTTCGGTCTCACTTTTCTTGAATACAGCTATCACCTAAGAATCTCAGTCTCACGTTCAGTATAGTTCACTAATTTACACTTCACACATAAAAATTGTGGGAGCACCATTTAAATATACAGAAATGGTACTTAATTAGTTAAAAGTTCATATAAAATTAACATAATAGTTTTTTAGCACTGCATATTTATTTTATAGGAGATGAAATATTTTAGCTCAACGGTTCGAACACCTTTTTTTGTAAATATTGAATAGATTAAATGGAATAACATACAGAAATCATACAAAATTCCATAAAATCGTATAAATTACTGCTACCTGCTCATAAAGAACAAAATTAATAATATTTAATTAATTTCTTTTCTAATTTCTTGGTCGGTAAATATAAAATAGTAGTAGAAGGTAATGGTAATAGGTAATAACATCGGCACACAGAAATAAGTGATCTGTACGTTTGACCAGACCTACCTATCCTTATGTATTTTGACGCACTGAATCCGAACCTGAAGTTCGTTTACAAACTCAAATATCCTCTAAATTTTGAGTAAATCGTAAAAAATAACAAAAAATCGCAAAAGATCACTTTTGTGAGCGCAAAAAAATCGGAAAAAATGTTTCTGACCTTGATCAAGTGTGTTTCTTATGTATTTCGATGCGCTGAATTCAAATCTGAAGTCTATTGAGCTACATTACCCACAGATTTTGCAAAAATCCCGAGAAGTTGCTGGAAATGGCGAAAAATTGTTAAAAATCACCAAAAAAATTAGATCTATACTTTTGACCAGACCCACCTATCTTTTTGTATTTTGACGCACTGAATCCGAATCGAGGAATAATTTGATAAAATTAATTTTGATGATTAATATAATTTATAAGAATAAGAATTTATTGTTGCTTTTTTTGTTCAGAAATTCTAGAGCAGATTCTACGTCCCAAAATACGAAAAAAAGTTGCTACAAACTTAGGTTCGCAAATGTTTCGTTTTCTAAATACAGGCTGTTAAAAAAAACAAATTTGTTTTTTTATTGATAATTTCTAAATTTTTGTTTTTTTATTGAAAATCATTTAAATTTGGCTGAGTACTTAAATTTAAACGATTTCGCATTTTTGAATGTAGAGTCTGCTCTAAAATGCTCTGAATAACATTTTGCAACACCCCATATATGAAGATGTGTATATATAAAAAGTAGTTACAATGATGTCAAGGATTTTGATGATATTCAAACTGCTTCAATTATAGCATATCCACATATTCCATTTTGTTTAATGTATTATTTGTATTTGCCAAAACAATGATAATTATCTCAGTATTTTAAAAAGATGATGGAAGAATTATTTTATTGTAAGTCATAGAACTATTGTTATTTTAAATAGTTTCGGTTTTCAGAAGAGCTGTTCATCGATTTATTATTCAACTGATCACAGATGACTATACTGTGTATTTAAATGTTAATCTTGGAATTATTTATTATTTATATGTATACCTCTCTACTGAGAAAGATAAAAATATCTGCTAAATTATTAATATTTCACTGTGCACAAATTCATTTTACCGGGTGACAACGGAAAGTGGGAACACACTGTAACTTTTTTATGACTGCTGAAAAATTTTAAATTGGGTGGATTTATACTAGATGGCGCCATAAATTCTTTGAAGTCATTTCGGATTTCATGACATTTCCGGTTTGACCGCAAATGACCGTAAATTTATATTTTTAAATGGGACACCCTGTATTTTTTAACATTTTTGGAATCAGCGGACCATTTTACGTATGGCAGGACCAATTTTCTGACATATTTTCTGAATGTAAGTATTTTTTTTTAATTTTTAAAAGTAGAACTAGAAGGCCGCGACTAGCAGAAATTGTTTTCTTTTTGACGGATTGTAAAATTTGTTGTATCACAAAATTCAGAAAAAAATCCTTTATTACAAAATCGATAGGGCCCACTCTCTTGACATTTGAAAAAAAAATAGTTTTTAAGGAAATACAATAAATTGACAGTTTTAGTGGTAATAACTAAAAAAATGTACAAAAATATTCAAATTTAGAATTTTTCCCATAATTACAAATAAAAAAGAAAGAACAGGTAGAAGAATCGATTGTTTCAATAGTCAGATGGATAAACTAAGCAGCAAAAATGTTCTGCCATTTAAAAGAAACATGATGTGCCATAAGTGGCGCCCTCTACTAGTGACGTCAAAATTAGAAACATATTTAAATTTCTCACCCGCAAAAACTCACAAATTTTATGTAAATATTTGGATTTTTTTAAGAAGTTATCTACAATTATCGAAAATAAAGTTTTAACTTTGACACCCTGTCTTTGTTAAATAATTACTATATTTATATTCCGTTCTGTTTTGTCACTACTAGCCCATTTTCAATTATTTATATTGTACAATACGATTTTATTGCTTTCACAGTTTTTTACAATATGTTACCTTGTCTACAAACTTTGTACAAAAAAGATGAATAAATTTGAATTGATTCGAAATACGTCTATAAGAAACCGTTAACTGTATGATAAATGTTTAGTAATACGCCAGTTGCTGTTATAATTTATAATGACAAGAATTGTGAATAATATAAATATTTTACAGCATCACCCATCAATATTCTTCTTGCCTTATTTTAACCTATGTCACATAGCTAATTAATTCATTAGTGGAGATAAAGTTTGACACACCTTATAAAACTTATACTGTTGGGCAGGTAGATGCTTTTTTTCGGCACTGCGGTTCCTAGAAATTATTAATAATCTGTTTAATTGAATAATACTGATAAAAAGGCAGGTTGATCGGCAGGTTTTAAAAGCCTACGAGGTCTAAGATGAACCGAGCATGATATATTTTGACTTCAATTATCTGAAAGGTAAATGCCCAGGCGTTTTTTTCGAATCCTCATTTAATCTTTTCATATGTCGTTTTTAATTGTCACATTGTTTGATACAAAGAATTTGATATTTCAACATGGCAATTGAAGTGACATATTGACCATATAGTGAACAATTCCTACCATTAGAAAATTGGCAAGTCAGTGTAATTTATATATACATGGTGATATAAAAAGAAAACACAGAATGAGGAAGTATTAAAAATGTTACAAGTTTTTCTTACAAACCAGTGTCGAATACCGAACCGTTAATGGTTTAGAAGTTACTAAGCGTTGCAAATGCTAGAAACCGAAAGTTAGAAATATAGTTTGAGAGGCAACGCTAGGCGCAAGTTAATTCGACCGTTCCGGTAAGCGTATTGCAACTGTCCGACTTCCCTTGCATCTTCTGTATTTGCCTGCCTCGTATCTCATCGCCTGATACTATTTGAACGTAAGCGGCTCCTTTAGCAGGTTTTAAGTTAAAATGCGCATTTTTAGTTCCAAATTTACAAAATTGTTATCAATTAATTTCAAAAACAAAGTGTATATAAATTAATAAAATAATTCGACGCCTCTATGATTCCCATTTATTTTGTTCTTTCTACGTTTTAATTTAACCCCTAGTTTACTCGTGTCAAAAAATATCGTATCATTATTATTTTGACACTAGTTTTAAGATATCTAAAGAGGCCTCTTAATTATCCTATATTAACTGTACAAGAGTTTCAAAACAATAAAAAGTAACTAATTTACAGGACTTAGATCATTAAGAGAGGTCAGTGTTGTAAAGGACAAGGTTACATAGGCGTATCACTTGAGGAGGGTTGAAAGAATGCTGTGTTTCCAATATGCGATATTATTAGATGCCGTTCTTTTTCAGAAGATGACTTTAATCCAGTACAAAATCCTTCAAGAAATGCCCGTTTGATTTAGACGTTGTAATCGTGCCACATTTCTATTGTCTTATAGCCTTGACTTACCCATGTCTCGACAAAGGTAATATATTCTTCGATTTAGATTTCGATATTCTAATATTTGTCTGAAATAGTTTCTTCGCCATATCACTATTCCGTGTTATTCTCAGCATACTTTCAATTTCGTTTTATAAAACGCACCATTCTAAATAGTTTAGGTAAAGTTCCATCTTGTGACATAGCAACCTGATTTTTGTTTATTCCTCAGAAGCTCCGAATCGCGTATTTTGTGTCGTCATCTTCGATCCGTGAGTTTCCACTGTTTTCCGTTTCGCAGTTGCATATTCTTCTTTGCCACTGTTGATTACATGATATACAATGCTAACGAACACTTTTGTTGACTACATGATTCACGTACATATATTTTGGTGTCGCACCCTAATCCCTTGGTACCCGCTTTTTATCATCCGATATTTTTTACTTGTTAGGTTAGGGTGTTTACGATTTTGAGAACGCGCTGTATTCTCCATTTTTAAGAACATAAACGCAAGCTTACTAATAAATTAATTACAACCACAATTAGATTAACGGAAATATATTTCCCGCGCACGTTAATGGCAGCTCTGCAGATGGAAGAGCCGGATCCGAATTAATGTATAGCCTAATTGACATCACGACGTCATTACCAATAGAAGTCGAGCATTGTGATATGCGCATGCGAATTTGCTGCAAGAGAAGGGATTTTCGAAAGACGAAACCGAAGATGTATAATCGGGGTTGCTCTGCGAGGTATGCGAAACATACAATTTTATACGAAGATTTTTTATCATTCTCTACTATTTTGAAACCCGTCTATGTGGTGAGTCGATATAAATACTGGATGAAACTGACATTTATAAATGAACTGTTAATCTATAACTATAAATAACTCAAATAAATAATTATATCCTGTTTTTTTCCATTAAATTACCTATATTTATAAATAAAATATACATCCCAATATTTATACGAAAGAAGTCGTTGACTGTACAACACTAAACAACAAATAAATAAACTGTCGAATTAAGCAAAATATGTATTTTTCAACTAATTTACATGTATTTTATGCGGATAATATCCACGCGTAATTTTATGGATGCTTGCTAGATTCTGAATGAAACACATTTTTAAGTTTATTATGACCTATTAAATAAAATTTATTTGATTCTAAAAATAGTGATTTGGTGTTTCGTCAATTTTAAGCAAAATTAACCAGTCATTCAGCCGTAACTAAATTTAGTGCTTTTATCTATGTTACTCTCAGTGATGGGTAAACTGTAACTAAAATTAACTTTTAATCCGATTATTCCAATAACCTTTAAGATTCGGTTATTGGTTTAAGTAATTCGAACTCCCCCTGCTTTATTGACGTCATAATAGTATGCAACCCGCCGTACTTTGTGTCATAATAAATTACATTTCAATCTAGTGTCATAATAATGAATGATTCTTATGGCACTTATATTTAAGGTTCAAATTATCTGACTGAAAAAACGACGTTGAGATTAGAAATATTTCTGTATAATCGTATATATAATATTTGAGAATTTTCTTCACTTGAATTCGATAGAAGAATGTTATTTCCTAATTTTGGATCAATTATTGCAAAATATTGTTTTCTCTTTAAATGTTTAAAAAAAAATTGATTTATTAATAATTCTAAATCAGAGATTTATTTTTGAAAGCTGGTGGACCCATTTTACAAAATAAAGTGAGGTGAGAAACAATGGTAATCTATCCGTACTCATACTTCATTGTAATTCCTAATTTCTTAACCTGACTTTTGTTTTCATTTCACAATATTATTCATAATAACTGGTGTCTACACGTAGTCTACAGTACGTGGTTATGCAGTACACCCTATTCGACACACTTGTAGTACTGGTTGCATAAGCTTGCAAGTTCGATGGGAGAGAAATTCATTATCAAGTATTGCTAATGTGGCGCTTTCTATGGCCGTATTCGAATTACAGAAAAAAAACACTAATTTCAACTTTGAGATGCTGTATATTTTTCCACAGAACATTTTACTAAGACATATTTAGTTATAGTTGCAGCAAGATTTCAGATGACTTACGTCACGGCTGACGTTGCGCAATTGTTTTTTTTGTCACACACAATTTTAGATATAGTCTGTCGCATTAAAAACAGTTATTTTTTGTAATTTAGTGTAATATATAGGGCAAACATTTAATGTGATATACAGGGTGTTTCAGGAGGAGATGTACATAGTTCAGTATGTTTTTCTACGTTCAGTTTTAAGCAAAAAGGAGGGTGTAAAATTTAAAAAAAATAATTTCTTTAGTAACTCTCGACTTTGACTTACTTTGAGTAAATTCATGAAATTTTGTATGCAGTGATTTCTTAGGGCGGGAATTTTAAATTTTATACGCAATTGGCTGTATCACCTCAAGCGACCATTAGGATCCTTTTAAATGGCTTTAACTTTTTTGTGCCACAGTGTATATCATTTTGTAGTAGAAAAACATTTTCCCCTACCTTTTCTACTTAAAAAATGTGAAGTCTCCAGGAGCAGCCGTTTCCATAAAAACTCATCTAAAAATGATGATGCATGCAAATTTATGTATGAGCGAATCAATCGAAAATTATTGTAAGATTTTGTACAATTTGTTTAGATTTTATTTTTGCAATTCTCACAAAAAATTTCGGTTTATCAACCACAAAATCACAACACTTGTGAAAGAGTAGGAAATAGTAACAATAAATGACATTCACGTTTGTTTCTATGGATTATATTACAAAGAACAGGTCACTAGATCTTTCTGCATAAAACGCTCGCATTAAACAGCTAATCTTTTTAAAAATCCATTGCAATAAAAATTTTTCTCATAAATCTTTAACTTTTCGAAAATATTTGAAAAGATCAAAAAGTTACTAAATGAATTGGGATTTTTAGACATATATTTTTAAAGGAAAACAATTTATTGAAAAGAAAATTATAGGGAAAAATGTCATAGGGGTAATTATTTGAACCATTTACAAAAATACTTCAGGGTTGAAAAAATTTCAAAAAGCATAGCATTGATAGATAATGTTCAGCAAGCTTGTTTTTTTAGCTTGACATACATGGAATATAAAGAAGAAAAACAATTTTTTTTTAAATTTTTCAAGAGGCGTAACTTTTCAGAGAAGGGTGTTTTAAATATTATATATATATTTTATCCTAAAGATGTCGCCCCTGCTTTATTATTAATGGTCCTTCCTGAATATGGTCAAGAAGACATTAGATATTTTATAGTGGGAATATAGTTGGTTTCAGGTCAAAATGTTATAGAAAACACAATTTTAAAAATTGTCAACGTTTCGGCTATTTATTAAGCCTTCCTTAGGGCAAGTTGACTTTTGGTTTATATTGTCAAAATTCTATTAAATAAAAATTTGATGAGTCAATATAGTAATAAGTACAAAATGTTATACAAAACGTATGAATATTTAGAAGTACTAATTCTTTACTGTTTCTGATTCAATGTAACGCGACGTTCAATATTCAAGGAAAAAGAGTCATCACAGTAGCAACTCGTTTGCTACGCTATTTAATTAATTTCGCGTGTTTCAAATTAACCCCACTCACAAAATACCATTCGTGCATAAAGCTCTCATTCCACCAACAATAAATTAATTAAACTAATTAATTTAATTGCCTTTTAAAACTAAACCAACAGCTCGCAGATGAGCATCAAAGGCAACTCAATAAGAAGTCATGTATCGGGCGCTCGTCTCTAATGGTATTTGGTGTACCATTGGCAAAATGTCAGGAATTATTTCATTAGAAACTATTAACCGACGATGTTTCTCGGATTTCCGAGAAGACGTTTCGCGACTGCTCATTTTATTGAGATTCGCTTAACTGCTTATAATAAAAAGACCTAAGCGTAGATACTTTTCGAACAAAGATCAACATTCACGTCCCTAATATTATTTTAAACTCTACTTAGATATTTAAGGTGATTCGGAACTTATTCGAAAAAAAAATTGGAATGTTCAAAATACATGCACAAATATGTCAATGAAAAAAAAATTATACATATTCTAAAAACTATTTAAAAATATTTAATTGCATCCTACTGGAATCTGGTCTACTGTAATGGAGTGGAGTATAGTTAGATATTTGATTCAACTTAAAGGATACCACCTGAAGAAGCAATTCTAAAAATGCAGAAATAGGTCAGATCTCATCTATTGTGGTTGAATTTGTCGTGTTCCCACTGCCAAAAAGTGAAGTTAGATATTTATAGAGTGTTTCATTATTAGGTTAGTAAATTATTTTCTTTAGATAATTATTGAATAGAGCTTTGTCTGTGGAATTGTTCATTAGCATACCTAGATGTTTGGTATCAGAGAACATACATATGACTTCATTGATAGGAATTGTAAGAGATTTGATTTATATTAATTTAAAATACCTTTCTAAAACAGTAAAAAATGTTACAAAAGCTAATAATAAGGAATATATGGGTAGATATTGTGGGTGTAATTCAACGCAGGTTGGGGCTTTTGTCCACTGAGTAGTTAGTTTCACACAATATTATTAATACCAAAAATATATAAGGGCTTTTACATAGAAATATTTGTTATAAAAAGATTTGTTTTTCTTCTACTTTTCAATAATTGTAGAAAAGCACGGTTAAATTAAAAAACATTAAAAAAAATATTGTAACACTTGGTAAATAGATATGTTTGTTTCAAGCGACTCAAAATCACGTATTCTATCATCCCTTAAAATTACTGAAAAGACTTGCAAGACCCTGTATATAAAGAAAATAAAAGTACAAAAATCAAGTATTTCAATGGTGTGTCAAAACATTTGCTTTATTGAAGCTATGTATTTTGCTGCATGGGTTGCACTCAGGCTGATTCTCTTTAGTGAAGCACCTTGTGATATACGACATTTTTTATATCAATCGCAAGAACAAATAAAGCGGATGGTTTGCCGCCACGTGAATATGTCACGTAAAATTGACCATGAGAAAAACATGCATTTTCTAGAATCAGACCACAAACACTCAAGGATTGGCCTTGTGATTTGTTAGTCGTTATAGCGGATGCAAGACGAATCGGAAATGAATTCGTTTAAACTCAAAGGACACATCGGTTGGGATCATCGAAATCCTTGGAATGAGAACTTCCTAACCTTTGAATTTTCATTTGAGTATCGCCGTGTGAATCACATTGATCATCGGTGATCATTGCATATTTTTGGTTGGTTTAGATTTCGAAGCATGATGGCTACCGAGCCAACTTTCAGCTGTAAATTGTGCGGTGGTAAGACAGGCAGATTCAAGGAGACTCAATTCAGTTGGATACTTGGTGGTTTCGTCTTCGTTTGTTACACAGTCAATAGATTTGAATGAATGGGTCTCAACGATTTGATTCTGAATTACCAAGTTTAAGTCATCCACATCTATGTTCTTAGCCGCCAAAACTGCTCGCTCACTCAACCATCTGTTATTTTTGTGGTTAGCAATGATGTTCGGGAATACTTTGTTGATGAGCTCGTCTTTCGATGAGACGAAATTTCAAAAATTCGGAGGAAATGAAATCAATCCGCTCGATATTTTTGTTCAATATCTTTCTAGATTTGAATATACTACTTTCCCACTATTTTCCGGATTTGCAGTGGACATTATTACAAATAAGCTATAAGCGTGCGTGACGTGAACTGTCAATTGCGGAAGATGGTAGAGTTGCAAACCTAATTTATTAAAAAATATTGATTTTCTGTATTTTTTTTTCGTATATTTTAATAGTTATTCTGCTATTCGGGACGGAGATGAATCCAACAAATCAGAGATCATTAAAATTGGTTCAGCTGTTCTTGAGTTATATATGGTGTAACTAATCCGACTTTGTTTTAGATCAGCATATTACAAAAACTGTACAAAATTTTGCCTCTCGATTTGTACACATATTTATGCACGCCAATTCTGCCATACTACAACGAATATTCCTTTTAGTTGCTGTTGTTGTAAAAGAAAATTACCCGCCGCAGCTCTGATACGCTCGCGCAAATCCTCAATGGTTTCCACTTCGGTGCGGTACTTCATTTTTTAAATGACCCCTCAAAAAGAAATCAAGAGAGTTTAAATCGGGAGACCGCAGGGACCATGCTACCGGTCCACTCCGTCCAATCCATCGTAGTCTGTGCACTTGATAGAGATAATCTTGAACATCTAGTGAGGAGGTGTTCCGTCATGTAAAAAGTACATGCATTGTCAGAAAGCTAGGGGTATATTTTCAAGAAGGACAGGCAAGTCATTGCGAAGAAATTCAAGATATTGTAAACCATCTATGCGATTGGGCAATATGAAAGGTGAAAAACGGTGTTGAAAGTATAATTACATATATTAAAAAACTCACACACAGAAATATGTAACTGAGTGAAACGAATGAACCAAATCGGATTATCAAATATCTTTTACAAAAAAAAATCCCTGAGTTTAGTGGGAACAGATCTTACGTCGGACTAGCGCAACAATGTATAGAAATTGCAGGTCACCGATACGACCTGCTGTGACGGTCGTTGTGGGTACGGTACGGGCTGGTGCTGGGCTAGTGTTCGCTGCTCGATTAAATAATATGGACACCTACTTTACTAGTTTGTGCAGATATAAAGTGCGTGATCTGATATTCGAAACAGATCTGCCAAATGATTAATAACGATTGCAGTTAGATCTGTATTTATATTAATTTAAGAGTGAAAGATTATATAGTTAAATGGCATAATAGGTATGCAAATAGGAAGTCATTTATTTTATCTAAAACTAACAAATTTAATGTAAACATATTTATATATTTCATTCATAATAACATAATATTCAGTGTAATCTTGAAAAAATAACATTTGTGAATTATTATTAAAGTAGTCTACCTACCGCATTTACATAAAAACTACAAACCTGTACCATTTTAACTTACACATTTGACAAAAAATTAATTTCATATTATTGATTTATATGAACGAACACTATTAATTTTATTTATGTTTTGTATGTATGTCGGTCGACAATAAATTAGCATATTTTTTTTCCTGGGAATACCTACTTTGCTAATTAATATAACGAATTCCGATTAGATTTTTGATCGTATTTGCGGCAACTGTCGTTTTGTAAATAATTTGATATCTAGTTTGTCACAAAAAAGATATAAAAAAACAAAAAATTGACGATAAGAATAATATATATGTTTTCTCAGAACACCTATTATTTTTTTCTCAATTAAAGCTGCATTAGTTATTCATAATGCATTAATCTGTTTATTTAAACTCATTATTTTATACTAGCGTGAATAATAATTATAAAATTAATATGCGAATTCGTAATTAGTTCATCTTTAAAAAGCGTGATTATAGTAACGCAATGTAATTCATACAGTAAAAAAAAATAGATGACTAGGACAGAAAAAGCAGTCTACGATCGACACAGACTATCACAGATTTTGAAGTTATTTACTAGAATGAATTGGCATTTAACGTGCATACAAATAGTACCAGAAAAAAAACTATGTTTTGCAATAAAAAATAAGTCTAAATTTACTTTTCCAATTTGGGATCTGTCTGGTACAGGATTGCAATATCTATATCACAGGATCAAAGTCATTAATATGTATTTTTTATAGAGTAAGCCATTGTTCCGTGTATACCAAATATTTCTTTGTGTTCATAGAACTTAGGCTGTCGGCTTCTTACGAGACCTTCACAGGTATCTACATAATATTTGATGGGTAACTTTTATATGCTTTTGTTTTATATTACAAGAAAAAGAGTAATTATAAAAAAATGGTATTGAATTTTGAATGTTTATAGAGCATCGAATTTGTAGGTGTGTTCTTAGCTAAAACAATGAGTTATAAAAATAGGGAAGACTAGGAAACTGTTTTGTTCTGTTTCAAATTGCATTGCATTTAAGAATACTTTAGAATAATTGTTTACATAATTGAATCTCTAAAATAATACATTTTCGGTAACACTCTTATTTTTCCTATATAAGCTGTCAATACATACATGATTATTTCTTTTCTTTAAATAATACGTTAAATTTATTTTTTTTAAATTACTTTGCTTCATTTTAAAAAAAGCCCAAAATTTGGGCAGGAGTCAATCTCGTATGTACTCTGTCTTTCAAATTTATTTCGTTTTAAGTTTTACACATTTTGTAAAATGGAATCGTCTATTAAAATAATTATAAAAATTAAAGTATTTAGGCGAAACAGGTATTTAGCACACATATAAGTAGGTACCGTGGAATACTCGATTGAAAATAAAATGTATTTACTGTATATGTTTTTTAATAGTGATTTAGAGATTGTCGATATAATAGATATCTACCCAAAAAAAAAGTTGCAACCTAAAATATTTCTGGTTTGCAGCATAATAAACGTTTTGTATAACTTTAAATAAGTTTGCTTAGAACCCCTTAAATTACATGAATGCCAAATTTGGGTACATGTCTTTCTTTAATAGCATAATGGTTCAATAACATGATAATATTCATTGAAAACAAATAATAATAAATCCATAGAATTTGCGAATTTGTACTTTCATAGATTTCAAGTACACTGCCACCAATAAAGTCAAAGATCATAGCAACTTTTTTCGACAATCGGTTTTTATATAATTTAACTACATATACATTTAGCATACCCATATATATATATATATATTAGCTATCATCAGTATGCCATAGACAACCAAAAACTAACCCTGGCCTTACTAACTTAAAATCTGTTGTTTCCTGATATTCCGCTTTTGCAAATACCGTTATCGCCAATAGTGGTACCTATGGCATACTGATGAGAACTAAGAAACTCGAAATCGGTATACCATGTGGCACAGCTGACGAATGACTTTGGCTGTTTACTGTCTGTGTTTCAGGTGTAATTCAATGCGGGTCGAAGTAGTTCGTTTTTTCCTGTATTTTATTAATATTAATTTTCAATATGAAATTGTATGTTTTGCAGTAGTATACTTTCATGAGTACTCATAACTTTGAGCTCGTTGCAAACACCAGAAACATAATTTTTATAACTATAAAGAATATATTTCTCTGTAGCGAAATGCCATGTCTTTTCTGGAACAGTAAAGTTAAAGGTGCATTACAGTAATGTAATTTTGTATAAAACAGTTTTGTTACAATAAATAAGCTGGAGTACCTACACGTGAAAAGAATTATTGCAAATACTCAAGCAATTAATTGTGAACGATACAATGCAATGTGTAGCAGTATAGTCCCCAAATACACGTAGGGTAAGATTCCCTTCCTTTTTGTAACAAATGATGCTGTAGTATTTTCTAATTATGCAGCAGATTTTTCATGTGGGTCCATATACGTCATAATTATAGGATATAATGCTGTCCGGATGTAGCAAAATATGCGTTGCCTGACCTATCTGTTTTGCGGGAAAATTCGAGACAAATAAAAACGTTTCATCTAGAAGTATCGGTTGTTACTGCTGCTACAAGATATTACCAATGAGCTCTGTCAATTGCTACAGTCAGTTCATAAAACTAATACAAAAAAAAACATAATCACAATGAAAATTGTTTCCAAATAATATAATACTGTAGTCAAGATTCATATTCGATTATTATTGTTGTTTAGCTATTACTCTTCATCCACAAAATTCTTGACTCGTGACAATGAATGACAAAAATTATGCTCAGAGCGTCAATAATAATAGTACATTATACTATAAGGGAGAGAAATGCGTTATTTTGGCAGAGGTGCAATTTGAAGCCCGAGGGCTACAATGCACCGAGGACAAAATAGCATCTCTCCCGAATGGTATATACTATTTTTTCCACGGTCTCATTAACTTAAACACACATATTTTGTTATTATGAAGTAAGTAGCACCAGAATTATTGTATTCGGATTTGAGCATTTATTTAGTAGTCGTTGAGTTTTTGTTATAACTACAAAATAAACAAACAAAAAGAATTGTCAAATTAAGGTGCTAGTTTGGTTTAGTTTAAAGTTTGTTTAGTGCACAATGAATAATTGTGAGTCGGAAGAGATTGTGGAGGCTGCAAATATTGCAATAAGCAATTTGCTGCCTACCAAATCAAGATCTTTATACGATATAGCCTACAATCGGTTCAAAAAGTGGTGCGCCGAGAAAAATGTTCAAGTATACAGCGAGAATGTTTTGTTGGCATACTTCAGTGAAAATGCAAAGAATTACACACACACATTAAGGAGGCAATATTCTATGGTTAAGTCATGCTTGATAATTTACGGCAACATAGATATAAGCAAATTCCCCAAGCTGATCGCATTTTTGAAAAGAACCAGTGACGGATATCAAGCGAAAAAATCGAAAATATTGACAAAGGGTGAAATCGACCGTTTTCTATCAAGTGCAGATGGCAAAGAATTCTTAATGATTAAGGTAAGATTACTTTTGTTGTTAGGTATTTCAATTATTAAGTATTTTGGTTTTTTATAGGTTGGATTAATTCTGGGGATTGCCGGAGCTTGTCGAACTGATGAACTAGTCAATTTAACTGTAGATGATATTGAAGATGTAGACTCTTCCTTGATTGTAAGAATTCCAAACACTAAGACAAAGATTCCACGAACCTTTCTGGTTACGGATGTGGAAAATATGCCTGAATTGTTTCGAAAATACCTGTCCCTTCGTCCTCCCCACGTCAAACATAAGCGCCTTATTTGTACTACAAAGCAGGAAAATGTAGTTTGCACCCAGTTGGCAAGAATACCATGGGAAAAATTCCGAGTGTAGTAGCTTCGTATTTAAAATTACCTGATGCTGCATGTTATACTGGTCACTGCTTACGAAGATCTTCAGCGACATTACTGGCAGATGCTGGTGTGGATATCACGACAACAAAGCGTCATGCTGGTTGAAAATCAACGACAGTCGCTGAGGGTTATGTCGAGAACTCCATTGAAAATAAGACCAAAATCAGGTTTTAGTAGGTACCACTACTAGCGCAATCACAAAAACTGTAAATGTAAGCGAAAGTAATGTTTCTTCTAATATTAATTTTGAAAATTGTACAAATGTAACATTTAATTTAAATGTCAATAAATAATTTAATGTTATCTTTTTTTTTCATGAAAAACGTTCTCCATAGTGTAAACTCCCTTGGGAGCATTATACTCCCTTGGGAATAATCGACTATTTCTATTTTAATTTTGATGTCATAGAAACTTATTTCTACTCCCGACCGTGGAAAAAAATATTTTTGCCACAATTCCTTAAAAAAAGAACTCATAACAGTTAACCGTAGTAGGCGTGAAATCAGTTGTTAACACACGTGCGATAGAAAATAACGAGCACAGCTGTCACTGCCACATCTTTGTTGTACAATACTATAAATTTGAATTTATGTAAGTGTTAATAACAACTCTTTAAATAACTTATTACGCTAATTTAAACTTTATAATTAAAAACGCATTAACTTTGTGTTAACCCTAGCAATAATATAAATACTAATCTAAAAATCCGATGGAATATACGGACCCAACATACGTACAATGGAACACATCGCAGTTACGTTTGCCGAAATAGGCTGTGCCTATAGATTTATTAGTCTTTGCTTATAAGTTTATGGCGGTGTCAGATAAATGCAGAGGTATCTGGCAAATTACCCGTGATTGGCTACCGCTTGCGCGTTGGTTCGATTTAAATATTATAAATACGTCACTGTTATGTCAAAGCACCATCATATTTTATCATTATTTGATTTAAAGGCGATAAAAGTGAATAAATAGCAATATATATATAGCATATAAAATGGATATGACTGTACCATATATTGTACTCTGCCTTTAGTAATTCAATCAGCTAAAAATACACACCAGAATTATTCGAAATATCCCGTGCAAGATCAAAACATGTTGCAAGAATTTTATGAAATGGAGAGCGAACAAGAAGATATTTTCATTTTCTTATTAATTTTGTTTAGAAGAATAAAATTTTTATTAATGTTTTTCCTTTTTTTCTCACGTTGTGGGACAAATATTAATTTTTAAAAATATTTATTTTCTGTCCGTGTGATTAAAGTGAGTTACTTTCACGGCAAACTCCTTGGCTGGCGCTTTACCATTTTTTTTAATTAACCGTGGCTATGAAAAAATCTTTTGTCCCGCTCTTGGCAGTATTTTTTCAAAAAATGTCAGTGTCTATATGGGTAAATGCCTGAAAATGAAAGAAAACAGTTTGTTATTTTGGTATAGAAAAAAATATTATTTAAAAAAAAACTAAAGAAAAAGCTTGATTTATCAATTAAAAACAAACTGTTGGAGGAGACAGTTTATTTTTGCCATTATTTTTTATCTTATTTGAGTTTTTCTTAAATTTGTTTTCTGTGTAGAAGCCTAATATTCTAAAAACACATATTGCAACAATAAGCAATATTTACAAAATAAAAAGTACTTTTCATTAACTATTAGTTATAAAAAAACCTTTGTCAAAGCTTACTGATGCTGCTCTTTTTCGTCCGCCCAAAATGAGTCACAGCTTTTGAGAACCCATAAACACATAACGCAAACCTCTCCATCTTCTTTCAAATTACTATGAAAAACAATAACATAGCGATACTTACTGAGTTTTTTTATTTGTAACATAGAAGAAGTGTTCTTACTTTTATGTTTTTT
Organism: Monochamus alternatus; assembly: GCA_037114965.1. Taxonomy (NCBI): domain Eukaryota; kingdom Metazoa; phylum Arthropoda; class Insecta; order Coleoptera; family Cerambycidae; genus Monochamus; species Monochamus alternatus. The sequence goes on along the minus strand of CM073426.1, from coordinate 110,418,638 downwards.
TCTATTATACCGTTCGGTAAAATTGCATCACCAAAGAGATGATTACCATTCAAGCGCACCAAGAGTCATTGTAAAATTTACACCCAAACGTATATTCACATTAATCGAAAACATTAATCCACAAGAAAATTTTCATATTTATTATAATTATTTAGTTACCAGAGGAATTACAGTTTTAATGTGACTATACAAAAAATTAGCACAACTTATATTTTAACATAAGAATAGATGCATTTATAGAAAATGCTAAAATTAATCCCTGGCCCCATCTCTTAGGCATTAATGGTGTTAAACTTTTGTTTTATTCATTTGTCTAATAGTGTTTGTAGATTGAGTTATTTGCAGCATCTCAATTTATAGTTGTTTAAGCACGCCTAATAACGCACTTTCAACTTACGTTTAAAGACTGTAAAGCTATGAATATACAACCCAGGGGAATGATAATTTACATCTAAAATATTTAAAAAATAATATTTTTAAGTAATTATAAAAATATAATTAGCGACCAAATAGTGTTTAAAACGGATATCTCACTCATTAGGACTTAAACCCAAGCACACTGCTCCACTGTTATTCTATATAATCACCCATATGCATATATTTTTTATTGATGTTAGATGTTACATTATTTAACTCCAATTTTGTCTCCTTTTACAGGTGGTGTGTTTCTCCGACCAGAAGACGGAAATGTCTACACGACTTTGGAGCCCACACTAAGCAGCAATCCCAACGTATACTTCCAAAGAGGAAATGGAGTGCATCCGGGAATGATGTACTGAATAAGAATGAGAGGTGCAAAACGCATAATACAACACTCGAGACTAATAATTTATTATGTAGATAGATATGACAGATTTTTAATTTAGCAGCATACGAACGCAGATTTTGTTAGAAATGCATTGCAGCGGAAGAATTGCTTATAATAAATAATATATAAACAGAAATTATGCAGATTGTTACTACATCTAAACGCAGTATAATCAAACAGGTCAATTAATAAAATAATAAATTTATTTTTCTTTTTTTTTTGTTTGACATCAAAGTTCTTATGTTTATTTTCCCTTTTTTCTGTTTTAGCAATGTTATTATTTACTTAAACTTCGCACATTTGAAATGTATGTGTTAAATTAAGAACTGCGTATTTAATTCTTTTATTCATACGCTGTATTAAAGTGCCTACAAACACAAATACCTGTCATAAAACATGTGCGTGCGTTAATGTACGTGTATTTGTCTATAATTACTATTTCGGTCGCATGCAGACACAGATACACGTTTCTGGAAAACATGCCAACCGTTAGTGACAATAGCGTGTCTTAAAATTTGCAAATCCACCTTGCTTAATGAAAAATGAACAATAAAATAAATCTCTTCAAATATCGTAATCGCCGAATGGTGATACAGGTCGTGGTTTCATAGTATTCCTTGAATAGTAACTCGCACCCTGTATTGTGACCATATCTTAGACCCAGCATTGTACGAACAATAAAAGATGCCTCCATCACATGAATTGGTTAGAATGAGAAAGAAAGAAGTGAATAATATATATCATTATTGCTGAACAAAGATAATTAACTATTACGGTATCACAAATATGTTTGAAGAATGATTATTATTCGTCTAATAACAGTAAAAATACCTCTCTTATTATCTTGCGCACTGTTGTCTACGCAGTAATAGAAAAGTAGCTAACCGGATATACTTAAATGAGGAAATTGCATGATTTTTCCAAATAGGTGCAGAAAAAAGAATGAAGATATTCTTTTAATCGAAATGGCGTTTATCCTAGACAATTTCGTGGGCAGAAAAGTCTAAAAACAATATTCAAAATTTTAGACTGGCCACGTCCCCAGAAAACGGTCGCTGCCACAGCGAAAACCTGTGACGTCAGGTGACGTTCACAAATGTATAATGCAGCATTGTGCTTAATATTTCCATGCTTTCTGACAACACAGTACATAGGTTTATAAGAGTTAATTTGTCGTCTGTGTTGTTGTGTTCAATAGTACGAACGCACCCTGGTGTCAAACATACTTTTTATTTTTAGAAAACTCAATATATTGAGATTATTCTCAAGATATTGACTTTTTTCTCAATATAATGAGAAAGATCTCAATATCTTGACTTTTTTCTCAATATATTGACTTTCTCTTAGTACTGTGATATTTTTATGTATTTGTTGTTCCACTAGCGATTTAGGTAGTAAAAGTATGTTAATTTAGTCATAGGCGTCGCTCGTGGTATTAAAAAAGAGATCAATTTTTCGAGAAATAATTATTTTTTATGGATTCTTATTCAGCTTCGTTGGAAACTTCTGTACCAAATTTAGGCAACCTACAGTTAACGATTATTTACTTTTCAATAAATACCTTAAGCATTTATGTCGTCAGACCCCTAATAATATCGAATTTCAATCATAGGCGTCCGATATGAGATTCAAAAGGAAACATCTTTGTGCTAAATTTCAATGAAATATCTTTAAAAGTATTCAAGATATGAGCATCACACAAAATTAACGTTCGCTTATCTGTTAATTTTAAAATTATTAGTTAGACAAACAGTTTAGTGTTACTACTTGTTTTTCATTAAGCTTAGTATCACATTCTCGATAAATTTTTCTTTCATTGATCCCCTTTTCAATTCTACGTGCGACGCCTATGACTAAATTAACATAGTGTCAAAATAGTTACTTTATAAGTATACATAAGCTACGAAAAAACTCACAATTGGATAACAAGCAAGTCGCCCTTGTAAGCAAGTTACAAGGATGTTTTTCTCGAAAAATCCCCTGAGATTTTCTCATTATAATGAGAAAAAAGTCAAGATATTGAGATATTGCTCATAATATTGAGAAAAAAGTCAAGATATTGAGGTTTTTCTCATTATATTGAGGAAAAAGTCAATATCTTGAGAATAATCTCATTATATTGAGAAAAAAGTCAAGATATTAAGAATAATCTCAATATATTGAGTTTTCTAAATATAAAAAGTGTTTGACACCAGGGTGGTTTCGTAGAATAGACATTGATGTTGAATAAAGTTGCAAAATAGACTTGTAAAATGAGCAGATAGTAAGTAGTAGATCATCATGGGGCAAATAGAAAAGCATGTTGTGTCATTTTGTAGGAGTACGGCATACAGCGTCTAATAAAAAATATTTCATCTTGTCTAATGTAAAGTTGTAAAAAAGCAATTAAACTTTTCTATTCAGCTAACAGAATGTATATAGGGTTTTTAAAAAATGAGTGGTAAAGCAAACACATTTTTATTTATTGTATTCAAGGTTTCATTCCGATTCAAAAAAACACCTGTTACCTGTTTTATTCTAAAAACGGAAACAAAAGTAATAAATAAGGTTTTTTAATGTTTAAGATGAAATTAAATCAGTGTTAAAATAGCCATACAAAATTAATTTTAAAAAAATAATAAATAAACATGTATTATTTTTCAAATTGAAACAAGTAGTTTGATGTGAAGTCATAACTTTATAAATACCTAATGTAAAACCCTCTATCTGGACGTCACCAACAGCATTGTCGCCGTAATTTTCACGAGCGGATCTATATTGTAAACAAAGAAATAAGTTCCATTTAACAATACTGTAAGTTCACCACATCACCATAAATAATTATGGTAATATTAAAAACAGAAAATAGACACTTGCTTGCTTTAACGCCCCGTATTTCTGCACTAATGAAGTTGGGATTCACACCAATGAAATACATAAGCATAAAATTAAATAAATCCACTTGTGGCAAATTGTCCTATTGTGCTTACACAAAACCCGCTTCCGTCATCCTGGAAGTTGCACAGCAGCAGCAAGGAACAAATGCACTGTAACATAAACATAACCGCGCTGAACATCGTGTGACGTCACACCAATGATATTGCGTTTTCGGCCACGTGGTTTTATTTGCATTCGATGGCAATTTATTAATGTTAATATTTTGACTATTATGTAATTATTGCCGCCAGACACATGTTAGATTACCTTGTAATACATTTCAAACCAATATAAAATGTTTACAACTTCCCCATTTTGTTAATAAAAGAATATGTATGTATTCGACGGACTTAAAATTATAGAACTTTGGTGCACATGAATATGCGATAAAAGTACATACATGTTTTAAAACATGTAACTGTGTCTCTAGGTACATATTACTGTAACATTATTGTGTCCTTTTTTTGTTCATTTTATGTTTTTACATCAATTCATTATGTCCTTTTTTAAACGTTATGATCTCAATAACAACACACCCTGACCTATTTTACTTGCCTACAATAAAAAAGAAATAACAAGGACAAAACAACCCCAAATCAGAATGTAAAAGATATACGAAAAAATGGATAGTAGAAAACTATTGAATATTGTGTTAATCAGGAATTAATTTCCCTTAATCTTTAATTGCTCATTGTCATTGAAAAGAACAGAAAAATGAATTCCTCATTAACATTATACAGATGTTTCTGCTATATTTTAATTATAGGTGTGCCTTTTATGTACAATGTATTGCGATAATAATGGAACTTTTTAAAACGCAAATAATAATCATAATCAATTATGTCAACCGTGTAAGCTGACCAACTAACAACATTTTTGTCTATTTATCGCAGTACAATAGATACAAACTGCAAGTGTTTTGACGTCAAACAACATACCCAGTATTTAATAAAATAATTTGATTTCAGGGCAAAAAAACAATTTGCAGTTTAGGAAAACAGTACATGTATTTTTTCTTCTATATAAGGGGGTTGTTCGAGGAAAATTATGTAGGATAATATCGATATTTTTCATATAAATTGTCAACTTAAGACTGTAGGTCTGCAGTCGGAAACATATTTTACCATTAAATAGAATTATAATTTGAGTTGCATTGCTAGACTGTAATATTTTATTTATACCAGTTAGATTAGTGTAATGTGAAGCCATATAAAAATAGATATTTATAAAGCAAATGTTTTAAAGTAGGTACATTGTCTCATATAGGTATGTATTATAAGTATAAGTTATAGCTGAGGTAAGCGTAATGCGCGCTAATTGGCAAATTTCGCACAGAAACCCGTATAATAACAAAAATGTAGTACATATAAGTACTTTTAAATAATATCCGTTATTACGAATAGTAAATTAAAAAATATATAAATAATTAATTAAGTAAATGCATATATCACCACGCCTTACGATTTTTTACAGGTATATAATATTATTAAATGTATTTTGTATACTGTTAATTATGATTGATTGGCCATTTTTTGTAACATCTCTACAACGAATGACTGAATAGATTTTTTTACCATAATATTATCATAATTATTAAACTTGTACATATTTTAAAATTTACTGTACTTTTAAGAGAAAAATATAAGCATTTTTACTAAATTTGTTTTATTTGAAATATTAAAACTGATTTCAATAAGTCTTTAGATAAAAGATTACATTATATTTCAACCAACATAACAAAACAGCACCGGAATGAATATTTCAGATGCACACAAGATAATATCAGAATTAGAGACCAGGGTTGGTGACTCATCTGAACAGAACCGGACTGAGCCACTAACATAAATATTAAGATATCCACCCCATCAGATACAGATATATTTCACGGTCTATTAACTACTCGGTCGGGTAGCCAATGAAATTTGAAGATCGTATGATACAGTCTATTTCAGTCCATCTTTCGAGAAAGACTGTATTTTTGTCTTTATTTACGGGAATTTTGTGACGTCACCTGGGCCCGATGGCCCCGACCGTATAGTTAATAGACCGTGGATCGATTATGGGCTTGTTAGCCCTCATCAGTATGCCATGGGTGAGACTACCGAACTGGCTATTCTGTATATGTACTTATACACATAAACTGAGTAAAAGTGAGATGTAAATGGTTTGCTACTCCCTTCTCGGCCTAAGCAGATCGTCTTGCAGGGACCTGCAATATCTCAGATAGTTGGACGCAGATATTCTCTCCCTGGGCGATACGACTCCTATAGTATATGTGTGAATAGCCAAGAATTCTTGTCGGCCACCCTATCAAACATACACCGGTTTTGATCTTGTCATCAGTATGCCATATAGGTGACAGACTCACCAGACAAGCCCGAAACCGGTTTATGTCTGGTGGGGTGACCGACAAGGGTTCTTGCCTATTCACAGATACTGCAGGAGTAATTCGATGCCGGTCGGGGCATTAGTCCACGGAGTAATTGTTTCCTGTAGTATTACTAGTCCTCTGTTTAATTTTATACATTTTTCATAACGGTTTTTTTAATATTTTTTACAACCTCACACATACGTTCCTGATTCTAGTGCACAATACCTCCCGGGTTTTTGGCCTTGTCTTTGAACTTAATAAAGCTCCACAGAAAAAAATCAAGTGGGGTAAGGTCGGGATATCGGGATGGCCAATGAATTAATGAATTGTTTCGACCTATCCAATGATTGGGGAAATTCTCGTTAAGCCACTCCCTGACTTGTCTCGTATTCTGTATTGGACATCCATCCAACTGAGAATGTAGATTTACTCTTTCTTGTAATGGAAGATTATCGACTGCATTAAAAAATTCGTTCTGAAGGAAATGCAGAATTTGTTCGCCATTCCTATCTCTTCAAAAAAGAACAGGATTCTCTCATTAAGTATTCCACGTTAAACGTTAACTTTCTGACTAGATTCTCTTCGACAATTAATTATCCACTATGGATTTTTTGACACCTAAAACTGCGAGTTCTGTAATGATACAATTCCATTTGTCGTGAATGTGGCCTCAACGCTGAATAAAATATACAGGGAGTTAAAAAAAGAGTGTAAAATATTTCAGGAGGTAATAGTATGAATCATAATAAGCAGAAAAGTCTTAATAAACATGGGTCCGCAAAGTAATGGTTGCGGAGATATGGACCACTATTCGTTTTTCAAACATTTTATTTTATTAGGAATAAACCGACAAAGGAAGCTTTTAACAAACAAAAAACAATGCTACAGAAGATGTTCAAAATGCCCTCCGTCCATTTCCAAGCAGGCACAACATCTTCGTCTCAACGATATTCGAACTCTTTCGAAAACACCCTCCTTTGTTTGGATTTCTTGACACTTTTGATTAATCCGTAGCTGCAGCTCTTCCAAGCTATTTACAGGATTACCATACACTAATGTCTTCAAATATCCCCAAACAAAGAAATCTAGAGGGTTCATATCAAGCGATCTTGGAGACCATAAAACAGGTCCGGCACTTCCTACCCATCTATGCGGAAAAGTTTGGTGTAAATGCTCTCTAACGGCCATGGAAAAATGAGCTGGAGCACCATCATGCTGGAACCACATTTGTTGCCTCTGATTCAAAGGAATGTCTTCCAAAAACTCATACAGTGTTCTGCAGAAAGTTGAGGTAAGTAGCGCCTGTTAATCGGTTTGGTAAAACAACAGGACCTAGAAACCTGTCACCTATAATACCCATCCAAATGTTTAATGAAAAACGTGCCTGATGTCCAGATTCTATTAGAGTATGAGGATTTTCGTCGGCCCAAATATGCGTATTGTGAAAATTAAACACTTCATTTCTTGTGAACCCGACCTCATCAGAAAAAGAATGTTTGCAAGAAAACGAGGGTCTTCAGCATCATGACGTAGAAACCAGCGGCAAAAAACCAAACGTGCTTGATGATCATTTATTGAATTTAAGGCCTGTGTGCAACGGCACATGGTATGGATAAAGCAGTTGCTCGTAAAGGATTCTTCAAACAAGAGAACCACTAATTCCTACCTCGGCTGATATTCTCCACACACTCGTACCTGGATTCTGCTCTACCAGTGCTAGAATTTTTTATTGTGCTCTAGGAGTGGATACCGACCTTGGTCTTCCGGATAAATGACACTGTTTGCTCAAGGAACCAGTATCACGCAATCTTTGGTGAATTCTTCCAAACATGCGTTGTGAAGGAATCTGGCGATTTGGATAAGTGTCAACATAAAGACGCCGCGCTTTGGTGGCGTTCCCATTAGCACGACCATACATGAAATGCATGTCTGTTAATTTTGCGTTAGAGTAACCAGCCATAGCGAAAAAAAACTTGTGCACTGAGAATAACTGTCAAATACGTAAGTACTGTTTATGTCACTCAACATCAACCAATTATTATAAGAAAATACACAACGTTTTTGCAAAATAAAAAAGGGGCTAAAAAACATAAAACATTCCATATCACCGCAACCGTTACTTTGCGGACCCATGTTTATTGAGACTTTTCTGCTTATTTTACACTCTTTTTAACACCCTGTATATTTTTTTAAATGTCGGTAATTGAGATATTGTCCCTGTGTCCAGAGACAAAATTTGCTCATTATCGCCCGGTTCCAGAGCGTGAAAAAACTTTTAGGTTTCTAGGATTTTATGTTATTTTTTTAGGCAGAGTGGAATGCTTCCTCTAGGTAAATTTAAATCTAAATTAGCAGTCCTGAGGCTATTCTGGATATTGTTTGTAAAATAATTGAAAATTTCCTGCTCGTGATTACGTCTTTTCTGTTGATTGTCCTTTTTTAAATTGCATTTTGATACACCACCATATTCCATAAAAGTATTATTTATTTTAGAACTTTTGCTATACGTAATATTAGGTCTATCTGGATATATGTTGTTAAAAATTATAAACAATTCTCATTTTCTCCAGAAAGGCGTTCTATTTCAATTTCCTCTTGTAAATATAATATAATAATAATCTGCAGAATGGCATTGATATATTTGCTTAAAATTATATTAGACGAGAGTTTTCTTAACATTGTATAACTTAACTAACTTTAACGCTTTACTGAGTATCTCAAATTAACATGAACTTTCAGTCCAGTTTTTTTGTTAGCTTTACTGTATGTTGTCATATATTTTGTTATCTATTTCTAACTTAATCTAATTTAACTGTTTTGTTTTCTCAACCTGTAAGTGGCCTTCTGGCTGTTGGTTGTAGTACCAAATAAATAAATAAAAATGAATAAGTAAAGGTAAAATTTGAGTCATCGCCATATGGAATTTATTTAACCATGCACAAAAAATATTACAATGTGCCACTACTTGTAAAGTTTGACATTTGTTGTCTAAACTTTTATTTTTCACAGCCTACCAAATTTTGTTCATATTATTTTTAAGTAACGCTATTTTCTGGAATATTTCGCAATACTTTTTTCAGTAAATTTTGCTATTTTTCACTTAAAAAAATTGTATTAGGTCTTGAAATTCAACATTTCGTCTTCAAATTGTTGTACGTCAAGATACAGCTTTAGGAGATCTATATTTTAAAAGAAACCGGTTCAAATCGGTCATAAACAACTTTTGTAAAGGAGTGTCTTCATTCTTAAGGGGGCCGTTTTTATATGCAACTTTCCAACGTATTTCATAGCTGTTTGTTGGAACAGTCTAAAAAAAATCTGAGTAAGTTAGAAATACTTCACTCTGTTAATTATACAAGTATTCTTCAGATTGTATATTGTTTATAGGCTGACAAATTATTTAGTATACGAAAATGGCATCATTTTCAACTGTTATGCTTTATCATAAAATATCCTGAATTTTACAGGTCAACTGTACATTGAAAAAATTTTTTACGACATTATAAACATTATCATATCCTGCAGAATTCTTTAAAAAAACTAGTATCACTTGAGTTTGTGTAAATTATTAAGTATTTTTCACGGTGTCTGAAACACAGTGATAAGGTACATTTCTCGGTTTTTCCATTTGTCTAGCATATTTTTCCCCAAAAAGTTAAAGCAAATGATTTAATTTTAGCATTATATTTCAGTACTACGCTAATGAGAACCTCCACATACTGGGTGGATTTTATTTGTGCATCTGTAAATACGATCCGGTAGTTTTGCTTTTTTGCTGAGTTGTTTAGAATGTTAGCCAAATGAATAATCCAACTTTTCGTCAGCGAGCGCCGAACGCAACATTGTCAAAAATCAAAAAAGCTCCAAATTTTCTTTCTTCAATTTCTGGCGATTTTAACACTGAATCACTAGTTTTTGCGATTGCAACTACGTATACGTTTTCAAAGTAGAGTAAATTTGCTGCAATTTGAGCCCAGAACCGTCTCTGCAAATTCAATGGTTTTCGAAATACAGCTAATTTTATTTATTATTTTTTTTTTTTTGAGGTGGCACATACAAAATATGATATACTCGCATCAAGAATTCAGACGTCTTACGTCATGGTTGACATTAGGCAATTGTCTTTATTCTCAACGTAATTTTCTATATTTGGTCGCGTTAAAAACAACAATTTTTTGCAATTTCGTGCAATATTTAATGCAAACATTTAGTGTAGTATATAGTTTTATTACTCTCAGTTGCAGTTTCTTAAATATTTTGAAACAAATATAATGAATTATTCATTTGTTCGCATGACGTAAGTCGTCTGAATTCTTGACGCGAGTATACCTTATACGTAGTTTTGCTAAAAAGAATTCGAAATTTTTTTTCTTTCTTCAATTTCTGGCGATTTTAACACTGAATTACTAGTTTTTTCGATTGCAACTACGTATACGTTTTCAAAGTAGAGTAAATTAGCTGCAATTTGAGCCCAGAATCGTCTCTGCAAATCCAGTGGTTTTCAAAATACAGCTAATTTTAATTGTTGGCACATTCAAAATATGATACCTTATACGTAGTTTTGCTAAAAGGTATAACGTAAACGACATCAACTAATTCATACTACTTACCAAGACATCTGAAACCTTTTAGCGAGTAAGTACTTATAACATCCTTACTAATTACTAAAAATAAATTATAAATATAGATTATATAATTAAAATTAAACTTCCATAATTATCAATCAACTTATATTGAAGATATATGACCGTCGCATTTTCCGAGGCTTTAACTAGGTGTATCTGATTTATTATAATTGGTAAGTAGTGTTAATGATTATGTGACTTGGAATTCCTGCATGCAAGTGATGAGTTACTTATATCGTGCTCAGTTACAATGTGTTAACTGTTTACACTCCATGTGGGAAAATATATCGCCAATACATAATGCTACGATTATGGAAACTCGCATGTTTATGAAGGAATTAACATACAAGAAATGTCATAAAATTTTCATTTTTCAGGACTTTTCTCTCACATCTATGGTATTTATGATTATTACGCCTTTACCTACTTAAATAGTGTCAGTATTCGGTTAAGGTAGGTATAGAATAATTTTAAAAAAACTCGATTCCCTAGTAGTAGTAAAACGGTGCATTCTAGCGAAAAACTTTATATAAAAATGAAAGCTTATAAAATATTCTACAATATTATTTCTATACATGTTTTCGCTACGATGCACCATTTCTAAGATATCTGCTCTCAAATGTCGGTAATTGGAAAGAAAAATTAACACACGTTTTTTGTCACAATTCTCCTGCCCTCCTCGGCCGTTTGTTTTACACAAGAGTCTCATAAGGGAATGTTTTAACGCGATAAATTTTATTCAAGAATATATATACTCGTACATATGCTAATGTATCTCGAATGGGGCAGAAGTTACAGCAATTTGAATATTTTTATTAAAAATAATGATTGTTCAATAGAGCTTTCTGGCTCTATTTCCCTTAGCCTTATTCAATATTCAATGACGGTCGTATCAGAAAAACAAAAATACCGTACATTACAAGTTGTTTAAATCAACCAAGGATACATCTACCAAATTTTAATTTGGTGACTGGCGGAGGTTTTCTCTTACATAAGACCGGTGTGAAGTTGGCAGCCAAATCTCCGGAAATACCCGAATGGCCATAGGCGTACTGTTTCTAAATTTAATATAGGTATTTATTTACCTCTGGAAATACGCTAAATTGCCTACGACCGTCCAAACGAATAAAGATACTATTGATAACAGCATTCTTATGATTTTTCCGAAAATATCATAAGAGGATTCAAATTGACTTAACCGGATATAAATAAAATATCAAAGAACCAAACTATAATAACAACTTAAACTTGATCTCTCTCGGTGACTTTCGAATGGGATGAATACTACCGCGAGACTAAATAAAAATGATTACCGCCATGAAGAAAGCAGCGATCATCTCATTCACTTAGCGGCCGTCGAAAGGGGTGAAAACTGCCCCTAGGCTATAAAATAATTATGATCCGTGTGAAGAAAATGAGATGTCACTTGAAATTCACCAGAGAGATGCACAAAAATATTAGAAATACAGCAGCGATTACCTCATTCCCTCAGCGGCCGTCGAAAGGGGTGAAAACTGCCCCAAGGGTATAAAACAATTATGCTCCGTGTGAAGAAAATGAGATGTCAATTTGAAATTCACCACAAAGATGCAGAAAAATATTAGAAATACAGCAGCGATTGCCTCATTCCCTTGGCGTCCATTGAAAGGGGTGATAACAGCCCCAAGGCTATAAAACAATTATGATCCGTGTGAAGAAAATGAGATGTCAATTTGAAATTCACCACAAAGATGCAGAAAAATATTAGAAATACAGCAGCGATTACCTCATTCCCTTAGCGGCCGTCGAAAGGGGTGAAATCGCTGCTGTATTTCTAATATTTTTGTGCATCTCTCTGGTGAATTTCAAGTTGACATCTCATTTTTTTCACACGGATCATAATTGTTTTATAGCCTTGGAACTGTTTTCACCCCTTTCGACAGCCGCTAAGGGAATGAGGCAATCGCAGCTGTATTTCTAATATTGTTCTGCATTTCTGTGGTGAATTTCAAATTGACATCTCATTTTCTTCACACGGATCAAAATTGTTTTATACCCTTGGGGCAATTTTCACCCCTTTCGACGGCCGCTAAGGGAATGAGGTAATCGCTGCTGTATTTCTAAGATTTATGTGCATCTCTCTGGTGAATTTCAAGTTGACATATTATTTTCTTCACAGGGATAATAATTATTTTATAGCCTAGGGGCAGTTTTCACCCCTTTCGACGGCCGCTAAGGGAATGAGGTAATCGCTGCTGTATTTCTAATAATTTTGTGCATATCTCTGGTGAATTTCAAGTTGACATCTCATTTTCTTCACACGGATCATAATTGTTTTATAGTCTTGGGGCTGTTTTCACCCCTTTCGGTGGCCGCTAAGGGAATGAGGCAATCGTTGCTGTATTTCCAATATTTTTCTGCATCTTTGTGGTGAATTTCAAATTGACATCTCATTTTCTTCACACGGATCAAAATTGTTTTATACCCTTGGGGCAATTTTCACCCCTTTCGACGGCCGCTAAGGGAATGAGGTAATCGCTGCTGTATTTCTAAGATTTATGTGCATCTCTCTGGTGAATTTCAAGTTGACATCTTATTTTCTTCACAGGGATAATAAATATTTTATAGCCTAGGGGCAGTTTTCACCCCTTTCGACGGCCGCTAAGGTAATGAGGTAATCGCTGCTGTATTTCTAATAATTTTGTGCATATCTCTGGTGAATTTCAAGTTGACATCTCATTTTCTTCACACGGATCATAATTGTTTTATAGTCTTGGGGCTGTTTTCACCCCTTTCGGTGGCCGCTAAGGGAATGAGGCAATCGTTGCTGTATTTCCAATATTTTTCTGCATCTTTGTGGTGAATTTCAAATTGACATCTCATTTTCTTCACACGGATCATAATTGATTTATACCCTTGGGGCAGTTTTCACCCCTTTCGACGGCCGCTAAGGGAATGAGGTAATCGCTGCTGTATTTCAACGACTTCAATACACTTGTCAAGTTCTCTCACAAAAGACTCATAACTCTATAAGAATTTCTAACATCGCAGTATACAATGTCTTTAAGAGTACATCTAGAGATGTTAGATCTGGTAACCTAGCTGGCCACACAACTGGACCATCTCTTCCAGTTGAACGACCAGACTAAGGTTGCACAGGCAACTTTTGAATAATGGGCAGGGTAGCCATCATGTTGAAACCACGTTATTTATTTGTTGAATACTTATCTTAATTATCGATGTTGTGATATGTGGGATGGATGGGGTTTGTTTTTTTTTCAGTATTCTTCAAATACTTACGAGATATTCCATAGAGCAAATCTACAAGAAGATTTTCTGTTATCGCTGCCAATACTGCTATTTGGTTGTTCTCATGAGTTGCAACAGCTCATCGCTTTTTCTTAGATGGTACATTTACGTTTTCCATAAATGCATTAACAACTCAATAAAACATTGTCACAGGCTATGTTTATACGTATGTATTTCTTTCAGTAAATTGCTCAGCAAATAAAGCAACAGCATTAACAATATTTCTTCGACATTTGCCATAAATTAAAATAATTAAAATTTTTATTTCAACTTTTAAATATTGCATTTTAGTAGGTAAATAGTGAAGTACTGCGATTAATGACGATGAAACACTTGATAACTGTAATTGTATTGTCATTTTCTGATATCAACTTACATGATCGTTATTGTTTTTAAGTAAAAAAAGTATAGTTGCCCATTTGCCAATCAAAGTTTTCACTATGATCTTGAAAACATAGTCAAGGTCAAAAAACTGCAACGCAATTTAATTTGCCCCCTGACACTAACTAGCTTCTATATGACACATTTTTCAAAGAATGCGCCATTTTGAAATATATAGCTTTCTCAAGTGAAATAGACCACATGTATATGTTTGCATGTTATATTTCATAAAAATACATATATTTATTTATTAATATGCTACATTGCTAGTCTGTTATTTAGTGATATTTTACTTTTCTTACTTCAATAATAATTTCTTTCTTCCTTTCAAAAATATGTGTCCAAAAGCGACAATAAAAAAAAAACAGAATATTGCTTATTACTGTTAGGAATGATATAAATCAATTTACCCACACTTATAGTTTGAATTTGAATGTTTTTAATATGTTATTTATTTGATGTTCTTTTTGGTGTAGCATCGGGACATTAAACCCAGGGACACTTTGGGCATTCAAGAAAGAAGAGGTTTACGGTTACCACGACAGTCGGTGACAGTTTTATGATGAAAATGGTCCTTATTTAGAGTTGCAAGAGGTAGGTAATAAGTGATCACAGTAATTTGTAGTTTTATTAAAAAATTCTTAAGCAATGCAAAATAGGCATAAATACAAGTTTTATATTAAGTAACAAGCCATTAAATATAGCCTTAAAAAAATAAGTGTACAATGGACATTACAGGTTATATATAATATATACATATAATCTAAAGTACAGAGTTATTCATTATATCTAGGCCACCCTTTATTTCTGTTATTATTAGAGATACAAAATAAAGTTTCGAATGAAAGTTACAGGGCTGTAATTGAACCTCTTTAATATATTAATAACACAGTGGCATACAGAAATCGAAGGGTACAAAAAGCAACAATATATTTCTTTAATGAAATGCCGTGTGTATTGTTGAATTTTTTAATTCTTTTTTTTTACTGAAAAATATGACATATTTCTATCTTTAATCGTTTTCAAGTTATTGAACATTGAAAATCATATTTAATCTATTTATTATACGAACGGAAATTATAATAAAATAGTTATTACATTAGTCTATTAAAATGACAAGTATTCTGTTATTATATGACATTTTTTAATCAAATCAATTGAAATTGAAATAAATGTAGGTACTGTTTGTAGTTTTATTACTAATTTATAATTTTCAATGTTCAATAAGTGAAAACAGTTTAAAGATAGGAATGTCATGTCATATTTCTGATATCAGAAAAAAAAAGAACAATTGAAAAATTCAACAATACACAGTACGTTCCATTAATATGATTATTATATTATTGATTCTTATACCGTTCAACTACTGCACGCCACTGTACTTCCATTAACTTATTAAACGAGTTTAGTTACAGCCCTACAACTTTTCTTTGAAACTTTATTTTGTATCTCTAACAACGATAATAAAGGATGGCCTAAATGTAACAAATAATCCTGTTCAAAATACGTTTTGAAAAGATAAAAAAAACCTTATGCCATTCAAATATGTTTTTTACATAGGTTAATTAATGTATGTCTGTAAAAAATCTATTATAAAAATATATATATTAAAAATGTACTAATTATTTAAAGGATGGAGGTGTAGCGAAAAACCTTTGTTTCCTTTTTATTGGGGGGTTAGTGATCCTAAAACAATACAAAATATGATAGGTAAGTGTAAATACAGTAAAGCTCGATTACAACGTACATGCTTATTACGTACTTATTGTTATAACGTACTGAATAAACAAGTCCCGGCATTATTATAGGGCCTTCTGCTGTTGCTGCTTTTTGTAAAATGTTTGTATATTTGTTAAGAATTAATAGAAATTTTCTGATATAACGTACCAATTTGTTAAGTCACCGCTGAGCCGTACGTTATAACCGAGCTCTACTGTATATTGATTTATTATAGAAAATAACGAGATAATTTCAAAATATTACGTATTCTTTGAACTTGCTGGTCAGTTGAGCTGTTAACTTGTTGAGCATAAGAGTTGTGTCTAAATAAAGACAACCAAACAACAAACAAGAAAATATTTAATTGTAGATTTTAATTGTGTCTTAATTCCAAACACAAATCCTGACTTATGCAATGACAAGCCAAGCCGAGCCAAGCCGAGCCATGCCGAGTCATAACGTGCTTAATCAAGAGATTTTTTAAATTTTTTTGAAAATTAATAATTAATATTGAACTGTTTCTTGGAAAATATTTAATAACATAAAGTTGATGTGGTAATTGTAATTTTCAGGACTTATACAAGGTGATTCACAACTTATCCAAAAGAATTTAGGATTAGATGCATCATGCAAAACGGAGTCAATATCGTATTTTTTTTTTTTTAACATACTTTTCTGAGAAAAAAATTATTGAAGTTGTAGTATTTTCAACGCGTTATGCGCTTTGCGCTCTTTCTCCACACATAGTCCAAGGTGACTCTGAATACTGAAATTCGATTTTAATATTAATGTTTTTGCGATAGTGTTTACATTAGTTTTTCAAGTGTCAAAAAGGGCTACTGGTACAGCAACTCGGAGTTGCTGGATATCGTTTTGATTTATGGTGAAGCAAAATAAAATGCTTTAGGTGCCAAATGCAGCTACTTTTACCGCAGGCAGTTGCAAATTTGCAACCGAATCCTGGAAGAGATAGAGGTCCAAGGCATCCACGGCGTATTGCAGCAGTTCAGGAACACATTTTAGAGATTGTTGTAGAGAACTTCCGAATAAGTACCAGCCTTGAGTATATACACCAAGAGAGTCAGTCCTTAATAAAGACCTAAATAGTTATCATAATTCCTATTAGATGTCGTGCTGTGTAACAATACGCATTTATTCAAACGAAGGAAATAAAGCGCTACTATTGTAATCTGCAAAAAACTGCGAAGGCGTTTCAAGGGCGTGGCCATGTGACCCTTTTTCATATACCTGTCTAAATAATAAGATTGTGGCAATATATTTATATTCAAATCACAGATCATAAAGTTTGAAACATAAGCAGTTTATTTTATTGCGTTAGAGAAGTAAGAATATGAACTGTTAATTAATTAAAAAACAGAAAAATAGGATTGTAAAAAAGAGTTTTCAGCGATATGCCAAAATTTACAGTTTCTATTTTATATCCTTTAAACATATTAAGATAATTCAAATGAATTCGATATACCTACTTCTATAAAGAGACACAGAACTACAGATTATCGTGTGGGTTTCTCTTGCTGCATAAGATGCATTATTATTTTGCAAAAAATCAAATATTTTTAAGAAAAAATCATTAGTAAAAATTCTAAAACAATAAGTATACAAATCTTTTTTCAATGTTTAATCTAAGTATAATTTTGTGATGGTGTCAAATAAATATTATTTTATAGTCTTTTTGAAAAGTAATTTTTAAATTAAAATTACATTTATTTAAAAATTCAAATAATTTAACATTTGCGCATGCAAATTTAAATAAATTTACATGCGCTAATGTTTTTAATAAAAATAATTTGTAAAATTTACAGGCCCCATCAGAAAAGAATGTATTTCAAAATTTATTTATTATTTTAAGTACACAATGACGTCTTTGGAGCAAAATATGAAGATATAGCTAAATATGCCTTACTAAAATGTTTCTGTGGAAAAAGAAAGAAGGTTAAAATAATTTTTTTCGCTTTTTTTTTTGTAATAACTAGGATCGCTCAACCGATTGTCATTTGGTAAAAAATTGGTAGAGAAACATATTTTAAGAAAAGTAATCATAATTTATGTAGTAGGTACCCATTGAAACAGATAGACCATTAACAATGCCAGATGATGACAATTTCTCTCTTATTTTTTGATAAAGAAATTCCTACCGTTTTCCAGAAAACTGATCTAAAACAACCAAATGTATTTTTCGACATAAGGAAATCTTTTAGGAGCATTAGAAAATTGCATAGAAGTGTAAGGCCATATTAAAAATTTACTGTAATTAGCTGTAATAATTAGTTTAATTAATTAAAATATGTAGAGGTAGGGAGAGTTTGCTCAAGAGCTAAATTGTTTTTACTGCTCTGTTGTTATTTTTGTCAATAAAAGTAAATATGTTTTCAAATATAGTTTTTTCCAAAGTTACTCTGAACATTTAAAAAAAAACGGCTCATTGATACCTACTGATTTTTTGGAATTAAATTTCAATAGCATTTTTGAAGTTGCGTGTAAGCTGAAACCTTTAGGGCAGTTTTTTCGAAATTGGTAGGAATTATCAAGTTCTACCAAGTGAATCTTTTTACGTAGAAATGATGTTCAGAGATAATTTTGTAGTCAACCGAATCAAAATGTTTTGTCAACAAAAAAAACAAGAGAAAAATTCATCATTAGACATTGTTAGTGCGGCGCCCTTTATTGGAAAAACTGATTTAATACTTAAATTATTTTTATTTTTCTTAAAAAATGTTTCCCTACCAAATTTGGTGACAATCGGTTGAGCGATACTCGCGATATTACAAAAAAAGAAAAAACACAAATAAAAATATTTCAACTTTGACTCCTTGTATCTTTTTCCCCAGCAATATATTACAAAGATATATTTAGCTATACCTTCATATTTCCTAACAATGATGTTACTCCTCCTCTGTGTCCGCTTATTAATGGACAACCCACCCACCCTGTATATTTTTATCAACACGTATTGAATGGATAACTCCACTTCTGTAATTTGTTTGTTTTCTGTGAATATGTGAATATTTATATTATTAAATCATGTGATGGAATTAATATAATTACTTATCAGAATTCAAAATCTATCATTATAGCCGATTTTTGCCTCACGGAAATGTGTTATTCCTGGAATGTTTCATCTAATTTTATTACATTTTAAAAATTAACATTTATTTCCTCCCTGCTTCTTCGACTAACACATTCACTTAATAATAAATTAAATAGTAATCCTATTGAATATCATTAAAGTTATGAATTTTAAGTACATACAAGTTTTTGAAATAATAATGAAACTCTCTCAAAATAGTTTTTGAACTTCTGCAACTTCTGAGTAGAAATTTGATTAAATCTATATTGGTAAGTGAAACAACTAATTACTAATGTTAAAAGTTGAAAGTAGATTTCATTACGTCAGCAGTTCAAACGAAATAGCAAAATTTAAATTAAAAAGTATCAATATTATTGCAAATGATTGTACATAACATAATATGTATGAACCAATCATCTTCGATGGGACGAGCTTTCAAAATTATATATCCCAATTCCTGTCATTTTAATACCTAATACTGCGCCATCTATTAGCAAATAATCCAAGCGTAAACATTCTTTTTGAGTTCGTTTCCCATTACGCGAGAGTTGGTTTCCCATTCAGGCCAACAAGGTCTCCCATTAGATTGACTAGTCTTAGTGTATATAGTCAAGGGTACCAGGCAAATCGCTCAACAAGTACAAGAAATGTCCAATCAACAGTATGGCGTATCATACACGAGGCTCAATTATATTTGTACCATGTAAGGCATGTCCAAGTATTAATACCAAGGGATTATCGCTTGGTATTAATATTTTTGTGAATAGTTTCTGCAAGAAAATGCTCAAAAATCCAGATTTACAGCTGACATGTTAGTTACAGACGAAACTATTTTTCACGGAATGGGATACATAACATTCATAATACTCATGTTTAATGGAATAATATTGAAAAACACTTGTCCTTAAATGTTTGGGCAGGAATTGTCGATGATTGCCTGATTGGACCATTCATATTACCAAATCGAATGGATGGAGTTCGATACCTCAAATTCCTTCGAAATGATTTGCCTGGAGTTCAGGAAGGTGTGCCCTTAGCTGTTCGACTCCAAATGTGGCTCTTGCACAATGGGCTCCCCCTCGTTTTCAACAAAATGTTCAGGAGTGCCTTAATGAAGTTAAGGAGTACGATGGACTGGAGGAGGAAAAGTACCATGGCCGTAACGATCTCCTGACAATCTTTTGAATTTTTTCTTGTGACAATATTTAAAAAATTATCTGTATTACACCAAAGTGGACACCAGACCAGAAATATTTATGTAAGTTTATAGAAACTGGATAAGATAGGTCCAAATGTGATGGCAATAACAATAATGGCACAAGCAGTAGAATTTGCTGATATAAAATAGGTGTTACAAAACTTTATTTATTTCTTTCCTCGAGAAATTTTTTCAATTTTGTGTCAATTAATTTTTTATTACACTGCCGTGCCGACCGAAAAGTCAGGTTTTACAGTGACCAGTTTCCAGTGCCATACGGAAGTGTATAAAATCATTTTCAAACTGCCCTTTTTTTTTTTTTTTTTTTTTTTGAGTAAGTTCTGAATCACCCATGACCAAAAAACTCACGAAAAAATTGTCTAAAACAAATAATTTTTAAAAAATGAAAAACTGTGTTACAAAATTACAAACTAAGGTACAATTAAGGTTAAGTAAAAGTTCCTGTAACAGAATTTGTTAGTAATTTGCTTTTTTGTATCAGTATTAACGAAGCAAACAATTGTAGTTCCGAGAAAATCGTTAAAACCGTAAAGTACAGTAACGTTCGACAACATTGTTAACCTAAAAGTAATATTAGTCATAGTCATGTTGTGGCTAGTCTGTTTCATTTTTCTCTAGTGCTTCTTTGATACTTGTGAGTGTAGATAAACAAAAATGGAACAATTTATAGCAACCATGACCAGCTGCAAGACATGTTATTTATGGTGAATCCAATGCCTAAGAATCCTGACATGGTGCGTGAGCGACGTCGTGGCATATTCAAGACCTGTTTGCTGTCATAATTCTGTTACCGTTGGTCAAAAAAAAAAAAACTGTTAAGTGAAATATGTTTTGTTTGGTACAATTTATCACACAGCAAAATGAAGGCACTCATATTCCAGACACCCTGTATATTATTGAAATGTTAAATTATAAAAATTTATTACATACCCTCTAGGAGTGAAAATGCGGCTTGTTGGTCTTAGTAAGGAATCCGTGCTCGGAGTTTGCTGTAGCTTTCCAGTGCGTTGAGGAGTATTCACATGAACAAAGGAAGACCAATACTCAGACGGCAACTTAAGCAAACGTTCCATTACCTAAAAACAGGCATACACATCAAAAATTGTTTCCCAGCCTGTTAAAAAAAATACAGATAACTTACCATTCCCTGCTGCTTAGTCTCTGTAATCAAATTATTTGGATTTGGATCATCTGAAGAGTACCCGATAATTGTCGGACCAAACACTTTAGAGAGATTTTCAATGGGCATTTTGCAATCTGGAGATTCTGCAATCCTGAATAAAATGAAAACATTTTAATTATGTCATCGAAATAACGGATATTCATAATTTGTGTTGTTTTGAAAGCTTACTTCTGTAGGTGAAGTATCATGTATGCCAACGTATCTCTATTTGGTTGTGGTAACTCAGAAATCGCTTGATACAAAGCTGGTACGATATCCTGATCATCTTTAGCTTCGACTGCTTGCACAAAGTCCTTCCATAACTTGTGAGTTATAAGCGGTTCGGTTAGTGACCGTAGGAAATCTTTCACGCAGCCACAGATCACGTGAATATCCACTTCTTTAAGATTGGGGGAACCTCTTCCGCGAAGGAACTTTTCCTAAAAGGTATAAAAATACTGTGTTTTCTTTCTAGCAATGGTGACTAATAAACGTTACCTTTAAACCTTTAACATCCTTTTCTGAACCAGGGATTCTGTATAATCCAATTTCATTTAGCCCTTTTTGTTCTATTTCGTTCACACAATGCACAATTATAGCCGGAACCATTGGTGGTATGGTTGGAGTGTAATCGCTGATAATTCCCTAAGAAATAAGGAAATTTTAACCAACAGTAATTAACACGTTAACAGCACTATGCGACATATGTGTATATCTCATATTAGAATTCGTTAAAAGGAAGTATCTTTTACTCTATGAACTGGGTGCCCCGTTAAAGTTGGCTAGCGACTATATCTCGAAAACTACTTGTCTTACAGTTTCCGGAAAAAATATTGAAAACAAAAGTGATTTTGAAAAATTTATTCAAATTATTTTCCACTTCCAAATTTTACGACTAGATAGCAAACTTTGAAATCCATGTCGAAAAGTGTGTTTCTTCATAAAATTAATAGTGAAGGTATGCTAAACGGTTTTGAACTTTCCTATTGATACTTTAAAAATTGTTTATTTGACATTTCGCTCTATCTCTGGCTGAATTGTATTACAGAAAAAGTTCGATAACTCCCGACTACGTTAACCAATTTTAGTGAACTTGGTTTTGTTTCAGATGCAAACACCAGATGGCATAATTTGGTAGCTTTGGAAGTTATAAAATATTTTTACTTATAAGTTTGGAAAATGATAGCTGCTTCCAGTTTTTGTTATTTTTAAACAATTCTTCATAAAAAATTGAGTAAACTTGAGAGAAATTGAGAAAATATCAAATAACGCCATATGCTTAAATATAACTTATTACACATTATGATTTGGTTATTAAACAGATTTAAAACAATAGCAAGTTTGGTATAATCGGTTATAACTTTTTCTGCAATACAATTCTACCCTCCCCTCACCCCTTACTTTAAGAGATAAAGCAAAGTGTCAAATAAACAGTTTTTAAAGTTTCAAGATACCTTCACTATTGATTTTATGGTAAAAATCTCACTTTTCGATTTGGATTGAAAATTCTCCGTCTAGTGGTAAAATTTGAAAGTGAAAAATAATAGACTTCTAAAGGTCACTTGTGTTATCAATATTTTATCTGGAAGCTATAAGAGGAGTAGTTTCCGAGATACAGCCTCTAACCGACCTTAACGGGTGATTGTAAATTTGCAATTTATTACTTTAATGTTGATACTCTTTGGTGTATTTTCAGAGAACGCTATCTAATGGTTTCATAATGTTTTTCCAAAAGGGCGAGTGCTCTAAATTTGCGACTTTGACTTTTATGTACCAAATTATAAGGACGGACTCTTCGGTCATTTTTGCAAAAGGCAGAACGTAGTAAACTCAATATAAGGAGTTGAAAAATAACGAAATTTACTCTGGACAAATGTGCCATAAATGTTTCTCCAAAAGGACGAATAATCATAAGTTTATGATGTAATAGACTATTACAGAAATCCTATTTAAATAATTCTTTTCTGTCTCTACAATGCTAAATAAAAGGGAGATTGTGGTGCAAGTTTTCAGTTGATGAGATGATGCAATTGCAATACACAAATCATAAACGACCCCAGCCACTATTCTTGTTTGCTTCAAAATGGCAGTTTGACAGATCATTTGAAACTTGTATTTCAGTAAAAGAATAAAAGCTAGAATGATCATTGAGGAATGCTCTACATTTTTAATATTTTCAATCACATGCGTATTATTTATTTGCACTCTGAGAAAATTGTATTGAAAATTCAAACTTATATTTGAATGTTGAATTTTGTCCAGAAATGGCAGTTGATTGTAGTATCTTTCCATTCTCGAGACTTTAATAAATCAGTCTCTAAACTGAAAGTCTTTTTTGGCCAAAATCCTTAGTGCCAATATTAAAATATAGTTTCAAATTTCAATACATTTTTGTCAGAGTGCAAAAATATGTATGCGATTGAAAATAATAAAAATTCAAAAAACTGGCCAAATATTCCAGCATTTGCTCTTTCATTGGAGCAAATATTATTCCAAGTGTATCTTGGAATAGAATATGAAATTTATCTGCCATTTTGGAGCAAAAATCAGTTGTGATACTTGGTTAATCTAGGGACTTTAAATAATAATAATATCTCTACCCCTCATTCTAATCACAAGAATTAGCTCAGAAGCCAAAGGCTTGTGTAAGAGAGGGGACGGCATATTATTATTAAGCAGGGCACATTTACGTTCAGGAATGACTTACATTGGTAGGCCCTAACCACCATTTAGTGCAGGAATGAGGGAAACCTAGAAAATCTCATTAATTAGGGGGGTAGTGAAACATCAACCGGTATCAATCTCTCACGCCAACATTTTTCACCCTACCATACCCGTATAGAAGGTGCCAATCCTCTCCACGACTATACCTGATTTACAGACTACTGGCCCCGGGATTCGATTCCACAGGGGTCTGGCCACATAGATTTAATTACTGACGCCTTAAACCGCTCGACCGACCAAATGACAATAAAGTTCCTAGATTATCCAGTACTGCATCTTATTGCAAATAACACAAAAATTTAAAGTGTTCCGCTTAACAGTACATCAAAATCATATTTTTTTTTACTAAAACACAAACTGCATAGTACAATTAAATAAAATTCCCATTTATTCAAAGAAAATTGAACGATAGGAATAATAATAGATAATAGAAAACTTTAAATACACCCGCGGCAGTAATTAATTATAAAATCTTGTCCAATAACCTACAAAACTGAACTGAACTTTATTGTATGAAAATATCTGTACCCGATATAATTTTTTTCATGAATTACTACAAAACGTTTAGAATTGAAAATATAGGCACTAATAAAAAATAAAAAATAGGTTAAAATTGAAGAAAAACAGAAAATCACAACGTAAACGCAAGGTTTCAATTGTGACAACAAATTAATACTGGTTGTCAATCTCTCCAAAAGTTAAATGTGTGATGGCGACTGACTAGCCACCAGAGGCAGTGATAAATTAGGGCTCAATATAGTTTTGAATTTTTTTTTCGCTTCATAAATAAGTTTGTACATTTTATAAAATATTTGTCATGGCTAACCCTGTATATCATCATCAATTATTAATATTGAAACAAGTTTAATTTTAAAACATGACTAAGTAACAATTTGAACCAAATAAATCATCACGTTTGTGAAATGCACACTTTTCGTACCACCAATTTTAAGACAATATATCCTTTATCGCTAAATGAAAAAATTACAGCAAATACATTAAAATACAACATAATTGCTTACCAATAAATTCCTCTGACCAGGTGTATTTGCTACAGGAACACAGGGTAGAGGCAAGAAATCTTTGCATTCCAAATGACATATTGCTCTGCAATCTCTGCATTTTAAAGCGGACCGTCCAAAACGTATACGTTTCTCACAAGCTGTGCAAGAATCGGGCATGACAATGGTCTTCTGCTGGAAGCAGTGTTGTCTTTGATTGTTGGTATTACTTTCGGGTTTCTGCGACCCCTCTCGGTTCCAAGATTCGAAAATTAAATTAACGGGTGGGTAGTTAGGCTGAGATATATGTTCCTAAAACAATTAAAAGAGAAACTCAACAATACACAAGGGCTATTAAAAATTATACAGGGTGAGTCAGTCATAATGTCATTAATTTTAACCACATATTCAGGAAGCCTAATAAAGGCAGAAAATGGAAAAAAAAAATAAAATAATTTTACAAATTTCGAATATGCAGAAATGTTAGTGTTATACGGACAATGTTTACGAAATGCGAATGTCGCTGTTACGGAATATCGGATATGTCTATCTAACAGACATTTTCCAGGTGCGTGAACTTTGTGTAAGTGCCTTCACAATACGGGTTCTGTGAAACTGCGTCGGGTTATAGAGGCTGTTTTAAATTTAGGTGAGGAGCAGCCTACTGTTTTGACAAGAACCATTTTCAAGGCGATTGGAGATATCCCAAAGCAAGGTCTGCAGAATATTACATGAGAGCTCACTGACGGGTCATTATCGTTAGGAAAAATTACTGCAAGGGCTGGAACAAGGTCATTTTTTAGAAACTCTAAATATCTTTGTCCTGTAAGGGTTCCTTCAAAGAAGAAAGGCCCTACTATTCTGTCGTCAACTATTCCAGTCCACACATTTAATTTCTGAGGGTGTTGGGTATGTGCCTCTTCCATCCAATGAGGATTTTCCCGACTCCAATATCTGCAAGTTTGACGGTTTACTGTACCATTCAGACAAAATGTGGCCTCATCTGAAAAAAGTATTTGCCGGTGTAAATTTCTATTTCCTTGACATAAATCCATTAGAATTTCGCAAAAGTGTAAGCGGCGATCGGGATCATCTTCATTGAGTTCTTGCACAAGTTGAATTTTGTAGGGATGATATTTTTCCTTCCTCAAGATACGTAGCACTGTGCTCTGACTAGTGTCATTGTTTAATGCAACCAATCGTGAAGAATTATGAGGATTATCCACCATACTTATCAAAATGTTCTGTTTCTGATTTTCATTAATGCTTGGACGTTCAGGTTTTGGAATATTTACAACATTGCCAGTTTCTCTAAATTTAGACTCTACCTTACTGACTGTTGATTGGCTGATAGGGCGATCTGGATATTTTTCATTAAATAAATCGCAAACTTCCTGCTGAGTTCTAGTCATATTCCCGCATCCGATAAGAATTAAAATTTCAATTCTTTGAGTAACAGTGAAATGTGCCATAATACTTTAAATTGATGAATAATTTCTATGTCGCTTACAATACTTATTAGTCGGTGTGACAATGACACTTTGCAAAGATTTTCACCTACGTGATCCATAAAAGAACTATGGAATTCGAAAAACTAAACTTGATAACGTGTTTGCTTTATTTTAATTGATTTACGTTTTCTAACATCGTCATTTACTCGAAAACTTTCCTATGTTAGAGGGCAAAATTTTAGTACTGTCTGATAGAGAATTAAACGATCTTTCAGAATCAAGGAAAAAAATATGGTGTTGCCATTTAAAATAAAATCGATGACGTCATTACTCGAAAACAAATGACATTTGAAAATCGCATTTTACGCTAAAATATGTATTTTTTAAATTAAAAATCGACCTGTTCGGGGATTTTTCCCAAAAAATAATTGTTTCGTTTTATTGAATTTATTCCATACTTTTGGCGCATAGTGTATATATAGAACGCCAAAAGAGATGCCGCGGGTCTGGCAATATTTCAGTAACTTGGCTTTTATGAGTTGGTTGCACTAACGGGGTAACTTCACACTAATGGGAGGGAATTTACAAATATGACAATTTTACGTCCAATTTGTACAAACATATGATTTCTATGGTCATTCCGTTTTAACTTCAATTGTATGCTGGAATTAAAACACAGTATAACCAACCGTCTACATCAAGTTTTCCCCTAATGTAAAGGTTTTTGATGTTCTATATATTTTATGATTTCTATCGGTGAACTATGAAAAACAGACCATCTGGAATAACTACAATTTTTATAAAATAAAATTTATGTTTTCATTAGTTACTGATTGTTTTTAAATGTCGGGATTGTTAGACAATCATAAATAACCTAAATCGTAATTGTTTATTACATTTATGTTTTATAATTATAAAAAAAAATATCTATGGAAATAGTAATTGCAATTTTTTATTAAACTTGTCTCAAATAAATAATAATTACTACCTATATTTTACTTACGATTAATAAAATAACTAAATTAAATTTGACGTAAAAAAAATAACTTACCGTTGTAATTGGAGGTTCATGAAATAAATGTGGTTTCTGGGGTACAGACTCAATAACAGAAGTTGCCTTTATTGGCCCCTCCTTGGTCACGGTTAATGTTGTAGTGGCTCTAACAGTATCCGTTGTTCCAATCTGTATAAACAAAAATAATAGATAAAAAATTTATGTATATGTGTATATGGGTTTATATTCAATCATCTGTTGTAATAAAAAATTTACAACTATTCAGATTTAATTTATAGCTTATCTCATACATAATTATTTCTAAGTCTTCACTAATATGGAATTTGTTTATAAATAATAGACAGGGTGTCTCAAAAAGACATGACAACATTCCTAGTTCTGACAGTACATTGAAAAATAAGTGGTTTGCCTAATAAACGTTGTCCTAGAGTCACTCATTTTTGATAATTGAAAAAAATCTAGTTTGGGATGTAATTTTTTTAAAGACCAGTGGAATCGATTCAAATTTGACACAGGTACGTTTTTCGTGATGACAAAGCCGCTGGTGTTATTAGTTTTTTTTATGCAATGTAGAGGGCGCTAGTTGCTAGCATTTACACTGAAATTTTATTCCATAACTTTTTTTTTATATTAGTTTAATTAAAGCTGTTGGCACTGTCAGAATTTTGGTAGCGCCTTTACTACAATTATGCCTTATCATGCACACACTATATGAGAGGGGAAATTCCGACAAGATCAACAACAAATAACAAAGCTTAGATGGAGAACGTGAAATAGGATAAAGGTAAGGCTTTCAAAAGAGAAGGAGTGTACACAAACAATCTTTTTCTTCTGTACGAGGGCCCTCTTTGGGGTGTAGACCCCTGTTCCATGGAACATCGGTAATTATGACGCTGAGCCGTATTAATATTGTCATGTCCTTTTGAAACATCTTGCATGTAACTGCCATTAATAAATTAATAATATACAGGCTGTAACAAAAAAGCAGATCATCCGGTTAACTGCGTATTTTTGGCGGCAAAATATGACAATTTAACCCTATTTAGCTATATATAAAAATGCCTCGTTTTAAAACTACAGGATGTTATTGGGTGAAATTGATTTTTCGTTATAATTTCCTCAGTTTTTCACATATTACTTTGAAATTTTGTAAAGAAGTTATTAATCAAATCCTCAAGGGTATTGTAAATGATGGCTAAAATGTAAGCGTAGAAACTAGAGGGAAGGCATTTTTTTATCCCCACATTTTTGCCAACATACGCTTATGGGCGATTTTTTGCAATGTTATAGTGTAAAATTTTGTTTAGAATATCTTATACTCTTGACAATTTTTCTTTTTTTTTCCAAATAAATTTTATTTTTGAACATGCAAAATCAGATGCTGTGTCTATGAACATATGGCTGGTCGGATGTACCATTTTTACACAAATGTTTTTTATAAATATAAATTTGTTTATTAAGGAAAAGCAGATTAATTATTAAACAGAAGTGAAATTAAATTAATTTGAAACTGCAACTTTTTAAATGTTCATTCACTAATTCAATTTTTTGTTTATTAATTGCTCCACATGTTCATCTGCCTCTGATATGCATACACGAGCTCTTTTAAATAAAAAATATTTGATATTTTGGAAAAACTGTGGCTATTGCCTAAATTTTTCAGTTGATCAATATTCTCAATTGATTCACAATAAATAAATAAATTTAGAGTGGTGACCACTAAATAGCATCTTTTCCACATACAATTCATCGATTTGGAAAAATTTGACTTAAATATTTTCTAATCCAAAATGAGACAAAGCACCATCAAGTTGCATCCAAATGTTTGAGTAAGTGACAAATTATCGAGTATGAATAGTCATACAATCATTTTGCAGAAAGTTTAAAAATATCGCATCTAAATTTGTTGGAAGACGATGTGTAGGTTATGTGCAGCAATTAGTTTTATGTTGAGTAACGAATTTGCTTCTTAAATCCCTGTTTTTCCTTAATAAATTAATTTATATTGATATAAAACATTTATTGGTGTAAAAATGGCACATTTGGCTAGGTCTATGTTCAGACTGTATAAAACAAGTTTGAACACTTTAGAGCAAGTCAGAACATTAAAATTAGTTCATCTGTAAATTGAAATTTAAAAAAATGTTATAAGTGCAACTTATTTTGCTGTGACGATCGCTAACATTGCTTGCTCAAAAATCAAATTTATCTCGAGAATGAAGTTTTACGAAAAAATATCAAAAGTAATAGATTCTAATGACAATTTTATATTGTTACATTGTAAAAAATTGTCCATAGTCGTATGTCAGAATAAAGTGGGGAGATAAAATAACCCCTTCCCCCAGTTTCTAGGTTTATTTTTTACGCATTTTTCACAGAAATACCCTTAACAAATTGACTAACAAGAGGAAGTGTCTACACAATTTATAGTGATACCTGAAAAACGCCAAAGACTTGCTTATTCGTTACACCCTATATAATTAATTTTATGATAGAAGAAACACTATAAGTGACACTTTTGCTGAGAAGAAATAAATACACACCACAATATGGTTTTATAAAACAATTAGTTCAAATGAGCATGCAGAATGTATACCTCAACTACTTTATTTCCAGAGGAACGTCTCTTTTTTGCAGCAGGTTCTGGAGGTGCATCTGAGCTGGCTCTGTGTTTTCTCCATTCTCTACCAACTTGGAAGCATTTAGAGCTGTCCAGGTCATCTTCGGAGCGTGAAAAGCTAAAGTCTGACAAAATAGACCCTGTAAAACAATTGAATCGGTGAATTCGAAAACCGTACAAGTTCAAAATTGGACATTTTAGATGAAGACAGCCATTTTGTATAAAATATGTTCCGTCAGTGAGTGAGCATAAAAGCCATACAAGATAATTAACCGTTAACCGTATTCAGCAGGTCTCCACCCTAAAATATTATAATGAGAACTACAATTTTAGGTTTGGAAGTGCGCAAGCGCATTTGTTTTTGCTCTGTGACAGAGATTTTGAGAGTGTAAAGAGGTTTATAAGAAGACACAATCCAATTTATATGCTAGAAGAATATGAGGAAATTATAATTTCTTTAAGAAAACACACAGTTTGACAGAAAATTTTGCTGTGTCAAACTACAAACAGTTTCTCTATGACAGTTTTACTCCTGGTTAAGTGACAACTAGGAAATACATAGGTGATTTCCTTTTCCACAATTGAAAATTTTTTAAACAGCATCGGAAAAGCTGCTTTACCTAGTAACGATTATAGTAAACCCATTCCTATCCATGAAACGGAGATTGCCGATATAAACAAGGTTATGTCATAATATCAGTAGTGAAAAGTTGGAAGTTTACTATCATGTTACGTCCTGGATTGCAGCAATAAGTGCATGTGATGACGACGTAGATATATTATATGCTGAGCAAACTAATGGTAAGGTATCTGTTACTGTGATTCACACGAATACGAAAGAAATTGTAAATTATTCACCTGCTTTATTTTTTTTTATATATATATAGTTGAGTTCAAAAACTGTGCAAGTCCATTCGATTTTTTTAATTGTAACTTAAGGCCATCAGACCTAAAACTTGTGTGTACTTGCTAATACTCAGAAATAAATAACATTAAAGTTAGATGTTTATTAGATATCTTAAAATGAAGTTTTTGGACATGTATGGTTGTCGAAGTCACCTATTTAATTATTAGAATGAATATTTAACATATACATAATAGTCTCAAAGTTGGTTTACCTGTAGAATTAACTTCTGGAATTGCACTGAGCTGAATATTTCCCGTATGCGCAGCAGGTTCTCCTAAGGTAGGGTGACCTTTAGTCAAAAATGCCAGTTGTTCTCTGGTTTCATCTGCTAATTTTGTTCGATGGTCTTTAAAAAGTAACTTACGTACTGTACCTATTTGGTGTTCCTGAAATGTAACAAGATCTAAAATTACAAACAACTCAAAAGATAACTACTTAATGTTTAATTTTATGTTTAATGATACGCAACAACGTACTAAGTAAATCTCTGACTTACGAATTCATCTCGTTCTTGCTTAGCCTGCCTAGTTTTCTTCTTTTCCTCATCTAGTAACCGCCTGGCTACATTCAGATGCCTTTCAATCTCACTAAATTCCTGTGTTCTAATGTCAAGAGCGATTTGCAGTCTCTGGCATTCTGATACAGTTACTTGCCACTGTGTGTATAAAACTTTCATGTTTTCGGCAAATATACGAAATGCTTCTTCCACCTTTTCATCCCTCTTTTGTTTAATCAATCGCATGAGATCATCAAATAATGCCACAATAGTTAAATCGCTAGAAGAACCTGTATCTGCTGAACCTGTATCAGAGGCACTTGTACTTTCATCGCTGTCAGATTTGTCCGACATCCCTTTACTAGGGGTATACATACAACCATTTAGTTTTGGAGTACTGTACGGCAAGGGTGTTTTAAAGGGAGTCGTTGCTGCCATTGCTTTCACTAATTTAACAGAACAATATTTTAAATTGAATGTTTGATATCGTTAGTTCATCAGTTATTAATTTAAAAAAATACAAACTGCAAATAACACACCACTTAAGCACTCACTGTTACTCAGAAATTACTAACCTATTACTGTTACTGGTTTACTGGTATCACTCTTCAGTTTGCAATTTCAAAGCGTGTTTAAAAGTCAACATCAGCCAATGAAAATGAAACAATTTAACGGAATATCAACGGACAACGTAAACTGTCAACTGTCAAATATCCGTTCGTTTCTCAGATGGTTTCGCCATCTGTTCGCTGTCTTTAAAACCAGTGACTATAAATTACAGAATACTTTAAAATATCAATGTAAGAAAAGGACTTGCATTTAAAAATTAGGTTAGTACAGGAGGATCACGGACAGATAGCACGAGTATGATTTCTCATCTATTATAATAATTATTATATAATGACTGAGACAATATTTTAAACTTTAACTTGTTTTGACGGCTAAGCGATAGAATTTGATCTAAGCATCGTCAGTAAAATCGCGAAAGCCGTGGTATTTATGAGGGCGACGCAATTTAGCAGATGTAAACGAGTTTAAAATTTAAAGCCAAATTTAGATGATTCATCTAAGCGCCATCTATCAGTGACTGGTATTAATGAAGCTGTTAAACTATATAAACAAGTTTCGTTGATTGAGGTATTCTACAAGAAAGAGAACCGTATGTGTAATATAATAGACTAAATCCTTGACTATAGGTGTAAATACTCAAGGACCCTTGACTATATACACTAAGACTAGTCAATCTAATGGGAGACCTTGTTGGCCTGAATGGGAACCAACTCTCGCGTAATGGGAAACGATCTCAAAAAGAACGTTTACGCTTGGGCTATTTGCTAATAGATGGCGCAATATTAGGTACTAAAATGACATGAATTTGGATATATAATTTTGAAAGCTCCTCCCATCGAAGATGATTGGTTCATACATATTATGTTATGTACAATCGTTTGCAATAATATTGACACTCTTTAAATTCAATTTTGCTATTTTTTTTGAACTGCTGACGTATTTGTAATGAAATCTGCTTTCAACTTTTAACATTAGTAATTAGTTGTTTCACTTACCAATATAAATTTAATGAGTTTCTACTCAGAACTTCGAGAAGTTTTGTTTTGAGAGAGTTTCATTGTTATTTCAAAAGCTTGTATGTACTTAAAATTCATAACTTTAATGACATTCGATAGGATTACTGTTTATTTTATTATTAAGTGAATATGTTAGTCATGAGGAAGCAGGCAGGAAATAAATGTTAATTTTTAAAATGTCATAAAACTAGATGAAACATTCCAGGAATAAAACTTTTCCGCGCAAGGAGAAAATCGACTATAATGATAGATTTTGAATTCTGATAAGTAATTATAGTAATTTCATCACGATTTTTAATAAAAAGAAATACAGAAGTGCAGTTATCCAGTTCATATTCACTTTCGCGTATCAATGAAAGTCAAAGCTTAAAATATATTAACCGCCAGATAACACTTTTATCATACTCCTCCAGCTTTGGTAAATTCAAGTGAAGAAGTCATTCAATACGTGTCGATAAAAATATACAGGGTGGGCCATTAATAAGGGGGCATAGAAGAGGAGTAACATCATTGGGACGAAATATGAAGATATAGCTAAATATATCTTCGTAAAATATTTCTGTGGAAAAAGATACAAGGTGTCAAAGTTGAAATATTTTTATTTGTGTTTACTTCTTTTGTATTAACGCAAGTATCTCTCAACTGATTGAAATTTAATTCAAAAAAATTAGTAGGTATCAATGAGTCGTTTACTTTTTTTAAATGTCCAGAGTAACTTTGGAAAAAAACTCATATTTGAAAAAAAAAATTATCTACATATTTACTTTTATGGACAAAAATAACAACAGAGCAGTAAAAACAACTTAGCCCTTGAGCAAACTCTCCCTACTTCTACATGTCTTAATTAATTAAACTAATTATTACAGCTAATTACAGAAAATTTTCAATATGGCAATTTTCTAATGATCCTAAGAGATTTCCTCACGTCGAAAAATACATTTGGTTGTTTTAGATCAGTTTTCTGGAAAACGGTAGAAATTTCGTTAACAATAAATAAGATAGAAATTGTCATCATCTGGCAATATCTGTTTTAATAGGTACCTACTACATAAATTATGATTGCTTTTCTTAAAATATGTTTCCCTACCAAATTTGATGACAATCGGTTGAGCGAACCTAGTTATTAAAAAAAAAAACGAAAAAAAATATGTAAACCTGTATCTTTTTCCACAGCAACATTTTAGTAAGGCATATTTAGCTATATCTTCACATTTTGCTCCAAAACTGTCATTCCTACTCTGGCACATCATTAATGGTTCACCTTATATAATACTTAAAATAATAAACTGCACATGAAACACATTCTTTTCTGATGAGGCCTGTAAAGTTCACAAATTATTTTTACTAAAAACATTAGCGCATGTAAATTTATTTAAATTTGCATGCGCAAATGTTAAATTATTTGAATTTTTAAATTAATTTAAATTTAATTTTAATTTAAAAATTACTCTTCAAAAAGACTACAAAATAATATTTATTTCACACCATCACAAAATCATACTTAGATCAAACATTGTAAAAAGATACTTGGTGTTTTAGAACTTTTACTAATGAATTTTTCGCAAAATAATAGTGCATCTTATGCAGTAAGAGAAACCCACACGATATTCTGCAGTTCTATATGTCTCTTTATAGAAGTAGGTATGTCGAATTCATTTGAATTATCTTAATATGTTTAAAGGAAAAAAAACAGAAAATGTAAATTTTGGCATATCGCTGAAAACTCTTTTAACAATCTTATTTTTCTGTTTTTTTTTAAATTAATTTACAATTCATATTCTTACTTCTCTAACGCAATAAAATAAACTGCTTATGTTTCAAACTTTATGATCTGTGATTTGAATATACATATATTGCCACAATCTTATTATTTAGGCAGGTATATGAAAAAGGGTCACGCGGCCACGCCCTCGAAACGCCTTCACAGTTTTTTGCAGATTAAAATAGTAGCGCTTTATTTCCTTCGTTTGAATAAATGTGTATTGTTACACAGTACGACATCTAACAGGAATTATGATAACTATTTAGGTCTTTATTAAGGATTGACTCTCTTGATGTAAATACTCAAGACAAGGACTAAATGAATAGACTTCTCCATCTTATGCTTACTTTTATCAGTGTTTATAAAAGTATAGTTAGTCAACCTAGGATTTAATGAGTTGACAAGAGATGGCAGCATATGTACTATTTTCAAGATATTTGTCTCAAGGGTTGTCCAAAGTGGACATTTAAACCAAATTTAATATGTTTGGATATTTAGTTCACTTGATTTAACATAGATGTCATAGATAATTTATGAATGAACGTTGAGCTATTTTTCGCGTTACAGCATTCCGATGTTCTTCTTTCCAGGTTTGAATTCTTCTGTTAGTTTGTCCAATGTACGTCTTCTCACAGTCTCCGCAAGGAACTTCATATACTCCTTGGTCTTCTAGAGGAATGTTTGTTTTGGCTGATGGTAGCATATTACCAATCTTGGCGCAACCATGCGAAGAAAACCACACACCGAAACGAAAGCACAGTATATAACTCACCAAGTGGACAAACACCTTCCAATAAGCCGAACGTAGTAACGCGAGGCAGAAGTAAGAAGTAAATGAGATTTTACCGAAACGTTGTCAAACAAATGGTTCTTTTGAAGACCATGCAGATTCATCGCGGAAAGGAACCCAGAGAAATTTTACAACCACATATAACACCCGCGGAAGCCTACGAACTAACATATATATATGTACTATTTTTTTTTGTAATATGTGTCATTAATTTTATATAACAGCATTTGTTAATATTTAATTGAAATGTAACCTGAACTGTAATGTATGTCGTACTACATACATTCAAATCAAACATGCAAAAATAAGGAGCTCCTGCAAATTTAGCCAAAAACTTATATTTCTCAGGCTATTATATATCGACATAGTAGTTAAAATCCCTAGTTTATAAAAAAATGTTACTTATTAATTTACGTTGCTATAAAATACAAAACAAGACAATATT
Organism: Monochamus alternatus; assembly: GCA_037114965.1. Taxonomy (NCBI): domain Eukaryota; kingdom Metazoa; phylum Arthropoda; class Insecta; order Coleoptera; family Cerambycidae; genus Monochamus; species Monochamus alternatus. Next base: position 110,382,264 of record CM073426.1, on the reverse strand, counting down.
TTTTCCAATGAGTTGTATACATTCTGTGGAATATGGTTTTTAAACTTATTTTTCTCTTTTAAACACAGCCTAACGAGACGCCACTGTAAATCAGCAAACCTAGCCAATTTGTAAACCAAAATATGTAGAGCATCGCGACTCAGCTTTCTTGACTTAACTACAGGTGGCCGACACTAGCACATCTAGCGTTATGTCAATCGTCCCTATACATTTTTGCTCGTACAAGTGAGAAGTCTTATTACACTATTTTAGTCAACGCAAACATTTTGGAGATTTTATGAATTTTACAGTTAGTTTTCGAGGAGGTAGGTATACATATTTGAATCCAGTTCGAATATTATGGGTAGTGATTTTTTTTACAGCACGAATAAAAGCAAAATCAGTCTACAAAACTAAAAAATCCGAAGCAAAATGGATCAATTTTGGCTGTGGCATAAAACGGCGTTCTAGATATTAAAATACATTTAAAATATTATAATAAAAGTCTGGAGTTTTATTTTTTAAATAAAAAAATAGGTAGGTATAGGTACTTTAATATGTATATTTTAAATAAAAGAAGGATGTATAATTTATAACTATTTAATTTAATATTAAGTATCTAGTAAGTTATTATCTACCTACAGGGTAAGGCAACGCTGTTGCAAAATTGATTTATCAACAGTAAAATCAAGAGTACTTGTTTTTATTGGATCTGTTTGTAATGATATAATTTCGCCACTCAGTAATTTTATGAGAAAAACTTGAATGAAAAAATCGCGAGATAAAAGATCGAATGATTTTGTCAAAATTGCCGATTGGCAAAATTTTGAGCTAAAAATTTTAAATTAGGCTATCGAAAAGCAACTTTTTGATAGAATTTAATTATTTCATAGACTCTTAGAGGTAACTTGATAAGTCTCCTTAAAATTGCATGTATAATCCAAATATGCATATAAGAATGACACTCGAAAATCCCAAAGCCTAAATTTTCAAAATTGAAATCAAAGTAGTCTCTGAATTATTCTAATGAGCTGTCACCGTAAGAAAGCCTGAATAATTAATTATATAAAATACAGTGGCGGATCGTCAGGTGACGCAAGTGACTCACCGTTGCACCTATAACAATCGGTTGTGCGTACCACTTAAAATTATTTTTCATCTAATATAAATGTTGTAATTTATGTCTTTAGATTAAAATACGTGGTTTATATTTATTGCATAATTTATCTAAATCAGTAATAATAATTTTAAAACGTAGGGCGCTAAACGTCTTCTCACAGAAACAGTGCTTTTATGCATTTATGCAGTGCATTTATTTAAAAAATCTTTTTTCACCCTGTTTAATTGCAGATTTAAAATCTGGTGTGTTGATGGATTTAACAAATGTTACGCGTACGGATTGTCGTAAGCATGAGGCTTCTTCATGCAATAAGGGCGTAAATTCAATAAAAAAAAATCGCTCGGACTCAACCTTAATTTTTAAATTAACAAAATCTGACAAACACACATGAGGACGTAAATGTGGATCGATTCCATCAAATTTGTAGAGAGCGAACAAAAAAAAAAAATTTTTAAATGCGCAGATTCTGATAAAGATATTTTTAAAAATGGCAACACCAATTTTTATTAGATATTATATTTAAAAAGAAGGGTGAATTGCATAGGTACTGTCTTACTATAAAATGACATAATCGCCTCAAAGTATTAGTTATCCTTTCACTTCACCTATTATTAAGCCCACGAGCTGCCACTGATAAAATAATTGCTACTTTATGGATTCTACAATGCAACTGAAAACGATATAATTATGCCTTCAATAACGTTATAGGTATGGAAAAACTTTTTTCTAGATTAAAATGACGCAGAATAAGAATCCATGACCTGAAATCATGTCGATATGGATTGAACACTACGAGTAGAAAAGAAATTATTTAAAGACGACCATGCACTGCCTTCTGTGCCTCAATAAAACCGGAAAACTACAGCAATAACCCCCCTTGGGTTTATCAAATCTGCTAGGGGAGAATGTACAACCATCTTTTTCTTTGCAGGGAATTTCGATTGTCTTTATCTCTTTTCCTTCCACAGATCTATATTTCATCAGTGCAATCAGTGTGTTTACGTTGCTAGATCTTAATCAATAAAACCAAAAATAATGAAACGACAAAAGTAGGAAAAGTATATTATACAAAGCTAACTCATTCCGCAAATGTTACGAACAGGAAACAAAACAGGTTGGTTTTTCACTTGACCAAAGAACAAATCAGAAATCAATATCATATCAAGTACTTTATAATAATGGTATAATCAGCCCAAGTATATATCCTATTTTGGTTATAATATTTACGTTATCTCAAGGTTAAATGATATACAGGGTGTTTCATAATATATGCGCAGGACTTCAGGATGTGATAGCTCGTCCAAAAATTTGAAAAAAAGTTCGTATTAACTTACCCTCTAAAATGCACAATTTTCGAGATACAGGGTGTTGAAATTGTAAAACAAATTTCGTTTTTTGGGAATATCTCCGGAACCGTTTATCGTACAGAAAACAGCTTCTGTAGTAAGTTTACTACTCATAATAAGCTATGTTCTTTGGGAAAAAAATTTTTTTTCAAGTCATAATTGGTGAAGATTTTGAAGGGGAAGTGGGTGTTTTTCTCCCCAACTTCTACGCCACTGGAAAAAGTATGGTATTGAGACGCCCATTTGAACCACCAATGTTTTTAATTGGCCATGTTTTTTAACATAACAGTAGATTTTTCTCGAAAACTGTCAACTTTAGAGCTTATGATCAAGAGTACATTTTTTGTGTAGAAAACATTGGCGGTTCATAACCGTACTTTCTCCAGTGGCGTAGAAGTTGGGGAGAAAAATACCCACTTTCCCTTCAAAATCTTCACCAATTATGACTTTAAAAAAAAATTCTCACACAGAACATAGCTTATTATGAGTAGTAAATGCTTACAAAAGTTGTTTTCTGCACGATAAACGGTTCCGGAGATATTTGCAAAAAATCAAATTTTTTTACAATTTCAACACCCTGTATCTCGAAAATTGTGCATTTTAGAGGGTAAGTTAATACAAACAATTTTTAAAATTTTTGGACGAGCTATCACATCCTGAAGTACTGCGCATATATTATGAAACACCCTGTATTTCGCCATCTTAAATTTTTGTAGTATATGTATCCCTCTGTAACTGTTAAAAAATAACGGTGATGTTATTTCTTACAAGTTATGTAGAATTTTAACAGGTATTGGGTGTCGTTATAGTTAAATGGACAGCTTATTAAATTTACATTTAATTCGTGGTTTTAAGATTTAAGATTTAAGTAATTCGTTTGATATGCCTAATGAAAAACTAAAAAAAAATATTTAGATTTAGTAAAAGCAATTTATTAACGAATTATAACTATTTTTGGCAGTTCCTCAGAGACAAAAAATATCCCAGCAGAGCTAAAGGCAAAATTAGTGCTTCCTAATTGTATTTTTTGATAGGTGGATCGGTTTTAGTATTTACAACATTATTATTTTTAACATAAGGTATCTAGTTACCAGACATGTATTGATGATTTATTTAAGACTGTCAAAAATCAGTTAATAACTGTATTACACAGGTAACCAATGCTGTTACCGAACATTTATTAGAGAGATAAATGATGTTTCTACAAACTCAACAAACGAGGAACCACATGCAAATCTGAGTAAGCGGTATCAAGAACGGTTTAGTTTAAACAGCTTCAGTTTCATCATAATTAAATTAATTATCATATTTAAATCATACTAAAATTAAAAAAACAAAACAATAATCGAATTGTCAACAATCATTTAAGCAGGTAATACACATACCTGCATAATGGAATTCAAAGAATTGGCAGAAAGCAGCTGTGTTCCTCAATACATTGCCGTATTGAACCTTTACTAAATCTAAATAACTTTTTTTAATTTTTTACCAGTCTAATCTAATGGATTACTTAAATTTTGTATCCATCTCCGTTGGATCTTTTGATTTAAATTTTACAACTAACTTACTTTGGCGAAATCAAAAACCGCGAATTAAATGTAAATTTAATAAATCGTCTATTTTCATAATTCAAATAACACATATGTTAAAATATAGCGGCACTTAATTCCTTATCTTTACAAAACTGTTAAAATTCTGCATAACCTGAAAGAAATAACATCGCCGTTATTTCTTAACAGTTACAGGGGGATACATACTACAAAAATTTAAGGCGCTGAAATACAATAATCTCGAAATAACGTAAATGTTATTATGACTAAAATTGAATACATACTTGGGCTGAATATGTGCAACTTTTTCATGTGCAATACCAGTAGTAGATGTATAGTTTGTGTGTTATAAAGTAATTTATTTATGTTTACTATTTGATTTTCAGTTACAGCTAGAGTTAATAAACAAGCCAAGTAATAAAAATTTTAATAGAAAACAATAATCAATAACAGTAAATTCATGTTTAAACAACTTTAGAAATGTTTTTGTTGTTGAAATGTGTTTTATACTTAATGGTTTTCATATAAACTTGATACTACAAACAGCTTGTAGGCAGGTATATTTAATTGGTATTTGTAATATATGTATAATATTTTTATATATTTTTAGGTATTAATAATATTGTGTGAAACTAACTACTCAGTGGACAAAAGCCCCAACCTGCGTTGAATTACACCCACAATATCTACCCATATATTCCTTATTATTAGCTTTTGTAACATTTTTTTACTGTTTGGTATCAGAGAACATACATATGACTTCATTGATAGGAATTGTAGGAGATTTGATTTATATTAGCTTAAAATACCTAAACTTCTAAAACAGTATAAAAATGTTACAAAAGCTAATAATAAGGAATATATGGGTAGATATTGTGGGTGTAATTCAACGCAGGTTGGGGCTTTTGTCCACTGAGTAGTTAGTTTCACACAATATTATTAATACCTAAAAATATATAAAAACTTTTACATAAAAGGTGAACATTTTTCAGTCATATTTAATTCATTGACAGGATGTCATTTTTTTGGCATTGTCGATATTTAACTTCTAATAATTTTAATTTTTATAATAATTTTTATAGTTAGATATTTGATTCAACTTAAAGGAGACCACCTGAAGAAGCAATCCTAAAAATGCAGAAATAGGTCAGATCTCATCTATTGTGGTTGAATTTGTCGTGTTCCCACTGCCAAAAAAGTGAAGTTAGATTTTTATAGAGTGAGTAAATTAGATTATTTTCTTTAGATAATTATTGAATAGAGCTTTGTTTGTGGAATTGTTCATTAGCATACCTAGATGTTTGGTATCAGAGAACATACATATGACTTCATTGATAGGAATTGTAGGAGATTTGATTTATATTAGCTTAAAATACCTTTCTAAAACAGTAAAAAAATATGTATAATATGTCCTTTAGATTTTCACACTTGATTTTGTGTCATTAAATTAATGTAAAAAATTGTTCTTTAAACTTACTTAGAACTTTAAAAACTATTTGACCTTTAGACGAATTACTGTATTTAAAATTTCAAGTAGTACAGTGTCGATATTAAATTATTATTATTTCTGACATACATACTAATTTACATTCAATATAATCAGAGCAACTGATTGTTCTTTTTTTGTATATATTTATCAAGCAAATCACGTCCTACAAGTGAATCATTTTATATTACGCAATAGGAGAGTCCTTTATTGTTATATAAAATGACGGATTGATACCATGAAGGTTAAATTTGTGACAATGATATACGGTTTGTGTTTCGTAAACCGCAAATAAGCATGCCGCTAAAGTTAAAAAATAAAGGCCTCATGACAATCATACATTCAAAACATGGAAGTGATATGAAAATGAATATGATGATAACTTATGTATAGTCTGTTTAGAAATGAAAGTCAGTAATAAAAGTTTATTATGTATTCAAATCGTAAATAAATGTAGTACTGGTGCTTATATTCAATATTTTTTTATTATGTATTATCGGTATAGATGAGGTGTACTTTTAAAAGAACTTGTGTGTGATCGAACCGTACTAAATTGTAGCAGGTAGCTAAAATTTAATCCCCGGCAATCCGTCTTTGTCTATGCCGCTTCAATTTCTCGGTCCATTTCTCTTATCAGTAAACAATATAAAAACAGCATTTCAAAACATGAGGCTACTTTAAGCATCATAACCGGGTTAAGAGGGTTTTTAGTAATTCAAATAAAATTATTCAATATTATTATCAAAATATTTATTTAAATTTAATGAATAGACTTATTCCACACAAAAATATATGTATTTTGAAAATTCGAATTATGGTGACTAAATGTAGTGTTGTATAAATGTACAATAAAGAAAATAAAAAAGTAGGTATATTAAAATTCATCCTCTGAACATTCTCATGAATTATCTTCGTTTCCTAGATTGATAACGATAGGTTCCACAGTAACGTCAATTAAATTATCGAGTTCCCACATTTTCTCCTCTTCTTTTTGTACATGATGTATACATCTTTGCCAGTTATCTGCAGTTACTTGTTCCAAGGAATTTTTTAAAAAATTTTTCTCGTCGCTTAATTTAAACGTCGTATTATTTCGCGCTACATATCCTTTTACCTGCGCCCAGACTAATTCGATTGGGTTAAGTTCACAGTGATATGGTGGTAACCGTATTACCGTTACTTGGCGATTTGTTGCCATTTCATCGATAACATATTTTTTCTGATCTTTATTAAGATTGACAAGTGTCAAAAGTTACTTTTTCATCATATTTGTTTAAAAAGAAATGTTTTTTCCGGATAACCATTAAATTGTATCGGCTTTCCTCCAAGCAGTCGTAGGCGTCCGCTCGGTCTGCCGTGAATGGTAACTGGCATTATCCATGACAATTACAGACCCTGGAGGAATAAGATCCAACATCTGTGTAAAATATTCTTCGAAAACTTCTGCGTTCATGTCTTCGTGATAGTTACCTGTATTTTTAGATTCTAATAAAAGTAAACCGCCATCTACAAAACCACTGGCACTACCTATATGTGTCACTATTAATCTTCGCCCTTCACCTGAAGGTGCCTTGAACCCTGTTGAAAGTCCATCCAAAAATTCTTGTCGAAAACTTTTTACATTTTTATCTTGCCATACTTTTGTTACAGTATATTCCTCGTTGACCCAAGTTTCGTCTAGATAATAAATATTCCTCCCTTCGTCACGGAATTTTCTAATTGATCTTAAGTAGGATCTTCGCCAACAAATAATTTCACCTTTATCGATAAGAACTGACTTCCTAGCTTTGGAATTTCTTTTTTAAAATAAAATGAGTGTACTTTTCTGAGAATGACATTTTTGAAGAAATCATCTACAACGACTTTCGACCTCCCTGTAGATGATTTTGGGGGATTTGCAGTATCTTGTTTATTTCTTGTTTCCTTTAAAAGTCTGTAGATAGTCGATTTTCCAATCCCTGTCATTTTGGAACACTTTTCCACGATGTCGTCACACTGTTGGTAGGATTTTGGTGTTTCAATGCATTAAATACATTTAATATAATAATCTTCCCATTCTGAGACAGCGCACATATTTTCACGCGTTTAGCAGGTACGTAATCTGATAAGCTCGACATTTTACCCAAACAATATTATATCCACAGGCACAATAGTCACTAAACACAAGTCGAATTTTACTCTACTGCACTAGCACGTCTTCGTATATTCAGCTCTAAGACTGGATTGATCTGTCACAATACACTGGCTCCTGCCCTATGATGTATCCAGTAAAATATACTAATGTACACCCATTACCTGTTAGCACTAGTGTTACCCGATAATTACCTGAAACGAAATATTACCACGCCCATGGCCGGTTCTTATCTCGGGGTACTCTCTTTCATTTCCAAACAGACTATAGTTAAGTTTTAAAATACTTACGTACTTGAATACCTACTTAAATTTTTATAAAGGCATATTATATACCATGCTGCTTAAATTTTTGATTTATCTATATTTATTGCAAAGAGGTATTTCCCCATAAAATATATTTAAAATTGAAATAACTATAAAATTATTGACATTTGATAACTATAGAAAATGTTATATGGATTAATCTTAAAATTCTAAGAGTACAACATTATAATAATATACAATACATGGCGTTCTATTTGAAATATTGAAATAAGTTTTCGTTATTCAAAAAAATGTAACGGTAAAACGGCTTTGGTAAAAAATTATTCAGGTTAAATTGATTGTGGTCAGCTGTAAACTTAGTTCTCATGGATGCGAGATTTGTGAATAATTGCAAAAGCTTAATATAAAATCAAAAGCCCTAAGAGTTAATTTTTAATATGCATAAACATATTTAGGAAAACTATTAATTAATCTTTTAATTGCAATTATAGGCGTCATATCTGGGAGGGTCTATTTTTTATCTTTGACTTTATAGCACTTTTAATATAAAAGTTGGAACCGTCAGAATATCCTAGATGAAAAAAAGATACTCTAGAGTGTACCGCACCTATGCTGGAAAACTATATTTGAGGAATGTGTTCTTTTTTTGCACGATAATTATAAAATTACAAATTCGTTGGTAAAACTTAGTAGTTGTTTTTGGAAAACAGATGAAGTCAAATTCTATAAAAAAAAGTTGGAATAATTAAAAGACACTAATGTCAAAAACCCATCTTCATCGAGCCCTAACGCCCTTAAATATTAAATCATCCCTAGAATTTTGCTGTCTTTGTTTCCAAACACCCTGCATCGTTACACCAAATATCAATGGTATTTGTGAAACAAGAAACTACAATTAATTGCATTAGATTCTTTACATTAAAAAAATATTTATTGTAGACAGTTAAAGGTTCCATAATAATTAATAGAAAATAAAACAGAATATTGTGAACATATTACACTACGTGACAAAGAAAGGTAAACAACTATTAAAAATCATTTTATTTTGATAATTTTTTGCATGTTTACTTCTCTTGGTGAAAGCAAAAAATGAATTTTCAGGTTTATCTGTTAATTTTTTTTGGAGTTTGCATGGGTCGTACTTTCATAACACGTAGCATTCTATGTTAAAAATATCTGCTCACATTAGTGTTGCATTTTTTTATTGCTGATTATGCCTAGAGTACCTGTTTACTTCCCTGTTGGGTTGTGTGAAGCAGGTTTGTCGGTGACAGAAATTTCTAGAATAACTAACAGATTTTTACGTACGGTGTTGCCAGGCGTAAACTCAGGAAAGCCGTAGACACAGAGCGAAAGGACGTTGTAAAGGAACCACACAGTGTGAAGACCGTTGATTGCGACTTTTAGCTCTCAGATATCGATTTAGCAACAACCGGACTATAGCAAATCAATGGTTTGAAGAACATGAGAGGATGGTCGGTATGCGTACAGTATATCACCGAATACGAAGTTGTGGTCTCTTGTCTTAACGTCCACATTGGGTGCAGTCTCTCGTCAACATCGAGCTAACGGTTTACAATGGTGTAGAGAGAGGATTCAGTGGGACCGTTGAGTGAGAAATTAGAAAGAGGCGCAACCTTAATGGCGAAATGCGTATTCGATCTACATATTTAACACCCTGTATCTTGAAAACAAAGGCCCTAATATAAAATATCAATAGGACAAAATGTTTTTAAAGTCGGACAAGAAATAACGGCCTTCATGTTTTACGTTCCGTTATGTTACACCGTGTTTTACAGCGTGGTTTTTTTGGGCCCGAGATTTGTCCGTCTGTCGAGAACTGTTGTTAACGACAGTCATTTTTGAGTGTTCTGTGTGATTCAATGGTTTAACAAGCAAATAAAACATCCATGAACAATAAGTTGTCGATAAATTGACGAATCTTAGAACCAAAGAGCTGCTATTACCTAATATAATATCAGGCCCAAAAGTGTATACGCATTTTGCCAGAAGGTTGCGCCTCTTTATAATTTCTCTACACCCAGGAAATGGTGGAGTCATATGTCATTCCATATCTTCACACCATAAAAGTCATTTTCCAGAAAGACAATACTAGACCTCATGTTGCCAGACAAACAATAACTTTTGTAAATCAACATCAGATCAACTGTTTACCCTGGCCACCAAGATCGCCGGATCTGTCACCTGTTGAATATGTCTGGAAAATGATTGGCCGCTGATTACTGCATTTTCAACACCCTCCAAGAACATTAGCAAATCTTACCCATAAAGTTCAGATAGCTTGGAATGAGATACTCCAAAGAATATATCGACAATCTTATTAGGTCCGAGTCCAGGCGTATCAATTAGTGTATTAGGAATTGTGGGTTCTCAACACATTATTGAACCAATTTTTGTAGTAGGGTCTCTGATCTTGTAACCCTTCAATAAGTGGTCTGAACCTGTGTACCAAAAATTATTAAAATCTAATGAACATATAGGTGTTTACCTTTCTTTGTCACGTAGTGTATTTATTGATTATTAAAAATAAATAATGTGTTGTCTTCATGCAGACCTTTGAATAACTTGTGACTAATTCTGTGTCAGGTTATATATTCTAACTTTTGAGTATGTTACGGAAGCTCACCTACCTTTCAGTTTGTTAATTATGTTCCTGTTTGCGTTAGAATTTACAATTTTTGTAATACCTTTATTTTGACGTTTTCCGGAATATTCCAGGCTATATTCTATTATTTGTTTCTCGAGATCACAGAAACTTCGAGAACTCTAAAAATATATATAAGCGGATCAATTCCGCCGTCACAGTCAGTTTATATTGACAAACGTCAAAGTAAAGCGTTGACAGTTGTGTAATTTGTTCGAAGAATATTTCGTGTATAATCAAGAGTGACAATAAAGTTGTTTGTCTACGTGACGTGTTCCCACGCTAACCCAATTTCGAGGTCGCAATATTGTAAAGTGATTTTTTTCTAATGGAGAAGATTCTAAAGAGCGTTCGCTTAATTCTGAGAATGTGACGAAATAATTATTTATAAAATACTCCTATTAAAATTAATTTACAGATTTGAACATTACTAGACATGTGGAAGATACCTGATTGAACAAAGATCAAATGATCTTGGGAAACTCTATTGTAAGTAGATATTCATATAGTTTTTAGAAATGAATTAAATATTTCGGAAATGAAAAGAACGGAAACACAGAATGCAATAAAAGGCGTCTTTTAGGCATCATCCACAATGATCGTGACACATCTGTACAAAATATCAAATAAATCACTGGGACGCTAATAGTCTTCAGCTGATGATCTGACTTAAGCCAAAGGACTTGAATTTAAAATGTCAAAATCGTGGACAATTCTTATAAAATTTACGATTGCTGTACAGGGTGTTTCAAAGTCGATAGTATGGGCCTACGTGATGATACAACAAATTTAAATAAAATTTGGGACATGTAGTGTTAAATGGGATGCGGTAAGCTCCACTTCAATCGAAAGTATTATTTTTGAGATTTGACAGAAACGACTAATGTCGTTATCAATTATATTTTTTTCCAGAAACATACTCAAATTGTTTTCCTGTTAAATAGCTCATTGTTTTTTAATAAACTTTTATTAAAGAATTTTTTCTGTTTTACTTCTCATTTAAAAGTTATGTCATCCTAATGAGTTTGAAAAAATACCACCTAAAAGCATCAAGCAGTCGTTAGAAAATAACTGAATTTTCGTTGTTTAAACTGCATAATTGTCATTAAGAATAAATAAAACGAATAAGCTCGATAATTCTTTAATGAGTCATTCCATATAAAATAGTCTGAAAATAAAAAAAATTGTTGCCGACCCATTTTAGATTTTGGTGTAACTTTGAAAAACTCTACTCTAGGGTCCCAAACAACAAAATTTACACGAGGTTGATTATTACAAGCGCTTGTTTCTGCCTATTTAAATAAAAACTCTTAAAAATTGCTATTTTTAAGCTTTATTATTTTTTGCTGTCAAATTTTTCTGTTTGAAGATATTTTAATGATCAAGACGGAATTTAGAGTGGAAAAGATAGTAGTTTCAGTATAAATTAAGATAATTGGCTCGGACGATCCCTTTGAATAATAGCAGCGTGCTGAAAATGAGCGTCTTAACTGTTGAGAGTTAAAAATTCATGCTACGCGGGAATTAAGTATACATATCATAGACAAAATTCAGTCACAAGTTGACCTGAGTAGCCCACTCTTTATAGAAGAAAACTTTGCTTGAAGTTTTGAAATTTTTGAAAATTCCAATATTCAGACTATGAAACGAGCGTGTTGACTGCGAGATATAAATCTGATACTCACAGAATCTACTGTTCTTACCTTCAATTTTAAAGGACTACATCACTTGTTTTGTTATTTTCATGTTTAGTGTATGTACGAGCCGTTTTTTTTACAGCAAAAATCTGGACGTTTTTACTAATGAATTAAAATTACTTACCATCAAAAATAATTATAAATATGAAAAATATTTCAAGTTTTAATAAAGTTATGGATATTTAGGGTGCACAATTGTTTCTGAAAGTAATTATCATCTAAAATGACAGTAACTGTAAACAATTTTTCAACGAGAAAATTATTTTTTATTCAACTTTTCAAATCGAAGGCATCGAATTACGAGAAAATATATAAATAGGAAAATGACAGAAATTAAATCATTAGTAATTTTATTAATACTTATAAACTCGAATTTACTTCTCGAATATACTTATATTGTTAATAATATAATGAATAATTAATAATATTGCTAATTTCTTTTTTTTAATTTACGAATATTCGTACTTACTTTTAAATGCAATACAGTCTATACGCATGCAAAAAAATATATAAAAATTCTATAAATAAGACGGATTTTTTATAGAAAAAAAAATAAGATAAAAACTACAAGTTATTTAGAAAAAAAAAATTGAGTTGATTTTTGCTGTAAAAAAAACGGCTCGTACATGCACTAAACATGAAAATAACAAAACAAGTGATGTAGTTATTTAAAGTTGAAGGTAAGAACAGTAGATTTTTATCTCGCAATCAACACCCTCGTTTCATAGCCTGAATATTGGGATTTTTAAAAATTTCGAAACTTCAAGCAAAGTTTTCTTCTATAAAGAGTGGGCTACTCAGGTCAACTTGTGGCTGAATTTTGTCTATGATATGTATAGTTAATTCCAGCGGAGCATAAATTTTTAACTCACAACAGTTAATTCATGAAAAATGACTAAAAAAACACTCATTTTCAGCACGCTGCTATTATTCAAAGGGATCGTCCGAGCCAATTATTCTCATTTACACTGAAACTACTATACTCGCGACAAGAATTCAGACGACTTACGTCATACGAACAAATGAATAATTCACTATATTTTCTTCAAAATATTTAAGAAACTGTAACTGATAGTAATAAAACTATATACTACACTAAAAGTTTGCATTATATATTGCACTAAATTGCAAAAAATTATTATTTTTAACGCGACCAAATATCTAAAATTACGTTGACAATAAAAACAAATGTGTAACGTCAGCCGTGACGTAAGACGTCTGAATTCTTGACGCGAGTATATCTTTCCCACTCTGAATTCCGTCTTGATCATTCAAATATCTTCAAACAGAAAAATTTGACAGCAAAAATTAATAAAGTTTAAAAATAGCAATTTTTAAGAGTCTTTATTTAAATAGGCGGAAACAAGCGCTTGTAATAATCAAACTCGTGTAAATTTTGTTATTTGGGACCCTAGAGAAGAAATTTTCAAAGTTACACCACAATCTAAAATGGGTCGGCTTTGCCAATTAGACGATTTCAAATGGAATAACCCTAATACAGTTAAAACAAAATGTGATGATAATAATAATCAAACTTAAAAAATGAAGCAAATGCCCTCATACTACATACATATTACAATCTATTCTCTATATGACCCCTTCTCATTTCAAGACACATATTATCCAATCTTCGCCTGCTATTCTTATTTTTTTTATGTGATTTGCTGTAAATTAGTAACACATCAACTTTTTCTGAGTGAGAAAACATTTTGTAAGCACAACAGTTATACGTTTGACATTCATATTGATTAATGACAAATATTTTGTGACATTAATGCATTTTAAACAACGAACATTCAATTATTTTCCAACGACGACTTGATCCTTCCACCGCTAACGTGATTTTTTGATGGTATTTCTTTTGAGACTTTTTAGGACGATATTGCTTAAACGAGAAGTAATACAGAAAAATATCTTATAAAAGTTTATTAGAAAAAGAGAGCTTTTTAACAAGAAAAACAAATTGGGTTTCTGGCGAAAACAGAATTGAGAGATTAATCGTTTGTCAAATTCCAAAGAAAATAATTCCGATAGGAAATGGAGCTTACCTTATCCCATTTAACACCACGTGCCCGAAAATTTTATTTAAATTTTTTGTATCCTAACCGTAGACCCATACTGACTTTGAGAGACCCTGTACTTTCCGAAGACCTGTATTTCCATTCTTTAATCTAAAACATATGAAAAAATATATATATTTGCAAAATAAGTTTGCAGAGGTCCTAAAATATTCTCTTCATTATACTTATAATGAATTTATACTTTATTTCAAATTCTACATTTTACTTGATAATTTTTTCCACTGGTACTATTAATGTGCATTTTCAAGTTGATTGGCTTTGTTTAACGCTTCAGTTTTGTGGCTCATACAATCTCTTAATACAGATCTTTTTCCATAGAATACCCTTCAGGATAACAAACTTCTTGCAAAGTAGTAAAATTATTTCATGGTAACTTAACGAAGATTTCTGAACACTGAGAAAAAATATAAGCGGAAACATATTAAGTAATAATTGTTAGGTCGGTATTAAATAATTTGGCAGTATATTTAACATCCCAAGAATTACTATTTACATTTTTAAATTATCTTTGTCTTAAATTCATTTTGCTTTTGTTTTCATGTTAGACTTGAACTTCAGAATTATCGGTCAAAGAACAAATTGATTTTTGTAAAACCGATTTGTTGGTTGAAACTCCTACATGTTTTAAACTTGATAAAGTAATGTCGTTCAAAACGGAAGATGAAGATTCACCATGAAATAATTTTATGGAAAGTACACACTTGGCTCATAAAGCTTCCTTCCGCAGCGGAGAAAAAATCGTCTTATTTCTTAAAATGTTCAGAATAAATTAAGTTATTTTTTGTCCATACACAATGTTGCTTATTGATAAAATTCCTTTTGTACAGATCGAAATAAAATAAAATAAAACAAGAGGTGTCCCATTTAAAATAAGCGAGTTATTGAGAGGTTTGCATTTGTGACTATTCACCGTATATTTTTCAACCCCCTGTGTAATCTAGAGAAACTGGAGCCTATTCTGAATATTGTGTCCTATCTTAGTATTACTTCTACAAAATTATTATTTTTTAAATTGCTAATTAACTGAGTTAAACATGGTTATGATGAAAAATAAAATAAGAAAACAAAATTACTCAAAAACTATTGGGTTGGATTGGTTTAACCACGAATTCGGAAGGTCTAATAAAGACAGAAAATCTAAAAAAAAAATTACTCGACCTTTCAAAAGATAAACAAGCCATCCTAATCATGCCCTTTTATACAGTAAATAATTTTGGATGAAACATTAAAAACACATGTCTATTAAAATATCTTTTATACATTTTTCCACGGCTCCGTTCAGCAGAGGACAACCTCGGTCTTTCACTACTTCACTTTACCAACTTGAATTGCTTTTTTATTTAGGAAAATAGCAAATTTTATTAATAATTATAAACTACACTGGCGACAGAAACAGACGAAATTCACCAACCTGTACCACGCGAAATCGTGAAAATGTAACTGATGGACTATTTGATACTAAATTTAGACTTTATGATCATGTTTCAATGCTAATAAAAAAATGTTACTTTGTCCTGAGATTTCTTTATAAAAAAGTAAATATTATAAATTAAGAAAAAAACTTTGTGAAAACCTTGTTTTATCGAAATTAAATTATTGTAATACAATATATTACCCATGTTTAGATGCAGTAACAAAGCATCGTATTGAAAAAGTTCAAAACTCTTGTTGTCGTTTCATTCTTAGTTTAAAAAAATTTGATCATGTGTCTCAGGGTATAAATGAACTTATTTACGTAATAAATTGCACCATAGTTATAATATACACGATATTAATTTAAAACACACCTCTTTACTTTATACTATACTAGGTCATTTTCTTACAATGCAGTAAGGTTTACAGCAGCTTAAATAATGAATATAAAAGTTTTAAAATACATCGTTTTCGAAAAGAAGTCGAGTCATATTACCCTTCAATCCAATAAGTTTGTTTCATCTGGTGACTTTTAGTTACATATATTTTTTTATTTTTATCAATTTTCGACACTAATTTTTCTTTATACGAGACAGGCAAAAACAGAAGAAGTATGTCGGACGGTTGCAATGCGCTTAGCGGATTTGCATCTAGCGTTGCTCCTTTTGATCTGTTGCAGTTATGTAATTTCAATATTAAATATTTTTTATGTTGACTCTTAATATGTTAATTGCATACTTTTAAAAAATAATTTATGGAATTGAAAATATTAAAATTTGGCAACGGAGCATCGGGCAGTCTGAAAAGTATATTTAACAAAGTTTACTTAAACTTACATTTAGAATCTGAAAAAAAAAATAAAAAATCGGTTTGGTTAGCATGTTCCATTTAAAATAAGCGAATTGGCGTTTGAAGGGTCCCAGAAATGAAAATTCAGATTTCTATCGTTTTCGGTTCCCTAAATACGTCTAATGCACGCTGGTCGCGGGACATCCTGTATAATTATATTCACTAGACCTCACATAGCATATCTATAGACTAATTACTACTTCTAAATTAAAAATTATATTCAATACTTTTAGTAGTGGTCAAGTATGTTTTGGTGTAATTAATCCTATTTTAACTTTTCTTCGCTTTAAATTAACTGCTACAAAATTAATAAATTTTGATATACAAGTATTATCACATCGGCTTACTTATGAATCAATTTTGTTGAACTTGAACAAGAGAAAATATGCTTCCCCATTAATTTTTTGAAACGGTTAATAAGAGTACCTACACAAGCTCTTTTAGTAAAGAAATGGTGTATCTTGTTAGGCTTAAGTAGCCAAATTTTCAAGATAAACATTATTACCTCAACTTTCAAAACTTTTAATGAAGTTATGCTTTATTAAATAATGTAGTAGTAATTGATGTACCAGTATTAATAAGGACAATTAAGCAAAGACATGCTATCAGAAGGATACATTCTACACCTCAAAATAATGGCCTTTGGAAACAGAAATTTATATCTTTTATTTAATTGTAGTAGAAAAGTGTAATTATTTTAAAAACACATCTACATATCTTTGAGGTTTCGACAGTGCAATGGAAACTATAATAGCTATTTGTGCAATAAGGAAATCTAATTAATTTTTCCGCATGAGGCGGAAAAAACACTTTTCCTACAAGTTGCACATATGATTTTTTTTAAATAGTGTTTTGAAAATAGCTCAAATAACTATAGTTATAATTTTTTATTGAAAATGGTGAATTTCGTAAATGTAAAGTATCCTGAGGAATGTTGATATAGAAACAAATTTGTGTATTAAGTTTTCGTTAATATTATTGTGTCAGTGATTTATCAAAAATGTCAGAATCTCCTGCTTACAAAAATAATATGGAAGATGATACAGAGAAATAATGAAAACCGCGATTCAATCATTGTCAGTGAAAATGAATATTGGCATAAAGAAATTTTCAAGTTTAATTGCTTTCCTTAAAAGTAAATCGGTAGGACATAGATCCAGAAAGTTTAATAATTTAAGAAAATAAGAAGTTGAGAAATATTCGAGAGAAGCAGATTATAAAACCTACTTACTCGATTATGAAGGTGAAGTGTAATTTTCACACTTCTCTATACTGTGAAAGGTTGGGAAATCTCGGAGCTGGAGATATTGGTGACCAAAAAAAGTCGATTGAGCCAAATATGCTTTATCCGAATGTTGCTGGTTTCAAAAATACAGATCGTCCAATGCTAGAATTTTAATTTGAAATATCTCAATAACTTTGAAACCTGTCGGAGTATTAAAAAAAATTGACACAATTATGTTTATTGGCACGGCAAATAAGAATTTTTAACTAATTTTAACGTCACTAGTAGAGGGCGCTACTTATGACTCAACATGTTTCTTTTAAATGGCAGAACTTTTTTTGCTGTTTAGTGTATCCATCTGTCTATTGAAATAATCGATTCTCCTACCTGTTATATCTGACAAACGTATACCTTGTTGAAGTCGTTAGGAGTAACCATTTTTGAAATAATCGTATTTGAAATATTCAGTGCAGCGATTGAAAACTTATCTCAGGTAAAGTGCCTTTTTTACTGAAAATATAGCAAAATGTTACTTGAAAAAGTTATTCAGAACGGTAAATTATGTAAAATTTCAAAAAGATCGGCCTGCTTTGATAAAATCTTTGTGCTTTGTTGAAAAATGGTTTCAAAATCAAACCTCGTCGATCTTCTTGAAATTTTGCACATCCCCATAATTTACCGTTCTGAACAACTCAAGTAACATTTTGCTGTATTTTCAGTAGAAAAGGCACTTTACCTGAAATGATAACAGTTTTCAATCGGTGCACTGAATATTTCAAATATGATTATTTCGAAAACTATTACTCCTAACGACTTCAACAAGATATACCTTCTTCAGATACAACAGGTAGGAGAATCCATTGTTTCTATAGTCAAATGGATACACTGTTAAAAATAATTACAGTAAAAATAGGTGGCAATTTATTTACCACTCATTATTGCTGCAATTTTCTTATCGATTGTGACTTTACAAATAAAATGTAAAATTACGTTGTAAATTTATTTTGCGGTGTAATTTTAGATTTTGCAATTGTAATATTACTTTGTGATTTTACAATACAAAAGTATTTTTACAATGTAACTTGCACAGTTACTTGTAAAATTGCAGAGTAAGTTTACAGGCAGTTGTATAGTTACATTGTAATAATACTTTTTATATTATGACTACAATGTAATTTTTTTTATTTATTGTACAGGGTGGTCCAATTTGGGCACTTAGGTATAGAAGGTTTCTTCTATTTTCCGAAAGAGCCCAAGATATTTAGAGCTTAATTTTTGAGAAAAGTTGAATAGGGAGAATCACATTTCAATATTTTGATTTGTTTAAGAGATACCTACATGATATTTTTAAATTTTGGTCGTTTTCTGGTAACTTTCCTACTTATTATATTAATATTTATACATTGTAAAGACATTTTTGCTCTATGTGTAGTATCTAGTGGTTTGAGGAATATTTTTTTATAACTTCTAGTTTTCCGCTGCTATAATAAACATATATATGTTTTAATGAAACATCATACGTACGTAATATGGGGCATCATAGAAAAGGCCTAAAATTAAAAAAATGCTATATAAAAACTAATCAAGACATCGAAATGAAATTTTCGTAATTCAATTTTTCTCAAAAATATTCCCGTGACATTTGGACTATCTTTTCGGAGAATAAAAGAAATCGCCTAAAAGTGTCGAAACTGACCCGTACCCAGGACATCTTGTTTACAACATTCGAATTCACTAACAGTGCTTTGACATACCTAGATACCTAAAAAAAATCTGAATAGCAATTCATTTATAACTAATAGATTAATATGCCTACATGAGAAAAATTGAAATATCATAAGGAATTAACGATTGTTACTTACCTTAAGTAACATATCAGGCTTTTCCGTGAGTTTCTCAATAGCATCACTGCATCAGAATGGTATTTCAAAAGAAAAATATATTCATATTAGTAACCTAATTAACATGAATGCCAATTGCTTCTAATGTTAACAAATACCCTTAATAGTAATACTGAATTTTTGATATGATATCCCCAGTGAAGTCAAACATTTTCGAACCAATAGATTCGTTTTCTATATGCTTTTCAGATTTATATACAAAAAATTAAGTACTTTGGAATTTATGACTCATTTAGTTAAATAGAAAATAATACTTATTTCTATTATAGCCCCGATGTATACCTTAAAATCAGCAGAATAATCCTTTTTAAATTTATAATTAAAATTTTTGGACAAATTGTGTAAAAAACATTTGTTACACAAAACCGCACTTTTCCTAACTGATTATATAAATAGCTATTTTGTACTCCGATTACGGATCAGTTAGCTAATTAGTAGTTACAACTTTATTATATCTTCAATATATTAACTGCCCTTTGCTTATTTTTTAGCTTAGAAATACATGTACATACAGGTACTGAAGTAATAAAATATTATGGTTTTACGGCAATGTTTTATTAAAATTTGGTACCTACACATTTAGGTTATTTGTACAAAACAGAACACTTAACTTTATACAAGACATATAACAATGTAAAAAAATATTCGTAGAACTAAAGTTAACATTTTATAATATTCAAACGAAACCTATGATCTTATATTAACTATTACAAAGTAATGTTAATTATATAAAAAATGTGCATAGATTGTAAGTAGATACTCAGAACTTAAATCATGCTAATCCTCCCCTGTTCTTCAAATATGTATAAAATATAATTCTAATAGAAAATAATATATTTTTATATATTATGTAAGATGAACAAAACAACAGTGGGGTACCCGATTTTTGTAGCTGCAATGTTTCTTTGTTTCAATAATTATGTATAACTTACATACCTATTACTTCTTAATTGAGGTTATGTTTAAACAGGCACTAGACAAAACTATTTATAGTACTAAAAACACTCACTCATCACTCTAGATATGTTTATATTGCTAGTCACTACTCACTAAATTAATTATGTAAGTACCTAGGTCCTAGGTACACGCTGCATTCATCGAAATGAAGCAAGAAATAATAAAGGCGTCACCACCCAACACTCTCAACGGTTAGGTTATGTTAGCGCGTTTTAAAATTAGTAGTACCTTCACATACACACTAGGCATATTTTTACAGTCAATTATATAGTAAATTTGGTATGTTCAGTAATTTTACAATTGATTTCACATTGTTAATCGTAAATGTACTACAATATATTCTATAAATGTACAAATTATATTATAATTACATAGGAAATTTACGGTTTTATTGTATATTGGCAGTTTTCTTGTAAAATTACAAGTGTCAGTGTAATATCATTATTATTTTTAGAATTATTTTAAGACAACTATAAGGATATTCTTACAAAGTAAATTTGTAAAGTTACTGGCCTTTTTTTCAGTGTACACTAAGGTGCAAAAAAGTTCTGTCTTTTAAAATAAATGTGATGTGCTTATAAGTGGCGCCCTCTACTAGTAACGTCAAAATTAGTTAAAAATTCTTATTTGCCGTGCCAAAAAACATAAATGTAACAATTTTTTTTAATACTCCGACAGGTTTCAAAGTTATTGAGATATTTCAAAATAAAATTCTAGCATTGAACGCCATGCATTTTTGAAACCAGCTACAATCGACTTTTTTTGATCACCAGTACCTCCAGCTCGGAGATTTCCCAACCTTTCACAGACACCCTGTATACAATGTGTCCCACTTTCCATGGAGCCACCCTGGCATCTCGCTCACCTGGTATCCGAATACTTTGAAACTCTGTTGGTGAATATACAAGGTGTACCAGTAGTAAGTATTCAAAACTTGTGAGCTTGTAAAACAAGTCGAAAAATTACGAAAACCTTAGTAGAACTTTTGTCAGTGGCGGCTTCTAAGGGAGATACACTCACTTAAAGGGGTAACCTCACAAACAGTTTTTAATGCATCACATCAAAACGGTTCATCATTAAGTCATGAAATTTTGGTGAGATATTAACCTTGACGTGTTTAATAAGTCTAATAAATACATTTCAAAATTTTCTACAGGGGCCTGAGAAAATGAAAGACTCAGGGACAAATTTAATCATATCTTTTTAGTAGTTAATTTTTTCTAGTTTCTGATCCGAAAATATTGAAATTTGAAGTATTTAACATAAAAAAGGTACTCTTATTAAATTTCAACAGATGTACCGTTTTTCAGTAAAATCGATTTCAATCATTCTTAACGTGCCCCACATTCAACATCCATAGCCAAATAAATTAATTGCAGTGTGCCATGAAGAAAACAACTAATCTGACAGTTAACAAAAAAGACAAGTATTTTTAACACTCTTAACAGTAACAGTATACAGTAAATTAAAAACAATAGTACAAATAAAAATACCGTAATATAATAACAGAAAAACAACGCCTTTCGGTGCAAAGAAATATTTTATAACACACCCATGACACTCCACTTAACGTCAAAAGCATATCTACATAACACAGAATATGTATACTGTTGCATTTTTAAATAATTTTTATCTATTTTTGTTCACTAGAAAACAGCACTGTGTACTCAAATAACACAATTTTCAAACTAAAAATACTTGACATTTCTGTTAACGGTCGGACTAGTTGTTTTATCCATGGCACACTGCAATTAATTTTTTTGGCTATGTATTGGATGCTAAATGTGGATCACGTTAGGAATGATTGAAATCGATATTACTGAAAAACGGTACATCTTATTGAAATTTAACAAGAGTACATTTTTTATGTTAAATACTTAATATTTTAATATTTTGGAGTCAGAAACTAGAAAAAATTAACTACATAAAAGATATTATTAAATTTGTACCAGAGCCTTGCATTTTCTCACATCCCTGTAGAAAATTTTGAAATGTATTTTATGAGACTTATTAAGCACGGCATGATTAATATCTCACCAAAATTTCGTGACTTAATGATGAACCGTTTTGATGTTACGCATTAAAAACTGTTTCTGAGGTTATCCCTTTAAGTGAGCGTATCTACCTTAGGAGCCGCCACTGACAAAAGTTGTACTAAGGTTTTCGTAATTTTCCGACTTGTTTTACAAGTTCACAAGTTTTGAATACTTACTACTGTTACACCTTGTATACCTATAAAGTGAGTCTTTAGACGTAGCCATATTGATTATAGTCAAAGACGTCTGATTTTAAGAAGGAGAAAGGAGATCAATTTTTCAAAAAAAAGTATTAGCGATTTTTTTTAAAGAACTAGTAGGACAATCTTAATTAGCGTCTTTAGAAACCCCCTTGTACAAGATTACATAGCTGTGGGTTCAAAGGTGTTTTTTTTAAAAAAATGTATTCTTTATTTTTTGTTCAGAATAATGTATTGTACTGGTGTGAAATGATTCTACAACAAAATAATAATTTTTTTAATAAGGCATTATTGAATGTAAATAAGTTAATACGTCATAAATGTATGTACCTATGTACAAATGCCTTATTAAAAATATTACTCTTTTGTTGTAGAATCATTTAAACCAGTACAATACATTATTCTGGACAAAAAATAAGAAATACATTCTTTTCATTTGAGAACCCGTTATACAGATACAAATTATTTGTAATCTGTTACAAGGGGTTTTTAAAGGTGCCGATTAAGAAGACTATTTCTTTTTAAAAAAAAATCGCTAATACTTTTTTTGAAAAATTGATCCCCTTTCTCCGTCTTAGAATCGGACGCCTCTGACTATAATCAAATATGGCTACGTCTAAAGACTCACTTTTTAGATATATATTCACCACCAAAGTTTCAAACCAGGGTGACTCCATGAAAAGTGGGACACATTGTATATTGAAATTGTTTGTTATTTTAAATAGTGTTGATTATTGGCGGATCGTGCCGTCGTGAAGAACAATTGTTCAGCTTAAACATATAAAAACATAGGAGAATATATATTAGTAGAGATTCGAAATGTTCCGAAAATATTACTCTCTTCGTCCGCCACCATTTGAGTATTCAACATTCTCCATATGACATAGAAATGTACAATACAATACGTTGGTATAAATTCTATGAGGTTTCTCTAAAAAAGAATTTTTGAAATTGTCGAATGCTGGAAATTGTAACGACCACTGTTTCTGGAGAATGTCTGCGACGATACTGATGCAGGAGCACCACTTTTAAAAGGCATGGTCGATGAAAAGCAACGAACGTGGCGGAATGATATATAGACGATTCCGTTCATCAAGAACTTCAGGTAGCCTCAAAAATATTGGATCAATAATTCTCAGCTTCTAAGGTTCCTTCTAACCTTTCTAAACCTGATGAAATTAATCAATATTTTTTATCTGTCTCCACTTCCACAAATAATTGCCCAAACACTTGTGACTGGTATGAGAATAGAAAGTTTAATCCTGACAATTTCTTTCAATATGGTATTCAAAAAAGAATGTCATAATATTTTATTTAGATTAAAGTTTTGATGATATTAACGCCAAAATGCTTTAACTATGTTCGCCTGTGTGAGATAATCACTTGCAAGTTTTGAATTGTAGTTTGGAGGTAGAATATTTTCCTGATCTTGGAAAGCAATTGTTAAACTCCTTCCAAATATAAAATAGACTTTATCATTATACCATAGTGATTTTCGTTCCATGAGTATAATTCCAATTTTATGAAAGGTAATTCAAAAATTATATACAGTCAACGTATTTCTTATACAACTGCAAATAATAATCTAACTACACAACCTTCTGGTTTTAGAAAAGGATTTAGTACTGCCACAATATTGGCAAGGTTACATACAATATTGTGGGAAATTGCATGGGATATAGGCAGGTCAACTGCTGTTATTCTGTTAGATTTTTCCTTCTTCTTTAACACTAATGATCAGACCTTACTTTGTGAAAAGTTATATTATTACGGGATTGATGTTACATATTTAAATCATATCTTTACAATCGTCGTCAAGTACTTACAATAAATGAAAAATTCTCTCAGGTTGGTTCTGTAACTTCCGGGTAGCGCAAGGCTCCGTCTTAGGTCCTTTTTTATTTCTTATTTATACAGCTGTCATTTTCAAATCAGTAAAACATTCCAGTATTATAGTTTATGCTGATGATACACAGTTATATTTTTCTTTTGTTAATAATGGTTCAGTGGTCAGTGACAAAATCAATTAGGACCTTAAGTTAATTTCTCTGAAAATAATAATCCAAACTAAATCGTAATAAATATGCTGTCACCTGTTTTTCTTCAAATAATACGAAAATTCAATTAGAAATTGAATTAAACTTGCATATAAATAATTAAGTCTTAAATTCTGTAAATATTGTAAAAAATATTGCCCTACTGTTTGATTCCAAAGTTGGTATACTAATATTAATGTAATTAATTTTAAATTGAGAAAAAAATAAGTGCAATCATTGGTGTTATTGTTTTTAAATTACTGTAGTGTTGTAAATCCCTGTCTTGACAAAATAATACAATATTGTCTTTAAAAAATTCAAAATAGTTGCTTTAGATATGTTTTTCGTTTGAAAAATATGAATTTCTGAAAAAATTAAGCAATTATATTGGGTAAATATCACAGCGTTAGATTCCACCTTAGTGTTTTCATTAATGGTATAATCAATTCATTTTCACCACTTAAATAAACAATATAAACATTATATGTTCGTATAAGTTTTCTATTTGAAAATTTCTTTCGGTTATGTTCACACGTTCATTTTCTTACAATGCACTATTTATAATGCAGATTTCAATTGGATTCAGTTAGTAGTTTTTGAAACAAATACAAATTCTATTTATTTTCGGTATCTACTTGAAATGCACTATTAGTTTCTTTCCATCATTTTATTGTTTTTTATTTTATTTATTTTTGGATTTCTATTTAATTATCTTTGCTCTATGTTCTCATTTTTTTAATGTGTAGTATATGGTTTCATAGTTTAATTCCGTTACTTGTATAGCAGCTGTTATTTTAATAAGGTGAGGTCGGCAAATAACGCCCATCTAAAAAACATTATTTTTATTTAAAAAACTTGAACAAAATAACAACATTCCAATATAAAAAGATAGGACTGTTTTAAATACCTTGAATGTTGTTTTTAGCTTAAATATCAAACGTATAACTAACTAACAACACTAATAAAAAGTAAAGATAATTTTTGTAACATATTTAGGAAAAAAAAAAACTAAATCTGACATTTGTAATCTTCATAATCGGATTATGTTAGCCCCGTAGATTCCTCATGAACCCATTTCTGACACAACTGACACTTTCTCATAGCGCCAATAGTTTGGTGGTTTAACACAGAAACGAAAAACTATTCTGCATTTTCACGCCTACCATACATTTGGACGGGTCTTACTTCTGTTCCGGTATGTTTTGAGATTAGATAATATATAAATAAAAAAAGCTAAATATGAAAGATTTTTGCAAATAATATAGTAGCTGACATATATATTTTATAGTGCGTGTAAATTTCCAACAATCAACAGAGACTGAAATTATGAATTTCATGAAAGAATGGTTGGTTTCAGTGACATATAAAGATAAACAAAACAACTAACAAATTTCAAATGTATTATGTACACAGATTTGTCTATATGATGTATATATATTTTTCATATGGAATACAAATTTGTTTTATGTAATGTATTAAATATAATGTAGTTTCTTTGAATCTAGTTACTCTCAGAAATATTATGCATCCTTGCTCTTATTAATTCTTATTATATTAATTTACAGTAAGTAAGCATCCCTCATTTTTTTTGTACAATCTTCGTCAATTTTTATCACAAGTAAATAGCACATTTACATGTATTTTCACCCAAGACTACTTTGCAAAATGTCAATTTTTGTCACAGTTTCTTTATTCATATTCATTTATTATTTTGAAATTTACTCTTTACCTAACTGACGTTCCTTGAAACGCTTCCATTGACTTATTTAATGTTGTAATTTTAATTTTGCTTAAAATCGTTTTAGCTGTAAGTATTAATCATGTTATAGTTAAAATGATTTTTCGTAAAAATTACAATTATATCAATATTAGGTCTGTTCCCACAAGAGTCAGAAACTAGTTTAAAATTGTTAGAAATGTTCGCCCTATTTCGCAAATTCACTAGTCGAATATTTTTAACAGTTTGGAACCAATTTGGACTCTTTTGAGAACAGACCTATCAAAGCAAATGGCAATATTTCAAAGGAAGTTGTTAGTAATTTATTAATAAACTTTGTAGCAAAGTGTACAAGGCAAGCACATTTCAACATTACAGTAAACTTGCTAAGAAAGTTTTTAGTAAAGTCTTGATTAATCTTGTAGTAATGTATAAATAAAGTTTTAGCAAAATTATCTACTTTAGTACAATAAACATTCTAAACTAATGTGACTTTGCAAAATTGTTAGGTGGAATTTTAACTTTGCTGCAAATCCCTTTCCAACTTGCTTTAAAAGCTTTTGCAACTTTACATCTTCATTTGTAAATTTTTGGCAATGTTGCAGCAATTTTATTTCGGTTAGTGGGTTATATTCCAATATAGGATTAAGCGATTACAATACTTTTTTCAATAAAGACCTTTATTATTATTATTAATTATATTTCTCTCAGTGCAGTAAATTTGTGACACCCCGTATATTTTTTTGTAGAGAACTATGATCGAAATCTACAAGTGCACTAGTATCGCCACACGTATCAGGAACTCCGCCCTGCACCTGACACTTATTTAATAGAAGTACGCTCGCACCCTCGACCCCTGAGTTTTCCCCCGCCACTGTGAGACACCCCAATATTATCCTACGTCCATCCTTATTCCCGCAACATTCGCGCTCGCGTTTCATAGAGCACCGGCAGGGAAAAGCGCCTGCGTGCACTTCTAGTCAATGAATGAATTTAGTCCGCCTGAAGCTCCCGGATTCAGACAACGTAAATCGTAGGCTGTAGACCTAGAAATTTAACTGTACAGAACGACCGATAGCTTTAAATGTACATTTCTAAGGGCGATATTTCTGTTTTAGATTGCGATAACTGACTGCATAGTTAACAGTGCCATAATTGTGATATTAATTCAAACTTTTCCCGCTGTTCGAGTCAACACACCAACACGGAAACGACCACCAAACGCGAAGAGCACCGGAAAATGAACATTATTCAAAATTATCCCGGATCATCTACGTTTACGCTCCAAAGCCCTATATTCGAGCTACAATATATTTGATAGAGGCGCGGTCGCTTCTCCAGTGAATAATCGTAGTTTAATGTATGTCAATATAATTATGTGTCATAAAGGTGTTACAGTGTTCCCCGAACGTTATTAGTTTCGCATAATTTGTTTTTCCGTCGTTCTTAGTCAATAAGTGAGGGTGTGTCTTTCCAACGGAGCAATGCTGACCTAAATATCAGCAGTACTATCAGGGTAAGTACTCGACCATTGCTCTTGAGCAATTTAGCATAAACAAGCGGTATCAGATGTTCAGGATGTGTCATTGTTTTGAAATCGCTTGCCGTGAAGGAGAACTAAACCGTACAAAGGTTCACATGACCTCACATACTTTCATTTAATACAATTACGTCTATTATTTAATTGAATTTTGGTGTGAGGGGGAAACGGTGCTACTGGGGGCATGCCTACATTTAGTAATGCAAATACTAGTGCATAATTTAAATTTAATGGGTTCTGAGGTAAATTGGATGCATAGTTTACCCCTATAATATATTACCTGGTCGCAATCTGCCGTATGTACATACATATATTTCAGCGCAACTGTTATGCATTATGCATAATACGCAAATATTTATTTCATATAGAGTCGACTCCACTTTCAATTGTTCCCAAAATTGAATGGCAACGGCATGTCTCTGCATTTATAATTAATTGTATTTATAAATATTAATTGCGACGTCGTATTACAAATTGCTAGGCGCTAGGCTCATATAAGAAACATCAGACATTCCCCTTCCTTCAAGTATGTCTAAGATGTTGAAATTGAGATAATAGATCCTTGCAAAGTAGCATGAAAACATCTCATAAATAATAAATATATTAGGCAATATTTTATAATATTTTTTACTATCATTTTCATCTTTTATTTAAATTTGTACTACTATTAACATCACTGACCTCAACTAATGTTGACAGTTAATAGTAGATTTTATTACGAATACTTCAGCAGTTTAAAAGAAATCGTCAAATTCGTTTAAAAAATGTCATTATTATTGCAATAGATTGTACCTACCAGATCGTTCACTGTTCACTTCAGAAACCTAATGAGCCGATTCATTTAATTGATTAATTTTATTATTTGTTATTTAAATAAATCTATCAAGAAAGATTTTTGGTATTTATACTTACTTCCTGTATTTTTCACCGGAAGACTCTTCTAGAAGTGGTATTCCAGTATTGTAGTAGTGACCAATGCGGAAATTATTGCAACCTACTCTATTCTTTCAAGCACAATGAGAAAGATTATACATATTCTCCACCATAGGAATATTTCTCAAAAGTAATTTGGGTACCTCGAGAATCTCTATAAATCTAGGACATCATTTTAGCTTTCTGTTACATCGTATGTGGTCTTAATTTACACCTTTTTTAAATTTCCATGACCTGGGGAGCAGGATGAACAAAAGACTGAATTCTAGAGTGAAATATACAAAATTGTAAATTGAAGTTTTTGCTTGTATAGAGTGTAAAAATTAAGCAAAAAGAAACTTAGAGAATCATGTTCTTTTATTGCATCATTACAAAATAAAAATAGGAAAATTAGAAGTCTTTGTAGCCGTAAAAACGTACATACTATTTATTTACCAGAGAAATACAACTGGTTTTATTTCACTAGTGAAATAAGAAGTCTTATTTCAGTGTTACTAAAATCAAATCCGAGGGGTGTGACACTTTCAAAAATTTTGTATACCTGATTTCAGATTCTCTATTACTTTAATGGAAATCAGCGAAGTCAGATTTCACTTGAATTCCTGATTTACCTACTTGATTTCTAATGAATTTACCAAATTTTATATGAATTCACTTGATTTTACTGATTTCATTTGATTTAGCTGATTCAACTGATACATTGATTTCGTTGATTTTATTGATTCCACTTGAAAGATTTCATTTGAATTTGATGATTTTTTAAAATATCGAGCCTGCAATTGCTGGAAAATTCTTTGTTTATAGTGACATTTTATCGTATTTAGAGAAAAGTTCAAAACATTTTTTTAAAACTTAGATAATAGTATATTTTCTGAATAATTGGATATTTTTTCTAAATGTTTCAAGATATGACTTTTTGAAACAGTGGTGGAATTTGAGATGGAAGTTTAAATTTGCACTAGCTGTAAGCAATCAGCAATACAATTGTTATAATAAAACTGAGGCTAAAATTAACTTGTATTTAGTCGCCTTTACGGGAAGGTGACTTAGTCAAAAATAAAATCAATAAGATAATACTTAATATTTTCTTTTTTTATTCAATTACCATACTTATTTAAGAAATATTATTTAGCAGGTCGTGTAAAGATATAAGTAGTTATGTTTATTTGCACTAAACATATAACATTGACAGTTACAACTATATTTTATTATCATAAAGCACATAAAAGCAAATGTAAACTTTCTTAAACAAGATTTAATTTAAGAAAAAACACAAAATCAACATAATATTAAAAAAATTAAAAGTTTTCTGACATATGACAAATATATCAAATGAAATTAGTTGCTCAATTGATTTTCGTGATTTTGCTAATTTCACAAATTTCGACGATTTCACACGATTTCACATGATTGTTCAGATTTCATTGACTTCTACAGATTTTTTTGATTTCACACAAAACATACACCAGATTTCAGAGGTATACCCCTCGATGAAATCAGAACAACCAGAGTGTCTTGTCATGGCAGTCCCATTGTCAAGAGTTTTTGAAGGACAATTCTTGTTGATGTTTAAAAATGTCGTTTTCTTTTAATTACACTTTTATTAAACTCGAACTTGAGCTTGCAATTGTGGATAAAATGCTGTATTGCATTCGTGTTTCAATCGCGTTCATTTAATAAAATCAAAAAGGATGTCCCTAAATTAATACAACATAGAGCAAGAGTAGATTCCTGTCGACAAAATAATGCGATGTAGCCAAATGTACCTTAGTCAAAAGTTGATGGTTAAAAGAATAGTGACAAAGTTAAAATTTTATTTTCGAATTTATAAATAATTTTTAAAAAAATTCAAATATTTGCATACGTTTTTTTTTTGGGCGAAAAATTCATATTAGTATCTAATTTAGACGTCATTAGTAGAGAGCGCCACTTGTGACACATCACTCTTTTTTAAATGACAGAACCTTTTTGTGAGTAAATGTATCCATCTGACTATTGCAACAATCGATTCTCCTATATTTGTTATGTGAAGGTACACGTTGTTGAAATTGCTAGAAGTAACCGTTTTCCAAATAATCCTATTTGAAATATTCAGTGCACCGAGTAAAAACTGATGTTTTGGTTTCAGGTAGTGCCATTTTCACTGAAAAATCAAAATGTTACTTGAAAAAGTTATTCATAATACTAAATAATGGCGATGTGCAAAATTGCGGCCTAATTTGATGAAACCATTGCGCATTGTTGAAAATTTAAATATGATCAAACCTTGCCGATTTTCTTGAAATTGTTGCATGTCGTCATTATTTATCACTCTGAATAACTTTTCAAGTAACATTTTGCTGTATTTTCAACGGAAAAGGCACTTTACCTGAAACTAAGACAGTTTTTACTTAATGCACTAAAGGTTATTTCGACAACTTCAACAACATGTATCTTTTACAGATAAAAAAGGGTACCTAGGAGATCCGATTCTTTCAATTGTCAAGTGGATAGACTAAGCCGCAAAAAAGTTCTGCCATTTAAAAGAAGCAAATTTGAATTTATCGGCCATAAAAATTCCCGATCTCCAAAATGTATGCAAATATTTGGATTTTTTTAAAAATTATTTACAATTATCGAAAATAAATTTTTAATTTTGACTCCCCATATCTTTTTTAACGATCAACTTCTGACTAAGGTAAGTTTGGCTACGTCGCATTGTTTTGTCGTCAGGCATCTACTCTTGTTCTATGTTGTATAATTTCGGGACACCCTGTATAATGTATCAATGACTGGGACGAAGGCATTTTTAAAATTACTCTAATGGATAAAAAAATAAAGCAGAACGTTTTTGCAAGCGCATATGAAGGGTGCAAACCAAAAATTTTATTATCCATATTTATGGTTATAAAGTTTATAAGATAAGTTATAATAATTGATATCATAACAGAGACTTTGCATATATATCATAAACAATTTATAGTATTTCTATATGTTAGATAAATAAAAAATAAATGTATTTAAAATCTAAGAAAGGAACATAATAGCCTATTAACCGTATACATACATAGAATTAAAAGATTTATTACGGCGATGAAGTTAAATCCAGATTATAATATTACCTAATATCAGAACAGCCTAATACATATTCAGTTGGAATTTAGAACTGAGTGGAAGGTGATTGGGTTATTACCCTGTAAATAGAATCAAGCTAGTTGGAAATTGGGGCACGAAAATCCACTAACAAGAAACCCGATATCTTATAGGAATAGGACGGTGTTTCCCCCAAGACTGAATGTAATTAGAATGTATTATCTAAACTTGGAGATATTTAACATTATTAGTGTTCGTAAGTGGACGTATTCTTTTGTGTTAACGTCTGTACTTGGATACATTTACTAATGGATTTCCTTCTTTTGGATGGATACGTCAATTTAGGTACTAGCAGCTGTCAAGACTGGTACATTTTTATAAATGACAGCTAATGAATGAAAAGTCCTTGAGTTCTGACCTAAGAGCACATTATCATAAATAAAAATATAGAAAATTTCAATTGATTTGAAACAAAGCATGGCATTTTTCATTTTCAGCGGACTTTATTAAAAAAGTTAGGGTAATAAACACTTCATATATTCATTGAAATTTCAAGCATTTTATGATTGTTTATAATTTTTGAAATACGGAATCAATAATGTTCTGTCAAATTACAACTTTTGCTATTATATTTTTATTATATGAACCATTTTTTGATTTTCTTTACTATCATCACAAGAGAAACGCCAACCTTTATGCCACCGTATTCTTAACGATACAGAAAATGCTTTTTACTTTTTCCCAAATTGAACTGAAAACATTTTCCAAGATATTTGATATATTTATAAATTTATATTTAAAAATAATTGATCGTGGAGACCCGTTTCTTTAAACAAAATATCAGATGGGTAAAGGAAATCTTTTTTGAATATTATTGTCATTATTTTCTTTTGTAAAATTAGTAATGATTTAATTATTGTATGTCTGACTGCATCCCGTGCTACTATACCGTAAAAAATGTGGGATTCAACCAAAGAGTAATAAATTGTTTTGAGATATCAATATTAATAGTTTCACTTAGTGTTTTGGATTTATTAACTAAAAATTTGTCACTTTTCGCAGACGTATTTAGCTAATATGTTTATTCCACCCTAACTTACTATCTATATATACACCAAAATATTTTATAGTGGATGTAGATTGAATGGTAAGATTTTCATCTACATTGAAAATTTAAAAATTTGGTTTCCTAGTTATATTAGCAAATATGGGAGGAAATAATGTTTTTGTAGAATTCATAGTGAGCAACCTACTTTGGAATTATCTCTTAATTGCTCTCAAATCCCTCTATGCAATAATTTTTAAGTTGTCCCAGTTATTAGCTGTGTACAGTAAAGTAATTTATTCAAATATATATTAAATAAAATCGGTCCTAAAACTGTACCCTGAGGCACACCATATTTTATTTCTCTCTGTACACTATAAGTAGTATATATTTTTATAAACTTAAATCTATTTAATAGATAGCTTCTGAAAAGTTCCAAAGCAGGTCCTCTTACCCCTATATTTTCTAAAGATTCTGAAAGTGTACTATGGCTAATAGTGTCAAAAGCCTTGGAGATATCCAAAAATACACAAAGAGAAGGCGTATTACGATCAAGACCAGTATATATACAGGGTGAATCTTAAATAAGTACAAATATTTTAACTGCTGGTGTAGTTCGTCATTTAAATCAGTCTAGTGAAAGCCATTTTTAAAAATTTCTAATATTTACGGAGATATTAATTTTTTTAAAAAATACCCACATTTTGAGGACCGCTGGCTGATTTTTCATCCAACAACGTAATGAAACATATGATTTGTTGCGAGGTTGCCATATCTCCTCCAATATAAATATTACGTTTCCTTTAACGTAATAGTTCTATTTTAAAAATACTTGTTTTAAGCATAAGTACAGTAAAATTGGGTATGTAGTATGATACGCAGCAATATTAACATAAATTTTAACATCTGAACTAACCTTACTATACTTCAACGATTAAAAATGAATTTCCGCAAGTTCAATACTACCGTAAAATATTTATGAAGATATTACGTGATATTACTATGTCCAATGTTCAAAAATTATACATAAACGTGGACACAAGCTTACCTGTTTGTTAAAAAATTAACTATTTAATCAGTAATCCACATTTCACAAGTTAAATGTCATTGTACACTGTTAGAAAGGGACACAAAACACAATTTCCTTAAGTTATTTTATGAAGAATAACGAAAAACTATGCACGGGTTTTTTATTTAAAATGGAAAAAATGTCAACTTTTAGCAAATTTTATTGCTATTTTCATGCATTATGTGGGGTTAACAAGTTTGACTTGGGCTTCCGATAATCTGTCATGACAGTCAAT
The DNA here is from genome assembly GCA_037114965.1 of Monochamus alternatus. Taxonomy (NCBI): domain Eukaryota; kingdom Metazoa; phylum Arthropoda; class Insecta; order Coleoptera; family Cerambycidae; genus Monochamus; species Monochamus alternatus. Next base: position 110,347,715 of record CM073426.1, on the reverse strand, counting down.
GACAGTTTGATAATAAAAAATAATATAAAATGTTACACTTGACAAAATTCGCTAAAAGTTGAGATTTTTTCTTCCTTGAAGCAAAGACATTTGTGTAATACTGGCAACACTGTGAACCACATGTTCAGTCTGCAGCACTATGACTCATAAAAGTATGAAGGGTCGGTCTAGGCCAGCGGTCCTCAACAAGTTTTCTACTGAAAAATTACGAAATTTATTTAAAATTTCACTTTTTTATTTCTGATTTTTTTGTAAAAAAACTATTAATTATGTGTTCTACACACAAAACTATACTGCTGGTTAAAATATTTGTACTTATTTAAGATTCACCCTGTATATATATATATATGTATAGATAATTTTAAAATGGCGTCTTGGGTTGAAACACTAACTCGAAACCCATGTTGCTTATCTAATAATATATTATATATGTTTAAATACTTGACATAGTCTGTGTTTCAGGATTTTGTCAAATATTTTAGAGAAACTTGTAATTCGGTCTATAGTTAATAATTTGGTAATAATCTCCATTTTTGTGTATTGGAAGGACGATGGATGTTTTGGAAAATAACATTGTTCATTACATTTGTTAAGTACGTCTGCTATCGGATTTGCTATTATATTAACAATTTTTTTCGGAGTTTCAGCCTTAATACCCTCTATTCCTGGCAATTTATTATTTTTTAAATTGTGTATAGTCAACCCATAAGTAATCAGAAAGCCAGAACCAGAAACATACGAGTTTCGGGTGTGTTGTGATGCGTTTGCGGGTACCGTCTTTTTACCAATTGAAATATAATGGTCGTTCATAATATTTGTTATTTTATTTACATCTTCTATAATTTCATTGTTTACATTTATTTTATTTATTTGATTATTTTTCTTATTTTTACCGCATATCTCTTTTACAACATTCCACAATTGTTTTGCACAGTGTTTATTTTTGTTTATCTGTTTTTTAAAGTACATGGATTTACGTTTCTTAATATTATTTCATCAATAAATTTCCAGGATACTTTAGGCACTCTTGGTAAAAGCTATCACGATTGTTAATAGATGATATTACACCTGACGTAATCCAGGACATTCTGTTCCTGCTTTTGACTTTAACCGTACGAGTACAGGCAGTTACTACATCAGTAATGAATCTTATAAAACTACTTGCTGCAGAATTTGCACCTTGTAAATCATTTTAAAAAAATCAGCTGCATTCTAAGAAATCCATCATTTTTGTATAGTTGATGATCCGTCATGTAGCAAAAGTTTAACAGGAAATTGATGCAGAATTTTAATTTATCCATCGTTATCTGAGAAGTGGTTCTGATTGCAGCAGCCGTAATACCAACAACAATAGTCAAAATCAATAAATGGACAGATCTAATGTCACTGGTAGCTGGTTCGCCTTCATAGGAAAACCACTATACTAATAGATCAAATTCGCTATAAAAATTATAAAACATATTCTGGTAAATTTTCTACAGTAAAACATGATACTAAATTACTGAACTAAGTTCCTTTCAATTAAATTTAGACTTGACGTAATACTTCTCCTGTCTTGAGTTTCTTCGTCGGTAATTTCAAGGGAAAGCGTCAACACGAAAGTGGACCCCTTATAATTACTTTGCTCCTGTTTGGAATTCCAGTAATTTATATCTAATAATTTTAAAAATATAGGAAATTTTAACCTTCTCATTTTTTAATTAAAAAATATTTTACCCTTAAATTACCACGAACTAAAAATATATAATTTTAAAATTTTGATCTAATCTATAAAGTCAGTTGCTCTGATTAAAGAAACATTAATGATTAGCTCAGTTGCAAAGTGTAACAGTTTGATGAACAAAAAAAAATTAAAATAAATTTTTAACATCATAATCATGCCCAGACCAGTAACGACTGTTGAGCAGCATAAAATAAGGACTACTATTGCCATAGCTATCTGTTCCTTAGATGTCATTTCCTATTCCGATGTATTTGAGTGACGTTATTCGCAGTATTCCAGCCACAGATGATGACGTACTCACTTAATACAAATACATTTTAAGGATATCCTTAAGACGTACATTCATGGACATTAGCATTTTTCAGTTTTCGTCAGTTTAGGGATGTTAGATGTCCGACGGGCGTCTGTAGGAAATCCGTTTTCCATAAAATTATACTTCCCTAGGATGTCCATCTGTGTACCACAAATCGATGTTTGGACGTCCTAAAGACGTACCAAGTTCATAAAAAATATACATACAATGAATGTTCCAGATGGGAGGTTTTTCGGATATTCAAATTTATTTATAATTTGGCGTACCGTACCAGAGACGTACCGATCTAAAAGGGACGTTCCACGAAGGTAATATTAAGGGCGTCTCTGCGAACTACACTCTTGGACGTCCCTGGGGCGTACCGACATAAAATGGACTTAAAACGGACACCCCGTGTATATTGTGTGTTATGTGGGAGGAGAAAATTTAATACTAGCCACATCTTTTAAATCGTACGGAATAGGAACCATGCGAGTAAATCTACTAGAATTTGAAAGTGATTTGAACTATTTTTCAAGATTCATTTGAACTTATCTATGTTACTGACGATGTTGTGTGTTGTGTCTTGAAACTGGTAAACGGTTGGTAGTATGTCTTTGGGGAAAAACAAGTTGATTTTTATTTTCGAAATAACTTCCTTTTAAGTTATCAACATTTATGTGGTACTTACGGTTTCCCCGGAAATGACGTCACCTCTTTTATTTCAAATGGAACAGTATATTTTTGTTTCAGGTATCGAATCTAAGGTTAATTTTGAGTCAGATGATATGGCACAATACTTGTCAAACCTTGGCAGATCGTTCAAAAATGAAGAAAAACCTCTCATTAAAGTGAATAAAATATGATATGATTTAACTTTCCTTTAATAACAATAATAATACTAATTTAATGGAGTAAATGTTCGAAATGTAATCCCTGAACCTCCTGATAATAATAAAATTGGTTTTTGCACTTGTTATTAAATCATACGTTTGTTAAATATTTTATTCAGTCTAATGACAGCTTTTTTCATTTTTTAACGTTTTTTTAAACATACCTCAGCGATCAAAATATCATTTTATAGGTTTGTTCAGGGCCTTCTTGTCTTTTAATTATAAAAAAACAAATTATTTTTACAAAATGGCCGCTTTTGAGAGTTTATTTTCTCGGGCGGAATTTTTCTTTAACACACTCTATAAAAAAATATTCTGCCATTGAAAAGAGCTTTAATTTAGTATTCGGGACGATTCTGTATTTACATAGCAGCACATCCTGCTTTTCTAATCAAAGCCAAGACATGCTGAAGATTTGAAGAATAGAATAAGAGCAAGATGTGCTTGCTATTCGTTAAAATGTTCTGGAAAATGCAGTAAATACAGAATTATTAAGACGGCCGTGCGAAGATCTCTCGACACAAACGACCGCATGAGGGTCTAGGGTATATTTTTGTATTTATTTTAAATAAATTTCAGAGTAGTTAATGTATTTTTTCTACAGCTCAGAAATACTGACTTGTTCGGAAACGTTATAAATTTTATATTGGGGGCATAATGGGGAAAAATTCTAAGAGAACTTATGATTTAAAAAATATATGTTTCATGCTGTTTATATCTATTTTTAAAATAAAACTGATAGTTTCCATATAACAATGTATTTTTTAACTTTAATTAGAAGGCTCAGAAACCGTAAATATGTCCCGATAGTGTTATGTTTTCATGATATTTCTCTCTGAAAGCCAAACATGATTTAACCATTTTTAACAAAACCGCAGTAACAAAACCTATCATCCCGTATATCAAATTAAAGCTCTCTTCATTAGCTATTTGATGGCATAATATTGTTTATACAATACGTTAAGAAACATTCCGCCGGGCAAATAAACTTTGATTTTTTTTTAATTTAAAAGGTTAGCTTAGAAGGCCTTGAACAGACCTACAAAATGATATCTTGATCGCAAATAACAAAGATACATGCCTAGGGCCGTCAACTTTTATTTCAGAGTCTCTGCTAATTTTACTTGATTAAACATTGAAAAGGCCCGCCACCAACCCCATGCATTGCTCAAAATGTTCTCTAATATTATAGAGCATTTGTGAAGTAATAAGGTTATAATGGTGTTCGATAATTGTTTGTCTTTAAATGTTCCTACATAAAAAAGTCTAAGTTTCTTTCTCACAAGACAAAAGTTAACTGTTAACTGTTTTAGTTTTTACATCGAAATGAAAAAACCTGCGCAACAAATTTTCGGTGGTTCACACTGTATAAGTATAATTTTATAGTATTGAGGCAGTTTTATCTAATTTAAGGAATACCAGTGCACTGTTATATATAAACCTTAATCTGACTACAAATCTTTCGAATCTTTTAATGTGACACGTACATTCCAGTAATCTACAGATTTAATCCATTGTAACATATTGGAAGGCAACTGATTAGAATTTTATCTTTAATCACCAAATCATAAATAATAGTTGAAAGAGGGACAACATCTCTTTGGTACAATCTTGTTTTAGCATAACAATGTCTGCCTTTCTCTAGAAACTACAGAAATGGTATCCTGACAATAATAAAAACAGATTTTATTATTGTCAGGAGGTACAGGAAGCACATTTCGAATATTTACTCCATTAAAATAGTATTATTAAAGAAAAATTAAATCGTACGTATTGTTAAAATAATATTTTATTTAGTCTAACAAGAGGATTTTCCAGGTGTAATTCAATGCTGGTCGGGGCATCAGCTCGCAGAGTAGTTGTTTCCTGGATTATCGAACGCGATAAAGATCGACAGCTTTCAATGGTGTCTGCTGCATGTAGAACGCTTTGTGTCGGTGACATTTCAGTCCGATATGGAGTAGCGAATGGCGGATAGATGTATCTTGTTCTACACCGCGTAAAGATATTAGTGTTCCATTTAAAATAAGAGAGGCGACGTCATTTCCGGGAAAACCGGAAGTATCACATAAATATTGATAAGTTAAAAGCAGATTAAAACCGTATATGAATGTGTGTGTATCAATAACCTCGACTATACAGTATGCGCCAAAAGTATGGAATAAATTCAATAAAAACGAAACAATTATTTTTTGGGAAAAATCCTCGAACAAGTCGATTTTTAATTTAAAAAATACATATTTTAGCGTAAAATGCGATTTTCAAATGTCATTTGTTTTCGAGTAATGACGTCATCGATTTTTTTTAAATTGCAACACCATATTTTTTTTCTTGATTCTGAAAGATCTTTTAATTCTCTATCAGACAGTACTAAAATTTTGCCCTCTCACATAGGAAAGTTTTCGAGTAAATGACGATTGAATGTTAGAAAACGTAAATTTTATCCATAAAAAAGTAACAATTCTGAGGTATGTAAAATAAAATACAATTGATTAAATTTTATACTTAAATTAAATGTTCGAATTGCCATCCACCAACTTCTTGACAATGTGCAAGTCTGTGAAGAAATTCTTCTTGCACATTATGAATGATTTCTGGGGTACCTCTGCGTATTTTGTTCCGAATGGGATTTTGAAGTTCTTCTAAATTACGTGGTTTATTAATGTACACTTTCGACTTCAAGTATCTCCATAAAAAATAGTCAAGAGGTGTAAGATCTGGCGATCTTGCAGGCCATTCTATCGGTCCGCGTCTGCCGATCCACCTCCCAGGAAAACAGTTGTCCAAAAAATCACGTACAGGGCGCGCATAGTGCGGAGGTGCACCGTCTTGCTGAAACCATATGGTATCGTCAGGAATGTCAGGGTCGTTAGGAAAAATTACTGCAAGGGCTAGAACAAGGTTATTTTCTAGAAACTAAATATCTTTGTCCTGTAAGGGTTCCTTCAAAGAAGAAAGGCCCTACTAATCTGTCGTCAACTATTCCAGCCCACACATTTAATTTCTGAGGGTGAAGTTTGACGGTTTACTGTACCATTCAGACAAAATGTGGCCTCATCTGAAAAAAGTATTTGCCGGTGTAAATTTCTATTTCCTTGACATAAATCCATTAGAATTTCGCAAAAGTGTAAGCGGCGATCGGTATCATCTTCATTGAGTTCCTGCACAAGTTGAATTTTGTAGGGATGATATTTTTCCTTCCTCAAGATACGTAGCACTGTGCTCTGACTAGTGTCATTGCTTAATGCAACCAATCGTGAAGAATTATGAGGATTATCCACCATACTTATCAAAATGTTCTGTTTCTGATTTTCATTAATGCTTGGACGTTCAGGTTTTGGAATATTTACAACATTGCCAGTTTCTCTAAATTTAGACTCTACCTTACAGACTGTTGATTGGCTGATAGGGCGATCTGGATATTTTTCATAAAATAAATCGCAAACTTCCTGCTGAGTTCTAGTCATATTCCCGCATCCGATAAGAATTAAAATTTCAATTCTTTGAGTAACAGTTAAATGTGCCATAATACTTTAAATTGAATAATAATTTCTATGTCGCTTACAATACTTATTAGAAAGTCGGTGTGACAATGACACTTTGCAAAGATTTTCACCTACGTGATCCATAAAGGAACTATGGAATTCGAAAAATTAAACTTGATAACGTTTTTGCTTTATTTTAATTGAATTACGTTTTCTAACGTTCAATCGTCATTTACTCGAAAACTTTCCTATGTAAGAGGGCGAAATTTTAGTACTGTCTGATAGAGAATTAAACGATCTTTCAGAATCAAGGAAAAAATATGGTGTTGCCATTTAAAAAAAAATCGATGACGTCATTACTCGAAAACAAATGACATTTGAAAATCGCATTTTACGCTAAAATATGTATTTTTAAAATTAAAAATCGACCTGTTCGAGGATTTTTCCCAAAAAATAATTGTTTCGTTTTTATTGAATTTATTCCATACTTTTGGCGCATACTGTATGTATAATAGTAATAAATAGTAGAAGTATTGTTTCCATCGGCCCTACTTCACAAATTTAGTTCTCTGGTGGAGATTTGGCACATTATCGAATATCTCAAACCGTGCCGAAGTGTCGAAGTGTATACCTATAGAGGAAATTCTTACAAAGGAAATTGACATTACACACGAAATAACAGTTTATAGAAATATTGTCGCTGACAACATATAAACATAAATAGATGCACTAATGAAAATGAAATGAAAATGGTACGGATTCGCTGGTGCGACTGCGACCCGTCGCCGACCAATAGGCAGTCTAAATGCTGTAGTTCATGAGAACATTCAGACTGTCTATTGGTTGGCGACGAGTCGCAGTCGCGAGTTGCAGCCGCAGTCGCACCAGCGAATCCGTACCTTTAGAGTTTATTTTTCTTGTTTATTTATTCACCGTCTAAAACAGGCAAAAATGGGTATAGACTAACTTTCTCGTCTTAAGAAGAAATAACTGTTCCTACTACTTTCTGATGTTGCTTAGCAGCGGATCAAAATACAAGAATAGGACATTTTGGGATTTGAGACTGCGCCAATAACGTAGACATTCTTGGATTATTTAAAAAAATGTATCAATGCTACAATTGTTGCAGTTTCCAACATTATCTCTAAATTATCCAGTAATCTCATTATTACCCGGTATGCCACGAACGTCAGAGCGCAATTTATTACCGCATACCAACCATTCTGTATAGTATCATTAATTACATCGGACTGAAATATCACTTTCGCGGAATTGAAAAAAAAGCAAAATATTAACCATCGTTGCAGGCGGCGTGGTTCGGGCGGGCACCCCTATAAAAGCAACAGCTAATGGTATTAATAATGAATTCTGATGTATCGTGCGGGATCGATATCTGCACTAACCATAAATTTTAAATGACGCGAAGGGGAAGTAAAGGAACGGGGAAATTTGGAGAAACGCGCAATTTTTTCTACATCCCGCATCGTACTTCATCTAGGAAGGTGCAATACATCATAGTGATATATGTATCAAGAACTATTTATTATTTTAGAATTTCCCCAACGTACGTAACAAAAAAATATCTCGTTTATCACTCTTACCTTAGAATTATCTAGTTATATTCCGCCATTTACAAAAAAGGGAAAGATGAGAACTGTGGTAGCAATAAGAAATGATATTTTTATTATACAGCAAGAATTCGACTTTACGCGCTAATATTTTGGAAGCAGTAGAATTATGTAGTGCAAAATTTTACATGTTTTATTTGTAAAAATGTTGAAAATGTTGAAATATTTACAAAAATCTTAAAGATTAAAATGTAAAATTTTCATTATTTGGTCAAATTTAAGAAATATTCCAAATTGAGTTTAAAATTTAAAAGAGAGTGGTAAACCCTATTCTCTTCCCAAGTATAACCGTCGTTTGCTATACATATGCTAGTTAAGATCACGCGACTAGTGAAAACTTGTTGTAGTTGCCTACTACACTTGATACGAGAACGAATTGTAATTCACCTTCATAGTGTTAATAGGTAAAACAAATTCTAGAATTTATTGTGTAATAATAATTGTTTGTGCCTGTTGTGTATTTCCTTGTAATATGAAAAAGTTTCTTAGGCATATTATATTTCTAAATATAACCTATAGAGTGACCTCATGATGTAGTTCTGTGAAAATACTAATTGTCTTAATAATTTTTTTTTTATTTATTTATACCAATAATGTTTTCGAAAATGTCTCTAATTTCCAGGAAATTCTCGACATTGTTTTAATAGATGGCTTTATTTTTCTTATTACAAATTACTGGAAAAGAATTACTTTTAATAGTCACCACCACCCTGATCAAATAAACCCTAGCGATGTCATTGATTTAACAGTTGTAGTATATAAATAGCTTTATGAATTTGCACAGTATGTTAATTCAATAGCATGCGGGTTAATGCCACGATCAACATTGATTACACCTGAAAACCCTATAGAAAACAGTTAAAAGTCACTCGTCAGCAGCCCACTAGACATATACCGGTTTAGAGCTTATTAGCTGTCATCAGTATGCCATAGGTGACGTATCTGACGACTATAGCTATTTGCTATAGGTTTTTCAAGTGTAATTCAATGCTGGTCGGGGCATTGGCCCGTAGAGTAGTTGTTTCCTGAAATTACATATTTGCAAAATATCGTTCTCTCCGAATGTGCTAGAGGCTGATAGCTTTCAATGGTGTATACTGCGAAGTTGAATGTTTCGTTTCTGTGGTTTTTTAGTCCGTCATGGTTCCTTCTCTCGGATTAGACAGACTTAAAATAGCTAGGGTTATTTGTCAGATACCTCATCTATGGCATACTGATGAGAGCTAATAAGCTCGAAACCGGTATATGTCTGGGGGGCTGCTGACGAGTGACTTTAGCGGTTTGGTATAGGTATTCCAGGTGTAATTCAATGCTGGTTGAAGCATTAGCCCCCAGAGTAGTTATTTCTTGGAATTTCGTATTTGCCAGATGTCAGTCTCGTCGTACGCGATAGATGCCGATAGCTATCAATGGTGTCTACTATGATGTAGAAGTAGAACGTTTCGTGCCTGTGGCTTTTCCGTCCGACATGGAGTAGCGAATGGCCTAGATGTAGCTTGTCTACGCCGTGTAGGATAGTGTTATAGTTCATAAACACATTTTTCCTGAATTAATACCAGACTGTGTAGCTTTTAACGTCCATAGTTCGAAAATCTATATCACACATAGTAATTAATTTACAAAGGTTATCCTTCATCGTCGGTTCAGCTGAATTTCAATATAGAATTCTGTAATGTACTGTGGCGACTCAAATGTTAGTTTTTGAAAACACACATATCAGGCTCTAAATATCAGAATTAATACTGTAATATAGTGGCGGCAAGAACCCAGACGACATACATCATAAGGACAAATGAATATTTCATTATATTTGAGCTGAACTGAAACTACAAATGAATAAATTCAATACGAAGCTGGTTAAAGGTCCATTTACACACATCAGTGACGTGTCAGTTCAGTGTCAGTTCAGTATCAGTGTTATTTGTGGCGATCACTGATGCCAGTTTACACATATCCGTCCGTAGTCCGTAAAAATTGATCAACATTTCGTACCAACTTGATAAGCTTTTCATCCAATCTAAGCAATAAAAAAATCTGGTCAGTTCGTCAGTAGAATTACAAAAATATCGTCGTCGGCGTATTTGAATGGCACTGAACGGACCCTGAAGCAGCACTGAAACGGAACTGACACGGCACTGATGTGTGTAAATAGACCTTAAAGCAAAGTTTGAAAGCTGATCATATTGACATTATTCTAATAGGTGACCTTGTTTAATAAATTTTTACTGTTGTAAGCGTTCCCAAATAAATTATTGTGATTTTCGAAAGTATACCCTTTATCTTCATCAAAATTCAAACATCGTACGTCTTTATGTCATTACAGTATTCTCGATCGACTATACTAAAACTTACTTGACAGAAACATACATGCCATTATATATACATTAAGGGTCATTAGGTACAAATTTATGTTATTTACTAACTTACGATAATTGTAGGTAATTTAACATCGTGTCCATTGAAACAGAAATCAATGAAAAATTAATTTTTAACAGAAAATATAGACAGGGTGATCAGAATTTATAAAAAAAATATTTGAATGTACAAGGAATTCATACAAATACAATTTTGTAAAAGAAATCGAAAAGAGCAGTTCGAAAATGATTTAAAAATACACTTCTGCATAGCACTGCAAACTGGTCCACTGTAAAACTGGACCTTGCGCAAGGCAAATCATGCAGTAGACGACCCACACCGGCGGCACAGTGTAATAAAAGTGAGAGAATTTCTCAAGGAAACACATAAATAAAATTTTATTTATATATAAAGTGTTCAGTAAATAATGGGTCAGATGTAGATAGTTTGGATACAAATAAGCTGAATTAACTCAACTTACCGTAATCCAAAAGTTGATACGAGCGGAGCCACAGGGTGTCAAAGTTCAAAAAATAAATCACATTTTCTTTATTATTTTTCGATCGCATCAACCGTATTTTATATCCCTACGACTTTTCTGTGCTACACTGTATTCTATTTTGGACTGGAAAAATTATCTTCCCTATATTTTCTAGTAAAAAAGATACATCATGTTGATGTCGCTAGAAGCAATGGTTTCTAAGAAAAACGCATCTAAATCTCATGATGCATGCAATTTGTCTAAAAGTAAAGTCAAATTGTTGCTTAAGCAATGGGCAGCAATATTAACATTTTCGTTTTTGTTTGAACTGATAAAGTAGTGATAGTTCAAAGATAGTACTAGTTTATACATGGAGAGACAGTTGTCTAAGGGCGATAACGTTAGTTGAACTTTTATTGAGCTATACTTGTGTAACTCAATAACAGAAAATAATTTTTATTGTAGAGGAGTCGTATAGTTTAAACCTGCTTGCATTGAAGAGTCTTAAATAGTGCATGTTGGGAATCTGAAGGGACCCCTTACTGACATTTGAAAAATAAGTATTTTAGTATATATTCGTGTACCTAAACATTTCTATTAAGGAAAACTTTTGGTGACTACACTTGAATCAGACTAGAATTTTTAGGTGGAATGCATACCAGAGCGATACGATACGATAATAATGACACAATGGGGAAATGACATGATTTTTCTAAATACGTGCAGAAGAAAAAATGTATTATTTTAATCGAAATGGCGTTTGTCCTAGACAATTTCGTGGAAAGATAAGCCCGAAAACGGTATTTAAAAATTTAGTCTGGCCACGCCCACTCAAAATGGTCACCGGCACAGCGTGACGTCAGACGTCGTTCCCACGTGTATACCTAAATACAGCAGTGTGTTTTAGTTTATATCTGTATACAATTTCCATGCCTTGGGACATACGTTTAGAAGAGTTAATCTGTCATTTGTGATACTATTACATGTTTTTGTGTTGAATGGACATTGGATAAAGTTGCAAAATAGACTCATAAAATGGACACAGGAAGTACTCTCCTAAGTTGTTCTTACCAGTTGCGTGAAGTAGAATGTTATTTGTGGCATTTATAATTTTATTTTATTTGTCTTCACTACTTTAAATTACGTTTTTTATTCTGAAAACATAATAAACAAAAGTAATAAATAAGTATTTTTTAAATATATAAAGAAAAATTAAATCAGCAATAAAAAATTAATAAATGTTAAATATCATTCTTTATAACTTTAAGTTAAACAAGTAGTTTAATGTAAAAACAGATGGCATAATTTTGTAAATACCTCAAGGAAACGATATATTTATTTATTTATTTAATATGTATCCAAACAAGTACATGCCCAATTACTGGATAGGGTAAAAAGTATAAACGTAGAAAAACAATACCATACAATAATATAACATAATGCACCTAACAAGCATAAAAAACCTTAAATGCATCTCACATGTAAAGCAAGTTGGACATACATTATTGCTAAAAAAGAACAAAACAAACAGAAAAAAACATAAATAGCAAAACAGAAAACAAAACATAAACATAAACAAAAAGGATGTATTATTTATAAATAGCATTTTTTAACTGCTGAATGGTACAAAAAAAAAATCAACCATGGTCTCTATGTTGTTGTACTACGTGGTGTGGGTAGCTATACAATGTTACTGCTGCGAGCGGACAGGCGCGGAACCCGCATTACTTAGTAATTCCTGACAATTTAATAAGTTGTTCAGAACTTTTTATAAAAATATAACCTAATGCGCAGATCTCCTAATTGCAAGTTTGTGTACATGAAATCTTGACAGCAATAAGCTATGTGAGAAGCCCACTGGAGGATATACAGGGCGAACCAATAGTGTGTGGACGGAAGATTGTGGCGGTATTCTGATAAATATTTTTAAAATCTGTTGTTGGTGGGGGGTGGGGGTAGTAAGAGCCTCATATTAAAAATATTTTTACTGGAATTCCTAGACATATACAGGGTGATTCGTATTAAAGTTGCATTTTTTTAAACGGAACCCCCTGTATATTATTGTATATTTGGATTCCTAGGTCAATTCTAGTGTGACTTCATGTACCATACTTGGTGCCTAAGACGTACCGTTTGGACGTTTGTCAAAAAGTTGATGTCTAGAAACAGCTGAATATCAGAGATGGGCGGCAACATAGGAGGCTGTGATTGGGGGAAATTATTCCACCCTCCATACCAAGACCTAGAAAGTCAATTATGAACTCTGTTTGTTATGGCTGATATTGTCGCTCTAATTTTGAAAACTTCAAACAACTACTTGATTTTCTTAAATGGAATCCACATATTTTTTTCACATCACCAGATAACACATTTCATTACCTTTTACCCGATATAAAGTTATCTGTATTTATCTCTAATACTTTTCTTCTAATCCACAATTACTTCTTACTATGATGAATTTATGCAAACCAATTAATTTAAACTAAATTGAAAAATAAATAAATAAATATGATGGCAGCATTTATTCATACCATAAATGTAACTTTACTATGGATCACCCCGTATATGTTTAGGAATTTCAGAAAAAAATATTTTTAGTTTGTAGCTTTAGTTTGGCCTCCCCTGTATATGATCCAATATGTACATATGTATCTGGTACTTATACAGCATTGTCGTCGTAATTGTCACGAGCGGATGTGTATTGTCAACAAAGGAATAAGTTACGTTTAGCAATACCGTAAGTTCATCACAGCACCCCTAATAATTACGGCATTACCTACACAGTATTTACACTATGTATCTATGACTCATAAATGCCACAAAAATGCAAAAATACAAGAAACAAACACATGTTTACATCACCAACACCGTAACTTGTACCTCGTATCCATGGAAACAAACGGCGTTGAGCGGTGTATAACGTCACACCAATAATATCGCGTCTTTGGCAACGTGGTTTGGCTTACATTCTATGGCAATTTAATAATGTGAATATTTTAATTATTATGTGATTATTGCCGCCAGACACATATTCTCACATTTCAATATGTTTTAAAGATTACCCTGTAATACATTTCAAACCAATATAAAATTCATTCAACTTTCCCATGAGCAAAACGATTTATTTAACAATTATTGTCAATAGTACCAATGTACTGTTGACAATACACTGGTATAAATTTTATTATATTTATCGTATCTTACGAATCGCATGGCATACGATACGATAACACTGATGTACAATAGTTATTATTTTAATAAGATTCTTGATATGAACAAAATACGTTTACTGTTCAATAGTACCAAGGAGTGTGTCAAGTAAAGAGGATGTTTTTCTTGTACGTTGGCATTAATTTTATCACAATTATCGTATCTGGTAAATCGCATCGCTCTGGTGTGTATTCCGCCTTAGATCTATTAAATGTCATCTCACATAAGCCCTACTAACAAACTACAGTCAACATCAATGTTAAATTTCATGTAAACAAGGCAACTGATATGATTTGATGTAACAATAAAAATGTGTTCAAATATCGATTACACATTTTAAGTTTAAACGTTTTTTGAGATTAGATAACGATAATTCCTTTTAGATGTTATTCAGGCACAGGAAACGAAAATTTCTTTCAGTGGAATTCTTCTAATGAAAATATTTTTAAATGTAATAATTATGGCAAAGGACTAAGTGAAAAGAGAAAATTGCAATCTTCTACATATTAATTTACATAAATACAGCATCAAAACAATTAGTTTGCTGCAGTAGGAAAAATAGATAATAAAGAATGTTTGAGATAATTCAAATAAAAAATATATATTTTAACCATAGATTTATTAGTAAAGGAAGATGTAATTGTAAAGTAAGCTTTCATGCGGAAACTAGTCTTCAGCAGTTGCCATATTTTAATTTATACAGCAATTAGTAGATTTACGTTAGTACTTAGTTAATTAATGTTAACATAAATACCTTACGATAATATATTGTAATTATAATTGAAATATATTTAAACTAACACTTCATTGTACTTAAGGTAATATATGATTTATTAAATATATTTAGTTTGTTGCAACTCCATACTAATAAAATATAGAAGCTAACTTAGCCTTCTACCCATGTATTTATTGGTATACCCGTCCTGCCACTACACATAGTAAGTTTCGATATCAGTGTTGGTGTTAGTCGAAACTTATGTTTTACTTTTTCGGTTTTTTTTTAATAAAACTTTTATTCAAATTGTTAAGAAAATAATGCGTCACAGTGTGTTGAAAATTGAGTTCTTCTCATCCTGAATTGTCTTTTCATAGACAAACTTAATCAGCTGAATTGTCAACACACGCTCGGAAATTTTGTACGTTGCATGGATTCGGAATTTTCACGTTCCCTCTCTTTCTGATTTGTTATTGAATGGCCCCGTTTTCCTTTGCTTAGGTTTGTAATTCTATATTCTACTCATCAAAAATTCCGTTAAAGAAATTTTTTACATTAACTGTTATTTGGCTGAAATTATACAATCAATTTAAAAAATATCCTTTATGCAGAGTGCCAGTGGTGAAAATGAGAGAGCAGACAGAGAGGTCTAAATAATGTCAATACTACATATACAATGTTGTCCTATCTGGCTTACTTACGGATATACAGGGCTTCCAAGTAAGAAGTTAAATACTAAATGTCAGTTATACTTTCTAAACCATTACATTGGCAACTTTAAGATTTTAGGTGATAATAGTAACTCATGGTAATACAACTTTTTAAATTGGAATTTGGTATGCTTCATTGTACAGGTAGGTCAAAATTAAGTTTTAGAATTTATACAATTTTGACGGTATGCCAAATTTTACATTAGCAATTCGATTCGCCTGTCAATTTGCTGCAAAAAATCTGTACCAGTTTCAATAGAAACGCATATTTAATGTGTGTAATAATAATTTATGTATATTTTTAATGGAGTTAAAATTTCAATAGTCAGCATAATGCTCCGCAGTATTCTTTACATATCCATTAAATCAATTTTAAGCAGGTATGCGATCAAAGGTACAATCCATTGCAATAGTAATGGCACTCCTTGAAACCAATTTAGCGATTTCTTTTCAACTGCTGGCATAGAAATCATAGAAATATATAGAACGCCAGAAGCCTTTACATTAGACACTCAATAATAGTCAGACTATGAAGGAGCTTAGAAAGCAGCCATCTAGGGAAAATTTAATGTAATTTGCATCTGCATTTTAATCCCATCATACAGTTTAAACCAAAACCAAAATATTATCAAACTCGCGATTTCCTCTTTTGGCGTTCTATATATTTTATGATTTCTGAGACTGCTGACGTATTGGTAATGAAATTTATTTAAACTTCTACTAACTACTACTACTGACATCTTCACTCAGAATTTCTAGTAGCTGCAAAATCGTTTTGAGGGAGTATTAATACTATTGCAATAGATTGTATATATCTACAGAAATAAAATCTACAATATCTGCCGTATTTGGCTTTAAATTTCCAAATGATTAACTTTTTTATAATGATTTTAAACATCATGAAGCATGATGTGAAAAACTGAATTACTAATATTATTAATAATAATAATGATAGAATGATAACGATAATGATAATGATAATGATAATGATAATGATAATGATAATGATAATGATAATGATAATGATAATGATAATGATAATGATAATGATAATGATAATGATAATGATAATGATAATGATAATGATAATGATAATGATAATGATAATGATAATGATAATGATAATGATAATGATAATGATAATGATAATGATAATGATAATGATAATGATAATGATAATGATAATGATAATGATAATAGTGATAATAATAATATGATATCATGATTTCTTTGTGTTGACACTTAAGATTCATATTTTTCTGTCAAGTGGAAGAGCAACAAACAAAGGGTTGCTTATTCTCTTATTAAACTGTCAGCAGCATCCACATAGTCCATCCAAAAATAGTTCCATTTTTTATATATTAAAGAAATTCCAATACCAATGTCAGGGACTATCATGCCGTGTGTCACGTGCAGCTGATTTATCTGAACCGTTTCCCAATCCCGTGTACTCGATATCTTCTCTAAGTTTAGACATTTGCTGTTTTGCACAAAATAAAATTCATGCTTGTTTCAATACACCCATTTTATGTCTACCAAAATGTTTATAATAAATTATAATAATAATGATATATCTACTCGTCATTCTAATCGGAAGGATTCACCCAGCAGTCAACAAGGAATTGAACTATGTATTGTTGGAGCAATACTAGAATTGACAATTTTTCCACCTATAAGTTAAGATGGATGTTAAGATAGGATACACTTTGTTCAATTTTGGAGATGTGTATTATTTGTATTTAAAATTCAATAGCAATAACTCTATCTAGATACAGTTTAAAATCTACGGCTTGTTTTTATTTCAATTTAAAAGTACACAAATGTCACAAATCGTGACGATTTCTTCACCAATTCCATGGTTACTATTAAAGACAATGCATTATACGGTCGCGGTCTAGGCACATCATGGACCATATAGTCCTGGAGCAAGCTCAAAATTTGGTCAATTATTTCTTCTCGAACAATAATTAGGGAGAAGCTGCGGTTCCGTGGGTGGGATGAGCGGCGGTAGCTTCCCACGCACGAAGAAAATAAATTTTTAGTAATTTCCTCCTGACTAAAAATTTGTCAAACTATAGGTAATCCAATGTCTTGGAGAAAAAAAAGTCAGCTGACTATGACATGGTGTGTTATACGTCAGCTGGTCACTTGAACATGAAAAAAAAGTATCTATAACATTCACTGTGCTACAGCTGAAAATTGTTTTGCTGTATAGGAAGTACCTACTCTTTCGTGTCCAGCTAATGTATTACTTTTTCGAAAAATCAACACTGCACTTGTTCAAATTATCTTCACTAAATGATTTTAATTGAGAACTTGTTTTTTTTTTTTTGCAAAAGACGCAATAAGGCGATGGACATTTTTATTTTGTGTTAAACGGTTACTATACTAATTCTTCTTGAACACTCTTTACGACTGATTACGTTTCCCCCTTCTCCTCTAGTCGCATTTTATTCCTCTTGTTTTCTATTTTTCCCAAAAATCTTTTACACGTGCTCTACACAAAAGCTTGAAGCTTTGAAGCTAGATCGTACGTAAAACTTACCCCCTCCAAGTGTACATTTTACATTCTGTGCTATGCTAGTGTACCACAGGAAGGATGTAATTTTAACCCACGATCGGAAAAGAGCTTGTGTATTGCTTCAATAAAAATTTGTAACCTGATTGTTAATATACTTCTGTAATTAATAAATAAAATTCAGCTAATCGTAAGTCGAGGGAAAACTCGTCTGCTGATGAATTTACATAGGCGATAGATGCTCCCGCCTAACTTCTGCGTTACAACTTTCAAAATATCAGCTGACGACCTTTCCACCGAGGTACAGCCAGCTGACATTTATATTCATTCACAGTAGCATGTAAGTAAATTTTTAGTTAAGAGGAAATCATTGAATGTATAATTTTTTTTTACCACGGTCGGGAGTAGAAATCAGTTTCTATGACATCAAAATTAAAACAGAAGTAGTCGATTATTCCCAAGGGAGTATAATGCTCCCAAGGGAGTTTACATTATGGAGAACGTTTTTCATGCAAAAAAAGAGATAACATTGAAATTATTTATTGACATTTAAATTAAATGTTACATTTGTACAATTTTCAAAATTAATATTAGAAGAAATATTACTTTCGCTTACATTTACAGTTTTTGTGATTGCGCTAGTAGTGGTACCTACTAAAACTGATTAGCAATTTTGGTCTTATTTTCAATGGAGTTCTCGACATAGCCCTCAGCGATTGTCGTTGATTTCCAACCAGCATGACGCTTTATTGTCGTGATATTCACACCCAGCATCTGCCAGTAATGTCGCTGAAGATCTTCGTAAGCAGTGACCAGTATAACATGCAGCATCAGGTAATTTTAAATACGAAGCTACTACACTCGGAATTTTTCCCATGGTATTCTTGCCAACTGGCTGCGAACTACATTTTCCTGCTTTGTAGTACAAAAAAAGGCGCTTATGCTTGACGTGGGAAGGACGAAGGGACAGGTATTTTCGAAACAATTTAAGCATATTTCCCACATCGGTAACCAGAAAGGTTCGTGGAATCTTTGTCTTAGTGTTTGAAATTTTTACAAGCAAGGAAGAGCCTACATCATCTACAGTTAAATTGACTAGTTCATCAGTTCGACAAGCTCCGGCAATCCCCAGAATTAATCCAACCTATAAAAAATCAAAATACTTGAAATATCTAACAACAAAAGTATCTTACCTTAATCATTAAGAATTTTTGGTCATCTGCACTTGATAGAAAACGGTCGATGTCACCCTTTGTCAATATTTTCGATTTTTTCGCTTGATATCCGTCACCGGTTCTTTTCAAAAATGCGATCAGCTTGGGGAATTTGCTTATATCTATGTTGTCGTAAATTATCAAGCGTGACTTAACCATAGAATATTGCGCCCATAATGTGGAAGACTTGTAATTCTTTGCATTTTCACTAAAGTATGCCAACAAAACATTCTCGCTGTATACTTGAACATTTTTCTCGACGCACCACTTTTTGAACCGATTGTAGGCTATATCTATAAAGATCTTGACTTCGTAGGCAGCAAATTGCTTATTGCAATATTTACAGCCTCCACAATCTCTTCCGGCTCACAATTATTCATTGTGCACTAAACAAACTTTAAGCTAAACCAAACTAGCACCTTAATTTGACAATTCTTTTTGTTTGTTTATTTTGTAGTTATAACAATAACTCAACGACTACTAAATAAATGCTCAAATCCGAATACAATAATTATGGTGCTACTTACTTACATAATGACAAAATATGTGTTTTTAAGTTAATGAGACCGTGGAAAAAATAGTATATACCATTCGGGAGAGATGCTATTTTGTCCTCGGTCCATTGTACCTTGTACATTACACCTCTGCAAAAATAACGCATTTCTCTCCCTTATAGTATAATGTACTATTTTCATGTTTAAGCGACCAGCTGACGTATAATACACCATACTGTAGTCACTAATTTGTTTTTTCTGCAAGACATTGGATTAGCTATAATTTGACAAATTTTTAGTCAGGAGAACAAAAGGCTTCCACAACCACGGCAGCCGTTTGTTATAAACTTGGTAATGTTCTCAGTTTTTTTTTTGTAATAAATTGTATAGCTTGTTTAATGTGATCATTCCTAAGTTTTCGTCATTTCTCACGTACACTCTTTTAATTACCCGCTCTAGTTTACAGGTGGAGTTATCAAATCTACTCATGCTAAGTCCACTGCTTATAGAAATTATAAAATACATATAAAATAAGATTATTGAACATTACAACTCATTTAGTCGGCATCGCTTTAATTGCACGTCTTCTAAAACACACAAGCCCATAAATCCCTCGATAAATCCTTCCTAAGTGACACTGAAGAAAATATATCTAAGAACTCTTCAGAATTTTGGAACTTTGTTCGGAAGAAAAAAGGCGTGTTGCGCATCTTATCTGTTATGATCTCTGGTGACTAGGAAATTTCTAATCCTATTGGAATAGTAAATGCATTAGGTGAATATTTTAACAGTGTTTTTATACAGTCTCAACTAGCTGACCCTTCTAAATTGTCTTAGTCTTAGCCAATCATATGCCATATGATATATTATAAGTGTATGTGTCATCTCCCATAAATTGTGCCGACTCGGTTACCGAGGCGTCACAAATCGCTGTGTCTGCCATCGCCATAATCATGCTTTTATGAATTATTTTACTGTTATTATAAGCTAACCGAAATTGAAGGCAAACAAAACGTATAACAAATAACAACAATAATTGTTGGAATTGTTTGCCTATACATAATTTTATTTATACAAACCACAAACTGATGAGTAATAGAAGCTCCTTTGGGGTCAATAATTATGATTCAGCAAATACATATATTAATTTATAATGAGAATTCACTTAATTAAAATTAGTAACTATCTTTGTACAAATATCTATTTTGAGCAATTATATACACGAGAATAAATATATGAAATAAAATATTGATTGGAGTCCACTGACTGAGCAATTTCGGAACTGGTTCGAGAGATATGTAGAGTTTTATCGTTCTTATTAACATTTGTTCCAACAACCGCAAGAATCGAACCACCTAGAAGTATTCAGTCAGTTCAGTTGTTAATGCACTTTCGGCGAACGCGACGAAAGACACAGCTTGTCAAACAATTCTGAACCAGTTGTCAATAGCCGTTGAAACAGACGTTTTGGTTGGTGGTAACTGTGATTTTTCACTGTCATTATTTCTTCGATGACACTCGTATTCCCTTAACCTTATGCCAACATGTCTCTCCGTTGATCCAATGTATATTTTATACATTATAAAATACATAAGCCTAGGGTCCTGGAGTCAAGTACTCCTGCATCTGGCCATAGGAAATGCTGTCACTATCTTCCTCGGGGTGTCGTAGAACGTTGATATTATATTTTATTAAAATGAGGCCTATTTTATCAGTAGATAGATCCTTGTACATATAGACAGGTTGTTGCTAGATATACTTCTATTTAGTTTTAGGCGTTCCCCTGATGGTTTGTTTAATATTCCTGTTGAACCAACAGGATAATTGACGAAAACTTTGATATCAATTAGTGACTAAATGGTGAGGTTTGTGAATCCTCACCTAAGAGTACCTAATTTTTTATGTTTTTACTATATCTATCAAAATAATAAACTTTCGATGGAAATATTATTTATGTTTCAGGTATAAAGTGTAGTCAATCAAGGTTCGTTTGTATGCATCAAATGGATTAGTTAAAAAATAAATTTAATGTGACAAAAAAAAACAAAAATAAAAGTTTAACTGAAATACCACATTTTAACAACACATACATACTTAAACATGACAGTGAAAATTATATATTACTATGTAATAAGTAAGTTTATGTTATAACAGATATTTCTATTTACAGCTAAATTTAAAAGGATAATAGATATTTTCATAAATGGTTTAATCTAAAACTTTTGGTGAGTGAACCGCTTTTTATCTTTATTTATTCATTTACTTCCGGTATCTTTGAAAATTTGAAGGTGGCACCAGGTAACATTCCTTGTTATTTGTTAAGTCCTAACTTATTCAGTTATTCAATGTCTAAAATTGTTTTATTTGTAAAATGTGCTATTTGAAGAATATGAAACCCTTAGTTATTTATGTATAACAGTAACAGGAATGATTATGCGACAGGTTGCAAGTTGCCTAAGGGCATACTCATTCTAGTATCTTGCGTGGTGCATATAACGTTTTATATTTGACTTCTTACGAAATAAAAACTATAAAAGGTCATAGTTGTGACTTGATTTGTAGTTATAATGCTAAATATTTTCAAATATATCCATAACAACCCAAGCGTCATTCTATTCGGATTCTCATGGCAGCGGACGTGAAATGATCCGATGTCTGATGCCGTTAGTCAGTTTAATATTAGATACAACTCCGCTACAGTAAATCGGTGAACGATTTGGCTATCCACTTGAGACAGATTTCCAACCAGTCAGGTGCCGTGTTGGAAAAGAGCTATTATGTCCTATCCAATAACTAAATTACAAGGAAGTGAAACATAACAAATATTTTTGTATATATATCCTACAACAACCTAAATATTACACCGTTGTGAATAAAACGTATATAACAGTGCACTTATGTTTTCGCTATATTTTAGTTTATATAGGTATTACTTTTTCTCTGTACAGAATATTTTTTCTTGAAGCATAGTATTAATTATAAATGTATTTGCTTAATTTTAATACATATATGTTTAAATATAAATTTATATTGTTTCAGTGACATTTTTCTGTTGCTGTTAAATTTTGTTAACTATTATAGGATAGATTAAATCGAGGATCAGACAAATATTTGATGGATTTTCTATTACGGGTAAATTTGTGATCATCTAAAAATAATCAAAATTCTTCAACAGTTCTACATGTCTAATAAATGTGTTTCTTTTCTATTAACTATTCTTTTAATATATTTACTAAACTTATATTAATTGTAACGCACAGGTTATCAATTATAATATTTTGTATCCTTAAATCTATGTTTGCAAAAAAAATTGATCTAAATATAATTTAATTCAAAATTAGTTTGTATTCACACTTTATGGTCATATCTTGACATGTAAATCATATTGTTATTAATGGTGGTTACCGGTTATGTTCCGTTGGGAGAATATCATAACTCATAGAAACGACGTAGAATTTCTCTTTGGAAATTCGAGGCGTGAGTTAAAAATCCATTTAATTAGTAAAATTTCTATTTACAGCCTCCAGCTGATTTATGACTATTTATATTTTTAAGCAACACAGCTGATTTAATTATACACGGCGCGGCATGTATGATTTATAAAAATTAAAACAGACTTTCCTGATTTAATGAAAATGATGGCCGACGCTGTACCTACCCTAAAAACTAACTGTAAAATTCCAAAGAAATTATTTTTATTTATTTACATAATATTTACCATATCTATTAACTACGGTAATTGTATAGTTATCTGCTGTAGTTTTACAAATATTATGAATATTTACTTGTAATATTAAATAATACATTTCCTAAAGCCTGTAATAGTTTTGTCATTGTCAAAATATATTGTAATGATTCTATTTTGTTTCGTAATTCGAGTAAAATTTCGGGTATGGGAATTTTTCTGAGCTAAGAACTAGTTTTGCATATTTTTTTCGGACATTGTCCTAATTCGAGTTTGTGTACAACATATATACTAAGTTTATGTTATAACAATATTTGCATCTATAGTTAAATTTAAAACATACGTATTTTCAAAGATTTCTGTACCTAAATATTTTTGTTGGTTAGTCCACTTTCACCCATAAATTATTTGTTTTACTTCGGTATCTTCGAATATTTAAATTATTTATCCAAGACATAATTTTATCACACATCTGAAAGTTAACCAAAACGAATTAGAAACGACAATAAAATTATAATTACATTTTAAATATAATATATTAATAGTGGAAAAAGAAACCACGAAGCGATCGTACAATATGACAAACTAAGTATACTCGCGACAAGAATTCAGACGACTTACGTCATACGAACAAATGAATAATTCATTTTATTTTCACCAAAATATTTAAGAAACTGCAACTGATAGTAATAAAACTATATACTACACTGAAAGTTTGCATTATATATTGCACTAAATTGCAAAAAATGATTGTTTTTAACGTGACCAAATATCTAAAATTACGTTAACAATAAAAACAAATGTGTAACGGCAGCCGTGACGTAAGAGGTTTGAATTCTTGACGCGAGTATATATTCAACTGTCTCTGACCTTAGTGACCTCTGTTGCACAGGGATCTCAGATGGTTTGAAGTGGGATTCGTAAAATAGATCGTAAAAAATCATAAAATGTCACTAATTGAATGGTTTCGGTAACTAGCGTTACTAATCTTCAGTGTTGAAAATATCTCGGAATTACAATTATACGAAATTTCCATCATCCTGCGAAAATGAAGACCGATGGGAATTGATAGTTCTTTTATGGTTTTTTGTGTACATTCCACAATAGATACAATACCTAATACCTTCCAGCCTCAGTGCCTCAACATCACTGTTTACAAATGACCATTTGTGTGTTTATAATAATTTGTAGATATGCATAGATATACGTAGGTATTACATAGTCAATATATTCTAATGTTACTGAATGTATTAAATTGATTAGATGATTAAAGTAAACAGTTAGTGACTCTTATTTGTTATTTATTACTTTTTTACTGAGGCACTGTTTCACCTGCCTCATCGTACTGGCCGCCCCTACTCCATCTCTCTCTTATATTTACGCACTGAGGCAACACTCTCCAATAATAACACACCATTTGTATGTGAACAGTTATTATCACATAGCACTTGAAATTATTTCGCAAGTAACAATTAGCCACACACGTTAATTACATGTTCTTTTCGCAAATTATCCCGGATATCCTATCAAGGTCCCGTTGTACCGATAATTTATTTTATAACATTCACATGAGAGATCCCCTCTACTAAGGAACTGCACTTCTATTCATGAATACACAATACGAGTTAACGGACTTGTCATCACCTTCCTATGCTTTAAAATTGCAATAAATTTATTAATGCGATGAATCGTCCAAGTGTGGCAAATTGGAAGACATGCCGGCATATTAAGTGGCGTAATCAATTGAAAAGTAATTATATTTGCCAAATTATTTCCGGTTTCATCGTATTGTTAGAGACTTTATTGATAGTTTTAGACTCTTTTATCTACACTCAATTTACTTAAACACATACGTTTTCATTTATTTATGATGCTTAACAACGTTTTATGTTCGATTTAACGCAAATTACTTATACAAAGTGTTACAAATTAGTAGGTCAAGCCACTAATTACATATTATTATTTGAAATAAAATAATGGGAGTTTTCTTATGTCACTTTTCATTTCGGAGCTACATTTTCAAAATCCGGGTTGTCAAAAAAAAAAATTTTGAATATTATTTTTATTGATAGCTCCGGTGATTTAGAGGTAGGTAATTGTTTGAAATTTGGCACATAATCTTAAGTGGCCGCATCAACCACTACAATGTTTTAAAAAAGTTATATAAACGTATTTGCGCCCATCGGGCATATTTTATACTTATACTATATGTAGTTATGTAAGTAAATGAAATTATAAGTCAGAATACAATGCGACGATTTACAAACGTTGCACTTAATATTATTTAATATTATTAAAATATAACTTACATTATAGGTTTGTATTATTGTTAGTTGAATAAACGTTTTGAAAAAACATAAATTTTTAATATTCACTTTAACCTCTGGATAAACTGCGAATATTATTAACGTATTTTAAACGGATTTTATACATTTACGTTACTAACTAAAAATAAACGTTGAAAATTTTAAAACAAAACATTTAATCAACTAGTCCATTTAACATTTTGAAAACTATATACAGTATGCGCCAAAAGTATGGAATAAATTCAATAAAAACGAAACAATTATTTTTTGGGAAAAATCCTCGAACAGGTCGATGTTTAATTTAAAAAATACATTTTTTTAGCGTAAAATGCGATTTTCAAATTTCATTTGTTTTCGAGTAATGACGTCATGGATTTTGTTTAAATGGTAACACCATATTTTTTTCCTTGATTCTGAAAGATCGTTTAATTCTCTATCAGACAGTACTAAAATTTTGCCCTCTTACATAGGAAAGTTTTCGAGTAAATGACGATTGAAAACGTAAATCAATTAAAATAAAGCAAAAACGTTATCGAGTTTAGTTTTTCGAATTCCATAGTTCTTTTATGGATCACGTAGGTGAAAATCTTTGCAAAGTGTCATTGTCACACCGGCTTTCTAATAAGTATTGTAAGCGACATAGAAATTATTATTCAATTTAAAGTATTATGGCACATTTAACTGTTACTCAAATAATTGAAATTTTAATTCTAATCGGATGCGGGAATATGACTAGAACTCAGCAGGAAGTTTGCGATTTATTAAATAAAAAATATCCAGATCGCCCTATCAGCCAATCAACAGTCAGTAAGGTAGAGTCTAAATTTAGAGAAACTGGTAATGTTGTAAATATTCCAAAACCTGGACGTCCAAGCATTAATGAAAACAGGACATTTTGATAAGTATGGTGGATAATCCTCATAATTCTTCACGATTGGTTGCATTAAACAATGACACCAGTCAGAGCACAGTGCTATGTATCTTGAGGAAGGAAAAATATCATCCCTACAAAATTCAACTTGTGCAGGAACTCAGTGAAGATGATCCCGATCGCCGCTTACACTTTTGCGAAATTCAAATGGATTTATGTCAAGGAAATAGAAATTTACACCGGCAAATACTTTTTTCAGATGAGGCCACATTTTGTCTGAATGGTACAGTAAACCGTCAAACTTGCAGATATTGGAGTCGGGAAAATCCTCATTGGATGGAAGAGGCACATACCCAACACCCTCAGAAATTAAATGTGTGGGCTGGAATAGTTGACGACAGAATAGTAGGGCCTTTCTTCTTTGAAGAAACCCTTACAGGACAAAGATATTTAGAGTTTCTAGAAAATGACCTTGTTCCAGCCCTTGCAGTAATTTTTCCTAACGATAATGACCCTGACGATACCATATGGTTTCAGCAATACGGTGCACCTCCGCACTATGCGCGCCCGGTACGAGATTTTTTGGACAACTGTTTTCCTGGGAGGTGGATCGGCAGACGAGGACCGATAGAATGGCCTGCAAGATCGCCAGATCTTATACCTCTTGACTATTCTTTATGGGGATACTTGAAGTCAAAAGTGTACATTAATAAACCACGTAATTTAGAAGAACTTCAAAATCGCATTCGGGACGAAATACGCAGAGTTACCCCAGAAATCATTCATAATGTACAAGAAGAATTTCTTCACAGACTTGCGCATTGTCAAGAAGTTGGTGGATGGCAATTCGAACATTTAATTTAAGTATAAAATTTAATCAATTGTATTTTATTTTACATACCTCAGAATTGTTACTTTTTTATGGATAAAATTTACGTTTTCTAACATTCAATCGTCATTTACTCGAAAACTTTCCTATGTAAGAGGGTAAAATTTTAGTACTGTCTGATAAAGAATTTAACGATCTTTCAGAATCAAGGAAAAAAATATGGTGTTGCCATTTAAAAAGAAATGATGACCTCATTACTCGAAAACAAATGACATTTGAAAATCGCATTTTACGGTAAAATATGTATTTTTTAAATTAAAAATCGACCTGTTCGAGGATTTTTCCCAAAAAATAATTGTTTCGTTTTTATTGAATTTATTCCATAATTTTGGCACATACTGTATAAACGTACCTGTGCGCGGGTTACAATTTTTTTAATATGTTAGGTATTGTACAAATTAATTATCGCTAAGAATTAAATGGTCATATCCGTTTTATTCAAAAAATAAACACAGGACAGCACAACTAATAATAAACAGTACGAAAAGCAAACATTTAAATCAATTAAACCAAAGTTCTGTAAAGCTAATGTGTCACGTGTAAAAGGGCTATAGAAGTGCTGTGATGTTCCCGGCAGCCTGATTGAGTGGAAGTTAATACATTAAACTTTTCTAGATAGTAAGCTGCTCATATATAATTTTTTTAAAGACTTTGGAAAAAGTCAAAAGTAATAAGCAGATTAATAGAGCAAACAATATACAGAAAGTGCGCATATCAGTATGTACCTATAATACCAACTTACACTCTAAATCCTCGAAAATGTTATAAAAGAAACCTACATATATAGAATCAACCAGATCTGGAGTAAATATTGCCATAAAACTTTGCTCTATGTGTTAAAGCTTTTACAAACTTCGGTCATATATCAGTTCATTAAGTCAAAAAAGAAATGGAGATAAGTGCAGTTGTATTTCAACTCAAAGTTTTACTTTCTAGACCATGCACGTTCGTTTAGTAATTTCGGCCAAGCCAGTACCTGGAGTTTTATTTATCTTACAGGTAAATTGTACAAAGTTGAATCTGTTAAATGAAGTATGTCAGAGATTTTGTTGTAATACAATTCAAATATTGGATTTAGGGGCGCCATTCCCCTGAAATACAATAGCGAAACAGATTAATTGATTTTAAAAAATATGCTTTTAAAAATGGAACATAAGGGAGTATTGCACTCGTCTGCCTTATTTTTGGTTTTAAATATTAATAAATTTAAATCTCTAAAATATGAACTGACTATCAATATTTTTCACTGCCTCACTGCAGTTGCTCTGCACTAACTACTTGAGTTTTTTATTTTTTTTTTTACCGACAATATAAATTCTAGGTAGAGTTAATAATAATAATAAGTACCTACTTTATCAATTTTGATTTCCTAACTAACGACAGTGTAAACAAAGCATTTTGTAATTATGAGTTACGTATAATAGGTATGAATAATTATATCGATTTCATTACGAATTGATGAGCATGAAATCAACAAACATTCATTCATTTACCTGACGAACAGGTTATATAAATTATAATGTGGATCTACAGGGTAGTCCGGTTTTTACGGCTCACCAATGGGATCTCGAAAATCGTAAAATAAACAGGGTGGCTGAAGCTTAAAAAAATTTGCGCATTTTGATGGCCTCTAAAGATAAACCATACTGATCCCAGTAAACACATATACGTTAGAAAAATGTTTATAATGTCATATAACGTTTGAAGAAGGCCTGTCTTTTTTACGTACAATCAATTTAAAAATGTCGCGGTTTTACACGTTTCTGGTAACCAAAGTACAAACGTTTAATATTAGTAAATGTGGAACGATCATTTTTAGTATTAATAAGCTTTAATTTTTACGTTTAATAATGACATTTTATTAAGGTTTTTAAATCTTGTCATTTTAATGTCCAAAAGGATGTTTTGGAGACGTGTTTTTTTAACGTATTTTAGAACGTTGTTTTTAGATTCTTCTGGTGGCATTGTATAGGGTGGTCCAGAATTATATACTATAAATGCAAGACTAGATAGTACGTGAAAAAATAAGGGTACATTTTATCCTGTAAAACCGCAAAAGAAAAACCACTTCTTTAAATATCTATAACACTCAACTAACTATAATACTTTTATAATGAATTTACTTTTGTTAGGTTTTAGTACAATTAATTTTATGTTACCACCTATTCCATTCCTTAATATTAAAGCGTTGTTTTGAGTGGTAAGTATTTCTTTGAAATACATAATTCCAAATTTAAAAAATACTTACTACCCAAAACTACCCCTTAACCATAAGTGATTGAATAAGTGGTAACAAAAAATTAATTATCCTAATATCATGTACGCATCCATGAACCCATTATTCAAAAGTATCTGAGACATTTAAAAAAAAATATTTTTATTTCATCCCTCAGAGGATTGTATCTGTTATTATTGAGTTTTGAACAAAAATTTATGTAAAATAGTACCCTTAGTTTTTAACGTGCCATATGCTCTAGTATTTACAGTACATTCTGGACCACTCTGTATTAAATAAGTAATTATCAGGGAGTTAATATAATATAAATAAAATAGTTACAACATCTTCTATCAGTTAATCTTGTTCCTATTAATAATTACCGATATTCCAATAGTGTGGCTCAAATGTTGAACTCAGTATATGCCTATAAATAAGAGTATTAAAAAAATACCTATTGTTTAATTTCAAATTTAGGTAGGTAATAATAAATAATTGGTTTTAATATCAGTAAAAGTTTATTAAATAAATAATAATACGTACATAATATAAACAAAATATAAAAATACCAAAATAATATATCTTATTTATGCTAATGATTGGAACCTAAAACAATTAAATTAGGTCTGAACAAGTTTCATATTAATAACTTCACTTGCATTGGATAATATTGATTATTTAAAGAAAATCTAAACATTAAACATGTCTAAGTTTAATCTATTATAGTTATTAATATAATAATAATGATAATAATAATAACAATAATAATAATCTAATATACATTTAATATTACCACGAAGCAGAATAGTCAACAAAAGAAATAAAAAAGTTTAAATCATTCCTAATAATGATTAGAAATATATCACTGTATCTTAAATTTTAATATAAAGTAAACAAATTACCAAGTCATAATAATTGTTATCCATTTTACAAAATAATTTAACGTAGGTATGTACGAGTACAAAATTCACGCGCCTACTTTTATTAATTTTGTCATCGCCTTTGTAAGTATTTTGTAAGTAGGAAAAGTTATAGTGGAATAAATTTAGATCTATTATATAATTATGTCTAACAAGTAATGTAAACTAAAACCTAATACTCTTATATTAATAAAATAAAAGTAAATACTTATAGAAGTAGGTATACTTACCAAAATAAAATAGGGAAATATTTCATGGATCACGGTAGGTATGTACAATGATAAATATGCAACTGACATACTTTTACAAGAAATAACTCGAAATCGTATGTAACACGTGATCCTTATCTACCAATAAGATCATTAAATTCGTACATAACGTTTAACGGCATTATAATTGACACGTGTAATAAACGGCAATTCGCTTCCTTATTTCGACGAATGATTATAACGTATAATACACGTTTGAATTGTACTATTTTTTAACACTTGTGAGGTTCATAAAAAAATAATTACTATTAAGTTATTTATATATTTAAGTACCAATATATTCTTAATGCAATATCTTTTTATTAAATTATAGTTTACTTTGGATTGGTATTGTTCCGAAATATTTATTAAATTCAAAACGTTTATGATACGTTTTGTAAGCATTACTAATGCCTGTTTCTCTAAAACGTTACAAACACGTTTTTGTTCAATGTCAATATATTAATCAGTTGTCACAGACGTTTTATAAAGGTTTAAATAAATACGTTACTTTTCTAACCATAAAATAATGGTTGATTTTGTCACGTAACACGAATTATTAACCAATGGTACGTTGACAATACGTTTAAATAACGTATGTGTGTTTACTGGGATACAAGATATCTGCTGCCGTTGCTGAAGTAAATTGAAAATAGCGATTTTAGAAAATGCCATCTTGTGTCATTATTTCTCAATAGAAAGCGCTGGCATTTGGTACAAGGGAGGGATAAGAATACATATACGAGAAATCGATATTTGTTGAAAAAAAATTCTATGGCCACTAAATTCAGTTAGGAATACAAGATTCAATTGTTATGGGCGCCACGTCAGTATGTAACACTACTTCTATATTTAAAGGATAACCTATAAAATTTTAAAAAGACAATAATAAACAATCTAGTTGTTCATTGACGTAAAACAAAATTCAACGTTTAACCAAACAAAATACACAAATATTTTGCAAATCCGCGCATACACAGCTTAAGGGCCCCATACACTTCGGATATTTTACACCGATTTACGGACAATGTATGGTGATCACTTCGTCCAGATTTATCCGCACGATTGAAATCTGCCTCTGCTAGATTTTATCCGTACGGATTTGACCCGTACCGATCAGTTGAGTAGTGTATGGAGAACACCGTCCGGGTTTTTTCATTAGCGACGAAGTCAAGGGAGACATAATATGTAAATATATTAACCAGTGGTGGATACATTGGCGGCGGAAAGGTAGAACGATCAGCGCGTTAGATATCAATTTAAATTTCACCAAGCAGAAAAATAATGTCGAACTTTATATAACAATAGGGACATTTTAAGCCACTTAATTCGCTTTAAGAGAAACATTAAAGCATTTAAATAGTATGTACATCCGTATTAATGATCAAGTGTTTATTTTGTTTCGTTATTTAAAAAAATAACACAAACCAATACAAGTCGGCAACTGTGCATAGAACATTATTGCTGCTGCGCATGAGCACAATAACTGATTACGTTGTTTGAACGTTAAATAAGTGGCTTAAAATGTCCCTAATAATAAAAATGATGCATTAAGCCGGGGGCACATTGCTCTGCCACGCCATGCCGCGCCGTGTGATACGTCAGAAGGATCTGACACTGTATTCTTATGAATTTTTAGACGCCATGCTATCTCACATGTTTTTCAAAGAATAATAGAAAACTCGTACTAATTTGAACGTTCTTTTTATCTACCTAGTACATAAGTAGATACATCTTGTTATATATTTTATATGAATTAAAGTTTTTTTAGATTGAATTATTACGTTTTATTTTTAAAAGATTATGATAATGATCATCCGATATGTTTCACCAATTTGTTAAAATTTATATTGGTTTTTATTTTATGAAAGATTGTAACGTTCCAAATCTCACGTTAATATTAGTAGACTAAAGACTTGGAAATATTAATTTATTTTACATATTAATTATAGTATTTTATTTCAACTTCCTCCTCGTACTGTATCGAACCTCTAACCTGCAACAAAAGTATTATTTTTAGATTATAAGGGTTAGTTAGAGTATTTTATTTTAGTAGATTTCGTCATAAGAATTTCTGTTATAGCATACCTTGGACAGTAGTAATCTAATGTTTGTGGTTAGTTCAGTTTTCTTTTCCTTTCGCGACAGTCCTATATTAGATCTGTATATTCCGACCTCCATAAAGTGTAGCTAGTCAATCAGAACCGCTCTGAGATATTTTTCCATTAACTAAAATATAATTTTAAATTAATCATTTCATTTTAACAACTTATATTGGCATTTTGAATAATAACAAAAATACATAAACCTCTACTTACCTATCTGAAATAGGAAGTAAACTGTTACCGATAATCCTTATTAATATTTATTTTCTAATTGTTGAATTTAAAGGCAACCGAACGAACATAACCATATTACAACCTGTTGATATTTTGATTTTGACAACTAATTTCCTAGTATCTTTCATTTCACCCCAACACTTCGTTTCCGTAAATACAAACAGGCATACCAATAGTAGTTATCTTACAGAATCCACCAATCATGAATTATATTCGATAAGTAAATCTATTTTCATATTATAAAATAAATTTGATAACTGTTTATTTAATTTTGGGTGAAATGGAAAAAATAAGTATATTATAATATTGTTAAAATTAGTTTCTGGTCGTTAAAAATTAATTTCTATCACTAGCGACATCTTTTGTGGAGGGTCTAAAACACTAGGCACATAATACAGGTTTCCCGTTTTTCGCTATACTTAGGGGCTAGTTTCGTCAGCGCGGTTTTTCTAAATAGGATTTTGAAATTCAAAAAAAAGTAGGAGAAAGGGGTGACGACTTTCCTTTTGGAAGCCATTCTTTCTTTCTTTCCATTTTGGAATCGTGTCAGAGGCAGAGTGTTTTCAAGTTTTATGAAATCTTTATTCATCCATGTATGGGAGCAATTTGAATACATTCGAAATTAAGTTTTCTTGTTGGAAATTCGTAGTGGAAATTGTTTTAAGTGATATTTTCCAAGAAAACGTCTCGTTGGAGGATTTATTGGCCTCTTGCCCATTCCAATTGAACTTCTGCGGGCCATTGTTCCTGTAGTTCGAAAGGCCTTTGGAAAAGAAAACCCTTATTCAATAAGGTATGCATAGGTATTAAATTTAGTTACTTACATTCCTAATTCTTGGTTGTATTTCTATTAGGTTTTTTTTTTATTGTATGAGACATTGCCGTGCACTCCGCACTATCTCGAGACAATAAAGTATTGTCTCCGTTGACGTCTTCAGAGCTGTTGCCCCAAGGTAGCTGTGACAACCTCCTTCTGCTTGTCTGGGTGCTCTGCCGCCTAGGTTGTGAGAAGCCACCTCTCGTTCATTGTGACTCCTGGGTGACATCTCCATAGCTTCGCCCCCAGGATAGCGCAACGTTCTGCCAGACTCGTAGCCGTTCTACCCCAGAGACTTCCGCTACGGGTGAGACCATCTTCAGCGATTTCACCACCGCATCTAGGCCGAGACGACATCCACTACTTCCATTCTACTGGTGAAACCTTCTGCTGGAGTCACGAAGGTCTTCTTTAACCTCTTCCTATTTATGTTTAATTGAATTTCTATTATCACCATGATGAGATAATTTATGAATATATCAACATTTAATTTTCAATTTCGATATATTGAACTTTGAAATTTATTTATTATTTATTTATTTTAATTAAGATTTAATCAGTATTCTTTAACGTTTCATTGATCATATACTGAGTGTTATTTACGTACGGAGTATTGAGCCTTCAGCTCATATATTGCCTTGGATATTTTGAATGTACATACTGGGTGTTGAGCGTATGGCTCACATAGTTATATTACATACAGGGTGTTGAACCTTAAGTTCACATTTTGAATTTCCATACTGGGTGTTGAGCCCTACGCTCACATCCTATAGGTTATTATTATTTCCCCCATATTTTATTTTCAATTTTTCTTACGTTCATCTTATTTTGCATTTGATGCTTTATCGACAAACGCTAGTGTGCGGAAATTTGCCTAACTACAGTATATATCTATTTTATTGAACATTATTATTAGAACTGGGAACTTTGGGTTGCGCTTAAGCTTAAGCTCGCTCTTTCTTTTTTTTTGCGCTTTTTCTTGTAGCTAGCGGAAATTACTGCACTTGTTTAATCTCATACTTTCTTTTAAAGGGTTTGTGTAAACACCCATTTCGTATTTACAATATAGCGGGAGAGAAATACTTTAAATAAATTTAAAACATATAGTCACTTAAGTATTATAATTTTGTTGTTTTTTTTTTGTTTGTTATTTATGATGTACCACTGTATATTGCTAGCCTGCTCTTCCCGAACATGCATGTGTACCGAGTGTAATATTTTATAGGGACACTTTGAATAAATTGTATTGGTCAATTTTCTTCCTTTCTTTCTTATTTGGCACACCCCTTTGGTAAGTTTAGGGGTAGTAACGCATACAAATAAGGGTTGTATGGTTGGATAAATTTACCTGGCGCCCAAATATTAACTTTTAAATTTTTTTGGTTCACTACATACGGAACTCCGCCCGTCTCCGCTGAAGCTAAACGGAGCCAACCCTTTTTAATGGGCTGCCCTATTCCTAGTATAGAATAAGGTTGGTCGCAAGATTACAAATTTCAAGGGGGCTCGAACCACCCTCCCATGAAAAGATGTTTCGCCGCCAATAAATGGATACCAAAGAATTTTGGCTTGAATTTATATCGGTGTACAGAAATTTACCCTGTTTGCGGAAGATTAAGTAACCACTGTTTACACTATTTTGAATGATATCTCTAGTCTTTTCTATTTTATGGCTAATCCCGCCGCCACTGCTAAAACATATTTTCGTCTAGTTTCCATTTTTACAACCAATAAATTGAGTAAACAGCTAGCAAGTCTATGGGCATCAGCGTGCAACGGGTTAATCCGTACGGTTTTATTCGAACCGATAAATCGGTATAAAATATTCGAAATGTATGCGACTCTTTAGTTTTTAATAAAATGCTGTCTACAACGTTTTGAACACTTTGTGAAATAGCAAAAATTCTGTCGTATAGGTTTTTTGTATTTTCATACATTTCTAATACTTATAATTTAATTGAAAATTATCGGTGCATTTTTCGTCCTTAAAATATTGAAATACTTCTGAGAAGTAAGGCTTCCAACAATGAAAACAAAATTAGCAAATGTCTAACATGTCAAAATGTTTGTTGATTTTTGTTTTACGTCAAAAACAACTAGATTTTTTATTTAAATTACTGTTATTCTTCAAATAAAATAGTAGTGTTACATATTGACGTGTCCGTAATATTATACTGCGTCTGTTACTGTCAAAACCCAATATGGCGCAATCGAAACTATAGTGACCATAGAAATTTTCTTTTGACAAATATCGATTTATCGTATATTCTTATCCATCTGCATGAAAATTCGACCCATTATGTTCAGAAATAATGACGCTAAATAACATTTCTATTTTCAGTTATTTTTATAATATTTCAGCAACGGCAACATTTATATTCAATCAGCTTATTTTTTAATTTGAGCCATTCTGAATTATTTTACGGTTTTCGAGATGCCAGTGGTGAGCCATGAAAAACGAATCACCCTGTATAATTCAATAATTAATTTCATATCTTTTTAAAAATTACTTTCTATTCATAACTTTGTCATTGCTATATTGAATACATCTGTTATTTTAAATTAACTTAAAACATCCCTGTATTTGTAATTAAATGGGAAACAATTATGTACAGGATGATAATAAAAGAAAAAATAATATTTCTTTAAAAATGATATAAATAATACTAATTTTTAGTTGTTTTTGTGCAAATTTTCCTTCTCGTTTATCCATATAATATAGGTAGAACCTAAAAAATTTGATCGTATTAACTAGGTAACAAAAATTAACAAGTGATAAGAATTCAAAATTAACGCTCCATATTAGATAAAATAAGTAGAATCACTTCAAATTCAAATTAATAGAAGTATCGTGGATGTGTGTGATAAGCTGCCTTACTCTCATTCCAAACATAAGGGTTAGAGCCGTGTAGATTTAATTTTTATAAGAGAAACGAAGTGGTACATTCTTACGTTATTTTTTATATTAAATCTATGACCGTATTTTATGTATGAAATGAAAATAAAAATATGCATCAAACATCTGAAAATCGATGTTATTTGAAAAAAAAATTAAATGCTGCCTAATTGATAGTTTTAAATAAATGTTTTATATTATCTCCCTAGGAATACATAAGATTTCAAAAATTAGATATTCTCCTGAAGAGTGATAACTGGGACAACCTGTATAAGTTCATTGTTATATGAAACATTTTGCTGTGATAACTAAAATATATACCTTTCTAAAAGTTTGAGGCTTAAATTTTATCATGAGCCACGCATTTTGTTGTTTCGTGCAATTTAAAACCGGTTGTATGAATACTCAAAATGAGCTTGGAATGGGCCAATCCATCTTGGCCTTTTTTCCACCGATGTCTGCTTCCAGTGAAAAATTTGATAATATTTCTTGTTACACTCCAGAAATTCGGATTTTTAAATTGA
This sequence comes from Monochamus alternatus, assembly GCA_037114965.1. Classification (NCBI taxonomy): domain Eukaryota; kingdom Metazoa; phylum Arthropoda; class Insecta; order Coleoptera; family Cerambycidae; genus Monochamus; species Monochamus alternatus. Next base: position 110,310,287 of record CM073426.1, on the reverse strand, counting down.
AAGTAAACCTGCTGTTTATCAGCTAATCCAATTCTAATCACGCATATAGCGTATATTTTATACAATCTGACGTGAGAAGCGTGTGTAGAAACTGTTATTTAATAGAATTTTTTATTTTGTTGTGCAGGCTAATTTAATGGAAATAATATGTATCAGGTTGAGATTGCTTGAAATCGACTGCTGTGGGTCACAAAAAAATTAATTATTGAATTTCACAGGGATTGAACATTAGCCACATACCCCGCCTAGTGTTGGCTGAGACAAGATATTTTGCAAAAAAGTCTTATTTCTTTAAAGTCTTGTTCTTGCACAATCTTGCAAGATCTTGTCTTATCTTTCGAGTTTCGCAAATTTTTTGTCTCACAATTTTGCAAGACTCTTGCATGATTCTTGCGAGACTCTTGCTTACAAATGAAAAACATGGAATATTACAAATTTGGAAGTGGTGGTTACTCTCGGTCAACTACGGTCTCGTTTGAAACTTACGCGTTACTATCGATATGGTCGATCGTTGACAGCGGTTGATTGGTGGACGTTATAAAGTATAGTATAGAAACAACCAATTTTAAATATTAAGTTATAAATTATGGACGAAATATGTGAAACAGAATCGGAGCTCTTTCAGTCAAGTGACGGTGAACTTAGATTAATTCAGTTCATCAGAACTGGACCTAGATTCGATAAACTTTGATTTTAAAAATAATTCTATATTCTGGATGTCCTTTATAAAGTTCTGCAATAGAAATGCAATATTTATTTTTTCAGCTAATATTAACTTAACTATTACCCCGTCTTATATTTGTAAGACTTATTGTCGTGGCAATATTTCTTAATCATCTTGTTTCACAAGATTTTTTTTTTAAATCTTGTCTTGTCTAACATTTAAGCTATATAGTCTTGTCTTTGTCTTGTCTTGCGAGACCAAGAAAAGTAAAACAAAATTGCCAGCACTACAATACTGTCTGCTTAATTCATTCAAACATTCTTTCTAAAGCATATACAGTGTGTCTGCTTTTATCTGCGTACAAATTCGTAAAAATTTTGTTCCACAACCGTGTAAAACATTTTCTTCATCTTAAACCCTTATACCCCTAGGACGTTTTCGGATATTACTGAAAAACTTTCCTATCTCCGAGACGGTTTTTCAACATTAGAAATGTTTCTCTGTGGGGAATCACTCGATTTGAAAATCCTACGATATTCTTCCACACTTCTTCTACAGTTTCCTTCACATAAACCAAGCACAAGTAACATGTCAACTTATTTGCTAAATGTAAATTTTCCAACCATTTCAACAACAGTAGCAGAAATAAAATAATTTTCTCCACGGTCGGGAGTAGAAATCAGTTTCTATGACATCAAAATTAAAACAGAAGTAGTCGATTATTTCCAAGGGAGTATAATGCTCCCAAGGGAGTTTACATTATGGAGAACGTTTTTCATGCAAAAAAAGATAACATTGAAATTATTTATTGACATTTAAATTAAATGTTACATTTGTACAATTAATAATTAGAAGGAATATTACTTTCGCTTACATTTACAGTTTTTGTGATTGCGCTAGTAGTGGTACCTACTAAAACCTGATTAGCAATTTTAGTCTTAATTTCAATGGAGTTCTCGACATAACCCTTAGCGACTGTCGTTGATTTCCAACCAGCACGACGCTTTATTGTCGTGATATCCACACCAGCATCTGCCAGTAATGTCGCTGAAGATCTTCGTAAGCAGTGACCAGTATAACATGCAGCATCAAGTAATTTTAAATACGAAGCTACTACACTCGGAATTTTTCCCATGGTATTCTTGCCAACTGGCTGCGAACTATATTTTCCTGCTTTGTAGTACAAAAAAAGGCGCTAATGCTTGACGTGGGGAGGACGAATGGACAGGTATTTTCGAAACAATTCAAGCATATTTCCCACATCGGTAACCAGAAAGGTTCGTGGAATCTTTGTCTTAGTGTTTGGAATTTTTACAATCAAAGAAGAGCCTACATCCTCAATATCATCTACAGTTAAATTGACTAGTTCATCAGTTCGACAAGCTCCGGCAATTCCCAGAATTAATCCAATCTATAAAAAATTAAAATACTTAATAATTGAAATACCTAACAACAAAAGTAATCTTACCTTAATCATTAAGAATTCTTTGTCATCTGCACTTGATAGAAAACGGTCGATTTCACCCTTTGCCAATATTTTCGATTTTTTCGCTTGATATCCGTCACTGGTTCTTTTCAAAAATGTAATCAGCTTGGGGAATTTGCTTATATCTATGTTGTCGTAAATTATCAAGCATGACTTAACCATAGAATATTGTGCCCATAATGTGGAAGACTTGTCATTCTTTGCATTTTCACTGAAGTATGCCAACAAAACATTCTCGCTGTATACTTGAACATTTTTCTCGGCGCACCACTTTTTGAACCGATTGTAGGCTATATCGTATAAAGATCTTAACTTCGTAGGCAGCAAATTGCTTTTTGCAATATTTGCAGCCTCCACAATCTCTTCCGACTCACAATTATTCATTGCGCACTAAACAAACTTTAAACTAAACCAAACTAGCACCTTAATTTGACAATTCTTTTTGTTTGTTTATTTTGTAGTTATGACAAGGTCTGTAACTCCGCCTATGTGCAACTTTGTATGAATGTATGTTTGGTCAAATTGCAATATTTTGGAATCCCCTACATGCACCTGCTCTGTGTCGGTTCTTATGCGGAGCACCTATGTCTTTCATATCCATATCAGTTGTAGCTACATTAACCTGATACTATTACGTAACTAAACAAACGATTACATAAAACGTTTAGTTTTAAACACACAGCGTAATAAAAGTTTCGTTAGGAAGCTTTTCGGGATCACGGAAATGTAATTTTATATTATGATGTCTGGAATGCATTAAAAGCTGCGCGATGGGATTACTTATGATCAGCGTCATATTTGTTTTGTACCTCTAACAATGGCGGAGCAGTAGGGGCTTAACTGATTGTGAATTGAAATAAAATTGAATTCTGGATATGAAGAATTATGTCGTACTATAAGCTGGTTAATTTTACAATCCCTTATAAAACATGACATGTTCCAACAATAACACCCACAAAAATACATAACGAATAACACTAACGAGATACAAGATAAAAGAAAAAATCACACTGTACGCCAATGACGTGTTTACGAACAAAATATTGGGAAATTAAGAACACAATTCATATCGTACGTGCAGATAGTTGTCTCTCTCGCACCCACATACATAACCAATGAAGTATGTCTTTGCTGAGTTTCATGTGCCTTCTTTTGTCTGCTTCTAGGTGTGGTACCATTATTTGGCAGCGCAATGGAACTAAACGCATTCCATATCGTACATTTCAGTGTTCGGGATAGAATTTCAGGTTAACCACCAGCGAGACCACGAGACGAACAACAGCGCGCGACGAAGAAAATACTGTTGGTTATTTATTTGTCTTGCGTATTCGTGTCAAAATTATGCTGCCACTCTTGTATTTTAGTCATCGTGGTCCATTTCCTATGATCTCCAATACAAAAATAAAATCTTGGGAAACGTTTCTCCAAATTCGTTTAAAGCCCACGTGGCCAGTGAATGAGATTGTTCTTTAGTCTTGTGAAGTCTGAAGTAAGTTTGTAGGAAAAGTAAAAACAGGCCTCTTGACCATAAAGTTGCCCGTCTACTTTTTGTAGATTTAGCACCATAAACAATAATTTCTAACCATTTTTTAATGTTTTCCTCTTCTGATACAGCGAGAGACATTTGTTAGTTTCTTATATAACAAAATGTATATTTGGTTGCATAAAAATTATTTTATATCTTGTTATGAAAACTGATGGAGGATCTTTTCCTCGTTATATATAGTCATTTTTTCAAAGTACCTACAATTCCATCCATAAGTTTTACCCTTGTTTATACGGGTGTCCCATAATGACGTGAGCTCCTTTGGATTTGGGTCATTGTAGGGGAGTTCTTCTATAAAATTTTTCGATTTAAGCCCTCTCTGACGAGATGTAGGGCCTTTCGATTTTCATATTTTTCTTGATAACGGTTATACTTATAAATCTGACAATCGGTGAATACGTTAGTTAATTAAGTGGCATTGTTGAGCACAATTTTTATTTTTACCAAATGTCTAAAAGGGTGGCAACCATTAACCTCTGTTGTTTTTTTAATTAGAACTTTTTATTGTAACCGTTTCTCGATATGAAAAAATTACAGTAAATAGAACAAGCAATTTATACAATTTTTCCTCTCTTATTTTACGCAGACCGCGTGTCTGCGTAAAATAAAAATCTTATAAAAAAAAATAAAACCATCAAAGTGACAACAGCCTACTACGTTTCATATGAATTATTTTGCTTGCATTTTCCACACACGAGTATATGTAAGTATGTGGATTTTATTATTTTTTTTTAAGCGAGTGTCTGCGTAAAAATACTAAGAGGGGGAACATTTTGTAAACTGCATTTTCTACTTACTGTATTTTTTTCATATTGAGAAACGATTACAATAAAAAGTTTTAATTAAAAAAACAACAAAAGTTGGTGGTTCCCACCCTTTTAGACATTTGGTAAAAATAAAAATCATACTCAACAATGCCTCTTAATTAGCTAAATGTATTCACCGATTTTCAGATTTATAAGTTTAACCGATTTTGAGAAAAAAAAATGAAAACCGAAGTCCTTATGTCGTTAGGGGGGGCTCAAATCTAAAAATTTTATAGAAAGAACCACCCCTACAATGACCAAACGAACACACCCTCCAAAAGAGCGCACATCATTATGGGACATCTTGTACTATAATACAATTAGTCAACCACTCAAACTTAGGAGCAAAACAATAGATGGCGATACTCTCTTAGTCACCCTTATCTATTGAGTAAATAAGAATGACATGAATTTTAAGAGTATTGCCATCTATTTTTTTTACTCCTACGTTTGTCTGGTTGACTAACTGTATTATATATAAACAAGGGTTTTATGGATTTACTTAATTTGTTCACCCTCATTTAAGTAATAGCGAGAACGCGTCACTAACAGCTAGCTTATTTTAAAATAAAACCGTTCCTTCGTATTTCAAGAGATTCTTATCTTCAAAACGGTTGTTAACGGCGGAAAAATGTACATAAATTAAAACTTTTCGCACAACTCGCTACCTCATTATTTTTTATCAGATCCATCTTGTCCACACCAACTTAAGGAGTTTGCAAAGGAGCTTGAAATATTTGCTGCAGCAGGATTACTGCGTATCATTAGTATTTGCTGCTGTGTGGCGCCTTCCATTAAGATATAATAGAAATAAAGATAGGGTTCCGTAGATGAAACATTATACATAAATAAATATATTGATCAGTCATCTTTTAGCATCAGCATTATCAGTTTATAAAACCTATTGGATTCATAAAATCGATTGTGTATTTGTCCTTACAGCTGAAAGAAAAATTGTTTATTTATTTACTTTTTACCTTGAAGGCAGAAATCCAATTGCAATATAGAACGATTTGAAGACAAATTATATCAAATGTTACATATAAGGGACAAAACAAATATTGTAAAGAACAAAATAATAATTATAAATAATAATAATGATAATGATAATGATAATGATAATGATAATGATAATGATAATGATAATGATAATGATAATGATATTGATAATGATAATGATAATGATAATGATAATGATAATGATAATGATAATGATAATGATAATGATAATGATAATGATAATGATAATGATAATGATAATGATAATGATAATGATAATGATAATGATAATGATAATGATAATGATAATGATAATGATAATGATAATGATAATGATAATGATAATGATAATGATAATGATAATGATAATGATAATGATAATGATAATGATAATGATAATGATAATGATAATGATAATGATAATGAATTGGAATGACTTTAAGGCTGACCTGACGTAGTTAAACGAATCCCAGATTTGGGCGACCCCAAAAGCATATATTATGTATGATGGTCTGCACCACTTGCATATTCATCTTTCAATTCGACCATGAATATTAACTGATGGGATTAAACGGACCCCCAGATTCAGTAAGTAAAACTACATATTCATATAGGTTTAATCTGTCGGACAGGCCACGTCTTTTTTTGTGGTGATATCATGTCTAACTATTCTGATACCTGAACTACTGCATTAAATAAAAAAAAATGTTTTACATAAATTGTTTAAATCGCTAAATATAATTACTTATAAATGTGGTTAAGAGCCTTTTCACACGGACCACCGTGCAGCGTTTCTCGGAAGTGCCGTTGAGTGGTCCGTTTTAAAGAAACATTATTTTATATAGACTTATTCACACTGGCGCAGCCACAGATTTAGCAGCGCCACGGTGGCGTGTAATCGCCGACTCCCACCGAAACGTTAACCACAAATAATTAGTGGCTCCACTAAGCAGTGCTGCATAGTGGCTCCACTAAGCAGCGCTGCATAGTGGCCCGTGTGAAAAGACTCTAATTGAACAAAATTTTTTTCTTTATATATCTACTCCTCATATCTTCCTACAATTTCCTATATTTAATAATATAACTCCATCGGTTTGTCTCAATTAACTGTCTTCTATTAAATATTACAAAAACAAACAATTTGTATATTTAGTATTTTTCCTCTTCCTTGGTTTATAATTTTTAGAATTTACTGAACTTACGGAAATGAAATCAATGAAGTAATTTCCTCTTTTTCATCTGTTATCGAGTAACCTTTGAGCAATATCGAAATCTGTCAAATCCGTCAAACCCCTTCAGTGATCCGGTCGATATAATTAATTGGAAAATGGCCTCATCAATGCCAAAAGTTGCCACAAAGGTGAAACGAGTGTTCCCTCTATTCAATCGAGTGCTAATTAAAAGAGATGACCCGGCTGCGCAAAGCAAGGGTGGAATTGTGCTGCCTGAAAATTCGAAAACCAGGGTGTTAAAGGGCACGGTTGTAGCAGTTGGGCCAGGGCAAAGGAACGATAATGGCCAGAAAATACCGATGTCTGTAAAACCCGGGGATTATGTTATTCTTCCAGATTATGGAGGTGCCAGAATTGAAGTGGATGGGGAAGATTACTTTATGTTTAGGGAAGTCGACATTCTGGCTAAAGTTCAGGAGTCCTAATTGCCTGTGGAGCAGTTTTAATTAATTCCAGTCAATACCATTACCTTTTATGATACGTCTGATATGTAACGGTAGCTATCTGTCATTGTCAATACAATTTCTTGAAGAATGCCTATAGTGTTTATTAGCTCATACCTACATGATGTTTTATAAGTACAGGGTGTTTTTAAATGAAGTACCAAAAATTAGACCACATATTCCTTAGGTGAAAATAAATCGATTTAATCTAACATGCATAATAAAGGTCGGATAATACAATATATACAGGGTGTCAAATTTTATTTGCGATATTTGTAGATAACTTCATAAAAAATGCAAATATTTACATACATTTTGCAAATCAGGGGTTTTTGCGGGCGAGAAATTCAAATTTGTTTCTAATTTTGACGTCACTAGTAGAGGGCGCCACTTATGGCACATCATGCTTCTTTTAAATGGCAGAACTTAGTGCTTAGTGTATCCATCTGACTATTGAAACAATCAATTCTCCTACCTGTTATTATCTGAAAAAGGTATCCCTTGTCGTTAGGAGTAACAGTTTTCGAAATAATTATATCTGAAATAAATCTGGAAATCTGCACCGATTGAAAACTGTTATCGTTTCCGGTAAAGTGTCTTTTCTTTCTGTTTTGTTGAAAAATGGTTTCATCAAACCTCGCCGATCTTCTTGAAATTTTGCACGTCTCCATAATTTACCGTTCTGAACAACTTTTTCAAGTAACATTTTGCTGTATTTTCAGTACAAAAGGCACTTTACCTGAAACGATAACAGTTTTCAATCGGTGCACTCAATATTTCAAATACAACAATAATTTGCTGTATTTTCAGCTTCCATGTGCTAAAATGTTCCATATTAATAATTTAGTTAAATTTTAGAAAACATCTTAAGTTGCAGAGCTATATTCTTTCTACATCTAAAGATTTTTACTTTTAGAAATATATTATTTGTTTTTGTTACATTTTTTCAATAAATTTCATAGATAAACATAAAACTGAGATCTTATTTAACAGTAATCATTCCCTTTTTTAGATTCAAAATTGTTATTTTGCATTGTTAGATAAAATCTAACACGCGAGTAATGGTGTGACGAAACTGAACGCGAGTGACGACGGGTTAAAAAAACTTTTTTTTACACTGTTCAATTCTAGGTTTAAAATCTAGTGTGTTAGTATAAGGATGGATTTAACAAATTTTACGCGGGAGTATCGTAAGCATGAGGGTTCCTCATACAATGAGGACTTAAATTCAACAATCGCTCTAACAATCTTAATTTTTAAATTATCAAATTCTGACAAACATACAATGAGGTTGTACATGTAAAGGCTGGAACAAATTCAATCAAATTTATACATATGATGTCACTTCTGCTTTTTAGAAAATTGCAACCCCAATTTTTGATATCGTATAATCGTGACGATTCTCCTTATTAGTGTTTCGATTAAATAAAGTTTTTCTCTCTTAAAAAGAGTTAAAACTTATTCGTGTAACCTAATGACGGATACGAGACTTAAAAATTTGATAAAAAATTCAGTTAAAAGGTTATTCATTAAACTTAAGTGCAGAACCATTTGACAACAATTTTGCAGCTTTAAAAAATCTTAGAATAGATATTATATTTAAAAAGAAGATGGGTGAATTAGATAGGTACTTTTTTACTATAAAATGACAAATTTGCCTCGAATTATTATTTATCCTTCCGCTTCACCTATTATTAAGTCCACGAGCCTCCATTGTCGTATTATTATATTATTAAGAAAATATGAAGGTTTTATTTTTTTATTTTCCTTTTGCTATTAAGAAATTGATAGATTCCACGAGATGTGTCACATTTTGCTACAATGTTACTAGAAGATCTAAATCTATAGTCAATAATTCCACAATTGCAAAAGTGATTATAATGAAAATATCGCATTTTCATATTTTTAAACAGAATCTGATAAACAACTTGTGTTTAGATTCATACGGTGACGGTCTGTTAGAATATTTTAGATATTACCTACTTCGATCTGAATTTTGAAAATTTTATATTCGGGGGGGTACTTTCTTTAAATAAAATGATACCATTCTTGTAGCTCACTTTCGGTTATACCGTTATATCAACTTGCTTATTGTAAATAGAATACTCCATATATAGTGTCAGTAATATAAGTACCGATAGTAAAGGGATTTGCAATATCTGACCAAAAGGAACAAAACCTCTTACAAAAATAATTTCTAAAATGAATAGTTTTTCTTACATTTCAGAAAATTCAACTGCAATAAAATTCGAGACTGAATTACGAAATTACAAACTAAGGTACAATTAAGATTAAGTTAAAGCTCCTGTAAGGTAATTTGTTTTTTGCATCTTTTTTTTTGCGTCATTATTAATGAAGTAAGCAATATAAATTTCCCAGAAAGTCCTTAAAACTGCAATTGTAACGTACGACAACATTGTAATCTATTTGCTGTTAACCTCTAATTATTATATCTACATACGTCCGTATGTAGGTAGGAATTAATTGTTTTTCTGTACCTAGTGCTTACTTGATATTTGTGAGTAAACATAAACAAAAATGAAACAATTGATAGTAACCACGGCCAGCTGCATGACGAATTAATTTATGGCTAAACTGGGCAAACCTCTCTGGTTAGGAGACGTTTGTGCGGTAAACGCTTCTCGCAAGCAACATAAGTCATTTTGAACACTTACAACTATTTCACATTTTATTCTGTGTTGCGAAAAGAGCTCTAAGAAAATAATTCACAGTATGTTTGAAATTATTATGTGTAACTGGCCATAATTAGCGAGCGGCGGACACATTCAAGACTTGTTTGCCGTCATTGTTAAGTCAAATATGTTCTGTTTGGTAAAATTTATCATAGAGCAAAATAAAGTCACCCATATTCCGGTCATCTTTTGTATTATTGTATTTTTGGAAAATAATGATATGAAATTTTGAGTGGATATCATGCAGTACACTCTATACCCAAACCCAGTTATTTAACATTTTCAAGAAACAATAACAGTTGATGAGGTTTGTAAGACCCTCTATATTTTTTCGTGTTACATTTGATTAATTTTTAGTGTACCATGAATATTTGCATTTAACAGCCGTTCTATAAAGGAGGAAACACACTATGTGGTCGCGATCTAGGCTCATCGCGGACCATGCTGGTCTCGTTTTCGTTTAGTGCAGAATCTTCTAATGATTTTAAATGTATGCGTTTGCACTAGTAGATCGAAAATTGGACACCCTTGCATCGCGGCCTCGCTGAAACCTCTTTGAAGAATTTCGGCCAGTGGCGTCAAATAATATATTTAATAAAAGTATATTTTACACAGAACATATTTTGGTGCAAAATGAGCCGGGATGTGTCTAGACTGCGATCGCATAGTGCGTTCTCTCCTTAATACTGCACCAAGTGTTTCATTTTTCCGGTTACATTCTACTAATTTCAATAGGCAAAATTTTTTTAATTTTAAATAGAACATTGTATTTCTTTTGCTTCAGTCTTTATGTCCTACAATAATTGTACTCTGAGGTAATGATTAGATATAATTTTATTTGTCATTTAGCGTATTTATTCAGGATGCGGATGTATGGTCGATTCCATTCTTCATACATACTTTGTTATATCCATAACATATTTGAATATATGAATATTATTGTTATTTGCAATGCAAATAAATAAGAATATATTTTATTCGCCATAAGAATGTTAATTTCTACAAGTGGATATAATAGTTACTTTTCTAACGTAGAACGTAGAAGAAAAATATATTTGTCCAAATATTGGCATAAGAAATATTTTGATACAACAAAAAACTGAAGAATAATAAGATTTAACTTATTTTCAGTTTTAGTGTCTGTTTTGCAAATTTTATTATAGTATAGAATTATTTATATTTATTACTTATACGTTTTTTTTTTCGTAATAGTCATTGCGTTAAAAATTGTGTTCAAATGCTATTCAGCAAATATAATTTAATTTTCATTTCAGTACAGAAAATTGAGGACACCGATCTAGCTTCTGAATTCTTTATTCCTAAAAAACAAACATGGGGTTTTCAAATTAATCCAGTATATTTTGTTATAAATCTAGATCCATCTACATAGCATCGGAAGGCATGACATTGTCTACTGTTGCACTGTATAAAGAATGCTTTGTAATGAAATTAAAGATAATTTAATACACACAATTATAATCCAATTCAGCCAATTCGGAATGTTGCCTAGTCATTGGATTAAATTGATACTAATGTAATCGGTGATAACACTAAATGCATAAACAGAAGACGAATATGTTTAAAATAGTTCAGAATTAGTCGTGTCAAAGGTAGCAATAAACGAAACTAAATGATGTTTCACTTAAATCAATCTTCATATTGCATTCTTAAAATTTTATTGTTTATTATATTTACACATTTATATTTAACAGGATTTTTTTTTGTAATTCGTACCAAATATCAAAATTGAATTAATTTTAATACTGTAATCTCTACGGCGAATAGCCTTGAAATACCACAGGTAGAAAAAACACTTTATTGTCACAACTTGATTACACAGCAAATGCTTCAAACAATTTCTATCGGTCAAATCTTTACTTTAACTCTAGACTTAAACTCTAGAGGCAGTGCTGATCCACTTAGATACAGGGTGATTCAGTCATAATGCCTTTAATCTTAAGGCTAACGGTGAAACACGTGATCAAGTTTTGTTAAAACCAGATATATCGCTGCGCAGAGTAAGACTATGTTGACGTGTTGTGGCAAAACGCTGAAATATGTGCTGCCTAGAGGCTAATGCATTTGGGATGGAGACGAAACAAAAGATACACTGAAATAAAGGTATCACAACTCTATTAGTGGAGTAAAATCGGTTCTCAATTATGCCGTTTTTTTTTTAATAAAGATATAACTAAATTAAACATTTACCATCTTTTAGAGGGACAATTTCGACATCTGAAATGGACTTTTACAACTTTTTTCAGTAGGGTCTAACTTTATAAATTCAAATTGCCGGTGCTTCGGACGTTATTTGTCAATTATATTTTACGAAACATATATTGCGTTTGCAAATCAACGATTCAAGTTATGTTCATAATTTTTTCACAACATATATAAAAAACTACAGCGCTTCTAATAGTACATACCAATTGTTAATAACTTAAAGCCTTTTCGAAAAAAATTGTTCCAAAGTCAATGCCAGTAAATTTGTGCATTAAAAACTTTACTATGCGGAGAGCTACATTAATTATTGAAAATAGAATTACAGTTATATCGAGACAAATGTAGTCGATAGTATGAAAAATTTTTTAAAAAAAGTTTACTTCGCTACGTGTTACGGTTTTCAAGAAATTGAATTTTACATATGCTCGTGTTTCGTGTGTAAGCTAAGTTTACTTGCGGTGCAGTATACGTTTTTAGAATAGGACAATGCATTCATTCGGAAAGTCAGAAATATCTATATTTTTCATAATTTTTATGTCGAATAAAATTAAATTTTAGTTTTTTTTGCTCGTATTTTTTTAATAAAGAAAACTTATCGTAGATCATAGAAAATACATAAGAGATATTAACATAAATGTATATTTATTTATGTCCAAAATGTAAAATATAAAGACTATGTATGGATTATTGAAGAGAAATATGAGAAATTAAAGTATAAATAGGCCAATTAGATTGGATCAAATATTGAAAACATATCCACTAATTGCGATGCTTATTTTTTTGTTTGTTCCTTTAATACTAAAATATAAATACTTTCACTTGACATAGGGCTCAACTTAAATCAGAAAATATGGAATAAAGAGATAATTTCATTTATAGGATAAAATGGTTTTGACACATTTTTTCTTTCTATGTGTATTTCTACTAAGTTTGGGTTTGCAACAAATAGTATATTATTATTTACTGAAGTGCTGAGAAGCAAACCATCGATGCCATGTAAAAAAATACTATGCGACAAAAATAAAATTAGATACATAAAACCATATTTCAATAACATTTTTATATATTCCATAAATCTCAATTACCCATTTGCATTCCCCATTTTTTTAATATTTATTAAAAATATTAATTATATTTTAATGAATACGTCTATTTAGCAATCTCTTAGCTGGTGTCTATTATTCAGTAGGCAGACACAGAATATTATATTAAAAATAATCTATATTTCTGTATTTGAAAAACATTATATTTTTAGTTTCAAGTAACAAATTTGTAGTTATAATAAAGCTATTAAACTACAATACGTAATCATTTCTCTTAAGTCTTTTATAAAATCTGTCCTTTTATTTTAGTTTTTCGGTTTTCGTTCGGTAACTATATATATATAGTAAAATATGTTATTCTATTTTTTATATACTACAAATATTATTTTACATCGAGTGAAAAATTTTAAATAAAAAAAAATTTACATTACTCAACATTTTAAAAAACAGCATTGATGTAAAATAATATTTGTAGTCTATTAAAAAAAAGCCGCCTATTTTTATCATTTTCCGTTGAGCAGTTATTGAGCGAAAACGTGGCGAAAACTATATTCCGTATGATAGAGCATTTACTGTTAGCCTGAATCACTTCTCTCAGTGTTGGACATTTAGAATCTAATGTGATCGTCTCTTTTATCAATGCCACCGCAAGGGGGCAGCATTTTATTGCTAAGAAATATTTTTTTAGTTTTCGCTCAGTAGCTCCTCAGGGGATAAAGATAAAAATATGCGGTTTTTTTTAATAGACTACAAATATTAATTTACATCGACGCTGTGTTTTGAAATTTCGGAAAAGAGCAAAATTCATTTAAAAAAAATAATTTTACAGTTTTTCAAAATTTCTAAACACAGCGTCGATGTAAAATAATATTTGTAGTCTATTAAAAAAACCGCATATTTTTATCTTTATCCCTTGAGGAGTTATTGAGCGAAAACTTTATATCGTCTTATAGAGCGCTCACCGTAAGCCTTAAGAGAAGATAGAGAAAAATTAATATAATACGAATACTCGATTTAAATACATTTTAAATGCATATTTGCGCCTAAAAAAATATTTTCAAACAATAATTTGCATTTTTATAAACTCCCGGTATAGTTAATATAAAATCATGAGAATTTTATAATAAATGCCCAACCGCATATGTAATCATTACCGACATCGGATAGGCTATAATCGACACTCTCGGCACAGCTAAAAAGTTGACAGTTCAAATTCCCGTTGAATACGTTACCGGCGGAATAAGTCGAACACGGGCCCCGTTTTCCTATGCAGGCGAGCCCGTCGTCGATCTGCATCTGGAACATATGCACGTGTCCCGACTTCTCACCGTTCTTCATCCATCAGTTATCATTTTCGTGTGATAGAGGTTGCTGAATTTCATGTGTTTGTGTTGCCAGCGTAGTTTATAATTATTGTTAATAAAATTTTCTATTTGATGGATAAAGTGAAGTAGTGAAAGACCGCTGTTGTCCTCTGCTGAACAGGCACGTGCAAAAATAAATAATACACATTATAATAGACAATTGCGTCTGTGTTTTCCATGGCGTTTCTGTTATTCGATTCCTACCAGTCATAAGTAATGGATTTTATTCTGATTCATATTCATAATCAAAAGTGATTTGCGTTATTTGGAAACTTGATTCTGCTTTCAAGAATATAAGGAAAAGGTGACAAAAAATAGGTAGATGTAGATGATTTTACGTCAGAATTTAACAAAACGCTTAATGAATACCTTACAAAATGCAACATTTTTTAAAGGTACCTTAAAGAATATACAAAATGCATACATTTTAGATTGCAAACAAGAAGTTTATCATTAGAAAAAAATGTATCACTTCAGTACCGAACATGTTGCTATTATATGTATGTGGTCCTGAGTGGCAACGCTGCTGGACTTCCATATAGCTTCAGTACTCGTTCGTGTCATCAGAAAATTTGTAGCGTACCAGGGGCGTCGTGTTACTGATTGTTACGGGGTAATTTGTTTATCTTTTGAACGGTCGAGTAATTTTTTTTTCGATTTTCTGTCTTTATTATGCCCTCCAAATACGTCATTAAAATTAATGACATTATGACTGAATCACCCTGTTTTACTATTGGATTTTCGAAGTTTTCATAGTTCTCGAGAACGCATCTGGAATCAAATCGGATATAGGCAGGTATGTTCTAGAAAACATCGAAATATAAGTACTACAAAAATGATAAATTTGCAAGCAAACATCATACTAAAAAGGTAGATGAGTTTCCGTAACCTTTACAACAAAAAACGTTATTAATTCATCAAATTTTAAATGAAAACTTGGAAAAAAACTTTTTATTGTAGAAAATTTAATGGCCATGCCGATATTGAAAAGAAAAATCGACTTGAGCCTACAGATAGCGAAATTCACATGATTTAATTCATTAAGTGGTTAAAAACGAGACCATAAATTGTTTCTCGAGAAGGGTATATATGCGGGACGGATCTAAATTGAGCCGCTTCTATAAGGCTCACGTACCTTTAAAATGCCTGGAAATGCTGAAGCGAACGAATTTTTGGATGGCTTGCGTAGAAAGATACTTTTGCGGGATATTGAGGGGTTTTTATGCCACTCGTTTATATATGGCGAGGTTTCCTATCTCAGTTTTGCGTGATTTGCTCACTACTTTACATTTCAGTCCATTATCATTCCTACTGCCAACATCCTCTTCCCACATTTAATTTAATTCGTAAATTAAAAGAGTTTTTACTGTAGAATATTTACAAAGATCGCCTCGTATGGATACAAATGATATCAAAAAATTTAGGATGAATTTCTTTCTGTATTATCTGAAAAGAAAACATTTAAGTGGAAAACATGTAGTACCAGTGATGGTGGTGGTATTTTTATGTCTTTGTTTAAAAAACATTCTTCCAATGATGTGTCTGCTGAATAGTCTGTTAATAACATATATGAAGATTTATGGATTAAACCGGGGACACATGCCTTTAATGCCACGCCACGTCACGCCACGCCATGTGACGCCATCTGACGTGTTGCGAATCCCGACTTGTTAGATTTTCATCATGTCGCATGGTGTAAGTAACGTGGTGTCGCGTGGTAACAGTGTTCACCTGAATTACATGTCAAATACATAAAATGATGGATAATATTGGTGAAATTTTGTTAATCTTAGATGGAGAAATCTTTATTTGTAGTGTAAAATGTAACGCAACGAGGCATCGCATGGCGTTTTAACTGTGTACACACAGAGTACATTACGTCGGGTGGCGTGGCGTGGCGTCAGAACAATGTGTCTCCGGCGGCTTAATATCCATATCAAACTATTCTAAAACCGGTGGCATATTGCTCTGATGCTTTAGAATAGCTTGATGTGGATATTAAATCGCCGGGGACACATTACTCTGATGCCACGCCACGCTACGTCATGTGATATAACGTCAGAAGGATGTGACACCGTGTATTCTTATGTATTTTTATATATTGTGTGCACACTGCTACACGCCACGCCACGGCACGCCATGCCATCCGACGTGTAGCAAATTCCCTCTTGTTAGATTTTTATCACGTCGGGAAGTGTAACGTAATGTCGTATGGTAGCAGTGGGCGGTGTGTCACAAGCATAAGTAATAGTAAATATTGACAAAATTAAAGATTTATGAGCATGAATGTCTCTATAGTATAAAACGTAAGCGCTATAGCGAACAAATTATGAGAGGAGAAGCTTAAGAACAAATTACACAGGAAATGTTTCTCACAGCACATTGTTAATGAAACAACATAAATTTTAACGACTCTAGCTAAATGGATTAGGGTACTTAAATGTATTCATCCTCGACAATTTGAGTTTGATCTTCTTCTGATATGAAATATTGATAGAATTGTCTAATGCAATGTAACGTGGCATCGCATGGCGTGGTAACAGTGTGCACACAGAGTACATACCACACCACGTCACGTGGCATGCCATCAGAGTAATATGCACCCGACTTTAACCAGTGCCAGTAATATATTGTAACGTAATGAGACATCGCATGGCGTGGTAACAGTGTGCACACAGAGTACATATGTCACATCACACCGGGTGGCGTGGCGTCGTGTGGCATCAGAGTAATGTGTCCCCGGCTTTAAGGTTATGTTACCTGGCAACAGTAAAAAGATTTTTATCAGCTGTATATTCCACCTTATGCTACGTTGTATAAATATTTTCAATCATTTCAACAATATTAGTAACTGTATCGAGATTACTCCCTTCTTAAATAAATAATCTATAATGACTTATGGTTTGGTTTGCTTCTAATTGGTGTAAGTTGTGTACTTATAAAAATATTTCAATTTTGCCTTAATGTTTAATTTACTGTTAAATTTCTTTGCATGTATTAACAGTCCAGGGTTAATACCTCGGTTCGGAGGAGCACTGGAGTTTGCTAACAAGCAATTCAAATTTAAAACAAGTAACAAAATGGCAAACACGCCGGCGGCATTCAGAGGAGGTCTCAAGATTAGCTTAAACAAAAACAAGAAGAAAATACCAAAGGCAAATTATTAAGTCGAGTTCCTTGGTTGAGAATTTCAAATAGACTTTCGTTTGGTTAAATTTAAAAAACAGCTTCTTTCTCATTATGTTCGTTATTTTTATTTGTGTTCTAGGAACAACCTAACAAGGTAAAATACTGTAATAAATTTTGTAACTATAGTAATTTTGCTATTATAGCAAAAAAATTGCTTATGTACAGACTGCCGATAGTATGATCTACTGTGAGGATACAAACAATTTAAATAAAATTTGGGACACATTAAATGGCATGAGGTAAGCTCCATTTTCAATCCAAAGTATTATCTTTGGGATTTGACAGAAACGATTAATAGCGTTACCAATTATATTTTTTCCAAAAACATACACAAATAAGTGTTTAAAAAGCAAGGCCTAGTTTAGAAAAAATCTTCATATTGCTGAATAATTCAGTGTAGCCTATACATTGCATATACTGCTTTCGTGACTGCTTCTGTTAATAGTATTGATTACTTTTGTCACATTTACCTGATAAACTGTTCTATGCTATTCAAATACTGTCCAATAAATTTCAGTGAAATGTTTCTAGTAACATACAGGGTGATTCGAATTTTAACCTTATAAATATAAGTCTCAAACGGCCTCGTTTTGGAGATACTGGATGCTGAAGTTGTAAAAAAACTGATTGTAAAATTTGGAACAGATAATATGTGATAGTAGGCGTTGAATTCCCTAAAATATGAGCTCTTAGGGTTTAACTATACCATAGGTCCAAAATAGAGAGTGATTCGTTCACAGCACTTAGATGAGTACGGGAGGTGAGGGTTAAAGGGAACAAGGTTCCATAGGCGAGCCACTTGAAAAGGGTTGAAATGACCAAAAATAGGTTTACGTTGAGTGACCCTAATACTTAATAGTTTACTTTAATAAGTTTATACTTACCCGTAGATTGCCGTCCTTTTAGTTGTCAATTGCCTGCCATTACCCACTTACACCTAGCTGACGTCAACTTCGCGAATATTCATCGTTTAGCACATAATACGCATTTGAGAATGGGTATCAAGTGGATGCGATTTTTACCGACTTTCAAAAAGCTTTTGACAGGGTGGACCACGACGTGCTTTTAAAAAAATTGGTTATGTATGGGGTAAATGATAACTTAATTAGATTGATTGTTTCTTACTTGCAGAACCGTACATTTCAAGTTAAATATCATGGATTGTTTTCAGAAGTGTATAATACGCATTCAGGGGTTCCGCAAGGTTCCAATTTGGGCTCACTCCTGTTCTTGTACTTTATTAATGATCTTCCTGAATGTCTTTGTTACTCCGACTGTTTGATGTTCGCTGATGACTTTAAATTTTATAGGCAAATTAAAGTGATAAATGACTGTTCTACTGCAGCTTGACATGGACTCTGTACTGCGCTGGAGCCGGGAAAATAAGCTTCATTTTAATATTAAAAAGTGCTGCAATATTTCCTTTACTCGTAAAAAGAACGTTATTACATATGCATATAAGATGGATGGTACTCATTTACCTAGTACTCGTAATGTTAAGGATCTGGGAGTTACAATAGACAGTGCAATATCATATAAACTTCATTTCGATAAATTTATATCAGATGCTCTTGGATTTCATATGAGAGAATCCCATAATCTACAGAATATTCAGACCCTAATTAAATTGTACTGTACATTTGTTAGACCAAAACTTGAATATGGCTCATTGTTATGGCACGGTCAGCCCAAAAAATATACTGAGCGGGTTGAAAAAATACAAAAGAAATTTTTAAGATATTTATACTTCAAGAAATACAATAGACCACCAGATTTTACGATCATAAGAGCTAACCAACTATGTCGAGAATTCAAAATTAACTCTCTTTATCACCGTCGTATTATTTCCATGTTGCTATTTGGTTATAAAGTTTTAAATTGTTTTATTAATGCGCCAAATCTGCTCTCCCGTGTGTATATTAATGTTCCTTCCAAAGATACCCGTCAATACCAGTTACTACATATTCCTATACGTAAAGCATCATGTTCTCCTCTTACAACTATGTACCAGTTAATTAATACAATCTCATCGTGTAACTCCATTGACCTGTTTTCTCCCTAAAAAATATTTCTAAAAGAAATCAAGCAAATTTTTTCCATAGATAATTTGCAATAAATTTATATTAGTTTTTTGTGCGTGACTTGTTGTTCGCCCCTCTTGAATAGTGCTTTGTATTCTAGTGTTTACATTAGGTAGTGACATGTTATGTAATGCAATTTATTGTAATAATTATTTCCCTGTAATTAGGTACCCATGCCTGTTGGGAAATAAATAAATAAATAAATAAATAATACTCTCAACTATTTACATACATTACCGATTACTAGCACTGTCACTGTAACGGTTACACGTTAGCATTTAACGTAGGCTAGTAGGCTTGTTCGTAGAACAGTTGGTAACAGTTTCCAATCATCAGACGCACGCGCATTGCGTTTACAATGTCCACATAAGATGCGGTGCGCTGCATTTGACGGGTGGAAACTGATTCTGGTGTACTACGAACAAATTTATTATAGGGTGCATTATCTATACAACCACTACAACACCAGGTGCCATATGTGACAAAACGTATATTCTTTATTTATCCATGTTCCATCAGTGTTTATGTAATCTTTGTCTAAAATATAGTAAATATGGAAAGAGTTTCTTTGCCATATTAATATTTCGTCTATTTCTATCAGCATATTGTTTTTATTTCGTTTTATAAAACGAAAATTCATGTCACGCATAATTCGTAAAAACACCCTTGTAGATATTCTAGGCAAATTTCATTCTATGGGATAGTAACCTCATTTTTAAAATACGATCCATGAATTAATTATTTGTGTATTTTGTACCGTCAACCTCAATCTCTTCTTTCCACGAGTTCCCACTATTTTCTGTTTCGCTGTTGTATGATCTTCTTTGTCACACTATTGCACTATATACACTACTCATAGACATTCTTAATAAGGCACTAGATATTTCAACCGTATCACTTCATAATCTAATCCCTTCATAATTTCTTCATATACACGTCATCATCCGATATTGCTTATTTGTTAGATTTAGGGCGTTTATACGATTCTGAGAATACGCTGTAGAGCTGGAATTATTCTCCATTCTTAAAAATACAAGAATACAACCACAAAATCACTAATAAATTAATTACATTTTCAATTAAGTTAGCGGAAAGGTATAGAAAGAAATTACACAAAATACGTAAAAAAAGTATCTTGAATTTTTTTCCTAAGATTCGCCGGTGTCAAGTTATCCATACCGATATAATATCCTCGTGCAAAACACTTTTAACCATAATATTACAAGAATATTTATGTTTGTACTTAAAAAAAGTGCAATTTGTAAGTACATCAACACAATTCCTGGGGCGTTTTTTAGTGGTTTCCTCTGGAGGCTTAATCTACTTCTTAAAATAAAGTAGCAAAAATGAGAACACATATTCCTTAGGTGAAAATAAATCGATTTAACCTAACCTAGTGTAATTTTTATATTTTTACTCATTTTTTTTTAGGAAAGTACGAAATGAAATTAAAACGTGAATATTAGGTACAATTTATTTTGAGGTTTACAAAATATATATATATATATATATATATATAGGTAACATAATCAAAAACCCCCGTTGCTCAATTAGATGTATGGAGTGGTTTCTTTAATTCATGTATGAAAGCAGTCTCTTTCCTATTTCGAGTTAAATCCTTTGCCCCCTTTCATGTTTTAATTCTTCTTTAGGATTTTCTCAATTAAGCTATCACGTCTATAACTTGGTCTCCCATATATAAAACTGTTTACAGGCCATTTACGCCCAAAGCTGCGTTATGCGTTAGTTTTTTACAACACATTGATTTCCTCCCATAGTTTATTTATTATTTACTGGGTATAGTTCCACTAATAAATAATCACTAATATAAAAACACAAATAACTAAACACTCAACGCGACATACAAAGCAGGAATATAAGTACAATAACAATAACGAGTGGATAACCATGTAATAATGTCAAAAATTCAAAAAACCTAACTGACACACAGAAATTATAGTAATAACTGTGGATTTTTGGAAGACGCGGGAAAGCTGAGTGTCCCTACTGATTGCTTAGTATATTGCTTTCTAGGCATATTCTGACAGTCTGACTTGCATGTATATTACTTAAATCTCTATTACTTAGTAAGCAATCATATTTCTGATGTTATTTAGTTATAGGAACTCTATTTCGTAAAATTTATTAAATTCTAGAGGAAGAGGTATTTTTAAGGCATGATATCCTACTGTGGTTTTTAATAAGGCCGTTACTTCAAAATAATGGGGTAGATGTAATCGGAAAAAGTGAATAAGCTGTTGCGGTGTTCATAAGACTGACGGAAGTGCCTGAATCAATTAAGATTTTTAAATTGAATTATTTAGAATACACAAATGGTAATTTGGTATTGCAGCGTAATTGGCGTTTAGGTCATATTGCTTGACGAGGCGGTGTTTATAAAATTTTCCGATTCGTCATTATTTGTCTGTACTTGACACTCATCTTCATATTCAGGTTCCGTAAAGTGGGGAAGTGTTGTCTTATTGGATATGAATTATTATTATTTCCTGGGGATTGATTTCTTGCAGCACATAGTTAAGTTTTGATAGGAAATTATTTCTAAGGTTTCCGGCGTTATAATTTGTTCGTTTGCGAGCTGGAATGTTTTTATTGAAATGTTGACCTTGACTTTCGCATCCCTTAGATACTTCTTGAATTGTCTCTGGTCTTTTTTATTATCTAAGTCTGTACAAAATGTTAGGCAAGCGGCTAAGTCTTGTGGATTGTTGCAGCTGAGGTAAGTATTTTAAGGTTCAGATACTCCGACCATAACGCAGTTGTCTATTGCTAGCTGTAGTGGTGATGTTCTTTGTCATAGGATTAGAGATAAACCTTGGATAATACTATTGACGCGTTGTAAGTAATTGTAGAGGAATAACAAGTAGCACAAAGGTTGATTATATCTTAACAAATGTTAATCTAAGTCAATGTGCATCTGATGTTTTTGAAGCACATTTCAGTGACCATAGAGTTCTTTCATTAAAATATCAAATATCAGATAATAATATCAATAATGATAATCGACCTATTTATAGGCGATTTAGAGATCTCTCCGAATGTAATCTTAACAACCTGCTTTTGTTTGTGTCAACTTTACAATTTAATGAAATATATACGGGAAATGCTGACCTAGGCTTTACTAATTTCATAAACATTATATCTTATGCAGTGGACTATTGTTGTCCAGTAAAAACTTATAAAAGTAACTATAAAACTCAGTCAAAATGGGTAACCCCTGAAATTATACTATCTAGCCAAAATTTAAAAAACCTGTTCTGGTTGTGGACAAACATGAAGGATAGTGACTCTCAAGCTTATTACAAACAAGCTAGGAATAATCACAATAGGTTAATAAAGGATACTAAGTTGAACTTTCACGATACGCTCATATCTAAATCAAATAACAAAAGCAAAACTATTTGGAACCTTGTCAACAGAGAGACGGGTAGGAAAAGGAAAGAAGAAAAGAATATCGCTCTGAATGTGAATGGTAAGCTTTGTTCAAATTCTAATAAATTGGCTAACGTTTTTGTCAATTATTTTGCAACAGTGACTGAAGACACCTTACAAAATCATTTTGGACATCTTAGATCCACAAATTGTACTACCGATGTAATGTTAAACAACACATTTTTCTTTATTCCTGTGGTGGCAAGTGATATAAATTCAGTAATATGTAACTTAACAAATAAAAATACCACAGGTTTTGATAATTTGTCAGTAAAATTGACCAAAAAAATATCCGTATGTATAGTTGACCATCTTGCTTATTTAATTAATTTATCTGTTAACAGTGGCCACTTTCCAGAAGTGCTAAAAAAGGCAATAGTTGTTCCCGTTTATAAAAATAGCGACCCTGAGGATATCGTTAATTATAGGCCTATATCGTTGCTGAGTGTGATCTCCAAAATATATGAACGAGTAGTCTTTAACAAGGTGTTTGCTTTCATTGATAAATTTAACATAATGACAAGTTGCCAACATGGCTTTCGAGTAGGAAGATCTACCCAATCAGCAGTGTGTAATTTTACGGAGCATATTTATAAATTGCTAGATGAAGGTAAACATGTTGCAGGAATTTTCTTTGACTTAACACGTGCGTTTGACTGTCTAAATTTTTCATTTGTTGAGAGCAAGCTATACAACATTGGATTTAGAGGGATATTCTTAGAGTGGTTGATCCACTATCTTACTAATAGATCATTTTGTGTTAAAATAAATGATTGCACTTCAGAAACTAAAAATACTGACTTAGGGGTGCCTCAGGGATCCGTGCTGGGTCCACTAATTTTTTTGTTATATGTTAACGATATGGCAAAACATGTAAACTCATCATCATTAACTTTGTTTGCTGATGATGCGTCTCTTGTGGTCTCGGCTGGGACCCCTGAGGAACTCAGTGCAAATTGTGAAAACTTTATTACTTGTTTTGTAAGATGGTGCGAATCTAACAATCTCATTGTTAACCTTAAAAAGACAAAAGCCCTGTACTTTCGCTCCTTTTGCGTACCTGAGGCAAAACTTAACCTATGTTACAACAATTTCGTGTTACAAACTTCCGAAAGCACTAAGTTTTTGGGTGTTTGTCTCGATGATCAATTGAAATGGTATGAGCACGTGAATGTACTTAGTAATGTACTCAACAAATCGTTTTACGCAATTTCTCGTGTTAAAAATACAATGCCCCTGTGTGCACTATTGAACGTTTACTACAGTTTAGTATACTGCCATATTTCTTATAATGTTATTTTGTGGGGTAATTCGGCCAGCAGTAACCGGATTTTTGTGGCGCAAAAACGAATTCTTAGAAAAATATTTGGTATTAGTCCTCGCGAAACATGCAGGAATATATTCGTTAAATACAAAATATTAACATTTCCGTGTATATTTATCTATAAAATACTGCTGCATGTTAGCGAAAATATTCACCACTTTACCAAAAACTCTCACTTTCATGGATATTCCACGCGGAATTGCGATTTGCTGAGTTTTCCTAAACATAAAACTAAAAGGTTTGAAATGTCTGCTATGTATCAGGGAATTAAATTATATAATAAATTACCACCTCATTGCATATCTAAAGACAAACATACATTTAAAAAATATATTAAGGAATTGTTACATATCAAATCTTACTATAGCATAGATGAGTATTTAGATGACAATTTACAATAATTAGTGTTGAGAGTGAAGATACTTTCTGTTTTGTTTTTGTTGACATGTCCTATACATCTGTATGTGTTAAAGGATCAATAAATATTATTTATTTGTTATATTTATATGTGAGTATATATGTTTGTTTGTATAATATATGTGTGTGTATATGTTCATATATTTTTATGTTTGTGTTTGTATTATTATGTTTGATACTTGTACTTTGTAAATTGACTTGTCCTATACATTTTTATGTCAGAAAGGATTAATAAATATTATTATTATTATTATTATTATTATTATTATTATTAAATTCAAAAAGACCATTTGGAAGAGATTTTTGCATTCTTATGATAATTCCGACTACATAATCCATAGAAATTATTCCAGATTAATTTCCACTATGAAAAAAGCTAAATCTGATCATGAAAACAAGTTCTGAAATGCTCAAAACTGATTTATTTTTTTTTAATTTTGATTTTAAATTTGGCAATTTATTTTTTGTTGCATAATCAATTGATTTCAATAAAAAACAAAAATTGCCGAACCTGCCTTATTCTTGATCGAAATTTAGGTAATTCGACAGTATTACAAAGGCGACGCGATTTAGCAGACGATGCTCCGAGAAACAAGATTAGCCCTTATATTGTTGCGGCACGAACTCTACTTCCGTCATATGAACAAATGAAAATTCATTCATATCAAATTATTTAAGAAACTGCAACTGAGAATAACAAAACTATCTACTTCACTAAATGTTTGCACTTTATGTTACGCTAAATTACAAAAAAAATATTATTTTTTAATGGGAGAAACTATCGAAAATTACGTTGTTAATAAAAATAATTGCGTAACGTCAGCCGTGACGTAAGTCGTCCGAATTCTTGCCGCAGCTGTATAAGAGGTTTCTCTATACTTTTTTTTATCTATGAGCACAGTCTAACATGATACACAAATAATGATTATGACATGAACAATATCACCACAAAAGTGACAATTATAACGGATTCCTTCATATATTAACTTATTAACAATAAGCAGGCATGATTTGAAGCATTTACAGCACATTTTTTATCCATTAAAAAGTTTTCCATTTAAAGATGCGTTCCGCTTTAATAATTAAAAATATTTCATTAAAATTTAAATAACTTATTATTACCTTACAGCTATAATATAAATAAATTTATTTTACATGGAAAAAATGAATAAATATTTTCATTTCTTTAAAAGTTTTGTTATACCTAAGTATAATTGAGAGGAGGTTCAGAAAAAATTTTAAATTTAGGATGCGCTGATAATATTTGAAATTAAACCCACTTTCATTCAGTCTAGAGTTTTAAGGACTTTTCTACTCTTTCTTACCTTTCTTAATTTTTTGCTGTTACATTTTGCTTATCTTATAGATTAAAACCTCCCCATACCTAAATAGAAATTCTTCTGAATACCTGAATAACATGCAATAAGTACAGGGGAGTCAGAAATTAACTAAAACAAAAATTGTGAATGTACAGGGGACTCTTACAAATACAATTTTATAAAAAAAATCAAAAACGGCAGTGATTTAAAAATACCTTTCTGCACCGCCACTTCTGGTCGACTGTAAAACTTGATAAGGCGGCAAAGCATAAAACGTTTATTTGTTCAGTACCTAGAACCAATATGTTAATTAAGTCACCAATGTTCTCGATGTTAAACTATAGCCAGCTGCTGTGATATAAATATCTGTAATATAAATACCTTATTACAAAGTGCCAACCGGTATTATTCCCATAGGGATATTTAGTTGATTTTATAATTCATTGTGAAATATCTCCATGAGATGTAGATTATTTTAATTATAATTATTTTTATATATTATACTATTTCATGTTTTAAATTGTGTATTTTATATTGTGTATTTGTATTTTTTATTATTATTTTATTTATTTTTTATATATGTGTATTTACTGTTCAATTACTGTTTTGTTTTATTTTCATTTATTATTAAACCCTTATCCTTGGCTGCTGTCTCTAATTTTTTCATTGCGTTTTCCAGATTATTCTCTGTCCTCGCCAGTGTCACAATGTCGTCAACATAAGCTAATATCTGACTCGTCTGATTATACACTGTCCCTCTCGTTGGTATCTTGCTGTATTTAACTGCTAAATCTAACTATATCAAATAAAATTGTTGACGATGGATCTTCACGTCGTAATCCTTGCGTTGTTATGATGTCCTTGGATGTTTGCCCTTCAATCAGCACCTTACAGTTTGTACTAGTTAGGGTCATTTTTATCAGTCTTATTAGCTTGTCCTTTATCTTAAGGTCTCTCATGGATTTAAATAGTTTCTCTCTCTTTACCATATCATATGCCTGCTTAAAATCTATACAAATCATATAAAGAGATAAATTCTGATCAATGCTGTTGCCAGCTATTTGACTCAATATAAATACTTGGTCTGTCGTTGTCCTATTTTTCCTGAACCCACACTGATATTGTGCTATTTTTGTTTCTATTTCTGCATTTATCCTCTTCTTTATTGCTATCGCCAAAATATTATACGCTAAATCCGTAAGAGCAATTCCTCTATAATTTTCACAATTTGTCCGTTCTCCTTTTTTATATATGGGACATATCAATGACTCTCTCCATCTTATAGGTATTAATTCTTTTTTCCATACATTTTTTATTATCTCATATAGATTTTTTTCGAATTCTAGTACATTTACATTTCTGCAGAAACGCCATTTTCTCCTGGAGCTTTGTTATTTTTAAATGTGTTTATAATTTCCATTATTACTTTACTATCCGGAGGATCCTCAATATCATTTGCTTCCATGTGTATTACTTCCCCTCTCATCTCCTCCTCGTCCACTTCTTCTGCTCCAAAAACTTCCTGGAAATACTCCGCCGATCTCTCCAAACTTTCTGAAATTTCTCCTACTTACAGACCTTGTTTGTCCTTACAAAATACCATTTTATTTTGTTGTTGTTTCGACCTTTCACTTTTATAATCCGATAAAATCCTGTGGAATGTTTTTTTGTATAATTATTCTCTAAAATGCGCATGTGATTATCTCTTTTTTTTTCTGCATATATTCTTTGCTAATCTATTAACCTATATATATTTTTCTTTATTTTAATTTGTATTGTTTTTTAATACTTCCATTCTGGCTTTTTCTCTTTTTGTTATTACGTCCTTACATTCCTTATCAAACCATGACTTTTTTATATACTTGTCCTTGACTAAAAGTTGTGCACTTTTTACCATAAGAGTTTCAAATTTATACCACTTTTCATTTATATCATTATAGTCTTGATAATTTATATTTATGTTAATTCGTCTCTGAAACTCTTTCTCTCTTAATTTTTCTACAGAATATGTGTTTCGTATCTTTTCCTTTTTCACTTCCTTGGGCGCCATTCTACATTTTATGGTAGCTCTTATAAGCATGTGACCGTAGCGTATTTAAATCTGTTCCTCTATAGCTTCTTGCATTTAACACATATCTAAGACGTTTGCTTTCTATTGCTATGTGATCAATTTGGTTAATAGTTTTCCCATCAGGTGATATCCAAGTAACCTTGTGTATTTTTTTTTGCTGGAAACTCTATTAGTTTCCTCCCATTTTCATTACTTTTACTGTGCTTGTAACAATCTTCTTTCTTTACTTTTGCATTAAAATCCCCCATTATTATTTTTACAATCATATCTTGGAATTTAATTATACACCCTTTTCATTTATTTATAAAATTCTTCCGTTGGACAATGTACATTAATTATACTAATTTTTCTATATTTGCTTCTTATTCTTATTATACATTTATTTATTTATTTACATTACAGTTATTACCCACCTGTTTCATTGTTTTCGATAAATGTTTTATAAGTAATTTGATATTGATGAAACCAGTATTGTTTATTTATCCGGTATTACTTAATTTAAAAATGCATGCATTGCACTCAACACATTTTTAATTAAATATAAAAAAATTTAGAAGTTCAAATTGCAGATACAAGAGTCTAAGGCGATTTAAAATCGCATCTAGACAGATAAAGAGCTTGAATTAAAATCCGCAAAGGATCGGATAACGTAGAGTTCTACGAGAAATATAAACCAATAAAGTATACAATTTCTCTAAACTAGACGTATCTTTTCAAAGAGGATAATCCTCCACAAATAAAACAGCGGAAAATTCAAAGCACAAAGGAACGAAAATGTGTTTTTATCGTAATACCACTACTACGAAATATAACATGGAAAGTATGTATGTATTTTCAATCGAACAGATTGAAACAATTAAGTTTATGTTATTTGGAGAACTCTAATAATAGTTATTTACCTATTAAGTGG
The DNA here is from genome assembly GCA_037114965.1 of Monochamus alternatus. Lineage (NCBI taxonomy): Eukaryota > Metazoa > Arthropoda > Insecta > Coleoptera > Cerambycidae > Monochamus > Monochamus alternatus. The sequence continues at coordinate 110,281,027 of CM073426.1, read as the reverse complement.
GATATAGACGTTATTACTACGGCTTCGTCGTATAATCACATAAGTGCGGTAATAATGTACAACGCTTTATCTACAACTGTCGGGGTTATTATTAATAACAATAATAATTAGTAGATACTATTATACATAATTTATATTTTAATACGATTGTAATGTGAAAATTGTCTATTAAGAAGAAGTTATACCGCATATCTCTCAACATAGCTGTCATTGAAGTATAAGTTCAAGCGATGATTTAAGAATGGGGTATCCACTGTTGTTTGCAATCTTTTGCCAGATAAATCACGCAAGAACAAGCTATGACAAATGGTGTAGAGAAAAATATGATATTTAACATAAATAACTAACTAGAAAGGATTATTAGTATATTTTAACAAATTAAGAATAGCACAGAAGCTGATAAGAACAGGGATTTCACTGAAACAGAATATCGATATTAAAAAATATCTAGATTTGGTTTCATTCCTGAAGCGAAAACCGAAAGGGTAAAAACTTAAAAAATCTGAGGTATTAACAAAGAAGAAAATATCCAGATTTTTAATGAATGCGAACGATGATGAACTTCTTTTTATGAAGGTAGCTTTGTTACAAGTATATTTTTTAGTGAAAATGTTTTATCCACAACCAATATTTATTTAAGGTTATTTTGATTATTGGTCTGGCGGACGCATGTCGGCAGGAAGAAGTCACAAATCTTCTTGTAGAAGAACTATGCTTCCAAGCCAAGAATCCCCATACCAAGACAAACGCATCTAGAGAGTTTTTTTGTAACATCTGGAAATTTTGATGGCTCGAATTTAGTAGTAAGAAAATACGTCAAATTAAGCTGGTGCCGATATAAAGCTGGTAAATGTACCAAACAAACATTGGTATAAATACTATTGGTAATGTGTTAAAACAGATTGCACGATTTCTTGAACTCCCTAATCCAAATGCGTATACTGGGCACTGTTTTTGACGATCTTCAAACTCCCTTTTAGTCGATTATGGAAAAGATCTTTTGGATAGAAAAAGACATAGTGACTGGAATCCCAATTCTGTCGCTGAAAGCTACATCGATACTACTGAAAACAAGAAACGAACAGAGCTATGAAAGAAAGGTAGAATATTTACTTGGAAGCCAAAGTTATTTCATTATCATCTAAAAATTATGTTCATACTCAAAATATTTCCACTTTTCCAAGCAAATCGTTAGACATGTCAGTATCTGGTATTAATGTTTAAACGTGAGAACGCAGTATATTTTTTAAATTATTAAAACATATGCAATTTGATCTATGTGGTCTAAGTATTCGATGTTGAAGGCGATGTTAAAGGTATAGAAAAATATATATATTGGAAAATATAACAAGCCTACTACTTATTTGAAGAGTGAATACAAAGCAAAAAAGCTGCAGTATTGGATAGAATACATATTGAAGAACTTTTTTACTGGGATTTTCGATAAAGAATGTTTAATGATTAAGGTAATATCTCTTTACATTTTATATGTTGTTAGGTGTAGGTGTTTCCTGTACCTGTCGATGCTGTGAATTGACAAATTTGAAAATTACCGACGTACAGAACATTGACAATTACCTACTTGTTTCAATACCTGACACCAAGACGGGCATTTCAAAAAAATTTACATTTATAGAAGAAGGATTTTGCATGAATGTTGTTGAAATATACAGAAAATATATATCTCTATTCTCTTAACACAAGATATACTCTTTTTAAGATACATCAATCAAAAATGTACTTCTCAGCCTTTGGAATCAACACATTGGTGTTGCTTTATTCCTGAATATCGCAAATCCAGAAGCATATACTGGCCATTGTATGAGGCGCACTTTAACATCTTTATTGGCGAATAAAGGTGCTGATCTTACAACCATTAAACGATATGGTAGATGGAAGAGCTCCTCTGTTGCAAAAAGTAGTGTTGAGGGGTCCATATCTAACAAATTTGATATTGCAAGGAAAAGCTAAGGAAAATATAGCTGTTCGTTACGACAAGAAACTTATTAGGTTTATTATTTGTTTTCATTATTCCACTAGTGCATAAAGTATCGTTTTAGATGATTCATATGTGTGGATAAAAGTTCGATTATAAGGTGATTTGTGGATAAATAAATTTTAATTTTTCGTATTGAAAATGATTAAACTTTTTTTGCAATATAAAACATTATCAGTACTAAATTGAGGACAAAATCTAACGAAAGGACTGCTCTCAACTCTAAATAGATATTGGAGACAATTTTGAATAGATGCATTGTATGTCTTCTATAGAAATAACTATACACAAGTTGAAACTTTGTAAACAACTAACTTGTTCACGTATGGAAACTACTCGCGCTATATTAATGTTCTTTGAAGCTGTAAGTTAAGGAAATTTCTGCAGGTATAGAATTCCGTACTTTATGCAAAGAACAAATGTTTGTCGAAGATGTACACAATGGGATATACAATAGACCAGAACTGGCCGAACTGCTTCGGGCCCTTTTGACCTACTTCTAAGCAGTCGGGTGGAATATTTTATAGCACAATTATTTAACATGTAGATACAATAGAGTTCTCTCCGAATTCGGGTTTGTCTTATCCTTTAAGCACATAAGATTGTGAAAAATTTTTAATTTTTTTTTTTACTTAAATGCAAATATTTTTTTCAAATACTACGTCAGCTTGGTTTTCGTGATAATGGTCAATAGTTAAACAACCTGTTTATTTCTACGACATAGATTTAAGCAGAAGAAACAAAAGTGTTACTCGAAAAAACTATTATGTACCTACATCTAAAAAAGCAGTTTTCTTTATTCACACATTAGATCGATGTGTTTGTAAAATTGTTTAAAACATTTTCCTAGATAAGCCAGTCTATATTTTAGTGTTTGTCGAGGTGTTACAAAGTTTTAATCATGGTCCTGTTTCGAAGTTGGTTATGGAATGGAGTTCAAAAAATGCATTCAGCTAGTGCAAGCGTAAAATTCACTTACATTAGTGAAATTCTGCTTCTTTCAAACTAGTCATAAAGGTCCTCAACTGATGGACTATGGTATACTTGGCAATTGACAAAATAAAAAAGATATAGTCGGATGCATTTTGCTTTACTTAAGTAAAGCAAGTATGTCTCATTAATGCTTTATTCTATTTGTCTGTACGTATGTTAAGATTTTTACTTATTGTTTTGGTTTTAATAAACATTTTTACCCACTTAAATACTAAAATGAATGAAAAAACGTAATAAATTAAAGACAAATTTTGAATACTTTATATACAATACCTATTATATTAATTAAAACATGTTGCAATAAATAATAAGATAATATTTTTTAAAAAATATTAATAATTGTACAATTGCTACGGTTTATTAAATTAATCCCTCATTTAATTGCTCCGATTTCAATACATTACTGGATATTGTTGGTGACTATTCTTTTCTTCACTCTAAATCGTTTTCACAATTTTTCTTCGTCTACATGTAAGCAATACAGATAAAGTAAAATAATTTTGTTAATTCATTGCTACTATTTAAACTTTCCTCAAGTAAAATAATTTTTAAAAAGCGTTTGCAAGACACACATTATTTTGCTGGTAATTATTCACAACACCGCAAAACTCTCCAATTTTAAAAAATGTATACCTACATTACATTAGATGTATAGAATAGAAAAGAACGCCTAATTATTTTGACAACAGTGTGACGTTACACTGAAGAAAGCAGAGGTGTTGCAATTTCAACGTAATGTATACATAGAGGTTACAATTTTGACTTTTTTTTCGAAAACTACATGTGATTGCCGAAATCTGACTTCAGATTCGTGATCAGCACCCTTGACAGTAGGGGGATAGATTTTTTGTCAATATTGAAGAGTTTTGCGCTGTTGTAAATAATTACTTACCATTTTGCTATTCAAAGATTTTAATCATTATTTTCACGTACTTAAGTTTATGTCAATTTTTAACAATATTTACATATATAGTTAAATTTAAAAAAATAAATATTTACAAAGATTTATGTACCTAAAAATTTGTTGATTCACTTTCTCCCGTTTAACTTTTCTACGCAAAATTAATTTCTTCATCATAATTTTCAATCAAGCTTTATCAGAATAGGACCAACAAAAAAGATTCGATAAAAATAAGTTACAAAAAAGCACTGCCTAGAGTACTTATCTAAGGCCCGCAACAGACTATGCGTGAATTCGCGATTCGCGATGAGCGGTTTGTAAGGAATTCGTGCATCGTGTGTAGTTTTTTGTAATGAATTTTTAACGAGCAAAACCCTACACACTATTCGCGAATTCCTTGTATATCACGAATCGTGAATTCACGCATAGTCTGTAGCAAACCTAAACCATAACTGTACTAAATTTCAACAGGATTGGACGTTTCATTTCTTAATTATGCCTACAACAAGAAAACATTTTTTTTTTCTTTGAAGCCCTGTAACTTTTTAATTAGGCACTTTTATACTAAGCTAAGTTTATCTAAATCGGTTCTATTTATTCTATGTTTAAGCTGGGTCGCATTACAGTATAAATATTTATAATATTTATATTAATAATAATTTTATTAAATAAATATTTTAATCAAATCATCATATCAAATGATTTCCACGGCTACCTGAACATCCTTCTCCTGTTTCTTCTTTTTATTTCACCCGTTAAAGCTAAAAATAAAAAAAAAATAATAAATATGACTTTATAGTTTTAAGTAAATTTTTTATCATTTTAAAAATGTAATACTAATGTTATAAGAAACCGCTACATTTTATTTTTATGTTAATGTCTGATTTCATTTCTGCGAGTTTTGCTTGGGATTGCAATTTATTACCACACACATTTATCTTTTCAAATATGGAATATGTATATTCCGGTATAAAATCAAAATGATCATCTATTAGCATTTCTCGTAATTCTACTGACGTATTACTTGCATAGAACTATCGCATATGCGAGGCAAAAAGCTGTATCCTGATAAATGAAACGTAAAAGCTATAAATCACATTATTTGTGGCAAAGCTTGGCTGTAATTGCCTATGCATTTAAAAATGACACCCTATTTACTTAAATTGCCTTTCCAAGCCAAACTTTTAGGATATCAATTAGGTTTCCTATTAATTATTTCATCACAATTGGTACTAATGTTGGTGTATTTTTTGGTCAATCAATAAAATTCGTATGCAGGGTATGCCATTAGTTTGAGAAAGATCGATAACTCATAGTACAAGATCTCAACTAAGGCCGTCCTGCACCCATTTGCTTACCGAATGAAAAGTATTTTTCATCAGAGATAATATGTAAACAAATATGTCGCAAATGGGTTGCCTAAGGAAATATGTTCATGACCCTTAATTAAATATACTGAAATTCATTTTTTTTCAACATTGCGTTCACTTGCTTACCAAACGAATTTAATACCAATCGAAAGTACGAAGCATGAGGGACGTCCAAAAGTTAGGTTGCCTACTTTTTACTGGTCACTATTACCAGGTTTCCCATTACAAAGAGGTGAGGTGATACTAGTAATTTATACTCATCTGCTTTCTCAATCAAATATATAGGGTGGTCGCGATGTAATATGTCAAAATTCATGACTAGACTCTTGGGCGGTTATTCTTGAGATCGAGAGAACTGAGCTCTTCTCATGAGAAAATATAAGATCACTTCCCCCAAAGTTCACTTCATTTCAACACAGTTATAAAACAGCTATTCTTGAACGTATGTGAATAGGAACGTGGTAGGAACTTGTCCCCACAAATTTTGCACTGTTGCCGGTGCTGCGTTCAGATTATAACCATTCAAAATCAAGAATTATCAGCTGATTATTTTCTGTGGTTATGTTATTAATATTTGTCTATGGATTTTACGTCAGATACCGTAAATAGATCTGGAGATTTGGAGTACTTGACGTTCTCCCTCAGCTTGCTCTTCAGCATCCTGCAGATCACCCAATACAACAAATGCTTCCAACATTTCATCAAGATCCATAGTGTTCAAAGAATATATCTGTCGAAATATTATAAATTAAAATTTTTATTATGATTATTAAATACCTATAAATTGAATATGAGTATGTAAATGTTACAACTTACTTCAACTTATTACGATTTCTTACTTAATACTTAAGGTTATTGTTTACAATATCACATTATCTAAAAGTTGGGTTAGAAGCGCAATTTTCTCAGGAGAACTTAAACTTCTCCTATAACATACCATGAGAAACAAGTTCTCCTACTATTCTGGGAAGTGAGTACTCCGTGGTTGTCAAGAATAGCATAGTTTTCAATTGCGGAGAACACCGCCCCTTTCTCAGGAGAAAACCTACTCCCAGATTTCAAGAATAGCCGTCCTGACGTGAAAATATTGCGATTTAGATAAACTCACCTTAGTCCAAAAGTTGATACTTACAGAGATACAGGGTGTTTAATGCAAAATATTATTTTAGTTTTTTCTTATTTATTTCATAATAAATGCTCATATCGAGATGAAATTTTGAAGTTTTAGGGGTTTTCTGAAGAGATTGAAATATATCCATGGTTTGCTTGTAGCTCTTAGAGAGCGCCACCTGCGCTAGGTCGAATGCGTCGAAAACGACAGAACTTTTTTATCTTTCAAAAATCTAATTCTCAGATAGCAAATTCTGATTCTACAACTTCTTTTACACAAAAAAGCTATACTTTTTGATAGTCGCTATCTTGCACCGTTCTCGTAAAATTTGCCATTGAAAATTCCAATGTATTTGCATTCAATTACAAATCGGCAAAAATTTTCAAGTAGGCTTATGTTAAAATCCAATTTTAACATTTTCCACTTATCTTAGTGCTGTCAGTAATATTACAGTATTATTCGTGCCTTATTAAAAGTATTCTTTACTTGATGATCTAAATCGTAGATAACATGCCACACCATAATTTATTTTCAAATGGAGAAATGCGCGATATGGTTTGCGTTTATGCGCAATCAGATTATGTTGGACGTCGAGCGCTTCGTCGGTATTCAGATTTATATCCGAATAGAAGGCAACCAAATCGGAAACTATTTCAAGAACTTTTTAATAGACTTGGAGAAACTAGTAGTTTTCATCCTAGAAGAGACAACGCAGGGCGTTACAGTTCACCAAGAAGAAGAAATTTTAGTAAGAGTGGCAGGAAATCCAGAAGTTAGCAGCAGGCAGGTAGCTAGAGAAACCGGTGTTAGTAAAACAACAGTTCTCAAAATCTTTCACAAGGGATTATATCCCTACCTACCATTTTACACCCGTGCAAAATCTTTTAGCAGCAGACTTACCAACTAGATTACAATTTGCTCATTTTATGCGCAATCAGCAAAACCTTGACCAGGAATTTTTGGATAATGTACTATTCACTGACGAAGCGACCTTTACTCGTCGAGGAATTTTCAATTTTAGAAACAAGCATATATGAGATAATGAAAATCCTCACGTAGTCAGTGAGCGTCACTTCCAACATGAATTTAAGATAAATGTTTGGTGCGGAATCATAAGAAATCACCTTTTGGGTCCACATGAGCTTCCTCCAAATCTAAATGGTGACTTGTATTTAGATTTCCTGCAGCACCATTTAGTTGACTACCTCGACGATTTACCACTGAATACACGGCAAAATCTATTTTTCATGCAAGATGGAGCTCCCCCTCATTATTCTGTCAGAGTACGGAACTATCTTGACCACATTTTTCCGGATTGTTGGATTGGTCGTGGGAGTCGAATATTATGGCCTCCTCGTAGTCCTGACTTTAATCCTATGGATTTTTCTTTCTGGGGCTACATGAAATCAGTTGTCTATAGAGAAATTATAAACACCCGCGAAGAGCTATGGCAGAAAATTGTAAATGCCGCCGAATCGTTTCGTAACAAGAATCTCTATTTTAAAATACGGCAGTCTTTGAACAAACGCGTTAATAAATGTATTGAAGTTGGAGGCGGACATGTTGAACATTTATTGTAATATTCGATATTCAATTGTTCATCACAATTTATAATTTGAAATAAACTCTTGTTCTTTTTGACATTCGTACCTTATTTTGCTTACTCGAATTACCAAAGCTAAATATCTTGAGAACGGTGGAAGATAGCGACTATCAAAAAGTATAGCTTTTTTGTGTAAAAGAAGTTGTAAAATCAGAATTTGCTACCTGAGAATTAGATTTTTGAAAAATGAATAAAAAGTTCTGTCGTTTTCAACGCATTCGACCTACCGCAGGTGGCGCTCTCTATGAGCTACAAGCAAACCATGGATATATTTCAATCTCTCGCCCCAGAAAACCTCTAACACCAAAATTTCATCTCGATATGAGCATTTATTATGAAATAAATAAGAAAAAACTAAAATAATATTTTGCATTAAACACCCGGTATCTCTGTAAGTATCAACTTTTGGACTAAGGTGAGTTTGTCTAAATCGCAATATTTTCACGTCAAGAATCTACTCTTGAATTTTGGCCCATTACATCGCGACCATCCTGTATATTAAAATAAAGATAATTTTATTGCGAACACGGTGGTATAAGGTTGCTTGCGAAAAATTGTTTATGAATCACGGTTGCCAGGCTTTGAAATTTAAAAATTGGAGCAAGCGGTGACGCATTGCAGGTACTGTAATGATGGTATACTTATAATTACTTTGAATATAAAAATGTCTTAAACATCTGCCAAAATAATATTATGTTAGTGATATACACTCATCTTAAAAAAGTTATCTAATTTAAGAAGAGAAATATTTTTTTAGGAAACGTTTAAAAGTAATTAAACAATCGAAATGCAAAAAAAAATACTTGAACATTTTTCAATTACTGAATTCAGAATCCGATTTATCAGATGATTATCCTGAGGAATTGTCATCATGACTTTTTTCAGTTAGGTAATTATTGTAAAATATCCTCTACTCTTAAAGGCGTCTGGTCTCCGACAAAGCCTGTTGGTTTTAAATAACTGTCTAAAAACCAACCACAATTTTCAGGTCAAAGTTTTGCACAGTAGGGATCAGTTACTCATTACAATTTGCAAACAGTCAATAACTGAACTATCAATGTAAATGACGCAACACATTTTTGTTTCTTGCAACCTGCTGTGGTAAAAAATAATCATAACGATTCCTCGTTTTTAACTCGTGTAGCAGTATTTTTAAACGGATTTTACTGAAAAATACAACTAACAGTACTGGAAAATAAACTGTCGCGAATTCTAGGATCGTTAAATATGCGTTGATCATATAAAATAGAAGTAGCATAACTTGAGTGTAGTCGCTGTAGAATACTTTTATGGCGTTAAAATTAACGTAGTAATATGTATGACTTTGCGTCTAATTGCGTATCCCAACGCACTGTTTTGTGTTCCACTAAACTCTAGAATCGAGTCTCTGCAGGTAAGTAAATAGGATGTTGTCGATTAGCTGGCATGAATAAGATTAAATTGGTTTTAATATAAATAAAATATATTCAAATATTAAGGTCGTCCACAAGTCTGGCTCTGAGATCTGCGAACGAAGTGCGGGCTATATTCATAATAATATAGAAAAAAGTGTAAGTATATAAATGTTGTACAGGAACAAGAACCTTAAACTATAAAACAATTTGAAACATACAGGACAATGGATAAAACGAGGGTCCGCCAAATATCAAATACTCCTATATTAGCTAATTGCGATTAACAGGGTGTTTTTTATATTCGTATTCATTTATGAAAGGTTTTTGTAAATTTTTCAAATAGAACACCCTGTATTTTATTTCTATTTTATTCGCATCGATCCACACCAACTTTTACTAAGCATATTCTATACCTAAAATTGTTACTTTTTGAAGTATAGCAACATTCCTGAAAAAATTAATATACAGGATGTTCTACAAGCTCTATGACAAACTTTGGCAGATGGTAGCTGGATTGATCAAACATTTTTCTTATATTAACATAGGTCCGATTCCTGTTGGTTTAGAAGTTCAAGCTATTTAAAAAATATAATTTCATATTTCAAAGTATAGCCTGATAAATAAAAATGATTATTGTTATAATATGATTTTGTTAAAAATATATAATTCAGTTCAAATAAACATCAACCAAATTTTCTATTAGTAAATAGTAGTAGAAGTACATATTGTAATAAAGAACTTAAAAATAAATACATTCTAATAAATCATAATTAATGAAACAACAAACATTAAACGAAGATGTATTTAGGTACCTACTACCAGTGTTTGTATAAAGTATAGTTAGTCAACCGGCCTTAGTTGTGGACCATGTCGGCTAGATGGCGAGATTATAATATGTGCAAAATCTCTTAAACGAGCTCTAAACAAGTCAGTAAACAGTCAGTCTGACTTTGTTTTTAAAATAAAGTCAGTCTAACTTCTCTAGAGCCCGTTTAAGAGATTTTGTACATATTATAGTCCCGCCATCTAGCCGACATGGTCCACAACTAAGGCCGGTTGACTAACTATACTTTATATTGCTACTACATAACAGCAGTTTACGGAAATTAGCTAGTAGTGATTTGAACATCTTTCTCCAACATTACAGGAAAAACAAAATACAGATATAATCTAAAACTTCAGAGTGAATTTTCGTAAAGCTTTAATATTTTTAAGATCAATGGTTTTGATTGCCGTTAGCTCTATCACAATATCAGCAATATTTGAGAAATAGGTAGAGTAAAGTCGGCATATATGGAATACCCATTCTTTAGGGCGCTGTGAATAGAACACCAAGGTGTTGAGGACTACAATATTTTAAGAGAAAATGCTTTATGGTGTCTTCTAATGGCGTTACTTAAGATATAGAAATCAAAATTATTTTATATACTTTTTTTAAGATAATAAAATAAAGTGCATTTTTACGATGATTAAACATGGAGGCTAATATGGAATAGTGCGGTAGGGTAATAGATATGGAATAGAGCGAAAATACGAAATACTTTTTATTAGTGATGTAATAACTTCATGGTAGGACTTAATGGAATCATCAAATTCGAGGTTATTTTCAGATTCAGAAGAACTAGAAGAAACCTGTTTTATGGATTCTGCTTTTTTGTTTTCAATCCACTAGGTCTAGCTTCATCGGTAATTTTTCGAGTAACTTTTTCTCGTGAACTATTATTAATTGACTGTTCAAGTTCTTCCTTGCTCGGTGTCGATGTAATGATTTTAAAGATGAAAGGCGAAAAAGTGTAGTTCTTGGAATATTAAATAATTTTGATGCGGTTAAATAGCCCAAACTTTTGCTTTTCACTACTTCTATAGCTTTTTGCATATAGTCAGAACACCACTGTTTTTGTTCTGCAAAAGCATAGCTATATATCTGTAAAAATGAATTTTTGCAATAAATTGAAAACATTTGGTAATATGGGATACTATTAAGGCGGATAATATGGAATATTCCATATTAGCCGCCATAGTAAACGTAGACAAAAAATTTTTGAATAAAATTATTGGACTCAATTGTCCATAGATAAACTAAATTATATTATAGCAAACTCACCTTGTAATAAAAACAAATCCTATACAACAAATTCAAACAAAATACGTTCTTCAGTAATGCTGCGCAGAAATATTAAATACAGTAAAATCACAAAATCACGTTTTGCAACCATATGCAGTTTTACCTACTGGGTATACTTATAGTAGTGATCTACAATACCGCCGGTCATGGTAATATTGCCATTGTCCAACACATGGAACATTTTGTTTAAAAAATAACAGATATTCCATATTACCCGGTATATTCCATATATGCCGACTATACTCTACTTTATTTTCTTCGAACAAACCTGGATTTAAGTTTAAATATTCTCTATTTCGACACTGCGAACAATAGCTAACTGAGCACAACAACGGAATATGATCACAATGGTGTGCGGTGTGCTAGAACTGCTAGCTGTACTGCACCCAATCACAAGAAAGGATAGAGAACACAGAGGTGTGTTTTAAGTTAACACATTGTTGGTAAATATTACACAAAGTATATTTTATTGTAGTACTAGTAATCGTAATACATTCTGAGTAAAATATATAAATAAGCCAGTGTGTAAAACTATTAACGCGGAAATTGTACACATCTTTAATTAGACACTGGAAAATTAGAAACATTTTTTACAGTGTACTTTCACCTCTTTACTTAACGTTTTCAGATCTTCTTGCTTCCCGTAACCACAAAATATAAAACTAATGGGTAATTTATATACAAACTGCCATTCGGCACCATATAGTTCTATACCTTCCACTTTAGACTAGCAAAAATGTCAATTTTAAAAAGTTTGGTTGTAGCAAACTGATTTGATTCAAAAGATTGAATAAATCTTATGTACTCGGGGGGTGCGGGGAATTCACATCTCTATCACTTTTTGAGTTTAAGTGGGGAACTGATTGTGAACGGAAAAACAACAGACTATTATACCTCACTTTATGTTACTAAAATCAATTCATTCAATTTAAAACGAAAGAAAATTAGTAATATAGTAGTAGCTTTTGTCTAATATTCCTTATGTAACTCAAATAAATAACAAATATTTTTGCTCCAAGCGCTAGTAGTTGAGAGACAAATACAACTTTTTTTTAATCCATGATTAAAAAGATACAGGGTGTTTCATTTAAAAAAAATTGTCGTGCTCATTTTATATTCATGTGCTCATGTGTTTGTTTCAAATTAATTTTATAGTTTAGGTTTCTTGATTTTGTACAATTTTTACTTTCAACTTTTTTCTGTATTATTAATAATCAACAAGGGAGTTACTGAATTTTCTCACACTAATTAATGGCCCACCTTGTTTGCAATTTAGAATCAAATTTATTATCAGGTATATCTACCTTACAATAAATTCCAATAAAGTAATTTTCGTCTAAACTGTGTTAGTAACTAGATTAAGATAAGGACTTTTTGTGTAACAGAACCGCCTACTGTAAATTATTATCTTGTTTACTTTTTGATTTTATATTTTATACTGGCGGTTTATTCCTTACTCTGTAGCTACAACTCCTCCGATATGAATATAAGGGCAATCCAATTTTTAAATGAATTATTCAAACCATTAGAGATAAATTGGCTACCTTCACAAATGAAAACAATTTTTTATCGTATATTTTAACATTCTATTTTGTATTCAGTATTCAGTATCATCTGTTAGCATATGCATTATACAGCCCACTAAAATTGAGAGAAGAGCTTATTGAAATTTTGTTTAACGTAAGGTATAAAAAAATTCGTTATTGATTTCCTATTTGCATTTCGCATTGGTAGTACACTGTAAAAAAATAATTACACTTTTTAACACAAAAGAACACTGTGTTAATCGAGGTCCACACGTGTATATTTTTACACATTTCTCTGTATGTAGCAGTGTGTTAAAGGTTTAACATAATCCATTGTGTTAATATAACAAATGTTATGTATAACTTTTACACATTTCAGTGTTATTTGTATCATTAAAAGTGTAGACTTTAATTTTATTGTATAATATAGGTATTGATATGGAAGCTCACTTACTTTTTTAGTTTGTTAATTACCTACCTATGTTTCTGTTTGCTTTCGAAATAATTTCCAGAAGTTTTCCCAGTCGTCGAAAATGCATCGAATATAGCCTGGAATGTTCTAGAAAACGTCAAAAGGAACGTATTATTAAAATTATAATTTCAAAAGCAAAATAAGTAATTAGCAAACTAAGAAGGTAGATGAGCTACCGTGTCAATATACAGTATTTTCAGAATTATGGTGTTACAGTAATCATAAAATAAAAGATATTTTACTCTTCATGATTTTATTAAAAATATATAATTCAATTTAAATGAACAACAACCAAGTTTTCTAAGAAAATATTTAACAAAGTTAGTAGTATTAGTAGCACATATCGTAATAAGTATACATAGACTGAATTTTAAAGTGATAGTGAAATTTAAACAAGGTCTCAATGGTAGGTAAAAGGAGGGAAATAGAATACAAAAATAAAAGTTGTTTTCAAAATTCAAGAAATATTAAAGTAGGTGAATTTTATAAAATATCAAATGTCAATTTGATTGATTGAAAAAATGTAATATTTATTAAAATTATGTAAAGTAGATATGAGTGCATTGGAAATAAATTTAAAAAAGGGTAATCAAGGAAACGCAATAACAAAAAGTCAAGAGGAGAGAAAAATGAGATACATTGAAGAGAGCTGATATTTGAGAAATTTATAAAACGTGTATAAAAGGAAAAATAAGAAAATATCATTGAAGTCAAGATTGAAAGTAGAACAAGAAGAAGCAGCTCAACAGTGAACAAAAATAGCTAGGAAATTAAGAAGACCAATTAAAGGATTAAAGGCATCAAACTATTAACATTACATAAGGTATTGAAATTATATTTCTGCTCATATAAGGAGCAGCCACCATACGGATTGACAGACCAGTACGAGGTGCAATCACCAGCAATTGAGCTTCACAAGGAAATTATAAAGAAGCGGACATCCATAAAAAGGCAGACAGAGCGCAGTGCGAAAAGGACTACATTTAACAAACAAGGACTTAAGTCGGCAACGACTTTGTATTTCGTAATATTTATTGTTAGTAGTTTATAAGGTAGAGCAGGGTTTAGGTGGAGTAGGAAAGATACAATCAATCCAATTGTTAAACCTTTAATATTAAAAATAAAATAAAATTAGTTAACATTGAACATTTCATAAAAAAAAAAAAAAAAATTATCAAAATTATTAGTGAAGAATATCTGAATAATAAATATTAATCCTGTTTGAACCTACCACTGAGACAAATAGTCATAAAATCATATAGAAGTGAATTTCCAAATTTATTAATCAATAGTAGTGAACCCATAAGATTTATAAAATAAAATTCATAATATTTAATCATAAAAATAGGCGCAGATCAAAGCTAGCTCGGGTAAGTAAAATTATAATTAATATTATTAACTTAAAATACTTAAAATTAAAATTTAAATTTAACACACATACCATACTAAAATACGTAAATCAATCAATACAACAAGAAAAATAAAATATAACAATATATTCCAATAAAGGAAGTTTCCATTTGAACACAGCGAACGAAAGGTAACTAATCACAACAATGCTACACGACCAACATGGTGTAGTAGCTGCGCAGTTATGCTCAACCAGTCAAGTGAATCTTAAATAAGTACAAATATTTTAACTAGCAATACAGTTCACTGTGTAGAATACATAATTAATACTTTTTTTACAAAAAAAAAAAACAGGAATAAAAAAATCTAATTTTAAATAAATTTCGTGATTTTTCAATAGAAAACTTGTTGAGGACCGCTGATCCGACTCGGATATTAATATTTTTAAGTCGTGGTGGATGTGAATTCCACAGCGTTGCCAGTGTTACACTAATGTCTTTGAATAGGCTCCAACAAAGTTAACTAGAATTTTTAGATATGCCAAAGAATGATTGAAATATGTTTATTTATGAAAATATTAATGGTAATCTCATCCCCGTTGCCATTCCTATGCCTCACCAATAAATTGAAAATATAAACCAGATTCTCTACTAACAACCATTTATCATAATACGTAATCGTTATTACTATCACTGATTATCTCTACTTAACAAATATGCTTTTAATATGTCAACCTTTTCACTGTTTGAAATATGCGCCATATTTTATTTAATCGCACTGTATTTCACGAAAGATATTAATTAAATACACAAGAGAAAAACACTGCGCGTGAAAATAATAAGACAATTTAAATACGTTTTATACGTTAGTACCGCAACTCTTATTACTTAAGAAACCATTAGTTCAGTTCGGTTTCAGAAGATGCAAAAGTATCTCATATTAACTTTCAATTTACGTGCACTGAAATTATCAAATCCCTTTCCACAAATATTACATGTTTTGTTTCCACTTGTAACTTGCCACAGCTTGTTCCTTTGCGCTGGCTGGATCATACTAGTGCACCGAGCACCGGTATCAATATAACTTCTTTGTCAACCACGACTATCAATCTTAGAGAGTGAAACTGGTACGGGATATTTCATCTACTGCTTGTGACATCTACCTGTGGCGAAAATTAACTCCAAGGTGTTGTTAGAAAATCATAGTTTTTTTTTGTTATTCTTTATAAAATAATTTAAGGGTATAATATAACAGTGTACAATGGTATTAACTTTTGAAATCTGAATAACTGTTTAAATAGTTGCTGTATTTTCAGTAAGTAGGTGAGCTTTTATGCACATTTATGGATAATTTTTAGAATCATTGAACAAAGTAACTTCCTAAACACTTTAATTGATAGTATCAAACTTGCGGAAATTCATATGTTTTATAATTAGAAACAACCGCAACAATTGAATTTACGTTAAACAATTTTTAGAGACGATATGGCAATCTCGCCTTCAGTAAATCATATGGTTTATTTTATTAGGTTACGTCAGTGGTCTATCTGATCAGCGGTCCCCAAAATGTGGGTATTTAAAAAAATATATCTCCGTAAATATTAATACTTATTTATCTATATGACGAACTCATAGACTTTATAAATCATGGACGCGCCCGAAACCGTTTTCTGTCTATACAAATCGTTGATCATTGGCCGAAAGAACAAAAACCGTAAATGACAGACGTATGACAGACGTGTGACAATCAGCCTTGCGTCTGACACACCGAATTATATTGGATATTTACTCATTTATTCAGAATTTTTATTTATAATTACATTTTGATAATAAAAATTTATAAGGAAGGTTTTAATTATTTAGGAAAGGTTTTGTCAGGTTATGTTTATATATTTTTCTGTCATAGAACATGTTTTTGCCCGGACTAGCTTCATCCCTCTTGTACACATCAGGACAGCGGACCTCTCTTTCTAGGGCCGGTCCATGATTGATAAGGTCTATGGACGAACTACACCTGCAGTTAAAATATTTGTACTTATTTAAGGTTCACCCTGTATTTCATGTTTATATGTTAGTAATTTTAACAAATTTTTGTAAAACGTATAAAAAAGGCATAGCGTATAAAATAATTAACACGGATATTTTATACATCCTAAAATACACATTACTGGAAAATGTCACTTACACAGCAACTTTTTTCGCAGAGTATTTCTACCTTCACGTATATGCAAAATAAAATCAGTCTTTAATAGGTGGAATCTTGAAATAGAAATCTAAATACAAAAAAATTATAATAAATGAATAATTCAAATCATAAAATATATTATTTTATACAAGTATATCCCGTTTTATTTGCCTTGTTACCTTCACTTATATCGGTATAAAATAAAGTCTTTAGTAGGTGCAATCTTGAGAGAAATCTAAAAAAAAAATATATTAATAATTCAATTCAGAAAATATATTATTTAATACAAATATATCTCGTTTTATTTGCAAATTAACGAAAACCTTACATTTAGTAGAATATAAAATAATTTAATGGGAACAAGAATTAAAGAAAACTATAGTTGGAGTTGCTGCACAGTTGGTGCACGCAATAAGAAAAATAAGCCAACATTAACACCACTTTCCTGAAAAATTTAAGTTTCTGTATTATTTCTTTTCAAATTCATTTGAGTACTTAAATATATATTTATACCGGCGACTTCGCCATAATGTTCAGTAAGTAATTAAATGTTTTTATAGCGGTTCTACAAGTTTGTAGTCTGAAATGTTAATTAAAGGATATGAAATTGAATGTAGTAGGATTTAATTAATTAATCTGTTCAAAACATTTGCTAATTTCCGTTACAGGGCAATTTAAGCAAATACTTTATAAAATAGTTAATAAATTTATATATATATGAATGATTTAAAATAGTAAATTTACTTATACTAATAGGGGATAGTTGATTTAATTGTCAACAAAATTGACCCCATGTATGAATAATGTGTCCCTAAATATACTTCAGTTAATGTAAAAAAATATTTAATAAACTGTCAGATATAAATAATATGTGTACTTCATTTAGTGATTGCATGAAAATACGTGTGCATGTCTTATTTTTGATGTGATATAATAAATTTATCGTTCGGTAACATTTTAAATGTGTATTAATTGTTACGAAAAAATATGATAGTATTAAAATTAATTAGGTATGTTAGGTACCTAAGTCTTCTTAAATGTAGAACATATTTTTTTAAAGTTTTGAAGCTGAAAACGATGATGTCATATGTATGCTCGCCGCAACATAAAAGTTTCCAACCAGAATCATATTTTGTCACACGTGCCCACTCATGATCTGCCCTAGATACCTCAGTTACAAATTTTCGAAAAATTGTTGAGTAGAAAATTTGTGTATAATTTGATTATTATATTTTTTTTTGTTTTCAAATTATAGTCGCAATTCCATATTTGAAGGGCTGTTAGTAATCTATTGTGGCTGAATTTACAGTTTTTACGTGTTCAAAGAAAAATTTTAGTTGAATGCAATAGAATGATTTCATTAAGCCAGAATGACCTACCTAAATATATGGTATCAAAGAACATACATATGACTTCATTAATAGGAATTGTAGGAAATTTTAATTATATTCGTTTAATAATTATTTGTTTAACTAGGCAGTAAAATACAAGATTTAATGCTGTGGCGGGTATTTCATAGATGAGGCGCAACCAAGGCATTAAATCTACTTTACCTCCGCAAGTTAAATCGCCGATTAATTTTAATTTTACCATAGTAGCAAATAAAGCTATTTAGTTTAGATTAGTAAAATTGTATAATTGTATAATCACCATATTGCTCCTATTTAAATCCATAATAGTATATTATGCAACGATCATGTAATAACCATTACATGAGAGTTGCATACGCTATTTTTTCTACACCCGATAAATAATCAAAAACCATAAATTTTATATTTTTATTGAACACAATAGGTAACAGTAATTATTCGTATGAACTGCATTTTCTACTTTCTCCGATATGTGTGGAGGAGTCGATGGTAATTCTTCTATATCGCTGATATCAGACATTTTAATAAATTATCGAAGTTTAGCTAGGTATCTACAAAAATTTAATACGTACTGATTTTGACATCTAAAATAATTACATAGAAACCTAGGATAAACGTCAAATGCACAGCATGCTTGATTGAAAAATTATAAGTTTCTATTGATTAAAAATCTGTATCGTAATGAAAAATCTGTATCGTAATGTTTCATTATGAAACGGATTATGGGCATATAAGTGCATTGTTATAATACGGGTGTAGAAAACAATAATTATTTAATATTAGAGGTGATAGAGTTCACATCAATCAGCAAAGCAAGTATAATTTATTAGCAAAAAAAATCGAAGAAGATATATCAGCAAACATATAATAAAATTACTTTGGTTAAAAACAAATGCTATTTTTTAATTTAGAAGCAGTGAAAATAATTCTAATGCCTAGGCAGTAAATGTGACACTTTAGTGCCTGACAGCTGTCACTAGAACTACGCCTTTTACGTCTTTAATGTCAGTGTAAATAGTGAATAGTGACAAAGTAGAATATTTTTTTGTTTCATTTAGACAATGGAACAATTTGAACAAATGGAATGCGATTTACTGCGTCCTATAACATGGTTTTATGTGTCTGCAAGTAATAAATCTGTTTATTTTTTTGTAATCCGCACAGCACTTACGTTAATTACACCCAATGTTCTGAAATACTGGTTGTTTTTCAGTACACATGGATCGTTATTCACCGCAGGTGTTTTAATATGGCAGCATCGCCGGGGGTAACAAAATAGCATCGAAAATGGATCGATAGGCCTGGCCGTGGAGCGTTCGGAAAGATAAATATTTTCAAATGGCGAAATAGCCCGTCTTTAATAAAATGTTACGGCCTGTGACGTTAACAGTTGAATTTTCTAAATAGGCTACTTCCATCTCAATCTTTACTTCTATGCGAATCCATACACTGAGAGAAACATTAGTTTGCATTAAATCATTTCCGTTTGTTCCAAACTAATCCTAGGATTGAATACGGAGAAGCATACCTAGTTTTAGTGATAACTTTTAATAAGTTTAAAGTATTGAAAATTCTAGTTATTACATAAATATTATATATTTTAATGTTATAATATGTATATTTGATAATAATCAAATATGTTAGATATACCACTGCAATAATTTCTTGCAAATATGTCTTTATTTATTTTAAGAACGCTTTCTATTATATTTAACATAGTAATTTAATAGTTAAATTACATTCTTTTAATAGTACTAAATAAAGTTTTATATGGAACTTGTGAAGATTATATTTAGTTATTAATAATTTGTCTACACGTACACATCTTACTATTTACACCGAGTAGGTTTATGACTGATCTATGTAATTTGATAAATAATTAATATATATTTACTTCCAAATTATAATTGTTCATACTTAATTTATGTTCTATTAATATAAACCACTGTAAGTTTATATTTAACTTAAATATATATATATATATATATATATATATATATATATATATATATATATATTAAAGATTTGTAAAATTAATATTCAAAGTTTTATTATTTCGATTTTTCCTACAGGATAATCAACCTATGAAAATAAATTTTACTCAAAAAAATCAAAGACACTGATAATTGAAAATAAATTCAAATGTTATGTGATGTAATAGAATTTTTTAGCTCTATTTTAAAATAAAAACAATCAAATCATTCAATAAAATCCTTTTTTACAAGGGCGTTTCTATTTGAAATGGGTCACACTATATGGAATAATGCCATAATATATTATTTGTTTGCCATATTTCAGCAACACATTGCATGTAAAAAAAATATGAAGGTAAAGGTAAAAAAGAAACAATATATTTAAAATATAATCTTTTTTAATACAGTTCTCAAAAAATGAATAATGTATAAAATATTTCCTGGGGGAAAAATACTAAAAATAAAAAATAAACAAACTTAAGTATAGACGCTGAAAGTGAACGTTATAATATCTAATATATTTATTATATTAATATAGCAAATTAATCTTGATTACTAGCAGATATCATTTTTTCTCCAGTAGTTAATTTGTTTAATTTTTTTTTTTAAATTAATAGTGAAGAGTTTTACGCTAATGCAAATAATTACCTTAATTACATGGATTGTGAATGCTGTATTATGTGCAGAATGTTCTAAATAGCGCTGATTCCAATGTTATTAAATGTAGGTATGGTATACAGGTTATAATGTTAAAAAATGTTTTTCCGAAAAACTAGAGTCGATCGCACAAAACTAACTTCAGGTTAGTGTTTCTGCACCCTCGAAAATAGAGGAGCAGAAACATTTTGAATAAAAATTGAGTTTTTTTTACCAAACTTTGATTTAGGCTTTAGTGGCTTTAGTAAATAAATTACCAAAAAATCTAATTTATTTTATAGGTATAAAATCTCAGTTTGTATATTATGTGTTTAACTAACCTATAAATACAATGACTATAGATGTAAGCCCCCACAGTGTTGTAATAAATTGCGCAGTTTTTCTGCCTCGTTCTCCATCACCATCACCTACCTGGTACCTGCTGTCAAACAAAATGAGCAGTAAGCCCATGGCACTTGCTACTGCTATACCTAATAAAAATAATAAATAGTTGACTTACCTTATTTTAACAACAAGAATAAACCTCTGACTATAACTTGTGCTTATGAGCTGATCTGCTTGCAGTCAATGCTCTGTATTACGGGGTGTACGAATGGTTGGTGGTTGACAAATCTAGATCATACTAGATACAAATAAGATCTAGCCCTCCCTCCCCTCACACGCTGATAACTTTTTTAGCCTTACGCGGGAAAACAGCAGAATTGGTGTCATGACATAATATTAAATAAATTTTGTTCAGATTTAACTAAATAATATTATAGTTAAATTAGTTCGTTTCCTATTATCTCTATTGAATAACTTTACTGGAAACTGATGATGTATATTAATATTAAAATTAAAATATTATTATTTAATTCAGCGCATTTGTAATAATAACATATTATTTAATATTTACCATTTATAAAGCTTAATATTAAATGATCTGAAAATGTGTAAGATTTACTTTCTGTCTGTTTAATTTAAACTGATTACCTTTAAACTTATAATAATTTAAATACAAAATTATAATACGTTAGGTATTATTCTACACAGATCATATCTAATTAGATAATTTAAATGGAAATGAATCATGCCTGAACTTACAGGTTAGTTTAATATCAGATATTAATTTTCTCAGTGTATGAACTTGTAATTTTATATTTCTCTAAAAGTGAGAATAAGTTGGTTCTTCCTCCATTTCGCTCTTACAGTTTCCCTCCTGCTCACACACTTCCCTTTGCCTACCAACTTAACAATACATCGGCGGCAGTTCTCTCTTAAACTATACTCTATTTTTTATATTTATTTGCTTAAGCAGATCATACTCAAGAACATAAATTTACAATTCGGTTGAATTTTGACCTACTGTTAACTAGTAATAAAAAAATCTGTTTTTTTTTTTACCGAAAGGGTTTGAAAATGTGCTTTTAGGACATTTCTTTGATAAAATGAAAAATTCGCTCATTTATCTATGAGAAAGTACTTTCTACCTACCATCAGTCCTAAGAAAAACACTGTAAAAAATAATTAGTTAAAATAGATGGCAATTTATTTACCACTCATTTTTGCTGCAATTCTCTTCCCGATTGTGACTTTATAAATAAAATGTAAAATTACCTTGTAAATTTATTTTGTGGTGTAATTTTAGGTTTTGTAATTGTAATATTACTTTGTGATTTTACAGTACAAAAAGTATTTTTACAATGTAACTTCCACAATTACTTGTAAAATTACAAAATAGCTTTACAGGCAGTTGTATAGTTAGATTGTAATAATACATTTTATATTATAACTACAATGTAATTTTTTTTATTTATTCTACAGGATGGTCCAATTTGGGCACTTAGGTATAGAAGGTTTCTTCTATTTTCTGAAAGGACAGAAAAAAGTACCCAAGATATTTAGGGCTTAATTTTTGAGAAAAGTTGAATAGCGAGAATCACATTTCAATATTTTGATTTGTTTAAGAGATACCTACATGATATTTTTAAATTTTGGTCGTTTTCTGTGGTAACTTTTCCACTTATTATATTAATATTTATACATTGTAAAGACATTTTTTCTCTATGTGTAGTATCTAGTGGCTTGAGGAATATTTTTGTATAACTTCTAGTTTTCCGCTGCTATAATAAACATATATATGTTTTAATGAAACATCATACGTATGTAATATGGCGCATCATAGAAAAGGCCTAAAATTAAAAAAAAAATGCTATATAAAAACTAATCAAGATATCGAAATGAAATTTTCGTTATTCAATTTTTCTCAAAAATATTCCCGCAACATTTGGACTATCTTTTCGGAGAATAAAAGAAACCGCCTAAAAGTGTCGAAACTGACCTAACCCATACACAGGACATTTTGTTTACAACATTCGAATTCACTAACAGTGTTTTGACATATCTAGATAAAAATCTGAAAAGCAATTCATTTATAACTAATAGATTAAAATGCCTGAGAAAAATTGAAATATCGTAAGGAATTAACGATTGTTACTTACCTTAAGTAACATATCAGGCCTTTCCGTCAGTTTCTCAATAGCATCACTACATCAGAATGTTATTTCAAAATAAGAATATACTCATATTAAGTAACCTAATTAACATGAATGCCAATTGCTTCTAATGTTAACAAATACCCTTAACAGTAATACTGAATTTTTGATATGATATCCCCAGTGAAGTCAAACATTTTCAAACCAATAGATTCGTTTTCTATATGCTTTATATACAAAAAATTAAGTACTTTGGAATTTATGACTCATTTAGTTGAAAATAATACTTATTTCTATTATAGTCCCGATGTATACCTTAAAATTAGCAGAATAATCCTTTTTAAATTTATAATTAAAATTTTTGGACAAATTGTGTAAAAAACATTTGTTACACTAAACCGCACTTTTCCTAACTGATTATATAAATAGCTATTTTGTGCTCCGATTATGGCTCAGTTAGCTAATTAGTAGTTACAGATTTATTACATCTTCAATATATCAACTGCCCTTTGCTTATTTTTTAGCTTAGAAATACATGTACATACAGGTACTGAAGTAATAAAATATTACGATTTTACGGCAATTTTTTATTAAAATTTGGTAAAACACTTAACTTTATATAAGACATATAACAATGTAAAAATATATTCGTAGAACTAAAGTTAACACTTTATAATATTCAAACGAAATCTATGATCTTATACTAACTATACAAAGTAATATTAATTATATAAATGTGCATAGATAGTAGGTATCCAGAACTTAAATCATGCTAATCCTCCCCTGTTCTTCAAATATCTATAAAATATAATTCTAATAGAAAATAATATATTTTTATATATTATGTAAGATGATGTAAACAGTGGGGTACCCAATTTTTGTAGATGCAATGTTTCTTTGTTTCAATAATTATGTATAACTTACATAGGTTTTACTTCTTAATTGAGGTTATGTTTAAACAAGCACTAGACAAAACTATTTATAGTACTAAAAACACTCACTTATCACTGTAGATATGTTTATATTGCTAGTCACTACTGACTAAATTAATTATGTAAGTACCTAAGTCCTAGGTACACGTTGCATTCATCGAAATGAAGCAAGAAATAATTAGGCGTCACCACCCAAAGCTCTCAACGGTTAGTGGCGTTTTAAAATTAGTATTACCTTCACACACACATTAGCCATATTTTTACAGTCAATTATATAGTAAATTTGGTATGTTCAATAATTTTACAATGTAAAAATGGATTTCACATTGTTAATTGTAAATGAATTCTATAAATGTACAAATTATATTATAATTACATAGGAAGCTTACGGATTTATTGTATATTGGCAGTTTTCTTGTAAAATTACAAGTGTCAGTGTAATTTCATCATTATTTTTAGAATTATTTTAAGAGAATTATAAGGATATTCTTACAAAGTAAATTTACTGTAAGTTACTGGCTTTTTTTTCAGTGAACCTTATATCTTTGCAATCAAGTATTTATAAAATTCACAACTATTTTCTGCAAATTACATAAGTGAGAAATTTACTTAAATTATCACCGACTACTTAATGCAGAGCTTAGAGATGGCCACTAGTATACAGAGACCTACTGTACTATGGATATGGGTTGAAAGCTGCGACCTGTATCGCCATCGGCGATTTGGAGTTTTGCAAAAGCTGAATTTCAGGAAACCATTAAGTGTAGGTTAATGCCCCGACCAGCATTAAATTACATTTATAAGACATAGTTAATAGCCGTGGTTAGCCGTCAGCAGTGCCACCAGACATAGAGCGTGGACCATTAAAAATGGGCCATAGAGAAAGGCTATCTTTGGAATAAAATATAATGATATGTCATAGCAAAATGTCACTGTGGAAAAAGGTACAGGGTGTTAAACTTGAAATTATTTTTTCGTTTCTTTTGTTTGTAACTCGACTACCGTTCAACCGATTGTCACCAAATTTGGTAGGAAAACATTTTTTAAGAAAGAGAATCGTAATTTATGTTCGGCCATACGGCGCGCTGCATTAGCAATGCCTGATGATGAATTTTTTTGTTGACGAAACCTTCTGATTCGGTTAACTATAAAATCTTATCCTGGCGTCATTTCTACGTAAAAAACGTAGAAGGCTTACGTGCAACATTAAAATGCAATTGAAATTTATTTTCAGAAAATCTTGTTTTTAACATCTCAAACAAAAAACATCATAACATGTTTGTAAATCACAGATAAAAATAGTAGGTTGATTGATATAAACTCAATTGTAATAGTAACAACTACGTACTTGATTTTTGAATATTTATTAGGGGACAACCAAATATATTTTTCGATGCGAGAAAAGCTCTTATTGAGAGAATTAGAAAATGCATAGAAATGGGTAAATTTTAGTTTTTTTTCCAAAGTTGCTCCGAATATTTATAAAATTAGATAATCGATTCATTTGCCGTAATACTGATTTTCTGAAAATATATTGCAATAGCATTTTTGAAGTCGCGTGCAAAAAGAAATCTTTTTGGGTAGTTTTTTCGAAAACGGTAGGTAGAAATTATTTAAGTTCTACCATTTTTACATAGACATCGCCCGGATAAGATTTTGTAGTCAAACGAATCAGAACGTTTTATCAACAAATAATAAAACAAAAATTCATCATTAGGTATTAGTAATACGACGCCCTCTATGGCGAAAATTGATTCAATAAATAAACTATGATTCCTTTTGTTAAAAAAAATGTTTCACTACCAAATTTGATGACAATTGGTTGATCGGTCGTCGAACATATAACATCCATTTTAACAATCTATACCTTTTTCCACAACATTTTACTAAGAAATTTTTAGCTATATTTTCATACATTGTCTTAAAGATGTCGGCCCCTGCTCTATGTCCCATTATTAATGGTCCACCAGTTTCGAATTTGTTGTTTCTTATCAGTATGCCATAGGCAAGGCCACTGACGAATAACCCTGGTTGATTACTGTATGTCATAACCGACAGATGGGTATGAGTACGCAAGATGTAGTATCTACTTGTCGATGAGTACATCTAGTGGTCACTGGCTATTCAACGTTGGGCCTAGAAACGACATTATTTTTTATATCGTGCGGTTTTATTCCGGCAATATTATTTTTTTATATCGCTATTATCTGAGAAAGTAATATAATCATAATGAAACAAAGAAAATTAAAAATATCGAAATAACTCATATATTTTTGAGTATTTCACAAAATTGAATTAAATAAAACATAGGATCTGAAAATGATATAAAAATGTGTTCCTTGTAAAATAAAAGATGTGATGCCTACTTTCAGTACAAATGGATTTTTTCTGTAATTTCTGATGGATTCTTAAATATGTCTATTGTAATAATGATAATAGTAATAATAATACTTTATTATTAGATTTAGTACATTTACGCATTTCCATACAAAATAAAAAATTGGCATAACAACTGACATCATAATAACAGTACATGAAATTGATATAAACTAACCACTACAATTTATCGAAATACAATTTTGTAACTCCTCTGAAAAATTCGCCCACACAATATCTTTTACGTGATCAGGTAAAGAATTAAAAAATCGTAAATAATATTTTTTCCAACATAATTGTTTTAACAAAATCAATGTTGTAATTACACTTAGTTCTCACATTATATTAGTGAATTTCAGCTCTAGTTGATGGAAAACTGTAGATATTTTGGAAAAAGTCCGTTCTCAATTTTAAATATTAATGTAACATTAACTCTTTCAATAATGTGTTCAACTGGCAACCATTGCAACATTCTTTGAATATATTTTACTAATGTATATTTGTCACAGTGGCGAACACTTTTCAGTCTTATTTTGCAGCAGTTCCAATCTTCCAATACTTTCTTTAGTACAATAAATTAACAACGACATACAACAATTAAGTATTATCGTATTATAAATTAACAGTTTGCTCTACTGTGTCAAATTAAAAGAAATGCGATGCAAAAAAACAGATGTTTTGCCAATCTTTCTAGAGATATAATCCACGTGATCAGCAAAAGTTAGAAATCTCCAATATAACCAATTCCAATATAACCCCTAAATATTTTATATTTTTAACTAATTATATCTTATTATTAATCATATATACATTTTTATCTAATTCTAAATATTTACTGCACATACTTTTATAGCCTATAACCATACATTTTGTTTTTGCGGAGTTTAGTTTAAGATTGTTGACACATATACAAAATTTATACAAAATATCAAGTTCACTATTCAAGGTATACATCACATCTTGGATATTATCCCTAAAAATTGAAATTAATGTGTCATCTGCAAACACAATCACAAATAAATTTTTCAAAACACAAGCTATATCATTAATATACGCCATAAATAAAAGCGGGCCAAGAACACTTCCCTGCGGGAACCCGTGTATTTTCTACTACTGTCCGATAGACGATCATCAATTTTAGTTTTATGAAATCTATTATTTAGATAGTTTCTCAACCATTCCATCGCATTTAATACAACACCATATCGTTGTAATTTCACACTAATCTTGCACGGTGGATAGTTTGAAATGCACGTTGGAGGTTCACAATCCACTAACAGATATTATACGTTCGTTGTGGAATTTAATTCATCTGTAAAGAAACTTTTGCTAGTTATTTTGATGAAATTTTCTGAAAAATTGATATTGCATCGAATATATGAATGTAATTCGAAAGGAACACGAAATGATCGATTATTTAAGAAATAAACAATACACATTCACATTTCAGATTTCTTCTTTCAACCTTATTTCTTATCCATGGTGAATATCGTTTCATGGTAAAATGTTCAGTTTTTAATAATTCAATGTCGTTGATTTCTAGTATAATAAATTTGAGTTATAATTACTTTCAGCTTGGATATAAACTCACCCCTTTCGCTAGATCATAAAACAATCGGATATAAAATATATTATAATTTACGAGATTTTGATGATACGGCTGTATTTCATTAAGGAACGTTACGGGCAGAAGCTGCACTAATGATTCACGGTTACGCTTTCTGTACTGTTCCTCAGGAAATAACATTCGTTGATTTTCGGGTTCATTAAAGCTGGCTTAGGAATATCCGCCTCGAGGTTATTACTATCGTTTCTCATGAACCTCTTAAACAACAAATATGTCTTAGTAAATCGTCGCAATTTATTTGTTTGCGACTTGTATTAAGTGCGACACAACATGCAACAAACACTGCAAAATGTGTTAAATTCGGACACGCGATGGTGCAGACATCCGTCTATTGGAAAATGTAAGGTATTCAAAACTACAGCAAAGTTTAAAAAGTTTTATACGGAGGTGTCTTCACTTTTTAGTTCATAACTTAGTTAAAAGATAATCGCAGTTTTTCCTATAAAATTTGTGTAGAGATTTGTGCAGTTTACGAATAAAATGCACTTGTAATAGCAATTTTAGATTTATTAACAAAATTTTGATATATACAAGTTTATTCATTACATAGCGAGAAAACAGAATGAAAAATGATTACTCCAAAAACCTTATCCTACCGTATAATAAATGTTCAACGATAAATACATGACCGCTTTACAAAAAGGTCCGCCAATTCACAGGGTGATACGGCGGAGCCGTTCTGAAGGGTATCAGTATTTGCTACATGGTCAGAACGGCCATCCTGTAGAGCTTTTGCCTCCAAAGGTAATTTGGAGTACTAAGTAAATAGAAAACTAACAGTGAAAATAAATTGGTTATAAAATGATGCTCATGGGATAGCAAATATGCCTAAGATGGCAGCAGTTAGATCTGAAATAGTAAATATTGGTGCCTGAGATGGCTTTCAATTTGTGCCTACTATAGCTTTCAATTTGTGCCTACGATGGTTTTCTATTTGTGCCTAAGATGGCTTTCAGTTTGTATCTAAGATGGCGTTCAATTTGTGCCGAAGATGGCGTTCAATTTGTGCCCAAGATGGCGTTCTTAACATTTCATATTTAGCTTAACAGATTTGACTGTGAAGTGTTTCATGTCTTCCAAGCTAACGACTCCTTCGTAGGGTCTTGTGGATCTCTCTGTGTGAGTATCCTCTTTAACTCGATATCGATCGTTAGAAAGTTATTATTTTTAATTTGTTTTTTGACTTTTGAAAAATGTCACAAATTTAGCCTGTTTTCTAATAAATAATAATTGTGTCTGGTGATTTTAATGTTCACTTCCAAAATAATAGCGACAGAAATGCTCAGATTTTAACTAATATTTTTTAATTGGTCCAGTTATAAACTATAGAATCGAATAGAATCGAATCGAATAGAATAGAAGTAAAATTAACACCTTGTTATTACTCCGGTATACATTTCTCAACATATATTGATATAATTGAGGATACAAAAATTATAAATTATCGACCCCTATCGAAAAAAGAACTAGTTGAGTTGAATGATTATTTGCTTAGGAAAAACTGGACTTTTATATTTAATAAAAATTGCAGTATTGATGAAACTTTCCAAGTTTTTGTTGACATTGTTTCCGAAGCGATCGATTTTAAGACTAAATTAGTTAACAGCAACCAATGTCATTTTTTTTTTTTTTGGTTTAATGATGAACTCTGAGGTATGAGAAATCAACTACACTTTCTACAAGATACAAGTTGCTTCCATCGGAGGGTAGCAAAGCATTGGTTAGATCTTATAAATCCTGTTACGTTAATGAATTACATAATAGGAAAAAGCGGGCTCATGATAACTACATATATGCTCATAACAACCCGACACAGGCTGTGTGGAAAATTGTAAATAGTAACAAAACAAAAGTCAATGCACAATCAAATAACATTTCAGCTGAAGAATTTAATACATATTTTGTAAATGTAGCTGCAAATATTATTGACGAACTTCCACCGAGTACCATAGTATACACGGACTATATGAACGAATAACACCTTCAATTTCTCCAAGGTTTCTACAGAAAAGTGGTAAAGTATACAATTAATAACCTAAAAACTAAAAAATCTAAAGATGTTTATATCATGTGCACGGAAATTAAAAAACTTATTTAATATCTGTATTTCTCAAAATGTACTTCCTAATTGGTTAAAAATTTCTAAGGTAGTTCCAATTTACAAAAAAGAAAATTACAATGATCCATCGAACTACAGGCCTATCTCTATTATTCCTTACTTTTCTAAGATATTTGAATATATCTTAAAAACTCAAATAATCAATTATTTTGAAAGAGAAAATCTTTCCAATTCTAATCCATTCGGCTTCAGAAACAACTTTTCGACAACCTTAGCCATTGACAAATTGATAGGTACAATTAATTCTGGCTTTGAACAAAAACAGTTTTTGTGTTCAGAATTTTTCGACCTTACCAAAGCGTTGGACTGTCATACGAAATTCTTAGAAATAAATTGCATGCAACAATAACCCAAAACAATTACAGATCTATTTATCTCACCCTTAGTGCGGGAGTACTCCAAGGGTATGTGCTTGGGCCCATACTACTGTTCTTAATATATGTGCATTAACTATTACACGCAGATACACTAATATCACGGGACAGGGCAGTGATCTGAACGAGTTACTTAATAGAACTAAACAAGCCGAATTTATGATGCGAGAATTGTTTCTTTCGAATCATCTCAGTCTAAATAAAACTAAGACTGAAACTATGATATTTAGCTTACGGGTTGGTCATCTAAAAAATCCAGAGTCTGTTAGATTTTTGGGTGTGCATTTAGACCCCAAGCTATTATGGAATCACCATACAACACATATTTGTATTTTATTTATCCAATGTATTATATGTACTGTATGTATTATATATCTATTTGAAATTTTAAATATTATTTATATTACTTTTAAGTAACTATGTTTCTCTTCCTTTCTTTTGACTTGTGTAAATACTTTTTATATATCTGACCATTAAGCAAACTAAACTAAACTAAACCTAAACTAACCTAAATAGTGAAAACGAAGACAAATGAACAGTTATGATGATTTCAATATATTTGGCGCTAATTTCAGCGTCAAAAATCATTAAATTAAAAAAACTTTTTTTTATTATGATAATATTGGAAGTAACCAGTTCACATGCGACACATAAAATTCACTAGATATGTACCATATCTCAATAAAATTTTGTCTGCAATAAAAATAGCTTTCTTGAAGTACGGTAAAACGCGTAAAATAATATTGTGTGTGTGCGTATTACACAATGGCGGCTTGTTAGAGGAGGCAGAGGAGGCTAAGCCTCCTCTGCGGTGTTTCTAGCATTGCCAAAAAAATGTCTTTAATTTATTTTCATTTTACATTACATAAGCACCTAGCTATATCATATTTTTATATTTATTTTGTTATAAATTTATTTTCACATGAAATTAATTATTAATTGAGATTTCAAGTGAGCAAATAAATACGTGATTTTTTAATGTGCTTGAAATTTCGTGCCGGAGCTGCTGGCAGCTAAGCGCGGTAAGCCTCCAGCGTATTCATATATGTATCTAACAATGCGCGACCTTGAACGATAGGGATAGCGTCATTACAACCGCAAATAAATCTCACCACAGGCAACTGGTTGCCATGAACTATCTCTGTAAGTTTTTTAATATAGCCATCCTTTTTCTACCACCACGCGATCGCCTGTCGTGAAGCCTCGGCACTCTCGGCAGTAATCGGAAATAGAGCAATATTCAAACAAAACAAAAACATTGACCATATTTGTGATTTGTCTTGTGATTTGTCTTGTGATTTGTTTTGTGATTTGTCATCTATGATCTGTAATTGCCCGAGTTTCTGTGATAAACGGGTGTTTCTTGTGTAATTTAAAAGTGTTTTTTAAGAATGTGTGTTTGACAAGCAATCTTTTACATTTTACTGATACGTATTTAAAACTTTATTTAAAAAATGAGGCTCAAAATGACAATAA
The DNA here is from genome assembly GCA_037114965.1 of Monochamus alternatus. Lineage (NCBI taxonomy): Eukaryota > Metazoa > Arthropoda > Insecta > Coleoptera > Cerambycidae > Monochamus > Monochamus alternatus. The sequence goes on along the minus strand of CM073426.1, from coordinate 110,248,624 downwards.
CGTCAACAGCTTCTCTAGTTGCATGGACATTGTAGATTATTTGCTATTGCTACGATGAAAAGCTGATAATTAAAGAAAAATCTAGACCAATACCTTCTTTAGTTGTAGTAGGTGAGAAACAAAATAGGGGATTTAATAATAATAATTATATAAAAAACGACTGGTTAACCGCATCAACTATTAGAGATAAATTATATACTGCTGGCAATGTTTGTTATTTACTAATGATAATTTATCAGTTTGGGGTAGGGTGGGTTTTAATAATTTGTAAAATATAACGCGAGGTCTCGAAAGACATGAAAAATTTCAGGAACATATTTCATCACGTATTAGATTTGAAATGCTGGGTAAACGTAACATTGTAAATGCTTTAGATTCTGCTCACAAAATAGAAATACAAAATTATAATGAAAAGGTCCGTGAAAATAGATATTTTACATAGATTAATCGATGTAGGGTGGTGAGGAAATGTGTCAGTTGGATTCTAAAACGATAGTTTGAGGTTTTTTACTTCAAGCCTTCTTTACTGAAAACGATCACGAGCCGCCACTGGTATTACACCACATAACATTCTAGTTGCAGGGGGTCTATTACCGAATGACCGCAGAGCAATACCAGTACGTATGCAAATTAAGGTCGCCGTATTTGTCGCCGTAAAATGATGAAAGTTTCGGTGTTTTTTAGGTACAGAAATCTGAAAATAAAACACGTAGATAGAATAAAGATTATCAAAAATAAAATTCTTGATGTTTCTTTTATCCACTTTTACTGTTTAAATTCTCTTGAAATAACATAGTAACTTTTGAAAAGTGTTTGTAAGACACACATTATTTTGCTATTCTTACCCCACTTTTTAACAATTATTTTCACATACTTTTCACAAAAGTGAACGAACTTATATGCACAGTTATGTTATAACAATAATTACTGCAGTTAGATTTAAAAAAATACTTATTTTGAAAGATTTCTGTACCTAACAATTTGTTGGTTAGACCGCTTTTTGCCGTTATATATATTATATACTTTTATCCTTCTTCTCACAATGTTAATTAAGAGAGAATTAAAATTCCATAAATATGGCACCACTTTTATCTATTAGCAACATAACAATAATTAGAAAAAGTCAAATTACCTGGAAAAGGAGGTTACATAATAAACTTTACCAAGAGAAGATGTAAATTTTATTGTAAAAAAATGGAAGTTTCCTACCAAATAAATCAATTTATTATTGACAAAAAAGTGATCCATTATAGAAAAAAGATTTGTTTCGCAAGAACAAAATATTTTTAAATGGAATTGTTTGCTAAAACAAACTTTTTTTCGGTGTGAAAAATGTTATTATTCTTCATACTCTATCATTTCCCAGAATATTGAACGAAAAAAAAACGAAGAACACCCTATATTATGCGTCTGTAGAATATTTCAGTAGCATGCAGTCAGAGAACGGTATTTCGCAGGTCTACCACGAAAGTTAGTCTCCATACAGAAACTGTCAATATGAAATAAGGCACTGACAGACATAGCGGTTGTTTACTAAGTGCTGGACAGATCAAGACCACGGTTTTCACAGCCTCGGTTTTTTTTTGTAAAACTGTTCTGTGTGTCATCCCCCATAAATTGTGCCGATTCGACTGCCGAGTTGGCACAAACTGCTGGGTGTGTCATCGTCCTTCAGGCTTTTCAGAGGTGTATATTTATTAAATAACGTTCATTGTCACGGTTGAAATATCTGTATTTAATATATTCTTTATATTTTTCAGGTTACTGTTTGCAGAGAGTGTGCCATGGTATATATAAAATAAAGGTGAGTGGCAAATATTTAAATAATCTTTATCCGTTACGCACAAACAGCAGAAAATATCAACATCCAATTAGATCTAGGCACATGCTATGTATCGCGTATTTATATCCTCCTGTCGGTAATGATATGCCGGGTGTCCACCGAACGGACAGGACAAAAGCAAAACACGAACTCGGTCCGTTTGTGACAGTCCGCAAACTGTTTGCGAACTGTTCTAGAACTTTTAGGATGTTTTCAAACTTGTTTAGTCCGTAAATGGAGTTTTTACGAACACAAACAGTGTCCCGGCGAATGTCGGTAACTTCAAAGGGTCCGTGTGTTCTAGAAATGTTTGTCTGCTTGTTGTAAACGTCCTTCAAATTCGAACCAGTTTGTTTTTATTTTCGTTGTTGTGACTTTGGCGGTAGTCTGATTTCGTGTGTGAAAGGAACAAGTCGCAATGTCTGATGTAAGTATTTTATTTTATGATATCAAAATAATGACCCCTACAATCAGGTATAGGCACTTCTAGAATTCTTCTAAAAAAGTGTGGACAGCGGATGAAACCTCCAACCTAATTGAGGACTACAGGAATTTTAAATGCTTGTGGGATGCGAAACTCGCGGACTACAAAAACCGAATTAAGAACAAGGATGCTTTGATAGAACTAGGGAAAATGTGTCACGTGTCCACCGCTGAAGTTGAGCGAAAGTTGGCAAATGATAACTCGCAGTACCGAAGAGACACGGGCAATTACAAAAAATTTAAAAAGTCTGGAGCAGCTTCTTCCTTTCGTCCTAAATGGTTTGGGTATAATTTGATGGCTTTCCTCCGAGAAAAAAACAAACCCAGAAGAACAAAAGAAATTGGACTTGATAAAAGTTCATTAATGAACCTATTTCATCCAAAACCTCACAAAAAGATTTTTAATAGTATGCCGTTTTGTCTCGTCTCGAGGGCATTTTGTCTCGAATTTCGAGACGACACGAGGTAAAGTGCCTCGAGAAAAGCTCGAGAATCGACAATCACCCGTCTACAATGAGCCGTTTTAGTTTTAGGAATAAAGCATTCTTCAACTAAAATATGAACTCCTAATATTATTATATGCTTACCTTAACTGTGTACTTTAAAACTTCGATCAGAGCGTTACATACTTCTGGCACAATCAATAATTGTGGTACGGAAACTTTAAATAAATACATTAAACTATGGTACGAATCTCCTGTTGCTAGGAACCTCAATGTGATGGCAAAACGTTCCTGTGCTGGGATGGAGTCTCTGTAGTTGGTGTTGTGTGTAATAGGGCCAATTAAACACAATATATTTTCAAAATCTGTGCTTGACATTCTTAAGAAGTTCTTAAAACTTGATCGAAATTCACCTCCTATACTTATATCATCTTCTCTGAGATCTTGCAATAGTTTAGAAGTCACATTATCTTCTTTTTTCCTTAAAGTCTAATCCAAAATCGACGTTTACTTTTATTCCTTTTAAGCATAAAATATGCAACTCCTAGCAAAAATAAATCGTCATCTTGATTCCTCAAAGTAGCTGCGCGCCACATTTTCACAACTACACGTCCGGTGTCTCTATGTAAACTGAATAAAACTAAAACAAAACCTAAACAGTTTTTATTGATTTCTGTCCGTGGCTGGTGTAAACACAAGGTCCGTTGGGGTACCCAACAGTTTTGAAACACTTTGAAAACAAAACTGTTTGAATTTTCTGTTTAAACGGACAGTTCGTGTTTTGTTTTCGTCCTGTCCGTTCGGTGGAAACCCGGCAATAGAATGCGAACAGCTAGAGTTCGTTGTCGATTGCCTCACCTATGTCATACTATTACGACTTAACAAGCTCCAAACCGGTATATATCTGGAGACGTCTTTTAGTTACCTTTTAATTTTACAAATTTTTAATATTGCCAGTATTTATTAATATTGGTACACTGTATTTTTGGTTATCTCTCAGATATTCATTAAAACGTCAAACATCTAATTGTACAGGGAGGAATGGTCCATACTTTAGTATGTTACTAGAAAAGTACAAGAAGGTCGTTGCGCGACCTTTTCTGATCTTTCTATGGTGGGGAAGGTGCGGTACGCTAAAATTTTCAAGAGTGACAGGCCTTTATCATTCATCAAAACTTTTTTGTTGTTGTATTTTTGTCGTTCATTAGTGTTCTAATAGACCCTTGTTAATAGTTTCATCAAAAACCACCCAACAGTTTCGAAACACTTTGAAAACAAAAGTGTTTGAATTTTCTGTTTAAACGGACAGTTCGTGTTTTGTTTTCGTCCTGTCCGTTCGGTGGAAACCCGGCAATAGAATGCGAACAGCTAGAGTTCGTTGTCGATTGCCTCACCTATGTCATACTATTACGACTTAACAAGCTCCAAACCGGTATATATCTGGAGACGTCTTTTAGTTACCTTTTAATTTTACAAATTTTTAATATTGCCAGTATTTATTAATATTGGTACACTGTATTTTTGGTTATCTCTCAGATATTCATTAAAACGTCAAACATCTAATTGTACAGGGAGGAATGGTCCATACTTTAGTATGTTACTATAAAAGTACAATAAGGTCGTTGCGCGACCTTTTCTGATCTTTCTATGGTGGGGAAGGTGCGGTACGCTAAAATTTTCAAGAGTGACAGGCCTTTATCATTCATCAAAACTTTTTTGTTGTTGTATTTTTGTCGTTCATTAGTGTTCTAATAGACCCTTGTTAATAGTTTCATCAAAGACTTTTTTAAATTTCATGTATTTTTAGTATTTTTATAGATTGGTTCGGTTTTTTTTAATACCCTATATTTTTTCGTTAATTAGTTTTCTAATAGACCCTAGTTAATAGTTTCATCATATTTCGTCATGTTTCGACAGTTTTTAGCGATTGGTTCGGTATTTTAAACACCCTGCATTTTTTCGATAATTAATGTTCTTATACGGTACATAAATCCCTGTTAAGGCCCGGCGCAAAATAAGACGCAGCTTGGTGACGTGACGCAGCGTGAGTCACGGCGAGTTTTATGCGGAAGGAAACTGTAGCGCGAGTACCGCGCACATACAATTGCAGTTTTCACTTCGCAGGCAAGCCATATTACTGCAAAATGGCAACTGCACTCATTGATTATCAATTTAGTTCTGAATTTGATTCAGAAGACGAGCTTGAGTGCGAAATGGCATCGTGTATCACCCAGATGGGTAGTAATAAAAAGTCAGTGAAAAGCTTGTACTTGAAAAAAAAACACTCATGGATAGTTTGCCTTAACTAAAGAATTTAGTGACGATTTTGTTCTCATGTAGTCTACATGGCTTGTATGCATGTATGTTTTCAAACACGCGCCGTGATTTCTAAAACTGCGGCAACTACACTGCGTTCCGCAGGATCATATTGAGCCACAACTGCGTCCCGTCACGCTGCGAAGAAATATGCGGAATAACTATGAGGGTTGTCCGTAAATTAAGGTCTCCAACAAGCTCTCCTAGCTTAAATCTGACAACAGCACCGTGTTCCTTGCTTACTCCACCACTAATCTAACTGGTCACTGCCTCGCTGTGACGGTCAATCTTGGAGTCTTGGCCAGTGTTGTTAACACGTAGGGAAATTTCCTACTTGTAGGAAAAACTTGTCAATAAATCGGTTGGTTGGGAAAATATTATTATTTTGTAGGGGAAAAAGAACTTTAACAAAATAATAAGTTTCGCAAATACTTACTATTTTACCATTTAAAAGAAAATAAGATTTTATGGATCATTTCTCATATTCGTTTGTAAACAATAATATGCCAACAGCGCTTTATCTTTTATACAGAATTTTAACATTTCTAACTTGGGCTTGGTCTATGACTTGGGCAGGCAGCGTAGGGAAATTTATAGTAGAGTAGGGGAATTTCATACTTCGACGTAGGGAGACAAATTTTAAAAGGTCACTGGTCTTGGCTTAGCAGCCGTTAACGATGGAAGAAAAAATCGACGCTTCTGCCAAGTGTGAATTGCTTTCGGTGATTAGATTTTTGTGGTTTAAGGGGTCACCCCCTATTGAAATTCATCGTCAGTTGACCGATGTGTATGGAGAAAAGTGTATGGACACAAAAAATGTGGTGTAGAGAGTTCGCAGCCGGTCGTACAAACGTGCATGGCGAGGCCGGCCGCGGGCGTCCATCAGTTTCGGACGAGTCAGTGACGACATTTGAGGAGCACTTGCTTGTGGAAATCATAGACCATCCTCCTTACAGCCCTGATTTGGCCCCTCGTGACTACTATTTGTTTCCCAACCTGAAACAACACTTAGGAGGAATGAAATTCTCCAGCGACGAAAAGCTGAAGGCAGCCGTCGATACCTTCCTGCGCGAGTCGGCGGGAGAGTGGTACGATGCGGGTATGAAAAAGCTCCCAGAAGGACTCCAAAAATGCTTTGATCGTGACGGGGACTACGTTGAAAAATAGCTAAAACTCCAAGCTTTCAGAGTATGTACTTAGTTTTGCAATAAAAACATGTTTACTATTTGAAAAAACATTGGAGACTTTAAATTACGGACAACCCTCGTATTATTACTTAGATTCACAAAAACTCGCCGTGACTCATGCTGCGTCACCTCACCAAGCTGCGTCTCATTTTGCGCCGGGCCTAAAAGTTCAATAACCATTGAGATTTGGATACATATTGATATGAACTTTTTTATTCAATGACAACGGTACTATAACATACTTTAAAGTGTGACCATTCCTCCTGAAACATTCGGTACATATTTTTTTGAGGAGTACGTTCAAGAGGATATGTAAATCTAAATGAAATCGTTTGACAGAAATTTATTTTGCCATAACATGTACAATTTAAAATTAATTAAAGCAGAGTTATTGGTATGTATATTTTTCTAGTATGTAGTAGCACCATTAGGACTGATTGAAATACAAAGTTTATGTAAACTGAATACAGAACGCAAAACAAATTAGTGACCATATTTCTATATAAACCATTTCAATTAGCAGGAATTGTGTGTACTGGTAAGCAAATAGAAGGTTATTATTGAGTTGCGGTATTAATTTTAGTTAATTTAACTTCAACGAAAACACATCAATGAAAACACATCACTGAATAGATACATCTGAAAAATTAAATACTAAACATCAATAATAATATTTTATACATGCATAACTTGTGATTTGTTATCACTAAGTATTCAAATTATTAAAACTTCATGTTGAGTAAAATAACCATAAAAACGTGTAACATATAAAAAAGTGATTTTAAAGGTTTCATGGCCTGGCCTAGGCTTACCCAAATAGCAATGTGGTATTTTACACAAATACTGTAAAACAACAAGTTTCAAAAACGTTGTAATAATGTTTATACAGCAGTTATACAACCAAAATGGGCACCCTATTATGAAGCACTTTAATCGCCGTTGATGTTTTGTAAGACCTGTTGAAAACAATTGAAAAATGGTTATATAATAGCAACAGATCAACTAAATGGTATCCTTAGTAGTAATAGAATCCCTCAACAAAAGTAAATTATGTATGGTAAAAGTATCAGAACTATGCAACTCTGATCTGATACTATACCTGTTCAATATTATATTACGCGTTTTACTTCATTTCTTGAAAACAATTTTTATTGCGGAGAAACTTTTATTATGATTTGTACGGCACATATCTAGTGAATTTTCCAGTGTTAAGTGATTATTTCCAATATTATCATAATTAAAAAAAAGGTTTTTTGGAATTTCATGGCGGTGACGTTGAAACTAGCGCCAAAAGCATTAAAATCATTATAACTGTACATAATTCATTCTCTAAGTCTTAATTTTGACTATCCAATATTAGAAAATCATAAATTTGTGATATTGTTATAGTTGCCGCGATAATTCTGTGTTGTGTCAGAATAACTGTCGCTTGTAAAATAATTTGATTGTAAAAACCAGCATTAAATGGCAAGCAAATAATTTGATAAACCTGATATGTTTATTTTTATACAATGGCTATATATGAAAGCTAAATGAAAAAGTAAGAACTAAACTTTTACCATTCGCTAAGATACAAACAAAATAAGGTCTTTACATTTTGCTGTTTCAAATTTATTGGTCAAATATGGTTTGTCAATGTAATTTTGCGTCAAAATAAATATTTTTCTGTTTTAATTGTTATAATACTATTTTTGTTTTACAATTAATAATATCATTACAGAATAACTATATTAGAGGATTATACTATATATATTGGGTCTTAGAAGTGAAATTGCCTCGAAGTATCTTTTAATATAACAGTTTTATAGGTTGACAACCCACATCTAAGAAGCGATTATATTATTTATTTATAGCATGGTTAGAAATACTTTGGAACTTTCCTAAAAAAATGTTAGAAAAAGCTTTAGCTTTTCATTAGCTGAAATATTTTATAAGCTTGTCACAGAAATGTTTATATATTTTTGTCACATAAGCTGTTTTATTATTTAGCTGCCAAAATGTTCCTGTGATAAATTTATAAAGTATTTTAGTTGCTGGAAGAAAATTATGGTAGATATTATACTTGCCGCTAACGAATTTGCATTTCGATAAGACAATAAAACATAATTGTAACTGCTTAGCTGGTTGGGTATATAACTGGTCGCCACTATATAGTTACAAGATTGATAAGCATTATCTTTGGCATGGCCTTGTTATTCTTAGGTTAGATTATGTGGGGTGGAGCCACTATCAAAGCTTCTAGATCCTCCCATATAGTTATTTTGATTATTATTGTTAGTACTACGGATACTACGGTCATAACCGCTTCTCAGACTACGGTGGTCCCACAATAGTCTCTGCAACAAAACAGGAACAGGTTGAAGATTCTTCATGAAGTGTATAATTAAAATTTTTATTTCTTCTAGATTATAGTGAAGGTAAGAAAATGAAAAGGTTGAAATATTCATCGCTACTACTCAGTAAGTACCTATATCTTGTACACAAGCGAACGATCTAGGTGTCTATACAATATTCAAGAACGTATCGAGAAATAAAGCAACTTAAAGGATATAAAGAGAGTTTCTGACACAAATTGAATTTAGACTGGCTACGTCAATATTTGATCCCTGCTTACGTGTTGAAACGTTATAGGGCGTAAATATTTGTTGGAAAAGTATATAAAGTGAGTTACACGATGACAGAACTTTTATTAAAATATAACACGTTAAAACTTGGAGACAACTTCATTTTTCTGTTTATAAACAGAAAAGAATAATTCGAGTTTATAAATTGTTTCGATATAAAATTTATTGTACTTTAAAGCTATGTTTTATTGTTGAATTACTTCGGAGCTTGCTGTTACGCTGCCGATGGTGGAAACGTCGCGTCTTCTTAAAAATTTGTACCTGTTGTTTGTTGATGTAGGCGCATGAAATTTAGTACACAGGGTGATTCAGAACTTATCTAAAAAAAATAGGAATAGAGTCAATATCGTAAAACAAATTTTTAAAATCCTTATAGTTTCCAAGTAAAAAGATATTGAAGTTGTAGTATTTTCAACCTTTACATCGTTGGCCTACTGTAGTCTCTAGCTAGGCGATTCTGAATAATGAAATCCGTATTGAGGTCAATAACCTTGTTTTTAATATCTACTCAATGAAAAGCGCTGCAGAGCTGCATAACCGCTGAATAATAACAGAAACAAACAATAATTAAACTTGCATTTTTAAAACACCCGATATAATCAATATGAAATCATGAGAATTTTATAATAATCGTTCGGGTCTGTTTTCCTATGCAGGCGAGCTCGCCGTCGAACGTCATCTGGAACAGATGCACGCGACCTCACTTCTCTCGCTTCTTCATTCATTACATCCATCAGTTATCATTTTCGCGGAGAGGTTGGTAAATTTCGTGTGTTTGTGTCGCCAGTGTAGTTTACAATCTATATATATATATTGAGACAATATGAAATATCAGCTTCAATACTTGTGGGGATTTACATGTTTATTTTAAAAAACCATAAAATAGAATAGAAATTATTATTGTTATTAAAATTAAAATATAGTAGAATTAAACAAAATAATATAAAAAGTGACAATGCAGAACATATAAGTAGTTATTATAGTGTAAATTAAATAAATTAACATTCTTGAAAATAAAACATAGTTAAATTTCATTAAATATTGGGACATGATCTCATATTTATCAATAGTTCATAAACAAAAAAGGAGTTAAACCCAGATCAAAGTATATAGAAAGAAAAAGAAAAGATCATTTAATAATATCATACACATATCGACAGAAGTCAAGCGAAGATAATTAAAATATTAGCAATTTAAATAAATAAAAAGGTATAAAATGTTGCGAAATGTCAAATAAATATCATAGACATGGACAAATGTCAAGTCTAAAGTTGGCTTCACAAGAGATATAACAATGTACATAAAAAGAGTAATATTGAAGAATATTTAATAATTAGATATAAGTAAAATTGTAATTACATAAAAAAATTTTGTAGTAGATTTAAGTAGTTCAGTGAAAACATAAAAAAACAGTGCATCGAAAAACTAAATAAGATCATATGTATGAACCATAATATGTATGCAAATTTTACAACAAGGAATCAAGATATCAAATTGATAGAAAAATATTAAAGAAAACAAAAGTTTGTTGATTAGAGACGAAAGAATAGAAAGAAAAGCAGCGTGGGTTTTTGAAGAAAGGTCCTAGAAAAATAAGAAATTGAGCAAGAAAAAGTAAAGTAATAGTTAAAAGTAATACTTACGTCATAAGAAAAGTGTCGAGTAACAATATAAACAGAGATCCAGGTCCAAGCTAGGAATTTGGCAGTACCATATAGTGGGAAAACCAGCCATCAATATCAGCAGCCCAATCACAAGTTAAGAGGGATTTCTAGTAGAAGTCTTATAAAAAGAAAATTAACATCAGAAAGGTATTTTATGTGCACATAAATTCACAGAAATTTACGTAAATTTAATAAGAGACAAGAAACGCTAGCTAGCCATAAAATTCACAAAATAGACAGTCACAGACTCTAAGACTTATTAAAATAATAAGTTACTTACCTTAGTATAGTTAATAATATTTACTTTTCTATTTAATATATTAAAACTCGTTATTTAGTGGACCATCTGTCAAATAAAGTATGATTGGCAAATATAATACATCACCAGCAATGAACATCCATTAGAAGAATGCCACTGAATCACGAATTTTAAGAATTAAAAATATTAAAGATAGGCAACTTTTAATACGCAACTGCCTTTAAAGAAATTTTATCTGTTACCTATAAATTATGTTCATAAAACTTTAAATAATTTTGAATAAGTAGTAAACAAATCTCTTATGAAATAAAAATTGTCCATTTTGAATTGATATTTATTTGATGAAGTAAGGTACAGTGTGTTAAAAAAAAAAGAAAAAGGAATTGACTTGATGAGCGAACCGACTACCAGAGTCTATGTTCTACAAGCAGCCAGGGTAATTAAATAAGAATAAAAAATATATAAGATACAGGTTTGTAGTCCAATAAATACAATTTTCTTTTACACACAGAAGACATAAACACAAATCATTAAAGAAACACAAATACAATTCAAACATAAATATTATTTGGCGCCCAACAAAATTACAAAACATAGCAATATATATAAAATTCTCGTGTCACAGTGTTAGACGCCATACTCCTCGGAAACAGCTTGACCGATTTTTATGAAATTTTATGTATATTCGGTAGGTCTAAGAATCATATAACCCTTAATTTTCACCCTTCTATCACAAATCCCTATTTTTTAATAACCATTTTAGTAATTTAATAATTTTTAGCCCTGGTCGATAACTGATCGATTATCACTAGATCAGTTATCCCCGCCAGGCATCTACCGGTGTCACTTCTCACCCAGTAAACAGCACGGAGTAGGGATGAGAACGAAGCCGGTCTCCTGTCTCTCTCACACAATAAGCCTTCTCTCACTCCCTACACAGTTTTCGACCATTATTATTGTGTATGAATCGAGCGTAGTAGTGACGTTTACAATTATCATTTTACCTTCTAAGTGTAATTCTCAAGTAAATTTATTATTAATTTGCTGGGCTATAATTATTTATTTCCTATTTTATCAATAATTAATAAAATTATTAATTTTAAATGTAGTTCTCATTATTAGTTAAGTAAGTGATCAACATAACCTCAAAAGTACGCAACACGTGTCACGAGCTCCCGCCAACAACGGCTATTATTTTACTATATGGCTATTTTTTGTACAGTGAACAATGCCAACAAGACGTAAAGGGGCTAATTTGGGTCGTCAAACAAGTAAAATTGCAGGCACGCTTAATAATTCAAAAAATGAATATTTCGTGTTTTGTTATTCTTATAGGCCGTCATCGTTCACAGTGCTCCATTCCTCTTTTAGTCATATACCACATCTCCACATACTTAGACCAAAATATTCCCTAGAAATAATTCATATGGCAAAACAACATTTGCAGGGTCACCTAGTTATTAATAAAATTTGCTATTTGCAATTCAATGTAAACTGAAGTAGTGAAACACGGCTGTTGTCCTTTGCTGAACACCGTGGAAAAATTTATATTTTTCGTGTGCGTATGTATTATTTGGTACCTACTGACCATGGATTTGATTCTGATTCATATTCATAATCAAATGTGATTTGTATTATTTGGGGACATCAACATACAAGCTCAACTTGATTTTGTTTTCAAGAATGTAACGAAAAGGTGACAAAAAATAGATATGTTTTTATTTTATCCAAAATTATTTACAGAAGTTGCATTAGAGGACATGATGAATGAATTTTACGTCAGAAATTGACAAAACACTTAATGAATACCTTAAAAATGCAACAGAAAAAGTAGCTCAATGAATATACAAAATGCATACATTTTAGATTGCAAACAAGAAAATTGTCATTAGAACAAAAATCTAACACTTCAATACCGAACATGATGGCGTTATTATATGTATATGGTCCTGAGTGGCAACGCTGTTGGACTTCTATACAGCTTCAATACTCGAACGCGTCATCAGAAAATTTGTGACGTAGCAGGAGCGTTGTGTTACTGATTGTTATAGGGTGATTTGTTTATCCTTTGAAAGATCGAGTAATTTTTTTTTACATTATGACTGAATCACCTTGTATAGGTGTGTAAATGTTTCGTTACTGAATGCCGAGCTTATTTCTAGGTGGAATAATGATAAAAATATATTTATCAAGTACAGAGTTGATTGTTTCAAGTAGGTATGCACATATCGTGTATTTGCATTATATTTCGTGGTTGGTTTGCTACCGGTCGTTGTTTTGTTTGAAGAAAATCAATACTGTGGTGTGTCTACCTCGTAAAGCATGTATTTTATTATCCCATAATGTAGTACACCGCGACACTGGCTGTTTCCAACACAATTCAATTTTATTTTAACAAAGGAAATAGCTTGGGATGGTACGGGTTCCTCAGAAAATAACAGTTTTGTATTAAAAACCTAGATCTCATGACTGTATCGTAGAATTGCAATAGCCATATTTTATCAATTGTATTAAGCTAGTTTTCCAGGTTATCACGTACACCATAAATATAAAAACGAGTATTAATCAAGTTCAGAAACGTGTCGTGTTTAAGCCAACCATATAATTCCTGAGTTAATAAGTATAAAGGTACAAAAAGACTTAACACACAAGTTTCCATTTTATAACCCTAAAGACGATGCCATACACAGCGGTGTATGTATAAAACATGAAAATAATAAACAGTTCACTGACCGCGTTGCCAAATCTTGGCGAATAGAGTGATTGCAGGTTTGTAGTAGGACATTACCTAGGTATATGACACAACCAACCCAACCCATGGGGGGGTTCTGATCCCCAATCGCCCCCGTGGCTACGCCACTGTACACACATTACACCGTCTAATTTGCGGGAAAACAGAGTGAGAGAAATAAGAGGCGCCAGAAATCGGACCTCAAATTAGGACGGAAATCATTAACTTTGACGGTATCTTGTGGTGGGGAAGCTATAACTTATTAACACAGGTATTAAGCATGTATGAGGAAATTTGAAGCTAGGCAAATTAGGTCTCACTGTGGTGGGATTGGCGGGCGACTTCTGACTCACCGCTCTGGTAGAAACGGCGGGATATTGAAACGTAACCTAGATCCGTTATTTATAACTTACGAGGGCTACAACTGAAGAAATAATTATTTTATTCCGTTATATTGACTTTTGATAAATGTAATAGGCAATTGGAAATTATGGGGTATTAAGTGTGGGAGCCAAATTTTACAGTGAGGCCCGGCCTCAGTTGCTTGCATACGACGAGCCATATATTATAAAATTACCAGGAAAATATGAAAAATATATTATTCTAACATACAGTACATATTACAATGTGACATGAAATTGATAATAAAATTACAACTAAAATGTGTAAAGTTTAAGTTACGATTAATCATAATATTTTGAAATTACTGTTTAAAAATTCTTGGGCGCTGTAGAATGCGTTGCTAGTATTTAAAAAAAAAATTTTTTTTCAAACACTGGACGGTTGACGTATCACATTTGGGGAGTATGCATTAAAAAAACTGGATGCCAAGATATGATGCACCATTTCGTATTTTTACTTGCGATGAAAGTTTATACTTACCTAAGTTATATTTTCTTCTGTTGTTGTGACTGTGGATTTACAAAAGGCACCGGAATATGTAAGTACATGGTACATTCAATATACCAAGTATCTTAAATTGTATTTTAAGCCTGAAGGGCCTTCTTCTGTGTTGAAAAAACGGAATCGGATGAAGGTGTATGACTCCAAACCAGGATGGCATCGGATAATATGGAGTGAATTAGAGTAAGATATTCTATATACAGGGCGGCCAAATGAAAATGAAACAGAGCCATTTTCAGGAACTGCGTCAAGATTGTAGAAAAACACTCAGACCCACTAAGCCTAATAAGGAGAGAAAGGTGGTGACGTTGCTCAGGGGGATCTCTCTAATGTAGGCCATAGAAGGCCATCGCTCTCCCAACACGGACTCTCTTATTAACGAGATGGCAGTGCACTCACATAGTGCATGGAATATTGTCTCGTTTTCCTGTTCGCAACCCCTACAAAGAGGAGGTGTATCACACTTCCTCATGTAATAGAAGTGCTTCCTTAGCCAGCAATGTCCAGTTTGAATACCTGTCACCAGACGAAGATTTGTCCTAGACATAGCCAGGTACTTTTTGGCTGTATCCTTGCTCCTTAGCAAATTGACAGCAATGACTTCTGGGCTTATCCTCGTGATTAGAATGAGGGGTAGAGATATTATTATCAGATAACAATGGGTTTTGGCTGTAGGGAAATTCTTGGTTCTATATTTTCAAGTTTTGAAAAACGGCGACCAATTACCGAGGTCACGGCATAACAACCTATAAAACCACAATGTATCAAACGAGCTATAATGTCAAACCACTTTGTTACTAAATTCGGATCAATCAGTTTAATCAGAACGAATGAAAAAAAACTAGTACTCCAGTCTATATCTATCATTTTGACATTCCTGTGTTTAACCTCACTTGTCAATATAAATTTTCAAGTTGTGTTGTGTTGTAATCATTAACTATTCTTCACAGTCATGCTTCACCCTCATGAAACCATAAACAATAGTTATTCCACATTCTCTAAGGATAGCGAGGTGAAACATCTACGAACTCTTTACAATTCAATATAAATATTTTATTTGTAATCAACAGGATGACGGTTTTTGTGATGTATGTGTCCATCCATCCCTTTTAACAGTTTTGGACGATAAAAATAAAATTATTGCTACTCTGAAGAAGCAAGTTCAAAATCAAAAAGTGCAATTGGCTTATTACCTAAAGAAAGAATTGCCACCTAAGAAAATTATGAAACTTTCGAAATCAGTAAGTACCTAGATATATTAAACTACTTTTTAAATAGACGAAGAAAATGTATTGATAATAGTGAAACGGAATACCGTTTCTATTTCATTAAATCGTTCATGTGTTGATTATTAAATTTCATACTACATTTCACATATTACAAATTACGTGTACTACGTACCTACGTACAGTATGGCATAAATAATGTTAAGTGACATTTACTAAATCTATTTTAGGAACATTTACTCTTTTAGAAGCAACTGTCTTTCTTTACATATTACTTTACATTAATTACTATGTAATGAGTACCTTTTTATTTTGTTGACTATACTAGTCTAAAAGCTGAACTAAGTTGTGCTTGTAATTATTTTTTTGTTAATATTTTGCTCACTTGTTTACCAAACAAATTTAATACCAATCGAAAGTATAAAGCATTCCTTTTTCTGGTCCCTATCATGGGGTTGCCAGATATAAACATGGAAATGTACAGGGTGTAACTAAAAAGCAGGTCATCCCGTTAACTGCATATTACCTATATACAAAACTGCCTACCTGAAAAGATATAGGGTGTTGAAGCTGAACTTCTAAAAATGTACGTTTTCGCAATAGCTTTGTGAATTTTTCACATATAAGATTGAAATTTATTAGAGATACTGGTTAACTAAATCCTCAAGGATATTGTTTTAAACGACGCCTTAAAACAAAGTAGCAGCTGGGAGAGGGGGGTACTTTGCATCCCCAATTTTTTCTGTCCAGTTCAGATCTTGTACTATACCCTTATATCATTTCTTGCGTTTATGATAAAAAAGAAACTAGGGTAACTAGTTTTAAATCAGAACTAACTTATTAGAAATTTCTTGAACAATATCATTTTGGAGCAGTTCGTTGTCAGTGGCAAAAAAACATCTTTATTATCTACACGGCAAAAGATTGTCAAAATATTCATGTAAGTGTAAACGATTGTGCAGCAGTGTACACGCCAAATATACGTAGTAATGATGTGCAGTGGCATTTTATAATTTTGTAACAGATATTCATGTGGACGCATAGTACATAATTACAGGATATAATGCTAGCCGAGTATAAAATTCTGTTCTGCGAGAAAATTGGAGACAAAAATGTTCTAGAAGTAGACGAAACAAACTTACTAAAAAATTCTCCTATAAATTTTATGCTTGGAACTTATAATAAAAACTGCAAGAACATAAGTATGTTAATTATATGTAGCCTTAACGATCTTAAATTGTATTATAACAGTTTAAATAGTTTTTGTTAGATGACTCTTGTTCTGTAATTGGGTGAAAACCTGTAGAATATAGATAAAATAAATAATTAAATTATTTGAAAAACGCATCGTCGATTATGTTTGAATAATCGTCACTAAATTGCGTATGCCAAATTTAGCAGACAAGATCTAGTGGCCATTAGCTACTTCACACTGGATCTGAGAAGCCACAAAGCAGTATATACTAAACTGGTTGTTGCTGTTGCCACAGTATTACCAATAACCTCTGTCAATTATCAAGGTTATTAAAACCGATTAGGTTCCCTGGTGAGTTTTGACCAATCACAGTGCAGCAGAGCGACGCGTCATTTGGGGGAATGAATGGAGCAGTATTTCTACAATATTTATGCAAAATAAACTGTTCGAAATCGACTGATATTCCGATATATGTATAATTATTTGAAATTATTTCATCTCATGTCGGAGTCTTCAATTATTATGTATATAGCATTATGTGGAGATGGATGACTGTGTAAACCATCTCTGGTATTTATCTAGAGAAGCAAAATAATTTTGACCGACTATTAATAGTTATTTATGCAACAAGTACAAAAAGCAAGTGTTTATTGCACGTGACGTGAAATTGTCCAACGAGACCGTCAGACCGAGTAGCACAACACGTCGAGTGCAATAAGCACTTTTTGTACCAGTTGCATACAATATTTTTTCTACGTTCATGCAAAAACCAAAACATGTTTTATTTAGATGGCACTAAGTGTAGGAAAATATGAGATCGATGTGAACGTTTATGTTTGTCATGATGACAAAACACTGTAGTAGAATGACAGATGAATGCAATAAACATTTTATTGCACTAGTGCAATAAAGAACCACTTTTTCCATTAAATGTAGTTCAATAAAGTTTTGTTTTTTGCATGAACGTAGAAAAACTTATATAAATACATATTAATACAAAAACCTACCTGAGAAAAAAGAATCAGTGAATCTTGATATAACCTACGCGTCAAAATGTAAGAGATTTTGTACTTTTCCACTAAATTGGTATTAATGCTTGCATACAACTGCATGAAATAATGATAATTTTTGGAATACCTGAAAAAAAATTTCCTCTACAATTCTAGCCCACTGAATGTTTCTTTTACTTGATTTAAAGTTGCTATTTGCTGATCTAATATTTTCCTATTGGTGTATATGAATTCATAATTATCAAACCATAAATTGATTATATTAATAATACTTATCACCGAAATCGTCAGCTTGCTGTTTATTGCTGAAAGCGTACCTGTTATGCGGAGTTGCTGCAGTATTTGATAATAATTGCGCAGCCAAGCGAACATAAAATATAATATAAAAATATAATTACGAGTATAAGTAGGTACTAAAAATCTACCGATCACTAAAATTGTAGAACCGTTTTGACAATTTTATCTTTGACATATTCGCACTACATACAAACCTTCCTCCGAGTGACGCGTAGTAATGGGATCACCCCCACTCCAGCACAGTTATCAGGTAACCTAATGTCAATTATTGTTGTAATCAGTTCATAAAATTTATACAAAAAACATATTCACAATGAAAATTATTATTGAGGTTTACTACTTTCTAAGTAATATAATGTAGCCATGATTCATATTTGATTGTTGTGTGTCAGCTACTATCCTTCATCTACAAAATAAATCGTTGCATGCGATAATATAAAATTAATTACAAAAATTTAAAGCAATTTTCAGGCTACAATCTTATAGCACAAACTGCCTTTTAAAAGAGCTTGATAGACAGGGTGTTAAAATAACAATTAACAAAAAAATATAAAATTTCCAAATTTCAGAAATTTTTCTCGTTTCGGAATTGTTATCCAACGTATACAAAGTGTTAAGTTAACTAAAAAAAATTTTTCATAAAACTAACAAGGGTCTATTAGAACATCAATTAACAAAAAAATGTTTAAGAAAACTAAATAATCTCTAAAATCATTAAAAATTTATAGAATAAAAAAATATTTGATCAAGCTTTTAACAAAGGTGTATTAGAACACTAATTATCGAAAAAAATACAGGGTGTTTAAAAAAATGAACAATCTCTAAAAACTCAAAATTTATGGAATTTAAAAACCAATTTTGATGAAACAATTAACAAGGATCTATTAGAACACTAATTAACTAAAAATATACATAATGTTTAAAAAACTGAAGCAATCTCTAAGAACGCTAAAAATTTATAGAATTAAAAAAAAAATGTTTGATGAAACATTTAACAAGGGTCTATTAGAACACTAATTAACGAAAAAAATACAGGGTGTTTAAAAAAATTGAATCTCTAGAAACCCTAAAAATTTATGGAATTAAAAAAAAATTATGAAATACAGCATGTTGTAAAATATGCAACCAAACTTGAAACTTTTGCTGTTTGCTATACGGTTTTCCAAGTGTAATTCAATGCTGGCCGGGGTTCAAGCTCCCAGAGTAGTTCTTTCCTGAAATTTCGCTTTTGTCAAGCTTATTGTTATCTGCATCACCATATAAAACTACCCCATTTTATGCTTCACTGGACGATACCCAGCCCTTTTTTCTTGGGAAATGTTTTAATCTTGGTATCTTTAAAGATGTTATCATTTTAAAAAATCAGCTCAATTTAATGTCTATCACTTAATTTGTCACTCCATCTTTATTCCAGAGATAAAGAATAGGAATGAAATAGTTTTAACAGTGATTTGTGTAAATTTTCTTGGACCCTTAGAGATAAGGCAACCTATTTAGAACGGAACTCACCTTCCAGCGCATAGTAAATCTGCACGCAACCGTTCCCATTTATTTACAAAATTAACATGCAAACATCGATTCTGGGAAGATCTGTTCTATTGAATAGGAAATGCACATTCCACTAAAGATTAAGTTAGATTTATTTCACTGTAGGAAACAAATAATGTATTATTAATGATACTAAATTACTCTTTGCTAAATTGTACATGGTGTACACGGAAACTCCGCGCATAAAATTGAAGGAGGGATACTACTCGAAAAAATAATATGTCAAGTTCATGTTCATTTTCTCGAAAAATCAATATTAGCGGAGCTACGTAACCTCAAAGTTATTTTTTTAAATTTGTTTTTTGGTTATAACTATTTTTATACTGGAACAATTTTTTTCAAATTTGGCACACTTGTAACTTTTATAGAGATGTAGCTTCACGTAAAATATTTCTAAAATTGCAGCACCCTAAAGGGTAGAAAGGGCACTTTTTTGTCTTCAATTTTATGAAGATTTTGAAAGCATTCCTTTAAAGAATGAAAGTTGTTTTTTTTTTTATTTCAAAAATGAGTATCAAATTTGTAGATAAACTTTAATTCCTTAAAGGAATGCCTTCAAAATCTTAATAAAATTAAAGATAAAAAATTATAATTATTTTTTCACCTATAGTCTGTTTAGAAATGAAAGAGAGTAATAAAAGCTTATTATGTATGCAAATTGTAAATAAATATAGTACTGGTGCTTATATTCAATATTTTTATATTATGTATTATCGGTATAGATGAGATGTACATTTAATAAAAACTTTGTGTGATCGAACCGTACTAAATTGTAGCAGGTAGCTAAAATTTTATCCCGACATTCCGTCTTTGTCTGTGCCGCTTTAATTTCTCGGTCCATTTCTCTTATAAGTGAAAAATATAAAAACAGCATTTCAAAACTAGAAGCTACTTTAAGCATCATAACCGGGTTAAGAGGGTTTTTAGTAATTCAAATAAAATTATTCAATATTATTATCAAATTATTTATTTAAATTTAATGAATAGACTTTTATTTCACACAAAAATATATGTATTTTGAAAATTCAAATTGTGGTGAGTAAATGTAGTGTTGTATAAATGTACAATAAAGAAAATAAAAAAGTAGGTATATTAAAATTCATCCTCTGAATATTCTGTTGAATTATCTTCGTCTCCTAGATTGATAACGATAGGTTCCACAGTAACGTCAATTAAATTATCGAGTTCCCATATTTTCTCCTCTTCTTTTTGCACATGATGTATACGTCATTGCCAGTTATCTGCAGTTACTCGTTCCAAGGAATTTTTTAACAAAATTTTCACGTCACTTAATTTAAACGTCGTATTATTTCCATCTCCTTTTACCTGCGCCCAGACTAATTCGATTGGGTTAAGTTCACAGTGATAAGGTGGTAACCGTAGTACCGTTATTTGGCGATTTGTTGCCATTTCATCGATAACATATTTTTTCTGATCTTTATTAAGATTGACAAGTGTCAAAAGTTCCTTTTTCACCATATTTGTTTCAAAAGAAATGTTTTTTTCCGGATAACCATTGAATTATATCGGCTTTCCTCCAAGCAGTCGTAGGCGTCCGCTCGGTCTGCCGTGGATGGTAACTGGCATTATCCATGACAATTACAGACCCCGAAGGAATAAGATCCAACATCAGTGTAAAATACTCTTCGAAAACATCTGCGTTCATCTCTTCGTGATAGTCACCTGTATTTTTAGATTCAAATAAAAGTAAACCGCCATCTAGAAACCCACTGGCACTACCTATATATGTCACTATTAATCTTCGCCCGTTACCTGAAGGTGCCTTGAACCCTGTTGAAAGTCCATCCATAAATGCTTATCGAAAACTTTTTACATTTTTATCTTGCCATACTTTTGTTACAGTATATCCCTCGTTGACCCAAGTTTCGTCTAGATAATAAATATTCCTCCCTTCGTCACGAAATTTTCTAATTGATCTTAAGTAGGATCTTCGCCAGCAAATAATTTCATCTTTATCGATAAGAACCGACTTCCTGTTCTGCTTTTTCCAGTAAAAATTCAACTCTCGTAAGACGGCCCATAATTTGCTTCTACTGATTTTTGGCAAATCGATGTCCTCTGAAAGCTCACTTAAAATTTTGTTTAGCGTTGGTATTTCTTTTTTAAAATGAAATGAGTGTACTTTTCTGCGAATGACATTTTTGAATAAATCATCTATAACGACTTTTGACCTCCCTGTAGATGATTTTGGGGGATTTACGGTACCTTGTTCATTTTTTGTTTCCTTTAAAAGACTGTAGATAGTCGATTTTCAAGAGTACTAAAAATATGTATTATGGTACAATTTTCTTTTAAAATTATGGTATTAACGGTAATAATAATAATTCAGTAATGACTAGATACAGCGAAATTTCTAGAACTTAACCAATAGTGAATTAACACTAAAAAAACTTATAGCACGCAGCCAGGTTCAGAGTTCAGATGGTACTAGACATATACCAGTTTCAAGCTTATTACCCCGTTAGGTCAACGATAAACGTGACTGCTTGATTCTAGCTGTTAGTATCGAAGTATCGAAGCATGAAATATAAGTGTCGACATCTTGTGGTCATTAGTTCATATTTTGCCGATTTGGACGTATATTACACATTACCCACACGTTATAAAATAAACGTCTGCTATTCACTTCGACCCCTTTTATGCGTTTAAGTTTTTATAACCTCTACAATGCTTTAAAAACGTTATATAAACGTATGTGTACCCATTGGGCATATTGTATACTTATACTATATACTACAGGTGCTACACCTGTTTTCATCAATATATTTTACACGTTTTTTTATTTATGTAATTATAAATGTTGTGTAGAAAACGTGGATAACATGTTTATTTATTTAATATATTAAATTCATATATGTATTTAAAACATTTAATTCGACGTTTTACAAACGTTGTACTTAATGCACGCTTACAGTTACGTTATAAACATAACGTTTTTATGTATTTATATAAACGTTATCAAAAATGTAAATTTCTCGTGTTTACTTCAATCTCTGGATGAAATGTGAATAATATTAACGTATTTTAAACGATATATTTTATACGTTTAAATTATAACTAAATATAAACGTTGAAAATCTTAACCCAAAACGTTAAAACAACCAGTACAACGTTTGAAAACCATTATATAAACGTCCGTGTGCCCATTGAGCTGTAGATACAGTTCCTTTGGGGAACATTAGAAGTAATGAGCAACTTTTTACTTTCTTTATATGCTTTGCATTACTCAAGTTAAAGGATGAATATATTTCGTGTAACTTCAACTAAAAGTATGTTACTGGTATACTTGATAAAATGTGTACACAATTTCGTAATAAGTACTAGATATATACTAGACTTTTAATGCGTATAATGGCAAAACGGAAGTTTGGTAGTTTCCAACAATATTAGTATTCGTTTTATTCCTCGAAGCATTTATTTGACTAAGAGCTGCAAGAATTTATAGAGAACTTTCAGAAATAAAATTCCTCGCTTTGCATTGACGTCCACGTTCTAAATATTCAAATCACTTAAATTGTACAGTTCGCGATATTCTTTTTATTGGAACCCTACCAATTTGCACAATGTGATCTGGTTTCGGTGAATAGAAAATTCCTAGATTTTGCATGCATATTGGAATACTTTTTATGTAGCTTCCAAATAATATTACGGAATTAGCGAATAAAAAGGGAAGAAATAATGGAAGACTTACTATTATTACCCTCATCTCATGAAGTTTATTTATAATTTGATTTGGTTATCAAGTAACTACAAATTTGCAACTAGAACCAGGCATGGAAACTTTCATTTAGCTTTTATATTGTCTAAAGATGAAGCATTACAATTTCGTGAGAATTGTCTTGACGTAATTCCTGCATAAATTGATTTCATCATTATAGATTTATATAAACTTATAAGAAATTATTAATTTTCAATAAAGACTAGGTAACACTATCAATACTGTAAAAATGCATGGGAGTAGTTACTACGAAGCCATGGAGATAAATATCGGAGATTTCCAAAATAGGATCATTTGGTCAAGTAATTTTCGAAATATACGAGGTCAAATTGGAACTAATCGAATCGCGAGGTGTGACGTCATTGCCTGCTAGAGGTTCATGGTACTCGTCCATTTTGGACTCGAGCCAAGGGTTTTTGTGTTAAAATTAAAACAGATACTAACTACTTTCACATCGTGCTGTTTAGAAGCATCTTTATTTATACTATCAATGGTCGATTTAATTATGATGATGAGCTATTATAAAACATATCACCAATTTGTAAGTGCTTCAATGGCAGGTATAAAAATGTAACGGTAAGTTCTAAAACGAAATCGTTAATAGCAGCTAGGTTTTCAAATAATGTAAATAGATACTTCAGTAACTAAAAAGTATGTGTTTATTATGTTAGAAAAATAATAATAAAATGGAATGCTCCGGTTTCTAAAAGAGTATTTTGAGTTTTATATAAATAGGTATCTACAACAAAACATTTACTTTGTTGTATACCTATTATCCAGCATTTTTAAGTTTAGTTTATTTATAGTTTCTATAGGGTGTGTAAACAAATCTTCAAATTTATTCTGTCTGCCTTTAAATATTTAAAATTATGTACGAAAATATAAAACGTCTAAAAATTATTCTATTTAAGATCTTCACGAAAAAGCTTCAGATGCAATGTAGTGCTTATGAGCAAAGTAAAACAGAAATTTGCAAGTGTCTTGTAACTAAAACAAGGTCCTATTTTTACACAATAACTAAAAAATAATTAAGTAGACTGATATTTGGTTTATAAATTATATTAGTTAAATTACATATTAATTTCATAAGTGGCTTTATTTCAATTTAGTAGGTATCTAGTTTTATTTCTTTTATTGGGCCACCTTCAAAAACCAAAAATTAAGCAATTTATAAACTCGGTATTAAAAAGACTAATAAGGCACTTACACAAAGGTAAGGCACAAAGTGTCATAGAGGGCTTCAGTGTCAAATTATTGAACATTATCACCATTTTCATCAGTAGTAGTAGTAATAAGTACTTCTTATTTTCTGACTCTATACATTTTTTTTACATTGATTTACCAGGAATCCTATAGACATTAACGTTTTCTAAGTGTTGAAATACTACGCGATAGATTATGTAGTCATTTTGAATGTATTATGTTATCTTGTTGTTACTCATTTTTAACCAACGTTGACAATTTTAGTTTTCAATACTACCTAGTCTTTTCAGAAACTTTATGTGTATTTCGTATACATATTTTTTAGAGATACTGACTGATGTTACTTGATCTTTGATTAAGATACTTATTTGATTTTCCGCCTCTTTTGTCAAAAATTTACTCATGATACTCTGTATAACAGACGGAAAGATCAAATTACTTCTTTCTGCAAAGCCTTATGAAAGAGATTCATTCTAATATACATCTGCATTTACCCCTTTGGCAGTATTGTACAATTATCTGGATTCTAAAATTTCTGTTTATAACATCGGCACACAAAAAGTGTTCTGTACTTTTAACCAGACTCACTTATCTATATGTACTTTGTCCCATTGAATCTGAAATCCGTTTTGTTCAAACACCCTCAAAATTTTGAGTAAATCACAATAAATAGCGATAAATCGCAAGAAATAGCGATAAATCGCAAAAATCATTTTAATGAGCGCAAAAATGTTTTCTGACCTTGATCAAGTGTGTTGCTTATGTACTTTGACACACTCTATCAAAATTTGGAGTCTGTTCAGCGCCAACACTGCAAATTTTTCGAAAATCCCAAAAAACTGAAAATGGCAAAAAATCGTCTTAATGAGTGTTACGTCCTCAAACGTATACAACCTACAACGTGATGATGATGATCTTGTCCCTTAAATAAATCGTCCTCGTACTCCTGTCACCCTCTGTCCCTATAGGACAATACGTCGCCAGGCTACACAATTTCAACAAATGTGAATCTCTCTTTGTAACGAGAATAAGCTCCTCTGACTTCTCCATTAGTGCTACAAATTTCTAACAAAAGTGACTCGCAAACAGCCAACGACTTCACATCGACGTCGCACCGAGAAAATCCTCTGTTGCCATCGCATGTTACAAATTTCTACAAAGATTAACCGCTAAGCAGTTTACCTAAACCTGACAGCTAGCAAGCAGGGCATAGTAAAACTACAAACTCCTGTTCTCACTGCATGACATCAAACAGACTCAAAATTTCGATTAAAACACATAGGTAATATACTTGATCGAGATCAGAACATTTTTTTCCGAATTTTTCGCCTTTTGCAGCTATTCCTCGCAATTTTTTGCAAAATCCGAGGTGAGGCAGCTCAATAGACTTCAGATTCGAATTTGCATCGCATCGAAATGCATAAGAAACACACTCGATCAAGGTCAGACAAAAAAATCCGATTTTTTTTGCGCTCACGTGAATTTTTACGATTTTTCGCTATTTTTGTGATTTACTCAAAATTTTGAGGGCGTTTGAGCTAAACGGACAAATTCTGATTAAGTGCGGTAAAATACATAAAGATAGGTAGGTACTTTTTTGTGTGCCCGTGTAATTATTGATTTTTGCCTTAAAGCTTTAACTGTTACAGTGTTCTTCAGAAGCACCGGTAGAGAGCATGACTGTAAACTTAGCCATGTCAAACTTTAACAGAAAAATGGGAATAAAAAGCAACATACTGTGTCTCTACGAGCGGATGTGTTACATCGACGAGAGAATATCCGGTTCATTGGATGACCAGGAATTCATACTACGAAAAATAGTCAATAAGCTGTGCGAATTCGTGAAGCATGCAAATGGGGATATTGAATTTAAGGCCCAATTCAGTAATTTTATCACGGACCCGTTCCACATAGAACTTTTCAATAAACTCTTGAATGCTACCATCAATTTAAGGAAAAAACTAGACACTTTTAGAATCTGCTGCAACCGCCTAATAACGGTCGAAGACGAGAGGAATTCGATAGGTTCGTAATTGCATCCACAGTCCGCCTAGGTAATATCCGCCAATAATCAGCAGATGAAAACATAAAGTTTTATTACAAGAAAATTGATTTTAGTTTAATGTCAGTCTGTTTAGAAATTGATAGTTGAACTCTGTCATATTTAATGGTATTTGTCAGATCGCATAAACAAAATTAAACTGCTCCACAAAAGTTAAGGAAGTTTACAAATATGGGGATTTCTTTTAAAAGTTGACGTTTTTTGTTTTCCAAATGATTCCACATAATAAATACAATGTTTACATTCTTATCTGAGTGTTTTTTGCTAATCATTGAGTGCCTTTTTCAATTTTCGGCTAGTTCTTATCTTTGGTCTTTTTAAGAATTTTCGTAGAGCCATCCAGGAAGTTCACATATTCAGAGGTGGTACAGTTGCTGTTTGGGGAGGCATTTGTTTTAATGGGCGTACAGAGTTGTTGGTGCTTGATGGAAACATGAATGCACAGATCTACGTCAAACAAATCATCAACAATATCATGCCTTTGTTTCATGCTGCAATTGGGCCAAATTGTTTATTTCTCGACGATAATGTGCGACCTCATCGTGCGAGAATTAATATAGATGCCTTGGAATTTCATGGTATTCCGCACTTGGCACTGCCACCTCTCTCGCCAGACCTCAATCCAATTGAACACGCATGGGACCAACTACAAAGAGCCTTAGATTAGCATCGACCACCCCCACATACATTTCAGGAAATTACATCTGTGGCGAGAAATTGATCGAGGCTACTTCAACAACCTGATAAACAATATGCAAAGGCGTTGCCAGGCAGTCATTGAAGTGCGAGGAAGACCTGTATTAAACTTTTTTTTGTAATTATTTTAAGAATTTGAATTTTGTATTAAAATCACCAAAAATAAAACTTTGCCAAACAATGAAACTGCTTTTGAAGGAAGAACAAAAAAGCCACTCGTATAAAAGAGTAAACATTCAAGATAGCATATTAAAAATATTTTTGAACAAAAGTTGTCAACCTTTAAAAGAAACTCAAGATTTGTAATTATTAACTTTTGTAGAGTATTATATTTTATTCAAAGCAATATATATCGTTATGTACTGTTATTAAGAAGGTTATTATATTTCAACAACAACAACTCGTCCAGTCAGATATTGCACAAGTTTGTACGTTTGTACTTTCTACAGTGCAGTTTTTTAAGACAACTTTTTCCTGTTGCCTCCTTATCGCCCATTCCTTGCCATTACACTTTTGTGCTTTGTTCGAAGCAGTTGTAAGTAGGTACGTGATAGCCAAGGAAATTCGTAAAAATGGCTAAACGCGAAAATAGCTCGGACAATAGTGACAGTGATCATTTATCCAAAAAGAGGATAAAACTGGTAAAGAAATGAAAGAAATTGGATAAAATGAAACGAAGGAAACAAATTACCAGTAGTAGCAGTGTTTCAGGTAAAATTATTACCAGTAAAAACTGTCAGCTGCATTGTGAACTTTAGGTAAAAATGGTAAACCTAAAAGTAATACAAACATTTTTTATAAGTGTAGATCATTCCGAATATTCCACTCAAAATTTATGACCCAACGAATCCAATGTTGTTCAAATACAATACGGTAACGAAGTTGAGTCTAACAGCGTTATGTAACAGCTGCAAGAGCCAGCTTCTAAATTTGCTAAATTAACATATGAAATTTTGAAATTATTTGGAGGGGAACCGTCAGAGTCAGAACAGTTGGAACAAATACCTTGTATTAGGCGTGGAAAAAGCAGAGAGGGAGGAATTAAATAAAAAATAATGCATCTGTAAAAATTTTCCGTTTTTAAGAGCACCTATTTTAAATCCAAAATTAGAGGTTTCATTAAGTGATACGTTTAAAAGGATGACAAATATTTAGCACTATGCAATCACATTAGGAGTGGTTTTAACGTCACTAGGCCAGGTAATTAATAAACTAATACATCATACGGATCCGGATAATGAAATGGAGAGCAATATTTTGCCACAATTAATTGATTCAGACAAAAGTATTTGTAACGTATTTTATATGTTAACTTCCAACAGAAAATTCATGTTGAACTTGAAATTAATCCAAACGTAAATAAATTCATACGGAATTCATAACCTGATGCATATTTATGCGGAAAGAATTCTAGTTAAAAAGTCAATACCGTACTGGGGAAAAAATAAGGTCGACTTCAAACTCCTCCATATCAATTATGTTCACTTCAAATTTCCGTAAAGACAAAATCCGACCAAATCAGTCTTTAAACTACAAGACTAAGGCAAAGTAAAGATAAAGGAATGAAATAACAAAAATCAAATGAAGAGAGAATGATCTGAGAAACGGCCCCGTTACAAAAACAAATATAAGTAGGGATTGTTGTAGTGGTCGCTTAAAACAATTTTATAACAACTGGGAAAAAACTACAAAAAGATATTAATGTCCTTGTGCGGGTTAAAGGTTATAAGGTGCCTTTTAATAAAATACCTTTTTAGCATACAGTGCCAAAATGTGGGAAAATGTCTAAAATAGACATAGTAAATTACAATACATGTGTATCTAAATTAATTAAAAGATTTATAATATCGGAATGTATACCAAAAAAGGGTAAGTTTCTTTCCTCATTTTTTCAAATACCAAAATATCAAGAAGGTCGTCGGTTTATTCTAAATTTAAAGCTATTAAACAAATTTCTCTAAGTCTCTCATTTTAAAATTGATAATTGTAAAACAGTAAAGAAATAATTTTCAGGATTATATTTATGGCAACTGTTGATTTAAAAGATGCCTATTATACGGTTGCCATCGATAATAAATATAAAAAATATTTCAGATATCAATTCAACAAAAGTATGTATGAATTTAATTGTTTACTCAATGGGTTATCGTCAGCACCCTATTTATTTACAAAGTTATTTAACCTATAATGGTTTATGTATTGATTTTAGGAACTACCGAAGAGGAAGTTAGAAATAACATAAATTTTGTTAAAAATAAATTAATAGACTTGGATTTATAGTTAATTTAAGCTAGTAACGGACGGTGAGCTATAATATATATCTGATATATTACAAGAATATCCCTTGTGGTTAAAATGCATAGAAAGTTACGCACTGGCACTATAATATACAGGGTGTTTATTAATTGAATGCCGATACTTAATGGTGTGAATCCTTCGGTCATTTTAAGAAGAAAACTTAATACCAATATATGTCCTAAACCTCTTAATTTTTGAGCTACAGGGTGTTACAGTTTTAACAAAAATTTACCTTTTTATTATAATCTTCTTATCACTCCAGATATTTTTATGAAATTTTGTACACACCTATTGATCATTAAGGAGCATTGTTTGATGTGAAAAATGTTTTAAAATCTTTGCTAATGACTTGGGGAAAAAACTTTTTTGGTTTTAATTGTTTTATGTGAAGATGGTGCATCGTACGAGAGTAAGTCTAGGGATCAAATTTGCTATAAAATAAATGGAGATTTTAAAAATAATTTTAGTTTTTAGAAAACGCAGTGGCGTACCATTTTTCTCTCCAAAAATGTTTAGTTCAAACCTCGTACGGACGTCATTGGCAAAGATTTTAAAACATTTTTTACATCAAACAATGCTCCTTAATGATTAATAGGTGTGTACAAAATTTAATAAAAATATCTGAAGTGATAAGAAAATTGTAATAAAAAAGTAAATTTTTTCTTAAGCCTTTAACACCCTGTAGCTCAAAAATTAAGAGGTTTAGGACATATGTTGTTTTCTTCTTAAAATGACCAAAAGATTCACACCCTTAAGTACCGGCATTCAATAAATAAACACTCTGTATATTTATATCTATGCGGTTTACTTATCTGTAGGAGTATATCTCTATATATATATATATATATATATATATATATATATATATATATATATATATATATATATCTTTAAAGATCTACTTGTGTAATATCTGACTGGACGAGTTGTTGAAATATAATTCAAGGAACAAATGACTTACCTGTAGCAATAACGAAAGTAATACATAGTTCAGTATTATTACGTAGCTTATATTTCAAATAATTTTAGCTATAAGAATGTAAATTGCATTAGGTATTATTTATTTCTAATGATAGACAGCTAGGTACCTACATAGGTTCAGATATATTTGCATTAAAATGATCCTCACAACAGTAAAAAGGTAAAACAGATACTTTTTCTAACATCGTTCCGTATACCTGCAAACCATTTTCTCTTATTTCATATTTTCTTTGGGATGCTTACAAATATACTACGTGACAAAGAAAGGTAAACACCTATATATGCTCATTAGATTTTAATAATTTTTGGTATACTGGTTCAGAACCACTCACTTCTTGTATTGCAATAAAATTGGTTCAATAATGTGTTGAGAACCCACGGTTCCTAATGCACTCATTGATACGTCTAGGCTTGGACCTAAAGGTTGTCGATAAGTTCTGGAGGTATCTCATTCCAAGCTATTCGAAAGTCTGCTAAAGTTGTAGGGATGTTGTAAACGCAGCAGTCTGCGGCCAATCATGTTCAATAGGTGACAGATCCAACGATCTTGATGGCCAAGGTAAACGATTGATCCATAAAAGTGTTTGTTTGGCAACATGAGGTCTAGCACTGTGTTGCTGGAAAATGGTTTTGGATGGCGTGAAGATATGGAATGAATAAATGAAAACTAGTCTAATTTTCTATCTAATTGTGGATCGAGTCTTTCACCACGTCGCCTTCTCACCCTTGCACAACCATGATGCATCTTCAGGCAGAATCGGGATTCATCACTAAAGATCGCCTGACTCCATTCTTGATTCCACTGAATCCTCTCTCTACACCATTGTAAGCGGTTAGTTTGATCTTGACGAGTGAAAGGCACCACACAATGTGGACGATCAGACAATAGACAACTTCGTGTTCGGTGATATATTGTACGCATACTGACCATTCTCTCATGTTCTTCAAATTGATGGATGCAATAGTTCGGCTGTTGATAAATCGGTCTCTAAGAGCTAAAAGTCGCAATCGACGATCTTCACGCTCTGTAGTTGCTCTACGACGGCCGGTGGCTCTCGTTCTGTGTCCAGAGCCATTGTGAGTTCACGCCTGGTAGCACCGTACTATGGTACGTAAGGAACTGTTAGTCTTTCTAGAAATGTCTCTCATCGACAAACCTGCTTCGCGCAACCCAACAATCCGACCCCTCTCAAAATCACCAAGCTAGGATCTGCCCAAATTTACGTACTCTAGATATAATCAGCTGTAAAAGAATATGGTTTGCAACACCCTTCACAACACAAATGAGAGCAGAATTGTTTATAACAGAATGCTACGTTATCAAAGTACGACCTATGCAAGCTCCAAAAAAACTTTATAGTAAAAACCTGAAAATTCAATTATTTTTTACTTTCTCCGAGAGAAGTAAACATGCAAAAAATAGTATGTAATAGGAGTTTACTTCTCTTTTTCATGTAGTATATCTTCGTCGGCGTCTTTTTTATTGTGTTTGTTCATCTAGGTACAAAACACTATTTTTTTGCCACTATGTCTATTTTAATACGTTTTTATTTTATGATTATCATAAACTTCATCATATCAGCCTGTAACTCATAATATACTACAAAGTTAACGAGTTTATTATAATTTTGTAAACTAAAAGGTAACGTCCATAGCTACTTCAGTAAGCATGTGACATCACACGGCTAGCCTCTAACTGAGGGAACGTTTTTCTAGCTTTGCTCATTTAAAGGTATTTCTACTACAAATAACTAAAAGAAGAAAAATACTAGGGATTTGTTAACTTCACGTTTGTTTATAGTACCTATCAAAATAATATCAAAATTATGTGGACGGACCTATTAGACAACATAGTCGTATATTAAAAGGCACGTAAAGTATGATACTATTTTGTTTGGTTTAATTCATCAAGTTATTTTCTGTCTTTGAATTTTAATATGGGGAAATGGTGCCCTGGAAAATACTGAGCAGTTAGCAGATAGATTCTGGTTGAATTTCCAACTTCTAAGGTGGGCGTGTGAGGTCAAGCGCAGCTTTTAAATTAAGTAACAAATTCAGAATTCCTAATTGCGGCCTCCCACGCTATTAAGTCACTTTATTCCGTGCGAATCTTTCCAGCTCACTCTCTCCTCCTCCACCTCTTGTTAAGTTTACATTAAAGCTAATTAAATTATATTTTAGTGGAGCAGATTTATACTTTGCCAGCGGACCAAAGAATGAGTTGCAATTACTTAGTCAGCATCCAAACGGAGAAGATGCAATTAGAAAATGAACTGCAGCAAATTATTAAGGATCAAAGAAAGGATCAGGAAAGAATAAAAGATCTGAATGTAATTGAAGAGAAACTCTCCAATTTGCAATTTCAGCTGAATTCGTTGATGTTTAGGAACGATGGTAAATAAGCCCGATTAATCTTCTCTATTCATTCCATTCACTAAAGAAAATAATTATTCGCAAGAATTTTAATGGAACTGTACAGAGTGTAATAACGACGGTGCGGTAAATTTTTCAGCCCTGTTTTATTTCCCAAAACAAACAAAAAATTTAGAGTAACATTTTGGTTTTTCTTTGATTGGGTTTTTGCCGCATTTCTGCGCAAGGGCTTATTTAATTAATCTTTATTTTTTCAGAAGTGTGGTAAAAACCCAATCAGATTAAAGAAAAGCTAGAATTATGCCACAAATAAATCGCTTCAGAGAATAACATTTTTGTAAATCGGC
The DNA here is from genome assembly GCA_037114965.1 of Monochamus alternatus. NCBI lineage: Eukaryota > Metazoa > Arthropoda > Insecta > Coleoptera > Cerambycidae > Monochamus > Monochamus alternatus. Next base: position 110,215,217 of record CM073426.1, on the reverse strand, counting down.
ATCAAAAGGTTATGTAATCTTAAAAAGAGAAATACGAGTTTTCAATCAATTACTGAAGAACTGTTCCATCATAGTAGTAGCAAGCAATATTTGAATAAAGCAACATGAGAACATAAACCATAGACTTATAAGACAAATCTATGACATAAACTAATCAGTGCCGCCGTAAACAGAAGAGGCCTGACAAGTTCCAATTTCCAAAGAAAATTAAGAGTCTTCTTTAATATATTTAGATGGACTCACTGATTTAAGACTGATACAGCTAGCGGCGCGTGGTTCATATCATTGGTCAATATGTTTTCAAAAAGCGAGGCGGCGAAAACCGCTGTATGTGTTTCGTATATCTAGCGTTCAGTAAATAACAGCCGATTCGGCTGCCGAGGCGGCATAAATCGTAGTGTCTGTTATTTGTGCAAAATTTATAAATTTTCACCCGTGGGTAAACCACTGACCCAAATTTTGTACATACCTCCTCTTTCGTTAAATAATTATCTGCTTGTTCTTTTAATGCAGCTTTTCTTGGACTCCTACACGAAAGTGTTTGTGACGTTTAGCAGTCTTGATCTGAAATATAATAAATATGCATTATATTCTTATTTTGTAATTTAATAAACTATATATTCTTTTCAGTAAAAAAATTACTCTAATGAAAACCCAATGTCTAAATATGTCCAGGTCATTTTTTAGTACTTAATATTATTTTAGAGATTTGGGTATTTCTATACGTTTATTAATTAATTTGAGACAAATTATTTTAATTTATTTAAATATGTTACTGTACATACCATTTTTATTATTATACTGTTTGTGCACAGGTATCACTTAGAATTGGTGTACCAGTTTGAGTTTCAGCATCTTGACATTTTGGGGCCAAAATAGTTTTGGTATTATCAAAAACTCTGCTTGAACCAAAAATGCTTGAGTGTAAAATTTACATGACACAATTAAGTACCTACTTACATAATGATTGCGTATTACACTTTTTTAAATAAATACCAGTACAAAGAACTTACTTGTTGGTTCATACAAAAACAATGATTGTGTTTCATTTGAATAATGTTTGCTCCAAATTATTTTATAGCATTGATCAGGACAATCTTTCAAATGAAGATTCTAATTTTTATCGGCGTAAAATTTTATATTGTGAGCTATTTCTTTATATTAGTTGATGAAATATAAAATACATACCTTGAACAATGGAAAAATGAGAAACCACGTCTTGAGGGACAATTATTCACAGTACAATATATCACAAGCATTTTTAGAAGAAATATAAAATAAAATAAACACTAACAGATATTCAAGGTTTTTTGTCTTACACTATATCGATCGCACTCAACACGTTACAGTTCTAGCGTTGGCCACCGTGTAGGATCCTGGGTACCGAACGGTCTCCGAGACGGGTAAGGAGGGCGGAATTGGTAGGGCGGGGCGTGTTCGAGAGTGAAACAACTTATATATTTCTTCTGTAAACTTTTGTTAGATCCAATATTTTGCATTCGTTTTTCATTATTTCATTACAAACTGGCAAAAATAACTTCACTCGTTACAACCACTCACTACCGATAATACACATTTCCCGTAGGTACAGTTAGATAAGATGCCTATTTATTATAAGACAATCAAACGAAAGAAATCTGTAGGTACTAATAGATACTGATAGAAAACTTTTAATGCACCTGCGGTCTTTTCCCATAATCTAGAAAAAAAAACCGGCGAACTATATTGTGGGAAAATATCTGTACTCGACACATATTCCTTTATTTAATAACTATAAAATGTTTAAAATCAAAATAAGGCACTAAAAACTGAAGAAGAACACAAAACTACAACGTAAACACAGGATTTGAATTATGACATGACAGCGATCGTTGCTTGCTGGTTGCCTACTCTGATTCTCACATTGGCGGCGTTAAATAAGGATATAATATAATATCGAAAATAATTTTTTTTCGCTATATAAATAAGTTTGGAATTTTTTTGAAAGGCGATTCCATTCATTCTTATTTTTTTATCTCCTCTTAAAATATTTGTACTTAGTCATACTCAACCCTGTATATGACAAAAACAGTAAATGATTTAAAAACAATGAGGAAATTGCATGATTTTTCCAATACGTGCAGAAGAACGAATGTATTATTTTAATCGAAATGGCGTTTGTCCTAGATAATTTCGTGGAAAAATAATCCTAAAAACGATATTTAAAAATTTAGTCTGGCCACGCATCCACAAAACAATCGTCGCCACAGCGTAGACCTGTGACGTCAGACGCCGTTCACACATGTATACCTAAATACAACAGTATGTTTCAGTTCGTATCTGTATATAATTTCCATGCTTTCGGACAACGCAGTGCATACCTACATTTAGAAGAGTTAATTTGTAAACTTACATTCCGATTTCAAATAATGTGTTCTGTATTTGGTTCTGCCATTTACGTGATGTAGAATGTTATTTGAGGCATTTATAAAATTTGGCTTCACTACATTAAATTACCTGTTTTATTCTAAAAACATAATAACAAAAGTAATAAATAAGAATTTTCTTTAAAATGTTTAAAATTAAATCAGTAGTAAATAGCAATAATAATAATAATATCATTAGTCATTACTTTTAATTATAATTTTATATATATTTCAAGTAAAACTATCTATATGGTACTTACCCAATAGCATTGTGGCCGTAATTCTTACGAGCGATTTATATTGTAAACAAAGGAATAGGTTACGTTTAATAATACCAATACCGTAAGTTCACCACATTACCGCTAGTAATTATGGCATTATATACACAGTATTTACACTATGTATCTATGACCCATACTTAAAAAAATACAAGAAACAAACGCCTGTTTACGGCGCTGTACAGCGTGTAACGTCACACCAATGATATCCCGTTTTCGGCCACGTGGTTTTGTTTACTTACTATGACCATTTATTAATGTTAATATTGCAGAATGAAGGAACTTTGGATTAGATCAATGTGAGAGATAAATACCGGTTGGTGTTTGACCATCCGCTTAATTAGTGAGGTTTTCCAGATTTTTATAATTTCTGCTCTGAATGGTGGTTAGGGTCTACCAAATTTATAGTGTTTACCGTTTTTGTTCTTGCCCATCTACTGTCCATTTGATATATTATGGTGGTGTTTATTTAAATTATAATAGTTATATCTCCTTGTAATAAATATGGTTGGAAAAAAACGCCAAGGACTGTTTGTGAAAGTTGTATGGGATATAAAGAATTGGAAAACTTCTAATATTTGTTTTATAGTCGAGTTTCAAGTTTTTAGAGCTTCAAAAATAAAATGTGCTTCTTAAGAATAATCATAATACGTAGAACGATGAAATGCCTATAAACTTCTAAATTAACATTCTTTTACTACCGTAATAAGTTCTAAACAAGTAAGGTTGATTTATTTTTTGGTTTAGTATCAATTAAAGCACCAGTTGTTTTAAAAATTTATTCAGGTTTAAAAAATATTAATAATAAATAATGAACTTAGAGGTAACACAAAATGCAATAAAACTACTGCGACTTAACAATACAAAATAATTGTCACTATAGTCGGGTTTGAAAATAGTAGTGATTCATATTACAAATCCGCTCACAATGTGTAGCAGTCAATACAAAGAGAAATATATGATGTTCGTATATGTATGAGACAGAGTATAGTCGATTACACAGCCATCGCCATCTAAAAGGACGGCATTCTACGGGTAGAGTATAAATTTTTAAAATAAATTATTAAAGTGCTAGTTCATTCAATGTCAACCTATTTTTAATAATTATGTGCTCATTTCAAGTTACACGCTTGTGAAATCTTGTCCCTTGCAATCCTCACTCCGTCCCAGTTGTTGTGCTCTTACTTTTTCAGATTTTACTCTGAGATCCAGAAAATTGGATAAATTTGTAGTTTGGAATTTGGCAATTCCTAACGAAAGGTAATTTGTTGGCAAACTATTCCCGCCTTAATTTGATGAATTTTCTTTGCAAAAACTATTTGAAACGGTATTCTACAGGTTCACTTATTGATCTGCCAGAAAATTTTAGCTTAGCTATTTCTGTTCCATTCGTTGACTAATTAGTCATACAACCCTTTTCCCTTGATTTTACCCAATAAATGTAATAAAGATTTGCGTTCCATAAGTAAATTGGGGTAAATTAGTTTTGAGTTTTATGCATGTAAATCAGCGGTCCAGTAGCCACCTTAAAAAAACGCAATTATGAACAAATCAATTATTAAATCTTAGTCCACGTTTCATCAGTCTTCGTCAAACATATTCAGATATATTTGCGTAAATGTTAACTTTATTTTTCAAATTCTTTGTCATCTTGATTCTTGAATAGAATTTGTCTTTGTTTAGGTATTTAAATTGTATACACGGACTGTATTGAAAAATATTTCATAATAAGTGAATCACAAGGATCACTTTCCGGTGAATTTGTTATTTTATACCGAGTGTCCCGCATATAAACCACGGAGCAGGTTCATATAGGGGTCCAAAATATTGGAATTTAACCATGTTAAATCATGTACCAAATTTGGTTCCACTTGGCATACAAAAATGTACAAGACAAACATATTATATACTCGTACAAGGTTAATACGTCGATCATTTAAAGCTGCAAAGTTATGATAATGTCCTAATATGATTCTGCATTTATAAGATCGGTTAATAGTCCTTTGCCATTTGAAAATTTTGTCCAATTTGTAAGTAAAGTTTCTGTCCTTGAACTACGCAGAAAAATTTTAGGCGTGAAAAACTGGTATTGTAATTCTATTTCCAACAAAATGGAATCATAAAATAGGAACATTTCGTCGAATTTAAATTCATAACATGCGAAAAACCGACTACTAACGCGGAAATAACATTGTTGACCCCATAAAAAATAATCTAATTAGATAAACACGCAAAGAAGAAGACCTCCGCGACAACTGCTAAGTGTTGTCACCTATACGTATCCCCGTTGTCATATCTACTAATTTTTAAAATTATGCGAAAAACATAAATCATGTATGTTTTTTTTTAAAACAAACAGAATACAATTGTAATATCGAAATATAAATTACAAAATTTATATTAGAGAAAGTAAAAATAATTTTAATTGGCACGTACAACCGGGGTGAAGGGAGTCGCCACTGAACTATATTTTGAATCAAGTACAATAGGAATACATGTTTATCAACGAATTCTAACCCCTTAAAGAAGGCTCTTCAAGCTTTGTTTGCGAACCTACATAAACAAAGCAACTGTCCACAATGAACACAAATTATCGGTACGATAAGGCGTCATCGACGAGAATTCGCAGATAGTACGTAGTTGAATGCGGCGGTCATTAGCGTGCGCGTTTTCTAACAGTATAATAATTGTGGTACTTTTAACGTTCGCATTGAAAGGAATAAATTCATTGGACAATCTACAATATTTGTAATTACATAAATACTGAAAAAGGTAGGGCTTTCAACATTAAATACTGAGTAAACTATAATTAAGATATTACTTTTATGCATGTCAAAATCTATCATGCTACTACTACTGCCGTTGTGTCTCTTTGGATATACGTGAATATACTCTGTCTTGATTAAATTGGTAGTTCTTTATCTAGTTGTTGGCTGCAGCTGAAAGTAATATATTATATCCATAAAGCTCCTTCAGGGGGTTGGAATTCGTTGCTATTTCTCAATTTAATTTGCTTTACATTAAAATACGGGCATCTTTGTTTTTGAAATAAATGATACTTATTTCAAAGCGCATAATACTGAGAATTAATTTATTTGGATCTGCTATTCTCATTTAGTGTCACTGGTAGAAGACTAAATGCTCTTGAAAATAGTCTATTCTATCCACAATATCCTTCGATGCGGAAACAATAGCTTTACTTAACTTGAAGCCGCATTGAGATCTTATTAAATTCTTGAGACATTCTTCAGACAGACGCCTCCAGAATTCCAGCGACTACTAAATGAGCAAAGAATATTAAGCTGAAAGATTGATATCTGCCTCTCCATATTGGACGACTTCTGCCAATGCTTCACTATCATACAGATTGTTTCGGAAATAAGTGTACAACATAAAATTTAATTGAAACCAACTTAGTTATATCCTAATTTGCTCTGTATAACCACTAAAGGGTTTCAAAGACATATAAAAAACTAGGTGACTCGGCAAACGTTGTTTTGCCATATGAATTATTTCTAGTGAATATTTTGGTAGTCGGCTTCGTTCTCATCCCTACTCCGTGCTGTTTACTGGGTGAGAAGCACAAACCTAAGAAAAATGTGCCAGTGTCATATTACCGGCGACCGCTAATTCATGGTCGCCCTAAAAGGTCCAGAATCACTAAAACTTGGTTTTTATGCCAATTTACGCTGGTTGTATTATAGCATGAATTGCATTGATCACATTGATGTCACATTGTTTAATGACATTTAAAATGACAGCAAGTTAGTTAATTTCATATTGCAATGCAGCCATCATATTTGCACAACCGCCAACATAAAGCAAATAAAATATCAATTTTCTGGACCTTCAGTCCCTAGAAAACGCAGCACCTGTCACGTGACCTATATCATGAACCGACGTTGTCTATATTTTTTTCTAGGTTTGTGGTGAGAAGTGACACCGGTAGACGCCTGACGGGGATAACTGGTCTAGTGATAATCGAACAGTTATCTACCAGGGTTAAAAATGATTAAATTACTAAAATGGCTATTAAAAAATAGGGGTTTGTGATAGAAGGGTGAAAATAAACGGTTGTATGTATTTTTTAATGCCACATCATAAAAAAATAAAACAAAAATTTGTCCAAGAAAAATAAAAAAAAATTGTTTGGGGTGGATCACCCTTATCACTTAGGGGTATGAAAAATAAATTACGACCGATTCTCAGACCTATCGAATATACATATAAAGTTTCATTAAAATCGGTCAAGCCGTTTCCGAGGAGTATGGCGTCTAACACTGTGACACGACAATTTTATATATTAGATATTGGTATTTCCTAAATTTAGTGTACAGTAATATACAGGGTGTCTTAGGTATTACTGGCATTCTTAGAACAGTGAAAATAAGTAAGATTTATATATTCCGAGATTCGAATATTTTGAAATTTTTATTATATTTTTTATTTGCTTGGAAACAATAAAATAATAAAAGTAATAAAACAACAATAATTTTAGGTTGTAATGGGATACCTTAGATCTAATTATTCGATATGTTTAAGTATTCCCATTATCACCAGTGACGTAGAAACCCTGTGTCACTCTCCTTTTATTTACAATTAAAATAGTGTACGCCACTCTCTTAATTTTAAAGTGCAAGATACTTTAAGTAATGAATATTTTGAACAAATAATTTTCAACCTAGAACTATTGCTGTTTTATCACGAAAGGTTTCCAAGTAAATAAAAAATATACTTATATAATTTCGAAATATTTGACACCCTGTATCTCGCAAACGGTGAACATTAATATATAGATATATTTTTGACTGTACAATCACTCTATCCATGGATGCCAGTAATATCTAACACATCCTGTATAATTACGTTTTCTAGTGGAATAATGATCAGCTATACAAATTTAGAAATCTGTGCGCTGTGATATGTAGGTAATCATACCTTCCAATTTTTTTCGTCATCAACATTATGGCAACACGGATATTTCTATTTCTAATAAGTGGACGTATTTACAAGTTATTTTCCTATTAAGAAAATTTCATTGGGGTAGCGGTTGAAATTTTCACTGATTTTTTTGACTTATAGGTATTTAATTTTTTCTGCATTAAAGACGCCACACGCTTATTCGTACCACATTCAAAAATAAGAAATATTTTACACATAATTTCTTGTGATATATTGAGTTACTTTAAGATTATTGTTTTAATATGATTTCAAAGGGAATGTGTACTGGAGTTCCATTTCTATATTAAACGGAAGCTTAAGGAACTATATATATTTTATCTGTAACTACAAATAATACCCTTGACAGGCAAATAGAGCTGTAGTCATTGTTAGTATGAAATCCAGCTCCTAGGGAAGCCAGAGAATGCTTAATATTCATATTTGGGTAGAAGGGCTGTTTAGAGAGGTAATTGAAAATGGAACCTAGTCTATTTATGAAATTTTGATGTCGTAAATGCAATGGAAATGTCTCATAGGACCTTGGCCAAGGATACGACAACTTTTGGAAGCTAAGTTTATTAATCTAAAAAATCATCGTTAATCTTAAAATTATTTATAGATAGGGTAGTTAATTTCTTGCATCAATGCTTTTAGTCAATGCAGAGTACCGTTAGATAATGAATAATAGAATAGAATAGAATAAACGTATCTTATTTAATTGAAATAATGTTATAGTGCATTAAACTTATTTTTATAATATAGCGTATACTACTTTTTTAAATTCCATATCTTGATATTTTTAGAGGATTTAAAAAATATTAATATTATTTGCTATCTCCTCAACTACATTACCTTTTCCTTGGCACAATTAATCACTTTTAAATAAAACTTAAACTTTTAAACAATATTGATTGAAAGGACTGTATATAGCAAATTCTAGCTTGTAAGACTAGTTTTGTTAATTTTAAGATGGACACCACATAAGCAAAATGCTTAAAGAGGTTACTTCTGAAGCTAGAATATTATTGGAGCTAACGAAACAGCAGAGAAGAAAGTTTGAAATTAAAATGGCTCGAATTAAGGAAACAAACCTAAACCTAGAAAGAATTTTGGGATACTTGAAGCTGGCTTTGGACAAGAGAGAACCTAGTGCAACAGAAATTCTAGAGTGTGGTATTACCACCGTCGAAGATTTTAAGATATTCGAATGTATCAAAAAAGAAATTGACTGTTCGAAAAATAAGTTTAAATGTCGATTATTTGACGAACTGCAATCGAAGCAGTGGGAAACTGAAGTGTTGAAAAGCAAATTAAATAGAGTTATGTTTGAAAATAATGAGTTAAGAGCCGCTAATATGAAACTTAAGAGAAATATAAGCGATGTAAGTAGAAACTGAATTATATTGTACTGTATAATATATAAAACTGTTGCATTATTTTTCTCTCTTAGATCTATTGGAACGGTTTCTCTCCATCATTTCCTCGGGTCACGTCTTTTTTTTCATTATAGTTAGGAATCTGGAATCTGGAATCTGGAATTAAGGGGGAGGGTAGCGAAACGGCTGCAGCACTTAGGCCCCATTGGGCCCATTGTACCTCCTCCCATTAGGAGATCAGTCCACCTAAGCCGTCAGCCAACCTAATAAGGAGAAAAAGGTGGTGACGCTGCTCAGGGGGATCTATCTAATGTAGGCCATAGAAGGCCATCGCTCTCCCAACACGGACTCTCTTGTTGACGAGATGGCAGCGCACTCACAGAGTGCATGGAGCACTGTCTCGTCTTCCTGTTCGCAGCCCCTACAAAGAGGTGTATCACACTTCCTCATGTTATAGAGGTGCTTTCTTAACCAGCAGTGTCCAGTTTGAATACCTGTCACTAGACGGAGGCTTGTCCTAGTCATAGCCAGGTACTTTTTGGCTGTATCCTTGCAGGGGTACCCTAGGAACTCCTTTGCCAAATTACAGCCATTTGCTTCATCCCAACGTTTCTTAAACTCTTTGTGGGTGTGTTTTTTGATAATTTCAACAAATGCTGACAACGGAAGCATACTGGAGGGACCGGGTCCAAAAATATTCAGACCCGATGCACTCCTAGCCAGTTTGTCAGCTACTTTATTGCCATTGCACCGGTCGTGTCCCTTTACCCAGCGTACAGATACGCTGTTGTTAGCTGAGGCCACTACTAGTGCCTGATGGCATTCCCATGCTGATCTAGTTATTATCTTATGATTACGTAGGATCAGTAGTGATTGTCTACTATCTGTGTAGATTCTGATGATTTTGCCAGTTATATCTCTACGGGCAATTTCTTTGGCGGCTATGGTTATACCTGCTAATTCCGTTTGTACTACGGTAGCATGCCTATCCATCGCCCACTGATAACGAATATGCAAGGATCCGGAATAAATTCCACATCCTGCACCTTCCTTCTTTTTTGACCCGTCCGTGTAGATGTTAATAACATCTTCACTGGCGGTCTCCTCGATTCTGATACGTACCGTGTAGGGTCTGCCAAACACAAACTTGGGAGGAATGCTGTCATTGTCTGCCTGCAAAAGGGGCAACTTTCTGACGACCCCACTCCACAGGCGACTTCTAGCTTCTCCACATCCTACCTCAGGTATAATACCAGTATTTTTGAGGCGAAGCATAGTTGTCACAGCCACTTCTCTTAGATAAATATCCAAAGGTGGTAGACATAGCATCACCTCCATTGCTATGGTAGGTGTCGTACGCATAGCTCCAGTTATGCTTAGGCAGGCAATCCTTTGTACCTGGCTGAGCTTTTGTTTAGCTGTCATCTGTTGAACTTTCGGCCACCAGACGACAGCTCCATAGGCTAACATTGGTCTCACAATGGCAGTGTATATCCACATGACCACCCTTGGTTTCATTCCCCAGGTTTTACCAACGGTTCTGCGGCACTGCTCATAGGATATGTACGCCTTTTTTAGTCTTCTCTCTAAGTGAAGATTCCATGTTAGTTTCGAATCAAGTGTGACTCCTAGGTATTTCACATCCGATTCGAAGCTTAACGTAGTGTTTACGAGATTTGGTGCCTTTATGGGCCCCATTTTCCTCTTCCTCGTGAAGAGAACCATTTCCGTCTTCCTGGGGTTGACGGACAGAGCATGGTCCTCACACCACTCTTCAACGGCTCTTAGGGCTGTTTACATTCTTTGACAAAGAATCCCTTCAAACCTTCCACTAATCAGCATGGTGAGATCATCGGCATAAGCGATGGTATAGATGCCAATTTTCGAGTTGAGGCGATGCAGGAGACTGTCCAGAACCAAGTTCCACAGCAGTGGTGATAAAACACCTCCCTGCGGGCAGCCCCTCGCAACATCGCGTTAGTTAGGTTTAGTCCTTACTATTTTTTTCACTGTCCTTTCATCTCCTATTTGTTCTAGATGCCCCGGCCACTGCACTCTTCTGGATATCACAACTTCATCTATTTTTGGTGACTGGTACATTCCATATATTTCCTTATTAATTCTTTTTACACAGCCATCCTCTGACTTCCCCCTAGGATTTTTCTTAAGATCTTCCTTTCTAACCGCAATACGTTTTCTCTTACTTCTTATTGAGTGTCAAGGTTTCGCTGCCATATAGCACCGTTGGTCTTAAGATTGTTACATTCTAAATTTTGCTCTGGATAATTTTGTTAATTTCATTAAGTGGTTGGTTGATTGTTCCCGAACTTCTGTTTGCTTTTTTCCCGTGTCGATCTTCTTTATATGTGACTCCTGTATCGTACGTCCATTTTCTATATATTTACTTCTCTTTCTAGAATTTGTATTGACCTTTCTCATTTAACTCTCTTACATTTTATGTTTCCATTCTTATCCGTTTTTCCTGTTTCCTGCCGTTTTGATTCCCGACTCCTTCTATCTTATCTCTTTCCTTTTGATTTGGTTCTCTATTTGTTGTCTTCCATTCCTAATCCTATTTACATCGTTCCCCTTTCTCATAACCATGTTCATCACCAGTAATCTTTATCTTTTGCTATGGATTTTATCTAGTTTTTTTGCTTTATTTTCTTTTTCTAGCTTGATTGGATCCCTATTCCACTTCTAAACCTCGTTGTTGTGAATTTTTGATAGCCTACTTTCGCTGATTTTGCTTCCATCCTTACTTTTTTGGCTTTTATTCTACTTTGAATTTATCTCACTGTATTACTAATTATCATCATTAATGGACACATAAGTTGCTCTTACCTCCTTCAGTTTGCCTTTGTTTTTCATTATCCGTTTTTGCCCTCTATCTTGTTTAATTCATTAAGCATAGGTAGATTTTCTTTACCATTTTTGTGTCGACCTCCATACGCAGTGATTTTTTTATGAACTCTTCTATCTCCTTTGAACACATTTGATCTACCATCTGTAGGTTGTATCACTATATTTTTCTTCGTTTGCCCCTTTCTATACTTTCTATTCCTTCTGTTAGTCTCATTTTATTTCTAAACAATTAAATTTTCCTCTCTAATGGCTTCAGTTTCTCTTCTAAGTTGCATAATATGAATTAAAAATAGTGTAAGTCGATATTTGTGTAAACAATCGACATATAAGTTAGTAGACACTAGTTTAAACATTTTTTTTATTAAGTACGTATACAGATAAATCAAAAATCATCAAATCGTAATATAACTTTTTACAGATAAAATTTAATCAGGAATTGGATTTAGCTTCGGTCAAGGAAGAAAAAGATATGTACAAAAAGCAAGTAGAAGATCTAGAAGCCATTAGAGAGGCGTATGCTCAGCTTCTACATAAGCAGCCTAGCGTAACCAAAACAGAAAAAGATTACTTGGAGCACATCAGAGATCGGGACGATCAAATTTATGGTAAAATATTATTTGTAAACAATTACACTGTAAGTAATCGGGTGTACGACAACACAAGGACAACACAAAAACTGTATTCGACATCGAATTTCAACAAGAGTACGTTTTTATATAAAGAAGAGTTTTCACTTTAGCTATGAAATTATCAAAAAATATACAAAAAAGTTTGGGTATTTTTAAAGCACTACCCCCTTGCTTTACCCGCCTCTGGGCAAACTGTATTCATTTCTTTTCAGATTTTCAAAAAGAGCTCTGTATGTCGAAAATGAAACGTTTTAGCATACATATTTATATGTATATACTTTTCGTGTTATTTTGAGGTCTAGAAAATGTAATTAAATTTAAGCATATAATAATCACCTTGTATAACTAAAACCATTACTTGAACAGCCTGAAAGTGCGGTAAAAGAAATATGAATTAGATCATCAGTTAAAGCAGCCTAGGAATTCACTGTAGTTTTGAATTTAAAATATACATATTTGCTGTGTTATTGGTCATTTAAAATAAATTTATTACATACAGGAAGTTGAATATTATGTTCTATCAATGTATGTATAATTGTACGAAATGCTCTGTTAAAAATATTGCAATAATCTAAAAAAAAATTTTTAGCGCCTACAAATTTTTATTATTAAATTTAATATATCTATGATTTTTTTAATAAATTTGCATAAATATTTTTTAAGAAATTTTCTATTTTGAAAAAAATTTAAATTTATAAAATAAAATTTAAGTCACAGCATATGTATCGCACGTATATATAAAGATATGTCGCTGATGAAAGTCAATGATAAAATTATTAATAATTAGCTAGTAAATAAAAGTAAGCCTCTTTATACGATTGCTTTAAATATCAGTAAGATATTGTCTCTGTAAGTACAACTAAAATGCAAGTAGTCTTACCATTCCCTTGCAAAAATGAAGGGATGTGCCACGTCTGTATAAAAGCTACATGTTTTTTGTTGTACCATTATAAAAAGCTTAAATCCACTAAAATGGGTCATTATTCTCTCCCTTCATGACACGCCAAGAGTTTTATATAAGGCAATAAAGAAACATATATTTCATTTTACGTTTTAATAAAATGGGTTCTTGTAGCTCTTTCAGCACCAGAATATATATAGCTTTGCGTCCCTTGAGGATATTTCATTCCTAATGTGGTACCTAATAGTACGCCCTCCTCTGTTCTCAGACTTAGAGAAAACTAACAGGGACTTAACGAAGGAGCTGAAGGCTACGAGGAACACCGTCAATAAACAAAACAGGGAAATAAAGCAACAGGCCAGGATAATAGATGACGTGAAGCAGCACACCAGAAACGTAAACGTAAGTTTGGGATTTATTAGGGACCAAACCTTTAAAATATATACATGTACGGTAAACAGGCAGACGGTTATTATTCCCTTTTCCCTTATTTCCGTTTTATACGAAGCGCACCACGTTAACGTGACACAATAGTAATGGTTGCTGTTAAAAAAGGACTTATTGAACCAAATCTTACCATAGCAAGTTGGAGTGGATTACAACGTTTTAGTAGTGGAATGTATTGTATTATTCAGATGCAGTCCTTGGTGTTGATGTGTCGTTATCGAAATTACTCATTATTCGTCATTCAATGAATATTAATAATACTGCTTGTATTTGTGCTAGTACTCAAGGATTATTACAAATACATCAGAACAATAAAGTAAAAAATTGTGGTTACTTCAAAATGTAGAAAATGTTATTTATCCATTACTGTAAAAGCAAATACTAGACTAACTTTATTGCAAAAACCCTCTAGGAATCTTTCTATTTAGGATTACACCCGAAAATAACTTATACACCTGCTAGATGACTTATTATAGTACGAATTTTACCAGAATATCTACTTTCATTTAACACATTGATTGCTATATGCATTTCTCCTTTAGTTACAGTTTTCATTACAAGTTCCCATACTACGAATTTTCGAAGCTTAAATATTTGGTACGTTGCAGACGACTTACACCGCCGCCTCGGTCCGTTCATTTAGGCAAACTTGTATTAGACCGCGTTGGTGGCTCCACAAGTGAGAAAATCTAACTACTAACTAACTTCTTATAGAGTGTGACGGCGCGGCACCCGTGGCAAATAAACTACTCGGTCTTACAGACCCAGTTGGCGTCAAAAACAAAAACATTCTCGGTCCTATAGACCGAGATCGCAGTCAATGTGTTAAGGAATTTCGTAATGGCATCATATTACAAATTAGTGCTGTAATGGAAAAAAGTTTTTATTAACATTTTTCGTTTAAGGTCGCCGTATTTCTCGCCGTAAAATGATCAAATTTGTGGTACTTTTTAGGTACTGAAATCTTGAAAAATAAAACACGTAGAGCAAAAGTAATATCAAAATAACCGCAAAAAACCATTTTTTCGCCCGCATTTGCGTAGTGTGTAGCAAAAACGGGGAAGGTTGTACAGAGGTCTCCATGGACTTAAATATTGGAAAAATCGAATTATGCTCACCTAGATTTTTCATGACGATCAATTTAAGCCTACGGAGACCTCTGGACGACCTTTCCCGTTTTTGCTACACACTACGCAAATGCGGGCGAAAAAATGTTTTTTTTGCGGTTACTCTTTACACGTTTTTCACATCATCATTAAAAAAATTGTAAAAAACACTTAATCCATACAATATTACAAGAATCTCCATCTGAATACCGTATATTTATTTCATTTAAAATTATATAATTTTTTCTAAAAATACATAACGTTGTAATAAAATTACATTTCATGTGTACAAAAACATGGTTTTACTATGAAAAAATATATATTTGTAAGCAGCAATTTTCTGTTACAGTTGTAATATTAAATTCCAGTGTGTTATTTTACACTATTGACCTAGGCAATAAATAACCAACAATCCACCATATAACATCGCTAATAATTTTTATCAGTGTAGTTGTAGATGATGTACTTTGCTTAATGGTTGTGGCCATTGAATTTTTTACCACACTTAACTGATTTAAATGTTAAATCTCGTACGGTAAAATTTTTGTCACCATACCTATATACTTACTATTTTAAGGTATCCGAGGACAAAAATTTGGAATGCGTTTACAAAAACAGAAACAGTGAAATGTATTGCTCTCTGAAAGACATCAGGGAGGTACCCGAACACCACCATCAGTCGTCATACGTGGAGCTGTATCAGCAAGAAATTTACGTTCAAGAGAAAATTATAAACTGGGTGGACGATGGAGGAAACCAACAACACACCGGCAAACCAACGTTTACATCGAGACGGATTGATAATAGCTGTGACAGACGGAAGGAAAGTGGCGACTTGAAAGAGAGAAAAAGATCCTTCACTGCTGATATTACGGAAACCATTGTAACAAGCAGTGTAGGCAACGGCCTACAGCAACGCATAAAGAATGACAATGCTTCTGCGTTCTGTAAGCCAAAATCAGATGAATGTGAAAAACCGGATCTCGATGAATTCGAGTTGATGAAAGACTGTTCCCAGGAATCCATAGCTCGTGTTTGTCACCCAAGGACAAAGTTTAAGGAAACGTATTTCCAACAACGGTATTCGGTAATAAATGATCACGTGGAGTACTAAACTAATACTGGGTGTTCTTTGATTCGACTGTCTAACATTGAATAAAAATTGATAAAAATTTACACAAAATGTAATGAACTAGAGATAATATCTGACTCTTTAAAATAATATACAGGGTTCACCACTTAAAACTCCTCAGGTATATATCATTGTTACTCTTTAAGATACTTTAACGATCAAGGTATCATTTTGTAGGTCTCTTTAAGGCCTTCTAAGCCAACTATTTAATTTTAGAAAACAATTTATTTTTTCAAAATGACCGTTTTTTTCCCGAAATAATTTTGCATTTAACACAGTGTCATTGTATAAATAATTAGGTATTACAGCATTGAATAGGTCATGAAAAGGGCTCTAATTTGATGTGTGGCATGATAGAAGTCATGTTTAGTTTTCAAAATTCAATGGAATGGTATTAAAACAATTTGTTATCGGGACATATTTATGGCGTCCGAGTCTTCTAGTTAAAGTTAATAAATACATTGTTACGTTTTTATTTTAAAATGGATATAAACAGCATGGAACTTAACCTAGTTTTTATGTCGTAAGTTCTCAACGAAGTTTTCACCATTATACACAATTATGTGTATACTTACTACATTTTCCAGAGCATTTTCACGTATAACAGCACATCCTGCTCTTATTTCTTATTCAGTACCATCATATTCAAATCCTCAGCATCTTTTCACTTTGGTTAGAATAAAAGCAAGATGCACTGCTATTCGTGGAAATGCTCTAAAAAATGTAGTAAATACAGAATTATTAATAATACGTTATAAACTTTGCATTGCTCATAATGGAAAAAACTTCGAAGAAAACATGATTAAAAAAATAGGTTATGTTTCATACCGCTCATATCTATTTTTAAAATAAAACTGATAGTTCCCATGTGTATTTTTTAATTCAGGGGCCGTAAGTACGTCCCGATAGTGTTTTGTTTTCATGTCATTGCACTTTCAAAGCCATAGCTATCTTCCCATTTATCAAATTAAAACGCTTTTCATGACCTATTCGATGGCATAATAGTTATTTATTTTATGTTAAATAAAAAATTATTTCAGGAAAATAACTTTTTAAGTGTGGCAATTTTATAAAATTAATTATTTTTTTAAACTGAAATAGTTGACTTAGAAGACCATACCTACAAAATGATACCTTGATCGCTAAGGTATCTTCAAGAATAACGGAGATTTAATACTGGGAAATTTTAAGCGGCAGACCGTCAATAGCAGTCTGAAAATTATGTATTAGCAATGTTTTTTAAATAACCGTTTAATTTTATATTTATGACTTTTAAAATCTCCTATTTATATACAGACTGAGCTACTACTTTTTGACAGCGTGCCTAAGTTTTTGTGCTTTGTAAATTGTAAGCATTAAGAATTTCATTAATGAATATGATTTCTAGAGAAATTCATTTTGTATTAATTATGATTATACAAAAATAACGTATTAAAGAAGGCTGAAGGTCCGAAAACGAACATTACAACCTGTTTTGACGTGTTATCAATACATATATTTTTAAAGTAATTTTTCAATCATCACTCTTTCATGCAACAATCTTAAAACTTATTTTTCCAAAACATATTTCTGATGAAGGTGAATAAATTTGATTCAAGGAAACTCTAAATATTCGTCTATAATAGCCATGTACCAATTTTTTTACTGATTCTTTAACTAATTTAGAAAATATTCAAAAGGAAACCATTACAAACAAGTCTGCTTTAAGCGGTTATACATTCCTATGGAGTGTCTTGGAGAAATCTGGCATTCGAATTAAAGAACACCCTCTATATTTATAAGGTATTACAATGACTGTCAGTAAGTTTACTTGCAAGCAATATATAACTAACTGTATTTAATAAATAAAATATCAATATTTTTGCAAAAATCAATTTTTTAAATATTTAGGATAATGTTAATAATTTTCTATGTCAAAATACCTATTTCTGATTTGCCTGATTCTCATTTTTGGTAAATCATTAATCATTGTATTGGCATGTATAATATTTGATACATGATACCAGTAAGAAGTTGTGTAATACGCACCGCACCTTATTATTTATCTATACGTAGCCAATTTGAGAGACCCTTCTCGTTTCTTCTAAGGTTTCTGTATTGATTTTCCATGTGGTGTTCAATCAGCGAGTATTGTTGTTTCTCGCTGAGTAGCTTCTTGCAAAGCTGCGGGAAGAGAAAGAATATTCCCCATAATGACCTACACATTAGCCATTAGTCTATTCTTGTTCGAGGAGATTAGGCCACTTGGCGAATGGCTGAATTAGTCTTGTTGCTAAAAGCTCTCTAAATTACCGGCGACCCTTTTCTTAGTCTGTTAGCGTAATATATTTTCTAATCTGACCTTTACTGCAACTGACTATTTGTTAATACAGGGTTAACTATGACTAAGTACATATATTTTAAGAGAGAAGGGCTAAAAATTAGAATTACCGAAATCGTCGTTCAAAAAATTTGTAAAATTGATATTTTTTTCTAAAGTGTATTAAACTCCTATTTATCGATGCCCATGGCCGCTCGCCAGACACGAATTAAAATTTCGCTATCTTCGCTATGCAATCATCAACACAACAACGCCGTATCTAGGTCGTGCCAGTTGTAGTAATTAAATTACGATTACTATTGGCGCCTATTTTCCAGAAGAAAAGAACTTTTTGCTCCAATAATTATTTTATTGCATTTTAGACCTTCCTGAGCACATGGTAAAATCTTTGTACTTTGGACAGTTCACTGTATAAATATCCGTAGTGACAAAACAAATATTAAGGTATTATTACTTTCAGAAGGATGTCAGATGTGTAAACTCTTTCGTTTGTAGAAAAATAAAGATCAAGCGAAGCTTATATAATCAATAGCACTATCTACAAACAAAAATGGACAGCACATTAGTTCATTGTTATACAAAAAGTCAAATGTTATAACTAGATATAGTCATTTTACAAATGATTGGGGTATCTATAGCGATTAAAAAAGTCGTATTTTTTGACAGTTGGACAAAATAGCTATTTATGATATACGTGTTAAAAATAAAATTTTATTTTGTGAGTGAAGATGATTAGAAAACGAGCGTAGCGAGTTTTTTAACTTCATGAACAAAATAAAATCACTTTTAACACGTATATCATACACTATTTTTTCTACAAAACAATCGGAAGAACTTTAAACTCAATAAAAATAAATCAAAAAATACCACACAGATCGCCATGTTTATGAATCAAAATTTTCGTAGCAACCAGTGCTGTTGTTAGTTACGGAAAAAACGCAAAAATATTGACAGCTTCTTCTAGTAATATTATAAGTATAATGAATAATCTCGATAATGAGCGTAACGAATCCATCCCTGCTGAAATCGAAGAAGCCGCCAGTCGAGCAACATTGGAATTATTGCCGGCGAAATCAAAGTAACAGTACGAAATCGCTTATAGACGCTTTTCGGAATGGTGCAACATTAAAAAGGTCCCTGGGAAATGTAACGAAAGTGTTTTACTGGCATATTTTGAGGAAAAAGCCAAGATATGGAAATCGTCAACGCTGTAGTCAAATTATTCCATGATCAAAACTATGTTAAAAATAAAGCAAGATGAAGATATAAGCAAACATTATAAACTTATTGCTTTTTTAAAACGGAAGGATGAAGGATATCAAGCAAAAAAGTCAAAAGTTTTGACGAAGACGCATATCGACAAATTTCTCACAGAAGCAGAAGACGAAAAGTATCTGATGATGAAAGTCGCAGCAATAGTGGGTGTCTTCGGGGCGTGTCGCCGGGAGGAATTGTGTCAGATGACCATCGACAATATCCAATATTTGGGCACTTCGGTTGTTGTGACCATACCAGATACTAAAACGAAAGTGCCTCGGACTTTCAGTGTTGTTGGTGAATTCTATTTAAACTTTTTTAGAAAGTATATGGCACTCCGGCCACCCAACGCTGACCATAGACGGCTTTTTCTTAAATATATGAAGAATAAATGTGAGAAGAATCCAGTCGGAATTAATATGTTTGGTAAAATGCCTGCCGACATTGTAGAGTTCTTGAATCTACCAAATCCTCAACTCTACACCGGACACTGTTTTCGTCATTCATCGGCGACATTGTTAGCAGATTCTGGTGCAAATCTTACTACCATCAAGAGACATGGAGGATGGAAATCTTCGACGGTAGCTGAAGGCTACATTGAAAATTCACTGGAACAGAAGAAGGAAATTGTGTGCCAAATACTTCCTACTGCTGCAACTACTAGCAAGACCACCAGTACTACCATTAGTATTTCTGCAGAAAATAGATGTGTCACACATGTTGACAGTAAAACCAACTTAAGTATGATGACTCCGCAGGGAATTACAATTTCAAATTGTTCTAATTTTACTATAAATGTTAATAGTAATAACTAGTTAAAATGTTGGTTTGTACTTATTTAAAATAAAAAGTTGTTCATGTGTTTGTTAAAACGTTTTATTAATTTTCAAAACAATTTAAATAAACTTTGATTTGCTTTTAACACTAGTGTTAACACGCGTGTCAAAAAATGACATTTTTAACATCAAAAATGACAATTAAAAAGCCCACTTTTAACAGTTTTGTAGAAAAAACATATTACCTGTTTTTCTAAGTTTGCTGTGGTGAAAAGGCTACGTTTATCACTTAACATTAACTGGTGTAGGGAAAATGACCGTTCAACGTGTACTATTGGTAACGAACAGTATGAGAAATTGTTGAGACATGAACTATACATATAGCACTCTCGGCGAGAGGGCAGCAAGCTCGACCGGTCTCGGACTGTCCCGCAGAGTGTGTGGATGCGGCATAATATTTTGGTCTTTCAGTAAGTCTTGTAGTGTATGTATGGCACTGCTGTTATTAAGATTAAATCTTAAATCTACAAAGTACAAATAACATATCTTATGCCATCGAAACGTTTATCGTAATACGCTACGGCTTCTAACCAAATACCCCAAACCCCATCTAGTTATAACTGGATTGGGTAGTTATGCCCCTGTTGTAGGCGCCTTAATGAAAACTATTTCGCCAGTTGATATAAAAGTGTTTACTAAAGGGAAACTTTCCCTTATTTTCTCTACTATCCTATTAAATGCATGAGCAGCATATGTGAAATATATCATTTTTTTATATTTTTGAGATAAAATCTGTCCTGCTTTTAACCTATACGCTGCTGCATCACTTACCATCACAAGAACTTTATCTGAAGCATCTTCATCGGGCCATATACAATGAAAACAGTCAAAAACAAAATTTATAAGTTCCGGGATTGGTTTTGTCCAGCACCTTTGAAGCCAGTAGGTAGCTGTTACTTTTGAACACACCAATTAGAAAATTGGCTACTGAAGTTTCGTCTATAATTAAATGAATGAAATTGTTCACAATGCCTTCGCGTATTTTCATTCACATAAGGTTAGTGTGGTTGCATTGGTACTACAGAAAAGTTATTAAAAAAGGCGCCGTACTACAAAATACAAATAATTTTAGACATTTTAGAGTTTAGCAAATAATAGGATTGTTAACTCATCCCACCTGCAAATATTCAAAGATACTGAAGTAAAACGGCGAGAAATACGGGTGACTTTTGTAACGTTCAGATAAACTTAACAGTAATGCCTTTGTACTGTAGTTGTATGGCAGAAGCTAAAAGCATTTTAGCTTTTACCAATCCTTTTGCAATAAACATACAAGGACCAATCAGAAAACTGCTTTTTTGACAGTAAACAGAAGATTCACATTTTTGCAGGTTAAGTTTTTAAATTAGATTCTAATTTAGATATTTAGTTTAGAATTGATTTGTTTCTAAAGAAATGGATGAAGAGGACTGTTTGGTTTAGAAACAGTTACTTTTGCTGCTCTTATTCGCAGCGACGTCAATATGTATAAAAACTATACATGCAAAAAAAAATGAAAAGAAGAACTCGGAGATGGTGGGTGCGACCTATTAACCGCAGATAGCACATGCAAGGTGATTTCTATAATTTATATAAACAAATGCGACATGAGAATGCCGATTATTTTTTCATTTCACCTGAATGACAGTGGCAGTGGCAGTGTTTGATGACTTGCTGAAATTAGTGGGGCCTCATCTAACCCACAGTATACTAGTATACTGTGATTTAACCAAACATTCAAATAGACCATCTATTCATGCAGATTGTAGGGTTATATTTTAGCTAGGGTAGGCTTTTAATTACTATTCGGCAAATGATAAAAACCAACAATTTCCGTAGATAGGGACGTAGTTGACAAAACATAAATATAACATCTCTGAAGAGTCAAGAGTTTTTGCATGTCGCCAACTTACAGCGGAAAAATTCCCCAACTTCTTAAGTCTAGAATAATTTTATGTGAACAGAGTAAATAATATTTAACACCATACAATTACAATACAACAGTACAACTGCAGTGCCATTGCACTAACGTTTATCTGAACGTTACTTTAGTCTTAACGTACTTTCATTAGGGATTTTTTGGTTCATATATTATCTCAAAATGTACGTAACTTGGAGTTCTGGAGTTCAAGAAAAACGTCTGCAAGTTCATAGAAAAATACATAATCTTCAGAGCTGGATGAGGCATGGCTATTTAAATGTCTTGTCACTTTAATTTTTTTAGAAGAATTTATAATATGTTCACACACAGTACAAAACAGGTCATCACCTTTAATACGTATGTTCCTTTAACCTTCGGGATCACTGTCAAACACATTTGAAATAATTCCCGTCTATTTCTCCTCTCCTTTGGCATGTTACTTCACTTCATTCACTTATGCCCTCAAGTATTAGTTGTTAATGTAAATTATGTTACTATTTATAAATAGTAATTTAAATACGCCGTACAACTTATAGCAGATGTAAAAAAGCGTATCAATGCGACACCGACTATTACAGCGTTCCGTAAATAACTAAAACTAATAGCGCAGTTTGAAATGCGAGTCAACTGTGAAGGTCAACGACCCACGCGGCCAAGTCTATTTACAACGTAAACTTAATAACTTTTAAATAATGCATTTTAAATGTATGATTTCTATTTCTTTATATATTTATATTTAAGAAAAATAAAATTCTAGAATGCCATCAAGATCATTTTTATGTACAGTATATGTATTTGTTGCATTCCCGAGAACAGAAACATATTCATATTTGGACCAAATATATGTCTTCATATTGTATAATAAATATAAAGTTTGCACATTACAAAATTCTTTACACATTTGTAAAATTATACCTAATTTGTTACAGCCAGCGGTTAGCAGTTATAGATGTATTGTCCTGATGGAAAATTATTTGTTTTCGAATCTCAATTGCTACAGACAAGTACTTTTGTACAAAGACTTTGGTGTATTGAGAATGATATTGACTTTTAGTTGTTAAATAAGACGCCATAAACTTTTTTAAAAAAAATGTATTCTAAGAAAATGTTTAATTAAAAATAAATATAGTAAAAATATTATTCAAAAAATTATTCTAACATTACCCCAGTCTAAACTTTTCGTAAGAGATCTATAGTATCTGAAACAGAAATCGGAGTATAAATATATGCAACAGTACAAATATAAGTATAAATGTTTATTACACATACATAAATATATTTTTTCAGAAATAATATTTTAGAGATTTAGAAAATTGTAAATGGATTTAAATATGATAGGATAAACTGAAACAGCATATACAGTATGCGCCAAAAGTATAGAATAAATTCAATAAAAACAACACAATTATTTTTTGGGAAAAATCCTCGAACAGGTCGATTTTTAATTTAAAAAATACCTATTTTAGCGTAAAATGCGATTTTCAAATGTCATTTGTTTTCGAGTAATGACGTCATCGATTTTTTTTTAAATGGCAACACCATATTTTTTTCCTTGATTCTGAAAGATCGTTTAATTCTCTATAAGACAGCACTAAAATTTTGCCCTCTTACATAGGAAAGTTTTCGAGTAAATGACGATTGAATGTTAGAAAACGTAAATTTTATCCATAAAAAAGTAACAATTCTGAGGTATGTAAAATAAAAAATAATTGATTAAATTTTATACTTAAATTAAATGTTCGAATTGCCATCCACCAACTTCTTGACAATGGGCAAGTCTGTGAAGAAATTCTTCTTGCACATTATGAATGATTTCTGGGGTAACTCTGCGTATTTCGTCCCGAATGCGATTTTGAAGTTCTTCTAAATTACGTGGTTTATTAATGTACACTTTTGACTTCAAGTATCCCCATAAAAAATAGTCAAGAGGTGTAAGATCTGGCGATCTTGCAGGCCATTCTATCGGCCCGCGTCTGCCGATCCACCTCCCAGGAAAATAGTTGTCCAAAAAATCTCATACAGGGCGCGCATAGTGCGGAGGTGCACCGTCTTGCTGAAACCATATGGTATCGTCAGGAATGTCAGGGTCATTATCGTTAGGAAAAATTACTGCAAGGGTTCCTTCAAAGAAGAAAGGCCCTACTATTCTGTCGTCAACTATTCCAGCCCACACATTTAATTTCTGAGGGTGTTGAATATGTGCCTCTGCCATCCAATGAGGATTTTCCCGACTCCAATATCTGCAAGTTTGACGGTTTACTGTACCATTCAGACAAAATGTGGCCTCATCTGAAAAAAGTATTTGCCAGTGTAAATTTCTATTTCCTTGACATAAATCCATTAGAGTCCATTCACAAGTTGAATTTTGTAGGGATGATATTTTTCCTTCCTCAAGATACGTAGCACTGTGCTCTGACTAGTGTCATTGTTTAATGCAACCAATCGTGAAGAATTATGAGGATTATCCACCATACTTATCAAAATGTTCTGTTTCTGATTTTCATTAATGCTTGGACGTCCAGGCTTTGGAATATTTACAACATTGCCAGTTTCTCTAAATTTAGACTCTACCTTACTGACTGTTGATTGGCTGATAGGGCGATCTGGATATTTTTCATTAAATAAATCGCAAACTTCCTGCTGAGTTCTAGTCATATTCCCGCATCCGATAAGAATTAAAATTTCAATTCTTTGAGTAACAGTTAAATGTGCCATAATACTTTAAATTGAATAATAATTTCTATGTCGCTTATAATACTTATTAGAAAGTCGGTGTGACAATGACACTATGCAAAGATTTTCACCTACGTGATCCATAAAAGAACTATGGAATTCGAAAAACTAAACTTGATAACGTTTTTGCTTTATTTTAATTGATTTACGTTTTCTAACATTCAATAATCATTTACTCGAAAACTTTCCTATGTAAGAGGGCAAAATGTTAGTACTATCTGATAGAGAATTAAACGATCTTTCAGAATCAAGGGAAAAAATATGGTGTTGCCATTTAAAAAAAAAATCGATGACGTCATTACTCGAAGACAAATGACATTTGAAAATCGCATTTTACGCTAAAATATGTATTTTTTAAATTAAAAATCGACCTGTTCGAGGATTTTTCCCAAAAAATAATTGTTTCGTTTTTATTGAATTTATTCCATACTTTTGGCGCATACTGTATTTGAAATTTAAACTATATAATCGTTTATTCAGTAAAACATTGATGATATGATATCAATGTTGCAATAGGGAATGTAAAGTTATACCCAGCAAATATTGATTTCTTTTACCAGTCCATTTTTATGAAAATATCTTCAAATATTGAATTAGCTTATAAAACTTTGAGGACTCTACTTGACGTTTTCTTGTTTTGTGTATCAGCTTTACTGTACTCCTCTCTTAAAAAGGGTTCTCTCCACGTAAATTCTGAAAATGTTGTCATATTAAAATCCTTTTGAAAAAATAACTGCAACCTTCTCTAAACAAAGTATCAAAATGGGATACAAATAATTGCATTGGTATAAATAACAAAATAAATATCGATTACAGTGAATATTCCGTATAGGGTGTCAAAATTAACCTGCTAAACCTTAACATACGGATTCATCAACAAGGCGTAACGTTAGTCAGACTAGCGGAGGTTACGCGAAAAATTTACGCATCTGTTGCACCAATTTAAATAAAAGGCATACTCCTATTCACTACTATGTATAATACTTACTTTATGATATGTTAGCTAATCCGTAGCACTGAAAATTACTGTTTTTGAATATAAATACTAAATATACAATGGGAAACGCAAGGAACTAGAGGCCGAAGTTACGCGATTTTTAGACAGGTACAATACTGGGTTTAACTTTTGGCGCAAATATGGACGTAAATAAACAGCCTACTTGGCAACGCATGTTTCGCTACCTAGCAACGCATGTTTCGTGAATAGGCGCAAGGCTGGTTAGACCAACTAAAGCGCTTTACACGGGTGCAAAGCTGGTTAGTCCGATTAACGCTACGCCCGTTTCATGAATGCGGCTGTAAGGTTCTACGACTACAATTAAGTGAAAAAACTGCCATAAATATTAAGGTTAAACCCATATAAATAAAGCCTTTAACTACAACTTTTTTAGAAATTTTTCGGTTCCAAACAGGTGGGGCAAAAAGTAGCCCTACTTTTTTCTCGATAATATTTTTCAGTTATGACTCAATATTGTAGGTGTTAGGTATGTAAAAAGATGGCTTTGTTTAAATTGGTTAAACCACTCTCTTTCCTATGGAAGTCTGTCTATGTTGACTGTTTTACTTTTGACTGCATCCTCTCTTTGGAATACCCCTGACTAAAATTATTGAACTATGTATTATACAGGGTGATTCTTAACCAACACGCAAAAACTTGAAAAATTTTAGCCTAGAACAAATAACGACGAATAGTGAAAAATAATGTAATAAAATATTATTAGTTTCGGAAGTTTACAAAAATTTATCAGTTGAAATTTTTTCTTTATAAAAACTAAGAAATAAACAAGTCAGGATGATATGTTTAGTACTTTAACAGTTATGGCCCTATAGTCTGTTTGGAAATGAAAGAGAGTAATAAAATCCCGAGATAAGAACCGGCCATGGGCGTGGTAATATTTCGTTTCAGGTAATTATCGATTAACACTAATGCTAACAGGTGTACATTAGTATATTTTACTGGATACATCATAGGGCAGGAGCCAGTGTATTGTGACAGATCAATCCAGTCTTAGAGCTGAATATACGAATACGTGCTAGTGCAGTAGAGTCAAATTCGACTTGTGTTTAGTGACTATTGTGCCAGTGGATATAATATTGTTTGGGTAAAATGTCGAGCTTATCAGATAACGTACCTGCTAAACGCGTGAAAAAATGTGCGCTGTCTCAGAATGAGAAGATTATTATATTAAATGTATTTAATGCATTGAAACACCAAAATCCTACCAACAGTGTTGACGACATCGTGGAAAAGTGTTGCAAAATGACAGGGATTGGAAAATCGACTCTCAGACTTTTAAAGGAAACAAAAAATGAACAAGATACTGTATCCCCCAAAATCATCTACAGAGAGGTCAAAAGTCGTTATAGATGATTTCTTCAAAAATGTCATTCGCAGAAAAGTACACTCATTTTATTTTAAAAAAGAAATACCAACGCTAAACAAAATTTTAAGTGAACTTTCAGAGGACAGCGATTTGCCAAAAATCAGTAGAAGCAAATTATGGGCCGTCTTACGAGAGTTTAATTTTTGCTGGTAAAAGCAGAACAGGAAGTCAGTTCGTATCTATAATAATTTACTTGACTATATGAAGAATATAAGTTCCTTGAAAAAATTTAAAAAATATTTGAAACAGTTTCTTATAACCAGGGCCTTTTACAGTATGAACGAATATTTTAATAGTTAACTTATAAATTATAATACTTATTTTATGTATTTTATATGTTTTTCAAGCTATTGTCTTTCACCTTATTTTGACGAATTCCATATTGTTATTTTGTGACAATCAATAGGAATAATAAAGAATCAATCAATCTATTCATTAAATTTAAATAAATATTTTGATAATAATATTGAATAATTTTATTTGAATTACTAAAAAGCCTCTTAACCCGGTTATGATGCTTAGAGTAGTCTCATGTTTTGAAATGCTGTTTTTTTACTTATAAGAGAAATGGACCGAGAAATTGAAGCAGCATAGACAAAGACAAATTGTCGGGGAGTAAATTTTAGCTACCTGCTACAATTTAGTACAACCCGGTCACTCAAAGTTTTTTTAAAAGTACACCTCATCTATACCGATAATACATAATATAAAAATATTGAATATAAGCACCAGTACTGCATTTATTTACAATTTGCATACATAATAAGCTTTTATTACCCTCTTTCATTTCTAAACAGACTATAGACGAATTTATTTTCAGACAGTTATAAAAGTATGGCGCATAAATTCTTAAACGAATTTATGGACATGATGTTGGCATTTGGGGGAATCACTTCATAATTCAGCGGCTGCAGCTCATCTTTATGCCCAAAGGTTTCCCAAAAGATATCATCCGAGACGTGAAACCTTTTTACGACAATTTGCGGCCGAGGCCTGGGCAACATGTGGGAGCCATTAGACCTAGCCAAATTGTGAATCTCGAGCAGCCGAGCAGCCTGGCATAAGGGCAATTGCAGCGCAATTTGGAATATCATAATCCACAGTTTGACTAACGTTAACTCTACCAATTTCATGTGCAGCAGGTACAAGCCTTACTTCCAAGGGATCTTCGGCTTCATGTGAACTTTTACATCTGGTTGTTACCAAATATATCGTACTGACTTGTTTACTTCTTAGTTTTTAAAAACTAAAAATTGTACATGATAGTTTTTTGTAAATATGTGGAACTAAAAATATTTTCCAACAGCTTTTTTTTCATTATTTTTTGTGTTCAGCTATAATTTTCCAAGTTTATGCGTATAAGTTAAGAATCACCCAATACACAAAAATTATAACTATATACCTTTCCTCATTCAGAAGATATTTTTAGAAAAGTGCCGTTTAAAGGACAAGCTAATTCTGGAGGACTTTGCATATTTGCCTTTTCCCCTCTCGAATCTTCCTATCTAAATTTACTTTTGAAATCCGAAGTAAATAAATATGTTTGTTGTTACTTACCACACTGAGTATTTTTATCCTCGTACCGTCTAGGGGTAGTGAACAGCATCCGTTTTAGTTTGCACATATTTCCTAATATAACGCCAACCCACACACCACCAAAAGCCCACACCAAACAACTTTTCAGAGAGTATCCCAGACAGAAGAAAAAATTCGTTTCAGTTTCGGTTTCGGCTTTGGTATTATTCTTGTATTGTAAATTCGTCAAATTTTCCTCTTTTGCATTCATTTCATATGGGTCATATGTTTTGTTCGTGCAAAATGCTTCTACCAATATTTCAGTTAACTGGTCAGTCCAGCTGGAGTGCAAGCAATTCCAAGGATTGTTGTCTACTATCAAGTAAAAATTATTTTCCTCCTTCAGCTTATTCAGTAAGCTTTCTGGCAAATACTCCAACCTGTTATGCGATACGTTCATTATAGTTAGAAGAGGGAACATCTCTATATCAAAACCATCTACGTTGTTTAAGAGGTTGTGGGACAGGTCCAAAATACGTATGGAGTTATTTAATGCAAACACATTTGAGTTAAGTTCTTGTAAATAATTATCTGTTAGATAAACTTTCTTTAAATTAGTTAAATATTCAAATGCCCCTTCTTCAATTGTCTGTGTTGAGGTGTTTCTCAAACGTAAAGTTTCGACGTTTGGAAAATTAGCAAACATGCCACTTTTTACAGTTGAAATGAAACTATTTTCTATCCGCAGTTCTTGTAGTGCATTGGTTTCATCTTTAGTCAATTCTACTGTCAATTTATCGAATAAATTGTCTTCTTCTAAAGCGGTACATGAAACGCTGGTCCCTATTGCGTTGCAATCATATTCTCCAGAAATTCTGTAAAAAAGAATGACAAATTTAAGAAATATAATAACTCTGCTCTTATATTGAATATATTTAGTCATACATAATCTAAAACTAATACACTGTGCACAATATCAGGCTTTATTGAGTAATATTAAAAATAGATGGAACTAACGTTATTATTCGTTGTACACAATTGTAGTCAACCAACATCAAAGCTTATCACAATAATCAAGTAATATGTGACAGTCAGCGTGGAATGATAGCAAATACCAGTGGTGTAACAGATTTTGTTGGAAATGTAAATTATAAAAATTCTAATATTATGTAATAAAGCTGTGGAATATACAGAGTGTTACAGAATGATATTAAGAAAATTTAGGGGCAAGTTCCATGTTTAAAAATAAGAAAAAAAGTTTATATAAACATGGGTCGTTTTCGAGATACAGGTGGTTTAAAAATTTTCGTTTTAAATATTATACCTAGTCTTCATTTCCCGAAAACCGATCGAGATATTGAGATGAGATTTGGTACACAACAGTGTATAGCGAAGGGCTAGTTTTACGTATATAAATTTCTCTTTCAATATACTAGCGTCAGTGGCATTCATGCCGTTAAATACTCATTTTTAACAAAAAAATTGTACGCCACTGATTCTGGACAAATTTGCTATCGCTTCTTAAATCTAAGTTAATTCTGTTTGAAGTGTTTCTTGGACTTTTCCTCCTGACACATCATTTGGAACTTTGGAATGTTAATTAAAAAACAATAATCTAGGTGGCATGTGTCAGTGTCATAAATTTCATGTCAGACTTAAACAAAAGAGATAATACAAAGTGTCGAGTTAGTTTTTAATAATTTTTTTTTCAAGAGCCTGGCTTCATTCGAATTTCCATTTGCTTTTCCATACATAGATGTATGTCGGCAAATTCTTAAAATACTTCATGGTGATAATTTGAGTTTCATAAAGCACACATTGGCATTTGCTGTAGAAGAAAACTATGTTTTTTGCAATTATTAAGTTTAATAAGTATAAGTGATAATTGAGATAATTGAGAAATGTCAATGACAATAATTCATTTATAATTGTAACAAACAGTAAACAAGTAATCAGTAAAAAATATGCCTTTTTGACAATAATAACTTAGATACATTTATCAACTCGTTTATTAAAATATTGCCGTCTTATTTTAAAGATACTTATCACAAAATGACTGTAGCATTTAAAACATATTTTTTACTAATGTTTATTATTCTACTGTGCATTACAATTCTTAATTCCAAATAAATTCTTGTTTTTGACATTACATAAAAATGTCAAAAACAAGAATTTATTTAAAAATGTTGGAATAAGTTGGAACATAAGAAATTTATACCAAAAATGAGATATATTAAAGTATAAAAAGTACTAACCAATATAACCAATCTATGAAAAGATTTCAATTTCCGAATCCAAAGAAAACCAAATTCAAAAATTTTAAATGGATTTTATGGAACACCCTGTATCTTTTCAATTATCAAATTTTGGACTTAACTAAGTTTGGCTACGTTGTAATATTTTTGCCTTAGGAATCTATCCATGAATTTTGGCCCATTACCATAAGAACACCCTGTTTCATATATTTAGTACACAATTAAATTTTGATAAAGGCTAAGAAATATCAAAAAACCTTTCAACATTCTTTGACTTAAAGAATTAAATTTATATTTTAGTGAAAACATTTTCAAATGAACCATAACTTATTTTGCATTCTGCTAATCAATTTTTTATTAAATTTTATTTTTAAAGGAATTGAGATAATCTGAAATTAAATCAATAATTCAATTCAACGAACTGGATTACTGTTAACTGAATTTAACATGTTGCTAATAATTTTAGAAGCTCTGTAAATGGTGAAGACCTACATATACGACAAACACGGTTCTTCCTAGAATACAATAATCTTATATTCCAATAAAAAAAATTGAATAAAAGAACTGTTACAAAAGGTTCCATTCCTAGAAGCTACAAAATTATAATACATAGTGCCATATAAATTATGAGAATAAAAATAAACTAGTACAAAAGAGAAATTCGTCCATTAATTACTTAACTATAGAAAAGAAATTTATTACGTATCTGGTAGTAGATACAGTTAATAAGAACTATAAAATAAAGGTAACTTTTACTATATAGGGTGTTAAAAAAGAGTGTAAAATATTTCAGGATGTAATAGTATGAACCAAAATAAGCAGAAAAGTCTTAACAAAGATGGGTCCGCAAAGTAACGGTTGGGGAGATATGGACCACTATTCGTTTTTCAAACATTTTATTTTATTAGGAATAAACCGACAAAGGAAGCTTTTAACCAACAAAAAACAAAGTTACAGAAGATGTTCAAAGTGATCTCCATCCATTTCCAAGCAGGCATGACATCTCCGTCTCAACGAAATTCGAACTCTTTCGAAAACACCCTCCTTCGTTTGGATTTCTTGACACTTTTGATTAATCCGTAGCTGCAGCTCTTCCAGGCTATTTACAGGAGTACCATACACTAATGTCTTCAAATATCCCCAAGCAAAGAAATCTAGAGGGTTCAGATCAGGCGATCTTGGAGGCTATAAAACAGCCGCCCTTCCTTTCCGTCCGGCCCTTGCTACCCATCTATGTGGAAAAGTTTGGTGTAAATGCTTTCTAACGGCCATGGAAAAATGAGCTGGAGCACCATCATGCTGGAACCACATTTGTTACCTCTGATTCAAAGGAATGTCTTTCAAAAACTCATACAGTGTGTTCTGCAGAAAGTTGAGGTAAGCAGCGCCTGTTCTTGTGAACCCGGCCTCATCAGTAAAAAGAATTTTTGCAAGAAAACTAGGGTCTTCAGCGCCATGACGTAGAATCCAGCGGCAAAAACCAAACGTGCTTGATGATCATTTATTGGATTTAAGGCCTGTACTCGTTGCACATGGTATGGATAAAGCAGTTGCTCGTGAAGGATTCTCCCAACAAGAGGACCACTAATTCCTACCTCGGCTGATATTCTCCGCATACTCGTACCTGGATTCTGTTCTACCAATGCTTGAATTTCTTCTTCTGCTCTAGGAGTGTATACCAACCTTGGTCTTCCGGACAAATGGCACTGTTTGCTCAAGGAACCGGTATCACGCAATCTTTGGTGAATTCTTCCAAACATGCGTTGTGAAGGAATCTGGCCATTTGGATAAGCGTCAACAGACGTCGCGCTTCGGTGGCGTTCCCATTAGCACGACCATATATGAAATGCATGTCTGTTAATTCTGCGTTAGAGTAACCAGCCATAGAGAAAGAAAACTTGTGCACTGAGAACAACTGTCAAATACGTACTGTTTATTTCACTAAACATCAACCAACTATTATAAGAAAATACACAACGTTTTTGCAAAATAAAAAAGGGGCTAAAAAACATTCCATATCTCCGCAACCGTTACTTTGCGGACCCATGTTTATTGAGACTTTTTTGCTTATTTTGGTTCATACTACCTCCTGAAATATTTTACACTCTTTTTTTAACACCCTGTATTGTGAAAAATTAACTTTCATTAAGTTAATACTTAAAATACAACTTATTTGAGGGCAAATATCATCGGCTTTTGTTTATAATATAAAATTACTGTAATATACGCATATTAAGAACATGTATATAGAATACGTTTACTAAAATCGTTAATGGATGTGACACAACTAATGTATCGCTCATAATTTCTCATTTGAACTTAAGAGAATTAGGTATTTTGAAACTAGTTTCAAAATAACTCTATTTTCTAGGATGTCGTAAATCATATTTTTTGATACAAATAAACTGGGGTTGAAGCATAAGAACAAAATAAATGGGCATCCTTGGACAGCGAATTATTTTATTAATTTATACAGACAAAAATGGAGTCAATATTGTAACAAAAATTTTATAAAATCCTTATAATATCTGAGCAAAAAATTATTGAAGTTATAGTATTGTCAACCTTTACATCGCTGAGCTACTATAGTCTCGAGCCAGACGATTCCGAATATTGAAATCCGATTACTTTTTATAACTATTAACGTTTTTGTGATGCAAGTCTTTATATTAGTTTTTCAAGTGTCAAAAATGACTTACGTGTATAGCAACTTGAGGTGATCGATATCGTATTAATTTATAGCGATGAGAAAATGCTTTAACAAAACGATTTCCCGGTAAACATGTACCAAATGCAACTACTTTTACCGCGGTGTGCAGAGAGTGCAAATGTAGTGCAACGCGAGGGAAATTTGAAACCGAACCGTGGAAGAAATGGAGGTCCAGGGCGTCCACGGCGTATTTTAGCAGTGTGGCGTATCATGGAACTAGGAAAGTGTTAAAGCAACCGCTTACGTTCAAATATAATCAGGCGGTGAGAGATTACGAGGCATACAAGATGTAAAGGAAATCATACAGTTACAGCAAAGTTTAAAGACTAGTTATTCTGTAATCTTTGGTTATAGTGCTTAGCAGAACGCGGGCTGTACGAGTGGAACGCGTTGCAAATAGCGTGGTATCATAATAATTGAATTAAAAACATGACACAAAATTATTTCTGGCATTGAAAGCATTAATTTTTTGCCAATATAGGTTACAATATACGTTAAAATAAAATACAAATATTTTTATTGCCCTAAGAGCTCCTTATCACAAATAAATCAATATTAACTTTCAGCAGTAAATAGCTGTTTCTATCATTTATTACAAAGTTTAATAATCATAATGATTGTAGTTGTAGTAAGAATGTCCATAAATGAAAAATAAATAGTTCCATATGCAGGATGTCTCTTAAGTAGAGATAAATCTAGGGGTGTATTCTGTGGCTAAATGCAAGTATTTTTTTGTTATATAAATGTGAGGTCTTAGGGCAGTCAATAGAAATAAAAAATAAAAGTTTTTAATTTCTAAACCGGTTGAGAAAATTTAACCAAATTCGGTGTGTATATTTAGTATGGCAGTATGTATGAATTAAAAAATGATTAGCTTTAGAAACTTACCAGTGGCGGAGGTGTGGGTATCATCGATCAGTACTTGCCAAACAAAATATGTCACCCTGTATAATATTACAAATAAAATAGGTCATCATATGCGCTACTGTATTATCATTATCTTTTTTTCTTTACACTTTCTTGTATTTCTAAACCGATTAACAACAAAATTAATTTATTTGATCAAGTGTATTTTTACGATACTTATTACATTACTTAAAATAACAAAATAATTCATTAACAATATAATTACTTTACTATGATCTATTATAACAAATGTTGGAAATGGCCACCTTCAACAAAAATACATGCTTTATATCATCTTGAAATTGCAGCTCAAACACTTGCAAAAATTGCAGAAGTAGCTTTTATCACACCACAACCAACTATAATTTGTTGACGTAAATGCTTCTCAGATTCAACGTGAACCTTGTCTTAAGATGTACCCAAACAAAAAAATCAAAAGGGTTCATATCGCGTGGTCTTAGTGGCCAAGGTTTACCTGATTCTTGAGTGAGTTTAAAAATTCACGAGCAGGCAAACTCCAATGTGGGGGAGCCTCGTCGTGCATAAACCACATTTTTAGCAGCATACGGACATCGTGAAGTAGTTTAGGTAAAATGTTTTCAAGAAAAAAAACTATGGGAGGCACCGGTTAGAGTTCTTGGTAGAAAGTAAGGCTCAACAAAAAAATTTCCAATAATACCCACCCATACATTGAAAGAAAACTGATGTTGAAATCGAGATTTCATTAAGGTTTTCATTAAACCAAACGTGTTTATTGTAGAAGTTCATTATAGTATCTATGGAAAAATTAGCTTCGTCTGTAAACAATATGTCAGCGGTAAAGTCATCATTTTGTTCAATTTCAAAACGGACCAAACTAATTTATGATCACATTAAGATTTGTAGCGATCTTCCTAGTACTAGTATTTGGGGCTTCTTCAATATCATGCAGAATAGCTTCTTCCAACTCAGGCGTTCTAACACTCAAAGTCCTTCCAGGAATTACAAGAATTCCGAAAGATGTTGAAAAACTTTTGTAAAATTCTTGGATTTGGATGATTTGGAAATCTTCCCATATAAATTCGCCTAGCATCAGTACCATTTCCATTTGCAAGGCCATTAATGTAAACCATATTGACCATTTCAGCATTTGAATATGCATAAGCCATTATTAAAACTTATATTATTATTGCTTTACATGGCCTCCCTAAGATATGTTTAAGTAATTTTATTGAGTAAATATGCACATGACCAAATACATCAATTTTATTGTTAATAGTTTGGAGTACAAAAAAGTGTAGAGAAACCAAAAGTGAAGATAATATAATGTCGCATATGATGATCTATTTTATTTGTAATATTATACAGGGTGATATATATTTTTTTTGGCAATTAATATCGATCGATGATACCCACACCTCCACCACTGGTAAGTTTCTAAAGCTTCTAATTTTTTGTTTCATACCTACTATTATTCTAAATATGGATACCGAATTTGGTTAAATTATCTCAAGCGGTTTAGAAAAATTAAAAACAGATTCCTTTCTTATTTTTTTATACGCTGTAGATGGACAATGGACATATTATTTATAAAGCAAACTTAATATATACTTATATATATTTAATGTTCTTTCTTCTCTTTGAAACACACTGTAAACAATAATAATAATGATGAAATTAGAAAAAAAAACAAAATACAATACTTTATTATATAAAAAAAATTAATTTGGAAATCCCAAGGGGAAGTTCACACTAAGTGTGCTCTACCACTTAACCCTTGTATACATAAATATTCTTATAAGTCAAACTGAGAAAATATACAAAGCAAAATACTAATACTACAAAACAAAAAATGAGAAAAGTAAATTTTGAAACTATGACAAAATGAAAAAGGACACACAAACACTGATAAATATTGTAAAAAATTATTTGAAATAGAGAAAAACAAGATAAATTTAAAAAAATGGGCAGGGGCATTTATCTCATGCCATGAAATGCATCACAAAAATTAAACAGTGAACAGGGGTAGAATAACAAATATTCTATATCAAATTCTGCTCCATAAATAACATATCTCTAATAAAACTTTTAAATTTGTTTATGCTAAACGATGTTACTTGAGAAGAAAATCTATTTTATTTTATATATGTTATATTTAAAACCTCTTTCAGATAATGCAGTTTTGTGATAGGGTGGAGTAAGTAATTCTTTAGTTCGAATATTAAGCGTATGCACATCATTTCGAAAGTTAATTTTATTATACAAGTACGGAGGAGTTTTGTGTCAACACAAGATTATGATAAAAGCACAGTAAATAAAATCACGCTGTATATGAGCAGCATCTAAAACTATCAATTTTAAAAATAAGTGTACTTATGAAATTCATGTGGAATTGAATCTTACGCATTCGACTTAATTCATGAGTCATAGTCAGTCATGGAAATTGTGACATCAAGATGTCAAAAATGGAAGAACTATTATTGTTTAAATAATTAGCAATGAAGTTTATTTTACAAATTATACTTCATCAGAATGAATTAATTCTTTGAGATACTTTACTCGCGTAAAATTTTTAATAGAATAGATCAATGGTAGAAAAGAAACATTTTATAACCTATTATGAAATTTGTAGTAAAATGGATAAAACGATATTAAATTATCAAATACCGGTGATAGTAAAGCAAATACTGTAATCTTAAATCAGGTACCTACTTACATATATGAAGTGTAATAGAAGTAGTTGTGTTATACTTACAGTATGGGGAATATAATCACAGAAAAAATGCACTTCCACCACATATTAACCATGTTTCAAGTAATCGTGACATCAAATCTACTGTCAATGCAGACCACACCTTGATGCGGC
Organism: Monochamus alternatus; assembly: GCA_037114965.1. Classification (NCBI taxonomy): domain Eukaryota; kingdom Metazoa; phylum Arthropoda; class Insecta; order Coleoptera; family Cerambycidae; genus Monochamus; species Monochamus alternatus. The sequence goes on along the minus strand of CM073426.1, from coordinate 110,177,476 downwards.
TATTAAAAACTAAATGTGACAACAAAAATCCAATATTTGGTATATTTAAGTTTATCTCTGATACATTTATGACTTCTACGTTATGATGTTATTTATCTGATATGAAATAATAAATATTGATATTAAATATTTGCTGAGAACTAAACGGCACCAGCGGATATAATTTTATCTGCCTTTTCCTTTAAATATATAGAGTGTCTTTTTCAAAACGTAACTTTAAGACCATAATAGAACTATCGAAATAAATCATTTTCAGTAACTTTTCTTCTTTATATCATATTAAATATTGTCTAAATTCTCAACTGGGGGGGCGTGAAGTAATGTTAAAAGATGCGTGAGATCTAAAAAAATCTTATTTTTGGATAAATATTTTATTTATTAAGGGAAATGATAAATAAAATAAAAAAAAAGATAAATGATAAATGTTCTGTTCTCCGTCTTGGCAGGAATATCCCCTTGCTTCAGTACTCACTATTAAATACGACATTAAAATCCGTTACCTCACAAAACGACCTTGGAGTATTAATTTCGCAGAACTTGTCGTGGTCTGAACACATACAATCCAGGTGCAAAAAGGCAAATTCGTTAGTGTACCTTTTGAGGAAGTCGTTTACTGGAGCAAGTCTGGAAACTTTCGTGAAACTATATAAGTATTATGTCAGACCGCTGCTTGAATTCGCTGGTCCAGTGTAGAGTGCTGATCTAGTAAGGGATCAGAAATTATTAGAATCTGTGCAACGTCTTGTTACTCGTCTCGCTTATGGACGTATTCGACCATCCTATGAGGAGAGACTACGTCTTGCCCATTTGTCTTCTTTCGCCGAAAGGAAGCTTCGCGGCGATTTAATATTTACATTTCGAGCGCTTAATGGTTTATTTATCAACACTTCTGTTGCTTCCTCGCTTTATACCCTGAGTCCGGATAGTCGCTTAAGAGGACATCACCTGAAACTGAGAAAAGAGAGCTTCAAGACATCTGTTCGCCAATCGTTTCTACCAAATCGCGTGTTCTCAGTATGGAATTCTCTTCCTCCTTCCGTAGTTACTGCACCCTCCATCAATGCTTTCAAGAATCGCCTGGATGCTTGGCGGAGCACCTTATACTATCGATGAACATACTGTTATTTTAACATTCTATTATTTATCATTGTCTTTTTGCTGTTTTTTTATTTTTGATGTTTTTATTTATTTTTCTTCACTTTAATTATTTGTATATTTGTCAGGGCAGTACAGGAATCTCCTTAGCCCGGAGCTTCATTTGTAAAAAAAAATGTAGATTATATAAATTTGAAACAGTTTTTCCTTGCTTACAAATAATAGAATGTCATTCAATATCTGACATTGGGGCGGTAAGATTGTTTCATCATGTATGCTATTTCAGTTTTTAGGTTTTTGTCCGCTAGATGCAAACGTACAAACTATACCCTTGTGACTTCCCTTGTATATTCCTTCTTTGCCTCGTATCTCTCATCGCCTGATTGCATTTGAACGTAAGTGGGTACTCAGCACTTCCTTAATTCCAAATTTACAAATCAATTTTTAATTTGTATATAATTCATTTGATTTTTCTTTAGTTTAATTTGGTATCTTGCCATACTTCTGAAAAAAAAATAAAGATTAATTGAGTAAACCCTTGCGCCGGAAAAATCTCACACTGAAAAAATAGATAAGTAAAAAAAGTTGCAAAATGTATTCTAAAATTGTATATTAAGGCCGTATGACACGGTGTAATATTTCATATAGCTTTTTATTTGACATTATAATTAAAGTGGTTCGTCCCGTATCATACAAGCAAAATGTACAGTTTTCTATATATATAACTGAAAATTAAAACATGTTCTATTTATATAAAATTCTGAATACATTTTCATGTGAACAATAATATAACCTCCAGTGCATCTTTCCCATATCTTTCTTATGTTTGCTTAATTTATTGGTTATTGGTTATTGGTTATAATAACAATAATTGTTATTATTACTACTAAATATATAAAAAATGCTTATATAATTCTGTGCAAAATTTTATATATAATTTTATACCGTGTCATACGGCATTTACAGAAAATATTTATACAGTAAATGATTGTAGAAAATAAAATCGAATTTATTATCCTTGACTAATCCTTTTGGCGCAATTCAATTAATCTTTTTTTATTCATTTTTTCAGAAGTACCCAATTAGACCAAAAACTAGAATTATGTCACAAATAAATAACTTCAGAGAATAGTTTGATTTACTGTCATGTTTTTTGTACCATATACGTTCTATCTTCTCTTCCATCTTGCCTTGTAATTGGGTAAGGTAAAGACTTAATAAATAAACAGAGTCTTACACCACAAGTAAACAAATACGTTGAATAAGATCAAAAAAGCTGTTACTTATTATTTTATGCACACACAATCTAATATGAACACGGGTGGAATAAACAGAACCCAAACAGCAAAGTAAATATGCGATTCGTTGACATCCGCCTGTAACCATGACTCTTTCACATGAGATTTGCAATTTTTAATGAATTTATAGGGCTAATGTGTGTATTTATACACTAAATAGACCTTGTAAACTAGATTTTTAATATTTTTTTTTATTATAAAAATTTGCAGGATCTACACATTGTAAATATTCAGCATTGTACATTCATAGAACATGAATACTTGAATACAAGTATTCAAGGTCCAGGTACTCTTTGAATGCTGTATTCAGTATTCAAGTTGTCAAATCATAAATACTTTTGTGTGAATTAAGGTGTTCTTAAAGTATTCTTCTTCGTTTACTAATTATAATCTTCCTGTTCTTCTTGAAGATGTGTAGTTGGAGGTACGATTATGACATATTTTCATTTAGTATTTGAATCAAGTACATGGTAAACGTTGAATCAGATGGAGTGGACAAGTACTTGGCCTTCGCTATCTTCAGATCTAAATACTACAGATTTATTTTATGGCAGTATTTAAAAAAACGAAGTAAATAGTACCGAAGTAGAAAATATTGATGAATTACGTGAAAGAATCAACACTGATAATTTGGTTTTTTAGGAACTATTGCGAGGAAATTGGATTCCACGGAAACAAGCTTGCTTGTAACTGAATGGACTAAACTTTGAACAGCTTTTGTTGAAAAAAATAATGTATTAGAAACTTTGACTATTATTTTGTTACCTTGTTTTCTGTTGGATTCTTAAACATTTTCGGATGAGTTGTAAAACATCCCGTATATATCCAATTTGCTTGTTACTTCTTCTACATGATCAGAATAAGCGTACGGTAAAATTTCAATACGTTATTTCTCCCTTTCGAATGTAAAGGGCCTTAGTTTTGTTATGATGTACCCTCATGTTTTTATTGTTCAGTTTATAAAACTTCCCCCTAAAACTAGACACTGAGTTGTATGCCTTACGGATACAATTTTTCATTTTTAGGAATAGCGCTACACATATTTTATATGCTATATTTCTCTTATATTAATCATTCTTTTGTCTTGTTATACACACTTCTTTCGGAAAACAACTATTATTTATCACTGAAAGTCTTGACGTTAGGGAAATTATTTCAATTTCCTTTTGGAATTTTCAGAGAAAATGCTATTTCCTGCTACACGAAACATATTTTTAATTATTCAGGTTCAGAACATTTAAAATAAGATTGCATACAAAATTTGTTCAGGAAAGTTTAGGTAACTTGAATTAATTACATTACCTTGTAGCATGACCGCTAAGCTAAATACTGAAATGATATTAAATAGCGTTAATGATTGTTATTACTTAGTTGTAACGTAAATATTTATTGAAGAAAAAGACTACATTTTCTTACAATTTCTAAATCTTTATTTACATATAATTACTTATTATTATTAACGCTGCTAGAGGGTGTTTCAAAAAGACATGGCACTACTTCTAGAAACAAGACGTGTAAGATAATTTTAAAAAATAAGGTTTCGAGCAATAACAACAACGCTATACTCGCGGCAAGAATTCAGGCGGCTTACGTCATACGAACAAAAATAAATAAATCATTATATTTTCATCAAAATATTTAAGAAACTACAGCTGAAAGTAATAAAGCTATATACTGCATTAAAAGTTTGCATTATATACTACACTAAATTGCAAAAAAATAATTGTTTCTATTGTTTGAATTCTTCCAACCAACAAAGCCACGCTGTTATCATTCTAAGGATAGTTAATTTTTTCCTACAACCGATTTGTGGTCATAAGTACCTCGGAATTTTTTGAGTTCCCCTGCTGACTTTAGGGAGTTTCTTGGAATGCGATTTGAGCAAATGGGTCCGGTTCCCCAAATACCCTTACAAGATAAATAGTCCAAAATAAACAAGTTAGAACAAAAATTATCACAAAAAAAAATATATGAAAGTTATTTTCAGGCCAACGTTTCAAAAGTTGATGGTTGATGGTCGTAAGAGGGCACAACTCCAGCGCCTGAACCAACTTCTTTATATTCTGGAGAGATGTTTGTCGAAGCTCCTTGATATGGTTCAAACCAATTTATATATCCACTTGTTGAGCAACCTATCCAAAGCTTGTAGCCTTATGAATGATTCATTTTTGTTCGTATGACGTAAGTCGTCTGAATTCTTGCCGCGAGTATGGCGTTGTTGTTATTGCTTGAAACCTTACTGCTCAGAAGATTTAAATATTTTAAGGAAAACAATGGAGGATGCATTGATAATCTTTCATTACATAATAAGTTTTAGAAATTTAAAAATGCTTTATTCTTATGGTTCGAAACCTTATTTTCCAGTATTGAGTAGATATTGAAATATTTTAACGATGGAAATGAGGAATGCACTAAACTATGCACTATCAAAAAACTAAAAATAATGATTTAGCGTCTTTATTTCACAACAGAAATAGCTGAAAATTGGTACAGAGATATTAGAATATATACAGAAATCGATTTTTGTCGAATGAAAATTGCTACAGCTTCTAGTTTCGGTTATACAATATTCAATTGTTTTTTTCATAGGCGCCATATTGGATCTTGGCACATAGATAGAGAATCAAATTTGGAACACATCAATATGTAATAACCCATAAAATTATCAAAATTCAACAATCTATATACTCGCGACAAGAATTCAGACGACTTACGTCATACGAACAAATGAATAATTCATTATATTTTCATCAAAATATTTAAGAAACTGCAACTGATAGTAATAAAACTATATACTACACTAAAAGTTTGCATTATATATTGCACTAAATTGCAAAAAATGATTATTTTTAACGCGACCAAATATCGAAAATTACGTTGACAATAAAAACAAATGTGTAACGTCAGCCGTGACGTAAGACGTCTGAATTCTTGCGCGAGTATATAAAGAATCTAGTTGTTCTTGAAATAAAACAAAAAATCGACAAATTTTTGACAGATTCGACAGCATTGTTGTTATTGTTCGAAATCTTACTTCTCAGAAGTGTTTAAATATTTTAAGGAGGGAAATGGTGAATGCATTGATAATTTTCCATTACATTACAGGTATTAGAAATTTAGAAATGTTTCAGCAAGAAGGCACACAGCTTCATAACCCTGCAATGGTGTTCTAATATTTAAACCCATACTTTTTTATACACACATTTATATATAGGATATGTCCGATTTGTGGAATATTTGTGCCAAGAAGAATTAATTTAAACTATAGTATTTCTTTAATTTTATGGATTATTCTGCAAATACAACAGTAGTGTTACATATTGACGTGTATAATTTTATTCTCCATCTGCTACTAAGATCCGTAAGAAAAATGGCGTCCATAAAAAAAACAGATGAATGTTGCAAAATAAAAACTAATGGCCGTAAAAATTTTCTTTGACGAAAATCGATTTTTTCCTATATTTTTATCCAAATCTCAGGTCTTTCTAAAATCGTTGTTTTCAGTTTTTTCACAATATTTCAGCAACAGCAGCAGATCTTATATTTGTTTGGTTCATCTTAATCGTCACGAAAAGGTGCAACATTTTTCTTATTTGAGCCATCCTGTATATTTTGCGTTCTCTTATTTGTAAATGGTGAGTCATGAGAAACGAATCACCCTGTATTTAAAAGTAATAATAATAAATAATATCCTAGGTAATACGAACATTTAGATAAATTTGCTAAATTCACGTAACATTATTTGTTAATTAGATATTTGTTAATCAATATTTCCAATGTTGCGATACCACGTGACTTCAAAATGGAAACCATTTTGCAGGACTGGTGCAAATGGTGCTTATAATAGCAAAAATATAATAACTGGAAGAAGAGGGATAAACAGGAACGTGAAATAGTGTCTCCGACACGGATAATGCCATTATTTCATCTTATACAGCGAAATGAGTTACTTGATGTGTCCAAAATATCAATTTTCATTTAATTATAATTATCCACTTTTCATCAAGTCCCCGGAAAGTCAGTTTCTCTTGTCACGAAGCGCACAATGGGCCTGACCTAAATAAACAAAGGATTTGTACCTTGCCTCCAGCAAACAATGTAATCATTTTAAACTTACTGCAACATTTCACAGGTAACCCACTATTTAGAAACTTGGCATCGTCTTGTGATGTTTCTATGTACATGGCATATACATACATCCCACTTGATGTGAAATTGGCGTATACATTTAAATTCATCTTGACTGAGGAACAAAGGAATGGCTGGAGAATAACTGAGTTTTAAATTGAAATGGCAGTTTATTAAATATTTATATGGAAAGATCCTGTGTTTTCAAGTATTAAACGACGATTTTCATAAAGAATACGTCATGCGAATATAATTTCCTTCTAGACATTTCATAAATTACTTAAATCAAAAAAGAAACATGAATTTCTTATTCGGATCCATGAATCCAAAAGGGAGTATATATTTCTGTTTTAATTTAGTGTTGTAATAAAAGTGAGGTAACTGTTTATTGTTAAATTTATATATTTTCAAAAAATAAGGAAATGTTAATGGTTCGATACGGATATATCGGAGATGTTCCTATTGTTTGAAAAAAAAAAAAAAATAAAACAAAAGCCATATTAGTATTAGTAAAATAAGCTTTTTAAATTTATTTTGGTCTGAAGGTGGTTCGACAATTTCCAAGACAATTTTTATTCCTTTGATGGCATTTGCATTCCTTCAATCACGTGCGAACATATATCTACCAATATACAGGGTGGTCCGTAATTATACATCGCAAAGCCTACTACGGTAATGGCTGTGGAAAATGGTGAATATTTTCTTAATATGAATACTTTCGGTTGGTAGGCCTATTTACGGAAGTATAGCTCTATAAAGTTCGATTTTTAAGTAACTGAGAAACAGGTTGATATAAAAACACACTAGTGTACTCTTGCAGTTAGTTTTACGAGAAGCTACACGTAAAAAAATTGTCCCAAATATTCATGCAATTATTGTAAACGAGACAACTGCAATATGTAGCAGTATAGGCGTCAAATAGACGTAGTAGTAAAATTCATTCCGTTTTTGCAGCAAATAATGTATAGTAGTTGGTATTTTATAATTCAGGCGCATAGAGTAACATAAACTATAATTATAAGATATAATGCTGTTCAGATGTAGCAAAATTTGCATGAGAAAATTCGAGACAAAGCTCCATCTAGAAGCAGCTGCAAAATTCTCCTATATATTTTATGTGTAGAACCTATAATAAGAACTGGAAGAACTTAAATAGTTTTTCTTAGATTATTTTTGTTTTATTGGTGTATTTCTTTAACATAGATTTGGTTACTTTTACATTCTGCATACTCTTGTTCTGTAGTTCGGTGAAACCAAATATACCCGTTTTTCAGGATAACACAGTTATCACGCAAATAAATGTGAGAAGGCTGTGGAATTTCTATGTCATTTTTTTACAATTAGTAACCCTGAAGGGAGCTTATATTCTACTAACCATTTTACTGATGTAAAGGGTCCAGAAAGTGGTATTGGGTATTTTTTTATCAAAAAGTAAATGTTATCAGGCTATTCAACATCCATTAAAATACTCTTATACCAAATTTGATCGACAAATGTCTATTATCAGAACTAAAAATTACGTAATTGTTTCGCAATTTTGCAAAACTCGATTCTTGCGAGATTTTGGCATACAAATGAGAAACATGGAACTTTATTTGGTAACACTGGTGGTTACTCTCGGTCACCTATGGTCCCACTCGGAGCTCACAAGTAACTGTCGATATTTTCGATTGACAATAAGTAATAATCGAAACAAAATCAGAGTTCAACATAACTAGACTTAGAATAAGCTTTAATTTTAAAAATAATTTTATATGCTGGATTGTCTTAAGTATACATCTACAATAGAAATGCAATATTTATTTGTTCAGCAAATATTCACTTGCATATTACTCCTTATATTTGCAAGATCTCTTGCCGTAGCAATATACTGCCTTGTCTCGTAAGACCTTTTTTAATATTTTCTTGTCTTGCGAGATCAAAACAAGACCAGGAAAAAACACGGTAAGATTTTCAACACCATCATGCCATCATTCTAACCAGATATGCAATAACGTTTAAATTATTTTTAAACTTCAGTAAATGTCATTTAATCACCTTTACCAAAAATATTAGTCCTTACATCTTTAATTATCTGATCAACAATGAGTGATTGAGGCGCGTCTCGGAAATAAAAGATTTAGGCGTCTTCGACAGTAGGTTGAGTTTTGGTCATCGTATTATGTTTGTAGAAAGTGTAATGGAATGTTGGGTTTCATATTTAAGACTTGCAGGGAATTTAGAAATAAAAAGTCTCTTAAATCTTTATACTATGAATTCATTTATAGCAGACTCAACTTTGCCTGTGTCATTTGGAATCCTAATTATAACATCTACAAATTAAGATTGGAGAGAGTGCAAAACAGATTTGTTCGTTTTCTTAATCTCAGCTCAGTTATTGGTACTTATAATGTTGATGACATCGCAAAACTGCAATTTAATATCATCCCGTTAGAACATAAGAGGATTCACGCTGATTTTATTATTTTGTTTAAGTTATTAAATAGTCTATTAGATTGCCCCTACTTAATTTCTTTGTTAAATTTTCATGTACCTTCTAGAAATACTAGAACGGCTAATTTATTTAATATATCAACCTAACATACCAATCTCAGTTTAAATAATCCATTGTATAGAATAACTACAAATTATAATAGTTACATTGCCGATTTAAATTTTGATATTTTCAATACTACTATTAGTAATTTTGAAAAGATTTATTAGAAATATTCAGTTCACATAATTAATGTATATTTTTTCACTGATATATCCATTATATTGTTAATTTCTCACATTTTATATTATGTTTTGGGCTGCTAGCCTGTTTGCATTCCGAACTTGATAAATAAATAAAATAAAATATGGTGAGAAATATGATTGTATAAGTTTTTGTAAATTTTTATTAGAATGTTTTTTTGTCACATTAATGGTTTTTCACATAGAATTTATTTCTCGTTGTATTGTTCACAATTGTATGACATATTGATTAACGTTACACACTCTTTTAAAACTTGCAATATTAGCGGATACCCACTTGGCTAATTTGCATAAAATAATCAAAGACACTAAAAAATCTAAACTATCCAATTTGGTCTAGAATGAAAACAATAATTCTAGTAACACAAAATAGCCAATTTTTTGGATAATATATAAACCAGCTAACTATTTTTCTAGTTAATTTCAAAAATATATTTGTAAACGTTTTAATTTCGAAAGTTTACCGTTTCATAAAACACAACAGTGTAACAGAAATATATCTTTATATAAATAAAGAAGTGATGCAAATTAACTAAATTAATTAAAAAAATAAATCGGAGATAAAGAATTAACAAAGCAATACGAAATCTTACATACCTAATAAAAAATTTAAGGACTCAAAGACATATGATAAAAGTTACTATGAAAATATATATGGAGTATACGCGAAGAATTGGGTTACGTTTCGTTACCAGAACGATTTTTTCTATTCCAGCTAAACCAAATTATATAGTACTAACCAAAGAAAAAAAGCTATATTAACGTATTTGATTATTTAAAGTGAATTAGCCAAGCGAGTGAGTTATAAAGTATCCGCTAATATTATGTTTACAAACTAACCAAGTTTACTCTTTAGCCATAACACATAAAAATACTACATTTTTCCAGTACTAAATTCATTGATTGAGAAAATAAAAAACAACATCGTGTAACGGAAGAATAGAAAATCAATATTACTGTTTGGCGAGTTTCATGTTATACCATATCCAACTTTCTAAACGATCATGATAACTATCATTGGAATGCTAGCAAATGCCTACTTTAGTTTATTTATAGCAATTTGATCCGAGGAAAGTTTTTTTACTGTAGTCCCTAGTTTCGAAAAGCTCCTTTCAGCTTTTACAGCAAAAATGGAACGTCATAATATCGTAATATATCTCAACGAATATCTAAAATTCGTGCCATTTCCGTTCACCCTACTTCCACATCCAGGCGCTTTACGATTATTTATTTTTCTGGTATTTCTCGCGCCCATAGAAATCGATGAGTATGTGACGTGCCAACGAACAACTCACTTGTCACATACTGTAATATGCTTTACGCCAGCGTGTGCGAGGCAAGTGCAGCGGACAGAACAATCCCTTTTGAGAGTACAACTACCTGCATAAGAGACCCCAACTTCCATGTAACTGCTCCCTCTTGCTCTCGGAGCCATTGAGGTAAAATGACGGGCCTGCTTGTGAATGTATTTTAAAATGGTGCGATATACTATAGGTATAAGATGTAACAGAGGCATGCAACTAACTTTTCTTTCAAATAAAAACCAACGTTTATGTTCATAAAAGGTTCGTGCTACAGACTACAATTCCCAAGCACTTTTGCATCAATATAGTATTCAAAATTTCTCCCCATAGTAACTACATCATTAAACTCTCACATTTATACAAACTAGGCTTGTCCATTTTAAATCTTAGTTACACATTCCTATATTATAGTAGAATATTTATTATCTACAGATTTTCAAAATAACAGCGTCTGAATTAACCATGTATTTCATTTTCTGTATGATAATAATTGACTGTTTCAGCAGCGTCATGTACAAGCTTTTGCAATATTAATGACACCAATAAATATGCATTTTGCGACATTTTTTGAACTGCAGGCTTATTCGTAATGAATTCTACTTCAACTTTCTGCATTAGTTCTTAGTTATTCTAATCACCAACAGAGGCTGGGGATCTAAGAAAGTAAGATTGTTTTGTAAAGGTCATAAAAAAACAAAAAAATTGACAATTTGTATTTGTAACTGGTAATACGTAGTCGTAATTTGTGATTCTTACATTTTAATTTTAAAACTAGTAAAGTAATAACATTTTCCACAAACAATGTGACCTTATCATCTAATCGTCTATCGTCTAATCATTGGTTATATAAGCTTCATATAAACTCAATGGTCTAATAATTATGATCTGTAAGAGACATTTGATAATCTAGAAAATGGAGGTTATGTTTTCATAAATTTGGGAATCAAAACTGATGAAAAAGCCAATAAAAAACGTGAGTTTAAATTTTTTTACTTTAGTTATTAGTTAGTAAATGTTTGAAGTTTATAAAGCAATATAAATAGATATCAAAATAAAATAATAAAATGTAAAGAAAAAAGTATGTTCAACTTAGTTTATAATCAGTATAGATAGTGTAGTGTATTAAAAACTCTCTGTGAGAAAGCAAAAACGTCGCATAGGAACGAAAAGAAAAATAGAGGTTGTTGATTTGAAAAATAAATAAGATACGAGATTTTGGAGAAGACAAGAAAATTTTAGAAGAATTGTAAGAAATTAGTAAGAAAGAAACCGTACCTGAATAAATAAAGTTAACCTACAAGTATAACAAACATTGTATATTGAAATCCAATCCAGCAGAGCGAAGAAAACTACATTGAGGGTTATATTCACTATTTACCACAGCACAGGGAACATATAACTAAGAAAACTACAGTAAAAGGTATTATATTTTAATGACAATCTGTTACAAAACCGAAGCAGTGAGTACTGGACATTTGCAAAGCGGGTGTCAAAGAAATCTGACAGTTAGAAGGCGCTAAATTCAAACAACAACAGTGAGCAGTTCTACAAGGCATCTACAGATAAAGACAAGTATTTAGAGACAATCACAGACGAGAAAACGACAGAAAATTGGAAGGTAAAATATTAGACTTTTATCAAATGGTGTTTCAAGACTGATTTAAGGGACTTTGAACAGGGTTATAAAAATTTTATAGTTCCTAATGATAATGTTGTTAATTATAGAAATTAAGTAGAGCAGATTTTACGTAGGGTAATTTTAAATACTTTAAATAAATATTGGATGATATCTATTTATAATAAAATTGTCTTAATTTTTATATATATAAAAAAAATATATAATTTTAATACAAACTTCACTGAACCGCTCCTGAGAGAAAGGTTTCTCATGCTAATAATTAAAAATTTTGATTAATTTTCATTCAGTTTCATAAAATAAAAATAAATAATAATGATAATAAAGAATATTAATGTCTAAAGCAAAATAAAAAAAATACAATTCAAGAACTTTGTTGAAAATTAAACTTAAAAAGTGTTATACTTCAGACTGGTGCTTTAGAAAAGAACGGTAAGTGATATAATTCTGAGCTATCCGGGAAAACACACATACACATAAAATTTCACATTACAATATATATATATATATATATATATAGATTTTTATTTATAATAAAATATTTTCAGCAAGAAGCCACGGCTGAAGGGTCTTTTCAAACTTGAGTATTTTGTTTTGAAAACTTTATTGAAGTTTCTGAAAACAATGTGGTACTTTCCATCCAGAATACGGTGTATTTTGTGGTTTCAGTGTTAGTGTTGTAGATAAGCCATTTTTGTGCCAAAATTTTAATGGATAATTTATTTATTATTAAGTGTATATTTTCACAATTGTATTAATGATAAAAGCCAATATACGAAGGTAAAAAGTAAAACAAAGACTACAGTTTTGGCAAGAATTCAGTGAATGTGTAAGGTCGTTTTAATTTTCAGTTTGACGTTAAACATTGCTATTACATAAGAATATTATTATTGAACTGTCGCTAGCTCATCTAGCAAATAAAAATTTGACTAAAAAAACTGCTTTGCAGTAAGCATTGATTAGTAGACTGCATAGTTTTTTGTTATAAAAATTTTGATTTACAAGCAATCGACAATCGTTGCAAAAAAATAATCATTTTTGAAACTCTGAACATACGATTATGTTAATAACCTTTTGCCACTTTTTTTATGTAAAAATCTTTAGAGCTTTCATATTTGCTATGAAATTGTCCAAAAAAATGTTTAAAAACACAAAAAATTTGAACATTTAGGCACTATCGCCCTTGTTTTATCCACCGCTAGACATTCCTATTTAATTTTTCAAAAAGGGCATTTAAAGTTATGAGATTGTACCAAATGTCATTAATTTATCTCTAAACATTTGGGAAATATTAAACTATCATAAGGAACTAACTTTTTACACCATATATGCAATTCATAATAGATGTTTATATATACTTTCCGTCTTATTTTGGGGTCTAGAAAATGCAGTAACTGGTACTATATTCAGAATCACCTTGTCTACTGAATTCTTGTTCGTACAGTGAATTTTTATTTATCTCGAATTAAAAATTGTGTCGCCTGAAAAAATGGCAGAGAAATATTATTAAAGAAAATAGATTAAATCTGTTTAAAAATATATTATTTGTAAAAATATGTGTACTAAAGTACCTTTTTCAATCACTGGAGGTTTTGAACCATAGTTTTTTTTTCTGTAAAAGTCTGTGAAACATGTGATTATGTAGTAACTTTTATAATACTTTTGATAAAAACTGTTACTGTTAAATTACAATAAAAGTCCAATTTTTGAGTTTAAATAGTAAAATATTTTAATAGTAGGTGTAAGTTAATATTAAAATTTTCAGTCAAAAAATAATCTTTATATTTTATTAAAATCCGGTATACTATTATTTCTCTCTGTCTGGTATTTATCCGATAATTTTATGACACATGCAGGTTAAAGTTTAGATAGAACAGAGAATTTTAAATTTGTAATTTATTATGGTTGTAGTATTGAAATAAAGTGATACAACACACGTTTAAGCAAAATTTTTCTTAAATAATTTGTAAATTCCCACACGTAGTAAAAGAACACAACTTTGGGCCTCGATTCTAAAATGCCTCATTGTATAAATAAATTTGACTAGGAATTAATTCCCCATAAAAAAAAATTATATGAGAATCTTATTATTGGCACATTTAAAATAATTTATGAGAAACGATAGTCTTTTATTAACTATTTTTAAACTAAAGCAAGTGATTCAAATTTCTCGTGCCAGAAAGCTAGTTTTTTTATTGGTTAATTTGTCGCCAAGCTTACACAACTCCATAAATTCATGTTGTCAAATATCAATTACCTAATCCTAACCACTTAAATGTGTTATATTTTATATTAGCCTAATATGAATGTTATTGCCACTTCGTAGTTTCAATTTGTGTTTATTCTTTCCCTTTGTTAATCCAAAAGCAAATTTTTCAAAAGTTAGCAACGAATTATATTGTTTTTTTTTCAAATTTACCGCCAAATGGTAGATAGGTAGTTAATTTTTCCTGTGTATATATGACTTCTTCATTTGCTTTGCTCTAAAATAAATATGTATATATACTTTGTCTGTGTATAAATAATTATTTTATAATAAGTATTTTTGTTTATTGGCGAACATGGATTCTATTCTATGACTTGTCTATGAATTTTAATAGTAGCCAAATCATAACATTTATCATAAATGTGCTAAAAATTGTTTTTTATACCTACGAGAGAATTTTGAAGTTTTTTAAACATATACATACTAGATGTTCGACACGCGATTGTGCCGCGATTTTTAACAGACGATATATATTCCACGGATTTCTCAGATATATTGTAAACCCTGCGATTTAGATTTTCGAAATAAAATGAATGTACTAAGCTTTTTAATTTTCAGTTATTTTATGTGTTTTAAAGAGAATTACCTATATTTTTTGTAGCAACTACATCAACGTATTACCTTTTTTATGTTACGACATAAGTATGTATCATCAGAAGTAAACAATCACCAACAAAAAGTGACGAATAAATAAATAATATACCTATATAGTATAGTTCACAGGTATAAATGTTACAGTTGTTTGGCTATGATATTTTCTCTCTTATTACAAAAGTAAAGATAGCAGTAAATATTTTGTGAATAAAAGTAACACATTTGACCTTGGTCAAATAATTCTCTATCTCTATTTATTTATTTTTTATACGGAATTTCCCACTAAACTATTTCGATTGCATCGCTCTCTCACGACAGGGAAACTATGCATATACAGTGTATTTTCCCGTCGTAAGAGGGCAATGTGGACAGGAGCATAAACTTCTACTGAAAATTCTAGTGGCTCTCAAACTGTTTTGAAGCGATGTCATTATTAATATTGCAAAAGTTTGTACATAAATATTTTTGATACTTTGATATCTAAATTGCTAATTCAATAGTCATATCAGTTTAAGCGTCAGTTCTTTTAGACGGTCAGCTCAGTAGTAGCATTGAGTAATGAATCGAGTGTTACTCGATGATATTAGTTTCAGTTCTGTTGTCGTTATGTGTAAACACTCTAAACTAAAAAAGAAACTGAAATTTGTGTGTTTTCACCATTGAAATCATAAAATATATAGACCACCAGAAACCTTTACATTAGGCACTCAAAAATAGTGAGATTATGGAGGGGCTTAGAAAACAGCCATCTAGGGTTGGTTGGTTACACTGCATTTTAATCCCAGCATACAATTGAATCCAAAACGGAGAGTTTGTAATTGGACCATAGAAATTACAAATTGGACGAAAAATTTTCATATTTTGAAATTTCCGCCTATTAGTGTGAAATTACCCCGTTAGTGTAACCAACTCATGAAAGCTAAGTTACTGCATTATCAGACTCGTGCTTTCTCCACAGGTTGACTATTTTCGATACCTCTTTTAGCGTTCCATATATTTTATAGTTTCTATGGTTTTCACATAAAAATAACTGACAACTGAACTGAATTGAATGGAAAACAGAATTGATGGTGTAAAAGAACATTTATATTTTGTTTATACACAAACTGCACTAAAACTGATACTCAAACATATACGAATTTCAGTTTCGATTAATTTTTGTGTTTACATATACAGGGTGTGATACTGAAGAAATCTGCATATCTGACTAAAAGCAGCAAAATACTCTTACAGAAAAATGGTTGAAACGAATTCTTCTTCTACAAATACACTTCAAAAATAAAAATGCAACTACCTTAAAATGCAAAAGTGTGTTACAAAATTGCAAACTGAAATCCAGCTAAGGTTAAATGAAAGCTCCTGTGGCGTAATTTGTTTGAAGTTTGTTTCTTAACCGTATAAATGGAGTAAACAATAAAAGTTTCCCAAAAAATCCATAAAACGCTGCTACTGTTAACCTCAAATTATTTTATTATTATGGCTAGTGCGTTTCGTTATTTCGGAAATAGACCAGCTGCATGACAAGTTAATTCATGGCAAATCTGGACAAAATTATTTCGCTACAAAACGTTGGTACGGTAAACGTTTTTCACAAGTAACGGAAGTAATTTTGAACACATAACTGTTGTATATTTTATACAGAGAAAAAAGCTCTACGAAATCTATTCACAGCAAGTATGTTTAAGAGCATTATTTATTAGTATGTACAAATATCTGACATTGTTATACAGGGTGTCTTGCAAGTGATACGTGATTTTGAGTCGATTGGAACAAACATGCCTATATACCAAGTGTTACAATATTTGTGATAATTAATGTTTTAATATGTTTTAATTTAACCGTGCTTTTCTACAATTAGTAAAGTGTAGAAGAAAAACAAACCTTTTTATAACAAATATTCCTATACTTTTTTATTAGGAATGAATGGATTCTTCTACACTTCAACAATTTAGAAAAGCACAGTTAAATTAAATAAATATTAAAAAAGTAATTATCACAAATATTGTAACACTTGGTATATAGGTATATTTCTTTCGACTCAAAACCAAGTATTCTATCATCTCCTAAAATTATTGTAACGACTTGCAAGACACCCTGTATATTCAACACCTGTGTACTATCATAATTCGATTACCGTTGGTTAGAGAAATTGTTAAGTGAAATGTATTTTGTTTGGTATCTATTTATCTTATTCAGGCAAATAATACTCATATTCCGAATACCCTGTATATGTAACTAACAGCTACACACAAATTTTGATTTCGTTTAATGTACATATACAAGGTGTTAATTAAGTATTTGCACAAACTTTAAGGGGTGAATCTATGATTGGTTTTAAGACAAATAGTTCATATAAAGATGGGTCCGCAACAGCTTTGTTTTACAGATACAGGGTGTTAAGGTTTGAAAAAACAAATTTCTGGATCTATTTTCTGAGGAGTAAGAGCTACTTTGTTGAAACTTGGTACACCCTAATAGAACAATAATTTCAAACTGTCATGTTTTTCATTTATTTTTATGACCTACCTAGCAATAATTTTGCGTTGAGTTCTGACCAATTGTAACTAACTTAAATTGCGTGCAGCAAATTTCAGATTATTTTTTTTATCAGATATAACTAATAACTGAAATAAAACTGATACTCGACGGTAAATTGCATTGACTGTCTAAAAGGATTACTAAATGATCCTATTAGACGGTCAGTCCAATTTTTTGTTTAGTTTCTGTTCACCCGTTAGTTATTTTTATGTGTAAACGCACAATACTAAAAGAAAAACTAAAATTTGTGTGTTATACATAAAGATAACTGATAACTGAACTAAAACCCATATACATTGACAAATTTCAGTTAATTTTTGTATGCTAACATTTAAATACAACTGAACTGAACGGAAAACTAATTTGATCGTCTAAAAGAACCTATCTTCACATTTTGTTTATACATAACTATCAACTGAACTCAAACATATACAAATTTCAGTTTATTTCCATTCGTGCTTGTTTACATATGAAGATAACCAACAACTACTTGCAAAAAACATTTTTGTGTGTTTACCCATAAAGATAACTGAACTAAAGCTGATACTCTGATACTACTGATACTACTCATACATACACAAATTTCAGTTTATTTTTATATTAGATATAACTAACAACTGAAATAAAACTGATACTCGACGGTAAATTGCATTGACCATCTAAAAGGATTACTAAATGATCCTATTAGACGGTCAGTCCAATTTTTTGTTTAGTTTCTGTCCACCCGTTAGTTATTTTTATGTGTAAACCCACAAAACTAAAAGAGAAACTAAAATTTATGTGTTTAAACATAAAGACAAATAAATGATAAAGATATTGAATTGAACTGAATGGGAAACTGAATTTATCGCTCGTCTAAGGGACGTATTATAAAGCTCAGGTTGAACCTTCGGTTATCCAACCGTAGTTTGAATTTGAGCCGATGGTTAAAAAAAATTCTATATTATAACACTGCTTCATGTCATGGTTCATCAACCTGGCGTTGAGATGTATTTCTGAATGTTGGCTACGCTGTCAGCTCAATTTTAGACAATGAAATATCAGAATATTTTCCCGCTATTTTTCACAGATAATCTGTCTTTTATTTTGATTAATCATTTTTGAAGTTTTGTGAATTATAATTATTGACAGTGACCTTATATTACTATAAGAATTAAGTAAGTAATTTATTCTGATGTAGACTACTTCCGTCTAGTAGATATAATCATTAACTATAGAAAGATTAGAAAGTATAAGAAAATGGTATTTTAATAAACTTTTTTCCACAATGATAGATATTTGGGAACCATCGGTTGACTGAAACGACACTTCAACCTTCAGTTGAAGTTTTTAATACTCAAACTGCAGTTTGACTGGAGGTTGAGTGTTAACCTCCGGTCATCTCGACATTATAATACCGGCCCTAAAAGGTTTTTACATTGTGTTTCATCAACTTAAATAGTTTTCTAACAATTTAAACAAATGCGATAAAGTTTGTTTTTATCTAGGTATCTATTAATTTATTGAAATTTACAACGGTAGTAGTCAAGAGAACAGAAAAAAACAAAAGGTACATTTACTATACTAAATAAGTATTTTCAAAACTTACTGTTTAAAATTTATTAAATACATTGGTTTAAAGCCATCTGGCAGCGCATTGTAAAATTTTGAAACATTGTAGGTAACGTATCTTTGTAGAAGCTAGTTCTATGTAAAGGTTATATTATAAAATTCTTATTTCTAATGTGTATATTGTGCCCATCAGCACGAAAGCTAATTTAGTTATACAGATGCGAGGGTGTTTTTGTACAAATTATTTGATGATATAGGCACCAAGTTTGCAATCTCAGATGATATTTCAGAACTTGTAATTTATAAGAAATATGATCCCTGCGATGAATGCCAAATATATACCTTAGTAATGAATTTTGACACATTTGTATTCTGTTTTTGGTCAAAACCATATATGATCTTGGTATGTACTTACTAACTTACGAACCGAATCTAAATGTATTGGCAAAACTCAGGAAGTTAGAAGAACTCTGAACTATAGAAAGAAGAGCATTAAACACAACCGTAAACTATGCAAGATTTCAGATACTGCTAATTTATTACCAAACAAAATTAATTTTGACTTGAATGGATTCAAAAATAATAATGTGCTTCTGATTTTTGGTAGACAATTTTAAGATCTGAGTTAACATTATTCAATGTCAATTTTAATAAATGCGACATACATGTGCGGACTAAAATGTTTCAAACTTTTACAGAGATTACTACTGTACACACAAAATAATAGAGGTTCTAGAATATATCCTTGAGGAACATCTATTTCAAGAATGCTCACTGTAACTAGACATTATAACGAACGTTCAAATAAAAGCGAGTTTGAGTTGGCCCTGTAAATTTGGACGTAAGGCGACCAACTTAACCTCATCTGTCAACGTACTATGTCGCCGCTGTCAGTAACTTTATTTACTTTCATATTCCATCAATCTCGCATCAATTTCTAAAATAGGTCTCTATGAGAAACAGTTTTTGTTCTTAAGAAAACAGCGTTTTAGACGTTTCTAAACCAAATTGTTGAAACTGACATCGGTGATATAGCGTATTGACAGATGAGTTTAAAATGGTTACTACGCTACGCACTAAGTCAAACATTTCACATTTATTTGAACGCTCGTTACCACCTATTTCAATAAAATGAAGTTTGCTATAAGAAAGTGATGCTGGATCATATCAAACGCTTTAGTAAATAAAGTCCAGTAATACTAGAGCACTAATCTTGCCATTATTAAATATTTTAAAAATGTAATCGTATAACGGCACATTTCAAATCACGTTTTTTTTTGCGAAATTTAATTGGAACAGGTATTTTAAATGGTCTTGAACTAACAATAAGTTATTATATCATCATGGTTGGATCATTATTGAATTCGAGATTCGTAACTTTACAATAGCATAAATTAAATTGAATAAAGCGAAAGCAGGGAAGTTAAGCAAATTATGAAGTGAAGCAGAATTATTAATCGTTTATTTTCTCCTCGGCAAAATCAAATCAACAAAAGGTACCCATGTTATTGTAAATAGAGCTTGACTCGAACGTATGTTTACGCTTAAAGTAATAGAATTATCTAAAAGTATTCGAACATTTACTTTCATTATTTATATATTTATTATTTAAATGTTCATAAAATATAATCAAATGCACCTGGTTTTTGTTTGAGAAACGGAAATAAATAAATACATTTTTGTAACAACTGGTTTTCTCGCTATTATTATTAATTAATAGAATTTGTTTGGGGTCTTAATTAATAAAATAATTTGACATAACCGATATTACCACACACGTTCAAAATTTTGTCCAGCGACGTATAAACACATTTAGGTCCGTCTTCCCAGTTCCTATGAACTAATACAAATGTTTCTGGTTCTTGTCCGTTTTAAACTTGTAAATTATTGGCAGTAGCTATGATACGTTCGGGTAAATCATCACTAGTGTACACTGCGGTGCGATACACTTAATACACTTTTTATATATCCCCATAAAAAGAAGTCAGGAGATCGTGGCGATCATGGTACCGGTCCTCCTGCTTTAATCCATCGTACCCCTTAACAGTTCGTTAAGGTACTCCTGATCATGTTGTCGAAAATCAGGGGGAGTACCATCACGCATCATGCATGAATCACATTCAAAGTTGGGTAGCTAAGGGCACATCTTCCAGAAGTACAGGCGATTTGGTAAGAATGGTCCAATCGAACGATTATCAACAATCGCTGCCTAAACATTTAAGGAAAGGCTTTGTTGGAATGATCGCGTCGAATCGTGTGCGAATTTTCAAAATCCCAAATATGAGTGATATGAATGTCATACATCCCGTGTAAAAGTAGCTTTATCTGTAACTAACACGACAGCCATAAATTTGAGAATATGAGCATTTTGTTGCAGCAACCAATCAGAAAATCTAATTCGTTAGAGATAATACCTTGATGTTAATTGTTGATTGCGACATTCCTTGTACTTGTTGAGCGATTTGCTTGGTACTTACTAGGGGATTCTCTTCAACAATTTCTTCTAAAATGTGTTCCTTATCTGGTGCAATACGTCGTGGACGCTCTAGACATTCCACGACTCGGTTGCAAATTTCCCGTGTCACGCAGGCGTTACACTACCGCGGCACAGATTTGAGATATGTCTATCGGGAATCGCTCTGCGTACAGACGAGAAATTGCTAAATCATTTTATCTTATTTCACAATAAGTTGAACACTTGAAAAACTAATGTAAACACTATCGCAGAAACGTTAATTCTAAAATAGAATATCAGTATTCAGAATCATCTGGGGCTACGTGTGGAGAGAGAGCGTACAACGCGGAGATTACAGTAGCCCAGCGATATAAAAGTTGAAAATACTTCAGTACCTGCGAAGTACTTGGCAAGTAGCTAGTAATATGTACGGCCACTCGTACTGACATGAACAAGAACTTGCATTTCCCATCGGTTGTCGGAAAACGGGTCCAAGTCAAAGGCAGTAAGTCGATTATTCCTGAGTTTGTTTTGTCTGAGCTACACTACGCGGGCTTTACTTGACGAGTAGCTACAAGTTTCTGTGTTTGTTAGCGGCCGATTTGTGTATCTTAAATCTTGAAATGGTGTGGAAAAATTAAAATTACATTGAAGTTTCTTGATATTTATCAGAAGGAACCTATCATTTGGGACCCATCACAGCATAAAAGTAGAAATGATGTATACGATGCCTGGAAATGAATTCAAACCGAGTTTTTCACAGAATGTGACTTGGAATTGAGGATTTGAAAAAGAAAAGGGACTCCTATATGGCCACCTTCCGTAACTGCAAAAGCAAACTAAAAAGTAGTGAAAAAAGTGGTGCTGGTTTGAATGATGTGTATTCCTCACTGGTTTGCTTTTAAAAAAAAGGTAGGTTTTTTAATTCTCCAAAGGAAACAATAAATTCAGAGGTAAGATGTTTTCTATTTTTTCAAATTAAATTTTATTTAACAATATTTCTCCTGCCATTAAACTTCTTCAGCAAATTCTTCTCTGATATTCTTTGCTACCAAAGTTGGTTTTCTCGCTATTCTTTGTAAAGGTAGCATAGATGACATATTGTTTTGATCCATGCACCAAGATCCTTGCACAAAAGTTCCCTCAACTTCTAGGTCTAATGTTCCCGTTGGTATATAAGTTGTTCGTGAAGTTTTGCTTTTACGTAGAAAATTATGTAGGAAACAGCCAGTTAACTGGCTGTAGCAACATAGGTTTTCTCAAAACTCGAAAAACGGAACTCATTATTCCAAAAACATTTTCCACTATTCAACGCGCATGGCAGAGACGATAATTAAATACTCTTTCTCTTTCATATGAACACCTGGAAAAGATTTCAAAATATGTGGACTTAGTCCAAATGCATCATCCGCTACAAACACGTACGGTACTTCTATTTGTTCCGTTTATCATTTCGTTCATTGGTAAATTTAATAGGCCGCTTTCCATTTTTTCGAATAATAAAGTATTTCTGAAGAAAGCGCCATCAGTCAATCTTCCTTGGGTTCCGCAATAGACGAACGTAAAACAATAGTTGGCATCTACCAAAGCCAGTAAAAGTAGTAAAAACTACGCCGAAGAAGTGTTTGTAGTTGTAATATTCTGTTCCACTGTTAATTGGAGACTGCATCATTATATTTTTCCCATCTATTGCTCCTACGCGATGTATATGTTTCCCATCTATTGCTCCAGTGTTCTTTATAATTCGAACTTAACTGCTTCCATTTATCTGCAGTGGAGAGCAGCTGAAATATATTGAAACAATTGAACATTTTTGTGTTATTTGTGTTTTTATTGTTAATATTTAGACATAACATTCAGAGTTTATTACACATTCAATTTGTTTTTTTAAAACATACAACTTGATGAGACTGAAAACAGCGAGGAAAATTATGAAAACCAAGACACCACAGTCCCACAGTTGGAACATGTAGGTGATGATAACGAGATAAGAGATAATGCAACAGTAAATTTACAATGATTTAGCCATATATTTAGTTTGAAATTTATTATTTGAATGTAATTTATTTCAGAAGTAAAGCTGTCAAATGCCCCTATCACAAAAAAGTGAAAAGTTCTGCACCAAGGTCGAGAAGACAAAATTTATGAGAAGATGAAAAGCGCATATAACATGTTAAAACAAAAGTCTACGTCGCAATCTGAACGAAGTGAATGTTCAATATATGGAGAATTGATTGCGAAAAGGCTAAAGAAAATGGAACCTAACCAGAGATTATGTTATGCATGAAATAGATAATGTAATATACCAAGCTAAACTCCGTTTTGGTCACAATAGACATTACACAAGCTCATTTTCCTCTACCCCACTAAACACAACTCAGACTTCACTTGCTGCATCACCTTTAACCTCTCCTTCTGCCTCTTATATTTTTACTATTCAATGTTCTGATCCATAATCAGTTGAACCTCATACCGAAGAACAGAATACAAGAGAATTTTATGAAAGTTTCATATAAACAGTTTTGAATATTTAAATTATGTATTTTGGATTTTATTTTTGTTTTTTGTGATATTGAATTGTGTGTTTAAGTTATGTATCAACATCTTTAATAATTATTATACGTTACCTTTATATAGTCTTGAAGTTCTTTCAATAAGGCTTTGCATACTTCAGGAACAATAACTGATATAACTTGTGGAGAAATTTTAAACAAGTAATGCAAGCTTTTGTAGCTATCTCCAGTTGCAAAAAAACGTAGAGTTATAGCCAGGCGGCAGGTATTGCTTCTCTAAGTTGTGCATCTTTCTTTGTGGTCCAATTTTATTAGCAGGTTTTCAAAATCTTTCTATCTTTCTCTTTAAACGTCATGCGGCAATAGTTTTGAAATAATCCTGAAGGCTCTTTCTGAAAATCGGCCAACATATCTATTCCGCAGTATCTGTAAACAAAATTAAAATTTATACTTAAAATGATTAAAATGAACGAAGACTTGATTACAAAATGATTTGCTTTAAAAGATTAGAGTACATTTTATACATACCTATCTCTACTACTGTTTAGAGCTGATACCCATCTTCTAGGTCTGCGCTTCTTTCTTCTATTTCTGAGTAAAAGGTAACCACAACTTAATGTAACAAAAGCAGCTAAAGATGTCGAATCAGAATTCTCGTCCATTTTAAAGTACTAGTCTTTATACTTGCACTTCCCGAAATAAAACTGAAACTTTCAAGTAGGCACGTAGTGTGTACAATTTACTTGGACTCGGACAAGGGCATGCCAAGTATATTCCAAGACGAGTACTTGGCAAGTCCCGCGTACTGAGTAGCCGCCTTTAGCTTTGTCCGTTCTCGGGATTTGAGACAGAGACATATTTGTTTATTTGCGCAATGTTTTCTATACTTATCCTTTTATTATCTCCAGTAGGTGTACTAATGATAAAAATGGCATTTATTGTTTTCTCCTGGATTTAATGCTATTAAAAGAAGCCGAGAAAATTTCTTATAACAAGTAGTATTAGTAAGGATTTATTTGTAATTTTCTTGGTTCATGGAGAGGACCTGTCAGCTATAGTAGAGGGTCACAGATCGACTGCAAATTACATTGCTGAGACGCTTAACCAACAGACGCAATATTATTACTGCAATATTTGCAAGCATGACTCACTAACGCGCCCCTAGTTCGTGCAGCTACGATAATTCTTATCATCATTAAAATTAAATATACGTGTTCCTCCATAAATAATGTCAGAACGAATGCTCTGCTAAGTCAGCCCAAACATTCAAAATACATTACCCCAATAGTTTGTATTTGTGCAGATATATACTAAAATTGCAAGAATAACCCACCGATTTATTAATAAAACTTTGTTTAAAACAAATCTATTTTATACTTATAAACTAAGTTATGTTTATTAAAGTAGGTGGAACGTTGTTTTTTTCTACATTATTTATCTTTGGTAAGGTATCTGAACAAAACCTTGAAAAACAATGTTCCACCGATTTTAGTTTAATAAAACTAACAAAAATTGTTTAAAATAAATATAGTTATAACCTAAGTTATGTTCACTAAAGTAGGTGGAACGTTGTTTTTTACATTACATAAAATATCTTCAAGTGTTATAATCGCAGGTGCAAAGTATCTACAGTATGCGCCAAAAGTATGGAATAAATTCAATAAAAACGAAACAATAAATTCAATAAAAACGAAACAATTATTTTTTGGGGAAAATCCTTGAACTGGTCGATTTTTAATTTAAAAAATACATATTTTAGAGTAAAATGCGATTTTCAAATGTCATTTGTTTTCGAGTAATGACGTCATCGATTTTTTTTAAATGGAAACACCATATTTTTTCCTTGATTCTGAAAGATCGTTTAATTCTCTATCAGACAGTACTAAAATTTTGCCCTACTACATAGGAAAGTTTTCGAGTAAATGACGATTGAATGTTAGAAAACGTAAATCAATTAAAATAAAGCAACAACGTTATCAAGTTTAGTTTTTCGAATTCCATAGTTCTTTTATGGATCACGTAGGTGAAAATCTTTGCAAAGTGTCATTGTCACACCGACTTTCTAATAAGTATTGTAAGCGACATAGAAATTATTATTGAATTTAAAGTATTATGACACATTTGAATTGAAATTTTAATTCTTATCGGATGCGGGAATATAACTAGAACTCAGCAGGAAGTTTGCGATTTATTTAATGAAAAATATCCAGATCGCCCTATCAGCCAATCAACAGTCAGTAAGGTAGAGTCTAAATTTAGAGAAATTGGCAATGTTGTAAATATTCCAAAACCTGGACGTCCAAGCATTAATGAAAATCAGAAACAGAACATTTTGATAAGTATAGTGGATAATCCTCATAATTCTTTACGATTGGTTGCATTAAACAATGGCACTAGTCAGAGCACAGTGCTACGTATCTTGAGGAAGGAAAAATATCATCCCTACAAAATTCAGCTTGTGCAGGAACTCAATGAAGATGATCCCGATCGCTGCTTACACTTTTGCGAAATTCTAATGGATTTATGTCAAGGAAATAGAAATTTACACCGGCAAATACTTTTTTCAGATGAGGCCACATTTTGTCTGAATGGTACAGTAAACCGTCAAACTTGCAGATATTGGAGTCGGGAAAATCCTCATTAGATGGCAGAGGCACATACCCAACACCCTCAGAAATTAAATGTGTGGGCTGGAATAGTTGACGACAGAATAGTAGAGCCTTTCTTCTTTGAAGGAACCCTTACAGGACAAAGATATTTAGAGTTTCTAGAAAATGACCTTGTTCCAGCCCTTGCAGTAATTTTTCCTAACGATAATGACCCTGACATTCCTGACGATACCATATGGTTTCAGCAAGACGGTGCACCTCCGCACTATGCGCGCCTTGTACGAGATTTTTTGGACAACTGTTTTCCTGGGAGGTGGATCGGCAGACGCGGACCGATAGAATGGCCTGCAAGATCCCCAGATCTTACACCTCTTGACTATTTTTTATGGGGATACTTGAAGTCAAAAGTGTACATTAATAAACCACGTAATTTAGAAGAACTTCAAAATCGCATTCGAGACGAAATACGCAGAGTTACCCCAGAATTCATTCATAATGTGCAAGAAGAATTTCTTCACAGACTTGCGCATTGTCAAGAAGTTGGTGGATGGCAATTCGAACATTTAATTTAAGTATAAAATTTAATCAATTGTATTTTATTTTACATACCTCAGAATTGTAACTTTTTTATGTATAAAATTTACGTTTTCTAACATTCAATCGTCATTTACTCGAAAACGTTCCTATGTAAGAGGGCAAAATTTTAGTACTGTCTGATAGAGAATTAAACGATCTTTCAGAATCAAGGAAAAAATATGGTGTTGCCATTTAAAAAAAATCGATGACGTCATTACTCGAAAAAAAACTGATATTTGAAATTCGCAATTTACGCTTAAATATGTATTTTTTAAATTAAAAATCGACCTGTTCGAGGATTTTTCCCAAAAAATAATTGTTTCGTTTTTATTGAATTTATTCCATACTTTTGGCGCATACTGTAGATACTTTGCGATATTTTAAAAGGTGAGGGTTGCAGAGAACAAGATTCTATAGGCGTGCCACTTTAAAAGGGTTCAAAGCAAAGCACAGGCAATTACCAAAGATAAGTTGACGTCGAGTGAACCTCGCACCTTAAGTCAACTAAGATCTTAGAAAGTACTTATTTATAGTAAGGGTATCTGATCTAACTGGTAAAAAATGTATAAAAAGGGGAAGATATATATTGTAACAGGGAGTTTGCAGTTTGTCAAAGAATTCCATTTTAAAATACGTACCTACGAGTATTTAAAATCATATGCGGAACAACTATTCAGCCATCAAGAATACTTATGTCGCTGAGCAGGTTTGAATGGATTACATTTTCGGTGAAAACTGGAAAGTATAAAGTTGTTTTATGGACTAAGATTAATACATCCATTTTTCACAGTTAAATTGATTAAATAACCTCACAAGGATCTACTCTTGGTCCATTATCATTTATTTTATTTATTAACGATATTACTGCTAACTTGGATGTAATCGTTCTAATTTATGCTGATGATGTTAAGATTCTTTCTAATATTGAGGCATACACTGTAATACATTACAGCAAAATCTAAATCTTATTAATTTGTGGTGTGTTAGTAACAAATTATCTGCAAATGTTGCCAAGTCTCGTGTGCTGGTTTATAACTATAAGTTGTTCAATATTACTTTAAATAGGCCTGAAACAATATGCGATCTCGGTGTCACCTTTGATTCCAAACTATCCTTTGCACCTCATTTTCAATAAAACTGTTAGTAGTCTAAAAAACTCTTGGATTTCTATTAAGAAATAACAGTCTTGGAATCAGATTAAAGAATATGAAAGAATTTGAAAAATAAGAATTCCCTTTAGCTTCAAAAAAAATGTACAGGGAACTCTTGAAAATGAAACGGCAGTTCAAAAATCATTTAAAAATACAATTTTACAGGGCACTGGAAAGTGGTCCACTGTAAAACGTGATAAGGCAAAACTTTGATAGAAATCGCAAGCAAAGAAATAAATTACATTTTATAACACCTATATCAGACAGCAAATTGAACTCCTTCTGTCGCTATTCTTACTAATTATTAATAGAATTTATTTGTGGTTTTAATTAATAAAATAGTTTGACATACCTGATGTTATAACATCAACATACAAATTTTGGGCCTGTTACCCAGTTTCTACAAACTAACACAAATGTTTCTGCTTCTTGTCGGTTTTGAACTTGTAAATTATTGGCAGCAGTGTCAGTCAGTGTCAATAGTGTCCACTTCGGTGCACTATACTTAATTTTTTAAATATCTCCACAAAAATAAGTCAAAATGATTTAAAGTTCGGAGACGTGGCAGTCATGGTACCGGTCCTCCTCGATCAATCCCTTAGTATTAATGCTTGGACATGTTGTAAATGGTATGGATATAATTGAGTCTTATGTATGATACGCCACACTGCTGCACTACGCCTTGGACGCCTTTGACTTCCATCTCTTCCACGATTCGGTTGCCAATTTTCCGTATCACGCCTGCGTTTGCACAACACTTGCAATCACGGCACACCGTTGTAAAAGTAACTGCAATTTGCACATTTTACCGGAAAATCATTCTGCTAAAGCATTTTCACTTCACCATAAATTAAAACTATATCTATCAACTCCGGGTATGCTATGGTTATGGCATAGTTACTCATATGCCTATGGCTATAAGCCATTTTTGATATTTGAAAAACTAATGTAAATACCCGCATCACAAAAACGTTAAAACGATAAGTATGCGATGTAAAGGTTGAAAATAAAAGAACTTCAATAATTCTTTTCTCTGAAACTATAAGGATTTTATTGTCGTCATTGATGACGCATAATAGATGGCGTTGCCCAATTTTTTTTAGATAAGTTCTGAAACCTGTATAATGTACATTCTTATGAGTATTTCTGTTTGTATGTTTCCGTTAATTAATGTTTATTATTGATCACTGTTCTTTGTATTGTAAGATTTCTGAAAGTTTTATTCCGTCAGAAATAAAAAAGTGTGTAATGATTTATTATAAAATTATATTAACTACTAACAGTCCTTAAATGCATATCATTTAGTATCGTTTGTTCATCATATCACATTTTGTTGCTTAACACATTATTTTAAATATTCCAGTATAGGGGCAAGTTGCTGAAGCAGTTCAGAATTACAAACCGCTTATATACAATGTGGGTAGCTAATTAGTTGTAAGTAAACTGCGTTATTATTAAACTCCAGTCATGTGGAATTAGGTAATTATAACGGTGATGCGAAGTCGAGATGAAATGATGTTAATAATCATATTGGCGGTTAAAGATATACAGGGTATCCCATATTGATGTGCGCTCCTTTGGAGGGTGTATTCTTTGGGTCATTTTAGGGGGGTAAGTTCTATAAAATTTTTCGATTTGAGCCTTCCCTTACGAGATAAGGGCTGCTAAAGAATTGGAAAAATTTCGGTTTTCATTTTTTTTATCAAAATCGGTTGAAGTTATAAATCTGAAAATCAGTGACTACATTTAGTTTATTAAGTTACATTGTTGAGTATGATTTCTATTTTTACCAAATTTTTACAAGGGTGGCAACCACAAACCTCTGTTGTTTTTTTAATTAGAACTTTTTATTCTAAATGTTTCCCGATATGAAAAAAATACAGTAAGTATAACAATCAATTTACTCAATTTTTGCCCTCTAAGTATTTTTATGCAAAGACACGCGTTTTCTTTTAAAAAAATAAAATCCACATACGTACATATCCTCGGATGTGGAATATGCAAGTAAAATAATTAATATGAAACGTAGTTGAAATTTGAATGCCTGCAGAGGCTCACAGCAGTACGAATATGTGTTGTACATTTCAATTATGAATCATTTATTTGTTAAAATCTGTATTTGCTATAAAATTATTACCAGATTTGAATGGTAAAATATACAGGGTCGGAAAACGCTGGTGGTCTATCTGCCGTTACATGAGAGCGACAAAGTAAAGTATAGAAATCCGTGCGATAGACAAGGATGACTATATTGACGACGTTTTAAAATCTAAATAGTCACCGTCCGTTTCGTCATTCAACAAATAAAATCCACTCCCACTTATATCTCAGCGACCAATCGCCATCTTCGCTCGGTTAGAAGTGGGACTGACTGCTCAGGTGTTATTCTAATTTATAAAACGTCTTCCTATAGTCATCCTTGTCTATCGCACGGATTTCTATACTTTACTTTGTCGCTCTCATGTAACGTCAGATAGATCATCAGTGATTTCCGACCCTGTATATGATATACCATACCAAAATTTGTTAACAGAGGAAAGGTATATGTAATGCACCTAATTCGAATTACATTTAGTGGTTTAACAGTGCATCTGAAAGAATGTGAAGACTATTATTTCCAAAAAATATATTTGTATAAATTTTTAATAATTATTATATTATATATTTTTAATTATTCTAAATAACTTAGTCTGTAAATTGTTATAAACCCTGATGAAAATGTATATAATTGGCACAGTGAAGAGGCATTAACTCTAATTTGTTTATACTGTATAATGTTAGTTCGATACGAACACTATAATGAATGCCTGTAACGTTAAATCGCGAGGCATTAGCCGAGTGATTTTAGTTATCATTAAAAATGTAATCTACTACGGTCTAAATAGATTTTATGGCAGATTCGATTTTTCTTAAAATATCAGAAACGTTTTCTTAAATGAAAATTCAAAATTATTGGATGCTTTTATTTGACGATGTCATGGCTCTGACCCTCAGTTAATAGTAGACAGTTTTAGTCGACATTTCGAAGGTGTTTTTCTTGAGCAAGATCTAATTGCCAATGATGACAGTATCATTAATATTTCTTGTTTGAGCATAAAATCTCTGTCTGAAGAGGAAATAATATTGGCATTAAAACGTTTAACCTGTCGCCCAGACCTTGTGCCTAGCTATCTGGTAAGGGAGTGTGCTCATGTGCTGTGTTATCCACTTTGTATTTTATTTAATCTATCTCTAAAGAGTTCTAGATTCCCTTCTTTGTGGAAGAGGGCTAGTGTGTGCCCGATCTTGAAGTCGGGGGATCCTTCTGATGTAGCAAATTATCGTCCTATTACCATATTAAACAATTTTGCCAAGGTTTTTGAGATTTCACTGTACAACCGCATCTACTTTTCTGTAAAGAATTTACTTTCAATAAATCAACATGGTTTTATATCTCACAGATCCACCACCTCCAACCTGGTTTGTTTTACACAATATATTTCTAATATTCTAGATAACCATGGTCAAGTTGATGTAGTGTACACTGACTTCTCTAAAGCTTTTGATAGGATACATCACTCAGTTTTACTGCAAAAACTCAACACATTTGGCTTTAGTGATGAATTGCTTATATTTTTTCGTTCCTACCTTCACAGTTATTGATTGTTTTAATTTTAACTTTGACAACTTCATTATTGGCATCCAATTTTGTGTCATATGTTCAATTTTAGTGAAAAAGAATATTAATATGGGTGATTCTGATTCCGAGAGTATCCCTTTGGATATCGAAGGCATTGCTTAAAGCGTTGTCTATTCCCTACTTCCCAAAAATCAAGACGGACACACGAGCCAAGTTATGCAAAACTTGGAGATTGGTATAAAGTATATAAAGTATAGTATATAAAGTATAGTTGGTATAAAGGGAAAGGAATCAAGAATAGCAGCAATGAAAGAGTTTCTCTGGCATATTTCGAATCTTTCAAAACATAGCAAGCCTTCGTCGCTTTAGGTATATTATTCTACGCTACATTCAGTTATATCAATGAAGAAAAATACGTATATTAGTAAGTACGTATATTTAATTGGGTTTCTAAAAAGAAAATCGCAAGGGCTGCGGTAAAAAATATTTTAACAAGAGAAAACTTAACTCAGTTTTTGGTTGAAGCCGATGATAGAACTTATTTTATGGTAAAAGTTGTATTGATAGTGGACCTTGCAGGTGCCTGCAGGTGCCTGCAGGCGTACTGAATTGACAAATCTGCACCTAGAAAATGTTAAGGATAAAGGACAATGCATTCATATTATTATTCCGTTTATGAAAACGAAGATATCACGTGACTTTTTTATCAGAAACATTGAAGGAATAAATATGAAGGAAATGGTTCGAAGACATATAATGATGAGGCCAAGCAAAACAGATCGTACTCGATTTTTTGTGGGGTATAGAAATGGGTACAGAAATGCATCAAGCAGCCAGCTGGCATTAATACTTGTGGGAAAATGCCATGTAATACTGCTCCTAGATCTGCGTCGTTGCTTGCAGATTCGGAAGTCGATTTCTTGTTCATGTTGTTGTTCATGAGACTTGGTGGTTGGTGATCTAACACAGTGGCAGAAAGCTATATAGAAGATTCCAAAGAAAATAAGAAGAAAGTGTCCTCTAATATTTCGGATAACGTTTCAGGCATTGACGGCCATTCAGCAAGGTCAAGCACTCGGGAAATAAACTTTCTTTATAAAAATATAGCCAACTTATCGTCTGCTGGAATCAATTTAACAAACTGTTCAGAAGTTGTAATTAATGTTGACAATAAATAATTGTTGTTGAATTTTTATAGTTAATAAGTAAAAGTGATGATTAACTTTGTTTTTGTTTATTTTTTACTTGAAAATTTACATGTTATTATGAAGGCCGTAATGGCATCCAAATGAGGATCCTAAATGTATCATAATGACGCCGTCATAGATTAAATTGCCTCTAAAAACAGAGACGTATTCGTTGAAAATTGTGTACAAAAATGACAATAAAATTTGCCACGGCCAAAAATATATATTGCTTCTAATAATACGGAGAGCAAAAATGTGATAAATTATGCTAATCGCGCAGAAAGCAGAACTTTTTTGCATTTGTAGCAAGGCTAATATTTTATAAAAAAAGGACTTCCAACGATCAAAACTTTCACAACAACCATTAATAACAACACGGCCAGATGCGAGTTATTCGTTATATTATGCGGAACAAAGCTAATTGGAAACCGTTATCCGAACTTAGATTAATTATTTTGCAGTAGTGAACAAAATTACCCGTCTGCATTTTAGGAAATCGCCCTTACCGTTGCGCATTTGGGTTTTCATCTAGATGTTCCACCCGTGAAATTTATAGGCAGTGCTTTAGTGCACGCAATTAATTTCGCGTTTTTGTCTGTTTCTCGGGGTTCTGTGTTGGGGATAACATTGTAATTACACGTACACTGGGAAAATAAAAACGATTTAGCAATAAATCACAAATCCTTTAAGGCAATTAAAAATATATTGTTACTACAATATACAGGGTGATTCAAAACTTATCTAAAAAAATTTGGGAATAGATGAGAAATTTGACAAATTTTTTTGTAAAATTCTTATAGTTTCCGAGAAAAAAATTATTGTAGTTCTAGTAATTTCAACCTTTACATCGCTGGGCTACTGTAGTCTCTAGCCAGGCGATTTTACTTATCATATTAATTATACGCGAAATGTGTTTAGTTGTTAGTGGAGAATCCTGACGGACTTGTAATGAGTGAAAATTCAGTTTTGACAGTTTGGAGGAAAAGAACGAAAACGAATGGAAAATACTGCAGCTAACCGGATTAATTACGTACTATCGTTTGCAATAATAATGACACTCATTAAAATGAATTTTGCGATTTCTTTAAAACTTCTGCTGTATTTGTAATGAAATCTACTTCACATTTTTAATATTAGTTATTAGTTGTAAAAAACGACCGCATGATAATTAACAGATCTAATCTATTTCGGACGATGCTTATCATAGGTGCCGATTTTCCGGGGAAAAAGAGTGTGTCCAATTTTTTAAATATCGGGCTAGAATTTCGAAATATCTATTGTCCTCTAGACCTCCCTGAGAACGTGATTAGTTGAAGTTAACCTTGTATACAGGGTGTTCCAAAATAGAAGGCCATACCATTAACCACATATTCTTTGGACAAAAATAATGCAACTTTCCTTATGCCATTTTTTATTTGAGCGTCCCTGTTTCAATATACAGGGTGTTAAAGCTACATTTTAATAAACTATTTTTGTTAATAATCCCATTGTTTTGTAAGATACACATTTGAATCTTATTCCGGCATACTTATCATGTAATTTTGGTGAAAAAAATCGAAGGGTGAATGGAGGTAACTGAGGGATGCATTACTCTTTATCCCCTCCAATTATTTTTAAGTACGCTTATGCAGCTTTGTGTTGAAATATCAAACACACATTATAATATGCATATACAACATGCTAAAACAGCTTCATTTCAAATAATCTAAATTACCTACAAAAGAAATATTTATTTATAACTAAAAAATGGTACTCCCTTATGGTATTCATTCTACAGGATTTTATATAAAATATTAACTTGCAATTAATACATATGCTGCTGTGGCGTTTGCACAGCCACGGAAAATTGATATGATATATTTTTTCAACCTCTTTTTCTTTATTTAATATTTTTCGCCTTTTTATCCTCTCGTATCTATCTTTTCTTGATTCTTTTGATGAAGTACCAAATTATAATCCATATTCACAGTGGGGATCCAATCCGGATTAGTTTGCTCGTGCAAATTTGCAGGTTTCTCTATAGTATAATATTTGTATAATTTTTGCTCTTTTATTAATAATTGCTTGCAAAAAATATATACCCTGAAATAAAATGTTTTGAACATATTCTTCCAAATTTAATTTTGGACTCTGTAAGGTCAGCTCTTTTTAAACTATTCATCCAAGCCTTTCGCCTTTCAGATGCTAATTGGATATTGTTTATGTCTGTTGAATTCAGAAGGAATTCTGAAAAAACTTACATTGTCCCTTGCAGAATTACTGCCACAGTTACTACCATACAATAATTAGGCATTTTATGTCTGAAAATGAGATTTAAATAATGGTTTGAGAATCGTTTTTTCCAGCTTAAATATGCATTTAATTTTTTTTTAATTATTCGTATTCGTATTATATTACTTTTTCACCATCTCTTAAAATTAATGGCAAGAAGACTGAATCACCTTGTATATCCTAGATTAGTTTATTAGCATTTTTTGTTAAAAAGAAATAGATTTTGAAGTCACTTTAAGGATGCAGGGCTATGTTAATATTCGTAAAAATAAAGAATAAAGTATAGTGACGAAAGCGACGTGTTATGATGTAATATCTGCAAATTATGTTATTGATCAATTTTTTTTCTGTTTACCTTTGGCGTTATTTTTATCGCTCGAATCAGAATTCTCGCCAGTCCTAAACAAACGTGATGAAATACTTTCAGCGTCGTAATCATTGTTTGACCGAAATACCAAAAGGCGTTACATAAAGCGGATTTCTTTTAGGATCGATACACCGCACCTACTTTATTTTCATAGAAATTAAATTACGATCCTCTCTGGTTCACTGCCTAGCAACGGCAATTTACCCTCAGAAATTGAACAGCTTAAATTACTTATGTCAGTGTTATTGCTCCGGAGAATTATAGTATTGTCTTATATTTATATTGTTTACTTTTTACAGTTTGTAGGTACAGCCGGAAATCCATAATAGAATAGCTTTCTGCTATGAACATTTTCAGTCAACGCAAAGATGAAGCAAAAGGAATATAAATATATTGTAATGCATAAGTTAGTACTTTGCAACTTTATTGTTTTTTTTTAATAAATAAAATAATATGAACTAATCTGGGATATTATATTTGCTTCCATTTGTTAGAATGTTTTTTTAAGTAAAGTTTTTTGTGCCAAGACTGAAAGTTGTAAATATACCTAGTGGGTAAAGAGTGTGAGGGTATCATTTCGGTAGGGATAAGAATAAGGTGTTTAGGATGCCGTATTCTTGAAATAGTGTTCTCTACAAATTCAACTATAGACATACATTGTTATAATATATACTTACATAGTTCTGCATATAAGATTGTTCACTTTTGTTTATATGTATGCGAAAATAATTGTTAAAATGTGGGGTTAGAATAGCGAAATAATGTGTGTCATACAAATGCATTTTAAAAGTTATTATATTATTTGAGGAGAGTTTAAATAGTAAAAGTGGATAAACAAAACATCAGTAATTTTATTT
The DNA here is from genome assembly GCA_037114965.1 of Monochamus alternatus. Lineage (NCBI taxonomy): Eukaryota > Metazoa > Arthropoda > Insecta > Coleoptera > Cerambycidae > Monochamus > Monochamus alternatus. Next base: position 110,140,725 of record CM073426.1, on the reverse strand, counting down.
TTGATATTACTTTTGCTCTACGTGTTTTATTTTTCGAAATTCCAGTACCTAAAAAACACCACAAATTTGATCATTTTACGGCGAGAATTACGGCGACCTTAAGGAAAACGAGGCAAGTGTCATAGAAAATTGCCTCGTCAAGTTGAGTGATTTTTATTGTGTATCGTATGAAATGTTTGATTTTCCTGTATGGAGATACTTTGACTCTTTGCGGGCTTGCAGACCAAATATGCATGCTATGTGCGACTTGCTACTTGAAAGCAGGCACCATGCTACTTGTTTTGAAACCCATATTATCAAATGGATGCTTTCACACTAAAGTCGCGTGGCATGAATGCGACTTACATTCAGTGGCGTAGCCATGGGGGGTTTTGGGGGCCAGAACCCCCCCCCATGGATTGGGTTGGTTGGGTCATATAGGTAATGTCTCACTGCCTGCAATCACTATTCGCCAAAATTTAGCAACGCGGTCAGTGAACTAGATCTTCTACGACAACCTTACATTAGGGTTCACCTGCAACTAAGTTCTAATTTTATTTTTGTCATTTTTGTAACAAATATTGTTTGTACCTGTTTATTATTTACATGTGTATGATGAGATTGTTTTTTTATTTACTTTTTATTGTTTCAGTTTATTAAAAATTATTTATTTATATATTAAAAAATCTAGTTTGAAATACTTTGTTCACTGAACCCCCCCCATGTCAAATTTCTGGCTACGCCACTGCTTACATTACATTATTATACGTACATTTTGCTAGTTTGCCACGCGTGTTGGTCCGTGCACATTATTAAGTAAACTTATCCTCTCAAAATACACTTTTTCTAATTCACCATTACATTAGCAAAAACTGAGAGAAATAAACAAAAGGATATGAGAATCCCAAAATAAGGGTAAGCAGTATTTAAATAAAGTCGTACTAAATACTTTTCTGCACTACGTATTAAAGGGATTTTCAATAACTTTCTAATAATAATACTGACAACTTTATTCTAAATCTAGTGGAATGCTCATTAGCGAAAGTACTTGTAAGTATTTCTATTTTAATTTTTTTTTTTTGAAGTACTCAAATAAATCAATATTCGACTACCTGATAATACGTTACATTCATACCTTACCCTTACCTTAAAAATATCAGCAGTATTTTATCCACAGTAATAGCTCTACGAAAACTCGTATCTTGTAAGTTTCATAAATTCAATAAGCCTGTTGAATGTTTCTCTTTCCAGTCTATAGAAGTTTTGGAATTTGTAGATGCTGAACAACAAACGCACTGAATCAACATTGTCTCTTAAGTATGAATCAACCCATAACCTCCTTATTTTCTTTTTCCTCCTTGTAATCGTCGCAGAAGTTAGCACAACATCGTCTTCTTCCAACGACATTATTAAGAGAGAGTTGTTTAACTGAGCTTGAACTATTACTATGTCTGAGAGGATTTGGGTGTAGCAGCACGCTATGCGACCTTGGTGTGAAAATACCACGGGAATATGCATGATGCTTCCAAGTAGCAAGTTGCAAGTAGCATGGTCTGAAAGCTCACTTTGTCTGAAGCATATTGCTGCCATCACAGAAGAAAACATTCAACCCCGCCTAAAATCCAAGGTATTTCGTATTATAAATCTGTGGGTATAGGACCACAACTGTGAATATATTGGTCACATTTCAAATATCAAATATTCTCTCTTCCGTCGCATCTTCGATTTTCCTCTGAAATGTTCTATGGTTAAGCTTACATCATAAAGAGATCCTTCCTTCTCGCCAAATTGGCTGGGACCAAGGAAGTCTATCTAGCACTACCCTCCCATTGTGTTAGCTACCAGGAAGTCCATTTGTACTATATGAGATAACAATGTCGCCCGGAACTAACTAAACCGAGAGATAAATCTGATTATTTTCTCAAACTTTTATTACGATTTTCATTCTTATTTGGTGTGTCATATTATGTAATCGTTAGCCACCAGAATATATTTTGGCTTCATTAATATATGGATGTATATTTATTGCTACTGACTGTTATTATATTATATCACACACAGTGGTTTTTTTATTAAACCAATGTGAACAGTACAAATTTCGGATTACCTCAATTAATAAATTGGAACGAAGGAAATACTTTGATACATGTGGGTGGATATTTTTTGTGTCTTATACGGTATATAAAATAAATACGTTCCCCAATCAGACGTTTCCCAATTATATTTCTGCCTCAAAACATACTGATACAGCTAGTGTATCAGATCGTCAGCTAAATCTAGATATTATTATTAGTCTAATACTAGCAGAAAGATAATGTTTAGGATACGTCACGACAAACTGTAATGAAACTTGTCGCAATATGTTATTATCATTTCAGATTAGTTTCTGTGGAATGGTCGTTACATGCTCAAGGCGTCCAACTTGTTTCCTAAGCAGATAGTATCCCAAATAAAGGGGAAGTGCGAAATAACGTACATGCGTGTTTACAGGATACAAATGAACAAATATTGCCTATTAAACCTGATATCATTTTAGACCCTAACAATGTTGCTACACTTAGAAGAAACCCTCGCAATATTTGCGTTCTTTGTAGGTAAACGGGTCGTTTTCATGAGTTGCCATCTCTATATAAATATAAAATATTTATAAAATAAAGTGAGCAGATGGTTTAGTAATTTTTTAGTTTTATTAGAATTTATTAAAATAATAGTAGAGTGGAGGAATATTGACATTTTTGCTGAAAGCTTCAGAATTATGAATTATTCATTATTATTACATTCAATTGTACGATGACAGCTCTGTCATACCTCATATTTTTAAAGCAGTTGACAATGACCAATAAGAAGAAGTCTAATCTACAGTAGATTTATTTGTCACAAAACTCAAAAACATATATTAGTAAGTGATATAATTATAGTTACATATATTTCCAATAATGCTTTGGAATTTTCTCAAAGGAGGTTGGTTTACAGCACAGCATAAGATAAACCAGCAGAATCACTCGAGTCGAAATAACAAGTCAAGCATCCATCAGGCTACAGACCTTCGCTACCCGTCAGTTTGTCTCAAACGCTGGCGCGCATCGTTTGTACACAGGTGGATTAATGTAAAATTATCTAGTTTCTTTAAATTTCCTAAAGACATAAATACGTAGGTAATCTAATATAATGTAAAAATTCTATTTGATGTTTTACTGATATTATCATATTTGCTTAAATCTTTATGAAGTCTGTAATACAGGACTATAAACAGTTCTCAAGAAAGTGTAGTTTAGTGTCCGAAACTCCAAACCTCCCAGAAACCTAAGAAAATGACAAAAATTCTGTTTGTTGATTTTGATTTATGCTATAGCAACAACATAGCAACCATCAAAATTCTACCTACTGAGTGAAAATTTCAGCCAGAACGGAATACAACCCTTTTTTTCATAATAATAATTATATTGAACACATTTTAAATGTTATTCAGAAATAAGTGATCGAAACTAAAATAGAATAGGTTGATGGGAAATTTCATTAATGTTCCGAGATTTTGTTTATCGACTGTAATATACTAATATATTCCTTAATTGTCTTGCTTCCTTTGTTATAAAAACCTTATACAGGGTGTCCGGAATAAGAGTGTCGTAATTTTAAGGGTTTATATATCTGACTAAAAACAGTAAAAAACTCTTGTGAAAAAATGTCTAAAACGAATAAATATACAACTGCAATAATATCCAAACTATGTTACGAAATTACAAACTAAGGTACAATTAAGGTTAAATAAAAGCGCCTGTAATGTAATTTGTTCGTAATTTCATTTTTGGACTAGTATTAATAAAATATACAACTGAAGTTTCCGCGAAGCTCGTTAAAACTATAACGTATTATAGCGTTCGACAACATTGCAGTGTTAGGCTGCTGGTGATAACCTAAAACTAATATTAGTCATAACGGTGCATACAGTTAGTGCGATTCATTTTTGTCTAGTTTTTGTTTGATGTTTGTGAGTGTACATAAACAAAAATGGAACAGTTTGCAGTACCCATAACCATCGCATGTTAATTTACGGCGAATCTAGGCAAAACTCTCTGGATACGAGACGTTTGTACGGTAAATGCTTCTTGCAAGAAACATAAGTCATTTGAAACACTTGTAACTATTATTAGTGTTGTGAAAAGAGCTCTAAGAAAACCATTCACAGTAAGTACATATGTTTAGCCGTACCTATTTGTAATTATTATGTATAAAACATACACATACACATATTCAAGACCTGTTTGCTGTCATAGTTCCGTTACCGTTTGTCAAAGAAAAAAAAATTGTTAAGTCAAATATGTTTCGTTTAGTACAACTTATCATGCGACAAAATTAAGGCACTTATATTCTGGACACCCTATAGATTTGTGAGCGGATTTAACAGTACCTACTGTCAATACTGTTTAACTCTTCAATACTCTTAACTGTGATGCTAACAAAGTTTCACATATTGTTATAGTAATGATAATTAAGAAACATCTTTGAAAATATATGATTAATGTGTATAAACCCATGTTAAGAAATTGGTCTATAGGTAGTAACATTTGATTACTCATCGGATTTAGGATTTGCAAAAACTCCCAATAAATGAAAAAACAATCTAGTTTTTTATATAAGTTCGAAGAACCAACATTTAAGGACTAGTTTCAAACTGTCAAAAATGTTCAATTAACTAATTCGTGCATTAGTTTACAGCAAACACATTCACAATTGTACTGATGGAATATTTCTGACAGTTTAAAATCAGTTCATAGCCCTTATTTGAATAAATCTGTTATATTACTTTATCATAAGCTGGAACTGTTTATACGTATGAAAACTAGATTGCATTTATTGTATATGTGTCATTACAGTTGCTAGAAAAATCGAACTTCACAAACCCTCATTCAAAATGAAAATTATCTTTGTAACAATTTTTTATTGCTAAATATGTTTTAATACACATGAAACTTATTTAATAAAGAATGACAGATGGATAAATAAAAAGAAATGAAGCACAAAACATCCAATCTCTGAGGGAGAAAAATATACTGCCACAAGATGTTTTGGTTCAATTTGGTTTAAAATATGCCATCTAGCATGCTGGCCATAAAAAAACCTCAACTTAATTGCATGCGCCTCTTTTCTGGTTAAAGCTTCAGGCTCCGGGCATTATGTAGTCTGAATTTTTACGGGGCAGAATTGAAGTTGTCGTTTCTTTCCCCTAGACAGGTTGCCAGAAGCAATAATAGACGTGCCGACCCTAAATTTAAACTCATGAGCGGCACAAAAAGTATTTTTTAAATTAAAATTCAATAATTTCATCAATAATTTGCCATACGTCAACTGAATTATACTGGACCCAAAATATAAATACACGGAAAAAATCTAATCTGTATTATACGTATAATAATATTAAAATTTTAAGCTTCATTCAAGTGAAGTTTTCTTTCTTAGAATTGCATTAAATTTAAGATTTACTAAAATATAAATAAAATATTATTAATTATAGACTAGGTTCGTCTTCCTTAAACTATAGGTTTATAGATTTGTACGAATTAAACTTATTATTAATTTGTGATAAATGTCATACTGCAAAATTTAAAATGCGGTTATAGTTCAAAATAATAATATTTATAGATGATATTAATACAACTCTTGTGTCGATCATTACCAATAATATAGAGAAACGTTTGTAGTATTACTACAAATTGTATTAAAGTTGTGTGTGCAGGTGTTTGCTGCAAGATGTAGTTCATGTTGCATAACGTCTACTTAGGTTCGCTTCTGTCGGATAAGTTGTTGGTTGCCTTCCCTCCAAGAGCATACTGAGGAAAGCTAACAAGCTCAAAAGCAGTATATGTCGTGTGCCGCTAACAAATGGCTTTGGCATGTTGTTGTATTTTTTTCTTTATATGTATACATAATTAAATACCTACTACTGAGTGAGTAGTTTTTAATTATTTATTAACAGGTGAGTAGAAAAACTACTTTAGAGAGGAATATAACATAACAAGAATACTGAAATGTAATTCTGTACTTTATAATTTTATTTTTTCTTAATGCAATGCTATTGTTTACTTTATACAAAATTATTTAATATTATTTCAAATATTAGCAACAATCCTTTCGAGTCACTTAAAACTTCTAATAAAAAGAAACAACTATTTTGAGAATAAAAATTATTGTTTACTCAAGTAATTCATATTATCTAAATAAAATAAAACAATTCTTATAGTGGTTTTTAGGTTTTCGCGGCCGGTGCTATTTACATATTGATAAATAGTGATTTTCCGGGTAACTGGTTGCTAACAGTAACATAATTCAAACGCGCTTCTTCAGCTGGGATTCTTAAACTTGCCCTTGTTGTTCTCGAGCTAGGCTCTGTGAGGGCAGACCAGAAAAGACGAAAAAATAATTCTTTACACACAAGGAATTTTTATTCTTAAATTAAGAATATATAACATTATGCAAGAATAAGGGAATCTTGAGGAATAGGTGTATTAATTTTGGTACTAGTATAACTTTCTTAACATATATTTAACCTAAAATACGTAGATAAAACCATAGCTTATGTAATTGGTCGCCATCAGTCACATAGTTAAGGAGAGCTGATCACGATCTTTTACAAAATCATTCGCATCTATCCTGCTGTAGAGGTTCTCGACTTGTTCTATTGTAGTATGTACTGCTAAAAATGTTCTGTGGAAGAAATATTTTTATTTGAAGAAGAAAAATGACAAAGAAAACGGGTTGAATGTTGGATTCATCCAATTAATATATCTATACAAAAAGAAGGTAAATTTTAAAGTTTATTTAAAAATATATTGGACGAAGCACGATATTTTCAATTCTTATTAAAATCGTTAGAAGATTCTTCGCTAAACGAGAACGGGACTAACATGGTCGGCGATGCGTCTAGACCGCGACCTCAGAGTGTCACACAACGTCAAGCTTGGTTCGTCCTTGCTCCGCTCGCCATATGTATATGCAGCTTAAGACGTCCCTTAGGAGCCGTTTTACGAAATACAATTTCAAATCAAACATGCTATCTTCTGAGAAGCAATTATATTTTCTAAGATGCGCAAAAGTCTAATATTTCTAAAAAAAATTATCACAATCACGTAGGTATTACAGGTATTTTTCCTATTTATTTTTAACCATTGTTAGAATAATTTTTTTGTTTCCACAACATGATTTCAAAATGTGAAATACATTTATTGAAAAAGATACTTTGTCGTTCCGTTATTCATGGTGGAAAATAGTGAGGATGAAGGCGAACACGTTTTTCTAGAGCTGCCACCAAATTACTTCATTTATAGTTAGAAGACGTACTGCATCATGTCGGTGCTTTTTATTTTCTTGTAGATTTTTCCTGTTACGGCAATTAGTGCAGACCGACTTCATTGCGGACACCGAACACGTGACTTAGATTCACTCCTGTAGAGATTCCTTATTTTTTTAAGTTTTTTTTTTCATATTATTATAAGTCGTAAGAAAAATAAAGTGTACTGAGATAATAAAAATTGGTTAATTAATTAATTGTCTGTCGTATTATGTATTGTTTATTACAGTAGTGATTCTAACTCGTATTATGTATTGTTTATTACAGTAATAGAGTTAGAATCACTCCTGTAGAGATTCCTTGTTTTTTGTTTGTTAATGTTTTTTTTCATATCATTATAAGTCGCAAGAAAAATAAAGTGTACTGAAATAATAAAAATTGGTTAATTAATAATTTGTTTGTCGATTACTGTAATAAACAATAATTATAAATTTAATTTATTTTTATATTTTAGTATGTGTCGTAATATGCTACACTTTGCTTTTTTTGCTTACTTTTTATTTTTCTATCGCTGCAGTACCTTGACTGTTTACAATTTCAAACTTGTAAATTTTTTATTTGATATGTTTTTTATTTTAGGTTAATAAAATCAACTTAAAGAAGTTGCTTGATTTTATTAGGCGCTAGATATTGTATCTCTGCTAGAAACTATAAATTAATATTTTATATTTTAATTAATTTATTTTATTTTAATTTAATAATTTTTGAGTTTGGGATTCGTTTTCGTTAGGAGCGGTTCAGTCAGAATTTCTTCTAGAAGTTATTTAAGTTTACTTCAGTGTGTGTGTGTAATGATTTAAAAAAAAGATTTATTGATAACAAATGGGAAATGTAAAACAATCAAAAACTAACATAAATAAACCTCTTGAATGCTTTACAAACTCATGAAGATAGAAAATAATAATATTGAATTAAAATGTTTGGTTAACCAAGTAAATTATGAACTTATTCCAATAACAATCTTGATTTTTACATATTTTTGTGGTTCTTGCATATCTTAAATCTATAAACTAGTCCTTTTTTTTACTTTTAACAGTTTTTGCAATTAACACATAAGTTTATTTTAATAATTTCGAAATTTATCGTTTGTGTGGGTGTGCATTTATTATCACTAATGTGTTTATTTAATAAACATATTTTTGCGTTTAAATATACATAATAAGACTGACTTGATTTACTTTAGCTTGTATTGTAGGTCTCTTCTTTATTGGTGTTAAATATCGTTGTCTGATTTTTGACTTTCTTGGGGTTATCAAACTCAATGTAAGTTGGTTGGCACTTTAGACTTGTCCACGTTTTACCTCGGTGTCATGATATTTTGGATCACAAAAGTACGTCTGTACTGTGCAATGCATGGTCTTCCGGAATCCACGCCTGGTAACACCGTACTAGTATGTAAGGATATGTTAGTCCTTCTAGAAATTTTTCTCACCGACAAAGCTGCATCGCGCAACCCAACAATTGGCTCATTCTCAAAGTCAGTAAGCTGGGAGATTTGCCTAAATGATCAGCTGTAAAAAATATCGTTTGTAACAAACTGCACAACATTTGCTACACAAATGTGAACAGAATTTGTTAAAAAGACCTATGTACTCCAAAAAACATATAAACTCGAAAAATTTAAATTTACAAACATGCAAAAAGTTATCGAAATAAAATGATATCATGATCTTTGTCATGTAATATACTACAAAATATGTAAATTCTAACCAACATAAAAAATCTTACATTTTGTCACAGTAAATATTACCACTGTTTATATAAAGTATAGTTAGTCAACCGACCTTAGTTGTGAACCATATCGGCTAGATGACGGGACGATCCCTAGAGAAGTCGGTAAACATGGTCAGACTGACTTTATTTTAAAGACAGTCAGACATCTAGCCGACATGGTCCACAACTAAGGCTGGTTGACTAACTATACTTTATATAAACACTGATATTACGTAGGTACTAAATTTCTGTTGAAAATACATATTACTTTACCCATAAGCAATTAAACAATTTGCTGAAATCTATTAATTGTAAATTACTATATAATCCTACCTCTGGTGTGAGTAGTGAGAAACATCAGAAGCATGACAGTGATGAATTAAATTACCTTATCATTTATTCATTGTCAAAACTGGATATACTAGTAGCCTAGCTCAAAGCTAATAGGCACGTATAGAAAGAAGTAGGAATTCATTAATTATGTATTATGGTAAGCTGTAGTGGGTGGATATAAAATGTTAATTAAAATTGATTAGCCCAAAATTATAACTTTATTGCAAAGCTGTACCTTGTACTGAACAATAATAGGATTAGTCCTTAATTAGGCGCATCATTTATTTTGAAAATAAAACAGTCAGAGTTGATTAGTATAAAAATGTGTCAAAAAAGTATTCATAATTGGCCGAATTATGAATGCGACAGTCAAACATTGCATTACTTGAATTCATATTATTATATTAAAACTTCATAATGTTTCTTTTAAATTTATCCACTAAGATATTGATATAACCGCTTAAAAGTTCCTAACGTTATACAAAACTTGACAGTCGACATACAGTATGCGCCAAAAGTATGGAATTAATTCAATAAAAATGAAACAATTATTTTTTGGGAAATATCCTCGAACAGGTCGATTTTTAATTAAAAAAATACATATTTTAGCGTAAAATGCGATTTTCAAATGTCATTTGTTTTCGAGTAATGACGTCATCGATTTTTTTTTAAATGGCAACACCATATTTTTTCCTTGATTCTGAAAGATCGTTTAATTCTTTATCAGACAGTACTAAAATTTTGCCCTCTTACATAGGAAAGTTTTCGAGTAAATGACGATTGAATGTTAGAAAACGTAAATCAATTAAAATAAAGCAAAAACGTTATCAAGTTTAGTTTTTCGAATTCCATAGTTCTTTTATGGAAAATCTTTGCAAAGTGTCATTGTCACACCGACTTTCTAATAAGTATTGTAAGCGACATAGAAATTATTATTCAATTTAAATTATTATGGCACATTTAACTGTTACTCAAAGAATTGAAATTTTAATTCTTATCGGATGCGGGAATATGACTAGAACTCAGCAGGAAGTTTGCGATTTATTTAATGAAAAATATCCAGATCGCCCTATCAGCCAATCAGCAGTCAGTAAGGTAAAGTCTAAATTTAGAGAAACTGGTAATGTTGTAAATATTCCAAAACCTGGACGTTCTAGCATTAATGAAAATCAGAAACAGAACATTTTGATAAGTATGGTGGATAATCCTCATAATTCTTCACGATTGGTTGCATTAAACAATGACACTAGTCAGAGCACAGTGCTACGTATCTTGAGGAAGGAAAAATATCATCCCTACAAAATTCAACTTGTGCAGGAACTCAATGAAGATGATCCCGATCGCCGCTTACACTTTTGCGAAATTCTAATGGATTTATGTCAAGGAAATAGAAATTTACACCGGCAAATACAGATGAGGCCACATTTTGTCTGAATGGTACAGTAAACCGTCAAACTTGCAGATATTGGAGTCGGGAAAATCCTCATTGGATGGCAGAGGCACATGCCCAACACCCTCAGAAATGAAATGTGTGGGCTGGAATAGTTGACGACAGAATAGTAGGGCCTTTCTTCTTTGAAGGAACCCTACAGGTCAAAGATATTTAGAGTTTCTAGAAAATAACCTTGTATCAGCCCTTGCAGTAATTTTCCCTAACGATAATGACCCTGACATACCTGACGATACCATATGGTTTCAGCAAGACGGTGCACCTCCGCACTATGCGCGCCCTGTACGACATTTTTTGGACAACTGTTTTCCTGGGAGGTGGATCAGCAGACGCGGACCGATAGAATGGCCTGAAAGATCGCCAGATCTTACACCTCTTGACTATTTTTTATGGGGATACTTGAAGACAAAAGTGTACATTAATAAACCACGTAATTTAGAAGAACTTCAAAATCGCATTCGGGACGAAATACGCAGAGTTACTCCAGAAATCATTCATAATGTGCAAGAAGAATTTCTTCACAGACTTGCGCATTGTCAAGAAGTTGGTGGATGGCAATTCGAACATTTAATTTAAGTATAAAATTTAATCAATTGTATTTTATTTTACATACCTCAGAATTGTTACTTTTTTATGGATAAAATTTACGTTTTCTAACATTCAATCGTCATTTACTCTAAAACTTTCCTATGTAAGAGGGCAAAATTTTAGTACTGTCTGATAGAGAATTAAACGATCTTTCAGAATCAAGGAAAAAAATATGGTGTTGCCATTTAAAAAAAAATCGATGACATCTGTACTCGAAAACAAATGACATTTGAAAATCGCATTTTACGCTAAAATATGTATTTTTTAAATTAAAAATCGAGGATTTTTCCCAAAAAATAATTGTTTCGTTTTTATTGAATTTATTCCATACTTTTGGCGCATACTGTATAATGTTTGACGATGTTTCATTCTCCTATGTCAGGTTTTTAAGTAATAAATATTTAATTTTATATTTAATTATGTTTTTTGCACTCAAATCTAACTTACAAGTTACTTAGTGCAGCTAAACAAGATACAATGTATTCCATAACGATTTTTTTTCTTTAAATTAGCACAAGAGCACACTTAGTTGGAAACAAAAACTTTACGATACACCTTGTTTCATTACATACTCAAAAACAAAACTGCAATGAGACAAAAATATAGGTAACCACAAAGTGAAAAGACGTAGGGGGAAGATATTAAAAAGCTAAAGTGAAAATATGCGTCGGCATTCTTGTTCATAGCACTCACTAAAGGGTGAGTGAAAGGAAGGAAAATTGAATGTTACGGCCGCATCAGCTGCCAAAGTGAACGACACCAAAGGATAACGCAACCCAGGAAATTTGGGAAAACGCTGGAATGACAATCTGACCTTAATAACAAGAGGCAGATGAAAGGAGGAAAGGTAAAGAAGACGCAAGTTTTCAAGCCATTTCAGCTCTTGTTAAGCTTATAAATACTTGGCAAACATGGTTAACTCCTTGCATATATACCCGCATTTGTTTTTAACAATTAATCTGTTTGTAGTATTACACTTCCTTCACAAGTACATATTATATTTTATTATTTATCTTCTTTACTTTTACTGTTAAACTTACAACATTGTATTCTGACAAAATAAAATATAAATATAATTAACAGTACAAAATTACAGTCTCCTTCTTTAACTTTAAATGCAAATTCGATGTTTCTTTTTAATTTGTATACGACCTATAATTATATTATTGCCTTCTGATATTTCTGAAACCAGTTTTGATCAACATCTTCAATAACTGTTTAATACGGCTGTTTCTTATGTAGATGTCAAAAATTCAGGGGCATATTCCGTAGCCAGCTATTGCCCAGCTACAGCGTGTCAAAAATTAGAGATAATTTAACCAAATTCCGTGTGTATATTTAGTATGATAGTAGGCATGAAATAAAAAATTACCAGGTTTATAAACTTACCAGTAGCGGATGTGTGGGTATCATCGATCATTATTTGCCATAAAAAATATATCACCCTAATATTACAAATAAAATAGATCATCATATGCGCCATTGTATTAGCTTTACTTTTTGTTTCTCCAAACTGATTAACAACACGACTTATTTTATAAAGTGCATTTTTATACAGTTATTTAAACCCTCTTCCATGGTCTCTTAGGGAGACCATGCAAAACAAAAATAATAAGAAGCCGTCATATTATTTAAAATTGTGTATTGTCAAGCTTATTTTTTAAATATATTAAGTTTTATTAATGACTAATGCATATTCAAATGCTGAAATGGTCAATACGGTTTACATTTATGGTCTTGCAAATGGTAATGGTACTGAGGCTAGGTGAATTTATATGGAAATATTTCCAAATCATCCAAGAATGTTCAGAAATGTGTTTTTCAATGTCTTTCAGAGTTCAAGGTTCAATCCATTTGAGTGTTAGAACGCCTGAGTTGGAAGAAGTTATTTTACATGAAATTGAAGAAGACTCAAATACTATAGGGAGACGCTGCAAATTTTGCAAATTTTTCTTGGCGGGCCTTACTTTGAACCTGAATTACTTAAGGATGTCCCCTATTCGCTAAGACAAAGAATGTGGTTTATACCACAGTCTATTATACAGTCCGGCGTCTTCACGTCGGCTCCTTTGATGTCGAGGTCCCAGATTTTGTTTTTTTAGACGACCAAAAGACGACTACGCATTTAGCCGCGCACATTCGCGCGCTCAAGGGGCACGGTGATTTGTCAAGAATAGAATTTCTCCCACTTCGTCGTGTACATACGAATTTCATTGGTGTTCATTGCGCATTTAGCCGCGATTTAGCCACACCCTCTGGAACCTTCACTCGACGAACTGTATAATAAACTGTGTTTATACACGACGGGGCTCCTCCACATTTTAGTTGAACCGCTCGAATATTTAAATGAAAAATTTGGTAATAACGTGATTGGACGGGGCATTTAAAAGCCAAGTCAGCCTTGGTAACGGATCACCCGATATGAACCCTATTGATTTTTTTTATTTGGGGACTCAAGGCATTAGTTTACAAGGTTTACGTTGAATTTGAGGACCACTTACGTCTAGCTGGTTGTAATGTGATAAAAGCCATTCTTGGAATTTGAAGGTGGCCATTTCTATCATTTGTTATAATACATCATAGTAAAGTAATTTCATTGTTAATTATTTGAAGTAATATAAAAATGCACTTGATTAAATAAATCAATTTTGTTGTTAATCAATTTGGAATATAAAAAAGTGTAAAGAAATAAAAAGATAATACAACGGCGTATATGATGACCTATTTTATTTGTAATATTACATATATATATATATAGTGTGATATATTTTTTTGCAAATAATGATCGATGATACCTACCCTCTGCCACTGGTAAGTCTCTAAAGCTGATATATTTTTTGTTTGATGTTGCACATCACATTTTTTAAAAATTATCTCAAGCGATTTAGAAATTAAAAATTAAAAACTGATTATTTTTTATTTTCACACGCTGTAGCTGGACAATGTCCGCCCTAAGACCTTACATTTATATAACAAAAACCCCTTAGTTTTGGCCACAGAAACGCCTATGGATTTTTGACCTCTACTTAAGAAACACCCTGTATAGATAGAACATAATATAGAGATATATAATTTTTGTGATGTTTTCTGTTTTATCTCGGTAAATTCAAAATTATTATTCCCCATTTCTTGTTTTAACATCATTTATTAACTTCGAAAATGACTACGCCAACAAAAACACCGTCAACTATGAAAGCGACCAACGGTTTTAGTCATGACTTTGATAATCCATGCTGCATATCTGTTTGTGTCGACATATTTAACGCTTGTTGCTTTTTCTGCATCCTCTGCTGAAAGTAATGCCAACGCCTATGGTTTTTATTCCCTTCAGGTTCCGATTTGCCACATTTGAAAACCTTCAAAGTTTGTGGGGTGCGAAGCACTCAAGTCAGGTTCGGTTCATTGAAGCGGATGTTACACGAGCCCTGCAGAGTGCATAAGGAATATTAGACACATGCATCGGAACAATAATGAAAAGGAATCGATAGCGCGACGGAACAAGCAAATCGAATGAAACAAGTGGTTGAGAGAGAAACAGGATCTGGGGAATGGTCTGGTTTTGTGTATTACGATCTGAGATGAATCACTAAGTTTCACCTGTACGAAGTCTTCTACGTATGTATCCCTCTGTAAACTTTGAATATATTAATCGCATTACAAATTAATTGGTGCAGTTAATGAAAGTAGGTATAAGGAATTTTTTTCATTAACCATTTTTTTCATTTACCATTAGGTGGACTGTATTTTGTTAGCGTCCCCGATACTGTTCTCTTGTTATTGTTCAAACAAATGACGTACATTGATTAAATTCAACTTGTTACGTACAGTAACAACAAATATGTATTTCTATGAATAGCTGTTGAATGAGACCTAACATACAGAGCGTTAGAGGTTTCATTACTATAATTTTAATACGCGATAGTATACAGGGTGATTCAGGTTTAATCTTGAGGAATCGATAGAACAGGTTAAAATAATGTTCATTTGATTGACTTATTTCCTAAAACGCATCGTTTCCCAGAAAGAGGGCGTTGAGGTAGGATTTTTTTTCTCGTTTTTCTCTCATAACTTTTGACCCACTTATCCGATTTAAGTGAAATTCGGAACACAAACACACCTTATGATCTTCCATAAGCTTCTTAAGTTTGAACTACCTACCCCTCTTAGAAGTGTATTTTGTATACCTCTCTTACTTTATTTCAAAACTACAAAAAAAAGTAATTTCAATAAAACATCTACACACCACTTTGACCTGATTGATTTCGAAACTTTTTTGTCTCCTGTTTTTTTCAACGTTTGGTCTTGTTTCTGAGATATTTAAAGAAATTGGTGACAGTGTAGCGCACCAACCGCGTAAATTTCATTTAACGTTATAGCAACCCATGAAAACAAAACTCAGTGATTTGTGTAAACTGACGTTTTAAGCGCCGCGATAGTCAAGGTGGTTGGGAGACGACTGCTCGTGGAACCAGTCTCGGCTATGTCAGTGTGGGTTCGAATCCCACTGTAGTGCCATAGATGTTTGTGCTCGTCGAGAGATGCACAATAAGTCTATAGGCTGCGGTGCTTCCGGGGACACTGTCGGACGGCTCTCAAAAAAAAAAATTGACGTTTGTGAAAATCATTGTCAAAAGTATTATTTAAAGAGTGTTCTTAGTGTTAAGAAAAGATGCCAATAACTTCAAACATAAATTTAGTAACAACTATTTATTACAAGATTTACAACAAACTTATCAACTACTAAAGAAAATACAATAATTGTTCAAGGTGCATTCCTCCAGCCTCAATACATTTTTGGCATCACAAGCATGTTTTATCCTTTGGATCAATTCCTCACGGGTATATACTGGCGTATCATACACAATTGCTTTTAGATGGCCCCAAACGAAATAATCCAGAGGATTCAGATCTGGCGAGCGCGGAGGCCAAGCCACTGGTCCTTCACAAGGAATCCACATATTTGGGTGGTTGTTGGGTTGCCGTCCAATCCATCGACGAGGATAATTCTCATCCAACCACTGCCGTACTTGCCTTCCGTGTGCAGGGGCACCATCCAACTGCATCCAGTTCTCTTGGCGTAAATATAAGGGAACATCGTCAAGCACGTCGGGGAGAGAGTTTTGCAGAAACTCATGAAACAAATCCCCATTTAAACGAGGAGGTAAAATATGCGGTCCACAGAGGTTATCACATGAAACACCTATCCACACATTTACACTAAACTGTTGCTGAAATAAAGATTGTCTGACACATTGAAGATTGACTTCACTCCAAACGTGAATGTTGTGGTAATTCACAATTTCAGCTTTTGTGAAATTAGATTCGTCGATCCATAAAACCTTATGCAGAAATTGTGGAATAATTTCTGTTGAATCTAAAACCCATCTACAAAAATTTAAACGTTTTTCAGCATCTCCTGGCAACAAACCTTGCTCTGGTTGGACATGGAAAGCCCTTCAATGATCTTGTTTGAGTGCTCTCAGTACTTTTGATTGAGATAAATGGAGTTGTCGAGCTGCTCGGCGTGTGCTTAAAGTTCTATCAATAACAAAAAGATTAAGAATTCCAAACGATTTAGGAGAGATTTAGGAGTCAGGAGATCGTGGCAGCCATAGTACCGGTCCTCCTCGTCCAATTCCTAGGTATTAATACTTGGATCAAGTTTAGATCTCACAAAAGTTGTATACAATAATCGCAAAGTAGACTAATTCCTAATATCGAGTTTCGTAAAAAAACTATTTATGCATTGGATAAGAAACTGTGGTTGTGCTGTGAGAAACTCAACTAAAAATCAAAAATAACAACTAAGTCTTTAATGCATCAGGCCTCTTGAAAATGCTGTCTTGCAATATAGGAACCAAACATGATAGGTATCTTTTCTCGATGAAACAACATAACATTATACTTGCTGATATTAAAAGGCAACATATTTCTGTTACTCCAGTTGTTAAATGAAACACAGTTAATCCGAAGATTGTTACAGTCCAGTCCAGAGTTAATTTGACAAAATAATTTTACACCATCAGCGTATAACAGACATTGTATATTACGATCTTCCACAATATCGTTAATAATTATATCAAATAAAATAGGTCCACGTATGGACCCCTTAGGAACACCTGATGTTTGAAGAAACGTGTCAGATTTGAATCTACGATATTGTACATATTGAGATCATTTAAAGAGATATGACTGAAATAATTTTACTAAACCGGTACAGAGACCTACGTTGTTAAGCTTACTTACGTGGTCGAGTCTGTCAAACGCTTTAGAGCAGTCCTTGTAGATGACATCGACTTGAACCTCGTGTATGATACGTCATACTGCTCCAATAGGCCGTGGAAGTTCTGAACCTCCATCTCTTCCACGGCACATGTTTACCGGGAAATCGTTCTGCTACAGCATTTTCACAGTGTAATAAATTATCTTCTGTATCCATCAACTTCGAGTTACTATTATACACGTAAGCCATTTTTGACACTTGAAAAACTAACGTAAACACTGGCGTCACAAAAACTTTGGGCCTACAAAAAGTAATCGGATTTCAATATTCGGAATCGGCTGTCTAGAGACTACAGTGGCCCAGCGATGTAAAGGTTGAAAATATTACAACTTCGATAATGTTTTACTCGGAAACTATAAGGATTTTATAAAAATTTTGTTTACGATATAGACGCAACTATTCCCAAATTCTTTTAGATAAGTTCTGAATCACCCTGTATATTATAGGACTGTATATTTATTTTGATGTATACTATCCTCTGTCTAAAATTATGGCAGTCAAATCTCTAACTTCCTATATACATATGACTGTTGGACATCAACTGAGTTCTGACTTTTCTTTTCTGTATCCTCGACTTTCGAGCGCTTGTAATGTACAACAAGAGCCTTGTGACAAATACTGATTGATAACACAGTACCACAGAGAAAAGTGGTATGTCCGACGGACTAGACCTATATATTCTTATACATATATTTTCACTCAGTGAATCCAAATCTGAGATCCAGTTAACCTCATCGCCCTAGGTCATTCCAAGGTCAGAGCGAAAGATAGATGTGCAAGTGGACCAACCTGCCATACATTTATGCTTTGAGGTCGTTGAATCTGAATTCGTAATTTCTTTAACCCTATCAGGTCAGCTTCAAGGTCATTCCACGGTAAAATCGAAAGATATATATAGAAATTGGTAAAATCTTTGTACATTTATATTTTTTTGGTCTCGGAGTTTTTACATCGTGGTTGAAAAATATTGCTTTAAATGCGAGTAGAATCAAATCTTTCGTTTATCGTCACTGAATCAATGAACTCTTTTTTTTTTCGGGACAGACTTAAATCCTGATGGTATAAACCTAATAAATGGAGATTGTCCATTGATTCATCGAAGCCTATAAGCCGTTCTTTTTCATAACACTAATGTACACTCCTCTATACCAGTAGCGCATACAGTTGTTTGAAAGAAGAATATACTAGCATGAAGTCAGTTCTTCAAAGAATTAACTACAGACATGGATGACAAATTTGTGGGGATTTGAAAGTTATCACTATTTTATTGAATCGTCAATCAGTTTTCACAAAATATATGTGCTTCTTATGGGATAGTAGACAAAAACACTATATAGTAAAACGATGACAAAAAAGAGCTTCTTTTTAACCAGGTACTAAAAATATCAATAGAGAAGCATTGATTGTTCCCCCTAAAGTCCTGAATCCAACTTTTCACATCAAGTTAGGAATTGACAACCACTAGTTTAATAAATAGTACACCAAAAAGTGTTAGTGTCACTGAAGTTGTTATAATATTTGCTTTGAAGATAGGTTTAAAATCAGTATCTGTTTTGTTTGTAATAGAGCCGTCAGTAATAAGCTAAAAATATGTTATATAATAATCTGTATTATGTATATTTTAATGACATGTAATATTTTTTTATTTATAATTAAATTTATATTGGATTATGTAATATGTCATAATTGGTAAAGCAAAATCTAATATTAACATTTCTAGAAATTACTAATTAAATAATTAATTGGATATTTCTGTAGAATTACACAAATAATTGACTATTGCAAATGGAATTCGAATAGCTATGTTTTTTTAAAGTAACGCATAAATTAAATTACTGTTACTATATATTTTAATCCATTAAAATAAAGCACTAAATACATTGCACCATAATAAGTATTAATGTTATATTAAATTTGTCGCCATTTATATATTATCAAAAAAACGTGTTGGAGTTGCTTTATATAGGAGATGACTTAATATGCCAAATTTAGTAGTCTTATACACCAAATTTAAAAATAAGGAGACAGTTGTATGTAATAATACCTCTCTACTAAAATGTCTTTAATCAATATAGGCAGATAAATTCGTTTATATTAAATTATCTATTTGAAAATATTTGCAAAAGCCTGACCAGTCACGATTAGTTGTCAGCGGTGTCTCCAGAAGTATAACGGTTTCAGACTTGTTAGTTCTCATCAGGATACCATATGCGATCATTTTTAAGATGCAAGCGCACCAAGCAGCTCCAAGGCTAGTATCATCAAAATATCAATATTTCCTTTCTGTGGTGGTGCGAAAGAAGCTGACCAGACGACCTGATGGTCCGTTTAACTTGAATGCTGAATAATTACATCTTATTTAACCTAAACGCTGAACTTCCAACCGTCTGAACCCTAAAAGGGAACTAACTCAAGGCACTCAATTCTAATTTACTCATTTTCTAACAGTTTCTGACTGTTTTTCTGAATTTTAGTGGGCATTATACGTAACTCTACATAGTTTTAAAGGCTTGGCACAACTCTTGATTTCTAGAATTCCTACGCCTTTCCGTTGTTGCTAGTGTTATTAATATATCGATATTGTCTTTGTTTGGTAGTGCCAAAGAAGCTGACCAGATGACCTGAATGCCCTTTTAAGATATTTGATCCATTTTACGGATAACCTACAATTTAGTAAATCTTTTATTTGTACTCGCCACGCCAAGTTATGGGAAACAGCCTTACTCAGTGAATCTATTAATTTAACTTGAATACTGAACAATTGCATCTTATTTAACCTAAACGCTGAAGTACCGAACCGTCCGGAGCCGATAGGAGAACTATCTATCCCGATGTACTTTCAGATCTCGTTCGTCCTAATTTACCCATTTTCTATTGGTTCCTGGCTGTTTTTCTGAATTTTAGTGCGCACTATACTTGACTCTACATAATTTTAAATGCTTGACACTACTATTGTTTTCTAGAATCCCTAAGTCCCTTTCCGTTGTTGCTAGTGTTATCGATATTTTCTTTCCTTGGTGCTGCCAAAGAAGCTGACCAAATGACCTTAAGATATTTGATCCATTTTATGGATGACCTACAATTTAGTAAACCATTTATTTTTACGCGTCACGCGAAGATATGGCAAATAACCTTACTGACTGAATCTATGAATTTAACTTGAATATTGAAAAATTACATCTTTAATTCATTAATGTAAACGCTACAGTACGGAAACGTATGGAGCCCATAGAAGAACCATCTGTCTCGAGGTACTTTCAGATCTCGTTCGTCCTAATTTACCTATTTTCTAATAGTTCCTGGCTATTTTTATGAATTTTAGTGGGCACCATACTTGACTACATAATTCTATATACTTGGCACTATTTTTATCTACATAATTCTATATACTTGGCACTATTTTTATTTTCTAGAATACCTGCGTCTCTTTCCGTTGTTGCTAGTGTTATCAAAATATCGATATTTTCTTTCTTTGTTGGTGAAGCTGACCAGATGAATTTAACTTGAATACTTGAAATTATTATTTAACTAAACCCTGAAGTACCGAACCGCCTGGAGCCCATAGGAGAAGTATCTGTCCCTAGGTACTTTTAGATCTCGTTCGTTCTAATTTAGCCATTTTCTAATGGTTCTTGACTGTTTCTCTGAATTTTAATGGGTACTATACTTGACTGCATAATTCTAAATGCTTGGCACAACTCTTGTCTTGTCTTCTAGAATCCCTTCGCATCTTTCCGTTGTTGACGCTACCGTTGTTTTCTAAAATCCCTACATCTCTTTCCGTTTTTGCTAATATTATCAAAATATTCGATATTTTTTTCTTTCATAGTGCTAAAGAAACTGACAAGATGATCTAATAGGTCTTTTAAGATATTTTAACCTTTTTACGGATGACCCATGATTTACTAAAACTATTTCTCTGCTGACTGATATATTCGAGAGTAGTCTATAGTAATATCTACAGTAAAAAAATGTAATTAAAACCATGATTGAGTAATCTTAGTAATAGACTTATATCATAATCCGTTTAGCTTAATGATATATTAAAGAATAAGCTGAACAATTACTCTGCTTTAGCGTCGGACTTGCTTTAGTATGGTCTGTATCATCAATATAAGAGAATATAAAAAAATTCAAAAGAAATCAACCGTAAATAGTGGGATAGAGAGGAGCAATATAATTTCAAGCATGTTACATAAAAATCATTAGAATATGTGGATATATGCATAGTAAGTATAGTAAGTATAGTAACATAATTTTATAATATCATGCCTATTTAAGTAATCTATCGATATTATTCAAAACGAGGTGCTTATTTAGGACATATTTTACATCTCGTCATTAATCAGTGTTTATTTTACACCAGTCGATCCTACTGCTCGAATATAAAAACTTATATGGGCAAAGCGCTATTTGGAATGAGACGTTGTAATATTTCACATAAATAAGGTAACTTTATAAAACTTAATATTTTAAGAGGTATCAAATATGTGTGTGTATATGACATATCGAACTGTTAGCACTCCATAAATTCGCAATAACCTTTTTAAGAAGTCGTTTAATTTTATTAATCGTAGACAACAAACTTGGTAACTGTACAGTATATCGTTTATCAACTCGCCGACATACGTGGTTTTGAATAGCGTACCTAAGGAAGACAAAGAGGGCAGTTTTCATATGTTTTCTATCAAAGTTTACATTATTCTTTCCAACAGATCACACACAGGACACCATAAGTTGCCAAATTATTATTTAGTTGATATATATTGTATTACTAGCATTATATTGTGAATATCCCGAATAATGTATAAGTAAATTTTTTGTGTTTTTTATGATGTCATTATTATGTAATGTATGAAGTATACTGGAAATATATTATTTTTATTACATATTGTGTCTATATATCATTAGGATATAAATACATCCAAAAATATTTTTTTATTTTGTTTATATTTGATATATAGCGGTATACCTAAATTAATTTATTAGTTATTATTTTCTGTTTTTTATTGTTTCCCTAATATACCTTTACCCTACCCAATCTTAATCCCACCCTCCTGACAGAGAGCTCTCCTCGTGGTCCTTGCTGAGAAATAATAATTTAAAATTGCATGATAATATCGAATATTTAATCAAAATATGTATTTTTGTTCCAAATAGTTACATTTACATTCATTATTATACAGGGTGAATCTTAAATAAGTACAAATATTTTAACTGCTGGTGGAGTTCGTCATTTAAATCAGTCTAGTGAAAGCCATTTTTAAAAATTTCTAATATTTACGGAGATATTAATTTTTTAAAAAAATACCCACATTTTGAGGACCGCTGGCTGATTTTTCATCCAACAACGTAATGAAACATATGATTTGTTGCGAGGTTGCCATATCTCCTCCAATATAAATATTACGTTTCCTTTAACGTAATAGTTCTATTTTAAAAATACTTGTTTTAAGCATAGGTACAGTAAAATTGGGTATGTAGCATGATACGCAGCAATATTAACATAAATTTTAACATCTGAACTAACCTTACTATACTTCAACGATTAAAAATGAATTTCCGCAAGTTCAATACTACCGTAAAATATTTAGGAAGATATTACGTGATATTACTATGTCCAATGTTCAAAAATTATACATAAACGTGCACACAAGCTTACCTGTTTGTTAAAAAATTAACTATTTAATCAGTAATCCACATTTCACAAGTTAAATGTCATTGTACACTGTTAGAAAGGGACACAAAACACAATTTCCTTAAGTTATTTTATGAAGAATAACGAAAAACTGTGCACGCGTTTTTTTATTTAAAATGGAAAAAATGTCAACTTTTAGCAAATTTTATTGCTATTTTCATGCATTATGTGGGGTTAACAAGTTTGACTTGGGCTTCCGATAATCTGTCATGACAGTCAATGACAGTTTGATAATAAAAAATAATATAAAATGTTACACTTGACAAAATTCGCTAAAAGTTGAGATTTTTTCTTCCTTAAAGCAAAGACATTTGTGTAATACTGGCAACACTGTGAACCGCACGTTCAGTCTGCAGCACTATGACTCATAAAAGTATGAAGGGTCGGTCTAGGCCAGCGGTCCTCAACAAGTTTTCTACTGAAAAATTACGAAATTTATTTAAAATTTCACTTTTTTATTTCTGATTTTTTTGTAAAAAAACTATTAATTATGTGTTCTACACACAAAACTATACTGCTGGTTAAAATATTTGTACTTATTTAAGATTCACCCTGTATACTTTATATTTTGATTTAAATTATTGAGTGAATACTGGCATCTAAAGAAAATACGGCCCTGTCTACTTCTGACTGCTGAACGCGGAACCCTTTGATGTTTTTTATGGCAGCTTCTTATGTCGTTTTTTTATTATCTTATATCGATGATATAGACTATATACCTCCATAAGAATGTATGCATTGTTGGATAGACTTGGCTAGGCGCGTAGCTTTTGTCGTGGCCTGGCATAACATAATGGATGTCCTAGTCTAATGCCTAGTAAATATTTGAAATGACTACGTAAGACCTTGTTAGAAATCACGACTCTATAACTTTAGCCATAAATTTATTCACCATGAATTTACTAAACCTAATTATTGCTTTGTTGCAGGGTCGTCCTCTCCGCAGCTAGAATGGATCGAGCGGAGCCCCGGATCATGGCGCGGCACTCTCACACAGCGCACGTCGCTATGCCGCCATGGCGCTGCTGATGCGACGTCTACTCGTAGACGCTCAGGTAAATATCCGAAGATATCTTATTTCCTGTCGTTCACGAATTGTCTAATAAAATTCCATGAAAACAGCAGATATCAAATTAACTATCCCTTTGGACGAAATTCTTGCAGACTCGTTTTCGTTTCGTTGTAGATTAAATTAAATAACTGCACAATTATACTAGATGGTTGAAAATCTAGAGAGTGACTAATCGCTAGCTTGCTGACAAGCGCGACGGGTCAACCCTGCGAGGAGCGACATTTCATAGGCGTACTAAATTTGAAGGCGATCCGATATAAAAAATATACAAAAATGACATAACATTTTGCATAAATAATTGTATTACATAACATCCATTATTTTCTGTAGAAAGAGTGATGTAACAGTTTTTTCCAATTTCGAGGCGTTAGATAATAAATATAATAAGAATTATTTATTTATTTATTTATTTATTTATTTATT
Source organism: Monochamus alternatus (assembly GCA_037114965.1). NCBI lineage: Eukaryota > Metazoa > Arthropoda > Insecta > Coleoptera > Cerambycidae > Monochamus > Monochamus alternatus. Next base: position 110,115,841 of record CM073426.1, on the reverse strand, counting down.
TATTTATTATATACACTGTTCTACAGGTTTGCACCCAATTACAGAACAGGTGGGTACAGCATGTGAGAAACTATAAATAACAATATTATGTTGTAGCGGTTGTAACAAGATAAAAAAAAATAAACAAAAAACTATTTGACATAAACTATTGGAATCCATTGAAATATGACTTCAGATTATTAAGGCTGGTGTTAAAAATATCGATATTACTGCAGATCCTATTATGGATTCTACACATAAAATGCAGTGGTGAATTTTGTAGCAAATTCGTCCATGCAACCTCTAGGTGAAAGGTTCTAGTTTGTCTGAAATTCTCTCGTAGGACTGATAAATTCAATTTAGTCAGAATAGGTGGGCAATCTAGATTATGTATAATTTTGTAAAGAAAAATCTGCCAAAAGTATTCACGTCTAGCATTGAGCGACAAAAATGCAAATTCATTGAGTAAATCGCAATGTGGATAACCCACAGGTGGATAAACACCATGAGACCTAAGATACAAAAGTTTCAAAAATCTTCTTCGTATATTTTCTAACGTATTTATATGAATATTATAATTGGGACACCAAACAAGCGACGCATACTCAAGTTTACTTTTAACAAAGGAGCAGTAAAGACTTTTTAGAGTATTTACACTAACAAAATCACGACTGTTACGTATAATGAATCCCAGCGTTCGAAGGGCTTCTCCAGCAGTAGTTTGAATATGCGATGAAAACGTCAATTTTGGATTAAAGACTATACCGAGATCTCGGAACGTGGCTGGTCTCTCTAATTTTATACCATCTATATCGTAATCAAAAGTAATACAAGACAAATTTCTTGTAAACAACATGACATTGCATTTAGCAACATTAAGGGGTAGTTTATTAATTGTGCACCATCTAGATAAATTACATAAATTATTCTGAAGTCGCCAACAGTCTTCTATGGTTTTGACAGTTGTAAAAATCTTCAAATCGTCTGCGTAAAGTAAACAAGGCACATCTAATACGTCAGGTAAGCTGTTAATAAATATATTAAATAATAGTGGTCCCGGAACCGAACCCTGTGGTACCCCAGAAGAAGCTAAAAATTTGTATGATTTAAAACCGTTGTAGACAACATATTGACTACGAGAAGTCAAGTAAGACTGAAACAAATTTAAAAGTGAGTCACTAAAACCAAATTCAGGTAACCTGGTTACATCTGCTATTTGGACAGGATTGTTTTTTATGTCATCACAAGCGTGTCTTATCCTTTGGATCAATTCCTTACGGATATGTACTGGCGTATCATACACAATTACTTTCAGATGGCCCCAAATTATACAGAGCTGTTAAGGGATAGGAAAAAATATGGACGCAATCTCTAATCAGAAAAGAAGGGGCACCATCAGGTCCCGTAGTCATTTTGTTCTTAAGCTTCTTTATTGCACGCTTGACATCTATTTCATTAAAACGGAAAACCTGAACATTCGAATTATTAAAATGAATATTTAGATTGTCTGTAGTGTTATCATTTATATCATCATCGTTTGTAAAAGAACCACTAAAAAAGTTTGCAAAAGCATTCAAAATTTCATCTGATGAGTTCAGAGACCTTCCGTTATAATGCATCAGATTTGAGATATTGGTTAAACCCTTTTTATTATTAATAAACGCCCAAAATTTAGCAGGATCGCTTGTTATGTTGTTTTCAGCAGTGCGTACAAAATTTTTATATGAAGCGTTAATTTGATTTTTTATGTTAACTCTAAGAACCTTAAATTCTGTTAGTGCGTTAAGATCCCCTTTTTTATATCTCCGCCAGATTTTATGTTTAAGACGAATATTCCAAATTTAAAGTTTTTATCTTGTGATATCAATTACCCAAGGTCGAAAATAATAGAGAGTGACTAATTTACAACACAGAGATGAGTAGGAAAGGTGAGGGTTGCATGATTACCTAACCGTGCACACAAAATTATCAAAAATTAGTTGACGTCGAGTGAACGTAGCACATTGACAGTTTACTTTAAATGTTCCCCCTGTGCCATCCTCTCCACAAATTAGAATGCCATCCTGTTGGACGCCGATTAAGCCTTGTCCTCGTGTACGCGAAATTCACTAATTTTTGCACGAACTGTGCATCTTCTGTTTTAATTATTTATGGAGGGAAAATCTCAACTTTTGACAAATTTTGCGAAACAGTAAAACTCTACAAATATTATTGCTACTTTCATTAATATGTGATGTTAATACATTTAGTGTTAATAAATTTTTGAGCTTCTGATAATCTGCCATGGCAGTTTCATGATGAAAATTATAGAAAATGTTATAGTTGACAAAATTTGTTACAAGTAGAGATTTTCCCACCATTACATAAATCGCGCAAATATTTGCGAATTCTGCATTCAAAAGGACAAAAGACTTTAGAATACATACACACTATTCACTATTGGTTACTAGCACTGTCACTATAACGGTCACACATTAACACTTATTATATCATATCGTACCGCTTTCCGTATGATCTTCATGCATACAGGTTTTGTCAAAATTTAAATAATCTTCGATCTATAATCTGATTTCTTAATATTTATTTTAAATAGTTTGTCATATCACTATTACGTCTATTTTTATCAGTCTACTCTTATCAATTTCATTTAGACGGAAATTCACCTACTATAATATGTTTTAATAATGCTATTAATATTACTACTATTGAGATGAGTGACATATTAGATAAAATTAATTGCTTGGATATTAATAAGGGTGCTGGATGTGATAATATTCCTCCAATTTTTATAAAATCGTGTTGTCATCATATTAAGGAGCCCCTGTTTTTAATATTTAATAAATCTATTACTGAATGTTGCTTTCCAGATAAGTGGAAGATTGCTAATGTTGCACCTATTTTCAAATCAGGTAGTAAATATGAAGTAACTAATTACAGATCAGTCTCTAATTTATGCACTTTTAGCAAAATCTTGGAATCAATTATTACAGATAAATTATTTTTTCAAATAAAATATTTATTAAATGAAAACCAGAACGGATTTTTTAGTGGTAGATCTACTGTGTCTAACCTTGCCCCTTTTGTACAGTTCCTTTCTGATAGTATGGACAGAAATGTTCAGGTGGACACCGTATACACCGACTTTTCGAAAGCATTTGATAAGGTTCACCATGATACTCTTTTTTATAAGCTTCGAAGTGTTGGTGTATATGTCAACCTTCTCGAATGGATTAAATCGTATTTATCCAACCGTTCTCAGTATGTTCTGGTTATGAATTGCAGCTCTGATATAACTAAAGTTACGTCGGGTGTTCCTCAGGGAAAAAAAACTGACGTTTGTTTAAATCATTGTCAAAAGTATTATTTAAAGAGTGTTCTTAGTGTTAAGAAATAATGTCAATAACCTCAAACATAAATTTAGTAACAACTACTTATTACAAGATTTACAACAATCTTATCAACTACTAAAAAAATTACAATAATTGTTCAAAGTGCATTCCTCCAGCCTCAATACATTTTTGGCATCGACTAACTAGTGTATTAACCGCAGCTGCTATTTGGACAGGATTGTTTTTTATGTCATCACAAGCGTGTCTTATCCTTTGGATCAATTCCTTACGGATATGTACTGTACACAATTGCTTTCAGATGGCCCCAAACAAAATAATCCAGAGGATTCAGATCTGGCGTGCGGAGGCCAAGCCACTGGTCCTTCGCAAGGAATCCACATATTTGGGTGATTGTTGGGTTGTCGTCCAATCCATCGACGAGGATAATTCTCATCCAACCACTACCGTACTTGCCTTCCGTAATATGCAGGGGCACCATCCAACTGCATCCAGTTCCCTTGGCGTAAATTTAAGGGGACATCGTCAAGCACGTCGGGGAGAGAGTTTTGCAGAAACTCATGATAATAAATCCCCATTTAAACTAGGAGGCAAAATATGCGGCCCACAGAAGTTAATACACACCTATCACACATTTACACTAAACACACATCGAGGATTGACTTCACTCCAAACGTGAATGTTGTGGTAATTCACAATTTCAGCTTTTGTGAAATTAGATTCGTCGGTCCATATAACCTTAAGCAGAAATTGTGGATTAATTTCTGTTGAATCTAAAACCCATCTACAAAAGTTTAAATGTTTTTCAGCATCTTCTGGCAACAAATCTTGAACTGGTTGGAGTGCTCTCAGTACTTTTGATTGAGATAAATGGAGTTGCCGAGCTGTTCGGCGTGTGCTTAAAGTTCTATCGATATCAAAAAGAATAAGAATTCGCTGATTATTTCTTGGCGGTATATTACGATTATGATCATTGTAGCGACGCAAACCATATTCCGAAAATCGACAATGTACATCTACAAAAACTTTTGCATTTGGAATTCATCTATTAGGGAAATGTGTCGGTACTCTCGAACTGACGCGTTGGAATTTCCGTCACAGAAACCATAAACATAATGTATATCGGCATATTTAGCATTTGTAAACGTTCTTGGCATTTTTTCTTTGCACTAAAAATGCTCTTTAAATAATACTTTTGACAATGAATTTCACAAACTTCAGTTTACACAAATCACTGAGTTTTGTTTTCATGGGTTGCTATAACGTTAAATGAAATTTACGCGGCTGGTGCGCTACACTGTCACCAATTTCTTTGAATATCTCAGAAACAAGACCAAACGTCGAAAAAAAACAGGAGACAAAAAAGTGTCAAAATTAATCAAGTCAAAGTGGTGTGTAGATGTTTTGTTGAAATTAATTATTTTTTTGTAGTTTTGAAATAAAGAAGGAGGGGGGCATACAAAATACACTTTTATGAAGGGTAGGTAGTTCAAACTTAAGAAGCTTTTGTAAGATCATAAGGAGTGTTTTCGTTCCGAATTTCACTTAATTCCTAGTTCAACGCCCTCTATCTCGAAAACGATGCGTTTTAGGAAATAAGTTTATATCACAAATGAACATTATTTTAACCTGTTCTATCGATTCCTGAAGTTATCAAGATTAAACCTGAATTACCCTGTATTAAATTAATTTACATAAATATTGATATATATTCCTATACAAAAAATATTATCAATCGAAAGTAATCTTTTTTCATTGTTTTCATTGTTGACATTGTAGCCATTCATTATAAACTATGAGTTATTTTTTTTATATTAAACAAGCATATTCCTGAAATAACACACGTTAAGCTGCTACCTCGGAATTTTCATTATCCTCTATTTGGTTTTTGTCCCCTTTTATGTCGGCTTCCATTTAGGTTGATGCCTTGCCTCGTTGAGCCCACATAGCAGCAAATGACTAAATACCTAGTTTAATTACTTCGAAAAACAGTTTACGTTTTTAGTTAGCCACCGTTTAATACTGACCTAGTTTGTCTCTAATTGGTAATTCGAAATTCCGTTTCAGCAATACGTTTAAAGGATAATTAGAAAACTAAAATTGACTGACATATTTTTACTAAATTTATTAAATACTAGCCTTACTCAGTCACTGATTTTGTAATGTGCAGTTTTCGTATCGTATCAATAGATCTTCAATATTTGTCTTTCCAACATCCTATATTCCTTTCAGAAATATAGAATTATTTCTCTTAGACTCACTTTTCGCTCACAACGTCGTCATTTTTTTCTATAAAATTCTTCTTTAGTACTTTCTATCTCTTTCAAACATCGTCCACCTCTTTCTAACATCTGAATTGTTACCGTCATTCGAATATTTTATTTTAAAGATGCTGGAATTTACTATTTTATAATTTTATATTGTATATTGTGTAGATAAAATTAATGTGTGGCTCAATAAAAAGTAATATCTTATACCAAAAATCAATCTTGTCTTCTTCTTTTTATGGTGGGCACATACAATGCAGTTTACCGGCAGGCCGATAAATCGTAACGTTAGTGGTTGTATTGGCCGGAAAGTCTAGCCTGAACTTGGGCCTCCCGAAAAACAGCCAGCATGGCTGTCCAAGTAGCTTAAGCAAATGTGCAATATAGTGGGGATAGAGCTCGTCCAGGCAACTGAGGAAAGACACAAGGAAAAGGAAGTAAGTTTCAACCTTGAGTATTTACACCAAGAAAGTCAATCCTTAATAAAGACCTAAATAGTTCCTGTTAGATGTCGTACTGTGTAACAATACGCATTTATTCAAACGAAGGAAAAAAGCGCTACTATTTTAATCTGCAAAAAACTGCGAAGGCGTTTCGAGGGCGTGGCCGCCTGACCCTTTTTCATATACCTGCGTAAATAATAAGATTGTGGCAATATATTTTTATTCAAACCACAGATCATAAAGTTTGAAACATAAGCAGTTTATTTTATTGCGATAGAGAAGTAAGAATATGAACTGTAAATTAATTAAAAAAAAAAACAGAAAAATAAGATTGTTAAAAGAGTTTTCAGCGATATGCCAAAATTTACATTTTCTGTTTTATTTCCTTTAAACATATTAAGATAATTCAAATGAATTCGACATACCTACTTCTATAAAGAGACATATAGAACTGCAGATTATCGTGTGGCTTTCTCTTACTGCATAAGATGCATTATTATTTTTCGAAAAATTCATTAGTAAAAATTCTAAAACACCAAGTATCTTTTTTCAATGTTTGATCTAAGTATAATTTTGTGATAGTGTGAAATAAATATTATTTTGTAGTGTTTTTGAAGAGTAATTTTTAAATTAAAATTAAATTTAAATTAATTTAAAAATTCAAATAATTTAACATTTGCGCATGCAAATTTAAATAAATTTACAAGTGCTAATGTTTTTAGTAAAAATAATTTTTGAACTTTACAGGCCTCATCAGAAAAGAATGTGTTTCAAAATTTATTTATTATTTTAAGTATTATATAGGGTGAACCATTAATAATGTGCCAGAGTAGGAATGACAGTTTTGGAGCAAAATATAAAGATATAGCTAAATATGCCTTACTAAAATGTTGCTGTGGAAAAAGATTGAGGTTTACATAATTTTTTTTGTTTTTTTTTAATAACTTGGATCGTTCAACCGATTGTCATCAAATTTGGTAGGGAAACATATTTTAACAAAAGCAATCATAATTTATGTAGTAAGTACCTATTAAAACAGATATTGCCAGATGATGACAATTTCTATCTTATTTTTTGTTAACGAAATTCCTACCGTTTTCCAGAAAACTGATCTAAAACAACCAAATGTATTTTTCGACGTGAGGAAATCTCTTAGGAGCATTAGAAAATTGCCATATTGAAAATTTGCTGTAATTAGCTGTAATAATTAGTTTAATTAATTAAGACATGTAGAAGTAGAGAGAGTTTGCACAAGGACTAAGTTGTTTTTACTGCTTTGTTGTTATTTTTGTCAATAAAAGTAAATATGTAGATAATTTTTTTTTCAAATATGAGTTTTTTTCCAAAATTACTCTGGACATTTAAAAAAAAATAAACGACTCATTGATACCTACTAATTTTTTTGAATTAAATTTCAATAGCATTTTTGAAGTCGCGTATAAGTAGAAACCTTTATGGCAGTTTTTTCGAAATTGGTATAAATTATCAAGTTCTACTCTACCAAGTGTAGAGTTCTATGTTTTTACGTAGAAATGATGTCCGGATACAATTTTATAGTCAACTGAATCAAAATGTTTTGTCAACACAAAATAAGAGAAAAATTCATCATTAGTCATTGTTAATGCCGCGCCCTTTATTAGCAAAACTGATTTAATACTTAAATTATTTTTATTTTTCTCAAAAAATATTTCCCTACCAAATTTGGTGACAGTCAGTTGAGAGATACTTGCGTTAATACAAAAAAAGAAAACACAAATAAAAATATTTCAACTTTGACACCTTGTATCTTTTTCCACAGAAATATTTCACGAAGATAACTATATCTTCATATTTCCTCCCAATGATGTTACTCCTCTTCTATGTCCCCTTATTAATGGCCCACCCTGTATATTTTTATCGACACGTATTGAATGACTTCTTCACTTGAATTTACCAAAGCTGGAGGAGTATGATAAAAGTGTTATCTGGCGGTTAATATAATTTAAGCGTTGACTTTCATTGATACGCGAAAGTGAATATGAACTGGATAACTGCACTTCTGTAAAAATTTTTATTAAAAATCGTGATGAAATTACTATAATTACTTATCAGAATTCAAAATCTATCATTATAGTCGATTTTCGCCTTGAGCGGAAAAGTTTTATTCCTGGAATGTTTCATCTAGTTTTATTACATTTTAAAAATTAACATTTATTTCCTGCCTGCTTCCTCATGTCACATTCACTTAATAATAAAATAAACAGTAATCCTATCGAATGTCATTAAAGTTATGAATTTTAAGTACATACAAGCTTTTGAAATAACAATGACACTCTCTCAAAACAGTTTTTGAACTTCTCGAAGTTCTGAGTAGAAACTCATTAAATTTATATTGGTAAGTGAAACAAGTAATTACTAATGTTAAAAGTTGAAAGTAGATTTCATTACAAATACGTCAGCAGTTCAAAAGAGATAGCAAAATTCAACTTAAAGAATGTCATTATTATTGCAAACGATTGTACATAACATAATATGTATGAACCAATCATCTTCGATGGGAGGAGCTTTCAGAATTATATATCCAAATTCATGTCATTTTAGTACCTAATATTGCGCCATCTATTAGCAAATAGTCCAAGCGTAAACGTTCTTTTTGAGTTCGTTTCCCATTACGCGAGTGTTGGTTTCCCATTCAGGCCAACAAGGTCTCTCATTAGATTGACTAGTCTTAGTGTATATAGTCAAGGGTTTCAGTTTATTACTAGATTTTCCTCGCTGCAAAATCTAGTGTCTTTAAACTTATCATTAATTTTTCCACACTCTCTCTGTTTACAGTTAGCTTCTCGTTTTTTGGTTATATTATTGAAACAATGTAAAAATAAAAAATACTGACAAAGAAGAAAAAAGTAAAGTATTTAAGAGTACAAGACTTAAAAGTAAATGTAGGTATTGATACTAATAAATTTAAAATTAATTGTGAATTTGCTGTTATACACGCTCATATAAGTGAGTGAATTTGTAAGTTAATTTACAATAAGTTTTTCACATTTAACACTGTTTATAATAATTGTAGGTAAGGAAACATGTAACACAAAACTTAACACCAAATGGGATTGAAACGAATATATTATATGAGCTAGTTGTCTGCGATATTGGATATTAGGTATACAAACAACAAGTTATGATCTTTACCTTGATTTTGAATGAAACATAATATAAAAATTATAAATCATGTCAAAACAAGACACAAGACTTATCACCAGATGGAATTGAAACAATTATATAAACTATAGATTTGCGATATTGGATATAGGTATACAAACAACAACAGGTTGTGATCGTTGTTATTTCTAAAATTTTCAATGAAATATAATAATAGGAAAGTTATAAATGATGTCAAATCTCATTACAGCATCATCTGTTCATTGGTTACATGAGTTGTTAGTATATATAGTCTTAATGAGTTAAGTTAGTTATTCTTGCAAATAACTATTTATTGTGCCAAAAATTAATTTCTAATCATTAGAAATATGGAAAACAATAAATGCTATCGGAATATGTTTTCCTTTGTGATTGTTATTTTATAGATTTTGATTTTGTCGTAAAATTTGTAATCCCATCGTACAAAATATTGTTTCGAAACGTACGTACATTCATTCAAAATCTAATAAACCATTTGAAGATTCTAAACAACAACCAGAACAAACTCAATTACTTAATACAAATTCTTTCCCGATTGAGGATAATCCATGTTGTTCAAGCTCCCCTTGCTAATAATCATGGTGATACAATGATAACAATCTTAAACGAACAGACTAATATGATGTTTAAGAAACAATTTAAAAAATGTTTCTGCATAGAAGTATTTATTCAGAATAAAATTGATTAATATTAAAAATAGATTGTTATTAATTTATATAACATAATCATTCATAATAATACCTTATCATATTATGCCGAATTTTTGTTTTGTGATATAATATTTTTTTTACCAGTCTTGTATATATTATTAAAATATTTTTAAAAATCCCTCCTAAATGAAATATCTGTTTTACCGACGAAGTCGGTAAGTTATGAAGTAAACATCATTACCGACTTAAGGATCTTATTTTTAGTTCAATTATTTTGGTGGCCAGGCAGAATGAGGGCGAAAATCGTTTATTTGTCAATGCTGTTTCGATGTTGGCACAATTAAAAAAACCTTTTTGTATTATTATGTTCTGTGACTGCCAGCGGTTGCCGGTTTGCCTTCTGGTATGCAAATCGAATGATGTACAAAGTGTGGCAATTAAGTTCCGGGAATTTAGGTATAACTCGAAAACGGACAACACTGCATCGTTCGTCAACATTTTTCTAGAGAAGGGGACCTTCCTTTTAGTTTCAGTCCAAGGTTGAAGTCGATAGCATGTTTGGTTTGTGTTTTATGTGTATTTTTCGTAAGTAACGTTTTTAGTGGCGTCGTGAAAATGAGTGACTCAAATTACAAGCAACGTGTTGTGATTCAATTTTTGGTGGTGGCAGGTGGTGTATGGAGACGGGTGCATGTCGAAAACACGCGTGTTTGAATGGGCAAGACGGTTCAAGGAGGGGCGTGGATCGGTAGAAGACGATCCACGTGAAAGAGCTCCCGTCACCTCTCGTACTGACGCGAATGTTGACCATTTGCGTGCACTAATCACGTCTGACCGACGCCTGAGCATTCGTACGTTGTCTGACGAGTTAAACGTCAACAAAGAAACCATTCGTAAGATATTACACGAGAATTTGAATATGCGAAAGATTTTCGCAAAGATGGTGCCAAAAGTTCTCACCTGTGAATAGAAAGACATGCGAAAATCGAGCTGCGAAGATTTGTTGCCCCGCATTCGGAGTGACGATAGAGACTGAATAAGTCGGGTAGGCACTGAAGATGAGACTTGGATATTGGAGTATGACCCCAAGCCCCATAAACATAGTCAGCGGTGGGTGGAAAATCGTGTAGAGTAGCCAACGAAAGCGAGAATGATCAAATCACGACTGAAGGCAATGTTGATCGTTTTTTTCGATATTCACGGCATCATTCATCGTGAATATGTTCCTGCCGGTCAGACAGTGACTGGACAGTTCTATATTGGCGTCCTGGAATGGCTCCGGGCCCGCATTTTCTGTGTGCGACACGAATTCGACGGGAACGGCTGGATCTTGCACCACGACAACGCGCCAGCCCATTCCTCGTTCATTGTGCAAAAGTTTTTGGCAAAAAAGGCATTCCAACGTTGCCGCACCCACTCTATAGCCCCGATATTGCCCATGCGATTCTTTTATTATCCAAGATGAAGTCGCACCTCAAGGGAACTCATCATGGCGGCGTACAGGAGGTCAAAGAAGCTGTATTGTGGTGCTGAACGGGTTAACTGCGGAGGATTACCAAGGGTGCCTCCAATCGTGGGAGCAACGTTAGAATCGTTGTGTAGAATTAGAGGGAGACTATTGTGAAGGTCGATAATAAAATTTTGGCGAAATAGAATTTGCTTGTTTTTTCATTGATAGCGTGAGGAGTGGGCATATGCCGAGAGAATGACGGACGCAGTTCTCATCTAGCACCAAAGTATCACTTACTGAGACTGAAACCTTCCAAAGAGTAATTATTACGTAACCGTCACCAGATTTGCTACTTTGTTGTGTAAATAACTACATGCAACAAATTTTCAGTCACTGCTACGTATTTTCAACTACTGCTGGTTACTTTACAGTTATGTGCCTTCTAAGTAGCCCTCCTGGTTCTGGGGACCTCATAGGTAGTTACCATTGGACGACCTTTAAGTTTTCAGAACTAGAAAATGGTAAATGATTTCAAAACTGCAGTCACTTCCAAGTAGTTTTGGTAGTTGTCGCGACGTCCAAGGAACTTTAATTGTTTGTTTAAAGTAGTAGAACTTGTAAATAATATTTATTTATCCAAACAAGTCCAAAGTGCGTATCATCTCTTAAATTCACCATGAAATACATTTTACCATGTAGTTTTCCAAAATTGAAAACCTTCATGGTGTTCATGATTGTGTAATGTCTATACCTATTCATGTCATGTGTGGAGTGTACTTCTTTTATCTTTGTGAATATTTTATTAACTTGCTAAATACGGACAATAAAAAGTATATCTATACTAAACTATAAATATTGACGCAGATTAAATATCTATGTCAAAACACCACAAAAAATCCTAAAGATGAAACATGCAACAGGGATAACAAGCAAAGGCACAAAGGAATGTAATAATCATTATCCCTGCATTATTATTTTGGATACTTATTCAACTTCTACTAGAAGATAAAATTCAAGAAGTGTGTTCAGTGTAAACCACGGGCGTTCAAAATGAACAACAGGAAAAATGTTACTAAAAAGTGACAGTCGGAACTTTACTGCTACTTTAAAATAAAGCTACAGCCAAGTTCAATAGTTTGCAGTAAATATTACTTGAAAGTTCCATAAGTATCAATTATCTACTTTCAAGTTGCGTTTCTTTGAGCAAACGACCCCAAAGTAACATTTGTGAAATACTCTATTTTGGCAGGCAAGGTTTAGGTTGCTATTACTGCAATATATTAACCTAAACAAATAAAGCTTTTGTCGTTATTTCTACATCAAATTTAATAAATTGATGCATAAAAATTAGTGTCATTTGCAACGAATACTAAAAAATAGCTTTGACCATCTAAAGTTCGATAATCTCTTTCAGTCATTAAAAGACCATAGTTTTGATTTTGGAATTGAAGAAGATTCTCATTAAAAAACTGTTAATATCTGAAATAATAAAGGCATACTCATCCATAAGGATATTTCGTATAACCAAAAAAAAAAAAATGACATTTTCGGCAAAAAAATTAGAAAATCATTAAATAAGCTTATTCTTTTTAAAAATAAATAGTGTAATTTCATATTAATAAAATTATGATCTAAATGTGTACATATAGTTTCTTTTAAATTGTATTTTATAAGTTTAATTGATAAATAAACTTATTTTTGAAATAGCAGATTTATGTCATTATCTTTCATTTCTTATAAAGGATAAATTATTGATTTCTGAAACCGGAATAATAAAAATATACTTCCATATGGATATTCAGTCAAATACAAAAAATAAATAAATAAAAAAGAAATAAATATGATACAATACATTCAGCAGAATTTGTTACCATTATGAATTTGCTACATCGATTAACAAAATATGTAGCAGTTTGATAGCACATCGTTTTACCAACTTGACTGTTCATCAATTGCTTGTTCTGACAATGATTATGATTGTAACTGTTCCATTCTGTTAGAAAAATGTTTTTATAGATCTAAATTTTACGTAATAATGTTTCAGTTATAATTTTACCTAATACCAGTGTCAGAAATCTATGATAGTTTTTATTCGAACACATCTCAACATAGCAACTAAATTCCTAGGCAACTACATGATATGTTTATGTTCGAAAATCTTTTGTAATTCAAACACTTTTAACAACAATTTTAACGATATTTAAGAACAGATAGGATTTTAACTTTTTTTTATCAATTTAGCGAGTAAAGTTTACAAAAATTGTTCAAAATTACGTTCGCGGATTACAATGCACGCATTACATCTTCGAATCATGTTTCTTTCTGCCGCTGCGGCTTCACCCCTATCGGTCACCTCTTCGATATTATTGACATGGATTTCATAAACGATGCATTTCAGATGTCCCCATCCGGCGATTCGATTCGTCGTTCTCCGGATGTTCTCTTGAGGTTTTGAACTTGCAAAATGTGAGGGTGTCTCATCATATTGTTAATTATTACTAGCTATTTTTTGAATTACAAAAGATTTTCGAAACATTAGCAAAATGTTTGTTTGTGTTCATAGAAAGTCATTTTCATTGAAAACGGTTGATTTTAGAGCAATGAACCAAGAGAACTATTGTTGTGTAAAATTCATTGACTATTCAGAATTTGCTGTCAAATGTCAATTTTTCCAGTCGCGTCTAAATTATGGGGGAAAAACCCTTCCAATACCTTAAAATCTCCACCACTGACACGTCCAATTAATTCGAGAGAAGTATCTATTAATAGTGGTAATGTGTTTACGAAAGCTCAGTCCTGTAGTTCAAACGGTTCCTAAGATATTGGAAAAAACCTAAAAAAAAATAAAGTTTTGACGCCGTGTATCTCGAAAACGAAAGCCCGGAGAGAAAAATGGAAAAGAAAATATGTTTCTCTTTTCAAGAGGAATTTACAGTTTTCCATTGCGACACTTATTTAGGAACACCTTGTATAGCCTAACTATTAATCTATTGGGTGCTAAAATTTCAGTTAGTTTCGTTATCCCATTGTTTGGTTATTAATGAAAATGTTGAAAAAGTCATAGTGTCAGCCTACAAATTTGATACCTCTCACTTTAATCGTAATTTTTTTGTTCATTGATAAAAAAAATTTCAAATTTTAAATCGTACTGTCTTTAGTACTGTGAAGGTCATTTGTCTCAAAAACTGTTCTTTTTGTATTTTTAAACAAAACAGAAGGGAATGCTATATCCGTAAATATTGGGTTCTATAAAAAAATATAAAAACTGACACAGGTAGCTGTACCTAAACAACAATCTGAAAAAATCTGTTAAAATAATACAGTTATAAATATGATATTCTTAAAAACAGTATCGGAATAGTCTATTACGTTCACGATCCGATCAAGGAGTGCGACCGTGCGACCGTGCGACGTAAGAGGTTCGCTGCAGTGGCCCTGCTGAGCTTTGATGTAATTTCCTGAGTTCGCTTCGACAACCGACGGCGACGGAGACGATTTCTGTTTTTTTTTTAACCAAAGATACCTTCTGTACTTCAAGAGCAATGATTTGTTGAAGTAAAAAAAAAATAATTTTATAAAATTATTATTGTCAAAAACAGGATTATCTAACCGTACTTTCAAATATTTATTTACTAGAAAATTATTTAAGTAATTTGAAGAAGAAAATTAGAAACAGAATTAGAATAAGCCGATCCCAGAAAACCATCTTCATTACCAATGTGTAAAATAAGTATTCTGCAATACGGTTTGTCACCGCAATTGAATTTTACATAAATCATTAATTCTTTCAGCTTCAAAGTCATTTTTTACTTGTAGTACAATTTGTGTGAAACATCTTGTTTTTTCTGTATGTTGTAACTGATTTGCACGCGATTGAAACTTATTATATTTTTTAACAACCGTTTCCTTCTATATTTACCGTAGTGTGGTAATCAGTCAAATCTTTTCCAAAATTGTGTTTATTTTGCGATATATTTCAAACCGCTTAAATCGCAATGGAAAGTATTATTTATATATAATATTATTAAGGATAACATAAATGTGCCACTTACTACCCAATAACAATTTTAAAAATATAGTCAGTAAAAATTTTTAATTTTTTTATCAATGAATAAATAAAAACGACAAGTTAAAGTGAGAGGTATCAAATTTGTAGGCTGAAAACCATGATTTTTTCAACATTTTCATTAATAACTAAACAATGGGATAACGAAACTAACTGAAATTTTATCACCCAATAGAGTACCTAATTGTCAAGCTATATATGACCCAAATTTTTTCACCCATATGTTTTTTTAATATCGGTTTCCAAACTCAGTGGTCTATTTCATTCGATACTAGGTATTACTATTAAATGTAGACATATACTACCTCCCGCGTACTCATATCCTTCAGTCAGTTCAGTCATCAGTAGCCTCACCTATACACCTCAGCATACTGATGAGAACTTACAAGCTCGAAACCTCGAAGCTCGTCTCGAGGCACAACTGACCGTGGCTATTTGCTACAGATTTTCCAGGTGTAATTCAATATTTGTAATATGTATTTATAATAAGATGTTTGATTGTTGCAATATTTTAAGCATTAAAAATTTCAGATTTAGGGGTTTTAAGTGGGAAATATAGGAATCCGCTTACAGACTGACATCTTTTTTGTTGCAGGCAAAGCTTCGCAGAATGGTAGAGGAACACTCTGCTAACTTAACCTCTCGGATAGACTCCGACTACCCCAACTCACACCCAGCCCCTGTCCCCGGCCCCGCTTGCTTGGCGCAAGAACTGAAGTTGTCCGAACCAGCTGCTTCTTTGACCGCCGTCGGTCAGGTCGACGCCAATTTCGTCAAACCCCTGCTTGGCTCAGAAGAGGCGGCTACTAATGCTTGTGATGTAGATGTTAAGTGTGTTAGTGATAATAAAAAAGACAGTTACAAGTCGAACAGACCGAACTCCATCGAATCCAGAAGGAGTAAATCATTGTGTAACACTAGCTCAGTGGATTCCAGTGAGGACGCCAAAAAGGAGATCAAGAAGACCAAGTCCAATCCCGTCAAATGCGAAATTACCCACGCCGATACCGAGAAGACTGCGACTGATAGTAAGGAAATTAGCATGACTATAGAAGAAAGCGCCAGTCCTCTGAAGGACAGTAGGTCCTCCCCAGAGAATAGATCTGACTCTCCGAAGCCAGGATGTAGTAGCCAGCCAGATTTAGGTAGGTAGAAATTTTAAATTCCAGTTCGAATTTTATACAGGGTGTTTTTAAACGAAATAGCAAAAATGAGACCACAGATTCCTTAGGTCTTATATAAGTCGCATAACAAAAAAGATACAGGGTGTCAAAGTTAAAATTTTATTTTCGATATTATTTGTAAATAACTTCTTAAGAAATCCAAATATTTACATAAAATTTGTAAATCGGGGGTTTTTGCGGACGAGAAATTCAAATTTGTTTCTAATTTTGTCACTAGTAGAGGGCGCCACTTGTGGTACACCATGCTTCTTTTAAATGGCAGAAATTTTTTGCTGCTTAGTATATCCATCTGAATATTGAAACAATCGATTCGCCCACCTATTATATCTGAAAAAAGTATACCTTGTTGAAGGTACGGACCCAGAGATACAGATAGTGGGTCTGCCCCTACAGAGGCTAGCCCAAGAACAACAAGGAAAGGTCAAAATCTCAACTAAGGATATACTCCTTAATTATTCTGTTACTGGCACCGACCAGTTACTGAGGTCACGGCATAACAACCTGGAAAATCACTATATGCCAAAATTGTTCTAAATCTAAATTAAATTTAAAAATCTACAAATATTATTTTCTTGAAATTTTTGTTATGTAACACCATCATTTTTCATGATGTATGTGTATAGAATGACACGGTCTTTCAAATGGCATGGTCAAAATTGGGGGTTGCTATTTAAAAAAAGTTGTGGATGACGTCATATCTCGAACAACGATGACGTCACAAATGTGGGTCGTATGTCAAAAAGTGCCCTTTTGAAAAGCAAAATCGACGTGCTGGGGGATTTTTCCGAAAACTTCTCAATTTAAAAAATAATGAATGTATTCGTTACTTTTCGAAAGCACTGTAGAACATACAGTTTCACTTTACACACAGACTCACTGCCTGCCTGATTCAAGTCTTTGCACATGGCTAATAATTCTGACACCATAGTAACGTCCACAGTTGGCAGATTATGTAAGTCTGATTTTTGAAAATTTTCATCTAGTTTAGTATATTTCCTTACCTTAATTCCAATTTAAGAAAACTACAAAAAGAAGAACACAACGGTACACAAACGTCAGTAAAGGTAGACCTGGCATACTATTAGGTACATGAAACGCGCACTAGCCTATTCCGCTGTGTGACGTAACAGAGCAATTCGCTCGTTCAGACGAATATTGATATGCCTGATAGGTTCTCCCATATGACTAATTTCTTTATTTTTGCAAAAATTTGCAGATGTGATTATAAGGCATTTTTGATATTTAAACAGAAATTAATATTTTTGTAAATAAAATGTACTCCTATCCATAATACATCAGATACCTACAAATATTATAGACTATTTACTGTATAAATTAAAAACTGTTAGAACAATTATTGTGGATGCACTACTTGAATATTGATCAGTTTACTATATTTTTTCCATTTCGAATGTGTTCAGCGCTGCAGTTTCCCCTACTTTTTGAGATTCTACTCTATAATAGTATAGTCTAATTTTGTGTATGCTCTTACTCCTTCAAGTTACTATTTTTGAGAAAATTGAAAACTGTCTACATCTCTAAGTACTTCTTAAAAATTAATTGTGTACCTTCTTAAATGCCTTAAGTCTCTGCCTAATGCCTCTGCGATTCTTCAAAATCAAATCATCATCAAACTTGTGTACAAAATAACATCAGAATTAGATATTTACGATTATTGAATTATCCAAAGATTGGATAGAATCTTCTTTTACAGATTTGAATAGAGATATTATTTACAATGAATACTTTTGTGTTTCTTTTTCATAAAATTTATAAACATTGGTAACAATTGATGATGCTCATGCTCTTAAAATGACTACAGCGTAGTTTACATACTTTTTCCAATTTCACCTAACAAGAAAATACCAATATCATTTACACAAGTGAAAATCAGTAAAGATCCACAAGACAACTGAATATACTTTTGCTCAATTTTAATTCTTGTTTCGTCTTGCAAACGTATATTTTATTTCTCAGCAATATTGACAGTAAAAGACACAATAAATGTAGCAAGTTTAAACATAAAGGAAGTATCCACGGTTTTTCATAAGTTATGAATCTAAAAAGTAGATCGTAAAATGAACAATAAATTTCAATTTGAACGTAGCTACTGGATATATTACCTTCACGGCACTTCATAGGGTCATTGAAAGTTTTAAATTTCGTCTTTATGGGGCGGTAAAGTTTTTATGGGTAACTGAAAAGGTTTGTTCCTAAAGGAAATTAGAAATTTATTTAAAACTTAATTTTGATATCAGTTTGTTACTATGCTCTGTTAAAAATTGTCGAGTCATGTTTGACGACTGAAATATTTTATTTTCTATATTAAAACCATTACCTAAGGTCATTAAGAAAGTGACTAAACTAGAAAATATTATCAATACATGTTTGAAAATGTTGAAAATGAATACACCATATAAGATGACAGCAAAAACTATTTCTGACCATACATAATATCAAAATTCAGGAATAATAATATCTAAAGTGTTTATTAATTACTTTTCTTCGTTAACATAAAATATATGAAACTATCTTATCGTAGCATAACATAAAAATGTTTCAAAACAAAGTTAATACCATAAAACTTTAGCCCTATTTTCATAAGCTTTAATACTCAATAATCGAACATCTCATTCTTCAACAAATAAAGTTAATTCTCTATAAACCTTTCTACATACATTTCAGGAACGTGAGATGAGAACGAACGATAGAACCTACTTGTCAATTTGCATAATAAAGTTTCCAAAGTTTCTAATAAAATCAATTTTTATATAGAGTAATGTAAATATTACAAAGAAATGTCACCCTTCTATCGTTTGCTGTGTGTCGATCTTATTAGTTCCCTACAGTACATACACAGCCACTCAAAAAAAAAATTGTTTTCTGACCTGGCGGTCTGACTATGGTTACTATATATTTTTGGGATCGCTAAATCCGAATCCGAGGTCGATTTAACCCCATCACATCAGGATTTTGCCACAACCTAAAAAAAACATAATTCAACTTATTATACGCATATAACCCTACGAATGAAGTTGTAATCTGCAAACTCAGGCTTTTAAACCACATAACCCCATAATCCAGTTAATTTCATAACCATATAACACATTTAACCCCATAATTTTGTAACCCACTTAGTCCCATGACCCATTTAACTTCACAACACATTTAAACCCATGACTCAATGTATATTAAATCCAGTGACCACGTACTTAAGACATTCAGCTTAATATCTACTCGAATCTGCCTAGAAATTGCAATTAATTACAAATTCCAAATCAAACAGTAACGAAATTGACAAATTCTTTGTAGTAGCGTCTCAAACCGGTGGCTTGTGTTTGTAGACGCTATCCTAATATTAAATTCTTGTTCGCAGATTCCTCGTCTCCACGCTCCCCTAGAAGCTCCGACGGCAACAGAGACGATCTATCCGCTTTAATACCTTCTCCATCGAACTATCCGAAATCCGCGACCGCGATTCGTAGGCTGCGGCTGGAAAATGAACGGCTGCAAGCCGAGGTCACCAGGCTGAGGCGACTGGTTGTATCTGGAGCAACATCCGTGCTCTCTGAGAAGAAAACTCCAACTGAGAACAGCGATCCCTCTTCCAAGACACATACCCTCGAAATGGAGTTGCAGCTGGCGAAGGAGGCACTGACAAGTAAGTCGAAAAAGCTTATTTATTACTCTTTCAGAAAAGTAAGAATACATTCTTCCGAAGGGGCGTTTGTCGCAGGAGATGTATGGCAAAGTGAATAGTATCGTATGCTTAGTGCTAAGAGGAATAAATAGTTTTTTGTTCGCTGGAATAAAAGCACGAGTGATTCTGACTTTTTTAATGAAGATAGAATCACAGTTAAACGTTTCTAAATACAAAATAAGAATGCAGTAACTTGAGATTTTTTCCTTGGCCACAGTTGTATTTTATCGCTGCTAAAAATTTTACACAATACTATCTAAATACTTTTTGTACATATAACGTCAACGTCTTGGACCCCCTCTCATTCTTATTAAAGAAATCTTTGTGTCAGAAAAACCAAATACATTTATAAAAGTATATTGTTTTCTGAATCTTTTTTTTTTTTTGTAAAAAGAATATGTTCGATAAACTGAGTACTTAGAAAATTAAAAACCAGCAAATGTGTGACATTTTTGACAAAATTTATTAAATCAAAACGAAGGAACAAAGCAAGATCTCTACTTGACTAATAGTGGGTATGACCTCCACCACGTTCCAATAGCATATTGACATATCTGTGCATTGAGATAATCAAGCGGTTAACGATCTCTTGCGGAATATTGTTCCATTCCTCTTCTGCTGCCACGACTAACTCATCTGCTGTCTGAGATAGAGGAGTATGATTATGAATGACTAGCAACGAAATCTCACATGTTTTCAACAGGCTTCATGTCAGGAGAGTTGGCTGGTCAATCTAATCTATTGATATGTCCTGCTTCGAGTGTCTTTTGAACCCTTCTTGTGCGATATGGTCGAGGGGTAGATAATGGGCGTAATAACTTGTTCGATGTAATTTTGACTGGTCATATTCTGTGGTATGCGAATTAATGGGGTTGACCATTATTCAACCTCAAAACATTACGGTACGGTTTCATTTGTAATATATATCATTTGTAGAACTTATTTTACTCTTGTAAGAAGATACTTATGAACTTAAGTTACATATAATAATAATATCCTTACCAGTAGAAATTATATAAGGGTGCCGTATTCTTCCACCAGAACAGTTATTACTTTGCATCACAGATTAATATTCAACTATTTGCTCAATGAGTAACAATTAATTCTATATTATTATTTATGCTTTATGTCAGGTTCACTTCCATGAAAGCGATCATTCTGACAACTGAAATTTAACTTCCACATCTATAATGCATGCTGCCCATAACTGTTCCCTCCAAGGTCTATTTACACAGCCATAATTACTGCAAAATTATTCATTGCAATGAACACAATACCCTGCTGCTGTATTGGGATTAATTTAATATATTAATTCACTAGAACGCTGAGTTCTCTAACCAGAATCAATTTTGATCTAGTTAGAGAAACTTTTTTTCGAAAATTGTTCGTTACATTTCTGCAAAAAGTGTATTATTAAAGTGAATGCAGTGATAGGAGAAAAATGCAATACCTTCTTAAATGTAATACTTCATAAGCTTTAGCTTTAAGAAAAACAGTAATAAAATATAAATTAAAATACAGCAAAAAAAATGTGTATAAAATGTCCTTCAAACTTCAAAATTACTTATTTCCAATAAAATTATTATGATTACAAACGTGCAGATACATTTTACGTTCCACTTTAGAATTGCAGGTCATGTTCCAATATTATCCGTACTAACAGAAATTTTCAGTCATCCTAGAAATTCGGTTGCTTGTTGAAAATCGTAATAAAGGAACGGATTAAATCTAACGTTAAACCTTAAAGTGTATTAAGTGTATTCATATCATATCCATTCGTATGTCTATGTTTAAATGCTCTGAACTGTTTTAAAAATGAATAGATATTGATGAAATTGTTCCATTTTATAATGTATTTTTTTATTCGCCTGATGATAGTTTCGATGATGAATTCTTTTGTGGTTCAATAGGTAAATAAAATTATTTCCGAGATGTGGATTTTTGATCTCTAAACTTAAAAAATGTTATACTCGTTTACACAGTCAAAGCCCTTCCAGGCAGGAACCATGTTGATAATATTGTTGATCACTATTCGGAACAAGAATTCCGAGATAATTTTCGAATGAATAGAAATACTTTTAACCACATATTAGGATTAATTTCAAACAACATAGAATCTAAACGTATACATATTCATATAGTTGCGGCCAGACGACTTACGTCATACGAACAAAACTGAATAATTATATTTCTATCAAAATATTTAAGAGACAGCAACTGAGGAGAATAAAACTAGATTATATACTAAATGTTTGCACTATACCGGGCGGTCCATTTAACTTGAGAAAGCTGTATATTTCGAAAACGGCGCATTCTATGATTAATGAGGATCAGACACTGACAACTGTAATTATATTGACATTTTCTGACATCAACCTACTTGATCGTTACTGTTTTTGAGTTACAAAAAAATATTTCGTATAAAAGTTACTAGTATTTTTACTCCAGATTAAGGTTAGGGGGAACAAGTATAGCTTTCCATTTGAAAATCCAAAGTTAAAATCGCTATGACCTTGAAAATATAGTCAAGATAAAAAAACCGCAACGCTATTTGATTTTGATGCGACAAACTATCGAAAATTATGTTGACAATAAAAGCAGTTGACTGAAGGGAAAAAGGGAAAAACAACTGCAAATAAAACTGTCAAAACACTGTTTGGTTTAACATCTACAATTATAAAGTGGCCTAGGGGAAACAATTATAATAATATTCGTTCGTATAATATCCGTGCAGGAAAAATTATTTCTTAGAAATAATTTTACTTAGATAATAATAATTTTTTAATAATTATTTCATAGAAATAATTTGACCCGCTGAACTGGAAAATGTATCTCTACTTAAAAAGACTCATACAACATACAAATACTCATTCAATACTTAATTTGATCTTAGAAACGTGGTTTTTAATGAAATATCTCCATTTCAGCACTGAAGGCTGACAAGAGACGACTGAAAGCCGAGAAATTCGACCTGCTGAACCAAATGAAGCAGTTGTATGCGACCCTTGAAGACAAGGAGAAAGAATTGCGGGACTTCATCAGAAGTTATGGGCAGGTAAGTAGGACTTATTTCGTTCGTTTCACCAAGTCCTGAATCGTTAATAACAATTAACTGTAGTGAAATATTAATGTATTTTTAGGTACGTGCTTTCCATTTTAATTAAGTCTTTTTCACGTTTTGGGCAATGCGTGCGTTATTTAAAATTAAAGTGCTATTAAATTAAACAATAAAATATTCGGAAATAGTATTTAATGAAATTTTGAGGTGATTACATACCTAATTATAATATGTTTGTACTGTATTGTAAAGGTATTTAACTAAAGGAATTACAATTCCTATATCAATGCAGCTATATGTATGTTCTCTAATACCAAATATCTAGGTATGCTAATAAACAACTCCATAGACAAAGCTGTATTTAATAAATTATCTAAAATAAAAATTAATCTTTTCAAACTGTGGGACCAACCATCCGCCTGATTAATTCATATTGATTAACGTGAATCATTAAAAATTAAAGCATTCCAGAGATCTTCAACAGTCGGGATCTCTTCCTTGACGTGAAGAGTGAGTTGATCAGGTCAAAACCGCCCTCTTTAAAACAATTAAACCATAATACGTAAATGACACAAGCGGTTTCAATATTCCAAACATTCCAATTTGCAATTGTTTCAGTCAAATATTGTTTCCCTTCTGTAAGAAAAGCATCATATTTCTTCATCGCTTGTTGTAAAATTAGACCATTTAAATGTTTATATACAGGGTGTTCAGTAAATAATGGGTCGTACTGTTAGGTGCTAGCTTTCTTTGAACAAAAATAATGTAATTTAAATCATCTAACATTAGTACAATTTTGCTTCCTTAAGAAGTTAGAGGGATGAGAAAGTACTGTTTTATTTATTTTTTGCGATAGCTTCCTTATTTGTTGGGTATTTATACTCAAATGTTGAAAAAATTGGAAATTTAAGTCTTCTGTGAGAAAAACACGAATATCTGAATTGATGTTTGTGTTATATATACAGAGCGTTCAGAGGACTTGTGCCGCTTAATTATTTTTTTAAGGATTAAGATTTTTGAAAAACGATTATTTATTTTGAAACAGCCTTCGATTACTTTTTAAAAAGGTTACTTGCATGATTTTAAAATGCAACCATTTTAGCGAACACTCCATTTAACGTATGTGTTAAGCTTGGACATCAATGCATAAATTCTAATAAATTATTAATTAAAAAAGTTGTTACAGTTAGTAATCCCCGTGTCCAACACAAGTAAGCGCTTCCA
Organism: Monochamus alternatus; assembly: GCA_037114965.1. Classification (NCBI taxonomy): domain Eukaryota; kingdom Metazoa; phylum Arthropoda; class Insecta; order Coleoptera; family Cerambycidae; genus Monochamus; species Monochamus alternatus. The sequence goes on along the minus strand of CM073426.1, from coordinate 110,091,293 downwards.
GCTGCTTGCATGTAGCTTTGGATGTCAAAAATTGACATTACTGACACCTATTTTACTTTACTTTATGTTTATGAAAAGTTTTATTAAATAATAAAGATTCAAAATGGAAACGAAAACATTTAAACTTATTAAAACAATAATTATTAATTTATGTACAACACAGAGCACATCAGTGTATAAAAAACTAATGTTAAGGTTTAAGTGAAAAGAAATAGCTGTAAAATAGCCAATAGCTCGTCTTAAAAACATGCTTGCAGGCATGCTTTGCTGAAAATAAACAGTTTGCAGTTTACCTCTGGATAGCTGAATCATCATAGACACATTGGTGACGAAAAATGTATTTCAAAATTAGTGACAAAAAGAATTATTCTATTTATTAAACTGTTATAATACAAGTTAAAAACATAAATTATAAATTAACTAATTATTATAAATATTGATAACACAATTATTGCAATTATTCAAATTAATTCCCGACGACATATTTTTTTCATTGCTCGAACTTGCTGTTATTTGGGAAGCGGCGCACATTGCATTAGATGTTTCACCAAATATTTCTTGCGCTATAAGTTTTTTATTATTCATGGAATTTTCAACATATCCCTCCGCAACAGAGCTAGATTTCCAACCTCCGTGCCTCTTTAATTTTAAAATATCAGCGCCACTGTCTGCTAGGAAAGTGACAGAGCTTCTTCTGAAGCAGTGGCCAGTATATAGAACAGGATTTGAAAGACCAAGAAATTGTGCAATAACTTTTGGCAGACTGCTAAATGTGTTAATTCCCACAGGGTTTCTGATACATTTTCCATTCGCATATTTTACAAAAAATCTGTTGTGTTTAAGAACCTGGGGACGCAACTTAATATATTTTCTTAATATTTCAACAGGATTCGTATTTTCAATGTCTCCAATGGTAATTGCAAACTGCCGTATAACTTTTGTTTTTGAAGGTGGGATATCAACACGAAAATGGCTTCCTTCGTCTATAACATTTTCAACTGGAAGAAATGTTAATTCTGCTTTTCTGCATGCTCCTGCCATTCCAATTATCATTGCAACCTTAGCCATTAAGTATTCTTTGTCATCAGCTTCCACTAAAAATTTGGCAAAATCTTCTTTAATAAAAACTTTTGACATTTTAGCACTGTACCCGTCCGCTTGCCTTTTAATATATGCTACCAAATTTGTATATTTTTAAATATCAATATTCCTTTTCAGATTTAGTTCAGACCTTAACATTGAGTAAAGTGTCCATAATGTGGAAACTTTTAGATCTTTCTTACCCTCAAAATATGCAAGTAAAACTTTCTCATTAACATGTTTAATTTTCTTCTCACCACGTAACAAATTTTTCGTATGCCAAATCATAAACTGCCTTTGACTTTTTGGGAATTACTGATAATAGAGCATTACCTGCTGCCTCTTCAATATCGCTTGGTAGCTCTTCAGAACTTGAATTACTCATTTTTTAAAAATAAAACAAAAACATATCAATCTCGCTAAAAACCTTCCGTCTAGACTTTTTTACAAAATGTCAAACTGACAACTAACATGAAGTAACAGCAACAAACTAAATTTATGTTTTCCAAATTTTTGTCAATTATATTAAATTTTATTTTTTTATTACTTTCTTCAAAATTAGAAGAAATCTTGTATGCAATACGTTACGAAATGAAATTTTGTGTAACTTGTGAGTTTTTGCGAAACTCACTTCGTTCGTTCCGCAAAAATCTCACGCGTTACACAAAATTAGGCATTTCGTAACTGATGGCATAAATAGCTATTTTTTATTATTTTTAAACGTCTTTCTCTTATGGTGTCATATTTCTCTGTGTTGCGTTTCATGCTGTTTTATAAAAGCAACATTACTAACTGTAATAATTTTTTGAATTAGTGTATTGATTTCCAAGTTTGTTTTTGTACGATTACTCTATTTCCGATTGTTTACGTTACTTACTTTTAGAAAAGTATGTTATATTTGCTGGTTGCTAAGCAAAAATGCGTCGGTAAGTAATTACTTACTGTTCTAGTTTTGACAGGACTGAACGGTAAGTAAATCATATTATTTGTTGTTATTAATATTAACGTACCTTATGAATCAGAAATGTTTCGTCTGGTGCTTCCATTAAAAATTTGGCAAAAACACTGGTGTTTTGGCCTATGTCCAATATTATTCTCTTAAGAAATGTAATAAAAAATAGAATCAAGAATCAAGAAGTATCAAAAAAATGTTGCTTTTAACATAGAATACTCAGCCCATAAACTACCAGTTGTATAATATGCAACTGGTTAGGAAACTTATTCCAGAAGAAATCTTATTTGTAGAACTTGCAGTAAAATATTCCGTGATATGTTATTGGTTTTACTCGGTTCTCCAATAATATCACTGGAAATTGTTTTATTTTCTATAGAATTTTCAACATATCCTTCTGCAACAGAATTTGACTTCCAACCGCCGTGTTGTTTTATTTTAATAAAATATTGGCCCCATAATCTACAAGTAAAGTGGCCGAAGATCTTCTGAAACAGTGCCCTGTGAATAATGCACAATTTGGCAAACCAATAATTTGAGCAATCATCTTTGGCAACTGACCTATTATTAATTAATTAGTATTAATTCCTACTGGTTGTACACCACATTTACCATTTCTATATCTAACAAAGAATCTATTGTGTTTAATATTTTCCGGGTGTACGTTTATTTACTTCCTGATAATTTCAACGAAGTTTAATCCTTCTATATCTCCCGGGATGATTACAAATTCACAAATTACTCTAGTTTTTGTATTTGCAATATTTACTCGAAAATACGTCTTCTCATCTGTATCATCTTCAACACGTAAAAATGTTAATACTGACTTCCGACATGCACCAGCTATTCCCACAATCAACATAACCTAAAGCAAAAAATGCCAATTAGTAAACTTACAACTAAATGAACCAATTATTAGTTACCTTATCCATTAAAAAAACGTTTGATTCCTAGCCATCCATTCGACTGCCTTTTCAAAAATACTACTTTCTTCTGTTCACGTCATTTCTCAAATTTTTCAAAAGCAAAGTCATATGGCGCTTTGGATTTTTCAGGAATCAGTGAACATGCGGCACTTATTGCCGCTTCTTTAATATCGCTCGGTATATCGTCAGAATCTGAATGGAAATCGCACATTTTTCTTAATAAATAATGGTAATAGTAACGATCAGCGTCACAGAATAGATCAGCGGCTACTAAATATCAAGCCAAATGACAAGAAAATTTGAACTGACATTACCTACTAGATAATTGTTATTTATATTATACTTGTAAATGATCAAAATTAAAAACCTGTATTTCCCATTTTCCGTCAAAATTAGAAAAAATCTTGTATGTAATACGATATGAAACATGATTCTATAACTGCATAAATAACTGTTTATATTTTCGAGATATTTTGTTAGTTAACACCTTTGTATTCATATAATGGTCGTACAAAAAATAGTATAAGCATCTTATAACTCAAAAATCAATTAGATTATCGTGCTTATTTCACAAAAAACAACAAATAAGAGAACTGTCGTAAAAAAAATTAAATAAAAAAGTACCTTCTCAAGTCAATAACTTCCTAAGGAAGCAAAATTGTACTGAGATAAGTTGATTTAAAGAACTTTTTTTTGTCTAAGGAACACCTTTTATATATTTTTACCAGAAAAGTGGTAATAAATTAAATTGCTCTGCAACAGCTATACAAAAAGGAGCTCATATATTTCAAATTCGAGCATTTCAAAATTAGATAATGCTACTTTCAGTACAAACTTTTAATATTAAACTAAAATCACTAAATATTTAGTTTTTCCGTTTTATATTGTCTATAAATTATTTTCAAACTTAACCTTAAAAATCTTTGGAACGTTACACAAGCTATCTTTCATATGTAATCTGCTTTTATCTTTGTTTTTTTTTATATATGTATATAAGTTTAATAATTTCTCGGAGAAATCATATACCTTCATAAAACATTCTTTCGACTAAATCGGAAGAGATATATAAGGGGATATTGGTTTCGATCCCGCCTGACATATTATTTTCATACAAAGGCCCAAAAAAAACTTTACCATTCAACAACGAAAAAAGACAGGATAAGTTAATATCTGGTAATATGTATATTGAAAAATAATTTTTCAATGGGACATTGGTTTTTTTAACCAATAGCAATGAAACAATTAATTTATATAATAAAATGTTACATATTATAGGCTATCAAATATACACAGTTTTCGTTTTTGACTAATTATTTAAGAATATAAGAAGGTTTCAAACTTAATACAGTGCAGTTTGTTGTATCCCATTAGCGTCCATATACAAATATACAGTACTTAGCAAACTTAACAAATTTGACAAAAATTGAAGGTGATGATAACATTTAACCTTGAAATAACGTAAATGTTATTATAACCCAAATAGGATACATACTTGGGCTGATATTATTTGTCTCCTACTGTCGTACTAATGTTTTGCAGCCGTCACCCTTGCCTCAAATGTTTACTAATTATGGTAATATTGAGGATTGGCTGGACATATTTAACTGCACACTTGCTGATATAAAGCGTGCTTTCCTATTTTGAATTTGACTATAAATTTATGTTTCATTTTGTCTTATGCGTGTGATATTATTGTACTCACTGTTATTTTTTACTATTTATATAATCTTTTGTTTATTATTCTGTATCATTTTGTCATTTTGTTTAATTAATTTTACTGTTTTTATTTGTTTTTGTTATTTGTTTTGATGCGCTGTTTTCTTTATCCTCTAAAATTGTTTTATTTCGTTGGTTGAATTAAATAAATAAGTAATTTAAATAATAAAAGTGTATAAATAAAACAAAGAATTTTATTTCTATTCGATGATTTTATGGCGAGAAATACAATCTTAGCCATAGACGTAGCCTATTAATGAAATATTTCTATGGTTGTCAAATGTAAACTAATGGATTAAATAGAAAATTTCCATAAATTTATTTACCAGCTGATTACTTCTAAACTTTTTCAAAATATATGACGCACGCCTCTGACCTTTAAAGATCATTCGACTTTTTATAATTTATAGATGGTTGTAAGAGAACTAAAATTCATTATCCAAATTCACTAAAATTAATTTACTAATCAAAATTTGTTAAGGAAAAACTGAAATAAACTGATTTAGAAAAAATACAATACAGTATTGAAGAGTTATTTTATAAATATATCTACCGATAAATTCAGTGGATCTGTCTCTATTACTAAATAAAATAATACCTATGTCCAATAAAAAGTATGAACATAATATCATTTACAGAGAATTTACAATCGATACTTGTCTCTTTTTAGTACTATATTTAACGAAACTGTAAAAGGAGCAGTAGCCATTAGGTGGATTTATTATATCCCACATAAGTGTAAGAGCTCATAAAATGTAGCCACTGCCCATGCTTCCACGATGCATGCAACTATTATTCATTCTGTATGTTCCATAAATATTTCCTAAGGGCCATATTAACTTGATTTTAATATGAGGCCCCGCAATATGATATATCAATATTAGTTATAAAGCTGCACAAATTCACATTTAGAACTATAAAAATATTTATTTGGTTAGTAGGTAGTGCAATACAGCGTCAGTAAGTAAAATTTTCTTTCCAATCTTGCAAGTATAATAAACAAAAGGGGTGATAGGTTTTTAATATACGACATCGTGCACCTAACATGTCAGGTATTTGCACATAATAATTACAAGTACCCCATTAACATGGAGAATTGTTTTCTTAGAACGTTTCTCACAACGCAGAATAAAAAATAGTTATAATGAGTATTAGACTATCAATTTTGGCAAGCGTTGCCGTAAATTGACAGGTCATGCAGCTCATGGTTGCTAATTATTTCTATTTTTGTCTACCTACAATCGTTTGCAATAATAATGGCACTCTTTAAAATGAATTTTGCGATTTATTTTGCACTACTGAGTTATTTGTAATGAAATCTACTTTCAACTTTTAATATTAGTTCTTAGTTGTTTCACTCATCAAGATTTAATGAAATTTCTACTCAGAACTTCCAGAAGTTCAAAAACTATTTTGAGAAGGTGTCATTATTATGGCAAAAGCATGTATGCTCGCAAGCATCAAGTAAACACTACAAAAAAACGAAACACACTAGCCAGGATCTAAATTAAACAAGTACAGGGTGATCACACGTAAACCTTACATTACTTTAGGAGATATCAGAAAATTGAAACTTGCTTTCGTTGTATAATTTTTCACAAAAATTTAAATTTTTTCTCAAAAAAACAATCGTGCGTCGCACTGCTGAGATATTGATATCAACTTGTTTTTTTTTTTCTTGATAAATTTTATAGAATGCAAAGCTATACAGGATGTCCCGAAATAAATGCAACAAAATTTGGTCAGAAATTCTTAAGAGAAATTTAAGGGACCCGTATTTTTTACTTTTGATAAGTGCGGCCCCCTTTCGGAGATATAGCCCCCTGAAACAAGCCCCTAAAAATTTAATTTTTTTTATATCTCAGAGCTATATCGCACAAGAACCACCAAATTTGGTACACAGGGATTTTATGACATGTAGAATGCGATGCTGATAAGCTTTTTGGCAAGGGGCCCCCACAAGACACTTTTTCGGGGGCCCCCTTGCCTTTGGGGCCACCAACTCCAGGGAATTTAAAAACTTTTTTGTCTCTTAAAATTTTTTCGAAAAACGCAGCGTTTTTCGAAAAAATGGCAAAATGTGATTGGATGCATATCGAGGTTCATATGAAATTTTAAAGTGTTAATCGTAGGTAGCTGGCATTCGCAATAAACAATCAATTTTATTCTGTGACAGTTGTCATTAACCAGTGTCAAATTGTTACCATTAATAGTTGTCAGTAATCATTGTTCCCGAAAAAATGGTGAGATTTTGTGTCCAAGAAAGGGTACAAATGCACCTAATTTACGGGGTTTATTGTACCTTATTTTGATATTTACATTGTCTTATTAATTGTTAATGTTTAACTTGTGATTTCTTTAAATTAAAATTAAATTTCTTTAAATTGTGATTTTTTTACAATTACTGATCCTGTCTCTATGAGCTCCCGATGATGGTTAATGACAACTGTCACAGAATAAAATTGATTGTTTATTGCGAATGCCAGCCACCTACGATTAACACTTTAAAATTTCATATGAACCTCGATATGCATCCAATCACATTTTGCCATTTTTTTCAAAAAACGCTGCGTTTTTCGAAAAAATTTTAAGAGACAAAAAAGTTTTTAAATTCCCTGGAATTTCTCAGAGGCTACTAATTTTTAAAAAAATTAAATATACAACTAAAGTTCGGTGGCCCCAAAGGCAAGGGAGCCCCCGAAAAAGTGTCTTGTGGGGGTCCCTTGCCAAAAAGCTTATCAGCATCGCATTCTACATGTCATAAAATCCCTGTGTACCAAATTTGGTGGTTCTTGTGCGATATAGCTCTGAGATATAAAAAAAATTAAATTTTTAGGGGCTTGTTTCAGGGGGCTATATCTCCGAAAGGGGGCCGCACTTATCAAAAGTAAAAAATACGGGTCCCTTAAATTTCTCTTAAGAATTTCTGACCAAATTTTGTTGCATTTATTTCGGGACACCCGGTATTGGAATTCATTTTATGGAACAATTTAAAGAATAAAGTTTATAAAAATTGTTCAATCTCATTTCCTTGCATATTCCCCCCATATTCGTTCTTAAAATGAAGCAAATTACTAAATTAAATTAGAACACTTTTTCTATTATCGTACAAGCATTTATTATATATCTTAATTTAGATGCAAAGGGTAAAGAGGCCTTCTCTCTGTCGAGGATATTAAAAATTTTCAACAGTCTCTCTTTTTTGCAACCTTATACAAGTGAGGAATTATTACAAGTGTTAAAATATAAAATAAAAAATAGATCATCGTCAGGTTTTTATGAGATTCTTTCATCTGTTTTAAATAAAATATTGCATGTAATAGATCCACTTACCTATTTTAGTCCAGTTACTGTGGCATTTTCCCTCTAAATTTTTTATAACTGCACCGATTTGTCTGAAATTTTTACAATTGGCAGGAAATTTCTCAAAAAACGTAAGTCATATGGCGCCGATGTGTGCTTCCACCTCTGGGATGGTTGACACCCCATCTCGGGGGTTCAAATTTTTGCACTCAAAATAACCCCAGGAATTGATAGAGAATCAAATTTTAAACAAAAAATTTCATAAATATTTTTCGGTCGATCAATACTTTTTGAATTACTCGCACTTGGAAAAGTATACTTTTCGTTAAAAAAACGTGTTTTTCAATGATTTTTTACGAATAACTCATAAACTAAGCGTTTTATTTAAAAAACTGTAATAAACCAAAATAAAGATTATAAAAAAACAAAGAGATTGGTTACTGAGTTTTCCAAATAACAATACTTAGCGATTTATAATTGGTTAAAGATGACTTTTTAATTTTAGGGTACTATACTCGATGAATTTATCGTCAAATAACGGAAAATGGAAATCTTCGATAAAAACTCATATAATCTTTTTTAAAGGGATTGAAAAAATCTTTGAAATGAGTTCTGTTAAAAGTCATTTCGATTAAAATAAAGCGAGATGTGATGAAAAAAGTTGGATTACCCTAATTTTTGAAAAAAAAAACGAGCAATATAAGTAACACTATTTTTATCAGAATTAAAATTAAACGTATATCTTCGAAAATTCATTTTATTTTAGTGTTATTTATTAGGTCCAAAAGTTTAACCGGTTTAAAATGCGTATTTTTCGAAAAAATCATGTTTAAATTATATATTTTCTTTTGTAATTGTCTCAAAAAATTGCATTTTTCCAGAATAAATCTAAAACTATAAAAGATACGTAAAAAATGGTAGAGTACAAAAATTTTGGTTTTTCTTATTTTTGCTGTAGCTTGAAAAATAAATACGGAAATAAAGCCGATTGAAGTTTGAGTTAAAGCGCGTAACTCACCTGTAATCAGACTTTTGGCTCTTCACTATTTAAAAAAAAAGGGTTTTAGAACAATTTAATGTACTTAGTCTTATATCTTTTGAAATTACCTTGAAAATGTTTTTTTAATGGATGCTGTAGCTTAAAAATTAACTAAGTTATCGTAAAAAAACGAATTGCATTTATTAGAAAAAAAAATTGTGAATATATGTTTATACCTTCTATGTAAAGTACCTTCATTCATAATTTTTTTTAATAAAAAAAATCATAAAATACAGTCAATTTTTTTATTTACACGTATATCAAAGGGGAGGTTGTTTCGTGAGCATAGGGGTGGTTTTTAAGGGTTGAAAATTTTATGCGCGGGAATAGAATTTTTTCTCGAATATAAATACAAGATTAAAGCGTTTGAAATTATCACAATTTTTTATGACGTTTTGACACAAGGGGTTGAAAATAAGCAACCAATCAAAAAATATTTTATTGACTAGGAAGGAATTTATTTTGTAATATACATTGTACATTTAAAGCTTTTGAAGTTGTTGAAAAAGATTTTTATATATATATTTGGCATAGGGGGTAGTTTTTAAGGGTCGTAAGTGTTACAATTAACCAAAATTATTTTATATAAACATAGAATTAAATTGTATGTGATATAAATGCACTACAAAAACCTTTGAACCTGTTAAACGATTTTTTAAAATTATTTTTATTAAAAAGGGTGGTTTTTAAGAATTTTCAAGGGCTGAGAAATTGCACAATATCCATTATTGTATTCTCTGAAGCTATTTATTTGTGGCATAATTTTAGTATTTCTTTAGTTTTATTGGCAAAAAACCCAATAAAATTAAAGATATCCATTATTGTAATTGAAAATATTAAAATTGCGTAATTTAACATAATTAAAAGCCATAAAATGCTTTAATATTAATTTTTTTCATTTTTTTCAATAAGGAGTGGTTTTCACCCCTTAAAAATAAAAAGCTCACCTAGCGCGTATATACCTTTAAAAGAGGGGGTAAGATAAGCCTAATTCCATTTTTCCAATTTTTAGTAAAATCGATTCAGTTATTAAAAATTTAGATTTTTTGACCTATTTTCCTCTATTATAGTGACTGGACTATTTGATTAATTTTTCGTTTAATACGGGTGTTTTCCCGAAATATTATATTATATATTATTATAAGTTCTATTCTATTCTTCTGTATTCTCTACCAGTTAATTATTGCATAATTTTTTTCAATAGCTAATAATAATCATTTAAGAATTAAGCTATAAGAATATTTTTGTTCAACATTAAAATGAACAAAAATAAATTGATAATTTTCCATTGAAGAGAGAAAAAAAGAGCTGCTTTTGTACACTTTCTCCGAAACCTGACAGATAAAAAAAACCGGATAATATGAAAGGGTTGTTATTGTTGGGAACAAAGACATACATTAAAAATATATGAAATGCGCAGTGTATTCCAGTATAGGTATACGTAAATATGTTAATGATTATTATGGACAACCTGTCTAAAAATTATACACATGGCCAGTAAATTTGTTCATCACATCACGTTTAAGATAATAAAAGAACCATTATCCCTTTGCATTAGTCACGATAGCTTACACCCCTCTGTGCTATACTTAAGTTTTAGCCGAAACTGAACATTCAAAAATAAAAAGCACGAAAGACGAGCGTAGTTACCCTGCGGCACTTTGTATTCCACTTGAGCGTCAATTTAACAAAAATACACTTAAGAGACGGCATAATTTTCATTTATATTTTATAGACTCCATCAGTTCTTGTCATGCCCATCTACCTTCCTAATTTGTTTCAGCGGGTGAGGGATAATGAGACCTCATTACAGCAACTCTCCACCGAACGGGAAGAACGCGAACGAGAGAGGTGGAGTCTGCTCAGACACGCTAGAGACGAGGCCGAACGCAGCCTGTCCCTCGCTGCACAACTTAACGCCAAGGAGTTACAGCTTCAACAGGCACAGGAACAACTTCAAGAGGTAGGATTGCTCATGAAATAAATAATGATTTGATCAAGGTTATTAAAACGAATTAGGTTGGAATTAACTGGGCGAGAGTGGGGGTGATCCCACTTACGCGTCACTCGGAGGAAAATTTGTATGTAGTGCATATATGTCAAACTCAAAATTTTCAAAAAGGTTCTACAATTTTAGTGTTCGGTAGATTTTTAGTACCTACTTATACTCGTAATTATATGATATTATTATACAGGGTGCTAAAAAAAGAGTGTAAAATATTTCAGGAGGTAATAGTATGAACCAAAATAAGCAGACAAGTCTTAATATACATGGGTCAAACATTTTATTTTATTAGGAATAAACCGACAAAGGAAGCTTTTAACAAACAAAAAACAAAGTTGCAGAAGATGTTCAAAGTACCTTCCGTCCATTTTCAAGCAGGCACGACATCTTCGTCTCAATGATATTCGAACTCTTTCGAAAACAGCCTCCTTGGTTTGTATTTCTTGACACTTTTAATTAATCCGTAGCTGCAGCCCTTCCAGGCTATTTACAGAAGTCCCATACACTAATGTCTTCAAATATCCCCAAACAAAGACATCTAGAGGGTTCAGATCAGGCGATCTTGGAGGCCATAAAGCAGGTCCGGCCCTTCCTACCCATTTATGTGAAACAGTTTGATGTAAATGTTCTCTAACGGCCATGGAAAAATGAGCTGGAGCACCATCATGCTGGAAGCACATTTGTTGCCTCTGATTCAAAGGAATGTCTTCCAAAAACTCATACAGTGTGTTCTGCAGAAAGCTGAGGTAAGCAGCGTCTGTTCATCGGTTTGATAAAACAACAGGACCTGTCACCTACAATACTTATCCAAATATTTAATGAAAAACGTGCCACATAGATGGGTAGGAATGGCCGGACCTGTTTTATGGCCTCCAAGATCGCCTGATCTGAACCCTCTAAATTTATTTATTTGGGGATATTTGATGATATAAGTGTATGGTACTCCTGTAAATAGCCTGGAAGAGCTGCAGCTACGGATTAATCAAAAGTGTAAAGAAATCCAAACCAAGGAGGGTGTTTTCGAAAGAGTTCGAATATCGTTGAGACGAAGATGTCGTGCCTGCTTGGAAATAGACGGAGGGCACTTTGAACATCTTCCGTAACTTTGATTTTTGTTTGTTAAAAGCTTCCTTTGTCGGTGTATTCCTAATAAAATAAAATGTTTGAAAAACGAATAGTGGTCCATATCTCCGCAACCGTTACTTTGCGGACCCATTTTTATTAAGACTTTTCTGCTTATATTGGTTCATATTACCTCCTGAAATATTTTACACTCTTTTTTAACACCCTGTATTATATTTTACGTTCGCTTGGCTGCGCAATTATTGTCAAATACTACAGCGACTGCGTTTAACAGATACGCTTCCAGCAATAAACAGCAAGCTGATGATTTCGTTGATATTATTAATATGATCAATTCATGGTTTGATAATTATGAATTCATATACACCAACGTCCAATCTTATGGGAAAATGTTAGAACAACAAATAGCAACTTTAAATCAAGTAAAAGAAACATTCAGCGAGCTAAACTGTAGAGGAAAAAATTGCTCTCAGCTGTTCCAAACTTAGCGGAAAAGTACAAAATTTTTTACATTTTGACGCATAAGTTGTTAAATCAAGATTCACTGAAAACATTTTTTTCTCAAGTAGTTTTTTTTTATTAGTACTTATATAAGTTTAACGGTCGGTCAAAATTATTTTATTTTTCTAGATAAGGACCAGAGGTGATTTACACGATCTATCATCCCCACTTAATACATAGACAACTGAAAACTCCGACATTAGAAGGAATAATTTCAAGAAATTATAGTTATTTATGCAACAAGTACAAAAAGTAAGTGTAGGTAGGACAAGTCGAGTGCAATAAACACTTTTTGTACGAGTTGCATACAATATTTGTTCTACGTTCATGCAAAAACCAAAAAATGTTTTATTTATATGACACTTAAGGCCCGCTGCAGACTATGCATGAATTCGCGATCCGCGATGTGCGATGCGCGATGCGTGGTTTGAAAGTAATTCGTGCATCGTGTGTAGGATTTTTATGAATAGATTTTTAACGAGCAAGACAGACCCTACACACTATTCGCGAATTCACGCATAGTCTGTAGCGGGCCTAAGTGAAAAATATGACGTCGATTTGAACGTTTATGTTTGTCATGATGACAAAACGCTATAGTGGAATGACAGATGAACGCAATAAAAATTTTATTGCACTAGTGCAATATAGTTCAATAAAGTATTGTTTTTTTGCATGAACGAAGAAAAAACATTATACAATAACTTACTTACAACATAATAATAATATTTTTTTTTCTATTTATAAAAAAATTACTATAACGTGTAATAAAGTATTTGATTTCATTATTTATTTCGAATTTAATTATCCAATAGGTATTTTCGTCCATAATTCAAATATAATGGCCTAAGTATTTAATCGTGTTAATTTAAAATCAGAGAAGGTATTCTAATTAGGGCTCATTTCGACACATTCTAAACCCAGATCTATCGAATTATTTAAAAAATCGGAATGTAAGTCGATTTCGAACAGTTTTTTTTGCATTAGTATTGTAGAAATCCTGAATATTACACTAGACCCGCTCTGTTTTTCCTCCAAATGAGGCGTCGGTCTGCTACACTGTGATTGGTCGAATCTTACCAGGCAACCTTATCCTTTTTAATAACCTTGGATATTGATAGTATAATCGTATCAAGAGTTCAAATGTCACGGCTGACGTAACGCAATTGTTTTTATTGTCAACGTAGTATTCGATATTTGGTCGCGTTAAACTAATCATTTCTTGCAATTTAGTGCACTTGAGAAACCTATATATTTCGAAAACGGTGCATTCTATGAAATGAAAATGTGTTGAATAAAAGTTAGTCAGTGCCGGGGATAAATAAAATGGCGTTATAGTTTATTGACCTTTATGTTTTCAAGGTTATAGCGCGGTTAAATTTGGATTTTCAAATGGGAAGCTATACTTTTTTTCTAAACTTGATAAGGAGTAAAAAACTAGTAACTTTTATCTGAAACATTTTTTTATAACTTATCTAAAAACAATAACGATTAAGTGATGTCAGAAAATGACAATATAATTACAGTTGTCAGTGTCTGATCTTCATTAATCACAGTGCTTCATTATTTACCTAGCAAAATGGGATATTTAACAGTTGAAATAAAAATTAAAATGATTTTATTTTATGATGAATGTCGAAGAAGTATTCTTAATGCTGAATAGGAACCTATACTTTTTTCCCCTAAACTTAATAAGGAGTAAAAAACTAGTAACTTTTATGTTTGCTACATACTATGCGTGAATTGATGATTCGCGATGCATGGTTTGTAAGAAATTCGTGCATCGTGTGTAGGGTTTTTATGAATGGATTTTTAACGAACAACATCCTACACACTATTCCCTATATGTTTGGTATTTGTGTTGTAGCAGTACTTTGTTATCAGTGGTGGCTCTATTCGAGTTTATTTTGAAGCGGTTATAAAAATATGGCGCATAATTTCTCAAAAGCAGAACTCATGGACTGATGCAAATTGAAAGACCACATAACACTAACAAATATAATGGAAAGTCCATGGTTTATTTTAAAAGTGTTTTTGGTATGCAGCCAGAAATACACTAAATATTAGTTAGGCACATATCCATTGTAGGGCGCTAGTATCTCAAAATTCTATGATTTGATTGGACGATTACTAACGTAATGTTTGTTTTTGATGTTTGATTCCTTGACGTCATCAATTATATTTTTCCCAAAAAAATACCCAATCTTTTTCCTGTTGAGCAGTTCCCTTTTTTCTAATAAACTTTTATTAGAGGAATTAAAAGTTATAAGCAATACCATCCTAAAGAGTCTCAAAAGAAATACTACCTAAAAATCACATTAGCGATGGAAGGTTCAAGTAGTCGTTGGAAAATAATTAAATACTTGTTGTTTAAACACATAACACTTACAAATATAATGGAAAGTCCATGGTTTATTTTGAAAGTGTTTTTGGTATGCAGCCAGAAGTACACTAAATATTAGTTAGGCACATATCCATTGTAGGGCGCTAGTATCTCAAAATTCTATGATTTGATTGGACGATTACTAACGTAATGTTTGTTTTTGATGTTTGATTCTTTTGACGTGCTTTTGACGCATAAAAAGCTCGCGCTCTCAATTTTATGCATTTTAACTTATCTAGGAATTTAAAATGGTATAATTTTATGGTGAAAAGGAAATGTTGTTTTGTGAATTAATTGCTTAAAGTGTTCTTAAATGCCTGATAAAAACAATGGAATTGGAAAAAATGTAAATTTACAAAGTCGATGGTAGCAAATGTAATGGTAAAATAGTTTTGAGATTTACTTTGATATCATCATTAGCCTTGCTTTGAAACCTTAACTTTATGTACGTTTATATGTAAGAGTTATGTTAATTATGGCATTAAAAAATATATATTTTAGTTTAGCTACATTATTACTACTATCAGCTTTCTACTTTTATGTTTTTTTTTAATTTCATTGATACAGGATGAGTTGGGAGGAATACGCCAAACTTCAGGAATAGATTCTACACGCAAAAAATAATAAGAAAAAACTCAAATGTTACATAATTTTTACTTGTTTTCAAGGCACTAACTCGACATCAACCCTTGCATCAATCAAAACAGCTACAGACGGCCTTCGTTGACAAAGCAGAAAGTGTTTAAAGGTCAATGGTGGTGTTTTTGAACATTTAATCATTACAAAGGCTATGATTAGTAGAATGTCAATAAATATATTTGTTTTATTGAAATGAATGAAAATCACATGACAGCATCTGAGTGTTTTCTTATTATTTTGACGTGTAGAATTAATTCCTGCAATTTGGTGCGTTTCTTCCGATCCATCCTGTATATTTTAAAACAGTGTTGATGAGATATAATGTTTATCATATAGGTAGCGCTGTGGTCAATCAAGTTAATAAAGAGATCTATAAATTGCATATTTAGTTAGGTACATATCCGTTGGATGGCGCTGTATACAATATGCAAATTCTCCAACAAAATTTCACCCATACAGTTTCCATTATGTGTGAAAGACTGCCAAAATTAATAAAATGGACATTTCAATTTAATTTTAGAAGAAAGTCCTACAAGTTTTTTTATTTTATCAATGTAAAATAAAAACTCATTCAAAATTAAAACCAGCATAGGTTTATTTGATTCTACTATAACCAAGTACAGGGTGTAGGATATTTTCAGGATTTTGTACATTGTAAATAGCACTACTATTGTATTTGTAATTATTTTATTTTTAGAAGAGTTGTTTTTTTATTTCGTAATAACTATACAATAAAAAGAAAAAAAATAGTATGGTGAAATTCAATTTTCGGTGAGATTTTCAACGAGCCATATACGATATGTTTTCATTTGAAAACGTTGGGGTAGCTTCCTGTTAAGGGGTTAAAGGAAAATATTAATTTTATTGCCATAAAATAAGTAAAATTTAAAATCAAAATACGTGTTTAAGGGTTTTTTTTGGAAGTTACTGGTTAAAAAAATATTTATTTTATTCCGGACTTTTACCCAACCTGGTAGATATTTGCTGGTAACGTAACTGGAAAAATTATTTGAATGTAATGTAATGATACAGTAATGACCATAGGCATTATATTCCTCTTACATACAGTTCTAATTATGTATTGTCCTCGTATTGTTTAAATTTGTATATTCACGAAATAGGGGGGTTAATTTGAAACATTGATTTTCACGACTTAGTCCTGGTTATGATTACACCACAACGTCTCATTTACAGGACGAACTATTTCTCTAAATCTTTGATCTGCCCTTGTTCTCAGGCTAGGGGAACACCTGCTATGGCTCCATGGCTTAATTGTATATTTATTTCGGTTCCTACTGCTGCTTCTAGGACAGCTAAGACTTAATATTTTTATACAAAAATTGAATTAAGTTTGTTAAGTATAACAATAACTTACTGCAGTCTTAGTTGATAGATGTATTTACATCGTTGATAGTAAATCCTGCACTTTTTAATTTGTTTAGGCTCGCAGGCAGCTAGCTTCTAGCGGTTGCTTATCGGACCAGGAGTCCCTCGCATCACTGCCACGTCATAGCATCAATGGGGGAGCTCTCACCCCCGGTTCTGGAGGCTTACTCTCGGGACACCATGGCCTAGGGCTGCTGCCAGGTGACCGTGGAAGCTGTAGCGCCGATTCAGGAGTACGAGTGAGTTCCGACCGCGAAAGTGGCGCCACTTCCGTTGCTGGAAACCTTTCCGACTCCACCACAGACGGCACTCCGACCATCACGGTGGAAGGGAGCAACAGAGAAGTCGACGCTGTGTCGGTGGTGTCTTCGGTACCTCCCCCGCATATGTACCAATGTGAGTAGATTTGATGCTGTTGGTATAAAATTACAGACAAATGTTTCTGTAAGTATTAGAAATCAAAGGAAAAATGTAGGTTTAAAAGTAAATTGATAGAGTGAGGTTAGTGATTGCTGGAAAAGCGGATAATGAATGCAAAGTAATTTTAGTTAGTTATTGGCTTGAGCTTTGGTAAGAAAGCAGTTTTTTCAAAAGTTATTCAGCGGCATACAGGATAGTCCGTTTTTCATGGTTCACCATTAGCATCTTGGAAATCGTAAAAAGATAGGGTGCCTTTTGATGACCATTAAGATAAACCAAACAGATTCAATATATCTGCTGCAGTTGCTGAAACACTGTAAAAAAACTGAAAATAACTATTTTAGAAAATGACTAGCGTTTTTATTTCTCAACAGAAAAAGCTGAGGGATAAGAATATTCGAGAAATCGATTTTCGTCGAAAGAAAATTCCTAACCCACTAGTTTCGGTTCTACAACATTCAGCTGATTTTTTTTCTTATGAACGTCATATTGGATCTTAACAGTAACATATGTAGGATAAAATTAGTAGCATATCAAATTATAACACTACTGTTTTATTTGAAGAATGACTCATAAAATTGAAAAAAAACGAGTACAATAATTTAAATAAAAAATGTAGGTATTCTTCACTTGAAACAAAAATCAATTAACATTTTGATGGATTCAACATTTCATGACTTTGTTTGAAGCCAAACCTCTCAGAAGTATTTAAATATTTTAATTAGCAAAATGGAGAATTCATTGATAATCTTTAATTAAATTATAAATATTTGAAATTTAAAAATGGTTCGGGAAAATGGCGCATAATTTTATAATTCTACAATGATGTTTCAATATCTAAATCGACACTTGTTGCTTGGCCATCACGGTGTCCATATCTCAACCCATTTTTTTCCTTTGGAATAGTCCTTTGGAATTTGGAGATAAATATTATTACAATCCTTGTGAAATTGTAAAAGACCTGGGTCTGCGTTAAGTACCTGCTGCAATGTAGGCCGGTTCCTGTAAGTCGAACCGCTTAGGCCGAGCAGGAAGTAAGCAGACCACTTATATCTCACCTACACTCAGTTAGTATGTGAACATACATATGAAGGAACAGCTAGTTCAATTGTCGGTCATCTCACCTATGGCATATTGATGAGGGCTAATAAGCCCGAAACCGGTCTATGTCTGGTGGTGTGTCCGACAAGGGTTCTTGGCTGTCCACACAGATACTGCAGGAGTAATTCAATATCGGTCGGGGCATTAGTCCGCGGAGTAGTTGTTTCATGCAGTATCATTTACTGCAGTAGTGTTGGCAAGTTCGTAATTTTATTCTGTATATGTTATTGTCAAGATCCAATATGGCATGCATAAGAGACAGTTGAATAATCTAAACTAGTGGCCGCAGAAATTTTCTTTCGACGAAAAAATTTCAACTCTTTCTGTTGAGAAATAATGGTGCCATATGGCATTTTCTAAAATTGCTATTTTAAGTCGTAATATTTTAAGGTTTCCGAGATATCAAAGGCAAGCCATGAAAAACGGACCACCCGGTACAGCGTGTCCTATTCAGGCAACCATATTATTCCAGTGTAGTGATTTCTTCAACAATGAAAAGAAAACACGTGTGAAGTTGAATTTTGCCGCAAAAGATTCGCTTTTCTTACAGAATATAAATAATGTGAGTTTGTTTATTGTAAAATAGTGTCAGTTGTTTCTTAGGAAGTGAATAAACTGACACTCAATAATATAAAAAATTCAGTTTTATGATCAATAATCAGAAACGCATCTTACAATTTGATCATCTCACATCAAATTCTCAAGTACAATGGTTTGCAGTAATAATGGCACTCCTTAAAATTAATTTTACGATTTCTTTTGAACTGCTGACGTATTCTCGTAATGAAATCAACTTTTAGCATTAGTTCTTAGTTGTTTCACTCACCAATGGCGATTTAATTAAATTTCTACTCAGAACGTCCAGAAGTTAAAAAACTGTTTTGAGGAAGTACCATTATTATTGCAAAAGCATGTACCTATCCTCTAACTTAATTTGCCAATGTAGACCAACCTTAAGTATTATCGCTACATTCTGATTTTCGATCCAATTTTTTTCTTCAAGATAAGTAAAAATAATCTGAACCGTGTGAGTTTTCATAAACAAATAAATTAATCAGAAATTTAATTACTCCCTTTTGAGCATTATTAATTAAACAAGACCCCTACAAGTCCACCATTAATTAATTTGCGTATTCTAACTTGTTACAATATTAATATATGATCGCTGAACGTTGTACATAATCTATCACAAGCGCTTTAGGTGGTTGACGACAAGCCATTTAATCTTGCTGGTCGTTACAAAGACGGTATTATTGATAATGATATCCACAATATCATGTATCAGGGTCTACCGATGTAATCCTCTTGTAAACACAGGAACAGTCTAAAGCGCTGCGGCTTACATTTAGAGTATGCTATGGCCGGGTTATCTTAATTTCTCCTAACTGATAGCCTTAAATAGCGAATAATAATTTGGAAAACAGTGTTTAAAAAATGTGTGATTACAATTTAATATTTTTTTATATATGTATAACGGATGATTCAGTCATAATGTCATTAACTTTAGTCACGTATTCGGAAGGCTTAGTAAAGACAGAAAATCAAAAAAAAATGTTACTCAATTTTTCAAAATACAAACAAATCACCGCTGCAGTGCGCTGCAAATTTTCTGATGACGCATTCGAGTATTGAAGTTATAGTTGCAGCAAGAATTTAGACGACTTACGTCACGCCCATTGGCGACGGAAAGGGGGCTAGGGGAGTAAGCCCCTTCCAACGTAGCACCTATACCCCCCCCCCAAGGTAGACCTATCAGCGCATCAGATTTAAATTTAAATTTTACCAAGGAGAAAAATAATTTCGAAATAATAAGGACATTTTAAAGCACTTGATTCGCTTCAAGAGAAACATTAAAACATTAAAATAGTAGGTGCATTACTTAGAAAAATAACATAAACAAATACAAGCCGGCAACGGTGCATAGAACATTATTGCTACTGCGCATGAGCACAATAACTGATTACGTTGTTTGAACGTTAAATAAGTGGCTTAAAATGTCCCTAAGACAAAAAATGATGCATTAAGCCGAGGGCACATTGCTTGATGCCACGCCACGCCACGTCATGTAATACATTGTCAGAAGGATTTGACATCGTGTATTCTTATGTATTTTTATAGGTGTTTTTAAATGAAGTAGCAAGATTCTTTAGGTGATAATAAATCGATATAACCTAGCATACCTATATTCCAAGTCGCATAATAAAAAACATACAGGGTATAGTGGTTTTTAGGCTTTCACGGCCAGTGCTATAATTAGATACATAGTGATTTTCCGGGTTGTTGTGCCGTGACCTCGGTAATTGGTAGCTGCCAGAGTGAAAATGCATATCCCTATCATTAGCCCGGATTCTTTTACCTGTCCTGGTTGTTCTCGGGCTAGGCTCTGTGGGGGACAGACCCGCTATCGATGTCTCTGGGCCCATCCACATATTGATTTTGGTTGCTATTGTTGGTATTACGACTGCTGCGGTCGGAACCGTTCCTCGGATAATGGTGGTCCTCCGAGGCGTTCCGCACGGGGCATGCATCATTGCTGATATCGATTTTGGGGCCCCGTCCATTGCCTGTTTGCGCAGGTGCAGAGGCGAGCGCAGCTGCACCGACATTACGAGACCACTAACGAGATCCCAATCGGCCTCAGTCACGGCGAAGCTTTTGCAGAGTCACCACTGAAGATGCCGACAGTGAAGAGTGGCGAAACGTTTGGAAGCATGAGATGCGACCAGTTACAGCGGGGGCTACGGAACGCGTCGGAGGACCACCATTATCCGAGGAACGGTTCCGACCGTAACAGTCGTAATAACAACAATAGGAACCGAAATCAATATATGGACGGGCCCAGAGACACCAATAGCGGTTCTGTGCCCACAGATCCTAGCCCGAGAACAACGAGGGCAGGTAAAAGAATCCCGGCTAATGCTAGGAATGTGTATTTTATCTCTGTTTCTGGCAGCTACCAGTTACCGAGGTCACGGCACAACAACCCAGAAAATCACTATGTATCAAAGATACAGGGTGTCAAAGTTAAAATTTTATTTTTGATATTTGTAAATAATTTCTTAAAAAATCCAAATATTTACATAAAATTTGTAAATCAGGGGTTTTTGCGGGCGAGAAATTCAAATTTGTTTCTAATTTTTACATCACTAGTAGAGGGCGCCACTTATGGCACATCATGCATGTTTCTTTTAAATGGCAGAACTTTTTTGTCGCTTAGTATATCTATCTGACTATTAAAACAAGTGATCTGCCACCTGTTATATCAGAAAAAGGTATACTTTGTTGAAGTCGTTAGCAGTAACAGTTTTCGAAATAATCCTATTTGAAATATTAAGTGCACCTATTGAAAACTGTTGTCATTTCAGGTAAAGCTCCTTTTCTACTGAAAATATAGCAAAATGTTACTTGAAAAAGTTGTTCACAACGGTAAATTTTGGTCGGGCAAAATTTCAACAAACTTTGTGCTTTGTTGAAAATGGTTTATCAAATCTCGCCGATCTTCTTGAAATTTTGCTCGTCTCTATAGTTTACCATTTTGAAAAATGTTTTCAAGTAACATTTTGCTGTATTTTCAGCAAAAAAGGCAATTTACCTGAAACCAAAACAGTTTTTACTCGGTGCACTGAGCAATTCAAATAGGATTATTTCAAAAATGGTTACTCCTACCGACTTCAGCAAGGGATACCTTTTTCAAATAAAACAGGTAGGAGAATCGATTGTGTAATAGTAACACGTTTAGTGTATTATATAGTTTTATTATTTTCAATTGCAGCTTTTTAAATATTTGGAAGAAAATATAATGAATTATTCATTTGTTCGTATGACGTAAGTCAGTCAGTCGTCTGAATTCTTGCCGCAACTATATACTTAAGTCCAACAGTATTGCCATTCAGGACCACATACATGTAATAACAGCATGTTCGTTACTGAAGTGATAGCTTTTTTCTGATAACCTTGTTTACAATTTAAATTGTATATATTTTGTATATTTTTTGAGCATTTAAAAATTGTTGCATTTTTAAGGTTTTCATTAAGCGAGGCATTTTGTCAAGTTCCGACATACAATTCATTTATCATGTCGTCGTAATGCAAGTTCAAAAGCTCCACAAAATTTTATACAGTAAATATACAGTTTTGAATAAACCATTAAAAACATACCTAGTTATTTTTGGCCACCTTTTTGTTATTTTCTTGAAAGCGAAATCAATTTGAGCTTGTACATTCATATTCCCAGATAATGCAAATCGCATTTAATTATACATATGAATCAGAATCAAATCCATTACTCTCGTTTCTCCTCAGACTTTCTCGTCGTAATCAGTAGTAGTAGTAGTAGTAAAAAAAGCATTTTTTCTACAAAACTGTTAAAATTGGGCTTTTTAAACGTCATTTTTTATGTTAGAAATGTCATTTTTTGACACGCGTGTTAAAAGTAAGTTACTTTTAACACTAGTGTTAAAAGTAAATCAAAGTTTATTTAAATTTTATTTTGAAAATTAATAAAACGTTTTAACAAACACATTAACAACTTTTTATTTTAAATAAGTACAAACCAACATTTTAACTAGTTATTACTATTAACATTTATAGTAAAATTAGAACAATTTGAAATTGTAATTCCCTGCGGAATCATCATACTTAAGTTGGTTTTACTGTCAACATGTGTGACACATCTATTTTCTGTAGAAATACTACTGGTAGTACTGGTGGTTTTGCTAGTAGTTGCAGCAGTAGGAAGTATTTGGCACGCAATTTCCTTCTTCTGTTCCAGTGAATTTTCAATGTAGCTTTCAGCTACCGTCGAAGATTTCCATCCTCCATGTCTCTTGATGGTAGTAAGATTTGCACCAGAATCTGCTAACAATGTCGCCGAGGAACGACGAAAACAATGTCCGGTGTAGAGTTGAGGATTTGGTAGATTCAACAACTCTGCAATGTCGGCAGGCATTATACCAAACATGTTAATTCCGACTGGATTCTTCACACATTTATTCTTCATATATTTAAGAAAAAGTCGTCTATGGTCAGCGTTGGGTGGCCGGAGTGCCATATACTTTCTAAAAAAGTTTAAATAGAATTCATCAACAACACTGGAAAGTCCGAGGCACTTTCGTTTTAGTATCTGGTATGGTCACAACAACCGAAGTGCCCAAATATTCGATATTGTCGATGGTCATCTGACACAATTCCTCCTAGCGACACGCCCCGAAGACACCCACTATTGCTGCGACTTTCATCATCAGATACTTTTCGTCTTCTGCTTCTGTGAGAAATTTGTCGATATGCGTCTTCGTCAAAACTTTTGACTTTTTTGCTTGATATCCTTCACCCTTCCGTTTTAAAAAAGCAATAAGTTTATAATGTTTGCTTATATCTTGATCTTGCTTTATTTTTAACATAGTTTTGATCATGAAATAATTTAACCACAGCGTTGACGATTTCCATATCTTGGCTTTTTCCTCAAAATATGCCAGTAAAACACTTTCGTTACATTTCCCAGGTACCATTTTAATGTTGCACCATTCCGAAAAGCGATTTCGTACTGTTCCTTTGATTTCGCCGACAATAATTCCAATGTTGCTCGACTGGCGGCTTCTTCGATTTCAACACGCTCATTATCGAGATTATTCATTATACTCATAATATTACTAGAAAATGCTGTCAATATTTTTGAGTTTTTTCCGTAACTAACAACAGCACTGGTTGCTACGAAAATTTTGGTTCATAAACATTGCGATCTGTGTGGTATTTTCTGATTTATTATTTTTATTGAGTTTAAAGTTCTTCCGATTGTTTTGTAGAAAAAATAGTGTATGATATACGTGTTAGTGATTTTATTTTGTAAATAAAATCTTACTTTTAACACGTATATCATAAATAGCTATTTTCTCGGAACAACCACAAATCTAATTGGTTTTTAAAATATGTCTTCTCAAATGTATGTTGTAAATTTTTCTTCGACTCTTCAACAGGGGACGACCGCGGTCTTTCACTATTTACATTTTTATTTAATTAATTTATTATTATAAACTACACTGGTGACACAAACACACGAAATGCACCAACCTCTACCACGTGAAAATGATAACTGATGAATGATGGATGACGAAGACACATGTCGAGCCATCTGCTCCAGATGTAGGTCGACGGCGGACGATGTTCGACTCATTCCGCCGTTAACATATTAAACGGGAATTTGAACTGCCAAATTTTTTGCTGTGCCTAACCGATGTCAGCGCTGATATTAATATATATTGATTACACCGGGTGTTTATAAAAAAGTTTATTTCTGTTATTCTTTAACGGTTGCGGCAGCGCTTGTCAATGAATAGGCATTGAAAACAAGGTTATTAACCTAAATACGGTATCGGACATCGGACTGATAACACGTGGGTTTTTTTTGTATTACTGTCTATATTTAAATACAAAACACATTTCAGCCTCTCTTAATAACTTAACCTAGTGAGTATTGAATTTTATTTCGCTATTTTTTGTAATGAAATGTAAATGGTTTATTGTGATTCGTTGGAGTTTTGTAATTTCAATATTAAATATATTTTATATTGAAACTAATATGTTAATTGCATATTTAAAAAAAATAATTTATAGCATTCATTACATATTTTAACATACACAATAAGTAGGTACTATAGGAAAATATTTAAATTTGGCAACGTTACGTCAGGCCGACAGCGAGTTGAACTGCCACCAAGAGTCAGTGGCAGTCTGAAAAAGAGATTAAATAATGCCTAGTTTGAAAATACTTTTTTCAGCGTGAATATGTATTTAAAAGACGCGTATTCGTATTGTACTTATTTTTCTATTTCTTCTCTTAAAATTAATGATACTGTTACTGAATCACCCTGTATATATATAGTTTTATTAGGCATTAACAATATTGTGTGAAACTAACTACCCTGGACTAAAACGGGCCACACATTAATATTATTCATCGTACTACAGGTTGTACAACAAGTTGCTTCGATCGTCGGAACGGCAGACTAGATTCACTTTTGCCCACTAAAACTACTGTTTGGTGTGTGTTGTATAACAAATCGTTTTGCAGTTATTATTTTACCGTCTTCGCGATGGCATCAAGTTTGCCAAAAGAACCAGTAGCTGCAATTGTGGTAGTATTGTTAAATGATGATGAAGAACCACCCAAAAAAGAAGAAAATGGTGCTAAAATTGGTTGCAACAACGGCAACTGTACTCCCATATGAACTTATACGTGAACTAAGTGCCAATGAGCCAACAGATTTACTTACGAATGGATGAAGATTATTTTATCTCATTGTTAGAATTGGTGCGCCCTAAAATCATCATACAAAATACAAAGTTTAGAGACACGATTAGCCCTGACGAAAGATTAATTGTTACACTAAGATATTTGGCAACTGGAAATTCTTATGAAGACCTTAAATTTCGTACGGCTATATCACCTCAATCCATTGGTCAAATAATTTCAGAAACATGCTGGGCAATTTACGAATGTTTAAAATAGGAATATTTAAAATGTATGATTATGATATATTTCAATAAATTCTGACCAAAACTTCTCATTATTCTCCATTTTTATAAATTTCAAACTATCCAATCTGGTCGTATGTACTACCGCGTTGTACTACAGATTTTCTGCATGCTGTACTGCCGTACGATACGACCGCGTCGTACTGCAGGTTATACTACAACGCCACTAACTATCCAACCGTTGTTCCAACGGTCGAATCAACTTCGTATTGTACAACCTGTAGTACGACAAATCGTATAATGTGTGGCCCGTTTAAAGCACCGATAATATCACAATGTAAACACATTCTTTCAACGATAACGAATTCTTCTCTGATGAGTACGTCACAACTGATCAGTCTTCCGTTCGTTGAGAACTACGACAACCCAAATTTGTTATATACAGACGATAATTTAACATGTTGTTTATAAGAATATGAGGCTATTCGCGCAATTAGGCTTTATTAGATGTTTAGTAAAAAAATAAAAATTAAGTAAAAGAATGTATGCGCTTAGAGAATTAGACAATAAAAAATTACAGTTTTAATCGCTTTATAGAAAAAAATGTGAAATGAACAACCGTCCAGTTAAAATATCAAATGATTCAATAAAGATGTATGAAATAAGTAATAGTTTGGGTAATTGTCTAGAAAGCTCATAACAGACTAATGTTAAAGTAGATGTAATATTAACCAGCATGTTCACTAATACCTTTTTCAGCAGTATCAACTAAAGACTGCAGTCCAACCCTATCACCTCTAAACGCTAACAATTTCTCCAGATCTGTAGATTCAGCTGCCCTATCCAGGTAAGAAATATACAACAATGTATAATCCAACTTAGAGTAGATAATATTTATTAACCGCATTGCATTTTAATTTATATGTGAGGTTCCGCTACAAAGTAAGTTTAGTTTTAATTTCACTAACAAAGCAGTCAGTTATGAGCAACTTGACAGGTACTTACTTTGTGATTAGACCTCGTACAGTGTTATGTTTTTCAAAGTAAAGGTACTATTTTCAGATCCGTGGAACAACTTAGCTCTCCCTTAGAACCAGAACCAATTACGATAGGTAGAAGAATCAAACAACCGAACAGGCCATCTAGTGGACGAGGTGGAACCTGGGGCAGCATCTCCAGAGTGTTTGCTCGTTCCAGACATAGAAACAAAGCTAGCTCATTACAGGAAACAAGTGAGTATATTTTTCTAATGTCATTTGTTTGAAATTGAAATATCTTCACATTCATATATGAATTTTGTAAGTGGTATTTTCTAAGCGACCATTTTTTTTCAAATTATGAAACAGAACAGGTTACTAGAGAAAGGCGAAATAGATGTGACTTTTTATTTTAGCGCCATCTCTTCTTTTAACTACTAAATTTACACATCACAAATTTATACAGAAAGTTATATGCGCCAACGCTATGGAAAGTGTCTGGTTTTTGTCAAAATGAAAGTTAAAAAATTGTATTGATTAAAAACAACCAACAACAAACCCTGATGAATCGAATTGAAGAACATTTATTTTATTTCTTTAAAAAATATTAAACGAAGATAAAGACATAATGTGCGGGTGGAAGAAGTACTTTGAAGAGTTGTTAAGTGAAGAAAAAGATAACTTAAAAGATATGTATGACATAATAACTGACGAAAATATAGTGGAACCGATTTATATGGAAGAACTATCAGATCAAAAACTTAAAAAATGGAAGAGCTCCAGGCTGCGACAAAGTTACAGCAGAAATGATGAAAAATATGGGACAGAAAGGAAGAGAAATCCTGTTGAGAGTATACAATAAAATAATTACAGAAGAAAAATTCCCAGATTAATGACGAATAGCACTGATAGTACCAATTTTCAAAAAAGGTGACGTAAGAGACTGTGGAAACTGTAGGGGAATAACATTATTGTGTACTGCCATGAAAATATTTGAAAAAATAATAGAAAAAAGAATAAGAAGAATGGTGGGACATACCTTACATGAAGCACAGAGCGGATTCAGAAATGGAAGAAGCACTCAAGATAATATATTTATAATAAAGCAGATAATAGAGAAATCGATACAAGAGTGAAAAAACATATGTTTAGGATTTATAGATTTGGAAAAGGCATTCGACAGGGTACCGAGACAAGAATTATGGAATATACTACAAGAAAGAGCTATTAGTAATAAAATAATAAAAATAATTCGAAATATCTACAATTCTAATTTAAATGCTGTAATAAATAATAATATGAGATCAGATATGTTTATGACTGCTGAAGGTTTAAGACAAGGAGGAAGCTTGAGTCCGCTATTATTTATCATTTTCATGGATGAAATAAATGCACATTAAGATCTAAAAAGTTGGCTATAGGCCACGTACAACTACAAAGAGTGAAAATTTCTGAAGAGGCATTTGCAGACGACATTGTAATAATAACAAGAAGTGAAAATGACCTACAAGTAAATTTAGATATATGGAATGAGGTAGTGGAAGAATACGGAATGAAAATTAATAAAAATAAAACCAAAGTGATGATGATAGGGGAAGAAAAAAAGGAACTTAATGTAAAAATTAATGACATAACAATAGATTAAGTAGAAATATTTCAATATTTAGGTAACAATAAGCGAGACGGGAACACAAGAAGCAGATATAAATAACAGAATAAAGAAATCAAATAAACTATACTATGCAATGAATAACAAGTTTATAAGTAAACAAGAAATATCGAGATCAACAAAAACTAAAATATTTAAGTCAGTGTACAGACCCATATTAACATACGGCTGTGAAACTTGGGTTTTGACAGAAAAGCAGAAAAGTAAAATACAGGTTGTTGAACTGAAATATTTAAGAAGAACAAGAGATGTACCAAAAGATAGAATGCGAAATGTAGATATACGAAGAGAATTGGGAATACAGTCAACATTAGAGTACATAGAAAGTAGGCAATTAGAGTGGTGGGGACATTCACAGCGCATGGAGAGAGATAGACAAGTAAGAAGAGTTTGGGAAGCTAAAATTCAAAAAAATAAGAAAAAGGGAAGACCAAGAAAAACATGGGATAAAGTTGTAGCAAAAACATTAGGAAGGAAAGGCAGAAGCTGGAATGAAGCTAAGTTGATGGCAGCCAACCGTAAGGAATGGAAAAAGTTTGTTTATGAATAAGCAGAAAACGAACCCTACACCATATGATGGTAGAAGGGGTTATGGAATATATATATTATTTGCAAGTTTGAAGAAAAATATTTTGTTGAACTTTATTCTTGTATATTTTATTTATTTCAGTGTTTTAAAATAGTAATTTTTTATTTAGTTCTTTACATGATAAACAGATGTTATTGTATATTGTATATGTTATTCCAAAATTCGCTTTTATTTGTTAATTTGTTTTATTAGTTGCATTTTTCCAATTCCCAATTAATTTAAAAATTCCCGCATATTTAAATCTATAGGGAAAAGTGTGAAATCTAGGGAAATTTCAAAAAGCCTAGAGGGAATATTTTTTCTCTTTTAGGATAGTTCGAAGACGGTAGGAATTATCAAACTCGACCAAGTGTACTTATTTTTTTTTACGTAAAAATTACGCCCATATAATATTTTGTTGTCAACCGAATCAGAACGTTTAGTCAACAAAATATACAAGGTGTGTCCCAAAAGCCTTCGACCTGCGTTTATCACATCGCAGCAGAACGTTTAAGCGACCTCTGTGGGTGTATTTTCAGTAGAAAAGGAACTTTATCTGAAACGATAAGAGTTTTCAATCGATTATTTCGGAAACTGTTACTCCTAACGACTTCAACTAGATCTACGTTTTTTAGATAAAAAAGGTAGGAGAATCGATTGTTTCAATAGTCAAATGAATACACTTAAAAGAAACATGATGTGGCGCCCTCTACTAGTGACGTCAAAATTAGAAATAAATTGAATTTCTCGCTCACAAAAACCCCTGATTTACAACTTTTATGTAAATATTTGGATCTGTTAAGAAGTTATTTTACCTTTGACTGTACTTGTACTGTCAAACACTGTACACTGTATCTTCTTTATTATGCGATTTGGGATATAGGTACGTTAGGTTACATCGATTTATATTTACCTAAGAAATCTGTGGTCCCATGTGAAAAACACCCTGTATACTACATATGAGAAAATATAAATGTAAATATATATAAATTAACACAAATCAGTAATCATAATCTTTGAGATTATGATTTGTTTTATTGATTCTTAAAAATTTAAGGCTCATACAACAATTTTTTTCTTCAGTATAACTTTATAAAAATTTACATATTAAATACCGATATTGAATAAAACTGTCAAGTCTTATATAGGTAACATAATAGAACAAAAAGCATTTGTTATTGATCGAAAAAAGTTTTATGATTAAATACGTACATATACCTGTTTTAAACCATCTTTAATGAAAATGGGTAATCATCAGTCACTAAAATTTTTAAATACAGCTTTGATCTTTCCCCCACATAAGTCACCCAGTCTTCGGGAAACAGGTAGCCTTTGCGCAAGTAAAAGTTAAGCTTCATTCACATAAGATTAGTGCGGTTGCATTGGTACTGCAGAAAAGTTATTAAAAAGGGCGCCGTATTCTTGAAATAGTGTTTTCTACAAAATACAAATAATTTTAGACATTTAATAACTGAATAATCTAGGGTTTAGCAAATAATACGAATGTTAACTCATCCCACCTGCAAATATTCAAAGATACTGAAGTAAAACGGCGAGAAATACGGATGACTTTTGTAACGTTCAGATAAACTTAACAGTAACGTCTTTGTACTGCAGTTGTATGGCAGAAACTAAAAGAATTTTAGCTTTTACCAATCCTTTTGCAACAGTCATACAAGGACCAATCAGAAAACTACTTTTTTGACAGTAAACAGAAGATTCACATTTTTGCAGGTTAAGTTTTTAAATTAGATTCTAATTTAGATATTTAGTTTAGAATTGATTTGTTTCTAAAAAAAATGGATGAAGAGGACTGTTTGGTTTAGAAACAGTTACTTTTGCTGTTCTTACTCGCAGCGACGTCAATATGTATAAAAACTATACATGCAAAAAAAAATGAAAAGAAGAACTCGGAGATGGTGGGTGCGACCTATTAACCGCAGATAGCACATGCAAGGTGATTTCTATAATTTATATAAAGAAATGCGAAATGAGAATGC
Organism: Monochamus alternatus; assembly: GCA_037114965.1. Classification (NCBI taxonomy): domain Eukaryota; kingdom Metazoa; phylum Arthropoda; class Insecta; order Coleoptera; family Cerambycidae; genus Monochamus; species Monochamus alternatus. The sequence goes on along the minus strand of CM073426.1, from coordinate 110,060,078 downwards.
CGATTATTTTTTCATTTCACCCGAATGACAGTGGCAGTGTTTGATGACTTGCTGTGGGGCTTCATTTAACCCACAGTATACTGTGATTTAACCAAACATTCAAATAGACCATCTATTCCTGCAGATTGTAGGCTTATATTTTATCTAGGGTAGGCTTTTAATTACTATTCGGCAAATGATAAAAACCAACAATTTCCGTAAATAGGGACGTAGTTGACAAAACATAAACATAACTTCTCTGAAAGTCAAGAATCTTGAGTTTTTGCATGTCGCCAACTTACAGCGGATAAATTCCCCAGATTCTTAAGTCTACAGTAATTCTATGCAAACAGAGTAAATAATATTTAATACATACATATTATTTGAACATTACTTAAGTCTTTGTTACCTCTATCCCTTCCAACCTCTTTATTTTCGACTCGACATATTGTGTTGCCAAGATTTACGAATCTTCTGCAGTGTCAACTTTGACGTATATCACGTCAAGATTTACCTCTACGTTATGTTAAATCAATTTTAGGTGAACACAGTTATGAGCCGTACCGCAGTTGGTCTCCTCTTACGGAGGAGGGTTACGCAGAGAAGCTCCGGTTATTAAGGGAAGCCAGCAGTATTCCAATGGAAAGATGGAGGGCTCCCACGGTGCTGGCCTGGTTGGAGGTGGCATTGGGGATGCCTCAGTATGGGGCCAGATGCGCGGAGAATATTAAGAGCGGAAAGGTAAAGGAAATAAAATAAAAATATAGGGAATAGGTTTTTATCCCGACTGCTATTGGCAGTTGGTGCGAAATTGGGGTGTGCGTTACGAAATTATGATGGAAATTTTCATGTGCGGAATACTTAAATTTGCCTAAATTAAAATGGTAGATAAAATTACGTGTATACAGGGCGAGTCAGATTTAACGTCGCATTCGAGGGTACAATTTTTAAAAAATAAATGACTCGTACAAATAGTTTTCAAGGAATTAAGGTAACACATTTAAACGAAAATCATGTTGAAAATTACAAATTTTTGTGGTTTGAAGGTTGTCATGAAACTAAACGGGAAGATTTTGGAAATTAACTGTTGATGCAAATAGTTATTTTTTTACAAGTACTTAAAATGCAGTTTTTGCTGCCGAGTCTGGAATATAGCTGTCCATCCCGAAAAAAAATTCGATCAGGCAAAGCAGTTTATTTTAATTACCAATTTATGACATTAACATTTAATTATTAAGTACCTAGTTGTTTAAACTAATAGAATATGTTAACGAAAAAACATTAAAATTAAATGTACAATTAGTGGCATTTTGTAAATTCAGTGCTGAGGCAATAGCAATTTGAGAACGTTTTTCAGTCGTGGTATTCACTGTTGGTAAAGTAGTCTAAGATCCCACTATAAAACGACCTTCACCGAGCTGGTTAATGGATGAAAAGTATTTTATATGCAATTAAATATGTCAATAAATATATTGCAACTGGGTTGTCTAAAAAAATTCAATCCAAAATATGATTAATTAACAATTAAAAATTATTATTTTTTTAAACATTTCACTGGTTTGGTTAATAGACAAATTCCATACCAATCGAAAGTATGAAGCCCATAGAATATGCAAACGTTAAGTTGACTATTTTTTTTCCGTCAAAACTCTTGGGTAGGCAGGTATAAATAGGTAAATCGATACTAGTAACTTGCACCGGTGTGGTTAATAAATTAAAGTTAAATTAAAATAAAGATTATTTCATTACCAACACGGTGGTATAGGGTTGTCTGAGAAAAATCAGTCCTGAATTCCGGTTGCCGAGTTTTAAAAAGTGAAATATTTCCAGCAAACCATTCCTTGCGATAGAAGAGTACACAGCATTGCAGCTGTGTGTAGTTCGTCCATACCGAAAATGAAGACGATTCGTTTATCTGTTTCTCCAAAAAATCGAATAAAGTCCGGAGGCGCCGGTATTATTATTAATCTGCCCCTAGGAACCCCTAACGCGAAGATGGACTAATTTTTTCGATTCCGCGTCTCAAAGAGTACATGTCTTTAAAATTTCAATTCGATCGGTTGGGGGGCGGCTTCGGGGGCGGCATCCCGTTTTTTCGGTACATTACCGGATGCGCTCCATTCTTATCGCGAAGTATACGTACATAACATTTGAGGTCGATCGGATTCGATTTGTGGCCGTGAGATGTGCGGAATTTTTTTTTACTCCTAACGACGAACATGAGGCTAGGTAAACGGCGGATGTGGGACGGGATCGGATGTTTCCTGAATTCATAACTGAGGAGTGGAGTCTCGAAGTCACGAGTTCTGTTTCATTTCGAATACATATTCGGATGTTTTTTATGAAAATATGAAAAAATGCTTCTATAGAATTTTTTGTACAAACAACGGTTTACGAGTTGAGCGGCAAAATACCACCGCCCCCGGATTTTATTAGATTTTTTGGAGAAACGGATTGTCTTCATTTTCGGTATAGACTATTATTTCCTGGTAGTGACTTGAAATATATATTATGACGTTTCTGCCGCCCCTCCTGGGGCGGCCTTGAAAACACTAAATTTGTCTAAAATCATTGAAAATTTTTTTTGGCTTCTTCTCCACCTTACCTATCGAAAAGTCTAATAAATTTTTTTGATTATATGTATCGTTTCCTTAAAAAACATTAAACGTAATTCGAGGCGGTAAATGGATTATTAGAAAATTTTATTTTTTACGGGTTTTCGATCTCGACATATCATTAGTAGGGTCGAAAATGTTGTTTTATCGTCATTGAAGAGCGTTAGGGGTTTCTAGGGGCATAATAATAATAATAGGTACCGCCGCCCCCGGACTTCGGGGGCGGATCGTCTTCGTTTTCGGTATGGACGAACTATACATAGCTGCGATGCTCACTTTCTATAACTCGACAACCGGAATTCAGGACTGATATTTCGCAGACAACCCTATACCACCGTGGTGATAATGAAATAATCTTTATTTCAATTTAACTTTAAATTATTAACCACACCGGTGCAAGTTACTAGTATCAATTTACCTGTTTATACCTGCCTAGCCAAGAGTTTTGACGGGAAAAAATAGTCAATCTAATGTTTGCATATTCTATGGGCTTCAGACATCGATTGGTATGGAATTTGTCTATTAACCAAACCAGTGAAATGTTTAAAAAAATAATAATTTTTAATTGTTAATTAATCATATTCTGGACTGAATTTTTTTAGACAACCCATTTGCAATGTATTTATTGACATATTTAATTGGATAGAAAATACTTTTCATCCATTAACCAGCTCGGCGAAGGTTGTTTTATAGTGGGATCGTATACTAAAGTATGTGCTACAGGATTACCTTGTAACTTCAGTGATGATGGAATATCTGCTAGATGATCGTGTGTAACAATACTGTTGATGGACTACGTGCTTCAGCATGGTTCTCTTGAAGTTCTGATAAGGGATTTGATGCTTTGGGAATTCTGTGGGCTATTTCCTTTTTGTTATCCAAATTCAATGTATGACTCAGCTATCGCTGTGGACTTCCACCCACCATGCCGTACTAATATTAGACCCGGAATTGACTAATAATGTGGCAGAAGAGCGCCGAAAACAATGTCCTATATACGCTTCGGAGTTTGGAAGGCCTAAACAACCAGCGAAGTTAGATGGCATTTTCCCAAAGCTGTTGATACACACAATGCTTAGTACATTTACCACCTTTATAGAATAAGAATAACCGATCATAAAGAGTATATCTAGGACGCAAAATAACGTAATTTCGATATTGACATATTTAACAATTGTTTCTTCATTGCTCACCACCAATTTTCTTGAAACATTGGTTTTCATTTTTGGTATGGTAATAATAAACACATCCTCTTTGTCTTCTATATCATGGATCATCATATTTGTTAGTTCTTTGCGGCGAGAAGCATCTGCAATTCCAAATATCGTGACTACTTTGGTTATAGATATACTTGTCTGGGGCATTTAAGAGAAAAGTTTGTATTTTCTTTCTTTCCAATACCTTTGATTTTTTTGGCTTGTAAACAACAGCCTTTAGCTTGAGGTATTTTCCAATATCAATGTCCTACTTTACTTTGAAGCATAATTTTAATATCGAATATTTCGACCACGGAATTGACGGAATTCCAATATCGTGGAAAAAGGCCAAAAATACCTCTTCTTTTAAATATGAAGTGTTCTCCATGCGCTATTGGTCGAGAGCAACAAGCTCTTTGTCATAGCGAATTCTTGATTTTGCAAGAATTAATGCATTACTTGCATCATTAGCGGCCTCCAATATCTCTGTCGGTTGTTGTTATTGAGAGACCTCTCACAAATTTTGGGTAGTTTACGACGAATAGAAATGAAAAATAAATCAAACTCAACCTTCAAACTGAACTGATTGAAAATTTGAAAACTTATGTCAAAAAATATTAATAATTAAAACTGTACGTAGTTATAGAAGCGACAGAATTTTTTGTCGGTGATTACTCGTGTCCAGCGTAATTCAGTGTCGCAGAAGATGTACTTCTATTTATTGTTTAGATGGTAATCCGTCGAGAGGTAGTCTAAAGTCGGCTTCAGAGAACAATGTAGTATTGCTGGTAACATCCCTACCACCAGTTTAATGTTTATGAAATAAATATTTTATAAAGTTGGTTTTATTATTGTTGGTTATCGTATGTACAACTATTGCTCCGTTGGATAGTTGAAGTTGGAAAATTCTGAACTTCACCCGATTTCAACTGCGAAAAGAGGGGAATAGAGTTAATTGAATTGGCTGAAAATCACGTGACTTCGTGTTGCAGGCAACACTACGTCATTTTCTGCAGCCGGATTTAAGCACGTTGAGGAAAATCTGGCGCAAACTTTTTCTCTTAATTACGTTGAACACAAGCATTGTCACAACAATACGATATTCCAAGTGTATAATGTAACAAAAATCGTGCGGAAAAGTGCTACTTTAGCCACGAAAAATCTAGGAATCTTGGAAAAAAATATTGTTCATTACTTGCGCGGGAAGAGTCTTTCGCGCACATATTATACATACTTATAAATAGTAAGCTTTGGACCATATGCTACCACAGATATTAGATAGTTTAAACACAAAATAACTATTGATTTATTTTGTATTAAATGCGTCATGGCAACTGTTTGAGATTGATGCAAATAATAAAGTTATTTAATAAATTGTGTACAAAAATAGTTATCGAATTTCAACATATTACAATACAATATAACTCCCGTTTATCCACAGTATTTTTGACTGTTGTTTAGCGACATTTAGTTAAATTTTGATAATTGGAACGCATTACTTCTTAGACAGAATGGAAGTAAAAATAAACAATTTCATAAAAAATAAAAAAATGGAATTGTGAAAATGTGTCAGTTCGGAAAGTATAATAAATAACAGAATTTTCTGTATTTCTAAACATTTTTGAATAAATGTTCATGTTTACTTTTAAAAGTTCTATCAAGTCTGACGTTAAATCTGACTTAACCTGTATAAGTGATTTCAGAAAGAGTTATGAGATTTTAGCCATATCTATATGTTCTGTTAGATTTTTTATTGGCCTTATAAAATGTTTAGCAAACAAGCAGATTTACATTAGCATAGTAGCATAGTAGTTTATTAAAGATTCTCATAAATTCATTCCACAACATAACAAAATAAAAATTTAAGAGGATAGATGACTTTTTAGCAATAATTTTGTAGTTTTGTGTTCTGCCATGGAGACAGTTTAACAGATGAGATTCTAAATTTGATTATAAGACAGACCAAAATTATAACTGTAACATTGTTCTTTAAATATAATTGTATTTAACATTTATGATTCAGTTGAAAAATATTCATAAAATTTTACTATTTACATTTCGTTATATTTTAACAAAGAATATTTTTTAAATGGAAGGGAAATTGTCATAAAATTCTTAATGTAAAATTATTTCTTTATAAAAGTATAATAGGTGACTAGATTTGTGACTTCAGTTTAGTCATGCTTTAAAATTAGAAACATATAGGTACTGTAAATTATAAATTATGAAGATCTGGTCAAATGCATGGATCATGTACCAGTTCGTCTATATTCTAATAAAGAAATAGCCTGTCACGGATTTTGTATCTTTTAGTATCTTTTAAGACTTATTACCTTATATTATTACCGAAAAATCTAACAGAACAGAAGAACTAGCTGAACTTTCTTCAAAATGTCCTTACAATTGCTTAATATTGAGAACATAAAATCTTAAATTGGACTAATTGGCTTACTGGGGACATTCCAATGGGAGAAAGCATGATTGTATGAAAAATCTTATAGATTGGTCCTTTGCATGGTCAGGTCCTCTTAGAGCTCAGTGACTTGGAACTAGAGTGTGGACTAGGGATTACACATCCAATGCACAGGAAGAAGATACGCCTAGCAATCGAGGAACACCGCCATCCAGCGCTGGTCCGGTATCCTTGCATTGCTCAGTTGGGTCACACATGGGTCTCCAGCGAATGGCTGCCTGATCTGGGACTGTCTCAGGTAGGTTTAAATACATTTTATTCAAACATAGTATACAGAGTAATTCAATCATACTGTCATTAACTTTAAGATAAGGTAGAGAAAAATGAGTAGGGGGAGTCGGGGAATACCAGCCACTTAAGATATATTATTGCTTCTATTTCTTAATTTCATTATTTAATTTCTATTGTCGGCCTTCAATGGTACCAAAGAGTGTTATCTTTTAGAAAAAAAAGTTTGTATGAAAATATTTTTATTGTTTCTTCAATAATAACAATTATATAACAAAAACATTATTCGGTATTAACCGATTAGGTGCATAATACCAACCATAGGGTAGAGTAATGCCAATATTTTTATTTAAATAAGGAATTATTCTGTTTATCTTAAATTTAACGTGAAAAAGGTACTTAATAGGTAATGACGTCTATTCCAGCATATTCTGCATGAGACGATTATCCACAACCACACGTCATCCACCATTCGTTGTCTTTGCCAAATTCTTCACAAAGTATTCAGGGTACGTCGGCGAGCTTCCTTTTTCTTGGTACTTGAAATGTTTCTTTTTACCTGCTTAGCTTGATTTATGGCGGTTTTTCTTTTTTTGGCGGACTCCTCAGAGTGTTTTCTAGACCTTAGAAGAAGAGGGGTTGGACATAATTCTTCAAATGACGTTTGTAACCTTACAGTTTTGTCTTCATCATCAGTGTCTTCTGAGTCTGTTGTGAGATCTATTGAATTTGTCGCAGTATTTGTTTACAGTCTTCTTTGATTTAGTATGTAAGTGGATAGGCGCAGAATTTTTAGACTGATTATTTCTATTAGGCGAACTGTTCGAGCGTGAATCAGTATCAGACGTAGTTATTTCTGGCCTGTTTAAGGTACTGCTGACATTATTTCTAATTCCAGATGGACCAGCTGTGGGTTCTTGATGTTGAGTGCTAGCTAATGTTGAATGCAAAGCAGTTTCTTTATAGGGTGCTAGCTCTTCTTCCGGAATTACAAATCGATTAAGAAGATAAATACCTGTACATTCAAAACCCCTTACTGCTTTTTCTAAAGTTGCGGTCCTGTTATAGATTTTTTTAAATAATTCAGCAACGCCAGATTGTCGGATTTTTTCAGTCTATTGACCTAAGTAGACTGTCACATTCTATGTTATAAGTGGATTTTAGAGGACCATAAAAACAAACGTCTAGGGGTCGTAACCTGTGAGAGGTGTGAGGTAGTAATGTGACTACAGAAATTTCATGATATCTGCAGAAAGTATAAGTTCTTAAGGTACAATGGCTAGAATGGTTATCTAATATTAGTAATGATCTATCTTCCATAGACACTTTTATATGTTTTGAAAAGTGTTGATGCCACTCAAAAAATAGGTCATCAATAACCCAGCCATTTTTTGATACTTGGCCCATTCTTAATTCTTAGTTCATCCGCTGTCTTGGAAATATAAACATTGGAGGGACGTAATCTCCCGCAGCATTCATGGCGAAAATTACTGTCATTAGCTTTCCCCTTTCACCACTCGTCACTGCACCAACTTGTTTTTGGCCTTTGGGCGCTAATATTTTGCCTGGGACATGAACAGGAGTGATGCCTGTTTCATCAACATTGAAAATTCTTTTTGGATCGAAGTTATGCTTTCTATATTCAGACTAAATTTGTAAAAAAGCTGTTAACTTTTTCGGCATTGAATGCCATTACTCGATTTAGAGATGTGGCTTTTGGTTTTCTCAGGGCTAGTCCACGGTGGTGTTTTATAAATCCATAATACCAGTCCTTTCCACCAAGTCGTCTCTCCTTATTGAAATTGTGAGTAATTCCATTTGTTTCTGCGTATTCAAATGCAATTCTTCTAACATGGTACCGACTGAGACCAAAAAATAACTTAGACATTTTCATTATATGATCGGTCAGTTCTTTTTCCTGTTGTGCGGTAATATAGTATTTCTTCCAAGCTTCTTGGAGCCATCAGGAATAGATTTTCTGGTAAATAAAAGTGGTGGTTAATGTCGATAAATTGGTCGGGTAAAGTCGAAGAATTCATCGGATAATACCGATCAATTGATCGAAATTACCCGAATTAACACCGCCATATTATTTAGTTTTAATAGCGATATTCAAACAATTAATCAACCAACTATGCTGACGTAATAAGTAAGTAATAAGTAACATATAACGTGAATTACGTTTACCTAAAATTATACAGTGTCATGTACTTACAATTATTTTCAAATATATTTCTTATAAAAAGAACAACACAATCGCGTGTGCTATACCTGTCGCCATACTAAAACTGGTATGGCATCTGTTTACATTCAGAAAGTTTCGACATCTATGTTTTAGAGTCGTAACTAAGTTTGGAGACTTAAAGCAATGTTCTGCAATGTAAAATAATTAAATAGGTATTACCCGCACTATCGGTGCGGTCCCCTATAATATGAATACGGTTAAAAAAATTAAATGCATATTTACACCGAAAAAAAAATATTTTCAAACCAATTATTTAAGCCTATTTTCAGACTGTCACTGATCGCTGTCGGCAGTTCAACTCGGTGTCGACCTGACAAGACGTTGCCAAATTTAAATATTTTCCTATAGTATCTACTTATTGTAATATGTAATTAATGCTATAAAAATTTTTCTAAAACTATGCAATTAACATAGTAAGTTCCAACATAAAAAATATTTAATATTAAAATTACAAAAATCTAACGGATCAAAATAAACCATCCATATTTCATTACATAAATAGTGAAATAAAATCCAATACTCACTAGGTTAAATTGTTAAAAGAGGCTGAAATGTTTTTTGTCTTTAAATACAGACAGTAATTAAAAAAAACCTCGTGCTGTCAACAGAAAACAGTCCGAGATATACCAATTCAGTGATAAACAATCCGAGTCTTGACCTACCGTATTTAGGTCAATAACCTTGCTTTTAATATGTTTTCAATGACAAACGCTGCAGAATCGCTAAATAATAACAGACACAGAAAGTAATTAAAATTGCGTTTGTATATGCATCCGTTGTAATCAATATGAAAACATGAAAATTTCATAATAAATACCTAACTGCAGTAATCAGCGCCGACATCGAATAGGTTGTAATCGCCACACTCGGCACAGATAAAAATTTAGCAGTTCAAATTCTCGTTTAATACTTTACCGGCGGAATAAGTCGAACATCGTTCGGGTTCGTTTTCCTATGCAGGTGAGCCCTCCGTCGAACTGCATTTGGAACAGATCGAGATACAAACACAAATTATTAGGATAATAATGACACTCCCTCAAAATAATTTTTGATGATCTTTTCGTTACATCTCATTTAGTGAATGGAACAATTAAAAGCTTCTGTCAAAAGTTGCAAGTAGATGTCATTACAAATGCCTACGTCAACAGTTTAGACGCGAAATTTAATTAAAAATTCGCGCGAATTATTTAATGGTTGCAACGTTTTCTATAATTTTCATCATAAAACTGTCACTGATTGTCATGGTAGATTGACAGAAGCTCAAGTTAAATTTGCTAACCCCACACAATTATGAACATTAGCAATAATATTTCTATTTTGCGAAATTTGCGGAAAGTTGACACTTTCTCGCCATTAATAATTTAAATCAACATCTGCGAAATTCGCGAATCTCACGTCCATGAGGACAAGGCTTAAAACAAGTCACCAAATTCGTTTTAAAGGGCGTCATTATTATGGCAATAGATAGTACGTAGTCAAGTTTATTTATGACGTCTAAAATAAATAAATTTTAAAATGTGACAACGTTGGATCCAGGCGGTCAGCGAATTGGTTTCGGAGCTGTATGAATCGGTCTGTGACAGTCCGAAAAAGTTTTTTAACGTAAATATGCATTTAATTTTTTTTATCACGTCATCGTATTATACTTATTTTTCCCTATCTCCTCTTAAGAGTCCGTCGCGCGCTTGAGATAAACCGATTTTTTACGCTCGGTCAATAACACTTATTTAGACAACGAATAAACATAGCAGTCCAAATAAAAAAACAATCGAAAGACAAAGTTGTTTCCTAAGGCTGCTGTGTAATATTTTTTCAAAATTAGTTTTTAATTATTTACATTTAATGAGTAAACTGTGCAAGAAATCGTCATATTTACAATTTATTTACTTAAAAATAAAGGCTTAAATCGAAAATTGGTTACACGAGGGAAGTAAGTCTTTTAGCTTTGCAACGATACCAAAATTATATCGAATTGATAAAAATTACTCAAAATTCTATGCTAAATGCCGAACGTCTACAACTTCAGATACGAATATATTTTAAATGCTGCAATCACGTGTGTTTCACTCAGTGGGATGGGCTTAGAAATTGGTAAATTTGGGCAGGACCGGAGTTCAAAGAAATACATAGTCACTTATCTTATAATCTATACGTTCTCAGTTGAGACAGTATTGAATTAATCTGGTGTCTAAACCTTTCTTGTAGAATACATTTTTTCGTTTAGACCAACAGTTCCGGAAATATAAGAATTTCTACTAGAATTCCTTAGGTATGCAATTTTTACATTGCTTATTAAAACAATGTCATTTTTTCGTAAGTTCCAAATTGAACAAAATTCTCCGCAAATTAAATACGTATTTTCCACATTAAAATAATAAAGAACATAAAACACTGAAATAAATGTAGTCACTATATTTATTTTATATAAAAATTTACCTGTTCTCAAATCTTTGTTCATCTAATTTTAAAGAGGGCAATGACATAAATATATTAAACACAATCATAATATGTACAATACAAATGTTTTTCTCATTATGGAAAACATAGATATTTTTAACTCGTCGAATGAATGCGCTGTCCTATTTCTGAAAACATCTATATCACAAGTATGCACATGGCGCACAAGTTAATTTCTTGAAAAGTGTAACACCGTAAACTGTTTTTAAAAACCTTTTTTTATAGTTTTGACTACATTTCCTCGATATAACTACATATCAATAGTAAATAATTAATGTAAGTTTGTAATGCACAAATTTTCCGGGCCGACTTAAGAAATTTTTTTTTCGAAAAGGCGTTAAGTTATTAAAAATTGGTGTGTACCGTGAGAAATACTGTAGTTTTTTATATAAGCTGTAAAAAACTACGAACATAGGTAAAATCGTTGATTTACAAGCGCGCTGTAACGAAAAACGTAATAAGTGTCAAATAATGTCCCAAGCATCGATAATTTGATTTTATTTTTATAAAATGCGGCCCTACTAAAAAAAGTTGTACAAATCCATTTTGGATACTAAAAATGTCATTCTACAAGATGGTTATATTTTCTTAAAAATAAAACGGCATAATTGCTAGCCGATTTTACGCCTCTAAATCTAAATATTCTAAATACGTCCACCGTAAAGTCATTTTAGTGGGATAGCGATAATCTCCGCTTCCAGCCGTAACGCCCGTGCACCCGACCCCGGAGTGCTACCCTAAGAGCGTACAGAGAACGGACTCTTAAAATTAATGACATTATGACTGAATCACCCTGTTTATAATTTGTTCTCTTTTATAACCCGTCGATCCATACTTTTACTGTTTTCTACGCTATGCTGTGCTTTTACAATGTCTCGTAATTGGCAATGCCAAATACGACACTTTTTACCTCTGTAATTGAAAGTTTCGTGAATGTTGCAGTATTCGGAAAGCTTCACAGCCAACATGGTCGATGCAAGAATGTTGGAACATTTAAGCAAGAAAGAACTCGAGAAGTACTTGGGAGTGACAAGAAAATTTCATCAAGCGTCGATAGTGCACGGGATTCATTTGTTACGTATAATGAAATACGATAGACAGGTAACGTATCGGAATCAGTCAGCAGTAAATAAAAAATGAGAGACGTATTTTTCTAGGCGCTTGCCGTTCGTAGACATCAGTGTGAAAATATGGATGCCGATCCGTTAGTCTGGACCAACCAACGATTTATTAGATGGGCAAGGAGTATTGATTTAGGAGAATATGCGGATAATTTGAAAGGTAATACATCGTTATTGGAAGTAAGGCGATCGTTTTTCAACGGTGTTCATTTGGCAGGTAAAGTTGGCAGGTTTAAATTACGGAAACACCCGAAGTAACTGGCCATTGACGTGGGTACCGAAAAAGTCCGGATGTCTGCGAAATACTAAATTTATACAAATTGCATGCATGGTTTAGACGCTCAAATAATTCGAATTGTCAACACATCATCAAAAATAAATATGTATTAAAAAACCAAAAGTATTGCATATATTGGAACACATATCCCCAGTGCATTTACTACAAAAAAAACAAACACCTGAAATAGTACATAACTACTTTAACTGAGGTAAATATAAATATAAGAGATTTACTAGTAGTCCAAGTGAAATATAAAAAATATCTTATGTTGCTGCGTCAAATGCAATCTCAAATTTAGCATGGAATCTTTCTAATAACGAATACAATTTTTCTAATAACGTTCGCAATGGTTTAAAGTAAGTAAATCGTTTTTCTCTTCTTTAGGTACTTTTGTCTCTCTCCACGATGAGATATTATTTTGAAATTTGGTTTGTGATCTTCTTAATAACTTAGAATTTCGACAGTACCAATATAAATCCCTTCGCAAGGGTCTAAGGTAAGTAAATTCTTTCCCTCTAGGTAAAACATTGCTCTAAAATCTCTCCACGATGAGATATCATTTTGAAATTTGGTGTGTGGTCACCTCAACAACTTATAATTTCGACAGTATCAATATAAAAAGGGGTTTATATTAGTATTGTCAAAATTCTAAGTTGTTAAGAAGATCACAAACCAAATTTCAAAGCAATTTTTTACCTAGAGGAGAAGAATTTACTTACCTTACACCACTACGAAGGGACTTATATTTTTATTGTCGAGATCCAAAGTTGATACTGCCAAATTTTTAAGTTGTTACGGAGGCCACACACCAAATTTCAAAACGATATCTCATCGTGGAGAGATTTTAGAGCAATTTTTTCCTAGAGGGAAAGGATTTACTTACCTTAGACCTTTGCGAAGGGATTTATATTGGTACTGTCGAATTTCTAAGTTGTTACGGAGGCCACAAACCAAATTTCAAAATGATATCTCATTGCGGAGAAATTTTAGAACAGTTTTTTACCTAGAGGGAAAGGATTTACTTACCTTAGACCTTTGCGAAGAGATTTATATTGGTACTGCCGAATTTCTAAGTTTTTACGAAGGCTACACACCAAATTTCAAAATAATGTCATGGAGCGATTTTAAAGTAATTTTTTCCTAGGGGAGGATTTACTTACGTTAGACCCTTCACAAGGGTCTAAGGTAAGTAAATTCTTTCCATCTAGGTAAAACATTGCTCTAAAATCTCTCCACGATGAGATATCATTTTGAAATTTGGTGTGTGGTCACCTCAACAACTTATAATTTCGACAGTATCAATATGAAAAGGGATTTATATTAGTACTGTCAAAATTCTAAGTTGTTAAGAAGATCACAAACCAAATTTCAAAGCAATTTTTACCTAGAGGAGAAGAATTTACTTACCTTACATCACTACGAAGGGACTTATATTGGTACTGTCGAGATTCAAAGTTGTTAAGGGGGCCACACACCAAATTTCAAAACGATTTTTTTCTAGAGGGAAAGGATTTACTTACCTTAGACCTTTGCGAAGGGATTTATATTGGTACTGTCGGAGCGATTTTAGAGTAATTTTTTCCTAGGGGAGAAGGATTTACTTACGTTAGACCCTTCACAAGGGTCTAAGGTAAGTAAATTCTTTCCATCTAGGTAAAACATTGCTCTAAAATCTCTCCACGATGAGATATCCTTTTGAAATTTGGTGTGTGGTCACCTCAACAACTTATAATTTCGACAGTATCAATATAAGAAGGGATTTATATTAGTACTGTCAAAATTCTAAGTTGTTAAGAAGATCACAAACCAAATTTCAAAGCAATTTTTTACCTAGAGGAGAATTTACTTACCTTACACCACTACGAAGGGACTTATATTGGTATTGTCGAGATCCAAAGTTGTTAAGAAGGCCACACACCAAATTTCAAAACGATTTTTTTCTAGAGGGAAAGGATTTACTTACCTTAGACCCTTGTGAAGGGATTTATATTGGTACTGTCAAATTTCTAAGTTGTTATGGAGGCCACACACCAAATTTCAAAACGATATCTCATCATGGAGAGATTTTAGAGCAATTTTTTCCTAGAGGGAAAGGATTTACTTACCTTAGACCATTGCGAAGGGATTTATATTGGTACTGTCGAATTTCTAAGTTGTTACGGAGGCCACACACTAAGTTTCAAAGTAATGTCATGGAGCGATTTTAGAGTAATTTTTTCCTAGGGGAGAAGGATTTACTTACGTTAGACCCTTGCAAATGGATATATATTTGTAATGTCGAAATTCTAAGTTGTTGAGGAGACCACACACCAAATTGTAGAATGATATCTCATCGTCGAGAAATTTGAGAGCGATTTCTTACTTAGAGTAGAAGGATTTTCTCATCTTAGAATCCCTGCGAAGGGATTTATATTGGTACTTTCGAAATTTTAAATTGTTAAGAAGAGCTCACATCAAATTTCAAAATGATATCTCATTGTGGAGAGAGATAAAGTTAACTTGATACGTAGAGAAAAGGATTTACTTACCCTGGACCATTTACACTAGACGATTGCGAACATTTTTAAAAAGATTTTCTTCGTGATTAGAAAGATTCCATGCTAAATTTGAGATTAATATATCATTTGACACGGTAACGTAATAACAAGCTTATTTTTACATTTTACTTGGGCTACTAATAAATCTCTTGTATTTATTTTTACCTCAATTAAAGTAGTTATGTACCATTTCAGGTGTTTGTTTTTTGGTAGTAAATGCAAAATTTTAACCACATGCTCAGGGAGCCCTAGAAGACAATAAAAAAGTTATTCCAGAATTTTAGCTCGATATTTAAAAAATGGGGCAAAACCCTTTTTTCCTACGGAAAGTCGGCGCCTGTGATGAGTATCGACTGAGATAGCTTACGGCTTAGATTCATAGTTGACATTACATCTGTCAACAACTACCATGCGGTCGTTTGTAGTGTTTCTAAATGCAGAAACGACAAAAATTAACATTAATTCTTATTAGTAATAATACCTGATAAGTAGGTAATAGTTAATCCAGTTAGCTCCAATATTTTGCATTCGTTTTTCATTATTTGGATACAAACTGGTAAAACTACATTTTCACTCACTACCGATAAACACACTTCCCGCAGGTACAGTTCGATACAATGCCTATGTATTATAACAAAATCGAAGAAAGGGATGAGTAGGTAGGTTATAATAGATAAGAGAAAACGTTTAACACCCGCGGCAGTCTTGTCCCATAACCTAGAAAAACAAACCGGCGAACTATATTGTGGGAAAATATCTGTACCCGACACATATTCCTTTATTTATTAACTATAAAACGTTTAAAATTAAAATAAGGCACTAAAAACTGAAGAAGAACCCAAAACTACAACGTAAACACAGGAATTAAATTATAACATGACAGCGAACCGACTCGACTGGACCGACTGCCGACTGTGGCCGACTGTTGCATGACGGTTGCTTGCTGGTTGCATACTCTGATTCTCACATTGGCGGCGTTAAATAAGGATTTCATATAATATCGAAAAAACATTTTTTTCGCTTTATGAATAAGTTTGGAAATTTTTTTAAAGGAAATTCTGTTAATTCTTATTTTTTTCTATCCCCTCTTAAAATAGTTGTACTTAGTCATAGTTAACCCTGTATACAATACATTCGCCAATGGCCAGTAACTTCGGGTGTTTCTGCAAGTTTAACCTGCCAAATGAACACCGATGCTTTTTCTAATACTGAATGCATGAAGAAAGTTATTACATGAAAAGTTTTTTGACTGATGGAAAGAATTCTGATTCATTGTTGTTACAGATAGTGGTGTTCATGGTGGGTTAGTAGTATTGGAACCATCATTTAATGGCGATACGATGGCAACAGCCCTGGGGATACCCGCAAGCAAAAATATAATAAGAAGACATTTGACCGCCGAACTAGAAGCTTTAATTTTACCGGCAAGGTATGTCATTTTCTGCCAAATGGAAGAACTCCAAGCAGAAGCAGCAAGAGTTATATCCAAACATAACAGATAAACAATCAATAAGAAATAATAGTCACAATTTGTTTATTGCCTAATATAATGATTTATCATATGTTTTTGAGATACAGAAGGTACTAGTTTATTTTTTATTTCTATAAATTGTTTCTTCTATTTTTGCAATTGTTTACATTTTGTAATGTTTTTTATATATTTGTTATACTTAAACCACGAATCGTACTTTCTGTATCTTAAGAATTATTAAAATATATAATTTAATAACTGTGCAATACTAACAAACATTTTATGACTAAGTTAGCGTTAAACTAATCAAAAAACAATTTGCCTTTATTAAATCAAATAATAGTACCTACCTACTTCATTTATAAATAGTTTAAAAATAAAGGTTGTGAAATGTAAAAACTTTTTACTCCTCTTACATGACACACCTGGGACACATTACACAAACATTCTATGTTATTTTGTTGCTTTTTGCTTTGCACCGCCAATCTCGATGTTAGAGCACAAACATTTCTCTCCTGCCTAGATTTTTAATAGATGTTCCCCTTTTGAATGTTCAGTGTTCAATCATTTTTACTGCATGTCTAGATGTTAGACTAGGATAACATTTTCTAGGCATATACATCAACACTTTAGATTTAGACATATACCAAGAACAGAAATAAAGTGCTGCAAGGAATCATTTTAGCCATTTATTTTATTGCCGAAGGTCAAAAAATTCATATACTACTTGTTTACAGCTTATATTATACATAAATTGTTGTGTATTGGTTTTGAACATAAACAACATAGGTCTTAATTATAATTTACCGCAAAAAGTTTACTTTGCTGTAATGAAGGTCCTGAATAAAATGTATTGAGTTCGGCAAAACTAACTTATAGTACCTAAATATATCCTGTAACATATTGGCAAATGCTACCATAAAGTATCATTAGGTCATGTATATTGTACTAACTGTTGCAGTACAAATCTAACTGTGATTAACCATAAAAATTACATACTACAGCATGTTTTATTATTGAATGATTTGATTTGAGAATTCTGTAAATAACAATATAACTGGTTTTATTTCAAATGGTAATCATGCCATTAAATTCAAGTGACAGAAGAGTATTTGCATCAAATCCCTTAACCAATTATTTCCTTTAACTTTAACTTTAAAAATTGCAAATACTGTATGAAAAATTGTGGTAATAATATTTTATAAAGGTTATAATCAAACTTGGGAATAAAATTTATTAGATCGTCACAAATCTATGAACAAAGGTGACAGGGACTGTATAGGAGAGTCGCCATCTAGTGTTTTACTTTCTAAGTTTGATTGGTTTTTATTAACAAATACATAATAGATTAGTATACTATTTAATATAGAACTAAATATATAAACGATGCAACCAACGCCATAAATCCTTTGTTAAGGACTCATCATAAGCAGTATGATAAAGCTCCTTAAAGCCAGAAGAAATGCAACTTATTTTTATTTACAGTAATGTACGAAGAAGTTAATATTTTTGTTTTTCTGGTAAAACACAATCCATGGTGTAATTTTATACAAACAGACCTGACATTAGCCAAAAATATATGGCTCGACATCATACAACATCAGCGTGAGCAGATTCTAGCAACCAACCGACATAGAATGCTTGTGTTTCCCGCACTGCTTATTTCAATGTTTTGATTTTGCACTGTTATGCTAGATCCACACTAGAGCACTATGTTCGAGTCAGGTCCAAATCGAAGGTCCCAGGAGGCTCTTTGGGACGATCGTTTTCCAGGTCATGCGGAGGGCTTTCAGCGCCTCCACCAGTAAATAGAGACTTACTTAATGCGGATTCGCGTAGAACAAGTATTAGGGTAAGTACTTTCTCATTCTGTTATGTCTCGGTAACTGTATAAAAGCTATACCTACTATAAAATCTTCAATAACTGTTATGGCTTTCAATACAATTACAATAAAGTTTGACTTAAAAACTGGTTTTCAACTGTATTTCCATTTGGTCAAAGTATTTTTTCTCTTTTTTATTATAATCCTTCACACAGACCCCAAATTTTAGAAACTTATTTTAGATACAAGATTTCTACATTTTTTAAAATTAAATTGTCAAAGAAATATAAAGTATCCTCTTTATTTGATTTCTTTATATAGGGTGAGTCAAACTTCGGGAATAGGTTCCGAAAGAAGTTTATAAAAGAAAATGTAAATACAACGTACCCTTTACCTCGCTCTCCAACTACCGTAAACAGTATTTGTGACTTGACAATTATTCTCCTTTGATATTAGGGAGTAGTTGTTTTAAAGTCAGCCTGCCTGAACATTTTATGTATTTGTTTAATTTAATTCTATTGAAAAATGGTGCATCTGGCAAATTTGCTACCAGTCATTTTATGTAGTAAGATTGGGCATTTCAAAAATCACGTTTTTTTTATCCTGTTTATTAACGTACCAAATATTTTTCTTAAAGGGTGTTGTAGACCCCTTATATCTATACCACTGGTTATAATTTGATTCCGGTTATTAGTTCATAATATGATCCACTCTAAGTACGTTATAAGTAGCTACAAAATTTTAGAAAAGTTATATTTGAGTAACTGGGTAAACTTAATTTTTTCCGTGAACTTGATTACTGTGTATCTCTGTTGGAGACTAAGATAAAAGGTATGTGTTTCACATTTTTTCTTTAAATTTTGTTCCTAAATTCCTAAAGCTTGACTATTGACTATTTAAACTTGACTCACCCTGTGTTGGACTTCTAAACAACTTCTTATTTTTCCACCCTCCTTTATACACGGTGAATCTTAAGTAGAGATTTTTCTTTTAATATGATGTAGATCTCAGGAAACTAAGTAAAAAAGAGCTAACCTTCATTATTTAGTTTAGGTCTGATTATAAAAGATGTTCAAAATTGTCATCATTAGTTTCGTTCATACAAATTATCGCTCGTGCTCTTAGAAGAGATGCTTTTCCTCAAATTATTTCCGCAACGTTTACTATCTGTTCACGCAACTCTTTTACTATATTAATTTCAGTCGTAAACATCAAACTTGTCATTAATCCCACAGATAAAAAACACATGGTGCATGCGTTTAAAATGAGGTGGAGCTCTGTTGTGTAAGAACCACATGGATGGTCTAACATTTATGAGGATATTATCAAGTAGTACCGGTAAATTATGTTAAAAAAAATAAAAAATCCAATAATCATACCGTTCCAATTTCGTTGTAATTGCAGGGTATCTCGGAAACTACAAGAGATAGAAGTATGCGTTTTTTGTAACTCTGGACTACTTTTTGAAAAAACTTAAGATGCCGTATTCAGAACTTTCATGGACCTCTTCGTTTTTGACATACAGAACGAAATTTAAAAAAACTACTTTTAAGAGATTCTTCATGTCTCAGAAAATAACTGAAATAGTGAAATGGTGAAAATTGCGTCTGATAGAGTTTTTTCAGTGGTGTACTTGTAATTTCTCTACATGGAGTCTCTTTTAAAATAATACCCAAACATATAGTTTTTTAAATGGAACATATCCTGTTTATTTTTATGTCATTCAATTGCATTATTTTTCATTCATAATATATATAGTTGCTGTTTTATATTTTGTCAAAAAACGTTACATTGATAAAACGGTGGTGCATAGTTGACCATACATTTTTATATAATTTTACAAAATTGCTTCACTGAATTATTAAATAATTCTAAAATTACTAGCCAATTAATTAATTTATAAATATGTTTAATTGAATAACATTTGAAAATAAACAAAAACAAACATAAAATGTATTATTAATTATAATGCTAAAGATCCGCTAGATAGATGCAGCATACAAAATATTGGCTATTTATTATATAGGCAACTTAATTGTTTGAATAACTATTTATTTTGCATACATTTTTTGTCTTTAAGTAATCAAAGTAGAGTTCATGAACCAATTTGTATAATTATATAAAAATGCATGGCCAACTGTGCACGACGCAACATCATTTAAGGTTTTTTGACAATTTCTAAAATATAAAGTAGCAACTCGTATATATTTTTACTGTATTTGAATGGCATATGAATATATAGAATGTTCCATTTAAAAAAAGTGTATGTTTAGATCGTATTTTAAAAGAGACATCCTGTAGAGAAATTACAATTACTCCACTGAACTCTACATAAAAAAAACTATTAGAAGCAACTTTCACCATCTCAGCTATTCTCTGGGATACGAAAAATCCCTTAAAAGTATTTTTTTTAGATTTCGCCCTGTATCTCAGCAGCTCTGATTACAGCATCTTTTTTTGAAAAAGTAATCCAGTGTTATGAAAATTGCATCCTTCTATCTTATGGAGTTTCCGAGATATCCTGCAATTACAACAAAACTGGGACACCCTGTACACACGTTACGTTTTACCACAGTATAGGGAGACCAGTAGAAACAAAAAAAGTAAAGTAAATAAATAAAAATGTTTTGTAGTGCAATAATATATATTTTAAACTCTTTTTTTTTAAGAGTCCAAAGAAGTAAATCGAATTTTCACATTGTATGTTAGTAGCAGTAAATGATAGTATATAATATATGTTGAATTACCCATTTATAACTGTATACTGAATTATTACATAATGTGGATAGATATAACGTAAACTTTCATGTGGAATAACTACGCTTTCACGCGCAAATAAAAAATTCTTATTCCGCTCCTGATCAGCGATTCTGTAAATTCTATCGGATGGGCTATCGCACTCACATTTTGAGGTCACCGCAGAAAATTGAAAGCAGTTCAAAGTGCCGAAAGGGAGTGAAACTGCTGGTCTACCTATGCTGTGGTTTTACTTTGGCACTTCGAAGAGCGTCTTTAAGGAGTCTTAACTCTCGCCCTGTACCCACTCCTCACATACATGGTCCGACATGCATGGGAGAAGGCAAACCGCCATGCAAAATTTGTAACACTTGTAGTTCAAACTGAGCCTTCCAATCAATACAACCACTAAAATTACAGTTTGCCTAAAGGTTTGCGTGTCATGAATGCAATTTCACTTTTTTATTAATAATTTATACGGTCATATTTCGGATGATTTTGAATTTCAAAAAAGAACATTCTTTGAAACATTTGCTTAGTTTTTTAATGTCTATGTTATGTTAAAAGAGAACCTTTACTTAAAATACTCTGTATAGTCTTTTACTCGCTTTTTCTTATAAACATCTGCGATGTGACTGCGGAAAGGCAGTCAAGTGTTTTGTTGGACAAAAAGGCTAGATAAAAAATACAAACAAATTCTGTAACTATTCTTGAAGCAACATTATTAAATTTATTTCTGTTATTTAATGATGTTTCCTTGTATTACTGATTATCAAAGCAAACAAAGTACATGTCAATTTTAATATCATTTGTTTCTTATACTTTAATTTTATACACTTTTGCTTTATCCTTTATCCCCTTATACGCATATTGTTTAAGAATAGATACACATTTCTAATCATACAAAAACATTTTAATAAAAATTTAAATAAGAATGCAATATAAAATTCCAAAACTATTCATATATTTTCATATTGAGCACTACTATAACACGTTATTATCGGTAAGTACTGAAATAGCTCCTGCCTTAAAGTAAAAATAATAAATACATTGTTTTTTCAGGGCTCACTCAGTCGTGCTTTGGGTTTAAATAAAACCAAAATGGATCGAGACCGGGAAAAGCAGTCTCCTACATCAAGTTCCGAAAATTCTTCAGTCATCAGCCGCATTAGCCCGCCCCTTCAGTACTTTTCCACGAAGTCATCTAGGTCAGGAGGAGAGTCGCCCATATACGCGCAACCATTCGCCCATATCCACCCTTCGAGTTTGTACCAACGCAGGTCAGAGGATTACGATACCTACGCTTGTAGATCCATCGACGAATACGACATTACCAAAAGTGTCCAAAGTATCCGATCAGAATCAGACCAAAGAGATAACATATCAAAGAAAGAGAAAAGCAAACTGTTTAGTGGTTTGGCAGGAGGTAGTCTGCATCGCGGTAAAAAGCAGCACAGAAGAGTTCGAAGTATCGGTGATATTGACGTAATCCATGTAGAAGCAGTTTAGTTGCAAACATTAGTCACGATATCTAAGTATGATATAAACCAATTAGAAAATAAATTACGTAAAATATGCAAATATAAAGTTATATGATAAAATCTAAAAATAACTGTTAAATCTAAATTGCTCATATTTTTTCTTAAATTTTAAAATTATGTAATTAACTATACTAATGATAGGTTAGAAATTGGCAAATAACATTCCAAATTTAGCAATTCCTCATTTCACGGAAAATTGTATGTATACTAACCTACAACGTTAATAGGGTAGTCAAGTGAAAATTGCTCCCCAGTTTCTTTTCACTCATTATTATTAAGAGATATGAAATAAAGTGTAGATCTGAAAGTTGTATGAACTTCTAAAAAATTTTTCAGCATATCACAAAAACAATTGAATATCACATTCCCGAGATATGGGCTTAACTTTTGTTTTTTTTTTAAATGGAATACTTTCAGCGTCTAGAGACATTGAAAAATTTTTTGTATTTAAATACTGATAATAATATAAAAAAACCTTATGCTGTCAACAAGAGACATATTCAGTGATGGACAATCTAGCAATCTGAATTGTAACCTGCAGTATTTAGGTCGATAACCTTGTTTTCAATGTCTACTCAATGACAAACGCTGCAGAACTGCCAAATAATGACAGAAACAAACTATTGAGCCTTGTCCTCATGGATGCGAAATTTGCGAAAATTGTCAACTTTCATTCATTTTTTCTTTTTCATTTTGTGAGGTTAGTAACTTTAACTTGAGCTTTTGTCAATCTATTGTGTCAATGACAGTTGTAAGATGACAATTATAGAAAATGTAGCAGTTGGCAAAATTCGCTAAAAGTTGAGACTTTTCCCGCCATTAAATAATTTACCCAATTTTCGCAAATTTCGCGTCCATGAAGATAAGGCTTTAAATTCGTATTATATAAATACTCGGTGTAATGAATATGAAATCATGAGTATTTACTATTTAACAGGGCAGTAGTCCCATAATAAATGCTCAACCCCAGTAATCAAGCGCCGACATCGGATCAGCTATAATTAGCAAACTCGGCGAGAATTCATACATTTACATGCTATTAACACGTACAAATCTCTAATCTGGGTACTGACCTCAACAAGTCCCTCTCGCCCCTCTCCCTTCAACACATCAATTCAGTCCCTTCTCTCATCAGTTATCATGTTCGCATAAGAAAGTCAGTTCGTGTTTCTTGTTTTTTTGTGCCACCAGGGTAATTTATAATTATTAATTAAATTTACCTAAATATAAATTCCATTTAAATTAGGTGAAACTAAATTTCACAAATTTTCCTATCAGTGAAAAAGCACGGGCGTCCCTATAAAGGCATTTTTTCCGTGTGTTTTATTCGGTACTGATCATAACGTGAAAGCCTAGATGGAAACAGGGAGAAAAGATCTGATTCTGATGTACTTAAGAAAATAAAAAACATGAAAATGGTAAAACTCATATTCATAATCAAATGTTATTTGCATTATTTGAGAATATAAACTTTAATGAACATACTGTTATTATGCATGTAGTTCCGATGTGGCAACTGAGTTTCGCTTTAACACTCGAATGTGTCATTGTTATGGGTTCATTTGTTTATCTTTTCAAAGGTCGAGTAAAAAATTTTCATTTTAATTTTCTGTCTTTATTAAGCCTTTGAATACATCATTAAAATTATTGGCATTATAACTGAATCACCCTGTATAATATATTTTTGAAAATCTCAGTTGTTTTAAAAAAATCAAGGTTAGGCATATATCTTGGAAATTATTCAATTGTGTTTATGATATATGCTTTAAAAAATATGTAAAAGTTCCTACAACTTTTATTTTTACATCTCAAATAGTAACGAAAGAAGGGGGGGGGTCAATTTTCGTATGACCACCCTGCACAATTATAAAGGAATAGGAGTATTAAAATATTAGATATACATAATTTTTACATTCCTAACTTGATATAGTTTAAAAGCCGTATGAAACTACAAATAATTTTCTGCAAAATTACGTATAAAATTTTGTTGGTAATTTTCATTAGAAAAATGTGAATTTTAGTTAAATTATGAATGCTATTATGAATAAAAATTATAAAATTCACAGTCAAATTATCTGCATGCGCGTGCGTATTAACTAGGTTTATGTGGCACCATCTGTTGAGTGATTATATTTTGTGACATATTGAAGGGAAGGGATCTATTATAATTATTGTCAAATAACAATTATAATAAAATATCAATGATAATTATATCAAAATATCTTTATTAGAACATAAATATATGTTTACACAGCACAGCACAAAATAAATATCACAACTATAGTATTAGTCAAATTTGCACACTGCGCACTTTCTTGCGCAGATTCTCATAAAAATTTAGAACATGTTTCTATTTCACTTGTTTTCTGTATGCAACTACAAAACTAGCGTAGAACAGAATTGTTCCAAAAATTCTGAAGAGAATGTTTATAGTGTCATACGGCTTTAAAAGTCAAATAAAAGTATCTGAATGAAGTCTAGTCATAATCTCTAGAATAATAGTTATTGCAAACAATGGAATCAAAAGTAATTACGTTATTGTTAACTACATGTAAGATATTATCAGTGGTGCATCTAGCATTTAGTTTGAGGGAGGGCTAAATTTTGTATGACTCATTCTTAGAGCAAACAAGAGCACTAGATTATTTTTTTATTATAAAAAATAATAAACTCTTTAATACTTACAGAAAAAATATTAGTTATAACTAATAAATAAATTCTCATCAAGGTATAATAAGCAAAATCCAATTTTCTCTTATTATTAATAAATAATAATAATTATAAATTGTCTTGGGGTGAGGGACATAATTACCTCCATTACCCCTCTCCCCAATCTGGACCGCCACCTGATATTATAGTAGGTATAGTTTCATGTACCGCAAAAGCCTAACTTTGAATTAATAATTATTAGCAATAATTATGGATGTGTTTTAAAGACTTTTTAAAATGTTGATTGCAAATTTGCTTTAATTTCAGTACGTCAATTTTACAAAAATATAATTGGTTCTAAGGAAATATTTAGAATTATAAGTTTAGTACTGGATAAATATACCAAAGAACTACCATTTCTTAAAGCAGCGCAATAAGAAACATAATATTTGAATACAAGTACATACATATGTGTGTTTGCAAAGCGATTGTCTAATGTATTTCATTTATTTTTTAAAACTGTAATCGAATGTAATGAATAAATTCATTATCACGTCATGAACACCAAAGCTAACTTAAACTAAGAAAACAGTGTTCTAAATATTCATATGATACACTAGATAGGGTTACATATATTGTCTCATTTATTAATGGTATGTAAGTTTACGTTTGTATCACAACTTTTTTCCATACCGCTACATGTAAAACGAAATTTTAAGTCATGTGTGCAAGCAAATCACTTAATCAAGTTCTTAATTACTGTAATGCTCATTTCATTATATCTATGTAGCCATAGATAAAGATAAATAGAATAAAATGAAAACTGCGCGAATTGTACCCAATTAAATTCATGTAATTTTCTGGTACTTGATTTCAACAAGTAAGTATCAATAATTACACACAAAAAAAAACTAATTATAACAAAAGCATCACAAATAAAAGCACTGAACAATGACCACATTAGAATAAATCAAAGCATACAAATCTATAGAATATGTCTCAAAATCTATATTATGTTTATCTATGGTATTAGCTAATTAAATATTTACGCTAGAATAAAATGGTGTTCAGTCGTTGATTTACTCTAGTGCATTACTATTGTTGTCTTGTAACATTGTTTTCGTATTTATGAAGTATTTGTATAATAAATTTTATTTATTTCGAATGTTAGTGTTATTTTTTTAACTAGAATACTAAACTTTCATAAAAAATAAAAAAAATACTACGAAATACTTAAATTATATGGGATGTTAGAGGTTTGAGTGACATTACTTCAGCATATGATAATAATAATTATAATAATAATAATTTTATTGTCCATCAGATCATTACAATGATATAGTATTATTTCAAAGTAATAAGTAACAAGTTGACAATATCTAACATTACTAGGAGAGAATAAGGATTATAAAAATAAAAATAAAACACAAAAGTGCAATCAAATTAGACACACACTAGATAAATATTCACTTACAGAATAAAAACAATGATTAATTAATAAAATTTCTACTTCACACATAAAGGTTTTTAAGCTAGTTATTAGTTTTATTCTACAGTTGCAATTTTTTTGCAGAGGATATTTTATATGTACTTCCCAACTCAAGGTGTTATCTAAATACAGTCCCAAAAATTTAGTTTCTTGTACCTGTCTTACAGATGTGCGGTCGATTCTAAGCAAGTGACTAAAACAATTCCTATTGCTTATATCAGGAGTGAAATTCATTACGACCGTTTTATCTTTATTCGCAATAAGATTATTGCATTTAAACCAATTACAAATGTCATCCAATCTCGATTGAGCTGTAATTCTCAAATTAATGGCATCATTCTCAGACGCCAAATATGGCGTGTCATCGGCAAACAATACAAGATTTCCACTATCAACAGTAGATGTTAAATCATTCATGAATATTATTAACAATAACGGTCCCAATACTGATCCCTGGGGGACTCCACATGTGATCATTTGCGTTCCTGAGCATACATTATTTATTTCTGTCAGTTGCCTCCTCTCAAGTAAACAAGAGCAAAACCAGTCATCAAGTTTACTTCTGAAACCATAGTTACGTAACTTTTCAGTTAATACATTGTGATTAACCAGGTCAAATGCCTTATTCAGATCTAAAAAAATTCCCAGGCATTTTTTATTATTATTTATATTTAGATACAAGTCATTCAAGAAACTCATTGCTGCTGACTGAGTGGATCTACCTTTTCTGAAACCGTGTTGACTATTATGAAGTAACTTGAATTTATTTGCAAATGCCATCATTTTCTTATAGACAATCTTTTCTAAAAATTTTGATAGAGTAGGCAACAGAGAAATTGGCCTATAATTATCAACCGAACAACGATTACCCTTTTTGTAAATTGGCTTAACTTTTACAGTCTTTAATACCTCAGGGAAAATACCCTGCTGCAGCGACAAATTTACAAGATAAGCTAAAGGTTTAAAAACAAATAGCATCACATGTTTAAACATGCTAGAACAAATTTCGTCTATGCCACAACTATTAGAGTTTTTCAGTTCAGTTATAACATTATAAATCTCACTTTCGGTAACATGTTCTACAAACATTGTGGACACATTATAATTTATATTAGATACATCAGCCACATTGTTAGCTATATTATTAAGGTTTATAGCAAAGTTAACAAAATATTCATTGACGAAATTTGCAAATTGCTGAGAATCATTAACTTTGTTATCTTGAATTGTAATTTATTTTATATTATTTGCCGTACTTGACATTTTACAACCTACCTCATTATTTAGAATCGGTCAAACAGCCTTAGACCTGTTTTTATGTGACTGATATATGCCATCATTCTTAAGTTTTTCGCAGCACTACATACCTTCCGATAAACTTTTTTATAAGAGCGATAATAAAATTCATGTTCAGGATTGTAGTCCAGGGCATTTAGATCAAAATCGACCGAATAGCGGAAATTCCCAGGAAAAAAGTCTATATCGTTTGGTTTAGCCATTTTTTTGAAAAATGCCTTCTGGGCCGGAAAGTGCATTACACCATTATAGGAACGACTGGAAACTCGCTCGGAAATTGTTACTCGGGGGTTTTCGGGGCTACCGAACTCGATTCTGGCATTAGAATTACCCGAGGATGCGCGGGTGGTTCTGTTGGGGTGCGCGGGGGGTAAATTGGGGGAGAAATGGCAGCGTGCATAAAAATCGCTCCAAACTCGTTACTCGGGGGTTTCCGGAGATGCCGAATTCAATTCCGGGGATGCCGTTAAACTGTAATGAGGCGGTGCACCGTCATGCTGTAGCCACATTGCACGTCGCACTCCAATAGCAACGTTTTCCAACAAATCTGGCAGATCACTTTGTAGAAAGTGTAGGTAAACCTCACCACCAAGCCTTTGAGGAAAGAAATGTGGCACAACTAAATGATCTCCCACGATGCCAGTCCATACATTCACAGAAAATTTATTCTGGAACCCACGTTCCACCACTAAATGAGAATTCTCGTCAGACCAATAATGTTTATTATGTAGATTTATTACACCATCATACCCGAATCCAGCTTCATCCATGAAAAGAATTGAATTGATGAAATTTCTGTTGCCATCATTTAGAGATTTATAGTTGCCCTGCAAAATTCAATCGTGCAATCGGATCTCTAGGGAATAGATAATACTAAATAACTGCGGTCGTGGAATTCTTCTATTTGGAAATGCATCTCGATCAAACGTTTTGCTCTTGATGCATTTCCCACAGCTAAACCATAATAATAATGCATGTCGCGCTGCTCCTCATTCGAATATTTATTACAATTATTATTGTTATTATTATTATTAATTTTATCAGTTTTAATCACGATATTTATTACACACAAATGATCACAACAGAATAATTCACATAAATATTATCAAAAGTAGCTAAAGCAACATAAGTTATTGTTTTCAAAGCCTCCTTTGTAAATCTTAAAAATCAGTTTAAAGCAGCGTTAACGCATGAAAATATGTGAAGTTGTTTTTCTCAGAAACGGTTCATTTTATTGTATTGCAACAAGAGATACGTTTTTAAACAATTTTTTATACTCTTTAACACCGTACTGCTCAAATTTATAAACCGGTGAAAACAAAAAAGTTGTGGGTCGTGGATCGAAGATTAAAATCAGGTTTGGCCCTTTGGCACTGGAATATTTGCATCATATTTGGAATATAAATCTACAAAGGCACTAATAATACATAGGAAAGACTTGGAAAAAATCAAATCTCAAATAAAAAAGTTATCTAAGAAAAACTAAAATTTTTTTTTGACACCCTGTTTCTCCGTTAATATTAATTTTTCGAAAAATTGTTATAGGACTTCGTGACCCTAATTTCTTATAGGAATCACTTCCTGAAGTCTTGACGCATAATTTCCGGACACCCTGTATAGTACCTATTTCCAATAACAATTTTTTTTTGATATTCATTGTGATGTAAAATGTATGCAATTGTTTGAAACTTTGTAGTGTAAACGTTAATTCTGAGAGTTATAAAAAATACAATCTGCAATAAGTAGTTAATCAATAGGTCCATAGGATATCACATACATATATCTTGAAGGTATACACAATGTCTTCAACTTTATTTTTCTACGGCCTGAATATTACAAGCAAAAAATATTTACCTAAAAATAACAGTATAGATTCATATGGGACCTTTTAGAAATTTCAATATTGTTGGTTTTTTATATGAACGAATATATTTCTTAATTACTTTTCAATCACACTGCTATACCATGCGTGAGACAATCCAATCTGCTATGACTATTCAAGTACATTAATTTTTATATTCCGCGCTTCTTGATCCTATATCTTCCACGGCCTCAAATTTAGAAAAAATAAGGAAAAAAATTCTGATCACAGAATATGTAATAGTTCTGTACTCTGATCATAATAGGAATATTAACAAATAATAAAGTCTAAAACCTAAGATTTTTTTTAAATGTCTGACCTTATGAATATCTACCTGACATGAATCAAATCAACGCAGATAAGTTCTGTTTAGAAGAACGTTTGGGAAGTAGCAACTACTCTTAGATCACTCGAAGCACATTTTACCATATATGGAATAGTTTTTAGTAAATTATTATTTATAAGCATAACAAAAATGCTTGTTCTTTGTAATCATAAAAAACATATAAAAGATGTGTGATGAAGTTTCGATATTTTTCATCATCATTATCATCAACTCCATTTCTTCTTACGGACGCCACATTTGCTTTTTATGTCAGAAAAGAGATTTTTTTTATTATAATAATATACTAGTCAAGTTAATATTATATCCAGACATAAAAAACTGCAAATTTGATTTATTTAAAAAATCAATTAAAAAAAAACGTTTATTTGACGTAGAACGTTCTAACACTTATTTCGATAACAAAAGATGTTATTTTATATGTCAAAATTAGAAAAATAAATTTAGATGAACTTGAAAATTATATTAATGTGCAACACAAATTTGACATGTATTTATTAAAGAAGTACAAGTTCAACATTATCTCTAGAGGTTTGTAGGTTATCACGCGAAAATATGGATCATGGATATAATTAGTAATAACTAGAAACAAACGAATTTTTAAATTATATTTATGTAACGTAGTGCTTCGTTTGCAAAATAACTTGTAGACATGTATAAATTATTTTTCATTACTTTTCTGGTTTATTTTCTGGCTCAAGAAATTTTAGGTGCCTAAACAAAAATTTCGTGTTATGCATAGCTAAATAATAACATTTTTTTAGCGTTGAGCTTTTGTTACAACAGAAAATGTCCTGATGAGACAGAATATTGTAGGAGAGAAGCAATTATTACAAACAGGACACATCTGCAGATGACATTAACCTGTTTGGATAAAGAAAGTAAGTTTGAGTCTAGAATATATTTTCATGTTTGATTTTAATTTAATATATTTCTCTATCTCTAATCATCTTTAAACGATTTTTTACGTGGGTCAAGTTGTGTGAAGAGTATAGTCTTAAGGGTAGGGCCATGACCATGAATGATAAAATGGGCGATGAATGAAAAATGGATATGAATAGATATGCTGTACCTTCGGAAAAAGTGTACCTGGACTGTGTTTTGGTAGGACATGGGATGTGCTTGGGATAGGATCAATTTATGCAGGCCCCTAATACAGATAAATTTGTTTCATTCTAAATAGCACTTACCCAGCACTTACTCAAAATATATCGGGAATTTTCTTGTTTTCATGACGATTAAAAATTATTTATAGGCACAAACATGTAAACATACTTGTGTTTTTCAAAAACTGACTGAATATGGTTATCAGTATTTAATTAGTAAGAATATTTTTTGCAATTACTTATAATATTGAGTTTTAAAATCACACATAGGTGGATATAACCGGTTGCTGAAACTATTTCACTTACATTTTGATCAGTAAGTTTGCACTCAGTGATGTTTTGCAGATGTTTATTTATATTCCAAAGTATTTTTAATTCGATTGCCATTTGAATAACACAGTATTACCTTGATAGTTTTATATTTTTATTAATTACAGATACAACTTTAAGAACATATAAAGAAGACAAGAATATACGTATACCATTTTTAAATAGAAAAGTCCAAGCTGCTTGAATATATTAAGAGAATCAAGGAATCAAGTTGGTCTTCTGTGAACAGTATTGTCTTATATTAGACAAACTTAATAAATTAAATAAAACCTTTACTTGAAAGAGATCTTTGTATTATCTATTGCACTAACAATATTTTCCTTTTAGAAAAAATTTTCAGTTAAGCAGTTAAAATTTATGTTAATAATACTGCGTATCATACTACACACCCAACTTTACTGTACTTATGCTTCAAACAAGTATTTTTAAAATAGAATTTGACCATATTACTTTACTATTACGTTAAAGGAAACTTAATATTTATATTAGAGGAGATATGGCAACCTCGCAACAAATCATATGGTTCATTAGGTTGGTTATGAGAGCGGTTCTCAAAATGTGGGTATTTTTTTTAAATTAATATCTCCGTAAATATTAGAAATTTTAAAAAATAGCTTTTACTAGCAGTTACAATATTTCACCCTGTATTAGCAAAGTTTGCTGAATAAATATAAGTAATACCACTCTCTGTTGGCAGTTTGATGTTTTGAGTACCACCGCACGTAAATGGCCAAGTACGATGGACTTAAAAAAGTAGTTTCTTTCCAAATGGGAAATATTTATATGAGGGATATTTCAAAAGTATGATGTAAGGCTGCTTATTGTATAAATAAAATATTTGTAATGTAATAAATATAAATATTATAAAACGATTATAGATAAATGTATACAGTTTTGTTAGTTAATCTTGGAAGTCGTATATATTCACTTGTAAATTTTAAAATAAATTATATACGTACTCTACTATAAAAAAAAATAATATAGCCACCAAAATAGTTTTGGTATTATCAGCAACTGCTTGAACCAAAAATGCCTACTTATATAATAATTATTACATATTACACTCTTTTTTTTAATATATACTAGTACAAAGAACATACTTGTTGGTTCATACAAAAACAATGTTTGACGTTTCATTTGAAAAATGTTTGCTTCAAATTCTAATTTTTTTTATAGCATTGATCAGGACAACCTTTCAAATAAAGATTCTAATTTTTATCGGCGTACCGCGTAAAATTTTATATCGTGACCTATTTCTTTATATTAGTTGATGAAATATAAAATACATACCTTGAACAATGGAAAAAGGAAAAACCACGTCTTGACAATTATTCACAGTACAATATATCAAGGGCATTTTTAGAAGAAAAGTAAAATAAACACTGACAGATGTTCAAGGTTTTTGTCTTACACTATATCGATCGCACTCAACACGTTACAGTTCTAGCGTCGGCCACCGTGTAGGATCCTGGGTCCCGAAAGTTCTCCGAGACGGGTGAGGAGTGCGGAATTGGTAGGGCAGGGCGCGTTCAAGAGTGCAACAACTTATATATTTATTCTGTAAACTTTGATATTAGTATACTGTAATTTTAAGTGTATAAAATTATAATTAAGGAAACAGTAGGCACTGATTAAACAGTTTTATTATTCCTTTAAAACGTAACAGAACAAGAAAGTCAGTGATGTTATACAAATAGCAAAAAATATACACTGTGCTTAAGCATACTTAGAATTGAATAGTGGCAAGTAAATACATCTTGTTCTTTAAATAAATATGTAAAAGTTACCACAAATTTTGCTGAAGGGTTGTACTTAATATTTTAATTTTTTTTCGTTTATATGAAAGTGACACACATTAGAATAAGCGATGAACGATACAATTTCTCTATAAATTTAGTGCAGTTATCCAAGACTAATTTTTTTCATTTTTTGGGATTCCAAAATTATAATTTTAAATAAAATTTTGTGAGCAAGCGGCAAAAGTTCTCGTAAATAATTTTCTCATTTCAGAAATTAATAACTACATACTACATTTTTATTTGTATCAAAAATAGTAATATACAAGAAATTATATTAAATATGGATCTGGTACAAATACACAAATAATAATTTCAAGCTATACCAACCAACAATTATCAAACAAGCGGCAATATTGTATCATTCAAATTGATGTCTGTGATTGGTTGGTGAGAGTAGGAAATTGGCAGAATGCGCAATAGACTTTGGCTTATCTCATCTCCCTCTTCGTAAATCTATGTTCCATACCATATGGTGTTGTAAACCTACATAAGAAAACCGTAACTATTCCTGTTATTTTTTCTATACTCTCATCATTTCTTCAAATATTTTTTACTATATCGATTGGCAACTTCAGTAGAAGCACACAACATATTATGATTAAAAGTATGTCACTATGTCAATAGCAGTATTTCAGATTTGAGGTCGCAATGATGTCATAAAATTCAATTTAAGCCAATCTTAATATTTTAAAAATTGTTTTTAAAATAAATGTAGTTAAAATTCAAATTCTTATAAAGTTATAAATAAACTGGGTTTAGCAATATTCCATTTCATACTTAATTTTGTCACATATAAACAATTCTTAAAAGTAGTGACGACACGAGTTATTACCTTATTAACCTTAACTAATAATAAGTTGTTTATTTAATTTTTAATGTAGTTCATAATTAATACGAAATGATAAACTTTGTACACACATATCAGGAACTTTTTAAAAACGTGTCAAGCAAAATATTGATAGCAAATATTATTGTGACATGCTTTTTACTTAATTATTGTAGAACGTAATTTCTTTCAACAGTTACTGCCATTCTAGCCAAGAATTCAGAGCAAAAGTGCACCAACATGAACAAATTTATTGTAATTGCTGTTCTTCTGTTTTTATGCATAGGTTTTTCAACCTGTAAGTACAATTGTTTTTAACTGAATAGGTACCTATTTAACTTTCTTGAATTCAAAAATATATATTTACCTGATATTTTAAAATTATCTTGTATTTATGAGTACCTCAATTTTTGCTCTCCAGGAATTTTTGGACTACGGAATACGAAGTTTTCAATTTTTATTTAATTAATGTCAGTCAAGGAGGTAATTTCTTAAATTTTGTTTATAAAGGGTCTGATTTTATAAATTTAATTTATAAAATAAACTACTTGATTGCTTCACTTGGAGCAAGTTTAATTTTGTCTTTTTATTTTTATATAGTAGCAAGAATATCCAATTGAATAAAAAGGTAATAACAAAATTCTTTAAATAAATAGTATATATTTTTTAGTTATTCTGACTTATTTTTTACACATTTCTTAAGATAATCCATTCAAATTCTGTATATTCAGCACTTTGCTGAGAAGTAACAGAATGTAAGAATTACCTTCGAAATACTATAACGAATAACGAGTATTTATTTTGTTTGGAACCATAAACCTTTTACTCTCTCCCCTAATTCATTGGAACAACATTTATTTTTATTTTGATCAAAATTAATTTCTGTTTGTTGTTTCATTTCGTAACTATTTTTGTATTATTTTTATTACATTTAGATGGTAATCACTAAAATTTGAATTGTTAGTTTTTTTTACAGGCTATAATTAAATAAACTGCAATATTATGATTAAGTATGGTTTTGGTATAAATCTGCTGATTTATACTATTCAAATTGCATACACGGCTTCACCGATTAGGAAATGGTGGTGGAGGTCAAAGCAGTGACCAAATTTTAGTCAAGTCAGATAATATAGGATGCATTATCTGTGCCTTTTGTTCCTCTATTGGTACAGGGTGTTTACACTAGAATATCAGAAAATGGAAAATGCGTTTCTAGACTTCCAAAATGACTTAATTTGTTTTATATATAAAAAAAATATATTATAAAATATTTGCGTATGTTCAACATGAGGGCTTGACAAAAAATACTTTGACAAAAATCTTTGAACCCAGTGGCATTCACTCGTAAGCCGTCAGAGGGATGGAAATTGGGGTAAATTAAAAATTCGATATATCAAATATGGAAACCCATCATTTTAACAGACTAAAACTCGGTAGGTAAATATTTTATAAAATTTTCATTTACTGATACCAGTGGCATCCACTGACAAGTCGTCAGAGGGGTGGAAATTGGAGTAAATTAAAAATTCGATATATCTATAATCGAAACTCTTCATTTTAACAGGCTGAAACTCGATAGGTAAATATTTTATAAAATTGTCAATTTTGTTATACCAGTGGCATACACTTGTAAGCCGTCGAAGGGGTGGAAATTGAGGTAAATTGAATATTATGTCGCTAAAATTGAAATCCGTAATTTTAATAGGCTGAAACCGGCAGGTAATTCCTTTATGAAATTATCAGTTTTTCAATATCAGTGTGATCTATTCACAAGCCGTCGAGGGGGGGGGGGGAATAGGGGTAAATTGAATATTAGATATTTATAAAATGGAAACCCGTCATTTTAACAAGCTGAAATTCGGTAGATAAATATTTTAGACACTTATCAATTTTCTGATACTAGTGGCCTCCACTCACAAGCTGTCACAAGGATGGAAATAGGGGTAAATTAAAAATTTGATATTTCAAAAATGGAAAACCGTCATTTTAACAGGTTGAAATTCAGAAGGTAAATATTTTATAAAATTATCAATTTACTGGTACTAGTAGCATCCACTCCCAAGACGTCAGAGGGGTGGAAATTGAAGGATATTATTATAAAATTAATAATTTTGTTACCTACCGAGTTGAAGCCTGTTAAAATGGGGGCGGGGTTTCTCTGACGGCTTGCGAGGGGATGACACTGGTATCGAAAAATTGACATATTTATAGAATATTTACCTATCAAGTTTCAGCCTGTTAAAATGAGGAGTTTTCATTTTAGAAATATCTAATATTAAATTAACCCCAATTTCCATCCCTCTGAAGGCTTGCGAGTGGACCACTGGTTCTAGAAAATTGATAATTTTATAAAACGTTTACTTAATGAGTTTCAGCCTGTTAAAATTATAGATTTGCATTTTAGACATATATCTCTCTCTGACGGCTTACGAGTCAAAGATTTTTGTAAAACTGTTTTTTGTCACGCTCTCATGTCGCACGAATTACAAAGTGTATTTGTTAGGTATTGAGTTCCAGCTGTAACCATGTTTAAAACGTAAATTTCTTATGCCTTAATTTTTTTCTATTTCGTTTTCTTCACAATTAATATTCGTTATCATATCACGTTCAAATTGAGAAAATTACAAAAATAAATATTTTATTTAGAATATTTTAATGATATGCTACATGTTAACAGTGTCTTCGAATGTCTATGATCATTCCTGGCTGCTATCTTTGGTTGCTATCTTCACACCGGTAAAACGCCTCTAAGACTGGCCATTTTATTAATAAGAACTGCCAATTGAAAATAAGTTGAGCATTGAACTGAGTGACGATTTAGAATTTAGAACTAGACCTAGGTAAAAAATTAATATATAGCATCGTATTGATTTTATATTCGTATCGATTCATAAATTCCTTGAAAAAAATCTAATCAGATCGAGATATCGCATCGAATAGAAATGTCGAATTGAAACAAAATATCAAATCGAATAGGTACTTTTTCTGTAATGTGTCGGTTTAAGTTAAACTGTCTTCAGAGACCTATATTCATAACATTAATTAGTTACGAGACAAGTAAAACGTGACAAGTGGTTGCAAAAATATACAGGATGTCGCATTTAAAAATCGAAAATTATGTCGTTTCCCGTTAAACTGCGCCTAACTGTTAATATAAATAAATTTACTCGCTATTAAGATGTTGCGATTCGATTTGGTTCTAATCAAATTGATCAGGCATTCGATTTGATTTTTTCAATGAATCGATTGAAAAATACAAATCAATTCGGATAGATGTATCATTTAATTGCACAGAATTAATCGATTCGAATCGATTTTTTTAATGAATCGTACATCGATTCGTGCGTTATGTCGCACAGACTTATTTAGAATCGTTCAGGTGCGTATTGATTCGAATATTTTCTGTATTTGGTTTGTTCGGAATAAAATGCTCAAGTCAATACGCACCATTCTAAGACCATTCAAATGCAGAACCAAAATAAACCTACCGTGTGAAACTGCGCTTACTGCTATAACTTCACACGAACAAACCGTCATATAAGATTTTTTTAGGTGAACCGACCTGCTATAATCAACTTTGTCCGATCGGAACAACGAACTGCAAGAAAAACATTAGATCCAGTCCAAATAGAAGAAACTTAGAAATCAGAATAAACTGTCTGGATGACTTTGGTAAATTCCTTAAATTATCTCTTAATGAATGGTAATACATATATGACAATATTAATCTGTTTTCTATTTAGAAAAATCATAAATAACTAACAGTTTTTTCATAGATGGGAGCCTCAAAGAATACTTCTTCCAAGAACCGAGTTCAATGAACGTTCACACCCATTACGAAAGTTCGTCATATTCTGCAGCTGGAGGTGTAAGTGACAATTACTACTTAGGAAACAACGTCTTGGAAGACTTTAAAAGATAAAACTATGTAAATCTATTTCTGAATTGTTTATTTCACAATAAATGTTAGAAATATTGTGATACCTACCTATAATTAATTTAATAAAATATTTATTTTCTTTAATTATTAGGAAATACTTTTTTCTATGTAATCCTTGCACTGTATACAGAACTATGATTTCTTCAACTTTGGTCAACACAATGTGCTGTTGTTGTTTCGTTGCTGTTTTGTAAATATTTTAGTATTAATTAATATGCTCAATTGAAGTTGAATTGAGTAAGCTTATTCTGACAATCTACTAGAAGTTAAAAAGGCGGTATATTACAGAAATGAAAATAATAAATTTTATAGTTATTAACATATTAATTATGTTTTTCTATTTCGTGGCATTCTTTTTTTCATGTCATTTGTGTTAGGATTTATAAAATGAGACTATAAGTAAACTAACTAATTCTTATTTAGTTACTGTTATTTACATATATTATTACTATTACTCTATATATTACTTAATATATAATAATAAATAATTGACTAATTAAAATTGGTCTATTCCAAAAATTAAAAAGAAATTATACAGCTCTTTTATTTTTAATATAAAATATAATAATTTATCAAAATAAGAAGGCTGTTGAATGACGTCTAGGATGACCACCGTTATCAGATGTGCAGTTTCGACCGTCACAGCCATAATATAACAATAGAAATAGAGGAAAGTAAATCAATAAACGAGGGGGGCCAGGGGTACCAAAAACGAGTCCACCTAGCAAAACCTAACCCCAGAACAACAGAGGCAGATCAAAAAATCTCAGCTAAGACTAGACGTGTGCAAGTTAATTCAAGGAATCATGAATTGTTTTTTTAACATTGGATTTAATATTTATGGATTGAGTACTTTTCCTGTATTCACACTCAGTTACAATTTTATTCAATATGCAGAAAATTTTTAATAATAATAATAATAATAATAATAATAATAATAATAATAATAATAATAATAATAATAATAATAATAATAATAATAATAATAATAATAATAATAATAATAATAATAATAATAATAATAATAATAATAATAATAATAATAATAATAATAATAATAATAATAATAATAATAATAATAATAATAATAATAATAATAATAATAATAATAATAATAATAATAATAATAATAATAATAATAATAATAATAATAATAATAATAATAATAATAATAATAATAATAATAATAATAATAATAATAATAATAATAATAATAATAATAATAATAATAATAATAATAATAATAATAATAATAATAATAATAATAATAATAATAATAATAATAATAATAATAATAATAATAATAATAATAATAATAATAATAATAATAATAATAATAATAATAATAATAATAATAATAATAATAATAATAATAATAATAATAATAATAATAATAATAATAATAATAATAATAATAATAATAATAATAATAATAATAATAATAATAATAATAATAATAATAATAATAATAATAATAATAATAATAATAATAATAATAATAATAATAATAATAATAATAATAATAATAATAATAATAATAATAATAATAATAATAATAATAATAATAATAATAATAATAATAATAATAATAATAATAATAATAATAATAATAATAATAATAATAATAATAATAATAATAATAATAATAATAATAATAATAATAATAATAATAATAATAATAATAATAATAATAATAATAATAATAATAATAATAATAATAATAATAATAATAATAATAATAATAATAATAATAATAATAATAATAATAATAATAATAATAATAATAATAATAATAATAATAATAATAATAATAATAATAATAATAATAATAATAATAATAATAATAATAATAATGCATTTATTGCCCAACAGAATAGACATTCCAATTACAGGACAAAACATGTTATAACAAAGTAATGAAGTAACAGTGTACTTAATTTTAATTACTAGTAATATTTAACATTTACTAAACTAAATCAGTCTGAAAGCTATATCATAATATAGATGAGGCCAGTTAAACGCTTCCAAAAAATTGAGAACTAACTGATAATAATTGTTTGAGTGTATCAAAATTTAGGTCACATAAATGAGAAATTTGATCAAAATTAATTGAAATGGTGTATACAGGGAATTTCGTAAGGTCATTTGTTCTAGCATTACGACAGTAAAACATGTAATCATCACGAGATTCAGGCCTAGGTACACGAAAGTAGAACATTTTTAAAATTTCTGGTGAATCAATGAGGTTATGAAATAATTTAAGCAAGAAAGATAGACTTGTGAGAACTCTCCTCAACTGCAACGATTTAAAATCGAATCTCTGCAACAGGAGGCCATGATCAAATCCTCTAGCAGGATAAATATTATCAACGCGATATGCCATGAATTTTAAAAAGCGACGTTGAACACCTTCAAGATGATGAATATTAACTTGATAGCATGGGTACCAAACAAGGTTAGCATATTCTAATCTAGAACGGACTAAAGAATAGTATAAACATTTCAAAGCACTAATATTGTTGAACGATGTGGAATTACGGACAATAAAGCCCAAAGTTTTAAAGGCGGTGCTTGAGATTGTATTAATATGTTCAGAAAATGAGAGTTTAGCATCAAATATTACCCCTAAGTCTTTAATATTACTGCTGCGTGTCAATGGCTTTGAATCAAGACTGTAATCAAATAAAATTATATTTTTCTTTAAACTGAAAGAGCAAACTTTACATTTATCAATATTAACGGAAACCATGTTTTCTATACACCACACCTGTATTGCATTCAAAAGTTCTTGCAATGCACGACAACCATCATAACAGTTAATGTTACGATAAAGCTTTAGATCATCTGCAAAAAAACATGATTACATTGCAAAGATGACGATAAATCATTTATATAAAGAATAAACAGAAGTGGTCCCAAGTTAGACTCTTGAGG
Organism: Monochamus alternatus; assembly: GCA_037114965.1. NCBI lineage: Eukaryota > Metazoa > Arthropoda > Insecta > Coleoptera > Cerambycidae > Monochamus > Monochamus alternatus. The sequence continues at coordinate 110,018,803 of CM073426.1, read as the reverse complement.
TACCCTAGAAGGAGCTAAAAAATATGAGAACGGAATCCATTATATGACACATACAACTCACGACGGTCAAGATAAGATTTTGTGAGTAGTAGCAAAGAATCATCAAAACCAGATGATTTCAATTTCTGTATTAATATGGAGTGATTTACCTTGTCAAAAGCCTTCTCAAAATCTGTATATATTACATCTACTTGGCCTTTTCTATCAATATGGTCTGAAACAAACTGAGTAAATTCAACTAGATTAGTCACAGTAGAACGTCGTGCAACGAATTGATTAGAAGAAATGCAGGTGCTAACATTGTTATAGATATATGCATATAATGTCATTTCAAAAACCTTAGCAAAATTTGACAAAATGGCTATAGGTCGATAGTTCTTGATGTTAGAAGGGTTACCACTTTTTAAAACAGGGCAAACTCTTGTCACTTTCCACATGGCAGGAAAAGTGGCTGTTGATAACATGAGATTAAATAAAATAAGAAGTGGAGTACAAAATACGCCAGAACAGTCCTTAATTAAAAAAACTAGAGATCAGATCATTGCCGCAAGTCATTTTATTTTTCAATCTCTTAATAGAATTTCGAATATCCATCTCAGTAAATTTTTCCACATTAAAAACTTGAATGTTATTATACGGTACATCAAAGTCATTAGCTAGATCAGTAGAGTATACACTAGAAAAATAAGTAGCAAAATTATTTACTATCTGAATAGGATTATCAAAATTCTGTTCATCTAGGAACATGTTAGATGGTATACGTGTAGTACGTCTTTTATTCTGAATAAAAGACCAGAAACTCTTTGGATTAATTACAAAATTGTTTTGTATCGAATTCAAATAATTTTTATATGCATTAGATAATTGATTTTTGATATAAGATCTTAGTCTCTTGTATTCTTGGAAAAATAAATTATTCTGCGATGTTTTATGTTTATTATAATAATAAGCTTTTAGTTTAATGTTACTAATGATCTCAGCAGTACAGGCAGAGTCAATATCGTTAAAGTTGCTTAAGAATTCTCAATTTGTATGAAATAAAGCTTGATAAATACCAATAAAATTTGCTTTTTTAAAATTATAAGATCTGTTGCTATTAATATTTGTGGGGAAATTTCTTAACTTGCTGCTTAAATTGACTGATATTGATAGCGACGGGTGATAATCATCCTCATTCACAATAGGTACCGAATCACGAGACACATCACATTCCATGTCAGAAATACATAAATCTAATATCCTATTAAAAGCATTAAGAATTGTGTTATATTGTTGGAAGTTATTAAACTCCAGAAAGTTTAAAACTGTCCTAGTTTTGAAATCAGTTATATCTAAATCAACAAATTTAGAAACGTTGAAATCGCCCACATTAACATCAATAAGACTAAGCTGCAACATCTCTAGAAAAGCCTCAAGGTCTAAATTGTTAACTTGAGGTGGAACATATATCACATAAATATATAGATTCATACCATCAAATTTAATTCTACAACCTAACACATCAATTAAAGGGAACATACTATTAATATTACTATTGTCTATCAAAGTTGCATTGAATTCTGAATTAATAGCCAAAAGAACACCACCGCCACGGGAAGTGTTAGTCGATTCAAGATCTCTATCTTGTCGAAAAACAGTATAAGATTCAGGAAATATTTCAGTAGCCGAAACGTCATTTTTTAACCAGGTTTCAACCAAAGCAATACAATCATAATTAATGTCACAAGATGTTGTAAAAATGTCTTGAAGTTTCGTATTAATACCTCGCACATTTTGTAGATATACTGTAAAATCACTGCTTCTGTTGGGCCGATCTAGTTTGACGAAATTATCTGTGGTACTCCTCGTATATATTTAATACGTAGGTTGCTTTCACCTTCTGCAGTTCTCATTGAAAGTTCATCTCTGAGTTTTCTGTAATATTGTTGCTGCCTTGGAGTTTTATCAAGTGAAATTCTGATGTCCTTAGGATCTCTCAAATCCTTCAATTTAAAGGTTCGACGTATAATGTTAAGTACGGCATGTTCGGAAGGAAGCGTTATTTTTAGCGGACGAGGATTGGATTTAGTGGCATCAAATTTACCTAACCTTATCGGTTTGGCCAACAAATCAGACCCAGATTCAGGTAACATAAAATTTAACACTTTGGACACCTGTTGCTGATCGTGCAAAATTCTTACATTATGATCTGTGGACAAACTTTCGGGCATACCATAAAAAATAAGATTATTCTTGCGAGCATTTCTATCTGAAATCTCCTGCACAATAGCCTCAAAATCAACAGCAGAATTACATTCACATACAGATGCAGTCTTAATTGATTTAAGACTCTCAATCTCTTTACGTAGCGACATGATCAAAGCTTTCAAGTCATTAATATTATCTCCAACTTATAAACAGTCTTGACAAGACCAATTCAAATTTTTCTTGGACTTGAGACTTCTTAGTTCAGCGACAGTTAGATCAACACATGAATGTAGATAATTTGCTTTACATACACAGCACGTAATAATTTTAATTCCATATCAAAAGGAAACAATTATTCTTTATCTTTTAAGACAATTAACTTTTACAAATTTGTCAAGAACCTCCAAATTTCAATTGGGCAACATTTAATTAGGATAATATTAATATGTCAAATGTACAAATTTATGTTATAGATACATTTACTTTTTACAATCCATTATGCATCCATTATATTAAACGATGTAATGTAGAATCAATCCTTCAATGCCTTATTAATATAAGTAATGTACCCACATAATATATTGTAATTAAATTGTATTTAACTTAATGAACTTAACATTTAGTCATCGTTCAGCACAGTATTTTCTGCACTGCTAGAACTATTACTAATAAATAACAAAATGAACTTGCAAACAAATGCTATTCCTATGCTTATGAAACCGTTAGTAATTTTATGGGGTTTGTTTGGTATAGTACCATGGTTCAATTTCACTACCGGCAGACTGACTTACCCGAAGATATTTAAGTTTTATTCTATACTGCTGGTACTTGTAATAACAACCATATCGTCGTGTCTCTTTTATATGAGATTTCGCTGTATTTTTCCATACTTTCCAGTATTATTGAATTTGGCGGATATAGCTGTTGATGCAGGAGGTTTACTTTTCTTTGCGACATTTCTGGGATCATCGATTTGGAACATGCATATTTGGGAGTTACTGTTGCGAAAGATGGAAGTTCCTAAAGATTATATGTATTCAACATGTATTTTCTTGTTGACAATTATAATTATGTTTACCTTAACACTATGGGACTATTTTGAGAACAGAGACGAAATGTTTTTTTATTACGTGTCCATCTTTTTTTACCGTTACGTTTTCCTCCTAACTACACAAGTAGTTCTTACCTCTGGTCTTTCGGTAAGACATAAATATAAAACATTAAATGATTTGTTCAGTTTTAAACCTTGCGAAATTACTAATGGCAACATTGTCCGCAGTTTTAAGAATATTGAAAAATTGTACCTTGAATTAAACGATCTTACGGAAAACTTCAATGCTTTGTTTGGATGGCCCTTATTATTGCTTTTATTTTATGCACTTGTACAAGCCCAAAGCTTCTTCACACTCCTCATAAATGATACTCGCAGAATGGTGGGGGCTAATGTGTCACATAGATTAGATACAATTACTTTTGTCATAAATATTGGATATATTCTAGAATTATTGGTAAGTATTATAGATATATTCATTGTACCAACATGACCCAGTAAACATGTAACATTCATGAAACTTTTCAATTAGAACATTTTAATGAAAATTTGAAACATTTCACGATATATTTCAGAAACATATATTTTTCATACCATCACATATGAAACAAATATGAAACGTTTCAGAAACCCAGTACATGTGCTTATATCCAGTAAATATGTCAAATACGTTTTGAAAGTGATTTACTTAATATTATTTTTACACGCATGCGCACAAGGAATGTGTGCTAAGTGTAGGGTATTGCCATGGCAGGGCGTTGGTGGATTGCCACGCACTGTGCCATAGTTTCCGTTTCTGTTTCTGTTGATTAATAACGTAAAATCTGTGGTTAGGTTATATTTTTAGGCGGTTGGTGTTGGCGGTTAGAAAGAATCCTGGAAGTTCTTTGGCATCTTTTGATGTTTTGTGATTGTGTTAGCTACTAGCGTATTGGTAATTTATGATTAAAGTGCTGTAGCAGTTTGTTTTGTGTAAACATGAAAACCGTAAGTAAAAACTTATTTAAATCGAAGAGGCATCTGAGAAGACTTTGTGCGTCTTCAGAGGTACAACAAACAAATGCTAATATATCGAGATCTAAATCTAATCATTTTAAATTCATGTTCATTTTTTAAATAAATTTGTTTTATTAGTTTTATAATTTGGTAAAAATATTTATTCATTGTTATTCTACGTTATTATACTGTGCATACATGTCATATACATTGTTTTAGATAGAATAAGAAAGAAGTTCTACTCCTTAAGTGACAAAACTGTTGAAATCATCGTGGGATCCTGGTTCCGGCAAGCCGAATTAAGATATCAGAGAGAAGCAGAAAACTTAATTAAAAATAATATATAAAAGTTGTTAATATATTAGATATAAACTATATATTGCTTGTGAATTGTATTTACTTTTTGTTAAAGTATTTTTGTTGTAAACTTTCACTTCTATGTGAAAATATAGACTTATTTCATATCTGATATTTGTATTTTATTTCAAACCATTTGCAGTATATCTTCACAAATATTTGGTGACCGGTGCTGTCACATGACACTTGAAACGAAATTGTGTATTTTGCAAACTTAACAGCAATAATAGAAGTACATACTTACATACCTCTTTGTCTACTCATATATAAGTACTTCTATTATTGTTGTTATTGATTTTTATTTTGCATAATGTATCTGAGGTCATGTCCTAGCACCTGTGCCCAAAAATGGAGCTAGCTAAAGAAGAAACCTTTCAAGGACAATTTTGTAGTATTGTTTCAGAAATATTACAAAAAGTCTATTCGAAACAGTACAGTATATTCATATCTGAAATAAAGTTGTACATAATGTTTCACCAATGTTTCAGAAGAAACATATCATTGAAACATATTATAGGTAGGACATTTGCAGTTTCTGCAATGTTTCTGAAATATATTTGCATCAAAAGAAGAAATGTTTCAGCTGTAAGTAAGCTTGTTTCAGAAATGTTTCGGAGGCAGTTTTTTGTTTACTGGGGAAATATGAACTAGTGGCGGCTCGAGACTTTTTAAATTCGCATGAGGCAAGTAGGGTGAATCTACGGCAAATAGGAACTACAAAATTAACATGTTTTAAACTTTTTTTATAGGTAAATTAGAAAATACAAATACAGGATTTTTTTAAATTGCTCTACTTTGTTAGGCGAATAAATTCATTTAACTAAGAAATTAATTCATTTTTGATTTCTATTTTATGCGCCAATGCCGTTGTAATATTTTATTTACTTGTACTTATCTCTGTCAATTCGCAGTTTGAAAAAATATATTGAGTAATTTTATTAATATTAATAAATTTCACGATATATAACTTTTTAAAATGAGAATATCCATTTTTGCTGGTGCTTAAAAACTGCGTTTATAATAATTAATAATATCGTTAGCATATTCCCCACGTTCTCTTCCGATAATAATATTTTAATTACAGTGCACTGAAATTTTAAATACAGGGTGTTAAAAAAAAGTTTAAATAAAATAGTTAAGGAGGTAATAGCATGAACCAATATAAGCAGAAAAGTCTCAATAAACATGGGTCCACAAAGTAACGGTTGCGGAGGTATGGACCACTATTCGTTTTTCAAACATTTTATTTTATTAGGAATAAACCGACAAAGGAAGCTTTTAACAAACAAAAACAAAGTTACAGAAGATGTTCAAAGTGCCCTTCGCCCATTTCCAAGCAGACATGACATCTCATCGATATTCGAAAACACCCTCCTTGGTTTGGATTTCTTGACACTTTTGATTAATCCGTAGCTGCAGCTCTTCCAGGCTATTCCATTAATAATTTCTTTGCAAATCAAGGCAGCCAGATCAATAATATTAAATACTAATGCTGGAGAATACATACAAGTTACCAATAATAATATATTTTTATTTCCTACCGGCCTAAAAGAGGTCTACAGTGCAATTATGAATTTACTAATACTAATTCTGTAGGCGAAGATGCTATACCAGTTAAATTAATTAAAACAACAGACGCAGAAATATCATTTCCATTAGCATACGCGATTAACCTAACATCACAGGAATATTTTCCGAAAATCTCAAAATTGCCCATAAAGGTGGTAAAGATTTAGTTAACAATTACAGACATTACTATAAAAGTAAAACATCAGTAAAATTTTTGAAAAAATAATTTACAATAGAATAATTCATTTTCTAGAACATCACGATTTACTTACACACGTACAAAACGGGTTTAGAAAAAATAACACAACGACAAGAGCTATATATCAAGCTTTGTGTAAAATGAAAATGAAAATGAATGAAATGAAAAAAAAACAGTACCATGCTTCGATCTATTTAAAGCATTTGATTATGTGGATCATGACATTCTAAATAAAAAGGCACAAAGGTACGATATTCGAGATGTTGCATTGGAATTGATAAAATCTTATCTTTTGAATAGAAAATAATGTGTTATAGACAACGCTGGTGTTCTCTTAAAGTCAGACGTAGTATTAATAGAGAGGGGTGGACCTCAAGGGGCCGTATTGGGTCCCCGTTGTATGTTTTATATACCAATGACTTGCCCTCGATAGTTGATGTAAAAACTGTTATGTATGCTGATGATACATCTCTAATAATTGGTAATATTAATAACCAAAATCTTATACGGACAGTGACTGCTGCAATGGATTCTCTTGAGGGCTATTTCTGTAAAAATAATCTAAAATTAAATAAAGAAAAAACACAAATAATCAACTTTACATACTAAAAAGATGACAATGAGGTTATACATACTAGGGGCAATGACATCATACGATCAGTAAATAGTACTTCTTTCTTGGGGGTAATTGATTCACGATTGAACTGGAAAACCCATATAGGCCATTTCAACCAAAAGGTCGCTAAATACTGCTATGCTCTTAAAGTGATACTTCAATTCATTGATATACCCACAGCATTTATGACACTATGCATATGTTCAATTCCAAATAAAATATAGAATAGTTTTCTGGGCAAACTCCAGTGAAACTGTGAGAATATTTGTGCTACAAAAGAGATGTATTAGAAATTTACTAAACATGAAACAGACTGAGAGCTGCAAACAAATATTTATTGAAAAAAGAATACTTACCTTGGTGAATTTATATATACAGGATGTCCGGAAATGATGAGCAAAAAATTCAGGAAATAATTCTAGACCGAAGATATATGCTATCCCTTTCCGAAACTGATTATTAACGGAGTTACAGAATGTTAAAGTTAAAATTTTATTATCGATATTCTTAAATAACTTCTTAAGAAATCCAAATATTTACATAAAATTTGTAAATCGCGGCTTTTTGCGGACGAGAAATTCAAATATGTTTCTAATTTTGCCGTCACTAGTAGAGGGCGCCACTTGTGACACACCATATTTCTTTTAAATGGCAGAACTTTTTTGCATGTATCCATCTGACTATCGAAACAATCGATTATCCTACCTGTTTTATTTGAAAAAGGTATACCTTGCTGAAGTCGGTAGGCCTAACCATTTTTTAAATAATCCTATTTGAAATGCTCAGTGCACCGAGTAAAAACTGTTTTGGTTGTGCCTTTTCTGCTGAAAATACAGCAAAATGTTCCTTGAAAAAGTTATTCAGAATCGTAAATTATGGAAATTAAATCAAATTCTCATAGGAAAAGCTTATTATACGATAGATGAAATGAAATTTGACATAGGAGGCCCCTAGTGAACAAATTTAAGTAGGTATTTCAAACTAGATTTTTTTAGTATAAAATAAATAAATAATTTTTAATAAATTAAAACAATAATAAACAGGTACGAACAACATTTGTTACAAAAATGACAAAAATAAAATTAGAACTTAGTTGCAGGTGAACCCTAATGTAGGGTTGCTGTAGGAGATCTGTTCCCTGATCGTGTTGCCAAATCTTGGCGAATGAGTGATTGTAGTAGGACATTACCTATATGACCCAACCAACCCAACCCATGGAGGGGGTTCTATTTTTAATATTAAGTTTTATCTTCTAAATTGTGATTTTTCTATTTTTATTGACGAGTTCTACATCTTAAGGGTATTTTTCTAATTGATACAAGGTGAACTAATAAAGATTTTACTTTTACTTACTATAAGGATTTTACAATTTTGTTTTACGATATTGACTCCATTTTACATGACGCATCTATTCCCAATTTTTTTAAGATAAGTTCTGAATCATTCTGTATATTCTGATATTACATGATGTAATAAATTGATTAGATGATTCAAGTAAGCAATTAGTGATTCTTATTTGTTACTTATTATATACTTTCAAATTTTTACTGAGGCACTGTTTCACCGTACTGACCGCCGTTGATGTGAACCATTTCTACTCTATTCAAAAATTCAGAAAATAATAATAATAAATAAATATAATTATACACAATTCTGTTTGGTTGTAGATTCCAGTGATAGCTGTAATATTGTGCTGTGATTCAATTGTTGAAGAAGGGGAAAAGTCACTAGGAAATTGTTACCAGCTAGAACATGCATTTTCCATGCGATCTCATGAGCTAAGACAACTGGAAAAGTTAAAAGAAATTATTATAAATAATTGTCCAAAATTAACGGCGGCAGACTTTATCGAAATAAGGAGATCGACTTTACTTTCCCTATTTGGCACCATCACAACCTACCTGATTATCATATTGCAATTTTATTCCTTATAAATCTCCCACACGTCATACAGAGAATCGCCAAAAGGTTGAGACACCGCTGTATCACCACCACACATAGATAGCAAAATATTTGTTCACAAATGTTTAAAGCACAGATTGGATAATACACATTTTTGTGGCATCATATTTTGTAACAAATTATGGAGTGCAATACACTGCAATAATTAATTGTTAAAAGGAACATTCATTTGCATGCAAGTTAAAGGTTTTTTGATGTTAGCTATATTTTAAATAATCTGTATTATCCTTGATGATTACTATATAAATTTTTTAAATTTTTCTGATATAATTATTATTAATTTAAATAAAATATTTTCTTTGTGAACACATACATTAAGTATCTCAATTCTAAATAAATAAATACTACTGCCGTTGAATGAATAAGTATAAACTTATTCACTCAACGGTACTGCATAATGTAAGTGTTAATTATAATAAGTTACATGCAATAAATACAATTATGTAATTCAATATACGGCAACATAGTGTCACAAAGTGTGTGTGATTACCTAGTAGGGAAGTCTAGGGCTTCCCTCGAATGTCACGCAATGAGTGTGACTGTCCTGCACCACCTATAAACATATAGAAATAATACCTCTCTTGTATTCTTGGGGTACTTGCTTGGCTTCTGCGAGAGGTAAAGAAACTCAACCTTTCAATAAAAATACATATTTATTAAAACCATAACAACAACCATACTTACAATAAAGTGGACTTTTGCGCTGGGGAGTATCTCTTCTAGAAATCAGAGCCAGCCAACGGCTGACCGCCGACCCTTGGTCATGGACTGGCTGACATTATCCCAGTTTTAATAGTATTTATACACATTCGGAAAATGCTGAGTACATCAGAATTATACTACCTATTGAAACAATGGGAACAGCCAGCAAGTCTATCGCTTGATTCTTAGAGAGAGCAACAAGGATAGACATAGTGTGGTTTGATAGTAACCTTTGCAACTGGACACTTTTAATTGTTTTGAATTTCACTTGTGTAACATTGACACACTATCGATTGTAAATATGTTTATACTTTTGATTCAATAAAATAATTTGATATTCGTATATACGCTAAAATTATTTATTTAAAATAATTAAAATATATGCCCAGCTGTAAACTATCTCTCTAAGATCCTCTTTGTTGACAATAGAATGCTGTACATAAACAAGGCTTTCACGGCCGGTGTTATCATTTAATACCATGTAATTTTCCGGGTTGTTATGCCGTGACCTCGGTAACTGGTCGCTGCCAGAAACGGAGTTAAAATGCACATCCCTAGTATTAGCCGGGATTATTTTACCTGTCTTGGTTTTTCTCAGGCTAAGCTCTCTGGGAGCAGACTCTATAACGGTGTCTCTGGGCCCGTCCATATAATGATTTCGATGATGGTACCTATTGATGGTATTACGACTGCTACGGTCGTAACCGTTACTCAGATAATGGTGGTCCTCCGAGGCGTCCCATAGCCGCCGGTGAAACTCATCGCATCACATGCTTCCAAAGACGCCGATAGCGGCTGTATGTATTAATGCATAATTGTAAAAAATATACATTCGTTATTACATTGTCAAATTTTAAGAAGTTCAATAAGTGAGCAAGTATACAATAGTGAAGTTTTTGTGACGTTTGACAGCGGTAAAAAGGTACGTAGCTTTTTATCACCTATAAAAACTCCTGTTCTTCTAAACTAATAAAGATATTTATTTTTGTTGTTCATTCCATATTTGATCATTAATAATTTATCTTGCTAAAAACCACTTGAAAAATTGACATTTGACAAAATGGCTAGATCTTCGGTCTCACGATATTTCTCATAAAATTATACTGATTGGCAAAATAATTTCGTTACAAACAGAAATTTATCTGATAAAAATAAAAACTCTTATGCAAAGTACTAACGAACACATATTTTAATGATTTTATTTTGTTCATAGTGACTTTGCAAGATTTTTTGTGTCATTGTCTCTTGATATATCATTATTAGAAAAGAGAATATCAAAAATTGTAAGTTTTTTCATGAGAATCGGCTAACAATAGACAAAATCTGATAAAAAAACATAGCTATGTTTTGAATAAATAACAAATAAATGTGTTACTTAACTGTTAGTTAACGCCCACATAACAATGTAAATATAATAGTGACGTTTTTGTCACTTTGACATCGATAGAAAGGTACGTACTTTTTATCACCGATAAAAACTCCTGTCCCGCTAAACTAATAAAAATATTTATTTTTGGCTGTTCATTCTTATATTTGATCGTTAATTTATTTTGCCAAAAACCACTCGAGCTTTTCTTTTTATGGATGAATTTCTTTTTAACTCAAAATTTTGCCATCAGTAATTTTGTTCGGAAAACTGACATTACAAAATCGCTAGATTCGGTCTTGCGTTTTTTTTTTTGTCAGTTTTTCTCGTATTCATTACCCGTAGTGTAAGTTCAAAGGCTCTGCAAAATTTTATATAGTAGGTAAATGAGTGGATAATACATACCTACTTTTTATCACCCCTTCGTTATGTTTTTGACAGCGGAATCAAGTAGAGCTTGTAGACTGATATTCCCAAATATTGCAAATCGCATTTGATTTTTATTTTTTTACTTAAGTGCATCAAAATTAGATCCCTTATTCCTGTTTCCATCTAGGCTTTCGCGTCGAGATCAGTACCAAATAACGCACGGAAAATATGTCTTTATGGGAATGACCGTGCTGTTTCAATGATAATTAGGCCCGGCGCAAAATGAGACGCAGCTTGGTGACGTGACGCAGCCTGAGTCACGGCGAGTTTTATGCGGGAGGAAACTGCTAGCGCGGGTACCGCGCACATACGATTGCAGTTTTCACTTCGCAGGCAAGCCATACTACTGAAAAATGGCAACTGCCACTGCACTCATTGATTATCAATTTAGTTCTGAATTTGATTCAGAAGACGAGTTTGAGTGCGAAATGGCATCGTGTATCACCCAGATGGGTAGTAATAAAAAGTCAGTGCAAAGCTTGTACTTGAAAAAAAAAACCAAAAACTCATTTGCCTTAACTAAAGAATTAAGTGACGATTTTGTTCTCATGTAGTCTACATGGTTTGCATCGTACAAAACTTGTCGAATTCGCACGGTCTTGATTAATTTTATTTCTATCTTTTCAAACACGCGCCGTGATTTCTAAAACTGCGGCAACTACACTGCGTTCCGCAGGATCACATTGAGTCAAAACTGCGTCACGTCACGCTGCGAAGAAATATGCGCAATAACTACGAGGGTTGTCCGTAAATTAAGGTCTCCAACAAGCTCCCCTAGCTTAAATCTGACAACAGCACCGTGTTCCTTGCTTCCCCCACCACTAATCTGGCTGGTCACTGCCTCCATGTGACGGTCAATCTTGGAGTCTTGGCCAGTGTTGTTAACACGTAGGGAAATTTCCTACTTGTAGGAAAAATTTGTCAATAAATCGGTTGGTAGGGAAAATATTCTTATTTTGTAGGGGAAAAAGAACTTTAACAAAATAATAAGTTTCGCAAATACTTACTATTTTACCATTTAAAAGAAAATAAGATTTTATGGATCATTTTTCATATTCGTTTATAAACAATAATATGCCAACAGCGCTTTATCTTTTATACAGAATTTTCATTTCTAACTTGGGTTTGGTCTATGGCTTGGGCAGGCAGCGTAGGGAAATTTATAGAAGAGTAGGGGAATTTCATACTTCATCGTAGGGAGACAAATTTTAAAAGGTTAACATCACTGGTCTTGGCTTAGCAACCGTTAACGATGGAATTAAAAATCGACGCTCCTGCCAAGTGTGAATTGCGTTCGGTGATTAGATTCTTGTGGTTTAAGGGGTCACCCCCTATTGAAATTCATCGTCAGTTGACCGATGTGTATGGAGAAAAGTGTATGGACAAAAAAAATGTGGTGTAGAGAGTTCGCAGCCGGTCGTACAAACGTGCATGACAAGGCCGGCCGCGGGTGTCCATCAGTTTCGGACGAGTCAGTGACGAAATTTGAGGAGCACTTGCTTGTGGAAATCATAGACCATCCTCCTTACAGCCCTGATTTGGCCCCTAGTGACTACTATTTGTTTCCCAACCTAAAAAACACTTAGGAGGAATGAAATTCTCCAGCGACGAAGAGCTGAAGGCAGCCGTCGATACCTTTCTGCGCGAGTCGGCGGGAGAGTGGTACGATGGTATGAAAAAGCTCCCAGAACGACTCCAAAAATGCATTGATCGTGACGGAGACTACGTTGAAAAATAGTTAAAAGTCCAAGCTTTCAGAGTGTGTACTTAGTTTTGCAATAAAAAGATGTTTACTATTTGAAAAAACATTGGAGACTTTAAATTACGGACAACCCTCGTATTATTACTTAGATTCACAAAAACTCGCCGTGACTCACGCTGCGTCACCTCACCAAGCTGTGTCTCATTTTGTGCCGGGTCTTAGTGTTCCTATGCTATGTTGTCGGATTCTCTATCACTGAATATGTCCCGGACTGGTTTTGGTTGACAGCATGACTTTTTGTATTACTATCAGTATTTAAATACGAAACACCTTTAAGTCTCTCTTAATAATTTACCTAGAGGATATTGTTTTTTATCCCACTATTTATCTAATGAAATGTAAATGGTTTATATTATAATATTTTTTAAATTAAAACGTAATTTGTTAATTACATACTTTTAAAAAATAATTTATAGCATTCATTGCATATTTTACCATAACAATAGGTAGGTAGGTACTAGGAAAATATTTAAATTTGGTAACGTCGCGGCAATCCGACACCGAGTTGAACTGGAGGCTGAGTCAAGGATCAGTGAGAGTCTGCAAGGGAGATTGACATAATGATCTAAAACTATTTATTTTCTTCTGTGGCATCTAAGTAAATAATTAAAACGTACAATGCAGAAAATTGAGTAATTCTAGTTATAGTAGCTAAGTATATCATAACAAATTTCAAAAAATATTTCATTAAGCAGAATTAGAAGGTATGTTTTAAAATGAATTAAAAATTCTAAAGAAAAAGCTAATAATGATATACCACCCCATTCGCACACTGGGCATTTCTACACAATGTACATGATTATAATAGAGAATAAGTACCTATACGCATTAGTAATAATTAATATTTGCTTTATTGATTCAATAAGACTTAAATAAGAATTATTAATGACTAGAACTTTATAGATTATAAGAAATAGTAAACATGGAGCTTTTATTATAATTCTATATCCAGTGAACAGTTAACTTGTAATATTGTATTGAGTGAAATGAAAATGGAGTCATCAGTGAATAGTACTGTAGTGGATTTATTAGAACCATTAGCAATATATACTTCATTTTTTGGTCTAATGCCATGGTACAGCTTTAGACAGAATAAGCTAAAATATTCTAAAATATTTAAATGTTACACAATTTTCCTTGCTGTAGTAGTAACGGCGTTGTCGTTAAGTCTTACTGTTGCTCGAACTGAAGTTATCTACCCTCAGATATTAACAATTTTTGCATTGGAAAATTTCGTATTAGAAATAACAGGACTGACTTTATTTCTCATCACAATTTTGGGTTCTGCTACATGGAACATGTCTATCTGGGAACAGTTGTTAAAGAAAATGCATGAAGTGGAGATAAAAAATGATTTGTGTTGTGATATTAAAAACAGATCGACAAGAAATGCTTTACTGTTCTCTTTTGCCTTGGGTAATATATATATGGGGTGTTGAGGCCCACCTCAATTGTTACTTATTTATGTAAAAATATTTATATTTAGTTAATTTATGTACAACCGGCAACAGCGTCAAGAACTAGTACCAAGTTGTAGTTGAGGCCTTTCAAGGGCCAGTCCAGTAGCATCCCTAGCGCTGTTGCAGTAGGATGTGCTCTTTGTATAATCATTCTTGTCCTTCATAAAGTCTACTGTTACACATTGTTCAGTTACTAAATAAGGTTATAAAATAAAAACAACAGAGTCGTGAAATTTCTGTCAAAATTTACCAGATAGAATTCATCCTCTACATATGGTCCTTGAGCAGAATTAACCAGTTCCTTGTGGATTTACGACAATACTGTAAAACATTGGAACATTGAGGTAAATTGGAGCGAATAGCTAGTGGCAGTCGAACCAAAGTCGACACCTGCAACATCAAGCGAAGCGCCGACGGTGCACGTGTAGAAGCCTGAAGCCGGGTTCCCGATTAGTCGAGAGCATTCCAGAATCAGTCTGCGCGGCAGCCAAGGTCAGCTTATTCCAGTTATTATAAACATTATTTGTTTATCCCAAATTGCTTTGTCTCCATTCCTCATTCATAAATTTAAAAAGTTGATACATAATGGCAAATTCAGAAATTGATAAATTAATTCGTAAACGTGCTGTAATTAAAGGTAATTTAACTAGATTTAAACATTTTGTTGATAATTTAGATAGAGACCAACCTGATTTATTACAGTTAGAACTACGCCTTAACAAGTTAGATTCTTATTGGCAGAGTTTTTCTGATATACAAACCGACATAGAGTTATTAGATAATAACGAACGACAAATTATTGAACGGCAGAATTTTGAGCAAGAATACTTTGAATACGAAACTAAAGCTAATCGTTTATTAAAGTCATGTGTAACACCTATTGTAGGAAATGCAAGCGCGGCTGGTTCACGGACCGGCACAGATGAGTCAAATTTTAAATTACCAGTCATAAATCTGCCTAGCTTTGACGGCTCGTATAATAATTGGTTATCTTTTAAAGACAGTTTCGAGTCTATGATTCACAATAACAACTCTATACCAGAAATACAGAAGTACCATTATTTGCGTTCTTGTTTAAAAGGGGAAGCCTCAAATATTATTCAATCATTGCGGGTTTCCGCAGATAATTACAATACTGCGTGGCAGCTAATAAATGAAAGATACGAAAATAAAAAATTACTTATTAATAATCATGTTAAGGGACTTTTTAACTTGCCATCAGTTGGTAGGGAGTCACATATAAATATACGGGCGTTGCTTGATAAATTAAATAATCACTTACGTGCTTTGAAGGTACTTAAACAACCTACTGAACAATGGGATCTCCTAATTATACATATGGTGACAAATAAGTTAGATTCGGTCACGCGTAGAGAGTGGGAAAATAAACATAATGACATTGATAATGACGAATTACCTACATTAAATGATTTATTAAAATTCTTAAAGAAAAAATCTAGTCTTCTAGAAACCCTGTCGAATAATACTGAACAGTGGGTAAAAACGAAATCGTTTGTTGTAAATGATAATAATAATCGTTGCAATTTTTGTAATGACAATCATAATATAAATAAATGTACAATGTTGTCAAAATTATCTCCAGAAAAGCGTTATGCAGAAATAAAGGAAAAACGTCTTTGTTCAAATTGCTTACAAAGCGGACATAAAAATAAAACTTGTCCTAGTCAGTCTTCATGCAGGATATGCTCTAAGAGACATCATACCTTACTTCATTTTAATAATAATTCCAATACAAGTAAATCAAGTGATAATTCGAATGTTTTTAACAATAATAAAGAACAAAGTGAACAAAACATCACGGAACATAAAGAAACGACTATTGTAGATAAGTCTGTTAGTAATGGAAATACAGTTTCCGTAAATATGAATACTGTAGAATTAACAAATAATAAAGTTCAATCAATTACTAAAACTCATTTTAATAACAGTGGCGCACAAACATTACTGTGTACTGTCATACTAAATGTTCAAGATAAATTTGGCAATTACCATTCTTGTAGAGCTGTATTAGATAGTGCATCTGAATCGCATTTTTGTACACAACAAATGGCTGATATGTTGCAAATAAATAAATCTCGTGTTAACATTGCAGTGTCGGGCATAAATAAATCATCAAGTCAAATAACATATTGCGCTAATATTAAAATTAAATCTAATATTAATAACTTTCAAACAAATATTACTTGTTTAATCGTTCCTAACATAACTGATAATTTACCTTCCACTTCTTTTGATATTAATACATTAAATATACCCGAGGAAATTAATCTAGCCGATCCGTCATTCAATGAGTCCAGTAAAATTGATCTGTTAATAGGAGCAAACCTATTTTGGCAGCTAATTAGAGTAGGGCAAATTCTTCTTGGGAAACCTGGTCCCATATTACAAAATACTGTATTGGGGTGGGTAGTATCAGGAGAATTACTGCAAAATAAAATTAAGAAAAATACTGTAAAATGTAATTTTATTTCTACACGTGATCTCGACAATAAATTAACTAAATTTTGGGAATTAGAAGAGAAGGTAATAGACTTGCCTATCTCTCCCGAAGAACAAGCGGTAGAAACTTATTTTAAAGATACTACTCAACGTGGTACCGACGGTAAATTTATAGTACGATTGCCTCTAAATCAATCACCTACTGTTTTAGGTGAGTCAAAAAATATTGCACTTAAACGTTTATACTCGATTGAAACTAAACTAAGAAAAGATGTAAATTTAAATGAACAATATATAAAGTTTATGACAGAATATATCAGGTTAGGGCACATGTCCAAGGTAACAGATTACAATACTGTAAGGCGGTGTTTTATTCCACATCATTTTGTAAAGAGAGACAGTAGTTTAACAACTCAACTCAGAGTGGTCTTCGATGCATCCTGCAAAACTGCAAGTGGTGTATCATTAAATGATATTATGATGGTAGGTGGCAAAATTCAGCAGAATTTATTTTCGATTATTATTCGATTTCGGACACACAAATGGGTTATTACTGGTGATATAAGTAAAATGTACCGTCAAGTGTGGGTGCATCCTGATGATCGAAAATTACAGTGTATATTGTGGCGAACCAATCCATCTGAATCTGTAGAAACATATGAATTAAATACCGTGACCTACGGAACAGCGAGTGCACCATTTTTGGCTGTTCGCTGCTTAAATGAAATTGCCTTTCAACATAATAAAAAATACCCTGAAG
This sequence comes from Monochamus alternatus, assembly GCA_037114965.1. NCBI lineage: Eukaryota > Metazoa > Arthropoda > Insecta > Coleoptera > Cerambycidae > Monochamus > Monochamus alternatus. The sequence goes on along the minus strand of CM073426.1, from coordinate 110,000,927 downwards.
CGAGTCATAGAATACTAAATGATTTTTATGTCGACGACATACTAACGGGTAGCGATAACGTTGAAACTCTTGTAAAATTATATCAAGATTTATATCAAATTCTAAAATCATGTGGCTTTACATTAAATAAATGGGTTTCAAACAATCCAGATGTCCTTAAATTTATTTTAAATTCAGATCCTAATTCAATTGTAAACATAGGGAAAAATTATGAAACGCATTCGTTAGGTCTATTATGGAAGTCAAATACAGATGTTTTAACTTATAATGCAAATTGCGACAATGCAGTCAAAGTTCATACTAAACGCGTGTTACTTTCGTCAATAGGTCAAATATTTGATCCGCTAGGATTAGTAGGACCTGTAGTAATACTAGCTAAGGTACTAATGCAAAAAATTTGGCAACAAAGAATCGATTGGGACGAGCTGCTCCCTGATGACATCATCAATAATTGGAATTCTTACGCTAATAACTTAAAATCATTAAATGAAATAAATATTCCAAGATTCGTTTTATGTGATAATCAACTTCAAGTGCAGTTGCATGGCTTCGCAGATGCCTCACAATCTGCTTATGGATGTTGTATTTATGTACGTACAGTTGATAAATTTGGAAACTATTCTGTAAATTTGCTTTGTGCAAAATCAAGAGTTGCACCACTAAAATGCATGACTATGCCAAGACTAGAGCTTTGCGCGGCATTATTATTAGCTCAGCTCCTAAATACGGTTCAATCATCTCTTACTCATATTGAAATAAATGATATTTACTTATGGAGCGACTCAACAATTGTCCTGGCATGGATCAAGGCCATACCCACCAATTATAAAATATTTGTTGCAAATCGTATTGCAGAAATTCAGTCATTAACTCGCCCAGAGAATTGGCACTATATTAAAACACGTGAAAACCCTGCTGACATCATCTCGAGGGGTTTAAATCCTCATGATTTGAATAATAATTTTTTGTGGTGGTACGGACCCACTTGGCTAAAACAAGATCAAAGTTCTTGGCCTATCAATTTAAATTCCACAATGGAACCGAAATATTGTGATATCGATAGTGACATTGAACTTAAAAAACAGGCGGTAATTTCAACTGTTGCCGTCATTGACAAATTAAATATATTCGATAAATTTTCAAGCTTCTTAAAGTTACAACGTGTAGTTGCATACATTTTAAGGTTCAAAAACAATTCACTTGCTAAGACACCACGACGGTTCGGAATTCTAACACCGGTAGAATTAGAACTTGCTATAAGTACATTAGTAAAATTAGTCCAGTCTATTGTATTTCATCGTGAACTTTCTGATTTAAAAACCAAAGGTACTGTTGACAATAAGAGTAACTTATTAAAATTAAATCCATTTTTGGATAATACAGGTATAATTCGTGTAGGTGGAAGAATACGACATTCACAATTTCCTGATTCGAAAAAATTCCCTATAATTCTTCCAGAGAAACATTTATTCACTAAATTACTTGTTGAACATGAACACAAAAGACTCTTGCACGCCGGACCACAGTCGGTATTATTTTCATTACGTGAACGGTTTTGGATAATATGTGGTCGCAAACTAGTAAGAAAAATTTTACGTAATTGCATAATTTGTTTTCGTGCAAGACCCAACAATGATATTGAATATTTGATGGCCGATTTGCCAAGCAAAAGAGTAAACCCATGTCAACCCTTTATGAATTGTGGTGTTGACTACTGCAGACCGTTTAACTTAAGGGACCGTAAAACTAGAAACTTTAAAATTACCAAGGCTTATGTATGCGTAATAATTTGTTTTGCTACAAAGGCTGCTCATCTTGAGCTGGTCAGTGAACTAAGCTCTGATGCATTCATGGCTTGTCTATACCGATTCATATCAAGACGCGGCAAATGCTTGCGCATATACTCAGATAATGGAACCAACTTTGTTGGTGCTAATGCCGAACTTAGAAAATTTCTAGAATCAGTAGAAGGTGAAGTTCTTACTAAACTAGGTCAGGAAGGAATCAATTGGCATTTCGTGCCCCCCAAATCTCCTCCCTTTGGCGGATTGTGGGAGGCGGGCGTAAAGTCTGTAAAGTTCCATCTTAAAAGAGTTATTGGTCAATTAAATCTCACATATGAAGAATTTAATACCGTTTTAATACAGGTTGAAGCTTGTTTAAATTCTAGACCTATGTATCAACTTTCTAGTGATCCTACCGATTTACAACCACTAACTCCCGGCCATTTCCTCATTGGTCAACCTTTAACCTCTATCCCCCAACAAGATTTGTCGGAAGTTCGAGAATCCCAGTTGTCTCGTTTTAAACGCTGCCAAAAATACACGCAAGATGTATGGAGGCGCTGGTCAAAGGAGTATGTTTCCGAACTACAAATTAGGTCTAAGTGGAAGAAAAACTTTCCTCAATTATTAACTGTTGATTCCTTAGTGTTGATTAAGGAAGATAAAGCACCAGTGATGACATGGACTCTTGGTCGTGTGTTGGAGCTGCATCCAGGAAACGACGGAATTGTGAGAGTGGTAACGGTCAAAACAGTTTCCGGGGTGTACAAGCGTCCAGTGAGTAAGTTGTGTGTGTTGCCAATTAGTGATGTACAAAACGATTATTGACATTGATTTATTCCATTTGTTATTGAAACTTCAACTCTTTGTTTAAGTTGCAAGAGGCGGGAGTATGTTGAGGCCCACCTCAATTGTTACTTATTTATGTAAAAATATTTATATTTAGTTAATTTATGTACAACCGGCAACAGCGTCAAGAACTAGTACCAAGTTGTAGTTGAGGCCTTTCAAGGGCCAGTCCAGTAGCATCCCTAGCGCTGTTGCAGTAGGATGTGCTCTTTGTATAATCATTCTTGTCCTTCATAAAGTCTACTGTTACACATTGTTCAGTTACTAAATAAGGTTATAAAATAAAAACAACAGAGTCGTGAAATTTCTGTCAAAATTTACCAGATAGAATTCATCCTCTACATGGGGTCTTTGTTCATATTGGAATTTAGATGCTACGGTAAATATGATAACGAAGTCTATTACTTCATTTCTACTTTGGTATTTCGATATACTGAGTTTATTAGTGCTTTCACTATTTTAAGCATCGTCACTATTATAAAACAGAGATATGAAGCAACTAACTGGTTATGTTGCAAACATGGTAAAGTTATAAGAAAAAATTGTATTAAAACTATAACAGCTGTAGAAAAGTTGTATACAGAAATGTTTCAAATTTCTCAAATTTTCAACAAATTGTTCGGCTGGCCTCTCCTCTGGCTCTGCTTCTATTCTGAGCTACAAGTGCTGGGATGTTTAACTTTTCTAATAGGTCCCGCTAAAATTAACCAGAATGCACTTGCATACAGATGGAGGGTTTCTATTCATATGTTGTATGCTCTTCAAATAACGGTGAGTATGAGAGCTTAAGGAATACCTCACTTATAGCAATTGCTAAAGATAAGAGAAGATTATTTATTTACCAAATTTGGAGATAGAAACAATGGACTATTTAAACCTAGGTTGGTAAACTGGGTTAGGTTAGGTTAAACTGAACACATTTACAATTCTTTTTTTTAAAGTGACATGAAAATTAAAGACATTAGTTGGAACTAATCTAATAGATTGATCATGAACTTAAACAAGTGTAAATCATCCTATGTTTAAGTCAGATAATGTTAAACTGCTGCTAAGTAATTTATATTTATGTCTTGAACATTATAGATAAATCTATTTTAAATCGTCTCTAACCTTATGTTATAGTTAGGCTCCAAATGATACAAGCAAGGTTGTCTAACATATAAACCAAGGACAATAGCTTTCGTTTCTAAATTCCCTGCAAGTTCTAAAAGTAAATTATTATATTACACTTATTACTATATTAATATAACCTACAAATCATATAAAGAAAATATCTAGATCCTTAATTTCTATATAATCTTATGTAAAATATTTTCGAGTTACACTTGATGCAAAGTTAATATGAAATCTTCATTTGGAGAGGAAATTAAAAAAGGCGTACATATCCTATGAGCAGTGCCGCAGGACCGTTGGTAAAACCTGGGGAATGAAACCAAAGGTCATGTGGATATACTGTATATCGTTTGGTGGCCAAAAGTCTAACAGTCGACAGCTAAACAAAAGCTCAGCCAGGTACAAAGAATTGCCTGCCTGAGTATAACAGGAGCTATGCGAACAACACCCACCATAGCAATGGAGGTAATGCTATGTCTGCCACCTTTGGATATTCATCTAAAAGAAGTGGATGTGACAACCATGTTTTGTCTAAAAAATACTGGTATTATACCAGATGTAGGATGTGGAGAAATTAAGAGTCACCTGTGAAATGGGGTCGTCAGAAAGATGCCCCTTCTACAGGCAGACACTGGTACAATTTCTCCCAAGTTTGCATTTGACATACCCTGCACGGTACTTATCAGGAATAAATCTCCGCAAAATATTATGGGTTACCTAAGGTACATAAACCTATATACTGAGTGTTAGACCGATTATCTCTTGTACATGTAGATTTCAGGCCTCTATTTTGTTTTTGCACAAACATGGCAAAAGATATTCTTGTTCCTGGTGTAAATTGTGGATATCACAATACTTTCTTGTGTGAAAGAGCTCATACCAATATTCGATTAAAGGCAGCAATTACTATGATGTGCAATAATGCTAACAGAATTTCTGATATGTGCACTATTTTTTGTTGCAGTATTTCTGAACTGAAAAGTGTATGTTTTAGCTATTCATGACGTAATGCTCGCAATAACTATTATTTATAAATTCTGTCTTCAATTACTTGTTGTTTGTGTATATTTCAGCATTTATAAATTCTGTCTTAACTTATGAATTACTTATTATTTATAGAATTATTCTAGTATAGGCTTGTGTTTTTCTTGTTTTATGTTTGTATAAGATTTATTTTTCATCCAGTTATTATTAAATATTTATACAATTGCTCTATAAATGGATTAGTGTTGGGCAATAAATGCTATTATTATTATTAGTAGTAGTATTACTATTACTATTACTATTGCTATTACTATTACTATTACTATTATTATTATAATTATTATTATTATTATTATTATTATTATTATTATTATTAAATTCTCTATAAATTATGCTCTAGGAACGTTCTTGCAACAAATTTAAAAACAATTCAGTTTCTGAAGGCAAAATAGTCTCATGTGCCACATTAATGCAACAAATTAGTATTCTAGATACAACTATAAAATATTAACAGAATATAAAACTCCTATTACTCTGAGTTTATAGAATTACTTTGTTAGCTGGGAAGGCATCCCCTCTCCAAACCGGACCCCCATTCAAAGTTACACCCTGTATAACACTCACACTCTCTCGTTCTCCTTATATAATTCAAGTCATTACTGCAATAATTAGATTAAAAAACATAATTACTAATAGGTACTGTTAGTATTGATCCAAGCCAATAGCAACAGGAATTAGCTGCGGTAAACCAATATTAATGTTTATAAACAACATACAGAAACAAGTCAATGTGGAGCTTTTAACTAATTGTTTATTCTAATGAGAAATAAGTATTCAGTACAACTGATACACTTAAAATGAACTCATCAAAGCAAAGACGTATTGTGCCCTTAATAGAACTGTTAGCAAAATATTCGTCGCTTTTTGGTATTGTACCTTGGTACAGTTTCGAGCATGGCAAGCTTATGTACTCTAAGATATGCAAGTGCTACTCGATACTATTGACTGTTGTAGTAAGCCTGTTGTCTTTGATTCTTACTTTCATGAGATTTATTGCCATCTACCATAGGATCTCTCCAGTTTTTGTAGTGGAGAATGTCGGTTTAGAAATAGCGGGTGTAAGTTTGTTTATAGTCATCACTTCCAGTTCTTCTACGTGGAACCTAAGTACCTGGGAAAGGTTATTTAGAAAAATACAAAAAATGGAAATCAGAACTGTTCTATATGGAACAAGAGAATATAAATACATAACGCTTAAGCATAACATCTTGTTTGCCTTGGGAAACACGTACCTGATATTTTTGTTTATTCTAGACTTTGGACGCTACGTGAAAAACAATCGGACCGGCGAGCCTTGTTACTTCATTTCCACTTTAATTTTTCGTTATACTGAGTTTATTACATCCTTCTTGATTTTTTCCATTGTGATTATTATGAAACACATGTATAAAGAAATAAACTGGATTTGCCACAAGAACAACGTCACACAAGAAAATGTTTTTAAAATTGTGGAAACTGTAAGAAAATTGTATTTAAAGATGTTCAAACTCTCTCAAATTTTCAATAAATTATTCGGATGGCCAATTCTATTAATTTACTTCTTTTCCACAGTACAATTGCTAAACTGTTTGTCCTTTGTTAACCCTATGAGGGCTGATGAAAATGTATTCGAGCACACATGGCAGCTTTCTATTCATCTCCTCTACGCACTTGAAATAACGGTAAGTAAGCAGAGATAGGCAAATTACTTACAAAATGTTGAATTGATTGTCATTTGTTGTATGCTGATGACAAGAAAATATATTTAAGAATTGAGAGTATTCATGATTGTATCGAAATATTGATATACAGGGTGTAACTTTGAAGAGGGGTCCGGTTTGGAGGGGTAGTAGTCCGTGTTCCCTAGATTGCTAATCTGAAATTAGTTTTTTTTAAATCAAATAAATAGCCGAGTTATAATTAAATTTTTAAACTACACCCAAATTGCTATCCACGCCGCCCCTGTACAGCGTCCGAGTTTCACTGCAAAACCATGTCTACGGTGCTGCCAGTTAGTTGTTACCAGTCTAGACGTCGGAACTTGTCCCGTCATTTCAGAGTCGTATTTCAGGCAGCCGCGACCGAAGCAGATATTTTAGAATTCAGTACATACCTTGCTTTGACGGTGTGAACTACGTGTTATTTATTTACATTATGTTCACGAGTACGAGTTAACTGTACACAATGCATGACGGCTACCGTGCAGAAAAACCATTGAACATTGGATTCACGATTTGCAGAAGTTATAACAAAAATAGTGACATAGTTAGAATTATGGGGTCGTGATATGAGAAACAAAACAACAACTTCCAATTTATTGTGATGATGTATTACTACATACGCGTGAGATTCCGGCGATGCGAGTCACAATAACCGTGGCATTGATCTAGTTTATAAAATAAACATATCGCATAAATACTGCACACAATACATGAAACCAGGCTAGGATGGATACGATATGTAGGGAATCTCCTAAAAGGTCCACAGTTACGTTCGATCAAAATACAGCTTGCTGTAAGTTTTCCGTGTTATTTTGTGTATACTTGTATAGTTCATGAACATGCGTGCAATTACATTAAACAAAATATGTGTTGTTTTATATAAAAAATATACAGATATGAGAGAGAGAGAGAGCAAGTTTTCTGCGTTTTACTGCAATCGAATTAGAATTTGTTTAGTGCAGTGTTGTATTTTGCCAGGTTTAATTTCGTAATAACTTAAAGTGGTATTTTGTGGAATGTGTTATTCTGTATATAAGTGTATAACAACTTTATAAAGATCAGTTTTCTTTACCAAGTGTATCTGATATTATGAAAAAAACATGTATACAAATTATGAAAGAGCTAATACGTTTAAAACTTCTTTTTTATCAAAAGAAGACGGCGGCTGCAAGAAGACGATATCGGATGAATTACCGCGATAGACACGTACCGTATAAGAAAATATTTGTAAGATTAGTTCAACATTTAAAAGATTATGGGAGTTATGAACGCCAGTACTCTAATGTTGAGCAAAAACAAACTTGCAGAGTACGAATCTTGAACCAAATATTTTAAATATATATTTATTTATTATTGAGTTCTCTGTCAGTTGACTTGTTGCTGTTTTATAGTGTTATACGTAAAATAATATATTTTTTATTTTTTGTTTATATGGAATAACAAAGCGAACACCCACTACAAACAAATGTATGTTTCAAAAAGTAGTACCTCACGAGTGGCTTGGGCATTTTGCTTGCTAATAGAACTCCTTTTCCCATCTTCCACTTCAATAATTAAATATGGCAACAATGCTGGTGACGCTGTAACTAGATATGCTCAGCGCTGTTCTGCCCAGTGGCGTACTATGAAAATTGCGAAAAAAGCAACAAAAAAAAAAATCAGTTTTTGTGACAGAATTTAAGAAAACAAACTTGTGTTTGTAAAGGTCACAGGCACCCCCCTTCCAAACCGGACCCCCCTTCAAAGTTACACCCTGTATACTCGCGTCAAGAATTCAGACGTCTTACGTCACGGCTGACGTTACATATTTGTTTTTATTGTCAACTTAATTTTCGATATTTGGTCGCGTTAAAAACAATCTTTTTTTGCAATTTAGTGCAACATATAATGCAAACTTTTAGTGTAGTATATAGTTTTATTACTATCAGTTGCAGTTTCTTATTTTGATGAAAATATAATGAATTATTCATTTGTTCGTATGACGTAAGTCGTCTGAATTCTTGTCGCAAGTATACTTAATTTAATGCAGCTCGTGGATAAATGTACAATTTATAAACAAATTAGGTTATAGTATATTAAGTATCAAGATCAGTAAGGAGAGTTTACGACGACAACATTGGAGGAGATTGGTAAACTCTTTACTGTTCGAGATGCTTATACTATTATTGTATGACCATTATGTGAATACAAACTAACAAAATATCTCGAAAATATTAAAATTATTTTTGTCTCGTATATCCACCGAACTAAGTAGGTTTTGTCGTTACCACAGTATAATAATCAATCAGTACAGAATCTTAGACAATTTATGAATGAAATACGTCTGGAAGTTTTTAAATACCCTCACTCTAGAAAAAGTCGCCAAGAAAATGACTGATTCCACAGAACATACGATCAAGTGACACGGACCCATGGATTTAGGCAATTTTCAAATACCACCACTCTAGAAAAAACATAGCTAACAATATGGCGTAAACATAGTTGTTTCGTAGTTTAAATACTTTTGCATTAATTCTTAATTAACTGTTGTAATCCAGTGTAGTTTCATGTAAATTGAGGTTTTAACCACATTTTTTCTTAATTTAGGTTTCTAGCAGATATAATTTGAATTTGATTATAAAACCGGTATGAGTTTTATAAATTTATTTAACAAAATTGCGAAAAAATGGAAACTAGGTCGACTAGTAGTGTAGTTTTATTTTATATTTTGTGGTACTTTTGCCTTTATGTCAAGATGTATACGTTTACCTTATTTTCTTAACAGATTATAGAATTTAAGCCCAGTGTAATTTTTATATTTTTACTAATTATTTTTTGAGGAAAGTACGAAATGACATTAAAACGTGTATATTCGGTACAATTTATTTTGAGGTTTACAAAATATATATAGGTAACATAACCAAAAACCCCCGTTACTCTATTAGGTGTATGGAGTGGTTTCTTTCATCCATGTATGAAAGCAGTCTCTTTCCTATTTTGAGTTAAATCCTTTGCTTCCTTTCATATTTTAATTCTTCTTTAGGATTATCTCAATTAAGCTATCCAACTTGGTATCACTCTCATCTTTTTGGCCACAACTTTCAACTCCCAAATTATCCATGCAATGAATATTGTGTCAATATATATAAAGCTGTTTACAGGCCTTTTAGGCCCAGAGCTGCGTTATTCTCTTCCACTTCATTCTCTTCTTCGCCTTTCTTTTCCAATACATTACATTTTTCTCCCTGGGATCTATTGCCACTGCCTCTCTCCTTCGCTTCCTGGGTCTCCCGCTTTTTTTTCTTGTAGTTTGGTGTACTCCCTAAACTAAACACTCAACACGACATACAAAGCTGGAATATAAGTACAATAACGATGTAATAAAACTAAACACTTAACACGACATACAAAACTGGAATATAAGTACAATAACGATAATGAGTAGATAACCATGTAATAATGTCAAAAATTCAAAAAACATAACTGACACACTAAAATTATAGTAATAACTGTCAGTCGCCAACAAGATGGCGGATTTTTGGAAGACGCGGGAAAGCTTTCCCTACTGATTGATTAGTATACTGTGGTCGTTACCATGGATACGCTTGTCAATTTATTTTTAACCGTTAATATATTTGTCAAACGACTGAGTATGAGTATGAATGAATCAGAAAACGAAAATAATTCAGATATTGAAGAGGCCTGGGGTTTAAAGTGAATATTAATTTTTAGTAGTAAAAACTTAAATTTAAACATTTTCAGGTCGCAAAGATATTAGGCGTGTCGTATTTTTTCACAACAAATAATATAATTTACTTAACGTTCAGTCCTGTCAAAACCAGAACAGCAATTAATTACTTCCACGCGTTTTTGCTTAGCAACCAGTAAATATAACATACTGTTCTAAAAGTAAGTATAATAAACAATCGGAAATAGAATGGTTGTACAAAAGTGTTTTTGGGATCAAAATTGTGAGATTTCGCAAAACAGAGATTCCCAAGGGATTTCACAGAATTCCGGACAATTTTAACGAATTTTAGCCAAAATATGACAGCTTAAAACAAGTTACCTTAGTTTAAAATTGTATAGTTTTCGAGGTACCTATAGGGTAAACATTTTTAGTTTTTTCTCAATAATTTTATTATTAATTGTAGTAAATATATGAAACTTGGTAGTGGTGAGTTTTCTGGCACCAGAAATTGAAATATGGTCTCGCATTTTCTGCCAATTGCAGAGAGCGCCACCTACAATACTTAACATGCATTTAAATCGTTATAATTTTTTTGTGTACTAGTGTTGTTGCCTCCAAGCAGACTGTATACTAAGAATAAAAAAACTTACCTAACTGGACAAATATGCAAAAGGGGTAAAAAGGAAAGAAAAAAAAAGGAATAGGAAAAGGAAAAGTTCACTAATATTTATCAAAATTTGCTAGCGAAAATACATACTACGGAACTACCGAAAATTGATCTACCCGTTTACATTCTATCAAAAGCGTGCCTTTCAAATATCAATCATTTTCTTAACAAAAACTACTCGCGCACTACAAGCAATAGCCTCTACTGATACCTATTTTAATTAACTAAAATTTACTATTTATAAAGGCCCAAACAAATGTATTGATTTTTTAATCAATAATTTTTATTCTTTGACTTTTTTGGATGGGATAATAAGGTTTCATTTCATAAACATAAACCCATTGTCTTCTTTCATACTTTCAATTAAGTACTATAAAATTTTGGAATAAGATAAATTGGGTTAGATCATCATATCTTGGCTCTAGGAACATATGGCATCATTTTGCTAGATCTTTTAGACACTCTGAACTGGATGTACAGGCACAAAAATGTTATGACGATTTAAATATAGGTGAAGTTAGGTGACGCCTTCTACAATTTACAGCAAATCTGCGGACATTTCAATTTCTCGTACCAGAAAATTCATCTGTACCAAGTTTGATGTATGTACAACAATTTATAAAGTTAAAACTAATACTAAAGCAACTTAATTTCAATCATCATTATTTTGGTCCTCGTAATATGTGGTAGTATGTTTTCCCAATCTTTTACAGACACTCTGTTACGCTATATGTATTCCCAATGTATTCTACAAAAAGACTCATCGGTCATACGCTATGGCTATGGCGAAATGAAGACGGAAATAGGTATAATAACATCTATAATGACACAAGATGACACTATGGTCAGTCTTTACGGGTAAATTTGCCTCCAGACGCAGCGCAATTTTGCGTGATTTACCCATAGAAATCATAAAATATATAGAACGACAAAAGCCTTTACAATAGAGTAGGCACTTAAAAATAGTCAGTAGGAGCTTAGAAAGCAACCATCTAGGGAAAACTTAATGTAAGCTGTTGGTAGTATTGCTTTTAATACCAGCGTACAATTGAAACTAAAACGAAATGTTTGTAATTGGACCATAGGAAACATATGTTTCTACGAATTCACCGTAAAATTGTCATAATTTGAAATTGCCGCTCATTGGTGTGAAGTTATCCCGTCAGTACAACCAACACATTAAAGATAAATTGCTGCAATATAACCAGACGCGTTTTCTCCATAGATTGACTATTTTAGGTACCTCTTTTGGCGTTCTATATATTTTATGATTTCTATGGATTTACCCGATTTCTTGAGATTTCGCACGATTTCTCGAGATTTCGCACAATTTCTCAAAATTTGTGACAATATTTTCAGAAGTGGTTAGCCCTTCGGTAATTTCCTAACACAGTGTTGTGTTTGATAGTAGTTGTGTTTTTGAAATGTATTTATAGAAAAACTATTCGTATTATTATTCATAACAGTTTTTTTTTGGTCAGATATACAAGCCTGTTTTCAGATACCCTGGATATAAAATGCGGGTAGAACATTTCTATATATAATTTTATTAATGCACGATGACTTTGAGTTTGAAACTGCAGCAAAACTCGCAATGTCATCATTTTTTATTGTTTCCATGATGCAATGAAGTAAGAAAAATTCACACATTGTGTACTTTATTGTTTACAGGTTTGGCTTACAGCTATTGTATTCTGCTGCGATTCAGTTGTAACAGAAGCAGATGAGTTACTGACAAGCTGCTACAGGCTAGAACAATCACTGCCTCTGTTTTCAAAGGAACTGGAAGAATTGCAAAACTTGAAAAGGCTAATCAAGGATAAGAGGCCAAAGTTCACAGCAGCAGGTTTTTTTGAAATAAGAAGATCTACCTTACTCTCATTACTCAGCACCATAACAGCGTATTTTATTGTTGTACTGCAATTTAATTCTGTATAAAAGCACTAAACTTGTACTCTTAAAATATTTAAATGCTTATAGACACATTAGATTAGATCTTACAAATAATTTGAAACATTATTCAAAAACTATATGTATGTTAGTAATATACACAACCACAACCTATTTATATACCCAATTTAAATTTTATTAAATCTAGAAAAAAGGAGTGTAACAATTTCAATTTAAATAATGTCAATGCAATATTCTTGCGAACAGAAATGTGTGTTTTAAAAGTGTAATAGCTGCTACTATAGAAAATTTTAATCGGCAAGAGTTATAATTTAAAATAGTACTGCTGCAAATAAGTGAGTCTTGAATATTCAGACAAGCAAATATGGCGTTAATTTTTCTTCCTATCTCTACATTGTATAGGGTATGTCTTAAACTCGATAGTATGGGCACAGTATAGGGAGACCAGTAAAAACACTCGAGCCGAAATAATAAGTCGCGCATAGCAGCTCGCGCATCCATTTCAAGCTGCAGAGACCTCAGTTTACATCCAACTCTGGGAGTGCGAACATCGGTTATACAGACCCGTATTAAAGCAATATTTTGAGTCTGATCGAGGAACGAGTCGCTGCGCAGCAGTTAGATGTTTAAATATATCATCTATAAATAGTAATTTAAGTTTCTTTAAATTTGCTAAAGACATAAATAAGTAATAAGTAATCTATAATATACTGTACAAACCATAAATGATATTTTACTGTTATTGCATTACCTATTAACTTATTTCTTAAGTATAACATTGGAATATAAATACTTCTCATGAAAGTGAAGTTTAAAATATACATATTTATATTATTCACAAATACAAATTTTATTTTTATTTTAGAGCAAAGTTCTGTGCAGAGGCTTCTAATAGAGAAGATTTATTAGAAAAGCTGCTCAGGATTAGTAATATTTCATACAAACTATGTCAAATACATTTTTAAAATAATATGTTTTCTAACGATTCGCGCAATAGATTACGCAAAGAGGCCGTTCCAACGTTTCCTGCACAAGACGGCTCATCTTCAAATTATGTAGATGATCATATTTCTTGTAGTCACTATAATGAGAGTAAGTCTCAAAACAAAATAATAAAAAATATTTTTTTTCCAAATTTACATTTTACTGCACTTTTATCTCCAATTTAACAATTTTCAAAGTTAAGTAAACATAATTTCTCTGTTCTGAAAAATACTTGTCTTCTGGTTTACGTAGATCGTTTAAGACGAAAAAAAATCATAATAAATTATTTGTTCCGGTCCTGATCACCGATTCTGTCAATTCTATCGAATGTGCTATCGCACTCACATTTCGAGGTCACCGCAGAAACTGAAAGCAGTTCAAAGTGTCGACAATGGAGTGAAACTGCTGGCCTACCTATGCTGTGGTATGGGCCTGTGAGGACACAAAAAATTTAAATAAAATTTGGGACGCGTGGTGTTAAATGGGATGAGATAAGCTCCATTTTCATTCGAAAGTATGACAAAAACGGCTAATGACGTCATCAATTTTATTTTTTCCAAAAACATACCTCAATTTTTTTCCTGTTAAAGAGACCTCTTTTTTCTAATAAAATTTATTAGAGAAATTTTTCTGTATTACATCCCGTTTAAAAGTTATAAGCAATATCGTCCCAAAGACTCTCAAAGAAATACCACCTAAAATTCACATTAGGGTAAAAGTGGGAGAGATGCCGCACATTTTTTTTAGGGTAAAAATAAACGTTTTATTAAAATAATTTTTACACAAATTTAAGCACCATATCAAAAGCTATAAAAATAACAAAAAATGTATTCTCAAAAAGAACATTTAAACTTCTATATCACATATTTGTATGAAAAATTCTTGCGGCGTCTATCCACATCCCGTTGGAGAGACGCCTGGGGGTAAGTGGGAGAGATGCCACGCAGCTTATTTTAAGTTTTTCTCCTTCAAAACATTTCTTTTACACGGATTACATGTATCTCCGTACATAGTACAGGACTCATGAAGCCACTGGCTGCATTTAATACATCTTATCCAGTCATCCGGTTTTCTGGTTTTATTGTATTCCTCATAACATTCAACGCAATAATATTTTTCTTTGTGAGATAGTTTTATTATCAAAGGTTCTTCGTCACCTTTCACTCCAAGTTGTCTTCACACTATTTCTTTGCATGTCTTTTTTTCCTGTTTCTGTCGTTTTCCCTTTTTTAAAACTCTTGCCTTTTCCTTTCATTATAACTTTTTTATTCTCTTTCTGTTCGTTCACAATCTTCCTTTTCTTTGATATATTTTCTGGCGAAGTTAATATAATCGCTGACTGTTTCCGTACAGACAGCTTCAAAGGAATTTGTGGAACTGGGCGAATGTCATGCAAAAATTTGCTCGGTGTATGTATTTCATCTTCAGGGTGTTTTTCTGGGGTAACTGACGGTTCTTTCGATGTTCCAGGTTGAGGATTTTAATTCTCTGCAGTGACGTGTTTCACGCTTGAAGATCCAGAGTTTGGAAAACTTGTTTTTTTGGCACCGAAGAATCTACAGTGGGCGCTTCAGATACTACTGCTGTACGCTGAGGGGTGTTTGAAACATCAGAGATGACAAAAAAGTGATCGGGTATCGCATTTCGACCAAGCGGGTAGATCCCTGTTGCTCGAAATCCTGATATGGCCTTTGATGGTACAGCAGCACGTACACTTTAAGGGACCAAAACAGCTTCTGTCAAGTGGCTGCAATTCATGGGTGCAATGGCTGGGCAAACATAATAAAATTACGTCATTTTGTTCTGCGGTTTCTAGAATTTCAATATCTGCTGAGTGAGATGTATGCCCATCCAATACTAGTAGGGTTTTCCCTTGCGGTTTTCGGGGTATAAAATGTTCTTTGAACCATGTGCACTTAGTTTGACTGTTTTCTAATGTACTTTCTAGGCATTATAGTTGCATCTATATGCATATTAAATAGTTAATATACATTTTATTAAATCACTATTTAATTGAAAAGTGAATTTGGTGCGGCATCTCTCCCATCAAAAGTGAGCGGCGTCTTTCCCTAAACTTAGGGAGAGACGCCGCATGCTTGTATTATCAACACCGTAAAGAACATAACCTATGCTAACTTCTCTTTACACTCATATCAACTAGAACACACTAATAACTCGCCAAGAAAACCTCGTCATCTGCTTTCAAATTGATGTATTAATGTACAATTTTCAGGCGTAAAATTAGTTCTTACCTGTATTTCAGTTATGTTTTCACCTCAAAAATAGATTGCACACCGCTACTGCTATTACTCGAATAACAACTGTCAAGACTGCTTCCCATAGATGATACTATGAGCGCCATCTAGTTTTATTACTTTTAAGCATGTGAACTGCGGCGTCTATCCCCGGGCAGCATCTCTCCCACTTTTACCCTAGGAGTGGAAGGATCAAGTAGTCGTGGAAAATAATTGAATTTTCGTTGTTTAATGCAGTTAAAACAAAAGGTGATGACAACAATAATTAAACTTAAAAAATAAGGCAAATGCTCTCATGCTACATATATATTACAATCTGTTCTCTATATAACCTTGTCTCATTTCAAGACACATGTCCAATCTTCGCCTGACTTCTTTGTGGGCTGCGTTTATTAACATTTCGCCGTTTAACTCATTATAAGCGTTTGTGATTTTTTCCTTCAAATTATTAATATCTTGCGAAGGTGTTTTGTAAACCTTATTTTTTTAAATCTCCCATAAAAAAAAATCGAGGGGTGTTAGATTTGTCTAGGAAAGTGTTATCTAAATATTACTGCACAATCCTGGCCTTGAGTCTCCGTCGTGCTGAAACCATAGTTGCAAAGGCACATTCTCCAGAAGTGCAGGAAGTTCTTTTTGTAGGAAATTTAGTTTACTAACGCTGTTCAATGAATATTCACAAAAATAAGACGCAATAAAATGTCTACCGATGATGCCACGCCATATATTTACTCTAAAATAACCTTGGTTTTGGACTGGATTTTCAATGTGGGAACCAGTAGTGTTAGTTGCGCCTGTTTGGCAAACAATTAGGGGAGCGGGAGACAGCTGTGGACATTTTCTGATTTCATGTAGTTTGCTGCAAGATATATTAATATAAGTGTCCTACTTGGTAACCAAAATAGTAGACCCTATGTCACTTTGAATCTATAACTGTAATTAGAGAATATTATCTTTTTGCTTTGAAATATTAATATAAATGCTAACATGTTAGTTGTCCAAAAGTGCACAAGAGCATATGTTAATAGGGGCACAAGTGGACGTATTAAACGTCTGTGAAATAATTCGAATTTTCACATAAATAGACCACTAAAGTCAACTAAAATATATATTTTCTTATTTAAACTATAAAAATCCTTGTATATAACTATATTTTCTATAAAATTAGTTTAGACTAGGAAAAAATATGCTTATCTAGCCTATATTGTATCCACCAAAGCTCACATTAAATGTATAAATTGAAGCAGCGCGAACAGTTCTACCTTTGTTATTCGGCGTAGGAAGTTTGAAAATAATTTCATCTTTTGGAATATAGGATTTATCTTTTATTTGTGGAAATACAAAATTCTGATTTTAAGTTATCTTTAAAAAATTTATCAAACACTCAGACTCAGTTATTTCAATGACTTGTCCTACAAAATATTTTAATGATTTATTCGTAGGAAATCTGACAAGTAGGAAATCATGTACTTCGATACTATTGGGATTTTCATTCCATCATCGAAATCAATTCGACTGTCAACATCTGATTCTTCACACATATTTTCAATGTCACTCTCCGATGTTTCTTCCTCAAATACTTGTCTGACATGATTAACTGTCTTTTTTCTGCTTCTGTTGGTCCTTTTCTCTTCTTGAAGCTGCTTTCTTTTTTCTTTCTCGTTTTGTTTTTTTTTTTTTTTTGTTTGGCCAAGCTTGTATTCTCTGGCTTTCTCAAAGATAAGTTGTGATGTCAGCGCATTTTGTTGTGCTAGCCAAGATTGTGACATCGTTTTATTTAGTCTTGATGCGTATTGACACGAAAATTTACGAAATTGAAAATATGTTAATCCATATTGCAGCTTGGAAGAATGTATAACATATTTCTCCAAATCGTCCTCTTCTTTATTTGTAAAAATTTGTTGGGTTGAGTATTTTGAGCTATATTTATTTACTCTAATATCTATATCGAGCAAATTTTAGTCCCTCAGTTTAATCTTTTGTGTAACATGGATTTTATTAAACCATATCTTTGTGCTACTTTCCTAATAGAGCCGTTGCTATTACTTATATCCCGAAGTGCCTGCACAATTGTTTCTTCGGGAATGTTCGCCCTGGGGTTTTCTTAGTATAATGCATTACCATTATATTCGGCAAACCAAAAATTAATAATTAAGATTATAACAGCAGTTGGGGTACATGTGGACAGTGTCCACTTGTACATCAGGCACATGTCCACAAGTGCCCCGTATGTACTTAGAGAACAAAACTGCTTATAAATTTTTTTTGGTTAAGTAGATATTATTTATTGTATAACTCACCTGCAGTATATATCACAAGTAGAAATAGCACAAGAGTAGAGAACTAACTAAACTATCTGTGGATCGTTTGCCGCGTAGTTTCGTTAACAAAGAAAGTTTACTTTTCAAAGGGTTCGTAGATTCATAATCATTGTCATGGATAAACAGTTGACAAATTTACTATTGGTATCATCCACAAATAAAGCATCTTAATGCCATCTAGTGATCATGAGATGAACCTCCTAAAATGAATTTAACGCGGGTAATTTAAATTGTCCACTGTCCACAACTGCCTCCCGCTCATACTGACAAACGGACTTTCGTTCGTCCAAACAATGTGCCGAAAATGGTTATCATCAACAGTTTCTACATTTACTACAATTTGATCTATACAATTAAGTCTGTTTTCAATGTGACGCTCAGGTAAATTGAGAATTTTGTAGTCATGACACCCATTGGTCTTTAAAATTCGTTGAACGGTTGATTTATCCAAATTCAATTCCCTGCTAGCCTACCGTATAGAATTTCGTGGATTTTGTTCTAACTAGTGTAACAGTCTAGATGTGTCTAGGTGTATTAAGATGACAAAAAAAGAATTGCCCAATTATTTACAAAATTACCTTGTTACTCGTTCAAATATGCACTCGTACAATGTACGTTTTGCCGGTAATTATAATATTGAATTTTGAAGATCAACATATAAACAAAATTATATTTTTGGAGACGGTATTAGGCTTTTCAATAAGTTACCGGACGCAGTAAAAAATTCTGTGAATATTAAAATGTTTGTAAAAAATTTAAGGATGATGTACACACAGTGTGGATTTGTATTAGGTCTTTACTTATTGGATGTATAAATGTATAAAAATTTAAGTCATTGTAATGTAATAGCTTGAGCTAAATAAATATTATATATTATTAACATTGTTTCTTACTCTTCGGTCAATTATTTGATTCATCCGAACAGAAAAGGCATCTTCATTTCGTCACAAGGTCGCCTCCAATCTTGTAGGGGTGCTATGAATTAGCAACATATCAACTTTTTCTGAATGAGAAAACATGTAAGCAAAAAAGTTATACATTTGGCGTTCGTATTAAGTAATTACAAGTATTTTGCGATATGAATGCCCTTTATACAACGAACATTCAATAATTATTTTCCAACGACTACTTGATCCTTCCATCGTTTGTAATTTTTAGGTGGTATTTCTTCTGAAACTCTTTAGGACAATATTGCTTATACAAGAAGGAAAGGAGCTTAATGGATCATAATTTTATAAGAGACAGGTGGATTTTAACGGCTTGATGGATCCAGAGAAAAAAGATGGAGGGAACAACGAAGCAACTGCGGACAACGTGGTTTCTGGGTTTTTGCCCTTCATCAGCGCAGTGCAGCTTAAAAACAGGATGGAATAAGAAGGAAGGGCAAAGGACACGAACACAAGAGAATGACAAGTAGCCTGCCTATCTCTATTTGCGGCTTCGTGTCACACAGCCTCGGTATTGAAGCCAAGAGCAACAGTCGCCGCAGAAGAGAGTCCAGCAACCACTGTCAGGGTCTCAGCCAGGAAATATACAAGAAGGCAAGGAGCTTAATGGATCATAATCTTATAAGAGACAGGTGGATTTTAACGGCTAGATGGATCCAGAGAAAAAAGATGGAGGGAACAACGAAGCAACTGCGGACAACGTTGTTTCTGGGTTTTTGCCCTTCATCAGCCAACCCAGAAACAACATTGCAGTTGCTTCGTTGTTCCCTCCATCTTTTTTCTCTGGATCCATCAAGCCGTTAAAATCCACCTGTCTCTTATAATATTGCTTATTACTTTTAAAGATGGAGGGAACAACGAAGCAACTGCGGACAACGTTGTTTCTGGGTTTTTGCCCTTCATCAGCCAACCCAGAAACAACATTGCAGTTGCTTCGTTGTTCCCTCCATCTTTTTTCTCTGGATCCATCAAGCCGTTAAAATCCACCTGTCTCTTATAATATTGCTTATTACTTTTAAACGGGTAATACAAAAAAATTCTCTAATAAAAGTTTATTAGAAAAAAGAGAGTTTTTAACAGGAAAACAAATTGGGTATGTTTCTGGATAAAATATAATTGATGACGTCATTAGTCGTTTCTGTAAAATACTTTCGATTGAAAATGGAGTTTACCTCCCTTGTTTATGGTTTACCCCATCCCATATAACACCATGTCTCCCAAATTTTATTTAAATTTTTTGTATCCTCATAGTAGGCCCATATTATCGAATTGAGACACCTGGGTGATTTATATTTTTTTGATAATTAATGATCGAAAATCCGCCAGTGGTAAATTCCTAAAGCTGGTAATTTTTTGTTTCATATCTACTCTCATACTAAATATGCACACAGAATTTAGAAATTAGAAACTGATTTTTTATACAGAATATGTCCATGGATTTTTGACCTTTACTTTACTTTTGACTTTATAAACACCGTGTACATAGAATTATAATTTTATATTCTAATAGGTGGTAGTGAACAAACGTATTAAGGACAGAAAATAGTGTAGTGTCATTTAAGGAAACAAAATTTGTTGGCGTGACAACACAATTACTGACTCTGAAATCTTGTCAAGAACTGATCTTGCCTGAACAGGTTTTATAGGCTAGAAACATTATTCCATACATATTGGAATTCCTATACAGGAAATACATCAAAGACCTTTAAAAACTACGAATATCTAATAATGTACAATCGTTTGCAATAATAATGTCACGCTTTAAAATTAATTTGGCTTTGCGATTTCTTTTAAACTGCTGATGTATTTGTAATGAAATCTACTTTCAACTTTGAACATTAGTTCTTAGTTGTTTCACTCACCAATAGAGATTTGATGAAATTTCTCCTCAGAAGTTCGAGACGGTCAAAACTGCTTTGAGGGAGTGTCGTTATTATTGCAAAAGCATGTACCTGACTTTCCACACCTAATTAATACTAAGTAACATGTAGTAATTACTGTAATAGCTGTTATGGAATCAATAACTACATTTGCTAATGTTTGTTGTCAAGGAAGACAAATGAATACAATTGTCACACTCAAGATGAATTTGTCAAAAAGTAAACATGTGTTATTAATAGAAATATTAGCAAAATATTCGTCACTTTTTGGTATTGTGCCATGGTACAGCTTCAAAAATGGCAAACTTATATACTCCAAAATATTCAAATGTTACTCGATACTTTTGGTTATTGCAGTAACACTTTTATCTTTGGGTCTTATTATTATGAGATCTATCGATATCTATCCTAATAATTTTGCAATTATTATAGTTGAGAACGTCGTTTTAGAAATAGTAGGTCTATGTTCATTTGTGGTTACCGTCTTAGGTTCTTCTAAATGGAACATACGTACTTGGGAAAAATTATTTAAGAAAATACAGAAAATGGCCCTCAAGGTTAATCTGGAAAGACCAAAAAGAAATAAATTCATAACGATTAAACACCTCGTATTCCTTTTCACGTTGGGGAATATATACTTGGTGTCTGTACTTGCTTTAGATTTTGGGCATTACGGTAAAAATAGCAACACACCTCGTTATTTCATATCTGCTTTAATTTTTCGATACACTGAGTTTATCACATCCTTCTTGATTTTCTTCGTTGTCATTATTATGAAGCTAATATATAAAGAACTAAATTGGATTTGCCTCACTAGATTTAATGCACAGGAGAGTGTTTCTAAATCAATGGAAACTGTGAAATGTTTGTATTTGGAAATGTCCCAGTTAGTCCAAATTTTCAATAAATTGTTTGGATGGCCGATTCTATTAATTTTCTTCTATTCTGCGGTGCAACTGCTAGATTGTTTGTCCTTTGTAACACCTATGAGAGTCAATCACAACCTATCGGAGAGAAGATGGTTGCTTTGTATTCATCTCCTTTATGGTTTTGAAATAACGGTGAGTATCTATTAATTGAATAAAACCGCAAGCTCCAGAATTTGTTAGAAATGATCATTATATAGTGAAACCTCTAAACAGCGGCCACCAAATTTATTGTGAAAATGGCCGTTATGCGGACGCGGCCGTTATTGAGAGAATTGTCGTCAGTGGTGTCGGAATGGGTAATAAAGCGGTATTTTTCTACGCCAATGACCTAATTAATAATTATTTGGAATACATTTTTACATTCCATGGACAATTTTACAAAAAAATGTATACTTATTGAAAGTCGGTAAGGCCTATCGTTTTACCAAAAATCTCAGGTGAATAGGAGACCGTTCTTCTGATAAGAAATTGAGTTTCTTAAGGATTGCAAATAAATTTGCACCAACAGATATTCAAAGTTTTTTGTCTCACACTATATCGATCGCACAAAAACACGTTACAGTTCAAGGGTCGGCCATCGTGTAGGTACCTGGGTACCGACCGGTCTCAGAGACGGATGAGGGGAGGGGAATTGGTAGGTCGGGGCGTGTTCGAGAGTGATAAAATTTATATATTTATTCTCTAAACTTTGGTGGCATGATCGGAATGATTGCCAATCAGAGTTCGTAGATGGCTCGCACGACGTTTGTTGCTAACGTTGAGTCAAATGCATGGCAGTCAGGTCAGGTTTAAACTCGCAACCATGATGCTCTCAAACGCAATATTATTAAGATTACAAAATGCCAGGGGAAGAGACACAAAATTTGTCGTGAATATTTTTGATGTAAAAGACTGAGTAATTTTACTTATTAGATCATTGTTATTTATGTTAGTTTATCAAATATACGAAATTGAAATTTGTTAATTGCTTTTGATGTATTTAAAGTTACTGATTTACTGTCAAAACAGAAAAATAACAAACCAGGGGGTTTTTTGCAAGGTTAAGAAGCGATTGTGAGAAAACTAAATAAATTTAAGTAATGATTATTTACTGTCAATAATGAAGACGCTGTGTGTTATTAGATACAAATATTATTTTTAATAAATTTTCGAAAAAGTATGCTTTTTATCGTGGCCACCGAAAATACCTCTTAACGTAGAATCATCCTAATGTTTTATTATTATGTGTCTGTTTGTTTCTAGGTTTGGTTGATGGCTATTGTATTTTGTTGCGATTCAGTTGTAGAAGAAACAGATGAGTTACTAACAAACTGTTACATTCTAGAACAGTCGTGTCCACTGTTTTCAAGGGAACTGGAACAATTGCAAAATTTAAAATGTCTGATCAAGGATAAGAGTCCAAAGTTCAGAGCAGCTGGCTTCTTTGATATCAGAATATCTACCATGCTTTCCCTATTTAGCACCATAACAACCTATTTTATTGTTGTACTGCAATTTAATTCTACGTAAATGCATTTACTACACTTTTTGTCTTTAAAATATTTAAATACTTATACATTATATAGATATTTAGATATAACTGAAAATGATTCAATTATTTAATTGTAATGATAAAATGTACAGTGTCCTACTGGCAGGACAGATGTGGCTAATTTGAGTGCTTTGAAAATATAATATTTTAGGGTTTTGCGTATATACGTCAAGCAGGATAAATTGTACAACAGGTTCAAAATACATATCTTGTTACCGTGGACTTTTTAACCGTGACTCTACCTGTACTCATTTAGAAGTTACAATTTGTGAAAAGCTTCCATTTTAGTCTGATGCGCGTGGGACAACGTGTGTCAGTCTCAGCTACTAAATTTGGCAGTAAAAATGACAACTCCTGGAGTGTTTCTCAGTTCGGAATATTATAATTGATTTGTTGTTTTCTTTTCAATAATAAAAAATATTTGGCGACACTCCAAACATTTACTCAAAAATTGCCTTGGTTTTCGACTAGGGATTTTCAATGAACCAGTAGTGTTCGTTGTACCTGTTTGGCAAAACATTA
Organism: Monochamus alternatus; assembly: GCA_037114965.1. NCBI lineage: Eukaryota > Metazoa > Arthropoda > Insecta > Coleoptera > Cerambycidae > Monochamus > Monochamus alternatus. The sequence goes on along the minus strand of CM073426.1, from coordinate 109,976,820 downwards.
CTGACAAATCGACTTTCGCCCCTCCAAATAACGTGCCGAAAAAGGTTTCGATCAACAGTTTCTACATTTACTACAATTTGAACTATTAAGTTAAGTCTCTTTTCAATGTGACGCTCAGGCAAATATTCCAAATTGTGAATTTTGTAGTCATGATACCCATTCGTTGAACGACTGATTTATCCAAATTCAATTTCCCGATAGCCTGCCGTATAGAATTCCGTGGATTTTATTCGAAATACTGTAGGTGACAGTCTAGCTGTATAAAGGTTCGTTTATATCTACAGACACGGTGCGTTTCAGACAAGTACCGTGGCAGACACCGACAGATACCATTAACACCATTATTTACTTCTAACGTGAAGTGTACCGTGTCAGACGTCGACAGACACTGTCATCGGTGTCGGACGCGGCTGCTCGCACTGGCAGTTAAGGTCCGTTTATATCTACAGACATCCAGCGTGTCAGACAAAATAATATTATTCTATACAATGTGTATTAACGTATTTATATCTGTCGTAACACGGTCGCGCAGACGCCGACAGACACGGGTCGTGGCCGGCCAGAATTCTCGGAAAGAATATTTTGTCTGCGCGGTTCATGTCTGTACGTGTCTGTAGCTACTTATGGTTCGCTGCGCCCTCTAGGCGTATAAAAAATTTTTTTATTGAAGCAGGCTATGGCCACAAAACATTGCCTGTTTTTTCGTCCTTCATGCAATATACTACATATTGCCCTTATCTTTTGTATTTATTACATTTTTTTCAATTTTAGTTAAAAAAAATGTACCTAAATATTTTCGTGTTGCTCAAGATAATGTAGAACCTGTTTTAAAGACGTCAACTGCAAAAAAATAATAAACAGAATGTATTTTTATATGCAAAATACAGATTTTCTTATAATATTATTTTATTGCTTTTCACATTAGAAGCAATTGGGTCTTTAAAATTATTTTGACACAGACAATGTAATAAAATAATATAAGAAAATCTGTATTTTGCATAAAAAAAGTACATTCTGTTTATAATTTTTTTGCAATTGGCGTTTTTAAAACAGGTTCTACATTATCTTGAGCAACACGAAAATATTTAGGTTCATTTTTTTTAAGTAAAATTGAAAAAAATGTAATAAAATTGAAAGATAAGGGCAACATGTAGTATATTGCATGAAAGACGAAAAAACAGACAATTTTTTGTGGCAATAGCCTGCTCATGTGTCTCGCATATTAAGCGAGATACATGAGAGTGGCCCTCTTTTGTGATACAGCCTGTATATATATATATATATATATATATATATATATATATATATATATATATATATATATATATATATATATATATATAAAGAATAAATATAAAATGCTCAGTCTATTGTACACATCCGTGAAAAGCCACAGCGAAAAAAGAGTTAACACAATAAAGAAAAAGTTATCAAGTTAAATTATTATATATTATTACGGATAATAATGCAAATGTATTTTTTAAGCGCCCTTGTATTGTTCTTTATTAATTTTATTTTTAGACTAAGTATATTAGAACTATTAGAAAAATTAATAACATACAGGGTGAACTTTAAATAAGTACAAATATTTTAACTGCAGGTGTAGTTCGTCACATGGATAAGTCTAGTGAGAGTCATTTTTAAAAATTTTAAATACCCACATTTTGAGGACAACTGACCAGATAGACAACTGATGTAACCTAATAAAATAAATCATATGATTTACTGAAGACGAGGTTGCCATATCGTCTTAACGTAAATTCAATTTTTGCCGTTGTTTCTAATTTAAAAACACTTGTTTTTAACAATAAGCATAAGTAAAGTAAAATTATCATAAACGATTAAAATATGAATTTCCGCAAGTTTGATACTATCAATTAAAGTGTTGGGTTTATGATTTAGTTCAATGATCCCAACGATTATACATAAACGTGCATAAAAGCTCACCTACTTACTGAAAAAGCAACAGTTATCCACATTTCAGAAGTTAATACTTTTGTACACTGTTAGAAAGATTATAACTGATTTTCAAACAACACCTTAGAGTTAATTTTCGCCACATAACCGCAAACAAGTGTAGTGGGTGAAACAAATTTTAAAAATACAAAGCAAGGAATAACAAATTAACTATCTTGATGTATGTGTTCAATATCAAGAGAAGGCAAAGTAAATCGCATGCGAAATAGAAACTAGTACCGTAGGCACAGGTAACAAGTAGATGTCACGCGTAGTAGGTAAAATGTCCCGTACCAGCCCCACTCTCGCTCTCTAGGATTGATAGTCGAGGTTGACAAAGAGGTTATGTTGAAAATTGTGCACAAGTATGGTCCAGCCCAAAGGAATTAGCTGTGGCAAGTTACAAGTAGGAACAAAACATGTAATATTTGTGGAAAGGGATTTGATAATTTCAATAAACATAAATTCAAAGTTAATATGAGATACTTTTGCATCTTCTGAAACCGAACTAAACTAATGGTTTCTTTAAGTAATATACTGTTTGACGCATCTGTTTTAAGAGTTGCAGCACTAACGTATATTTTCACGGACAGTGATTTTCAGTGTATTTAAATAATATTTTTCGTGAAATACAGTGTGATTAAATAAAATATCACGCATTATTCAAGACTGGATAGGTTCACACGTTAAAAGCATATTTGTCAAGTAGTGATAATCAGTAATAGTTATAACAATAACGTATCGTGATAAATCAGTTGGAGTGTAGTAAAAATGGATAATGACCAAATTCTGGATAACTATGATTGTGAGTAGAGAATATGGTTTATATATATTTTCAATTTATTGGTGAGGTATAGCAATGACAAAGGGGAGGAGATGACCATTAATATTTTCATAAATAAACATATTTCAATCATTCTTTGACATGTCTAAAAATTCTAGTTAACTTTGTTGGAGCCTATTCGAAGACATTAGTGTAACACTGGCAACACTTTGGAATTCACGTCCACCATGACTCCCGAATCAGCGGTCCTCAACAAGTTTTCTATTGAAAAATCACGAAATTTATTTAAAATTTGACTTTTTTATTCCTGATTTTTTTTTGTAAAAAAAACTATTAATTATGTGTTCTACACAGTGAACTGTACTCCTGGTTAAAATATTTGTACTTATTTAAGGTTTACCCTGTATAACATTAATTTGAAAACAATACCTGCTATTTATTTATTTTTGGTATACTGCTTTTAGCCTTAACTTAGAATTAGTCCAGATCAGTTAGGGTTACCACCATTTTACGTTCTCACACAATGTGTACATAAAGTAAGGAATAAATTCATTATCTAGAGAAGAAAATGCTTTTTGAAAAAATCCTCGGACACGTTAACTTTTGTTTTAAGATGCTCATTTTTTGACGTTCTAGTCGCATTAGTGCCGTCATTACTGTTCCAGATATGACGACATTTTTTTCAAATGGCAACTTCTATTTTTAACAATGCCATTTAGTAGAAGTAGTATAATCTTTATTCACAACACCTAAGCATGAACAGTCATATGAAATCCCAATATTTGATATAATAATATTTATTTTTTAATCTAGGGTTAAAAATACGGAAATACGTCACACAGATATTAAATCTAATTTTACGTTAAGTATTTATAGGTAAAACACAAGAATAGAATTATTGTAGAGTAAAAAGTATGCTTACACAAAAAATTACATAGTTCTGTTTTGAATTCTTTTAAAACACAAATATTCCATTTACAGGTAAGTTATTATAAACATTGGCACATAAAAAGAACGGACCCCCTCTAAAAGTGCTTAAATTATAGTTTTGAATGACAACGAGACTCCCATTTCTTGTACTGAGTATGTAAATTGTCTCGTACAGGGAATTTGTCAGAGTTAAGTTTCACAAAAATAGCCGCCTCATAAATAAGTACTGAATAAAAAGTCAGTATATTGTTTTCTTGAAATATTGCCCTGCAAGAATCTAATGGATTTAAGGAAAAAAATTAATCTAAGAATTCTCTTCTCTAAAATAAATACTCGGTGTGCATGTGTTGATGAACCTCAGTATATAATTTAATGTGTGCATATGCTAAGGCATAGTAAATATTTAGCAAATATTCTTTGTTCGCGATGTATTTTAGGTTCCTTATTGCAAAATAATCTGAATGCAGTCTACATGACCAACCATGAGATATTTTCATCTAGATGTAGACCCAACAATTTGATATTTGTGACATTCTCCACTGGTATGTTATTCAAAATTAGATAAATTTGTAGTTCGCATTTTCGTAAATGGAATTCTACATATTTTGTTTTAGTTGCATATTATGAGTCTATTTCTTTCGCACCAGTTGTAACATTGTTGGAGAAATCGCCGACAAACATCACCAGTGATATACCATCAGTCATATGTTGTTTTAAATCATTTACGAAAAGTAAAAATAGAAGTGGAGAGATCACACTTTATTGCGGAACTTCAATATTTAATTTATGTTGTTCTGACTGAGTATACAGTATGCGCCAAAAGTATGGAATAAATTCAATAAAAACGAAACAATTATTTTTTGGGAAAAATTCTCGAACAGGCGATTTTTTATTTAAAAAATACATATTTTAGAGTAAAATGCGATTTACAAATGTTATTTGTTTTCGAGTAATGACGTCATCGATTTTTTTTAAATGGCAACACTTTTCCTTGATTCTGAAAGATCGTTTAATTCTCTATCAGACAGTACTAAAATTTTGCCCTCTTACATAGGAAAGTTTTCGAGTAAATGACGATTGATTGTTAGAAAACGTAAATCAATTAAAATAAAGCAAAAACGTTATCAAGTTTAGTTTAGTAGTACTTTGAAATGTAAAAATGTATTTAGTAAATTTTCCTAATAATTTTTTTCTGAGCCTTCAAAGTTATGTGTAAAACATCTGTGAATATTATTTTTTAAATTTAGCACGCCAAAAAATTTAAGTAATGCTGATACAATTGAGAGATGTGATTTTATGTAACATATATTTCTAAAACGTCTCCAATATTTAATGAAATCGTTTATAAAACAAAAGTTATAAAACAGTTATAGATTTATTTTTAAGTAAATATTTTAATTTCTCAGTTATGTTAAAATAAATATTTAATGTATCATCGAAAAGTTTTGAAATCTTTTTGTTGAAACTTGCATAAGCAAAATAGTCAAAATGAATTTGCAATTTTGAAAACAGAATGATAATAAGTATTTTCAGGTTTGTGAACTGCAAGTTATTGAGAATGAAAAAAAAGAATTTACAAACAAGACCCGTTACAATGCAACTTACCGCTGCAGCTCTGTTGGTGCATTAGATGTTGTAATTGGCTCTCGTTGCATTCAGTCTTCTTTCTTGGGTTTGTGTAAAACATATTTACTCAATATCGTGTGTCTATATATTTGAGTCAGTTATTTAAGTGTCATAGACTTGTCTGATAATATAGAAAAGTTAAGAAGAATCGATAATAAATTTAATATTCGAACAGTTTTTCAGACAACTAATACTTTACGATCATTTTTGTCTAAAACGCGGCCAAAAAATGATATACAAAATTCAAAAAATTGCATCTACAGTATACCTTGTGAATGCAATAAACATTATGTTGGAGAAATGTTTCGGCCTATGAATGTTAAAGTTGAAGAAAATTATATAAAAAGACGGGAATTTGAAAAATCCAAAATTTGCGAACATGCTTGGGAAAACGGTCATTTAATTCAATGGGGTTTGGCAAAAATTTTAGAGAAGGAAGATAACGCAACAAAAAGAAGATTAAAAGAGACCGCGATTATTTTGTTGAACGGAGATAAGTGTGTATCAAACTGTTCAGTAAACATCGATTGTTGACTACAGTTGTATCAAGAAGAAGTAAGTAACAATAACAATAACAGAGATTTTCGAAACGTCAAAAATACGGAAGTGTGCGATAGTGATGTGATTTTTGTTATTTTTTACTTATCTGCTTTTTTCAGTGTGAGATTTTTTGGTTAGGCAAACTTAGTTTCAAAAATAATCCTTGACTGATCCATTTGGCGCAAGGGCTTATTTAGAATGAGTCTTTATTTTTTCAGAAGTGTGGCAAAAACCCAATAAAACTGAAGAAAAACTAAAATTATGCCACAAATAAATAGCTTCAGACAATATCATACCTGTAGTTTTGTAAATTCTTTGAAGGAAGTGTTATTGGTTTCAATAATTTATTACTAGCTAGCAATGTCAGATTGAGAAATGCTTATGGATAAGCGATAGCTTGCATACTCATTTAGGGTCCATGTCTCTCAATTTCAATTTGAAGTCATAAAGAGACCCAAGCAGTATGATATTGATCTTTATCCTTATCAGGATTAGGATATCGATGAATTGGCGAATTCTTATCCTCTCAAATAACAGCACAAATAACCTAGTTAAAATTATTTATACATACTATATATTAAAAATGGTAACTTTTAGTATAATTACCTTTAAATAAAAAACATATAAATGTCTATCGAAGTAAACACTAAAATCTCACAGACGGAACACAATACATTTCAAATTTTGAATGTGTCAGACAATAGAACAAAAATAAAAGGAATAATAAAAAAGGACAGACAGTTATCAGTACTCCCTGGTGGTATGTGGTAAAACCATGGTCTGTATTCTTAATGTGGATCATAAATTAGTTTGCTCCTTTCTGAAGCTTCAACAGCTATACCCGTATGACATACAAAGGGTTCAAACGTCACCGCCGTAAAACTATCCTGCTAGCCTACAATTTTTCCACTAAATTTTGCAAAAAATTGAACAAAATGTTGACTTTACCGTTAGTACATTGTTTATAGGCAAAATTTATTTTGCAGAGACGTTATAACTTCCAAAATAAACACGTTTGATCTGATGACTTGGGCTTAAATTATACCATAATGAAATCTCGATATAAACATCAGTTTGGTTGAATATTTGAGTGAGCATTATTGAAAATTTTCATGTTGGGCCTTACTTTTTATTAAAAATTTAAGCGGTACCTCCTACAGACACTCTTGAAAACGTTTTACCTGAATTGCTTGACGATGTTCCCTATGTACTACCCACTGAAATGAAATTTTATATTATAATGCGAATTGATTACTTGTGGTCAGCGCCTTATTTGTTTTGTGCCTCCTAGTAATGGCGGAGCAATAAAGATTTAGCTGATTGTGAATTGAAATGAAATTGCATTCTGGATATGAACAATTATTTGATGCTATATGCTGGTTAATTTTACAGTCCCTTATAAAACATGACATGTTCCATGTACACAAAGAATGACACTAACGAGATATAAGACAAAATAATGTACTGGTTAACCACACTGTACGCCAATGACGTGTTTACAAACAAAATAATGGGACATTAAGAACACAATTCATATCGTACGTGCAGACGTGCACGTGTTCGAGCTGCCATTTCAAGAAGATCTGAAACATGTATTTTGGCTGAAGGAGGTCATTTCCAACATTTGTTATAATAAACCATAGTAAAGTAATTTCACTGTTAATTAATTATTTTGTTATTATAAATATATGTAATAAGTATCGTAAAAATGCATTGATCAAATAAATCGATTTTGTTGTTAATCGGTTTCAAATACAAAAAAGATAATACAGTGGCGCATATGATGAACTATTTTATTTGTATTATTATACAGGGTAGTATATTTTCTTTTGGCAAATAATGGTCGATGATACACACACCTCCACCCCTGGTAGGTTTCTGAAACTGATATATTTTTTTTTTTACCTACTATCAAACTAAATATGTACAATAATTTGGTTAAATTATCTCAAGGAGTTTAGGGTTTAGAAATTACAAATTAAAAACTGATTTTATTTTAATTTTTCATACGCTGTAGCTGGACAATGGCTATTCTAAGACTTCACATTTATATAGTCAGTCATAATGTCATTAATTTTAAGAGGAGATAGGGTATAATGAGTATAATGCAAACACGCGATTAAAAAAAATCTAAATGCATATTTACGCCGAAAAAAATATTTTCAAATCATTATTTAAACCCTCTTTTCAGACTGTCACTGACCGCTCAGTCTTGGTCGTTTACAGTTTACAGTTCAACTCGATGTCGACCTGATGCAATGTTGCCAAGTTGAAATATTCTAGTACCTACCTACCTAGGTTTTAGACATCATAAATAAATGGATGTACTGACTATTTTAGAATATAATTTTTTCTTGCTCAGTTGAACTTCAGAAACTTAGAAATATTGTTCAATCAAACGATACCCGTACACTCCTGCCCATACGTTGACAACAAATCGCCTCTGCAAGCTAAACCGATAAGTAGCGTGTGAATTTTCATCTGAGCAAATGTAGCTATTATGACTTATATTACCTTAGTTATATTGAAATCACAAAACTCCAACGTATCTAATAATAAACCGAGTAATAAACCACTTACGTACTTTACATGAAAAACCTATACCCAATGGGTAAATTATTAAGAGAAGCTGAAAAGTGTCTTGTGTTTAAATACTAAGTAACAAAAAACCATCGTGTTGTCGACCGAAATGGCACGCCTCTGATCTGATGCTCAAAAAAGTTATCGAGAGTGAATCTTGACCTACCGCATTATTAGGTCAATAACTAGTTACCTAGTTCTTGTATTGTTATTTAACGACAAGGAGTAAAACTATTTTTTTAAATTTAGATATATGAATGAATTTTCCTTAAATATTGATTTATTTGTTAATAAAAACAAATGTAGATAATAAATAAATGTTTTCAAATGTTAGTTTATTACAGTTTAATAATTTTGATATTACGTTTTCACTACGTTTTACAAATAAATATGAATTTTTAGTATTACTCGTAAGTACAACTAATTATGCAGTTTGTAATTACGTACATCTAGCCTAAATTTTTTTTAAGTAGTATGGTACTAACCTGTTTAAAATACCAGTTCGAGTAAAACTGCTCTCATCCGTCCATAGTACTTTATTAATAAAATTAGGGTCACCCGACGCAGTTTCACAGAACCAGTATCGCGAAGGCACTTACACAAAGTTCGCGCACATTCTCCGTATAACACTAATATTTCCGCATATTCGGAATTTGTAAAATTATGCATTGTGAATTTACGACGAATACGCGAGACCGAAATAAACAAACGATCTGCTTACTGCTTGTATTCTCTCCATCCCCCCTCCAAATATGTGGCGTGATCTACAAATTTGGGGGGAAATAAATGCGGGAAATGCAGAAAGTGCTAAATGGAGGTAATTTTGAATATCACGCTGAAGACGATATTATGTATGTAAATATGATGTGGCAATGATGCTTAATCCGGCATTCGATTGTCGTATGGGTGCGTCATCAGAAAGTTTGTAACGCACCAGGAGCGCCGTGTTACCGATTTTTATAGGGTGATTTGTTTATTCGTTTAAAAGTCGAGTAAAAAAAATTTTTTTTCGATGTTCTGCCTTTATTAGGCCTCCCGAATACGTGGTTAAATTTAATAACATTATGACTGACTCACCCTGTATAACAAAAAACTCTAATTTCTTGCCACAGAATACGTCCCTGGATTTTTGACCTCTACTTAAGAAATGCACTGTATATGTATTGAAAATAATTGCCAAACAAGTGCTCGTTACATTAATATGTCAATCGCGTTTAAATTAAGTTTGAGATTGTATAGAATAGAAAGACTTAAACTGTATTATGACGATCATGTAAGTAGTAACGGTAGAAAATAGAGAAAGCCATAGAGATCTATTTATCTCGAAAAACCCGGCAGCGCTAATCTTCGATTGCACTTTAAATGTTGCCTGTAACTTTACTACTTCTTCTGCTGGTTTGGATAGCAAGGGGAAAGATGCTCTCAGATCACAGCAATTTTGAGCTAACTTGTGCGATGCTTTGAGTACGTCGTCACATCCAGAAATTGTTCGCAAAAGTAAAGCCTAAAAACAGAAATTAGTTTAATTTAATAAGTTCTTTTAAATCAAATGTCACTATGGTAAAAAACTACAAAGTACTGCGCGCTCACGGTCAAAGATATAACCGCATACTACTAACATCGCTCGGAACGGATGAAACGGATTTTATTTGGCATCATTGCATACAATTAAAATCCGTTCCGTTAGTTCCGTGAGATGTTAGCAGTATGCGCTTAAGGCGCGTTTACATATGCAATTATTTGCTGGCGCCAGTATTTACGCTATTTGAACTTTCATCTGTTCTGTCAAAAAGATATTTCCAAAATTTGATTTCTTAAAATTATCTCACACGCCCTGTATCTCAAAAATAAGTGGTTTTAGGGCAAACGTTTATTAAACAAACACACTTATTTTTCAATGTTTTATCACATCTAGTAATATTACCATGTCTTTTTAATGTATATTAAAAGAAAAACCAATATACGAGATTAATTAAGCGGCAAGACCAGAGGTAATTTTATAGAAGCTTTTTGAAGAAAAACAATAAGAAAATCAAAAATAAGAATTTTTCCTATAAAAAGTGGCCTTAAGAGATAATGTTTTTCAAAATACTTCCAAAACGAGTTAATGCATAATTATGAATTTTGGTATGTATGTTAAATGTTCTAACAAACTACATAAAAACTGTTTAAAAATCTTGGGCAGGGACGTTTCAGGCAGGGGGGCTCACATGTAAAATGCACCCTCAATTTTTTTCACGTCAATATTTTCAAAATTTAAACATCCAACTACTATAGATATGACTTTTTTATTTAAAAAAAATGGACTCTGATTTACTTGGATAAAATCCTTCGTTTCTAAGAAAAATCGATTTGAAAGTTTTGTTGCATAATCAAAGGACCGTAAAGTAAAAGAAAAAATTTGAGTTTGATAAACTGTCAAATTAATTCAAGTAAACAAATGTTCGTGTTCATGGCCTGTCTGTCATTCAACTATTTCCTTTCTTTAGATTATGCACAAAACTTTAAAATCGATTTTTCTCGAAAACGAAGCTTTTTATCGAACGAAATCAAGACCACATATTTTTATAAAAAAAAACATATGCATCATAGTGCATGATGTTTAAATTTGAAAATGTTGATATTCAAAAAATTGGGGGTGTATTTTAACCAACATTTTTAAACAGTTCTTATGTAGTTTGTTATAATATTTAACAAGTGCCCTACATACCAAAATTCATAATTATGCATTAACTCGTTGTGGAAATATTTTGAAATACATGGTTTAGGAAGCATTTTGCGACCCCTATGTTACACACTAATTATAGGACACCCTAAATACATTCACGTTTGAAAGATTATTACAACTAATTTAACTTACCACTGTTACAATCAAATAATACAAAAGGACAATTTGCTCACATATAACATACTGATACGCATTTGTTGTTAGAAGCGATATACAAGCCAGAATTTGTACAAACGAATGAGCTATCAGGAGCAACAGGGGCCAACCAAAAAACGAATTGAATGTATCAATAGAACTATTTATTCGTAAGTTAAGTATTCTTATCTTCTGTATAAGCTTCACTGTATTCTTGCATGAGGCAGTAGTAGAGTAGGTATCAAGGAGCATATTATTTAAGTGTTCATATTTGCTCTTTATAGACACGGTGACATTATATATAATGCTTATTAGTACATACTTTACATACTGAAGTATTATTAGAGGGATGTAATAAGGAAAAATAGTTAATCCGTTAAAGAAAAGTTGGCACACAACCAATACGGCAAATATTAAAGATCCGACAATAAAATGTATTAATCGATTTTCTCCTAACGAATTGTTTCTCGTTCCTCTAGTATTTAAATTTACTAGTTCTTCCAACTTATACAGTTTATTTATTAACTTGTCCCACGTCTTCATGTTCCAAGAGGACGAGCTCACCGAAGAAATTATGTATAATACTACTCCCATCATGTCTACTAAGAAATCCATCACTTTTAGCATTACAGGAGAATTTTTATATAAAATACAACGTCGGTAGAAACATATCCAAGAAACGGAGATCACAATACATACACTGCACAAAGTGAAACATCTGTACAGTTTCTTGTAGATCAGTTTTTGTTTCTTGTAATCGTAACTTGGAATAATTCCAAACAAAGTCGCCATTCGCGATATGAATTGCAGAAATAATATGTCTCTTGGACTACAGTCATACGTTGATTTCATTTTTCTACATCAAAATATAAAGTCGCAACAATTTTAATCAATGTGGTGGTCGAGAACGTAATGGTAGATGTAATTTACTTGATACATTTAGTACATTATATTTGGGTATCTACAATAAATTGAATACTAATTCGAAATAAAAGGATCGTTACCATAGTAACACTTACTGTATTTAATAACATTAATTATTGATCATTGAACAATTACATTTTATATCATTTATAATGGTATACAATTATTTAAATGTTAATTAACATTAATTTTTATTAGTAAAGATAGTATGTCGTTCGCACATCTCAGGTAGGTACTCAAGTCCGTCGGTTGAAAATAGTAATATTTAAATATTCCTAATTAAAAACAAATATCATCTTCAGTATTGACGAACCTCACCCTATTTATTTACCGGCATGTATCAAGGTCGCAGTCGCTTCCGCTTTCCAATTGCCAGTATCAATCTCACAGTAAAACGTTGTGCGTGTCGGATCTTTGTAGGGACGATACCACGTTATTAGCAAATGTTAGCTTCTTGTCGAGTTTCTTGTTGGTTTGTCTGTTTCGGTGCTTGAATATGTTCCGTCGGCCTCCCACTCGTTCTACAGTGGAGAAATGGGTTAAAGATTATCCAGATTTAGAATTTGACGGGATTAAAGTGCAAAATTTGTGAAATAGTTATATCGTGGAATTATAAAACATGTATTGTGGAACATATGCTCTCGGAACAACACAAAGTCCGTGTGAGTAATAGTATGACAAACCGTAAACGTCAAAAACAATTTAACAACGACTTGGTAAAAGTGATAGTGGGGTGTAATATTCCTTTAAATAAACTGAATAATGCAGAGTTTAGACAATTTTTGCAAAACTGTGTTCATGGAAAGTACAATAATGTTACTGTACCCGCAGAACCCACGTTGAGAATCAACTATATGCCGGCAATGTACGAGAAAGTGAAAGAGAAAATTATTTCTGAGTTAAAAAATAAACATATATGGATTGGTGTTGATGTGCCATCAGTGAAAAATTATACATATTTTAAATATGTCCCAGTGACCTCTGTGGACGTAGAACGTACGTTTTCGAAACTGAAATGGATTTTAAGCGATAAACGTAACAACTTAACAACTGAATATTTACAACAGCTGCTGGTTATTCAGTTTTATTTCAGTACTAAAAATGAATAGTATAGTGTTTTGGAAACTACACAACTTAATATGGATCATATTGGACAACATACATATCACCAGTACAAGGTAAGACGTTGATATTAACAAATAGATATGAAACAAAAAACGGCTTTAGAAACTTACCAGCGGCCGAGGTGTGGCTATCATCAACCATTATTTGCCAAAAAATATATCACCCGGTATATTACATATAAAATAGATCATCATATGCGGCATTGTGGTGCTAATTATAGGCGTCCTGGGTGGAATGAGACATACGTTGCTTTCTGACTTAAAGATCATACCGGCTTGCCGAATTTCGGCAGAGATCTTAGCCAGCAGAATGCAGAAGGCAATCGTCCTTGGTTCGCTACGTCTGCTCAGAACGCACGATTTACGGGAGCAATGATTACTGACTCCACGGAGTGGAGAGTGGTCATTGCTTGACTCTTCAGAACATCCCCGAATGTGTCGGAGCTTCGGAAGGTGTTACTGGAAAAAAAATAATAATAACAATAATAATAATAGTAATATTAATAATAATAATAGTAATAGTAATAGTAATAGTAATAGTAATAGTAATAGTAATAGTAATAGTAATAGTAATAGTAATAGTAATAGTAATAGTAATAGTAATAGTAATAGTAATAGTAATAGTAATAGTAATAGTAATAGTAATAGTAATAGTAATAGTAATAGTAATAGTAATAGTAATAGTAATAGTAATAGTAATAGTAATAGTAATAGTAATAGTAATAGTAATAGTAATAGTAATAGTAATAGTAATAGTAATAGTAATAGTAATAGTAATAGTAATAGTAATAGTAATAGTAATAGTAATAGTAATAGTAATAGTAATAGTAATAGTAATAGTAATAGTAATAGTAATAGTAATAGTAATAGTAATAGTAATAGTAATAGTAATAGTAATAGTAATAGTAATAATAATAGTAATAGTAATAGTAATAATAATAATAATAATAATAATAATAATATACAGTTTATTTTACCCATATATAAGAACACATTACAATTATAAAATACTTAAGAATGGTAAACAGAATAGACCTTATCCGCCACACAGAAACAATGAAAAATTGTAACACGTGGCGAATAAGATCCAAAACCCACAAAGGCGAACCTTGTGCGTGGGTGACATTAAAATTAAAATACAAAAAGTTGTTAAAAGCAAATTACAAATCATAAAATTAAATTACAACTATAAATTACATTCCAAAATATAATATAATCATTCAAAATACCAGCAGTTGCACTTGTTAAACAGTGTAATAAACACAAACATATATATGTGGAATGCCATTGAAGGTATTAATTTACTTAAAAAAAAGAACAATTAGGTAATCATGGAATTCCATTTTTTTTTGTTTTACTTTAGATGGAAGGTAAATTTAATAATAAATATTTTTTCTGTCAATTATTTGGTGTATTTTATTTCTAGGCGTTTGTTGTATCCATTGGTGTAGTCGCTTTCTAAATATATTAATAGAAGAAGTGTTTTTTATAATATCAGGTATTTCAGCGTAGATTACAGAACTGAGGTAAGTGAAACATCTTTGACCAATATTTTTTTCTATTTTTGGAATGCCGGTAGTTTTTCCTTTAAATCTTGTGTCATGTTTGTGTTTTATTTGAGATACAGCGTTTTTATATTTAAAATGCCTTACAGCCATACTTTGTAGGAAAAATTGCCTTAGATCTAATATTTTAGACTCCTTGAACAAAGCTTCAGTTGCATAAGTATAATTGCGGCTACCCAGTATTCCCAAAGGTGACGAATAAGACCCTACTTTGTAGGAAAAGTTGCCTTAGATCTAGCATTTTAGACTCCTTGAATAAAGCTTCAGTTGCTTAAGTATAATTGCGGCTACCCAGTATTCCCAAAGGATGGGGGCACCACTGTTAATGAGGTTCCCCTAAAAGTCGTGTTTTAAATCCCCAACACCCGGCACGTCGAGCGAGGACGAAGTGGCCAATAATTAAAAGGCGAAAGAAGTAGAAATAGAATCGGTAAGTATTCTTTTCTATACAGGTCGTTCAAAAATTTTTTAATGACCAATGGATAACCATATCTTGCAATCCGATTGTCTTGGTTGCAAGGACATAAATTACCTTTTCTCTACATACCTGATCAGCTTCAAGTTCTCCATGTAAGAGTCCCAATTGTCAGGAATTGAACAAATAAAAAATGAAATTCACAACTTGTTAGAGATTGGTGCAATAAATATGTGCATTTTTGTTCCTGGCCAACTCATGTCTAATATATTATTAGTGGATTGGCCATTTCGAAATGGAGGACACCCGGACAGCAGTTTGGTTTGGAGTTCCAATTAGGAAATTATTCAGCAAAAATAGGTCTCAAGGATGTCTATTATTTGCTGTCTAATCATTAAGATCACAGGAAATTTCTGCGATTCGAATTTGATGCACATCTTTAAAAAATTCGCTTGTCTGTCATTTGGCTTATCATCAGCCTCATTTACCATTACTAAGGCTACGAAACCTGAACAGCTTACGTTGTCAAAAACAACGTGCATCAACTGATTTCGTTGATATCTTACTTTTGGGTAGAAACAAAAGAGGAATATTATAGGCATGTGCAATTTGCTATTTTTCATTAAACTCTCAGGGTTCCATAAGCAATGTGTGTAAAAGTGTTATTACACTGAATACCAGTGTTGCCCGTACCATGAAAATAAAGGTACTAGATCAATGAACGAAAAAGTACTGAATATGTCTAAAAAGTACTGATGACGTCATTGTCGGAGTGTGTAGGATCCAAAGATTAGAAAAAAGCTAAAAAATCCAATGGATTAGATAAAAAGTATAGTAATTTTTATCCATTTTTGAGATTTTTATATCGTTGATGGATATATACAAGTAATTTTTGTGTAATATTGCAAACATGACAATAATTTTGCTCAATGCCTTATACTATTACAAAAAATTTAACTGCAAGGATAGGCGATTACGAAAATTCAATGTAAGTGCTCAGATTACTATATTTATTTTTTTTTGTAATATTAGAGCAAAAGAATGATATGCTCAGATCACTTTATAATAATCGATAAAATAACTCAATATATCTGTTAGAATAGAACCTTAGTAATTATTATTATAATTGTGGGTGAAATATAACACCGAAATGTCTTATTTCTTTAATGGCCAAACTGCTGCCCAATGCCTGGGCCTAGACTATGGCTCAAATGTTACACTGATGAAAGTTAACATGCTCGAAACCGGTCTATGTCTGGTGGTACCATTAGCTTGACTTGACTATTTATAAGATATTGGGCATGTAATTCAATGCTGGTCCGGGCATTAGTCCACAGAGTGATTGTTTTCCACAATATTAGCAATTATCACATTATTATAATTGTATTTAGTAACTCAATCATACACACATTTTTAATAAATAACTTTCGATTCGATTTCAATGACATTGACCATTGACGTTAGACAGTTAAGAGATAAGATTTTTATGCTCTGTGGATTAGATCATAAAATATAAACTTGGATTGTACCGAACGTGTTCAGAATGAATGTCTACCGTCATACTGACACTCTCGAAAAGTACTAGAAAAAGTACTGAATGGCGTAGCTATTATAAAAAGTACTAGATTTTTAGGCGGTAGCACTAAACTCATACTTTGGACAAAAAAGTACTAAAATAGTACATATGTACTGACGATGGCGACACTGCTGAATACCTTATTTAAGTTTCTGGGGTTCCCTTTCCATTCGAAAGGAGCAAAAATTAGAAAATAGAGTAATTTATAGGTTTTAAAAAATTTGTCCAATTTAATGGTTCAACAACCTCTGTTTGTCCCACTTTGAAGTCTAACTCCATTTACACAAAAACATTTTATCAATCAAAATATATTTTCTGAAGAATGATAAATTAATCTCGAACAGATCGCCAGTGACGCCAGTTTATCTATTTGCCGCAGAGAAAACACACACGGATGGTGGACTTTAATCGTGCAGGTAAACATGAATTCTTGGAATTCCAAGCTATATTTTTTGGATTGAACTGTTTTGCCAATAATATGCGGCAATTGTTAAGTTGTAATAAGAACTGACAATACAACATGTCATGTCAATAACATGGATAGTGTTCAATATATCAAACTAAATGTCTTATTCAGAATATATCTGGCAATGATGCGAAGCCAGCAATTTGTGCATATTTGCATCTTACATTCCCTCTCGCGATAATATTCAGGCGGATGAGGCCTCTCGAATTTTACCAAAGGAGACTGAGTGGTCTTTTCATTCGGAGATTTTCAATGATATTTTGAGTCGTCTTATAGTTCTACATTTATTGGCTTTAAGCAATCATAAATTTTCAATAATATCTCCTGGCTATGCGATCCTGGAGCAGAGGCCAAATGTCTTTACGGTTATTTAGAGAAATTTTGATTTTTCTGCCTTCATTTGCATTTATTCTACGAGTAGCAGAAAATTTTACTGAAATGGTGACAGGTATCCTTGTTCCCTTGTGAAAATGGCAATCATGGTATATATTATTCACAAGACTAGTAATTACTGATGTTCTAATTTTGGTCCAAAAGTCATCTTGTATTGTGTCCCTATAGTCGAGGACAGCACCCCATCTTATCCCGGCAAAGAAACAGGGCTCAACTAACAATGAGTGGCACTGTCATTAATTGATTCACTCGTTTCAAAAACAACATAAGTCACTAAAACGCAATTTTACAGGAGAAACAAAAACTGGATAATTACATAAATTTAATAAATTAAGTTACCAAACAATTTTAAATTGATATGAAAATATGCTTATAACATAAAAATACACACAATAGTTTTTGCCAAACAATGTTCTTGAGAAAAAAATATTTTTAATATCTTGACTTACGCAGTTTATGCAAAGAATAAAAGTAGTCTATAATATTTTCTTACATATCAAGTACTACAAATTAAACACACTCAATAGACAGTAAAAAAACTTTTATTAACGTTATTACAAGTGTTTTTACACTATGGAACGTAATCATATTCGTTATCATCTTCTGTATCTCCTTCTTCTACAGTATATGTTGTTGGCTATCGCAAGATTTCTTGATAAAATGGCTTATACTCATCGAGAATGCTGGGCTGAACTTGTCGAATATTTTCTATTTTTTTGGGGTTTATTGGAAAACATTTATTTGGATACGCCTGTTGTGTCAGTGGAAATGCAATGGCATGATTTGATGTATTTCTTAGTAAACTAAACGTGTAATAGTTTAAACCGTCAATAAAGTCATGTGCTATAACAACTCCTTTTTTTATTGTGATTGAATTCAAAGGACATGAATGAGGACGGTGTAAATGACTGTTTTTGTTCTTTGGGTACTATCTTCCCAAACGATTCATCGGATAAGCAGTTTCTTTTATAATGAAGAGGCCACCATTTACTGAAGTTATATATCTGATATGTCTTAATGACAAATACTTTAAAATTTGGACTAGCATTAGTCATAATGGTATAGTACTGATCTGGAATAAAGACGCGATCATGTTTTTCTATTTTCCTTTTAGTGATACCAAAGTCCTGGTCGTTCCTGCTCGTCTTTGGTACTAAAGCCGTTTATTTTCGTTATGCAGAAGTTAAAGTCGTCTACCGAAAATGCTCGAAAGCATTGGTTTTTGCAACTAAAAAAATTACTTAGTTACTAAGTGGAACATAAATAAGAGTTTTGAATAACTTAGCAAATCACAAAAATGGAGTACGATCGACCGACTATCCATACCATACCTACTCGTATATAAAAACGTTTGGAGCAAGAACAACATAAGTCAACGACTAATGTTGTTTTTGCCACGAACATAGAATGTGACCTTGCATTATTTATGTAAGGGTAAATGGGACTTGTGTCATTTTTATTCGGAACGTGTGCCTTCCAATGAAGATTCGTTTCGTGGTAAAAAGTGAATTTCGTAAAAAAGTGACTTATGTCATTTTTGAAACGAGCGATTCAATTACTTCAAGACAACTAGAAGACAATTAACGCGTCAAAAGATTCTTGAAATATATTTTTAGTCATTGACCGCCATATCCCTGGTATAATTTTACATTGAATTTGCAGCAGAGGCTGAAATACTGAAAGGATTCCTCTCAAACTACCCTCGAATTTCTTTCGAGCAAGTTAGTAATCATATTGGCTCGCTTAAGGCGAAATCATCTGCTTCTACAACGACAATACTCATCCCTAAAGTTAAAATATCAAGTCCTAATTCATCTCAGCCTTGCTCAAAATTACCGTAGCTAACCCCAACTTATGTGTAGCTACGTTAATTGAGAAATACCTGGCTATTACACAAACCCTACGAAAGTGAAATCACTACAACAGAGCCATTGTAGAAAATGAAAATTTGAAATTCCCCGTCCCTTAGTTCCCCTACCATAAAACATAAACACTTTCAACCACAAAACATATAACTAGAAGAAGGGCGTTTTCTTTTTTCCAACATCGAAACAGCAGTGACAAATAAAGCGACCTCATTGTGTCGGGAAAAATGTTCCCTTAGTCGATAATAATGGTAACTTTATAACTTACCGGCTTCGTCGGTAAAACAGATATTGGATATTGTCAACTTCAAGGTCAAATTTATATTATTTTATTTCACCCTTATTTTACAATAATATTTAGAAGAATATATACAATATTGCCATTTATTTACTATGGTAACATTATAGTATAGTCATTTAAATATTACTGCAAATTCATAAAAAAAACTTGTGACTGGAAAAAAATTTTATTAAAGGACAAAACGATAACAAATTATTAACAAAATCTTATTATTAATTAATATTTATAAATATAGAGATGTTTTAATAATATTTGTACATGTACATGTACATTTAAAGTGTGATACATTATTTTATTTACTGTAATAGAAATGAATATTTATCAGAATGATCCATTGGTTTTGAATATTTCATGTCATTTTTAAATATCGTTTCACAATAAATATAGCTGGATATTGTTTATCAACGCTTGGAATATCTCATTATTACTTCATCATGATTATTAGCAACGGTAGGTACTTGAACAACATCGTCTGTCTCAAATCGAGAAAGAATTTGCATTACATGAAATTAATTCATTTTGTCTTACCTCTTGTTTAGAAACTTCATTGTTCAATGATTCATTATTAAATCCTAAATCTACTGTACGAATAGAAAAAGTTTTCACAAGGATGCGATAACAAATTTTAGGATATAGAAAGACGGAATCTATAAAAAGACGACATACAAACAAATGTTTATAATTCAAATTTGGAAAAATTTTACAAGCTTTCAATATTTGCACTGTGAATAGAATTCCGTTATGCAATATAAAACTTTAACGGTTTGATGAATTTTCCACAAACGATATGAACTTCTACCCGATGGATATTTGCAAGAGCATAACTTATCAATGGCAGATCATGATGTAATGAGATTTGAGATGATTTATAATTTACATATATATTTAATTCAAAATCGTAATAAATATAACAGACCTGTTCTTTGTATATATCTAGTATTCTGTAGCTCATATAATATTTCGATCGCATCTGGTGGTAAGTCTTCGTTACATTTTCTCTGTACCTACAATTGTAAATAAAATAATTAAAATACCTACATCCACAAAATAGAATGATTAGAAAGTGGTTTCTAGAAACGGCTCTGTATTTATATGGACAATAAATCTTTACTTATCATTTTCCTTTTAGCAGGTATTTCTAATTTTTATTTTTTTTATTATAATCATCAAATAACCAAGAAGTCGATTCGTTGAAAGTAAACAATGACAGTGTGGAAAAATTACGAAATTAGTAATAAACCTAAAAACACCAGATTTAGTAAATTTTACCAGTAAGGAAAACTAGTAACTAAACTAAGTTACTTCCTTTTCCTTACGCCTTTCTTCATGTGTCGGGAAAAGCTCCATCCCCACCACCCCACCTTGCTGCTGCGAATCTGGCTGGACCACTTGCATACCCATGCTTTCAACAATGATTGCTTGACGGGATGTGAAGAGACAGCAGAATCAGCTGGACAGGGCCGGCTTTGAAATTTTTTAAACCTTGTGGTCGGAGTAGGACAAACACGTACCACATGGTTAACAATTGCGTAATATTGAGGACTGGACCCGATATATAATATTAATTATGGAGAATTAGTTTTAATGAAATAAATAATGTACCATTTGGAAACTGACAAAAATGTATAGAGTTGTCACTACTTAGTCTAAAATGAGACAACCCTTCCGGAAAAGTTAAAATTTTTAGTGCACGAAATACAATGAAACTTGCTGCTGTACGGCCAAGGCAGCGGCGTAATACAAAATCACATGGCCCCACAATGTGATAAAATGTAACATGTAAACGCTGATATTAATTTTGTTCGTTCTTGTACATATTTCTACAGGTAGGTAGTTATGAGGATACACTTATACTATATTATAAAAAATGTACCAAATTGCGACGAGATGATGTCACCAGTCCGTTGACCATTTTATTGATGCCATTGACGGTATTTGTAAGTAAACAATCGCTGCAATACAATAAGACTGAGAAGAATACGAAAAATAATAAAACGTTACAAAATGTAATTTTTTCAGAAATTGTATATGCCGGGGTTTTCTGAAGTCATTAACAGCTGAATTTAATAAAAGTATGCCTTGGTCGACTTCATACTTTGATTTGTGTAATTTGGTGAGATAGGAGAAGGAGGAGAAGGATACTCCAAAACCAAACCCGGAGATTTGCATACTTTATAGGAAACATTTTTTTTCATAGAATTACTTATAATAAGTATGTCAAGCAAGACTAGTTAGTACACAAGTAAATCTCGCGACAAGCTTTTATATCATTTAATAAATTGTATAATACATGCACTAAATTGATTGGTTTGATTTAGTTTAAAGTTTATTTTCTTCTATTTAGGGCACTTAAATAAAATCATGGTTTTAAAAAAGTTTTTTTTTATCATTAATTTATTATATATTTTTAGTAGGTATTCTAAATATGCTAAATATTTTTTTTAATTGTTCAATTTTTCCAATGACTGAACCTTTTATTATTAATATTTCCTCTTGTTAATATTTTGTGTTCATTACAATATGTATGCATATGTGACAAAAAAAGTAATACATAAATGATGTTTAGAAATTTCTGTTAAAATAATCCATAACAACCAAATGATCTACCACAGTGACCAATACAGACTACACAAAGCATCAACGACGGTTATGTAACGGTCGCTGACAGGATGACGTGACTATTAGAACATGTGACGTCACATCGCCCGCTGCACTGAATAAGCGTGGAGCGAACTTTAATATCTCCTTTGTTTGTAGATCAATTAATCTAATTTCATATTCAACATATGTTTAAATTGATTGGATCTGCTATAATATTGACAAATTCAGATAAAATGTTATATCAAATGACCCCATTACAATATAAAGGGTAAGTAGGAGTAACAAAAATATCATTGGGATTCGCAATAATATTGTCAATCTCATTCGGCTTAAAGTTTAAATTCTGCTTATTTTTATCTGGTGCAGAATTTGAAACAGTTTTACGTTGGTAAATTCCAAGTTGAAGATCCTAAAATCATAATCTGTAACGAAATTATCTTCAACGTTTCAAGTAAGAAAGTCTGAGATGATTGGTTTCATAAGAAACATCATTTTATCATTGCAGGTTTCATAATAAACATTATCAAATCGCAAACAAATTTCGGTAAGAATAATAAAATCTGAACAGTTTAGGTATTTTAAAATTGTGAGTTTGAAAATTATTATAAAAAAAGTATCCACAAAAAATGATAATTTATAGGTTTAAGAGAAAGTACAGAATTACGACTCAGTTTTAAGTTAATTTTACATAAATTTATTATCTGATACTACTGAGTAATTTATATTGATGTTAAGTATAAAAAGGAAACAATTTTGTTAATGTGTTGCTTTTAACTTATTTCATAGTATAAATTATGTCTGTTTGAAAAATATCCATTAGTATCAAATTATCTAATGCAACTTGTTGCAATATGAACTGTTTCTATTGATGTTGCCATAGCAATAATTTATCGCGCCTTAACAATTTTAATTTAGTAAATTCAACAGCATTTATTAAATCAGCCCTCATTTTCAGTGCTGTCGTGATTACTTTCTATTTTTGAATTAAATAGTTATTTTATTTAACACCATTTAACGGGAATCACAGGAAAAAAAAGAAATACAAATAAAAAAAATGTACAATAAAAATTACAAATAAACAATATATAACAACTAATAATAATAATTACTAAACAGATGCAAGATACAAAAACAAAAAAGTAAAATCTACAAATAAGATGCACATCATTTTCAATGCTGTCGTGATTACTTTCTATTTTTGAATTAAAATTTATTTTACTAAATTGCTTCAATAAACAAAGTAAGAAGAAATAAAAGCATTATGGTCTTTTCTTGACTTGTATATATAATTTTTGACAAAAAATTCATGAAGGATAGTAAAACAAATTTATTATAAAAAAAATTGGTCTGTGCGGGAATCAAACCACCGTCCTCTGGACTGATAAATCTAAATACTACCAATCGAGCTACTACAACCTTTGCACATATTATTTCAACGTCTTTATTACCGCATATGTAAACAAAAATATTTAACATTATCAATTCAGATTTTGGGCTATAAAATCATCGCCAAAGGACTCGGATATATCTGAGACAATACAATAACTTTTGACATTTTTGACATTTATGACGTTTACGCCGTACAAAACTCATTTCGTCTGCCATTTGTCAAATGTCTAGAAAGAGGCGTAACCTACTCAACTGTCCTCGTTCCACATCAAAAAATCCGGCGCTTTTGGCAGAGGAGTCTCGGAAAAATGGAAATTTAGCTAGGAAAACGCGCAAAAATCGGCATAAAAATACGCCGTAGGCAATCTAGAAAGACGGCGAAAGACTAGCGTTTAGCCGTTCGGCGCTGAACGGCTCGCAAAAAAGCCTTTGTGGGGGTAAAATGGGTAATTTTCGAGTCAAGTGTGAGAGCGAGAGTTACCTACAGTTTGTAACATAATTATGAAAAAAACGAGAATTTTCAAGAATTTTTATTGTGCCAAAAATATATTTCATTAAAAACAACACACAAAATTGAGATAATCGATGCAGAATATGTATTCTTATCCTCTAAATTTAACAGATAATTAATTTATAATTATTTATAAGAATATTATACATTATAAAGACTTGAATTGTAAGGTGACAATGAAATAAGTTGTAATGGTGCCAAGCAAATAAAGCAAAGTGGATCTTTTTATTTGGAAAAAGCCTGCTGCTGTTAATTTTGGAGTTTTATTAATGATTAGCTTTTTCAAGTTTTCCAGTTCTTCCAGTTCTTTGGAGAATTGAGGCAATATATACTCCAATCTATAACAATTTGATAATAACTCATCTATTTCTCTTAGGACTGCGTCGCAACATAATATTACTGCAGTCAACCAAACCTATAATCAACAAATGGTATATTTAATATTCTATGGTTTATCCATAATCTTGATTTCTACAGTTAAACATGTGTTTGTATACATTAGTCACGTTAAAAAAAATCTTTTCGTCCTGTGATCCATAAATATATTATAACAGTTTATAGCAAATACATAACTGAAGTAATATTGCAACATATACTTCCAAACTAAAGCATTCATATATGTGTTTACAAAGGTGGTAAAGAAAGTAGTGAGTCATATAATAATAATTATAATAATAGTCAAATAATATTAGTGGTATGATTAAAATTGTTGAACAGCATGGTAGGAAAAAACTTACTTAACACAATATAATTAATTCCACTAAATCAGTATAGTATATTCCATATAGTGGATATCAAATAAAGTTACAATATTCAAATTTTGATCGTACTTAAGGAAAATTAAGGCATTTTAGAGCAAGAATGGCATTTAATGATTATGTGCTTCTAATAACAAATTCTAATACCTTAAGAAGGATTAAATATTTTATTGGTGTGTTTGAAGAAAAACCTTTTTTCATTCTTAATAACTCCAAGGTTTTTAACACTACTGCAACGATTCAAAGTTATGACGTTGAGATTATATGTGAACAACAAATGAATGCAATGATCAATGTAATATATATTTAAACTTGTTTCGTGCTTTTTATGAGTATACTCTTTTCGATTTCATTTATACGGACTAAGTTTAATCTTGTAAGATATAGCAATAGAATTTCACAATGTCGATATAGCAAACTACTGTAAATTACAAACTCTCCTGAAGAGAAAATCGGACGGCTATAAATCTAAAAAATCCAAGATTTTGACAAGCAAAAATATAGACGATTTTCTAGAAAACGCGCCAGATAATAAATATATGTTTATGAAGGCAATATATTGAGCTCAATATAATGTTAGATATGTAAATTTATTTCAAATCGTCTTTTAGGTTGCTCTAATAATTGGTATAAGCACTATAAGCGGTGAGTGCAGGAAACAAGATTTGCGTAATATAAAACCGTCAGATATTCAAGAAGAATCTAATTATTAATATTCCCGATTCAAAAACTAAACGGGACGTTCTTTTGTGGTATCTGATTATTTTTGCCACAAGGTGAAAAAATATATAAATTTCCGCTCTGCAGTAAATACAGCTCCAAATTTACCTTTTTTTCTAAAATATATATAAAAAAATGTGCCAGACAGTAAGTTGGTATTAACAAGTTAGGAAAGATCCCAAAACAAATATTTGGGACAACAAGAAGCAGCGACTTATACCGGTCACTGTTTTTGACTCTCATCCGTGACTATTCTTGTTGACGTGGGTGGTGATTTATTAGATTTTAAAAAGACACGACGGATGGCAGTCGTCAGCCGTAGCTGAAGGGTATCTAGATAACTCCTTAAATGATCAAACTAACAATTCGTCTAAAATATCATCTGCAATAGCAAGTATGTACTAATAATAATACTAATAATATTAATGAAAATTTCATTGAGGCAACTAATATTGTAAATCTTATGCTTCAACAAGCAAAACAACTGATATACATTTTGTCTTCAATAATTGTTATGTAACTATAAATAATTATTATAATAAGAAATAATATAATAAAAAATAACAATTTGTAAATTTAAGTAATCATACTCTGTCATTAATGTACTACTATAGAATTATTACAATGTATACCTTCTTGTTGATGTTATATAGTTCTTAAATTATTGATATTCTTACCAGTTCAGATGGAGAACGAAAACTAAATGATTTTGTGTGAATAAGTAGGTCGTAGGTAAAGTATAGTACGTAATACGTGTTGTAATGCAACATAGAATTGCGTGCGTCTAAAATGCCTAAAACATATACAGTGCAATATAAACATAGAAGTGTGTACAAGACACAAAGATACTAACAAAACAAGATAATAACAAACAAGAGACAAACAAATTAATAGACAAGGAAAATTAATATACAAAAAAAAAATTAATAAACAGAGAAATATATAAGTAAGCCTATGTTACAAAGCTAAATACCTATCTAAACCTATCTTTACTAAGTACTGCATTTTTTATAGCTTGCATTGAACAGCAAAAAATATCTACACTAGATTCTATATCATTGTACCTTGAGATAATTTGATACAAAGGCGATGCTACAAGAATATTGGTGCGTGCAGTAGGAAGGTTAAAAATATTATTACTTCTTGCTGAAAGTCGTGGTATTTTGAATTGGATATTGCTCAGAACACTTGGACATTCCAAAATGTTATGAACGATTTTATACAAAAACATTGCTTGGGAGACTGCCCTTCTTTTAGACAAAGTATGAATATTGAACCGATCAAGTAATAATTCATGCGGAACACCCTGAGGAGGATACGTACCGTCCAATAAGTACATTGCAGATTTCATATATTTACGCTGAACTCTTTCTAAAGACGCAATATAACCAGCACAGATTGGGCTCCAGACTATTGACGCATATTCCAATTTCGAACGAATGAGCGTAGTGTATAGCAAACGTAAAGTAGAGATATTGGCAAACTCTTTGGAATTTCTTATAATATAACCTAAAGTCTTAAATGCGGAAGAAATCATAAAGTCAATATGTTTAGAGAAGGTTAAAGTTGGCTCAAAGATTACTCCAAGGTCTTTAATGTAATTTAGTCTAAGGAGTATTGTATTATTCAGTGTGTAATTAAATTGAATTGAATTCTTTTTCCTAGTGAACGTAACGATATTACATTTAGAGGCGTTCAAAGGTAAACAATTATGTAGACACCAATTGCAAACATTGTCAATGGCACTCTGTAACCTGTCACAATCAGCAATGGTGTTAATTTTACATAAAAGTTTGAGGTCATCAGCATACATCAGATAGTGCACCTGCAAATCTTCAGCAATGTCATTAATAAATAATACGAAAAGTAAAGGTCCGAGTATGGAACTCTGCGGTACGCCAGATATTTGATGAAACATGTGAGATTTAAAACCACGATACTGAACAAACTGATACCTATTACTTAAATATGATTGAAAAAGTTTTAAAATGGAGTCAGATAATCCAAAAGCATCTAGTTTAGTTAATAAAATATCATGATCTAGTCTGTCAAAAGCCTTAGTGAAACCAGTGTAGATAACATCTACCTGACTCATCCTGTCAAGACTTTCACTGATAAATTCCGTTTTTTTGGACTAAGTTAGTAACAGTGGATTTACCTTTTACGAAGCGATGCTATACAAAACATTGTGTAAAAAAATTTCAAATATTTTAGAAAAATTACAGATTATAGTAATTGGCCGATAGTTACAGAGTTCATTCTTGCAGCCCTTCTTGAATATTGGACAAACTCTAGATAACTTCCAGAAATCAGGTAACACGATGTTTTTAACAACAAGTTATAAATGATTGTTAGCGGGGCAGCAAGAGCAAACGCACAGTCCCTAATAAGGAACGCTGGTATTAAATCAGGCCCGGAAGTCATTCTAGGTTTGAGTCTCCTAATGGCAGCATATACCTCGTCTACTGAAAAGTTTATTATGGTTGTGAGATTGGAATTTAAAGTAGAGGTTACAAAAGGACCGCTGCTAGGTTGTGTGTATGACTGAGAAAAAAAATCTGCAAAACAGTTCACTATAGCTTGCGGATCATCAAGAGTTTGACCATTGTACAAAAGCATAGATGGAATAGACGAAGTATTTCTTTTAGCATTTATAAAAGACCAAAAATTTTTTGGATCATTTTGAATATTAATTTCAATGTTTCGTACATATGACCTATAAGAACTGCTTACTTCATGTTTAATCTCAGACCGCAAATGTTTAAAATTGTCTAAAAAGAAAGTATCACCAGACTGTTTATACTTTTTGAGTGAATTACTTTTTTGCCTAATTTTTCTAATTATTTGACCATTGAACCAAGGTGGATATGTTTTCTTATAAATTTTTTTCCTTGGCACGCAATCTTCAAAGATGTTATTTAGCTTATTATAAAAAGCAGTTAATATAAAATTTAGATCGTCACTATCACTAACAAAGGACCAATCAGTACTCAAAATAATGTCATACAAAACAGGAAAATTTGCTTTTCTGAAATTAAAGTCATTCTGTTGATTTAATGGAAATTTTTCTTTCTTAAAATGAGTATCAACATTAATGACAAGTGATGGATGGTACTGATCTTCAGTAAGGACGATATCCTGAGCTCTAACTACAGCAGCATTTGAATTAAATAATACTAAATCAAGCATTCTATCCTGAAAATTTAACACATTGTTAATCTGAGTTAGGCCATAGAAATTTAAAATTTAAAATCACCGATCAATAGCAATTTGGAACCATAAAACTCATTTACAGACATCAACGCACTATACAGTAAATTATAGTCATCACTATTGCAATATGGCGGAATATATGTAACAAGAATTATTACGTAATATACTATTAAAAGATCACATTACAGCACGTGTGCTAAAAAGTAGCAGATTATTAACGATTTTAGCGTTCATAATGACAGCATTATTATGACAGTCGATTATAAAATCCATCTTACTAAATGAAAGTAGATAAAATAATTATTATTAAGTTCACGATTACACATGGCAATATTAGTTATACTTACCCCTGACTGAAATACGTAGAAAATATTCACTATCAAAGCAGTACTGTTTAAGTGATAAATGTGATCTTGCCACGTAATGTGTTCCATTGTAGTAGATACCAGAGCACTTAGCATAAGAGAACCGACATCGAAGAAGACGAATAGCAAAGGCCAGCCAAATAAAGTATTAAAGTACTGAACAAGATCATCAGCTTTCAGATATGATCTTCTAATCCTTCTTATAGTTTTTACCATATCCTTGTTCTCTGGATTACATGTCCTAAATAATTCGTTTATACAATGGTACTTACATTTAATTAGCGACGCTAAAGTGACGATAAGAAATGTTATCAAAAATAAGTAATAGACCAAGAGATAAGTTATTACAAAATAACAACCGTAGCTACCTACATCTTCCAAAAATTTTAGGTTGAAGAAGAATAAGAAAAATAAGTATATATTTTGAAGAAAAAATATAGTTTTGCCATGTCTCAGGATAAAAGTTTTGTTCTTGATCTGGGTTACAAATTTTATATATTTGTATAAGTTTGCCCAGTTGTACATATTCCAGTAACTTGTTCCCAAAATTGTCAACAGAACTGTTGCAAGTGAAAACAACTGAAAAAGGAAGTTACAAATCATGTGAACCGAAACGGTTTTAAAGAGAACACTGTATTGAAGATAAGAAAGTCTTAAGCAAGAATACATCAAAAGCACTGCTAAAATACTTGAGTAACATCTAAATATCTTTGGACTAGTAAGTAAATCTTTTTTAAAATTATACCAAGGCGTTAAGCCAAAAATGGATACATATTTTGCTAATTTTATTATAAAGAGAACAGAACTTTTTTCTTGTATAGCAATCATTTTAATATAGGTATGCAACACATTTCATTGCATGAAATGCAAATGTAAAGCTGCTGGTCATTTAATGGAAACTATTCAATAAAAATTAAGGACGTAGCATTTTATTTATTTCTAGTTTTCACCATGGTAATATGATTATTGACATACTTTCTCAATGCAGTAAT
The DNA here is from genome assembly GCA_037114965.1 of Monochamus alternatus. Classification (NCBI taxonomy): domain Eukaryota; kingdom Metazoa; phylum Arthropoda; class Insecta; order Coleoptera; family Cerambycidae; genus Monochamus; species Monochamus alternatus. Next base: position 109,946,363 of record CM073426.1, on the reverse strand, counting down.
GGAGCTATTAATAGATTGTGTGCTTTTTCAATTGATTTTATTGTGTAATGGCTTAGATACACTAAATTTATTAAATAAATAATGTCAGCTATTAAAAAAACACGTTATTAACAATTTACAAATGAAACTGACAACCTTCAGGTACTTTAAGTATATAATACTTTAAGAAAGCCGATATAAAAAATGCGTGATTAATATCTTGATGGCTGCTAATTGGTACAGAATAAACTATTTCACATGAAAGCTTTTAAAAAGTAACAATTTATGAATAGCTATTTCTCTAACTAACGCGGAAAGTGATACTTTCGGTGAGGAACAGACACTTTCCGCAAGAATTAGGTACAATATTTTATCTACAAACGCAGATAAAGAAATAAATAAGAAAAATTAAGTACGCAGTGTAGCAAAGCTACATCTAGCCACCATTCGCTACTCCATGCCGGAGTGAATAGTCACAGACAGTAAGGCCCGGCGCAAAATGAGACGCAGCTTGGTGAGGTGACGCAGCGTGAGTCACGGCGAGTTTTTGTGAATCTAAGTAATAATACGAGGGTTGTCCGTAATTTAAAGTCTCCAATGTTTTTTCAAATAGTAAACATCTTTTTATTGCAAAACTACATACTCTGAAAGCTTGGACTTTTAGCTATTTTTCAACGTAGTCCTCGTTACGATCAATGCATTTTTGGAGTCGTTCTGAGAGCTTTTTCATACCCGCGTCGTACCACTCTCCCGCCGACTCGCGCAGGAAGGTGTCGACGGCTGCCTTCAGCTCTTCTTTGCTGGAGAATTTCTTTCCTCCTAAGTGTTGTTTCAGGTTGGGAAATAAATAGTAATCACTAGGAGCCAAATCAGGGCTGTAAGGAGGATGGTCTATGATTTCCACAAGCAAATGCTCCTCAAATTTCGTCACTGACTCGTCCGGACTGATGGACGCCCGCGGCCGGCCTCGTCATGCACGTTTGTACGACCGGCTGCGAACTCTCTACACCACATTTTCTGTGTCCATACACTTTTCTCCATACACATTGGTCAACTGACGATGAATTTCAATAGGGTGTGACTCCTTAAACCACAAAAATCTAATCACCGAGCGCAATTCACACTTGGCAGGAGCATCGATTTTTCTTTCCATCGTTAACGGCTGCTAAGCTAAGCCAAGGCCAGTGATGTTAACCTTTTAAAATTTGTCGGCCTATGACGAAGTATGAAATTCCCCTACTCTACTATAAATTTACCTACGCTGCCTGCCCAAGCCATAGACCAAGCCCAAGTTAGAAATGTTAAAATTCTGTATAAAAGATAAAGCGCTGTTGGCATATTATTGTTTACAAACGAATATGAGAAATGATCCATGAAATATTATGTTCTTTTAAATGGTAAAAGAGTAAGTATTTGCGAAACTTATTATTATATTTCCATCTGCAATGCCATAAATGTAAGCCATATTGGCCATTTGAATACGCATAAGCCTTTATTAAAACTTAATGTTTTTAAAAAAAATAAGCTTAATTTGACAATACACAATATTAAATAAGATGACGGCGTATTATTATTTTTGTTTTGTATGGCCTAAGATATGTATAAGCGATTTAAGTAACTGTGTAAAAATATACTTGATTAAATAAATGGTTAATCGGTTTGGAATACAAAAAAGTGTAAAGAAACAAAATGTGAAGATAATAGCGCATATGGTGATCTATTTTATTTATAATATTATATAGGGTGATATGCACACTGAATTTGGTTAAATTATCTCAAGCGATTTAGAAAATAACTGATTTTTGTAATTTTTAACACGCTGTAGCTGGACAATGGCTGTTTTAAGACCCCATATTTATATAACAAAAAAATATATTATTTTTGGCCACAGAATAGGCCCCTGGATTTTTGACCTCTACTTAAGAAACACTCTGTATAACAATAATATAACGCTGAGACTCAGATTGTGAAGCTCAATAACAATTTTATAAAAATAGATCATAATTTGCAGTTATAGGAATTTTAGGGCATTCAAATTTATTACTTTAATTAATCATATAAATTTATAATGTCATATTAAATTGTATAATAATAATTAAATAAGTACTAATAGTAGAAAAAAGTGTTGGCAACACTGATTGATTTATTTGAAAGAATCCTGCCGCTGAGAATGTGGGCGCCAGTTCCTGTGTGAACTTGGCAAATAAAATCAACTCTTCTTTAAGGGAAGTTTTCTCCAGAACTTCTTGGTGCAGAAAACATGTTTTGGCAATTTTATTTCCACTTTGTTCTACTCCATCACATGACATTACAATTGCTACTGTAGAAATCTGAAAGAGATAAATTTAAATAAATGTGTGTATTACCTGTTTTTGTAGCTAATAAACATGTTCATAAATTGTATCTAAAGAAAATTGTTTTAAAACTGCTAAGTTGTAGTAAGCAAGATGTCAAGAATAAAACAGCCTCTGGGTTGGCAGTGTACGATTCAAAGACTTCTGGTCAATTAAGAACTTCATTATCCAATAATATATTGTTATATTATTATATATCTGTGTGTGTTTTTTATTTTTAATTTGAATTTTATTATTTATTGTTTATTTTAATTTTTAATATTTTATTGTGTATTTGATGTTAAAGTTAAATATTAAATTTTTTTGTTGGGCGCCAATGATCCTTTTATGTATTATGTTTTGTGAGTGTATGTTGTGTTTCAACTATATTTCGTTCAATACAAACCTTTTATATAATTTTTTTTTATCTTTATCTTACCTTATTTATACCAAATTTTGTTTATCCCTTGCTAGACACAGTTTTTAAATCAAAAGAGCAAAAGAAACTTAAATCAGGAGTCGGTTCAAAATATACAGGTTTTTATTTTATATTGTAATAACTAGTAACACTTTTGAAAGATTATCAATATTTTTGTGCTATAATCAATTGTAAAACAATAAAGAATATTTTCCTTTTAATATTACCTTTTTGATAATGAATTTTACCAAACCAATGTAGATTAAAACTTGGATATTGAATTTAATTGAAGTTTATAAATTATACTCAAATATCCTTTATTTTTGTAATGTTGGTTGCATTCCTACAGAAACATAATATATTCTAAAGTAAAATGGCTTCTCTTTGGATGACAGATATTATTTGCTCCAGTGAAATGATTGAATGTGGATGTTATATTTGTTGAGTTCGACTTGGTTTTATACAAGTAAGTCCTGTAGTTTATTTTTATACTTTGCAAAGATTGATATTGTTAAAATCGATTTTAATTTACTATAGCTATAGATATTTTTATAGTGCACTTTATTTTTTTTTAAGGTACCTGAGGTTAGGTATGTTTTATTTTCCTTCCTGGAAACTGCAAACTGCCTGGAAACTGGAAACTATCCTGTGGGATTCTATGGAACTGCACAATTTCCCTGGATACGGATGATATCTTCAGTTGTGGCAACAAAAACTATACTGGATGATGTACAAATGGTAAATTTTAACTGGTAGGACGATATTTTTTTTATTTTTCTTGTTATTTTTAATCAATTTTTTATAATTTCGGGAGCTCTCTTGCAATGCTGCTGCTCTTCTCTAAACCCAAGCCGTAACTAACAACAAATTCATTGTTTTTTTTCCTTGCTGCAGATTGCCATGTTATAAAAGTCCATTCACATGATTTTCTTGCAGTCTTTGTATGTCTTTTTTATGCACAATTCACAACACAACTTATAACTAATACAAATTTAAAATGTCCTTTTATCTTAATTATACAATTTTTAATTATTTTATTTAGGAAAATAGTCTTTATTTTGTGTTTTTGTTCATGTTCAAAAGATTCTTGTAAAGTCGCCTTTACTTTTGACATTTCTAGAATTGATTATTTTAATTTGACATTTTAATTTAAATTTTAGGACATGATTTATTTGTAATTGGAATATCTTTCATTATGTTACTCGTTTGCATACCATATGTATATCAGATTTTTCTGTAGACTTTCTCCTTTTATTTTCTATATGGTGCTCTGAGTTTAATTTCTTTTTTTTTATGTTCTGAATGATAATAATAGTCGTCGTCATGCAAATTTTTGAAATTGATTTTTAAATTTGATAATAAAATTATTAAAATTAATATTTTATGTTATGTAATATTATTTATTCTATGTAAAATTCATATCCAATGATATCTATATAAACAATTCTTTATATATTTTATAAATTGATACTAATAATTATTAATTTTTATTTTACTTTAGGTTTGGTCAGGTGTTATTTTCATTTGATTTTCTGTGTATATTTCAAATTGTTACAATATATATATACTAGACGGCGGAAAATCTAGAGAGCAACTAATCGCTAGCTTGTTGATAATTGCGATGGGCGAAGCGTGCAACATTTCATAGGCGTACTAAATTTGAAGTCGATCAGATATAAAAAATATACAAAAATAATTGCATTACATAACATCCATTATTTTTAATAGAAGCAGGATATAACAGTTTTTGCCAATTTCGAGGCGTTAGATAATGGAAATGATAAGAATTATTTCCAAATTTAGTTTTTATCTTGTATTATTAATTACCCAAGGTCGAAAATAACAGAGAGTGGCTAATTTACAACACAGAGATGAGTACAGAAGGTGAGAGTGTCTTGATTGCCTAAGCGTGCCACTTAAAAAGAGTTCAAAGCACACAAAATAAGTTGACGTTGACTGAACATAGCCCATTAACAATTTACTTTTAATGTCCCCCTGTGTCATCCTCTCTACAAATTAGAATGCCGTCCTTTTGGATGCTGATTGCCCACCACCACCCACTTGATGACCTATCTGATGGGCGCTCCGTGTATATCACACTTAAGCCTTGTTCTCATGAACGTGAAATTCTCGGATGTTTGCACGAATTTTGCAACTTCTGTTTAAATTATTTATGGCGGGAAAATCTCAACTTTTGACAAATTTTACGAAACAGTAAAAAACTACAAATATAATTGCTACTTTCATTATTATGTAGTTAATAAATTTGTTTTGATCTTCTGACAATCTACCATGGGAGTTTTATGATGAAAATGATGGAAAATGTTATAATTGATAAAATTTGTTAGAAGTAGAAATTTTCCCACCATTAAACAAATTGCGCAAATATTTGCGAATTCCGCATTCAAATGGCTTTAGAATACATAGTTACACACTATTCACTATTGGTTACTAACACTGTCACTCTAACGGTCATACATTAACACTTTTTTATATCATCATACCGCTTTCCGTATAAACTTCGTGCATTCATGTTTCGCCAAAATATAATATAAGTATTCTTCGATCCAAATTCTGATATTTAATATTTATTTTAAATAGTTTCTTCGTCATGTCACTATTTCATCTTTTTCTATCAGTATACTCTTTTCGATTTCATTTATACGGAAATTTACCTACTATAATTCAAATGTCACGCATAATTTGCAAAAGCACCCTTGTATATATTCTAGGCAAAGTTTCATCTTGTAAGATATAGCAAATCTATTTTTTCTATCGAAAACTCATTTTAAAAATACCATCTTCCTTCCGCGAGTTTCCATTATTTTCCGTTTTGTAGTTGTACTTCTTTACCACTTTTTTATTTGCACTATACATATATGCTACTCACGTACATGTTTGTTAATGAAATACATATTTCAGCATCACTTACATTCATATTTTGACCTCGCGCTCAAAAATTCTTCATACATATCATTATCCGATAATCCTCACTTGTTAAATTAGGACGATTTTGAAAATACGCTGTAGACCTTGAATTATTCTCCATTCTTAAGAAAACAAAATTATTAATAAAATTAATTACATTCATAATTAAATTAGCGAAAAGGTCACTATATTATGAGCTCACGTCTGCCTTGTAATTTGCATGTTAACACAAAATACTGAAGGCAGACGTTCAGATATCTGCATTATTAATGAGAGCAAACTCGTTTAAAATTGAAGTCCCATTTTACTCATCTTTGACTTTTAGTTTATTTTGTTCATTGTGAAAATGCCTGTGAAAATATCACAGGCAGACGTCTATTTCGCTAAAATTTAAATTTTCAAGTGGTACTGCACTCTAACACATAATTTACATGTATCATCATCTTTAGATGAGTTTTTAATTTCATGAATTTAGTTCAAAGTAGTCGAGAATTATTAAAGAGAATGTATTTTTTTTAATTTGATATCCTGTAGGTATATCCAGATCTAAGTTTATAGGATTTTTTTTACATAGACATAGACTGAAGTATGTACATCTCCTCCTGAAACACCCTGTATATGAGTTCACCTTAATCGATGTATAGTGAATTAAAAAATATACGTCCATCATATTTTCATAACGGCCTAGAACATTTATCATTTGATGTATTTTCAAATAGGAATATTATTGCAAAATAATAGCTAGGTAAAAGATCTATATTCTCTTCATATCAATTTTTTTTTTTTTTGGATATTACATCTAGTTAATATGTACTAGATACTAACGATTTATATCCGAACGATAAACAAAGTCAACAAACAAACTGTAGTCAACAGCAAAATTGTTAATGATACTTAATAATAATGAAAAACATGCTTGTCTATTAATATTTCAAGATAACGGTTTAATAATAATTGTTACATAACTAAGTATAATATTGTTTAAATATTTCTCATTTAGATGTTTGTTATTAAATATTACAGAAACTAAAATTATTTGCACATATTTAATAAAAAGCTTAAAAATTTTCTTATTGCTTATTCAAATTGAAATTGTAAAAATGGTTGCAATGACTATACTTTATATTTTTAAATTTATAAGTGGATGTTTATACATTTATAAATGTTATTATAAAATATGATTCTAAAAGTAATATCATAAATTTAATTGTGTTTTCTAGAACCCGATATAAGACGAAAAGAGTAATCCTGTGTAAAAAGTTATGGGATTGTGCCACATTTCATTAATTTATCTATACGCGTATGGAAAATGCTACTTAACCTTTTCACCTTGTATTGAATTTTCGTTTTATTTTGGAGTTCAGAAAACGAAATTAAATTTATGGTATTACTTTTAGAATCACCTTGCATATTATTCTACTGAAAAACTTAGATGTAAATATTAACCCTTACAGTTCACAATATGGCTATAAACTACTAGGGTCACATTTTGGTCTTTATTCCACTATGTGCAAAAAAACTTCTGAAACTGAATAATAGAACTTTCTCTTCCTACTTATGTAATCATTCTTGTCATCTGTCAAAAGAGACGATTTATTTTAAGTCATTATATGTAGATACGCAAAATTAGCTATTTTACGGCGGACAAAAGTACGCATCGTGAAAAAATGGAAACAAAGGCACGTTGTCATGAAATAGTTATTTTTGTATCTAGTGCGCGAAATGCTACTTTGGTGATTGAAAATTTAATTTTGTAACGAGGCGCAGCCTAGTTAAAAAAATAGTCAAAATCGCCAAAGTAGTTAGCGCACGTGTTGCATATAAAATGTTTTCTACAAACATCAAAATATGTATATTCCTTAAAATTATTGTAATAGTATATTAAATAACAAGGTTCGGCTCGCTCGACTTGTGGACCTCGCCTTCGGCTCGGTCCGCCAATATGTCTCGCTCGTGTGCAAAGAGGTTTTCAAACGAGTTTTTTACGAAACGAAGAAAATTGCTAACGCATTAACAAAAGAAACTAATATTTAATATTTATGGTAACATTTGAACATTTCTTCAAGGTTACGCTGAGAAAAGCAGTATTACTGTGCACCTTGTTTTCGGTAATAGAGAATATTTTTGGTGTCGTGTTTTTAGAGTAGTTTTTCAGCGTGTGGTTGCTGTTTTCTTGTATTCCAGTAGACGATCGTTTTTCTGGTTCTGTAGCAACAGAAGACACTAAAGACTCTATCTTTTTCGAAACTTCCATTTTATTTCTCAAACAGTCATTAACGTAGTCTTCGGCAACTGTATTGGATTTCCACCCTCCATGGCGTTTGAGGGCAAAGAGATTTGAGCCAGAATTGACTAAAATTGTGGCCAACATAATTTGGATGACAACATCAAACAAAAATCACAATCTGGAGAGGCGCGTGCAAAGATGACATAACTGTGTGCAAAATGTTTAGCACACGGCGTGTGCAAAATACCGTTTTCAGAGCGTGTTTTCCGTGTGCAAAACCCCATTTTGCTAGGCAGTCGTATAAAAAATTAGTTTATTAATGTTTAGTTTAATACAAGAAAAATATTGTGAAACTGCGGAAAGTAATGTAACTATGGAAAATGGCAATTGTTGACAAAAAAAAATATTTGAGTGACATTTTGCTAGTGTCAGTTTTCTAGTTCTTACCTGATATTTTTAACTGTAAAATAATGGAATTTTTGAGCGACGATGAACTAAGCAGTGCCCACCTAATTTCATAGATGCAGCCAATTCGGTAATTTCAGGCGGCAGTATGAAAATGCAAATAAAGCAAGAAAAATATCCGAAAATGTGCTGTTGGCATATTTTGCAGAAAAGTCTAAGAAGGTGAAGCTTTCCACGTTATAGGCAGTGTTGAAATCAACACTTAATGTTAAAGAAAACGTGGATTTTAAGAAATTTACCAAGTTGGTTCCATATTTGAAAAAAAATGTCAGTTGAAAATTATCCTAGTAGTTAAGTATTAACTCGAGAGAAATTAAATTCAAAATCAATTCATAAGAGAGGCAGATGGTGAAATCTACTTGATGGTTAAGGTACATTCGTAATTATTGTTTTATGTGTTTTTTAAATTACTAACATACAAAAACTAATATACAATGAATTTTTACAGTTCCAAATTTACGTTATATTGACATTTACCGAAAATATGCTGCTCTTCGTCCAAGTTATGCTACCAGTCGGCGATTAAAAGATGTTTTAACCACGTTGTCGGAATAAATGGTATTGGAATGCATTGCATTGCATTGCATATTGGTATGCCTAGCTTAAGGCTGTAATGTTCGAAATTTTTAGGAGCCGTTTTCAGACGTCCACGCGCTTCCATTTTTCTCCTCAATGGCACTTTGTATTGGAATGAAACAAGTTTTGATTAACTAATGAATGTCTATTTTACTAGACTGCAGAGCCGTTTTTTAGAAAAAAAAATTAGATTTCAAAAATTTTTCGGTCGTAATATTGCCTATATTTAGAACTACGCTGAGGCATTGTTAGGCACTATTATAAAAAAGGAAAGTTGTAGGCTAGTAAATCAAGTCTTTATGTAACAGGAAGTTATTTCATATTTCAATTTTTTTAAATTATGTTCATGAAATATGTCCGCCAAGAATACATGTTTTGCCATATTTCGGCACACAATTGCCTAACTTCCAGGGGCAGAATCTTATATTCGTCGCTGACAAATTGTGGGCGATGCTGAAGAGCGGACCTTCTTGGAAGATACACTGTAAAAAATCATTCTTCAAGTTGATGCAGAGATAATATGAGCACATTATTAAAATTTAAATTAATATTAAAATTTGCCTGCGAAATTGGACCTTATATAATATACAGGGTGTCCGGAAATTATGCGTCAAGACAAGAAATAATCAGTGCACCGAGTAAAAACTGTTTTGGTTTCAGTTAAAGTGCCTTTTCTACTGAAAATACAGCAAAATGTTATTTGAAAAAGTTGTTCAGAACGGTAAATTATGGAGATGTGCAATTTTTTTAAAAAATCAGCTTGTTTTGATAAAATCTTTGTACTTTGTTGAAAAATGGTTTCATCAAACCTCGCCGATCTTCTGAGAGCTCGAGAAACTGCTAATGTTGCAATTATATTATTTTAGATTTATACAGTGTTATTCAATTGCTCAAAAGTTATAGCATAAATAAAACTTTTAGAAATCACATTGCTTATTCATTTCATATTAAAAAAGAAATATAAATTTCATTTAATTAATTTTCCTGATTTATAAAACGGAAACAAGTATTAATTACATATAAAACAACAAAAACAAATTTGTTAACAAAAATATTATAAATCCAAATACCTTAAGTGTATCTATTTCTTCTGATTGAAATGTTTATGAACTGGAATATTTAACAGTGTAAGGGAGGCGGTCCTACGCAATCGTAAATTACCGCGAACCTTAGAAAAGACAGTAGCTACATCTACTTCCAAACGGATCGTTCTCTCTTTTCTAGAATACAGTTTCTTCGAACATTATACCCTTAATAACAAAATACTTAAAATTACCAAATTTTGATGCCTATGTTGGTCATTGTTTTCGGAAAACTTCAACTACATTTCTTGCTAATGCGGGGGGCAATATATGTAGTTTGAAGCGACACGGAGGATGGAAATCTTCGACCGTGGCCGAAGGAAGAAGATTCTATCAATAATAAAATTCAAATATCAAATAATATTTTGGTCTGTGAAATTTCAGAATCAAGTGCTACCACCTCTACCACCAATTGCAAAACGGAAAGTTTTCCAATCCTCAAAACTTCAATATCACGAGCTCAATGTGACTTATCTGGTTTAGGAATAAATATTGGGTCGTGTACGAGCTGTATCATTAATGTTAACATTGTAAGCTATAAATAAAATATGGTAGTGTAAAATTTTGTTATAGTTTGAAAAAAGTTAATTATTGTTAAACATTTAGAAATAAATGATTTCTTGGATTTTTGCTTGATTGAGGATCACGAAGTTTAAAATATAAAAAAAACTAATATAGTTTACATGTAGTACGCGAAATATATATTTTGTACACTATTTCGCGCACGGTGTCGTGGTAACGTAGGAAAATAAAAAAAGTGGCATTTCGTATATTGTTATCAATGCGCGAACCCCTTAATTTTTTGACGTTTGTAGAAAGTTGTTTTTCACAGTTCGCGTACTTAAATAGATAAAAATACTTTGGTCAGTTGAATAGAAAATATTGTTTATATTTCGTGTACGAAATCAGTGTTTTATGACGGTTTCGAATGATTTTTTGTCTCAACCTATGGTATCAACCACCTATTAAATAATGTTTTCAACATAATTTAATTTCAATCATTAAAAAATAAAACAGTTAAGCTTACTATATAAACTAAGGAGCATATCATTTTTGTGATGAGTACTCCTAGATCCAACCGTCTACCATGAACATCGCTGAGGACACAGTTTATACTATTCAAGACTTCCAATACAGTGCACTGCAAAATAAAAAATATCTGCCATCCAAAAATAGCGTTGAATTGCTGCACAATACTGTACAATATCTTGTACAAGCCATAGATATCATTCAGATTCAGGTTAAATCTACCACGTGTTACACACGGCAAAGAATTTCCAACAATGGTGTCGTTGAAGATTCGCAGCAAATAATCATATCTTCTCCTCAGCATCCTTGTAATCTTACAGATGAAGATCAACTCGAAGAGCTGATAGTATAGACCGATTATGGAAGTTACATAACTGTATACTGCAGAAGGTTGACCAGTAGTTATCCAACCATAAAACTCGTAGATATGTAACAACAAAAACATAAAATGACAGATGATAATGTTGATATTATTTAAAAATAAGCTTTTCTTCACTTCAAAATTAGTCAGGTTAAGCTTGCGTTCCATTTCTCTTATACGAATAAAGAACAATCTCCAATTGCTATGCTTTGTTATTGCTCCTAATAAGCACACTATTACAAAAACAGTTTGGGAAACGCACTGGGCTACGTCAATGATTATTTGAGTGATCTTTAGCTTTCCGTACAAATGTTCTCTTCTATATTTTACGGTAAAGACACATGTCGTTACGAATACTGCGGTTAGCACAACAGGATACACTTTTGATATCATAATCCTTTTCTCGCGGTTTGTATCAAAGAAAATTGGAGTTATACCCAAGATGTTTCCTAATTTGAATTGCTTGAGTAGGATAAAAATATCGAGCTTCGCATTGGGTTTTAGACCGCTCATGTTTTGGTAGCCCGGAGATAACTGATATTACGTAAATTTTATATTATCAGAAGCAGTTTCCATTGTTGTGTGTGGATCAGCTGTGGAGCAATATTATAGATTAAAATATATCTTTAATTAAAACTGTATGTGAGATTAGTATGCAGGGTGTTCCATATCAAAATATCCATCTGAATATTTCGTTTAATATGAAGTTTTGAAAAAATTCCAAAAACACGATTTTTAATTTGAGGGGGACATCATTACTTATTTTGTAGTTGCCACCCCTTCGTAAGTAAATCGAGGTATTCACTTTGAAATTTCAAATGGCACTATAGGGCGTGTGATACATCGTTTGATACGGACTTTGAATCCGTAAAAAAAATCATTCATTTTCAAGAAAAAAAAAATATTGAAATATAAATTTTTCGAATTCGGAGTTTGTTTAGTATGACAGTAGGTATGAAACAAAAAATTAACAACAAAATTGGTTTATTTGATCAAGTTTATTTTTACAGTTTCTTAAATTACTTTTTCTACGTTCATGCAAAAAACAAAACTTTATTGAACTATATTTAGTGGAAAAAGTGCCACTAGTGCAATAAAATGTTTACTGCATTCATCTGTCATTCTACTACAGCGTTTTGTCATCATGACAAACATAAGCGTTCAAATAGACGTCACATTTTTCTAGACTTAGTGTCATCTAATTAAAATTTTTTGGTTTTTGCATGAACGTAGAAAAAATATGCAACTCGTACAAAAAGTGCTTATTGCACTCGACATGTTGTCCTATTCGGCCTGACGGCCTCGTTGGACAATTTCACGTCGCGTGCAATAAACACTTACTTTTTGTACTTGTTGCATAAATAACTATAAACATATCTTAGGGAGGCCATACAAAACAATAATAATAAGTCATCTTCTTTAATACTGTATATTGCCAAATTAAGTTCTTCTTTAATTAAGTTTTAATAAAAGCTTACGCATATTCAAATGCTGAAATGGCCAATATGGCTTATATTTGTGGCCTTACAGTTGGAAATGGTACCAGACTAATATGGAAAAATTTCCAAATCATCCAAATCTAAGAATGTTTTTCAGGCTCATTTCAGAAAGGTACATGACCTTTAAGTGTTAGAACGCTTGAGTTGAAAGAAGCTATTCTACACGAGATTGAAGAAGGCCTAAATACTAGTACTAGGAAGATCACTGAAAATCTTAATGTGAATCATAAATTAGTTTGGTCCGTTCTGAAGCATCAACTGTTATACCCGTATCACATACAAAAGGTTCAAGCCTTACTCCCACAAGACTATCTTGCTTGCCTACAAATTTGTCATTAGATTTTGCAAAAAAAAAAAAAAAAATATTGACTTTACCGCCGGCATATTGTTTACCAACGAAGCTAATTTTTCCAGAGATGCTGTAATGAACTTTCGCAATAAACACCTTTGGTCTGATGAAAACCCTAATACCATATTGAAATCTCAATTTCAACATCAGTTCTTCTCTGAATGTATTATTGGAAATTTTCTTGTTGCACCATACCTTTTACCAACAACGTGGTGGCTAGTGCCTCCTACAGATCTTTTCTTGAAAACTTTTTACCTTTATTACCGTTTATAAATGAAAAATTCAGTAATAATGTGATTGGACGAGGTACTCAAGAACCAGATCAACTTTGTCCACCTAGATCACCCGATGAACCCTATTAATTTTTTTCTTTGGGGACATCAATACATTAGTTTACAGTGTCCACAATGAATCTGAGGAGCACTTACGTCAACAAATTATAGTTGGTTATGATGTGATAATTGCAATTGCAATTTCAAGAAGATCTGATGCAATCTAAATTTCATGATGCATGCAATTTATCTAAAAGTAAAATCAAATTGTTGCGTAAGTAATGGGATACTGTAACAGCATAATACTGCGACCAAAATAAGTCGATTTACTTTAGCTTGTCCTAAAAATATTCAAAAATCCATCACATTCAATAATAACACAGATATACGGTGTCTAAATTGAAGAAATAAATCACATTTTCTTTCTTATCTTTCGATTGTTTGAAGCGAATTTCACGAAATTTTGCTTATTTTGATCATAGCATGATGTTACAGTATGGCCCATTACTTATGCATCAATTTGACTTTACTTTTAGATAAATTGCATGCATCATGAGATTTATATACGTTTTTCTCAGAAACCATTCCTTCTAGTGACATCAACAAGGTGTACCTTTTTTAACTATAAAAGATAGGGAAGAAAATTTGTTCAGTCCAAAATAAGATACAGCGTGGCACAAAAGAGTCGTAGCGATTTAAAGGGGTTCAAACCATCTTTAGTGGAGCCCTCTAGCACATACACCAAAATCGTCGACATATTCAAATTTCTAGTATCAAAAAACCCCGCTATACCAAATTTCATAAAATGCGGTCTATGCGATTGAAGAATAATAAAGAAAATGTGATTTATTTTTTCAACCTTAACAACCTGTAGATCGAAAAGGAGGAGCATTCGGATAAGGCATATTTGGTTTAATTGCTCTATTTTGAGGTCAGCAACATGTCCTTAAGCTCTGTCCCATTATTAATGAATCACCCTGTATACTATGGACAGACGAGTCCCGCTTTGTCAGCAATGGAGAACCAAATAAAAAAATACGCACTATTGGCCAACTGAAAACTCTCACGAAAGTAATCAGATTGAAAATCAAGGACATTTGGTATCAATGTATGGTGTGGTATTATAGGCAGACATCTAATTGGTCCATACTTTTACAATAGTGCACTAAACGGAGACCGTTATTTAACATTTTTAAGGAACCAGTTACGAACTTGATTGGAAGAAGTACCATTACAACTTAGAAGAAATATGTGGCTTCAACAGGATGGCCCACCAGCACACAATGCGAGAGAAGTAAAAAGATACCTCAATGAAAATTACATTGGCCGATGGATTGGTATAGAAGGTTCTATTCATTGGCCTCTGAAATCCCCGGATCTATCCCCAATGGATTTTTATTGGTAGAGTACCCTGAAAAATAGCTTCATAAGAAATAATGTCATAATTTAGAAGAATTAAAAGAAAACATTAGGAACACATGCTGGGGGATAAGTACAGATGCACTTCTAAAAGTTACCCATCTGAAAATCCGACATAGACTAGAATTGTGCTTACAATAATTTGGTGGACATGTAGAAAACTTAACATAGAATTATTTTCCACGATACGTACCTACCTAATATTGTCCTTGTTTTGTTCATATTTTAAATTTTGTATAATTTTGTTATTAAATAATCGTTATAGCTTTTATTGTGTATTATTTCAACCAAAAATACTTACTAAGTTTGTTTATTTGTTAAACTCTTTTTGGATATAGGTCCACATAACAATATATAAATTTGGTGGAAAATTGGAAAATTTTGTTTTCCATGGCAACCCTGTCAAAATCATCAACATAGGTAATCGAGACTTTGTTTAATTTTTCTATATATATGATCTTATATCTTTTACACGAAAGATGATATCGAAAACAGTTTTAATAAAAGGAAAAATAATTTTGATGACGTCACTGTCCATTGGGTGTTAAATTTACCAAGATAGTATTTTATGGCAAACACTTGCTACGTTCTCCCACTCTTGGGTATAGTAGCATACTAAAAAACGAGACTGCAAGTTTATATTGGCCTTATTGACAGAGGGTGCCAGGTTGCAGCGAGTCCAGCAGCTCAGGGAGATTGGGCGTGGAGGTACAGTCTCTATCTCTGCGGTGCACCAAGGCTATGTTAAGAAACTACAAGATATTATAGAAAAAAAAGGTATACTAAACAAACTACTTTAATGATACGTAATAATCAAATAACAATGGTTATAACAAAACATGAAATAGCCACGAATAACAGATTGGTCAAATCTATGGCCGCAATAGGTCAAAATACCCCGGGAGGGGCGGTCATAAACATATACGCGGTGTCCTAGATAGATATATGGTAAATATGCAAAATTATGTCCCTTTTAGTATATATACTGTCAGGTTTACAGTCGTAAATAAGTGAATAAACAGGACTTTACGGGAAATTAATAGTTCAATAATTTAATTAGTTAATGTACTCATAAAAAAAATGAATAAGACCTGGTGACCGATGTTTGTAGGTTATGAGCGGGCAAAGCCTCTCTGCCTGGTACCTTCGCCGTGGTCCGTCGCCTGCACGTTTGTCTCTGCGCCTGGGACTCGGATTGTACTGCAGTACTTATTGGGGGCTCTTTATTTCCACGGTATATTTTGCAATTACCAGCAATTAAGGGCAGCAACACGGGGAGTAAGAAAAAGGCCTAGAAATGAACGTAGCTGAGGGAAATAAACGTTATTGCAGGTGAATGAATCCACCTCATAAAAGTCACATAAATGGCTTTACAGAATTAATGAAAAAGAATGTATTTAGATACCTTGGATATTGGGCGGCCTTTCTTGCAATTCATATATGTTGCACAGTACGATTAAAATCCAGATTGACACTGCTATCTATCAGCTATAGATACACTAATCAATAAAATGCAACACACTTTTAATTATAATTTACATAAATCCACAAAATGCGTGAATGAATGCTATCTTTCAAGACAGAATTCCTTGTAAATCATCAATTTTATTTCGGTGCGAAAAACTGAACATTTTTTTGCCTATACGCACCGGCGATAAAAGTGTATTTTTAAAGGTATCTATTAAAATTATAATATATTGCCGAAATGTACTGAATTTAAAGGTACTTAATTATTTATTATAAAAAAAAAAAAATGTTAAGTCATTTATTTATCTTTTATTATGTTTAATTTCAACCTCGAACAGTTCATTTCTAGTTCGTGCAAAAATGTTTTAAATATTGCCACCACAATATTACAATCGGCTCTATACCGGGTGACAAAATAAACCCGTAACACACTCACTACATCATACCATGAACATCCACGTTTACGGTTTTTCGATTGCTCTTTCTGTTTTTACGTAATGGCGGCCAACCATCAGTTCTGGGTCACCCTGTACACCGCATTTGGTTAAATTATTTCAAGTGACTTTATTTTAATTTTTGACACATTATAGCTGGAAAATGACTGCCATAAGACCTCTCATTTATATGTATAATAAAAAACCCTTATTTTTGGCCACAGAATACGCCCCAGGATTTTTGATCTCTACACTTAAGAAACACACTATATGCATTTTTTGAGTGGAAGATATCTTCAAAGATATACTAAGTACTATCACGTCGTTATGACACACATGAAATGTGACTTCATGCACATTTGCATGTATTTAAAAGTAACACTCACTTCATAATTCGTAATAACGGAAAAATTTTATAAAACACATAAAATATGTACTTTCTAAGATTAGGAGAGAGATATTTATTTTTCTACAAACGTCAGTAAATGTAATCTAAAATGTCATTTTTAGGCACTGGCGTTTTTACACTGGTGCGAAAATAGAAAACAATAAATTTTAAATCAAACAATGTTTTCTTTATTTACAGAATTAAGTGTACAGTTAAAGAAACTACAATTAGAGCAATTAATTCCATGGACAATCGTATTAGTAGCTATAATAGTAATTATTTCTGTGAAACTTATCCGCTGTAGTTTTGAACAGAATTTTGCCCACGATGCTCTTCTTGTATACAGTGGCGTAGCCACGGGGGTTGGGCCATGGCATGGGTTGGTTGGGTCATATAGGTAATTTCATATTACAAATCTACAATCACTCTATTTGCCAAGATTTGGCAACGCGGTCAGTTAACTACGTTCTAATTTTATTTTTGTCATTTTTGTAACAAATATTGCTCGTACCTGTTTATTATTTACATGTTTATGATCAAATTGTTTTTTATTTACTTTTTAATGTTTTAATTTATTGTTGGAAATACTTAACTTTGTTCACTGAACCCCCCATAGAAAATTTCTGGCTAGGCCACTGACCAGATATATATATATATATATATATATATATATATATATATATATATATATATATATATATATATATATATATCTGGTCAGTGGCCTAGCCAGAAATTTTCTATATATATATATATATATTATGTTTATATGTTTTTCTGTCATAGAACATCTGTTTTTGCCCGGACTAGCTTCATCCCTCTTGTTCACATCAAGACAGCGGACCTCTCTTTCTAGGGCCGGTTCATGATTTATAAGGTGATTCCGACTGAAGTCGTGGCACATTTATTCTATATGAATATTATGAAAATCACTTTTATAACAGTTCAAATATAATGTACTAGCATATACGAACAAAAGTTCGTTGTATATTAGTTTTTGTGTCTGGTAGATGCACAACTAGTGAAATTTCCAAATCTTCGATATTAAAATCAAGTTACACAGTTTTTTGCGCTGATGCTCCAAATACACCGAAAATTACGGCAATCTCCTAGATGCAATATGTATTAGCCTGCACTTCTGCGAGAAATTTGTTGATTTGTTCCCTGATACTTTCGACTTTTTCGGTCGATATTCTTCGCCTTTTCGCTTCAAAAGAGGAACAATCTTGTAATATTTACTTATGACCTGATTCTTTATGTTCATCATCGCCTTCAGCATGGAGTACTTAACTTGACCAAAGCTTCTTCAAACCAGATCACCTACAATACGCCATCTCAAGAAACGATTGTATAAAAACTGTTGCTTTGACTTACTAGGCAATAACTCGAAAGTGGCTTTTTAGCAGTTGCTTCGATTTCCGTCGGGAGACATTTATTTTCTTGATCACTTTCCATGTCACAAGATTTGAAGTTACTTGTCAACAAAAGGTCGAACTTTCATTACCTTGGCAACAAGAAACTTCATGGACAATTAGATTCAAATTGATTTTTTTAGAAAAAAATAGTATTGATAAAAAAGTGATTTTATTTTATTCAAAAGAGGGACTTACCTTTTCACAAAAATAAAATGCCACTTTCAGCTCCATTACTAACAACTATAATTAGTAATCAATAAATAAAAACAAACAAAGTAAGTAAGTAAGTATTCACAACACAACAAAACAAAAACTTAAAACAAAAAAGTGAAAACTAGGTAGAAAATGAAAGTATTGGAAAAATAATGTTGTTTTTTGTTATTGAAGACAAGGTACGATTTGTGTACTCAAAAAATAAAAGTAAACATTTGTGGGTGTCTTGCAAGTCGTTACAATAATTTTAGGAGATGATAGAATACTTGATTTTGAGTCAATTGAAACAAACATACCTATATACCAAGTGTTACAATATTTGTGATAATTAATTTTTTAATATTTTTTAATTTAACCGTGCTTTTCTACAATTATTGAAGTGTAGAAAAAAAACAAACCTTTTTATAACAAATCTTTCTATACTTTGTTATTAGGAATTAATGGATTATTTAAATTATTTAACCAATAAAATCTAAAGTGGCTTCGTTACTTACTTACTTAAAAACATTCTACCTTGTAAAAATAAACAGTCAAATTTAAACGTGGATTTTATTTAAACCTTTGAGTGTAGGTTTATACAGATATTATTATTATTGATAAACATTCTAAAAATTAAGGAAAACAATGTTAACACTTTTAGGTATGCCATTATTAATTATTAATGATGTCATTATCAAAGATTTTTAATAAATGAATAGTACACTTTAACTGAGATTCGAACGTATAGTTTGACAGTTGATCTACATTTACTGTTGCTATGGAAACTAAGGACAATTGTTTTTTCATGGCATACGAAGCTATTTCATAGAAACATTAATTTTCCTTTTTGCGCCGTAACTTTAAATTAGCTTTTAAGACTTGAGCAATTGAAGTAAATATTTAGCGTTTTGAATTCTCCGGTCTGTCTTCAGACGCGCGCCCTGCATACTTAAAAGTGTTAAGATTAATTTCCCTAATTTTTAGAATGTTTATCAAGAAACTTTTCCTAAGAATTGGAAGAGCATTGCTTAGGTAAGTTTTTAATAATATCTGAATAAACCTACACATAAAGGTTTAAATTTGACTATTAGCTTTTACAAAGTAGAAAAACCATGTTTATGTTCTAAGTAAGTAACGACGCCACTTTGGATTTTATTGGTTAAATCATTTAAATAATCCATTCATTCCTAATAAAAAAGTATAGAAATAATTGTTATAAAAAGGTTTGTTTCTCTTCTACACTCCAATAATTGTAGAAAAGCACGGTTAAATAAAAAAATATTAAAAAAGTAATTATCACAAACATTGTAACACTTGGTATATAGATATGTTTGTTTCAATCGACTCAAAATCAAGTATTCTATCACCTAAAATTATTGTAACGACTTGCAAGACATGCTGTAGAAGAATAAAAAATAAATGATAATCATAAGATGGTTTCTTTAAAGTTTAAATATTAAAACTTTTTATCGTGACCAATAATATTTCAATACTCTTAACGATAGAAATAGGTATTAGGTACCAACATTCAATTATTTTAATGGTCTGCTTATTTTGTAAATAATGTATGAATGCATTACAGAAATTTTTAATACATGAAAACACATTGATAATGTGATACAAACTTCTGAAACAATATGAAGAATCTTTTATATAGTAGAAGCTCTATAAGATTCATGAAAATTTTCATCAAATTTGGAACTTTCTTGGCTATAATTCCAAATTATGACTTTGAAAAGAAGAGTATCATAGGAAAAACAGCCTATAGGTTATATTCTGCGTCCATTGTTTGTTTCTTGATCAGTGCAATTTGTTTCACCACATACATTGATTGGTTTTTAATGAGTAAAATAACGAGTGTCTTATTGTACGGACTAACACTCTTATTAGAAGGCAATATGCTTGTGCTGTTTGCTATAACTTCCTTGGGTTCCGCTTTTTGGAATCTAGATCGATGGAGATGTTTCATCAACTACTTTTTGTGCTTAGAAAAACATTTGAATACCGAAAGATGTCTCGAGAAGCATTTACTGAAAAATATCTATTTTCAGTTCTTCCTGTCGAGCACAGTTTTCGTAGTAAATTATGCAGTTTTATTTATGAACGAACTTATAGCTTTAAATTATACGTTCGCGCCATTATTGGTGCATCACGCCTGTATATCTTTCCTCAGTTTTGCAAAGTTTACTAAAATTCTGGTGACAAGTAATTTAGCTTTGGCAATTAAATGCAAATATCAAGATTTAAATTGTTTCTTAATTAAAGGATGTACTGGTGTAAATGCTGAAACACGCAACACTGTCCGAAAAGCATTCTCTTTTTATGATATGATGGGTGAGATTATGGATAATTTCAATAAGCTTTTTGGTTGGGAACTTCTTTTGAGTGTCATGCAGACAATTGCAATGGAGTTGGCAATTTTTACTAACTTTAACGATTATTTATTCAGAAAACGATACCCCATCTATCTTCCAGTTTCTACAGTAATATCCGTAGTAACCCTAGGAATTATGTATCTGGTAAGTTATATGCCATTGTTTCTTCAAGCGGGTTACGGACGGTGAGCGATAATATAATATGGGTGTTTCTAAACTATGGTGCCAAATGAATATGACAGATAGAAAATGTCATTTTGAGCAAAAAGTTTCATGTAAACATAGGTCCGAAAATGCATAATAAAAAAGTTGCAGGATGATAAAAGTACAGTTTGAGAAACAATTTTTCGCAATAACTTCTACAAAAGTTAGGCAATTTAAATGAATCTTGGTGCAGTTTCTTAGACACTAAAATGCAACAATTTCGTGCAAAAACAATTTATTCCCATTTTTATTCGAGCGCGTGCATGGGACCGGCTAAGGTCGAATATCGCTTGCGTTTCTCAAAGATGCAGCTCATTGTGGTCGAATATCGCTTATTTCTCTCTTGTGTCCGTTTAGGCGACAGTGTTGGATTGATATTCTGTACGAAAAAAGCACCAGTGATTTTTAAAAACAGTTCGTTCTGATCAATGTAAGTTTGTCTTTTACTTATTTTATATTATATAATCTTTTATTCGTCTTTAGCCATATAAGACAGAACTTCTTCAAACATGGATATAGGCCACTTGAGTAGTAGTAGTAGTAGTAGTAGTAGTAGTAGTAGTAGTAGTAGTAGTACTGACAGTGATTTAGAATCAAAAATCAAGCTAACGTGTCGAATGGCAGGAAAGGACTCTATTCGGTGTATTATTTGTCAAGAGGGAAGAAACTTAATTGAGCCAACGGAAAGATCAAAGAAAAAATTTATTGCCAGCGTCAAAATTAGATTTGAAGCCAGTAAAGGGAGAGATAAAAATACGAATATTAACAGAATTTTTTACAAACTAAACGATGTTCAACAGGATGCCAACATTCATTGGCATAAAAAATGTTACAATAGTATTACCAGCTCCAAAAATATCGCCGTCTACATAAAGAAATGTGTTGAACAAAGTGCTAAATCATTTTGAGAACACAGTAGAACTTGTGAAATCCAAAATAGCCAAAGAATCTAGGATTTGTTCAACACATGGCGAGGAGTAATATTTGAATCTCCACCGAGTTCTACAAATCTTCGGTAAATTGTTGTGGTCTCATACCCTTTACCCTTCTCCAAACCTTTCCCCAACTCGTTGGTTAACTGTATATATTTTTTTATTTTTGTAATTCCAGAATGAGACAGTTGACATGGTATTTGATCTCCATTGCAATTAAATCATTCTCACTTATTCTTGCCAAATACGTAGGATGTTTTCGAGCAATGTTTTTAATTTTTGCCTCCGTGTTGCTGGTCATTACTTGACATAGTTTCTTTTTATGCGACCTCTTTTGGCAAAACAAACATAAATTAATATCAAATACGCCTACCGAACGCGAAATGCGGTTGTCAGATCAAATTTCTTCAATTACACCAGCATCACACGAAAACAATTTCTCACATTTCTTTATGTAGACGGCGATATTTTTGGAACTGGTAATACTATTGTAACATTTTTTATGCCAATGAATGTTGGCATCCTGTTGAACATCGTTTAGTTTGTAAAAAAATCTGTTAATATTCGTATTTTTATCTTTCCCTTTACTGGCTTCAAATCTAATTTTGACGCTGGCAATAAATTTTTTCTTTGATCTTTCCGTTGGCTCAATTAAGTTTCTTCCCTCTTGACAAATAATACACCGAATAGAGTCCTTTCCTTCCATTCGACACGTTAGCTTAATTTTTGATTCTAAATCACTGTCAGTACTACTACTACTACTACTCAAGTGGCCTATATCCATGTTTGAAGAAGTTCTGTCTTATATGACTAAAGACGAATAAAAGATTATATAATATAAAATAAGTAAAAGACAAACTTACATTGATCAGAACGAACTGTTTTTAAAAATCACTGGTGCTTTATCCGTACAGAATATCAATCCAACACTGTCGCCTAAACAGACACAAGAGAGAAATAAGCGATATTCGACCACAATGAGCTGCATCTTTGAGAAACGCAAGCGATATTCGACCTTAGTCGATCCCATGCACGCGCTCGAATAAAAATTCGTAAAAAAATTGCATATCATCCAAATGAAAAAGTGAAATATCCCGCAGGCTCTGGAAACTCTGCTCTTCAATTCTATTACCGGGTATTTTTTAATTGGATCACATATAAAAAGTTACAGCAGATTAGATGTAGAGAATGCCTAAAATATTTAGACACTTTTCACTAGAACGCTTTTTTTCACGTTTTACCCCCTACAGCCACCCCGTACAGGACTTTTTTTGACGCCTTTGGGTCTTTGATAATTCTAATGGTGGCGAAACATCTAAAATTGGTTTTAGCTTTTAATCTCAAAGTGCAAACGAAAATCATTTCTAGAAGGCTTTCATAGGCTGGTGGACTCCACTAATAACATCACAGTAAGCTGAGATAGAATTAGAGAGTCACACATCAGTAACTTTGTGTCAGTATTAAGAAAATCTCTGCATATAAAGAACTTTTAATTTATTCTACGATTTTTGAACTAGACTGTTTAAATGATTGTTAAATGTAAGTCAACCATCAATAATAAGACCCAAACTTCTACAATGATCAGCTGGCTTTAAAAGTACACCATTAATTCTTACCTCAAAATCAGGATTATCGACCAACCGCCGACTGAAGCATCTGTCGAATCAAAAGAAAAGTAAAGTGTGTGTGTCATCCACAAATTGATGAATTTTACAGTGAATGAAAAATGAGTGAAAGTCTGCAGTATAAATTGAAGCCCCGTGTAAGCCCCAATATACTTCCTTGTGGAATTTCTTGCTTGATAAATCTATTAGACGAGAATATGTTACCCGAACTAACTTTTTGACTACGATTAGATAGATAACTAGAAAAAAATGAGAATGTGTTATTACCAAATTCTAAATACTTCATTTTGTTAAGCAAAATTGTGTGATCTATAGTATCAAAAGCTTTACTAAAATCTACCAAGATTAAGCAAGTATTATGATTTAGGTCATTCGCCTTGAAAATGTCATCTGTGATATGTGATAGATTTATAGTTGTACTATGAAACTCCTTAAAACCAGATTAAACAGAGGGTGATACATGGTTTTCAGACAAAAATGTTTTGAGTTGTCGAGCAACAATTCTCTCTAATACCTTGGATAGTATAGGCAAAATACTACTGGGATGGAAATCAGAATAAGCCTCCGGATTATTCTTTTTCGGACACGGTAAGACATGAGCATCTTTCCAAACCGAAGGAAGTATACCTGAGGTTAAACACTAATTAATAATAAATGTAAAATGATTACTAAGAAAAAGGAACACATACAGTAACATATTTTGGTTAATGTTGCCACAACCTTTAGCTTGAGTTTTTATGTTGTAATTAATTTTTTGCATTTGATCGGCAGTAACAGTATTAAACTTATGTATCATAGTCGCTGCCAATAACTTACGAGTTCAAAACATACAAGAAGCAGAAATATTTGTATTAGTTTGTAGAAACTGGGTAAGACGAGCCCAAAATTTGGTTGTAACATTAGGTATGGCATACTGTTTTATTAATTAAAACCACAAATTAATTCTATTAATAATTAATAACAATAGCTGCAAAAGCAATTGAATTTGCTGTATAAAATTTATAAAATGTTATATATTTATTTCCTTGTAGTCCCCTGTATATTATTTTTTTAGATAAGTTCTGCATCACCCTGTATGTAGTTAAAACTCTATGATTATTAGGAATTAAATTATAGATACTGACGGGTCTCTCTTGAGAAAACATCCCTTGTGTACGTATCAAATTAATGTTTCAATTAACTTAACGCTTTAAAATGCGTTTTTTTCTAGCTTCTTGTATATTTAAATAGGTACCTAAATGGTTTTGTATCTAATGACAGGGTTGCCTACTTATTTTTAATGGTTTTTAGTTTCATGATATACAGGGCGGCCAAATGAAAACGAAACACAGCCAGTTTCAGGAACTGCGTCAACATTTTAGATAAACGCTCAGACCCGTCGATTTTAGATTAAAGGGGGACATTCTTTGCTGATATTTTTGACTCCGCTACTTTTACCCCCAAGCCAGCAAGCATCACCCCAAAATATTTAAATGGCGTTGAGGGTTGAGTAATATTTATTGTGAAAGCTCTTACAATTACAACAGACTTTAAATTTTATAACTCCACCCAATACTTTGAAAAAAATTTACATTTTAAAATTTAATTTTATGTTTAGTTGCTTACTTACTACCTACTTAGTTGATTAAATGTTCAAACTGATGACCGCCCGTTTCCATAGAAGATTTTGTTCGTGCACATTCTGAAACATTTCCTGAGTGATTCGACGGCATTCGTCGACGATTCTTTGACGCAAATCTTGCAGCGAGGCTGACTGTGTTTTACAGATTTTACTTTTTAGGTATACCAAAAAAAAAATCAAGGACCGATAAATCCGGTGATCGTGGAGGCCACTCAATGCTGCCTCTTCTCTCAATCCAATTTCGTGGAAAACGTTGGCCCAAATAGTGACGGACAATTAACGTATAGTGCGGAGGAGCACCGTCGTGTTGAAAAATCAAACGAAATGATATCTATCTTTTCCGCAATGGAATAACCATAGTGTTTAATTTTCAAAAACACAATTAAATAAACCAACGCTTCCAAATAATACTAGAAAATAAATTTGAAATACCCCAACCTTCAACTTTAAAATCAAACTTCTTATTAAGTATTGGGCGAAATAATAAAATTTAAAGTCTGTTGTAAAGAGAATTGTAAGAGCTTTCAAAATAAATATTACTCAACCCCCAATGCCATTTAAATATTTTGGGGTGATGCTTACCCTTGCTTGTGGGTGAAAGTGGCGGAGTCAAAAATACCAGCAAAGAATGTCTCCTTTTAATCTAAAATTGACGTATCTGAAAGTTTTTCTACAATTTTGACGCAGTTCCTGAAAATGGCTCTGTTTCGTTTTCATCTAGCCACCATGTATATAGATACATTAATAACCAAATGTATATCTTCCATTAACTAATACAACTCCTACAAATTTGGGCATTTATAATGGGTAACTTTAACGGTTAACATAATCGATTTTTAGGCTGTGCTAAAGAAGTAACATGAGTTTTAGATGCAGTAGACTGAACTTTAAATTTTTACAACTAACTTACCCTTATCTGACTTATATGGGAATAGCTCCAAGTTATGATTTCGAAAAAAAAGCCTTAGTTAAACCAACTTTATATAAATTATACTGTTCAGCACTAGTTTCAGCAACAGTTTGTACTTTCATGTACCAACAGTATTTTTACTGGGCGAATTTGGTTACAGTCTACACTCCTTTTACATTAGTTCTCACTCTATTTTCACAGTTCATGATGTTTATACTGTGCATAGTAACAATAGCTAGCTGCGCATTTTGGAACATGGGTCACTGGGAACAACTGTTTCAATATTTCTGGGCACTTGAAGATCTATTGAAAACAGAAAAAGTTATAGAATCTTCTTTTCTGAAGAATTTCCATGTCCAATTCTTTCTAACTCACGTAATTATTGTAGGAGTTTTAGCGAATTCTTTTATTCCTTGGTTTCTTTATGTTAGTAGCCCAACTTCACTAATTCTAGTAGCAGAATCTTTTTATTTATATCTGCAATATATAAAATTTATTAAGATCACCATCATATATAATGTAGTTCTTGCTATCAAGTGCAAATATCAGGATTTGAATCGTTTCCTGATCAAGGGATGTCGGAATATGATTTCAGAGATGCCTAAGACCATCGCAAAGGCATCTTATATATATAATTTGACAGGTCAAACTGTTGATACTTTTAATACACTTTTTGGATGGGAAATTTTATTCTCGGTATTTCACTCTACATCTATAGCTATGGCATGTTTTAATTTCACTAAAATGTTTTATTATAAAGTTGTTACTGACTCGATTACCCCACCCATACCACTGCTATTAAATTTTTTTGTTATGACTACTATTTCCATGGTAAGTAAGAATGCACAAAAATATGGACTTTTAGCTGCTTTGCTTTTGCAAAAAAACTCACATTATTCTCACATGTGACGTCATGACTCACTTAAGCGTTTCGTTTAATTTTCAGAAATGTGTTCGAACTGAGAATTTTGCCCTCTCTTACTACTATCTGCACTAGCTTGAGAACTTGTTCACTTGTCTCATTTTATACACATTTGCTTAAAGTGAGGTTAGTATGTTTGTCAAAGTTAGAAATATATCAGTATCATTAAAATAATTATATTGTCATGCATATTTTAATAAAATGCATATAATATATTATATGTTTATAATTATTATAAAACACTATTTATGTGTATTACAAGTATTTAATATAGTAAATGCTCATAATACTGTTAAGTAGTAAATTTTTGAATAAAATTTATTTCAAATTATTTATATTTTAAACAAAAAACTAATAGTTCTCTTGTTTATGTTTACATTTAACTCATATGATCGTTACTTTTACAAGATAAATCACAACTGAAAGAAATGATGTGAGTATACTCATGTCACATGTAATTCGTACTCAGTTGACTGCAAAAAGGAAGCAGCTGTATTGTCTGGAATGATTTTTTAGTATAAGTAAAAAGTTCAGAATACAAATCATTGTCAAATGTAAAAATATTGCATCTGAGAATAGACAATAGCAAAATTGTTCCTAAATTCTATAAATCTTTAAGTGAATTTAGAGGTATGGCATTTTATAGATAGGAATCTTTTGATTATAGTCTAGTCTGTATAACAACGTGCCCGTTCATCAGTATAGAGATTTATATTTTCAGGCTGGTCCAATACTCGTCATGTTCAGCTGCGACTTGGCTGTAAAAGAGGCAGAAAAACTCGTAGCCACCTGCTATAGATACCAAGCTTATTTTCCAACTTTTTCAGAAGAAAAACAAGAGTTACTTAACCTAGCAAGTCAAATTATCAACAATAAACCAGCTTTCACCGCTGCGGGGTTCTTCGAGGTAAACTGTAGAACTCTTTTTACTCTATTTGGAACCACTACAACCTATTTTATTGTGATCATACAGTTTAATCAAATATAAGCAGCCTTGTCTTTGGTTTGAAGTACTTAAAAGTTAAAATCATTTGAATTTTACTAAATGTATTTCTCACAAATTCACTTGAAACTCATGTAAAAAATTATATATTAATTGTACTAATAAATGTTTACCCAGCAGCATTCCATTTATTTTATTCAATATATTGAATTAAAAATGAATTGGGGAAGGAACCACAGAAGATTTGTTTATAAACTTCAAACTAAACTACGTTTACTTATATCTCGTCTTTAAAGCTTTTAAAGATGCTTACGGACTAGCACAGACCAGCACCATGCTGACCTGCAAGACTTCGCACATTTGTTCAGCAATGGGCCAATAACTTCTGTGCAGGTTATGTATGTGGCAGACGTATTTAACTAGTAGTTGAATTATTGTCTGAAGCTATTTATTTGTGGCATAATTTTAGTTTTCTTAAGTTTTATTGGGTTTTTTGCCACACTTCTGAAAAATAATAAAAATTAATTAAATAAGCCCTTGCGCCAAACGGAACAGTCAAGGGTTATTTTTGAAACTAAGTTTGCCTAACCAAAAAATCTCACACTGAAAAAAGCAGATAAGTAAAAAATAACAAAAATCACATCACTATCGCGCACTTCCGTAATATTGACGTTTCGAAAAACTCTCTGTTTTCGTTTTCAAAATAGTAGTAAAATATTAAACCGTTTGTCAAGCTTGACAGTTTAAAATTTGTTTATCTGCTTCCATAGAGATGTTAAATGATTTTTATTTTATTTTTACTTACTTCTTCTTGATACAACTGTAGCCAACAATGATCGATGTTTACTGAACAGTTTGACACACACTAATACCTTACGATCATTTTTGTCAAAAACGCGTCCAAAAAATGATATACAAAATTCAAAAAATTGCATCTACAGTATACCTTGTGAATGCAATAAACATTATGTCGGAGAAACGTCTCGGCCTATGAATGTTAGAGTTGAGGAACATAAAACTTATATAAAAAGACGGGAATTTGAAAAATCCAAAATTTGCGAACACGCTTGGGAAAACGGTCATGTGATTCAATGGGATTCGGCAAAAATTTTAGAGAAGGAAGATAACGCGACAAAAAGAAAATTAAAAGAGACCGCGATTATTTTGTTGAACGGAGATAAGTGTGTGTCAAACTGTTCAGTAAACATCGATCATTGTTGGCTACAGTTGTATCAAGAAGAAGTAAGTAAAAATAAAATAAAAATCATTTAACATCTCTATGGAAGCAGATAAACAAATTTTAAACTGTCAAGCTTGACAAACGGTTTAATATTTTACTACTATTTTGAAAACGAAAACAGAGAGTTTTTCGAAACGTCAATATTACGGAAGTGCGCGATAGTGATGTGGTTTTTGTTATTTTTTACTTATCTGCTTTTTTCAGTTTGAGATTTTTTGGTTAGGCAAACTTAGTTTCAAAAATAACCCTTGACTGTTCCGTTTGGCGCAAGGGCTTATTTAATTAATTTTTATTATTTTTCAGAAGTGTGGCAAAAAACCCAATAAAACTTAAGAAAAATAGTAGTTGAATGTAACTCAGAAGTAGAAATTTTTATTTTAACGATGTTGTATGAAGAGGAGGAGGGACAAGAAGGCAGGAAAATGAGAAAGTTTTGTGTATCAATAAAAAGAGAAAACTGCATGGTGAATTTCATAATTCATCTGAACTGGAGAGATCAACAAAAAATTTTTCAGTATTTCCGAACGTCATAAAAAAAATTTCAGCAACAAAACACAAAATTTCGTGGAACAGTGTCATCTGACGAAAGACTTGCAGTTTGTTTAAAGTAAGTAAACAGAGGCTGTTGATAGGCGAGGGTACCAAATAGTTCAGCGACACATTCACCACTATTTCTAACAGTTTGAAACCAATCCCTGACTTTTGTGGGAACAGAACTTACGGTAGACTAGTGCGGCCAAACTGCAGGCCACCGACACGATCTTCAATGATGGTCCATGCAGGTGCTGATCTAGTGTGCAATATTCCATTAAATAACATAGGTGCTGGTTCGTGCATGCATAAGTACGCCATCTTTTACTTTTTTAATGCGAGTATAAGCTGATTTTTGTTCGTTTTATCGAGTTATTCGAATAAATAATTTGTTTTCATTGACAACAATTTTTGTAACCTAAAAATGCTTTTATTTCCAAGTAATCATCCAAACCTCTTGAGTTTATTAAATACGTATTGTCAGTTCCAGAACATTAAGTTACTATAATTTATTCAGTAACGTTTAGGTAAGTACATATTCGATCAATACTGTTAATGGGGATACAATATATATGCCTACATAGCACGATGAAGCATTTCTTGTACAGTAGAAGAAGTATCAGATTTATGGAAGCTGCAGTCAAAATGGGAACATTTGTAGCAATTATGCCTAATTTTGATTTTGATAAAAAGAATATTTTAGGAAAACGGTTACAAAAACTCTACAATTTAACGGTTTTTTTTATCTCAGTGAGCTTGTTTTCTTCCAGTATTTATACAACATGGTCGAGATTGCCATATACTTTTAAAATGTTTGAATTTTTTTTGGGATTTATTGCAGTATGCGACATGGTGATCATCTTTGCAATAGCATCTTTGGGCTCTGTATTCTGGAACTTGAATAGATGGAAATACCTATTTAGAAGTTTTATTCACCTTGAAACCTATTTCAATAGTGAAACAAGAATTGAAAAAAGTTTTGTAACTAGCTTTTTATTTCAGTATTTCTTCTTGAATTTGTTGATCATGATTAATTTGGTTACCTTGATATTCGGTGGAGTTAGAGATGTGTATTCCGATATTTCGATGGTACTTCTGGTGTATGTATGTTTCCTCTTTTACATAAAACAGTTAAGAGGCATACTAATGTATAATTTGATTTTGGCAATCAAGTGTAAATATCAGGATTTAAATGATTTTTTAGTTAAAAAGTGCATGGGAGCCATGGAAGATGCTGTTAAAGGTGTTCGAACTACATCTGAGCTGTACAGATTAACGAATGAAATAGTTAATAATTTCAACAAAATATTTGGTTGGGAACTACTGCTTATGCTAATACTTACAGTTATTTTACAATTATTGTCATTTGATTTTATTAATATGTACGTTTTGAAAGAAAAGCGAGACATGAAGATTATTTCTAGTCACATAGTGATTCCCTTAATATCAACAGGAATTGCATCTGTGGTAAGAATCATGCTTGGATTCATTAAAAAATTGCAAACTAATTTTATTTTGATCAGAATCCAAAAAATTCATCACAGCAGAACTAAAATATTGTTTGCGATTTTTATTATATCCTGTCCTCATGAACGCGAAATTAGCAAAAAGAGGAATATTATCGCTATTTTCATCATTATTTGGGGTTAGTAAGTTTAATTTGAGCTTCTGATAATCTACCATGACAGTCAATGACAGTACTATGATGAAATTGATAGAAAATTTTGCAGTTGGTAAAATGCGCGAAAAGTTGATATAATAATTAACGCGAATTTTCGCGAATTTCACGAGAATGTAGGCAAGACCTAATAGTGAAACGAGTAGAAATGTATTTTCATCTTAATAAAAAAAAGTCTTACATGAAAATATTTTAGCTAGGGAAAAATAATACGAATACGCGATTAAAAAATTTGTTAAATGTATATTTACGCCAAAAAAAATATAACCCCCCTTTTCAGACTGGAACTCGTTATTGGCCTGACGCGACGTTGCCAAATTTAAATATTTTTCTATACTACCTACTTATTGTAATATGTAATTAATGCTATAAATTAGTTTTTAAAAGTATGAAATTAACATATTAAGTTTCAACATAAAATATATTTATTATTAAAATTACAAAACTCCAACGGATCAAAATAAACCTTACACATTTCATTAGATAAATAGTGAAATAAAATCCAATATGCACTAGGTTAAATTATTAAGAGAGGCTGAAACGATTTTTATATTTAAATACAGACAGTAATAAAAAAAACCTCATGCTGTCAACAAAAAACAGTCCGAGACATCAGTGATAAACAATCTGACAATCCGAGTCGTGACCTATCGTATTTAAGTCAATAACCTGGTTTTAATGTCTTTCATTTTTATAAACACTTGGTGTTTATAGGAATAGGAATTCATTAGAATTTTATAATAAATACCAACTGCAGTAACCAGCGCCTACACGGGATATGCTGTAATTGGCACACTTGGCACAGCTAAAAAGTTGTGTTTATCAAATTCCCGTTTAATATGTTACTGGCGGAATAAATTGAACATTGCTCGGGTCCGTTTTCCTATGCAGGTGAGCCCGCCGTCGACTGCATCTGGAACAGATGCTCGGATTTCGATTTCTCTCTCTGTCTCCCTTCTTCATCCATTAGTCATTATTTTTGCGTGGTAGAGATTGGTGAATTTTTTGTGCTTGTGTCGCCAGTGTAGTTTATAATTATTAATTAAATTTGCTATTTACCTAAATAAAATTGCAATTCAACTTGGATAAAGTGAAGTAGTGAAAGACCACGGTTGTCTCCTACTGAACAAAGTCGTGGAACAATTTATAAAAGACATTTGCATCTGTGTTTTCCGTGTGCGGCAGTGTTATTCACAAGAAGTTTGCCATTAGAAAAAAATCTATCACTGTACTGAACATGCTGTTATTATGTGGTCCTCAGTGGCAACGCTACTGGACTTTTATATAAGTTCAATACCCGTACGCGTCGTTAGAAAATTTGTAGCGTACCAGGAGCGTCGTGCTACCGAATATTATGAGGTAAAGGTCTAGTAAAAAATTGTTTTTTCGATTTTCTGTCTCTATTAGGCCTTCCGAGTACTAGGTTAAAATTAATGACATTATGACTGAATCACCCTCTATACAAAATATTCCTATAACATGTTAACAAATTTCTGAGGAGTGTGTACAGTAAAATAAGTTAAAAGCTTTTTTTAACCATCATTGTGTAATTTTAACACCTAAACACTTTCGAAGAAGTTGACCTTATAAGTCTCGGTGTTTACAGTTATAGCCTTATTTATATACATATAATATAGTTAGTCAACCAGTTAAACTTAGGTGTAAAAATAATAGATAGCAATACCCTTTTCAAATCCAAGTCATCCTTTTTATAGTGTAGGAAAGTCGAAGAGTTAATTTTTACCTGTATTAGTAGCTCTTTCAGAATAAGGAAATAATAAACGAGTGTCTCGTATTATCCCGTATGCATTTAAACAGTATGAGCTTCGATGATGCTTTGAAGTAAAAAAATCTATTAGGTCTACATGGTCTATTACTTAAAGACCAACGTATATATATTCGCGTCAAGAATTCAGACGACTTACGTCATACGAACAAATGAATAATTCATTATATTTTCATCAAAATATTTAAGAAACTGCAGCTGAGAGTATTAAAACTATATACTATACTAAATGTTTGCATTATATATTGCACTAAATTGCATAAAATTGTTGTTTTTAACGCGACCAAACATCGAAAATTACGTTGACAATAAAGACAATTGCCTAATGTCAATCATGACGTAAGACGTCTGAACTCTTGACGCGAGTATAACTAGGGTACGATAAAGATGTACTTGTAGATTGAAATATCTGTAATGTCAATATGAATTGAATAATATTATACTGAAAATACTATTGAAGCAAAATATGGCATATTCGCACTTTTCCAGTTAGAACTTATTACTTTAAAAATATAACTTGCATCACAACTTGAATAGAAGTTGCAAACGCAGTTCAATTATTTTTTCGAGTAATTTTTCAAATATTTACTTCATAATTCAAAAATAAAAAAAATATGGGACCATCACTGTTAGTGGGAACCCTGTATCTACAGGACTCGTTCGTTATAAAAAGAAATAAGTACCTATAATAATAATACACAGGGTGGCCAGATGAAACCAAAATAGAGTTATTTTCAGGAACTGCGTCAAGATTATAGAAAAACGCTCATACCCGTCGATTTTAGATAAAAGGGGGACATTCTTTGCTGGTATTTTTGACTCCGCCACTTTCACCCACAAGCAAGTGTAAGCATCAACCCAAAATATTTAAATGGCATTGGGGGTTGAGTAATATTTATTTTGAAAGCTCTTACAATTCTCCTTACAACAGACTTTAAATTTTATAATTCGGCCCAATACTTAATAAGAATTTTTATTGTAAAATTAAAACTTATGTACAAACAATTAGTAACGGTAAAAATGTCACTCAGAGTTAATTACGCCAATGATATAAATTTAGTATATCTTGCGTTACTGATTTATGATGAAATTTACTTATCTTGCGTCTTTGGAGATTTGTTATCACTTTCGTAAACAAAAAACACAATTGTAAAAACAGAAATGAATACTATACACACACAACGAACGTAAAATTAGTTGCTTCCAAATTTATTTTCTAGTATTATTTGGAAGCGTTGGTTGGTAGTTTATTTAATTGTGTTTTTGAAAATTAAACACTATGGTTTATTCCATTGTGGAAAAGGTAGATATCATTTCGCTTTACTTTATGAATAATAAATGTGCGAATAGAATGGCTCAGCTATTTAATGAACATCAAGATCGACATGTCAGGAGGAAGTATTTTCTAGAGTTAGTAAAAAAATTTCAATAAAAAACGAGAAATTGAAAAACCTATAGTGAACTTGATCCTACATTAAGTACGAGATAGCTGGCATCTGTGTCTGGGATCAATCGAATTAGCATACAAACCATTTTGAGGAAGAATAAATTCCATCCATACAAAATACATTTAGTCCAGGAACTTTATGAGGATGATTATTACCGTCGTTTGCAATTTTGCGAAATAATAAGTGAGCGAGTAGGAAACGATCCACAGTTTCTTTTTGACAACTGTTTTTCTGATGCATGCAGTTTCTTCTTGAACGGCACGGTAAATCGACACAATTGCCGCTACTGGTCAGATTCAAACCCAAGAGTTTTTCACGAGATGCATACACGGCAACCGGAAAAATTAAATGTATGGGATGGAATTTTCAATGACCGGCTGACTTTTTTTCTATCTGGTAATTTGACTGGCCAAATGTATTTGCAATTACTGGAAGACGCTATTGACCCTGCCTTGTCTGATATTATTGAAAATGTTCCAGAGTATGATCATTTGATTTATCAACAGGACGGTGCTCCACGCCTCCATTATGCGTTAATTGTCCGTCAGTATTTGGACCAACGGAATTGGATTGGGAGAAGAGTGAGCATTGAGTGGCTTTCACGATCACTGGATTTATCGCCCCTTGATTTTTTTTTGGGATACCTAAAACGTAAAATCTATAAAACACAGCCAGCGTCGCTGCAAGGTTTGCGTCAAATAATCGTCGACAAATGCCGTCGAATCACTCGGGAAATGTTTCAGAATGTGCGTGAACGTTTCGAACAAAATCTTTATTCTTGTATGAAAGTGGGCTGTCATTAGTTTGAACATTTAATCAACTTAGTAGTAAGCAAGTAAACATAATTTAAATTTTAATAGTATATTACACTATTAGGTTGGTAATTGGGGTATAACAGGGTATTTATAACTCGGAAAATGAAAAATCTCGACTTCGTCTAGATTTTTCAAACTTTTCCTCGATTCTGTTAGCCACTTAACAACCGTATAGTGTATAACGTTTTTCGCACAATCGCATTTATCAAATAAAATAATACAAAATATTATTTTGATTTCTGAAATGGCGTGGCCTATTTTGCATGTATTGAATTTATTTTGTTGGAAACCAAAAAAACAATTTGAAGTTTGAACAATTTTGTGTTTTGTTGTCAAAACTGTGCTTATAGTGGATGATAAAGACGATTAAGAGGTAGATTCGGACATTGAAGAATCGTATCAAATAGGTTGTGGGTCATTAATTCCCACAAAACAAAGGTGAGGTATGAAAAAGTCTATGATGCCTTCAGGAAATGGTTGAATGAGAAGAAAGCGGAGATATCTGAAAAAACTTTGCTGGCTTATTTTGTTCAAAGAAATGTAAGATTGCAGTCTCCGGGAAGCTTATGGGCAGAGTACTCTATGCTTAAAAGTACGATCAACTTAAATAATGGTGTCGATTTATCGCAATTTAAGAAGTTAATAGCATTTCTAAAGAATAAAAATATTGGACATCATGCGAAAAAATCAAAGGTATTTACCAGAGAAGAGAGAAACAAATTCCTGCTGGAAGCCCCCGATGAAACCTATATTATGATGAAAGCAGTGATGATAATGGGAATCGCTGGGGCTCTTAGGCGTGATGAACTTATGAAGATGACAGTTGATGACATTACGGATGAAGGTTCAATTGTCATTGTTAAAGTGCCTGATACCAAAACACATATTAGTCGAATTTTCACAATCACTGACAAGGCCAATGAAAAAGTCCCTTTTTTGGCGATTTTGCGAAAATATACAGGCTTAAGACCTAAGGAGATTAACTCTCGTCGACTTTTCTACTCAGTTCGTCAGGGAAATGTGTAAATCAACTGGGTATAAATACATTGGGACAAATACCACAAAAAATTGCCGAATATTTAAAACTGCAAGATCCAAAATCTTATACTGGTTTTAGAAGGACGACGGCGACTGTTAGAAAATACTGAAGTTGATGTTGATGACTCAAACGTCATGGGGGCTGGAGGTTTTAGTGATAACATTAATGTATTATTTGACACAATGCAATTACTGTAAAAGGAATAGATAAAAACGAGGGAAAAACTATTACGTTTAAGAATTGTACAAATTGTACCTTCAATTTTTACAATAAACGAGCCCAGCATTTGTTGGTGAAAAGAATTACTGATTTTTACTTACCGCATTAATGCTGTTATAAACTCAAACAACACTATTATTTTTTTGATTTCTATGGAAACAAGCCACAGTGTTGTATATTCAGCTTACAGAATGTGTCAACAATGGCAGTAAGTGCATATTTCAGAACGATTGTGCGAAAAATGTAACTTTTTTTAAAGTATTAGGCGGAATTATAAAATTTAAAGTCTGTTGTAAAGAGAATTGTAAGAGTTTTCAAAATAAATATTACTCAACCCCCAATGCCATTTAAATATTTTGGGGTTATGCTTACCCTTGCTTAAGGTGAAAATGGCGAAACCAAACTATCAGCAAAGCATGCTCCCCTTTTATCTAAAATCGACGGGTCTGAGCGTTTTTCTACAATCTTGACGCAGTTCCTGAAAATGGCTCTGTTTCGTTTTCATTTGGCCGCCCTGTATAAGATTTGTGTTCACAAATGTATTTCAATCAACTAATATAAAGTAGGTGGTGATACCTACACATTAACTGTAATTGTTAACACGTTACGTGTTTGTATCTACGTTAGAATAGCATCATGAGTTTTACATATAGCAGGCAAAGTTTGAAATTTTTAGAAATAGCCTATCGTTACTTAACTTATTTGGGACTAGCTCCAAATTACAATTTCAACAAAAAGATCTTCATAAAATCGAGACTGTATAAACTATATTGTGTAGCATTAACTTTTGTCATAGTATGTACTTTTTTGTGTCGACAGTATATTTACTGGACTTATTTAATTGAATCATATGTATCGTTTGTTTCGATTCTCAATTTAATGTCTTTGTTTGTAATGCATTTATTGTGTTCAATAAGCATAATTAGTTCCGCTTTCTGGAATAACAGCAACTGGAGACGACTGTTTCGATATTTCTCTATCGTGGAAGATAATTTAAAAACAGGAGATATCACGGAGACCTCGTTTATAAAGAATTTTTATTTCCAGTATTTCCTTATTCATGTAATCATTGTAGTGGTATCGGTAAACTCCTTTATTCCCTGGTTTTTCTACGCCACTCTCCGATTGAGTCCAATCATAGTGATACTGGAAATATTTTATTTGTACCTGCAATATGTAAAATCTATTAAAATGGTAATAATCTACAATATAGCTCTTGCCCTTAAATGTAAATATCAAGATTTGAATCATTTTCTGACCAAAGGGTGCTGCAGTAGAATTTCTGAAATACCTAAAATTGTCCAAATCGTCTCGTCGTTGTACGGATTGATGGGAAAATCTGTTGAAACGTTTAACAGTTTATTTGGGTGGGAAATTTTACTTTCTGTACTTCATTCAGTGACTGTAACTCTGGCGTGTTTTAACTACGGTAAAATATTTTATTCTAAAATTGTTCATGAATCACTCGCGACACCGATTCAGCTATTCGTAAATTTTATTATCTTGGGTATTATCTCGATGGTAAGTGATTTTAACTACTTTTAACTAATTTAGTTCTATGAAAAAAAGTTTATGCCTTAACTTGCTTCGATTTCGAGGTCAAAATTTTGCTAAATAGGTTTTTTATTAATAACTCAAAATTTTTTCCGTCATTTTAATGAAACTTGGTGTGTTTGTTAGCAGTAACAAGGAACTTCTTTTCATGAAATTAGGTTATGGATTATATTTATTGTCTCTGGTAAATCTCAAAATTGCTTCTAGGTAGAAAACAATGCTTGAACTTCTTAATATCCTCCATTAAAAAAATTATTACAAATTGTGTCCCGATAGAAGTGATGTTAAGACTATTGAATCATGTTTCTCGTAATAATCATGTTGATCTTTTTGGTCCGTTTAATTTATTTTCAAGTATTCTACGCAATATTTATTGTTGAGAATTATGCATATGTTTATATTTCTGTATACCCTTGCGTTTTCTACACCTCTGAAAATCGTTATTATTTTTTTCTACTTTGTATTGCTTAATTACATTTATGTTTTATTTGTTTTTGTAAATCAGTTTAGCATTTCCTTAATTCTACATTATTTTAGGATGTAATTAGGCAACTGTTTGTCTGTTTGGTATAAATCAATAAATTAATTAATTAATACGCACATTCACAGCCTTATCTGGGAATCTTTGACCTGCCCTTGTGGTTCTCGGGTTAGACTATGTGAGGCGGACTCGCTATCAGGGACTTTGGGCCCGCCTATATGTCGATTTGGTTGCTGCTGTTGGTACTACGATTCAAACGGTCGGTAGCGCTCCTCGGATAACAGTGCTCCTCCAATATGTCTCGTGGTAGCCCCTAAAACTGATCGCGTCCAATATTTCTGAACGTTTCTACAGATGTGATAACTATTTTCATGCCAGTAATATAAATGACTATCTATTGTGACGTTTTATTTTTTAAATATTTTGGAGATATATCTTAATATATCTAACATTGGAAATATTTTAGATAAGTCCTTCTAAAAATATGTTTAAACTTATTCTACTTAGCAAATTATATCCGTTTCTTCTTATATGCAAAATTGTTTATTCAATAATATTGGACATAAAAATAAGTACAGAATCTACGTAACAAATTATTTCACCAGCATTTTTTATTTTACTGATTTTTCATTTTTGGTGGCTTAAATTTTGTTTTTTGCAAATATCTTCAGAACCCCTAAGCCAATTTTAATGGCATTTGGTATGGGTTTGTAGATAGTCTATCTAAACATGATTAAGAAAGTAGTTTTGTCAAGTACCACAGAGGGCGCGTAATGCCACTCAAATCTTTTCAAAAACTTTCGTTTCCATTTTTTTCTAAATTCTGTCCCATTGCTTTCGAAGCAACGTTTTATTCTACACAAAATAGCATTCTTTACTCTTTCTCATTTGAAGTTCAATTTTCTAGAAAAAGTTGCTAAAGCTGTGCGACCATTAGCAAATGCAAGTGAAAAATCCGTAAACAAGAAAATATTCTGCATGTAAGGCTTAATATTGTACAAAAAAATCTCGGGTTTTTAAAATTACGTAATTTTGTAAATTCCTTGAAAAAAAAATAGTGACAGCGTAATCACGAATCGACATATTATATCACCCACTCTGTTTAAATTATCTTCGCAGTCGCTTTTTTCATTTTATGCATTTATAATTTTTCAAGTTTGTCAATGGTAGTACCACAGTTTTAGCAACTTTTTCTGAAAAATTGTACTTGAAATGAAAAAAGTAAACAGCACTTTTGTGCGTATAATCAAACGGTGCGGTATAAAGAATTAAAAAAAAACAATGGAACTGAAATATTAAAAAAAACTAAAGGCATTTCGTATTTGCATTTTTGTTCAGATAAACTCCATACCAAATTCCATTAAAATCGAGATATTTGTAAAAAACTAAATTTTAGGCTCCATTTCAAGGGCCCCCAGGGCCTTCAAAAATTAGAAATCGGAAAAACACAAAAATACGGGTCAAATTTCTCATACAGATTATATATACTCGCGGCAAGAATTCAGACGACTTACGTCGTACGAACAAATGAATAATTCATTAAATTTTCATCAAAATATTTAAGAAACTGCAACTGATAGTAATAAAACTATATACTACACTAAAAGTTTGCATTATATATTGGACTAAATTGCAAAAAATAATTGTTTTTAACGCGACCAAATATCGAAAATTACGACGTCTGAATTCTTGACGCGAGTTTCCTCAATCTTTTTCCTAGTATTTCTGAATCAGTCTGTATACCCAAATTTTCAGGTGGGTCCCATTTTAGTTATGTTTAGCTGCGACTGGGCTATAAAGGAAGCAGAAAAATTGGCTGCTACTTGTTACAAGTACCAGGCTTATTTTCCTACATTTTCTGAAGAGAAGCAAGAATTACTGAATCTAGCAAGTCAAATCATCAACAACAAACCAACCTTCACTGCTGCAGGATTTTTTGAAGCAAATTGTAAAACACTCTTTGCTCTTTTTGGGACCACTACTACTTATTTTATTGTAATTATTCAACTTAATCAAACGTAAGCACATTCAATAAATTAATGCTTTTGCTCTTTAGTTATACAGTGCTTTCGAAAAGTAACGAATAAATTCATTATTTTTGAAATTGAGAAGTTTTCGAAAAAATCCCCTGGCACGTCGATTTTGTTTTTAAAAAAGGCACTTTTTGATATACAACCCACATTTGTGACGTCATCGTTGTTCGAGATATGAGGTCATCGACAATTTTTTATAATAGCAACCCCCAACTTTGACCATGCCATTTGAAAGAGCGTGTCATTATACATACATACATCATGAAAATTTATAGTGTTACATAACAAAAATTGTAAGAAAATATTGTTTGGAGATTTTAAAATTTAATTTTCACAATACTGTGCACCTCCCCATTATGCAACATCTGTCCGTGCTTATTTAGATGAACTGTTCCCGAATCGTTGGGTAGGGAGAAGGGGGCATATTGAATGGCCAGCCAGATCGCCTGATTTGACACCCCTAGATTATTTCTTGTGGGAATACTTAAAAAGCAAAGTATACGTTACTAGACCGGTTAATTTAGAAGATTTAAAAGCAAGAATGCGTCACGAGATACATCGTATACCTCCTGAAGTTATTGATAATGTCCAAAAAGAATTTATTAATCGTCTTGGCAGCCAACGGTGCACAATTTGAACATTTAATTTAGTCGATTTTTTACATAATCATTATCATTCAGTATTGTGAAAATTAAATTTTAAAATCTTCAAACATTATTTTCTTGCCATTTTTGTTATGTAACACCATAATTTTTCATGATGTATGTATGTATAATGACACGCTCTTTCAAATGGCATGGTCAAAATTGGGAGTTGCTATTTAAAAAAATTGTCGATAACGTCATATCTCGAACAACGATGACGTCACAAATGTGGGCCGTATGTCAAAAAGTGCCTTTTTAAAAAACAAAATCGACGTGACAGGAGATTTTTTCGAAAACCTCTCAATTTCAAAAATAATGAATTTATTCGTTACTTTTCGAAAGCACTGTATTATACTCCACAATCCACATCTCCATATAACTTTTGGTTATGTTAGATTTTAAATTGAAACCAGAAATTCCGGTTTTTATATGGCACCAACTTGACTAATTTTTAAGTTTAAATCTCATAGCTATTACCCACATATTGGATATTCGCACAAGTAACTATTCGGAAGACGAAGTGGGCAATAAAACGTTGGTGAGACGAAATGCTACACTTATTTCCAGCCAAAATTATGCTAGAAAGGACGTCTTTAGGAATGCATGTGCGGTGAAAAGATTAGAGTAGTGCAGGTATGTCAGTACTCAATTATCTCTAGATGTAAATTGCCAGGATCGGCTGGGAAATGTTTTCATTGGAAGTCTCTTTTTTATTTTGGAAATACTCCAAAACATTTACCACAAGTTTCCTACTTTGCTCGTTCGAAAGTTCCCGATGAGTCATTTTCAAATATCGTTAAAACTGTATCACAAACACACCACAACAAAAGAATCGACACAACGCAATAGAATAATCAACACATTCCAACTGTTCGGCTCTATGAAAAAACAATAAGTATATCTTATTGACCATCCTTCTCTAGTGCAGGTAATTTTTCCGTAACGTTAGTCTTACGTTATTAAGAGGCGTACCTGAGCGTGACTTAGAATCTTTTCACACGGGCCACTGTGCAGCGCTGCTGAGTGGAGCCACTAATTTATGGTTGTCGTTTCGGTGAGAGTCGGCGACTACGCACCACCGTAGCGCTGCTACTATATAAAATAATGTTTCGTCAAAACGAACCACTCAACGGCGCTTCCGAGAAGCGCTGCACGGTGGCCCGTGTGAAAAGGCTCTTAGGAATATTACAAATAAGTGGCGAGGGCCCAGAGGTATATGTCGGGTTTCACCAACGTTTTATTGCCTACTTGGTCTTCCGAAAACAATTCTATTATACTATGAAAACCTTCGTTAGTCGTGAAATTAGATGGAAATATTTTTTCTTTCAAAAATTTTACATAAATAAGTTTAGGAATTCCTATCTATTTAAAACTTATTCTACTATCAGACCTAGCTCTAGAGGAAGCAGATATTATTTAACCAATTATCGTGATTTAAAACTTTCCCAGTCAGTGCTGATTATTTCATGTAGGTAACTGGTCGCTGTCAGTAAAAAAATTAATGTGAACATCTCCAGCTTTATTAGAGTGAACATCTCTAGCCTTATCTAGGATTCTTTGACTTGTTCTTTTTGTTCTAGGCCAAAGGTCTATGGAGGCGAATCCGCTATCAATATTTACTTCTGGGCGCGCCTATATATTGATTTCGGTTGTCAGCATTACAACTAAATCTCAATCACGGCCAAGCTTGTGTGGATGCCGACAGTGAAGAACAGCGACACGTTTAAAAGCATGGGATACGACCAGTTACAAAAGGCTACTACGAGGCATGACAGAAGACTGCCGTTATTAAAGAAGCAGTTTCAGCTGTAGCAACCGTAACACCAACAATAGGAATCAAAATAATGTATGGGCGGGCACAGGCGTACTTATAGCGTATCTACCCCTACATAATGTAGCCCTAGATCAACAAGGGCAGATCAAAGAATCCTAGATAAGAATAA
Organism: Monochamus alternatus; assembly: GCA_037114965.1. Lineage (NCBI taxonomy): Eukaryota > Metazoa > Arthropoda > Insecta > Coleoptera > Cerambycidae > Monochamus > Monochamus alternatus. Next base: position 109,902,587 of record CM073426.1, on the reverse strand, counting down.
AGATGTGCACAGTGCACATTACTTTTGCAACTGGTAGGGACCAGTTGCCTAGATTACAGCATAAGACTCGAAAAATCATTAAAGATCAAATATTTACCGACTCGTACTAATTTACCGTTGCATATAATTTATGACAACTTCAAAAGTTTTACTGTAGCCTTAATGACTAGCAAAAATACTCTATTTAATAAGCTAGCTTCATCTTTTCAAATATATAATTTGACTCGCATTTTATATTTTGTACAATATTTACTTTGTTGCTACTTATTATAGAGTTCTCTTCTTAATTTGTGTTTGTAATTATATTTTACTTTTCACTTTTCTCTTGTCTTTTTAACCTCATTCTTTAATAAAGCTGTTTAACACTGTATTGATTAGAATAAAATACTTAGAAGTTTAATTATGTGTGAAATTATTGTAGAACTAGGCTAATGACTAATAAATATACAAATGAGACATTTTGAAGTTTTACTTCAACTGCTTCTTAAAATGCAGTTAGATATAGGGTGATTCAGTCATAGTGTCATTAATTCTATGAGAAGATAGGGGAAGATGAGTATAATACGAATATGCAATTAAAAAAATATATAAACTTTAAATGCATATTTACACCAAAACACAATATTTTTCCACGGTCGGGAGTAGAAATCAGTTTCTATGACATCAAAATTAAAACAGAAGTAGTCGATTATTCTCAAGGAAGTATAATGCTCCCAAGGGAATTTACATTATGGAGAACGTTTTTCATGCAAAAAAAAAATAATATTAGAAGGAATATTATTTTCGCTTACATTTACAGTTTTTGTGATTGCGCTAATAGTGGTACCTACTAAAACCTGATTAGCAATTTTGGTCTTATTTTCAATGGAGTTCTCGACATAACCCTCAGCGACTGTCGTTGATTTCCAACCAGCATGACGCTTTATTGTAGTAATATCCACACCAGCATCTGCCAGTAATGTCACTGAAGATCTTCGTAAGCAGTGACCAGTATAACATGCAGCATAAGGTAATTTTAAATACGAAGCTACTACACTCGGAATTTTTCCCATGGTATTCTTGCCAACTGGCTGCGAACTACATTTTCCTGCTTTGTAGTACAAAAAAGGCGCTTATGCTTGACGTGGGGAGGACGAAAGGACAGGTATTTTCGAAACAATTCAAGCATATTTCCCACATCGGTAACCAGAAAGGTTCGTGGAATCTTTGTCTTAGTGTTTGGAATTTTTACAATGAAGGAAGAGCCTACATCTTCAATATCATCTACAGTTAAATTGACTAGTTCAACAGTTCGACAAGCTCCGGCAATTTCCAGAATTAATCCAACCTATAAAAAATCAAAATACTTAATAATTGAAATAAACAACAAAAGTAATCTTACCTTAATCATTAAGAATTCTTTGTCATCTGCACTTGATAGAAAACGGTCGATTTCACCCTTTGTCAATATTTTCGATTTTTTCGCTTGATATCCGTCACCGGTTCTTTTCAAAAATGCGATCAGCTTGGGGAATTTGCTTATAACTATGTTGTCGTAAATTATCAAGCATGACTTAACCATAGAATATTGCGCCCATAATGTAGAAGACTTGTAATTCTTTTCATTTTCACTGAAGTATGCCAGCAAAACATTCTCGCTGTATACTTGAACATTTTTCTCGGCGCACCACTTTTTGAACCGATTGTAGGCTATATTGTATAAAGATCTTGACTTCGCAGGCAGCAAATTGCTTATTGCAATATTTGCATCCTCCACAATCTCTTCCGACTCACAATTATTCATTGTGCACTAAACAAACTTTAAACTAAACCAAACTAGCACCTTAATTTGACAATTCTTTTTGTTTGTTTATTTTGCAGTTATGACAATAACTCAACGACTACTAAATAAATGCTTAAATCCGAATACAATAATTCTGGTGATACTTACTTCATAATGACAAAATATGTGTTTTTAAGTTAATGAGACCGTGGAAAAATAGTATATACCATTCGGGAGAGATGCTATTTTGCCCTCGGGCTTCAAATTGCACCTTTGCGAAAATAACGCATTTCTCTCCTTTATAGTATAATGTACTATTTCAAAACATTATTTAAACCCTCTTTTCGGACTGTCACTGACCGCTGGCGGCAGTTCAATTCCGGTCAGCATGGCGTGACGTTGCCAAATTTAAATACTTTCCTTGTACTTACTGTAATGTTAATTTTGTAAAGGTATGCAATTAACATATTAAGTTTTAGTTTAAAAAATATTTAAGTTTCAATATTCCAACGGATAATAATAAACCATTTGCATTGAAAATAGTGAGATAAGAAACCAATACTCACTGAGTAAATTATTAAGAGAGGTTGAACGTTTTTAGTATTTAAATACTGACATTAATCCGCCAACACCGTCAAAATTGTAAAATTTAATTTTGACTGTAGCTATATCTAATTTGAATTTAAATTGTGAAAATTGTGCATTTGCATAGTTTTGAAAGTTTTGTAATGCAATTTTGTAGGAGATTTCAATATACCAAGTCTAATGCTGGCTATTGACGATCCAGAGTCGTGTAATGCTTAACTTAAATCGCCGAATACTTGACCTTGTTTTGCTAAGACACTCATGTCAAAGCTAATTTTCCTGCACTATAAAACGCCATGTTAGCAATTGGTCTTTTTTTAATGAGTTCAGGGATGTTAATTTAGCTTGTCATGTCATTTCATACCAAATTTTTTAAATTGTCGACGCCTATGTGCCTCAGTACATAATAAAAAAAGCACAAAAATCCATTTTGGTTCAGTTTTGTGTTGAAAAAGTACATACAACAAAAATAATATTTTTATCGGCGGTACAAAAATATAAAAACATTGACAGCCTTAACAATTTCAAGAGAGTTAGATCTGAAGCAAAAACTCTTGCTGATAGAAACTACAGAAATTATTTAGCTAACGTTGCAGGTGATATACTGATACTGATATGATACTGACAGGTGATACTGACCCAAAAAAATTTTGGTCATTCATTAATTACAAAAGAGGTGTCAGCAGAATTCCCGGTATTGTGCGAGATAGTGAAAACCAAGAATTTAATAATCCTAGTGATATTGTCGAATCATTTAAAAAATATTTGCACAGTGTGTTTCTGCAATCCAATAACGTCTTTGATGCCAGTCAAAACTTTGATATTTATATTAATATGCCTACTAGTTCTATAAATGCTTTTTCTGAAATCAAGATAATTAATTCCATAAAGAAAGTTAAAAATAAAATGACGTGTGGACCTGATTTAATTCCAAGTTTTTTTATTAAAGACTGCGCTCAAGTTTTAGCATATCCTTTACAAACAATATTAAACTTTTCCTGATGATTGGAATACAGCTAGCGTGTGCCCTGTTTTAAAAAGTGGTGACCCATCTTGTGTACAAAACTATCGACCTGTTACGCTTTTGTGTAATTTTGCAAAGGCCTTTGAAATCTCACTATATAACCGGATCTACCCTCACTTTAAAAATATAATATCGCCAGATCAGCATTGCTTCATGGAAAAACGGTCAACTAACACTAACTTGATTTGTATGACATAATTTTTGTCAAATGTATTAGATGTGCAAGGCCAAGTAGACGTTGTATACACAGATTTTTCAAAGGCTTTTGATCGTATAGACCATAAAATAGTTGACTGCTAATGCGGTACAGTTATTAAAATCTTATTTATCTAATCATTACAATTATGTTACCTACAACGGCTTCAAATCTGGGGTTTATCCTATTACGTCAGGTGTCCCTCAAGGGTCTAATCTTGGGCCATTACGAACGAGTTAAACAAGGTTTCACAGTGGTGCAATTCTAACAAGTTACAATTAAATATTTCGAAATGTAAAATAATATCATATACACGTAAAACAAATCCTATTCTTTTTCATTACAATGTAGACAAGTTTTATTACGTACTGACACGACTAGAGATTTGGGTGTATGCTTAGACAATAAATTGAGTTTCTCTGAAAACATTCAGCAAACAGTTTCTGCTTCTTTAAAGCGTTTGGGATTCGTAGTAAGACAAGGTCGTGTATTTGAATATAACGAAATTCTATTAAAACTGTTTTTCACTTTCGTTCGATCGAAACTTGAATATTGTTGCCTTATTTGGAATTCGTACTATAATTATTACATCAAATTAGTTAAATTCTAGCATTTCATATCGACGGCGTATACCCCAACAGAGGACGTGATTATAAAGAATTAATGACTCGCTTCAAATTTAATTATTTAAAGTTTAGGAGAAACTTTTACAGTTTAAAGTTTTTACATTCACTTCTGAGTAATAATATCGATTGTTCTCAAATCCTAAATTCCGTATACTTTTTAACAAATAGAGTAGCTAGTCGTACACCACGAACTTTTTACTGTCTGATTGCTAACACTAATGTTTTATTGAAGTCTGCTGTGTATTCGATGACATGCAATTATAATAAAATATGCACCTCGTGTGACATTTGTCACTGTAATTTGAAAGAGTTATATACCATCTTTAGTTATATCAGTAATACATAATTTTGTTTGTACTCGTTTTAGTTTGTTTTGTATTCTCATTTGTTAATTATTCTCAATTTCGGTTTCTTTATTTGTTTACACTGTAAACTTTGTCTTGTAATTGGTTTGTGACTGTTGAACAAATAAATCATCAATCATTATCATTATCATTATCATTATCATTATCATTATCATTATCATTATCATTATCATTATCATTATCATTATCATTATCATTATCATTATCATTATCATTATCATTATCATTATCATTATCATTATCATTATCATTATCATTATCATTATCATTATCATTATCATTATCATTATCATTATCATTATCATTATCATTATCATTATCATTATCATTATCATTATCATTATCATTATCATTATCATTATCATTATCATTATCATTATCATTATCATTATCATTATCATTATCATTATCATCGTATATGAAGTACTGACATTATTTTGAGTTCTTCTGTATGCTCTATCATGTTTGACAACTAGTTTTTGGACACAATGCGTGTATGCATCTACTGTCTCTAAATGAGTTGAATTAACCCTTCCTATGCAATTAATTGTGCTTGAGCGGACTGGTAATTTATATTTTTTCAACCAGTAGTGTGTGAAGAAAATTGTCTAGGCTATAACATTGCAGATTGTATTTTATGTAAAAAATGTGTTTATCATATTACTGCATAATAAAAATTAAGTACAACCGAGGGGGTAACCACTGGGATCAAAATTGTGATAAAATTTAGCAAAATAGAGATTTCCAAGGGATTTTGTGGAATTCCGAGTAATTTCAAGGAGTTTCCAAAGCTTTCGCATTTGATAAAAATAACTTCAAAAATTACTATATTTATATAGGGTGTGCCTGTAAAAGTTTGAGAAAAAATCATATATTCCGGCGGTCAAAGTCAACGTACCTTTATTTATATTTTATAATTTCCAAGATACAGCGTGTTGAACTTTTTTAGTTTTTTCTCAATAACTTTATTAAATTGTAGAAAATACATAAAACTTAGTAGTGGTAAGTTTTCTGGGACGAGAAATTGAAATTGCTGTCAATCGTAGAGAGCGCCACCTACAGTACTTCACATGCGTTTAAATCGTTATAAATTTTTTGTAAACTGGTGTATTGATTTTTTAATCAATAATTCTTATTCTTTGACTTTTCTTAAAAACATCTTGAACAACCGTTTCTTGGATAGGTTTTATTTCATAAACATGGACCCATTGTCTTCTTTCACACTTTATTCAATTAAGTACTATCAAAGTTTGGACTAAGGTAAATTGGATTAGATCATCATATCTTGGCTCTAGGAACATGTGATAGCATTTTGTCCAGATATTTAGAGACAGTCTGTACTGGATGTAAAGGCAACAAAAAGTTAAGACGATTTAAATGCATGTGAAGTACTGTAGGACGCATCTTCTGCAGTTGACAGCAAATCCGCGGACGTATTTCAATTTCTCGTTCCAGAAAATTCCTCTGTGCCAAGTTTGATGTATTTACTACAATTTATATGAAGTTATTGAGGAAAAACTAAAATAAAATTGTATTTTCATCACCCTGTATCTCAAAAACTATAAAATTTTTAACTAAATTAACTTATTTTAGCCCTCGGAGTATGTGGCAATATGTTTTCCTAACCTAACACCCTGCATACGCGATATATAAAAAATTAATAATCTTTATTGGATTGCTCAAAACTGTGACATTGTTCGTGAAAAAACTGATTTTGATCCTAGTCACACCCTGTAGAACAAAAAAAAAACGTAAAAAATAATCCGGCGCCAGTGGCGAAGATGCGAAAGATAGCGCTTTACGACATTGTTTGAAACTATCAGATTGACAAAAAAATGTAAAATTTACAGTTTCTGAGAAATAGCGATTTTTTGTTCTAAGTTTTTCACGATAGTTAAATTGTTTCACAAGGTGCGAAGCGCCGAAGTTAACTCTTGAGTTAACCCTCGATTTGTCCCACCACCAGAGAGACTAGTGGATAGGGGCATTAATTCAAAATTTAACGTCGAAGTGAAACAAAATGAAACAAAAAACATTAAACTTCTAGTAGTTCCAATTATTAAAATTTCAGTACCTGGTTGATCCGTATTTGTTAAACTGAAAGCCAAAAACTTAGTTTTTTTACGTTTAAACTTAATTTATTAGAGTTGGGCCATATATGCATTATTTTCATTTCAGATTCTGCCGTATTATACAGATCAAACCAGTTATTACTAGTATAAAAAAAATAATCGCGGTATCGTCAGCATTTGAAATGAGGTGACCTCTGAAATTTCCTATGCAGCTAATATTGTTAATATATACAAGGAACAGCATAACACCTAAAACTGTTCCCTGTGGTATACCAACAACTATTTCCCTGGGTTCACTTAGAAATTCCTCTATCTCGAAAAAATCTAGGCCAGATCAAGAAAAATAGTTACAGTTTTTTACACAAGGTCAAGTACGGCACTCTCTGTATTAGATTTAATTATAAACCCAAATTGTCGTTTAGTAATTATTTGACAAACATTTAAAAACTTAATTAATCTAGTTTTTATTGTGTGTTCGAAAACTTTAGCAAAATTATCTATCACAGAAATTGGGCGGTAATTTGTTAATTGGTCATGAGCTCCCGCTTTGAAAACTGGTGTAATATGATGACTATTTCCATTGTGTAGGTATGATACTATTTTTGAATGTTAAGTTTGTAGTATGAACTAATGGAATGACAATATACCTATCTACGCTTTTTATTACTTATGTGGTGATTCCATCGGGACCTGGTGAACAGTTATTTTTGAGGTTAAATGTTATTTCAATTATTTCATTAATATTTACAGGTTTAAGGAAAAGTTACGATGCAGTAAACTTTTTGTGTAAGAAATTTGCAGGTAAAGTTTTACAATCTTTAATTTTCTTAGCCATCTCCAAACCAACACTAACAAAATAGTCATTAAAAGTTTGAGTTTTTATCTGATTTTCAGTGGCAATTTCACCATGTAAGTTTTTAATAGGTGTATCTTTGACTGTCCTTTTATTATTTCCATTATTTGATACTTCATTAATTATATCCCAAGTTTTCTTACAATTACCTCCAACAGAAAATAGTTTTTCTTTGTAATATTTATTTTTTGTATTAGTTTATTTCTATACTCCTTATATTCTCTCGCAGTTTCTTCTGTTTTTTTGACAATTAATTTCTTTTTAAGTGCATCTTTTCGTTTAATATAAGTTATCAAACCTGACGTTATCCAGGGTTTTATTTTATAATTGCTTTTTGGAGACAAGGTACGATTTGTTTATTGCGGTGTTTATATGCCTTTTTAAGATGAAAATAAATTTATCATATGAAATTTGTGAATCACTACAGCTGATTACCTCTTCCCAATTTTCATGACTTATTACCACTGAATTTAATTTATTATAATCTATTATTTATATAATATTAGGTTTAGGCATTGGGACCAAATTATGGAAATTATTTATCAATAGGAAAGTCGCTGTTAAATATGAATGTATAATCATTGAAGTTATCTGAATTTTATGAAGGTTATTTTCTTTCCTTATAAACATATGATCAATAGCACTACTTGTCAGTTTGGTTACCCTCGTTGGTTTATTGATATACGAAGTAAAATCATATTCCGACAACAAGTTTATATAATTATTCACATTATCAGAAAATTGATATAAAATGTTTATATTTATATCACCTAAAAAAATTTCAAATTTAAAAAATAATTTTGTAAATCTTCAAGATAAGTTTGCATATTTACTGCAGGCGATCGGTAAGAAGCTGTTAAACCCACTTCTTTATTTTCACTTCTTACAAAATGCAATCTTATTAATTTTGTTTCTGTTAAAGAGAAAATATCTATATTATTTATAATTACAGTGTTTTTAATATAAATTATTAAGCCGTAATTTTGATTAAATTTTGACTCGTTATAGCATAATGCAAAATTAGGTATATTAAAGTTACTCACCGCTTCTGTGTTCCACGTTTCTGATAAAACTATGATATCTATATTATTTATTTTCTCATCTAAGTAGATTAATAACGCATCCAAATTTTTATTTAAGCATCTTATGTTTAAATGAAAAATGCCTATACCCTTCCACCTCTGCACTCCCAAAACATTCTTCCAAATCTAAACAAACTTTTGTATTTATTTCTGTTTGATTAAACGTTTAAAAAATCTAAAATTTTTCCTCTTTTGTTATAGTATTAAACACAATTTATCAATGAAAATAATGAAGAAAACAGAACAGAAAGAGCAGAACAGATATACTGAAGTATGCCCCATCTCCCATCAAAATTAATTGTTTATATTTTATGGCTAATTAATTAATAAAAAATAACAATGCAACAAATTGATGCTGACCCTTAAATATATAATAAACTACATGAAAAAAACATTATTGTAATATTACCCTTAACAATAGTAACATAAATATATTAATACAACTGTAAAATTCATATTATTAAAGTCCATATTGTTATAACTAATAGAAATAAATATTTACTTACTTACTATAAGCGTAGACTAAGTCTATGCTATAAGCTACCTGTGATCTATCAAATGAAAAATTTTGAAACCAGCCCTGTTGTTTAGAGTGGATCTGGAAAGCAAGCACGTCGCCTTCGTATATAAATAATTTGTCCACATAATATATTCAAAATTTTAACAACTTAAATAACAGCAACAAACACAATATAAATAAATCCAAAACTGCAAAATATTTGATTTCGTTTGATATTTGCCCAAAATATGTATTTTTTTTCTACATAATAAGACGTTAGTTTTCTATACTTTTCAAAACGGATCCGAAGAGTTCAATTTTTTCCTGAATAAAATTAAAAAGTTCTGGCCAAATTAATTTATAATTTATCTTGCCAGTCATATTGAAATTTGCGATTTCTATCGTCATTATTGCCCTCTTATGTTTACCTGCTGCAATAACTCCTCACTTACAAGTAGTTGCCTATCTAGAAATTCTATATCCTTGGTATTTTAAATTCAACATTCTAGATGGAGCCATTGGTAGAATCTTGAATCAAAATTAATAAATGTCAAAAATTAAATCTAAACACACCAAAGTCGACACACATTCCATACAACTTTGCACAGAATTAAAATGTCAAAGTTTGAAGTACCGAAGTGAAATTTTCCTAATTAAAATTTTGTGGAGGTTATGTCGCTATTAATTTAAAATACCCACACTGACATCATATTGATTATAGAAGGCCTACAAAATATTTTCATATTGGTAACCTATTACTACATTCAACATTATAATAATCGAAAATGGATAATCTCAGGTATGTTATACATATATTATGTGTTATTGAAACATTATCACTCAATATTATTTAGGCTTTACATTGCAACATACAATGTAGGAACAAGTGGACCAGATCAAGATCTAAGAGATTTACTTTCATTAATAGACTTAAAAAATGAAAAAATACCTGATTTTTTTATTCTTGGATTTCAAGAAGTTAAAGCACAGCCTCAAAATATGCTGTTAGACACTTTGTTCGATGATCCTTGGACCTACGCTTGTAAGGAAATTTTACAGAAAGATTATATTAAGCTGAAGTCAGTACGTTTACAAGGCTTGCTGATTGTTATATTTGGCTTAAAGAAACATTTATTAAATGTAAGAGAAATTGAATCTGAGTATACAAGAACTGGTTTGGCTGGGATGTGGGTAAGTACTTATTTCGAATAAGTTTTTGTTTCTATTTTTGTGGTTTACTATACCTACCTATGTTTTACTGTTTCTATACTTATGTGGATATTTAAGTATCTAAACATACTTTTGGCTTTTTAAACTACTTGTTAACACATACATATATATTCTAGGTATAGGAAGGTAGTTATAGATTAAAATGGCAAATATCTATATCTATACCTAGCTACTTATCTGTAAAGATAAAATTGTAATCGTTCTCTGAATCGATGTTAACAGAAACACTGCTTTTTTCTTTTTCTTGGAAATTAAATAATAACATAGTGTGACTTCTTGTAAACTTCTATATTAACCTCGATATTAATTAGGTAAGAGCATTGCCATTAACTCCAAATTATTATTTTTCCTTTTAATTGCAAAACTTATTTACAAAATTACTTACTCTTGCAATAGTAATCTTTGATCATAACAGTATCAAGTAGGTACATTTGTTTAATTTTATTTAGTTTATGAAAAGTACGTACGTATGATTTAATCTTCTAATCCTTCGATTAATGATTAAAACTAAATGTGTAGAGTAATTTAAAAATTAAATATTTATCTTAGATATTTATTAATCTATAGAGTAATAAACGTTAAATTAAATTATTTCTTATAAAATTTTACTACTTTATTAACGGCTAGGGTCCATTTATACCTGTAAAAATGTATTACAAAAATATAGGAACCTACCTAAGAAAAAAATTTGTAAAATTTTTGTAATACGGGAGTCCCTTGTTTTGCATGGGTTATATTCCTTGAAAACACCGCTTAAATGGAAACCGCATAAACATAAACATTTTATTCCTTATACTTAAATTTTTAAGTGTAAATTTGGTAGTACCAGAACTAAGTATGTCATCATGATCATCTTTTTAATGAGCTCTGTAATAATTATTCTCAGTTCTTTGAGTTCTTCAGTAAGTTCAACATTATTTGATTGAAATAGTGAATTTATTTCTTCCTCGTGCATATCATCAAATCCTTCTCCAGGCAATGGCTTCTCTAAATGAGCAACTTATTTATTTTCATCTCTGATTTCTCTGAAGAAATTTTTGAAAAACTAGCAGTATATTTACAGCGTCTTAATCAGAGTCGGATTATTATTATAAGCTGAGTAAGTTAGCTATAGCTTTGGCTGGTTTTGTTAAACCAAAAATTACTAGAAAAAATTAAAAAAGAAAATTTACCTAATTAAGCCAACAGTATAGATAATTACGTCTTATCATCATATAATAATAAATTAAAATTAATAAAAAATAAATTCGATAAAGACAATAAAGTAAGTTTATAAAACAAAAAAAAATAACATCTTTTCCAAACGTAGATGTTGCATTGAGTATATTTATATTTATAGCAGTAACTAACTGTAGTGGGTAGAGATCATCTTCAATTTTAGAAAAGGTAACGAAATTATGTGATGAAAATACTGACAATCTTTCTTTGTGGTCCATAGAAAATAAATTCCCATTAATAATATTATTGAAAGTTTTGCATCTTTAACATGGAAACGGCTATTTAATTAATTATTGTACTTATCAATACCTACTCCTACAATATCGTTTTCTTTTTTAATGTAAAATAACCATGTTTTAATCCTTTTTGTCGTTCTTTGATGTTTTACGTTAACATTTTGATTTGCGAAGTAAATAGAGGAACAATATTTTAGATTAACAATAATTTTCAAACATTTCCGATGCCTTCTACATTTTTTTAATGGGAACACAAATTTAATCGATTTAAAACTTTTTTTTTCTTCAATACAAATTGATGAAATTAAGGCCACAGAGGTTATGTGATGCTGAAAAATACCACGTTCTCAAAAGTAAAAGAAATTATAGTAGACTATGAATTAGTTGCTGGCTCATCGTAAGTAGGTTTAACAAGTACATCTGCAAAGCTAATATATATATAAAAATTATTAAAATCGCGCATTCCAAACATTTTTTTGAAGGGTGCCTTAATCCTTAATGGGCCACACTGTATCAAAATATTCACTCTTGCTCGCTCATTTGGTCTGGACCTGGACATAGCTTTGCAACAAATTTGTAAAGGATAAACAAGAAAAAAAATAATTGTATTGATTTTTACCAAGCTATGGTTTATAAAAAATGCATTTTAATTATGAAAAAATTACTAATATTATTTGAATATGACTAATGGCTGTTTGGGTTTTCATATTTAGACAAGCACAAGGCAATAACAAATTTTTAACTTCGTGGGTAAGTTGAATGGAAAAAATAATTTTTTCCTTGCTACCACTGTGTCCGAAAACGGTACAAAATATTCACATGTTTTTGGAATTAAATTTAGCTTGAAAGGCTAATAGAAGTTTAAAATAGCAAATAATGTTGCGACCTAGTCAGTCTAGGTCCTGCTCCTATACCACCAAATCCTGCTCTTATGCAGTAAGTCCTGCCTTCGTAATACCGAGCCTGCCTAAGGGTTGGTATTGTAATGTCCAGTTGACCGGGGGTTGACATTCAATCTCTGGTCACTTATTAAAAAATATTAAATTATTTTGAAACTGCAAATATCTACATAAATAAACGTGTGTGTATACTCGTATAAACAAAAACAGGGCAACTATATTAAATATATTTGCTTTAAATTTATCTTTACTTTAATACCTATTTAAAAGTGATACTCTCTTGATGCAGTAAAATCTAGAATACCTACTTTAATTTTAGAGAATAATTTATTTTATATTTTTAAAATATTTAGAAAATAACAGTTTCATTTGTCATTGGCATTGGCCTGATGGTTTTGTTAGGTTGTGTTCCAGAAGTCTTTTGTAAGTGAACCGCAAAAAAGAAAGTCACTGGTGTCAAATTGGCAAGCAAGTGTAAGCACATGTAAACATGCCGCATATAACGAGAGACTCCTATATATTAATTAAATCTTTATTCATTTGGCTGTAAATTACAGTTAGGATTATCGTTTATCTATTCCAAACTACTTTTAATCTATGATAAGAATGTACCCATCTCAAGGTTGAATTGTTGAATATTATTAATTTTATTAAATAATTATTATTATGCAATACCTACATGGTACACTGTAAGTTATAGCAGTATTTAAAAAAGTAGTATATAGGATTATTTAATTTAATTTTGATACTAGGTAGTACCTTAAACAAGAAGTACTCTTTTATCAAAATTTATTTTATATATTTAAATGAGGTTCTAATAATTTATTATTGTTGAAATTAATATAATATATGTACATATATGCAGCTGTTAAATAGATACAAGATTAATTAAGAATTTTCTTATGTTTCATAAAGATGCTCTCTTTAAATAAAATAATGCCATTCTTGTGGTACTTCCGCTTATACTGGAAGTCACTATCAACTTGCTTATTTTAAATGGAACACCCTATACACTATTGCAATTTTGGAATGGCATGAAATTTTGAGTGGAAACTACATAATTATTTGTTTTAGTTTTTGATTTATTGAGGCCAATGTTAAATCTAAGTTAGGTATTATTTTAGGGCAATAAAGGTGCCGTCAGTATTAGATTAAGTATATACGGATGCTCATTGTGTTTCATAAATTCGCATCTTAGTGCTCATGAAGGACAAGTGAAAGATCGTGTGGAAGACTACAACAATATTATTAAGGATCAAGAGTTCCATGTGGAAGAAACATCGAAGATTTTCTACCATGAGTAAGAAAAAATGTTATTCACTTTTACTTTTAACCTTTACACCTTTATTTATATTGAAAATAAACAACTAATTATTGCTAAAATGTATGTGCGACATTAAGTCTAATCAGTTCATTATAGAGGTGACGTGTTATGTCATATATGTTGTATATAACAGTTTAATGAGTGTACAAAATCCAAAGATAATTGAGTGATTGATATGAGTATTAACAGCAATTTCTGAAGTTATGTAGTGAAACTAAAAATGTTTACTCTAACAAACAAAATCAAATGTTTATTATAATTTAAGCATATATTATTATATTTCCTTCTCAGTAAAAATATAAGCCTAGTAAACATTTAGGTAATTTGGTTCAAGTTTAATTTCAATACAGAATAAATACTTTTTTACATTCTCTAAATTATTATTAAGTACTTTTTAATACAGATTTTAATTTCATATAATATTTGATATTTGTTATAAAAGTTTGCATTACTTAGGTGCCCTTCCATAATGTTTCAAGCTGAAATTTAAATATGTATGAAATCTAAATTACTTAATTCTTTTCTATTATTGATGTATGTATTTAATACATTTTAATTTTTTTTTTTTAATTGAGATTAAGACAAGTTAGGATGTACACCAACCTGGAAATCCTGAAAAGTCAAGGAAATATTAAAGAATTTCTCTACATTTCAGAGATTTAAAAATAAATCTAATTATGTTGAATGTTTACGAAATGCTGTCTCTCATTGTTAGAATCTATTTTTTTTTTTTTTTTTTAATAAACTGAAATTAACAATAATTCTTGCATTAAAAAAATATGGATATATAAATTATTATTATAAATTGAAATTTCAGTAATTTATTTTGATTAAATTGAAATTTTCATAACATAGCAGTAGATATTAAAAAAATACCTGTTTGTTTTTTACATTTTTTTTTTTTTGTGGTTTGATTTGTGGTCTCGATGAGTATTTTAAATATTTTCTAATGATTTGACCAAAAATTATTACTTATGTTTTATAGTTTTATTGTACAAGTATTGAACACACAGTATTACAAAAATAAAATACTTAAATGTACAGGGTGTTTCGAAAATAATTGAGAAAAATGAAACAGCGGATTCCTAAACCGATTTTAAAGGGAGTGTTTCATGTGAAAAAATAATTTTAGCATCCCCTGAAAAGTTACAACCCTTTGAAAGTGGATATTGGAATCAAGTTTCCATGAGCTAGTTTCACTGGTTCATATTCAACACTCCAATTGTTGTGCAGTTGTGTTAAAATATATCTTTCCTGACCTATTCCATTCGTTCTCACCTCACATTAATTGGATGAAATAACAAAAAAAGCTATGATTTTTTGCCACATAACCTCAAACACCGTATCAGGGCCAACCATTCCGTACGTCATAGTTTCGTAGTGGATGAAACAGATTTTAAAAATAAACACAAAGCATGGAATAACTAAATAACTAGATTGATGTATGCGTTCAATATCAAGAGAACGCAAAGTAAAATATTTAAAAGCAGTGTCAATCGCATGCAAAAAAAGAAACTAGTGCTTTAGGCACAGGTAACAGGTAGTTGTAACGAACAGTAGGTGAAATATCTCGTACCAGCCCCACTCTCTAGGATTGATAGTCGAGGTGGACAAAGAGGTTATGTTGATACCGGTGCACAAGTATGGTCCAGCGCAAAGGAATAAGCTGTGACAAGTTATAAGTGGAAACAAAACTCATGTAATATCTGTGGAAAGGGATTTGATAATTTCAATACACTTAAATTAAAACTAATATGAGATACTTTTGCATCTTCTGAAACCAAACTAAACTAATAGTTTCTTTAAGTAATACACTGTTTGACGCATCTGCTTTAAAAGTTAGGGCACTAACGTATAAAACGTATTTAAATCGTGTTATTTTTTTCACAGGCAGTGTGTATTTAATTAATATTTTTCGTGAAATGCAATGTGATTAAATAAAATATGGCACGCTATTCAAAGCGTAAAAAGGTTGACATGTTAAAAGCATACTTGTCAAGTAGTGATAATCGGTGATAGTGATAATGATAACGTATTGTGAGAAATCAGTTGCAGTGTAGTAAAAATGGATAACTATGATTGTGAGTAGAGAATCTGGTTTATATATTCAAATTATTGGCGATATATGGGAATGGCAAAGGGGAGGAGGTGGCCATTAATATTTTCATAAATAAACATATTTCAATCATTCTTTGACATGTCTAAAAATTCTAGTTAACTTTGTTGGAGCCTATTCGAAGACATTAGTGTGACACTGGCAATGCTGTGGAATTCACATCCACCATGAATTCCAGATCAGCGGTCTTCAACAAGTTATCTATTGCAAAAACACGAAATCAATTTAAAATTTGGCTTCTTTATATCTGATTTTTTTGCAAAAAAACTATTATGTGTTCTACACAGTAAACTGTACTGCTGGTTAAAATATTTGTGCTTATGTAATGTTCACTCAAATATCAGAAATTATGTTAACAATAAAAACAATTGCGTAACGTCGGCCATGGACGTAAGACTTCTTGCCGCGGCTTTATCACGTAAACGTTTTTTTTTTTTAATAAAACAAAATTTTATGCTTTTAAATTGAGCAATTTTTTTTATTTCATAAATATAATGTTTTCCTAACCAATAGTATCCCAGTGTCTGTATTCAGATAACTAAATCAGTTAAAAATTTTGCCAAAATGTTCTTAAGTTAGTTGAATTTCACTCGTTTTCAGCTATGTTTTTTGGATGGGAGACTTAAATTTCAGGCTAGATGAGGATGTTAATAAAACTCCCGATGAAATAGAGAGGATGATAAGAAAAAAAGATCATAAGAAGTTATTTGAGTACGATGAACTTAGAAGTGTTATGAAGAAGGGAGTAGCATTCAGTGAATTAACAGAGCAAGATCCCAATTTTCCTCCTACTTTTAAATTTAGTGTGGGAACACCATTCTATGATCATAAGTATGATTTACTTGTCTCTACAATTTTTATACATTTCATATTTACAATGCCGATTTTAACTAACTCTCTAAATTCATGTATAAATTATAAATTTTAGGCGGCGTCCAGCTTGGTGTGACAGAATATTATACTGTGTAAATTCCCATAATTATGAGAACGTTACTCTAAAAGTTAACCAGTTGTCTTATAGATGTCACAACTCTTATACTCTTAGTGATCATAGACCCGTATCAGCAGAATTTATTATTAAAGTAAGTACCATTGTATATATAATGTGTTTAAGCTTCTAATGTGCTCCTTACTTTTTTTCACTGTAAATAATGTTTCTTGTTGCTTTTTTAATCGTTCATTAGTTATTGAAGTCATATTTTGTTGCAGGTACTTTTGATCGTTTGTGTTTTTATTTAGTAGTTAGTACATATTTGATTTTTGTCCTATAAAAGTGAAATGCAGTAAAATACTAGGAATATGTTTATTGTATACAGGGTGAGTCAGTCATAATGTCATTAATTTTAAGAGGAGATAGGGAATAATGAGTATAATACGCATACGTGCTTAAAAAAAAATCTAAATGTATATTTACGCCGAAAATAAATATTTTCAAATCATTATATATACCCCATTTTCAGACTGTCACTGACCGCTCACAGCCTTGGTAGTTTATAGCTCACAGTTCAACTCGATGTTGACCTGATGCTACGTTGCCAAATTAAAATCTTTTCCTAGTACTGACTATTTTAGAATCTCATATTTTTCTTACTCAGTTCAGCCAATATTAAATGTTAATATTCAATGAAATCAAATAATAATAATCAAATAATTCTATTAAATTCCGGTAGAATATACGGTCCTCGTACACTCCTGCCTATACGTTGACAACAAATCGCCTCTGAAAGCTAAACCGACAACTAGCGACTGGATTTTTGTCCGATCAAATATGGTTGTTATGACTGCAAAGAAATTAGCTTGGTCACAGTTTAAAAAATAGTTTACATTGAAATTACAAAACTCCAAGTATCTAATAATATACTCGGTTTATAAACCATTTAGGTACATTACATAAAAAACATATACATAATGGATAAATTATTAAAAGAAGATGAAAAGTGTTTCGTATTTAAATAGTAAGTAAAAAAAACCTTCGTATTATCGGCAAAAAAACTGTCCAAAACCAAAACGGCACGCCTCTGATCTGATGCTCATAAAAGTTATCGAGAGTGAACCTTGACCTACCGTATCATTAGGTCAATAACCTAGTTACCTTGTTTTTGTATTGTTATTTAAGGACAAGGCGAAAAGCTAACTTTTTTATCTAGATACATGAATGAATTTTCCTTAAATATGAATAATTAATAAAAACAAATTTAGATAATAAATAAATGTTTTCTCGAATGTTAGGTTATTACAGTTTAATAATTTTGATATTACGTTTTCACTATGTTTTACAATTGAATATGAATTTTTAATATTACTGGTAAGAACAATTAATTATTTAGTTTGTAGTTACGTACATCTAGCCTAGAAATTTATTGTTTTTTAAGTAGTATGGCACTTACCTGTTTAAAATGCCAGTTCGAATAAAGTTGCACTCATCCATAGCACTTTATTAATAAAATTAGGGTCAGCCATTTGCAAAATTCAAGACGGCTGGGGAAATCAGCAGGTTCTAAGCCTGAACTTTGTGAAAATGATACGGGTTCAGTGAGTTTTCACGTAATATTCTGCAGACCTTGCTTTGGGATATCTCCAATCACCTTGAAATGGTTCTTATAGAAACAGTAGACGCGGTTTCACAGAATCTGTATTGCAAAGGCGTTGAAGCACTTGTACTCTGTGAAGGAAATGTCTTCCTATATTCAGCAGCTGCGGTATGCATTTCATAAACATTCTCGCATTCTCTGTATAAAACTACCATTTCCGCATATTAGAAATTTGTATAATTAGGCATAGTGAATTTACAACCAATACACGAGACCGAAATAAACAAACTACTGCTTGTGCTTGTATTCTCTCCATCCCCCCTCCAAATGTGTGGTGTGATCTCCAAATCTGGAGGGGAAAGAAATGCGGGAAATGCAGAAAGTGCAACTAAATGGTGGTAAACTTGAATAATGCACTGAAGTGTTAGACGATATTATGTATGTAAACATGATGTGGCAATGATGTTTCCTTCGCCACTCGATTGTCATATGGCTGCGCCATCAGAAAGTTTGTAGCGTACCAGGAGCGTCGTGTTACCGAATTTCATAGGGTGATATGTTTATTTTTTTAAAGATCGAGTAAAAAATGTTTTTTTTCGATTTCCTGCCTTTATTAGGTCTTCCAAATATGTGGTTAAAATTAATGACATTATGACTGACTCACCCTGTATACAAAAAATTTCAATGCATGCATCTGATATGGTTGTGGTGTCTTTAAATCTTTTTATTGTATGATTTCATGATTGTGATGTGGTTTTATCAATTTTACAGAACCTCTGGAGGGCTTTCATGGATTTGTTCAAAAATACCACTAGCTTTAAAATTACATAAAAAAACAGTAATATTTTTGTTTTAAATTGGGTAAACATTACAATTTATTTTTTATTTGATTGGCTGGCTCTGTAAAAAAATTAATAGCAGTTGTTACTCATAAAATGTTCACATCACTTCTTACTTCTAAGTACATACGTTTTGACTGTATGTATTGAAGTGCATGTGATCACATTTTGTTTTGTTTTGACGTTGTTGCCTTCAGTTTTAATTCTTCTGAAGATTTGTTGTAAGTTAGGAGTAAACAAAAATATTTTTTATGAAGTATTTTTGAAAAATATCCATCTTTGTTTCTTCGTGGATTAAACGGGGGCAGTGTTTTACATTGAGGGTTGAAATGCTAATGCTAAGAAAGTTAACAGACAAAATTACTTGGTTAAGTTGTCTTAGTTTTATTTCTTTATATTCCTTTTATATTTGAGGAACTTCATTAGTATAAATAATATTTTTATTTTGTTACTCATTTCAAGATCTATCTGCGTATCTAAAAAATAATTTAATCCAAGTATAAGTAATATACAGGGTGATTCACTCATGTCATTCATTTTAAGAGAAAATAGTGAAAAATGTGTATGCATGTATGAAAATGTAGAAAAAATATTTTCAAATCATTATTGAAACTTACTTTCAGGTTGCTACTTACTGCAGTCACTGCCGGCCTAGGTGCAACGTTGCCAAATTTAAATTTTTTTGCTAGCATTAGAGCATCATAAATAAAGGGTTTTATTGACTAATTTAGAAACTTTTATATTTATTCTTGCTTACTTCAGCCAATAATTATTTAAAATATTGTTGTAGGTTTTAATAAATGCTACATTTTTTTATTAAATTGTGCAATTAGCATACTAAATTGCTAGAAAATTGCTGAAAAAAAGAAATTGCTAAAAAAAATCAGGAAGGGCTGTTCAAAAATTGTTTAAATTTTAATTTAAATACTTCTGCATTGCAAACTGGTCCACCAGATAAGGCAAAACATACAATTGCCGACCCGGTTGGGGAGTCAAGTGGGGAAGCCTAGGTAGTTCACAGCACACAGGCTCACTAGTTTTACATCAGGGCATAACATGTGTATCGCCAGTTGCAGACTTATTGTCATTCAGTGTCACCTAGCATTAGAGAATAATAAATTTGTGCTTGTGTGTTATGATGATAGAATAATGTATAATGTGAGTAATATATTTTTTATAAAATATATCAAATTTTTGGTAGTTGAACGCTTTATTAGAAAATTCTTTACCGGGAGGAATGGGCGGATTTGCTTCTACTTTAAAAGGTTCAATAACATTTTTTTTCTCTCATTATTAGGTATTTCAAATATGTGGTTAAAACTAATGACATAATGACTTAATCATCCTATATCATTAAAAATATTCAACCATAAATTATTTAACACGCAGCCAATGTTAATAAGTAAAATTGAAATAGTTTATATTTGAAGTTAGCCGTTCTTTTATCTGGCACATAACACAATGGCTTGTTTAATTAATTAATTAATTTTTAATTAACAAAATTCAAAATTCTTTTTGAATTAACAATATTCAAAATTCTGACAGGCACATGTGGCGTGTGCCAGACTGAACTACTAGCTTAATACTCGTACTCTGTATAGTTCACCATGATAATTATAAAAATACTAGGCTTTAACCTATTAAAAAGAACAGTCTATTGGTATCTAACAAGAGATAAGCTTTTGCTTTGCAGTGCCTGTGTTAGTACAATATAATTGAGTAGAGTTTTATTGACATGCTTATAATATGTTGTTAGATTCCTCAGCCAGTGTCTAAATTGGGTCGCTCCCTACCTGTTCCTCAGGTATTTTCAGA
Organism: Monochamus alternatus; assembly: GCA_037114965.1. NCBI lineage: Eukaryota > Metazoa > Arthropoda > Insecta > Coleoptera > Cerambycidae > Monochamus > Monochamus alternatus. Next base: position 109,881,315 of record CM073426.1, on the reverse strand, counting down.
TTATGCTGAACGGGTTATCGAATTCGAAAAGATTATCAGTTGGAATGAGAAAGAAGAAAACAAGGCAGTCTACAGGGTGACTAAAGACATCTTACATACGAAAGAAGATTGGATTGGACTGTTTAAGGTAAATTTCAGACAATTTATTTGTGTTCAGAATAATTCAAATTTTATTCCCAAGTTTCGAGGATTACTAGAACCTCAACATTTTCTAGTTTTTTTATATAAACTTCAAGTTTAGAATCTTCATTTTGATAATGTGACATATCTTGATTATATAATGTTGCGTATTGAGCAGTTTTGATCAAACAAAAGTTCTGGTTTATATGAATGTTTCTCACAAAATAGCATTAATAAGTGAATGTAATGAGTATATTCAAAATTAGTTGAAAATAAACATATATTTTGAATCTTCGTCTAGTGACAAGACAAACTGGACACTGTTGTCTAAAGAAGCACCTGTATTATATGAAGAAATGTGAAATACCTCTTTGTAGGAGTTGCAAACAGGAAGACGAGACAGTACTTCATGCACTGTGGGAGTGCACCGCAATCTCATCGACAAGAGAATCCGTGTTGGGATAGTGATGGCCTTTTGTGGGATTTCCCTGAGCAACTTCATCACACTTTAACTGTCGGGCGTGAATACAGGCAGTTTAAGGGGTATAATTGAATAAAAAAGATTACAAAAGAATGGTATACTTGTTAAATATAGGACATACATTCAAGAACAATGAAAATAACATTATTTGTCTCGTATATAGTGATTTTTCGCGTTGTTATGCCATGACCTCAGTAACTGGTCGCTGCCAGCAACATAATTAAAGTCCACATCCTTAGCATTAGCAGGGATTCTTTGACCTGCCCTGGCTCTGTGGGGACAGACCTGCTATCGGTATCTCTGGGCTCACCCATATGTTGATTTCTAACATAAGTATTGCGACTACTATCGTCAGAACCCTTCCTCGGATAATGGTGATCTAGCTTCCTTTGTAACTGGTTGCATCCTGTACTTCCAAAAGTCACTGTTAGCATCTGCAAAAGCCACACCATGACTGAACAGCCTCAGTGGTGTCTATATTAAAATTCTTCCTAATGATGGCAGAAGTTTATTAATTAAAGTTTTACAGTATATATCGGTTATAACGCCGGCTCTTGGACCATGTAAAAGGCATTGTTATATCCAATCGTCGCTATAGGAGATTGGTACCATTTATTATATCTTAAAGCTTTTTCAACTGTTTCATTATTTGATTGCCTTATTTTTTTTTAACTCGTACGGAATTTGCACTGTTTATGAAATGATTTTTTATATTATCTCTATTTTTCCAAATTGTAGCAATAGTTGAATGAGCCACCTACATAATAAAAAAAAATCATATGTATATATAGTTTTTCAAACTGGCTGTTTATACATACGCTAAATTCTTCTGCAAGCATGGAATTCTTTACTCCACTTGATAAGCGCTCTATTATTTTCATTTTTTCAGCAACTGTAAAAGCCTTACGTTTATTTATTTATTTTTTTTTTTTGGTTGATCAGCCATACCACAGTCTATTATACAGTTCGGCGTCTTCACGTCGTCTCCTTTGATGTTGAGGTCCCAGATTTCGTTTTTTTTTTTAGACGACCAAAAGACGACTGCGCATTTAGCCGCGCACATTTGCGCGCTCAAGGGGCACGGTGATTTGTCAAGAAATAGATTTTCTCCCACTTCGTCGTGTACAAATGAATTTCATTGGTGTTCATTGCACATTTAGCCGCGATTTAACCACACCCTCTGGAATCTTCAACTGTATAAACTGTAGCCATACTTTTCTTATCCTCTCAACGAAGCCTATCGAACTCAAACGCTCATCATCTGCATGAGACTAAACAAAAAACAACTAGTGTCATGACTGTGATGTGTGATGAAGACATCCTAATGTCAATACTGCGCATGAGTAGGTCGTTATAACCAATTACAAATGACGTAAAATCGTCGTTATAAGCAATACATCGCTTTAAACGATATATTTTAACAAGGAAATCAGACGGGGCTTTGAGATTTGGTCGTTAAAGCCGATATGACGTAATATCCGATGTCGTTATAATCGATATATACTGTATTTGCTTTTTAAAATTTTTCAAATAAACGACGAATGTCAAACCTGAAAGTAAGGTATTTTGAATTATTTCTGATGTGTCATGTTCTTGCCATGAATGTTAAAGTATATATAATTTTGTCTTTAAAAAGTTTGCTAAAATATTGTTAATAGTTGCGGACAAAGTATAGTATTATACTTGCATATAATAGGTGTAATTCACTCGGGTGAATTACAACACTTGCCTACGGCTCATGGCGTAAACTTTGTTCTCATGAATTACAGCCATCATTATATGCTTGTTGAATAATATACTATTAGTCATATAAAATAACAAAAGTAAATTTAAAAATATTAACATGAAAAAGTATATTACCATGGATTATATGTAATTTGACAGCATAAATAATAATAATTTTATTTAAAAAACAACAACAATGTATAAGTATAATTGCGAGATATTAAAACAACTTTATTCATTTTTGACACAGTATCGTATCATTAGTATAGTTTGAATGATTTGGTAGACATGCATATGGTATGTGCTAAAAAGTAATAAAATTGTTTTGATATATTGGGGCAATTACTATTTATATTGTAAAATTTTATCGAGTCAACAGTAACTTTATTATGTTAATATTTTTAAATTTATTTCTTCCATTTTCGTGAGGGTAAAGCTTTAATTTAATTTTTCTCGAAAAATGTGTCCTAAAGTATTATATTTTTTTGTATTATTCGCTGGGGTTTGAAAGTCCATTCAGATCTCTGTTTAATCACAATTTTTGCAACTATGTATGTGGTGTAACATACATAGTACATTTATGGCAGGCCACAAATTACAATGTATAAACTCATACAGACAAAAAAAAAATACAAAAACACAAAATCAACATACCACATGATTTTTATGGCCCAGATCAATTTTACATGCGCCATGTGTTAAATGATTATTTACAATATTATCGTAATTAAAAAAGGAAGCTGTTTGAAATTTCATGGTTTTTAATGTTAAAAGTAGTAGCAAAAGCATTAAAATCATTATAATTGTCTTCGTTTTGACTATTTAATATTAGGAAATTGGCTAAATTTGTGATATATTTTTACACAATGGTTTCTGGCATTCTGTTAAAAAGGCTGCCACTTATAAAATAATTTGTTTGTAACTATTAAATAGTTAAGCTAGGTAATTGAGCAATTTTTATAAAACACTATATAGTGAATTTATCATAACAGGGCTGTATCATAATGATAAATAATATATGAAGACATTTCAAATAATTGATTTTTCTTATTTCCAAAACATTTCAATGAAACGGATGAGATATGAAATTCAAAATAATTCATAAAACATTTATTAAATAACACAAAAGTAATCCTTTATCAAAAGAATAACAATAAAAGATATTTTAAAACTTTAAGAAATATGTCAACAGTTTCTACTGTAATTAAAAACCTAAACAAACAAATGTAACTTATTTTGGAGCCGTCTTAAAAAAATATTTTTTTGACTCAATATCTTTTTTTACAGCGATATGTATAAGGCTTTTTCCATTGGATATGCACTTAACCTTAGTGTCTTCCTTTTTCCTATATTATTGTCCACAGCTGCATAATCCCTTATGTTGGCTTTATTCATACAGATATCGGAAACGGTAGGTTTTCCAATACTAGATTTACCAGCAACTGATCTGACACTTTCCCCGGAACCCGCCAAATTAATTATTTCATGCTTTTGTTGCAAATTTAATGTTCTATATTTCCTTTTCGACACACTTGACCCAAATTAAAATCATATAAGACAGCGCGCAGCATAGAGTGCGGCTGCCAAAGACGCTCTGACAAGTAAACAATATGCCGCGCGTGGAGAGTGTCCGGATTAAAGAGATACCTTCAGATTATGACTTTTGAAATTCAATATCCGGATTACTGGATGTCCGGATTAAACTGTGTCCGGATTGTTGAGGTTACACTGTATAATATTTTTCTTTATAATGGGATTAGAAATACCACAGAACATTACTATAAAATAGTTATATACAGTCGATGGCCGATTTGCAGTGGGCTAGCATGATGCTCTATCGTGAAGAAGGATCTTAAGATATAGGCAATTGAAATGAAAAAAGATAATATTTTAACAGCAATTCCGTGTTATTTGAGATACTATTACCCCACATTAGCTTGTATAATCGAGGTTGTAGTACATATGTGTATATGTGAAAAGCTAGCATTATTTTATGAAGTTAAAGCAATCTCGAAGTTTGTGGTTATAAAAGTAATTTACCTTGTAAATATAAACATATATTTTATACTTAAGACACTCCACCACTGTGATTTTTTTTAGGAAAATTTTAGTTCCTTGGATGACTACATAACTTATGAATATGTAAGTAAATGTGCTAATCCTTATCAGAATAGCAGAGGTGGTTCACCGAATCTGCAGAGGGACCTCAAATACGAAATTACCTTCTCCGAATTACCCAGTCGCTGCAAAGGCAACTATTGTTTGGTATATTTCAGTCAAACAGAAGATAAGGTTACCAGTGTTTTGGGGATGAGCAGTCCTTTTCCCATTGTAAAAACCGACAGTGATTAAATCCTTTAGTAGAAATGAGTATTAGTTAGTAAATTTGGAGCTTTATTATTATTATATCAGCCTCAACCTTGTCAGTAATAAAATGCTTCTAGAGTACATCACCAAAAGGTCAAGGAATACTTTATTTTGGAAGTAGGTTATTAATTTAATTTAAATATTGCTGTTAGAAATATGTTTGCCTGTGAGTCATTTATCACTTCTAAATAAGTACTGTATTAATTTGTCTGTACAAAACAGTATCACATCGAAATGTGAAGATCTATCCCAACTTACCTTATTTGAAAAGTTGATACTCTGAGATATAGTATCGACTCTCCCAACGAAAACAATATTAACTCAGTAATTCAGTGGTCCCTAAAAATCTAAAAATTATATGAGTTGTATGAAAACAGTTTTGAATTTAAAACTTTTACAGCAGACTGCTATATTATCAATTTTTTGGAATTTGTTATACAGGGTGTTTGGTAAGTCGATGCATTCCTGACAGGAGGTTATACAAGTAATTTATGATATAATTTTTTAATATACCATGTTCCAAAAACGCTTAGTTTCCAATCTATATGGTGTTAAAATTTTAATAAAAAAAATGCAAATTTATTAATATTGCAGAAATCGCTCAGAATATTTGAATGACATTTTACAGACTGACTGACACCAATACATGTCTTGTGAAAAAATATTGTTTTCAGTTACAACAGTGGCGTGCGTACGGGCAGGTATCCGGATATTTTTAAAGAATGATACATTTGATTAAAATACCACCAGTAAAGTTCCTTAACTATTATAAATCATATCTAGCATCTGACTTAACCTAACCAAATAATTTAACTTGCATAAAGCGTATTTTCCAAAATTCAAAGTTACACTAAATTTGCAGACTGTTTATTAATAAAGAATTTTAATAGTAGAAGAAAAACGTTCCAGTTCCAGCACCTGTGGTCATTAAAAAGTCTCGTCGGGACTCAGGACTGTTCGCTCTTCATTTCATTTCAGCATACATTGGTTTTGGTACAATACATTGACATTCTGTGCCTACAAAGATCTGAGATCCGAGTTGGATCTTTAGAAGCAACCGGTTCACCTGGAACAGTTCTAATAGCAATTCATTACTTGCTATACATTTTATGGCATATTATTGGTTGCCTACAATTCGCATAGAGTGACGATCCTTCTCTGAGGAAATATTATCCTACATATTCGTTAATTTCATGGAATATACACGGGTCTAGAAATCTATTGTTTACATGCATATGCCTGAGAACAACCACGTAGTATTGTCAAATTGTGAATTTGTCTCCAGGTCTAGGGATATTGAAACAAATACATCAAAATTGTTTTATCTTTTTTTAAGTGCTGTACATTTTTATTTTAAAATGGATGATATGTGAATATGATTGATTTGCGCGATAAATCAATAATTATAGCAGTGAATGGAATATCCTAAAATATATGTATGAAAAATGAGTGTATACACGTGCATTGCCACTGTTGCCAATTTATGGATTCTTTCTCTACTTCTATGTTTTTTTTTTTTCTTGAGTAAATGTCTGTGGGATAACGTCTATGTTCAAACACAACTACACTAACTCAAAATAAGAATTTTATGAGTTACTATAGTTTTCGTTGGGTTGAGTAAAATTTATTTACAATTTTTTTCCGGATATCTTCAGTAAGTTTTTTAATAATACCAATATTTGCACAAAATTTAGTATAGACGGGTGTCTTTGATGAGAAATTGAGATTTGTTCACACTTGTGCTGTCCATTGTAGTGGGCGTGATTTTCTTTGCACACATTTGAACAGTAGATTAAAGTTCCAATAAAAATTTATATTTTCTGATAAATTTCATAAAAGAGGTATATATACCTGGCGTCTTCGAGCAGCCATTTTTGAGATATTTTGATTTAAAAATCTTATTTTATGCCTTCATATTTTCCATTTTCATCACTTTTTATATTATGCTTATTGTTTTTGGTCATGTTACTTTTTTTGATACAAAATAAAATTTTTAAATATATCAATAATGGTTGCTAGAAGCGATATTCACCAGGTATTCTTTATTTTGCTCAAAGATGTATATTAAGAAGTTTTTACTATAACTTGAATATACATTCATACAATAATATTATGATATTTCAGCAGTATCCCCAGGAAAATATGGTACAGTTTTGTACAGACCTTTTAAAGATAGTAATGAAATCTTATGAATTAGTACCTTTTCTATTTTTGTTTTAGTGACATGTTATATCATTAATATACAGGGTGAATCAGAATTACAGTATGTAATAGAACTTTTGAAGAAAAAAAAATGGTAGTGGAAAATTTTTTCAATGGCTCAAAATTAAGTTTCATATTTAGTATTTTTGTATATTTACCTAACAGATTTGCAGATCATCGTTTGTTCTTGTTACCACAATTCTGAAAAACTGGTGTACCTATATAATAAAATTGATAATGGCTCTCGTTTAAAGTATTTACTAAAGTACTTTATAAATCAATAATCTTCAGGATAATTTGCAATAATTTTTAGTTATTTGTATGTTTAGTTGCTTTTCCTTTCTAAAAAGTATTCATTGTAGTTTTAGTTTAGAGTACAATTAATTTTATGAAACGTAGGTGTAATCAAAATCTTGATCCCTAATAGATTGGTAATACGAGAAATTCATATTAACTGAGACAACGTTTTAGCTTTATTATAATTTTTAGAATATTTTGCAACATATTAGCAACAGCAAATCACTAGTGACGGTCAGAACTGTTATTTTCATAGAAAAGTTGCACGTTGTTTCATTTTCGTGAAAATTAACGGTTACAAAAACCTGTTATTTTTTTCTGGGATTGTTTATGACCGAAAAAATATGATATGCAACATCCTTTGGTTTGATAACATACATGATGGTGAAATACATGAACAAAATTGATCTATAGTGGTTTTCCTGGTTGTTATCCCGTGACATAAGTAACTGGCTCCTGTTGATATTACAACTGCTACAGTTGAAACCTCTGATTAGTCAGTTATGATTGTACCTATAAATCAATTTAAATTTTTAAATTATGGACCGATTTAATATTTTTTGCTTAATATATAAGATATAGTATGTAAAAATTAATAAATTTACCTTTAATTTGTGGCCAGTTTTATGCATAAATTAATCTACAATAGTTGATAATTTACGTAAGCCCCTAACTAAAACCAGTGAGTAAAGTATTTCTTTAATTAATCATGCAGTACAAAATACAGTTTATTATTATCTTTACAAGATAAAATTATTTATTATAATATTGAAAATTATAAAATCCAGAACAAATGTTAATGTTTTCCTATTTTCTATACTAAGAAGTTATTAGTTCTTTTAAAATCTAAGATTGGCGAAAATTGTTCTTTAATATATCTTTTAAGAGGCAACTGTACATATTCTATAAAAAAATATATTTAAAAAAATATACTAAATAAAAAATACTGCTATAAAATGCAATATTTCAGAACAGGAAATACATTTGTAGATTAATAATGATTTCTTTAAATTGAAGCCAGATTCTCAAGGTCGAATCTCATTAGACGATTTCATTGGCCAATAGAATTGAATCTAGCACTGAACATAAGTTCAACGATATCGTGAACAAATTTTATATGCTGTTCTAAGTGTTAGGAAACTGTATGCAGAAAATTTAGGGGGTTATACTAGAAGAAAAAATAATGTGTGAAGTTCGTGTAACAATTTCTTGAAAAGTCAATATTAACTCGTTATTTTATTTATTTTTTTATTATAACTTTTTTTTATACTGGAATGATTTTCTTTACATTTCACACACTTATTACTTTTACAGAGATACAGTTTCAGGTAAAATATTTCTAAAATTGCAGCGCATAAAGGATAGATAGGGCATGTGCTAAGTAAAAAAAAATATAATAACTTTTTTTTTTACTTTTATTAACATTTTTATGGCATTTCCTTAAATACTGATGATTTATCTAAAAATGTTATGTTCTAATATTGGTAAATCTCATTTCTTTTATGATTATGCAAAGTCCTCTTCTATCTGAAAACAATTGAATGATACTATCATAGTATTGCTTTGACGGTAATTTCAAACCTTATGCTTTGTTCATACAATGGAAAAGCAGAAAAATGCAACCTTTTATGAGAAAATAGGCATGTTTAACCTTGGGAGAACAATTTCCAAACTGGTTGCCAAGTCATCGATTCTTCTCTCTTTGAATTAAATTAGAACATGGACGTAAGCGGTGACTGAACGTGTCATCTCCTTACTGAATAAATCGGCGTTAACGGTATTGATTGGTCAAAAAATCCTCGTGTATAGTCAGCTATTAATATGGATCAATGAAATGACTAATGAGAACGTGCTTCATAAGTCGACTTCATTGATTAATATAATTGAATCTATGCCATAGAACATAGAATTGAATTGAATATAAAATTTTGTCAAAATAGCGTTGAACATATGTTTACATTAAACAAATTTATTTCAGTGGCATAGATTCAATGATACTGGTCAACTTTAAGTGAAATTGTTTCCATATATCAAACAATTGTGCAATAGTTCCATATTTTTTCTTTGCCTTTTGCTGCTGTTTTGCTGTATATTGTAAAAATGAAAAATTATGAAATATGTAATAATATCTCCTGATTATATGTAAAATTATGTTATCCTGTACTTAAAATCAATTTGTGACTTTCAACTGAAGTTTTATTTGAAGTGCCTTTATTGTTGATGGAAATAATGTTATTGCAGTGCTTTTACAAGACATGAGTTTTTAACATAATTGCAAAAATGTACTTTTCTGCTACGAATACGCTGTCTGAGATAGTATTATTTTTTATATCGATGTTTATATATGAACGATTACTATGTACTAACTATATTATTTTATATTTTACTGCATTTAAATTAATTACGTATGCCTTTCATAGTAAATGTATAAAAGATATATACATATATTATTTTTCTAATATATGTGTTTAAAATAATTTTAATTTGCAGCTAGGTTTAATCCTTTACTTTTTTTACTTAGATACAATTGTTTAATGTAATAGTTATTTCGTGGTTGGATATTTGTTAATGTTGTTTGATTATATTTTTGTTGAGATGTATATATATTTTTGTACAATTTAAATTATATTAATTTAATATGGGAATAATAATTGTTTTATTTTTATATTATGAAAAATTAGAACATGTTCATTTATTTTATAATTATTTCCAAGAAGGCATATTAATTTTTTATATTGAAACAATTTGTGAATATTTTAATTATTTCAAGCTAAGATTATTTATGAAGGAAAATAAACATTTAAGTGACCTTTGCGATTAATTATTTTTTTTTTTATTTAGACAATATAATAAAAATTACCTATATTGGTTTTGATTTATCTTATTTTAACGATTCTAACCAATTTTGTTTCTAATAGCAACATTTTGAGTACCAGTTAACTCTTGGAGTTCCCAATTTCGTTATAATTGCAAGTCATCTCGGAAACTACAAGAGATAGATGTGGGTTTCACAACACTGGGCTACTTTTTTTCAAGACACTTCTTCTGGCAGACTTTTTTATGTAGAATTCAGTGGCGTACTTTTAATTTCTCTACAGGGTGTCTCTTAAAATACGACCTAAAATATATTTTTTTAAATTGAACATTCTGTATGTTTTATGCAATTCAGTAGCATTATATTTTTTCCTTCATAATATAAGTTACTTACAGATACGATGATGCGACGAACTTTCACAGTGGCACGTTAGTAGTTACTCAAAAGGCCTCAAAACAGAAGTGTTGTATTATATATGAATAATATGCTATTGTCCGTGTGCACTATGAACGCTACCTACAGGTGTTCGATTTCGCTGCTCCGCTTTGCTCTGTAGTCGACTTATTGCTTGATGCGTTACTCTGCATGTATCTTTACTTGGAGGTATTCAAGGTGAATAAATATTTAAATCGAGTGGAGGTTTTTTTTTACTTATAAAGATCTGTTCCTATAATTTAATTAAATTTAAAAGTTGAATTGATTTTATAATTTCTGTTTGCCATAATCTTCACTGGCGCGGCATATAGGTTTCATGGTCATGACATTGTTGACATCAAAATATTAGTATCATCAGCATATAATATGATTTGACCAGGGCAGTTACAGCACTTTTTTATATTAGATGTGAACATTATAAAAGATAAGGGTCCCCAATATTGAGCCTTGAGGTACTCCCAAGTTAGATCCTCTTTGTGATTTTGAGTTGTCATACATTGTTATTTGTGTACGGTGATATAGGTAGGACTTTGCCCGGTCAAAAGGGCACACCAACTTAAACAGCAATAGATTCCGTTCGATCACATCAAAGGCGCATTCCAAAAATTTTATGAAACTGATTCTGGATACAAATCAGTCTATAGTTATGATAAAATATGGAAAACTGCTCTTGAAAGTGTGCAGTAAGGTACATTTCATTCCAATTTTCTTTTAATAAGATAGATGGTGATAGTGGCCGATGGTGGTAGATTATGGATAAGGTCGCGACTGGCAGAAATTGTTTTTTTTTTGTTTGTAATTATGGAAAAAATTCTAAATTTGAATATTCTTGTACATTTTTTTAGTTATTACCCCTAAAAATTTCGATTTATTGTATTTCCTTAAAAACTCATTTTTTTCAAATGTAAAGAGGGTGAACCCTATTGATTTTTTAATAAAGAATTTTTTTCTGAATTTTGTGGTACAACAATTTTTAAAGTCCGTCAAGAAAAAAAAAAGAAATCAATTTCTGCCAGTCGCGGCCGCGGTTTTATATTTAAAAATAAAAAAAAAATACTTAATCCAGAAAATTGGTCCTGCCATATGTAAAATGATCCGCTCATTCCAAAAATGTCAAAAAATACAGGGTGTTCAAACTGGAAATGTCATGAAATCCGAAATGACCTCAAAGAGTTCATGGCACCATCTAGTATAAACCCACCCAATTTCAAATTTTTATCAGCAGTCATAAAAAAGTTACAGTGTGTTCCCACTTTCCGTTGTTACCCGGTATATGTATAGAGTATACTTTTGAAAATGGGGCACTTCTTTTATTTATTTGTCGACCGATTTTTTTTAAACAGAGCTTTAATAACTCCAAATTTCGCAATGAAAATTAAATTTTTAGAGCTTACTTCAATTTTTTTTTAAACTGCAAAAAAGATCAGCGATTTTTTTTCATTCCGGGTGCATAGTGTCAAATGGGTATGGCCAAAATTAAAAGAATATACAGGGTATCCTCGAATAGGAGAAACGACTCTTGTCTTGTAAGATACAAAAACTTTTGGTGTTGAAAAACGGCTTTCTTCGTTCAAGAAACAAGATCTGCCATGATTTGAAATCCGTAAAATCCAGTAAACCTTGATAAATTGGGATTAATTGATTTTTTCTCCAGTAAAGTGTTGTTTTTGCATGATATACGGCAAAATGTTATTAAATAAAGTTTTTCAGAATGTAAAACTGAGTGTGTGAAAATGTCCTAGGCCTAGTTTGATTTTTTGCTTAATTAAAACACTACAATTTTGCACAAGTCCTCAATTCTTCATTCTGAGGAAATTTTCATAATGACATTTTGTTAAATCTCGTAAAGTAAGTTTATTTATAATACATCAGTTCTTACAAGTCCAAAAACCCTCTAGAAATCAGTTTTGAGGTCACTTTATTGTAAAAAGCTAGGACCTGTCTCAAGTTGTCATTTACCCATTGGAGTATCAATTATCGCCGGTCGTAAAAAAATCGCACTGAGAGGGCTTTTTTATAAGGATTGTTCTAAAAAAATGGCAAATTAATAATTTGTGGTCTAAGATATCACTATATCTTGGAAATTATTTTCGCTATTGATCTGAATATTAGCATCAACATACAAAATACTACAGCATTTCCGACAGTGCATACTAAGTTCGAAAATATATATAATTTTTTAAAAAATTGTAAATTGAAAAATTACGAAATATTTATTAAAAATTTCGACATGTGGACAATTATATGAAATATTATTTTCTCCTTTATACATATATCGAATGAAATGTAGATAACAGATTAGAAAAGTTTAAAAAAAAGTACGAGAACTCTATCGTCTCTATCTATCTCTCTCTATTCGCAATATACTAACATTTTTGTGCGCCGGTTTCGGATCTTCTGTTCGCCAAGTTCTGTAGAGATATCTCGGGTGCGTATCGGTTATTCAAAATCACTTAAGGTAAAAAGCTACGACCCATGTCAAATAATTACTGACGCACATTTGTGTTTTTTTCAAATATACATTACATTATCTCTTTTTTCAAATATACATTACATTATCTCATACACGTCCAAGAGAACTCTATTATTAGGACATTGAAATATTGCACGCATACCCAAGTTTTCATTTCGAGAAACTTTTCTTAATAACATGCTTAGAAACAACTCTTTACAGTTTCCATTTTTTAGCACCAAAATTTTTTGTAGTTCCGTTTCACCTATTCAAGCATCCTCTTGAAAATATAATTTTCATTCTGAAATTTAGCACCAGAGTAGTTATTGAGGCTCTAATCACAGCTTAAATATTGTTATATAAGCTGTGGCTCTATCATTGACAAACAAAATGTCCAACAAATAAAACTTGGACAAAATGGTCATGCTAAAATTCGAATAAGTGTAGGAAAATATAAACATCAGAAATTTTTAAAAATTCTCTACAGTTTTTATAATATACTTTTTCGCCCCTCGAACCAACGAAGGAAAAGGGAAAGAGGCTATTTTTGCATAACCATGCAAATTAAAAAATGGTAAAATTATTAAAATTCACATTTAATATTTATTAATTCTTTGCTTACAATTATACATTTTTAAATAATATTAGTTTAATATAGAAAATTACTATCGGTATATGATGATGATATGATATTATGCATAAGGGCATTAGGGATTAGGCTTGTCATATCCATCATTTTCTTCACCTGCCGCATTTGGTTTATCTAAACTTTCCAGCAGTTCAAGATATTTCTTGTGCTGTACTCTTTCATTCTTCTTCTCATTTAACACATTAAAAATTGTCTTCCTTATATATTTATTAAACACAAAAATTGTCAGTACATATATTCCCTGCGAAGCTGCTATAAGGTTGACTGCATAAGCAATTGCAGTGGTCTTTATTGACATTTCTGCTAGTGCTACTGTTAACAATATGAATGTTGTTAACCAAACTAGAAAACATGACCTCAACCTGTAAGAGAAGATTTTATTGAAAATATGTACAAGGTGATTCACTATATTTTGACCTCCATGTTAACTCTTGTTTTTAGAATTTTCAAAAAATATGAAATACAAAAGTTACAGAATTTTTCCAAAATTACAATATTTCGCCAAAATTTCGTGACTTAATGTCGAGCCGATTTGATGTTATGCATTAAAACTGTTTCCGAGGTTACACTTTTAAGAGAGCGTATCTCCCTTAGGAGCCGCTACTAAAAAAAATTATACTAAAGTTTTCCTAATTTTCGAGTTATTTTACAAGCTCACAAATTTTAAATACTATACTGTTACACCTTGTATATTCGTTTTACTTCGTTTTTGTAATGGTAAAAGAATGAAAAGGAATGATAAAATTTAATTTAAGCAATTTTATGTGCAAGTAACAAAACGTAATTATAACGAATGTAATCCGAAAGTAACTACTGGCATACAATTTTATTTTAAAACTTTACGTCGGCTTACGTTTTAAAAGGGTTTTAAGAAATTACAAAATTTAAAGTTATGAGAAGTTGAATCAGCATCTGATTCCAAAATTTAATGAAATATTAATTTAAATAAATAGTATTTTATACAGATAAATCATAAATAACAAACTATGATATACAGGGTGTCCCATATAAAACTTTCTACCGGAATATTTCTTTTAATGTGAAGTTTTGAAAACATTCCAAAAACACGCCGATTTTTAATTTGAGGGGGACATCGACTTACATCATTACTTATTATCGTAGTCGCCACCCCTTCGTAGATCGAGGTATTAACTTTGAAATGTCAAATGGCACTATAGAGCGTGTGATTCATCGTTTGAAAGCTCTTTTGATACCGACTGAACCCATAAAAAATATTAAAAAAATATTTTTTTGTTTTCAAGAAAAAAAATTGAAATATAATTTTTTGAAATTTTGTATTTTTACATTTAAAATTGTTCATCTTAATTTATAGTATGTGTTAACCACTGAAAGGATTTTCATACTAAAAACAATAATAAACGAAGCGTAAGGTTGAGGTTCTTATCATAATTTTGTATAAATTCCAATGCATTCCATTCCATTTTAACTTTTTGTTTGACATTATCGAAAATGTGTTATTGTTGAAACCATTTTCAGTTGTATCAAATCTCATCTTCGGCTTACAATCAAAGTATAACTTTTACATTTATCAGTGTTTCATTGTGGTTTATTCGTTTATGCAAAACAAAATGAATGCGTTAGAGAAACTGTTCGAATTTTCAATGAGTTGCATGATGATCACCATTATTTGGTCATACGTACGTGGGCCAGATTGCTAAGAAATTTCGAGAAACTAGGTCCGTAGCAAATCTTAAGAAAGACAAACAAACAAACAAATTAATGGGAGTAGGAATCGACACCAATCCGTGCGATCGTATTACAGGCACAGTATAGGGAGAACAGTAAAAACATTCGGGCCGAAATAATAAACCGCGCATAGCAGCTCGCGCATCCATTTCAAGCTGCAGAGAGCTCAGTTTACATCCAACTCTGGGAGTGCAAACATCGGTTATACAGAGCCGTATTAAAGCAATATTTTGAGTATGATCGAGGAATGAGTCGCTCCGCAGCAGTTAGATGTTTAAACATATCATCTATAAATAGTAATTTAAATTTCCTAAAGACATAAATAATAAGTAATCTATAATATACTGTACAAACCATAAATACTGCTATTGCCTTACCTATTAACTTATTTCTTAAGTATAACATTGAAATATAATTACTTCTCATGAAAGCGAAGTTAAAAATATACATATTTATATTTTTCACAAATACAAGTTTTTATTTTAGAGCAAAGTTCTGTGCAGTGGCTTCTAATATAGAAGATTTATTAGAAAAGCTGTTCAGGATTAGTAATAATTCATACAAGCTATGTCAAATACATTTTGAAAATAATATGTTTTCTAACGATTCGCGCAATACATTACGCAAAGAGGCCGTTCCAACGTTTCCTGCACAAGACGGCTCATCTTCAATTTATGTAGATGATCATATTTCTTGTAGTCACTATAATGAGAGTAAGTCTCAAAACAAAATGATAAAATATAATTTTTTTCCAAATTTACATTTTATTGCACTTTTATCTCCAATTTAACAATTTTCAAAGTTAAGTAAACATAATTTTTCTGTTCTGAAAAATACTTATCTTCTGGTTTACGTAGATCATTTAAGACAAAAAAAATCATAATAAATTATTTACTTCTAACGTCAAATTTTAAATTAAAAAAAATTCCAAAAAATTAATTATTACTAATATCAAAAAAGTATAAATAAAAATGTTTTGTAGTGCAATAATATATATTTTATACTCTTTTTTTTTAAAGAGACCAAAGAAGTAATTCGAATTTTCACACTATATGTTAGTAGCAGTAAATGATAGTATTAATGACTTATTACATAATGTGGGTAGATATAACGTAAACTTTCATGTGGAACAACTACGCTTTCACGTGCAAATAAAAAATTCTTATTCCGATCCTGATCACCGATTCTGTAAATTCCATCGGATGCGCTATCGCACTCACATATCGAGGTCACTATGGAGAACTGAAGGCAGTTCAAAGTGCCGACAACGGAGTGAAACTGCTGGTCTACCTATGCTGTGCTACAGGCATCCCTAAGTCGAATCGGATTTTGCAAAAACATAAATGGCATCCGTACAAGTGCATTGTTTCAATGAGGATGAACCGGATCGAAGAATAGAACTTTGTGATATCATGTCTAACAGAAATACAGAAAATCAAAATATACTTTACAATATCTGCTTCAGTGGTAGTTTTTTCTCAATGGTACAATGAATATAGGCATAATATTCGTTATTGGTCGGGTGAAAACCCTCATTGTGTTAGGGAATCGCACACTCGGTATCCAGAAAAGCTGAACGTCTGTGCAGAAATATTGGGTAATCACATAGTTGGTCCGTTTTTTTTTTAGATGACACTGACTGGAGGCAGCTATTTACGTTTGTTGAAAGATTATATTGATCGCATGATCACAGAAATTCTGGAGAATGATGATCAGCTAGATGAAAATCTTGTGACGTTCCAACAAGATGGAGCTCCAGCTCAGAATTTTCCAGGGCGATGGATAGGTAGGTAGGGGACTATAGAATGGTCAGTTCGGTCTCCTGATTTGAATCAAAACGACTTTTTTCTCTGGAGACATATCAATTCAGTGATTTTTGAAAGAACCTGAAAATCTTGAAAATTTAAGACAACGTATTGTAAACGAATGTGGAAATTTAAGGAGGTTTTTCCAAATAAGATGTTTCGTAGATAGGCTCCATATTTACTAAGAACAACTGGGTGCACAATTGGAGCATCTATTGTAAACCAGTTTAAATATGAAAATACATCAATTTATATTTCAATGTTTTTTCTTGAAAACGAATAATGATTCTTTCAATTTTTTTTACGGATTCAGTCAGTATCAAAAGAGCTTTGAAACGATGCATCACACGCCCAAAAATACAATATTCCAAAAATTTATATTTCAATGTTTTTTATTGAAAACAAATAATGATTTTTTATTTTTTTTTGTTACAGATTAAGAGTTAGTATCAAAAGAGCTTTTAAACGATGTATCACTAGCCCTATAGTGCCATTTGAAATTTCAAAGTTGATACCTCAATCTACGAAGGGGTGGCAACTACAAAATAAGTAATAATGTAAGTTGATGTCCAAATTAAAAATCGACGGGTTTTTGGAATTTTTTCAAAACTTCATATTAAACGAAATATTCAGGTGACAAGTTTTATATGGGACACCCTGTATGGCAATCGGCGTGTTTCCAAACAAATATCATTTGCAGCGTTGCCACATTGACTTTTACTTGTTACTTCTAATCTAACAACCCCACAAAGTACAGCTGTGAAACGGAAAATAGTGGAAACTCGCGGAAGAAAAATGGTATTTCAAAAATGAGTTTTCGACAAAAAAATTGGGTTGCTCTAGCTTACAAGATGAAACTTTGCCTAGAATATATATTTACAAGAATGCTTTTGCAAATTATGCGTGATATATGGATTATGGTACCTATGTGAATTTCCGTATAAATGAAATCGAAGAGTATACTGAAAGAAAAAGACAAAATA
Source organism: Monochamus alternatus (assembly GCA_037114965.1). Taxonomy (NCBI): domain Eukaryota; kingdom Metazoa; phylum Arthropoda; class Insecta; order Coleoptera; family Cerambycidae; genus Monochamus; species Monochamus alternatus. The sequence continues at coordinate 109,863,277 of CM073426.1, read as the reverse complement.
GTGATATGGCGAAAAAAACTATTTAAAATAAGTATTAAAAGGTAGGAATCTGGATCGAAGAATATACATATTAACTTTCGACGAAACATGGACACATGAAGGTCATACAGAAGGCGGTAGGATATGATATAATAAGTGTGACCGTGTATGATTAATGTGTGACCGTTATAGTGACAATGCAATTAACCAATAGTGAATAGTGTGTATATATATAGTGCAACGCATTCTAAAGCCTTTTGTCCTTATGATGTGAAATTGTGAAATTCGCGATTATTTGCGCGATTTATTTAATGATAGGAAAATCTCTACTTCTTAAGTGTGATAACCGCGGAGTGCACATCAGGTAGGTATAGGTGAGTGGTGGTGACATGTTGCCAAGAAATCCTAGTTATTAAATTTTTCTTGAAGCCTATTTATATAAAAAGTTATATTACAACATATCAGTGTAACACTGGTAACGCTGTGGAATATACATTCAATCTATAATATCATAAAAACCTTAATATCTAAGTCTAGTCAGCGGTTCTCAACAAGTTTTCTATCGCAAAATCACGAAATTAATTTAAATTTTTCTTTTTTATTCCAGATTTTTTTTGTAAAAAACTTAATTATGTGTACAGTGAACTGTACTGCTGGTTGAAATATTACTCGTACTTATTTAAGGTTAACCCTGTATAGTTTAAGTATATATAAATATATAGCTTCTATAAATATTTTATCCATATAGATTAATATTTATAGAGCACTGACGACCATTTGGTCATGCCATACAGGTAGCTTAATTATATTTGGTATGTGGGAATTTTACTTACATAAATTTAAACCGAATTATATTCTGCATCCAAAGAAAATCTTCAGGATCATTGTGTTTATTTATAATATAACATGTGTAACTTAGGGCAATAACTGATACCAACGTTAACATACAAATGGGAATGAAGAACGTTTGATTGTTAGTTCCTGAAATAAAGTATATTTTTATTATATATGTATAATAATATGCCGCCCCCTCTCTCGCACAAGTCTTCGACTTCTGGGCTAATCTTCGTGATTAAGATGAGGGGTAGAGATATTATTATATTATTATTATTACTTTCATTTTGAGTTAACACAGAAGAGATAATAAAAAGTAAATAATAATTATAAATGAGCAATGTTATAGAAAAATAATTCAAAGAAAGGGATCTGAAACTAATAACAGGTTTGGTATACACCACTGAAGTCATTGGTGGCTTTCTTAAGACACAGGCCAAATATGCCCCATAATAACTTTCTATTGTTATGCCATGTTAATGATATGAAGTTGTCAAATACTGTTTATTCTGTCTTTCTTATGATGATATGTACAATCGTTTGCCATAATAATAACTCTCTTTAAAATGGATGCTGCTCTTTTGAACTGCTGGCGTATTTATAATGAAACCTGCTTTCAACTTTTAACATTAGTTCTTAATTGTTTCACTCACTAATAGAGATTTAATGAAATTTCTACTCAGAACTTCCAGAAGTTCAAAAACTGTTTTGAGGGAGTATTGCAAAAGCATGTGTACCTAGACATAATATTAAATTACTCTCTACACATTTTGTTTAGTGGTAAGAATTTTTTAAACAACGACTCCAATAGTCAAGAATATCAAGTAAGGTTCGTTTCTTCAAGTTGGAACGGCATTTTAGCTTTCAGATAATACTTACGTATAATTTCATATGATGTGATTGTGCTTAGTGACATTTTTGTTGATGATTATAAAAAAAACTATAAGTACAATTCCTCAGCTGTAGGTTTTATCTGTACACGTGCTTTATTATAATCTTTCAAAATAAATTCTGAAGAAATGATTGATTTTCTTTTCTACAAGTAACCATCAATATTCAGATGTTGACCATCAATGGAAGATGGTCTCAGAAGTTTTGTTATGTAAATAAAATATTTATATTTTGTTTGTATACTTTGTATGAATAAATATTAGTTTTGTTAATTTTTTCCCCGGTCCACCTTTTTATGAAAAACTGGAACACATTATTTTTGTTTTACGTACCTACTTTGATAGCTTACATCCTTGAATATTTTACATAAAAATTTTACTTGAAAATATAAAATAGAGTATATCTCTTTTTTAAAAAAATGACAATCCCAATTTTTGATAGCGCCATTTTATGACACTATATTATCGTATAAGGGTGACAATATCATCGATAGATGAGTTCTAGGTTATATTTTCAAGAAAATTACAATGGCAAAAACTACATCTCTTACGAACGGTCTAATGTTATATCGTGCAGATAAATAAATAACTGGTGTGTTATTTGATTTAAAATTTACGTGCGTGCTCTTACGCACTACACAAGCATTTTAAATTACTTATCTATCTTTTATTAAAATATTTCAAAACATACCGTTAAATTCGCAGACATTAGAACCACTCTTAACGAATGCTCGTGGTATGTCAGGTATTCCTGTTGACAACAGAGAAAACCCGATAATTAATAAAGGAATGCCCAAGGAAACGGCTAAGTAAACATAAATCCTGGAGGTATCTTCTGGGACAGTTTTATATGATCTAAAAATTATAGGTGTATATTAAAAAATTTATTAATTAAATTGTACTACAAATATAAATAAAAATTAAAATATAAAATATACTACATAATACCACAGACTAAGTATACCATGTATAGTATATGATAATACTAAAAAAAAACGATAAAAAATCTCCCAGTGCGATTTTTGTACGACCGGTGGAAATTGATACTCCAATGAGTAAATTACTTAAGTGAACTCGAAACCCATTTCTAGAGGGTTTTTGGGTTTGTAATAACTCTATTATAATTGATCTTCAGCGGCGACGAAATCCTTGACAATGAATGCAACCAGTTATCAGGTTACTTCAACTTTACAAGGTAATTGGGGTGAATCAAAAGGGGTGTTTAGTGGGCAAAAGTGAACTAAAGAGTCTAATAAATATATGGTCGAATATCAACGGTTACTGAGAGCAATGAAAATATTTTTATTGCTATTTTTGCGAAAGCTGTTATTATTTGATATTTTATTTTGAGTAGATCATGCATTCTAAACCGAACTCACATTAGTGATTACTAATTGTCACATTTATTTTAACGTTTGTGATTTAAACGCTTATTTTATAACATGTCGCATTTGTATTTATTCTCGCGGCAAGAATTTTGACGACTTACGTCATGCGAACAAATGAATAATTCATTATATTTTCATCAAAATACTTAAGAAACTGCAACTGAGAGTAATAAAACTATAGACTGCACTAAAAGTTTCCATTAATTTTGCACTAAATTACAAAAAATTATCATTTTTAACACGACCAAATATCGAAAATTGCGTTGACAATAAAAACAGTTGCCTAACGGCAGCCATGAAGTAAGACGTCTGAATTCTTGCTGCGAGTATACATGTGCGTTGTTTAGTCGGTATTGTACACACATAATTTAGTAATGCCTGCCAGATTTAGTTATCGAGAATATGCTGATATTATTTTTATTTATGGGTAGGTACTGCAACGGTAGCGCTAATCGTACAGTTGCTGAATATCGACGTCGTTTCTCCAACAGAAGAGTGCCAGATAGAAATGTATTCCAGACAGTCTTCAACAATGCACATGATACTGGAATGTTTCCTAGTGTGAGAATTACATTGGAGAGCAAGCTGGTCCTAGTCTAGCAGTGGAAGATGAAATTCTAAATATGGTAGCGATCGTAGCCCGGGTGTAAGTACAAGGCGCATTGCAACTCGTCTCCAAATTAATCAAACTACGGCAAGGGAAGTCACTCACAAAAATGGTTTAAAACATTTCTGTATGCAGCGTATCCAGAATCTTCAGGACAGTGATAATGATTTGTGGTTGCATTTTTGCAATTGGATAAACGCAAACCATACACTTTACAAATACATTTTGTTCACTGATGAGGCACAATTCACTCGTGATGGAGTAAATAACTGTCACAATGAAAATCGTTGGTCAGATAAATATCTGCACGCCACGGTGGAAAGTAACTTTCAGCATCGGATCAGCATTAACGAGTGGTGTAGTATGATTAATAATCAATTACTTGGTCCAGTTGTACTGGAGCTAGTATGTAGAATTTTTAGAAAATAATTTGACAGATCTACTGAACGATGTTCCATTAAATATTAGGCAAAATATGTACGTTCAGCATGATGGTGCCCCTCCCGATTTTAGTCGTGTTGTGAACAGTCATCTTAACAATCGCTCCACAACGCTGGATTGGCCGATGTGGTTTCCAAAATTGGCCACCAAGGTCACCAGATTTGAATCACCTTGATTACTGTCTTTGGGGATGGATTAAATCATTAGTATATACAACAAAAGTGAATACAAGAGAAGCGCTATTCGATCGAATTGTCAATTGTGCAGCACTCATAAGAAAGCACTTTAACGAGCTACCCGTGCAACCCACAAACGAGCTGATGCATGCATCGAGGCGGACGCTGGTATATTTAATTTAATTCATTAATTTCGGTTTATTAGATAATCAATGATACAATTTATAATACCTACAGAATAAACACTTGCCTCTACTGATTCATTACAGTAATTAACGCGGGTAAAAATATTTTCATTGCTATCTCAGTAACCGTTTATATTCGACCAAATGTTTATTAGGATTTTTTGTTCACTCTTTTGTTTCTTAACGGTAATACTTACTTAACCATAAATATTAAGTCTGTACATAAACAAGTTAACCATACGAACGAACTAATCAGAGACAATATAAAGCATACACCTGCAACAAAATAATAGTTATTTAAAAAGCGTATTATACATTGTAGCCTTGTTCACACTTCACCCTGAAGCAACACAGAAGAACTTTTATTTGATGTTCCATGTTTATTAAAAATATTGACTATTATAATTGATTGTTTCCCGTTGCTTTTCACTGTTTTGTGTCAATCAGCAAAAGTTACTTGTTCCTAGTGTTTCCACTCTAGATGCTAAGCTTCAAACAAACTTAGAGAACACGTTTCTCTAGATATCAAAGTTCCTTCAGTGTGTCACAATGTTTTTCTTTTTTCACCATATTTGCCGTTTTAGCAGATATAGATGAAAAGCTTGAAATTGTTGAACAAATTTGAAATAGTAACAAACAACAAAAAGTTCCTCTATCTAGCTTCAGTATGGAGTTTATACAAGGTAACCTATACGCATAAACTTGGGGTAATATAGCCGAGAACAAATAATGACGAATAGTGAAAAAAATGTAGTAAAATATTAAGAAGTAAACAAGTTATGACGATATGTTTGATATTTGTGGCAGTATGTTTGTTATCAGTTGTGATCCCATTCGAGATTATTTTCGCGCGATTATAAAAGTATGGCGAATAATTTCTCAAACGAAGAACTTATGGAATAGTGGAGTCCATCAGCCTATGAAAGCCTTCTAGAAATGATTTTCGTTTGCACTTTGAGATTAAAAGCTAAAACCAATTTTAGATGTTTCCCCACCATTAGAATTATCAAAGACCCAAAGGCGTCAAAAAAAGTCCTATACGGGGTGGCTGTAGGGGGTAAAACGTGAAAACTACCCCAAAAATTATTTTTTGATATTTGAATCTAAAAAAGTAGCTGAATAATTCCACATAAGTACCATTTGCCTCAGAACACTGGATATATATAAAAAAAATTACTGAATTATCAATAAAGCACGTTGTTAAATGGGAAGCCTTAAGATTTAAAGCGCTCTAGTGAAAAGTGTCTAAATATTTTAGACGTGCTCTACATCTAACCTGCTGTAACTTTTTTATATGTGATCCAATTAAAAAATACCCTGTAATAGCATTGAAGAGCAAAGTTTCCAGAGCCTGCAGGATATTTCACTTTTTCATTTGGATGATATGCAATTTTTTTACGAATTTTTATTCGAGCGCGTGCCATGACCGACTAAGGTCGAATATCGCTTGCGTTTCTCAAAGATGCAGCTCATTGTGGTCGAATATCGCTTATTTCTCTCTTGTGTCTGTTTAGGCGACAGTGTTGGATTGATATTCTGTACGGATAAAGCACCAGTGATTTTTAAAAACAGTTCGTTCTGATCAATGTAAGTTTGTCTTTTACGTATTTTATATTATATAATCTTTTATTCGTCTTCAGCCATATAAGACAGAACTTCTTCAAACATGGATATAGGCCACTTGAGTAGTAGTAGAGTAGTACTGACAGTGATTTAGAATCAAAAATCAAGCTAACGTGTCGAATAGAAAGAAAGGACTATTCGGTATATTATTTGTCAAGAGGGAAGAAACTTAATTGAGCCAGCGGATAGATCAAAGAAAAAATTAATTGCCAGTGTCCAAATTAGATTTGAAGCCAGTAAAGGAAGAGATAAAAATACGAATATTAACAGAATTTTTTACAAACTGAACGATGTTCAACAGGATGTCAACATTCATTGGCATAAAAAATGTTACAATAGTATTACCAGCTCCAAAAATATCGCCGTCTACATAAAGAAATCTGAGAAATTGTTTTCGTGTGATGCTGGTGTAATTGAAAAAAATCAATCTGACAACCGCATTTCGCGTTCGGTAGGCGTATTTGATATTAATTAATTTATATTTGTTTTGCCAAAAGAGGTTGCATAAAAAGAAACTATGTCCAGTAATGACCAGCAAACCGGAGGCAAAAATTAAAAACATTGCTCGAAAACATCCTACGTATTTGGCAAGAATAGGTGAGAATGATTTAATTACAATGGAGATCAAATACCATGTCAACTGTCTGATTCTGGAATTACAAAAATTAAAAAAATATAAAAAACCAAGTGAAACTGCCACAACATCGGGCCTCAAAAGAAAAAGCAACATGGAGGAAGATCCTTTTATACAGTTAACCAACGAGTTGGGGAAAGGTTTGGAGAAGGGTAAAATTCTGTTAATATTCGTATTTTTATATCTCCCTTTACTGGCTTCAAATCTAATTTTGACGCTGGCAATAATTTTTTTCTTTGATCTTTCCGTTGGCTCAATTAAGTTTCTTCCCTCTTGACAAATAATACACCGAATAGAGTCCTTTCCTTCCATTCGACACGTTAGCTTGATATTTGATTATAAATCACTGTCAGTACTACTACTACTACTACTACTACTACTACTACTACTCAATCAGAACGAATTGTTTTTAAAAATCACTGGTGCTTTATCCGTACAGAATATCAATCCAACACTGTCGCCTAAACAGACACAAGAGAGAAATAAGCGATATTCGACCACAATGAGCTGCATCCTTGAGAAACGCAAGCGATATTCGACCTTAACCGGTCCCATGTACGCGCTCGAATAAAAATTCGTAAAAAAATTGCATATCATCCAAATGGAAAAGTGAAATATCCTGCAGGCTCTGGAAACTCTGCTATTCAATGCTATTACAGGGTATTTTTTAATTGAATCACATATAAAAAAGTTACAGCAGGTTAGATGTAGAGCATGCCTAAAATATTTAGACACTTTTCACTAGAGCGCTTTAAATCTTAAGGCTTCCCATTTAACAACGTGCTTTATTGAAAATTCAATAATTTTTTTTATATATATCCAGTGTTCTGAGGCAAATGGTACTTATGTGGAATTATTCAGCTACTTTTTTAGATTCAAATACCCAAAAATAATTTTTGGGGTAGTTTTCACGTTTTACCCCCTACAGCCACCCCGTACAGGACGCCTTTGGGTTTTAGATAGAATTAATGGAGGGAAATCATCTAAAATTGGTTTTAGCTTTTAATGTGAAAGTGTAAACGAAAATCACAATTTGAGGCTCCGTGGACTCTACTAGAAATGATACTGGGGAATCACATCAAAATTCAGTGGCTGCAGCTCATATTTATGACCAGAGAGGTTTCCCCAAAGATATCATCCGAGATGTGAAACCATTTTACGCGGGATGGAGAAACTAGGAATTTACGGTCGAGACCTGTTTAGCATGAGGAACCATTAGACCTAGGTAAATTATAAATCTCGAGGAAAACATTTGAAATGCCGTCGAAGAGTCGCCTGTCATGGACAATTACATGACAATTGCAGCTCAGTTTGAGATACTTATCAGAATCCACAATTTGTCGAACGGTAGAGCACGATTTACTCTACCCATTTTATGTTCAGCGGCTACAAGTCTTACTTCCAAAGAAGCTTCCGCTTCGAGTGAACTTTTGCGAGTGGTTGTTTGTTACATCAGCAGCACTTAAACCCAAATTTTACCATGAACATTTTATAATCAGCGGCCGAAAATCTAGAGAGTGACTAATCGCTAGCTTGTAGACAAGCGCGACGGGCAAAGCGTGCGAGGAGCGACATTTCATAGGCGTATTCAATTCGAAGGCGATCACAAAAAATATACAAAAATTGCAAAAATAATTGCATTATATAACATCCATTATTTTTAGTAGAAACACTGATATAATAGTTCGAGGCGTTAGATAATAAAAATGATAATAATTATTTCCAAATTTAAAGTTTTTCTCTTGTATTATCAATTACCCAAGGTCGAAAATAATAGAGAGTGACTAACATCCACTTACATCTACCTGAAGCACACTCCGCGGATATAACACTTAAGCCTTATTCTGATGGACGTGAAATTCACGAATTTTTGCACGAATTTTGCAACTTCTGTTTTAATTATTTATAGCGGGAAAATCTCAACTTTTGACAAATTTTGCGAAACGGTAAGATACTACAAATATTATTGCTACTTTTATTATGTGGTGTTAATTAATTTGTTTTGAGCTTCTGACAATCTACCATGGCAATTCATGATGAAATTGATAGAAAATGTTATAGTTGACAAAAATTCGTTACAAGTAGAGATATTCCCATCATTAAATGAATCATACAAATATTTGTGAATTATGGATTCTAAAGGACAGAAGGCTTTAGAATACATACACACTATTCACTATTGGTTACTAGCACTGTCACTATAACGGTCACACATTAACACTTATTATATCATATCGTACAGCTTTTCGTATGACCTTCATGCATCCATGTTTAGTCAAAATTTTAATTTTTATTTTAAATAGTTTCTTCGCCATATCACTATTTCATCTTTTTCTATCAGTATACTCTTTTCGATTTCATTTATACGGAAATTCATCTACTATAATTCATATATCACACATAATTCGCAAAATCACCCTTGTATATATTGTAGGTAAAGTTTCATCTTGTTAAATATAGCAATCCAATCTTTTTTGTCCAAAACTCATTTTAAAAATAACATCTTCCTTCCGCGAGTTTTCATTATTACTTCTTTACCACTTTCTTATTTGCACTATACACATATACTATTCACATACATATTTTTTTATGAAATACATATTTCAGCTTACACTTTTGTTTTGACTTCGTGTCCTAAATTCTTCATACATGTATACATCTGATATTACTCTCTTGTTAAATTAGGACGATTTTGAGAGTATGCTGTAGACCTTGAATTAGTCTCCATTCTTAAGAATAGAAAATTACTAATAAAATTAATTACATTCATAATTAAAACTGCGGCGCATGCGTACTTACTGCAAAAGAAGCTGGGTATACTCTCAAAATATTTGTGAGCAGGTTTATAACATGAGTCACTCTCTAGATTTTCGGCCGTCGACTATAGTTGAGGATAAGGTAATTTTCACAATACGCATTATTGAACATGTCACTCGGCGAACACACTTTCAACAACGATTTTCAATGTGGACGGAGTACTTATTGGCCCTTTCGTTCTGAAGAATCTGTTAACTGATGCTCTTTTAATTTAATGATTTTTGCGTAATAATGTACCGGTGATCTCGAATAAAACCACGACTGATACAAATACCAAACATGGCGTCCTGACTTGTTTACTTGTTAGTTTTTATAATAAAAAAATTTACCTTATAAATTTTACTAAATTTTTTTCAATATTCGTCATTATTTGATAATTTCCCAAGTTTATGCGTATAGGTTTAGAATCACCCTGTATAACATGAACATGGCACGTACAGCCATTGTCAATCTCTATCATATGTATTTATAATTAGGAATTAGGTATAAGAAAGCTTTGTCAGCAATTACATAAATTATTACCTAATAATAGCATCAAGATATTTTTGGCTGAATTATAGAAAATTTGTTGTTAATAATGTTAGTATCGAATAAGTGGGAATTAACAGAGGAGCACTTGTACTTACCTAAAGGATTACAAGCAACATTTTTCCTTTGGATACTTAACAGGGTAAGAAATGCAATTGTCATTGAAATTGAGTATCCCAGAAAGCATTTCCTATGAACATCTTTTTCCTTTAATAGGAATATATAAACCAAAACCGATACAATGAAACAAATTGTTGAAATAACTAAAACTGAAACAAAAGGAGTTATGATAATGTTACACGAAAAAAGTCTTTTGCAGTGACCTTTGAACTATTTCTCAAAAATTCTAGGGTAAATATTGACTAGACCTATATGAGTGACGGAGAAAGAGAGAATCTGTTATAATTAACATACAGGGTAATTCACAACTAATCCAAAAGAAATGGGAATAGATGCGTCATGAAAAGGTAAGCCTATATTTAAAAAAAAAATTTTGTCATATCCCTATAGTGTCCGAGAACAGCCAGTTTAATTGTCGGTCATCTCACCTATGGTATACTGATGAGGGCTAACAAGCCCGAAACCGATCTATGTCTGGTGGTGTGACCGACAAGGGTTTTTGGCTGTTCACACAGATACTGAGGCGTAATTCAATACCGGTCGGGGCATTAGTCCGCGGAGTAGTTGTTACCTCCAATATCATTAATGAAGCGTCGTCCGGGGCGAGAGGTCTGCGTTTAAGTACCTGCTGTAATGTAGGTCCGGCCGCTGCTTCCTGCAAGTCCAACCGCTTAAACCGAACAGGAAGTAGCAGACCACTTACATCTCAATAGTTGATATGTTCAATACAAATCGCAATGTTGTAAAATTTGCAAAATTTTCAAATCGGATCTAGAACAATTGCGTTTTTATTATCTGTTGTCATCAGTATTTTCAGCGGTAAAATTTCGCTTACTGAAATCATTTGCTATGTTACGTAGTCTCCGATCGGAAAGTTTCTGAGAATGAAAGATTTCTTCTGACTATCCATAACTGGCATTTAAAAAAAAAATCATATTTGATGAGACAATTTTTCACAAAATCAGAATTATGTTTCCGTTATACAATTATGTATGATAATTGCTTTTAAATAAATAGATCTCTCTCTGTCAATGGAATATCTATGTACTTACATGAAATATATATAATCATATAACTCTCATAATATGTATCACAGTGAAAGACTGTTTGTTCTGTAGTATACATAATACAAAATGAGCCATGAGGATAGTAAGCCTCAGAAGTATATATACAACTGTTATAAATAAGACCATATTTTTCATCTGGATCTTCTATTATTTTTCTGAAAAAAATAATATAATGCTTGCAAATTAAGTTTTTACCGACTACGATAAATATTATATTTTGTATGAATTTTATACCATTTATGAAATAATAAGATCATTTTGTAATAAGAATGTTAAAAAATTTGTGAGTGCAAAGCTGACCCAGGCAATCAACAACAAAATTATTTCTGAAATATCGTGCAAAACTTTTGGATTCAACCCTAAATTTTCATTATGGTGGCACAAAAAAATAGTAATTTTCCAAATTAACAATAAGAACATTGCAATAAAAGATAGATAATAATAATATTTCTACCCCTCATTCTAATCACAGAGATTAGCCCAGAAGTCGGAGACTTGTGTTAGAAATGGGACGGCATATTTTTGTTAAACAGGCCGCATTTGCACCCAGGAATGACTTACGGTGGTAGGCCCTATAACCACCATTTAATGTAGGAATTAGGAAACCTGGAAAACCTCATTAATAAGGGAGGCAGTCAAATGTCGATCGGTATCAATCTCTCACATTGACCCAAGTTGACATTCTTCCACCCTACCATACCCGTAGAGAGGGTGCCAATCCTCTCCACGAATATAGCTGACATATGGTCTACCGACTGTGGGGCTCGAACCCACACCGATCTGGCCACAACCGCGCGACCACTGACCAACCATTCTGGCCTGTTTTGCCGTGGTCAATCCTTAACTGCAGACATTTCGCCATACTTGAGAGAACGAGATGCATTGAAAGAATTACGTACCAACAAGAACATTATCGTACTACCAGCAGACAAAGACAATGTTATCATGGACACCACGGATTATAACAGCAAGATTAATGCAATAATCAGCTTGATACCCCACAACAAGAGTGGAACGTTGAACGAAAATACTCAAGAATAACCAATTGGGAGGAAAAACTAATTAAAAATTTACACTTTCTGATAGCAGACCTCCAAGGCTATATGGTTTATCGAAGATCCACAAGTACAATACACCTCTTCGACCAATTGCCAGGACCACCGGAAGCCCTATTTATAAATTAGCACGCCAGCTAGCTAACTTAATGAAGTCACTGTTTGGAAACTCCGAACATCATGTAAGAAACTCGGCACATTTCATGGACATCATTGGCTCAATAATAATCGATCCCCAGCAAATTTTGGTCAGCTTCGCCTAAAGGCTTGCGCGCACTAGCCGGCAACAGCCGACAACGGAATGCACCACGGCGGTCGGCAATTTTTTAGCCTAGTGCACACTAGCCGAAAATTTTCCAATCAATCGCTCAGTTTTGTACATTTGCAAAAAATCGAAAGTGAATTTGCCACTCGATTTCCTCAATTAATAGAACACCAAGAAAAATTTTGGCAATACTTCCGAATGAGTTACGAAAAATTTCAAGAACTTTTGCCAATTATACCTGCCGATCTAACAAGAACGTAATACTACGTTTAGAAGCTCACTTCTACCAGCAGAACGCCTAGCAGTGACCCTAAGGTAAATAGTAGGTATAGTTATATTTTTATGTTTTAGATTATATTTATTACAGTTTATTTTATTTTTATATTATATTCTATGTTTATTTTTTTATTAGTTATTTTTTCTTTCCTGATTAGAGTAGTTTTTGTCGGCGAAATCATATAACTCATTATATTTACTAACAAAAATTATTAACTTTTCTTCATCCATTTTATTTCGCGTTCCGTTCCGTTGTCAATATCAGCGCGGACTGTCCACCACTTTCGGCAACGCGACGAATCTGACCGCGAAAGTATCCTATCTGGAGATTTCCGTTCACGCCGGCGCGTAGCGGTGTGGCTCGTTCCTGACAAGTGGGTGTTATTCCATTTAAAATGCATTGGAAGGATATAATTGCCGACCGCCGTGGTGCGTTCCGTTGTCGGCTGTTGTCGGCTAGTGCGCGCAAGCCTTAATGCTTATTACATACTATGAGTGAATTCGCGATTCGTGATGCACGATGCGTGGTTTGTATGAAATTCCTGTATAATGTGTAGGTATTCTATAAATGGATTTTTAACGAACAAGACACACGTGGTTGTAAAAAAAAGGAAAGTAATTACCGACAAAGTAAATACGATATTTTTATTTTTGTTTTCGGATTTAGATAGTGATATAACTAATATACAGGTATTTTCAAAGAAAGTAGCACAAATGGTACCAGTGATTCTACTGCTAAAAAGAACACGTTTGCATAAAAATTACTATAGCAAAATGTTCACCCCTTAAAAGATCCAAGTAGCAATTTATGGCAAAACTCGGGCACAATTTTCTTGTGCCTGAATCGTGTCGACTTTTTTTGGAGCACTTCTGCCGCCGTTCAAATTGTTTCCAAAATTTTCAAGTTATTTCGAACTTATTGTGTCAAAAGGATATGCGTGTCTAAATAGCAACATTTTAAACACATGTATTTAAAATATATCTATTTTGTGTCAGTTTGGACTCTTCAAATATATTTAGGCGCAGACGGGTCGATACTAAAATAAATAGACTCAAGTTTGTCTGATTTGTTTCTTAACAAGATGATTCTATTTTGTTACTGAAATGAGTTGAGTAGACACAATAATTTCCATTTGGGTACATTTTAAACGTAAAGTGTCTTTATTGTTTCTACCATGTGTCGTACAGGCACACATGTATCTATGTAAAAACATTTTGCACACATAATTTCCATTTTGTTTCTATAATGTGTTTAGTTCATCCGGTTAAAGTGGTTGTGTACTTGGCGCATATTTTTATGATATACGTTGATCTGTGATAGTGTTAGTTTTACAGTTACGATATGATTAAAATAAAAAAGGTGCTACTCCAAAGGTGCACACTAGCACTTACTATCGACGTGTGAAAAAAGAAATAGACATTACTCAGAGGAAATTGAGTGAATTTTTGAAAGCAAGAGCAAGTGCACCATTTCTATTAAACAACAAAAAGAAAAATATTATAGTTGGCGATATTTCAGTGAATTTTTGGTCTATATGTAGAAACATTACTCTAAATTGTTTCTTCTATTTTAAAATGTGTTGGGATGGACAATTTGGGGGCAAAGTTTATTCACATTACGGAAACATGGTCCTATTTGGACACCACCTATAAGTACGCCATATTTCAACAAGTACTTCAACGTGAATGCACGTGGCAAAAATGGCGCCCTATAAAATATTATTTTAAATTAAAGCTTTTAAGAACTATTTAAGCCACAACTGTACTAAATATGATGTCGTAAATAATAAAATATCATTGGTTTTTGGTTTTTTTTTTGAGAATTACAAAAATATATTTTTTATCGAAAAAAGAAAAAAACATCGACTAATTATAATTACTTGGTTTATAGGCCTGTTTAATTTTGAGAAGTACCAAGTCAACTATTATCGGTAAACTTTAGTTCGCAAAATGCTCAAGATAAATTAAAATCCCATTGTTTTCTAGGAGATGAATGCCTTCAAGTCTGTGTTCATGATTATCCATAATGTATCGGGAAGAAATATGAGTTGTGTCTATTAGGATTTATTTTGGTACACAATGAATAGAAAATAATAATTTCGGTAAAATTGAGAACACCATGTGTCAAATTTGTGGCTCTCATTAGAGTACAATAACGAACACATTTTGGAAACAACATGACCACATACGAAACACATGTAAAATAACTTTTGGACACATTATCGACACATATTTTGGCCGTTAGGAACAAAATAGACATATTGTGGCCACTTCAAGGTTCAATTTTAGATACATATTGGAAACGAAAGGCACAATCTAGACACATTTTTGAAAAATTTTAGGTATATTTCAGACTCGCTATTGGACAAATTTTAGACCATATTTAGTACACATTTTAATCACCATTTTGGTTACATTTCCCGCTTATAATGATCTAATACAACCTGCCTTAAAAATGTGTCGTGTCCAAATTACAGTGTAGACACAGCGTCGACACTTTTCCCAAAACGAGTCGGAAATTGTTACTTGGGTAGAGCTCTTCAAAGTTTCCAAAAAAGTATGAAATAGCGGCTGTAATTTGAAAACTAAATCAAATTGTCTACTAATGCATGTGCTACTTTTCAACATTTTTTCGAAAATTTCTGCCCTTAGGAAAGGGTTGAAATAATAATAATAAGGGGTAGGTAGTTCAAACTTAAGAAGCTTATGTAAGATCATAAGGAGTGTTTGTGTTCCGAATTTCACTTAACTCGGATAAGTGGTTCAAAAGTTATTAGGGAAAAACGAGAAAAAAATTCTGAATCACCCTGTATAGAGCCTATCAAAAGTTACGGATGGCTGATGCAGCTTCAAACTGAACCTAGATTGATCGCTTATAACTAATTATGGGCAAGGGTAATAAAATAAATTTTAGGGGTATAAATTTGTAATAAATTATGAACAAAAAATGTTGGTGGTGGGTTGAAATGGCTGGTCTAGTTCCAAAAGACTGGCTTAAACACCGTGGTAATCATTCAGTCGCCTCTTAAGATACGAAAAGCATTGAATGTACCATCTGTTGAGTATGGCAAAACGTCTGCAGTTAAACATCGACAACAGCAAATATCCTAGAAAGTGTACATCATTCAATTAACACCAGTCGTGAAAACCTACAAACTACAGTTTTTAAATATCCGTTATTAAAGCATTACATCATTACAATATAATTCGCTCAGAATACATTTTTTTCGTATATTTATTAATTTAACGATACAGCTACTGGCACTGACAACTACTCCTTACAAAGTTGTTCCAATTATTTACATTATTTTCCTTGAGGAATAATTCAAGAGTAGTTTAATTGAAGGTAAAATATGATCCGTATATTAGTTGAAAAGCAGCTCCAATGTGTTTAAAATTGCAAATATCTCATTGGAATACAAAATTGTCAATACATTTTCAAATCAGATTATGTTATTTTGATATGCTAAAGAAATAATTCCATCGACAAGTTAATCCTAACAATAATTATCTAACATAAAAATAAATATACACAGTATATATACAGTATCAATAAACCTAAATACTTACATAGAATTAGGTTTTGTACATTTCACCATATATTTGAATGGTACAATTTCAACATTTTTCAAAACTGAATCTGTATTTATAAATGTTTCATTGCTGTTAAATACTGATATGTTAATAGTCAACTGCCCTGGCACTTTAATACAAATATGCTTGTCTTCATTGTAGACTTCATTTATATTACAGCAGAAGGGTACTCGGTATATCGTTTTTCCATCTTCCTGCATAACATGAGTTTATTACATGATTAAAGTGCTCTAAAAGCTCTATTCATAGTGGGAGCGTCATATCGTCAAGCATCATGTCAAATAGTGTTGGACTATTGAGTCGCAGCGTCTATGCGCATTAATAAAGACGAGCACAATTATTCAAGTTTTCGTTTAATTAGGTGCCATTAGGTCTCCTTTCAAAGATACAGAGTGTTAAACTTGAACTTTAAAAATTGTTTTCGCTATAATTTTTTTGAAATTGTATAGAGATACTTCTTGTTATTAGTAAAGCCCGCACTTGACGCAGATGACGTCATTATCAGGGGCGCACCGACGTACAAACATATACCTACAAATAATTAAAATCAATATCTTACCTTGTACTGGTAATTTATAATGTCCCGCATTATTCATATTAACTAGTCCACATAAATATTCACTTGTAGTACTGGAATAAAATTTAATAACCAATATTTGCTGTAAATATTAAGGTGTTACGCTATGGCGCTTGTCGCTAATAATCTTTTTCGGTTTCGAAATCGTGTGGTCAACGTCCAGAGGTCACTCGGTATATTTGAAATATACAGGGTGTTTCGGTTTGCTTGGAACAAATTGAAACGGTAGACAGAATAAACGATTGTAAGAGGAAAACTGTATATGAATATGGTCTCTTTCTCGATCAGTAGCGGAGTTACGAGGGGCTAAATAAATTTATTTTTTTTATTACCAAGTCCGTATTACACACAGCGCCTTCAAATTTGGTACATGTACTGTTCAACAAGCCTCGAATATTATAAAAGTTCTTTTTTAAAATCGTTATACAAGGTGTTATTTTTTCAAGAAACTGCTATAATGAAACCCTTCAGAAATTTGTTCTTGTACGTCCCTGGTAAAGTTTGAAACGTTTTTTTACTCTCTTGATTCATTGTCTAAATTTCATCTCTCTTGACTTTTGACTTTGACTTTTTCTTGTAAAACGTTAATTTTCGTGTATGCGAATTCTAGGATCGTTAAATA
Organism: Monochamus alternatus; assembly: GCA_037114965.1. Classification (NCBI taxonomy): domain Eukaryota; kingdom Metazoa; phylum Arthropoda; class Insecta; order Coleoptera; family Cerambycidae; genus Monochamus; species Monochamus alternatus. Next base: position 109,845,599 of record CM073426.1, on the reverse strand, counting down.
TCCGTTGAGCATATAAAATAGAAGTAACGTCACTTGAGTGTAGCCGCTGTAGAATACTTTTTAATGCCGTCAAAATGAACGTATAGTAATATGACGTTGCCTCTAATTACGTATCCCAACGTATTACAACTGTTTTGTTTTACGAGTAGTAGGTAACCTGCTGTAAGTCTAAATAAAAACAACAGTCCTGGGTCTCGCTTCTCGAACGCCAGTGAAATAAATTCGAGTGGGAATTCATTCCATTTAAAAAATTCCTGAGTATATTTATTATTATCTACGTGTATATTTACAATTTTCGAAGCTTTACATTTCTTTAGCAAAAACCATGTGAAATAATTCCCCTATTTTTTGTGGGAAATAACTACAATGAGAATGGTCAAGAATACAGATTTGCATTTTCTCCTGAGAATTTATGTCACTTTTTGAGGGAATTGAGCCCCTGCAGGTAATAAATGGAATATTTCTGTCGACTAGCATGAATAAGATTAAATTTGTTTTAATATAAATAAAGTATATTTGAATATGAAGGTCGTCGCCAAGTCCATACCTGAGATCTGCGAACGAACTGCGGATTTTCTCAACGATATTACTGTAAACGATGTCTAAAAAAACAAACGTAGAAACGAGGGAAAGGAGTTATTTTATCCCCTCACTTTCTTTCTGAAGCGTGCTTATGGACGATTATTTACAATGTGATAATGTAAAATTTTATTTAGAATATTTTATTACTCTCGATAATTTTTCGTAAAACTTTTCATTTTCGAGATAAATTCGACTTTTGCGCATGCGACGTCAGAGATAGTAGCATCAAAATGAATTACACTTAATAACATTTTTAAATGTCAAGTTCTAACTTGCTCTAAGTGTCCTAACTTATTCTATACAGAGTGCTTCCGAAGCCAGATGTGCAATTTCTACACAAATAATTTTTTTCAATGTAAATTTGTTTATTGAGGGAAGACAGGGATTTAAGAAACATATTAGTTATTAATCAGAAGATTTATATATATAAAGCTGTTTACAGGCCTTTTAGGCCCAGAACTGTGTTATTCTCCTCCATTCCATTCTGTCCTTCGCCTTTCTTTTCCAATCCGTTACATTTTCTCCCTTAGATCTATTGCCACTGCCTCTCTCCATCGCTTCGTCGGTCTGCCTCTTTTTTTCTTGTAGTTAGGCTTACTCCCTACTATTTTCTTAACTGCCCTTTCATCCTCCATACGTTCTAGATGCCCTAGCCACTGCACTCTTCTGGCTTTTACAAATTCGTCTATTGTTGGTGCCTGATACATTGCATATATTTCCTCATTATTTCTCCTTACATCGCCTTCCTCCGTCTTCTTACCCCCTAGAATTCTCCTTAAGATCTTCATTTCCCACCTTAACTTTCCCTTGACTTCTTATTGAGAACCCAGGTTTCACTACCATACAGCGTTGTCGGTCTCAAAATTGTTTTATACATTCTAAATTTTACTCCTCTGGACAAATTTTTTGATTTCAATAAGCGGTTGACTGCTGCCGAACTTCTGTTTGCTTTTATTATTCTCCTATTTATTTCTTGTTCCTCATCACAGTTAGCTGTTATTAGCGCCCCCAAATACACATATTCTTGAACTTCCTCAAACTCCATGTCTCCATGCTCTGTTCTCAATTTAAAATTGGTATCCTTTTTTTGTTCTCCTATTCTCAAAAGCTTACTTTTCTCTTGATTTATCTGCAATCCCACTTTACGTGCTTCCTCCACAAGTTTTCTCGTTACTTCTTCTAATTCCCTACTATTTCTAGCAATAATAGCAACGTCATCTGCATAACTTACAATTTGATGACTTTTAAACAATATGTGTCCTTCTCTGTTCAACTGACTATCTCTTATGACCTTTTCTACAGAAGATTTATACTAAAATTGAATTTAATATTGTATTTTTTTTAATTTACTCATTTTAATTGATTCACATGTCCGCACAAACGAGCTCTTTTAAATAAAGATTATGTGATATTTTGAAGAAACTATGGTTCTTGCCTAAATTTTTCAGTTGTATTTATAATACGTTTTTTCAGTTGATAAACGGGATGATTCAGTCATAATGTCATTACATCTATACTCTAGCTTTCAAAAGATAAACCAATCACCCTATAACAATCGATATCACGACGCTTCTGGTACGCTACAAATTTTCTAATGACGCGTACAAGTATTGAAGCTATAGAGAAGTCGAGTAGCGTTGCCAGCATTATAATAACAGCATGTTGTGGTGAGTGGAGTGGAAAATTGTTGCATTTTAAAGGAATTCATTAAGGGTTTTGTCAAGTTCTGACAAATAATGCAAAATACAATTAGATTTTGAATATAATAATTATAAACTACCCTGGCGACACAAATACGAAATTCAACAAACCACCACTCGAAATAGTGAAAATGTAACTGATGGGATGGATGATGGATGTGGAACACAAAATATAAAAGATGTGGAATGTACATGAGGGAGAGAGAGAAGGCGGGCACGCCTGTCTGTATAGGACCCGAACGTTGTTCGGCTTATTCCGCCGGTAACGTATTAAACGGGAATTTGAACTGTTGCGAGTGTGCTGATTTGCTGATTACAGCATACATCTGATGTCGACGCTGCTGTTGGTATTTATTATAAAATTCTTATAATTTCCTATTAATTACACCGGGTGTTTATAAAAATGCAAATTAAATTATTGTTTGTTTCTGTTATTATTTTAGCGGTTCTGCAGCCTTTCAGCGCTTTTCGATGAATAGACATTAAAAACAAGTTGTTGATTACTGAATAAGTATGTCACGGACTGTGTTTTGATGAGGGTTTTTTTATTACTGTCTGTATTTCAAAGGCCTCTTTAGGTATCTTAAAACTACTTTCAAAATAACTCCACTAATAATTATCCGATTTTAATGCGGCTTCCACCAGTTTTCTTAGAAAAAAACCTAGCGTCTTGGATGCCCTAAATCATATTTTTTGACACGAGTAAATTAATGTTTACAAAGTAAAAGAAACAAAATAAATGGACATCCTAAAAGCGGCGAATTATTTTGCTAATTTATACACACTTTGTTTTTGAAAATAACTGATAATAACTTTGTAAATTTGGAACTAAGAAAGTGCATTTTAAGCCTGCTAAAGGAGCCGCTTACGTTCAAATAGTATCAGTCGATGAAATACGAGGCAGGCAAAAACAGAAGATGTAAGAGAAGTCGGACGGTTGTAATGCGCTTAGAGGAACGGTCGAGTTGACTTGCATTTAGCGTTACTCCTAAAATACAAAAAACGTTTCAGCCTCTTAATAATTTAACCTAGTTAGTATTGGATTTTATTTCACTATTTATGTAATGAAATGTGAACGGTTTATTTTGATCCGTTGGAGTTTTGTAATTTCAATATTAAATATTTTTTATGTTGAAACTTAATATTTTAATTGAATACTTTTGAAAAATAATTTATAGCATTAATTACAATAACTATACACTACGAGTAGGTACTATAGGAAAATAAATTAAATTTGGCAACGTAGCGTTAGGCAGGTACCGAGTTGAATTGCCGCCAGCGGTCAATGACAGTCCGATAAGGGGGTTTAAATAGTGATTTGAAAATATTTTCTTCCGGTGTAAATCTGCATTTAACATTTTTTAAATCGCGTATTTGTATTATACTTATTTTTCCCTATCTTCTCTTAAAATTAATGACATGACTGAATCACTCTGATTATTTTCAGTTGATTCGGAATAAGCGTCGTTCTTCATAAATTCTCAAACACTGAAGTCCAGTAAAATAGGGGGAGCGTAGTGGCCACTGAATAGTTGCATCTCTTCCACTTCCAATTCATTGATTTGAAAAAAATAAACTTAATTATTATCTAACATTTAATTCAAGATGAGGCGGAGTACCATCGAATCGTAACATTTTGACGAAGAAAAAGTGGCGTCATCTAAAGTTGTTGGTAGATTATGTGTAGAGTATGTGCAGCAATTAATGTGAATCTGTTTAATAACTAATATGTTTCGTAAATCCCTGTTTTTTTTCTTAATAAACGAATTTACATTGATAAAAAACATTTATTTATGTAAAATGGCACATTTGGATAACCCTATGTTCAGAGACACTCGGTATAAAATAAGTTAGACCATTTTAAAGTAGGTTTGAACATTACATATTGTTTCCTTGAAATTTGAAATTAAAAATGTTACTCATTTATCTGCGACTACCTCTACCATTGCATGCTCGAACATTAAATTATCAAGAGTAATAAAATATTCTAAATAAAATTTTACATTATGACACTTTAAAAAATCGTTCATAGGCGTTACGTCAGAAAAAAGTGAAGGGGGATAAAATAACACTACCCCCCCAGTTTCTACGTTTGTTTTTAGGAGTCGCTTACAATAATCCCCTTGATGATTTGGTTAATAACAAGCCGAAATTATAGCGAAAAAATAATTTTAAAACTTCAACTTTAGCACCTTGTATGTTTTAAGGGAAGCATTTTTGCTAAATCATCATATTTTGACGCCAAAAACACTCGGTTGGCGGGATGATCTACTTATTTGTTACACTCTGTATATGCCCCACAATTTATTTCTTATGAATAGAACTTAAGGAGTACCGACACGTTGCGAACAGAAAAGACAGTTTGATCCTGTGTACATACACTGGGTCAATAGGGCTGCCAGATTTTCAAAAATAAAAAGTGGGAGGGTCGAATTTTGATGGGAAAGAAGCACGCATTAACCATTTCCTCAAAATTATAAGACTTCTACCTAACGTCAATCAAATGTTATCTAAATAATCCACGCCAGCAGAAGATAAATAATAGCTATTTGTATAACAAATGAGTAAAGTGCATTTCCTCCCGCGGATAGTTTGATCCGACGCGAAGCGGAGGGCATCAATATCCATGGGAGGAAATGGCACGCTCCTGTGTAGTACATATGATTTTTTCTACGACCATTTACAGTGTTCTGTATTGGTTTTATATATATTTTATTATATTTTCTTATGCATGACAATCAAACAACCAAATATGTCAAAATGACATTAGGTATTTATGTAAATATTGTTAAAAATCAAAGTACATGGAACGTTGCTAAGGTTGCTTCTTGTTTACAAAATAAACAACCTTCCCAAAACTTTATAATAATGTATTCCGAATGTGAAGATGAAGTTCCTCAAGATATTCTAGAAGAAGCAAACGTGGTTTCGTTAAATCTATTACCTTTAAAGTCTCGTAAAAATATGAAAAAGAGTACCAGCTATTTAAATGCTGGATGGAGACTAGGCAAATAAGAAAAATATATGAAGAAGTGGTCCTATTTTACTTCCCCAAAAAATGCACCGATTTGAAGCCCTCAACATTATGAAGCAAATACAGCATGTTGCGATCTACACATCAAATTAAAGACAATATCGACATTAAATTTCCTGGATATAAAGTCAATACTTTTTCAGGTATCCACAAGTTCATTGCAGAAGCTCCAGATGAAACTTACTTACATATGAAAGTAAGACTGATCGTTATTGTTGAATAATAAATAAAAACGTAACGCAGCATTTTTTATTAGAGAGTATATAAAAAATGACAATTAAGTGACATTTTAGGCTGTTATAAGTGCATTTTTCCTTTCTCAGGTCGTGCTTATATTTGGAATTGCTGGGGCATGCCGTAGCGATGAATTAGTTAATATGGTACTTGAGGATATCAGTGATAAAGGCGATATTTTGGCGGTGCAAATACCTGACTCAAAAACTAATATCAAAAGGACATTTACAATAATAAATGAGATTGTAAGCGGAGTATCTGCCTTGCATATGTATAGAAAATGTAACTGATGTGAAAATGTACAAACCAGGTAATTGGCAAAAACACAATTGTCAAAATTCCATACAGAATAGCAATATTTTTAAATTTGTATGAATCGAAAGGCTATATAAAGTTTCACACACAGTTCACAGTTTCCTCCGTACTTCAGCTACGTTATTAGTCAATGCTGGAAGTGATATTGTTTCTACCACAAGTACTTCATCAACGACCACGAATTTGGAAAATATCAAACAGGAACTCATCTCCATCAGCAGAGCCAATATTCAGGGGGATTTCCATTAGTAATTTAACTAATTGTACCAACAATTTTAACAATATTTAGTTATTGATGTTAATTTAAACCTCAATTTAAACTATTTTCAATTTTTATAAATTAAAATAAGTAATAAAAAATCGTTTGAAAGGAAAGCATTATTATACATTTTTAGGAAGTTTCTGTACCAATAAATGAAGTTACAGCTATTTGAAGTTTCTACTTGTTTGCATCCCGATGTAGGAGTAAAAGTACTACTTTCCTTCCTGAAATGAGGGAGTAAATTAGTATTTTCCATGTAGGGAGTAGAAAAAAGACTATTTTGTATCGTATCGTATCGTGTTACACAGACATAAACCGATGATATGTACTAGTATTTATTAACATTTACAAAAATAATTTCAAAAATCAACACTGATCTTCAAAAGTAAAAAGCGGAATGTTCGATTTATATTTCTATTTATAGATCACTATACTTATAAATATTATTCTATGTATGTTTAAAAAAATATAACAGACAAAATCTCTATTCTGGGCGATTCTTTAAATATTTTGAACTTGCCCCTACTCTACTCAAAAGATTTTTTTTTTTCAAAAATCTACATTTTTATACCTACCTCAATAATTTGCATATATGAATTTTATAAATTCGGAAGTATTCGGGAGAACCGGGAACTTTAAATGGAAATCGGGAGTATCTTGGCTCAGTTTAAATCGGGAGGGACAGTAAGAACTCGGGAGGCTCCCGTCTAAATAGAGAGGTCTGGCAGCCCTATGAGTCAAAGAAAACCTTTATTTCTACCCCTAAGAGGGAAGGGGTGATCTTGATCCTAAAAATCTTAAAAGGAAAGTGACATTCAACCCAAGTATGTATCCCAAGGTTAAATGTTATATTTTTTCATCACCATAAATTTTTGTAGTTTGTATCCCCTGTGTTATTTGTTACACGTTATGTAGAATTTTAATAGTTTCTTAAAGACAAGGAATTAGGTGTCGCTATAGTTTAACATATGTTTGAATTGTGAAAATGGACGACTTATTAAATTTACATTTAATTCGCGGTTTTATAAATGCACATCGAAAGTAAGTTAGTTGTACAATTTAAATCAAAGCATCCAACGAAGAAGGATAAAAAATATAAGTAATCCATTTGATTAGTCTGATGAAGAATTTAAAAAATTATTTAGATTTACTAAAAGTTCAATACGGTAACTTATTGAAGAAGAGAGCTGCTTTCTGCAAGTTCCTTGAATGACATTATGCAGGTAACAGGCATGTACGTGTATTCCTGTTTAAATGATCGTTGACAATTCGATTATTATTTTTTAATTTTAATATGATGTAGATATAATAATTAATTTAATTATGGTAAAACTAAAGCTATAAATGAATCTATACTGCAGGAAACAACTACTCCACGGACTAATTCCCCGACCGGCATTGAATTACACCTGCAGTATCGGTGTCGGCCACCCCACCAGACATAGACCGGTTTCGGGCTTGTTAGTATCAGTATGCCATATGTGAGATGGCCGAAAATTGAACCAAAGCTGTTCTTGATAATAATAATGTAAATATTAGAACAAATCCACCTATGAAATAATAAGATTTGAAAGCAGTATTTTTACCTTTAGCTCTGAGGAACTGTCAAAAATGGCCTTAATTCGTTAATAAATTGCCATATTGCTTTTACTAAATGTAAATATTTTTTTTAGTTTTTCCTCAGGAAAATCAAATGGATTACTTAAATCTTTTATCCTTCTTCGTTAGATTTAAATATTACAACTTACTTTCGATATGTATTTATAAAACCATACATTAAATGTAAATTTAATAAGACGTCCATTTTCACTATTGAAATAATACATATTATGTTAAACTATGGGTACACTTAATTCCTTGTCTTCAAGAAACTTTGTTAAAATTCTACATAACGTCGTATAAGAAATAACATCATTAACCTTGAAATAATGTAAATGTTATTATGCCAAAATGGGATACGTACTTGAGCTGAATGTCATTTTCCATTTATTAATTTAAAAGCGAAGGTCCTCCTCAAAACAAAACGGATCAAAATGGCAAATTTTCGTTTATTATACTTACAGTTTTATTATGATACCCAAATGCGTCAGGTATTTTATTTTCAGTACTGTTAATGCCATTGAGCATGACATGCCCTAAATTTTTCTTGTCGTCTCTTGACCAGATGGAAATATAGTCGATTCGATCAGTACTTAAATTTTTCGGTAACTGCAAGTAAATATTTTTATTCTTATAACTTTTCAAAGGATTCTTCGAGTTATTTTCATCTGGAATCAATACACCGTCTGCTGATGGCTGCCCAAAGCCAGCCCAAAAGTACGTATCGGGACTTTTGCTGGTGTACTCTAAATTTGAAATAAATATGTTTTGTTTGTCGATGATCAGTACAGGTCCAGACGCGACTTTATCACTGTTAAATCCGTCTGTCTGATAAAAGTAGTGGTTTTTATCCTGCAAACAATAATTATTATAGAATGTTAATGATACAAGTAGAATAGAATAGTGTTTATTTATTAAAAAGAGATAATAGTTATTTATTTGACTAGGCAGTTAAGTACAAGTCTTAACGCCGCAACTGGCAGCCAAGGCATTAAATTTACTTTACTACCAAGTAAACACATTTTCGCCGATTTGTCATTATAGCAAACAAAGCTATTTATATTATTAAAATTGTATGATATTTCTTTCATGAATAATAATAATTTTGTCAGGTCAGGTTTTTTATAATTATCTTTCTAACAGACGAGATCGGGTTTGTTTAGGTAATTCATTTTGTGCATATAGATATATTAAACGAGGTGTACCTCAGGGTAGTATACTTGGTTCAACACTATTTTTTATTTATACTGCAGACGATACGCAGTTATATTACTCTCTTGGTGAAAATGATGCAATAGCTGCTGCTAGTAATATTAATAATGATTTAAAAGCTATTGCTTCTATTGCCAGTTCTCATAAGATTGTATTAAATGAAAAAAGACCGAACTCCTTATTTTTGGTAAAAATAGGTTAACCTTGCTTGAAAATCCAAATTTTGTTATAAAAATTAGTAGCCAAATTTTGCAGCCAGTTAACTCATGTAGAAATTTAGGACTCTTTCTGGACAGTAATCTTAGGTTTACCAGTCATGTAAATAAATTAGTGCAAAAATCATATATTAAATTGAAAATATTATATATGCATAGAGAACTCTTACATACTGGCACAAAGTTATTATTATGTGATTCACTGATATTATCGTACTGTGATGTTTTGTCCTGGCCAGCATTAACTGCAAAAGATAAAAATACGTTGCAGAAAATACAAAATAGTTGTATAAGGTAATTCTTTTAATCTAAGAAATTATGATCACCTGTCTACATCTTTTATTCAATCTAATTGGCTTAAGTTAGAAGAAAGGTTTATGTACCATATGTCTTGTTTTGTTTTTAAATTGCAAAATTCCTGTTTACCATCTTATCTCTACGATAAGCTTATTAGGGGATGTGACACTCATGATTTGCCTACTCGAAGTAGAAATATGTATACTGTGCCTAAGCATACAACGACTCAGTTTGAAAAATGCTTCACATATAATGCTTGTAAAATTTTTAATGGTATTCCTGCACACATCAAGTCTGTCTTGTCTATTTATTCATTTAAAAAGCGAATCAAATCCTGGATATTGTCTCAACGTGTGCCCTAATCTATTTGTTAAATGCAGTAAATTTATAGGTTATATTTAGGCTTAAGTACTTTATGTTGTCAATTTTTCACTTTTGTCTACCTTACTATTGTACTTGGTTGGTTACGTGGAAGAGCGGCGGACAGCCGAATGGCGCCAACCTCTTTCTCATATTTTCTTATATTAGTATGACTTTATAAGCTAAAAATAAAGACTATATTATTATTATTATTATAACTTAAAATTGAAATAATATGAAAAATGTTGCTTATAATAATGTATATTTTACATCAGCCAGTTTTTCTGTCAAAAATGAAACAGAACATAAATAGTATACATTCTATTTAATTTAAACAAAAATAACTATTTTAAGAAAACAACAATACCTATGGGCCTTATTATAATATGGTGTTATATATAAGGCCCCAGCGTCTGAATAATAAGAAGTTATCATATTTAAAAATGCATACAGGAACTGAACCTAGTTTCAATAGTAGAAGTCATCATTCAATCGCTGAACAACAACTTTTAGTCGCGTCTATCGAGACAGTCGAAGTAATCTAACATCCTTATGATATTAGAGGAACTACCGGAGAATTTGTGTTGGATGTATTTGAACTGAACTTGGATGCATTTGCATTTTTTTCCTGCTGATGTTTATTCGCAAGCAGATATCTGAATCAGACTAGATGGAGCAAATGTTGTTTCTAAGGCCATGTTATAATTCAAGGGAAACCTTTTGCTGAGTAACCTTTGCTTCCGCTGTTGTAGGTCATGCATTTTGACCATACACTTTAGATAAAATAACATTGAAATGTAATTTAGTAGGTATTTTTTCGGAATTTTGATCTAAAAATGACAATATCTCAGTGATCTTCAAAAGATCGATGTACCATAAAGCTCTTTTTTGGAAGATTTGTTACTGCAAATGAAATATTGTAATGAAAGATTATAATTAGTGTTTAAATTGTTATAAACAAAAAGTAACAATAAAATCTTAGTAGGGTGCAAAACGATATAAAACTTAATGTTAAGGATAATAAGGCCTGTGGCTCAATTCAACAGGCCTTACTACCGCAACACAATGTTAAAATTGTTAAAATATTGAAATTAGGTGATGAATAGATAAAAGAAAACAGAATTATTGTGAAATATAATAAGAATTAGAATTATTATACACACAGTTTTTACCTTAATTCATTAACAAAGAAAATAATTATGTTTTTCGCAGGAGGTTTTTTATTATTTAGATGATGTGACCGCGCACTAAACAACAAAATTCTCTACTCTCAAAATAACAGAACGTATAAAAATATACGTACCGCTATGAGTTTGTGCCTCTGTTATATTTGTATGCTTCAGTTTATGAACTCAAATGAAGATTTTAGTTGTTTTTGATTTTAGGCTTTATTACCCGACAGGACTTATTAGCCGAAAGTACCTTATATTTAATGTGTCAATTTAGACATCGATAATTTATCATTTACGCAGTGTAATATCTTGCTGAGATCAAAAAATATCCCAACAAGACACTCTCGAGCATCTTGTTTCAAAAAGTTTCTAAGAAAAGTTTTTATTCTAAACAGAGTTGGCCACTATTTTCGATGTTGCAACGTGTTGTCTTGAATTGTTATTCGCACACTGCATAATTTACCTCATCATCTCATTGTTTAATTAATATCTAATTTGTGGAAAAAGTAGTAAATGTGTAGTCGTTACAACTAAAAGTGTTAAGAATCTGGCTTTAAATCAGTTTATTAGCTTATAAAATGTTTGGTTTTTTTTCATGGACAGATTAAGAAAGGAAATATATTAGACAAAAAAATATTCATGCCACAACCAAAATCCTTCCGAATTTATTATGAGATTACCACATCCAGAATAAAGTCCTGGTGAAACTTCCTCAGAAATTCTAGGCTAGTGGTAGCGGCGTCACTGAAGTGATTACATTGCGATATCACAGACATTTTTACAAAATTTACCACAAAATTAAATTCATACGATTGAAGACAGAATTAATATTCAACAGGGTAAGCAAATTATTTGATAAAACGTATGTCATAACAAATTAACCAGTTTAATCAATCAATTGTTTATACAAGAATGCTTCCCTTCTATATTAAAGAGGGCAGTAATTACTCCTATTCATAGGAATGATAAGTCAGTGATATCTAATTACCGTGGAGTTGCACTCCTTTCTGTATTTTCTAAAATATTTGAATGGGCTTTCTAACGTTAGTATGTTCTGCAGAAAAAAAACTAATAAATAATATTCAGTTTGCATTTAGAAAGGGTCTGGCAATATAGAACGCAGTTTTATCCTTATATAGCTTTATTTTGAATCCAATGGAAAATAAGATAGATATAAATGTGTGTGTATACTATTTGATTTAACCCGATCAATCGATGCAGTTAATTATGTATTCCTATTAAGTAACTTAGAAAGATACGACGTAAGAGGTGCTTTAAACTGCTTTGACAGTTATTTACAAGGAAGAACTCGAGAGGTTCTCTTGAGTGTTACTGATACTAAATATTTTCCAGTCAGATCTCCGATTAGGTGTCCCTCATGGGAGTATTTTAGGACCTCTTGCCTGCTTTTTATAAATAATATGGTTAAGTCAAGGGCTACTGCCACACTCAGTGGTTTTGCATCGAATGTTGTTACTAGTATGCAGGAATTTTGTGGAAAAAATAGTTTTGAATAATTCCAAAACTGACTTAATTATGTTCATTAGTAAAGAATTAGACTACAGCCATTTTGTAAAATTTGATAAGGAAACGATTCCGCAAAATAATGTAGTAAACCCCACTATCCTAGATGTCAATGGTATATTGAACAGACTTGCAAAATACTGTTTTGTTCTTTGGCGAACGGAAGTTAACATATTATTATATTATTTTTGTTGGGGAAATTGTTGTCGCATAAATGAGGTTTTTATTCTCCAGAAAAAGATTATATACACAATGACGAATTTAGAAGAGAGAACCGCGTAGACGGTTATTTAAAAAATTAGGAATTTTTACAGTGTATTCATTGATTGTACATACTGAATTGTGTTGTGTATGTAAGAAGTCATATATCCGATTTTTTTAACCGTACTGAAGTAGCCCAAGCCTCTGACTATAATCTTAGAGAATACTATAATATACAGGGTGGTCGCGATGTAATGGGCCAAAATTCATGACTAGATTCCTGACGTGAAAATACTGCGATTTAGACAAACTCACCTTAGTCCAAAAGTTGATACTTACAGAGATACAGGGTGTTAATGCAAAATATTATTTTAGTTTCTTCTTATTTATTTCATAATAAATGCTTATATCGAGATGAAATTTTGATGTTAGGGGTTTTCTAGGGCGAGAGATTGAAATATATCCATGGTTTGCTTGTAGCTCATAGAGAGCGCCACCTACGCTAGGTCGAATACGTTGAAAACGACAGATTTTTTTTTATCTTTCAAAAATCTAATTCTCAGGTAGCAAATTCTAATTGTACAACTTCTTTTACACAAAAACGCTATACTTTAGTAGGCTTATGTTAAAATATGAATGACTAAACAAACGTCCGTCAAACGCTGTAACGTAACATGAAACAGGCAATCCCTGAAATGACGTAAAATTTCAGTCAATCAAAGGAATATTCATTTCATTACAGCCTTTGCCGGCAATACAGCCAATGACTAGGCTTTCCGTGAAATGACGAATTACGCCCAATGACTACGACATATATAACCTTACCTTATAAGGTAAATATACCTCGGCATCGCCTAGTTTTAAGGCTTACGGTGAGCGCTCGATCCAAAGGGATATAGTTTTCACTCAGTAACTCCTCAACGAAAAATGATAAAAATATAAGGTTTTTTTTAATAGACTACAAATATTATTTTACGTCGACGCTGTGTTTTGAAATTTTGAAATTACGCAAAATTAATTTAAAACAAAATTAATTTTACACTTTTTCAAAATTTCAAAACACAGCGTCGACGTAAAATAATATTTATAGTCTATGAAAAAAAACCGCATATTTTTATCACTATCCGTTAAGGAGTTACTGAGCGAAAACTATGGGTTTGTTCCAACACAGCGAGAATCGATTCCGAACCGTCAAGAATTAGTGAGTTCAGTTGTTAATGTACTCTCGGCGAATGCGACGTAAGATGATATTGGTCATACATTTCTCACGGTTCTGAACCAGTTCTCGACAGTTGTTGGAACAGACCTTATATATCGTTTGATGGAGCGCTCACCGTAAGCCTTAACAGCGAATGGTACTTTAGTGCTGTTATTAATTTATACAACAATGCACGTTAAACAACTTGAGACTTAAACCTCATTTCGCAACCAAATAAGACGAATGCTTTTACAGAATGCATTTTATAGTATTGAAGAATATATGATGTGTGATTTAAGTCATTTACTGTATTATGCTGTGTTATATTTATTTGTTGTATCGACTTTTTTATATTTTAGAATTTAAGGATAATTATTAATTAATGTGTTTGTTATTTATATCTTCTAAATTAACTATTTTCAATACTTTGTATAGAAAGTAATATAAAATAAATGTTTTAAATACAACACTATTTGTTACGTATTTAAAAATAAAGAGTCAAAGTGTAAGCGAGAGAAAAATAATAAGGAGAATTTTTTTTTATTCACAATTCGATTTTTTCGATTTTTCGCGATTTCTTCAAAATGTTGAAAACATTTGAGCTAAACGGATTCCAATTCAGCATATCACTTTATCAAAGCGAGAAAAAAATTTCCAAATTTTTTTATTCTATTTTTCGATTTTTCGAAATTTTTTGCGATTTCTTCAAAATGTTGAAAACATTTGAGTTAAACGAACTTCAGATTTGAATCCAGCACTTTAACAAAGCGAGAAAAAATGTTCCTAATTTTTTTCTTCACAACTCGATTTTTTCGACTTTTCGCAATTTTTTGCGATTTCTTCAAAATATTGAAAACATTTAAGCTAAACGGACTTCGGATTCAGTGCGTTGAAATGTTGTAATGTCTTGTTAAAATTAAACGCCACTTCTTCTGTGTGCCTGTGTTATCAACTGTTTTATCGCGATTTTTTTACATAAAATAGTTTTTTATGCATTTACGCCATTACATCCATTTACGTCAGCGAGGTGTACCGCATATCCTGGATGTAATATTTTAGTGCGTTTGTAGTTACCACCAAGTTTTGATATTAGGAAAAAAATTATGTCAATATAATGTACGCTTAGATATAGGTATATTTGTGTCCACCACATCAAAAAATTTTCCCAAATCATAAATTGATGTAAATAAATGTATAAATAATCTTTACTTTCCTTGTAGACAACAAATTGATAGCGAATAGTCACATGTTTTAAAAATATTTAAACCCACATAAGAAACAAAACATTTATAGTGTAAATGCATTTTCAGTTAAATATTGTATTACCTACCTGTTCTTCAAAAATGTTAAATTATTATTTTTCCCTTAATCTTTGAATGTTATTAAACATTTTCGAGCTCAATTAAATTGTTGAATCATAATATATTTTCTGTTTACAAAAATAACGCGAGCATTTGTATTTTTGCAATTATTGATTTATTAGATTTGTTCTAGCAGCAATAATATATTCAAATGGGGCTTGGGATATATTTGCATGAACATTGTGTTGCAAAACAAAAAAATATAGCTTGTAGTTATAATCAATAGGTAGATATATTATCTTTTTTGCAGTGGCACGGCGTTTGCGAAAATGTGGATAATATAGGATATTATTTGTTAACGATCCACTATATTCGCATTTGTATCCATTTTTGCTCAGCTGTTAAAAAGACGACTTTTTTAATCTATATTATTATAGCTGTATTTGTACGTTAACTTACCTAGTATGCATTGTCGGAAGCGCTGTACCATTGTTATTTTGTATGATATTGATGTAAAAATTCAGATCAATAGCGAAAATAGTTTCCAAGATATAGTGGTGTAAATCTTAAAAACACAAATTATTAATTTGGCATTTTTTTGTAGAACAACCGTTATAAATAAATAATCCCTCCAATAAACCCTCCCAGTGCGATTTTTGTACGACCGATGGAAATTGATACTCTGATGGTAACAATTTGAGAGAGTTTTTATATATTTTTAGGTATTAATAATATTGTGTGAAACTAACTACTCAGTGGACAAAAGCCCCAACCTGCGTTGAATTACACCCACAATATCTACCCATATATTCCTTATTATTAGCTTTTGTAACATTTTTTTACTGTTTTAGAAAGGTATTTTAAGCTAATATTTGATTTATATTAACTTAAAAACAGTAAAAAAATTTGAGAGAGGTTGTAGAGAATATTAATAGTAGTTTACAGGCTAACAAGTTATTTAGCATAAGGAAATAATAACGATGTACAATACTATGTATAACGGTTCTAACATGGTAAAAACCGTTACTTTGCGTATATTGTTATATGTATATTCTATTTGTAATCATTTATAAATATATTAAATATTTAAATTTCGATTACAAAAAAATCCTCAATAATTTGTCGTAAGCTTTGGAAGCGCTACCGTGACTACTTACATATGTTGTTTAGTTATATTGGTGAAAATAAATATACTAGCGTAGCTTTAAGTTTGTTGCCACAAAAATCACATTCAAAATACGGGAGTGAATAGCGACTGGCAGAACTGGAAAAAAATGGTGTGATTGGAGTAACAGAAGATGATCTGTTGATTTACCTGAATTAACTATCGTTATATTCAGTCCGAATACAATATGGGCAAAATGTTAAAAAGTCGTTTAGAAATTAAGGAAAATAGTAATAATAATTTTATTTTCCTCATAGACACGAAGTACATGTATAGGAATAGTCAAATACAGTGAAACAAACACAAATACAAGTTACAAAGAACGTGTAAAATATTCTGATGTACAAGTACAAACATCGATCCTCGATCCACTTTCATTACTTCAATGTAATCTTAAATAAAAATTCACTATTTATATTTCTTACTTCGTCAGGTAAATAATTAAATATTTTAGGTCCTATAAAATTTGGCGAACGCATAGTAACATTTAATCTGGTATAAGGCACTTGGAAATTATATTTATGTGTAGTATTTACGCAGTAATATATATCATTTCTCATATTTTTTTCTTTGTTTTTAAGAACATACATATTTCAAAAATATAAATATCTGGCAAAGTAAGCAATTTGGACAAAGAAAAACATTACACTACAGGTAATAGTTAAATTGTTGATTATTGTAATTTTTTGTTCTTAGGTTTGTTATTAATTAAATTTTGCCCACCTTTACTCTTTTAACCAATTTCATTTAATAACCAAAGTAATAATTGTAATTGTGTGCAATGTGTCTTTTTATTGTTTTTTGTTATATTAATTATTTTACAGTAATTTTATAAAATTTGTAATATATAATTATAACTTGTAGAACCCTGAAGAAGGCCTAATATAGGCCGAAACGTCGGCAGTATGTACAAAAATTGTTCCTCTTTATAAATCTACTAACTTATCACCAGGCAATAATTAATATTTTATACCTACTAAACCTACTAAAAAATATGCCAAATTTGCCAAAAATATCTCGAGTTCAGAAGCTATGAATTTTAAATTAATGTTTTTTATCAGCTTTGCAAACCTTATATCTCGGAAACGGTCCATGCCGTTGCTTGTGCTTATTTAATAAAATTACCTTAATATTAACCGAAGGATACGCTCCAGGATTTTCCATACGCAAATACGAAACATCCTGTATATCCGAAATGTCGAATATTATTTTTTTTATCTACAAACAAAAGTTAGTCAATCCTAATATATTATTTTTATAATATGCTTACTTAAACATCGATCTGAAATTTGGTAAAAGTTACTTTTTACAACAGTTTTTAAGTTGGTTATTTTTCGATTAAATTTTTTGTACTATTATTTATATTAAAATTGAACTGTGGAAGAACAGCATATTTCTACACTACGTACTCACATTCCTTTCTTGATTTAACAAAATTCATACCTTTTTTTGGCAATATCCTGAAGGTGATTTGTCTTCCTGGCCGTATAGGGTGCTAATACACAAATGTAATAGTACAACTAAATATAAATTAACTGAAAATGATATCATTTTCATTTAATACTTTTTGCGATCATTCACTAACAACAGGTGCCACCGATTTAAAAGTAATTATGGCGTTTGAAAACAAGTAAGTTGTTTCAGCAGTTAATACGTATTTAACCGTGATAAGGATATCCAAGAAAAGATTGATTGCGGTCTTCATTTATCGTTAGAGGTGATTCAAATTTGTGGTAGTGCTATTGTTAGTGCTGGAATGATACTTTAACATATACTTATTATGCACCATAAATACTTACTCAATCTTCGAAAATCTAGAGAGTGACTCAAATAATATAAAAGCAGTATTACTAGGGTGTAACTTTAAGTGGGGATCCTCTTTTGAAGGGTTGTAGGCCGTGTTCTCTAGATTGCTAACCTGAAGTTAGTTTATTTAAATCAAATAAATAGTCATTATAATTTTTTTTACACTGCACCCAAATTGTTATTCACGCCGCCCCTGTACAACGTCCGAGTATCCTGCAGAACCATGTCTACGGTGTTGCCAGTTAGTTGTTATCAGTCTAGACGTCGGAACTTGCCCCGTCATTTCAGGAGGCGTTTCAGCTTCGGTTCTGGTTTCGGTTGACATTAAATTGACAGATTTTTTGACAGTGGTTATACTTTGGTTCTAAATTCGTGACGTCATCATTATTGCCGATTGAATGCATTGGTTCTGTGGGGTTCTGCTGTACACACGTTTAAAAATATTTGTTAATTGTAAAGTAAATAAACTAAAAATGTGATCCGCCACGATTTGGATGCTTCTAAAATTGACAGACCGAATTGCTGCCTTGACGTCATGAGCTTCCAATAGAATGCGGTTGGTATAATTTTGGTTGACCTTCAAGTAAACTGATGCTGAAAAAAAAACGCTGAGGGTCATATTTCACGCAGCGCAGCGCGACCTAAGCAGATATTTTAGAATTCAGTACATAGGTACGTAGCTTTAGCTTTGATCGTGTACAATTATGTGTTATTTATTTGCATTACATTCACGAGTACAAGATAACTACACAATGTCACGACTGATACCATGCAGACGTTAGTATCTAATGGTACTGAATTATAAAAATCATCCGTGTTGGAAGATATTGCCACAGAAAAACATAATTCCTTAAAATGTGGGGAAAATAGTGCCAGTGATAAACGGAGACTTAATGTAGTCTTAATTTAAGTATGATTTTGTGAAGAAGAAGACAATTAATTAATCGTATGTTGAAAGACTGTAGAAAACTGTGTGAGTGGTAAATATTCCGCGCTGTGTTAATGTCTCTTAAATAACCGTGACATTGACCTAGTTTATAAAATAAAAATATCGCATAAATACTGCACACAATACTAAGAGTGAACTAATCGCTAGCTTGTAGACAAGCGCGACGGGCGAAGTGTACGAGGAGCAACATTTCATAGGCGTACTAAATTTGAAGACGATCAGATATAAAAAATATACAAAAATGACAAAAATAATTGCATTACATAACATTCATTATTTTTAGAGTAGAAACAGTAATATAACAGTTTTTACAATTTCGAGGCGTTAGAAAATAAAAATAATAAGAATTATATCAAAATTTAAAGTTTTTATCTTGTATTATCAATTACCCAAGGTCGAAAATAATAGACAGCGACTAATTCACAACACAGAGATGAGTATGGAAGGTACGGGTGGTATGATTACCTAAGCGTGCCACTTGAGAAGTTAAAGCACACAAAATTATCAAAAATAAGTTGACGTCTGCTGAACCTAGCACATTAACAATTTACTCTAAATGTGCCCCTGTCCTTATGGACGGCGATTGCCCACTACCACCCACTTACACCTACCTGATGCGCACTCCGCAGACATCACACTTAAGCCTTGTCCTCATGGACGCGAAATTCACGAATTTTTGCACGAATTTTGCAACTTCTGTTTTAATTATTTATAGCGGAAAAATCTCAACTTTTGACAATTGCAATTTGCGAAACTGTCAAACACTACAAATATTATTGCCCCTTTCATTATTATGTGGAGATAATAAATTTGTTTTGAACTTCTAATAATATACCATGGCAGTTTCATGATGAAAATGATAGAAACATGTTATTGGTAGTTGACAAAATTTGTTACAAATAGAGATTTTTCCACCGTTAAATAAATCGCGCAAATATTTGCCGCATCCAAAAAGACAAAAGGCTTTAGAATACATACACACTATTTACTATTACTGCTACTTTACTAGCACTGTCACTATAACGGTCGCACTTTGACACTTATTATATCATAATCCTACCGTTTTCCGTCTGACCTTCATACGTCCATGTTTCATGAAAATTTAATATATTCTTTGATCCAGATTTTTATTTTTTGATATTTATTATAAATAGTTTCTTCGCCATATCACCATTTCTTCATTTCTATCAGTATACTCTTTTCGATTTCATTTATACGGACTAAGTTTCATTTTGTAAGATAGAGCAATCGAATTTTTTTGTCGAAAACTCATTTTAAAAATACAATCTTCCTTCCGCGAGTTTCCATCACTTTCCGTTTCACAGTTGTACTTCTTTACCACTTTTTTATTTGCTCACATATGCTATTCAAGTACAATTTTGTTAATGAAATATATATTTCAACATCACTTACACTCATATTTTGACCTCGCGCACTAAACTCTTCATACATGTCATCATCCGATATTCCTCATTTCGATCAAATCACTAATAAAATTAATTACATTCATAATTAAATTAACGAAAAGATATACCCGAAATTTTGCCCGCCCGAACGATAAACCCGCCCATGATAGCGTTGGAAATGAAACAGTTGGGTCCGACAATTCGTCGCAGCCAATCAAAAGCCAGCATCGCATGCGTACTAACGTGTACTAACTGCAGCGCATGCGTAGCAGAAGCTGTGTAATCCGGTATGCTCAGATATGCGGCACACGATTTTGTAGGAAAAATATAAGGGCTGCATGTATATTTCTTTGTATTGAGTCCTATAAATTGTGAGCAGGTTTATAACATTAGTCACTCTCTACAATTTTGGTCGACTATAGTCAAGGATGGACGATGGATATGATATGTCGGGTATCTCCACACTTACGTTCGATCAAAATACGCCTTGCTGTAAGTTTTCAGTGTTATTACTTTAAAAACTGTGTTGATTTCTTAGTACCCGACAGTGCTCAAAATCAAATTTGCATTTCTGTTTCCCATTCTATTGTGCAGAATTATTTGTATCCAATTTTGTTCATGCACATGTGTGCTATTATATTATAAACAAAATATGTGTCATTTTATATAAAGAAGATATAGATGTGACAGAGAGAAAGCAAGTTTTCTGCGTGAGTTTTTACTGAAATCGAATTAGAATTTGTTTAGTGCAGTGTTGTATTTTGCGTAATAATTTAAAGTGGTATTTTGTGGAATGTGTTATTATGTATAAGTGTATGATAACCTTATAGGTATGTTTTCATTATCAAGTGCGTGTGATATGAAAAAAACGTGTACAAATTAAGAAAGAGCTAATATGTTCAAAGCTTATTTTTTATTAAAAGAAGACGGCGGATGCAAGAAAACGATATCATGGATTACCGCAATAGGCACGTACCGCATAAGAAAATGTTTGTAAGATTAGTTCAACATTTAAGAAATTATGGGAGTTTTGAACGTCAGTATGCTAATGTTGAACAAAAACAAACTCAGAAAGTAAGAATTTTGAACCAAATATTTTAAATGCCGTAGAAGAAGACTTAATCACGCAAGTAAAAAGGACTATATATTTATTTATTATTGAGTTTTCTGTTAGTTGATTTGTTGCTGTTTTATAGTGTGTAATACATAAAGAATACATTTTTTATTTTTTGTTTATATGGAATAATAAAGTGAACACCCACTCCAAAAAAATATATGTGTCAAAAAGCCGTACCTCACGAGTGCCGTTGAACATTTTGCTTTCTAATAGACCTTCTTTTCCCATCTTCCATTTCAATAATTAAATATGACAACAATGCTGGCGACGCTGCGCAATCCTCAGCGCTGGTCTGCCCAGTGGCGTACTATGAAAATTGCGAAAAAAGGGCAACAAAAAAATCAGTTTTTGTGACAGAATTTTAGTAAAACAGACTTATGATATGTGTCCAGGCACCTCCCCTCTAAACCGGACCCCCATTCAAAGTTACACCCTGTATATAAAGTGTATAAAATATAAATTGACTTTTATCGAAGCTTAAACATTATTTATCTCATTAATACTATGCACAACAATACGACTGTAGATACGATAAAGGCTCAATCAAACTAAAGTCCAATGTATTGTCTATCTTTGTCTATTGCATTAGGAAAATAGTTTTTCAGTGCATTAAACCGTGCGAGTTAGTACTTAATTTAGCCGATGTTAGAAGTACCAATAAAACAAGCGTAAGCGCGGAGTGCTACTCGTAATTTCTATAACTATATTGTCACGGAATTTGCCCCACTCACACCCAAATCGACGACTGTGGTACCGCGAATTACTAAGATTGCCCCGATCGCCCCTACACGATTCTGTTAAACAAACAAAATGCCGTGGATCGAGATGGGACTAGAAAATTTGAGAAACGACGAGAGTCGTTCGAGAGATGCTTGAAAATAGATATCTAGAGATGCTAGAATATACCTGGAATATTCGTTGGGTCTATAAAAGAAAAATAAACGGCCGATTAAGTTAGTCTTGTATAAGTGTTGAATTGAAGTGTTTAGTTGGAGATATCAAAGTGATTTAGATAGCGATTAATTAAATAAGTGTTTAGTTGAGTTCTAATTAGTGTTCAGTAGTGTACTGAGTATAGTTAATAAAGAAGTAATTAATTAACGGATTGTTTTTCTGGAAGTAAGAAAAATTCGGATTGGGAAATCCGTGACAATATTAAATTAAAAAATAAATTAATACAATCATAAAGTTTTTATACACAATAACAATTACAAATGGATCAAAATGCCGTTTCTAGTAAATGATCAGTTGGTAAACGACCTAACTTAAGTGATGTACTGATAATAACAAGAAACGTATATAAAGGAATAAAGCTGTTGATAGATATACAGGGTGTTCTTAAATAAGTGTCGCAACGGAAAACTGTAAATTCCTCTTGAAAAAGAACAATTTTTCTTCCTCTTCCATTTCTCTCCGGGCTTTCGTTTTCGAGATACACGATGTTAAAACTTTATTTTCCTTTTAGTTTTTTTTCCAATATTTCAGGAACCGTTTGAACTACAGGACTGAGCTTTTGTAAACACATTTATTAATAGCTACTTTTTCGCATTCTTCTCGAATTCATTGAACGTGCCAGTGGTGGAGATTTTAAGGTATCGGAAGGGTTTTTTCCCCATAATTTTTACGCCAGTGGAAAAATTGACATTTGACAGAAAATTCTGAAGCCGGGCGAGCCAGGGCACCGGACCACCTCTTCCTATTTATCGTTGAGGTCCTCTCTTACAACAACTGCAAAATGCGGGAGAGCCCCGTCATGTTGAAACCACATACGTTGTCGAATAATTCAGGTAAAATCTCTTCGAGAAAATTTAAAAAAATGGGGCCGGTCAGTCTTGGCGGCAACACATAAGGACCTATCAAATAGTTGTTAATAATACTCGCCCATACATTGATGCTAGATGTGTGTTGATGACCATTGGGAAAAATAGCATGAGGATTTTCTTCACTCCACAAATAATTATTATGTAAATTGAAAATACCATCTCTAGTAAAACTGGCTTCATCAGTAAAGAGAATTGATCTTGGAAATTGAGCATTTTGTTTAAATCGGTCTAGCTAGCGACAGTACTCCCATCGTGGTGCATAATCATCTGGAAGTAACGGTTGTATAGTTTGAAAATAAAAAGGGTGAAGTTGTTGCTTGTGTAGTCGTGTACGACTCTCCACACGTTGACATGGGGTATTTGTAAAACGCTAGCAATTTTTCGGGCACTTCTTTAAACTGTGGGACTCTACGGTTTTTTGCCGTCCGCAATCTCTTTTATTAGATTGAAAGAGTTGACCGATAGGGGGTGAAGCCGCAAGCAGAAAAAAATATGAAGATGTAATGCTTGCATTGAAGTCCGCGAACGTAATTTTGAACAGTTTTTGTAAATTTTACTCGCCAAATTGATAAAAAAAGTTAAAATCCTCTCTGTTGTTAAATCTCGTTAAAATTGTTAATTATTAGTACCTACCTATTTTTTGAATTAGAAAATGTTTTCGAAACGTTAGCAAAATGTTTGTTTTTGTTCATAGAAAGTCATTTTTATGGAAAACAGTTGACTTTAGAGCAATGACCCAAGAGAACTATTTTTGTGTAAAATTCATTGGCGCTTCAGAATTTTCTGTCAAATGTCAATTTTTCCAGTGGCGTAAAAGTTATGGGGCAAAACCCCCTTCCGATACTTAAAAATCTCCACCACTGGCACGTTCAATGAATTCGAGAAGGATGTGAAAAAGTAGCTATTAATAAATGTGTTTACAAAAGCTCAGTCCTGTAGTTCAAACGGTTCCTAAGATATTGGACAAAAACTAAAAAAAAAAAAAAAAATAAAGTTTTAACGCCGTGTACCTCGAAAACGAAAGTCCGGAAAGAAAAATAGAAGAGGAAATAAATGTTTCTTATTTCAAGAGGAATTTACAATTTTCCGATGTGACACTTATTTAGGAACACCATGTATTATTAATACAAGTCCGGACTAAGGTCGTCCTTCGTCCATCTGCTTACCAATCAAATATGGAAATAAATATATCGCAAATAGGTTGCCTAATGAAATATGTTCATGGCTACCCTTAATTAAAAATATTATAATTATGTTTTTTGCGCTCACTTGTTTACCAACCGAATTTAATACCAATCGAAAGTACAAACAAGCTAAAGGAACATGCAAAAGTTAGATTGTCTATCTTTTTCTGTTCACTATTATAGGGTTGCCATGTATAAACAGACGAATTGATACTAGTAATTTAGACTCGTCTGCTTTCTTATTGAAATATACAGGTTGTTACAAATTAGTAGGTCAAGCCGTTAACTTATATAACCATAATCTATTCTTTGGAATAAAATAATGGGATTTTTCTTATACCCCTCTACATTTGGGAGCTCCAGATTAAAAATAATACACAAAGCAAAAATTTAAAGAAATGATTTTTATTCATAGCTCCGGTGATTTTAGAGATATTTGTTTGAAATTTGGTTCACATTTTTATCTTAGACGGCATACTTTCTGTATAATTTTTGTCTAAAATATCAAGGAAAGAATGGAGAAAAGGAGGGCATTGACTTTGTAACTCTAACAAAGTCAATGATAGCTAAATCGCTTAGGAAATCATACATTTTTTAAAGTTGTACTTTGACTCCAAAAGTTGTACATATTAGCCAACATATGGCATACAAAATAAAATAGCCCCAAAACAACACTGAAGTGCGAAGTATGTGTGAAAATTTGTCAATAAATCGGTTGGTAGGGAAAATAATGTTATTTTGTAGGGGAAAAAACAACTCTAATAAAATAAGTTCGCAAATACTTACTGTTTAACCACTTAAAAAGAAAATAAGATTTTATGGGTCTTTTCTCATATTCGTTTGTAAACAATAATATGTTAGCAACAACGCTTAGCGCTTTATCATTGCCTTATAAACTTAATGGCTTTATTTTATACAGTATTCTATCATAATTGGCGGATCGAAGAAAAACTAAAAAAAAAAAACGAAGACGTTTGAATTCTAAAAACGAAAGTTTCTCCGGTTCGGACACAGATACAAGTGGTCCATCTCCTTCTAAAAAAAAACAATAAAAAGTGCGGCGGAAACAGAAATTGAACATAGACTGGCTAAACCCCCAGGAACTTAAGTTTTCTTCAACCGATTGCAGAAGATAATTTTTCCTGTTTGTATAGGTATTTTAGGGTTAATAGAATGATTTTTTATTTATATGTTTTGTATTCTTGAAAATAAAAGATAAGCGAATATATATTTCTTTAGTAAAGGAAATACACATTTTGCACCTAAATTAATTACACGCGGCAACAGTTCTATTAATTAATAATTAATAGATTAATTTACTACTAATTTATAGTGGAAGGAAATACATTTTAAAAGCTTAACATCACCGTAGATTGGCTACATATTTGTGGAGACGATTGGTACTCTCTACGGGTATGGTAGGGTGGAAGACCAACGGCTTGGATCAGTGTGATAGATTATTACCGGTTGGTGTTTGGTCATCCTCCTAATTAATGAGGTTTTCAAGGTTTCCTTCATTCCTGCACTGAATGGTGGTTAGGGTCTACCAACGTAAGTCGTTCCTGGGCACAAATGCAGCCTTTATTAAGCAGACTGCATGCCATCCCCTCTCCCGCACCCAATTACTGGGCTAATCCTCGTGAATAGAATGAGCAGTACAAATTGTTGTTGGAATGTTCTTTTTAGAAACTTTTTGTTGAATATTTCTCAAACTTAATTTTAGTGCACTGATTAGAGATACTTAGTTATGGAAAGGGTGAGTCTATTTATCTGACCACCTTTCTAAAATTCTGTTTTTGTTATTTGATGATACCCTGCTAAAACTACTCCTAACTTTGTCATAGTTCAACATTTAACTGCCCAACTAGCCAAAATCAATCCTAGAAACAACATCCTGAGACAATTCCATTACTTATGCCGAATGTCTCACAGACATCCTAATGGGATATATCAGAACATCCCTAAGATGAATCAGTGGTATCCATCTTTAGAAAACTTATTATCTATAAGGATTTTGAAAAGAATCTTTATTTATTTAAGCAACTGTCTTCAGGGACAGGATTACTTCCTGATAAGTCATGGTATCCCTAAGACAATCTATTTTAGAAAAATATATTGATTTGCATAAGGAAAGGTGTCATATTTTGAAGAAGGAATGTTTGTGGATTCTATATGTTTCAAGCTCAGCTTCAGAAAAAGAAACCATCTTCCAAAATTCCTCAAACACAGCAAAAGCAAAACATCTACATGGATAACCATCGAAAATCACACAATCGATTTAAGCAGATACACCAAAATCGTCGACATATTCGAATTTATAGTCCTAAGAAACCCCCCTATACCAAATTTCATAAAATACGGTTGATGCGATCGAAAAATAATAAAGAAAATGTGATTTATTTTTTCAATTTTGACACCCTGTAGCTGCGTTAGTATCAACTTTTGGATTAAGGTAAGTTGAGTTAATTCAGCTTATTTTTATCAAAACTATCTGCATCTGAAGTTTGGCCCATCCTGTATATAGATATGCTCCCACATATGCTAGTCTAACGGCTTCAGAGGGGTTTTTCATTTATTTCCATACATTGTATTACTACTTCTGTTTTTTGTCCACTTCTATTTTTGAAAATAATTATTATTATTGTTAGAAGTATTCTATCTACAAAATATTGTTTTTGGATTCCTTATATTCTAAATTCGAATTGAATCTTCACAATTTTGTACCGTTACTATTAGGGCACTCTACAAAAACTAAGCCAACTTGATATATATGTATTGTGGATCACGCAAAATAATATGAAATTAATGTATAACGTATTGAAGGAAATCGATATAATTTTTAATTTTAAAGAGCAATTGTTTTGGTTTAATATAAACCACAAAAAACTTTTTTGATATAGGATGTAAATAAACGTTAGTCGTTAATATTCAAAAAGCTGTTTCTTTTCTGTGTATTTGAGTTATATAAAAATAATACAAAAAACTAATAAAATAAATACATTAGTAATTACAACCAGTCTTAATACTACTATTAACAATAATATTATTAATATCGTACAAACTAATTAAAACGTCAAAAGCCAAATCATACACCTGTCAGTTGACGAACAAAACAGAAAATATACATATATAAGAACAGTAATACTGTTATATTTTAATTTCTAAGCTAGGTCCATTCAAACTTAATATAAATTTATAAACTAGATAATACCTACATTATGTAAAGTGAAGTTTGATAAATAATAAATAAAAATCGTGAAAAATAATACACGGCACAAAATAAGTAAGATTGAATGATTGAAATATATACAGGGTGTTTCTGAAATAAATTCAAAGAAGTCATAGCGGAGGTAAAAATAGTTTTCATTAAAATGTCTGTTATTTGTTATGCTTTAGATTATTCAGTTAATAAATAAAATTATTTGTAGAAAATACTATTTCGAAAATACTATACCATTAAGAAACTGTGGTCGAAAGCCTATTCCAAAAAATTAATCAAGAATCGGATTAAAGAAGCGTCTAAAGATAAACATTTCAGTAAATTGTAATTGTCAGGTCAAGTCACCAGCCTTTATTTGGTTCAACCTTTTCTTATGTCTTAAAAATATAACAATTTGTACCATAGGTTACTCAATAAAAAATTATTTATTAGCACGTCCGCTATTATTTTTTTGAAGGAACGCATTTATTTGTTCATACGTATTGTGTTTGGTATCACAACACTCTATTACACAGTGAATATATTAATTATTTACATCTGATATTATTTATCTTCTGTCTTTGATTGATAATTGTTTTCATTTGTAGTATCTGATCTATCAAAGTTGTTTAACAAATCCTGTATTGTAGACTGCAACTCTAGTTCGTTTCGCTTTTTATATATAACTTTTCTAATTTCCTTCCTTGTATACTTATTTAACACAAAAATTATTGTCACAAAAGTTCCCTGTAAGGCTTCAACTAAATCAATTGCGTACTGGATTGCAGTTCCCATTATTAGAACGTTTGCAAGTGCTTCAATTAACCAGATAAAAGTTGTTATCCAAACCAAGAAGCACGACCTCAACCTGCAAAAAGAGTTTTCATTTAA
The DNA here is from genome assembly GCA_037114965.1 of Monochamus alternatus. Lineage (NCBI taxonomy): Eukaryota > Metazoa > Arthropoda > Insecta > Coleoptera > Cerambycidae > Monochamus > Monochamus alternatus. Next base: position 109,816,853 of record CM073426.1, on the reverse strand, counting down.
TTGACATGCTGTCTAATATTAACATCAAAGAGACAGTGTTGCTCTGATATGATTGGATGTCATTGCTTTTTATCCACAAGAATATTTAAACGCGAGTACGTAGTTCGAGAGTTTAATATTCTAAAGTGGACAAAAGGCAATTAAAACACGAAGGTAATACGTTTTATCCATAATCACATCACAATCACATTTGTGAAGTCATAATTATTGGAATTTAATAAAAAAAATATTCGTACGACTTGATATTTCTTAGTACTCAATGAAACACAAATGTTATATTGCAAAAAAGACTTGTGCAAATTCTCCACAAACTTCGGCAGATGTTATGGCATTCCGAAAGTGATGGCAACAATGCTATAGTTGTGGCAAGAATTCAGACAACTTACGTCATACAAACAAATGAATAATTCATTATATTTTTATCAAAATATTTATATAAGAAACTGCAACTCGGAATAATAAAACTGTATACTACATTATACAGGGATTTCGAAAAGTAACGAATAAATTCTTTATTTTTGAAATTGAGAAGTATTCGAAAAAATCTCCTGGCACGTCGATTGTGTTTTTAAAAAAGGCACTTTTTGACATACGATCCATATTTGTGACGTCATCGTTGTTCGAGATATGACGTCATCGATAATTTTTTTAAATATTAAATTTCCTCGTGAACCTACATATGAAGGAACAGCCAGTTCAATTGTCGATCATCTCACCTATGGCATACTGATGAGGGCTAACAAGCCCCAAACCGGTCTATGTCTGGTGGAGTGGCCGACAAGGGTTCTTGGCTGTTCACACAGATACTGCAGGTGTAATTCAATGCGGGTTGGGGCATTAGCCCGCGGAGTAGTTGTTTCCTTTATAGAACTGTTATTAGAAGTTTTTGTAAAAAAAAAAATATTTCAACACCCTGTATCTCTGTCCCATAGATAATAAGTGTATTCCTGCTTCTTTTCCTATGGATTACCATATATAAAAACAATAGAAAACATGATAAAGTATGGGATGAAATTGGTCTAAAAATAAATAAACTGCAAGTTTTTCAACCTTTATTATTTTATTTTGCACGAAAAAACGTAATTCACATCTTTTTTTCTAATTCTTCAATGTAGAAGGTAAATTGAAATTAATTAGAATTTGCTTAAATGTTACTGGCAATGCGAAACTGTGTTCTTAATGAACTAAAGAAACAAATTAACACGTAGCTAATGGTAATGTGTTCGATAATATGCAGAGTGTTTAAAAAGAAGAAGGATAAAAACATAGTACAGGTTAAGACAAGAAAATATAATATAGGAATTGCTGTCCGAAAATAAGCACTAAAAATATTTTGTTCTCAATACCAGTATTGAATCTTAAAAAGGTTTTAAGACGCAATGCTTATTCGTGGAAAATGAGATCAAAAATAACATTAATTCGTTTACTTTTGATTTAAGTACATAATTTTAATGCTAGTAAAGGACTTACCCCAAACATATTTCGCGCTTAAAGTACATGGAATACCCCGATAGATGGATATGAAGAGGATGACCCGTTAGATGGCCATCCCGATGGTCTAATTTGACACCAATGGACTTTTTTCTGTGGGATTACGTGAAGTCAATGGTCTATGATACGACAGTGGAGTTCTAAGAGGAGCTTATTATATATTTCTAGGTATTAACAATATTGTGTGAAACTAACTACTCTGCGGACTAAAGCCCCGACCAGCGTTGAATTACACCCACAATATCTACCCATATATTCTTTATTATTAGCTTTGGTAATATTTTTTACTGTATTAGAAAGGTATTTTAAGCTAATATAAATCAAATGCCTATCAATGCCTATCAATGAAGTCATATGTATGCTCTCTGATAACAAACATCTAGGTATGCTAATTCCACAGACCAAGCTCAATACCAATACCAATAATTATCTAAAATAAAAATTATTCTAGCAAAATTTATTAACCTGGTTAATAATTTATCGACTGATAGGAATTGTAGGAGATTTGATTTATATTAGCTTAAAATACCTTTCTAATACAGTAAAAAAGAAGCTTATTAGTCGAATTTTTGTACGCATATTTTTTCATTCAGCAGCACTCAGCAATTTGAAAGAATTTAAGAATCTGACTCGTCGCCTTCATAGGTGTAATGAAGTCGTCAAAGACGCCATTTTTGGTCAATCTTGCAACCAATCATTTACTTAGCAAATGGTGCTCTTTCGAGTTTTACATGAGTAAGCATTAAAACCTTTTAAGGATGCATAGCTGTTGAGAACAATTTTTTTTAGCATTTATAAGGTTTTGATGCCAAAACGGCACATTTTCTGCTGGAAATTCTTATTTTATATTTTCATATTTCCCGCCCAAAAGTTTATAACCCTTTTTTAAGTATACTCTGGTACATTTTTTTAAGGTACCTATAACCATAGACTAAATGTAGTCTATGCTAATAAGTATATTATGAATGAATTCAATCGATTCCGATGATTGATAAATAGATACGAGTATATGGGAAAACAATGTACGAAAATGACAAGCAATTGCCAAATAAAACAAAATCAAAATGTTTAACTAGATAACTCGAATTGAGAAATTTGTTACTATTAGAAAAACAATTGCTAAAACTAATATTGAAAGTATCCTCGGCTAGAGGATCAAAAAATGATACGAAATTTTAACGAATTTCAATGAACTGTATATAAATGATAAACAATTGATTAAACAAAAGAAATAAAGAAAGACGGGTTGCAAAATGACTTACCAATGCAGCTCTGTTGGTGTAATAAATTATGGCAAAATGTGGTAAAATGGTCGTTCTCTTTCTGGACGAAAATTTACTAGCGATGTGTCGTCGCGAATCGGTTTTGGAAGTGCGAAAAAATGTTTGGTACAAAAAAAAATACAAAAAAGGGTGAAAATAAAACTGCCGACACAACAAATACTTAATATTAATTACACAAAAATACCTACTTAGTATCTATAAATTAAATTACAATGTGCGGATGCAACATGTACTCTCTGATAGATAAAATATTAAAATTCATTTAGTTTCAAATAATATTTCCAGGTTTACATATGAAATGAAAACGGTAATGCGGGTGATGCAGAGTTAAATCAAATAACGACAAGAAGCTTTTCCGTAAAGGAGATCTTTAAGTTTATGGAGATGTATTACAAAGTAAGAAGATTGTATTGAAAAACAGATCTGAAGTGGTTTATGAAAGAAACAGAAATGATAATCCACGAAAGTATTGAGTTTAAATTAGTTGAATATTCTACACTAAAATAGACAAATAACAGGTGCACATTACATTTGACACAAACAGCCAATATGGCGGAAATTACCTGTTATTCCAGTAACAATGTCATTCCTTGCCCTGACCATTTAATGGTATCATTTCAAAATTGCCGTTGTACAATATCTGACAATTACCCCCTTGTTGGTTTTTAATTTTACATTTCCTCTTTTCTATTACTTTGTTACTCCATTTATGGCCAAAATTTATGAGAATAAACAAAAGTCCTTGCATATACTGAAGTAAAACTAGGGAAAGTAAAACCCCCTCGGGTTTTTCATCAACATCTAATAAATTTAACAATAACCATGCAACAAAACTGAGAGTCATGGTTATCCATATCAGTATGCACTGTATTAACCTGGAAAATTATGATTTTAAAATATGTAACAGATTTCGATTTCACAAATGATTTACTAGATATTTGCCTCAGGAAGATTATCACTAATTTTAAATCTGATATACAGTGTGTTTTAAAATTATTATTTTAAAATGAAAAAATTCCGTTTATTTACATATTTTCTCAATTGCCAGTTAAATAATGATTTCATCCATATAAATATACCAAAAAATATCTACCGGTTAAGTTAATCAATCTTTATAGAGGAAAACTTTATTTCTTTTACTTAAGTACACATACTCCATCTAATATTAACATTAACAAATTTTGCAGTGTATAAAGTCTTTTTTAATTATAAAACATAGAAATTTGACTATCTAGTTCTAAAATGAATAAAGAAAACAGATGTGGCTATATACATGATGTCTCAGATATTACTGGCATCCTTGGAAAGGGTGATTATACAATGAAAATAAATGAGATTTATCGAAATATACCTATATCTGAAAGTTCATCGTTTCCAAGATACAGTGTCAAAAATTTTGAAATTTTTATATTTTTTATTTAAGTGAAAACATTTCGTGATAAAACAACAATAATTCTAGGTTGTAATGGGATACCTTAGGCCTAATTATTCAGTATGTTTAAATATTCACATTATCATCAGTGTCGTAGAACGCCTGTGCCACTTTTTTATTTGCAATAAAAATAGTACGCCACTGTCATAAGTATAAAAAAACTCTTAAAAATTTTGCACATTGCCATAATTAACAATTTTGAGTTACTTTTTCAAATTACATTTTGCTGTATTTTGAGTAGAAAAGGCGCTTTATTTGAAAGCAAAACAATATTTCCTCGGTGCATTGAATATTTTAAATAGGAATATTTCGAAACTGGTTACTCCTAACTACTTCAACAAGGTATACCTTTTTCACAGGTAGAAGGAGGTAGGAAAGAATGTAGAATAAATCAACTGTTTTAATAGTCAGATGTTATATACATTTGCTAAGCAGCAAAAAAGTTCTGCCATTTAAAATAAGCATGATGTGCCATAAGTGGCACCCTCTACTAGTAGCATCAAAATTAGAAACAAATTTGAATTTCTCGTTCCCAAAAACTCCTGACCTGCAAAATGTATCCAAATACTTCGATTTTTAAACAAATTATTTACAAATATCGAAAAAAAAAATATTACTTTGACACATCCTGTATCTGTTTAACCATGAAATGTTAACTAAAGTTTAGCTATATTGCATTATTGCAAGAATCTACTCTTTCCCTATGGTGCATTAATTTCGGGACACCCTGTATTACTGAAGCATAATAGGTCTCACCACGCACAAACTACGAAATGCAGATATATTTTTAAAGAACAATTACCTAAATACGATGCATTTTAAAGAATAATTATCTGTTCAAAATAATCAAAATTTAGAGTATTGTACGTTTCTTTTTTATAATTAAGACAGTGGCGTACCATTTTTATTTTAAATAAAAGAGTGCAACAAGGGTTCTACGCCACTGATGATAATGGGAATATTTAAACATCCTGAATAATTAGACTAAGGATATCTCATGACAACCTAGAACTATTGCTGTTTTATCATGAAAGATTTCCAAGTAACTAAAAAATATAATAAAAATTTCGAAATATTTAACACCCTGTATCTCAGAAACGGTGATCTTTTAGATTTTGAATATACAATCTCCCCTTCCAAGAATTCCAGTAATACCTGAGACACCCTGTATAGGAAAGTTGTTTTACAGAGAAATTAATCTAGTAAATCAGTTGCAGTCCCTTGACATTGTGGCAACTTTTTTTAATTGCATCCAAATGAAACCCGAAGCGATTACACAAAAACGTCTATCTACTAGAAAGCAACACAGAAACTACAGAATTACATAAAATTTTAGAACTGTTGCCATTAACCGTTAAATAAGCAGAGCAATATATGCAGACAAAAGTACTGGAACATTCACTTATTCATGCCACGCAATAAAAATTCTTCGAACTTTGACAAACAAAGCAGACATCTAACACAGAATTTATCTGAAAATTTTAAATTTATCCAGATGATGCTCAATTATTTGATTTTTCATTTTTACGGTTACACCTTTTCACATCATAAACTACTTTGTGAAAAATTATCTCATTATTTGTAACAAGCTAGCCTATGTTTGGTCTACATTTGTCAACCGTTTTGACAATATTTGTGAGGAAACAATATTTGCCAAATTTACCACCTATACTACTTCCTACATTCATACTTTATTCGTACTGGAAATTATAAAATCATAATTCCTAAGATATTTTTCTATTTTTTATTTTTTGGTGGTTAGTGATATTGTTTATATGGATTTAAAGAGTTTAATAATATTAACTACCATTTATATTATATATTAATATATTTATCTATTTATTTATTTAATTATTTGAATAAATAATATTTTATTATTTTCTTATGTAACTTTTAATGATCAACACATGCGTTGATGTTGATGTTGAGCAATTGAAATTACTAACAAATAAATCTGCAGAACTAATTTTTCCTTCAATTAATTGATGGTTGATTATCCGTAATTTTTCAAAAAAATACTTGATTCAAGACAATTTTTTTAATTCTTTGGACAAGTTTAAAGGGCCAGCAGATTTAGATTGTAATGTCCACATCTCACGTAATAATAGGAATTTTGTTGAGAAAAATAAAAGTGGTTATTACAATTGCAACAATTGATATGCAATTTCAGTGGTGCATTCCGACAAATGAAAATATGCAATGAAATTTGTAATTATTATTATTTACTAACATAAAACTAGATTTTGTTATGATACAATTATATTTGATTATTTGATATTTTTTTAATTTTTCTGTTATGCTTTTCCATACGTCAAAGCTTGTTTATTTTTTTTATAATAAAAAGATAATCTGTTTCTATTCTGATTTGAAATTAGTCATTAGTCATAAAATTTTTTACACAATTTCTGAGAATAAAATACAAAATTTAGTAGTGATGTCTGGAAATACAAAAATTGTCTTTCCGTTATACTTTTTTCGTTTGTCGTTCAAATATAAATAAAATCCATGAAATTGAAAACGTTTGATTTGAAAATCGATTGTTAATGTAGCAATTAAAGCATCCAATAAAAAATCCAAAATTACATGTCAAGATAACGTAAATATTATCTACTGTATTAATTTCAGGAGAACGCCAACAAGAAATGAACAATGAGATGAACATATTTGAACAATCATCGTGTATCTTTTTTCTGACGAAAAATTAAGAACTGAGCATGTTTCAAGCAGGACAAGCACACAAGCTATTTTTAATATTGTTACTTACATAAACTTAAAATGGCCTTTGTTTCGCATCCATTCATTGTCTTTGTTGTCGTTGTTGTGATTTATAATATAAGAGGTATAGCCTAGGCCACCCAGAGATGCCAGGATTAACAAACCAATGGGAATGAAGAACGTCCCTATCTTCACATCTAAAAAAATGTATAAAGAATGTGTTATTATTAGAACATTTTGTAACATTTTTTTATTACGTGATTTTTTTGATAGGAAATAATACTTCGTATACGAATTTAATGGAAACACAACTTACGATAAAGAATTAGTTATTAAATAGTTTTCAGGTTATGTAACTTCGTTAATATTGGGTTTTCGGAAAAATATCGTATCAATTTGCATCATTATTTTTAGTTCGCATTACTTACAGCTACATTGACACTGATAAACATTGGTGGAAATTTCCACGTTTTGTTATGCTCTGTTTACATAATATTTGCTGGTAATTTTTAATTTACATTATATTATTATTATTAAGGAAAAACTCAATTTATTTTTACTCAATTATGAATTTTTACAGAATTTTTCATGTGATTTCTGCTAGAGAAAACTCAACCTAATAGGTTTTAATTGCGTTAAGGTGTGGTAGACAAACATGTACGGTTCACTGATAAGGATGTGGGATATTCGTAAAAGAGTAAGTAGCCTATGTCAATTTATATGTTATATAAAATAAATCTAATAGAAAACTGGAACGATACGTTGCATGCATCAAAACTGCCACATTACCTGTGTCTCTAAACCATACAAGATGGATGGACAAATTCTACTAAAAAATCTTCTTACACAAAAGTTATATCTGCTAGTCACAAGGCCTTCTTGACTATTTAGAAATAAAAATGTGTGTGCATAGTGTATTTATTATCGATTTCTAATAATAAAATCTACTGTATTTCTAAAAATTTGTTAGTAAGGTAGCAGGATATCTGCATATTATATTAACTAGTTTAAATCTGTACTTTTGTACATTTTAACAAGCAGAGACCTTTTTTATTACATTAAAAGTAAAAATTTTTGCCTCTCTAATATAAAATATAATACATTTTTAAATTGGCTTCTGTTACACTATTCAAGTTAAACAAAATGAGAATAAGTTTACTGATGAACTCTTTGATATACAGGCTGTATCACATAAGAGGGCCACTCCCATGTATCTCGCTTAATATGCAAGACACGTCAAAAATGTTTAATTGTTTTTTGTTGGCCAACTTTATGAGTAATAACAAAAAAACCTATAAAGTGCCCAAACTTTAAGGCTGTCTAACTTTTTTATTTTAAGAGAGAAAACTTATTGGTAATAAATTTTTATTGCAAAATTGATACCTTCCACCTGATATAAACAGATTTTTGAAATATCGTGTGTGGTTCGCTGCGCCCTCTAGGCGGATAAATTTTTATTGAAGCAGGCTATGCCCACAAAAAAATGCCTGTTTTTTCGTCTTTCATGCAATATACTACATTTTTCGTATTTATTAAATTTTTTTCAATTTTAGTTTAAAAAAATGTACCTAAATATTTTCGTGTTGCTCAAGATAATGTAGAACCTGTTTTAAAGACGCCAATTGCAATAAAATAATAAACAGAAAGTACTTTTTTTATGCAAAATATAGATTTTCTTATAATATTATTTTATTACATTGTCTGTGTCAAAATAATTTTAAAGACCCAATTGCTTCTAATGTGAAAACCAATAAAATAATATTATAAGAAAATCTGTATTTTGCATAAATTTTTTTGCAGTTGGCGTCTTTAAAACAGGTTCTACATTATCTTGAGCAACACGAAAATATTTAGGTACATTTTTTTTAACAAAAATTGAAAAAATGTAATAAATACAAAAGATAAGGGCAACATGTAGTATATTGCATGAAAGATGAAAAAACAGGCAATTTTTTATTGCCATAGCCTGCTTCAATAAAAATTTTTTTATCCGCCTAGAGGGCGCAGCGGACCACATACGATATTTCAAAAATCTGTTTATATCAGGTGGAAGGTATAAATTTTGCAATAAAAATTTATTACCAATAAGTTTTCTCTATCCCTTAAAATAAAAAAGTGAGACAGCCTTAAAGTTTTGGCACTTTTCAGGTTTTTTTGTTACTACTCATAAAGTTGGCCATGAATCACAAATTTGTTTTTACGAGCATAAAGGCCTCCAAAAATGCAACAAAAAACAATTAAAGATTTTTGACGTATCTCGCATATTAAGCGAGATAACATGGGAGTGGCCCTCTTATGTGATAGAGCCTGTATAGGTAATTTTTTTTAACATGTGCATATTGTTCACTATTTAATTTTTTTACACATCGATATTCAGTCATATAAGTGAAATAATGTTAGTTATTGAAAAAGTTTTCTCTGTGCATATCTTTCAATTGTAGTTATAAAGGTATATATAAAATATAAGAAAATTTAAATTACATATATTTTACAATTCTCAGTTAAAAATTACAATGTATAAATCAGTACAAAATACAAATTATAGTGCTGGAAATTTACGATGGAATTTTAGCATAATAGTTGTAAAATCGCATAACATAATATGGAATTGTATCCCTGTTTATTTCTGTCATATTACAGTGTACCTACTTATTTCATTTACAAAATTATTATGTAATTTTATATAACTTTACGATGGTCACAAATTACCAAAGTAAAGTTATGTGAAATTGCAGACAAATTTTTATTAGTGTGTGTACTTTGAATAACATTTTGACTACAAATTTAAAAATATAACAGATTTACGGTACTCACTGTTAAAGTTGCAGGCATCCGTTCCTGAATAGGTCTTAACGAATGACTTTGGTACGTCAGGTATTCCATCTGGTATAAGGGAAATCATTAAAACTATAACGGGAACGATCATCGCAATAGATAGATAAATATAAATCCTCAAGTCATCTTCTGTTCGACTACCGTTTGATCTAAAATTATGCATTAATATTATTAATTAGAATTCGAAAAATGTGTGTAAGGTACTTTTTTATATAACTTTAATTACTGCACGATATTTATATCACAAATTGTATTTAATCTAAACAGTGACTAATTTCTGTTAGAGTAATGTGTTTCCAGCATCTGTGATATTAGTCGCCAAATCTATGCAATAATTACATGTAGTAAACACGTATTATTTTCATGTTCGAACTGGCCTATCAGAAATTATGTATGACGTCTACTTTTGCGGTAGTGTCGGCAGCAAAACAATGAGTGAAAAAATAAGCGGTTAAAAGGCAATTCTGATGAACTGGTGGTTATTGTAAATTTAAAGTGTCGAGAGATGTTATACAGCCACTTTACAGTCCTCAATTATTTTTGAAATTACTTGAAACAAGTCCTTGCATCTGCAATACCTCCTAAAATTATGACTCGTAGTTTGTTATACAGTCATCAATTCGCTATTGCAATAAAAATGATACCAACACTGCAACCCGAATGCACACTAAAAACTAAACTGTTTATCCAAATTTGACAAGTAATAATAACAAACAGCATAACATGTAAAATAAATGTTTCAGTTAATATACAGTATGCGCCAAAGTATGGAATAAATTCAATAAAAACGAAACAATTATTTTTTGGGAAAAATCCTCGAACAGGTCGATTTTTAATTTAAAAAGTACATATTTTAGCGTAAAATGCGATTTTCAAATGTCATTTGTTTTCGAGTAATGACGTCATCGATTTTTTTTTAAATGGCAACACCATATTTTTTTCGTTGATTCTGAAAGATCGTTTAATTCTCTATCAGACAGTACTAAAATTTTGCCCTCTTACATAGGAAAGTTTTCGAGTAAATGACGATTGAATGTTAGAAAACGTAAATCCATTAAAATAAAGCAAACACGTTATCAAGTTTAGTTTTTCGAATTCCATAGTTCTTTTATGGATCACGTAGGTGAAAATCTTTGCAAAGTGTCATTGTCACACCGACTTTCTAATAAGTATTGCAAGCAACATAGAAATTATTATTCAATTTAAAGTATTATGGCACATTTAACTGTTACTCAAAGAATTGAAATTTTAATTCTTATCGGATGCGGGAATATGACTAGAACTCAGCAGGAAGTTTGCGATTCATTTAATGAAAAATATCCAGATCGCCCTATCAGCCAATCAACAGTCAGTAAGGTACAGTCTAAATTTAGAGAAACTGGCAATGTTGTAAATATTCCAAAACCTGGACGTCCAAGCATTAATAAAAATCAGAAACAGAACATTTTAACAAGTATGGTGGATAATTCTCATAATTCTTCACGATTGGTTACATTAAACAATGACACTAGTCAGAACACAGTGCTACGTATCTTGAGGAAGGAAAAATATCATAAAATAATTGTTTCGTTTTTATTGAATTTATTCCATACTTTTGGCGCATACTGTATTTTGCCAGCTCAACAATCAAGTAGAAGCGAACCAAGGCAATTTGAATTTTATAGTTCATTCTAGGAATTTTTGAATATAGTGTTAACCATACCAATCACTAAATTATTCCCCAGAATTGCAGAAAAACTGTATTAAAAATCGAGCAAGACCTATCTATCTTTTGAAAGTTCAAAAGTCTTTCAGATACAACAGCTTTTGCAATACACTACTGTTCAGAACGCATGCCTACGTGCAAGAGACTTGCAATTTGCAGAAAGAATTGCAAACTGTAAAGTGGTTTTAATTCACATATCCACGACATAAATTTATAGCAATTTCTATCGGAATGTAAACAGTCACTAGCGATGTATTATATGTTTGACACTCCGTTGCGTCGCGAACATTTTGATGTTTCCATGTTGCATGCAGTCTACAATTATGTTATGTTATGCACAGTGTGGAAGGGGTAGTGTTAAAAATTATTATATTTCTTTTACTGTTTACAGAGTGGAAAGTTTCTGCAACTTAATAAATAAGGGTTTGTTGCAAAGTTCTTTAAACACGTCAATTTGTATTTTAAGGTCCTCAAGTATGGTATTCCGCATCCAATGGGGATTTTCGTCAGCCCAATAATGGCAGTTGTGCCGATTGACGTGCCCATGTAATGTGAACGCAACTTCATCATAAAACAGCACCCCTTCCAAGGCAATTTGTCCACCACCAATAAAAACTATAATTCGTTTGCAACAGTCAAATCTATGATCAAGTCTTCGTTAGGCTCGTGTAGATTTTGCATCTTAGATGGGTGCTTTTGATAACAGGATTTTATTCAATTTTCAACATGTTCAACCGGGTTTCTTCCTCGATTTTTAAAGGCCTTTGTCGAGGAGCATTCCACAGGTAGCCCAACTTCAGATATTCAGTTTCGCTTTTGCTAATCGTTACTTCGATTAATTGGAAGAATTTCTGGATGAACTTCAACAAACCAACGAGCGACTTCAGTTTGTGTTCTACTTATATCCGATCATCATTAAAATTACGATACGATGCGTCTTGATTAAATAAGGCAGTTTCTTATTTTTGGTTTTAAATTTGCAAGTTGAAATGCAAACAAACACTAACAAATGAATCACATTCAATTCAAACTGGCCAAAATGCTATTGAGCAGGTGATAAGGTATGGAATTTCTGTAAATATTTCCTTATTTTATTTTTTTCCGACACATTGCTAATAAACAGTAACAAAAAAATCATAATTGTATTTGCAATTAATTAATAATAATAATAATAGTAATTAATCTACCTTTCCATTTTTAAAAAAAGTTGGGGTTGCTGCAACCCCCTACATAATTAAAAAAAAAATAAACAAATATCTTTGTAATATATCCCATTGAAAATAAAAATTGACATGTGTCAGAAATTTTGCGACAAACCTTTATTTATTGAGTTACAGAATTTGTTTCACTTAAACTTTAAACTCTGTATTATTAAATGCTAAACTTTAGCATTTAGCGTGACATGAATGAAAAAAAAGTTTCAGAACCGCTGGATTCTAGCATTCGTTTAATGTTATTATGTTTGTTATACTTACTTAACAACATATATCAGATCTATACATAAACAAGCTAACCATACAAAGGAGCATATCATGGAAAACATAAACAGTCCTCCTACAAAAAAGAAGGATACAATGTAAAGTAGTAACTTTTATTTAATACAACCTACAATGTGACCTATATCAAATGGAAAAAGCCCTGTAAAATTGCTATTTATTATCTTATTTATTTCGTTTTTCTAAAATATAGAGCAGTAAAAAACTCTGAATTTCTCTTCTCTTTTAAGGTCTACTTCGAATTTTTTGTAAGTGACAAATTAAAAAAAAATAGATTTTTTTCTTCACATCTAACTACGTCACTGGATCCAGCATCCCGTAAAATAGTTTTATGCCAAATTTCGTAAATATAAATCACATAATAAATACCATTTTTACAGGCGTCCGGTTCCCATTTGAAATGGGTCAACACTGTTATAAATGCTTGTGAAAAGAAACTATCAATATTACCTATATGCTTTCGAAAAGTAACGAATAAATTCATTATTTTTGAAATTGAGAAATTTTCGAAAAAATCCCCTGGCACGTCGATTTTGTTTTTAAAAAAGAGGCACTATGACATATGATTGGCAAAAATTTCAAGAATATAATGTTTGAAGATTTTGAAATTTAATTTTCACAATACTGAAAACGATAATAATAACTTCAGAAGGTATACGATGTATCTCGTGACGAATTCTTGCTTTTAAATCTTCTAAATTAACCGGTCTAGTAACGTATACTTTGCTTTTTAAGGATCCCTACAAGAAATAATCTAGGGGTGTCACATCAGGCGATCTGGCTAGCCACTCAATCGGCCCCCTTCTCCCTATCCAACGATTCGGGAACAGCTCATCTAAATAAGCATAATAGGGAGGTGCACAATATTGTGAAAATAAAATTTTAAAATCTTCAAACATTATTTTCTTGAAATTTTTGTTATGTAACACCATAATTTTTCATGATGTATATATGTAGAATGACACGCTCTTTCAAATGGCATGGTCAAAATTGGGAGTTACTATTTAAAAAAATTGTCGAAGACGTCATATCTCGAACACAAATATGGGTCGAATGTCAAGAAGTGCCTTTTTAAAAACAAAATCAACGTGCCAGGGGTTTTTTTTGAAAAATTCTCAATTTAAAAAATAATGAATTTATTCGTTACTTTTCGATAGCACTGTATACATATAAGCCTTTCCGTCGCTTTTTTGAAAGTACTGAAAGTACTGTGTCTAAAACTAAACTGAAGGATTTGACCAGAAATAAACTAATAACAGGTACTTAAAAATTATTGTAGATACCAAATGCAATAACACTTACCGGTGAAGTTACAACCAGCGCTCATCTTCTGCAGACATATTAGACACATAAATGTAACTGTCATTGATATGGAATATCCCACAAAACATTTTCCGTGAATATCTTTGGCTTTCAGAAGATAAATGTAAATCACAGCAGACGTGAAGAAACAAATCGTTGAAATAATTAAAACTGAAAATAATTGTCAAATTAAAAAAGTACAACCCAACACAGGACATCAAATGGGTGTTTCCATAGTAGACGTTACAATATAAATACGTGTAAGGAAATCTAATAAATATTTAATATTTTGTCGACATGTTTGTGACACTTAAAAATGCTTTATATCATTGTACAAAAATAAAACTCAACAGAAACATATTTACTGCAGTTAAAAACAAAAATATCAAAGGAATTTCAAATTGAAGCTTTTTTGTCAATACTTTGTTTACAGTTACATAAGTAAATACCCCTTTTTCAATGTGGCAACAGGAAATTATTTTGTAAATACATTTAAAAAAACAACATACAGGGTGTCCGGAATATGAGTGCCGTAATTTTAAGGGCTTATATATCTGACTAAATGTGCAATAAAAATCCTTATGAAAAAAAAATTCTAAATCGAATAGTTTATCTACAAATTTTGAAAAATTAAAATACAACTGCAATAATATGCAAAACTATGTTGCGAAATTACAAACTAAGATACAATTAAGGTTAAGTATAAACGCCTGTAACGTAATTTGCTCATAATTTGATTTTTGGATTACTATTAATGAAGTAAACAATTGAAGTTTCCGAAAAATTCGTTAAAACTGTAACGTACTGTAACGTACGCGTAGGTTTTCCGTCCATTCTGGAGACTTGAGCATTAATGATGCTATACTTGTGGGGACTGACAGGATTGTGTGGACTTACACAGGTCCCCACAATTTAAAACCTATCTAAACGTGATCTACGAGTTCCTTTTATATAAAAATAACAACTTCTAAAAATGTCCCCTCAATCATAATTTTCCTGTATGCAAAATTTGTATAGTAATCTTACTCAACTTATGTGGACCTCCGAGTGCCTTGCACAGCAGCGCCCTCTTCGACACTGCGCGGAGTCCATGAACTATAAAATGCGGCGTTGCCACATACTACTTGCTGAGATTTATTTTTTAAAATACGATTATAGAATATCTTCTGTACTGGGGGCCTGTGTGTAACGTTACAGTTGTGGGGTCTCATGATATGTTAAATACATATACCTATACGGGATGTTTCATTATACAGTACTGGCTTTCAGAAAACGTATTAAGATATGTACAAAAAGTTAGATAAAACCAATTTTAAATACAAATACGCCGTAGAGGAGTGTTAAGAATAAGTTATCTGTTATATTATAGGTTTTATTTTAGTTACTACATAATTAATAATAATACAACTATATTTGCAGATTACGTATAATAGTATTACCATCCCGATGAAGACCATTAGTCCGAAATATTTACATAATTTATAAAAGTAAATAAAAAGTGAGCAGGATGTCCCGAAATTAATGGGGCGCAAAGAAAGTGTAGATTCTTTAAATAAAAATAATACTACATATATAGCCAAGCTTGTATTAGTCTGAAAGTTCTTATCAATGATGATAGGGCGTATTAACTTTATTATTTATGTTATAAACATTTGGAGAAAATGGGTTATATGACCAATTCAAATTTTAGCATAGTTTTTCTATTACTTGTACTACTGCATCTTCGATGTCATTAGCGTGTCGTAATTTTTTTGCTTCGGTATATCCGTCTGTTCGATATTTTTTTGTCCCCTTATCTGTTTTACGCAATCAGACATATCTTACAAAAGTGTCCCTACGAGTAATTATTTTCGAAATATTTGCCCCTAAACTTTTCAATTATTATCAAAGTAAAAAGTATAGAGCCCTGATTTTGAGAGCTTATGATGAGGGGGAGGGGGGCAAACATAAACTTAAGGTAATAAATTAACGGGTAGTAAAGTATCAAATTATATGGAAATGTATAAAAATAAATTTTCTATGGACTGTATTAGTGTGATTGAAATTTATTGGGTATTTATAGAGCTATGAGATTTTAAAGTCAGGACTCTATAATTTTTACTTTGATTAGTATCAAAGTAAAGTCAGTTAGTCAGTCTTATGAAACCGGCAGTTGCCTATGCCTACTATAGGATTTAAATTGAATACCTATATCTAAAAATAAAAAATAAATAAAAAGAGGTAGATACATTTTTAATACAAATTAACAAATTAATGTTCAAAACTGCTTATCAAATCTTACTGGCAATACCCATGTAATAATATTTTTATTTTTCACAATTTCTTTCTAGTACTAGTTCTAGTAGATAAATCAACCGGAATAATTTTTAATTTCCATTTAGAGACATAGTTATTCAGATGACGAGTTTTGTGGTTTTCCATATTTATCTAATTTCCATGTCTATTATATAATGAATTAAGCCCTAGCAAAAATTTATTTTTTTATCCGATATGTCGGAACTATTAACAACATAACAAAGTCTTGGAGAAAACCAAAATCTCACACAATAACCTTTTCAATTTAAAATACAAAATGTGACAATTTGCAGATAGCTAATAAACTTAAAGAGCTCTTAACTGTTTACAAAATATTATTTTTACAATTGAAATCAGTCAAGAATTGTTTAGTGTTTATCTAAAGGTATTGGTTTAATAATAAATTTTTGAAATATATTTTAAATTGATAGTAATGCCTTATTGGGATGAATCAATCCCTGAATTTTAAATGCAAACACAATATTAAAATAACGGCATACCTACATTTATAGTTGCCTTTTTTACAAAAAAAAAATGGCATATTACGGAAGCAATGGCAATGGATTGTCCCCACAATTTTTCACACAGATACATAAACCAGTGAATTGAAGTAGGTTTTCCGCCCATTGTAAGGACATGAGAATTGTTGATGCTATACATGTGGGGACTGATAGGATTATGTGGACTTACATAAATCCATATAATTTAAAATTTAACTATATGGAAGCTACGACGTTCCTTTTTCTATAAAAAGAACATTTTCTGAAATATCCCCTTAATAATTGTACATAGACTATGACGGTTTGTCGGAGGTGTGAATGAAGGTCCCCACAATACATAAACATTATCAAATTGTGAGGACTGTCCCCGCAATTTATCACACAAATACATAAACTGGTGAATTTTCCGTCAATTGTAGAGATATGAGCACAGACACGTACACATGAGCATTGTCGTTGCTATACTTGTGGGGACTGACAGTACTATGTGGACTTACACAAGTCCTCACAATTTAGGTGGAGTTTACAAACACAGTTTAGTTTTTGTTGTTGTCATGTTCTTTATTATTAATTTATAATAGCTCTGCTTAAGTTTCCAGTGCAAATAAAAAATGCAATGTTTCTCATAACATTTTCTTTAATCCATTAACTCCATTGAAAGATTCAATTTAACAAAAGGTATTTAATTTTCTGTAACAGGCCGAAAACGTAATATCTAAATTAAAATTATTAAAATACACAGTGGATATCACAAACCCGTCTTGTGGGGACTTGAAGATGTGGCAACAACGTAAATAAAAAGTGTGTGTGAAGGTCCCTACAATACATAGACACTACCAGATTGTGGGGACTGTCCTCACAATTTTTCACACAGACACACAAACCCGATTACGAGGACGTCCTCACAAGTTATTTTCTCAATTTGTGATAATTCTATAGAGTGTTAAAGGGAAGTGAATTGATACACGTGATCAGTAAACAATTTTACATCGGGTTCGATTCGTAAGTCCGAAGTCCCCAGAAATCGGTCTATAGCTGGCGTCCCCACAAAGTCCTGAAAACCTGTATGTGTGACAACGTAGCAGTGTCACGCTGCTTGTGATAACCTAAAAGTAATATTAGTCATATTGGTGCATACAACTAGTGCGATTCATTTTTGTCTAATTTGATGTTTGTAAGTGTACATAAACAAAAATGGAACAATTTATAGTAACCATAACCAGCTGCATCGCATGTTAATTTACGGCGAATCTAGGCAAAACTCTATGGCTACGAGACGTATGTGTACAGTAAACGCTTCTTGCAAGAAACAAATTCATTTTAAACACTTGTAACTATTATTCTCAGTTGTGAAAAGAGCTCTAAGAAAACCATTCACAGCAAGTACATATGCTTAGGTGTACCCATTTGTAATAATTATGTATAAAACATAACAATCCTAAGCTAGTATGTAAGCGACGTTGTCACATATTTGTTGTCACCCGTCTGCTGTCATTTGCGTTGGCCAGAGAAAAGAAATTGTCAAGTCAAATATGTTTTGTTCAGCACAACTTATCATATGGCACAATTAAGGCACTCATATTCCGGTCACCCTGTATACGCATATATACAGAGTGGTTCAAATTGGTATGTGGCCAGTTAAACGATTAATTGTAACTGTTTCATTATTAGTTAATTCCATTTTAAAAAAATATTACCAAAAATAATTCAAATTCAATGTGAGGAAATGTTTCAAAATATGATTATATATATCTCGCGACAATAATTCAAACAACTTACGTCATACGAACAAATGAATAATTCATTATATTTTCATCAAAATATTTAATAAACTGCAACTGATAGTAATAAAACTATATACTACACTAAAAGTTTGCATTATATATTGCATTGAATTGCAAAAATGATTGTTTTTAACGCGATCAAATATCGAAAAGTACGTTGACAATAAAAACAAATGTGTAACGTCAACCGTGACGTAAGACGTCTGAATTCTTGACGCGGGTTATATATACTATTGGCGTCTGTCATTTTTATTTCTTCATAGCCGCCTACATGATCAAAAAAGTTATTAGTGTATTTATAAAATTTGGGCTTTTAGGGTTTTAAGAGATTTGGAGCAATCCTACGTTGTCAGATATGCGATAAAAAAAATTCTATAATGTAAAAATTAATTACAAAAAACCATAGCACGATATTGACGTGAAATACTTACGTATGGTGAGCGTAATATGTTAACTACACATCTAGGAGACTTCTATTTGCAAAATAAATCACAGTCAATCATAATTCAGTCAAATGTTACAGGGGTGTTCCAGGTTAAATTTGAACACACTGTACATACATGTACAAACATTTAGTGTAGTATAGTTTTATTATTCTCAGTTACAGTTTCTAAAATATTTTGATGAAAATATAATGAATTATTCATTTGTTCCTATGACGTAACCCGTCTGAATTCTTGCTCCAACTATAAAGTGGCCAGATGGAAACGAAGCAGAGCCATTTTCAGGAACTGCGTCAAGATAAAGGGGGACATTCTTTGCTGGTATTTTTGACTCCACCACTTTCACCCCCAAGCGAAGGTAACCATCACCCCAAAATATTTAAATGGCATTGGGAGTTGAGTCAACCCCCTGTTAAGTAATATTTATTTTGAAAGCTCTTACAATTCTCTTTACAGCAGACTTTTTAATTTTATAATTCCGTCCAATACTTAATAAGAATTTTGATTTTAAAGTGAAACTTATGTACAAACAATTAGTAACGGTAAAAATGTCACTCATTCGAGTTAAGTATGCCAATGGTATAAATTTAGTATTTCTTGCATTACATTGGTTTTTGGCGGTTTGTTATCACTTTCGTAAACAAAAAACACAATTGTAAAAACAGAAATGAATACTATACACGCACAACGAACGTAAAATTAGTGGATTCAAAATTTATTTTCTAGTATTATTTGGAAGCGTTGGTTGGTAGCTTATTTAATTATGTTTTTGAAAATTAAACACTATAGTTTATTCCACTAAGGAAAGGGTACATATCATTTCGCTTTACTTTATCAACAATAAACGTGCGAATAGAAGCTATTTAATGAACACCATCAAGATTGACATGTCAGGAGGAAATATGTTCTAGAGTTAGTAAAAAAATATCAAGAGACAGGGAACGTAGCCAATAAAAACGAGAAATTTAAATCGTACTTATTTACAAATACCCTGTATGAGACAAGAAGGCAAGAATTCAGACCACTTATGTCGGCTGACGTTACCCAACAGTTTTTATTATTTGGTCGCGTTAAAAACAATATTTTTTTGCAATTTAGTGATACACTAGCGGAAAAAATTAAGAGGAAAAAAAGTATCAATTTTTTGTGGTTCTTCAAATGGTAAATCTTCTTCATCTTTGGTAAAAATGGTCGTATGTGAGTGAAAAAAAAGCAATTTGAAGCTCGAAGTGTCTAGTTTATGGATCGATTAAAGAAATTTACAAGCAACAATTAGCGCAAAATCCTAATGAATATCATGGAAAGAAAATTGTTCGAAATTTTTTGCACTCTTATTTTTAGTATACGGACTTCAAAAAACCTAAACACTATATGGATTGGATAGGTTGTTCATTAATACGGATATGTTAACATTAGGCAAGTGGCGAGTGCTACCCATATGAGTAACTAAATAAGGGTTTCTCTGTCTTTCATGGTGAAGCACGACTTGTTCCAGACATACCTGGCGCCACCTTACGTTCATTTGGAGAAAAAATAGCAACTGCACGTTCTGCACAAAAAAGCAGCATAGTATAGTCATTTGGTGAGAAATATAGTGGTTACCTGGAAAGTTTTCCAGGAGTTTTGAAAATTGGTAATTTTATAGATTTTGAGGTGCTCTTTCCGAATTTCGACTTTGCCACCTCGTATTTTTGCCGCTTGCGCCGCCATTTAATGTGCTAAAATTTAGCGTATTCTCCTTCGCTTTATTGTTCTCGATGGACCAGGTGTTGCAAATTCATCTTCTGTAGTACCAATCGAAACGTCGCAATCCTCTTCGTTCTCGATTTGATCATATGTTTGCTCAATTATAGTCTCCGTTTCTTCTTCATCATCGCTATCTGGTGATGGAACTTGCGAGTTACCACAGGTACCGCTACAATTCGTGCATATAACAGAGCACTTTAACCCAGCCTTTCTGCATCCACAAGCTTTCTGACATCCTTTTTTGCATTTGCAAGAAATGAGTTTTAACAAGCTTTCTTGAGCTGGGGGCTCGAGTGTGGTGACACCCCCATTGCTCTGCATTTTGTTCATTCCCATACCACTGCTGAACCTGGTGCTAAGTTCGGAACGAATGTTGTCATGCTGCTGCTTCTGTTGATGTTGAAAAAAGGTAGATACATGAATTGTAGGCAACTATCTCTAGTTTCATTTTGTATATGACAGTTTTTATCGTAACATGAGTCGGAAAGGAGATATTGTCAAGAAACTGCTTTTAGGCGCCATTTTTTCAATATGGCGGCGCAAGCGGCAAAAATACGAGGTGGCAAAGTCGAAATTCGGAAAGAGCACCTCGAAATCTATAAAATTACCAATTTTCAAAACTCCCGGAAAACTTTATAGGTAAAACTATCAAATGACTGTATTAGTAAGGCAATTTAGATAATCAATTCACTAATTATAATGATCGGTTTGCGTTATATTAAATTTTAGTCAAACATAGAAAACAATTATCAGAATGACTAGAGCGATAACTTACCTTCATCACGTTGCAACAAAATATTAATCCATCCATGTTCCATGTTACATGTTTTTACCTTAGATTTTTAATTATTATTGTTTTTGTTCGCTACAGCGAACTCTATCAGTCTCTACCAACTTTGCTTTTCTTTTTAAATTGTGATACAGTTTTCTGTATGCTAATTTTTCTCAAGTAGTAGTGTTTTTCCAAATGACCGTAAGATGCCGCTCATGCACGCGATGTTTCTCAACCTATCCTTTAAAGGCGTCTTATTTCTTTAGACATATGGTGCTACCTTCCTTATTATAAATCTTTAGTTTTAATTGTTTCTATCAGATAATAAAAAACACATAAAAAGTTTTTAAAGCGTTTTGGAAGCAGTATCACTAATCACGTATTCATTGTCGTGATTTATTTTTCTCGGACATAATTCCAAGAAACCTAACCATTTTTGAAATCACTTAACCGATATGAAATGCAGTAATTATTTTATTTTGCAGAAAATTAATTAATCAATATTTACTAGTACTTAACATCTTTTGATATAGAAAAATGTACTATATTCTTCTACAAATTGTTCCCTCTATATATAAAATCAATAATAATAGTAATATGTTTAAGAAACAGTTGAAAATTTTCTTTAGAATGACATTTTCTCGTAAATGTACAAATAAAAGTTTTCCCTCCTCGAGGAACAATCGTAGTTCACATTCTAAAGCTTCATTCACATAAGATTAGTGCGGTTGCATTGGTACTGCAGAAAAG
Source organism: Monochamus alternatus (assembly GCA_037114965.1). Lineage (NCBI taxonomy): Eukaryota > Metazoa > Arthropoda > Insecta > Coleoptera > Cerambycidae > Monochamus > Monochamus alternatus. The sequence goes on along the minus strand of CM073426.1, from coordinate 109,794,304 downwards.
TTATTAAAAAGAGCGCCGTATTCTTGAAATAGTATTTTCTGCAAAATACAAATAATTTTAGACATTTAATAACTGAATAATCTAGGGTTTAGCAAATAATAGGAATGTTAACTCATCCCACCTGCAAATATTCAAATATACTGAAGTAAAACGGGCATATAATATGGGATATTTCCGAACCAGTTCAATAATTTTTTCCATTTTAATTATTTTCTTATTTATAAACACTGCGAAACTACTACGAATCCGAGAAAAAACGCAGTCTATTGCGAACTAAGATTCCGTGCGAATACATACGCAGACAATCTGCAGTCTAAACGAAAAAAGTCGTACGAGTCTGAACGTGTATATTTACCGCAGTGGAAACAATATGATGCGAATTGTAAGCGGTGCGGAACTCCGCAGGTACTGCGAATTTTTCGCGTTGGTAGTCAAGCTTCATTCACAAAAGATTAGTGCAGTTGCATTCGTATTGCAGAAAAGTTATTAAAAAGGGCGCCGTATTCTTGAAATAGTGTTTTCTACAAAATACAAATGATTTTAGACATTTAATAACTGAATAATCTAGGGTTTAGCAAATAATAGGAATGTTAAATCATCCCACCTGCAAATATTCAAAGATACTGAAGTAAAACGGCGAGAAATACGGGTGACTTTTGTAACGTTCAGATAAACTTAACAGTAACGCCTTTGTACTGCAGTTGTATGGCAGAAACTAAAAGCATTTTAACTTTTACCAATCCTTTTCCAACAATCATATAAAGACCAATTAGGAAACTGCTTTTTTGACAGTAAACAGAAGATTCACATTTTTGCAGGTTAAGTTTTTAAATTAGATTCTAATTTAGATATTTAGTTTAGAATTGATTTGTTTCTAAAAAAATGGATGAAGAGGACTGTTTGGTTTAGAAACAGTTACTTTTGCTGCTCTTGTTCGCAGTGACGTCAATATATATATAAAGTATACATGCAAAAAAGTGAAAATAAGAACTCGGAGATGGTGGGTGCGACCTATTAACCGCAGAAAGCACATGCAATGCCGATTATTTTTTCATTTCACCCGAATGACAGTGGCAGTGTTTGATGACTTGCTGAAATTAGTGGGGCCTCATTTAACCCACAGTATACTAGTATACTGTGATTTAACCAAACATTCAAATAGACCATCTATTCCTGCAGATTGTAGGCTTATATTTTATCTAGAGTAGGCTTTTAATTACTATTCGGCAAATGATAAAAACCAACAATTTCCGTAGATAGGGACGTAGTTGACAAAACATAAACATAACCTCTCTGAAGGTCAAGAATCTTGAGTTTTTGCATGTCGCCAACTTACAGCGGAAAAATTCCCCAACTTCTTAAGTCTACAGTAATTTTATGTAAACAGAGTAAATAATATTTAACACCATACAATTACAATACAACAGTACAACTGCAGTGCCATTGCACTAACGTTTATCTGAACGTTACTTTATAGGTACTTGCATTGTATTGCCTATTAATATCAACATACTTTTTAAATAAAATTCAGCTGAAATTAATAAAATAAATAAAGGATAAAATATAATACTTACATGGAAGATAGAGATACTGGATACTTGCACCAACTGTATGTGTAACATTCTCTACACATATGGCAATGTCGTGTGGGGATACATTAAAATATAGAACACAAAACGACCCATGAGATAAAATTCCATAATCTTTTGGAGCCACATAATATATCAGACTACTGTTATAGATGAACCCTAGAATTTCTTCTACATCCAGTACTACTCTAAAATATTACAAAAGTTAAAACTTTGCACTGTTCATTAGCTGAATGTTTCTTAAAACCTTAAACTGTTCTTTAGCTAAATGTAATAAACATTCTTTTCCATTGATCAAAATTAAAAAAAAATACAACATCCCGCGCATAATTTAAAACACTTTTTTGTTAAATTTTATAAAACTTTAAAAGTTTCAAGAAAACGAATGCATTAATTAATACAATATTTTAATAGTGTTTATTAAAAGAAATCAAAAAGTCAGTAGTATCCTTTGCTTTTAAAATTTGACAGTTAGTAATGGTAATAAAGCACAAAGTATAAACTAGATGGAGTTGAATATCTAGGATTGAGTTTGTATAAAAGTTTCAGCGCCCCTGGTTGATGGACTGTGAACTATTTTTTATATTTTAGCTCTTCATTTGAGGATATTTCATTTATTAGAATATAATACACATTATCAGTAAGATATATTTTGTACATACTATATTATGTAGGTACCTACCTAATAATAGTTATAAAATTTTAATAAATTATTTATTTTTAAACAAGAACTTACATAATATGGTACACAATATCGGTACTTATAGTACAGTATCACATTTTTAATACAAATATTTAAAATATTCTGTATGTTCCTCTAATGTTCTTCAGATTCATTTCTTCAGTAATATACTCCACAGAATATGTAATAAGTTAATTAACTAAATGGACTTTCCTTGTCTGTGATGGACTTGTCAAAACCAAAAACAGTCACAGCACAGATTAAATAGTCACAGTAAACTCATAATTAAAACTTTGCTAAGTTACAAGTAAGTTGAACCTCAGTAAGTAACCCATAAATATACACTACATTTTCTTAACGTACTACAGCAGCGCTTGCAGTGGATGGACTTGTCCCTAAACAATTTTCATGCGCTATAGTAATCAAGATACAGTTCTATCTAGTTTATACTTTGCGGTAATAAAGCTATTTTATTTCTGCTACCGTTTGTTGTTGAAAATGGCTGGAAAATATACATTCAGCGAACAAGTTGACATGTTACTTGTGCTAGGTTTCCGTGAGAAGAAACTGTAGAAGTGTGGAACACTATCGTAGGAGATTTCCAAATCGAGTGATTCCCCATAGAGAAACATTTTCTAATGTTGAAAGACGGACTCGAGAAACAGGAAAGTTTTTCAATAATACCTGAGAACGTCCTAGTGTAATAAGGGTACAAGATGAAGAAAATATTTTGCGAACAGTTGAAGATGAACCGCAAATAAGTACTAAACGTTTATTTCGAGAAATTAGATTGTCAAGAACTTTTGTATCTTAAAAGTAATCTACCTACTACACCCATATAACATTTAGGAAGGAAGTGCAAGAGCTAGTGCCTCAATATTTGGATTAACGAGTGACCTTTTACGAGTTTACCTTGCATCAGGTTATTATTAATTTCACATGAAAGTTAATTTCACTGATGAGGCTTGTTTCATTCGTAGAGGAAATACAAATGTTCACAACTTTCGATGAAAACCCCTATGCAATAACTCCTAGACATTTTGAACGCGAGCTTAAGATAAATGTTTGTGCCGGTATTATTGATCGCTATTTGATTGGACCATTTATTTTGCCAAATCGATTGAATAGCGAAAATTATTTGGAACTTCTGCAAAATACTGCAACTGATCTAATCGAAGATTTACGGTTGCAACGTCGACTAGAGTTTTGCTTTATGCATGATGGAGCACCGCCTCATTTTAGTGCTACTATTAGAGACTTTAATTTTAAGTTTTCAAATACATGGTTAGGAATAAGGAAACAATTTCCCTAAAATTGGCCACCACAATCGCCAGACCTCAACAAATGTGATTATTTTCTTTAGGGAACGCTTTGCTTCCTCGCCAATTGAATCCCAAGAAGATTTGTGAAATCGTATTACGAATAAATGCAGCGTTATAAGAAACAATCATCATTTCTTAGACAGAGTGCAATTTTCGGTGAAGAGTAAATTTATGTATTACAGAAAATGATGTTTATTTTGAAATTCTTCTTTTTTATTTTATTTTATTTACTTATTACTAACTGTCAAATGTTAAAGACAGAGCCTACTTCTAACATTTTAATTTCTTTTAATAAACACTATTAAATTCTCATTTTATTTAATACATTTTTTCTTGAAAACCTTAAAGTATTTTAAAATTTAAGAAGAGTAAAAAAGTGTTTATTTAAATTCTGCGCGGGATATTTTCATTCTTTTTAAATTCGATCAATGGGAAAAAAGTTTGCTATAATTTACTTGAACCCATAGTCAAAAAAGACCGATAATAAACCTATATCATGTACCAAATTTGAGAAACGCCCTGTAAGGACATCTGACAATAGATTTGAAATGTCAGGTGTTGTATGTATCTACAGGGTATTTAAAAAAGACATGGCAATATTGATAGAAATGATAAAACAACGAAAAATACTCCTAGCAATAAGCGCCCTTTACTTAGTAAAGAAAAATTAATAACACCAGCGTGTTCAGCACCACCAAAAAACGTACCTGTGTCAAAATTTGATTATTTTGATGTGCTTTTAAAAAAATTACATCCTAAACTTGATTTTATAATATTATCTTATACGCCCTGTATCTCAAAAATACTTATTAATCAATGTTTTATTGGCTCTAGCAATACTGCCACGTCTATTTGATTTGATTGTAACATAATCTTAATAGTACAAGGCATTTAGATCAAAATCGACCGGAGTAGCGGAAATTTTTAGGCACAGCAGATATCGAGATGCGGTTTTCTGCATTGTGTTCAGGAAGGTCCCAGGAAAAAAGTCTATATCGTCCGGTTTAGCCTTTTTCTGGCATTAGAATTACCCAGCGATGCACGAGGGTGGCTCTGTGGGAGTGCGCGGGGGGTGAATTGAGGGAGAAATCGCAGCGTGCATGAAAATCGTTCCAAACTCGTTACTCGGGAGTTTTCGGGGATGCCGAATTCAATTCTGACATTGGAATTACCCGGGGGCGCTCGGGGGCGGCTCTGCGGGGGTATCCGGGGGGTAATTCTGGGGGGGGAAATTGCATAGTCCATGGGAAGCGCTCCAAACTCGTTACTCGGGGGTTTTCGGGGATGCCGAATTCAATTGTAGCATTAGATTTCCCCGGGGGTGCTCGGGGGTCCCCCTGTGGGGTTGACTGGGGGTGATTGGGGGGGAAACGGCAGCGTCCATGACAATCACTCCAAAGTCAATACTCGGGGGATTTCAGGGATGCCGAATTTAATTCTGGTATTAGAATTACCTCGGGGTATGAATAATACAAATTTTGATTGAATATTAAATAAATAAATATTACACATATTATAAAAACAATTGATTTGTAAGTCTTTTGTGCCTCGAAACTGGATTTGAAAAAGGCGCCAAAGCTATAAAAAGAGTAGAGTATCGTTGAATTCGGCATCCCCGAAAACCCCCGAGTAACGAGTTTGGAGCCCTTCCCATGGACTATGCAATTTCGCCCCCAGAATGACTCCCCGGATACTCCCGCAGAGCCGCCCACGGGTAATTCCAATGCCATAATTGAATTCGGCATCCCCGAAAACCCCCGAGTAACGAGTTTGGAGCGATTTTTATGCACGCTGCCATTTCTCCCCCAGTTCACCCTCCGCGCACCCCCACAGAGCCACCCCCGTGCATCCCCGGGTAATTCTAATGCCAGAATCGAGTTCGGCAGCTCCGAAAACTCCCGAGTAATGATTTCCGAGCGATTTTTCCGAGTTTCCAGTCGTTCCTATAATGGTGTAATGCATTTTCCGGCCCAGAAGACATTTTTCAAAAAATGGCTAAACCAGACGATATAGACTTTTTTCCTGGGACCTTCCTGAACACAATGCAGAAAACAGCATCTCGATATCTGCTGTGCCTAAAAATTTCCACTATTTTTCCTAACTTCCCTGGACTATAAGTGTGGTACTTTACATTATTGGAATTTTTCTATTTGATATACAGGGTGTCCCTAAAAGGTTGGGACAGCGTTTGGCCACATAAAGTATAGCTAAAAATAAGTCGATTTAACTAAACTTGCCTTAGTCCAAAAGTTGATAATCACGGAGCTACAGGGTGTCAAAATTGATTCCATGTTTTGTGTTTATTTTTAAAATATGTTTCACCCGGTACGAAGTACGAAATGCTTAGCACTGACACGTTGTTTGAGGTTACGTAGCGAAAATTAACTCTAAAGTGTTATTTGAAAATCATAGTTTTTTTGTTAGTCTCCATAAAATAATTTAAGGGTATTTGTGATAATCTTTCTAACAATGTACAATGGTATTAACTTCTGAAATGTGAATAACTGTTTAAATAGTTGGTTTTTCAGTAAGTACGTGAGCTTTTATGCACGTTTATGGATAATTTTTGGAATCATTAAACAAAGTAACTTCCTAAACACTTTGACAGTATCGAACTTGTGGAAATTCATATTTTAATAGTTTATGATAATTTTACTTTACTTATTGTTAAATAGTCCAGTCGACAAGTAGTTTTAGGTGGAAATAATTAGGGGCAAGCTGGAATAACTTTTATTCTCTTTGTTTTGCTCTGTTGAATACTATACTAAATTTGCACGGTCTATCGATCCCGGATTTGGCCGCCATATTGGAAAATCCTATAAAATTTTGACATTTTTATGGTTTTTTAAAAATAACTTGATTTGGGTGCACTGTACAGAAAATTTTCAAGTCACCGAAAATTAAATTCTCTGCAAAAAAGGTCCTATTCACCGGCTTTGTGCATGAACAGGTTAACGAGATACAAGTGGTTAAATACAAGTCATATATTTTCTAGTGGTCCATTTAATATGAGTAGGTAATTGATTCTATGTAAATTTTAATAATTTGCCATTAGAAATTTGTATTTTTCTTGTGCTCGTTTCCACACCACCTAACGGTAGAGCACTCGGCGCGCTTTTTTTAAGTGGTTTCCCCTATAGGCCTAACCCACTTTCTTGCCGTTACAAATGTTCTATTTTTGATTTTCATATGATATGCTTTGTGTAATTTCACCTTCTGCTTTTTTTTGACGTAGAAGGTTGATCCATTGACTCATCAATGTATTTTTCATCAAACTGTTCATCTGGTTCTTGTTCAGTGTCTATTTCTTCGATATTTTCGTTGGTCATTAGTTCTTCCAATCGAGAATCGATTTCTTCGTCGTCGCTTGGATCTTCTATAGTAGTTTCAGTATTTGAACACGCTCTTCCCTGGCATGAATCACACACTACTGAACATTGTAATCCTGCTTTTCTGCAGCTGCAGGCTGCATTACTTGCTTTCCTACATTTACAAGAAATCATCTTCAATAACTCTTGGGGAGCGGCGTCTTGCAGCATAGGAATCGGTATAAGTCCATTGGACGACTGTTTCCAACCCCAGTCAGTTGGTAATTTTTCGATACCGTACCATTTTTGAACTTGTAGGTAGGTACGCAATGAGTTCATGCGAGCCGCATCTTCGGTTGGAGGAAGAGATGCAAGATTAAATAAACTCTTTGTTATAGATTGTGCAAAAAATCGGTGTCTATAGATGTGTAGTGATGCGTCGTCGCTCTTTGACCCATAAAGTGCAAGAAGAAATTGAATTCCAACTTTAGCTATGCTTTCTGGAGTTGCGTTTGGGTCTTTAAAACAGTAAATAGCAGTTTCCAAGCTTGTCTGATTTCTTAAAACCTTAAGGAACTTCATTTTACCCTGCCTGTAGATTGCTGAAGTGGTGTCGCACCCACTAAATGCATGTAGAAACAAAATGTTTTCTTCCATAGCCGTGTCCAATTTTGATGCAGCGGGTGAATAGAGGGTATTTCCAGCTTTTTTTCCAGATGTTAATTGCTATAACTTTGGAACCGATAAGTTAACGACAATAATTGATAAAACCTTTTTTGTAGAGAATTTAATTAGCTTTATTTTCGGTTACCTGATTTTTTTCTACAATGCACCCAGAGCGATTTATTTTTAAAAGACCATAAAAATGTAATTTTTATATCAGATTTTTCAAAATGGCGGCCAAATCCGGGATCGACAGACCATGCAAATTGAAAATATCATTCTGCACATCAAAACAAAGAGAATAAAAATTAATTCAGCTTGCCCCTATTTATTTCCACCTAGGCCTATTTTAAACGACGCACCGACTGGCCTAAAAAACAAGTGTTTTTAAATTAGAAACAACCGCAAAAATTCAATTTACTTTAAACAATTATTTATCTTACAGACGATATGGCAACCTCCTTTCGGTAAATCATATGGTTTATTTTACGTTACGTCATTGGCCTATCTGGCCCTCAAAATGTGGGTATTTTATAAAAAAAATTAATACATCCCTAAATATTTGAAATTTTTAAAAATGACTTTCACTAGACTTATCTATATGACTACACCAGCAGTTAAAATATTTATACTTATTTAAGGTTCACCCTGTATATTAATTAAATAATAACTCTTACCTTATGGAGTTCTCCGTACAGTTTGCAAAATATTTGTAAGGTACGAATTCAATATTGGTCAAAATTTGATCAGGGTCTATGTGTGTTTCATTACTCTCAAATACTATCATGTCAAATGTCAGCTCGTCTTCCACTGGTACACAGTTTTTGGTATCCGTGGAGAAAATTTCGTTCTTTCCACAGCAGAAGGGTATCCGGAATATTTCCTTGTTGTCTTTCTGAATAAAAAATTTATATACGGCTTAACAAAAATGCAGGTCAGCTGCGTAGTTATTTTCGACAAGATACAACACGTAGTGTTGCCAGAAACACGAAGCCACGTGATTTTCAGCCAATGAAATTAACTGTAATCCCCTCTTTTCGCAGTTGAAATCGGGTGTAGCTCAAAATTTCCAACTTCAACTACCCGACGGAGCAATAGTTGTACATAACATAATCAGCAATAATAAAACCAAGTTTATAAAATATTGAACTGGTGGTGCGGATGTTGCTAGCAACACTAAATTATTCGGGCCAAAATATAGCGATTTAACCCAAGTTACCTCGGTCCAAAAGTTCAAGGTTGCCGACTTACAGGGTGTCACAGAATTTTTTTCCAGATATTTGGTTAAAAATTGACATCGGGGGGTATTTTGAGATGACAAAAATTATGTTAAGCGAAATTATTATTTATCTTCTAGAGGGCGCTGTGTGCAGTCTTTCGTATGCAAATATCGGACTCGTTATGGTAATCCAAGAAGTATTATCATTAAAAAAACCACACCTCATTCATTCCTCTAACATCAACCGTTTACAAGAAAATCGCATTTTAAGTAGATTTGCATGTCAGGTAAGAATTATAATAATAATTAAGGTAAGCTATGAAAAAAAGTGTTAAGATTAAGATTTGTTAGGTATAGTCGATTTAAGTGAATTAATTTATTAAAGAATAATACGAATAGGAGTTATGAAGGTAATAAGTCTAGTCTCGTCCATGTAAATGATGGTGTACCTCAAGATTCTATTTTAGGGCCCTTATTTTTTTCTTGTTTACTTCAACGATTTTTCAAATACTCTAAGTTACGTTGCAGTTTTTTTACCTTGGCTATGTTTTGAAGGTCATAGCGAGGTTAACTTTGGATTTTCAAATGGGAAGCTATACTTTTCCCCCTAAACTTAACAAGGAGTAAAAAAGTAGCAGCTTATATACGAAATTTTCGTGTAACTTTATTTACAACATTATAATAAATGAAAATATCAACTAATAAATCACTTGATGTATTTGAGCAAATAGGCACCAGGATTTACACACACACACACACAAAATAAGTTATCAATCCGCTCTTTCATGTTTTAACCTACTTGATCGTTATTGTTTTTAAGTTACAAAACAATGTTTCGTACAAAAGTTACTAGTTTTTATTTCTTATTAAGTATAGAGAAAAAGTATTGGTTTATATTCAGCATTAACAATACTTCTTCGACATTCACCTTAAATTAAAATCCTTCCAAATTTTATTTTAACTGCTAAATATTCCATTTTGGTAGGTGAATAGTGAAGCGTTGTGATTAATGAGGATCATACACTGACAACTGTAATTGTATTGTTATTTTCTGACATCACCAACTTGATCGTTATTGTTTTTAAGTTACAAAAAAATGTTTGATATAAGTTACTAATTTTTTACTCCTTGTCTAATTTAGGGGAAAAAGAGTATAGTTTCCCATTTGAACATTCAAAATTAACCTCGCTATAACCTTGAAAACATAGTTAAGGTCAAAAAACTGCAACGCCATTTTATTTGCCCGTCGACACTGACTAACTTCTATTCGACACATTTTTTCGTAGAATGCTCCGTTTTCGAAATATATAGCTTACTCAAGTTAAATTCAAAGGAGTCGATAAGGTAGTCATTTACGACGTCCCACGCCAAATATTTATCTTAAATTGATGTTACAAATGCCTTTGTCAAGTAGCAAATGGACCACATATGATGAGTTTCTTGTGTTAAATATTTCCCTTCTAGTAAATATGGTTTCGTCTGTAAATAAAATATTGCCGCCAAATGATGGATTTTGCATTTGTATTCTTATCAAAAAAATTTTGCACTGAGGTGTGGTGGAAAAGGCGTAAATATTGTTCGTGTTAAGTAACGTTCAGATAAACGTTAGTGTAATGGCACTGCAGTTGTACTGTTGTATTGTAATTGTATGGTGTTAAATATTATTTACTCTGTTTACATAAAATTACTGTAGAGTTAAGAAGCTGGGGAATGTTTCCGCTGTAAGTTGGCGACATGCAAAAACTCAAGATTCTTGACCTTCAGAGAGGTTATGTTTATGTTTTGTCAACTACGTCCCTATCTACGGAAATTGTTGGTTTTTATCATTTACCGAATAGTAATTAAAAGCCTACCCTAGATAAAATATAAGCCTACAATCTGCAGGAATAGATGGTCTATTTGAATGTTTGGTTAAATCACAGTATACTACTATACTATGGGTTAAATGAGGCCCCACTAATTTCAGCAAGTCATCAAACACTGCCACTGTCATTCGGGTGACATGAAAAAATAATCGGCATTCTCATTTCGCATTTCTTTATATAAATTATAGAAATCACCTTGCATGTGCTATCTGCGGTTAATAGGTCGCACCCACCATCTCCGAGTTCTTGTTTTCATTTTTTTGCATGTATAGTTTTTATACATATTGACGTCGCTGCGAATAAGAGCAGCAAAAGTAACTGTTTCTAAACCAAACAGTCCACTTCATCCATTTTTTTAGAAACAAATCAATTCTAAACTAAATATCTAAATTAGAATCTAATTTAAAAACTTAACCTGCAAAAATATGAATCTTCTGTTTACTGTCAAAAAAGCAGTTTTCTGATTGGTCCTTGTATGATTGTTGGAAAAGGATTGGTAAGAGCTAAAATGCTTTTAGCTCCTGCCATACAACTGTAGTACAAAGGCGTTACTGTTAAGTTTATCTGAACGTTACAAAAGTCATCCGTATTTCTCGCCGTTTCACTTCAGTATCTTTGAATATTTGCAGGTGGGATGAGTTATCATTCGTATTATTTGCTAAACCCTTGATTATTCAGTTATTAAATGTCTAAAATCATTTGTATTTTGTAGAAAACACTATTTCAAGAATACGGCGCCTTTTTTAATAACTTTTCTGCAGTACCAATGCAACCGCACTAATCTTATGTGAATGAAGCTTGACTGCAGATGTGGATCTACGAGTAAAGGATCCCCTAAACCAACGCGAAAAATTCGCAGTACCTGCGGAGTTCCGCACCGCTTACAATTCGCATCATATTGTTTCCACTGCGGTAAATATACACGTTCAGACTCGTACGACTTTTTTCGTTCAGACTGCAGATTGTCTGCGTATGTATTCGCACGGAATCTTAGTTCGCAATACACTGCGTTTTTTCTCGGATTCGTAGTAGTTTCGCAGTGTTTATAAATAAGAAAATAATTAAAATGGAAAAAATATCCCATATTATATGACTTTTCCCATGAAGATTATAAGAATATTCAGAAAAAGGATAAGGTTTGGAAATAGGAGAAGAAATAGGCGAAAATGGTAAGTACTTACTATTTATTGTATTTAATATGTTTTGTTTATCTTAGCGTAGGTATTATTAAGGTAAATTGTTTTTATTGTAAAAAAATATTCTTCATAGGCCTGAATTTAAAAAAGTGACAAATTTGTCTCGTAGAGAAAATGCCAGTCTTGCTGCTCTCCTTGGGTCATTGTCAAAATTTTGAAAAGCTCCAAGTTCAGGTTCTCCATATTGTAGTCTTTCTTGATTATCGTGAACCCATTTTCTTTTTTTTCCTAAGGTTCAATACATAATATGATCAACACATTTATTTTTAGATAATAACAATAATTTTACCTTAAATTCTCTTCTTCAAGTGCTTCTGCTTCATCCGATGATGTATGCATTTTTTGTGTATGATAGGTAAGTAAGTATTGTTTGTTTTTCGATTACATTCGCTTTGATGTGCGGTTCCCTACGGATTTCGCAACAAATTTCGCTGCGAACTTTCCGTCACGAAAACGCTGCGAATTTTCCGCGTTGGTTTGGGGGATCCTTATATACGACGAATACTAAGGTTTGGACTATTTTCAATCAAATTTAGAATTGATTCTTCTTGCTCAACATTACGGCTAATTCAACGACCGTGGTGTTTTTTTTAGGACGAAAGCTATCAGTTTCCCTTAACCTTGAAAATAGTCTAGAAAATTATCTGGTTGCGTACGATTTGGGTAGGACATAGCGTACCTTCTAACTTTGCGTATGTAATAAAATTCTCTTCTGAGTTGATCGCAATCATATCGGTCATTTTGTCACTGAAAAATGTTATTTTATGTCTCTGCATTGTTTATTAAGAGAAATTATCAAAGGAATGCATTTGTTACTGTCTATTGACATTCAGTCACCAAGGATTTATACAGTGTGTTTTAGAAAGAAGTAGCAAAAATGAGACCACAGATTCCAAGTGAAAATAAATTGATAAATAAAAAAGATACAGGGTGTCAAAGTTAAAATTTTATTCTCGATATTTGTAGATAACTTCTTAAAAAATCCAAATATTTACATAAAATTTGTAAATTAGGAGTTTTTGCGGGCGATAAATTTATTTTTTTTCTAATTTTGACGTCACTAGTAGAGGGCGCCACTTATGGCACATCATGTTTCTTTTAAATGACAGATTTTTGTTGCTGCTTAGTGTATCCATCTGACTAATGAAACAATCGATTCTTCTACCTGTTATATCCGAAAAAGTTATACCTTGTTGAAGTCGTTAGGAGTAACAGTTTTCGAAATAATCCTATTTGAAATGTTCAGTGTACCGGTTGAAAACTATAATCGTTTCAAGTAAAGTGCATACAGCAAAATGTTACTTAAAAAAGTTGTTCAGTAAATTATGGAGGCGTGCAAAATTTCAAAAAGATCGACCTGCTTTGATAAAATTTTTGTACTTTGTTGAAAAATGATTTTATCAAACCTAGCTGATCTTCTTGAAATTTTGCGTCTCCATAATTTATTCAATTCTGAACAACTTTTTCAAGTAACATTTTGCATTTTCAGCAGAAAACTCACTTTACCTGAAACGAAAACAGTTTTTAATTGGTGCACTGAGCATTTCAAATAGGATTATTTCAAAAATGGTTACTCCTACTGACTTCAGCAAGGTATACCTTTTTCAAATAAAACAGGTAGAAGAATTGATTGTTTCGATAGATGGAGATGGATACACTAAGCTGCAAAATAGTTCTGCCATTTAAAAGAAACATGGTGTGCCACAAGTGGCGTCCTCTACTTGTAACGTCAAAATTAGAAACAAATTTGAATTTCTCGTCCGCAAAAACCCCCGATTTACAAGTTTTATGTAAATATTTGGACTTCTTAAGAAGTTATTTACAAATATCGAAAATAAAATTTTAACTTCAACACCCTGAATCTTTTTTATTATGCGACTTGGGATACAGGCATGTTTGGTTAAATCGATTTATTTTCACCTAAGGAATCTGTGGTCTCATTTTTGCTACTTCATTTAAAAACACCCTGTATATTTTTCATAGCCTTAATTATTAAATTCTACCTGACTTCTCTACAGCAACTCTAACTGAAAATATGGTTGACTTTAAACTTTAGAGTAATGAATTTCGAGAAGACATCATGGCCACTGAATAATTGTATCCAATCCATCGATTTGGGAGAATAAAATTTAAATACTGTCTAAAATGTTATTCAAAATAAGATAGTAGATTGAGTAATATGAAAGAACCATTCTGCAGAAAGTTTAGGAATGTCACGAAATCTAAATTTATTGGTATAGAAAGTTATCTAAAATTCCTGCACACACATTGAATTTTCTTAAATACCTGTTTTAATCTATCTTAGTAAACGCAATTACATAAGTAATAAACTGAAAAAATTCGCGTAAAATTAGAAAACCTGGCTAGCCCTATGTTCAGAGATGTCCTATATAAAATCAGTCAAAACCTCGGTAAACTATCCACAAATGATTCTGTAGGTGTTTCTTTGTTATTTTGTCTCTGTGGTTATATCTAACATAGTATGACATTGAAAAATCTAGTTTATCTCCAAAAAGAAGAGCTTTAAGAAAAAATATCATTGTCATACAGCATATAAAAAAAATCGCCCATGAGTGAGTCAGAAAATATGGGAGAAACAAATAGTTTGCAACTTGGTTTGTAATGATACATTTCAGGACTTAGTAAACCATAAAAAGTATCTCTATTAAATGTCGAACTGAACAATTGACAAATTATTGCAAAAAAAATAATTTTACAAATCTAACTTTAATATCCTGTATCTTTTAAAGAAGGTATTTTTGCATAGGTAAGTAGGGTTAAAACGATAAATTTTGTCAATCAAATTGATTGCTACGTCACATCTACTTAAACAGAATTGACAAATGCGACACCTTTGTGTCTGTACTGAGTAAAATTTTCTTGCATTTTTCCACCAACAATGAAAAATGTCCATATACAAAATTCTCATCTATTGTTTATGACCAAAGGAAATTTAACTTCGATTTAAATAGTTTTTAGTTGCCAAGGTATGACAATTAGCTTATCAAGTGAAATTAAACTGGGATTTAATTAGATCGAGTTTGGTTGCTAAGGTGTGAGACATTTGAATGGTTACCCAATTTAAATTTCATTTGATCAACCGACCATTAAAATCAACATTTAATATTTAGAAAATACTGTAGAAAATATTTACCAGTGTAACAATTATTATTATCTACTTACCGTTTTGTTATGATATCCTAATGCATCAGGTACACTATTTCTTGCTTCACTATTATTCTCTTTATAAAGGATAACACGTCCTAAATCAGTCTTATATTTTACAGACCACACAGCAATGTAGTCGATTTTATCAGTTGTCAGATTTTCAGGTAATTGCAAATAAATATTTCTCGCCTCATAGCTCTTCAAAGGGTTTTTTGAATTATTTTCATCAGGAACTAATACACCATTTGATGAGGGTTCACCAACGCCGGTCCAAAAGAACGTATCACTGCTTTTGCTGACGTAATTTAAATTTGAAATAAATAGAGTCTTTTTGTCAATTATCAGAACAGGGCCAGATGTAATGTTATCACTGGTAAAACCTTCCGTTTCGTAGATGTTACTTTTTGTGATCTGGAAAAAATTAAATACTTGTTTTAGGTGCCTGATACGTCGGAAATTCATGAACAGTGCAAGAACGTCTTCCTTTATAATCGTTTCATATACGCCTACACACTGTTCACGATTTTGTCGCGAATCATACATCATGCATCACAAATAAAGGGTGATATAGAACTTATCTAAAAAAAATTGAGAATAGATGTATTATGAAAAATGATGTCAATGTCGTAAAAAAAATAAGGCTGAAAATGCTGTTTTAGATGCAGTACGCATGCTTCTGACGATTGTAAACTGATTCTGATGTACTAGGAACAAAGCTATTCAACTTTCACCAAGTACATGTTTTTTTTTAAATAAATATATTCTTTATACAGAGTATTTCCTAATCTATGTGACAAAATGGAGGTGAATCCTCACCTAATTTTGAGACTGAAATGTAGAATAAAAGTTTTTCGAATAATGCTCAATTTTCGATGTTTAAAAAAAACTTTTTTTTGTATCTTTTTATTTTTTATGAAGAAGAAAATGTAGTTTCTATGGAAATGTCTAGCAAACATCACTAGATAAAGTATAAAATAAAAAAATAGTACTAAATAAAAAATACAAAAACAAGTTTTTTAAATACAGGGTGTATTTAGAAAATAAAGTAATGTTCGAAAAACTTTTATATCACATTTTCATCTTAAAATTAGGTGAGGAGATGAGTATTCATTCCTTCATTTTGTCAGAAAGTTTATATAGGGTGTTCAGTAAAGTAGGGGCCATACTTTAAGGTTGGACAATTAATTAATTATTTAAATAGTTTTTTTTACGACAATTTCCTTATTTGTTGGGCAATAGAACTAAAATTAGGATATAGATTTTTGAAAAATGATTAGTTCTCTTGAAACAAGCTTCGATAGCATGTCGCTAAAATGTAATAAAAATCTGCGTAAGGCAGAAGTGCTTTATGTGATTTATAAAAATAATTTCCTCACTTTATCACGTGAGCTTAGAAAAATATATAGTCAGCATGATGCCATAAATAAATAACTTCAGGCAATAGATCCATTATGTTCTGTTTTGTGATATTAGGTACTTTCCGAAGAGTATGTTAATAAAAGAAATTTAAAATAACGTGTGGTCTATTACTTTAAATAATCATATTTTGAGTATAAGATAAATTCATTTTAATTTCTAGTTTTCGTGCACAACAGAGTGTGCCAAGTTGAATGTCATATTTCATTGCTTCAAAAATTTATTTAAAATACAGCAGTGAATTTTATTTAGTATAATAGGTGTAATATGTATAAACTGTACATATCACTTTGTTATTAAAATAATGCATTTCATCAATAAATATACTTTTTTACAGCAAAAATAAAATGACAATTTGTCAAAATCTATCCATTTAACTTTTAAACAGCAAAACACAATAGTATATTATTCAGCGAGCATACAATGTAAGCTGCCATTTAAAGTTAATGTAAATCACCCGAATATTTCAGCAAATTTTTTATTGAAAACTACATAATATTTTGACACTTGGCATACAATTCAAAACTATCACCTTACCTCATAGTTTGATATTTGTCGTTCACTTAATAAATTTAAAAAAGCAAATAAAACTTTAATTAGTAAACTTCTACCATCATTCGGAAAAAAATTAATATTGCTGTAACTAGTATAGTCGGTGGCGTTTGGCTTTCATATATCAGGTTCAGGTCCAATTGTTGAACCGGAGAATTTTTGCCAGTTCTTTCCCGATTCTTTGAAGCCAGTGAATGATTTCATTATACACTAGTGTAAGTTTATGTTATAACAATGTTTACATCTATAGTTGAATTTTGAAAAATACGTATTTTGAAAGATTTCAGTACCTACAAATTTGCTGGATAGATCGCTTTCTGACGTTTTGTATTGATTTTACCATTGTATAAATAAATATTTATACAATGATTTTACTTCGGTACCTTTGAATATTCGCAGGTGGCATGAGATAACATTCCTGTTATTTGCTAAACTCTATATTATTCAGTTCTTAAATGTCTAAAATTACTTGTATTTGTCCAAAACACTATTTCAAGAATACGGCGCCCTTAATCGAATTGTCATTCAAAGAACTTGCAGAAAGCAGCTACTGATGTGTGTTTCTCAACAAATTGTCGTATCGAACCTTTACTAAATCTAAATATATTTTTTAAATTCTTCATAAGGCAAATTAAATGCATTACTTAATTTTTTTATCTTTCTTCGTTGGATGTTTTGGTTTAAATTCTACAACTACTTTCGATGTGCAATTATAAAACCGCGAATTAAATTTAAATTTAATAAGCTGTCTATTTTCACAATTCAAATAATACATACATTAAACTATATAGCTACACCTAATTCCTTGTCTATCAGAAACTCTACATCACCGTTATTTCTTAACAATTACAGGGTGACTACAAAAGTTTAGGTGATGACATATAACATTTAACCTTGAAAAAACGTAAATGTTATGATCAAAAAGGGATACATACTTGGCCTGAATATCTTGGTTATTTAAAATAATAGAGTCGGGACTTTAAACGGTTGTCACGTATCTATGTAAAGAAATTCGACCATTATATGAAAACCCGACCGGAAACTCAAAAAAACCGAGATGTCAGGGAAAACCCGGATGCCTGGGAACCCAGCCAGTCAGTTAACCTTCGTTCCATTCATAAAACGCAGCTTTCAGTACTAACGATTGCGACAGAGAAATGATAATGTTATCATTGTTTATTTATTGATAATAAAACAACAGACAACAAATTAATTATTATGACTTTTGTATTCTTATTTTAACTATACATTTCTGAAATATTACAGAATTATTGATTTATATTCTTATATATTTATTTCAGCTAACAGAAAGAAGTAAATAATGTTAATTGTGCTACTATTCAGTGAAAATTCACCATTCAGCATATGCGACTTGTGTTGTGTTATTTTTGTTTTTTGACAGTATTAAATAATATATTGTTATATTAGGATTAAAAGTGTGGTGAGCAAAATTGCGAGATAACAACTTTTAATCCGATTAAAACATGCTATTTTTTCGATACCTTGTCAAACATTAATCGTCATATTGCTAATTGAATTAATTTGTTTGTGATTCAATTTGCTGAAACACTTTTAATCCACGGAAAAGTCTCAACTTTAGCTGCTACGATTGAAAGTCAATACTTTGGTTGCTAAGATACCTTTTTTTTTCTCAGTAAGGAAAATGTCAACCTTAGAGACTCCTGACAGTCAAAAAATGTCTCGGTTTTGTGACGATTGGAGAAATTAGCTATATTCGCGACAAGAATTCAGACGACTTATGTCATACGAACAAATGAATAATTCATTATATTTTCATCAAAATATTTAAGAAACTGCAACTGATAGTAATAAAACTATATACTACACTAAAAGGTTGCATTATATATTGCACTAAATTGCAAACAATGATTGTTTTTAACGCAACCAAATATCGAAAATTACGTTGACAATAAAAACAAATGAGTAACGTTAGTCGTGACGTAAGACGTTTGAATTCTTGACGCGAGTATATTTGTATAACAACGGAGCAAAGTGCAAATTCCTCCCGCGGATAGGTTGATTAATATCCATGGGAAGTAATGGAACTTAGTTCCTGTGTAATACATATGATTTTTTTATGCATATAATCAAACAACCAAATATGTCAAAATGTGATAATAAAGTAAATATTGTTAAAAATCTAAGTACATGGAACGTTGGTTCAGTTCAGGTTGCTTCTTGTTTACAAAATAAACTTCCCAAAGGTTTATAATAATGTATTCCGAATATGAAGATATTCTGGAAGAAGCAAACGTGGTTTCGTTAAATCTATTACCGTTTAAAGAGTCGTGAAAAATATGAAAAAGAGTAGCAGCTATTTAAATGTTGGATGAACACTAGGCAAATAATAAAAATATGTGAAGAAGTGGTCCTATTTTACTTTCCCAAAAAATGCGCCGATTTGAAACCTTCAACCTTATGGAGCAACATGTTGCGACCTACACTCCAAATTAAAGACAATATCGACATTAAGTTTCCTAAATTAGTAGCTTTTTTAAAAAAGGAAATCTGCTGAATGTAAAGCCAAGAAAGTCAATACTTTTTCAAGGGAGTATATCAACAAGTTTATTGGAGAAGCTCCAGATGAAACGTACTTACATATGAAGGTAAGATTAGTCTTTATTGTTGAATAATAAATAAAAACGTAACGCAGCATTTTTTATTAGAAAGTATATAAAAAACGACAATTAAGTGATATTTTAGGCTGTTGTCATTTTTCCTTTTTCTGGTCGTGCTTATATTTGGAATTGCTGGGGCATGCCGTAGCGATTAATTAGTTAATATGGTACTAGAGGATATCAGTGATAATGGCGATATTTTGGTGGTGCAAATACCTCACTCAAAAACTAATATCAAAATGACATTTACAATAACAAATGAGACTGTAAGCGGAGTATCTGTTTTGGATATGTATAGAAAATATATGCACTGTAGGTCCCCTAAAACATGTCATTCTAGATACTTATGCTAAAGGGAAATGTACAAACCAGGTAATTGGCAAAAACACAATTGTCAAAATTCTATACAGAATAGCGATATTTTTAAATTTAGATGATTCAAAAGGCTATACTGGACACAGTTTCCGCCGTACTTCAGCTACGTTATTAGTCAATGCTGGAATTGATATTTTCACTCTAAAAAGACACGGGGGATGGCGAACAAACGCAGTAGCAAAGGGGTACTTAAGTGATTGTATTTCTAAAAAATGTGAGGTAGCCACCCAAATAATTACGGGAGAAAGTACTACTTCAAGTATCAAAAAACGTTGTATTATTTGAAAATTTTGTTTCTACCACAAGTACTTCATCAACGACCACGAATTTGGAAAATAACAAATAGGAACTCGTCTCCACCAGTAGAGCCAATATTTCTTCAGGGAGAATTTCTATTAGTAATTTAACTAATTGTACCATACATTTTAGCAGTATTGAGCTATTAATTTAAACCTCAATTTAAACTGTTTTCAATTTTTATAAATAAAACTAAGTAATGAAAAATCTGTTTGCAAGAAAAGCATTTTTTACATTTTTAGGAAGTTTGTGAATTAATAAAAGCAGTCTATATACTACTCTTACAGCTATTTGAAGTTTCTACTTGTTTGCTTCCCGATGTAGCTAAAGTATTTTCCTCCCGAGGGAGTACTTTTCTTCCTGATATGAGGGAGTAAAATAGTATTTTCCATCTAGGGAGTAGAAAAATACTATTTAATGAAACATTTCCAGGCTGGTTGCCACGTCATAGGTTTAAATTGCTTGATATTTCGAGATACATATCTCTCTCTTCCACAACAGCAAGTCAGTCTCAGCTTCAGAGTTAGATACTCCTGAGGAACAAGACATTATGTATCTTGAAGACTAAGGAAAAACTGACGTGATAGGCAACTTGGAAATTGTTCAACCACTGAAAACTAACACAATTATTTCTGCATAAATTGTACATTATAAATTCATGTTTTTCCTTATGAATATTCATTATTAGTATCTGCAGAAACAACTATCTTATTTATTGGCTGATTTTATTATTTTGTTTTATTACATTCCTGCATAATTAATTTTTTCATGGAAAAGGAAGCATCATTTTGATCCTATGCCCACACACTGGAAAGAAGCTACCGAAAGCAAAATTCCAGGCATGTAGCTTTTATACGAATATACCCACATCTATCAGTCCATGACGTATTTTCTCTTCAATATAGTCGTTTAGTATAACGTTACATGAATATGCCTAAATACTACCTGCAACAAATTGTTGAATAGTTGTAATAATTGTATAAATCTAATCTGAGCCTTGTACACTATTTTTATACATAATATAAATATTCACGACGAGGATTAAGTATTTAAGGACGTTTATTTCGTAAAAAGATATAGGTACTAATGTGCTTAAAACTTACAAAAAACGATATAATATTCCTAAATTTAAATAAAGTAAAAAATTTAACTTTAATGCGAATGATCGAAAAGAATAGCCTCATACGCAGGTGAGATCTTATACATGTGTCATGATTGAACCCGGGGACACCTTGCTCTGATGCCACACCACGCCACGCCATGCCATGTGATACAACGTCAGAAGCGAGTATTCTTAAGCCGAGTCCAGATTATATACAATATTTATGAACAATGTATATAAACAATATGAATACAGTTTCGAAACATTGTTTGGGAACAGTTTGTATAGTTTCGCGTGTCCAGAGTACAGATACAATTTCAGTTCCCAATGATTCTAATTGCCTTGTCGTGTGAAGTTTAGCAGGATTGTGCATTACTACTTTTCCTTCACTTCATAAGGGAAATAAGGGAAAGATCAGGTGTATACTTCAGATACTATAATTCTGCGGTTTTTTTTATGTTATCGGGCTTTAGACTATGTACTTTTTTTTCAATGATATTCCCCAAGCAAAACGTAGAATACATCAATTAGTTTTATAACATTAGTCCACATTATATGTAGTAGAAAAATCACAAAAAATATAAAAGTAGCAAACTTGGCCCACCAAATACTGTACTTATATATGTTTTCCATTTCAATGGGAAACAGAAAACAATATTTTTATGTTACGCAGCAGTACCGTTCCGATACAGGCTATAAACAAATATGAACAATATATAAACTGTATACCACCTGTTTCGGAACTGTGTGGAAACATTGTTCATAAACATTGTATATAATCTGGACTAGGCTTTATGTATTTTTATATATTGTGTGCACACTGCTCTGACGCTACACCACGCCACGCCACGCTATGCCATCCGACATATTGCAAATCCCCTCTTGCTAGATTTTCATCACGTCGGGTGGTGTAACGTAGTGTCGCATGGTAGCAGTGTACACGTGAATATGATGTCAGTGATAGAAAATATTGAAAAAATTTTGCTATTTTAAAATGTCTATAGTATAAACCGCGCTATAGAGAACAAATTATAACAGGAGAAGCTTAGGAACAAATTATACATGAAATGTTTCTCACAGTACATTGTTAATGAAACAACATACATTTTAATGACTCTAGCTAAATGGATTAGGGTACTTAAATGTATTCATCCTCGACTCACAATTTGAGTTTGATTTTCTGATATGAAATATTCCTTAAATTGATGGAATTGTCGAATGTCGAGGTGGTAACAGTGTGCACACAGAGTACATTTGTCCCATCACGTTGAGTGGCGTGGCATCAGAGCAATGTGCCCCCGGCTTAATGCAATTTATATCTTGTTTTATCTTAGTATTTTTTAGTAGCGTCTTTTAGACATGATAATTATCAAAAATGGTTATAAAACTTACGTGAAAGTAAGCAAGAAAGTAAGCACGGATAAACACAGGAATACACAAAGTTGACATATAACCAAACTTTTTTAAATGATATCCTGTTGTAAGTATACTTAGCTTATATGAAATTATCTTCAATGCGCATGTCCAGTAATACTTAAATCTATAAAAGCCAATAAAGAGTGTCAGGTTTCCCTTATATTGACATCTAAGCATGCACACATGTGCTGTATTATTAAGGCAGCAGTAATAAGGATAGTGATCGATCATATTTATGCATGATTAAAGTAACGTCGGCCGTAATCGGTCATACCCGTCCTAACCTAAAATAATAATAAAATATTTTTCGGTTTTTTAATCACGTTTCCAGAAAAATGGAATAAGGATAAGTAAACTTATCCTCAGTGTCTCAAAATATTTACTTATGTTCCTTTTCTCATTCACCATTAAAATGGCAATAATTGAGAGAAATAAACAAAAGAATAATGCAATCCCATCCGACAAATTATTAACCAATATTTTTGTGGTCAAAATAAGGGCAAGCAGTATATAAATAAAGTCGTACTAAATACTGTTTGGTAGTATTAAAAGGATTTCTAATAATTCTCTAATATTGTTCAACACATTTAAGTATATAATTCTTTTAGCTTGTCTTTCGTGTATCATTAGAAGATACTTTACTAAATGAGAACGAGACTAGTATGGTCCGTGATGCCCCTAGACCGCGACCGCCTAGTGCGTTTTCTCCTTTATAGGATCAATTTCTAGCGGACGATGATTACATTCATAATTTAGTGTATCTTTAAATAGACAGAAGCACTTTAAATGTGTGTTACTTTCCATAAATATTTAATACATAAATATGACACTTTAATGACAGCCAATCATACTGTACAGATCACGACCAACTGATATGTCTGAGTGGCGTGCAATGAAAGCAAAAAACAATAGTAAACAGTACAGGAAGAAAATGAAAAATATCTATAAAATTATTAATAAATACATGTAGATATATTCTGCTTTTTCTGATGCCGTCACTGTCATCCTTTGGTATTTATCCATGTTTTCTAGAGTATAATGTATTTTACTTGTATGCACGTATTTCAACCACGAAATAGAAAGTTACTGAAGCATATCGATAATACTGCAATAATTCATCAGAAACTATTTGAACATTGATTATATTTCACCTATTTTTGTCACTAAATTCATAGATTACTAGGTATCAGAACTTTAACACGTTTGTCATAATACAAAGTATATAGGAACTGTGCTCGATATAATAGCATTACGGTTACATTTCCAATAACACGTGCTTCGGTTTGTTTTGGTTCCGATAGCGAACTGTTTCAGAACGATTCAAATTAACTGAAACCAAATTCGAAATCAAAACAAAACAAGCCTGTTGAATATTAGTTGTTTCATCAATCATTACCCATACGCAATTATTTTCTAATACATGTTAGATTTCTTATATTTTTTGTCGTACATTGGTTGTAAATAATGTTGTGATAGTATGTAATAAATTGTTTGTCTTTATAAATCTACCGACCTATCACTAGGCACTAATTTCCTCTTACGGTAAACTAAAGGTCACTAGCAACAAATAACAGCCAATAATGTTTCTTGGTGGGCTCGCCTGCTATATTATGACCACAAGATTTCTGTAGAAATTTTTTTAGTTTGATTATTTACTGCCACACGACATTCACAGATATGTACAATTCACAAAAGGATAATGGAATTATTTTGCCAAATTGTAATAATAATTAATAGTTTTAAAGCATCAGTTTAATTTTCTCAAACTATACAGGGTATCTTGAAATTAGGGGGCAATATTTCTTCAGGGTGTTCTATGTCGAAAAAGATTACTTTTCTTCGTAAAAACTTGGGTATAAAAATTACTCTGAAACCAGTTCACATATATTTATAAAATTTGGTAACGGACTTAACTCTTACCACAGAATATATAGCTACGCAATATATATTCTGTGCTCTTACGATAAAATTTATACTTTGTATAGCTCCTTTAATTCTTTATTTGTCCGTCTGAACCATTCTTCCTCACTTTTTTTACGTCCTCAAATTTTTCTTAATATTGTCCTTTCTCATATTTCTAAATTTGTTGGGTCTATTTTACTTACTCCACGTCTCTGATCCATACGTAACTGTACGCCTTGGATTGGTAGGTGGTCGAGCGGTTTAAGGCGTCAGTACTTGAATCGTATTTGCCACCCACCGCAGATTCGAATCCTGAGGCCGGTAGACCGTAGATCAGCTATATTTGTGGAGAGGATTGGCACCGTCCCTGCGGGTATGGTAGGGTCGAAGAACGTTGGCTTGCATCAATGTGAGATTCATACCGGTGTTTGACCATCCGCCTAATTAATGAGATTTTCCAGGTTTTCTTAATTCCTACATTGAATAGTGGTTATGCGGCCTGCTTATTAATAGTACGCGGCCCCCTCTTCCGTACAAGTATCCCGACTTCTGGGCTAATCCTGGTGATTAGATTGAGGGGTAGAGATATCATTACTATCATTACCATCCTATATATGTGCAGCTTAGTTTTTCTCGAAACGTATTTACTTTTTATTATTTTCTGCAATGCACCCACACATCTGTTCTCCGCCATTAGTCTTGCTTTTATTTCCTCCGTTATCTTTGGGATTCTTGAGAATTCGGTTCTTAAATATATAAATTCTTCTTCCTCTTCAAATTTATATATACTCGCGTCAAGAATTCAGACGTCTTACGTCACGGCTGACGTTACACATTTGTTTTTATTGTCATCGTAATTTTTGATATTTGGTCGCGTTAAAAACAATTATTTTTTGCAATTTAGTGCAATATATAATGCAAACTTTTAGTGTAGTATATAGTTTTATTACTATCAGTTGCAGTTTCTTAAATATTTTTATGAAAATATTGTGAATTATTCATTTGTTCGTATGACGTAAGTCGTCTGAATTCTTGTCGCGAGTATATCTTTCCTCTCTCTGTCTCTATTTTTATGTGTCTTTTTTTGTCTCACTATACCATATATTTAATTTTTTGCTAGTTTATTATTAAATGTCTATTAAGTGATTCTCTTTAAAATCTTTACATAACTTATATTAGCTCTTGATTATTTCTTGTTAAAATCGTATCGTCTGCAAATGCAGACTGATGTTTTCGTCGATATATTAATCCTGTTCAGTTGACTTTTCTAATAGCAAACTGAAGTGTACAGATAATAACGGCTCTCCCTGCCTCACTCCTTCTTTAACTTGAAATTTTTCTGTCAAATTATCATTTATTTTTGCTTTGTTACAGCGATCTTTAGTGTTTCAAGCTTACTCCTACTATTTCATATGTTGTAAGTACTTCTTTTCTTTTTACATTATCATAGGCTTGTCGAAAATCAACAAAAAGTAGCGCCGTATCTATCGTGCATTCATAGCTTTGCGCCTGTATTTCTCTTAATATGGCCACCTGATCTATTGTGCTTTTACTTTGGCGAAATCCACATTGGTTCCCCTCAATTATATTTTTTGGTTCTTCCACTAATTTATTTTTTATATACGTTGCCAGTATCTTGTATGGTACATTTAAGAGTGCTATGTTTTTATTGTTTTTTTTTTTAATTTTTCAATTATTTTGCCTATGAAAAATAATGTTACATCCATTAATAAAGCATAGGAAAATATTTTTTGTCATAGTAGGTTGTGAAAAATTAAAATGCGTTTGGGGTCACTTGCATTGACAGTTCAATTATTGACTCTTTGCAAATTGTTATTAGTGAAAATGCAAGATTTGACCGATGTAGAGCTAGCAGATATCCAACTACATTTATGGTATTTACAATGGAAAAACATTATGTGCGGTACAAGAATGTCGTAGACTATTTCCTCAACGCAAAGTGGGAGAGTACACAGAAATTTGAAAGGTCATGGAAGTTTTCATTGTACTCATGGAAATGAGAGATTTCTGCCTCCAGATCTAAATCTTATAGAATACTTCCAGTGGGACAGACTATAGTTTACGTTACAGAAATAAATGCTTTCTTGTTCTTTCTGTATTGTAATTATTTTTCGAAGAAGCGAACCAAATTAAACAACCAGGCAATTCAAGGTCGATATAAAAAATGTATTTAGTACAATAGAAATCTTTTTGAGGAGCATTTGCTATAAAAATTACTCATCAAATAAAGATAAATTGCTTTCAGCTATTTTTATTAATTTATTGTATTACTGTTTATAACTCACAGAAGGGTATATTGATTTGTTTTACTTTGCCAAATAATAGTTTACTAAAAATTTCTGTCAAAATAACAATTGTAAAAAGTAAATAACTGAGCAATGAAAAAAACGCTAAATTAATTTTTCTTTTTCACAAGCTGGTGTAATAGAAAATAATAATTCGATTTCCCGTTTTTGCATGCAACATTATTTTTAAACTTTTTTTTAATCAAAAGTATCTTTATTTACTAAAAAACCTTTAAAATTTCAGAGAAAAGTTTTAAAAAGTCAAAGCACAAAAAAGTTATGGTAAATTTTACCTCTCTCTCTCCCTCAGGTTGGAACGCATATGATAAACATTTGTAAATAAATAATAGTGGTAGCATTAAATGAATTATTATACCTATATAAAAATAATATTAATAACGATAATGATAATAATATTAATAATAATAATAATGAATGAATGAAGGCAAAGTATCAGCCAATCCTACTTTTCAACTTAACCTAGTTCTACATCATTAGTACATATTGATAAACATTACAACTACTACAATATGACATAAACATAACTAAAGACTTAACTATATAACTAACGAACCCAAGTGGTATCCGAAACTTAACAAATTTCCAGTTAATACAATTCGCCATCCGAAATATAAACATATTCTTTTACTCTTTTTTAAATTAAAAATTGAATATTCTCTAAAATGTGGAGGCAATTTGTTATACCCCTTACTAGATATATATGAGAAGCTAGCTTTCATACTGGCAGAAGAGTATTTAGGAAAACATGTTCCTTTCTAGTGTAAGTGTTATTAGAGTGCAAGTACAAGTTTATTGCGTGTCATCAGCATAATGATGTATATTGCAACTATTTATGAATGTATGGAAATCAGGTATACAATTTGAAAACAACAAAGGACACAATATTGAGGTACCTCTCAATCTAAGCGACAACGGATAGGAAATATCTGAATTCAATGAAACACGATGAACGCGATTGATTAAATAATTACGTATAAAAGAAACGGCATTTAAGTCATTATTAGCTGACTCGTAATATTAGGTACACAAAAGTCATTAAAATTATATCGCTAGAGGCAATTAAATTTTTCTCCTTTAGTTTGACGTCACAATTTTTTATAATATAAAATCTTCAAGAAATTTTGAACCATGTACGGTTTTGATTTCTCACTGTCCAGATTTCAGGTCATAAAAGATTGATTGATTGATTTAAATGTGAATTCCTGAGAAATTAAAAATAATGAAAAAAGTTGGTCATTTATTTGTGTATCCATTTTCTTGATCTGATTGCAATTTCTCCCCAAAACGATCTTACAGCATTAACACACAGCCATTATTATATGCTCGTTGAATAATATACTATTATATACGATTAGTTTTAAAGCAAAAAAGTAGATAAAAGAGGTAAAAGTTTTAAAATTAATCAAGCTGCTCGATACGTTATACTCAATTCTTTCCAAAGAAATTTGTCAAAATTATAGCAAAAAATAACTTAGGGGATGCTTATTTCATCCCCATCCAAGGAGCAGAAATTTTGGAAATATTGTTGAGGATCTGCATATGCTTTAGTGCCAAAATGAACATTTTGGCAGCTACGGAGCTGCCAAAGCTCCCCTGACCCGTTGCAAAACTATTCATTTTCAATACTATTTACAGATGTCAAAAGCATATTTTAATTATTCTAATATATAGGATAATGTTTTTGAGGTCACTGGATTCAATCCTCATGTCAGATTGGACAAATTGACTGTTGACAGCTGTCAATACATTGTCAACGAAGAATAGAAAAGTAAATATTCTCTTTTCACATTGGGAGTTTGGGCTTTTGAGGGAGCTGAATTCAATTCTCATGCCAGATTGGCAAAATTGACAGTTGACAGCTGTCAATTGACTGTCAACGAGGAATATAAAAGTAAATATTCTCTTTTCACATTGAAAGTTTGGGTTTTTGAGGTCGCTAAATTCAATTCTTTTTAGAATTGGAGAAAATGGTAGTAGACAAACTCTCAATAACAAAAGAGAATATTTTCTTCTTTATTCTACTTTGACAGTGAATTGACAGCTGTCAACTGTCAATATTGCCAATCTGGCATGAGAATCGAATTCAGCGACCTCAAGAACCTAAACTCTCAATGTCAACAGAGAATAGGGCAATCCAACGAACTGTCAAATCGCTTTTAAAATGGCGGCTGTAGGACAAAAAACTCGACATATGACAAGCAGAAATTTGTGCTTTTGTGTAGAACTTTTAGTTATTGGTCTGTGTGAAGAACTGTGTGTTTTGCTCATTATATTTTATACCTATTTCGGAATACCAAGTATAATTCAGACTATCATAATGGTTTTGTTTTGTTGTGTTATGAATTGTTGGAGTAGAGGACAGCGAGACGATCAAGTTAGAATTTTTAGGATTCCTGCTGCATTGAATTATAGACAGAACTGATCTCAATGAACACTAAAGTGGCTTAGTGCAATAAAACAGCAAGACCTAACTCAAGAAAAAATTAAATACAGTGTACAAGTTTTAAATATATTATTTATAAATAGGTACCTAAGTTCTTTTTTCTCTCCAACTAGTAGTATAATTACACCCCCGCCAGCCCTAGCAATTCAGGGTCCTGGAGAATACTATATATAATATTAATAAAAAAATATATTGATAACAATATTGGCAGTTATATATAATTAATTAGTAAACTATTACAGAGGTACGTAATTTGATTTTAACAATTATTTATGCATAGATACATGGCAGACTCGCATAACAAAACAAAACCATTATGATAGTCTGAATTATCCTTGGTATTTCGAAATAGGTATAAAATATAATGAGCCAAACACACAGTTCTACACAAAATCACAAATTTCTGCTTGTCATATGTCGAGTTGTTTGTCCTACAGCCGCCATTTTTAAAGTGATTTGACAGTTCGTTGGATTGCCCTATATTTACTTTTATATTCCTCATTGACAGTCAATTGACAGCTGTCAACTGTCAATTTTGCCAATCTGGCATGAGAATTGAATTCAGCTCCCTCAAAAGCCCAAATTCTCAATGTGAAAAGAGAATATTTACTTTTCTATTCTTCGTTGACAGTGTATTGACAGCTGTCAACGGTCAATTTGTCCAATCTGACATGAGGGTTGAATCCAGTGACCTCAAAAACATTACCCTATATATTAGAATAATTAAAATATGCTTCTGACATCTGTAAATAGTATTGAAAATGAATAGTTTTGCAACGGGTCAGGGGAGCTTTGGCAGCTCCGTAGCTGCCAAAATGTTCATTTTGGCACTTTGTGCCCATGGAGACTTCTGTTCAGGATGAAAAAATCTACAACATATCAAAAATTCAGACAATTTGATAGAAACCCAATTTCCATAAGATTATTGCGGGGTCCTTTGTCAATTTTATGCAAAACATGTTCTTTTTAGCTGTAGAGTCACCGGTACCATTTGTACACCCTGTATTTTATTTAAATATTGATTGAAGCGATTTAAGCGAATCCACTAAATACCTATGACCCAAGAAGTGGAAAGCCTTCAGATATAACCAGTTTCGATATTTGCAGGAAAGTGGAAATAATAGCTCTCTAAGATCATCGTAATAGTCTCTACTACCTGAACCAAACCTATTGCTAATAATACATGTTACGCATTAGTAAAATTTCAGCAAGGTGAATTCCAAAATTTTTGAGTTAAACTGCTGAAGGAACAAATTTTTCAGAATCACTTGAAATCCTTTGATGCATGCCCTAACTTTTTCTTAGGGGACTATCAGCAATAACTTGAATTATAAACTTGAACCCATAAAGGTTCCGATCCTCAGCTGAAAAACTCACGATCAGCATGTTTTGGTTCGGAGAAGCAATTATTATTGTTGGATATATGCTGAACGAAACTCAATAACAGTTAAGGATTACAAACGTCATGGGCTATATGATAAAAATGTAATCGTTTCTCCACGACAATGCTCGAGTTCCCAAATAGTACTCTAAGCCAAGTCCAACCCATGCTCCCTGACAATAACTTCTCTGAGCTCCGCTTCACTTTTTATTCAGATATTTGAAGCACCTGAGAGGACGTCAATTTGTGGACGATAATCGAATGAAAGATTGTGGTATTCCATATTTTGAAGATCATTATGAATAATTTTTCTCTCGTTGCAGGACAGATGACGTAAGTGAAGGCGTGAAGCAGTTATGCTGAGTTGAGTCTTTTGTAGGAGAGAACTAATCTTGAACAACATTAACTGTTTCATACGTGTAGGTATCCTTAAAGGTTTAGGTTACTCTGGTCAAACACGTCAGCATTAAAAATTTTCAATGCTTGCAGAAGCACATATTGCTACAATGCAGCAGCGATAGTAATGCTTTCAAACTATTCTGCACATTTATTACAACGGATACTCTAAAACTTTCAGTAAGCATTTCACATTTCACGCAACGCAAATTTTCTTTCTTCTATTTGTGAATTATATTTTAGAAAACACATAATATTACGAACTGCTTTATTTGAATTCCTATTTGCCTGCTATACAGTATGCGCCAAAAGTATAGAATAAATTCAATAAAAACGAAACAATTATTTTTTGGGAAAAATCCTCGAACAGGTCGATTTTTAATTTAAAAAATACATATTTTAGCGTAAAATGCGATTTTCAAATGTCATTTGTTTTCGAGTAATGACGTCATCGATTTTTTTTAAATGGCAACACCATATTTTTTTGCTTGATTCTGAAAGATCGTTTAATTCTCTATCAGACAGTACTCAAATTTTGCCCTCTTACATAGGAAAGTTTTCGAGTAAATGACGATTGAATGTTAGAAAACGTAAATCAATTAAAATAAAGCAAAAACGTTATCAAGTTTAGCTTTTCGAATTCTATAGTTCTTTTATGGATCACGTAGGTGATCTTTGCAAAGTGTCATTGTCACACCGACTTTCTAATAAGTATTGTAAGCGACATAGAAATTATTATTCAATTTAAAGTATTATGGCATATTTAACTGTTACTCAAAGAATTGAAATTTTAATTCTTATCGGATGCGGGAATATGACTAGAACTCAGCAGGAAGTTACCGATTTATTTAATGAAAAATATCTAGATCGCCCTATCAGCCAATCAACAGTCAGTAAGATAGAGTCTAAATTTAGAGCAACTGGCAATGTTGTAAATATTCCAAAACCTGGATGATGGATAATCCTCATAATTCTTCACGATTGGTTGCATTAAACAATGACACTAGTCAGAGCACAGTGCTACGTATCTTGAGGAAGAAAAAATATCATCCCTACAAAATTTAACTTGTGCAGGAACTCAATGAAGATGATCCCGATCGCCGCTTACAATTTTGCGAAATTCTAATGGATTTATGTCAAGGAAATAGAAATTTACACCAGCAAATACTTTTTCAGATGAGGACACATTTTGTCTGAATGGTACAGTAAACCGTCAAACTTGCAGATATTGGAGTTGGGAAAATCCTCATTGGATGGCAGACGCATATACCCAACACCCTCAGAAATTAAATGTGTGAGCTGGAATAGTTGACGACAGAATAGTAGGGCCTTTCTTCTTTGAAGGAACCCTTACAGGACAAAGATAGAGTTTCTAGAAAATGACCTTGTATCAGCCCTTGCAGTAATTTTTCCTAACGATAATGACCCTGACATTCCTGACGATACCATATGGTTTCAGCAAGACGGTGCACCTCCGCACTATGCGCGCCCTGTACTGATTTCCTGGGAGGTGGATCGGCAGACGCGGACTGATAGAATGGCCTGCAAGATCGCCAGATCTTACACCTCTTGACTATTTTTTATGGGGATGCTTGAAGTCAAAAGTGTACATTAATAAACCACGTAATTTATAAGAACTTCAAAATCGCATTCGGGACGAAATACGCAGAGTTACCCCAGAAATCATTCAAGAAGTTGGTGGATGGCAATTCGAACATTTAATTTAAGTATAAAATTTAATCAATTGTATTTTATTTTACATACCTCAAAATTGTTACTTTTTTATGGATAAAATTTACGTTTTCTAACATTCAATCGTCATTTATTCGAAAACTTTCCTATGTAAGAGGGCAAAATTTTAGTACTGTCTGATAGAGAATTAAACGATCTTTCAGAATCAAGGA
Source organism: Monochamus alternatus (assembly GCA_037114965.1). Lineage (NCBI taxonomy): Eukaryota > Metazoa > Arthropoda > Insecta > Coleoptera > Cerambycidae > Monochamus > Monochamus alternatus. The sequence goes on along the minus strand of CM073426.1, from coordinate 109,761,142 downwards.
AAAAAATATGGTGTTGCCATTTAAAAAAAAACCGATGACGTCATTACTCGAAAACAGTTGACATTTGAAAATCGCATTTTACGCTAAAATATGTATTTTTTAAATTAAAAATCGACATCTTCGAGGATTTTTCCCAAAAAATAATTATTTCGTTTTTATTGAATTTATTCCATACTTTTGGCGCATACTGTAGATACCAGTTTATTGCAGAGAATCTGGTTATACAGAACAAGCATACATTTTTTTATCTCTATTGTTGCCTTGAAACTGTCGTTTTAAAATAATCAAACAATAAGCAACGCATGTTGCAGCAGAACCATACACCAAAATAAACTATAATTAAAATTAAAAGGTCAATTCAAGGCGCCAAACTTCACGTTGCCAGTGATTAACCAGTCTCGGTCACCACACTTGAAATTTAAAAGGAGATAATCTGTAACTGTAGCCTGGAAGCTGCTGTACCGGCTGGGTCTCACTGGAACATTTTAGTAGAGTCAACTACTGGAGTTATTTCTATTTTGCATGTTGCTTTAACAGAATACATTAGTAAAAAACAAGGAAAAAGCGGTATGTTTGGGTCAGAAAGTGGCTACGTAGAAAAGATTTGTCCACTTGTCCATTTTCTTATAATTGCCTTTTTCAAAGTGCAACTGTTGTTTCAATAATGCGTGTTAAAATTATTGCAGTAAAGAACGTTAAAACAATATTTTTAATATACAGCGTGATTCACAACTTACATAAAAAAAAAATTTGGAAATCGATGCGTTATGAAAAATGGAGTCAATATCGTAAACAAAAATTTCGCTGGGCTACTATAGTCTTTGACATCATCGGAATTCCTTCTATCAGCGTACATCGCGAAAACGTTAACAGTTTTAGCAATTAATTTTTCAATTATAAAAAATGGTTTATAACAACTCAAGAGTTGATGGATATCATTTTAACAGTTTTACAGTTTGGTTAAGTAAAGTTAAGATAAAATGTGTTAGCAGCTTATCGCATGAAAGCAGAACGATGACCCGGTAAATATATGCCATATGCAGCTTATTTTACCGCAGTATGCAATGCGGGTGTGACACGGGAAATTTTCCATCGAATGGTGGAATGTCCAGGAACACATTTTAGAGATTGTTGAAGGCAATCCCAAAATAAGTACCAGGCAAGTCGCTCAAAATATACAAGAAATGTTCCAATTAAGAAGGTGGCACATTATATCCCTACCAAGTACAGCGAATCCAAACAGTTGAATTTGCTGATATAAAAGAAATGTTATAAAATTTTATTTATTCCCTTTCTTGGGAAATTCTTTCAATTTTTGTGCAGTTTTGCAGTGCCGTGCAGATGTGTATTTTAAATCATTTTCAAAGTGTTCTTTTTGATTTTTTGAAGAGTACATTCAAAAATACTTTTTCTTTTGGACAAAAACATAACCTATAAACATTTGCAACTGCAGTAAAACTGCATCTCACACTGGAACATTTGTTGCTTGCATTCTTTAAGCGGCATTCAACTAGACACAAAAGTTTGTCCCAGGAACAATATTACAATTTTCAGTGACTAAGTTGAAGACAAATGATAACTTTTTAATCTCGCCCGGACATCTCAGGTCAATATTATTGGCTTCAACTACTCTTCTAAAATGTTTCAGTGAGATTCATCTTTAAGACATTAAATATTCGAATTTAAAGTTGTCCTTTACAGAATCGCAGTGGAAATGATAATATTTGTAATCCCAACCTAACTTAAAACTAAACCATATACTAATGGAAATAGAGCCAGAATCAATATACAGGGTGAGTTAGTTTTTTGTAGACAAACTTTAAGAGAAGATAGAACACATGTTTTTAAGAAGAAAATTTCCTATAAACATATGTCGTAGAAGGCTGTATGTCGTTTCCGACATACAGAGTGTTGAATATAATTTTTTGTTCTCGAATTTTCATTATAACTTATAAAGAAATATTTCATACTTGTGGGATAATGCCTATTAATTAAGGGGCATAAAACAAGTGACAAGATGGTCAAGAACTTGGACAGTGGCGGAGTGGAGGGGATGCTGAAACCGTTTCTTAAACAGAACTTCTACGCCAATGACTATTTAAAAAAAACTGTTATGTGTATACAGTAAAGAATAAAGAATACTTGCGTCTTAAATACAATGTTAGCTGAAAGTTAACTGAATGTTAGAGGAAAGTATGTGCAATGCATAACACACATAATCTAATCTCATTTAGATCGCCAAAATTATACATGTCTTAATGTTTGGCACGTGTTGTGCCACAGAGACAAATAGAAAGAACATTCCATCCAAATCTCGACAGGAGAATATTTATACAATTTGTCACAGTACGAATATGCACATATGGTTTCTTTCATTTTATGTCAGCATTCATTTAAAGGAGAAAACGCACCAGGCGGTCGCGGTGCCAAACTGATCACGGACAAAATCAATGGCATATGTCGTTCTCTCTTCGACTTGTTCTACTGTACTATTTAGATGTCAAAATATGTTCTATGGAAGATGTATATCTACTAGTTTTTTCATTTGACGCGACTGGCCGAAATTCTCCAAAAAGTTTTCGGCGAACCCCCGGCGAGAGCGAGTCCAGCTCCGACCTACTAAGGCAAATGTGTACATTTAAAATCATTAAAAGATCCTTTTCTAGACGAAAACGTGACTAACATGGTCCGTGGTGCGCCTAGACCGCGACTGTCTAATGAATATCCTCCTTAATGATTTTTAAATGTACACGTTTGCACCTAGGTCGACGCTCGCGTTGCGATCTTGCCGAAACTAATAGAAATACTTCCACCTACAAAAGTACAGTAGAATAAGTCGGAAGCGCATATATATGCCACTGATGTAAGAGATCATGAACAGCTCGACACAGAACGATCCGCGATGCGCCTAGACCGGGACCTCATAGTGCGTTCTCTCCTTAAGGACGTGTATTCTTGAAATAGCGTTTTCTACAAACACAAATAATTATTTTAGACAATAATATAGAGCTTATCAAATACCAAGAATGTTATGCCACCTGCGAGTATTGAAAGGTACCGAAGGAAAACGAATATACAGGGTGAGTCATTAATAATGTTACGTAGCTTAAAAGCAGATTGTTAACGTCAAAATAAAGCTATTGAGCCCAACATGCTTTATTCAATTGCTGCTTCTTTTCATTCTACAGGGTGTTAGTGGAAGCAATGTTTTCGATTTTTTGCTATATCTTAAAAATGTATGGACCAATTATTTTGAAAGTAGTCTTATGTTTTTTGAGATGACAATTACGAATATGCAAACAGTGTTGAGGTCACGACTAGGGGGCGCTTGTAATACTGTGCTCTCAATGTAAAAATATGTCTAACTTTTTGTATTTTACACTTTTGAATTTTTTAATAAGAAACTATTGAACTACATTCTATTCTAAATAGAAAAGGTATACTTGTTACAAATCGATAAAATCAACCGTTTTCGAGAAACAGACGATTTAAGTTTATGAGATTCGGCGGATTAAGACTCCCTAATTTTCTTATTTAATTCCCGCAGGTATACCTGTAAACTGTTATACAACCTGGAAAAGACTTGTATAATTGATATAGTGAAGATATTCTTTCTAACACACCTACTCAGATTTTTTTAGACTGTCCCAACAAACAGCTATGAAAATCGTTGGAAATTTGCGTATAAAAAACGGCCCCCTTAAGTTGGCTAGAAACACAATCTTCGCAAGAAATTGGATAATTTCAATTACTTATCACAAAAACCGGTACTAAAAGAAACATTTAAAATGTATAGTGAAGTGTAATATGGACAGATATAGGGAATAATTCGTTAACAGTTTTTGATTAAATACAGTGCGTCCCTAAAGTCATGCACAAATTCATTATTAGGTAAATAAAAGACATGATTGAAAATTCCCGCAACAGGTCGATTTTTTATTTACTTTTTTTTTTCAAATAATAATTTAATATACAGGGTGACCTACCTTCGAGTAATGACCATTGTAACAATTAGGAGCAACTTGTGATAATTTTTGGAAACTGTTCAGTTAGGGTAATCCGGAAATTAGAAAAAAAATGTGGTGGTCCATTTAAAAAAAAGTGTCGTCATTACTCGAAGGTAGGTCACCCTAGGTATATTAAATTATTATTTGAAAAAAAAGTAAATTAAAATCAAACATCTGTTTCAGGGATTTTCAATAATGTCTTATTTACCTAATAATGAATTTATGCGTGACTTTACAGACGCACTGTACGGGGTGTTCCATTTAGAAAAAACAAGTTTGGGCGGTTCAAAAATAAGCAAATTCGACAATAAATTTTCACTGCCTTGTGAGAAATTACACAGTTTTTAAAATATCTGTAAGAAATGATAGGCATCCCCCCATGTTTCTTTTAAACAACAATACTTCAGCTTACACGATGTAAAACATTGTCAATTTTTAATTGGTTCATCGAAAAGCAACTTTATTTGATAGAATTGAAATCTCTCGAAAACTATTAGAGATAAGATATAAGGAAACTTATAAAAGTCAAAAATATACAGGGTGTTCCATTTAAAATAAGCAAGTAGAATAAGACCTCCGGTATAACCGGAAGTACTACAAGATTGATATTATTTTATTTAAAGAGAGCATGCTCGAAAATCCCAAAGCTAAGATTTTCAAAATTAAAATCGAAGTAGTCTCTGAAATATTCTATTGGACCGTCACCCACCATACAGTATGTGCCAAAACTATGGAATAAATTCAATAAAAACGAAACAATTATTTTTTGGGAAAAATCCTCGAACACGTCGATTTTTAATTTAAAAAATACATATTTTAGCGTAAAATGCGATTTTCAAATGTCATTTGTTTTCGAGTAATGACGTCATCGTTTTTTTTAAATGGCAACACCATATTTTTTTCTTTGATTCTGAAAGATCGTTTAATTCTCTATCAGACAGTACTAAAATTTTGCCCTCTTACATAAGAAAGTTTTCGAGTAAATGACGATTGAATGTTAGAAAACGTAAATTTTATCCATAAAAAAGTAACAATTCTGAGGTATGTAAAATAAAATACAATTGATTAAATTGTATACTTAAATTAAATTTTCAAATTGCCATCCACCAACTTCTTGACAATGCGCAAGTCTGTGAAGAAATTCTTCTTGCACATTACGAATGATTTCTGGGGTAATTCTGCGTATTTCGTCTCGAATGCGATTTTGAAGTTCTTCTAAATTACGTGGTTTATTAATGTACACTTTTGACTTCAAGTATCCCCATAAAAAATAGTAAAGAGGTGTAAGATCTGGCGATCTTGCAGGCCATTCTATCGGTCCGCGTCTGCCGATCCACCTCCCAGGAAAACAGTTGTCCAAAAAATCTCGTACAGGGCGCGCATAGTGCGGAGGTGCACCGTCTTGCTGAAACCATATGGTATCGTCAGGAATGTCAGGGTCATTATAGTTAGGAAAAATTACTGCAAGGGCTGGAACAAGGTCATTTTCTAGAAACTCTAAATATCTTTGTCCTGTAAGGGTTCCTTCAAAGAAGAAAGGCCCTACTATTCTGTCGTCAACTATTCCAGCCCACACATTTAATTTCTGATGGTGTTGGGTATGTGCCTCTGCCATCCAATGAGGATTTTCCCGACTCCAATATCTGCAAGTTTGACGGTTTACTTTACCATTCAGACAAAATGTGGCCTCATCTGAAAAAAGTATTTGCCGGTGTAAATTTCTATTTCCTTGACATAAATCCATTAGAATTTCGCAAAAGTGTAAGCGGCGATCTGGATCATCTTCATTGAGTTCCTGCACAAGTTAAATTTTGTAGGATGATATTTTTCCTTCCCCAAGATACGTAGCACTGTGCTCTGACTAGTGTCATTGTTTAATGCAACCAATCGTGAAGAATTATGAGGATTATCCACCACACTTATCAAAATGTTCTGTTTCTGATTTTCATTAATGCTTTGACGTCCAGGTTTCATTAAATAAATCTTAAACTTCCTGCTGAGTTCTAGTCATATTCCCGCATTCGATAAGAATTAAAATTTCAATTCTTTGAGTAACAGTTAAATGTGCCATAATACTTTAAATTGAATAATAATTTCTATGTCGCTTACAATACTTATTAGAAAGTCGGTGTGACAATGACACTTTGCAAAGATTTTCACCTACGTGATCCATAAAAGAACTATGAAATTCGAAAAACTAAACTTGATAACGTTTCTGCTTTATTTTAATTGATTTACGTTTTCTAACATTCAATCGTCATTTACTCGAAAACTTTCCTATGGAAGAGGGCAAAATTTTAGTACTGTCTGATAGAGATTCTTTCAGAATCAAGGAAAAAATATAGTGTTGCCATTTAAAAAAAAATCGATGACGTCATTACTCAAAAACAAATAACATATTGAAAATCACATTTTACGCTAAAATATGTATTTTTTAAATTAAAAATCGACCTGTTCGACGATTTTTCCCAAAAAATAATTGTTTCGTTTTTATTGAATTTATTCCATACTTTTGGCGCATACTGTATACTGTTTTCTGAAGAAATTATATGTGTCTTTTATCCAGACATTCTTACTTCGATCTCCTGTAGAAATAAATTTGAAAGTGATCATATTTCTTTAGGCAGATTTATATTGGCACCAATTAAATTATTCATCCCACAAGGAATTTCGATGATTTTTTTATTATGACAATTACCGTTCTACGAAATATGTAATGTAGAATTTGAAATACCATTAATGTTTTGAATATGATAATTAACTGCTAAATAAATTAATAAATTCATTGTGTGTGAAGGTTATATTTATTTACGTCTACACTATTAGACTTAAACAAATATTTAAGGAAATTACCAGTTTATTTTAGTGATTTGGAGTACTTTTAACAGGTAACAGGAAAAGTAAACATACATGTAATATGTAAATTATAAGTTATAAGTACACAAAATGTAAAAAATACTGCTTCCAACGACGATGAAATTAACATTTGAATAGTATGTACCGAGGGGTAAACCTTTGCTTGAAATTTGTACAATGAAATACCATTTTTTTTAAATATTACCCGTAAATATCTTATTTTCCCAAAAAAATACCTCATCAAATAAGCAAATACCTCAAAAATACCCAAAAATCACGAATTACCTCCAAATGCCCAAAGAATACCTATGACTATTACCCAATAATATCCTTAAGTACATAAACATCTCGTTAAATACCCAGAAATACCGAACAGTACCCAAAAATACCCTTAGATACCCAGATATCTAAGAAACGAAAAATACATTAAATGACCCACGAGTTCACTTAATATACCTTTAATTTTCCAAAACTGTCTCATATTTCTTTAGAAATTATTCCATCTACGTAAATAATGTATAACTCTTTAAGGAAAAATTAGTTTCTAATCCTTATTCAGTATAAGTAAACATATCTAAACTCGTGGCCAAGTTGGTAGGATATTGTGGATTATCATATTGCGACTGATTGTAGAATTGATACTTAGATCGATCCCTCAATTCGATCTGAATACATCTGGAAATAACATTTTGGATTATATAAACTATATCATAAACACATTGGCGCACCCAAGAAGAATGCCAGTACCTACATTATGCCCCCTTTAAGCTAACTAAAAACAAACTTCATCCTCACCTATGAAATCATAATATTCGGTCTAAATATGGTGTCCCTAAAATTATTGTCCGGATCCCAAATACTCATCGGGTACACGACTACTGGGTACCATCGGTGTCTCCAGTACAAAGTACAACAAAATTCTTTCGTGGGCAAGTATAAATGGATGGTATAGAGGGAGAATTAAATTTTAGCCCTAGTTTGCTTTTCGTCATCTATCACTAGAATTAGATAATTGCTGTTTACATAAAAAGGCTTCTTTATGATAGGAAAACCTAATTTAGCAATGTTTTAATTTTTATTATAGACTTTCATTCACTTTTTATCACATATTTTTCATCAATAGAATATGTCGGGGAAGTTTGACCAAACGTATCATTAACACGTCGTATCGTACCTATAATATGTAATATATTAATTTAAAGATAAAGTTTAACAAATTATACCATATTAAAATTTGTTAACAGAAAAGAGGAATGTGCTAGTATGTGAGTGCATATTTTTTACGTAAATGTCTTATAAAACATTCATAGGATACTTGTTTATATAGGGTACTGTACTGCACAATCTATTGCAATAATAATTGCACTGTTTAAAGCGAATTGGCGATTTATTTCGAATTGAATTCGTAACTAAATCTACTTTCAATTTTAAACATTAATTCTTAGTTGTTCCACTCACCCACAAAAATCTATTGAAATTTCTACACAGAACATCCAGTAGTCAAAAAACTGATTTAAGGAAGTGTCATTACTTTTGCAATAGATTATATCTAATTCGAATCACCCTATATTATTTTCTAAACTACAGGCTTACAAAGTAAAGGGCCACATAGTGGTTTAACAGTGCCTCCGAAAAATTTTACAGACTGTTTAATATATAGAAAATATTTTTGTATATATATTTAATAATTTTTATATTTGTCATTGATCAGTTATATTCAAACTGTGCCATCGCCATAACGCATACGCGATTGCCATTGTATTTAAAAATTGGCGGGAAAATGCTAATTTTCTCAGAAAATACCCGTTAATTACTTTCGTAATACCCAGTAAATACCTATTATTACCTTTATAGTACCCAAAAATACACAGAGTACCTAAAAATACTGAAAAAATACCTATAAATACGCACAAATACCCAAAAAATTCAAAAAGTACTTTTAATTACCTACAGATTGTACAGTAAAATACCCCAGTGATTTCCCCCTCGGTATGTACTCAATAGGTACCTACTGTAAAGGTAATGTAATTGATAATTATACTCTAAAATAGGCTCGCATGATTACTACGTCTAACTATTTTTTAATTAAAATGCAATTTTAGTAGATTATTTATTAACAAAGGAATACCTATGTTTCTGCTTGATTGCCTATCAAATTATGGCCGCAAATATTTTTCATTATTTTTAATTAATGAAATCCAACAAACGTCATTCGAAACATTAATATTGATGAAAAAAGATTTGTTCAGAATTGTTAAAATGTGGGGTTAGAATAGCAAAATAATGTGTGTTTTACAACTGCTTTTTAAAAGTAAATATTTTATTTGAGGAGAATTTAAATAGTAAAAGTGGATAAAGAAAAAATCAAGAATTTTATTTTTGACGTTAGTTTTATTCCACGTATTTTATTTTTAGAAGTTTTCTATACCTAAAAATACCACAAATTTGATCATTTTACAGCATTTTAAAAGTATGTGGGTATAATTGAATGAATTAATTACTTTTCCTAAAGATCCCAAGATGGTAGTAGAAGCAGTAGTGATAGCATTAACGGCAATTAAAATGTTTGCATCCTTTCTTAAATTGCATCTGAGTAGCTAAACGTCAAGGTAAATTCGGCGACCTCGACTACATCCGGATGATGCGACTAAATTTGATAACTACATGAAAACGCTACAAATGGGTATTACAAAAGTTGAACCATTAAATATATTTTAAATTATAAACTTTAGTTTTATGAAAAATGATGTACAAATCTTCAAAATATGCCCACTACTATGCCACAGATAACAATATTTCAATATAAAAAAACCTTGGGTTTTATTACATAATATATTATCATGTTCCTTAGCAATTCCTAGAAAAATATTTACATTTTATTGTTCAGAATAAAAATTTCTTATTAATGACGCTATACGAAAATGTAAATTAAGCTTTGTCCTAATGGACACGAAATTCGCGAAAATTCTAGCAAATTTCGCAGTTTTTTATTTAAATTATTAACGACGGGGAAAGTCACAACTTTTAGTAAATTTAGCAAAACAGCAATATTATTCCTATTTTCATCATTATGAAGGGTTACTAAATTTGATTTGGGCTTCTGATTAGCTACTATTATCTGATAATTCGCTAAAAGTTGAGACTTTGCATCCATGAGAACAACGCTTAATAAAACTACGTAATGTTTGTTATGGACTATTTTTCGTTGACGATAGATTTATACCAAATTTTGATAATTATGCAGTCAGATGAAATTTTTATACTTACTTTTCAAATTGCTTGAAAAGAACAAGAGTAATACCTAGCTTTACATATAATATTGTCAATTCGAAAATATAATTGAAAAAAATTATCGAGAAATTTATATTTGTATAAAGTAAAACATGCCACGCTCCAGAGATCATCTAAAAGTTATTGACAGCACTTATGATACGTTTGTGCATCAATAGTGTCCACTTCGGTGCACATCTCCACAAAAATAAGTCAAAATGATTTAAAGGCAAACACCGTAGACGTTCTGGATTTCCATCTCTTTACAATTCGGTTGCAAATTTTCCGTATTACGCCTGCGTTTGCACTACACTTGCATTCACTGCACATCGTTGTAAATGTAGCTGCATTTGGCACATTTTTACCGGGAAATCGTTATGATAAAGCATTTTCACTGCTTCATAAATACACGACACGATAAAACGAAACGAAATAAAACGAAAAGGATTTTTTGAATAACTGTGTCTGGTGGTGTGGGATATCAATAGCATTTTTTACGCGAGCATTTACGTTATGAATGCGACAAATAATTTTATTCCACAGATAAGTAAGACTTTTTGTTAATATAATTTTGTGAAACAGCATTAGCACATAAACTCTTCTTCGATTTGACATATTCAACCATCTAGTGTGTTCCAATGTGTAACTATTTTTTTCAAATTTGCGTATTCCATGTATGAAGCGTAAGCAGGAGTTCTGAAGTTTTTGTAGCCTATTACTATCAAATACTGTCAGACATGGTCCATAAACAAAGTCGCAATAATTACAGATACTTAAAACAAGAGAATCACACAGCTGCATTTTTAATTTTTTATTGAACATATATCGACAATGATATAAAGATCTTTAAAAAAGAGTTTTGCAAAATAGAAGAAACATGGCGAGTAAACTTTAATTTGTTGTCACATATAGCACCTAGGTTTTTGGCAGTTTGAGCAGGTACTAAAGGTATATCATTAATTTTAATTTGTAAAACATTAGAAGGAGTAAAACCAAAAAACAGAATAGTCGACTTATTTGAATTAATTATTAAATTGTGCTCCTGTGTATATTATCGGATGTTTAACAATTTTAATTTATGCGATTTACATTTTTCTTAGACATTTCATGGGTAGTACTCAATCTTTTCGAAATGTCTAATCCAATCTCGATTTTTACGCAATTTTGAATAGCTCCTTTTAGATTAGATTTTTGTATATTTTTATGCTTATGTTTTCATCTTGATACATATGTTTTACTTAGAATTAAATTGTATTGATTGTATTCACTCTTTTCTAATTCGATAGCAGATAACAGATTCTATCGTTTTGTTTATTCGGCTTATCTCATTTACGATAATGTTACTGTGATATGGAATACTACAAATTTTTCCTGTCTTTAGAATTTTCAAAAAACTTTTGTTTTTCTGTGAATGCAGCTCTTCATTTGCTGTCATCAATATACGCAGATATACGTAATAAATCTTAATATAACAGAATTTCCAATATGTTAATGATAATATCGCCCCTTCAAATTCTGAAAACGACAATACTATATGTAAAATTTGGATTTCCCCAATACCATTTTCATATAAGTAAATGATCTTGTAAGTTAAGAACTACTTGGAAACGTTCCAGTGTAACCATTGTAAAAATAAATTCCCAATTCAAATATTTTGTATGCTACAGAAATATTATCTGAAGTCGTTATTGTACGCAAATTTTCAACAAAGCTGTTTCTTGAGTCTAAAAAAATCTGAATAAGTTAAGAATCTCCGTGACGATTGTGTCAATTATGCAAGTTTTCTCCAAGGTGTATAACAACTTCCAGTCTGGACAAGCCATTTAGAATAAGAAATAAAGTTCATTTTGACTTCTCATGTTTTATCATAAAAGCTTCTAAATTTTACACGTCAACTGCACATTGAGAAAATTATATATGGCTTTATAACCACCCGGCAAAATTATTTTAAAGTAATTTGAATTGATGTAAATTATTAAGGACGCCGTTTTTATATGCAAATCTTCAACGAATATCATAGCTGCTAGTTGAGACAGTCTAAAAAAATCTAAGTTAGAAAGAATATCTCTTCACTATGTCAATTGTACAAGTTTACTACAGGATATAAAACAATTTCCAGGCTGAAGTTATTTAGAAGAAGAAAAAAGAGCATCATTTTCTCCTATTACATTTTATCATAAAGTCTCCTCAATTGTACATTGAGAAAATTGTATACGACATTATAAACCGAGTTATAAACAGTATCACATCCCGCAGAATTCTTTTAAAAAACTAGTAACACTTGAATTTATGTAAATTATCAAGTATTTCTCACGGTGTATAGAACACAGTGATAAGGTACAAATTCACGATTTTTCATGTTTTCTAGCACATTTTAGCATTATATTTTAGTACTACGCTAATAAGAACCTCCACCTACTGGCTGTATTTCTTTGTGCATCTTTAGATACGATTATTTGTCCTTGAAACACCAGCCTTAAGTATTTGTGACGGTGTATGGAGCACAGTGATAAGGTATAATTCACGTTTTTTCATTTCTCAGTGTATTTTCCCTCAAAAATTAAAGGAAATGATTCAATTTCAGCATTATATATTAGTACTACGCTAATAAGAACCTCCTGAACTGAACTGGGTGGATTTTTTTTGTATCTTTAGATACAATTCTGGGTCCTTGAAACGTCAGCCTTAAGTAGGTATTTTGTTATATTCATGTGACCATCTCTTGGAGTTTGATCCCCTTTTTTTAAGGATTAGCTTTTGATGGTAGCTATTGTATGTAAAATTTAACTGATGCGATTTAATGAAAATATACACAGGGTGATTCACTTAATAATTGCCAGGCAATTTACAGGTGAACTCAAAAAGTTAGCGATAGTCTGTAAAACCCAACTTTTAGCCAACTATATCGCTATCTTTTTTAGTTTCATTGTAATTCTGTTTGGGAAGTTTCAAGTGAATCACCCTGTATACATTATAAAATAAATCTTTCTATAGAGATAATTTTTAAAATATCATCGAAGCATTACTTTATGATTCCTTTGGGATCTTATACCTGATCTATTTATGCATATTCGTAATATACCTATTAGTGTTATAATCTATACGGAGTGCATGTAGGGCGTGCCAAAATATTGCAATTTAACTAAACATACCTATATACAAAGTTTACACGGGCGGAGTTACAAGTCTTCGAAGTGGGGCCAAATATTTCGAAAAAAAATATCTGAATTACTTTAAAACTTGGAATAACCAAATTACACATGGTACATGATTTAGGTTTATTATTGGTTATCTTTGACTGTGAGTTTAAGTAGATTGAAACACTACAATGTGTTCGTTGAGAATGATGAGTCATCCCTAAAATTATACCATTTTTTTTCCATTGATTGAATTTAAAAAGTATTATAACATCCCGTGTAGAATTTAATTCAAAACGCTTTTTTACTTTCGTTAAATTTTAAAAAAACTTTATGAAAAGATGATTAGATTTTAATAGTGTTTATTAGAAGAAATCAAAAAGTACGTAGTAGGCTTTGTCTTTAAAATTTGAGAGTTAATAAGAAAACTATATAATAAGATAAAATTAAATCTATTAGTGAAATCGAGGGAAAGGTCCCTTTGACAAATTTGTACACCTATTTATAAATACATTATCATCACCAATATATTTTGTATTTATGACGATTAAAATGTATTTAAAAGTAGAAGGAAAAGGATCGAGTATTTAAATATATTTTTCTACGTTCATGCAAAAAACAAAACTTTATTGAACTATATTTAGTGGAAAAAGTGATACTTTAAAGCACTAGTGCAACAAAATGTTTATTGCATTCATCTGTCATTCTACTACAGCGTTTTGTCATCATGCCAAACATAAACGTTCAAATCGACGTCATATTTTCCTAGAGTTAGTGTCATCTAAATAAAACATTTTTTTGTTTTTGCATGAACGTAAAAATATGTTGTATGCAACTCGTACAAAAAGTGTTTATTGCACTCGACGTGTTGCCCTATTCGACCCCAAGGCCTCGTTGGACAATTTCACGTCGCGTGCAATAAACACTTACTTTTTGTACTAGTTATATAAATAACTATTATTTGTATTTGCTAATGTCTATCTCTAGGGCGCCAAAGTTTTTAAAAAAGTTTAAATATTCGGTTACAAAAAAAAGCTTTGACGGATACATTTAAATTTGTTATATGAAAATATATTAATAAAATGCTTTTTTAAAGCTATTAATTACCGTTTTGTACAAATGCTTTAAGCTGGATACCTCAGTTAAAAAAATATTAATATTTTTTTGTGTATTATTTGATTGTCCCAATTTTGTGATTATTATTCTTTCTGGGATTTAATTGGCCCAGTAACCATTTTAAACGGGGAAATATATCTGAATTTTTACTAACTATTTTACCCGTTGAACTAGAAAATGTACCCCTACTGTTAAAAAGGGAATGTAGTTTATGCGCGATGGTACTTCTCATTTTACAGTAAATATTAGGCACGAAAAGAATTTTTTGCAATTGCAAATCTAAACGGTAAAAGTTATCAACATTTTTGAAGACATAATTTACTTTAAAAAATTTTAGCTTTTCTCAAATATGTGAAGAACAGAACTATCGTATCCAGTATAAGGCATTTGTGTAAGTCGGTAATTAACATTAATTGCATCAAAAAAAGTCTTACGAATATATTTTCATATAACAAATTTTTTCTACACCCGTATTATAACAATACACTTATATGCCCATAATCCGTTTCATAATGATACCCATTACGATACAGATTTTTCATTACGATATAGATTTATAAACAATAGAAACCCATAATTTTTCAATCAAGCATGCTGTGCGTTTGACGTTTATCCTAGGTTCTTATGTTATTATTTTAGATGTCAAAATCAGTACGTATTAAATTTTTGTAGATACCTAGCTAAACTTCGATAATTTATCAAAATGTCTGATATCAGCGATATAGAAGAATTACCATCGACTCCTCCACACATATCGGAGAAAGCAGAAAATGCAGTTCGTACGAATAATTACTGTTACCTATTGTGTTCAATAAAAATATAAAATTTATGGTTTTTGATTATTTATCGGATGTAGAAAAAATAGCGTATGCAACTCTCATGTAATGGTACTCGCATAAACCTGCTCGTGTATTAATAACCATCATTACATGATCGTTGCATAATATACTATTATTTTAATCAGTCAACGCTTTTCCGTTTCATAATCGATTATTGAAATTTTCTCAAAAACTGGCGCTTCCTAACACCTTAACGATGCATTTTTGCATATAGCTAAATTAGCATAAATCATATTTGAAAGTTCTAGAGTGGTTCACTGGTACACGCAACTTAGGGTCACCGTGTATTTTCAGCTTGGTTTGCTTGCAAGCACTAGAAATTCAGTGTAACCGCCCACCAAACACTAATAGAAAGGGGTTTAGGCCTGATAACGTTAGACCCAGCCATTATCTGAAGTACATTTTTTTAAATGTTTTGTTTGTAATCAAGAGAAAGTTGAGTCATAGTCGTAAGGCAAATTTTATTAATGACAAGTACTTATTCGTAATAAGATTCCATAATCTTCCACTCTCAAATTTTAAAGAGAAAGATTACTATTGACTTTTGATTCCTGCTAATAAACACTATTAAAATCTTCTTTAATTAATGCATTTTTCTTGAAAAAAAGTGTTTTAATTTAAATTCTGCGCGGCATCATTATTCTTTTTAAATTGGATCAATGGAAAAAAAAGTTTGATATAATTTTAGGGATGATTCACCTTCAATAAACACCTTTTGTAGTGTTTCAATTTACTTGAACTCGTAGTCGAAGAAGACCAATAATAAACTTACATCATAGTCCAAATTTGGTTATTTCAAGAAAGTAATTCAGACATTTTTTTTTGTCAAAATATTTGGTCCCACTTTGAAGGCCTGTCACTAATTTTTGAACCCGCTACATGCACCTGCTCCGTGTAGGTCCTTATGCGGAACATCCCGAATATTATCTTATTTCAGGGTAGGTATTATAAATACACTATTTTGGAAGTAGACTTCCAAAGGAAGAAAAAGATCTATCAAGGTCGATTTAGCGAGATTAAAGTATTTAATTAATTTTTTATCATACAATGATTGAGGGATATCGACTGTATAGATAATACATTTAGCGTGGCAAGGCAATAGGTATAGTTATTTTCACACTCACATACCGGTTTTACGTTGGACGTAAGTTGTGTTGAATTTGAAGTAATATTTGTTTGTCCATTTGCATTCTTGGTACACAAGTTTACTAGCACAATTATGCAGAATATTACACAATTCCTATGCATTTTCACTCTTCAGTTTTTAAAATCACTTATTTAATAAGAATTCCACTGATTCAATAATGACTCCGGTAAATGATGCAACCAAATGAAGTTCTTGAATGTAGTTCAAGTTCACCGGGGGTCATCATCCTAAGAATCACCAGTTACTTTTAATTGAAATTCGGAAGATCTTAATCACAGTATACGAACACTTCACCTTCCGCGACAAGTGCCGACTAACATCTGCGAAAGTCGTTCACGAATGGGCTCGTGAATCGAGAAACGAGAAACGAGTTGTATCCACTCATGGGAAGTTTGTTAATGCGGTCGTCATTTGACGATATCGCCTACCTATCTACAAAGTGTCTCAAAACACAATAAATTTATCGAACACATCTAATCTCTAGTTGAAATTATACACCAGAAAAAAAATTGTTTAGCAAACAATTTATTCTCAAGAAACATCTTATTTGGCGTAATGCTATTTTTTTTTTAAATACATTGATTTATTAAGGTAAGAAAATTGAATTTTGTTTGGTTTGAACATCGCATGAAAAAGTAATTTTAAAAAATTATTTTCAATAAATATATTTTTTCATTTCTCTAAATAGTTTGTTCAAATCTGTTTAAAAATAACATTTTAAAATAAAAAAAATTGATTTTTGATTGTAATGAGTGCATTTCGAATCAAATAATGCGTTTATTTAATTCAAAAAATGCATACTTTTAAATGAGGTATGCGAAAAAGAAAAATATGTAATCTCTTAATTCTTTTTATAACTAATGTGAAGACTGGCATTACAAAAAATGTTAATACCTACAAAAAGTAATCGGATTTCAATATTCGGAATCGCCTGGCTAGAAACTAAGTAGCAATTTTTTACTCGCAAACTATAAGGATTTTACATATTTTTTTTTACGATATTGATTCCAGCAATGGCACCAATTTCAATTTTGTAGCTCGTGCCGTTTTCGGAAAAAAATGGTGAGACTGCATAACATTCAATTGCTCGGCAATTAAAAACGATAGAAAACTGATTTTTGCACCTTCTATAGTTTTTTTCAAAAATAAATAATAATAATAATAATAATAATAATAATAATAATAATAATAATAATAATAATAATAATAATAATAATAATAATAATAATAATAATACTTTATTGAAAGAAAAAAAGAAAAAGAACAAACAGGTGATAATAATAATAATAAATTTATTTTCCTTTTGACAACTTGTATACATTGTACATTGACAACATTGTATAGGAATAGTCATATAACATTGAAAAGAACGAGTAGAAGAAAGACTAGAGAAAAACGGAAACAAAATACAAAAAAAAAACAAAAATAATACAAATGAACGTATAGGCAGAGATCACACAAATTCACTCAAACTATAAAAGCATTTATTCAATAGATAAAGTTTTAATTGTTTTTTAAACAAGATCATACTATTTATATTTTTAATATATACTGGTAATTTATTAAAAACTTTTTTGCTTAAAATGTTAGGTGAATTAATTGTTACATTATATTTGTAACTCGGGATAAAGTAATGATCTCTTTGTCTCGTATTTAGACCGTGCACTCGCTCATTTGAAACAAGATTGCTCTTATACACAGCTCGAAAATTAACAAACATGGAAAGGGTAAAGTATTATATTTTTTAAAGAGTTCTCGACAGGAGTACTGAGAAGAAACTCCGGCTATGCACCTTATAATTTGTAAAATAAGGTAAAATCACTAACAGCAACTTATAAATAACATAAATAAAATATAGTACAAAATAATAAAACTAGTCAAATATATATAAATATAAAAAAGAACAGATGATGCGGTAGGACCACTAAGAACAACTTATAATTTGCAAATATAATTATACATGTATATATAAACATAATATGCATACATGAGTGAAAACTGCGGTGAAAATCGATAGCAACAGTAAAAGCCACAGTTAGCATCATTAACCACTTGCAAAATCATCCTCACTATAAAACCCTCTAACTGATAAAAAGTGGTGTTTCGTCTTACTTTTACATTTCCGGTAATCAGATGTACATCTGATTTCCTTAAGAAGAGCATTATACAAAATTAAGCAATTTGACGATTTTTTAAAAGCGTTTGTATGGTGAGTAGGAATAGTGAGCACTTCCTCGTGTCTTGTAGTATAGTTGTGAAAATTTGTAAGTGGCTTATGTTATTCTTCGTAAAAAGTAAGCATTTTAAAATTTAATTAGGCAAATTCCAATAATATTAGCCATTTTCTGCATCATTAAAATTTAATTTATTCCAAGAAATCCAATTTTTTCCATCTTGCGGAGTAATTCCACCATTTTTTCTCGAAAACTACACAAACTACAAAATTGAAATTGATAGTACACATTAGCAACAAAATATTTAGAATTGTTCCTAGATTCCTGACAGCAGATGAAACAAAATAATATAGATCATCATGTCAACTATGAAATTTGATTAAAAATAATTAATAAATGCACATGTGAAGTGGCGTGCTGTTGATACTACGAGATCAGTATTGCCAGCTATGAATATTTTCTTAAAATGGAAGAACGTTGACCTAAAATTTGATGCCTGCGAAGAAAAAAAGATTCTTTCAAATCAGTAAAATTTGAAGACCCTGATATGATTTTCTTAGTTTTAAAGTTTTCTATACATTTTTTTTTATTCGATTTATGGTCGGAAATCACGCCCTTTATTTCAATGTAGTGTGTCATAGTAAAATGTTTTTGAATTATTTTCTTTCTAAACTATAATTATCTAGTCATTATGAGCATTTATACAAAAACTCCTTTTTATAAGCATTTCAATTGTTTTTTCATTTCCATTTAGGTTTTTGTTACATAAAAGAATGTGCAAATTGGCAAATCAAGTTTTGTGAAAAATGTCAGTGTGTTGCATTATTGTATTTATGGATTTGCATTGTGTTGTGTTTGTTTTGCTGTTTTGATTTAAGTAACAGAAATGTTATAGTTAATTAATTTCCAGTCTGTCTCAGCGCTGATGAATATCGTTTTCAATATTTTCTATAAAAGTTTGCACCTAATTTTATGCGTAGAAATCCATTATATCACCTGTTAAAATAATAGTAATCTTTTATGTAATTATAATAGTAGTCTTTTTTGTAATACTAATAGTATCACCTTGTATTTGGTTTCTACAAACGTCTTATTTCGGTTTACAGTACCGTTTCCAGAGAAGTAATTACTTTTACAATTTATTTATATTTATCAAAACGAGGATTCTATTAAACTGCCCTATAATTATTAATTAAGCTGCTAGTCCAGGGCATTTAACGATTTCCGAGCGATTTTTCCGAGTTTCCAGTCGTTCCTATAATGGTGCAAGTAATAATGCAATTGGAAAATGCATTTTCCGGCCTAGAAGACATTTTTCAAAAAATGGCTAAACCAGATGGTATAGACTTTTTTCCTGAGACGTTCCTGAATACAATGCAGAAAACCGCATCTTGATATCTGCTATGCCTAAAAATTTCCGCGATCAGGGAAAATAGAGTTTAAAAGCAATAAATTATTAAGAAAATTATCTCAAACTGCTTTGGCAAGGCAAAAAGATATTGAAACCGATTGAAATCGGTATTTTATCATTACGTAGGTACATACATTTTTTCACGGCTCACTAGCCAGGGATATTAGTCATTATTATTAGAATTGTGCTATCCTGAATTTATATTGTATATATTGTTGGAGATGGGGATTCCCATTACATCGACTACACATTTCACCTAAAAATATTATGGTTACCCATTGAATTGTTAGGTAAGTGTAAATTAATTAACAACAATTCTGATATTCAATTTATTTTCCATCCAGTGATATGTGTTTTAAATTTAAATAAAATTAAAGATTTCTAACTGATATGACGTAATGAAAAAAACCACATGTTGGATAAACCAACATATCTGTTTCTACATTGACCTCACAAGGGACCAGTTACACAAAATCCATCTCTCTTTGAATTTCCATTCTAATAGTTGTTTAAATTGATAATTTATTTATAAATAAACTCTCAAGTTTCTTTATGATTTTATTCATGAATTAATTCATAACGGGTTTAGCTTTACACCTTTCTGAATTGAAATAAATTTCTGTGAAACATAAATAGCCAGATCTCAGCAAATAAAAACAATTACGAATGAAATATTTTCTTACAAGGTGAAAATTATTAGTTTTCATAATATAATGAAAGAAGTATAATAATTGAAGGTGAGATATAAGTGGTCTGCTTACTTCCTGTTCGGCCCAAGCGGCTCGAGTTGCAGGAAGCGACCTAGATTGCAGCAGACCTCTCGCTTTAGACGACGCGCTATAAAATCTATAAATGATACTTGCACGTAACACAATTACTCCGCTGGCTAATAATGCCTCGACCGGTATTGAATTACACCTGCAGTATCTGTGTGAACAGCCTTGTCGGTCGCACTAGCAGACATAGACCGGTTTCGGGCTTGTTAGCCCTCATCAGTATGCCATAGGTGAGATGATCGCCAATTAAACTGGTTGTTCCTTCATATGTATGGTCACATATAAATCAAGTCGAGCCACTTAGGCCGAGCAGGAAGTAAGCAGACCACTTATATCTCACCTTCACTTGATGAGGACAACGTCAAAAATCAGTAGAAGCAAATTATGGGCCGTCTTACGAGAGTTAAATTTTTGTTCGGAAAAGCAAAACAGGAAGTCAGTTCTTATCGATAAAGATAAAATTATTTGTTGGCGAAGATCCTACTTAAGATCAATTAGAAAATTCCGTGACGAAGGGAGGAATATTTATTATCTAGACGAAACTTGGGTCAACGAGGGATATACTGTAACAAAAGTATGGCAAGATAAAAATGTAAAATGTTTTCGACAAGCATTTTTGGACGGACTTTCAACAGGGTTCAAGGCACCTTCAGGTAAAGGGCGAAGATTAATAGTGACACATATAGGTAGTGCCAGTGGTTTTGTAGATGGCGGTTTACTTTTATTTGAATCTAAAAATACAGGTGACTATCACGAAGACATGAACGCAGATGTTTTCGAAGAGTATTTTACACAGATGTTGGATCTTATTCCTCCGGGGTCTGTAATTGTCATGGATAATGCCAGTTACCATTCACGGCAGACCGAGCGGACGCCTACGACTGCTTGGAGGAAAGCCGATATAATTCAATGGTTATCCGGAAAAAACATTCCTTTTGAAACAAACATGATGAAAAAGAAACTTTTGACACTTGTCAATCTTAATAAAGATCAGAAAAAATATGTTATCGATGAAATGGCAACAAATCGCCACTGTGAACTTAACCCAATCGAATTAGTCTGGGCGCAGGTAAAAGGAGATGTAGCGCGAAATAATACGACGTTTAAATTAAGTGACGCGAAAATTTTGTTAAAGAAATAAATCCTTGGAACGAGTAACTGCAGATAAATGGCAAAGATGTATACATCATGTACAAAAAGAAGATGAGAAAATGTGGGAACTCGATAATTGGCGTTACTGCGGAACCTATCGTTATCAATCTAGGACGAAGATAATTCATTAGAATATTCAGAGGATGAATTTTAATATACCTACTTTTTTATTTTGTTTATTGTACATTTATACAACACTACATAATTTGAATTTTCAGAATAGATATATTTTTGTGTGGAATAAAAGTCTATTCATTAAATTTAAATAAATATTTTGATAATAATATTGAATAATTTTATTTGACTTACTAAAAACCCTCTTAACCCGGTTATGATGCTTAAAATAGCCTCTAGTTTTGAAATGCTGTTTTTATATTGTTTACTTATAAGAGAAATGGACCCATAAATTGAAGCGGAATAGACTAAGACGGATTGTCGGGGATTAAATTTTAACTACCTGCTACAATTTAGTACTGTTCGATCACACAGTTTTTTTAAAAGTACACCTCATCTATACCGATAATACATAATATAAAAGTATTGAATATAAGCACCAGTACTACATTTATTTACGATTTGCATACATAATAAGCTTTTATTACTGTCTTTCATTTCTAAACAGACTATACCATAATTTGTCGAGTACAGAATTGTTGCGGTGGTTTCTATTAAATTTGTTCCACAACGCTTCCCTTACAAGTACTGCTGATATCAACATGGACGAAGTTAGGTCATCAAATCTAAAGCGCGTTTTTTAATTTCTGAAACGTGTGATATATTTATGAATATTTTTGAGGGGCTTGCTGCAATTCATTTCAAAGAAAAGAAGAGCAAGAACAGTTGAATTGCTGCATTAAAATAGGTGCTGTAAAATGTAATTTATTTCTTTCCTTGGGAATTTCAAATTTTTTGTCCGGTCGCCGATTACGCCTTATCAGGTTTTACAGTGGACCAGTTTCCAGTGCCATGCGGAAGTAAATTATTTTTGAACTGTTCTTTTTGAATTTACTAGTTCAGTCTAGGAACTTTTACGTATACCTAGTGATAATCACTAAATTATTCCTCAGAATTGCAGAAAAGCTGCAATAAAAGTGCAAGAGTGTTGCAGACAGGAAGGCATTTGCAATACGCTGCTGTTCAGCACGCATGCCTACGTGCAAGAGAATTGCAACTTGTAGAGAGAATTTGGAACTGTAAAAGTATGATTTACTAGCTACGTCTGGCAGTAAAGGCAAAATTTACAGAATTAAAATATTTCAATTGTGTAAACTTTGGTAGCGGCTAGCAGTTACGTTCGCATGATTTGCTTCTGGCGTCTGCGTTTTAGTAGGCATCTTCAAGACTGAAAGGGAAAAGTTCTTATAAAATTGGATCCAAAAAGATTTACAGCATTGCTTGATATTAGGTCATGAGTAATAAATTTGATTCTGATTCAAATTCATAATTAAATGCGATTTGAATTATTTGAAAATATCAACTTGATTCTGCTTTCAAGAACACGAAAAGATGACACAATACAGGTATATTTTTAATGTTTTATCCAAAATTTTTTATCGTATAAAATTTTACGTCAGAACGTGACAAAACGCTTAATGAATACCTTAAAAATGGATGTAATTCTGGCAACACAGCTGGACATCTATTAGCTTCAATACTCGTCGTAATCAAATACTAATCATCCTACTGATTATCATAATTTATTGATTTCAATTACTTAGCTTTTATTTAATTTTTATGCTAAATGTATGTTAATAAACACCGAAATAGTTTATTTATTTAAGGTTGTTTAGATTTTTTAATGAATATGAAAGTAACGGTAGATACATATATCTAAAATTCTACTGATTATTTACTCATACTGAGTGTATTTAAATTTTCACCGAACAAAATTATCAATAGTACATCGTATTGATGAGAACCAATGTAGTTCGAAACAAATATATCTAACAATAATAGTATGCATCTATTTTTTATCATATTAATAGCTTAATTACTAGTCATATAATCAACTTTTTTCCTATTTATAACAGAATAAATTCAAGTACATGCATTGAAAGACAAAGAAGCGGTGCCTCTTATTTAGTTACTCGTATGAGGATATCTAGCAGGTATAAGCCTACCATTTTCATATCAAAATTTTGTGACCTATTGCATGAACATCTACAACACTTTTCTTTCCTACCTATTTATCGAGGCAATGAACTAAAAAAGTTCTAAAACTACTTGTGGTGGACGGATCGGAATGCGGTTTTCTGCATTCTCTTCCAAAAATTATTTGTAAAAAATGTGGCGACATGGAATTTCTGACAAATCGGAAATTGAATTGCTGCAGCCAAAAATGCATGATCGGGTTCTCGGGGGTTTTCGAGGTCGCTGATCACGAATATGATGTTCAAATTAACCCCCCCGAACACCTGGAGCTCAGGACCGCCGATGAACGTCATCTCCGTGGGACTCTCCCACAAATCACGCGGGAAAGAAGATAAACTCGGCGCCCGGGGTTTTTTGGGTCGCTGAATCCAAATCTGGCATCGGCAAACCCCCCACCTGGTGCGCCGGAACCTGGACGTGGACGTCATCTCCGAAAATTTTCCTGAGAAGAATGCCAAAACCACCCGATCGTTATGGGGTTTTTTTTGGGTTGCTGAATCCAAATATGAAATCGGCGCACACCCCACGGGCACCTGGTGCCCCCGAACCCGGACGTGCACGTCATCTCCAAGAATTTGCCCACCAAGATCGTTAAAAACGACCCAAAAAATCACTACAGGCGCGTTTTTGGGCCGCTTAATTCAGACACCTAGTGTACTGCGGGACCAGGACCTGAACGTCGTCTCGGAGGGTTTTATAGACATGCCGCAACAAACTCACCAAAAACTGTCTCATAATTTGACACATTCATTAATGTGTAACTCTCGCCTAGAGCCTTCGAAAAAGTTGTTCCAGTCCTGTAAGAACGACGAGAATAATTTTTCGGTTGTTTTTGGCACTCTTCTCATGAAAATTCTCGGAGATGACGTGCACGTTTGGTTTCGGGGTCATATTTGGATTCAGCGACCCAAAAAAAAACCCATAACGATTTTCGGTCCGTCTTTTTCGATTGTGTCCACGGCCACGGATAAGATGTTCAGGGTGAAGTTCTGGTGCACCAGGGGTTCGTTATCGACGTAAAATTCGGATTCAGCGCCCCAAAAAAACCCCAAAGATGACGTTTAGGGTCAGGTTCTGGTGCACTAGGTGTTCGGGAGGTCATTTCAGACGTGAAATTTGGATTCAATGCCCCACAAAACGCCCCTATTATGATTTTCGGGTGGTTTTTAGCACTCTTCTCAGGAAAATTCTCGGAGATGACGTCCGCGTCCAGGTTCCGGTGCACCAGGTGCCAGTGGGGTGTTCGCCGATGCCAGATTTGGATTCAGCGACCCAAAAAAACCCCGGGCGCCGAGTTTATCTTCTTTCCCGCGTGATTTGTGGGAGAGTCCCACGGAGATGACGTTCATCGGCGGTCCTGAGCTCCAGGTGTTCGGGGGGGTTAATTTGAACATCATATTCGTGATCAGCGATCTCGAAAGCCCCCTAGTACCCGATCTGGGCCAGTTCTGACACTTAATTACCAAGTTTTGACATCTTCCAAGAAGCCTCTCAAATAATGCATTTTTTCAATGCATTTTTCGCTGCAGCATTGCAATTTCCGATTTGTCAGAAATTCCATGTCGCCACAATTTTTACAAATAATTTTTGGAAGAGAATGCAGAAAACCGCATTCCGATCCGTCCATCACAACTAGTTTTAGAACTTTTGGACTTTTTACTAGTTTATTGCCTCGACTATACTTACTTATCTACTTTATAAACTTCGAGAACTACTTGTGCATAGTAAACATGGATCTATTAAATATGAAGTCATTAGACATTTCACCAGAAATTAATCGATAAAAAGATATACCACCTACTGCATATATTTCACAGTAACTTTGTACCAAATCATTCAGTGGAAATTTATTGCATACATTAATTACAATTGGGGAATTAACTACACACATGTTAACAATAAGACTGCGTTTTATTTTTTACGTAACAGCATTTTGAATATGAATGAGATATAATACATTTTCTCTTTAGAGATGAATAAATTCGCATACAATTATTATTAAAGTATGTACAAGGTCCTACAGAAGAATGTATTGAGCAAAATTTCTTGGCAAAACTGCCATTAAATATTGCTGTAACTACATCGCGATTGAATACATGTGTCATTTGTGTGGTTTTACGAATCGTGTTGATAAGTACTCAGAATTCTAAGAAATAACAAGCGCATTAATAATTATACACCGCTTAACAGAATGGAGAAATATACTAAGTAAATTTCACTAGTTGTATGCAGTTATTACCTTGGGGTTGTAATTGCAATATTAAAATTGGTTATACCCATACCTACCGAATTGATCACGCGTATACCATTTCTTTAAAAATAAAAAATATACAGGGTGTAACTTTGAAGGAGGGTCCGGTTTGGAGAGGTAGTAGTCGTGTTCCCTAGATTGCTAATCTGAAATTAGTTTTTTTTAAATCAAATAAATAGCCGACACCGATGGTTCACCTTCGACACCAACGGAGATATTTGAAAAAACATTTCTAGACATAGGCGCCTATGGAAATTAAACAAAAAACATATTTGTACGATTTAAATTTGACAGTTCCAATATTTAACTTGTGTGCGCATTATTGTTGATTAATTGTTTTATAATAGTGATAACTATAGTATTTTTCATGATATGAAATATGTTTATCTTGGAGGAGAAAATTGACATGTATAATGTGTATTTACAATCGGGAAGAAATAGCTATCAAGCGTTGCGTTTGTATAGTGATCAATTTGGTGCTAGGCGACTTCCCAATAGAAGAATATTTTGCAAACTTGAGCAGACTTTAAGGCGAACTGGATCCTTTGTGAAGGCGAAGCGCGAGTATGAAATAAATAAACCCGACTTAGAACTTAATGTACCATTGTGTCTAGAAGAAAATCCTAGAACTTCGGTGAGAGAAATTTCATTTAATACGGGTAAAAAAGCCTATAAGGATTCCCCAGTACAACATTTGCAAGAGCAAGATGGTCCAAGAAGACTGGAATTCTGCAACTATTTCTGACAAAGACAACAGGATCCTTTGTTTTATACAAAAATCTTATGGACCGATGAATGCACTTTTTCGAATAACAGAATGTTTAACCGAAATCATCACTTTTATTGGGCCTCCGAAAATCCTAGAAACGTAATTGAAACAAATGTACAAATACGTTTTAAAGTGAATGTTTGGTGCGGGCTTCTTGGCAATAAGATAATTGGCCCTATTTTCATTGATGGACAACTTAACGCAGATAAAGACCTGCTTTTAGATTTGATGGAAAATTATATTGAGGAATTCCCTCTGGCTCAGGTACGCAGCATTATTTTTCAGCAAGACGGTGCCCCTGCGCACAACGCTGCTATTAATGTTGAATACTTGACGAGCAGTTCCAAGGGAATTGGATGGGTACTAATGGCCCAATTCGATGGCCTGCGAGGTCACCTGACCTCACGCCTCTGGATTTTTTTCGTGGGCTTATATTAAAGACATAGTTTTTATCACACTTCCGGAAAATGTGGACATCATGAAAACAAGAATAAGAAACGCTTGCGAGAATCTTAGTCCATAAATGGTTTTGAATGCAGCCCGAGGTGTACTAAGAAGGTGTCAAACGTGCATTAATAAAAACGGTTTGCATTTCGAACGATACTTATAGCTTTGTTATTAATGTTGTTTAGTTATTAATGTTTAATAGTTCTTGTTTTAAGTTCTATTCCATAGATTACTATGTTTCTTTTATTTCCTTGATGAAATGTGTTTTCAAATATCTCCGTTGTTGTCGCAGATGAACCCATGAAACTTGGTATGAGTGTATTTGGGGGGAAGCGCTGTATTCAAATATGTAACAATATACAGGATGTTCCATTTAAAATAACCAAGTTGAGATGACTTCCGGTTAAACCGGAAGCTGACTGGTGTTCCCATTGGTTTCATTGGATAGAGCAAAAAATTTTACTTTAGCCCTGTAAATTTCAATTCGATGCCTTAAAAATGTCCAGAGATATGGGAGCAGGCCCTTTTTTCGGAACGGACGGTATATTTACTTTATTCGGTATAGATTATCCTGAAAAAGAGATTTTCGTACCCCAGTCAGAAGTTGAGATTTTATTAAAAAAAGAATTGTAAATAAGGTTAGGCAGTTTACCTAACTTGAATTTACGAACATCCAAATTTTTTATCTGAAAGTGGTGTAAAATTATTATTTGAGTGCAACACTGAATTCCACTACACTACACTACACTACACTATACTACATGCTGTGTAGTGTTTACGAACAAAGCTATTGTCTGCTAAATCACGTCGCTTTCAGCACGGCTGTTGCGGTTTAGCCGACGATGGTTAAATTGAGTCTTACCTTGTTACTACTTACTTTAATCATGTAATCAATTTATTACATCTAGTAACATTAGAATATATTGACTACGTATATCTAAATAAAGAAAAGGGATTTCAATTCGGGTAAATCAGTCACAAAAAATAAAGAGGGTTCTTTATCATGTTCAAGCTTTCGAATACTTTATTGTCTCTTCATCAGAAACTCTAAAAAGTTACATTATGAAAAATTTTTGAAGAAGTTTGCTAAATGTAAAAAACTTACAATATCGAGGTTGCATTTAGCAAATTTCTTCAAAAATTTTTCATAATGTAACTTTTTAGAATTCCTGATGAAGAGACAATAAAGTTCTCGAAAGCTTGAACTAGATAAAGAGTCCTCTTTATTTTTTGTGACTGATTTACCCGAATTGAAATCCCTTTTCTTTATTTAGATATACGTAGTTAATATATTCTAATGTTACTAGATGTAATAAATTAATTACATGATTAAAGTAAGTAGTTAGTGCTTATTATTTTCAAATTTTTACTGAGGCACTGCCTCTACTGGCCGCTACTGCAAAGTGGTGACACGTGTGGATAAATATTGTTAAAATATGTTTCTCCAATTTCTGATACTATAACAAACAAATACGAACTGTTCTTAATAAATTAAACCTTACTTGACATTTATTAAGATCAATGCATACGATACTGAGTAGAATTAGATCACGGACTCATAAATTACATTTTCTACTTCAACTATTTTCAATTTTTACTGGCTCATAGTCTAATCATTAAGCAGTAGTTTTTATAAACCATGAGAGTTAAATACAAACTTTTCCATTATACTTTTTGGTGAGCAACTACAATCTCATTTTAAATCAGATCAAATCTGTAATGAAGGATCAAAATATAAAAAGCGAATGTTATATTACGATTTATGCTTAATTTTTTTATTCACAAGAGCAGAAAATTGACTTGACATTCATTAAATTACTTCTCAGTTCAGTAAATAAAATTAATTAATTTAATTTTAGGATATTAGGATGATTTAACGAAGTAATAATGTAGATGTTACTTTTATAACTGTTTCTTTCTTAAATGGTAAACATGGATACAATTGTTTGTAGTCATGATATTGTTTGTATTCTAGGATCCCTGGCTGCACCTATTTTCACTTATTGGACAATGTTGTGTAAGATAAGTCTACACTAATATAAATATTTCTAATCTGAAGAATATACGAAATGGTGCATTGGTCATTAGTTGTGAAAATCCAGATGAATCTTCGAGACTCAAGGATTTGGCTACCAGTCAGTTGGGCGATAAATATAACATCAAACAGTTACCATCGTTGAACCCACGGATAAGAATAAGAATAGCAAATATAAGTGAGAAATTTAGCGATGACATTTTACTTAAATATATTACAACTCAAAATAGATCATACTTTTTTATAATAGTGTATGTCAAATTGTTTATGTTAAATCTCAAAAAAAGAACAGAAGAATGTATCAGGCGGTTATCCAGGTGGACATTGATACTTATCATAGGGTTTTAAATGCAGGTAAATTGGCTATAGGTTTAGATTTTGACTGTCCCCTATATTATGCAATTCAATTAAGACGCTGCTATAAATGTTGCGGTTTCTATCACCACAGATAAAATTTATCTGTGCTATCACATAGCTAAGAATTGTTCTAAGGAATTGCATTTTTGTTCAAAATGTGCAGAGCCTCATTATTTTAAAGATTGTCAGTCTCAGCAATTAAAATGTGTACATTGATCAAATGCAAAATTTAACCTAAATGTTGATATTCGTACTGATCACCATGCATGGGATACTGATTGCTATGTATATAAAAAACGCTTTCTTAATGCACAATAGCAATTACAATCTTTTCATAATTCTTATTCAGATGATATGACAGTTTATAATCACTAATCAGTCATTAGTCGTTGATAGGTTAGATCAAACAAGTGTTTCTCAAACTACATTTTGTTGCTACTACCAAAATGTCAGGGGTTTGGGCACGGCAAACTATCGATTTATTTAACGCAACCTCTGCATGCATCTATTAATGTTGGATGAATTTAATATTCCGAAGTACATAATGTATAGAGAAAGAAATACATCGACACCTAAATTCACTGTACTGAATAATTTTTTTAATTTTCTAGGCCTTGATCAATATAATCAAGTCGCAAATAATCAAAATAAGGTATTAGATCTAGTTTTACATAATAAATTCAGTACAGTGGTTAGGGCTCTCGATGTAATTCTTCCTGAAGATGATTATCATCCAGCACTATTGGTCAATGTGGATATTTCTAAATCTACACATGCCACTAATTCAAACAATTGCCTTAATAATTTTAATTTCATCAAAGCGAATTTTCAAGCCCTATACGAAAATTTTACCAATACTGAATGGCATATCCTCTACGATTGTAAAGATCAAAAGGTCAAAACCTACATCAGGGTCATATCCTTCGTGGTTTAATGGCGATATTATTCATAACATAAAACAAAAACATTTTTACTGGCGGAGATACAAGCAAATACGAAATGAAGATCTGATAATATTTAAGCGTCTTAGATTACAACTAAAGCAAGATATTAAAGCTGCGCATGCAGATTTTTTTCAGAACATTGAGTATAATATAAAAACTAATCCAAAAAAATTTTGAACTTATATTAATTCATTACATAACAGAAATTCTACTTCTATGCTCAGATATAATGACGACTTAATTGAGCTCAGCCTCAGCCTCAGCTCTTGGCAAATTGTTTTGCGAATCATTTTTGTAAACCTTTCACTGGTCCATGTCATGAGGATAATATTGCTCAGGAACCTATTTCTAGTTTGCCACTTTGATGTAATTCATGCCATTAAACGAATTAAACCAACCATGACTATGGGTCCAGATATGATTCCTGCATTTATTATTAAAGACTGTGCTGTAGTTCTGGCTGAAACTCTTATATTTATTTTCAACCTAATCCTTAACTCTTTTTTTCCTGACCTATGGAAATTGCCCTATTCATAAAAAAATGATATAAATGACCTAATTAACTACAGACCTATAACAATTATTTGAAATTTTGCCAAAATTTTTGAAATCCTTCTCCATAATATCATCTATTATCAAGTTTCCATCAGAATCTCTACAGAGCAACACGGTTTTATGAAGAATAGAACAACCATTACTAACCACACTTGCATGTCTCAATATATAGCAGAAAATCTTGATGGGCAAAGTCAAAGTCAAAGTTTTATGAAGAATAGAACAACCATTACTAACCACACTTGCATGTCTCAATATATAGCAGAAAATCTTGATGGGCAAAGTCAGGTCCATGTGATATACACCTATTTCTCTAGAGCATTTGACCAACTTGACCACGGAATTTTATTGGAGAAATTGGAAACGTGTAATTTGTCGACCTCTATCATAAATGTGTTGAAGTTATACTTATCGAATCGATATCAGTTCAATTCCATGACTTCAGGTCAAGAGAAATTCTTGTAGAGATCTGGTGTCCCTCAGTGGTCTGTTTTGGCTCCTATCTCATTTATCATGTTTATTAACGATATAACATCAAATCTTAATGGCGTACACTGTTTACTATATGCTGATGACTTAAAACTGTTTACAGAAATATAATGTGTATTGGACTGTACAGTTCTTCAGAAAGCATTACATGAAATATCTATTTATAAGGCGCATATTGACCCATTGGAGAAGGTTCAGAGACGATTTTTAAAATCAGCGGTGTATATTCTTGACGGTACGTATTTTGAAAGAGGTTTTCCACAATTGTGCTTGCACGCTGTAATATTCCAGCGCTAGAAAAACGTAGATCAGCTCATCAGGTTATATTTTTATATAAAATAATAAACACTCCAATTGACTGTGCATGGCTTTTAAATAAAATTTCAATTAAAGTACCACGATTGTCGACTCGAGCCATAACATTTTTAATATTCCCCCCATGAGGACTAATCTCATGAAGGCTTCTCTGTATCAAATGATTACTAATTATCGTGACGTGGAGGACAGTATAGATATATTATTCTGTTCGATTAATAAAATAAAAAACCTATTTTTAAAATGATTTGCTTTTGTTTTGTAATTCAGATGTGTGTGTATTTTATGATAAATTTTGAACAGTGTATAATCGTTGATAGTAGTTTTTTCTTTTTTTGCAGTGTATTGATTGTGTATTTCCTGTTTTGTATCTAGTCTTATTATTTTGATGACTTGTATTTCATTGTATTTATGTTTTCTTTTCTATTGTATACAAAAAGTAATGTATGACACATGTTTATATATTTTTTGTTGTATCCTGTAAATGGGCGCTAGCCTGTGATATATATTTAAATTGAATAAATAAATAAAATAAATAAGTCATTTGATTAACTAAGGAATAAGATTTGAGAAAATTGCCTTAGGCCAAGAAACTTTCTTGATTTGTTTAGTAACGGCATAGTTTATTTAATTGGTAATAACTAGAGTTATTGCCAGAGCGGAGTCGTTGACCTTCACAGCTAACTCGCATTTTGAACTGCGCTTTTAGTTTTCGTTATTTACGGAACGCTGTAATAGTCAGTGTTGCGTCGAAACGTTTCTTTTCTACGCCTGCTGGAAGTTTTATTTAACATTGACAACTGTTAGTTGAGGGGAGAAGTGAATGAAGTGAAGAAACATGACAAAGGAGATAAAGTCAAATGCAGTTTGACAGTCATCCTGAAGATTAAAGAGACATGTATTAAAGGAAATGACTTGTTTCGTATTGTGTGTGAACGCATTATAAATTGTTCTGACAAAATTAAAGTGACAACACATTTGAAAACTTTGTCCGCCGCTGAAGACTCTGTATTTTTCTATGAACTTACAGCCGCCTTTCTTATAAGCAATACTCCATTAAACAAACTAGAGGACCCCAAGTTGTGTACGTTTTTAGAAAAATATACGAACCGAAAAATCTCTCATAAAAATACGTTAACAATAAGATATGTTCATAGAGTTTACAACAATGTACTGACATCAATACGCGAAGACAATTTTGTTTTTTTTTTTTTTATATAAACGAAGCTACTGATACTTGTGGGCGTTCTGTAGCCACGTTTTTAATTCGTGCGTTGAAAAGTGGCATAGCTACTGATAGCCACCTACTGGCTTCTAAGGTGCTGGACTAAACCAATTACGAAGCTATTATAAATGCTGTTATTGAATGTTTCCATTATATGTGGTCAAGATACTTCAATTAAAGTTCTTGTATTGCTAAGTAATACAGCCGCGTACATGTTAAAAGCAGGCCAGGTTTTATCTCAAAAATATACAAAAATGATACCCATTTCCCATGTACTGCTCACGCTCCTAATCGAATAGCTGAGAAAATAAGGAAAAGTCTCCCTTTAGTAAACACTTTTCTATCAACTACCAAAAAAGTTGTCATTAAAGAGCCTACAAAAAGGAACGTTTTTGGGGAGGCTTTACCAGGCATACCTCTGTTCCCCGAACCAGTTGTAACTAGATGGGGTAGTTGGTTAGAAACTATAGCGTATTATGATAAACATTTCGGTGGCATAAAGGATGTTACTTGTAGATTCAATCCTAATGACAGCAGCGCAATACGCACACTGCACACTGTATTGAAGGACCAAAATATTCGCGATGACATTCGTTATATTAATAGATACTATGGTTTCTTAGTGTGATAAGGAAATTAGAATCACATGGATTCCTAAATGAACAATTTGACATAATGGATGATGTACAAAAAAATATCTACGATGTCAGTAATATACGCCCAGTCAGTAGGACGGTAAAAGAAAAAATTAAAGTATGTTGAAAAAAAATCCAGGATACATCATTTTGGAAAACATATAAAGTTTTAACTGATACCTATCAGTAGTTACCAGCAAATATAATAATACCTATATTTATATTTTATTCATGCCTCAACAATTTCTCATACTGTCCGTTGTCAACAGTAGACGTTGGCCTATACAAAGTTAATGTTACGTAATAATCTGTTTTAACCACTTCCAATATACTATATAAACCTTGTCTCAACACTAAGATTTGTTTAGGGAAAATTTATAACAGTTTACATGTAGATGACATTTGGTGCCTATTTCTATAGATATATTATATATTTTTTAAATAATACAATTTTACTTATATTTGTATTTCTTAGTCATCTTACCCACCTGTAGAGTCTTCGTCTATCTTACCCGTACGTGAGGGTCAGATTAAAGGTTTGATATAGTTATAAAAATAATAAAGATGAATTTACTACTTGAAGATACGAAAATATTGTAACTTATAATAAAGCAATAATTAACTCCAGACGCAAATTTGTTATTCTCTACTGTTATCGTTGTTATGTTGCGTTTATTATTTCAAGTATTTTCAACTGAAATATCAAATAAAATAATTTATCTGATTAGATTTACATTATATAAAAAAGTATGTCATTGCTATTAATAAATAATCCATTGATGAACAGGTAATACAGGAAAATATATAAAACATTGGAGGCGCCTATTATTTACCTATAATCTTATCGATGAAGTATTTAATTTTATTTACTGATAAAGTAGATATCTCAAAAACGCATTAGTAATACTTACGTGTATTTGTTATTAAAATATACCGGATGGAGATTTTGAAATAAAATAATGAGTTATGAATGGTGACTCAAAATAAATTTTACGGTGATTTCTATCTGGAATACTTAATGCAGGAAGTATTTTTATTATGCCCATATTCGGAAATGGTTTGCCAAATTAGATATATGCTTACAGGTGTGGTAAATACAAAGAAGAAGGAGTGTTTTACGTCACTCTTATTTTATTAACTGTCACATTGTATATTAAATTTGTTGTTTTTACTATTTCACTGTTATTTCAGAACAAACCGTTTTTCCAAGTTGGTTGCTACGTCGTCGATTAAAAGTTCTGGAACTCTGGAACTGAAGATTTATTTATTTATATTTGTATTTGATGTATGGTATTGAATGCATCGTCGAATTAAGACTTATTTAGCATAAAATGGTTTTATTACACTTTCTTGGAAGATATGTCCAAAATAGAATGGGTATATTAACATCACATATTTTATATAGTAGGTACCTATAGTGTTTTTCCATAATAAAAAAGTTAAGATATTTTTTGTAAATATATGTATTGGTTCCATAAGGCATTTTTGACTTTATACGTTTTGTACGATCAGTTAAAAATAAACAAAATTTTCAAACTGTAAAATATATGATGCGTACAGGTCATGGTAACTGTAAATAAAAGATAATTTCCAAAGAAACGTCTAGTAGGATGTCCGAAAATTATGCGTCAAGAAGGAGGTGATTCCTTACAAAAAATTAGGGTGACATAGTCCTATAACAATTTTTCGAAAACTCAATATTAATGGAGATACAGGGTGTTAAATTTAAAATTTTATTTTCTATGTTTTATCATGTTTCTTTTAAATGACTTTTTTGCATCTTAATGTATTCATCTGACTATGGAACAATCGGTTCTCCTACCTGTTTTATTTGAAAAAAGTATACCTTGTTAAAGTCGGTAGGCGTAACTAATTTTTAAATAATCCTATTTGAAATGCTCAGTGCACCGAGTAAAAACTGGTTTCAGGTAAAGTGCCTTTTTTGCTGAAAATACAGCAAAATATTACTTGAAAACGTTGTTCAGAATCGTAAATTATGGAGATATGCAAAATTTCAAGAAGATCGGCGAGGTTTGATGAAACCATTTTTCAACAAAGCACAAAAATTTTATCAAAGCAGGCCGATTTTTTAAAAATTTTGCACATCTCCATAATTTACCGTTCTGAACAACTTTACATTTTTTACATTTTGCTATATTTTCAGTAGAAAAGGCACTTTAACTGAAATCAAAACAGTTTTTACTCGGTCCACTGAATATTTCAAATAAGATTATTTCGAAAACTGTTACTCCTAACGACTTCAATAAGTTATACCTTTTTCAGATATAACAGGTAGGAGAATCAATTGTTTCAATAGTCAGATGGTTACACTAAGCAACACGGTCAGGGAACAGATCTCCTACAGCAACCCTACATTAGGGTTCACCTGCAACTAAGTTCTAATTTTATTTTTGTAATTTTGCTGCATTTTCAGCAGAAAAGGCACAACCAAAACAGTTTTTACTCGGTGCACTGAGCATTTCAAATAGGATTATTTCAAAAATGGTTACGCCTACCAACTTCAGCAAGGTATACCTTTTTCAAATAAAACAGAATAATCGATTGTTTAGATAGTCAGATGGATACATTAAGATGCAAAAAAGTTCTGTCATTTAAAAGAAACATGATGTGCCATAAGTGGCGCCCTCTACTAGTGACATCAAAATTAGAAACATATTTGAATTTCTCGTCCGCAAAAACCCCCCGATTTACAAATTTTATGTAAATATTTGGATTTCTTAAGATGTTATTTACAAATATCGAAAATAAAATTTTAACTTTAACACCCTGTATCTCCGTTAATATTGAGTTTTCGAAAAATTGTTATAGGGCTTCGTGACCCTAATTTATTGTGAAGAATCACCTCCTGAAGTCTTGACGCATAATTTCCGGACACCCTGTATGGAACAATTTATTTCTCATATTCATATCTTCAAGATCGTATGAAAATTTTCTAAAAAAAATGAACATGGAAAAAAATATTTGATGCCAATAAAAAAATGTTGTTTCGTGGAAATAAATATGTATAGCCAAACAAATATTTACTCCTGATACCAAATCATTTTTTTTAAAGCAAAAAACAGTTATTTTGAGTAAAGAAAGCATTTATTTAAATTCAAAACATTCTTTCCTTTTCAATGATACATTTCTGGTGTCTAGTTATACAGTATGATAAAACAATATTTCAAAGAATTGTTTCCAATTAAACAACTACTTATTTAGGTGAACAACTATTGTTCAACGACTTCAAGAAAGAACTCAGGGCTAATGCCCCGACCAGCATTGAATTACACTTGACAAATCTATAGCAAATAATCTATATATACCGGTTTAAAGCTTATTAACTCTCATCAGTAAACCACAGGTGAGTTAACTGACGATTAACCTTGGCTGTTCATGACTCTCAAACCTGCATACCTAAGTACGCGAAATATAGCACAGTTACATCTAGCGGGCACCTACTGACAATTATTTTTTGTTTATAGGAAACAATTCGAATTTTTCCTTTCAAACACATATTTTTTTCGACGATACTACTATATTAGGAAATTGAATATTTTTAATATACGATTTTTCAAAAGATTATATAACCTATAACGTCTTCTCTATAACACTGTGGACGCAATCTCCCTCAGATGATCTCCCTGGGTATGACCTGGTTTCAAAAATGTGTGACGTATCTTAATAAAGTATTTCTGGGATACATAACTGTAGAGAGCAAAAAGATTTTTATTTCGATTTTGACTAGCACAATTATCATTATAAAATGAAAACTCTTTGGTACCTTTCTTCATCTGGTCTTTAATATAGAACAAAAGAGAGCTGCAATCTCTGATGATCCTCTCTCTGATATGTAACACTGGCAAGCCTTCGTAGCCAAGTTAAAGACTGTGAAATTGTATGTCGATAATTTAAGTTTATAATAAGCCAAGCCGACGTTTGACTTGGGAACGGGTAAAACTTGCTGCAAATCAAAGACTGCCACCCACAGTGTGTGTTTTTAACAAGCCAAATCCTTATCACTATTCTTAAGTTGGCGAGATAGGTCCATCTTTTTTTTTGAGTGGAGTATTTTTCTTGTATTTCAATTTTAACTTCAGCTGTCGGATTTTAATACATATGGCAAGTGTCGCATAAATCTTTTTTTGGTTGGAAGAAAGATAGATTGAATTCTGTAATAAATATGTCTGTATATACTTTCAGCTGCCATTTTTTCGATGTTGTTTTCTTGACAATATTCTTGATACATTTTGGCAAATTTAAGGGTCGGTGGTAAATACTTTCGTTCTGTAGATTTTCGGCAATAATGGCTCTCCACAATAGAAAAGGAATCTATATAAGTCAGTGGCGGCTTGTTAGAGGAGGCAGGGGAGGCTAAGCCTCCTCTGCGGTGTTTGTAGCATTGCTAAGAAAATGTCTTTTATTTATTTTTATTTTACATTACATAAGTACCTACCTATATCATATTTGTATATTTATTTTGTTATAAATCTATTTTCACATGCAACTAATTACTAATTGAGATCTCGAGTGAGCAAATAAATACGTGAATTTGGAATGTGCTTGAAATTTCGCGCTCTCCGAATACGTAGCCCATGCTTATGACCGTGGCCCATGCTAACGGAGCTGCTGGCCGCTAAGCGCGGTAAGCCTCCAGCGCATTCATATGTATCTAACAGTGCGTGACCTTGAACGCGCGAACGGTTAACTTCAATATGCCTGTAAATAAATCTCAACACTGTCCTCTAGTCTCCATCAACTATCTCTTTTTAACATGTAAGTTCTTTAATTTAGCCATCCTTCTTCTACCACCACGCGATCGCCCGCCGTGAAGCCTTGGCACTCTCGGCAGTAATCGGAAATAGACAAATGAACATTTGTCATTTGTATTGTAGTTTATGATCTGTAACTTCGCGAGATTCTGTGATAACGGGTATTTTTGTGTAACTTAATAGTGTTTTTGTTTAATTTAAAAGTGTTTTTTTAAGAATTTGTGTTTGACAAGCAATCTTTTACATTTTACTGGTACGTATCTAAAACTTTATTTAAAAAATGAGTGCTCAAAGTGACAATAACAGCTTCTCTAGTTGCATGGACATTGTAGATTATTTGCTATTAAAAGGATTTTATACTCTCAGTTGCAATGAAAAACTGATAATTAAACAAAAATCTAGACCAACACCTTCTTTGCCGTCTTTAGTTGTAATAGGTGAGAAACAAAATAGGGGATTTAACAATAATAATTATAACAAAAACGACTGGTTAACCGCATCAACTATTAGAAATAAATTATACTGTTGGCAATGTTTGTTATTTACTAATGATAATTTATCCGTTTGGGGCAGGGTTAATAATTTGCAAAATGTAACACGAGGTCTCCAAAGGCATGAAAAATGTCAGGAACATATTTCATCGCGTATTAAATTTGAAATGCTGGGTAAACGTAATATTGTAAATGCTTTAGATTCTGCTCACAAAATAGAAATACAAAATTATAATGAGAAGGTCCGTGAAAATAGAGATATTTTACATAGATTAATCGATGTAGTAATATTTTTATCGTCTCAAGAAATTTCTTTTCGCGGTCATGATGAAAAAGTGGGTGAGGAAATGTGCCAATGTCATTATAAAACGATAGTTTGAGGTTTTTCGCTTCAAGTCTCCTCTACTGAAAACATCACGAGCCGCCACTGATATAAGTTCTAACCGAGTCCTCCTCCGATTCTTCCAATTTAGAGTTTTGACAGGCTTTGCCTCTTTTGTTTTCTAATATAGCACCCGAACTACCCATGTTTGCAGACACAGTTTGCACCATTCCACTGATACCCAAAGTATTAAGAAATTTTTTTTTGCAAACGGCTGTTGTCGTTTCATCATATTTCAAAGAATAGCAATAAGTAATTTACCTCATACGTGAACGTTCAGCTTCTTGACCAACTGCTGTAAGTTTTCGGCAGCGCTGCTTTGGTTCACATTTCACATAGTTTGAAATGAAATCTTGTTGCTTGTTTATATCACCTAAGGCCCAAAACTCAGTGAAAATAGTTTTTTTAGCCTTCGCTGTTATTTTTTCATTGCATTTCTTTCTACAGTTCTTACAGGGTGTTTTTATTTGCCTCTCGGACTGAATATTTTCTTTCCAGTTTACATAAGAAGTTCCACTATTTTTTTATTTTTTTATTATATATCTTATCCAATTATCTGAATGCCTTTGTATCTTCCTTGTCTTTTTTCTTTTCTCCGTTCTGTTGTATTTCTCTCATAGCAATTCTACCTTCAATGGTAGGAACGAAATCTGGATCGTCACTGTCGTGATCTGTGTGAAATGGATCTGTAGCTGGTGAGGACATAGTTTCATCATCAGTGTCAGAATCTATATTAACATTTTCTTTCTCATTTTTTTGTGTACCAAATAAATTACTATTTGACCTATGTAAAATATCAAGATACGAAAAATTGAGAACTGCTAATTATAGTTGATGTTTCAATTAATAGAAATTTCTTGGGTAGCTGAAGATAACTTGAATTCGTCAAAAGCTGTTTATAGAAGTCTGAGACACTGCCTTCTTTATCTACTTCTGAAATAAAAAATTATAATTATTATTAGCAAAATAACAAAAACATTATATATTATTTCCCGCAAAAAATCGTAGTAACTTCTCATACTTACTATATAACATTGTTTGGTGGGCAAGTAGTATGATCGTGTACAGAGCTGGGATTGACTAGCACTTCACCACCTGAAAATTAAAAAAAAATACTTAACAAAGTGTAAAATATATTATAATATTTTATTATTATATTAAACTATTGAGCAGAAACTTAAATTATTATTAAATTATTTAAACACGCTCCATTATTTAATTAATAAAACATAGATAAAGCTATACATGCCATTGTCATCAATCCTGTTTTCCATCACCATATTCAAGATTTTGAGCTCTGCTGGTCGTCATAGTGCTTTAAGAAGATGTGATAGCAAACTGATTAATGACGCAGAAGTATTCAAACACTATTTTAAGTGTAACGCACTTAAGTCAGAACTATGATATGTCCTATCATTGTTTATCCATAGTTTATCCAATACAAAGACAATGGTCCTATGTTATTTGGTGATTTAGAATACCATCCTCACTTACAATCGTTCTGCATCGAATTGATGCGCAAACCGCTATTACCGTGTATTCGAATAAAGAGCGGTGGGGGAAAATCTGTTTTGCTTGGACTTATAATGTTTCTGCCTCCAATAAAACTTACCTTTAGCTTTTAATTTTTATAAAAATATAAAAATTGACAAAAATTGACTTATAATTGATTTCTAGTTCTGCATTCAGACGACAGTATATAAAAAACAAAAAAAAACAGATATAGCATTAACAGAACAATTAAAAATATCAAGCTGACAGTGATATTTCATATAATCGGTACACGGTAAATAGGTGAATTTTTAATAACGTTTGTTCTAGAAATAGGCAAATAGAACAATAAATAGGCGCGGTCTGAACATGAGGAATGTTAAAGTAAATATTACTCAAAATGTCTGGGCAATCTACATACTATGTTAGATAAAAGTTTAGATAGAAAAATAAACACGAGAGACGAAGTCGTTAGATAGAACAGATTGTGGAATGCCACGAGGTGGATAAAACACCATCTACTCTAAAACTTAAATATTTAACAAATTTCCTCAGAACATTTTCTAAACTTGTAATATGGATATCATATTGAGAGTCCCAGACAACTGCTGGGTACTCCAATTTAGGTCTAACATAAGCATTATAAAGTAAAGTCAGCGTAGATATGCCAAAAAAGTGATGAGCATTTCTTATAAACCTAAATTTTTATAAGCAGCAGATGTTATATGATTAATATGCGGTACGAGCGTTAATTTTGAGTCAAATATAACACCCAAATCTTTAAATTGAGTGTATCTATTTAGAACCATATCATCAATATTATATTGTTATTGAATAGGGGAAACTTTCCTTGTAAAACTCATAACATTACATTTCTATAAATTTAGCGGCAAATTATTATCTTGATAACACAAATTAATTTTGGAAAGCTGTTGCTGTAAAAAATGACAGTCAGAAATACAGTCGATCGATGCAAATAACTTCATGTCATCAGCATGTAACAAAACATATAATAAACAAAAGAGGACTTAGAACTCATCCCTGCGAAACCCTAGATGTAACCACCACATTAACTGAATTAAAGCCACGAAGTTGTACATTTAAAATTCTATTACCTACTTAAGTATGAGGTAAACAAAGTTAGAAAATGGGATGATAGCCCTACGATTTAAGTAACAAAAGGTCATGATCAAGTCTGTCAAACGCTTTAGATAATCTGTATAAATAACATCCGTCTGACTACCTTTATCAAAAGAATTCGAAATCAAGTGCGT
This sequence comes from Monochamus alternatus, assembly GCA_037114965.1. Lineage (NCBI taxonomy): Eukaryota > Metazoa > Arthropoda > Insecta > Coleoptera > Cerambycidae > Monochamus > Monochamus alternatus. Next base: position 109,718,674 of record CM073426.1, on the reverse strand, counting down.
AATATCGATAAGATTTGTTGTTGTGGATCTGCCAGAAATAAAATCATGCTGCGAAGATGTAATTTGCGGGTGTTGTATAAATAACTTCAAATAATTAGCCAAAGTTGGAAAGAATTACTATGGGCCTATAATTTTCTATATTTAATTTGTCCCCTCTCTTAAAAATCGGACAAATTTTGGATTTTTTCCAAATTTCTGGATAAACTGCACATTTCAATGATAAGTTGAAAATAATACTGAGGGAAAAGCAAAGATTGGTGCACAATCTTTCAATAGGAAAGCAGAAATTCCGTCGGAACCAGTTGTCAATTTGTTCATAAATTTCTTTAAAGTACAGCAATCAGGTTCTGAAACTATTGGAATATCAACTAACGGCATGTTGTTAACAGTATTCAGATCAGTAATATGCATGTGTGACGATTGACTAAATGCTGACTGAAGATAGCGTGCAAAACAATCCACAATATCTTGTGTGTCATCAATTGAAGCACCATAATACATCATTGAATTAGGCATGCTCGACGAATCTTATGTGTTACGTATACACAAGTACGTGTTTGTATATACAGTATGCGTCAAAAGTATGAAATAAATTCAATAAAAACGAAACAATTATTTTTTGGGAAAAATCCTCGAACAGGTCGATTTTTATTTAAAAAAATACATATTTTAGCGTAAAATGCGATTTTCAAATGTCATTTGTTTGCGAGTCATTGATTTTTTTTAAATGGCAACACCATATTTTTTTCCTTGATTATGAAAGATCGTTTAATTCTCTATCAGACAGTACTAAAATTTTGCCCTCTTACATAGGAAAGTTTTCGAGTAAATGACGATTGAATGTTAGAAAACGTAAATTTTATCCATAAAAAAGTAACAATTCTGAGGTATGTAAAATAAAATACAATTGATTAAATTTTATACTTAAATTAAACGTTCGAATTGTCATCCATCAACTTCTTGACAATGCGCAAGTCTGTGAAGAAATTCTTCTTGCACATTATGAATGATTTCTGGGGTAACTCTGCGTATTTCGTCCCGAATGCGATTTTGAAGTTCTTCTAAATTACGTGGTTTATTAATGCACACTTTTGACTTCAAGTAACCCCATAAAAAATAGTCAAGAGGTGTAAGATCTGACGATCTTGCAGGCCATTCTATCGGTCCGCGTCTGCCGATTCACCTCCCAGGAGAACAGCTGTCCAAAAAATCTCGTAAATTGCGCGCATAGTGCGGAGGTGCCCGTCTTGCTCAAACCATATGGTATCGTCAGGAATGTCAGGGTCATTATCGTTAGGAAAAATTACTGCAAGGGCTGGAACAAGGTCATTTTCTAGAAACTCTAAATATCTTTGTCCTGTAAGGGTTCCTTCAAAGAAGAAAGGCCCTACTATTCTGTCGTTAACTATTCCAGCCCACACATTTAATTTCTGAGGGTGTTGGGTATGTGCCTCTGCCATCCAATGAGGATTTTCCCGATTCCAATATCTGCAAGTTTGACGGTTTACTGTACCATTCAGACAAAATGTGGCCTCATCTGAAAAAAAGTATTTGCCGGTGTAAATTTCTATTTTCTTGACATAAATCCATTAGAATTTCGCAAAAGTGTAAGCGGCGATCGGGATCATCTTCATTGAGTTCCTGCACAAGTTGAATTTTGTAGGGATGATATTTTTCCTTCCTCGAGATACGTAGCACTGTGCTCTGACTAGTGTCATTGTTTAATGCAACCAATCGTTAAGAATTATGAGGATTATCCACCATACTTATCAAAATGTTCTGTTTCTGATTTTTATTAATGCTTGGACGTCCAGGTTTTGGAATATTTACAACATTGCCAGTTTCTCTAAATTTAGACTCTACCTTACTGACTGTTGATTGGCTGATAGGGCGATCTGGATATTTTTCATTAAATAAATCGCAAACTTCCTGCTGAGTTCTAGTCATATTCCCGCATCCGATAAGAATTAAAATTTCAATTCTTTAAGTTAAATGTGCCATAATACTTTGCAAAGATTTTCACCTACGTGATCCATAAAAGAACTATGGAATTCGAAAAACTAAGCTTGATAACGTTTTTGCTTTATTTTAATTGATTTGCGTTTTCTAACATTCAATCGTCATTTACTCCAAAACTTTTCTATGTAAGAGGGCAAAATTTTAGTACTGTCTGATAGAGAATTAAACGATCTTTCAGAATCAAGGAAAAAAATATGGTGTTGCCGTTTAAAAAAAAATCGATGACGTCATTACTCGAAAACAAATGACATTTGAAAATCGCATTTTACACTAAAATATGTATTTGTTAAATTAAAAATCGACCTGTTCGAGGATTTTTCACAAAAAATAATTGTTTCGTTTTTTTTGAATTTATTCCATATTTTTGGCGCATACTGTATATGAATTTAGTGATATTTATAAAAAAATTTCCTTTTGTTTATTTAACTTCTCGTTTAATTTACCACAAATTTAAGATAAACTGAAACAAATGGTTAGAGCAATATGTCTATAAATGACAAGTACTTAAAGTAAATTTTAATCCTAAACAATAAAAAGTGTAACTGGAACTTAAACTTAATACTTGTTAGGTTAGGTTAGGTTAGGTTAAACTTAAACTTAATACTTTTTAGGTTTATTTGCAACTCATATGTACCATAAAACAAAGACACAACTGATAGTTGCCTCTCTTTGATTAGTTGATTTATATAAAGCTTAGGCAACCAGCAAAACTAGTAAATGTTGAAGAATATTTAGAAATGCTGCTCATAGATAATAATAATACGAGTAATATCTCTACCCCTCACAAGGATTAGCCCAGAAGTAGAAGACTTGTGCGAGAGAAAGGGCGGCGTATTATTATTAAGCAGGCCTCATTTGCGCCCAGGAACGACTTGCGTTGGTAGGCCCTAACCACCATTCATTGCAGGGATGAGGGAAACCTGGAAAACCTCATTAATTTGGACGGGCAGCCAAACGTCGACCGGTATCAATTTCTCACATTGATCCAAGCTAACATTCTTCCACCCTACCATACCCGCAGAGAGGGTGCCTCTCTACAAATATAGCTGATATACGGTTTACCAGCTGAAGACTCGAACCCACACCGATCTAGCCACATCGATTCAAGTACTAACGCCTTAAACCGTGCGACCACTGACCGACATAAGAGAAGTAGATATTTGTATAAAATATATAAAATATAAATGTAAGGAAAATTGTGTTTTTCCCTTGAACTTCCTGAAATATTTTGACATTATTGGATCCAGACAAAAGCTTTTGCGCCAAGGCCCGCTCTGGCTCTCGGTGGCCCCGGTTACATGCATATAGTTATGTACCTATTAAGTAATTTTAAATGCATGTTTCAGAGCACGTATTTCAAATTGAAATGTATTTTAATGCTTTAGATATTTTATATTCGAAACAATTTTTCACTTTAAACACTGGTATATTATGCAATACATATCTAATTACTAGTTACTAGTATTATAAAGTTCTTATAGCACATATGTATTCTATATCTCTGTTGTGTTATAAGTATCTAACAGTGGCGAAGCGTGAAATTTTTTCATGGGTAGACATTGAGAATAAAAAATTAAATTATTGCAATTGCAGAATGTGTAATTCAGAAAATTAAGTGATACTTAAAAATAATAAGTATGTCCACAAAATAGAAAATATACAGGCTGATTCAGTCGTAATGTCATTAATTTTAAAAGGAGATACGGAAAAATCAGTATAATACGAAGACGCGATTAAAATTTTTTTAATGCATATTTACGCTGAAAGAAAATATGTTCTAATCATTATTTAAACCCCTTTCTTCTGGCTATCACTGACCGATGCATGCTGCTCTGAAAACAACTCGTTGACCGTCTAAGTGCAACGTTGCCAAATTTAAACATTTTTGCTAGTATCTATTGCCATAATGCACTCTTTAAAACGAATCTGGCGACCAGAGAAATTTAGATTTAAATACGTTAAAAGCTACTTCCAACTATTAGCATAAGTTTTTAATTGTTCCACTTACCAATAGAGATCTAATGAAAAGTTGAACAAAAATTGTTTTGATGGAGTTATTATTATTGCAGTAACTTATATGTTTGTATCTCGATGAAGTCGTGGGAAGTGTAACTAAAAGTTAGAATACTGCTTAGGTACGGTCGTACATTTTTCGTAATAGTATCAATAAATGCCCAGACCCTGTTTTGGAATATGTTCAAAGCAAAGTGACCTTCTAACTTTGTGGGTGCGTGTGTGTGTATTTGAGGTTATATTTTGTATATTCGAGCGTCATTTAATGTTTTGAACGGAACTAGCAGGTATTTGATAATATATGTTGTGCCGTTTTGATTATAAATTTTTTAATACAAATTCAAACTAGAGGTACGTACCCCTCTGCTTTATTTATCTTCTTTTAATTAAAGTTAGTACTATTATTACTATCATTAAAATCAGATACACATAAGTACATATATGTATTAACAGATAATAGACTATGAAAGAACACAAACATTTAGCTGTGATGTGGCAACGCAATTGTGACGTTGTTCGTTTCACTGCTCGACACTATGATGTCGTGACTACGAAATTGTTGTCAACAAATAGCGGTGTATCTATTACCTGGGTTCTAGGGTTGATTTGCTTCAATTCGATTTTCGGTCATTCTTAAGCCTTCCGAATATGTTCAGTAGAATATATCAATTAAAACGAAATCAAGTGGAACGATATAAAACAAAAAAAATTATAACGTAATATAAGATTTTAAATTTTTTTAAATATGAACTCGAATCGACGAGTTTTGGTAATAGTAAATGTTTAATGCGTTAAATTTAAGTCGGGCTGCTTTTGGAAAATTTGTAATTTCAACTTTTTTTCTAAACAAGGACAGAAAATACTTCGCTCGTCGACTAGGCTAGAGAAATGAACATTTGTCTTTCCCACTCGTATATCCAGAGTAATCTACAACATTGAGTGGCTTACGCTGACGCTAGTCACAGGAAAGACAAATTCGAAAATCTCTATCCTGCTATTACTTAGCGTCGTATCTGTATCACTACCGTCAGTGTTTAAGATATACTTAATTCGTTCGAATTACCTTTTATCAGCCAGTCAGGTAATTGATACAACCCGATGCTGTTTTTGTTTTGCGTTTCAGCCTCTCTTAATAATTTAACGTAGTGAGTATTGGATTTTATTTCACTATTTATGTAATTAAATGTGAATGGTTTATTTTAATCCGTTGGAGTTTTATATGTTTTTCTACGTTCATGCAAAAAACAAAACTATATTGAACTATTATTTAGTGGAAAAAGTGGTTCTTTATTGCACTAGTGCAATAAAATGTTTATTGCATTCATCTGTCATTCTACTACAGCGTTTTGTCATCATGACAAACATAAACGTTCAAATCGACGTCATATTTTCCTAGACTTAGTGTCATTTAAATAAAAAAAAAATTGGTTTTTGCATGAACGTAGAAAAAATGTTATATGCTCGTACAAAAAGTGTTTATTGCACTCCTATTGTCCTACACGGCCTGACGGCCTCGTTGGACAATTTCACGTCGCGTGCAATAAACACTTACTTTTTGTACTTGTTGCATAAATAACTATTTATGTCGAAATTTAATATGTTTATTGCATACTTTTAAATAATAATTTGTATTCATTACATATTGCAATAAGTAAGTACTACAGAAAAATTGTTAATTTGGCAACATCGCGTCAGGCCGATATTGAGTTGAATTGCCGCCAACGGTCAGTGACTGTCTGAAAAGGGGTTTAAATAATGGTTTGAATATATTTTTTTTCTCGTTGTAAATAAATATTAATGACATATGTCGTTAAAATTAATGACTGAATCACCCAGTATACAATGCATTACTTTGGATAGACAATGTCAGCACGGACACTACAATTCGCTACTGTTATCGAAAAAAGCGTATGCAGTGCTCATGATAATTAGCTCATACCAGTTGGTCACTAGACCGTGGGCGCAAATTAGGCGTATATATTGTGTTTTCATTTTGTTGTTAAAAATAAAGAATATAGGTAATAGATTTTTCGTTGATCCTAATATGCGTCATGTATGGACTGTGTGTCTCAGTTATGCAACCAGTTGTACAGCTTCAAAGTATTTATATTAGTATAATATGGCTATCTATCGAATTGAATTAGCAAAAAAAAATGGATTAGATATATTTCTTCTGTCAATGTACAAAGATAAGAAAAATGATTTTATATTAAAATTTATTAAATAATTTATTTATGAAGAATAGCCTAGTTTATTTTTTTGTACGTAAGGTCTTACCAACAACGTCGAAGGCGCCGTGGCTTAGTTGGTTAAAGCGCCTGTCTAGTAAACAGGAGATCGAGGGTTCGAATCCCTCCGGGGCCTCAGTTGTGGTATTCTTTTTTCTAAACTTGGTTAAATAATATTAAAGTAACTATTTTTTAATAATAACTAGGAGTACCCGAGGGATCTGTTTTAGATCCTGATTTGTTCATTTTTTCTTACATATAAATATTTGAAATTATATTGAGTAGTATTTATTTTTCACTATACGCAGAACATATTTCTTGGATTATATCACACAAATCAAATATCGATTTACGGAAAAAACGTGGCAAAATTATCATAACAATTATTTAGTTAAAATAGCTGAAAATCGATACAATGTTAGAATTATGTTAGATGAGCATATGATTTGGAGGGAAGCCACACTGTAAAATTCTAGTTAATTTTTGATTTTTTCTTGTTTAAAAATATTTAATATGTGTTAAGTAAGGATATTTATCAAGTATTAAGTTTATATTATGCTCGGGTATATTCTCGTATTCGCTATAGAATTTGTTTGTGGGATGATTCCATTATGTATGTCCCAGATAATACTTATAAAGCTCTTATATTTGTTATTCATCGATGATCTTACTGAAGCAATTGAATGTCCCAAACTACTTATGCTGATGATTTAAATCTATTACAAAATTAATAACATTGATGATTGTCACTTTTTGCAGTCCCAAATAAATATTATTGAAAATTTGGGTGATAAACTTACGTTAAATATCTTTAAATATAAAGTAGTTAACTATACGCGAAAAAATCATCCTACCTTATATAACTACTCATTAAATAATGTTATTTTAGAGAGGAAGCGTACAATAAAAGATTTAGGTATTCTGTTTGATTCAAATCTGAGTTTTTCGCAGCATATACAAAATATATCGAAATCATCGTATAAAGGCTTAGGGTTTATTATGATGAATTGTAACTCTTTTACTAATATCGGTGCATTAACAACGCTATATATTTCATTAGTACGGTCTAAACTGGAATATGATTCTTTAATCTGGTACACTATACAAATCATTCTTTATGGCTTGAATCCATACAAAGAAAATTCTTAGTTTATATCTTTTAAAAAAGATGGTATATATATCCCGATCGAGGTTATAATCATGAGTTATTATTATCACGGTTCAATATTCCGTTGTTAAAATTTAGACGTATTCTAAACAGCATACTATTTTTATTTAATTTATTTAACAATAATATTGATTGTATATCTTTACTGGAATGTTTTAATTATAGAGTTCTTGGTTTTAACTCTAGGCAAGTTGAAACGTTTTATTTACCGTCAGTTAGTAGTAGTTAACACTCTTAAAAAGTCGCCAGTGTATGTTATATCTCATATTTTAATATTATTTCGGAGCAATGTGATACAAATTTTTCATCTATCAACTCTGTGAGAAAGGCTGTAAAGGAGAGGTTTCAACAATTTTAATTTAATTAGTTATTATTAGTTTATTTATGCTATTTTACTATATATCTTTATACATTTATGTACGTGTATTATTACTGTTGCATGTATTTACTCGCATTTTATTTGTTTTATTTTATTGTTTCTTTCTATGATATGTATTATAATTTTTGTCCTGTAAATGAAATATTCTGTTGGGCATTAAAATTTGAATTTGAATTTGAGAATAAAATCTTAACAACTTTAAGTGACCTTTAACAATTTGACTGTTACATAGGCGCAGATTTAACAGGGGCAAGAGGGGGCTGCTCTTCCCCCTAGCAAATCTGCAAGAGGAGTATCTGTATTTTGTGATATTTGTTTTGTTTTGTGTTCATATTTTTATGAGTAAGAATTTATGCAATAAATATACAGGGTAATTCAATTTAAAAAAAAAACCAAAAAGGGCAGTTCAAAAGTGATTTAAAAATACACTTCTGCACGGCACTGGAAACTGATCCACTGTAAAACCTGATAAGGCAAAGCATACAATCGGCGACCGGGCAAAAAATTAAAAGAAATTCCCAAGGAAAGAAATAAATTACATTTTATAACATCTATTTTACACAGCAAATTCGACTGCTTCTGCCGCTATTGCACAAATGTTTCTGCTTCTTGTCCGTTTTGACCTCGTAAGTTATTGGCAGCGGCTGCGATACGTTTGCATAAATTATCAATAGTATGCACATTGCTGCAATACGCCGTGGACGCCCTGGACCTCCATCTGTTCCATGTTTCGGTTTCAAATTTTCCGTGTCACGCTTGCGTCGCACTACATTTGCACTCACTGCACACTGCGGTAAAACTAGCTGCATTTGGCAGATGTTTACCGAGAAATCGTTCTGCTAAAGCATTTTCATTTCGCCATAAATTAAAACGCTATATATCAACACCGAGTTGCTATACACATAAACCATTTTTGACACTTTAAAAACTAATGTGCATATTTGCATCACAAAAACGTTAATACCATAGATTTATTCTATGTTTTAAGTCTATGGTTAATACCTACTATAAGTAATATTATAAGTAATCGATATTCAATATTAGGAATCGCCTGGCTAGGCTAACGATGTAAAGGTTAAAAATACAATAATTGTTTACTCAGAAACTATAAAAATTGTACAATTGTTTTTAGGATATTGACTTCATTTTTCATGACGCATCTATTCCCAAAGTTTTGTAGATAAGCTGTTAATCGCCCTGTATATTTAGCTTAGGAGTATTTTATTTTACATTTCGAACGTCTATTACTCTGGTAAGCCAACTTCAGCGCCAGCCAAAAATTTGTGGTGGATATTTTGTAGCTAATTTGTACCACCAAAATAATGGGTGCTAGCGTAATATTGCGCTAGTAGATCATCGAATTGCTCCGCAAGATGGACAAAATAAAAAATTTTTATTTCTCGGATCTGAAGGTACTCATTGAGCAACAAAATATGGCACAAAGCGAACGATGGCAAAAAACTTTGCCATCGTTCTTAGTTGCCGAGCAATTCAATAATCTTGCACTTCATCCGTGAATGTGAGTTTGTTCTTAATGTTTGTTCTTAATCATATCTTCTGTCACGTGATCTCTAACTCTGGATACGAACAACCAAACTTTATTGTCTTTCTTATCGTTTCTTCCCGCATAGTTACGGAAACATCCAGAAGTATTATTGGCTGCAGTACCAATATTAACTTAGCATAAGCAAGTTAATAGGGTTCTGTTTGGTTACTGAATAATTGAACCAGGTTCGCAAACTTCCTTTGCAATTGGACTGTAAGTTGGGTTGCCTGATTGTATCTTGTTCTTCTTTTCTTATTTATGGTCTCCACCATCAGGTATTTGGCCAGCGCAGCAAAACTGTACCTCAACCTTGATAGGCTGTTTAGGGCCTGGCACAATATTGGTATTTCTTTTTGTCCGTAGTGATGGGAATACCTGGGTTTTCATTCCATCATATTCATATTTGATTTTTATCACTTTTTCTTCAAATAATAGGTGAGTACCCTGCAAGGTATTATAGGGATAGGGATTTTCTACGTAATCAACGTATATTTTGGAATTCTGTGTATATATTTATAAACATAAAATCAAAGAGTAACCGCAAAAAACCTGATTTTTTCGCCCGTTTTTGCGTAGTGTGTAGCGAGAACGGGGAAGGTCGTCCAGAGGTCTCCGTGGGCTTAAATTGATCGTCATGAAAAATCTAGATGAGCATAATTCGATTTTTCCAATATTTGTCCGACTTACTCCTACTTAAAGGGTGGAAAATGGTCGATCAATTCTTGGTAAAAATTGGCGGGAACGTGAATGGTAAGAAAGAGATTAGGGATGTTCTTCCAAAAATGCTCAAGGTGAAAAACAGAAAAACACCCCTCTCCCCCGTGGGGGTAAAACCACCTCTATTGCCGAAAACCGGCGGCAAATGGTGTTCCCTTCATGAATTGCCTTTTTTGTGCCACTCTTCCTCCAAACCAACTCCAAATGATATGAAATACATGCCCCCATAATTCGTTCTTCTGTCGGATTCTGATCAGTTACAGTTACAGTTACAGTTGGAAATCATCCCTAAAACAAGAAAACAGAAAAAATTGTCACCAAAATCTGGGTAAAAATTGGCGGAATTCCATATGGCAAGGGTAACATCAAGAATACCCTCCTAAAAATGCTCAAGGTGAAAAACAACCCCCGCGTGGGGGTAAAACCACCACTACTGCCGATAGCAGACGGGGAATGATATCCACTTCATGAACAACCCACCCACTACCCGACAAATAATACGAAAGACGAGCCCCATAATTCGATCTTTTGCGAAATTCTGAGCAGTTTTCCCCGACTTCAAGGGTAGCTTAAGTAGGGGTAAGTCGGGTAAATATTGGAAAAATCGAATTATGCTCACCTATATTTTTCACGACGATCAATTTAAGCCCACGGAGACCTCTGTACAACCTTCCCCGTTCTTGCTACACACTACGCAAAAACGGGCGGACTTTGCGGTCACCCTTTATGCTTATAAAAGACAGCCGATTTTATAAATATTTGAACTGGTGTATAGTTAATTTCATTTGTAAGGTTGTCGATTACTTCCAAATCTGATCACTGATCAACCTTTAAACGATGAATGAAACCTGCGCGTGTGTTTAAATCTGTTTGAAAAAGTTCTGTATTAGTAGATGTTTCTGTTTTAATTCCAAGATTTTTTGATTTATATATTATATACTTACTGTACTGTACTGTATATCTTATTGTTTTAGTTGCATCATGATAAACTATATGAAAATTTAGAATCATTGTTTCTATATGTATACAGGGTGATTCAGAAATTAGCTAAAAGAATTTGGGAATAGATGCGTCATGAAAAATGAAGTTAATATCGTAAAAAAAGAAATGTAAAATCCTTATAGATCGCGAGAAAAAAAATCTAGTAGTTTCAACCTTTACATCGCTGGGCTACTGTAATCTCTAGCCAGGCGATTCCAAATATCCGATTACTTATCGTAACTTTTTTTGTGATGCAAGTAGATATATATATATATCGTTTTAATATATGGTGAAGTGAAAATGCTTTAGTAGAATGATTTCCCGGTAAGCATGTGCCAAATGCAAGTACTTTTACAACAGTGTGCAGTGAGTGCAAGTGTAGTGCAAATGCTGGTGTGACATGGGAAATTTGCAACCGAATCTTGGAAGAGTTGGAAGTCCACAGGGCAAGAAGCAGAAACATTTGTGTTAGTTTGTAGAAACTGTAGAACACAAATTAATTATATTAATAACAATAACGGCAAAAGCAGTTGAATTTGATGTATGAAAATGTAATTTATTTGTTTCCTTTTGTCCGGTCGCCAATTATATGTCTTATCAGGTTTTACAGCGGACCAGTTTCCAGTGCTTTGCGGAAGTGCATTTTTAAATCATTTTTGAACTGCTCTTTTTGAATTTATTTTTGCAAAATTGTATTTATAAGAGTCCCCTGTACATTAAAAAAAAATGGTTTAGATAATTTTTGATCACTCTGTATTAAGAAAAAAAAAACAATATTGATAAAGGAAACAATGAAACGCAAATATTTCTACTTCATGCATATTAAATGCAAAAGAACTTAATAGAAACCAGTCGAAGGAACCAATAAGTTATTCATATTCTTACATCATCTGCTCATTTTTTTTTGGCTGTCATGTTCGGCGTTCCTATTTGTACCAGATACGTATATCAGATCGCCATTACGTCTAGTACCTGTCAGCTTTATAATATATGTCTTTCGATGTTGAATTATAATTATGCTCATAAACATATTAATAACATAAAGCAATTAGTTGCGCAGTTTATTTACCGCAACAAGTTTTTACACACCCAGACGTCCTACTTCAACAGACGTCCTTGCTGGTTTGAGGCCGCAACTGGATTTGCCAATTATGTAAATCCTGCTATCTGAAAACAATTAAGTACATATTTTCAAGTCAAATGAAATGCCCTGTTTTTGGTGCACGTTGTGGTCCTTAATATGGAAACGATTCGTAATTCGAAAGACATTCAGCGTGTCCAATAGGAAAAGTCAATTTTGATACAGTGTTTGTAAAAGTATCACAAATAATATTGGCATCCTGTTTTGCTCTATCTTGATCTTGTAAGACAAAACAAGACTCGAACTGCAAGGCAAGACAAAAGTTAAAAAAAGTCTTGCGAGACAAAACAGAAAATATTGCTATAGCAAGAAGTCTTGCAAATATAAAAAAGATTAGCTGAAAAAATAAATATTGCATTTCTATTGTACGTAGTTATACAAGGTGATTCAGTCATAATGTCATTCATTTTAAGAGAAGATAGGGAAGAACGAATATAATACGAATACGCGATTAGAAGAAATTTAAATGCATATTTACATCGGAAAAAATATTTTCAAATCATTATTTAGACCCTCTTATCAGACTGTCACTGATCGCTGGCGGCAATTCAACTCGGTGTCGGCCTGACGCGACGTTGCCAAATTTAGTTTATTTTCTTATAGCATCCGTAGTGTATAGTTATTGTAATTCGCTATAAATAATTTTTTAAAAGTATGCAATTAATATTTTAAGTTTGAACAAAGCTTAAACCATTTTTGTATTTAAGGAGCAATGCTAGATGCAAGTCAACTTGGCCGTTCCGCTAAACGCATTGCAACCGTCCGACTTCCCTTACATCTGTATTTGACTGCCTCGTACTTTAGTAGTTATTGTTAGTTATTTTCAGAAACAGAGTGTGTATAAAATAGTAAAATAATTCGCCGCTTTTAGGGTGCCCATTTATTTTACTTCCTGCGCATAATGTTTATTTGAAGCAATTGAATCTCTCGGTCTCTTGATTTTTTATATGGTATTATTGGTGATTTTAATATTAGTAAATATGCTTCAATTTTGGATAATTCTCTAACCAATACCCAGTTGACCATTCTGATTAACTTTTAATCCATATTTGTTATGTCTCAATATAATTTTATTAGAAATGGTAATGGACATTCTGGACTTGGTTATGTACACTAGTAACTGCTCTGTGGTAAGGTCGTTTGATCTCATGGTTGATGAGAATATTTACCATCCTGTCTTGGACATAGATATCTATTCTACACGTGATATAAATTTAAAACATAACTTTCCTGTAAGTAATTCCCATAGCTACAATTTTAGAGAAGCCAATTTTCTTGGTCTCTATGAGAGCATTGCTAATATTGATTGGAGTCTTTTACTTGTGTGGAAAATGCAATTGATTATTTCTATAATTTGTATAAGTGTCTTGATATTCATGTACCTAGACGTAGTACGTTTGGGAAAAATGCATATTCTCTATGGTACAACTCGTTTATTATTAGACGTATTCAATTCAAATCTAAAATGTTGCGTAGGTACAGAAACCATGGGGATGTTGCTGCACTTAACAAATAAGACTGAGCGCTAGTGTTAAATTAGCTGTTGATGTCGCTTACAGAAATTATGTACACCCAGCTTAATCTAATATTAATAACGACCCGAATAAATTCTGGACGTTTGTAAAAAGTAAAACTGGGTCGACTAGTATTTCCAATTGCATGCATTACAATGATAATTTAGATAATCCTACAGATATTATAAATTCATACGCTACATACTTTGCTAAATCTTTTACAATGGGAAATAATGGCGCAGTTAATTGTGACGTGTCTTTTATTAACTATGTATATATTGCAATGTTTGAGGAGAACCAAGTCTTATCTGCTTTAAAGAACTTCCAATTTATAGAAGCTTTCTAAAGTATGTCCTGCTTTCAGAAAAGGTGATAGAACAAATATTGAAAATTTCCGTCTGGTCTCGCTTATCTGTAATTGCTCAAAAAATCATGAATTTTTATACGGGAGCATTGACACATGATTTTCCCAGCTCAGCATGGCTTTGTGAAAGGTAGATCTACCGTATCAAACTTAGCGTCTGTAACTCAATTTATCAAACAATCGTTGGATAATCATACTCAGGTGGACGTTGTATATACTGATTTTTCGAAGGCATTCGACAGATTTGACCATTATCTTAACAAATTGGTAAAAGTTGGTATTTCTGAACCTCTCGTAAATCTTTTAATATCGTACCTCTCCAATAGAAAACAGTATGTTGTGTTTAATGGTTTCAAGTCTGTAGAATATCCTTCCACGTCAGATGTTCCTCAAGGATCCGTTCTTGGACCACTGTTATTTAATATGTTTGTGAACGATATAGGTAATGACTTAGATATTAATTACCTTTTGTATGTGGATGATATAAAGTTATTTGATGTAGTTAACAATGTTGGTGATTGTGATCGAATTCAACATAATCTTAACAGAATTGAGGATTGGTGTCAGTTGAACAATTTGCATTTGAATGTAAAGAAATGCAAAGTATTGTCCTTTTACCTAAAAATTACCAATATTACCTTTGACTATAATATCAATGGAGCGTCAACGCGGAGACCTGATTGTTTCCGTGATCTGGGGGTAATTGTTAAATTCTTCTAGCAGTCATCTTGAGTCTATTATATCTGATGCCTCTAAAACATGTGGATTTAGCCCACTGTAGGTGAGACTTTACTGAGTCTGAGACTATTAAATTACTTTTCAATATATTTGTACGCTCTAAGCTTGAGTATGCTTGTCTGGTATGGTATTCTATCTATAACGTGCATATTGACAGAATTGAATCCATTCGTAACGTATGTTTTTAAAATTGTTAAGTTGCAAATGTACTGGTATTTATCCTTTCGTAGGGTTTCCTCGGAATGAGTTGCTTATGACTCATTCGATGACTAGCCTTTTAAGTAGGCGTAAATATCATTCTTTTTGTTTAAATTATTACATAATAGGATAGATTGTCAAAGATTATTATAGATGATTAGTCTCCATTGTCCTAGAGCACATTCCTGTGATAATGTAACATTTTCCCCTCATACCAATATCTTGCAAAACTCGCCTCTTTACACAATGTGTAGTAACTGCAATGATCTGCGGTTTCAGCATGAAATTTTCTCTTGCAGCCTTAATGATCTAAAATCTGTTTATTTAAAATAACTTTTTCTATTTGTGTTGTCTTCTCTCTTGTAATTTACTGTATTTATTTAGTGTTTATTTTTATTTTTCCTCCTGATTTTAGTTTGGTTTGCCTGTAGAACAGTGTATTCTAAATAAATATATTTTTTACAAAGATAGTCGAAGCCGTATCTCGACAACGAGGTTGAAAAGCAGTGCACAGTCCCTGCACATGGGGCGCACGGTGGCGCTAGCAATACATGTACACGCAACCCTAAGTGCGTTCATTAAATGCCGTTGGTGTATTTGCTTATTAAACTGGGCACCCCCTACGAGGGGAGCTACTACCCTTTGGGATAAAGTAGGGTACGACAAAAGCACGCACACCCCGTAGGGATGCACTTGCACCAACCTTTCTCAATTTTATGTGCTCCCGCGGTGTGGAGTTATGAGTAACTGTGATGTGTGGGGTTCGAGGATTCCTGTGGATATGCCACAGGACTAAGCGCCCTCATGTTGTATTTGGTAACCGTAAATTTATACGATCTTTCTTCCCCGTCTCGAAATGTAGGTAATCATTAACTTGCTATCAGGATAATTTTATAAAATGCAAGTGAAAGTAAAAAAGTCTATAAAAATAAATTATACAGGGTGATCCAGAACTCATCTAAAAAAAATTGAGAATAGATGCGTCATGAAAAATGGAGTCAATTTCGTAAACAAAATGTTTGCAAAATCCTTAGTTTCCAAAAAAAAAAAATAAAATAAATAATTACTGAAGTTCTGGTAGTTACAACCTTGACATCCCTAGGCTGCTGTAGTGTCTGGACAGACGATTTCAAATATCCGATTACATATTGTATTAACTTTTTTGTGATGCAAATTTTTGCATTAGTTTTTCAAATATCTACGTGGCCTACGGGTATACCAATTCGCAATTTTGATTTATGGTGAAGTGAAAATGCTTTAGCAGAACGATTTCCCGGTAAACATGTGCCAAATGCAGCTACTTTTACAACGTGGTGCAGTGAGTGTAAGTGTAGCTGGTGTGACACCGAAAATTTGCAACCGAATCGAGGAAGAGATGAAGGTACAGGGCATCCACGGGGTATTGCAGTAGTGTGGTGTCTCATACACGAGACTCAGCTATATCCGTACCATGTACAGTGCGTCCAAGCACTAATACCAAGGGATTGGACGTAGAGGATGTTACCATGATCGCCACGATCTCCTGACTTTAAATCATTTGGACTTCTTTTTGTGGGGATATTTAAAAATTAAGTATATTGCACGGTAGTGGACTCTGTTGATGGTTTGCGCAAGCGTATCATAGCTGCTGCCAATAACTTACAAGTTCAAAACGGACAAGAAGCAGAAACATTTGTTTTAGTTTGTAGAAACTGGGTAAGACGTGCCCAAAATGTTGCTATAACATCAGGTATCTGAAACTATTTGACTAATTGAAACCATAAATGAATTCTATTAATAATTAAAAACAATATCGGCAAAAGCAGTTGAATTTGCTGTATAAAATAGGTGTTATAAAATGTATTTTATTTCTTAACTTAGGAATTTTTTTCAATTTTTATCCAGTCGCCGATTATGCGCCTTATCAGGTTTTACAGTGGACCAGTTTCCAATGCCGTGCAGAAGTTTACTTTAAAATTATTTTTGAACTGCTATTTTTACAAAATTGGTTTTGTAAGAGTCCCCTGCACATTAAAACATTTTTTTTACAGAAGTTGTGAATCACCCTACTGTATTGCTATACTGAAAATAATCGACCAATAAATAAAATGTTACTAAAGCTTCGTTTTGGTTCGCACTTCAACGAGTTCTAGAACAATCTGTTTATGAGCACTTTAAAAATACCGTTTTGGTTTTATAACACTTTGTTCTAATAAGATACATTCTGTGTTTTCCGTATTTTTTTCAGAATCAGTTTCTAACTCTTCTAGAATTGCAGACACGGAATTCCAGGAAATAGATAGATAGATTAGATTCTTTATTATTCCTATTGATTGTCACAAAATAACAATATGGAATTCGTCAAAAAAAGGTGAAAGACAATAGCTTAAAAATACATACTGTAAAAGGTCCTGGTTATAAGAAACTGTTTCGAATATTTTTAAAATTTTTTCAAGGAACTTATATTCTTTATATAGTCAGGTAAATTATTATAGATACGAACTGACATGCCATAGGGACCATTTTGTGTTTGAGTAAGACGGCATTGAGGCATGCAGATATCCTGTTTTTGCCTGGTGATGTATAGCTTGACGTGTTGGGTAGTTACTAAATCGTGATTTAATATATATTGCGCAAGAGTAAATATAAATAGAGAAAACAGTGAGTATTTTGTATTTAATAAATAGCTCGCGGCAAGACGTTATTCTTGATACTTTAGCGATCTTTCGGATGATATTCTTTTGAGCTACAAAAACAGAGTTTATGGATGAGGCGTTTCCCCAACAGATAATTCTATACGATAATTTAGGGTAAACTTGTCCATAGTACAACATCATAAGAGTATCGTCATTTAGAAGTAGCCTGAGTTGTCTAAATAAAAAGCATAAAGAATTTAGTTTATTGCATACTATATCTGTTTGTGAGTCCCAGAGAAGTCGAGAGTCAGAATATCCCCAGAAAATTTTACCACATTTTGTACGTTTTGCACAACGTATTCTGAAGATGTGCTTATTAAAAAATTGAAGGCATCAGCATACAGTATGGGTGTTACATCATCTTTGACGATTGATAGAATGTCGTTATTCATTATAAGAAAGAGGGTAGGTGCAAGCAAACTTCCTTGGGGAACCCCTAGTTCATTTAGGAGTAATTCTGATTGAGTCCCGTCCGAAAGCATAATTAATTGATGCCTCTTTGACAGATACGACTTAATCCAATCTAGTGCTACGCCCCTGACACCGCATTTTTCCAATTTAAAAAGCAAGATCTCGTGTTTTACCGTATCAAATGCCCGACTAAAATCAAAAAATGCTCCAAAAATTTCATTTTTCTTGTCGAGAGAATTCAATATCATATTGACACTGTCATAGAAGGCAGTTTCAGTGTTCCTTTGCTTAACAAAACCATGTTGAAACGAAGTTAATATTTTGTTTATATTTAAGAAATCCGACAAGATATTTAGAAATATTTTTTCAAAGATTTTACCAAACTGATTTTGAACTGCAACTGGCCGGTAATTTGACATTGAGTTGCTATCTCCTTTATTTTTAAAGATAGGTATAATTTTTGACTTTTTTTAAATCTCTGGAAATTTACCACTTCTTAAAGAAAAAATTATCAAAGAGTACTACTCTACGGACTAATGCCCCGACCAATATTGAATTATACCTGGAAAATCTATAACAAACAGCTAGAGTCACTCGTCAGTAGCCCACCAGACATATACCGATTTCAAGATTATTAGTTCTCATCAGTACGCCATAGGTGAAGTATCTGACGAAGGGGCCATTTTTTTGGGTTTTGGAAAGAGTTTTTTTCTAATAAAATTTTATTAGAGAAAGTTATAAGTAATCGTCCTATAGAGTCTTAAAAGAAATGCCACTTAAATATTACATTAGCGGAGGAACGATCAAGTAGTTGTTGAATGTTGTTTAAAGTGCATCAATGTCACAAAATACTTAATCCTTATATTTATTCTTACTGATATTAATTATGCACTTTAAACAACGAACATTCAATTATTTTCCAACGCTAATGTGATTTTTGGATGATATTTCTTTTAAGACTTTTTAGGACGCTATCGCTTATAACTTTTAAACGGTACGTAATACAGAAAAATTATTCTAATAAAAGTTTATTATAAAAATGAGAGTTTTTTAATAGGAAAAAAATTGGGTATGTTTCTGGAAAAAATTTAATTGATGACGTCATTAGTCGCTTTCGTCAAATCCTAAAGATAATACTTTCAATTAAAAATGGAGCCTACCTCATCACGTGTCCCAAATTTTGTTTGTTTAAATTTGAGAGACCCTGTACTTTTCACTAATACAAAAATGCCAATTTCTACAAAAATATAGAAATGTCTGTCAAATCAGACAAACCGAAAACGTATTTTTGTAATCAAATAAATAATATAATATAGGATGAATCGAATCCAATGGTATATTCGAAAAAGGGTTTCTCATATAAATACTACCTCTCAGTCTGAAAAAATTTAACAGTGTTTGTTATTAGTTATGCAACCTCTTTATTTATCTATCTAAATATTAATTAGTTTTTCAAGTAAATACATGTAAGAAATTTTAAAAACTGTTCAATTAAAAGAGAATAATGTGTATGGTATGTCCAAAGTCAGTTGTCAGTACCCTGGACACATTTAATTAATACAATAATTATTAAAAATGGTTTCTCTTGTTTCTTTTCAAACCGGGGATTAAAAATATCATAAGCAAATACAATTTTGTAAAAATAAAATGGAAAAGAACAGTTCAGAAACGATTTAGAAATACACTTCGGCACATCACTGGAGACTAGTCCATTGTAAAATCTGATAAGGCATATAATCGGCCACTAGACAAAAATTGAAATGAATAAAATTTATACTTACAGCAAATTGAACTGCTTTTGCATATACTATTATTAATAATTAATAATAGAATTGATTTATGGTTTCAATGAGTAAAATAGTTTCAGATACCTGATGTTACAACAACGATTTGGGCATGTCCTACCCAGTTTCTACAAACTAAAATAAATGTTTCTGCTTCTTGTCCATTTTCAATTTGTAAGTTATTGGCAGCATCTATGATACGTTTGCGTAAATCATCACTAGTGTCCACTTCGGTACAATATACTTCAATTTTTAAATATCCCCATAAAAATAAGTGCAAATGATTTAAAGTCAGGAGCTCGTGGCGGCCACGATACCGGTCCTTTTGGTCTAATCTCTTGATATTAATGCTTGGAGACGCTGTACATGGTACGGATATAATTTGGCCTCGTTTACGACACGCCACACTGTTGCAATACGCCGTGGGCACTCTGGACCTCCACAATTCGGTTGCAAATTTCCCGTGTCACGCCAGCGTTTGCACTACACTTGCACTCACTGCACATCGTTGTAAACCGGGAAATCGTTCTGATAAAGCATTTTCATTTTCCCCATAAATCCATCAACTGCCAGTTGCAATAGACGTAAGCCATTTTTGATATTTGAAAAACTAATGTAAATACTTGTGTCACAAAAAAGTTAATACGATAAGTAATTGGATATTCCAAATCGCCCGGCTAGAGACTACAATATCCCAGGGATGTAAAGGTTGAAACTACTAGAACTTCAATATTTTTTTTTCTGGGAAACTATACGGATTTTACAAAAAAATTTTTTACGATATTAACTCCATTTTCCATGACGCATTTATTCTCAAATTCTTTTAGATAAGTTCTGGATCGCCCTGTATAAATGAGACTGGCGATCGGCCAGTAGAAGGACAGAAATTAGTTTGGAAATAAATAAAGAATTTACATTTACCAGCTGACAGTGGATGAACTATACTACAGCTCACTGACAAATTTGCTAAAAGTGCAATTCGACTTTTTGAAATAATTTTTACAGCGATCATCATATGTAAAAAATCATGTAAATAATCTCCATTGACGTCGACCTTTTACGTCACGGTGGTAATGTAAAAATGTAAATTATGACCTTTAACTGCGTTGCTTGCTGATGCGGAAATGATCCAGCAAAAGCGATCACTTTATAATTGAACAGCTATCAAATACCGTCTGCGTAAAAGTGGGCCGCCACCCATTCTGTATACCCCAGAGTTTTAACGCTAAGCCTAATTAGTTGTCCCCCAACTACAACCCTCTCATCGAATATAAATCTCGACACCCTTATTTGAAATTCAATACAAATTCATCCGTAATAGACTTGGTTCAAATTGCCTACCTGCAAAACACGTCTGAATACATTTAAATTGTGTTTCACGTTTACTTATTTATTATAATTTGAAATTAAGTCAAATCTATTTAGATTGAATTTGAATCAGTCTCAAAATTGCTGTAAGATCAATGCAAAATAGTGATTTATAGAATTATACCATATCCTGTGACACTCTTATAAAATTATTCCGTAATGTCGCTTATAGTTTAATTAAGAACTCTTGTGTAAGGGGTTGTTAAGTTACAATTCTGCTACGGAAAACAAATTACAAATATGGACGCTGATATTGAACTTAAGAGAAAAAGCTCTAAAAATAATAATACCTGCAGTTGTTATAAAATCATTATAGAGTAAATAAGTAAAAAAAGCCTTTTTGTTCCATAAAAAAAACGCCCCCCATCTGACGTGACCTGCCTGTAAAAGTACGAAATATTTTGATCAAAGTATAAAGAGTAAATTTGTATAATAAAGTCGTGACTTGTAGAAATTATTACCTGGTTGCAGAAAGAAAATTTCATTACAATAGATAAGATTTATTTGATTACTAGTAGAAACTGATTTCCTTATAGAAATTTCGTAACATATTTAGTTTAGACCTTTCCAAACCTTATTCATTTACACTCCTAGATGCTGAAGTTAAAGAATTGTATTAGCTTTATTAAATAAGATTGAAATAATTAAAAGTACCACAATAAAATATGACCACACTGTGGATATTAAGTGGCATAGATCTGTTATAGTAGTTGCTTACGAAGCATGTTTGCTCTATAATCATTGCATTCGACACAAAAATGCCGTATTAGTGAGAATCCATAGGAAGTACAAGATAAAGCCTTTCTTTCTGTCGCCATATTGTGAAGAAAAAAAATATAATTATTAAAATTAGATACAATATGAATAGGTGAAATCAATAATATGGATATACTTACTTTCTGACTATTTAATATATAGTTGGTTGTTAAATTCATCAATTCACAAAACATTTTTTTTTTATTAAATTTCCAGCATCATAGAAAATATAAGGTTAATTGAGGGCGCGTAAAAAAGTTACCATTATGTACCACATATTTTACGATAAAACTTTTTCCGCATTAAAATGTACTGGTCCCTGATGGACACACTAACTAAGCAATTCGTAATGGTGTAAGTACTCCTACGCAGGCTGATTATGTCCATTTTATTGGTTCTTATTGGCCCATCTATATTATTTCTAACATGTGCAATACAATTAAAAGATTTTAAAATTCTCTAAATGCAACGCTATGCCAACACAAAAATTGTATAACGAAGTACTATAGAATTTTTATGAAACTGCTTTGTAACTATGTTATAAAATTTCTTTATGATCCGTGAGAACGTTTATTCAACAATTCTATAAGTATTTCCTGCAGACCTTACAGAAAGCTTAAAGAACTAAAAAGTTATATAGAACGGTACCCATTTTTATGGTATAAGTATTGTAAGAACGTTTTAAAAATGTCCTTAGAACAAACATTTCTCTATAAAATTTGCTCTCAAAATGTTCTTATATACGATGTTTATAGAACAGGAAATTATTAGCTGTGTTGTGTGTAGCAATTCGGAGTTAATGGATATCGTTTTGATTTATGGCGATGTGAAAATGTTTTACCAGAAGTGTTACACAACGTGAGGGAAATTTGAAGCCGAGCCGTGGAAAAGATGCGGATGCAGAACGTCCACGGCGTATTGCAACAGTGTGGCGTTTCATACACGAAACTCAATTATAACCATACCATGTATAGCGTGTTCAAGCATTACAAGGGATTGGACGAGGAGGATCGGTACCATGGGCGGCACGATCTCCTGACTTGAAATCATTTAAACTTTTTTTTCTGTGGGGATATTTAGAAAATGAAATATATCGCACCGAAGCGGATACCTACTATTGATAATCTATGCAAACGTATCATAGTTGTTGCCAATAACTTACGAGTTCAAAGCGGACAAAAAGCAGTAACATTTGTAATAGTTTGTAGAAATTGAATTTGCTGTATAAAATAGGTGTTATAAAATGTTATTTATTTCTTTCCTTGGGAATTCTTTCCCATTTTTTATCTGGTCACCCATTGCAAGCTTTGCCGCCTTATCTGGTTTTACAGTGGACCAGTTTCCAGTGCCGTGCAGAAGTGTATTTTTAAATCATTTTCGAACTGCCTCTTTTGATTTTTTTTACAAAATTGTATTTGTAAGAGTACATTCAGATTTTTTTTAGATAAGTTCTGAATCACCCTGTATACAGTGTGATAACTTGAACTGGAATAAATTCAATAAAACTAGGCCAAAATTTTTCTTGCAAAATTCCTGGAACAGGTCGATTTTTGTTTAAAGGTTGTCACATTTCAGAGTGGATTTTGGGACAGGATGGGGGCTAACCCCCACCTTCTTTTTAATGAAAAGTTGTGTCTTGTGACCCCTCGTTGAAAAGACAATATCAACGTTATTACAGCGTACTATTTGGCTTTGTGATTTTCAAAATATCAATGGGGAAAAAATTAAAAAATATGCAATTTTAAAAAATAAGTTTTAATTTAAAAAAAAGGAGGAGGAAGGAAGAAGAACAGCTGACATTTTATTTCTGTATATTTTATTTTCTGGGATGCTCTAGCAATTTTGTAGATATTCTGTAGGCCTTAATCTATAAATAACCTAACCGTTTTTAGATATTTATTATTTTATCTTCAAGTTATTTGCAAGTACTAGTTTAGTAGTAGGTACAATATGTTGTAATAATAATGGTACTCTTTAAAATAAAATTAGCGATTTATTTCGAACTGCTGACGTATTTCTGAGGAAATGAAAACTTTCAACATTAGTTCTTTGTTGTTCCACTTATCAATAGAGATCTAACAAAATTTCTACTCAGAACTTCCCGTGGTTTAAAAATTGAATTAAGGGAGTGCCATTATTATTGCAATAGATTGTACGTATTTTATTCACTTTTATTTACATTGTAGATATATAGATTATAGTCCGGTGTACTTTTTTACTAGGTCCTATAATAATTGTATTGTTTTTTCATAAGAAAACTTAAGAAACACTACATAAGTCAAAATCAGTAAAAAAGACTGGTGTATTCTGTTATTGTATTTATGGTTTTCAATTGCGTTGTGTTTGTTTTACTAATTTGATTTGAGTAACAAAAGTGTGTACAGCAGTTAGTAGTTAGTGTTATTGTAAATTGCATTAAATAAAAAACATGATTATCTAATTTTGTTTGTAGAAATCCAATTTATCACCTGTTAAAATAATGGTAGTCTTTTTTGTAATACCTGAACTTTGTTTCTACAAACATCTTATCTCGGATCATACATAACCGTTTACATTTTTAAAGTTAAAGTAAAATGATTAATTAATGTCCACAGTTTTACTGAATTTAGACGGAAATTTAGACTTTCCTTAATTAATTTTTATCGATTTTAATCTAGAAACAATAAAAATAATTGTGACATGTTGGTAAGGTTATACCAGGATTTTATTAATAACTAGCCTAAATTTCCATACAAAATCTAGTTGAAAATTAATTAGTGTATGAAAACCCTTTATCTCTTTATTCGTTCTTTTTGCAAATTTCCGTAAAATTATACCATCTGGCAACACGGACTCGGCCTTTGGACAGTTAACTGCTAGATTCATTGCTGTAAAATGGTAATATTTTGGACAGGGCTGTTCTGGGATTTATTTTTCCACTACAAAACTGAAGTTCAATTTTCTTGGCAAAATCTGAGTATTGTAGAACTTTTTGATATAAGACTTTTATATTCCGAATATTTCCAACAATTTGAATTTTATATTTTCCGCATTAAAGACGCCACCGTACAACTGAGAAAATCAATTCTTACTTATCCTGAACAAAACTTCATATACAATAATTACCAACAGTCATAGTGGGGACATGATTATAACATAGATAAAACGATTTCTTTATACAGTTGACCCCCATTTCACAAATGCCGTGAATAAATAATTCATAAATCACTTTGGTAACACGAATGTATACGGGAGTTTTGCTTTGAAACTTGACGTCATTATTCCCTTCGTACGACTGTGGAAAAAGCATGCCTGATGATTAAATTATAAGCGACATCAGTTATTCTAAATGCCTTTAAAGGTGGATCAAATGCAGGAGAAATGAAAAGGGTGAGTAATTGCATTAGGACTCCCATAAGCATTTAAATTTTTCATCTCTGGAACGGTAGGACAAATCATATTTGAGTTCTGATTTTGTCAATTTTGTAAACTAAGTTATCGCCCTTTTTATCTAGTGCATTTGCGTGTCACGCATGGCAGTACTCTTTTAACTACTTTGTATACAGCTTTCATGATTATACCGCAAATTTTAAAATTTATTATTTATTAAGTACAATGCAATGTGTAATCAAAGTCTTCAAATATTGCGTGTATCAGGAAAACAACGATATCTCTGGAAATGTTAAGAATCCTAAATCGAAAACGTAGCAACTAGCAAGACAAAATTTGACAGCTCGAACTACAAGGCAAGAAAAGATATAACGAAAAGTCTTGAGAGTCCAGACAAGAAATATTGTTACGACAAGAAGTCTTGCAAATATAAGGTATAATGTCTAAGTGAATATGATGTATGAGTATACAGGGTTAACTATGACTATAGTCTGTTTGGAAATGAAAGAGAATAATAAAACCGCGAGATAAGAACCGGCAATGGGCGTGTTAATATTTCGTTTCAGGTAATTATGGTAATTTTATTTTAAAAAAGAAATACCAACGCTAAATAAAATTTTAAGTGAACTTTCAGAGGACAACGATTAGCCAAAAATCAGTAGAAGCAAATTATGAGCCGTCTTGCGAGAGTTAAATTTTTGCTGGAAAAGCAGAACAGGAAGTCAGTTCTTATCGATAAAGATGAAATTATTTATTGGCGAAGATCCTACTTAAGATCAATTAGAAAATTCCGTGACGAAAGGAGGAATATTTATTATCTAGACGAAACTTGGGTCAACGAGGAATATACTGTAGCAAAAGTATGGCAAGATAAAAATGTAAAGAGTATTTTACACAGATGTTGGATCTTATTCCTCCTGGGTCTGTAATTGTCATGGATAATGCCAGTTACCATTCACGGCAGACCGAGCGGACGCCTACAACTGCTTGGAGGAAAGCCGATATAATTCAATGGTTATCCGGAGAAAACATTTCTTTTGAAACAAATATAGTGAAAAAGGAACTTTTGACACTTGTCAATCTTAATAAAGATATATAAAATATGTTATCGATGAAATGGCAACAAATCGCCACATAACGGTACTACGGTTACCACCTTATCACTGTGAACTTAACCCAATCGAATTAATCTGGGCGCAGGTAAAAGGAGATGTAGCGCGAAATAATACAACGTTTAAATTAAGTGACGTGAAAATTTTGTTAAAAAATTTCTTGGAACGAGTAACTGCAGATAACTGGCAAAGATGTATACATCATGTACAAAAAAAAGAGGAGAAAATGTGGGAACTCGATAATTTAATTGACGTTACTGTGAAACCTATCGTTATCAATCTAGGAGACGAAGACAATTCATCAGAATATTCAGAGGATGAATTTTAATATACCTACTTTTTTTATTTTCTTTATCGTATATTTATACAACACTACATTTACTCACCATAATTTGAATTTTCAAAATACATATATTTTTGTGTGGATTAAAAGTCTATTCATTAAATTTAAATAAATATTTTGATAATAATATTGAATAATTTTATTTGAATTACTAAAACCCGGTTATGATGCTTAAAGTTGCCTCATGTTTTGAAATGCTGTTTTTATATTGTTTACTTATAAGAGAAATGGACCGAGAAATTGAAGCGGCATAGACAAAGACGGATTGTCGGGGATTAAATTTTAGCTACCTGCTACAATTTAGTACGGTTCGATCACACAAAGTTTTTTTAAAAGTACACTTCATCTATACCGAATACATAATATAAAAATATTGAATATAAGCACCAGTACTATATTTATTTACGATTTGCATACAAAATAAGCTTTTATTACTCTCTTTCATTTCTAAACAGAGAGGCCTAAAAGACAATAAGTCGTCTCAGTAGATAAGCATCGACTGAGATGGCTTAGACCCATAAATAAAGTTTACATTTGACAACAATGTCAACTACCAAGCGGTTGTTTTTTACAGCGTTTCTATATGCAAAAAATGATAAAAATTAACATTCTTATTAGTAATAATACCTGATAGATAGGTAATTCAGTTAGCTGCAGTATTTTGCATTCGTTTTCCATTATTTCGTTCCAAACTGACAAAACTATATTTTTACCCATTACAACCACTCACTATACCAATAAAACACTTCCTATAGGTACAGTTAGATAAAATGCCTATTTATTATAAGAAAATCGAACGAAAGGAATAGGTATATACTAATAGATAATAGAAAACTTTTAATCCACCCGCGGCAGTCTTGTCTCATAACCTAGAGAAACAAACCGTCGAACTATATTGTGAGAAAATATCTTTGACACAAATTCCTTTATTTAGTAACTATAAAACGTTTAAAATCAAAGTGCATTGATTACTGAAGAAGAATACAAAACTACAACGTAAACACAGGCATTAAATTATGATATGACAGCGAATTTTACCGTTGTGTTGCTGGTTGTCTAATCTGACTCTGTAACCATCAAACATGTGGCGGACGGGCCGCATAGGCGGCGTTAAACAAGGGTTTAATATTGAAAAAAAAATATTTTGCTTTATAAATAAGTTTGGAATTCTTAATTTTTTCTATCGTCTCTTCTCTGTATCTCAATTCTAATTGTTTGTTTGTTAAATCATCTATGTCATCCAAACATCAAGGGTCCTAAATTCTGCCTTTTAAATATTAAAAAAAAATCAAGAGACATTATGTCTGGTGGCCGAGGTCGGCTACTGTGTTGTACCGCATCTTTCATCTATAAAAATATTAACTTTTTTATTGAAAGTATTCTCTATGAACTTATACTTAAAATACCACTAAGCAGCTAATGCTGTTCAGTTTAAACATTTATTGTTACCAGATCCGTAAACATTCATCAACTTCAATACAATTTCGTCAAATTGACATATCTACTTTATTTTTAGATAAATGGTTTCTGAGGAAAATCACTATATAATTTTTAGAATATAAAGACAAAAATATACTGTGAAATACACAAAAATTGTAAATAAAAAATAAGCACAAAATCACACCATATAAATAAAAATTTATTATATTGTCACGTTTCCCAGGATCGTTTTCCCTTAAATTTATAATTATATTTTTAGGTGACATCAACGGTTAGCTCAGCTTAAGTATTCGATAATTTCCTCTAAATAAATAAGCAAATTTGCATTATACAAAACCTAGTGATCAAATACAACAAATCACTATAAGAAACATTGTATACTATGGGCGCCACGTTATTTCATAAGGCCTTGTATAGCAGTAGAAAAATGAAAAAGAAATGAAATCACGAAATAATTATCTATGCTAGACTGATTCCCTATTTAGAGGAGGGGGAGAAAAAAAATGTTAAGATTGATACATATGTCTATTAGAACGTAACTACTCCCAGTATTTATGAGTAAATTACGTCAAGATTTTAAGAGAAAATAAAAAAAGGTCAGTTAATATACAAATCTACAACTCCCACTCTATATAGATCTATATATCCGCGGTTACCAATTAAATTAACATAAATTTATTAATACAACAATAATTATTAATTAATTTTTAACCAATCTACTCGTATGTTTCATTTACTTAGAACTGTGTCTCGGGGCAATACAAAATGGCACTTGTGTTCTAAATTGAAAATCTTTTCCCTGAGGAAAAAGTTACTTTAGTTACAGCATCTAAATTAAACTTATCCAGGTATAAACTGAGAATACTGTTGATACAGCACAACATAAAACTTGCCTGACATCCGGAATGGTTGTCGTAAATGTTGCGGTAGCGCTTGTTGTAGATTCTCCCTCTTTTCCTTTTGGTATCCCACAGGAATTGTACGGTGATAACCAAAACAGGTCCTTGGAAGGGGATGAATGATCAGCTGTGGACCAAAGATTCTACAGGGACGGCGAAGGAAAATAGCCTGATACTGTTGCGGATGCAGCAGCCTTGGAACACGGCAATTGCTCCCGAAAACTGTCAGGTCGCAAGAAAAACCCTATTATGAAAATGTTTCACATTAGTGACTATTTTATGACTAGAAAACGGTCAGAGACTTATACAATTTACATACCTCTCTCATGAGGGTTTTCCTTTAAGAAGAAGATGAACGCCTTCGTGAGATTATTTAATTCAATTAAATTTTACTTTTCCAGTAACCCACACACATAAAATTCACCGCGAGACCACACATAAAATTCACCGCGAGACACACCTTTTTCCTCCTAGTTAGGTTTTTTCAAGTCCCTCGTCCTACGTTTAATCAGACTTTTTGGAGGGGACGATCACGGATACCACAGTAACAAAACAAAAATTTCAGTAAATGTCCTTTAGAAAACCTAGGTGCTGAGTAGACACATTAGCGTCTCATAAAGGATGGGATATGGATGACAATTCTTACATTTTTTTGAGAATTAGTCATCGATCATCTAAGACAATATTTTCCTAGAACCATTCCTTCCATTTCTCGCTTCTAGCTTGTACGAAACTCTCGGTAATTAATGTTTTATAGTCTTTTTTATTACACGCTCCTATGTGTTTTGTCTTGTTCTATTCAGCTAGTGAAGTTTAGTCAGCCGCACTGCCGAACAGAAATAACTAGTAAATAGCGGTAAAGAAATGTCTGATTACTGATTTGAAAAAGCTTATAAGAAAATAATCGATAAAAGAATACGTTAAAGAACATTATTTTATAAAGTGAATAAGAATTGATTCAGAAACTATTTTACGTTTTTTTATAAGTAATCACTGTTACATAGAATTCAGCGAGGCACGATTTAACAAAAATTATAACCTAATAAAAGCAAGCAGTAATATTTCAGCACCTAATTAATTTGGATCGTTACAATATATAATAATATAAATAAAAATTCAAAGGTATGTATTCATGTAAATTTAAAAATAAAATTGGAAATTAAATAAAGCATAAAGACTATAGTTAATGGAAAGTAAATTTGAATATGAAAATAATAGTTTGTAACATGTAAAAGACTAAATTTTGTACAAAGAAGCTATGTAAAATGATTAAATCCGAGTAACATAACATAACATAAAATAGGTGAAATTAAAATATAATAAAAGAGATATTTAATCAAATAATAGGGCAGAAAGGTAGTAAATGTAATAGGGAATCACCCTAGGACACCAATTTAAACTTTCATAAATTTGGTAGAGGACATCTGAAAAAGTTCAAAATTTCATTAACAACAAATCTTCGACTGAGATAATTTTAATGTAACGCAATATCAAACAAAAAGTAATAAAAAGTAACTTTTAGCATACCTTAAATGTATACCCATGTATAAAACTGAATTGAAACCTTTAGCAAGTTTTGATTTTTCATGTAAAAGAAGTGACTTGGATTTGTCGTGTAAATGTTAAAAATTTTGAATGTAATGTAAGGATGTACTGGTAATTTGTGTATGGTGGTTAGAAAACACATTTCAGAGATTGCATAACTATCTCAGATTCAAATGAAAACATTGTCATTGTGTATAAACTTGACAAGTTTCTTCGTAACGATAGATATGCAACTTCAAGACCATATAAATATTCACAAAAAAGTAAAAAGAAAATCAAAGTATGTGAAAAGCATAGAAAAGAGGACAAATTTTGAAAATCGTAAGAAATTATTGCCTTGGTTAAAATTAATATTAGGTATCAAAATGTTCAAAAACATTTGTAGAAGTTGAAAATAATATTCATTTTTCATGTAAGGCAAACATAAATCCCAAAATCCAAGAAATAAATTTTCAATATTTGACATTGTTGATTTTCCATAGCAACTTCATTTGTTTTAATGGTTTAATAAAAGTGAATTCCGTGCGAAGAGGATCAGTTTGCAAAAATCCATTAAAGCATACACTTCGTATGAAAACTCCTAGAAGTGAACCAAAAGAAAGTAACAAGCAATTTGATTGAATTGTCCTTACCAAGAAAATAACTGTTTGACATTTGAAAATTTTGACAGTACATAGTGAACTACTGATAAATTATCTAAGCGGATGAAGAGTCAATAAAACTAAAGTTAAAGTGAACTAAAATGTTTGTGTGAAGTTATCCACGGTTTTCCAGCCACGGTTTATGACGTGCAGGAAATTGTATCCGGGACAGAGGAGTTCAAATCACAGCGTAAGTAAGCGGCACTTTGTGCTACTCTAGCATCATGCCGGTAACGAAATACTTTTAAAACAGGACGTCTTAGTAGCATCAAAACGTTACTACTTAAAAATTAAAATTTCTTTAATTCACACCCTAATAAATATATAAACTATATCCCAATACCAAATCGGCTGTTACTCCATCCGGTGGTAAATTAAAGCATTTTTTTATTCTAAAAAATCGTGTTTACAAAAATTTCAGAGTAGTTGTGCGACAGGTACCTACGAGCCTCTTCAAATCCTTATTAGTTTCGTTTGTCTGCCCTTCGGAAAATTAAAAAAATATATATTAATAAAAAATGTTAAGCTGAAATTAATTAATTAATTTTTAAGTACACGTATACACTTATTCATCTAAAAATTCGTGTTCACAAAAAATTCGAGGTATGTCAGGCAAACGAAACTAAGGGTGGTTAGTAGTACCTTATGTCTCTCGCAGGCACATCTCGAATTTTTTGTGAACACGAATTTTTAGATAAAGTATATAGGGGTATTTTAAAAAAGACATTAATTTCAGCTTAAAAATTTTCATTAATATTATTTTACTACCCCTCCGATCGGCAGACAGACGAAACTAAGGGTGGTTGGTAGTACCTTATGAGTGCCTCTCTCAAGCCCACCTCGAAATTTTTGTGAACACGAGCTTTTTGATGAAGTATATAGGGGTATTTTGAAAAAGTCTTCATTGCAGATTTTATTAATAATTTTTAACTACCTCTCCGACGGGCAGACAAACGAAACTAAGGGTGGTTGATAGTACCTTATGAGTGCCTCTCGCAAGCACATCTCGAATTTTTTGTGAACACGAATTTTTAGATGAAGCATATAGGGGTATTTTAAAAAAGACATTAATTTCAGCTTAACAATTTTTATTAATAATTATTTTACTACCCCTCCGACGGGCAGACAGATGAAACTAAGGGTGGTTGGTAGCATCTTATGAGTGCCTCTCGCAAGCACACCTCGAATTTTTTGTGAACACAAATTTTTAGATAAAGTATCTAGGTATATTTAAAAAGACATTAATTTCAGCTTAACAATTTTCATTAATAATTTTTTATATTAAATGTTTAAAACAATTAGATATTTATGGTAGAATAGAGCCTTCTCTGTGGAATTGTTCATTAGCATACTAGATGTTTGGTATCAGGGAGCATACATATGACTTTATTGATAGGAATTGTAGGAGATCTGATATATTAGCTTAAAACACCTTTCTAATATAGTAAAACATATTATAACTTAAACCAAACAGGAAATACAAGTAATAAAAACTTGTAAGACTCACGTTATAACTTATGTACAAAAAAAATCTAAGTACTTTCCAAAAATCAAAATACAATTCCATTTTTAAATGCCTATTATAACACATTACAACATATGTTCAAAATATGCTCCGTTATTTTCCGCACATGTACGACACTACATTTTATAATTATAAAATTATTGTTATATTTCAACTGTCTCTATTAAGCTTTTGGCAAACGAAACTAAGGGTGGTTGGTAGTACCTTATGAGTTCCTCTCTCAAACCCACCTCGAAATTTTTGATGAAGTATAAAGGGGTATTTTGAAAAAGACATTCAGCTTAACAATTTTCATTAATAATTTTTTTACTACCCCTCCGACGGGCAGACAGACGAAACTAAGGGCGGTGGGTAGTACCTCATGGATGACTCCGAATTTTTTGTGAACATGAATTGTTAGGTGAAGTATATAGTTGTATTAAAAAAATGTATATTTCGACTTCATTTTTATTAATAAATTTGTACGACCCCTCCGGCGGACTGACACAAGGATCTAGGGCTAGTTGGTAGTAGCTCGTGGGTTCCCCTCGCAGACATACTTCTAATTTTTTGTGAACACGAATTTTTAGATGAATAAGTGTATACGTGTACTTAAAAACTAATTATTAATTTCAACTTGACATTTTTTATTAATTTATTATTTTTTTAATTTTCCGAAGGGCAAACGAATCTAATAACGGTTTGAAGTGCCTCGTAGGTACCTGTCGCACAACTACTCTGAAATTTTTGTTAACACGATTTTTTAGAATAAAAAAATGCTTTAATTTACCACCGGATAGGGTAACAGTCGATTTGGTATTGGGGTCGATTTGGTATTGGATTGGTATTGGTGGATATAGTTTATATATTTATTAGGGTGTGAATTAAGGAAATTTTTATTTTTAAGTAGTAACGTTTTGATGCTACTCAGACGTCCTGCTTTAAAAGCATTTCGTTGCCGGCATGATGCTGGAGTAGCACAAAGTGCCGTTTACTTATTCTGTGACTTGAACTCCTCTGTCCCGAATACAATTTCCTGCACGTCATAAACCGTGGCTGAAAAACCGTGGATAACTTCACACAAACAACTAAAATTAAAATTTTCATAAAAATAAGAAGTATGGTCTACAGTGTATTTAAAATTAAAGTGAAATAGTTTGAAGAAACATCGACAGGGATATATCAAAAACCAGAAACATGAATGTGCAGGATAGCCAGTAGAATGAGACAAGGACAGCACCATCTAGTATTGAGGAATGGAGGAGAGACAACCCAATATTAGCAACAACACAGAAACGGAAGTTAACATTACAAGGATATAAAAGGTTAGACAATAACAAATAGCAGTTAATAATATAAAGGATTGCATATCTCAATATATTCTTTATAACTCTTTTTAAATTAAATCAATTACAACAAAACAAAGCAGTATTAATCAAAAAACATTAGAAATTAATTTTTAAAATTAAATTAATTAAATCAAAATGAATATTATAGTAAAGAATAAATTTCATAATAAAAAAATATATATATATATATATATATATATATATATATATATATATATATATATATATATATATAAACATAATAATACATATCTGAAGACGAAAGTTTTAGTTCTGAAGATATAACTTAGTCGAAGACAACAACCATCTGAAGGAACATATTGCAGGACCTTTAGTTATGAGGTAAATATACTCTTATAATCTGTGGCCTGATAAAATGGTCTCTTTTTAGTAACTTTCACATTATTCTTCTTTATATACAAGTAATTAAATGCGAGCGCTGAAACCGCATCGTATAAATTTATATCCCATAGCGAGCTGTTAAAATACAGTGAGTAATAATATCCCACTACTAGAGGGTTATATTCGAAGTCATGGAAGAAGAGTTCATTATTTAATAATAAAATGTGTTGAAACTGTGTTTAAAATGGTCATTATTTAAAGTTAAGTGGAACATTTCGTTCTACTACTTAATATAAAAACATTTCAAATCAAAAATATAGTACAGCAATGTGGCGATAAATGTTAGGCCTGATTTCTCTCATGAAAACAAAGTATATTTTTTATTTCGAAGGCAGCCCGAAACACAGTTTTTGATCAGTTACTCAAGAATCACTGAAGGTATAAAGCATGTTTACTAATGGTATTGCTCTAATAGAACAATTTATTTTCTAGATAGGTCAGACAACAGATTTAAAGCAATAAAACAAGTAAGAATGTTAAGGTAGATACTCGTCCACCGAGTGAAAACAATGCGTTGCAAATAGAAATTATTTTAATCCTGCGTGAGTAACTGAGAAGAAGCGATCGTAGGGAAAATATCATATGGCTTTTAAGAAGGAAAGACACTATGTGGTCGTGGTTTACGCGCACAGCGGACTATGCCGAACTGATAATGGTCTTTTACGAAATCAGTCGCATCTGTCGTTCTCAGTCATAGTTTCTATCAACGTAATTATACAATTTTGGTTATTTTTTAATTAAAATATTTAACTTTTCATCATCTATCTGTCGTTCAGTTTATCATTCATAAAACTGTACTAGAACTATTTAAAACGTAAAACATACTTTTTTGTCATTGCTATTGTTGCGAAGACCACAGATGCAGCTGTTTACCGCAAATCGAAACGATCCGTCGAATTAGAAGGGAGCGTGACTGTTAGATCCGTCCACTAGACGTACGCGGACTTGACTTGATACGCTTCAGCCGGGTCCACATATAACGAACGAACATGAACAAATATGAACGTACACAGAAGAAACGTACATGAGCAAATGAGTGTGGACGTTACGACAATCACAAACAAGCATAAACAAATTACGTGGAACGTCGACGAACACTATCCATCTCCTGTTGGTACATCAAAGAAAAAGGGGTCGTTCGTGTGCGACTGTAAAGGTTGTCGTTTTATTTCATTTATTTTTTAAAATCAGACATGGAGTGGCCAAATGACTTAATTTTATTATTTATCTGCGACGGAAACCATCCACCATGGCCGTTTTCATTTCTCTTTTTGTTTTTTAAATAATACATGTAAAATTATGTAACAACATGTTGCAATAATCAGTTTATTTATTCTCGCCGACGAACACAGTGTTCGCATTTGTTTAATTTTGTTTGTGCGCATGCGTTTACAATTGTTTATGTTCATGTCTGTCCGTTTTTCCTCATATAGGTTTGTTCATGTTGCGATAATTTCTCTTGTGTGTCTTCCCAGTAAGCTGAGACAGATATTCCCAACGTGTCGCTTTTTCTCAGTGCCAAGAATACAAACGAATAGCCACTATTTAAGTCGAGGTTATGTTTGGAAGAAAATTATTTTCATTTAATAATATTGAAAAAATGTTGTCTGCTCTGCTTTTCTTGCTCTGTCTCCAAAACTCAATCGGGAAAATAAATCAAACTTCGACATACAAGTGAGTAATATCAGATAATCTGCTTCGACGTAAACTATTGCAACACTAATAGCAACCTGTTAACTTCGACCAGTTCCCTTATTGTAACTAATGCCTTCAAAATTAGAAATGCATGCATTACAGAATTTTCGTAAGTACTTCTTTCTTTCTTTAGAAACATGCATTTTAATCATAAGTCATTTTTCTCGAATATATTAAAAATTAGTGGTACATAGTTATGGCACAGTATAGAAAGACCAGTAAGGACAGCTGCACTTTCGCGCAAAGCCATTTTCAGAATTCATTCATAACCATTTACGCACTCGTTTTGGTTTACGTTTCGTAGTATAACCGCTTGTGTGTCTTTTCGTTTTGTGATATTCAACTTCCTAACCTATTTGAGTTGCGTTCCAATCTTGGTTTTAAATTTTATTATATTGTTATATCTCTAAAAAAATAATTATGAGAGCATCAGAAGAACCGGGTCAAGGTACAAAAAGTGTAATATAGTAGGAGTTTATTGTGTAGTAGGAAGTTGCAAAAACAATTATACTGGAAATTATACAGATATAGTTTTTTTACTCCCAAAAGACAACAGAAGGTAATTTTACAATCATTAATTATAGTTATAATAAATTAAGAACATAAAATATTCCTTATTATTTTCCGTGTATCGTTTTTTGTGGTAATGCATAAAGTTTGTAACGGAGGAATATTATTTTCAACCAGCATTACATACTTATTGCAATTTGCAAACAGTATTCCTTTCTTATTTTTTGTGTTTGTATAATTGATTGCATTTTATGATTGAAATTCATGTAACAAGTATTAAAATAAAGTTATTGTTGTTTTAGAGCGAATCAGTGGGCGGTTAAATGTAAGAGAGATCATTTGGTTAAAAACATATAATTTTCGAATATGTGCTCAGCATTTTTCACAAGAAATGTTCAAAGATACGAAAAGAAAACGACGGCAAATGCTTACAATATTTTCAGACGATATAGTGGCAGGTAAAAATATTTAACGTTTATTTTGAAATAGCTATCAGTATTTGAACATATAGAAATAGATATTTAGAACATTTTTGATTTTGTTTTGTTTTTTTTCAGAATTATCACAGAAAAATGTGGAAATTTGAATGCAGTCTTGAGTTTGTCTTGAGAATTATTTTGGTAGCATCAAACAACAAGGAGGAAAATCTATCTCATCAACTTCTATATAATTTCAACATGCTTCGGGGATTTCATTTGTAAATTTGTGTGCGATTGACGTCAAGCAATGCACTGAAATGCCGTGAGTCAATGCACATTATATAGGTACTTCCGATTAGAGAACCTAATTTAATTTCAGAATAGGTTCTGAAGAAGCGAACTTACATATGTCTCTTGAAAAGTCAAAAAACCTAAAGTGACAACACGGCAACCAACCCCGGAAATGTTCAACAAAGTTACTTTTGTTTATAAGTAAGAAATAATTGAGTATGTTCAATTTTAAATATGAATGTACACTCGCCATAGTTTTATGCCATTTTTGTGTTAATGAAATAAAATGTTTATATAAATTGTATTTTATTAAATGTCATAGTTCCAGGTGGGAACATCTCTGTTTTATTTATTGTCTTCAAAGTTTTTATACGCTTGTTAAATTATTAATAATAAACCTCAAGATATTTATTTTAAAAATTTTATGTAATACGAATAAAACTATATATTCGTAATTTATTAGCTCGAAGAATTTAAACTATCATGACAATTTATTTCACACATCTAGTGTTTTTTGCTAATTTAAACAATAATTTGTTGTATTATTTTTAAAAATTACACGTATTTCACAAATTTGCATGTTTATATTTGTAGCAGCACCTATTTGAATTTCTGGTGACTAGAACAAATATATAAATCTAGAAAATGTACTTATATTTGCGGAAACTATAATAAAATTAAGTAAAAAAAAACTGCTGGTAATAACAGTAATATTAGTTACAAATAATGAATATATATATAGTAGTAAGAAACAAAAAATGTAAAATAAGGTCACACCAACTTCTATTTATTTATTTCATTATTTAAACTATTTACATTAAATTTACTGTTTATAGATAGCTTATAAAACCAATATCATTTACTATAAATTTTCAAAATCATATTACATTTTGAGTACCACAGTTACAACTTAAATTTTGACAGTCACAGGTTACAAAGTAATTCACACCATAAACAATAGTGAAGAGAGCCTCACTCCCAAGTGGGAGTGATGTTATCTTCACTTCAAACAACAAGGTCAAAGAATTCGACTGGCGGAATTCATTCATAAATTCGTTAGCTGTCCCTACTGATCTTTCTATACTGTGGTTATGGTAAGGTTAGCAGCAGTGGCGGCTCGTGACTTTTTATTTATTTATTTATTTAACAAATACTCTACCCTACAGTACACAACCAATTACAGGGTAAGAACAATATAAATTACCAAAAACAGATAACAGAACATATACAGTACACAAAATACATACATTATCAGTCGCACTGAAAAAAATCAGCAAAAATTAAATTAACACTTAAATGTACCAACGTAAATATGTTACAGTAAATTAATAAAAGTATACAAATTTTTAGATTTTATTGAGGCCATAGTACAGTTGAAAATATGGAAGCCACCTTGCAATTTATTATAATTTTCACAAATCCGGTGAATGGGTGAATATTTAGTTGTATTAATTCTCAGCGTTGATGTGTAAAACAACATATTAAGCCTAGAGCCAAGTCTCGGTATCCTGAAGTTAATCAAGTTAAGTATATGAGTACAGTCAACTAAGTTATGTAATAGTTTATACAAAAATATTTACTGAGCTATTACACGACGGGCCGCCAGACTACTGATACCAAATCTGTGCCGTAAACTCTCGCATGGATATCCAATAACTGGATAAACCCCGTCCTCCTTGTAACATAAGAACTTCAGGAATGCGTTCTATACGATCTATATGAATGTTATAATAGGGATACTAAATTAAAGAACAATATTCGAGTTTTGATCTGACAATAGACTGAAATAATAGTTTTTTAACATGAGTGGAAGAAAAATCATTCATATTACGAATTACAAAACCCAACTTTCAAAATCCATCACAAATAATATTTTGAATATGAGGTGTAAAGAATAATTTTCTATAAAATGTTACCCCAAGGTCACAAAATGTAAGTGATCTGGAAACAACAGCATCATCCAATTTATAATGGTATTCCATGGCCTATTTTTAACTGTAAAAGTGAGAACATTGAAGTTTTTTACATTCATATCTAACTTGTTTGCAGAAAACCACGCATTCAAACTATTAAGAGAATTTTGCAGATCAATGCAATGATTAAAACAGTCGATTCTATTATATATTTTCATGTAATCTGCATACAAAAGACACTTAACATTTATATCCGTAACTATATCATTTACAAAAATGTTAAAAAGCAATGGCCCAAGGACCGAACCCCAGATGGTGGAATGAACTGAAGTGACTGTTGACCAGAAAATTCCACATGTTCAAGGTAAGATTTAAAAAAGGTTACCAAATTATGGGAAAAACCAATATTATTCAATTTAGATAATAACACTGTATGATCTAACCTGTCAAAAGCTTTGCTGAAATCGGTATATGTAACGTCTACATGGGATCAAATGCATTTGCTATAAACTCCGTTAGACAGAATAAATTGGTCGATGTTGACCTGCCTTTAAAAAACCCATGCAGAAATTCAGTTAATCTATTTTTAACATAGGCAAACGTGGGTTCATATAATACATTCTCAAATACTTTTGAAAAATTGTTTATGATGGCAATAAGTCTGGGTTTATTGATTGGAATAACCTTCGATACTTTTAAAACGTTAGGAAATGTATTTGACGCAATCGGAAAATTATATAAATAAAATATCGGAGGAGCAAAAACACTAGCACAATCACGTAACAAAAAAGCAGGAATTTTATCAGGTCCCGCGGTAAATTTAGGTTTAAGCTTGCGTAAGCAATGTAAGACTTCGTTTTCAGTGAAGGAATGGAATTAATCTGAAATAATTCATTAGTGTTATCCATTGGATAAAATATGTCATCAGCCTCAGGTGTCAAATACGAATCTCTAAAATACTCAGCAAATGCAGTTACTATGGGCTGATTTCCTTCACAAATACAATCCTTGGACGTCATTGAAATAGGTGAAATGCTACCTTTCCTTTTAAATTTCACAATTGCAAAAAATTTTTAAACTGATGAGGCAAGTACATAATTAACATATTTTGTAAACTTTTCCCTTAATCATAATTTAAAAGTAAACCAGAAAATACAAATACAGGACTATTTGAAATTGTTTTACTTTGTTAAATGGCAAATGAATTCATTTAAGTAATAATGTTGTAACTATTTGACTTTAAATTAATTACTTTTTTATTTCTATTTTATGCGCATCGTCCAATGACGTTCTAATATTTTATTTGCTTATTAAATAGAATATCCATTTTTGCCAATGTTGAAAAAGCACGGTTATTTATTGAATAATTAACTATATCGTTAGCTTATTCCTCATGTTTTCCTGTTCTGCGACAATGGTGCCATTGCCAATGGAACATGGAACTCGAGGCCCTGGACATTGCCATTTCACAGTATACAGCACACACGTTTGAAGCTTAACTAAAACGAAACATAAACGACAATAAAATTATATTTTTCACTGTATTAGAAAGGTATTTTAAGCTAATATAAATCAATTCCTATCAATGAAGTCATATGTATGCTCTCTGATATCAAACGTCTAGGTATGCTAATGAACAATTCCACAGACAAAGCTCTATTCAATAATTGTCTAAAATAAAAATTAATCTAGCTAAATTTACTAACCTGGTTTAATGAAAACATCCTATAAATATCTAAGTTCACTTTTGAAACTGTGGGAACTCGAAAATTCAACCATAATAGATGAGATCTGACCTATTTCTACATTTTTAGGATTGCTTCTTCAGGTGACCGCCTTTAACTTGAGTCAAATATCTAACTATAAAAATTATTATACCAATAAAAAAAAATTATTTAAAATTAAATATCGACAATGTCAAAAGTGACTTTAACCTGTCAATGAATTTGAAATTAAACATGACAATTACCTACTTAATTAATAAAAAAAATGTAATCTTTTATGTAATCGTTTTTTTTATATATATTTAGGTATTAACAATATTGTGTAAAACTAACTACTCTGAGGACTAACAGGTTGAAGGTTGCACATTATTGCTGTTGTTGTTGTAACATTTTGTGTTTACAATAATTTATAGATAGGTATTGCTTACCTGCCTCATTGTACTGGCCGCCACTGATTAGTAAATATATTCGTCTCACGACTGTTCTTTGAAATGAATGTGAAGTTCTACATTTCATCTATATTTCACTGTCAAAAATGCGCCAAAATGGATAACTGTTTTTGTTTTTTTTTTTATAATGCATCATACTACAATAAAAAAACTCAAGATGCATGCAAGTTTTTTTATCTTATTAATGATTTTCTGAGTTGTTATGCCGTGACATAGGTAACTGGCCGTTACCATACAAAATTAATGTGCACATCATCAGCTTTAGCTCAGATTAATTGACATGCCCTTGCTGTTCTCGGGCTGACTCTGTGGGGCGTACCTACCCATAGGCTCGTCACTGTATTAGTTTCGCTTTCTATTGTTGGTATTACGCAAGTCCTATTATAGAGGTACTATAGTAAACGACGCTTAAAAAACAGTTATTTTTATAACGTCATAACGTAGAATTTTATTGAGATATTTTATTTTACTTTACATAATTTTTCGTAAAACTCTTCATTTTAGAGATAAATTCTTTTTTTGAGAATGCAGCGGTAGACACAGTTGGACTTAAATAACATTTTTAAATTTCAAATTGCAAAAAAAAACAATTTGTTTATTTTATACAGAGTGTATCTGAACATAAGGCAAGTTAGATGTATCATTTTTACACAAACGAATGTTTTTTCTCAATGTAAATTTGTACAGGGATTTAAGAAACATATTAGTTATTAAACAGATGGTTTGTACTCAAATTTAACTGAAAACTATAATTTTAACATTCTATTTTACTAATTCAACATTTTAATTGCTCGACATGTCCATCTGTCAGCGAAAT
Organism: Monochamus alternatus; assembly: GCA_037114965.1. Taxonomy (NCBI): domain Eukaryota; kingdom Metazoa; phylum Arthropoda; class Insecta; order Coleoptera; family Cerambycidae; genus Monochamus; species Monochamus alternatus. The sequence goes on along the minus strand of CM073426.1, from coordinate 109,676,252 downwards.
GCATAAGCGAGCAATAAATAATATGTTATACTGTAATATTGTAATATAATATATGTAATATTTTGAAAAACGTCTGATATTGCCTATTTTTTTCAGCCGCATTTTGTAATACGCCTTGTCATCTGATCAATATTCTCTATTAATTCAGAATAAACGTCGTCCTTCATAAATCTTCAAATACTGAAGTCCATTGGACTAAAATCAGGGGAGCGTGATGACCACTGAATAGTTGCGTCTCTTCCACATCCAATTCATCGATTTACTTAAATACTGTCTAACATTTAACCCAAGATGAGGCGGAACACCATCAAATTGCATTCAGATAATTTGAGGAAGAGTAAGTGGCAAATTGTCAAGTAAAGTGAAAAATCATTTTGTAGAAAGTTCAGGAATGCCGCAGTATCTAAACTTGTTGGTAGACTTGTGTGTAGGGTATGTGCAGCAATTAGTGTAAATCTGTAAAATAACTAGTATGTTTCGTAATCCCTGTTTTTTTTTCTCCTTAATTGACAAATTTACGTTGATAAAAAACATTTTCCGTCAAAAATACGCAGTTAACGAGATGACCTGCTTTATTTGTTACACTCTGTATAAAAGTTTTACACGGGTGTTCGAAAATAAGTGCAACATAGAGCAAGAGCAGATCCCTGATGACAAGGTCTGATAAAACCGAATTTTCAACAATGCTTTCATCGAAGCACAAAGATTTCATCTAAGCAGGCCGATCTTCTTGTAATTTCGTATGTCATCATAATTTACGATTCTAATTGTTAGTCGCCTTTTGATAACCTTTTCAAATATTTTAGATACATTTGAAATTAACGATATTGGTCTAATTAACTATCTAAACTAGCAAACTACCTAAATAAAAATAATTTGTTATCAAATTGTCAATATGGATTTAGAGAGGGTAAAAGTACGCAGAATGCTGTCGGCGAATTAACTGAAAGAATTTATATAAGCCTTGATACAAAAACAAAGTCCTTGTGCATATTTGTTGATATATAAAAGGCTTTTGATACAGTCTCTCATGAAATTTTGCTCAATAAGCTGTATAATATTGGTATCAGGGGAGTATGCTACAACTTATTTGAAACTTACCTTTCCGAAAGACAGCAAATTAGGTAACGTTACAAGTAACTAAAGAAATATCACATGTGGAGTGCCTCAAGGAACGGTGTTAGGGCCGACATTATTCAACATATATATAAATGATTTATTTGAGATAGAGACAAGTGGGAATATAATTGCCTCTGCAGATAATACAGCCATTTTCTATGAAGATCGAACATGGAAAGACCTGAAAAATATAGTAGAAAGAGACATGAGTAAAATTCTTTCATGGTACCAAATAACTTACATTAAACAAAAGCAAAACAGTGTATATGGGGTTTTCATCTTACGTAAGTAACTTACCAGATTTTGATTGTCTAAAAATACAAAATAATAACCAAGAATTTATTATCAAATCTGTAACAAAAACTACTTACCTTGTAATAGTTATAGACAGACATCTTCATTGGGACTTACATGTGGCAGCCCTGAAAAAGAAATTGAGGTATGTGTTATGAAAGATAAAACAATTAAGATATATTTTGAACCTTAAGCAACTGAAAGTCATTTATTACAGTTTAGTGGAAAGCCATTTGACCTACGGCATAACTGCTTGGGGAATAGCAGATAAAACTTATATAAATGATGTAAGCATTATGCAAAGAAAAATTATGAAAATTATATATCATAAAGAAAATACTTACCCGTCGGATGATTTATACAAGGAGCTGGGGATACTTGATATTAGACAATTATGTTATCTGAAAATCGCGATACGCGTACATGCAGATAGAGATATACAGCAGTTTGCTGACCACTGCCATGACACTCGTTCTAGAGACAAGTTCGTAATTGTTCCGAGAATGAACACATCAAAGGGATAGCATAGTTATCACTATGTAGCTCCGAAAATATACAATTCTTTGTCAGAATGCATCAAAGCGAATAGGAATGTAAAAAAATTCAAGTTTTTAGTTAAGAATCTTCTTCAAGAAAACAGGCAGTCAGTTCGTAAATTTTTCTTAAATGCGCTAGGTTCTTTAATTATTAGCGTTCCTTTATTTTTATATGTAAATATTTTTCTCACGCACAAGTATTACTTATGTGAGTTTTGTGTTTATTTTATTACATTTTAAATTGTTAACTTGCAAATGAATGTAATTTATTGTTTTAAAATAAACATTATTATTATTATTATTAAATAACTTTTTCAAGTAACATCTTGGTATATTTTCAGCTGAAAAGGCTCTTTACCTGAAACGAAAACAGTTTCTACTCGGTACATTAAATATTTCAAATAAAATTATTTCAAAAAACGGTTACTCCTAACGACTTCAACAAGGTAAACCTTATTTGAGAATCGACTGTTTCAATAGTCAGATGCATACAAGCCGTAAAAAAGTTCTGCCATTTAACTAGTGACGTCAAAATTAGAAACAAATTTGAATTTCTCGCCTCCTAAAAAATCGATTTCCAAATGTATGCAAATATATTTGGATTAACAAGTAACAATTTACAAATATCGAAAATAAAATTTTAACTTTGACGCCCTGTATCTTTTTAACCATCCACTTTTAATTAAGACTAGTTTGGCAACATTGCATTATTTTGTCGTCAGGGATCTGACTCTTGCTCTATGTTGCATTTATTTCGGGACACCCTGTACTATGGCAATTATATGTCCATATCTGTACAAAAAGTTTCTGCAGCATGAAACATATAGGTATATATTTTTATCCTCTCATGATCAAATTTTGATGAAATGAAATGAATGGTGAAATTTTCCATGTAAGTGTACTTACTGCAGTGGAATTGGACTGCACTTTTAAAGTATATTTTAATTTGAGTAACTGAAGGATCGTGAAGTCCTAAACAATCATTTTGTGAAAAATATTTCCTTTGTTTTTGTCGGAACGTCGCTGTAATATTCTATACTATAGACTAGTTTTTAAAAGTAATACTTGAAAACTTTCAATCCCATATAAAATATTATTAATATATTTTTAATAATTATCGTTTATACTTTTCAACAATTCATATATCTCTAGTTTTACTGCCACTGTACTTTAACAAAGGCCTTTCTGTAAACCTGGAAAATAAATCTCTAGAGCTGATAACATAAGCAGGTCATTGTAAAGAAAGTAAACTTGACAAAGAGTGACCCCTGGAAAGGTCGGAATCAAGTCAAGGGTCCTCAATCTGCATAATACCGAAATGCGAGTTTGTAGAAGTGAGGAGTGTCGTCAAACACACATTCACGTTTGCTATTTGATCGACTCGTAGATAAGTAAACACTCAGCATGTTGTATCCCCCAATGATGAAAGAACAGGGATGTATTAAGTAGATATTCACTTTGAGAGGATATGGAAATTTGGACCTAAATGGCTTTTATCTTAATTTACAATTTATAATTAATACATAATACTTACCAAACCAATCACACACTCAAATTCTTTGTTTTAATACCATAGTCTGTTCAATTTCGAAAATTTACGATATCTACTATTATACGTGAGAATAAATTTAGATCAATATTCATATAAACTTCTTATTTTTGACCAAAGCATTACGTTCACAATTTTATCTCTAGATTATTGTATAACTTTGTGTATTTCTAGAAAACTGAGTTTAGAATTTGTTAGTTTGAATTTCCCGCAAGCAAATTTATTGAAAAGTGTTTTCCAATTATCATATACAGTCTAGTGAATTGGCCAATTGCTGGATAATATGATAATATGCATTGAAACAAATACAAGGGTATGACAAATTATTGAGGAAGGTAGGATTGGTAGGAAGTACCAAGTATGTTCTATTATTGTTACTAGGCATCAAGCGTATTAAGGATCAATTCAAGGAAGTTAGTCAAAATGAAGGACAACAATGCCAGTAAGAAAAGAAGGCGTGGGTATTTACAGGTGACTTCAAGTATCATACTGTAAATAAATACTTACTTTTAAGGCGTTTAAAGTATTATATTTTGAAATTCGTTGTCATTCTGCTGCACTGCACTATCTGTACATTACAGGTTAAGAAGATTTACTATATCTTTTTCTAGCATTTCGACATTTTTGCATACTTGAATTGTCCTTTCCAGGTCAGCATTTCAGCAATAATATTGTAGATAAGTATTTCCAATGGTGATTAAAGTGTACTGAAAAAAATATTTCCATACTAAGACTTCGATGCACTGTAAACGAAAACACACAGTTTAATATTTATATAAATAGTTATAATTCAGTTGAAATGAACACCAATTAAGTTTTCCAACAAAATATTTAACAACGTTAGTTTCAGTTTGTAATCTGTTCTAATAAAGGAAAGAGAAACAATTAATATTTAGGTAAATCATAAAGAACAACAAAAATTCATTAAACACAGTAAAACATAAGAGATAATTATAAGAAATGAGCACTATCACAAGATAAAAAGATGATTTGTGAGAAAAACAACGAAATCTTTTGATAACATACGGTTAACTCAATTTTGTATTTCTAGTAAGACATAGTTTAGTAAGCTAACTCAAAAGTTATTCATAAAAAAAATATTTAGTTAACAAATAACTAAGTGAACATTATTCAACGAATTGTGTTATTACTGTTAACAGAATAGGGTGCATCGTCTGAAGCTATTTATTTGTGGCATAATTTTAGTTTTGCTTTAGTTTTATTGGGTTTTTTGCCACACTTCCGAAAAAAATAAAGATTCATTAAATAAGGGTGTGGACTCGTTTTAACAACCAGTTGTGTTGATTTTTATGTGAAATTTTACAAAAAAATGTTTACGGTGAAGGTGTAGTTAGGTAGGTACTAAATGAGGACACTCATTTTGGTAATACAATTAACCTCCAATCAAAACATTTCCAATTTTACATTTGTTGAACAAAAACCGTTTTGTATTCTTCAAAGAAAAATGCTATGTTCCCGTGGGTTTTAATACATCTGAGATGGTTTCTTTCCAATTAAATACGTTGCAATTTTATCCCAAATGAACAACCGTCCCTTTTTTGGAAAATAGCTCTATAAAGGTTTCTGGCTGCGTTGTAACCTCTAACTTTTTGATCCCCTCTGAAACAGCATGTCGTACCACGTCACGTCATTTTTTTTATAAATCTTAATTTAAATTTTCTCCATTAGAACACTGCAAACGAAAATTAACTGATTATAACAAAAAGACACGACTAAAATGCCGTATTGTGTGGCGTACTGCACCTGCGAGTTGAGCACAACAAGTTAAGACATACAACACAGAGGAGTGCTAAATTAACACGAAAATTAACACTCAACATATTGGGAAATGTCACACAGATTAATTATATTTTATTATCTTATTGAATCGGTTGCTGGTCAAGCGGTTTAAGACGTCAGTACTTGAGTCGTATTTGCCTCCGACCGCAGGTTCCAATCCTACGGCCGGTGTAAACCGTAGGTCAGCTGTATTTGTGGAGAGGATTGGCACCCTATCTGCTTGTATGTTAGGGTGGAAAAAATAGTTTGGATCAATGTGAGAGATTGATGCCGGTTGGCGTTTGACTATCCCCTTATTAATGAGGTTTTCCTAATTCCTGGACTGAATGATGATTAAGACCTACCAACATAAGTTGTTCTTCGGCGCAGATGCGGACTGTTTAATAATAATATGCCGCCCCCTCCCCCGCACAAGTATCCCGACTTCTGTGCTAATCCTCGTTATTAAAATTATCTCTCATTATAATAGAAATATATATTGTAATATTTTATTGTGGTGTGTTAATTAAAATATTGTTATTATTTGATTTTTATTTAATTTTTTAAGTTTTGTGATGTTAAATTTTGAATATTAATTTTGTTGAGCGCCTTGATATATTTGATGTGTTATGTTTTCTTACTGTATATTGTGTCTTTGTTATTTAAGCTGTAATTTGTTCAATACAAACCTTTTATTTAATTTTTTTTATCTTACCTTATTTATGTATTTTTTATACATTGCTAGACACAGTTTCACAAAATCAAAACAGCAAAAGAAACTTAAACTCAGGAGTCGATTCAAATTGTTTACAGGGTGTTATTTTGGATTTCCTAACCCGTCTTTTTCTTACTGCCAGAAAAACAATTCGTTAATTAATTACTTCTTTATTAACTATACTCAGTACACTACTGAACACTAATTAAAACTCAACTAAACACTTATTTAATTAATCGCTATCTAAATCACTTTGATATCTCCAACTAAACACTTCAATTCAGACTGTAATACAAGACTAACTTAATCGGCCGTTTATTTTTCTTTCATAGACCCAACGAATATTCCAGGTATATTCTACTATATCTAGATTTATCTTCCCGAACGACTCGAATGCTTTTCGTCGATTCCCCAATTTTCAAGTCCCGTCTCGAACCACGGCTTTTTGTTTGTTTAACAGAATCGTGTAGGGGCGATCGGGGCAATCTTAGCATTTCGCGATACCACAGTCGTCGGTTTGGGTGTGAGTGGGGCAAATTCCGTGACAATATAGTAACACATTTAAAGATTAATGTTTTTGGTTTTCAAAATTAATTTGGTCAATAAAGAATATTCTCTTATTACTAAATTTCTCCTCTGTCGATAATTTCACAAACTAATATAAGGTAGAACTCTGTCATTGAATTTAATTTAGAATTTTTATGAGTTATGCAAATAGATATTCTTCTACTTATAATGGTTGTTGCATACCTACAGGGAGTATCTCTTAAAATGATATTACAGATTTCAACTATGTTACAGCAAATATGGTGATATTAGTGACAGATAATAATAATTCTTGTGCAGTTTTTGTGAATATTTTTGTTACTATTGCTTGGACTAAACTGATTTTTGTACAGGTAAGTCCTGTGGGTTATTCTTTATACTTTGCAAAGATTAGGAAAAAATAAAACCTGTTTTATTTACTGTAGCTAGAAATTTTTATAGTGCACTTTATTTTTTAAAGGTACCTGGGGTTGGAAAATTTATAGTTTTCCTTTCTGGAAACTGGTAACCGTCCTGTAGGGTTCATTTTCATGTATTGGCAAAATAACATTTCTGGAGTATGGAGACCTGTAAATTTCGCTGGTGAGTAGGTATTTTCTTAATTAAACTTGTTTGTTCTAGACTAATTTGCAAATTTTCAGGAGCTATCCCGCGGTGCTGCATCTTTTTCAAAACCCAAGGCGTAACTATCAGCAACTTCTTTGTTTTTCTTCCTTTCTGTAGATTGTCTTGTTATAGGTCCTTTCACATGAGTTTTCAGTCTTTGGATGGCCTTTTTATGCACTTTATCACAAAACTTAATGAAAATACTCTTTATTTTGTATTTTATGTCATTTACAAGGGATTCTTGCAAAGTCACCTTTAGTCTTGACAGTTCTGGAATTAATTCTAAAATTTGACATTTAAAGTTATTTTTCATGTTATGGTTTATTTTGAATGGATATATCTTCAATAATGTTACTCGTCTGCCTACAATATGTATATCAAATTAATCTATAGACTTTCGCCTTTCACTCATTATAAGTTGCTCTGGGTTTAAATTCCTTTTTCTCTATGTACTGAGTGATAACAATTGTCAACGTCATGTAATTTTATGAAATTTTATTTTATACTTGATAATAAAATTATTAAATTATTATTTTTATGCAATGTAATATTATTTATTATTACTAAATTTATATCCAGGATATCCATATGAACAATTCATTATATTTTTTTATAAATCTACACTAATAATTATTAATTTTATTCAACTTTAAGTTCGGTCAGGTATTACTTTCATGTGATTTTCTACATGCATATTTCAAATTCATTACAATATATTATTATTGTGATTGTAGTAAAAGTATAAAATTTAGTGTCCACTTCTCCGATTTTCTTCTTTTACTGTATAAATATAACAATTCTAGAGTAGTTTGCACTTTCCTCGTATTAAAAATTAAAGCAATTGTAAAATCTATCTTGTCAAACTAATATAATTCAGAAAACAAATGATCATTTTATACGAAACAGATTAGGTGTCAAAAATGCATTGATTACACCCCTGTCGTGCCACTCCCCTAAAGAAAAACTCTCGCAGCAGTGCACCGAGTGCATGCGACGTGCCGATAACGTTCGGCATTCAGGAGCACAGTAAGGCTGAACATCAAAATAAGAGGTGGACGGAAAGTTGTTTCAATCTGATATGAAATTTACTAACACACAGACGTGATTACAATAGCCATAGCTGCTTAAATACGACTGCGATATTAAATTCTGCAGGAAACCCCCGGGAATGTAATTGTTTACGAAAGCCTACTACAGTAAATTTGGAAAGTTATGTTTAGATCTATCATTTTTTTTGTTTTAAAATTTCTATTTGTGGCACAAGACCCTTTCAAGGTGTTCTACTGAATATGGAGAATAGCTTAAAATATTGTCATCCTCAAAATGTTGCTTATTTTCAATCTACAGTGTCATTGTTTAAAAAAAAATAATTCTGGGAATATTTGGAAAGCGATTCAAGCTGAAAATTCCAGTGCATATACTTTTTTAAAATAATGGTCATTGGTAGTAGAGGACGCTAGATAGTTACACAGCATACTGCTCCTCGCCAAATTGTTATTTTTCACATATCGACAATTCATAGCAAACCTATTTATAACTATGATGCAAAAAGTATTGGATTGTTTATTGGTAAGTAAAACACAAAATAATAAAAGAACTAAAACAAATTTCTCTAAAATATAATTGTTTGTCTAATAATTTCCGATTAATAATTACAACCATTGAGTTTATATAGGTAGCGAAGTTTAAACAATTAATACACGGTAAGTCAAAAGTAGGTGAAAAAAATTCTTCACAACAAAGTTATTATTATTAAAACTAATTATTTTTTTAGATTAAGCTATTTTTACCACAAAAATAGTATTTCCATTTTTATTTATTTTTATTAACAAGTCAAAGCTGTTGCTAAAAGTTATTATTTGTTGAATCTAGTAAATAATTGTTTGAAAATTCATATACGTTTCTACATTTTTTAAATAGGTGATTTTACTGCACAAAATGTCGCTGAGTTATTGTATGGTTTTTGTCTGCTACATGTACGCGTCGAGTTTCTATGCAATTTCAGGTTCTTTTATCGACTATGACATGAGCTGGAGCAGTAATATAGAAAACATTTGTAGAAAGTTAAATAGCGGCTACTACGTTTTGCTCCAACTAAAATTTATACTTAACAAGAAACAGATGATTGATATTTTTATTATTCATTGATTTACTGCCATTTGTCTTTTAATATTATTATTGGGGGTGGTGCGAGTGGTGCCAACTTTAATAGACTGCTTATTTCCCAAAAAAGAATTATCCGATATTTGGAATTGCACCCTTAACTTCTTGTTGTTCTTGTGTTATTGAAGGAAATATATTAACTTTTCCGTGTATTTATATTTACAAGTGTATATTGCATGTTGCTAAACTGCATGACTGCTTTGTCAAGAACGCTGACCTTTAATAGCTACGAAACTAGATACGGCAATTTACTAAGAATACCCCGCCACAGAACATCTTTGTATGAAAAAGCTCCATCTTACATGGGTATCAAATTTATGAACAAACTGCCATTAAATATTAGATGTAGAATAAATTTTAAACTTTTTAAAAGTAAACTTAAGAGTTTCTTAATTGGGAAGTGTTTTTATAGTGTAGACGAGTTTATCAAGTAGCTGTTCTGTTATTTATTCTATTATATTGATTTATTTATTTGATCTGTGTGTATGTATATGTGTGTGTATATATATATATATATATATATATATATATATATATATATATATATACAGGGTGTCCAGAAACTCTCCTGACAAACGAAGACCGGAGATTCCTCAGATAATTTTAAGACAATTTAACCCAATTCACCTAGTCCAAAAATGCTTCCTAAGGGAACTAGAGCTTGAAGATGGCGCCTTGTAAATAGTTTTGTTTAAATACCTCCAGAACGTTTCTACTTAGAAAAACAAAAACTGGTATGCTTGTTTAGCCTTCAGAGATGAATCGATTCCGTCAATTGCGAATTTCTAGTACCGGTCATAGCCGTCCGTTTTGGGTAGGTCAACGGTTATTTTAACGCATAACTTTTTTGTCTTTAACTTTTAAGAATTTGTGACACTAGATTATTAAATTTTCAGGTATTCTAGTACTAAAAGGTACTCTTACTTTAAGTCATTAGGATACACCGTTTTCTAGAAAAATGGATTTGAAAATTTTTCGTCATTAAAGTTTAAAAATTTTAGTTAAAGATTTTTAAAAACAAAGTATTTATTACAATGGAACGAAAGTAACAAAAAAAGTATCAAAGGTAGATAGTTACAAAAGATGCTCGATGTGATGACCATTAGTCTCTATGCATAAATTTACCCTTTTGCTTAGAGAACGCCGAATTCTTGCAAAAATTCCAAAGTTATTTCTAAATTCGTTGCAAGCATCTTGTATCCTTCGCCAGAGTTGTGCACGATTTTGTATCGGAACGGAATAAACAAATGCTTTTATGTATCCCCAAACACAATAATCGCAAGGATTCAAATCTGGCGACCTTGCTGGCCAACTGGACCTCCTCTTCCAATCCAATGGTCTTCGTAGTTATTATCTAGAAAGTCTCGTACATTCCTGCTAAAGTGGGCCGGACAGCCGTCGTGTAGGTAAAATATTTTGGAGGAAATGTAAATAATCAGCACCATTTAAACGAGCAGGTAATTCCATAGGTCCAAGTAGATAATCGTCCACTACTCCTATCCAGACGTTTATCTTAAACCTATGCTGATGCTTAAATTGTTGAACAACGTGGAGATTGTCACCAACATACGAATAATAATGTGCATTATGTACATTAAAAATTCCATTTTTTGTGAATGTAGCTTCGTCACCAAACAAAATGTATCTGAAAAAATCTTCATCTTGATTTTTCTGGTTTTGTAACCATCTAGTGAATTCTACACGAGCAGGAAAATCTCCTTCTAGCAGTGCTTGCACCTTTGTAAAATGAAAAGGATATAAATTTTCTTTGTGTAAGATATTTCCTACGGAAGATTTTGAAATTGTGGAGTACATGGCAGATAGTCTTCAAACGCTAATTTCTGGATTTTCATCAACTTCCATTAAAATAACATCTTCATGTTCTGCTGTTACATCATTATGTCTCCCTGTTTAATTATTTTTTGGGATCACTGAACCTGTTTCTCTTATTCGTTGATGAAGAGCTGTAAATGTTGAGTGAGTGGGATGCTCACGATTGGGAAATTTATCAACGTTGCGCTGCTCGAGCGTTACTCCTCATTTCGGCATAAACTAAATGCATATCGGCGTATTCCTCATTAGTAAAAATCATTTTAAAAAAAATTGAAATCGTTGTGTTTGAATTCCACAAAGTAAAAAATTAAAAGATAAACTTCGTGAACTGACAACAATTTGACAATGAAAAACGTATGTTTTACTTTTGTTGGCAGTTCAGAGCCAACTAGTGCAAAAAATATAAATTGAACTTTAATGACGAAAAAACGAAAAATTTTCAAATCTATTTTTCTAGAAAACGGTGTATCCTAATGACTTAAAGTAAGAGTACCTTTTAGTACTAGTATAACTGAAAATTTAATAATCTAGTGTCACAAATGCTTGAAAGTTAAATACAAAGAAGTTATGCGTTAAAATAACCGTTGACCTACCCAAAACGGACGCCTATGACCGGTACTAGAAATTCGCAATTGATGGAATCGATTCACCTCTGAAGACTAAACAAGCGTACCAGTTTTTCTTTTTCTAAGTAGAAGCGTTCTGGAGGTATTTAAATAAAACTATTTACAAGACGCCATCTTCAAAGAGCTCTAGTTCCCTTAGGAAGCATTTTCGGACTAGGTGAATTGGATTAAATTGTCTTAAAATTATCTGAGGAATCTCCGGTCTTCGTTTGTCAGGAGAGTTTCTGGACACCCTGTATGTATGTATGTATATGTGTGTATTTATTTGTAAACTTTACTGTTTTGTTCATCTTATATGAAGTATGATTATAATGAGTTGAGTTTTCAAGTAGCTGTGATTTGCTGTGTTATTTTCATTTATTTACTTGATATATACCTTTGTAATATTAGTTATTGTATTGACCTATCCAATGTCATCTCATATGATCTTTATCGATTATAAAAATTATTTTTATTATTATTATTATTATTAATTAGGGTTTTTACTAAATTTTGTTTCGAAAATTGTACATAGGGAGCTATACACTATACACTATACAGGTGTTCAAGCTTTTCCTTCTGAAGATGTCGAGCAACGTTTACGTTTTTGTAAGTAGCTTGTTTATTAGAAGAATACATGGATTCATTTTACAAGAGACGGCATTACAAATTTTCGAAACTTGCATCATTATTCCTTGAACAAATTCCAGCACTGATTTTCTATCAGTATTTGAGGAGGAATTTTCAATAGTCATTGATTGGAGTTTCAAGAACTTAATAATCGCATAAACTTAAATAGTTACAGAGATTTTCTCGAAAACCATTTGTAGGGTTTACTAGAAAACAATTTGTTGAATATTAAACAACCAATGTACTTCCAACAATATGATGCACCGTGGCTGAATAATAATTTTCATGATAGAAGGACTAGTCGGTTTGGTACTGTGAGGTGGCCTCCAAGAAGTCCCGCTAGTTTTAATTTTATGGGGATTCTTAAAGCAATGGCTTTACAGTGACAATGGCTGCAAATGAATTTTGTGTTAACTTAAATATGCCTCATATGTATAAATCTTTAATACGACGATGTTTTCACCTGTATTGCGACTGAATGTGGGCACATTTTAATATCTACTTGTGTTTATTTTCTGTATTGTTTTTTAATTTTAAGATCATTTTAGAACTAAGATTTATTTGACTAATAAGTTTATATTGGCAAAAAAAGTCGTTGAATCTTTTACAAATAACTATGGTCTAAAAAATATAATAATTTTAATATTCAGTGGCGCAACATAGTTTTCTTAAAAAAGGTTCACCATAGTAATGATTCTACACCACCGACTTTTCTATTTTACTGGCTCTGCACTGGGTCGTAGCTATTAAATAGGGACATTCACTACACCAAGTTTCACAACAATTCTTTCATCTGTTTGGGAGATATGAGGAAAAAACTATTTTTTTTCCTAAATTTCACACCCTGTATCTTTGTAAGGAGGCATGTTAGAACAAAAATTGATTTGTATACAAATTTTGTTTTGGGGAGAAGAACCTTCAGTTCAATTTTTTACTCACTCTATATATTAGAATATCGGTCAGTGATCTACTGGTTTAAGGGGTCATTACTTGAATTGTTGTGACCAGACCGCTGTGGGATCGAATCCCACGGCCGGTAGACCGAATATTAGCTACATTTGTGAAAAGGATTGTCACCCCCTCTGCGGGTATGGTAGAGTTGAAGAATGTTGGCTTGGGTCAATGTGAGAGATTGATACCGGTCGATATTTGACCATCCTTAATGAAGTTTTCCAGGTTTCCCTCATTCCTGCACTGAATGGTGGTTAGGGTCTACTAACGTAAGTCCTTCATGGGTTCAAATGCGGCTTGCTTAATAATATGCCGCCCCCTCTCCTCCACAAACCTCCGACTTCTGGACTAATCCTCGTGATTAGTCCAGAAGCCGAAGTGAGTCATTCGCCCACATAAAATTAGAGAACTAATGCGAAACAGAACAGTTTCTTTGATTTGACAATTTTTTTGTCTTGAAAATATCATCTTTTAGATTACAGGTTGCTTCATGAAAATTGTATTACTTCTTTAAAAGGACGCAATTATTTCTTAAACACTCTGTTTACAGTTTGTTGTAGGCGTGTTTAAAAACGAATCTTTTAATTGAATAGTTGGTAATTACTGAAGAACGATAACATAATTTCAAACATTGGGCAGTAGTTAGATATTCTTGTATTCTAATTCAGACCATGTGATATATTTAGAGACTTGGAATAAGAACGATATTTAAATTTACCAAGAGCACCTACTCATTAGTTTACAAATATGGGGATCTACGGATTTTAACTTCGAGCATTACGGTTGGACGACGCTTTAGAACATGTTGCCAATGAGTGCCGGTAATCTATAGAACGCAACTAAATGGAAATAAGATGTTATTTCTATATAATTATTAGATATATTTGCATGGTGTATCAAACTCGATAGTATAGGCCTACTGCGAAGATACAAACAATTTAAATAAAGTTTGGGACACGTGATGCTAAATGGGATGAGGCAAGCTTCATTTTCAATCGAAAGTAATATCTTTGGGATTTCACAGAAACGACTAATGACGTCATCAATTATATTTATCCAGAAACATACCCAAATTTTGTTCCTGTTAAAAAGCTCTCTTTTTTCTAAAGGAAATTTGTCTGTATTACTTTCCATTTAAAAGTTATAAGCAATATCGTCCTAAAGAGTCTCAAAAGAAAGCGGTGGAAGGATCAAGTAGTCGTTAAAAATAATTAAATATTCGTTGTTTAAAGTGCATAATAGTATATTATGCAACGATCATGTAATGATGGTTATTAATTACGAGCATTAACCGGGATACGAAACGAGCCGAAGGCGAGTTTCGTATGGTTTATGCGAGTGTATTAATAACCATTACATGAGAGTTGCATACGCTATTTTTTCTACACCCGATAAATAATCAAAAACCATAAATTTTATATTTTTATTGAACACAATAGGTAACAGTAATTATTCGTATGAACTGCATTTTCTGCTTTCTCCGATATGTGTGGAGGAGTCGATGGTAATTCTTCTATATCGCTGATATCAGACATTTTGATAAATTATCGAAGTTTAGCTAGGTATCTACGAAAATTTAATACGTACTGATTTTGACATCTAAAATAATTACATAGGAACCTAGGATAAACGTCAAATGCACAGCATGCTTGATTGAAAAATTATGGGTTTCTATTGATAAAAATCTGTATCGTAATGAAAAATCTGTATCGTAATGAAAAATCTGTATCGTAATGGGTATCATTATGAAACGGATTATGGGCATATAAGTGCATTGTTATAATACGGGTGTAGAAAAATGTCATTACTCAATACGAACGCCAAACGTATAACTGAAAAAGTTAATATGTTGCTAATTTTCGTCTGGTAATGAATAGTTCATACTTCAAGAGTAATTTCCTAAGATGAAAATAAACCCACTTAGTAAATTTACTTCCCAAGAAATATACTTATAGGCCTTGAAAGATTTTATTAATTTAAGTTACTTTTTAAAAGATTTTAAGATATGGAATAGTATTTGTAGATACAATTTTACGCAAAATGAACAAAATTGGTTGAAAAATGGGTCCGCATCATATAAATCATAAAATATATAGAACGTCAGAAGCCTTGACATTAGGCACTCAAAAATAGTTAGACTATGAAGAAGCTTAGAAAACAGTCATCTAGGGAAATCTTAATATAAGCTGCTAGTTATACTGCATTTTCATATTTTTGAAATCCTCGCCTATTACCAACTCATAAAAGCTAAGTGACTGCAATATTACCAGACTCCCGTTTTCTCTATAGGTTGACTATTTTGGCTTTCTATGTATTATGATTTCTATGGTCCGCACTCAATTAATTGGGCAATGTCATTGTGTAAAGATGGTAATGTTCACTCAGTTATTTGTCAGCTGAATAAATACTTTATGAGTTGGTGAGATATAAGTGGCCTGCTACTTCCTGCTCGACCTAAGCGGCTCGACTTGCAGGAAGCGACCTACATTACATTAGGTGCTTAATCGCAGACATCTCGTCCTGGGCGACGAGCCATTATTTCTATAAATTGATACTGCAAGAAACTACTACTCCGCGGTCTAATGCCCCGACCGGCGTTGAATTACTCCTGCAGTATCTATGTAAACAGCCAAGAATAAGATACTGCAAGAGTAATTTAATACCGGTCGGGGCATTAGTCCGCTAATACAGCTAATATTTTTCTGCGACGCTAATAGTTTTTCTGAATTTGGTATCTTCAAATTGAGTTGGTGTCATCCTCAAATAATTTGAGAATTGTTGCGGATTCTCGCGTAAAATATGTGGACTTATCAGTCTTCTTATGGTTAAATAAATATTAAAATGATTATTTTGGCATTGCAATGTCGGATTCAGAGATGACACTAAATGCAACCATACAAACTCATACAGCCTGCGTTCCGGTTCCGCTAAGCGCACCATAGCTGTATGATTTCCCTTACATATTCCGTCTTTGCCTGCCTCGTATCTCTCTTCGTCTGATTTCATTTGAATGTAAGCGGTTAATCAGCACTTCTTAGTTTCAAAGCCCATCACTCATTTCGTATCAAAAAATATGATTTAGGGCATCCTAGAAACAATTTTTTTCCAAGAAAAACTGGTGCCAACCGCATCGAAATCGAATCATTTTTAAGGGAGTTATTTTGACACTAGTTTCAAGATACCTAAAGAGGTCCCTTAGGTATAAGATATAACAAGACCGTCCTTAAACAACTTTGAGATATAGGATAGGAGGAGAGGAATTCATGTAATTTGCACGTTTAAAGAGGGTCCTCTAAGAGGAATCAATTTAACCGACTAATTGAGATGTAGGTATTAATTAACTTAATTAGAAGCTAGTTAAAACATTGGAATACTATGTAGATTTTCTTATATTTTCCATTTTTTTACATTTTATCATTTTTTATTAGAATACATTCTAATTTGAGGTTTATGGGGGCGAGAAATTTAAATCTGTTCCTAATTTTGAAATGGCATAAATTTTTTAAGACTTAGTGTATACATCTTTCTATTAAAACAATCGATTCTTCTGCCTTTATGTGAAAAAGGTGTACCTTGTTAATATCGTTACAAATAACAATTTTCGAAATAATTCTAATTGAAATATTCAATGCACCAAAAACAAATTGATTTAGTTTCAAGTAAAGCGCCTTTTCCGCTGAAAATACAGCAAAAACGTTACATGAAAAAGTCACTCAAAATGATAAATTATGGCCATGTGCAAAATTTGAAAAGTGGATTTTCAAGTTTCTTTCAGCTTTTGATACAAATATGCACAAATTACGAAATTTTAAATGAACAATTAATTGAATATGATGCATTTTAAAGAAAATTGTAAAGAACAATTATTTGTTCAAAATAATTGAACCTTAAAGTATCTGTATCATTTTTATTGTAAATAAAAGAAGAGTGGCACAGAGTTTCGACGCCACTGGTGGCGTTGGGAATATTTCTGAATAATTAGACCTAATGTATCCCATTACAAACTAAAATTATTGTTGTTTTATCACGAAGGGTTTCCAAGTACATAATAAATATAATAAAAATTCTGTATCTCGGGAACGACGAACTTTTTAATATAGGTAAGTATGATGAGGTATCTCACAAATCGTAAGAAATTTGTAATTCATAATATAAAATCAAATTTGAAAAATATTAAACAGGGCGTACCTCAAGGTTCTATACTAGAAACAACACTATTTTGATATATATTATAGTGATATATTTAATTTGTTGGGCGCCAATTATTATTGATATTTAATTTGTGTTTGTTTTTCTTTTTATGTTTTGTGTTTATGTCTATCTTATTTAAAAAAATTGTATTTATTGGGCTACAAACCTGTATATTATCTTTTTTTTAGCTTATTAAACTACCTTGACAATGTTTATTTCATAAGAGATTTTTATCTAATACTTACTCAAGAATATTTTAAATTTCATGTACATTTAATTCATAGGTAACAGATATATTTTTTTTAAATGCAGTTGTGTATTAAAAGTTGCCTATCCTTAGAACTTAAAATTATATTACAAAAATTCTTAAAATCTCTTATTCAGTGGTATTATTCTGCCTGATGTTCATTGCTGGTGATATATTATTTTGGAAAATGATCCCTATTCTGACAGATGGTCCACTAAATAACAATTTTTTTTTATATATTAAATAGAAACGTGAATATTATTAACTATATTATGGTAAGTAACTTATTGTTTTACTAAATTTTTGATTGTGTAACTGTCTTTTTCTTGAATTTTATGGCTAGCTAGCGTTTATTTTCTTTTATTAAATTTATGTGCACATAAATTACCTTTATTAATGTTGATCTTTCTAGGACTTCTACTAAAACTCTTCTAGAAATCCCTCAGAACTTGTGATATTGGGCTGCTGATGTTGGTGGATGTTTTACCCACCGTATGGTATTGCCAAATTCCTAGATTGGACCTGGATCTATGTTTCTTGTGCTGATTAACAATTTTCTTATAACGTTAGTATTAATTTTAAACTTTTAATTTAACTTGTTCACATTAATTTTCTTAATTTTCGGGACCTCTCTCAAAACCAACGCTGCACGTTCTTTCATTTCTTCATATCTAATCAACAAAAACTTGTTGTTTCTTTATTTTTCTATCAATTTGATATTTTGATTCATTGTTTTAAAACTCACATACATATTATGGTTCATACATATGATTTTAATGAGTTTTTCGATGCACTGTTTTTGTTTTTCACTTCACTGCTTAACCTACTACAATTTTTTATATGTATTTACAATTTTACTTATATCTAAATATTAAAATATTCTAAAATATAAAAAAATAGTACTTTTTTTTGTGTACATTGTGACATCTCTTGTGAAGCCAACTTTATGCTTGACATTTGTCCATGGCTATGAAATTTATTTGACATTTCTGAACATCTTATAAAATTTATTTACTGAAATTGTTAATACTTTTATTATTTTTGCTTGACTCCTGTCGATGTATTTAGTAAATTAATATATGATCTTTACTTGTTCTTTCTATATACTTTGCTCTTGGTTTAAATTTGTTTTTGTTTATGTACTCTTCATAAATGTGAGATCATGTCACAATATTAGATAAATTTTAACTATTTTTTTATTTCTAAAATGTTTAATTTATTTAATTTTTACTATAATAAACTACCTATATGTTCTGTATTGTCCATTTTTATATTATTTTGTTCAATTCTACAGTATTTTAATTTTAACAACAATAATAATTTCAATAATATTTTATGGTTTTTAAATAAACATGTATTGAATGTATGATATTTAATTTTGTCTCAATATCAGTGATATCAACAATTCGTTAAATAGAGATATATTAAATGTACTCTTTACTGATGATACCAGTATTTCAATAAAAAATAAAAACTTGTATAATTTGCTTGAAGAAATCCCTCAAATTCAATCATGTGTGGAGAATTAGAAAAGTAATAAGCTTTGTCTGAATATAACTAACACTGAGACTATGATGTTTACTTTGCGAGAAATTGATAATGGCCTAAAAGTAGACCATATGTAATTCCTAGGAGTCTATCTTGATTCTAAGTTGCTTTGGGAACAACATACAGCTTATATTTGTAAAAAGACATCTAAATATACTCATAAATAGTACATCACAGTTTTATACACTCGAATATATCTTATGATATACTTGTGTGGGGACATGCTACCTCTAGTAGCATTGTCTTTGCACATCAAAGAAAGGCCATTAGGATTATGTTAAATTTGAGTTACAGGACCGACTGCAAACAGCATTTTATCGCCTTAAATATATATACTCACTGTTCCTTGCATATACATATTAATAGTGTCTCCTGTATGCGAAACAAAATTTAGGAAATTGTTTAACCAGAAATCAGCTACACAGTCATAACATAAGATAAAAAAATAACTTGACTGTCAATTATTTAAGATTAAGTAAAACCAGAAATGGTACGGGATAGATGGGAATACGTCTTTTTAATGTTCTGCCAATGCACATAAGAAACCTTAATCCAAGTCAGTTTAAAAATAGAATAAAAAAAATTCTTTTAAGAAAGGCATTTTATGATATTGAGTAGTTTTTGGGAAGTGACCTTAACCAAATTTGAGCTCTGAACTATGTATTATATTTGTTTATTGGATTTTTTTTCATTATTTTATGTAGTGTAGATTTTAACATTTTAATGTGTTTAATGTGTTGTGTCTATATTACTCTTTTTTAATGTATTTGTATTTATATTTCAACTTGAATATTTTATGTTTTCCTTTTTGTTTGACATGTGTAAATATTTTTTTGTGTAATAACATGAATCCATAAATAAATAAAATAAAATATATTTGCGTAAATCTCATTTATTTTGA
Source organism: Monochamus alternatus (assembly GCA_037114965.1). NCBI lineage: Eukaryota > Metazoa > Arthropoda > Insecta > Coleoptera > Cerambycidae > Monochamus > Monochamus alternatus. The sequence goes on along the minus strand of CM073426.1, from coordinate 109,656,039 downwards.
CTGTAATAATCACCTCCACAGACCATCTAGGCTGTACCCATGCTATTCAATACAACTATACCAATGAAGCCTCGACAGGGGAGCGGTGGAGTGTGTGCGGAAGTTTGGCTCCGCCTCTAGTGACAGAGTCTGATTCAGTAAAAAGTATATTATTATAATATTTGATGAAATTTTAAGAAAGTTAATAATTTTTATTTAAAAGTAATGTGAAATAGGAAGGAATATAGTTTTAATAAACTAACATAAAATATTTAATTATTTTGAGAAGTTTTGTGAAATATTTTTAAATCAGGATTTAAAATAAAATTCTAGTTATATTAAAATCTTTATCGCCCTTTAAATAGTGTTACTTTATTTAATGCTTGTTGCTTTGTGCCTTTTAAGAAATTGATTATTTTTGTTTTATGATTTATTCTTATAACTACATATTCTTCAGAAATTGCTCCAATAAGTTCTAATCACTGTGTAATTATAGGGAAGTGCATTGTTGACAATTGTAATAGCCGATCAGATCGGAATAGTGATGAAATTTCATTTTTTAGGTAAGTAAGAAAGTAATAAGAAATAATGAAGCACGTTTTATGGCATTAAAAGGCTCTGCGCAGAAGTTGTACTGACATATCCAGTATCAGCCCTGTTTTTAAGTGCCCATATGTTTAACAATTATTGTTAACGAGGTAACAAGTATTTAATGGTTTATTAAATAATACCATGTGGAACATTTTGGTGATGCGTGTACTGGCATATTGGAAACTACAAGCGATACGAAAATGGGCAGTTGGAGAATAAAACTTAATGACGCTTGCAACTAGATCTAGGTTTTTGAGTTTTTTTAAAATAAGTTAATATAGCGTTATTCGTAACTTTTTTATTTAGAGGACTTTTTAAAATCTGAAAACACTTTTCCGCAGCAAATTTTTTCGAAGGATTTCACTGTATATTTAGATTTTCAATGCGACGTTTCGGTTGCAAGAAAATTCAAATTCAAAATGGCGCCCATACCAAAAAATGAAGTTGATGATGGTTTCGCGCAACTGTAACTGTTTGAAATTCTAATATTGTAAATTTCTTAATTAGATTCATAACTTATTATTATTTAGCAAATATAAATTACTTATAAATAAAAAATTAAATAGCAATAGCAAATATAAATTATAATTATATTAAATAAGAAAGTTGCAGACGAATAACGCCATATTAACTTTTTTTCAAAATAACTCAAAACCTAGATTTCAAGCGTCATTAAGTTAGCAACAGTATTTTCCCCCAACTGTCGATTTTCGTATCTCTTATAGTTTCCAAGATGCCAGTACACGCATCACCAAAATGTTCCACATGGTATATTTAATAAACCATTAAATACTTGTTACCTCGCTAAGAATAATTGTTAAACATATGGGCACTAAAAAACACAGAGCCGATACTGGAAATGTCAGCACAGCGCCTGCGCAGAGCCGTTTAATGCCATAAAACGTGTTCCATTATTTCTAATTATTACTTACCTAAGAAATGAAATTTCATCACTATTTCGATCTGATAGGCTATTACAATTGTCAACAATGCACTTCTCCATAATTATACATAGAAAACTCGTATATTTCACATAATAATCACAATGTTACCACAACGAAAGTCTAACATTGATTGAGAGCATGAGTTGGGCCGAGGTTAGGCCGACGGAAGGGTTTACTGGCTTTGCCCTATAGTCAGTCTAGGTGGTCTGTGATCACCTCTTTCAAGAATGCCAGTAATAGATGAGATACCCTGTATAGTAAAGTGACATTTCAATGTGGTAGTGTCACTTTAATGTACGCAATAAATTTTAAGTAGTAACAGATCATCAAATAACAACACACCTTACATTAATTAAGCAATTTATGACAGTTATTTCCCGATCGATGACGAAGTATTGCACGCAGCCCGTGATGGCATGTGAAGAAAAAATTTAAATTGAATTTTTGCGGCAACACCTCGACCGTGTGATCCAATAAAAAGATTTGTTCGGACTGGTTACGTCTGTATTGAATTTCCCACCCCTCTAAAATATCTTGTTTTTGCTCTGAGAACTGCGAGATTTCGCATCAGCAAACATGCGAACACTTGGCCTTAGATGGAATATTCCCAGGTCTTTTCAACACTCCTGTATCGCGCTTCAATACGCGGAGCTGGACACATCTGTATCCCTCGAATTGTGAAAAAAGAATAACGCAATGTGTAGGGACATACAGACCCTTCAAAAAGGAAGACCTGTTCTCTGCTGCATATTTAAAAATGGGGTGAATTTATTAATTTTTATTTGCATATTAATCTATTTTTTCTTTTTTCATGAGAATCTTTTTACTAGAAAATCGTTTTTAAATAAAGTGGAATAATCATTAAATCCAGCTTTTGGTTATACAGGGTGTTACAGAATGATGTTAAGAAAATCTAGAAGCAGGTTCCATGTTTAATAAAAAATAAGACAAAAAGTTTATATAAACATGGGCCCGAAAATGCCTTGTTTTCGAAATACATGTTCAAAATTTTCTGCCTTAAATACTATAGTCATTTCTCGAAAACCGTTCGAAATATTGAGATGAGAGTTGGTACACGACAGTGTATAGTGCAAAATTCAGCAAGAAAAAATTGAACTTAGACGTATAGCAAATTACCTATTTATTTTTATTTGTTTAGAAAAAAAGTGTCTTAAATTTAGAATTTAAATTAAATACTGGAAATGGCTACTCTGTGCATTAATACATGCCCTAAATTGCCTTCACGTCGGTCTTCTAACTTTTCGGATCATCCCAGGTGTTTGGCGTAATAATATAAAACTAATGGTATGTGGTGATTTTAATTGCGATGCGTTTAACTGTAGTAGTGATTTTATAATTCTCGCTAAATTGTTCTCGGGGTTCAGTATGCCATTTCGACAATAGATAATATTTTTGTAAATTTTACAAATGATGGTTTGACGTGTGCTTTTGACAATGTTATTTCCGATCATAGATCCATTTATTTCGAGTTACGTTGCCAAAATAATTCAGTTCAGGGTAGCTCTATTGTACTTAAGCATAATTTTGGTGAATTTAATATGTCTAATTTTGCAGCTGCATTGGTTTCTACGAATTGGAATAACCTATACTCGATAGTCGACGTTGATGAGGCTTTTCAGTTTTTCTCTCGAAATTTTTTAAAAATTTTGATGACTGTTTTCCGGTAAAGCGATTTAAAACAAACTTTAAAAAAGATTGCGTCGACAATGATGTAGTATTATCCAGCAGAAATCTAAAAGATTTGTACATATTGAAGAATACTTATCCACATCTTTCTCCAGCATATAGGTTTGCAAAGAAAGCACATTTTATTTTAATAAATAAGAAAAAGAAAGAACACTTTCAAAATAAAATTGATAGATCAGATAACCCTACCAAAACATCATGGGATATATTAAATACATTAACAAATCGGCGTAAAGCATTAATAATTTTAGTATTTTGCATAATAATGAGAAAATTGAAATCCTAACATGGTGGCTTCTCAATTTAATAGTTATTTTATTGATGCGCCCTTGGGAGTTAGGAAACAAGTTTCTGCATCTAACAAAACTGCCATAGAAAATAATATCAAATATAATTGTAATACGATATATCTAAATCCTTTTGTGTCTAATGAGATGTTTAAATTATTAAATTCCAAACTAAAAAATAAAATGTGCGCAGGTCCCGACAATGTTCCTCTGTCCATAATTAAAAACCATTTACAGGTGATTTTAGAACCCATAACATATTTAGTTAATCTTTCATTTTCGAAGGGAAAATTTCCATCTTGTCTGAAAACAGGAAAAGTCATCCCAATTTTAAAGAAAAATGATTCTCGTTATCTAGCCAACTATAGGCCTATTACTATTTCTAGTGGGTTTTCTAAGGTGTTTGAGTATGCTTTCTTGGACAGATTATCACCAATAAATTTGATATCCTTATAGATCATCAACATGGTTTCCACGCTGAGAAATCTACCTCTACTGCTATTCATAGCTTCATAGATCGGCTGATTGGGTTCATAGATGATGGTGAGTGTCCTGTTGGGATCTTTTGTGATCTCAGCAGGGCATTCGACTGTGTTGATCATGACATTTTGATCCGCATATTATATAATTACGGTATCAGAGGAAGGTCTCTGGACTGGGTGTAAACTTTCCTGAGGCAGCGTATTCAATACGTTAGTGTAAACCACTTGAGCAATAATGTTATACATATAGTTCTGACTTGAAATAAGCATTTTTTAGTCTTTATGCGGATGATACATCTCTTGTAATTTCTGATGTGAGAGTAACCTTAAGTACAAATGTGAGGCGGTTGTCTCGGATTTGGTTGATTGGTATAACATTATATATTTGTATTTTAATGCGAATAAAACTCAGTTTGTTAGGTTTCATCTCCCGCGGAAACCACTTGTTGATTTGGAGCTTTCTGTTAATGGTGATACTAAGGTTCTTATTCATGATGATTGCTGTAAGTTTTTGGGTCTATATCTTGATTAGCATTTAAACTGGAAAAGACATTGTGAATTTTTAGCATCTAAATTGGCATCATTTTATTACCTTTTTTATAACATTAGAAATGTGCTTGGTACTGACCATTTACTAAAACTGTATTATGCGCAAGTAGAAAGCCGACTAAGGTATGGAATTGCTTTTTGGGGCGACTCCACTCTCTCACGTGATGTTTTTGTGGCGCAGAAGAAAATTTTGCGTTGCATTTCTGATGTCCCTAGTACACATTCATGTCGGGGACTATTCAGAAAATATAAACTTTTAACCCTTTATAGCCTTTATGTGTTTGAAATATGTTTGTTTGTGTTTAACAATAAATCTAAGTTTTTTGCTAATTGTGATATCCATAATAATAATACTAGAGCAAGGAATGATTTGCATGTTCCTTACTCTAGAGTAAATATTTCTTTTAAAGCTCCAAGCCGGATTGGTGCTAAAGTGTTCAACAAGCTTCCAGAAAATATAAAAATTATTAAAAATGTAAATGCCTTTAAACTCAATTTAAAATTATATCTTGTTGAAAAGTGCTTATATAGTACCGCAGACTTTTATACTTAGTCGGACATTAACTATATTGCTTATGTGTTCTTTTTATATTATGTTTTATATAGGTGTTTTTATACATTGTGTATGTTTGAATATTTGGTAGTCTGTTTGTAACAGTTATGACGTTTCTTATTACATTTTTATGTCTAAAATTATGTCTTGTTGAAAAGTGCTTATATAGTACCGCAGACTTTTATACTTAGTCGGACATTAACTATATTGCTTATGTGTTCTTTTTACATTATATGTTATATAGGTATTATATGTCTTTATACATTGTGTATGTTTGAATATTTTTGTTAGTTTGTTTGTAAGAGTTATGACGTTTCTTATACATTTTTTAAGTCTTAAAGAATAAAATATTTTTGACTTTTGACTGAGTATAGGCATTGGTAATACGTTACACTAATACAGCTTCATTCACTATGTTGGTAGAATACACCCGTTGCTTTAGATGCCCCCAAAAGTCGAAATCGCACGGATTTAAGTCGGGTTATCGGAGTGGTCAAGGAGTAGGTCCGCCCCGACAAATCCAATTTCCTTAGAACCTAAGATTTAAATAGTTTCTTACATTGCGACTAAAATGAGCAGGTGTTCCGTCGTGCAAAAACCATACACACAGTGAATATTAACAGGGACAGCTTCTAGAAGGATAGGTAGATTTAGAAATCCAGGTATATTTATCCATCCAATCTTCTCGGCAAAATAAAACGTCCAACCAAACAATTTTCAATAATTCCTGCTCACACATTGACTGAAAACTGCTGCTGGTGTCCGCATGAATAATGTATGAATTTTCATCAGCCCAAAAATGTTAATTGTGACAATTAAAAGCACAGTTTCTGGTAAATGAAACTTCATCCGTGGGCAAAATGAAAGAAATAAATTGTCGATCTTCTTTCGTTTCTTTCGTTTATTTGGTTTAGCCTTTGACAATAATGCAGTCTGACTGGAAAATTAACTTCAGAGAGTCTCTGCAGATGATAAGGTTATAGCTGTTGCTCTTGAAGGATTTGCCATACATTAACATGGTTCATATTCCCTAATTTCAATCTTGTTCAACCTCTTGTAAAATATTTCCCTAATTTTTCACCATTCGTGCAATTCTTTGCGCCCCACAATCTACAAAATTCCTTTTTACATCAAATATCTATGAACACTCGAAATAGTATTTGCACAAGGTACTTGGCGCTCAGGGAATACATCTTCATACAACAAACGCATGTCGGCCAATTCTTCAGAGGAATAACTCAACATATTTACTTATTTTGTAAAAAAAATGTATTAAAAACTAACTTAAACACTTTAAGAACAAGTCACTCGACACTTTATGTTATCTTTTTTTGTTCAAGTCCGATATGGAATTTATGACAAACACACGCCACCTAGAATGTTGTTTTTTAATTAGAATTCCAAAGTAGGTCTATTGAAATGATTAATAAATTAATTTTTATCTCGAAAACGGAGCATCAGGAGCAAAAGGTCCAATAGACACTTTTTACACAGAATTAACTTGGCTTGAAGAGAGCGATGCCAATTTGTCAAAAAATCAGTAGCGTACCATTTTTTTGCTAAAAACGAGTATTTAACGTATGCCCGTACGCCACTGAAGAAAAATGTATACATGTAAAAGTAGCCCTGCGATATACACTTTGTTGTGAAATCTCATCTCAATCTCTCAATCAGTTTTCGAGAAATGATGGCTCTAGTATTTAAAACAGAAAATTTTAAACAACCTGTTTTCTTATTTTTAAGATAGAGCCTGTCCCTCGATTTTCTTAACATCATTCTGTAACACCCTGTATATCATACGTATCACAAAATATTGTTTACTTTATTTTTGAAGTTAGTCCTTTCGAGTGTCGCTTTTGTTTGTTAATTTTCCTTGACATTCCAGTGCTCCTTCGTTCAACTTCTATGGTGGTATTTGGAACAAGTCACTTCATTGAATATAATTGCTTTTGATTTCCTGTTCTGTAATATAATACTTTGCTTCAGTTGTGTTACTAAAGTTATACGTAAGACTTTGATGTACAAACCAAATGTAGAAAATATATGTAACTACAGTTTAGAATCTTGGGAAATAAGAATAAGAACAAACAAGGATAGATTGCTATACTTAAACATGGATCATTGCAAAAGAAGCGTAAGAATATCAAAGCTAGAATATATCTGAAATGAACCAATTGGAAGAACTATGAAAGTATGCAGACAATGGAAATAATAAAATGGAAAGGGTATAAATGTATATATAAGAAAATGCGGATTATAACAAGCGAACTGAAAAAATAAAAATTTTATGAAACAATAAATTCCATAAGTAAAGAACTGTATACAGGGTGTAACTAAATAAGTGTAAAACATTTAAGGGGGTGATTCCTCATCGAAAAAAAGATAGGATCTTTCATATAAAGAAACTTCAATTTATACAATGCTAATACCTACGAGTATTATTATTATTAACCCAGGTTCTCCTTCCTTTGTTACTATGGTAATGATCACATCTGTCTCTGCACAACTTAAATTATGAACCAATTTCCTTCATTCAACAAAGGACAGCATTATTTGCCCTGTTCCAGAAGGGTGTAGGCAAACCCTATCTGATTATCTTTCGCTTTTCACTCACATATTTCGTTAATGTGTCGTGACACAAAAGAAAGTAAACTACGTTTACGTTGCAAGTAAGTTAATAACGACCAGAAAATTGTAAATTTGCACGAACCTCTGACAACATATTAATAACTTTCAGATTCAAATCGAAATACCCGATTAAAAAACAAAAATCCATACTAATATGAAGCTTCAAAAGGAAAATTTTTATTCTTCATTAAAGCATAAGAAAAAATTAAAGTAGCTGTCGTTTGAGCTTTAACCAATAATTGAAAAATCTGACCCACAGCTGCAGAATACAACTTTATTGTGTTACTTTTTCTATTCAAATATGCGATATCGTTAATAGGCTCTAACAGCATTACTGTTTGTTTTTATTATATTTTCACACATGATAAAATTATGATGTAGTGACAGAAACTGCAAAAAGAAACAAAGAAATTAATCCATCTTATAGATTTGTATGCAGGGTGATTCACAAGTTATCCAAAAATAATTTTTTCTACAAAACTGTTAAAAATTGCTTTTTAATTGTCATTTTTGATGTTAAAAATGTCATTTTTTGACACGCGTGTTAAAAGTAAGTTACTTTTAACACGGGTGTTAAAAGTAAATCAAAAGCATTGGTTGCTACTAAAATTTTGGTTCATAAACATTGCGATCTGTGTGGTATTTTTTGATTTCTTATTTTTATTGAGTTTAAAGTTCTTCCGATTGTTTTGTAGAAAAAATATTGTATGATATACGTGTTAAAAGTGATTTTATTTTGTTCGTGAAGTTAAAAAAAATCTTACTTTTAACACGTATATCATAAATAGCTATTTTCTACAAAACTGTTAAAAGTAGGCTTTTTAATTGTCATTTTTGATGTTAAAAATGTATTTTTTTGACACGCGTGTTAAAAGTAAGTTACACTAGTGTTAAAAGTAAATCAAAGTTTATTTAAATTTTGTTTTGACAAACACATGAACAACTTTTTATTTTAAATAAGTACAAACCAACATTTTAACTAGTTATTACTATTAACATTTATAGTAAAATTAGAACAATTTGAAATTGTAATTCCCTGCGGAGTCATCATACTTAAGTTGGTTTTAATGTCAACATGTGTGACACATCTATTTTCTGTAGAAATAGTACTGGTAGTACTGGTGGTCTTGCTAGTAGTTGCAGCAGTAGGAAGTATTTGGCACGCAATTCCTTTTTCTGTTCCAGTGAATTTTGAATGTAGCCTTCAGCTACCGTCGAAGATTTCCATCCTCCATGTCTCTTGATGGTAGTAAGATTTGCACCAGAATCTGCTAACAATGTCGCCGATGAACAACGAAAACAGTGTCCGGTGTAGAGTTGAGGATTTGGTAGATTCAAGAACTCTGCAATGTCGGCAGACATTTTACCAAACATGTTAATTCTGACTGGATTCTTCACACATTTATTCTTCATATATTTAAGAAAAAGTCGTCTATGGTCAGCGTTGGGTGGCCAGAGTGCCATATACTTTCTAAAAAAGTTTAAATAGAATTCACCAACAACACTGAAAGACCGAGGCACTTTCGTTTTAGTATCTGGTATGGTTACAACAACCGAAGTGCCCAAATATTCGATATTGTCGATGGTCATCTGACACAATTCCTCCAGGCGACACGCCCTGAAGACACCCACTATTGCTGCGACTTTCATCATCAGATACTTTTCGTCTTCTGCTTCTGTGAGAAATTTGTCGATATGCGTCTTCGTCAAAACTTTTGACTTTTTTGCTTGATATCCTTCACCCTTCCGTTTTAAAAAAGCAATAAGTTTATAATGTTTGCTTATATATTGATCTTGCTTTATTTTTAACATAGTTTTGATCATGGAATAATTTGACCACAGCGTTGACGATTTCCATATCCTGGCTTTTTCCTCAAAATATGCCAGTAAAACACTTACGTTACATTTTCCATGGACCTTTTTAATGTTGCACCATTCCGAAAAGCGTCTATAAGCGATTTCGTACCGTTCCTTTGATTTCGCCGGCAATAATTCCAATGTTGCTCGACTGGCGACTTCTTCGATTTCGGCAGGGATGGATTCGTTACGCTCATTATCAAGATTATTCATTATACTTATTATTACTAGAAAATGCTGTCAATATTTTTGCGTTTTTTCCGTAACTAACAACAGCACTGGTTGCTACGAAAATTTTGGTTCATAAACATTGCGATCTGTGTGGTATTTTTTGATTTCTTATTTTTATTGAGTTTAAAGTTCTTCCGATTGTTTTGTAGAAAAAATAGTGTATGATATACGTGTTAAAAGTGATTTTATTTTGTTCGTGAAGTTAAAAAACTCGCTACGCTCGTTTTTTAATCATCTTCACTCACAAAATAAAATCTTACTTTTAACACGTATATCATAAATATCTATTTACGATATTGCTCCATATTGCTTCATCATGAAAAAGAAAACAATATTGTGAAAAAAATTTTTGTCAAATCGTTATGGTTTCTGAGAAAAAGATTATTGAAGTTGTAATATTTTCAACCTTTACATCGCTGGGCTACTGAACTCTCTAACGTCATCGGAATGCAGTCTATCCGCGTTTTTAGTATTAATGTTTTTGCCATAGTGTTTACATTAGTTTTTCAAGTGTTAAAAAATTGCTTACGTATATAGCAACTCGGAGTTGATATATACCGTTTTAATGTAAGATGAAGTAAGACAAAATGCTTTTAGCAGCTTCTCGTCTGTACGCAGAACGATTTCCCATGTTTGGCATATGCTTACCGGGATACAGCTACTTTTACCGCGGTAGTACAACGTGGGCGTGACACGGGAAATTTGCAAAAAAATCGTGGAAGCGATGGAAGCCCAGAACGTCCACGGCATATTCCAACAGCTGAAGAACATATTTTAGAGATTGTTGAAGACAAATCGCTCAACAAGTACTCACTTCAAAAAGGCATTAAGCTTGTAATATTTTGCTTACCCTTCCTATTCTTTTCCTATCCTTTATGTTCATCATCGCCTTCAACATGGAGTAATTTGGCCAAAGTGTTGACAATTTCCTTATTTCGATTTTTCTTCAAAGCATGCCGAAAGCACTTTTTCACTGAACTTGTCACGACCACTATATTAAGAAGCTTGAATACGTCTGTTTTTCTGTATTAGCATACTAGTGGATTAGAATTCATGATACCACGCTTCGATTTTATAGCCTTTTATTTAGACTTATTATAAACATTAACATTTATCTCGCCAGGTAGGACCTGGATTTTTTCAGCAATTGCCATCTTGCTGGACAGTAAATCTTCAATATAACTTTACGCTACCATAGTCGATTTCCAACCACCATGACGCTTCACAGGGCACCCCCAGCATTTGCCAGTAATGTTTCCGCAGAGCGCCTCATTCCATGCCCGGTAAAACTTTCTGGATCAGTTTCTGGAACGATTTCGATATTGTATTGATGCGTACATGTAGTGTAGTACATTCATATATTAATATTTGTAATATGTGTTATAGCTAGGTAAGTACTTACCATTTTCCTTGATTAAACCTCAATTTAAATTTAAATAACTGTACACAACACCGCTACATGACCAATATGGCGTAGTGACGTGTGTTGTGGTCAACCAGTCAGGAGTAGGGATATAGAACACAATTAAGTTGTGTGCGTGTTAAGTTTACACACAATGATGTACTTTTAACACACAACTGGTAAATATTATATTATATCAGTATATTTTAATACTAGTAATATAGTTTATTACTAGTATACTAGTAATTTTAACACATTTTGTGTAAAACGTACAAAAAAGCCATAGTGCGTAAAACTATTAACACGGAATTTTTACACATCCTAAATTACACACTGGAAAATTTTGCGTACACAGCAACTTTTTTTACAGTGTATATAATTAATAATTATAATAACCTAAGAAATGCGTTGATTTGGACTTTTAATGGAGTTTGAAGAAAAATGAATATATGATAGGTATATGTGCTAGAAGTGACAAACGAAAAAATATAAAAAGAGATATCTAGGTGCAGAAAAGGCTTGTCAATATGTCATTAAACTATTTGAAAATAACTAAATAATTACATCACAAGATAGAAAACCATAGATTCATTTTATAAATGGTATCTCACCGATAGATTCATTTCTTATTCATTACCATAAATGTCAACCCTACGTTCCTGTTAACCCCTACCAAACCGAATTAGTAGAAAATCGATTGAACACTCTAATACAAATTACTTGTTTTGTATTGTTCTGGTTAGTTTATGACATAGTCTTAAAATTTAGTAGAATAGGGTAAGTTTTCAGCTGGAAAAGGATGATTCAGGATGGGACTTCTAGTTTACCATGTTTTTTAAGTTAAATTATAAGTAAATATATAATTGTCATCTCTGCCATAATATTGTTGTTAATAACAACCTTGAGTTAAGGAGTTATTACTCAATGGTAAAAGCAAATTATTTTAAAATGGCAATATAGATCATTCTTATAGGTCTTGTAACTTATAAGATAATATATTCATGAATTTTCTTATAACATTTTTCCTAAATTTAGTTAATATGCGTTTTAGAATTCTTAAGTAGATATATATCGATAATAAATGTACCTAGTAATATTATGTGTTTTCTCTTACATATACTCACAGCTTACTGTTAATGGTATCTGACAAATTGAAAAATTGAATGCCTAGAGATAATTTGGCTGTTCACCGATTTTTCAAAAATGCAAATTTGTATAGCAGGAAGTCGTAAAACCACTTATTTTAGTTCATTATGAATATATTTAAATTCTTTACAGAATAGCATAAAATAAATTGAAAGTGTTATTTACTCTTCCTCAGTTGATTTCTGACGCATCTTAAATATGTCAAAGTTGAAATTATTTAACTTAACTTTTTCTCTTATGTTTTGTTGACGAAAAGTTTTGATTCAGTTGACTACAAAATTTGGTCCGGAGATGGTTTTTCGAGAAAACCACCCTAAAAGATTTCTGCTCACCTGCGACTTCAAAAATGCTATTGAAATTTATCTCAGAAAATCGGTTTGTAATAAGACAAATTAATCGATTATGTATCTTATTTTTTTATTGTTAGATTCATTTTGGAAAAACTCAAATTTTCCTATTGTTATGCATCTCGTAATTCTATTGATAAGACATTTTCTCACATCGAAAAATACATTTGGTTATCTCCTAATAAATATTCAAAAATCAAATACGTTATGTTGTTCTTTGTTCAGGGTGTTAAAAGCAGAAATCTTTTCGATAACGGTAGGAATTATCAAGTTCTTCCAAGTGTACCATTTTTACGTAGAAATGACGCGCAGATAAGATTTTATAGTCAACCGAATCGGAACTTTTCGTCTACAAAAAAAAAGAGAGATTCATAATCAGGCATTGCTAATATGACACCCTCTATGGCCAAACCTGATTCAATATCTGAATTACGATTTCTTTGTGACGTGCTCGTGGGTAGCAATAAAAAAAATGTTCTTTGCGTTTAAGGGCTTTCAGAACTCTCCAGAACTAATAGTTGGCCCTAGCTCAGAAAAGATGGGAGTGGGTTGATAGTTTTAAATTTTACTTATATAGGCGCCACCCGTTTTACAACCCGATGGATTATGCACATGAGTACTGGAGAGATATTCGGAATTATTACCTTTATGAATTTAAATGACAAAAAAGGGAAAAAAGTACAAATAAAACGACCCTTAGAGTATGGTGCAATGTGCAATTAATTTTAATTAATCAATCAGCTTTAATTATCATTTCGTATGCAATATAAACCTTTCCAACAGCGCTCTTGGTTCGGCGTACACGTTTGAGGAAAATAAGAACAAAAAAAATCTACCTAGGCGGGCAATATGTAATTTTAATTAGGCTTAAAATTTCAATTTAACCAAAGGCTCATAAGTATTAATAAGTGTCAACAGCAGATTCCTAAAGAGTAAAATGCGGTACTCAGGCAAACCACAAATTAATTAATGAAAGCGACTAAATTTTTGTTAATTAAGCTATAGGAAACATTACTTAACCAATAAACTACTTGGCAATAATAAAAAGAAATAAGCTAGGTAAGTTATTATAACTATAAGCAATAATTGTACCACCCCAAGCTAGGTAAGTTATATAAGCAATAATTGTACCACCCTAATGGGTAGCAAGCGAATAACTACAAGCAAAATAAAATAAAGGAACTACTTATGCATTACATACTAGAAAAGCAATATGCTTAAATAATAAAAGGCTTATCTGTTGGGTCATGCAGCTCTAGTGGCAGGTGATTAGCAAGCGAGCCCTCCGGGCGTCGAAGATGCAGACAGGTGTCCTAAAATCGCAAGGGCTTGAAAGATCCTTCACAGACTAGGATACTTCCCTATGTTCTTAACCAACGCTAGCAGCGAGTTCAAATGCGGATGCGAAAACCAAAGAAAACAATGGTGATAATACGTCGAAGACGATAACGATGACATCAACGAGATCGACGAGATCAACGAGGTCTTAGTTGTAAGACGGCCTCGTGGTGAAATGTTGCTTAAGGGGTCAAATTTAGGGCACAAATCCAACCAGGAACTATAAACATAAGGACAATGTTAAAAATAGCCGATTTTTGGCTTATCCGGGGGAACGCATAAATCATAAAAAAATCAATTGATTATTGTTAATTAACATTAGAAATGACCCAGAAATACGTCAGATAGCTGGGGAAATTTCGCTACTACCCTTAAACCTATATAAACTACCCTTAAATAACTTTAAATGGATAATCATTAATTATTGTTATAAAATTCGTGTAAAACGAAAAAAATGCTTGAAAATGATTTGAACAGACAGTATGTCAATATAAAAAGTGATAAATGACTGTAAAACTGCCCATTCAATGGCGAAATAGCGCCAATTGTTCTCACTTTGCGAAGGGGTACTGAAAAAATGGTAATTTATACTTGCGCCCATTTTTCAGGTCGCAATAGTATAAATAAACCTTAAAAGTGAATTAAGCATTTTTTTCATTCTAAACGAGTTTTATTACAATAAATAATGATTATCTATTTTAAGCTATTTAAAGGCAGTTTATATAGATTTAGGGGTGCAATTGCTTAATGTACTCTAGTATCAGGTTTTGCATTTTTTGACAGTAATCTATAATTTTTGTCTAGCAATAGGCGTTCCCTTGAACATTTAAGCATTATCTATTTTTGATGTCGAAGTTCCTCACCTCACCATTAGCTTTTTAAAGTCGTTTTTTTAATTTTTAGGGATGGAATGGACATTTTTACAGTTATTTATCACTTTTTATATTGACATACTGTCTGTTCAAACCATTTTCAAGCATTTTCTTCATTTTACACGAATTTTATAACAATAATTAATGATTATCCATTTAAAGCTATTTAAGGGTAGTTTATATAGGTTTAGGGGTAGTAGCGACATTTCCCCAGCTATCTGACGTATTTATGGGCCATTTCTAATGTTAATTAACAATAATCAATTGATATTTTTATGATTTATGCGTTCCCCTGGATAAGTCAAAAATCGGCAATTTTTAACATTGTCCTTTGCCCAGAAAATGCAGCTAAATCCGCAAAAGCGATATGTTCTCGTGTATCGAGCATACGTTGCCGATTCGACCTTCCCAAGCAG
Organism: Monochamus alternatus; assembly: GCA_037114965.1. Classification (NCBI taxonomy): domain Eukaryota; kingdom Metazoa; phylum Arthropoda; class Insecta; order Coleoptera; family Cerambycidae; genus Monochamus; species Monochamus alternatus. The sequence continues at coordinate 109,640,710 of CM073426.1, read as the reverse complement.
GGCCCCAGAAAAAAGAGGCAAGGAAAAGAGGCAAGCAAAAAGTCCGTTTGGCGGCAAAGAATTAGGGAATTTTATTCAAATTCTGTTGACCAATGAAATGTCAGATTAATGATTACATGGAAAACATACAAGACAAACCATAATATTAAGAAATAAATAAATGTATATTGACTGTTATTTTAGGCATATTATTTTCTATATAGGCTCCTGATCAATTTAAAATTTTTGTTATACCTAACTAAATAAATAAAAATAAGCAAATTCGCAGTTGACATTTGCGGTTAGGTTAGGTTTCAATTCACTGCAGATCAGAAAGTATCACTTAGTTGCTTCTAAACATTTACTTGTTTGAAATTCATATTTTAAATATTAAATGATATAAGCCCGTAACATCTTTTCTGAAAAATTGTTTACCAAATTTGATAACAATCGGTTGAGTGGTACTCGAGTTATTATAACAAAAAAAAAAAAAAAAATATTGTCAATTTTGACACCCTGTATCTGTTTCCACAGCAACATCTTCATATTTTGTTTCGAAAGGTGTCGATCCTGCTCTATGATCCATTATTAATGATCCACCCTGTACATTACTAAAGTTGAAGTGCTAAATATAAATTTTATTATATCATAAGAAATGATTAATTAACACAGTAATTATTTTTATGGTTTTCAAGTTTAGATTAACAGAATCACTTAAAGAATGTTGTCGGTCGAGGGAAGTTATATAAAGGGGTAAAAGTTGGGGTGGAATTTCAACTGATAGAATGTTAACAATTAATGATAGGGTTCATACTTCATTGTAATATATTTTATATAAAATTTTAAATAAAAAAAAATAATTATATTTCATTTAACGTATACAGGGTGATGCAATCATAATGTCATTAATTTTAATACGTATTCGGAAGGGTTAATAGACAGAAAATCGAAAAAAATATTTTTACTCGACCTTTTAAAAGAAAAGCGGATCAAATCATAACTGCCGGTTTCTTGTAGATTCGAGCGTTGAAGCAGGCCGACACCGCATTGATTTGATCCAAAAAGGGAATTTAAATAATAATAAGAAAATATTTTTTTCATCGTAAATATGCATTTCATTTTTTTATTCTAATATATTTTAACAATTAATGCATAATCAATTGCTAGTCTACTTATTGTCACTGAATCATGTTGTCTAATTAAAGTGCCGAATGGAACAATAAATATACAAGCTGATCAAAGGGAAAAGTTTTTTTGTAAAAATAAAAACAAAATTATTTATAGAAACTTTTCCAAGGGTGTTAATTTTTTTTTGATATTACGAAACGCCTTATTCGATTTTAATGAAGAAGAGTACTCGCTGATAGTCTACTTAATAGACAATTTTTGACATACCTAATTAGATATTTTGTTTTTTTTACCAGTGGCTTGCATGGGACCACTTCTAAGAGAATATCGATAAAAAAGGTAGTAATTCCGTTTCACAAGTTCTCGAATCCGAGCTGCGCACTTTGATGAAAATGCAAACGTTTACTTGGTGACTGGTGGTATTTTTGATATAGTGTTTTCTACAAATACAAGTAATTTTAGACATTTAAGAAGTGTTATAATATAGCGTTAAGTAAATAAAAGGAATGTTATCTCATGTCACTTGCAAATATTCAAAGGTACCAAAGTAAACCGAATATATAACGATAGAAAGCGGTCTAACCAACAAATTTTTAGGTACAGAAATTTAAGGCTGTAGATGTAAATATTGTTATAACAAACTTCATATACTGCATATAAGATTGTTCAGTTTTGTTTGTAAGTATGTGAAAATAATTGTTGAAATGTAGAGTTAAAGTAGCAAAATAATGTGTGTCCTACAAATGCGGTTTAAAAATTATTATATTATTTGAGGAGAATTTAAATAGTAAAAATTGATAAACAAAACATCTATAATTTTATTTTTGATATTTCTTTTGCTATTCGTGTTCAATTTTTAGAGATTTCTGTACCTAAAAATTACCACTAATTTGATCATTTTATACGGTGAGAAATACGGCGACCTTAAGCCTTTATTTTTAAAATAGTTTCTTTTGCAAATACCTTTTTCTTCCATTTTTTTTTCGACGGATGCTTCCTTTTTGAGAAAGTGAGTAAATCTTTTTATATATTTTTAGGTATTAACAATATTGTGTGAAACTAACTACTCTGCGGACTAAAGCCCCGACCAGCATTGAATTACACCCACAATATCTACACATATATTCTTTCCTATTAGCTTGTGTAACATTTTTTACTGTATTAGAAAGGTATTTTAAGCTAATATAATATATCAAATCTCCTATAATTCCTATCAATGAAGTCATATGTATGCTCTCTGATACCAATATTCAATAATTATCTAAAAAAATGAGTCTAGCTTAATTTTACTCACCTGGTTTAACGAAAACATTCTATAAATATCTAAGTTCACTTTTATAACTGTGGGAACTCAGAGAACTAATCCGAACAGTAGTTAGTTTCACACAATATTGTTAATACCTAAAAATATATAAACGATTACATAAAGAGTAAACAATTTTATTAATTAAGTACGTAATTGTCATGTTTAATTTAAATTTATTGACAGGTTAAAGTCACTTTTGACATTGTCGATATTTCATTTCAAATAATTTTAATTTATTGATATAATAATTTTTATAGTTAGATATTTGTCTCAACTTAAAGGAGGCCACCTACAGAAGCAATCCTAAGAATGCAGAAATAGGGAAGATCTCATCTATTGTGGTTGAATTTTCGAGTTCCCACAGTTTCAAAAGTGAACTTAGATATTTATAGAATGTTTTCATTAAACCAGGTTAGTAAATTTAGCTAGATTAATTTTTTTTGATAATTATTGAATATTGGTATCAGAGAGCATACATATGACTTCATTGATAGGAATTGTAGGAGATTTGAGTATCACACAAAGTCCCCAGAAAGTAAATGGGTCCCTATTTCTTTGACGTCAGCCTAACTGGTGCAAGATATTTGGATTTTCTTCGAGACGACCTCATTTCTGAACTAATAACTTTATATCCAGATATAGAGGGACATAATCTTCCAAGAAATTACATTTTATTTCAACAAGATAGTGCACCTCCCCATTATGCAACACCTGTCCGTGCTTATTTGGATGAGCTGTTCCCGAATCGTTGGATAGGGAGAAGGGGACCGATTAAGTCGCCAGCCAGATCACTTGATTTGACACCCCTAGATTATTTCTTGTGGGGATACTTAAAAAGCACAGTATACGTTACTAGACCGGTTAATTTAGAAGATTTAAAAAGCAAGAATTCCTCACGAGATACATCGTATACCTTCTGAAGTTATTGATAATGTCCAAATAGAATTTATTAATCGTCTTGGCTACTGTCAGGCAGCCAACGGTGCACAATTTGAGCATTTAATTTAGTCGATTTTTTACATAATCATTATCATTTTCAGTATTGTGAAAATTAAATTTTAAAATCTTCAAACATCATTTTCTTGAAATTTTTGTTATGTAACACCATAACTTTTCATGATGTGTATGTAGAATGACACGCTCTTTCAAATGGCATGGTCAAAATTGGGGGTTGCTATTTAAAAAAATTGTCGATGACGTCATATCTCGAACAACGATGACGTCACAAATATGGGTCGTATTTTTAAAAGTGCCTTTTTTTAAAATAAAATCGACGTGCTAGGGGATTTTTTCGAAAACTTCTCAATTTCAAAAATAATGAATTTATTCGTTACATGTTCTTCGTTGTGTCGAAACTAATGTAACATACCTAATTTTCAACTATATATTACTAATACCAAAATTTTCAGAAGGGTTTTGAATAGAGCGTTACTGTTACTTCATTTTGCAAAATTTAAATTCAACATAAAATAAAGATGAAGCAATACTTCTGCCTTCCTGAGACACTCCTGCGACATTATTATTTCTCCCTATTGTGCTTCTCAAAACTAACTAAGTCAATGAATAAGCAAAAGTAAGTATACAAAATAATGTTAGGTCATTTCTACATACTCTGTAAAATAACATCAGTACAAAAAAACATTCACAAGTATGCTTCCTTGAGCATATCGTATACGTAAATGTAACTCTTCACCTCACTCTCACGTTACCATTGATATGGTGCAAACAATCTTATTGGACATTATTACATTATTTAGATTATTTATAAATGATTTAGAGCAACATATAACTGTCGAAGATACCAGCTTAATTCTTTACGCAGTGCAATATGTATTAGTGCCTCGTCTGCTGATGAGCTTCAAAGGAAAGTAAACGACACACTTCAACAGTTTTATACGTGGTGTTTTAAAAATAAACTTATTATTAATCCAACGAAGACTCAGTATATCACCTTTTTTAAAAGACGAATATGCCCTAACGTAGTAGTTTCATTAAACAACACGATCATTGAGAAAGCACAACACACAAAGTTTTTAGGACTTTTCATTGATGAGCAACTTACTTGGTCGATTCATATTGAGCATCTCGTAAAGACATTAAACACTGCTTATTACGCAATCAGAAATCTGAGAAATATAATGGATAAACATTATCTTTTAGATGTTTATTTTGCATTAGTATATACACATTTAAAATATTTAATAATTTACTGGGGGACTAGTTCTGAATTTCATAGAATTTTTATTTGTCAAAAGAAAATTATAAGACTAATCCTATCCCTCAATCCTTTACAATCTTGTCGACCATGATTTGTACAAAATAATTTTTTTTTCTTTGCCTTGTATATTTATATATGAAGCAGCACTATTTGTTCAAAATCATCTTGAATTTTTCATACAGCATAACAACATTCACTCCTATAATACACGAGGAAATAATTTAATTTATTTAAATAATCATAACTTAACAACATATCAGAAGGGGCCGCTTTACTTATGTGGAACAATTTTGAATAGATTACCCGTGAGTATTAAAAACAACGTAAATATTAGGTTATTTAAAAAAGAGCTATGTTCCTTCCTTGTCGGAAACTGTTTTTATACATTACAGCAATTTTATGATTTTCCTGCTACAATGTGAATTGTTCTTCTTAATATGTATAGATTTCTATTATTTATTAATTATCTATTGGTTTGTACAGTTTATGTTGTTACGTAACAAATCCATATTTGTGGCACACGTTTAGTAATAATATGTATATTAGACTAATTTATATGACGTTTCATATCCTGTGATAGACCTACATGAATAAAGATCTAATTTTTAATAAAAAATTATGTTATGTGGCAGAAAAAATGTATTTCTACTGTATATATATCAGGAGTTTTTTGTAGTACAGTATGTAAATTTACTATCACTTTTATCAGTGTGTTACAAATGTTTGTGTTTTTTAGTAGCAACTATCACTTTCTTAAACAAGGTCGTGACCTGCCGATGTCACTATCAGACAGGTACATAGACCAGCGTGGTACTTTCACGGCTGTGTGTCTCTTGGGGAAGAGATTTGACGTGGACTGTACAGGCAGAGTATTGATCGGGGACCACCCCCGCTTCACAACCCCTTGCGGGGATCTGACTATCATAGCTCTTTGTCTGCCGCTTCCTATATGCATCAGCCACGTCCTTTCTATGTTCGCTTTCTGGTATCGCCCATCGTAATGCGATTTGTCCAGGTACAATTTGTCACTGTACAATACAAGGTGAGAGGACGGTTTCCTTAAATTTATCTATGCTGGTAAAAAGTACGAGTTAATTTATTTTTCCAGTGAACAAATAAAAATAATTATTAACAACAAGATTGGTTGAGTTCTCAGAAGATTAAAATATTTTTTTAGGAATCAATTTAGTTTTAGATGTAACAAGAGTCTACTGAAGATGCACGAATTTCATTGCATAAATATATAATCAGTCATATTAATAATGAGAAAAAATATATTGCTGTATTTATGGATTTAATTAAAGCCTTTCACACTATATAGCATGATATATTATTAGAATTTAGAATTAGAATGTATTAGAAATCAACACTATAGTAGCTACAATTATAATAAACAAAAAGTTCCCATAAGAGTATTGAGTAAGAATTTAATATATTATATAAAAAGTAGTACCTACCTATGAACATAAATAAGGAAACATTTATTTATAACATGCCTTAATACAACTTTTTGTTTCCTTTAGTTACACATTTTTTAATTCAACAAATTTATGAATTCCGGTTCTAGAAATAGGGAAAACATAGCGCTTTAATAGTTATTCTTGTATGAATTGCGTAATAGGTATCAGTGTTTTTAACGTAGCGTGAATATGTGAATTTTTTGTTGAACCGTAAGTCGAAACAAAAAATTATTGGAAAGCGCTATAAAACATTGATTTCGGCTGACGATATATAAACAATATTTTTTGTCCAATTATCCAAAGTATTTGCCAGTGTAGGTTTATTATCTGAAGTTAGTATCAATGTCAAAAGTGACGTGATAAAAAAAAGTAGCCGAACTGCGAAATTTTTGTCACGTTTGCGTGTTGAACAAAAGTTCATCGCCGTTATAAAATGGCTAATTTTGCGTATATCTATAGGAATTTGACAGTTGGACAAAAAAGTTTTTAAAAAGTGAACATATTCTGTATACAGGGTATCCCTAAAACGTTGAGACAACGTTTGGCCACATAAACTACAGCGGAAAATAAGTTGATTTAACTAAACGTGCCTAAGTCCAAAAGTTGATAATTACGGAGCTACAGGGTATCAAAGGTTAAAACATAAACCGCGTTTTTTGTATTAAATTTTATTGTCCATTTCGGCGTATCTTCTAGAGGACGCCACCGGCGACGATTTCGAACCCTTTAAACCATTACAACTTTTTTGTTCCACCCTATATGTTATTTTGAACTAGAAAAATCTCTTCCTCTGTCTTTTTTAGTTAAGAAAGATATACCTTATTAAAGTCGCTAGGATCAACGGTTTCCGAGAAAAACACATCTAAAGCTGATGACTTATTATTTATCTATAAAATTCAAAATTATTCACTTATCCAAGGGTAAGTCCTCAAGCAACACTGGTAATATTTCTTGAAGAAAGTGCCAATGGCTCTCTGTAATTAATTTATTTGGTAGGAAAATAGGACTTGATCCTATTATACCGGCCCAAACATTTATTCTAATTTCATGATGGAAGTGTCTTGATCTTATAGCATGTGGATTTTCTTCAGTGTAGATATTTTTGTTATGGAAATTAGTTATGACTCTTCTTGTAAAACACGCTTCGTCAGAAAAAAGAATTTTATTTTGAAAATGAGGATCAGTGTTTCTTCTTTCACGAATAAAATGACAAAATCTCAATCGGGCATCAAAATCAAGTAGCAATAGTTCTTGAACTAGTTGTACATGGAAGGGATGTAGCAACTGTTCTTTCAACACTTTATGTGGGATATTTTTTGAAACCCCCAGCCGACGTCCAAAATTACGTACACTTTCTCCGGGATATACCGCAATAGTATTCAAGATTTGTTCTTCTACTTGTGCATTGCAGATTTGTCTAGGACGTCCCCAATTTACCGTACTTGAGAGCTATTGCACTTTCTTGAAGAAAAATTACCAGTGTTGCTTGAGGACTTACCCTTGAATAAATGAATAATTTTGAATTTTGTAGATAAATAATAAGCCATCAGCTTTAGAGCCGTTTTTCTCGGAAACCGTGGCTTCTAGTGACTTCAATAAGGTATATCTTTCTTAACTAAAAAAGGCAGAGGAAGGGATTTTGCTAGTCCAAAATGACATACAGGGTGGAATAAAAAAGTTGTAACGATTTAAAGAGTTCGAAATCATAGCCGGTGGCGTCCTCTAGAAAATGCACCGAAATGCACAATAAAATTGAATTTGCAATCCTTAGAAACCCCCGGATACAAAATTTCGTGAAATTCACGTGAAACAGTTGTAAGTTATTAAAGAAAACGCTATTTATTTTTTGACATTTAACATCCTGTAGCTCCGTGATTATCAACTTTTGGACTAAGGCAAGTTCAGTTAAATCGACTTATTTTCAGCTGTACTTTGTATAGCGAAACGTTGTCCCAATCTTTTAAGGACACCCTGTATAATCAGGTAATTAGTTATATACTAATTTAGGTCCTAAATATATAGTTAGGGTGTCTCTGTACGAAATACTATTTTGGTCCAAAAGTTGATTGTTTCCGAAACCTAAGGTGTCTAAGTTATTATTAAAAAAAAAAATGTTTGCAAATATTTTAATAATAGGTAGTATAATTTGTACGAAATTTGGTACTTATTGAGTTTTTTAGGATAGCAAATCGAAATCTGATCACAGTTTTTCTGTCATTGCAGAGAGTGCCACCATCAGCACTTCGCCTATATACATATATCTAATGCCTCATAACTTTTTTGTGCCGCAGTATATTAAATTTGCATTTAAAAATTCTTGTTTCTTGGCATCTCTTGTCCAGAAAAAGTATACCTAGTAAGTGTCGCTTCGATCAATCGTTTCTGAGATAATCGAATTTAAATGTTTTATTGCATACACCGAAAAAAAAAATCAGCAATTTATTTAAATTTATTCTCGGGAAGCAAATCTTTTTCGGTGTAATGATCACTTTTTTGTCAATAATAAATTTATTTATTTGGTAAGAAAATTTAATTTTTTTGACGAGTATTTGAAATTAAATAAAGAGTTGTTCCATTTGAACATCATATGAAAACTTAATTTTTAAAAATGATTTTCAAACAAATATCTTTTTTTATTTCCCTAAACAATTTTTTTATATTTGTATAAAAATAATGTCTGGAAATAAAAAAATGTTTTTTGATCGACACGAATTTGCATTTCAAATCAATTAATGCGTTTATGTAATTAAAAAATGCATAATTTTAATTGAAGGATGTGGAAAAAAAATGTACTTTTGTTTTTGTAAAATTGTTAAATGAAGTGTTATTAAATTATATAATCTTTTGAAAAACCATATATAAAAAAAAACTCAATTTCCTACTATATAACACAGCCCCACAAAAAAAAAGTTCATACACAAGAGTGACATATGTATTCCCATGTATTTTTCGACGCTGAATCCGATCCTGAGCTCAGAATTGGGCCTACACATCTGGAATTGGCCCCAGGGGCCTGAAATGCGGTTCCCGGGATAAGGCGAAGTCGACGCTGAATTTTGGAGCTAAAGCCGGATTTATGCTCGAAAAGTTTATGGCCAACTGAAATTCCGGGTTTGAGTACGGGAAAATGACCCATTGGGGCGGGAAAATCCTGCTTTGGACGTCCCGGTCGCGACTGTGGTATTTTCGTGTGTTTTTCAATTCTGGACCTGAGAAGTGCTGTCCAAAAACTTTATGAGCATACTCTAAGGACCAGGATTGAAATATACATGAATATCCCATTTTTGCGACTGGTACGTCCGAAATATGATTTTCCAGCCCCAATGGGCCATTTTCCCGGACCCAAACTGGGAATTTCAGCTGACCAAAAACTTTTCAACACCCAGTCTCAGGTCCAGAATTGAAAAACACACGAAAATACCACAGTCGCGACCGAGACGTCCAAAACAGGATTGTCCAGCCCCAAGGGGTCATTTTCCCGGACCCAAACCCGGAATTTCAGTTGGCCATAAACTTTTCGAGCACAAATCCGGCTTTAGCTCCAAAATTCAATGTCGACTTCGTCTTATCCCGGGAACCGCATTTCAGGCCATTTTCGGCCCTTGGGGCCAATTCCAGACGTGTAGGCCCAATTCTGAGCTTAGGATCGGATTCAGCGTCGAAAAATACATGGGAATACATATGTCACTCTCTTGTGTATAAACTTTTTTTTGTGGGGCTATGTAATCGTATCGTTGAAATAAGTATTTTTTTGAAAGGAAAAATTCGAATTGTTTCCTAGAAACAAAAAATAATTGTCAATAAATGGATGCTAGATGTAGCTGTGCTATATTTCGCGTACTCAGGTATGTTGGATTTGAAAGACATGAACAGCCAGGATTATCGTCAGTTAATTCACCACTTATCTGTAGTGTACTAATAAGGGCTATTTGCTATAAATTTTGCAGGTGTAGTTCAATGATAGTCGAGGTCATCACCCTTAGCTGTTTCGTGAGATTCATGAGTAGCAAGTTGTTAATCTAAATAAGCAGTTGTTTAACTAGGAAAAAAAAACTTTCAAGTATACAAATATTGTCTTATCATAGAATGTAATTAAATCAACACCAGAAGTATATCACTGGAAAGGAAATAATATGTTTTAATGGAAACAAATGCTTGCTTTACACAAAATATTTGTATTTTTGCTTGTTCAAAAAAATGCTTTGGTATCAAGAAATAAATATTTGTTTAGCCAATACAAACAACTAATTAATTTCCATGAAATTTTTATTTACAAGCACCATATTTTGTTTTCACTGTAATGAAACTCCTCGAAGCAACGAGTACCGTAATTAATTATAAACTTTTTTAAAAAGAAATTTAGATTTATGTTGCCATATGGTTAAGTATAAAAATGGTTATTGTAAAAATTATATACTGGAATAAGAGACATAGTTTACATTTATTAAAATGTACCTAAAAAATCGTAGACAAAAAGTAAAAATTAATGATTCTATATGTAAAGATTTGGAAATAGAAACAGCTGTCCCACAAGGAACTATTATTGGACCTATACCTGTTTTTAACATAATTAGTGAAATTGTAAATTTACTCTATAATGGAAAGGTGATTTCTTATATGTAATTATCCCGCTATTATAATTTTATGGAGATAACTGGGAAAATACATATAAAAGCACAGCAAATGAATTGAAAATTATTCAACAATGGTTGAGTAAGAATTATTTAATTCATAGTTACTCCAAAACTAATTTTATTGCTTTCTCTCTATCAATTTTGGGTTAATCTACCTCTGATAATATTATGATATATAATGCTGCTTGTCAAAATATAGATAATACAGTCTGCCCTTAATGCCCCTGTTCATTTATTAAAAAAGTTATTTCTGTAAAATATTTATGAGTTTACATAGTTTGAGTATAGATCAATATTTAAGATGGTCCAAGCACGCTACATAAACTGAAAAACTTAGTAAATTGTTCTATAAGTTATAATTCTTAAGAAACATAATAAGAGTTAAAAATATAAACGTTATATATCATTCATTGGTTGAACCAATAATTAATTAGTTAAGGGGTAGTTTGTTATGAATGCCGTTGCCCCAAAATTTCTTTATGACATGTTTTTGATATTAAAGGTTTAAATTATTATAGTTCATTAATTTACATTGTAAAAATAAATCAAAACTATTCATTACTTATCATAACAAATAATGCTATTCAGACGCATTTTCTTAAAAGATCACATCTTCAAAGAAATTTAATTTATGCTTCTAAATCCTATAATTTAATTCCTGCTTCAATTAGAAACTTTATGAACAACAAGCACAAATATAAGAGGTTAATTAAAACATTTTTAATTCAAAATTATATAAAATTTGACCAAATGATTGTAATAATTGTGAATATAATTATTTGAATATTTTTTCTTGAAGATAAATGTTATTGAACATTAAATGCTATTATGTTAAATAACCATAAACCGAAGGCTTTTTTTATTTTACATGTTTTATTGTTATTATTATTTCTATTTTCTAAAACATGAAATATACCTACCAGCAATTTATAATTTCTTTTGATTTCGTAGAAGGTCAATAGAAATAATTACCTCACTATCATGGATATGAACAATGTAGGTGGTATTCAAATATTTAAAGCTTATGAATGATGAAACCCATGAATCCTTTGAAAAACACTTACCTAATTCTTTCTGTTTTTGTGTTCAAAATAGGTACATAAACTCGCGAACAATCTCGCTTCTGTTGCTTTTAAATTCAGCAATTTGTCAAAATATAAGGATTTTTAACATTGGTTGATCTAATTAACAGATCTAATATGTTGTAGTTTTATTTTTGCACTGCTAGATATACGCTTTTTATATTAATAATCAGTTTTTCCAGACTATTCGTGAATTCGCGATTCGTTATGAGCCATTCGTGATATGCGAGGAATTCGCGAATAGTGTGTAGGGTCTTGTTCGTTAAAAATCCATTCATAAAAATCCTACACACGATGCACGAATTCCTTACAAACCACGCATCGCGAATCGCGAATTCACGCATAGTTTGTAGCGGGCCTTAGTATCAAACAAATTGCTTCATTTCACGAAAAAAATGTTTATTGATTAAAATTAGTTTAAGGTATTAAGTAAAGTATATAAATTTGATGAAGAAATTTTCAGATAATATACAAAATATATAGTATATCTTTTATTGCTTCAAATTTTCTGCTAAATATATGCAATACGTTGGGCTTTAATAAGCCGATTTAGATCAAGTTACTTTATTACAAATTTTCTTCTTTCAAATATTGCATCTTTATTTTCGTATTTCAAGGCATATTTTTACATCAAAGTTGCTAAGAATTTAAAGAATCTTTATTTTTTATTTTGAGAGAAACTGTGGCTGTTTATTGATAATACTGTGAACAAAGTATACCTAATCTTTATTGCTAAAACATAATTTCTGAGAAAAATGGATTCCAATTTTTTATTATTACCTACAAATATTTAAAGATAAAGTAAAATGAATAAGTAATGAGAAAAAGCGGACTAACGAACAAACTTTTCGATACAGAAATCTTTGGAAATACGTTTTCTTTTTAATTTAACTGTAGATGTAAATATTGCTATAACATACACTTACTTAGTATTACATATAAAATTGCTCACTTTTACTTATATGGGGCAATAATTGTTAATATGTTGGTTTAGAATAGCAAAATAATGTGTGTCTTCTAAACGCCTTTTAAAAATTACCTACCTATTATTTAACTTGAAGAAAATTTAAATAGTAACAATGAATAAACACGATATCTAGAATTTTATTTCTGATTAGATCAGAAATCACAAAAGCGCGTTCTACATGTTTTATTTTTCGAGATTTCTATACCTAAGACCACAAATTTGGTTAATTTTCGGTGAGAAATATGACGACCTATAATTGAAATTACTTGCTTTAGTATTGTCATTAAAAAAAATCCGGTTGTGTCACTACACTAGAAAGACATTTTTTCGGACCAAGCTGAACGTGTCGAGAAAAAAGTTAAAGGACATTGACTTCTAGCTTATACTTTCACACGGTGTAGCGTTCATAATGTATAAAAATTATATGACAGCTTCTTGAAAATATTTGGAATATAAGAGTCTTTTAGCAAAAAGTTCGATATTTACATATTTTCATGTCAATTAAACTTTAATTTTCGCAACGAAAAATTGTCCCGAGTACAGTCCTGGACATGAAAGAGTTTATAACCGCATACCGCGTACTTTGACGTAATAAGTTCTTGTACTGATTAATTGATTAGCTCTATAAAAAGATGGGCGTTGCCAAATGACAATACTTTTTTGTGGGTTTTGATGAAAAAAGCACAAACTAACTAAAAGACTTAAACACAAGCATAATTTTTATTTATTTATCTCGTAATGAATCGTCTTAAGCCCGCTACAGACTATGTGTGAATTCGCGATTCGTGTGTAGGGTCCTGCTCGTTAAAAATCCATTCATAAAAACCCTACACACGATGCATGAATTCCTTACAAACCACGCATCGCGAATCGCGAATTCACGCATAGTCTGTAGGAGGCCTTAAACTCTAATTTGTGGACAGTATACAAAAAATAATAAAAGTAATGACAGCACAATACCCACAACCACTAAACTGGCGGGGCATAAAATGAAATAAAAACAAAATTGTAAAATCCTTATAGTTCCCGATATTTACATCGCTGGGCTACTGTAGACTCTAGCTAGGCGATTTCAAATATCCGATTACTTATCGTATTAACTTTTCTGTGATGCAAGTTTTTACATTAGTTACATAATATCAAAAATGGCATAAACCTATAGTAACTCGCAGTTGATGGATATCGTTTTAATTTATGGAGAAGTGAAAATGCTTTAGCAGAACGATTTCCCCATAAACATGTTCCAATTGCAGCTACTTTTACAACGGTGTGTAGTAAGTGCAAGTGTAGTGCAAACGCTGGCGTGACACGGGAAATTTGCAACCAAATCGTGGAAGAGATGGAGGTTCAGGGCGTATTGCAGCAGTGTGTCGTATCATACATGAGGCTCAAGTATATCCGTACCATGAACAGCGTGTCCAAGCTGGTACTATGGCCGCCACGGTCTACTCACTTTAAATCATTTAGACTTATTTTTGTGGGGACATTTAAAAAAATAAAGTATATTGCACCGAAGTGGACACTATTGATGATTTATCTAAACGTATCATAGCTGCTGCTAATAACAAGTTCAAAACGGACAAGAAACAGACACGTTTGGGTTAGTATGTTGTTGTAACAAAACCACAAATTAATTCTATTAACAGCAATAAAAGCAGTTTAATTTGCTGTATAAAAATAGGTCTTGTAAAATGTAATTTATTTCTTTCCTTGGGAATTTCTTTCAATGTTTCGTCCGGTCGCCGATTATACGCTTTATCAGGTTTTACAGTGGACCAGTTTCCAGCGCCGTGCGGAAGTGTATTTTTGAATCATTTTGAAACTGCTTCTTTTGATTTTATTTTTACAAAATTGTATTTGTTAGAGTCCCCTGTAGATATTTTTTTTTTTAGATAAGTTCTGAATCATGCTGTATAGTTTTGTAGAGGTATTATGAATTTCGAAAAAGAACATACTTCAGGCAGATCAAATTTACGTCAGGCAAATCTAAATAGATGCATTACGACTATTGTACTATATGTAACAGAAATCCGGGCTGCCACTCCAGGTACGTATTTTACACATTAATTTAAAAACCTAAATATATTTATAGGTGGTGCCTATAGAGTGAATTTTTGATCATAATGCGTAAACTGTTAGTGACAATGTTATAAAATTTGGCAAGCAGGAAAAGAATTGGGTTGGGCATAATCCTACAAAATATAAATTTTGAAATAATCTATAATTATTATATGCTTTGGAATGTTTACAAATATCTTAGTTGTAGTCTTTGTTGTTGTGTTTGTAGATTCCCGTACACACCATTTTTTTGCCACTATGACTATTTCAATACTTTTGTTTTATATTATTAAGTTTAATTTGATCCGGTAATAGGTCAAAATAGGAAAAAAAAGAAAACAATTTACTACAAATTGTCAACGTTTCGGCCTGTATTAGGGCTCTAATTTTTTTTATATTATTTAACAGTATGTTAAAAGAATTTTGAAAATATTAAAAAATAAAAAAATTTTTTAGACAATTTAAAAAACACATTATTATTCTTTTTTAATTGCTAATCTATTAAAATCATTAACACTATTACAAAATTACGGCAATGTAGACGACGCACTACTAATAGTAAAATTTAATACATAAATGTCAATTTTTCCCTTTATTCTTTAATTATAACAATATAAAAATAATTACCTGTAGAATGTTTGTTTTTCTTTGTCAAAAATATGAGTTTGTACCATTAGTTTAATAAAAAAAATAAATAAATTATTACGTAATATTTCGAGACAACAATGGTTCAAATATTTATTAAAATAAGGTATCTAGGTGCTGACTAGGACGCTGTTCACATTCTTTTTGCCAACCAATAAAAATCAGAAAAAAAATAGCAAAAACCTTAAGGGTTTCAAGTATACAGAATGTCAAATTACACTAATGTGTTTAAATTTAAATGTCCTGCTTCTTATTCATAGAATTCTTGTATTTTTTAATGCTAATCATTTCATGAAAAATTCTTTTCTTTTATGCCTGTCATCATTTTCGGCATTAACATAATCAGCCGATAACTAAAATAATACAAACTTACCGCATTATCTACAATTTTGTAAGCTAAAATGTAGCGCCGCAGCCACCTCAGGGAGGCTCTAACTAAGGGAACGTTTTCTAATCTTGTTCTTTTGAGAGATTTCTATTACGAATAACTAACAGAAGAAAAATATTATAAATTTCTTAACTTTACCACTATTTATAGCATCTATAAGTCTACATTTTTCAACTAATAACAACAGTTTGTGGACAAACCTATTGTTTAAGTATTGCATCGGGATTTTCAAATATCTGAAATGAATCATTTGACTTGATATTTGACAGGTCTTAAGTAATACCGATCTAATGACATCCTCAACGGCAAAAATGCCAAAATAAATGTCAAAAACAATTATCCAGTTTCTGCTACATAATTTTTTCATTAGCAGATAAAATTATAAATCATATTAAAAATTAATATTAATATTTTCTTTGCAAAATATGCTAATTATAAAAGTTAATAGCATATTTAAATTATTAAACCATACTTACTTTCAACCAACAATTTTTTGCGTTTAACACTGTGAAATATTTACGCATAAGACAAGTGCGGAAAATAAATCTCTTAAAATGAAATGTTATACACAGCCTTGGATAGATGGAACAGTTTGTGTGCAGCAAATGGAATGGCAATAATTCGAGTGCTAAACATCATTCTGGAATTTCATTCAAGCGGAAAAGCTTCTTCCAGGCGATGTTTATTCTAATATTTAAGCCATTAGGCCTGACATGTGTTATTTGAAGAGAAATATGAGCAGAAATAATTAAAAAGAGACAACACAAATGCAAGTAGATAGGCATAAATTCGTTAATGTGTATTTTTGGGGCATTTCATATTACTTTTATAATTGCATTTGAATGGTTAGAACTGGAGAATTATTTTCTGGAAATTTGTATAGGTACCTGTAGTCTAGTTTTAGTTCTATTACAAATACCTAAATAAACATGAATATATTTATAGAAGAGTGTTGCTTTGCTATTGGTTTTTAACTGAAAATAGGCACAAAGATTTGTGAAAGTAATTTACACTGTGTGTCACCTACATATTTATAGACTATTTAGGTACTGTGAGGTGTTAGTTTAATCATAGGCAGAGATTTGAAAAATTATCATTAAAGAACCCCTTCTTTAGCTGTTCCATTTTGGCAGCAAATTACCATCAACGGCTCTTTAATTTTCAATATACAAGGTGATTCAGAACTTATCTAAAAAAATTTGGGAATAGATGCTTCATGAAAATTGGAGTCAATATTGTAAAAAAAAATGTTACAAACATCCTTATAGTTTCCGAGAGAAAAATTGTTGAAGTTCTAGTCAGGCGATTCCAAATATCCGATTGTGTAGTGTAGTACAACTGCTGGCGTAACACTTGAAATTTGCAACAGAACCGTGGAAGAGATGAAGGTCCATGGCGTCCAAGCAATATTGCAGCGGTTTGGCACGAAGCTCAATTATATCCGCACCATGTACAGCATGCCCAAGTCTCCTGACTTTAAATCATTTGGACTTATTTTTGTGGAGATATTTAAAAATGAAGAATATTGCATTGAAGTGGACAGTGGATCGATGATCTACGCGAACCTAACAAAGCTGCTGCCAATAATTTACAAGTTCAAAACAGACAAGAAGCAGAAACATCTGTTTGTAGAAACTGGGTAAGACGAGCCCAAAATGTTGTTGTAGCATGAGGTGGGTCAAACTATTTTATTAATTAAAATCACAAATTAAATCTATTAATAATTAATCACCAACACCGTAACCTGTACCTGTATCCACGGAAACACTCCGCGCTGAACGGCGTGTAACGTCACACCAATCATATCGCGTTTTTTGCAACGTGGTTTTGTTTATATTCTATGGCAATTTATTAATGATAATATTTTAATTATTATGTGATTATCACTGCCAGACACATCTTCTGACTTTCAATATGTTACAATAGCGGCAAAAGCAGTTGAATTTGCTGTATAAAAATAGGTGTTGTAAAATGTAATTTATTTGTTTCCCTGGGAATTTTGTTCAATTTTTTGTCCGGTCATATACAATTAAAAATACTCAAGAGACGTATATAACAAATTCTAATAACTTAATAGTTAAAAACAACTATCTTTTTGTGTACATTTGTTTCTATTACCATTAACATTATTTATAGAAAATATCTTATTCATTCATATATTTAGGTAACAAATGTCTTTACTCTTTGTTCATATGTTGGCATTAACAATGCAGAAAAAAATTAAGTTATTGACCTAATAATACGGCACCTGTTTTTTGTCGACAACATGAGTACTTTGTATTACTTACAGTCAGTATTTAAATACTTCTTAATTTGGGGGTCCCACAACGTTCCATTCTGGGCCCCATATTGTTCTTGCTTTACGTTAATGATTTTGCTGAAATAGTTGATGATCAGTCGTTACAAGTCAAATGTAACAATATACTTACGTTGCGAATTGGTACTCAGCAAATTCTCTTTATTTTAACGTCAACAAAACTCATAAGATTTCATAATCGTCAGAAGCAATGTGTAGTGCTAAATTTGAATATTAATAACGTTTCTATTACTAACTGTAAAAGCGCTAAATTTCTAGGATTACAATTGGACGATTGCCTAAAATGGAAAGAACAATGCAACAATTTAATTTCTAAATTACATTCATTGTGTTATCTTTTTAGAAATTTGAAGTGTGTACTACCGAGGGAGACAGTCATGAGCCTGTATTATGCACAAGTTATGCTAGGCTGAGATATGGCATCATATTTTGGGAAAATTCTGTGACTGCTAAAAGTGTATTTGTGGCACAAAAATGTTGTCTTAGATATATAGCAGGTATAACAAGTAGTCATGTAAAATTTTTTTTAAAGAATATCATATTAACGCTCCCGAATCTTTATATCTTTGAATTATGTGTTTTCTTTTTTAATAATAAAAATAGTTTTCACAAAGTATGTTCTTTGCATACATATAAAACTAGACAATGGAATACTTTTTGTGTGCCTTATAGGAATTATGACATTTCTGTAAAATTCCCTTTTGTGTTCGGACCCAAGGTGTTCAATAATTTACCTGAAGAATTGAAAACCATTGAGAATCTTGCTGAATTTAAATCCCGGTTAAAATATTTTTTAATTGATAAGTGCATATAGGCTGTCTCACATAAGAAGGCCACTCCCATGTATCTTACTTAAGTATATGCGAGACACGTCAAAAATCTTTAAATGTTTTTGTTGCATTTTTGGAGGTTCTTATGCTCGTGGAAACAAATTTAACATCCATGGCCAACTTTATGAGTAATAACAAAAAAAAACAGTAAAGTTCCCAAACTTTAAGGCTGTCTGACTTTTTTATTTTAAGAAATAGAGAAAACTTATTGGTAATGAATAAATAATCTTTCACCTAATATATACAGATTTTTGAAATATCGTATGGGGTTCGCTGCGTTCTCTAGGGAAGGCCAAAAAAAATCTATTGAAGCAGGCTATGGCCACAAAAAATTGCCTGTTTTTTCGTCTTTCATGCAATATACTACATGTCGCCCTTATCTTTTGTATTTATTACAGTTTTTTCAATTTTAGTATAAAAAATGTACTTAAATATTCCCATGTTGCTCAAGATAATGTAGAAGCTGTTTTAAAGACGTCAACTGCAAAAAATTAAGTTAATAGACGACGTGCCACTGGAAAATAGACATCTATTTTCAGCAAGATGGAGCACCCCCACACAATTCGGAAACTGTTCAGAATTACCTTAATCAGCAATTTCCACATCTCTGCTTGGATATACATGGTCCCATTGAATGGCCAGCCCGTTCACCCGATTTGTCACCACTTGATTTTTTTCTTTTGGGGTTATGTAAAAGATAAAGTTTTCCAAACGATACCAGAAAATGTAAAGGATCCAAAGTTAAAAATAAGAGAAGCTTGTGCGTTGGTGCCTCCTGAAACCCTAAGTAATGTAATAAATTCTGTACCGAGGAGGATCCGACTATGCGTCAGAAATCGCGGTTTTTAATTCATTATTACTAGCTAATATTATTAATATTTTCGGATTTTCTAGTTATAAGCTTATCTTTTCTGTTTAAATTTAAATGAAAATCTGTTTCTAATTCAGCACTGTTTATTTCAGTACTCAACTAAATCACTGAATCGATTAAATTAATGTTTCAAGCATTAAGAGCATCTCAACCCAAACGTAAAGTCGCTATGGAGAATTTTAATTAATGTGTAATCTTCTCCCTCAAGTGATAACACATTCAAGATAATAGTTTTTCAAACCACAATGAACTCTAACAATTTTAAAACTACCGGTTATTATGACTACCGAGTATAAATATTATGACAAGAACAAACAATTTGTCAAATAATGATTTTACTGAGGCAATACATTTTATTTTCACAGCTTGCAACATTTAACGTAAGCTACATTGTTTATGTTAGAACAATTTTAAAGACCCAATTGCTTCTAATGTGAAAACCAATACATAAGAAAATATGTATTTTGCATAAAAAGTGCATTCTGTTTATTAATTGTTTTCAGTTGGCGTTTTTAAAACAGGTTCTGCATTATCTTGAGCAACACGAAAATATTTAGGTACATTTTTTTATACTAAAATTGAAAACACTATAATAAATACAAAAGATAAGGGCGACATGTAGTATATTGCATGAAAGACCAAAAAACAGGCAATTTTTTGTGGCCATAGCCTGCTTCGAAAGAATTTTTTTGTCCGGCTAGAGGGCGCAGCGAACCACATACGATATTTCAAAAATCTGTTTATATCAGGTGAAAGGTATCAATTTTGCAATCAAAATTTATTACCAATAAGTTTTCTCTATCTCTTAAAATAAAAAAGTTAGACAGCCTTAAAGTTCGGGCACTTTACAGGTTTTTTTGTTATTACTCATAAAGTTGGTCATGGATCTCAAATTTGTTTTCACGAGCATAAAGGCCTCCAAAAATGCAATAAAAAACAGATTTTTGACGTGTCTCGCATATTAAACAAGAATTATTTTGGAAAATAAGTAGTAGTAGCATTATGTATATTTATTGACTATTCCCATACTTTGTCTTTAGGAAAATATACGTTATTATTATTATTACAAAGAACTTATCAGCCCGTATTATGGTCGCCGTATTTCTCGCCGTAAAATGACAAAATTTGTAGTGTTTTCTTGATACTGAAATCTCGAATAATAAAACACCTACAGCAAAACTAATATAAAAAATGAAATTATTGATGTTTCGTTTATACACTTTTACTATTTAAACTCTCCTCAAATAATATAATAACTTATAAAATGCATTTGTGTGACACACATTATTTTGTTATTCTAACCCCACATTTTAACAATTATTTTTACATATTTATAAACAAAAGTGAACAATCTTATATTCAGAACTATGTAAGCTTATGTTATAACAACGTTTACATCTATAATTGAATTTAAAAAAGTACGTATTTTGAAAGATTTCAGTACCTAAAAATTTGTTGGATAGATCGCTTTCTCACGTTATATATTGATTTTACTTCAGTAACTTTGAATATTTGTAGGTGGCATGAGATAACATTGTTGTTATTTGCTAAACTCTATATTATTCATTTCTCAAATGTCTAAAATTATTTGTATTTGTAGAAAACACTATGTAATGAAATGCAAATGGTTTGTTTCTTCGGAGTTTTGGAGCTTTAATATTAGATTAGAAGATTTTTTAAACTGAAACTTAATCTTAACTTAACATAAAAATATGTTAATTGCACAAGTTTAAAATTGTATATTATACAACGATCATGTAATAACCATCATTACATGAGAGTTGCATACGCTATTTTTTCTACACCCGATAAATAATCAAAAACCATAAATTTTATTGAACACAATAGGTAACAGTAATTATTCGTATGAACTGCATTTTCTGCTTTCTCCGATATGTGTGGAGGAGATAAATTATCGAAGTTTAGCTAGGTATCTACGAAAATTTAATACGTACTGATTTTGACATCTAAAATAATTACATAGGAACCTAGGATAAACGTCAAATGCACAGCATGCGTGATTGAAAAATTATGGGTTTCTATTGATTAAAAATCTGTATCGTAATGGGTATCATTATGAAACGGATTATGGGCATATAAGTGCATTGTTATAATACGGGTGTAGAAAAAATAATTTATAGTATTCATTGCACATTTTAACATTTTAAATTGTTGTTGGCTGAAGTGAGCAAGAAATAACACAAATGTTTCTAAAGCAGTCAATAGCCGTTAATTTATGATGTCCAATAATAGGAAATTATTTCAATTTGGCAACGTCGCATCAGGCCAACATCGAGTTGAATTGGGAGCTATGACTGAATGGAGGCCGCTAGCGGTCAAGTAACAGTCTGAAAAATAATGATTTGAAAAGTATTTCGGCAGAGATAAAGGTAAAATTACTGCTTTCTAATTTTATTTTTTGATAGGTGTATTAGTTACCACACATGTATTGGTGATAATTTTAGTTTAGGACTGTCAAAAATCAGTTAGGAACTGTATTACACAAGTAATCAATGCTATTACCGAACATTTGTTAGAGAGATATATGATGTTTCCACAAACTTAGCAGACAAGGAACCACATAAAAACTGAGTAAGATTTATCAAGAACAGTTTAGTTTAAACATCTTTAGTGATCTAAATATTTCTAAATTCAAGTAAAGTGCTCCCACTAACGATTCTTCTTATTTTGTTCAAACATATTGGTAGACTAAGAATGTATTCGTACATTAACACATTCTCCAGCCCTACGTTTGAGTGCCATGAAAATAAGATTTGTTTTGACACGCGCGGCTCAATAAGCAGCAGTCGTACAGCACACTACCGTAATCCGTAATCTGTTTACCCGCGACAAAATTCACCACGAGCTGCTAAGTCCCAAGGGTGATGACTTTCAATGCATGAAAAATCCGCCACACGCCGATGGTTTCCGTATTCCACATTGCCACGTACGGCTCTGCAAGATATTACCTAGTGAAGTAAAATCGGCTCTCAATGCCGTTTTTTTTAAAGAAGCTAGAACTGAATTAAATCTATTTCCGATTGTTTACCATATCTAGTTTTAGAACAGTGTGTTATATTTACTGGTTGCCTAGCAAAAACGCGTAGGTAAGTAATTATAACTGTTCTGGATTTGACAGGGCTGAACGATAAGTAAATTATATTTGTGTAAAAAAATACCCAATAAACAATAATAACGATGTTATCTATTTATTTATATTACTGATAGGAAACAAGACATATTATCAGTATGACAGAAAAATCAGAATGCGAGACAGCAGAACCCGAAGCAATGTTGGTCGATGGCTTATCATGTAAAATTTTTTCAGAAAAATCTAATTTATTTTGAATAGAATTCTCGATATAGCTTTCAGTTACAATCGAAGATTTCCAACCACCATGTCTTTTTAACACTAAAATATAATATACACCTTTATTGCCTAAAAGTGTACCCAAAGTGCGGCGAAAAGAATGACCGGTATGATGGGTACATAGGCAATTTTGCTCTGTAATTTTCATTGGAAATTTTTCTATCATACCTTTACACCCACCACCTAATTACAACATTTGCCATTACTATAGTTTAAAAACAAATTCGAAAGTTTAGTATGAACTGGTCGAAGTTTATATAATTTTGAATTATTTGCAAATATTGAACTTTTTCATCCTTCTATTTGCAACAGTAAATTAGCGGCTCACATGCGTTTTGGTATTCGGAATTTTCACATTTATATTATACAGTTCTTTCATCCTACAAGCTCCTGAAACCCCTAATATCATTGCAACCTACAAATGTTTAGCAATCGGATTTAATTTACTAATTTTACCACTTAATTTTAACGTACCTTATGAATCAGAAATGTTTCGTCTGGTGCTTCCATAAAAAAATTCGTTATTTCTTCTTTGGTAAAGACACTATCTTTTTTGGCCTTTGTCCAATATTTTTTTAAGAAATGCAATCAGTATAGAACATTTAGAAATATCAATAAACTGCCAGGAGATATTAATTTATGGTTTCTTTGTATGACATATTCTTCAAAAAGAATTTTCATTTATGCTCTTTCCATAATTCCCTAAACCACTTTTTGAAACTATTATATGTCTTTTCGTAACGTTCTTTAGATTTTTCAGGAATCACAGAAGAACATCCTTTACTCCACCCTTTCAATATCTAAATTATTTTCGTTTTCTAATTCACTCATGCTCATATTCACTCATTTGACAAATATATTGACGTTTAAAAATAAATTAATAAATATTAATATACGAATACGAGACACGAGACAAAAATAATTTTAATATTGTCGAGATATTTTGTTAGTTAACACGTTTGCATTCATATAATGGTTGTACAAAAAATAACATAAGCATCTCAACAGTAAGACAGAGTTTACCAATCGCCTCGAACATTGTTGTCCATCGCTAAACTCACCTTACTGTTTTTGATACTTGATATACTATTAACATCTTGTAGAGGAACAATTTGGGCATCCGAAATAGACTTCTACTTCTTCTTTCGGTCGGGACGAACCTATATTCATAATTTTTCCAAAATTTATATAATAAATTATATACACACCATTTTTTGATAACTTAAAGCCTTTTTGAGAAAAATTGTTCCAAAGTCGACACTAGCAAATTTATGCATTAAAAACTTTACTATACGGAGAGCTACATTAATTATTGAAAATTGATTTATAGTTATATCGAGGTAAATGTAAGCAAAAAGTTTATTAAAAAAAGTTTACTTCGCTAGGTGCTACGCTTTTCAAGAAATTGATTTTGTATGTACGCCGTGTGAATAGTTCTTGACTTGCAGAGGCCAAACTTTAACAGGTGTTAGAACTTTTTAAATTGAGACAATTAGTTCATATGGTTTCCAAGATACAGGATCAAAAATTTTGAAAAAAAATTTTTTTTTTAATTAATAACCGTAATTTTAAAGATAAAATTTTGAAAATTGGCACAAATATTTTTTACTTTATGCTGCTTTTTTTTGGAAAAAATATTATTTAGAACCCTATTAAGGAGTTCTAGCCATTTATCATCTCCAAATATTTTCTAACGTACGCCTGTGGTACCAAAACTACGTTCATTTGATAGCAAATTTGAAATTTTTTTATGTAAAACTCAATATTTTAGATATTTTACATTTTCTTAGTCAATACCATGTATTATTTTCCTAATAAGTGCTCTGTTGTGTTGAATTTGAACACTTTTATTCTGATTTACGGCAAAACTTATTGACATTGACTAAAAAAAATATAAAACATCTATAAAATTTAACTTTAAATTAAAAACAACTAAAAGTTTGCAAATCAAATTTGCTATAAAATGAACGTGGATTGAACACCACAAGCGTACGTTGATAAATATCTGCAAGAGATAAATATGTCGGACCCCAATTATAGGGTTTTAAATAATATTTTTTTCAAGATTTTTTTATATTTAACACAATGATAATATATACAGAATATACAGGGTGAGTCAGTCATAATGGCATTAATAAACTCCAACGTGTCTAATAATAAACCGAGTAATAAACTATTTCCTTACATTACATAAAAAACCTATACCCAGTGGGTAAATTATTAAGAGAAGCTGAAAAGTGTTTCGACTAAATAATAAAAAACCATCGTGTTGTCAACAGAAAACTGTCCAAGACCGAAATGGCACTACGCTAATCTAAGTTATCGAGAGTGAACCTTGACCTACCGTATTATTAGGTCAACACAAGGAGTAAAACTATTTTTTTAATCTAGATACATGAATGAATTTTTCTTAAATATTGATTTATTTGTTAATAAAAACAAATGTAGATAATAAATAAATGTTTCCGAATGTTAGGTTATTACAGTTTAATAATTTTGATATTACGTTTTCACTATGTTTTACAAATAAATGTAAATTCGGTTTTCAGTTACGTACATCTAGACTATAAATTTATTGTTATTTTAAGTAGTATGGTACTAACCTGTTAACTGCACTCATCCGCCCATAGCACTTTATTGATAAAATTAGGGTCAGTCTCATTTTGTAAACATTCTCCATATAACACTACCATTCCCGCATATTCGGAATTTGTAAAATTATACATTTACGACGAATACGCGAGACCGAAATAAACAAACTACTGCTTACTGCTTATATTCTCACTATTCTATCCATCCCCCCTCCAAATGTGTGGCGTGAAAAAGAAATGCGGAAAATGCATGCAATGTAAACATAATGTGGCAACGATGATTAATCCGGTCGTATGGGTGCGTCCTCAGAAAGTTCGTAGCGCACCAACAGCGTCGTGTTACTGATTTTTATAGAGTGATTTGTTTATTTCTTTAAAGGTCGAGTAAAATTTTTTTTCGATTTTCTGCCTTTATTAAGCCTCCCGAATACGTGGTTAAAATTAATGACATTATGACTGACTCACCCTCATTCCTCTTTTAAAAAAGGTACTCTACATTTGTTTCGAGAAAATTGACCAAAGTATTTAAAACTTCAGTTTTCACCTCTATAAAATGACACCTGTCAAAATTTTGGCCCAACGAGTATGGTGGCAAGTCCGTTCCTGACTTAACTGACAGTGTAAAACATCTACTGTAGTATGGTTTTATGAGCCTTTATGGCCTACATAAAATATTAAAATTTCATTAAATTATACAGATCGATTCAAAAGTTAGAGCCGAAAAGGTAAATCGCTGGGTACCCCTTAGGGGCTTTGTATCTCCGTTAAGGAGAACTTTAAGAAAAAAATTTTCATGACAAACTAGTGTTATTTTGACCTCCCCTATACACTCACGAAAGTATACCATATACTTACCGGACACCCTGTATTATTTGAAAAACCTAGATGCTATTTACAGTTTTGTTTTAGAACTTATCGTTGCATTTTTACCTCTCTTATTTCAGTGCTTATAAATTGGTGATTTGTATTAAAATAATCCACCATAATGGTTAAATCTACCTTTAGAATATTAGACGTATGCTTTTAAGTAACATGTTGTGAATTTTAAAAGTAGTTAGGTTTTACTAATTTGTTTTAATTTAACACAGAAAGTACTTAGCTCGAGTTCGAGGTGACAATTTGACCTCGTATACTCATCAGATCGACTTCAAATTTTCTGGGTTGACCATACATCATTTATGCTTCATAAAACTTAGGCAAATATACGAAGCCGTAGAAGGGCCACGTATACAATTTTTTTAAGATTCAGACTTTAAAATATGAATTCAAAGTTTAATCAAAATCAAAAAAAAAAATCAAAGTCTAAATTCAGACTTTTAACTCTGAATTTAGACTTTAAACTCTGAATTCAGACTTTAAACTCTGAATGCAGACTTTAAACTCTGAATTCAGACTTTAAACTCTGATTTCAGACTTTTATGTCTGAATTCAGACTTTAATGTCGGAATAGGACCTTCAATAGTATCTACAGTGTAATGGGTCGCTTTCTGCTTCTAACTTTATTGAGACCCAGTATTGAGTAATCAGTCACTACCAAATGTAGATACTACATGCTACGCTATGCTATATATAGTCAGGGCATTAGTCCACAGAGTACTTATTTCCTAAAATTCCGCTTTTAAAAATATGGCTTTTAATAGTAGATACTCTCCGTATAGTGGATTGCTTTCTGCTTGTGACTGTATCACAGCTTTGCCCAGCTTTGAGTAACCAATGACTATTAGATGTATACATACACACGTGCTACGTCCTGCGTACTTATGTTCTGTTCACTATTATGACAGATTGTGAACAACTAAGGTTGCGAGCTATTGGCTTGATTTGTGATATACTGATAAGAACTAACCAGTTCGAAACCAGTACATAAACAGTGGCACCGCTTGGTATAGGCATTTCAGGTGTAATTCAAAGGCGCAACGTTATTTAGACACCCAGTACTTAAATAATACTATTCATGGCAATGGTACAATCGAATTTAATCAGGAAATTGGTGTTGGCGCATCAGGGTAATCTAGATCCAGAAATAAAAATAGGTCTAAGGAAACTAAGTGGTTTAAATCATTTCCCAAACAAGTATAGTCGCACTTTAAATCGTCTCTAGAATCAGAAACAGTAAAATTTTACAGGGTGTCGTCATAGTGGATGATAAATACCATAAATTTTCATTTTCCCCTATGTCCTCTAAATCTCAATTCTCTATCTAGAAAGCTCTGAGTGTTACACTTGTCCCATAATTTCGTTAGCAGTGTAAGTTCAGAGATTAAAGTCTGAATTCAGAGTTTAAAGTCTGAATTCAGAGATTAAAGTTTGAATTCAGAGTTTAAAGTCTGAACTCAGAGTTTAAAGTCTGAATTCAGAGATTAAAATTTGAATTCAGAGTTAAAAGTATGAATTCAGAGATTAATGTCTAAACTTAAAAAAAATTGTAGACATGGCCCTTCTAGGGCTTCGTACAAATAGTATTTTTGAAGGTTTGAACAAATTACCCTGTTCTCCAATTTTTCGAAACTGTTATGAACGACGGTCAAAATTCAATTTCACTTTTGTAAATACCTACTAAAATGCATCAGCCACGATAGATGAGATCTGACCTATTTCTTCATTTCAAGGTTTGCTTCTTCAAGTGACCTCCTTTTTAAATGTTTTGTAAAAAAACTAGTATAGATACAAAACAAAGTAATTTGCTCACCTTCAAATTTAACATTCATAAATATGTAAGTGCAATCTTCACTAATCGTTGTTAAACGACTAGTTCTTTGAAATATAATTTTATGCGAGAACCAATTCAATTATGTTAATGGAGCACCTTCATAATGTAATGGGAAACCAATAAAGCTGACAGAAAGCTGTCAGAGAAATAAATTCCATTTGTGTATTTATCTATTATTTAATGAAACGTAATTAGGGTAACTCCTCTAGAAATGAAATTGGAAAACAAAATTATATTTTTAGCTGTATATAGGGTAATTTAGTCTTAATGTCATCAATTTTAACCATGTATGCTCACAAAGTATTACTTTGTACGTATGCTGAAAGCATACAAATTTAAAACGATATAATCTTTTACCTAGGTACAGTGATAGGAAAACCAGGAAAAAACAGGTGAAAGAAAGAATTCAAAAAGAAATCGAGCATATGACAGAAATAGAAAATTATTGAAAAGTACGTCAATTACAAAAAAAACTAAGATAAAAATATACAAAACCCTGATGAGACCGGTAATTACATATGCAATGGAAACTACAATAATGAATAAAGAAGAAGAAGAAGACTTAAAAACATTAGTAAGAAAAATAATTAGAATAATATTAGGACCTAAGGTAACACAGGAAGGGGAAAGGAGGAGGAGAATGAACAGATAAATCAAAGAGGAACTAGAAGAAGAAATCTTAGTAAAATACATAAAGTCACAACGTTTGATGGGTAGAACAACTAAGAAAAAAACCCTCAGAAATGATCAGAAGAATAATACAGTGGTTACCACTATGGCCAAGAGGTATAGGAAGACTCATGAAAAGATTAAGTGGAAGACGATGTATAAAAGATGGGAATAACAGACTGGAAGGCAAAGTTAAAAGATCGGAAAGAATGGAATAAAATAATTAACGGGATTAAATGGATTCTAGAATGCTTTTAGCATTAGCCAAAATCCTTAGGATTACACGATGTGATGATGATGATGATGATGATGATGATGATGATGATGAAGGCTCGAAAGATAAGCAAATCAATTCAGAGGGTGTATTCTCGAATGTCCGCGGAGCAAAACGTATGCGAATTAGATACTTTTATTCTTCTCACAAGACGGTAATTAAGAGAGACAGATCATGTAATTCGCATACGGATTACTCTTCGAAAATCAAGAATAGACCCCCTGGTACTTTACAAATTTTCTAATGGCGTGTTATAAATAATGACAAAGTTATAATTGAAATGAAACAGCGTTGCCATTCAACACATAATATTCATTACAGTTCAGTGATGAAGTGATATATATATTTTTTTCTAATGATAACTTCTACTATGCAATCTATTCATTTTATATATTTTTTGAGGTGCCTTTAAAATTTTATACATTTTTAAGGTATTCATTAAGCGTTTTGTTAAGTTCTGACGATTCACTAATCCTAATTATTAAAGTAATCTCTTAAGTGTAAGATCTTACTTATTAACTTATTTACTTACTTACTTACTTAGGTGTGTTGTGTAGTTTTAAAGGTACGTAGGTATGTCTACTTAAGAATTTAAACTTAAAAAATATAAAAATAAAGAATAAATTCTATACATAAGTATATCATAAATTATTATTAAACTGAATATTATAAACGTTATTATGCAACATAGTTATTAATTTTACGTCCAAGAAATATGTCGCGCTTCATTGCTTTTTGCCACAAATTTCGCGTATGAGAATTCCAGGGTAAACGAATAAATAATTTATCTGGGTATTGTAATTTGATTGTTTTGTGTTAATGTCTCTAATAACATCTTTACTATTGAAAAATAAAAACCACAATCATAATGACGTCGGCGGTCCTCATATGTTTCATATTCTAAATGCAAGTAAACGGTATGGTATAGGAGGCAGTGACGTCACACAGCGGTGTATGCTAGTCCATGTTCTCTAATCATTTCGAAGGCTTTAGAGGCGTCCGAAAATTATAATTTTTGTTAGGATTAAATGTTATAAAAAATGCTAAATGACCTCATTATGTTTGATTTTTTATGAAAATGTATATCTTCGTAACGGCGATACGAAGTTTTCCGACATCATTGATGAATTCAGAGCATTTATTAATATTTCCCTAAAACTACCTAGTCTAAAAAATAAGTTCTTTAAAAATTAAATTTATAATGACAAAAATTAAATAATGCTTGGTTGAAACTTTTCTACCAGTTTGAGGCATACTTGATGATTTATACGGATGAATCGTTTCCAAACTGCAGATAGTCCTATACCCACATATCGAGGTGTTGTAAACGGTTTGGTACTGCGCTTTTTTTTAAACACGTCCTATCTTGTCAGTACATTCTTATATACATCGTATAAACAGGTTGTTGCCAGATATCCCTTTTGTTGATCTTAGAAGTCCTCCTAATGTCTTGTTCAACGCTTCTGTTGTATATCTATTCCTTTCGAAAACGGATGGTACATAATGTAGTTACTCTTCCAAGTATTCAGAAATGGTTAGTGCTGGATGCACTAAAATGCATTCTCCGAAAAATTTAATTTTTCAGAGGTTTTAACAACTTGTTCTATCAAATATTATTTATAATGTTCTTTAAATGATTATCATATTAGATTCTTATCTGATGTAAATATGATACGAGCTTATGACCATAACAGCTGATTGAAGAGATTATATATTTTTCAATTATTCTCTCTCTATTTGTACTTACTCGTCAAATATTTGCCCTACTTCCTATACTCCCTATATCTACAGAATTTCATCTTCAGTATATTGAAATGAGAGTTTGTAGAGAAAATTCTTCTCCATAAAATAAAAAAACCGTAAAACGTATTCTTAAAGAAACGTATAGGGAGCACCTCAACGAGAAGAAAATTGTTAACCAAAAAATTAAGTCTGAAAAAGAAAATCGTAATCACTTAAGCAAATATTTTGAAATATTACGTCTTATACAAATATTTGTTTATGTATGCTTTAGATTCTGTTGCCTATAATTGTTAAAATTGTTGAACACAGACTGTAACTGAGCTGCCAGTATTATCTAGAAGTGAAAAGTAAATAGCAATTAACATCCAGACAGACTACAAGTAGCTTTAGGCCCAATCAGTATCGCGCTGTCTTTAGTCTGCTGGATAATATCATAAGCGTTTGTACTTGAATTATAATCTGATATCTAGAAATAAATTGGAATGCCTGAGATGAATTATTAACTAGTGATTGTTGCTTGTGGAATTCTGTCCAAACAATGAGTGTTTATAATATCCGACTATATTATATGTGCGTTATACAATATTACATATTTTGAAAGGAAAATATGAAGTAAAATAAATTTCGTTAGCTAAAGGTTAGTTTATATTTGAATCATAATAAACCTACATAATAGTTATTCAGACTGTGTGGATGCAAATTATGGAATATTGCTTATATTTCTTAAACTATTCCTCATATCAAAAACATGGTTTAATAAAAGTGTTAGGAGAAATTATTTCCCGTTTAGTGACATTAAGCAATCTTTCGTAGCACAAAAAATGTGGTTGCCAGGGTAACCGACTTAATTTTTTTAAACGGCACCATATACTTTTTTTGGTGAAAATTAATACATTAGACCTTTCTAAATACGATACAATACAATTTTAATGGGGTCACATAAGAAAAAATACAGTAAATTTAAGTTTTCTATTACGCTCTTGACACTGTTTATCAAAATAATTATTAACATCAAGTTAGCCATACCAAAATCAGAACAATGCGAAACTGTCACTAGCTGTCAGTTGCTTGTAATTGTGTACATTGTTGCAGTAAACGTACTTTTTTACTTAATTTTCTGTATATTAAAGTACTTAGTAAGTTATAATGGCGCTTGAATTAAGTGAAACGGAAAGAATACAGGTTTTAATGATTGTGGGATATGGTGACAAGAACAGGACACAGCGGAAAATATGCGAGTTGTTTAACCAACTTCATCCAAACAGACCTCAAATAACACAATCTTGTGTTACCAAATTGTTAAAAAATTTTAACGAGACGGGAAGCGTTAAAGACAAACTGCATGCGCGGCCAAAAACAGCTACTGATGACGATACTACTTTAAATGTGCTTCTGTCAATACAAGAAAACTCACATTTGTCCAGTCGGGAAATTGGTAGGATGCAAGCCATTTCACACCGTTCTGTGTTGAAACAGCTCGACAAGGAAAAGTGTCATCCATACAAGATGCAGCTCGTTCATGAACTTGTGCAAAATGATTTTGCAAAACGTGTTGAATCTTGTAACGGTATGTTAGATAAATTTAACATGGATGTGGAATTTGGCAAAAAGATTGTGTTCACCGATAAAGCCACTTTTATAATTCATGGATTTTATGATAAACAAAATGATAGATATTGGTGTCAAGAAAATCCTCACTGGATACGAGAAACTCGAATCCAGCGACCAGAAAAAAATTAATGTCCGGACAGGTATACTAGGAGATAATATTATTGGACCATTTTTTATTGATGAGAACCTAACTGCCGACAAATATCTTACTTTGTTAAGAGAACAAATTGTACCTACTTTGGAGGCCATACGTCCAATTCATCAAATGTGGTTTCAGCAAGATGGAGAATACTTAAATGAAATGCTTCCTTCAAGGTGGATAGGTCGCGGAGGTGTTATTAAATAGTTTGCAGGGTCACTCGATTTCAATCCGTGTGATTCTATTTTATGGAGTTACTTAAAAAGTATTGTCTACAAAGAAAGACCAGTAGATCTGGAAGATCTTAAAGCAAGGATCAGAATCGAGCTACGGCAAATTCGACACCAAACGTTGGCAACTTAAGTGATTCGTTTTTAAAAGACTAAGAATGTGCCTGAACAATAATGGCCGTCATTTTGAACATTTAATGAATTAGTTCTCATCCGTTATATTTTTTCATTTATCCTATTAAAATTAGGTTAAAACGTTGATCCTTTGATTTTGTGACTGCTTACTTTAAAACATAAAATAAAATTATAAAAATTGAATTTGCTGTATTTTTTTCTTATGTGACCCCATTAAAATTGTATTGTATCATATTTAGAAAGGTTCAATGTATTAATTTTCACCACAAAAAGTATATAGTGCCGTTTAAAAAAAATAAGTCGGCTACCTTGGCAACCACATTTTTTGTGCTACGAAAGTTTGCTTGATATCACTAAACGGGAAATAGTTTTCCCTAACACTTTTTTTAAAACATGTTTTTGAGATGACAAATATTTTAAGAAATATAAGCAATATTCCACAATTTGTATCCATACTGTATATTAAGGTAACGTCTACAATGCCAGGCATAACATATTCATAATTCATTTGACGTTTTGGTAGACAGTTTGAAATGCAATAAACTGAGATCTCTCAGAACTAAGATGAATGAAATTGAGGAAGCCGCTGAAAAAATGAAAAATTGCTGCCGGAAAAATCAAAAGCGTTATACGAGAAAACTTACTTTGAATATGTCAAATGGTGTAGCATAAGAAAGAATGTGATAAAAAATTATCAGTCCGAAAAAAGTCTCGTGACTTACTTCTAGTGTTTGTAGAAGGAGGGGAAGGTCTCATTGCTATGGTACTATTATTCGATGTTTAAAGCCAACCGTGACGTAGATATTAGCAATTACCCAAGTTTATTTGGATTTTTGAAAAGAAAATCGGACAGATACAAGCCCAAAAATCTAAGGTTTGTAGCATGGAAGAGATCAAATCTTTTCTGTATCAAGCTCCCGATGAAATGTAATGTATAAAGTATGATAAAATGTTTCATTTTGTATAAATCTTTAATTTGAATTTATTGCAAGATTTATGATCCTCTCTTTTACATATTTTTATGTATTAACAATATTGTGTAAAACTAACGAATCTGCGGACTAAAGCCCCGATCAGTGTTGAATTACATACACAATATCTACCCATATATTCTTTATTATTAGCTTCTGTAACTTTTTTTTTACTGTATTATAAAATACCTTTCTAATACGTACAGTAAAAAATTTAGGATCTTCGTTGCTAGATACTAAGACGAAGAAATATCGAATGTTTGATGATATTAACAATGGTAGACAAAACCAAATTTTTTAAATATTTATATAAAATATGCTATTCTACACCCATCAAATACCGAAATTCGTCGTTTTTTTCTGGGATTCAAAATTCATCGACAACAGTGTTGGCAAACTCGGAGAAAAAATTATAAAGATCATACAATTAATTGGAGGCTGGGCTCAACGACAGTTGCCGAACAATATGTGTAGGATTCAATGTCAAACAAAATTAGACTAGCTGAAAAAATGTTTGGGAAAAGCAAAATTATCTCAACAGTATGACACTCTCTCAAAATCAAATTGTACCACCTAACATAAACATGACTAATTGTAATAATTGTAATTGGAAATAGTAAATTTGAAATAAGCTCATAGCTTGTGCCTATTGGTTTTAATTTTTGATGTTTCAGTATAGATCGCTGCATAAAAAGACGTTTACGTCAAGGAAATTTGGTTATAATTGTCATATTATATTGTCATCGTGCATAAATACAATCACTTGATATTGCCGCGTACAAATAATACTTGTAACATATTCAGAAAAATTTAAAAAAAAGGTCTGTACTTCATATTAAGTATTCTTTATGCTTGAATCATTATACATATGAAACCTAGTTTTTCTTTTAAAAAATCAAAACAAAGGCATTTATGCATTGAGGGCAAGGCTGTATTTATAATTCATTATAGATAGAAATATTTAAAATATTCTATCTATTGCAATATAATTACATAAAAATATACGGAGTGTTCCAGTTAAAAAATTGTATATTGTGTGTTTACTCTACGTAAAAAAGTCTTATTAGAAGCAATTTTTACCATTCCGATATCTCACCCATTTTCTGATATACGAAGAATACCTTAAAAGCATTTTTTTAAATTTCACCCTATATCTCTAAAACGAAAAGATCAATGACAATTCTGATTGGGTCGTCTTAAATTTCTCGAAAAAGTAGCATAGTGTTGTGGAAACCACAAAATTGGGACACCGTGTACATGAAAAAATATGGCTGGGAAATTCCAGTGTAATTATAATTCCAAACTGCACGGATGCTGTAAACTAGGCCTTATTCAACCGATGTCGTATCTCGTACGACAATCTTGAGAAAGTTTGAAGTCCAACATCCTGTACACAGTTTATCTGCAGATAACATGACAATTTGTTAGAAGAATGAGATGCCACTAAGATCCAGCAAAAATGCAAAGATTATAAGCATGTGTCTAATTAATAGGATCGATACAGACTTCCTCGTTGAATACCATGTCACATTAATATAAAGTGAATTAGAAGGGAGTCGTGGGGACGGCCAGGTACTTACTGAGTGAGTATCGGCCATTGACTCCGACTGCGCATAGCAACAAACTTCTCTTCACCATTCCCGTACGAAGTCACATGAAGCCTTGCATCAATGCGTTACAATTGAAGTCAATTACTCGGTGACCATTGGCTTTTTATGTCTTTTGTTCCTGTGTAAACAACGTTTGTTATGGCTTAATGTGTGCAATTCATGAGAAGCCTTTATTCCAGCTTTGTTTTATATTTGAACACTCGTTATTTGGTTGTAACCCGAATTCTAATTACATTGAAATGTAAATTTCGTATTCAGTTGCATAAATAAAAGCAAAATAGCAAATCTAAATATAGCTTTCAATAGCAGGCCTTGTATGACAATTTTCTGTTGAATCAGATAAAATTAACCATGAAATTTTAAAACAACAATACCTACAATAAAAGAACAAGGAAAAAATACGACCCTTATATTACATACCACAGTTTTAACACATAACTTATTTACTTGAATTAAGGCAAATATTGAATTATTATATAAATATAGGTACCATCACAGTTCGCAGAACATTATAAATAGAAGAAAACAAAAATGTACCTAATATTGGTTTTGTTCAAGTTTAAAATCCAAAAGATATATATATTCATCTACAGATTAATATTGCTAAGCTATATGTTCTATATTTATGAATTATGAATAAAAAAATAATTGTTACTTATGTACAATCGTTTGCAATAGTAACGACACTCATTAAAATGAATTTTGCGATTTCTTTTGAACTTCTGACATTTTCGTAATCTACTTTTTACAAATTTTTAACATTAGTTATTAGTTGTTCCACTCATCAATAGAGATTTCATGAAATTTCTACTCAGAACTTCAACAAATTCAAAAACTATTTGAAGGGAGCGTCATTATTATTGCAAACGATTGTACCTTTTGCAAAATAAGGAAACATTTTTTTATGAATATAAGGTTCATAATTTTAAAGGCAACGTATTGTACATTTTAATCTTAAACCAATGGTTTTATAACTAAATGACGTTTATACTACTTCATTTGTCCTGCTACTTGTTACTATTATAGTATTAGATTTAAATTGTTTCTTTTTTAAATTTAAATATACACACGGAATGAAAATATAAAGATCTAATATTACAGATCCCATCTCTAGATAGTAATCTTGTGGAATATATTGTCTCTTTTTAGAACAATTCTTACGATATAATTTTGAACATCAGATTGTCTTTCAAAACTGTTTTATACAAACCACCCTGCACTTAATATTTCTGTCAATAGTGATACCCAAATATTTTATGAATCTTCTTTTATATCCATATTGAAACGATCTATATCAATCTTATCAAAGCCAGGTCTGTTTATATTAATAATTTGGAATGCTATGTATTTGATCTTACTAACATTTAATGATAATTGATGCCCATCTAACCAAATTTTAACAGCAGTTATGCCTTGTTTCATTTGTTTTCAAACGCACTTCCAAGTATTTCCACTAAAGATAACTACTGCATCATTAGCTTATGGTACTGTTGTAGATAATAATTAATGTAGAGTATAAAAACTATAGAACCAAGTACCGTTCCTTGTGGCACACCTATTTTCATTCTTTGCGGATCACTTAAACATTGATTGTCTTTAACATTATATACTCGATCAGTTAAATAACTAGCAAAAAGTTCGAGCACAATTCTTCAAATTCCGAAATTTTATAACATATTTAAGAGTTTATCATAGAGTACCGTGTTGCTTGACTGCTAAATCTAAGAAAATTGCAGCACATTTTTTGCTAGAATTCAGATTGATTGTAATTTTTTTAATCACTTCATATATGGCATAATTAACACTTTTATTCTTGAAAACTACACTGTTGTGGAGTTAATATATTGTTGATTTAAAAGAAACTGATAAGTTTGGTTTCAACACATTCAAAATTTGTTTCTAAAATTATTTATAACTCGTCTGTAGTTTGATACTTTTCTTTTATCATCATTTCAAGTTTAACGATAAGAGTATTATAATAAACTTTTTAAAAACTCATATAACAACAATGTCTATTTGTTTTCTTTTTTGACGTTACATTAGACAGTCTCATTTAGTTACTACCAAGCTACCTTTAAAAAATCCATGGTGATATTAGATAATATTAGGTAATAGAATGTTTGTAAATAATATCTTAACAACCTCGATCAATCAAGAAATTAGAATATAGAGATAGAGCAATAACTGCCACATTCATATTTTCTGATTTAAAAAATTTATAGAAAATAATTTTCCTTTACTTGTATGCAATTATGCATGTATTTCTAATTCCAAATCTAAAAGAATATTTTTTTTATAAAAAGCAGAACTATAGAAAATAATCTTGTGTCACTAGGAACTTAAACCCACCCTTCCAGTGGACGTAGTATTTTGAACCATAAATATCTCTATTGTAAAATTTTGTAACTTCAATAAAGTTGTGTGTTCAAATATATTTTTTAACGTTTTCGTTTCTTTTTTTATTTCTATGGGTTGGTTTTGTTAGAGGTAATACTCATTACATTTATATTTACATCCTGTTGGTATTTAAGAGATTTAAGTTAAATATCAAATTTGAATTCGTTTACAATATTTTTTAATTATAACACAACGTTTTGATATTTGACATAAATGCGAGTTCCAATAAGCACCTAAATGCTCCATTAGTTCATATTTCATTTTGAAAAATTAAAGTCAATTAAGATAATAACAATAATTTTATGCAATCGTCTCTTAATAACAAAAATAATATTAATAACTTAGATTAGATGATAATTAAAGAAAACTATTAGTATAATTATTACTATTATTGTACATTATTTCAATAATTGCTACTAACGCAATTAATTCTACTGATAACTTTATAAAAACTGTAATCGCATATTTTGAAAGTGATGTATGAGTAAGATTTTGTATAACATTTGTATTAATAAATAATTTATTCATTATGTCCAAAGAGCTATCGTTGACAATTTAACTATAATAAAAATTGTAAATTTAATCAATTCGAAGTTCAAACCAGATAAACCTGTAGATTGGATGAGAGCTTCAAGAAGAAATATATATTCACTTCGTGAATTTACTCTAGATGCAGTAATTGATAACAAGGCAAGTCGTAATGTAAAATACTGTTTAGGGTCAGCTGGACTTCTGTGCTTCTATGAGATATGGCATTATTAAGAATTTAGTGTTCCACAAGGTTTTGACATTAACCTGCTATATTTCTTGAAATTAATAAGTTGCTGACCTCTTTTACAAATTATTGACACATCAGTGACTGAGATTCTTAAGTATCAGCTAATTAATGGTTTTAAAAATATTTTGCAAAGTTGCATGAATTTTATATTGGTTTTAAATGTATTACAGGGTAATATTTCAAATATATTGAAAGGTCAGAACATGTGTCTGGCGTCTGACGGCAATAATCACATAGTAACTCAAATATTAACATTAATAAATTGCCATAGAATGCGAACCATGTGGACGAAAACATGATAACATTGGTGTGACGTTACACGCCATTCAGCGCGGGTTGTTTCCGTGGATACAGAGGCAAATTACGGTGTTGGTGATGTAACCAAGCGTTTATTTCTTGTTTTTTTTTTGTGGCATTTTTGGGTTATAGATACATAGTGTAAATACGGTATAGGTAATGCCATAATTATTAGTGGTGATGTGGTGAATTTAGGATATTGTTAAACGTATCATAGTTCTTTATTTACAGTATAGATCCGCTCGTAACAATTACGGCGACAATGCTATTGGGTAAGTACCAGATGGTTTTACTTGACGTATTTATAAAATTATTCCATCAGATTCCACATTAAACTACTTGTTTTAAAAAATAATATGTATACGTCATGAATAAAGATATTTAACATTTATTTTTTTTAAATTAATTTAATAATTTTTTATTGCTATTTACTACTGATTTTTTTTCCCGTAAACATCATTACTTTTGCTTATTATGTTTTCAGAATAGAAACAGGTAATTTAATGTAGTGATGTCAGATAACAAAATTGTATAATACCAGTGTAATACAATAACATCTAATAATATCACAAATGACAAATTAACTCTTCTAAACGTATGTACTGCATGGAAATCGTATATAGATATGAACTAAATCACATTACTGTATTTAGGTTAACATGTGTGAACGGCGTTTGACGTCACAGGTCTACACTGTGGCGGCGACCGTTTTGTGAGGGCGTGGCCAGACTAAAGTTTTAAATACCATATTTAGGCTTATTTTTTCCACTAAATTGTCTAGGACAAACGTTATTTCGAATAAAATAATACGCGTATTTGAAAAAATCATCCAGTTTCCTACATTAATCCAACAATGTGCAAATAAAATCGCGTACACACTTGTAATCAAACATCGTCACGTCACTTCGTCTCAAACATGGAAAAGATAGGTCGTGATAGCGTAACATGTTTACGAAATATTTTACAAAGGATTGTAGACGGATTTGTAAAGACTCCGCAAGCTTTATTTGATAACTATCATAAAGGAAGAAATTGTGCTGATTTCACCATATACAGGACGCAAAGACCACCCATTATTGGAACTGTGTAGCAGACATCTTTGAAATCAATGCCATAATAATACATTCAGTTAAGATCAGAAAAAATATGACGATTGCAGAACAAGCAACAAAGAAATCCGACCAGAACTGAGTTCCAATATTGATATACAGAAGAATCAGTTCTACCTATCGATGATTAATAATGATAATGATAATAATTGCGCCCAGCAACGACTTACGTTGGTAGGCCCTAACCACCATTCACTGCAGGAATGATGGAAACTTGGAAAACCTCATTAATTGGGAGGGGGGGGGGTAATCAAACGTCAACCAGTATCAATCTCTCACATTGACCCAAGCCAACATTTTTGCACCCTACCAAACCCACAGAGAGGATGCCAATCCTCTCCAGGAATATAGCTTATATACGGTCTAC
This sequence comes from Monochamus alternatus, assembly GCA_037114965.1. Lineage (NCBI taxonomy): Eukaryota > Metazoa > Arthropoda > Insecta > Coleoptera > Cerambycidae > Monochamus > Monochamus alternatus. The sequence continues at coordinate 109,599,826 of CM073426.1, read as the reverse complement.
CGGCTGCGGGGGTCGAATCCACAGCGATCTAGTCACCTCGATTCAAGTACTGACGCCTTAAACCGCGCGAGCACTGACCGATAATGATGCTTTGAACAGTTTAAAAATCATTTATAAGTCAAATGACTAGATGTCAATAGCTAACAAAAATTATTAAGCTCGAAAAGATGTTGATGGGTGCGTTCAATTTAGTACTGTCTTCCATTCTCAATGTTGTACAAAATTTTGAAAATAAACAGTGGCTTTTTTTTAAGTTAGTATCTTAAGTACAACTTGTAACTTACAAAAAAAATGTACTGTTACTTGTTCGATTTTCATTTGTTCTAGACAATGCTGGCGTTTTTAGGATTAAGGATTATTATAAAGACAGATTCCTACACAGAAAAGCAACATAAGCAATGTAATTTTACTTTGTGCCATAAAAACACTTTGCCAGTTATGTCTATTATTATTTTTAGGTCTCTGAACTGTGTAATGGTGATGCCCAGATATGCTAAATACGATTTGTCCTCTGAGATGTACAGCAGAAATACTAACAGACAAGCCAGAGTAATTCTTTAATTTCTGAGCTACCAGACATGTCAGATATTATTATACTGGTTTTTAAATTGTAATAACATTTAATATTCATTTAAGTAAAAATATTCCAACTGAAAACTGGTCTTAAAAAATGCTCCCGAGATTTTGACCAACGGAGCATGTAGAATCTTGAAGTGGCCGTTCTTAGGTAGAGAAGTGCTGGGAAGGCACGAGCCACATAATATTTTAAGTTTAAATGCTGTCAACATGTTAAATTCTCCATCATCACATTTTTAAAGTGCCATATCATTAAATATAAAATAGTACCTGTTTTACAAATTTGCACAGATTTGAACAGGGTACGAGGGCTTCACGCACACTCAGCACTTAAGAAAAATCCATTAGTGGACGTGCGAAAATAACGGCCACCCATTATCTTGAATAAACGTTTAGCATCGTAGGGGTGCGGGGTTCCGGTGTATAGACCCGTTAGTTGGGGTGAGAGAAAGGTAGGCCGTGTGCCTAGCTTGTGCCCAGGCCGCAAGTAATTGCCTTTGGTGGCGATAATTGACATATTGACTACGTCAGTGACAAGTGGCTGATCCCAGGAGGGTGGTTGTATTCTCGCCCGGAAAAATGTAGTGCTGCTCGTTTGCTTTCCATTAACATACACGTTGAAATGTAGACCAATATTAAAAGTGGGTATCGGAATAGTGATATTGTAGATATAAGATAAAAGCGAGAAATTGAATTAATCTTTAAACAAAATATAGTCATAAGTATATTTCTTTTTTAGTCTTATTGGGTTTTTGCCACACTTCTGAAAAAATAAAGATTTATTAAATAAGCCCTTGCGCCAAACGGATCAGTCAAGAGTTATTTTTGAAACTAACTTTGCCTAACCAAAATATCTCACACTGAAAAAAACAGATAAGTAAAAAATAACAAAAATCACATCACTATCGCACACTTTGTTGGCTACAGATGTATCAAGAAGAAGTAAGTAACAATAAAATAAAAGTCATTTAACATCTCTATGGAAGCAGATAAACAAATTTTAACTGTCAAACTTGACATACGTTTAATATTTTTACTACTATTTTGAGAACGAAAACAGAGAGTTTTTCGAAACGTCAATAATACGTAAGTGCGCGATAGTGATGTGATTTTTGTTATTTTTTACTTATCTGCTTTATTCAGTGTGAGATTTTTTGGTTAGGCAAACTTAGTTTCAAAAATAACCCTTGACTGATCCGTTTGGCGCAAGGGCTTATTTAATTAATTTTTATTTTTTCAGAAGTGTGGCGAAAACCCAATAAAACTAAAGAAAAACTAAAATTATGCCACAAATAAATAGCTTCAGGCAATATATTTTTTTGATACAACACCAACAATTCGCGAAAAAATTGTATCGTTGTTGCGCGTATTTTTTTCGACTGAAACGTGGATATTTTCTAACAATTTTTATAAGTATCGAAATGTAGGGACAGGACTGTACTCATTGGATATAAGGGTAAAGTAAGCAGAATTTCAGTTTGTGAATGATATTTTAAATATTACATATCTGTTAAAACGAATGCTTCAACATCAAGATCACTATATTATCGAAAGATGGTCAAAATTCTTTAAGCAGAAAATATTGCCAGAATATTACGTTTTTTTTTTAACTTTTGATATGATACTAGAGTGAAATAAATCTGTTGAAATTATTCCGATTTTTCTGCATTTTTATTACAGTTCTGTAGAATCTTGACCAGAATCTTCTATCAGTTACTAAAATCTTATAGATATAGGTTGCCGCCAAATATTTCCCATGTTCCTGGATCCTTCTGACAATTTGTTCAAAATTTCTGTTGGTCCCATATTCTTCTTCTCTGAGAGTGGATCGTAGATGATGAAATTCTTTTTCCAAGTATTTTGGCTTACAAATGTTTCGTTCTGGGTGTGAGTAGGTTTTCTGTATACACTGTCCTAATGACATGCAATTTCTTCTCAAAATGACAATAGCAACGAACGAGCAGTTTTATTCTAAATTTATAGTAAAGCAGAGATTCGGGTATATTCCATTCATGAGGCCTGCCTGTCAATTCCTGTTTCTCGAACATTTCCATGTATATATGTTTGCCAAAGCTAGAGACAAAGGTGAACCTGCTTCTTCTGTTTGTTATTAGAACTGATTCCTTATGCAGAAGAAGATCCGTTTAGTGCACACTTCTGCCTAATCTCACCCTTGCCTACAGCGATAAGTTTCTCTGATGGAACTTTTTTGAATAATGATTTTACGTTAAAACTGTTATTTTCCGTAATTGAATTAAATATCCAATAAATACGCTATTGCTGTCATTAAAACTCATATATTATTAAATCTTGTAAGTAATTGGTTGGTTGAAAATTTATTTACGTCTTACGTCCCTACATTTATTAAATAGGTTTACGTACAATCGTTTTCAATATTAATGACACACTTTAAAACGAATTTGGCTATTTATTTCGAACTGCTGACGTATTGTTAATGAAATCTACTTTCAACATTCAACATTAGTACTTAGTTGTTCCACTCACCAACAGAGGTCTAATAAAATTTCTACTCAGAACTTCTAGTTGTTTAAAAACTGATTGAGGTAGTGTCATTATTATTGCAAAAGATAGTACCTACATAGTTTTTGTAATGGAAATGGCTTGGCATCCGTGTGAGCATACCATTGCAGATTTTCTAATAGAACCTCAAATCATCATTGGCATCAACTTTCCGAAAATTGAGTGTCATGAGAAGAAGGCGCTGGAGCATCGTGAGGGCAAGATATTACAGATCGTGAGGAAGCTGTAACTGATACAGTTTCAGACAATCCTACTACAAGTATGTGTCGAGTTTCTGTGCAGGATTTTCATAAAGTTTTGTTTTGATAACAATGATAATTCCTATTTTATTTCATCTGGTTTATGGATAGATAAGAGACGCTATTATAAATTTTCGAAACTCATTATTCATTGAACAACCCACATGTTAAGTAAAAGATTTTCACCGAGTAGCACCGATTTTCTATCAATATTTGGGGAGGAATCTTCAATAGTCATTTATTGGAGTTGCAAGAACCTAATAAGCGCAGGAACGCAAATAGTTACAGAAAGTTTCTCGAAAACCATTTGTATGACTTATTATAATAATACGTTGCGTTGAATATTAGACAACAAATGTTCATGATAGATGGATTAGTTGGTTTAATCATGTGAGGTTACCGAGAAGTCCCGACTTAAATCCGCCAGATTTCTTTTTACGGGGGAATTTCTAAAGCAATGGATTTTGCAGCGAAATAATTAACACATGTGCATACATCACTAATACAATAGCGTCAAACCTGTATTGTCGGTGAAGGTGGTTACTTACTAGTTCTTTAATAATACCTGCGTTTATTTTTTGTATTGTCTTTTAATTTTAAGATCATTTCAGAACCAAAATTTATTTGATTGATAAATTTGTTTTGATAAAAAAAAATTGTTGGATATTTTACATGTAACTATGGTTTAATCCGGTCACTACTTATAACGAAAAAAGTTGATTTACTCGAAAAGGGAGCTATCTATTGAAATTATGTAAGAAGTAAATTAATAGCTTAATGTAAAAAAATCGATTAGTTTTAATATTAGTTACGTAGTGGCGCTTAGTATTTTAAAAAAAGATTCACCATAGTGATCATTCCATATTTCTAAATTTCAACACTCTATATTTTTGTAAGGAGGCATGTTAGAATAAACATTATTCAATAATAACTTTTGTTTTGGCGAGAAGAATCTTTAATTAACATTTTTACACCTAGTTCTGACTCTCAGCGTATTACAGTTTCTTGTAAATTGATCTGTTGTAGACACAACATTTCCATTCTCGTGGTAGACAGGTGATTACCTAATCTATCCAACTTTGGATATAAAGTTAATCTTTACTTTTTGCATTATGTTTAATAACATCTTTTCTAATTTTTGATGTTTTTTGATCTTACTTTTTTCACTTCTAGATTTGTAGAAAAAAGATCATATACATATACCCCTACGTTATTTATTCGATTTTTGATTGAATCTGCAAACTACAGAATTTCTTAACCATTAATCATTTAATGCTCACATGAATCTTAATAATTTGACACAATAAAATGTAGGTCTTATTATCCTTCACACCAGTAAACCGATTAGCTATAAGTAGATATATCAGTATGAAAATATAAAAATGTAATGTTACTCTTGAAAACAATATTTAAAGTATTTAAACTGTAAATTTCATGAACAACAGTTCTGCATATTGAATAATGATTCAGTTTTTGTGTTTATATAGATTTTTTATTTGAACCCTCACTTGCTATCTCGTTAGGGGCAATGATGAACCTGATTGAGCCAATCCATTTTAATTATTCACGTGCGTGTGTAGCGTTCATTAGAAGGACATAAAGGGGTTTGTGCATAACATACTAGTATGTCAGCGGCGACCAAATATTTATATAATTAAAGCTGAGATTAAACTATTGCCCAAATAACAGTTAAACTTAAACGTAAATCTACTTATTTGTATTCGCTATTTTACTGTGTGATATTATAAACATAACATTTCTTGTATTTTTCCTTAGATTTTAAAGGAAGTAAGCTCGAAGATGTTACTCGAGCGGCACTTGAAATGTATCCAGAACAATTTTTTAAATTGTTTTCAGTAGCAAGACTCATTTTTATAATTAATATATAACTTTCAATCAATTCGAAAAATAAAACTTAACTGTTATTATATAAATTATCAAATCCGTGTCAGGTTACTAGGTTATGGAAATCCTACACAAGTATCTACTATGAGATTTTTAAAATTTCTAACTTTGTAACACTTATATCTATCACTATTTGCTTATAATTACCTACCAACACAAAATGCGAGTTTATTTACTAAACTTATTTAATATAATATTGTCGACGACTATACAGGGTGTCTCAGTTTGAGCGTACACAAATTTAACAGGGGTAGACCAGACCAAAATAAGACAAAAATTCTCTGATGCACGCCTAGCGAGTTTCAGGGTTTTATTTTGAAAAAAAATAACAATTTTCCGCAATAACTTAAAAACCATTTCGTAGACTTAGGTAATTTTTGGGTGACGTGTACCAATTAAAGGTCATTAGAATTACATGGTGTTTGTTATAATCTGACACCAGTGATGGCCTAGGCCTACTATTCCTTATGATTTTGTCTTCATATCCTACTTTTACGTGAATTTACAAAGTTATCCTTAATCAGTGGCCAATTCTGAACAAAAAAGGTGCTCTTGTTACACAGCTCTAAAATCAACCATTTTCAAGTAAATTGAGTCCAAAGTACCGATTGCATTACTTTATGCAGAAAAATACATGCAAAGATTTTATTTGTTGTCATCTAGTAAGTAAAATGAACTAAAGATGAAATTAAAATAATGTACCTATTTATTTAACATGAAATGAAATTATATTAGCAAAATAACAGGATTAACAACAATTATTTCAATAAGGAGAGCATTTCGATCTCTATTTACTTCAATGCATGCTCGGTATCGTTTTACCAAGGAGTTGTAAATCCTTTGTAAGTCAACGGTTGCTTCAATTGGCTCGGCGGCGGCATTAATTTTTTGAAGTAATTCTTCCCTCGTGTTACTGGGTTCAAAATATACCAGCTGTTTCGTATGACCACAGTAGAAAAAATCAATTGGTTGAGATCAGGAGATCTGGGAGGCCAAATAATAGGTCCATTATTCCCGATCAAGCGTTCGGGAAAGTGCAAATTGAATCACATAGATATTTGCCTTTCATTATGAGCAGATATCTAAAAAGCCAGTCACAATATTTTCAAAAATTATATATCTCTCTGAATTTAAACGATCTACAATAATTTGAGGAGCTAGAATGACTCTATTGAAAATCCCTCCCCAGATATTTATTGAAAACCTCCTTTGAAACACTGAGGGTCGTATTATATGTGGATTGCACCAGACATGAAAATTTTTTAACTTATTTATTCCATTTCATGTGAAGGTAGCTTCATCACTCCACAATTTTTTATGATGAAAATTTTGTCGATATTTCTTAACAACCATGTGCACAATTATACCCTTTTTCGGCACCACCAGGATGTAAAGTTTGCACTTTATGTAGATGGTAGGGGTGCAGTTCTTATCGGTTTAAAATTCCCCAGACACTGCTTCGTGGGATACCCGTCTGTGTTGATATTCTTCGAACATTGGTAGAAGGATCATCAACGACAGCATCTATTACGGTTTCTTCTAAAATATTTACATTTTCCATATTATACTTATTTTGTGCAAATTGACTTGACCTCTAGTAACTTATAATAGTAACTGCAACTTACTAGTGTGACATGTAACAATTTTTGACATAACGCTTCTAAGCAACTTTGTTATAATGACAGGTACCTACTAGATGACAACAAATAAAATCTTTGCATGTATTTTTCTACATAAATTAATGCAGCCGGTATTTTGGACTCAATTTACTTGAAAATGGTTGATTTTAGAGCAATGTAATAAGAGCACCTTTTTTGTTCAGAATTGGTCATTGATTAAGGAGAACTTAGTCAATTCACGTAAAAGTAGGATATGCAAGAGCTATGAAGACAAAATCATAAGGAATAGTAGGCCTAGGCCACCACTGCTGTCAGATTAAAACAAACACGTAATTTTAATGACCTTTAATTGATGTGCACGTCACCCAAAAATTAATAAAATTTACGAAACGGTTTTTAAGTTATTGCTAAAAACTGTTATTTTTTCCAAAATAACACCCTGTAATTCGCTAGGCGTGCAACAGAGAAATTTTTTTATAAGAATTTTATTCTTATTTTGATCTGGTCTAACCTCTGGTAATTTTTTGTACGCTCACACTAAGCCACCCTGTATTGTAAATGCATACATTATTCGTCTGCACTGCACTATAGCAGTGTATAAATTATTATTCACTTGTGATTAATGATTATCCACACTTCTGTCAACAAATTTAAATTCTTCAATGTGAGGGTTTTGGAAATGAAGCAACAAAACTAAAATTCTCCGGTGTTGGAAGTTAACGACGAATGTCAAACAAGAAGTAAGCTATTTTGACAGTCTTAAACTTCATGTTATGTCAAAATATTGAATACCTATTTTTTTCAGTAAAAAGTTTACTAAAATATTATTTATAGTCGTGGACAAAGTGTAGTATTCTGCTTGTATATAATGGCTGTAATTCACTGGATGATTTACGACAGTCGCTTACGGCTCGTGCCGTAACCCTCGTGAATTACAGCCATCATTATATGCTCGTAGAATAATATGCTATTATGAAAACATAACAAAAATATCTAAGTATAAGTATGTGCTATTCCCGTAGGTATATTTATCCTGCTGAATAAAAGCAGCTCGAAAAATTAATTGTGAAGAGCTATCTAAGTATTATATTTTTATACATTTTTATTCGGTAGGTGTTAATAATATTCTGTGAAACTAACTATACTCTATTATATGCTACTCACAATATTGTATCTGCTTATACAAGGTGTTTCATGTTTTTTACTGTATTAGAAAGGTATCTTAAGCTAATATAAATCAAATATCCTACAATTCCTATCAATGAAGTCATATGTATGTTCTCTGATACCAAACATCTACACTGAGAGAAACATTAGTTTGCATTAAATCATTTCCGTTTGTTCCAAACTAATCCTAGGTTTGAATACGGAGAAGCATACCTAGTTTTAGTGATAACTTTTAACAAGTTTAAAGTATTGAAAATTCTAGTTATTACATAAATATTATATATTTTAATGTTATAATATGTATATTTGATAATAATCAAATATGTTAGATAACCACTGCAATAATTTCTTGCAAATATGTCTTTATTTATTTTAAGAACGCTTTCTATTATATTTAACATAGTAATTTAATAGTTAAATTACATTCTTTTAATAGTACTAAATAAAGTTTTATATGGAACTTGTGAAGATTATATTTAGTTATTAATAATTTGTTTACACGTACACATCTTACTATTTACACCGAGTAGGTTTATGACTGATCTATGTAATTTGATAAATAATTAATATATATTTACTTCCAAATTATAATTGTTCATACTTAATTTATGTTCTATTAATATAAACCACTGTAAGTTTATATTTAACTTAAGTATATGCCATACGTATGATCTATATATATATATATATACAGTGTTCAGTATATAATGTGACTTATTTCAAGTGGAAACACCCTTAAAATGATATTTATTAACCAAATTAATTCGAGCTTTTTTTTAAGATTTGTAAAATTAATATTGAAAGTTTTATTATTTCGATTTTTCCATAATCAACCTATGAAAATAAATTTTACTCAAAAAAATCATAAACACTGATAATTGAAAATAAATTCAAATGTTATGTGATGTAATAGAATTTTTTAGCTCTATTTTAAAATAAAAACAATTAAATCATTCAATAAAATCCTTTTTTACAAGGGCGTTTCTATTTGAAATGGGTCACACTATATGGAATAATGCCATAATATATTATTTATTTGCCATATTTCAGCAACACATTGCATGTAAAAAAAATATGAAGGTAAAGGTAAAAAAGAAACAATATATTTAAAATATAATCTTTTTTTAATACAGTTCTCAAAAAATAAATAATGTATAAAATATTTCCTGGGGGAAAAAATACTAAAAATAAAAAATAAACAAACTTAAGTATAAACGTTGAAAGTGAACGTTATAATATCTAATATATTTATTATATTAATATAGCAAATTAATCTTGATTCCTAGCAGATATCATTTTTTCTCCAGTAGTTAATTTGTTTAATTTTTTTTTAAATTAATAGTGAAGAGTTTTACGCTAATGCAAATAATTACCTTAATTACATGGATTGTGAATGCTGTATTATGTGCAGAATGTTCTAAATAGCGCTGATTCCAATGTTATTAAATGTAGGTATGGTATACAGGTTATAATGTTAAAAAATGTTTTTCCGGAAAACTAGAGTCGATCGCACAAAACTAACTTCAGGTTAGTGTTTCTGCACCCTCGAAAATAGAGGAGCAGAAACATTTTGAATAAAAATTGAGTTTTTTTACCAAACTTTGATTTAGGCTTTAGTGGCTTTAGTAAATAAATTACCAAAAAATCTTATTTATTTTATAGGTATAAAATCTCAGTTTGTATATTATGTGTATTACTAACCTATAAATACAATGACTATAGATGTAAGCCCCCACAGTGTTGTAATAAATTGCGCAGTTTTTCTGCCTCGTTCTCCATCACCATCACCTACCTGGTACCTGCTGTCAAACAAAATGAGCAGCAAGCCCATGGCACTTGCTACTGCTATACCTAATAAAAATAATAAATAGTTGACTTACCTTATTTTAACAACAAGAATAAACCTCTGACTATAACTTGTGCTTATGAGCTGATCTGCTTGCAGTCAATGCTCTGTATTACGGGGTGTACGGATGGTTGGTGGTTGACAAATCTAGATCATACTAGATACAAATAAGATCTAGCCCTCCCTCCCCTCACATACTGTTTGCTGGTAACTTTTTTAGCCTTACGCGGGAAAACAGCAGAATTGGTGTCATGACATAATATTAAATAAATTTTGTTCAGATTTAACTAAATAATATTATAGTTAAATTAGTTCGTTTCCTATTATCTCTATTGAATAACTTTACTGGAAACTGATGATGTATATTAATATTAAAATTAAAATATTATTATTTAATTCAGCGCGTTTGTAATAATAACATATTATTTAATATTTACCATTTATAAAGCTTAATATTAAATGATCTGAAAATGTGTAAGATTTACTTTCTGTCTGTTTAATTTGAACTGATTACCTTTAAACTTATAATAATTTAAATACAAAATTATAATACGTTAGGTATTATTCTACACAGATCATATCTAATTAGATAATTTAAATGGAAATGAATCATGCCTGAACTTACAGGTTAGTTTAATATCAGATATTAATTTTCTCAGTGTATGTATGCTAATGAACAATTCCACAGACAAAGCTATATTCAATAATTATCTAAAGAAATTAATCTAATTTACTAACCTGCTTTAATGAAACACTCTATAAATATCTAACTTCACTTTTTGGCAGTGGGAATACGACAATTCAATCACAATAGATGAGATCTGACCTATTGTGGTTGAACTGTCGTATTCCAACTGCCAAAAAGTAAAGTTAGATATTTATAGAGTGTTTCATTAAAGCAGGTTAGTAAATTAGATTAATTTCTTTAGATAATTATTGAATAGAGCTTTGTCTGTGGAATTGTTCATTAGCATACCTAGATGTTTGGTATCAAAGAACATGCATTGACTTCATTGATAGGAATTGTAGGATATTTGATTTATATTAGCTTAAAATACCTTTCAAATACAGTAAAAAATTATTCAGAAGTTGCAGGTTTGTTTCATATATATTTGACAATATTTGACATCTATAATTTATCTTATTTTTTTTTTTTCAGGATGTTATCAAAACAACAATTCAACATTATATTCATAATTGTTATGCCCAATTTAAATATCTCCATAGCAATTCTGTTAACTTATTTTATTTAAAGATTAAGTTGTGACGGTGACGTGATTTTTGAGAAGGGTTAGGTAAAGCAAATTAGGTAAATACATACACCATAAGTAGAAATCTATGTATTATTATAACAGTTGTAGATACAATAATATGTATATTACGTAGGGTAGGAGTACCTAAGAGTACGTGTCTGTTTCGAGTACGCATTTGTTTTTTTTTTTTAGTAATTGGCAAAAATTGCAAAGGGAGGTGATGTAATATTTAGGTTGTTATGACTGTTGCAGTTAAGTAACGTTCAGATAAACGTTAGTGCAATGGCACTGCAGTTGTACTGTCGTATTGTAGTTGTATGGTGTTAAATATTATTTACTCTGTTTACATAAAATTACTTTAGAAAATCCTTTCTAAATAATAAGATAATAAGTCTTGAAATTTTCAGGTTTTCCAAAGATAACAGGTTTAACTTACTTAACATACAAAATCAGTTCGAATCTACACTTACATTTTCAGTGTTAATATAATTAAGTTGCATAGTTAGCCGCAATTTATATTATATATGTAAAATGTTAAAGGTTGTTTAAATATGTACGTCAATTATTATTTGTAAACATTTTTCATACAAGTTTTTATAGCAAAAAATAGATTGGGCCACGTTTTTTCAGTTCCATACTTTTGTAGAATGTTGGAGTTTTTAAAATTATTTCTGTATTCTGTTAGCCTCTTTAACTATATGACACATTATTTATTTAAGTTATTTATAATTAATGAAACATGACATATTATACGTTAGTATTTGATGTTTTTTTACCATTCTTGTTTAAATTAAAATGTAAGTATTTATTCTAATTTAATATTAATTATATCTTACCAATTTTTTCAAATTTATACTAGTAAGTCTTGTAATAGGTTATTTATTTATATTGTAGTCCTTGGAGACCTGAAGATGTAGTCATCGTACTACGAAACCGGTAGTATTAGAGGAGTTTATGAGATTTGGACTTTTGTTTATAACACCCTATCTATCTACTACTCATATGGGTTAACCATCTTCAATATACCTATATTTAACCTTTCAAATCGTGTGTTTGAGGTTATGTGACGGTTGCAACAAAGGTCTACTATAACGTGATATTCATTTTACGATTTAGCTCTATTTAATCCTTTTTGTTTTAGTTTTATTAGGTTATATAATCTTTTGAAAAACCGTAAATTTCCTGATATAATCATATAGTCAAAGAAAGTATTTGTTTGAAAGGAAAAATTCGAATTGTTTCCTGTAAACAAAAAATAATTGTCAATAGGTGCCCGCTAGATGTAGCTGTTCTATATCTATATTTCGCGTACTCAGGATGTCGGGTTTGGAAGACATGTACAGTTAGGGTTAGTCGTCAGTTAACTCACTACTGATCTGTGGCGTACTGATGAGAGCCAATAAGCTCGAAAACGGTATATGTTGACTATTTGCTATAGATTTTTCAACTGTAATTTAATGCTGGTCGGGGTATCGTAGTCCGCAGTTGTTTCCTGCGCAATAAGTTGTTGACTTAAATAAGCAAACGTTTAATTGGAAAAAAGTTATTTGAAATATACAAATAGTGTTTTATCATAGATTATAATTAAATCGACAAGTGTATCATTGAAAATGAAATAATATTTTTTTAATTTAACAAATGCTTTACAAATACAAATAACTGTTTTTTTTTTGCTTTTTCAACAACAATTGATTTATTTCTATGAAACAATTTTTTTTACAGGCACCAATTTTTTTTTTTTTTTTTCGGTATATAAGTACATATACAGTAGTAGTCACATCAAAAATTACGCACTAGAAACTTTTATTAGGTATCTACTAAACAGTTAAACAAATTATACACCACTGACTTGAAATAAATAGACATTAACATTTATAACACAGACTTTAAATCTAATAACATCATATAGTACAAAACTTTAAATGCAATAATAATTATTACATAAATAATGTATCGTTATCTTTTAAATTGTTTTAGTTTCAGTTTAAATAGGTAGGTACCCATTTAAATGTGTTCTTCTAATTTTTACTGAATTCCATAAATGAGTAAATCGATAACCTAACCTAATACGGAGAGCATGTTCGTTTAGCGGGAGTAATTCCATTTGAGATTGCCTACTGCAAAAACAATCGCCGGCTTCGGTATGCAGGTAAGGCTTTTATTTGCACCATCTCGCAAATCTAGTTACACCCCCTCAAGTCTTCGGCCAACCGCGAAGTTTCAAGTCAAGGTTACAATTTCTTCCTCGTAGTAACGTTCACAGCCACCAGGTGGAATTCGTGGATGGGTTACTGTGGAAGTGCGGCTCGGATCCGCGCATCGTAGGCGCGGCATGGGCGGTCCTCTGTATTCCTGCGCCGCCCCTGGGCCAACAAACTCTAAGCAAATTTCTGAACCCTTAACTAGTTTGATGTACTCAACCTCGATTCGAGCGACTTCGTGTCAGTTGTCGGCGATCCTCGGAATAAATTCTCATACACTAGTAAGAACACTTGCCGAGTTTAGTCGGAGTGCAGTGAGCCAGGTTGTGTTTATTGTGCGCTCGCATACCAGCGATTCGCGACGTTATTTGTGTGTAGTTGATGTGAAAGACATGCACGGACCAACCGACATGTGTATTAAGAGAGGATTCTGCGGCGGGTTCCGCAGGTGATTTCTGCCTACCAGTGAGTGAAATTGTTTAACGGCGGCGGTGACACAGGAATGTGCGAGAGCGGTTGAATGCAATGAGCAGCGGGCTCCTGCCCCCCGTTCCGGATTTAATCCCCATTTCGGTGCTCCGCAAGAGCCCCCCCGGTAACAACAATTTAAACGGAAACGGGATCCCGGAGTGTGCCCCTTGCGCCGTTCGTTCGGAGGTTATGGGCGAACAGCGCTCTCGGCGGCGGACGGGAAACCAACCTGCCGTCGACCTGATCGATAGCGCAGGGTCACGTGGCTACAGCGCCGCCCCACAGGCACCGCAGTCCCGGAAAGCAAGGTCCGAGCGTCACCGTAAATCAGACAGACGACGCGGACATCGCAAGCCCGCCAGAACTCGGTCCGATAGTAAACATTCCAAGTCCCGGGAAACCTCTTCTCCAAGCTCCTCTCCGGAGAGGCCCGCGAACCCGCGCGTCAATCCCATATTCGTGTGGATACGGCAAGAAGACACACGCATCGTGGACGTGAAATGCGAGGATTACGACAAGCGAAACCGCATCCTTCTTACCAAGACAGCGCAGGGTTGGCGCGCTATACCGCGCACAGAGACCCTCGTGCCCAGCCTGAAGGAGGCGGCTAACAGGGACCAACAGCCACCACAACAGCACCACCATCACCATCACCGGAACCGGAAGTCCCGCAAGAGCAAAGTGAGGCGGAGGTCGACGGGGGTGCAAGTTGATTCCGATATAGGGCAAGAGGAGGGCGAGGAGCCCGAAAACGACAATGAGGAACAAGATGTTGAGATGCAGACTCAGTCATCACCGCCGTGGATGTCTGCGGATAACATCAATGTGGAATCTCTCCTGCCGTCCCACACTATAAAAGTAAAGAGGTCGACAAGCCCGGATCGTTCTCCTCAACGAGACACTACAAATGTAAACAGTGCCGTAACTGAAACCGCGCACACTCCACCTATAAAGTGCAGTGCCGACAAAATATGTGACGTCAGCCCGCTTGATAATTTACTTGCTGTAGCGGAACTGGAATTTAACCAGCAGATACAATCGGGTGAATGGCATAAATCATCTGAAGATGAAGAAGAAGAAGACACGGAGAACAATAAGGAGGAAAATATTGATTTCGACAAAACTTTCAGTGATGATGTGGACGGAGACGTTGATAAAGAATTCATTAAGAATTTAGAACAGCTGAACAATCTAATTGAATCAGAAGGTAGTAAACTAGATATGGATGAAAGCTTTACAGCTAATGAGCAGAAGTCAGAGGAATGTGATTACACGGAAGATGACGACAACAATTTAGCTATGGACGATATTCTGTCCAGATTGGAGCAATCTTTAAGAAGCCCGGAATGCACAGAACCTAACAATTGCGACGCAAGTTTAGAGACAAAAAGTGTTGAGGACCACGATAAAAACGTCGATAGTTGTACTAGTGGTAATGAAGATAAGTATAAACAGGTACCTGAATTTGAAGATTTCTTTGAAGACAGCGATATTAAAATTGAAGAGCCTAAAACTGAGGACGTACCTACTGAAGAAATAGAGAAATCCGAAATAATCAATCTGGTCGAATCCTCTACGATTGACGACGAAGAACCAACAGATTTATCTTTAAAACCTAAGATGGACGCAATAGCGGACAGCAACTGCGAAATTGCTGAAGAACCAACTGATTTAAGTATACCAAAAATTTCTGCAAATCAGACGTCTACTTCCCGACCACCCTCCCAAAATTCTGAGGCAATACAATCGCCTCAACCTAGTGGAATACCTGCTGTGCCTCCATCTCCTGATATTGTGTCTACCACTGCAACGTCAAGCGTTAATACGAAACCAAAATCTGTGTTTCTGGAATCATTACTATCTAACAGTTCTAAAAAAATTGCACTTAATTCTGAAGTCACCATAATTCGCCAGAAAGAGCCATTAGACTTGGGTAAGTGTCGAAAATCGGCCAGTCCAACTGTCACGTGCTCTGAAGAAATCAACAGTACCCCTTCTGAGTTAGAACCTCCTACAAAAAAATTCAAATCTGTTGATATAACACTAAAGACATTATTAGATGCAGATATTCCAAAACCTGAACGGGAAGTGAAAACTGCCGAAAAAAATACTGTGGGAGAGACTCCAAGATTATTAGAATTGTTGAAGAGTGATTCTGATCCCGATCCTTTAACGCAGTTGAAACAACTTCTAGCAGATCCTTCTGTAGTAATGCCAGACCCTATGCTGGTACCTAAAGACAAGTTTAGCCAAATTTTAACTCACCCAGGAACAGAGATTCCGAAATTATTAAAAGAACGCCCAGAATTGCGCTTGCCTGAAGCTCTGGCTTTTCCCCACATTATGCAAGATCCGAATATGTTAGTTCTAAACATTCATCATTTGGAATCTATTTTATCTAGTAAAGCTTCGCAATATGCGGAGCAAAGCGACAAGAGTTCTGAAAAACATCATGAGAAGTCATCAAAGAAAGCTGAGAAAAATATCATGGAGGCAACACGGGAGTCACCAAGTTTAGCTATGAAAAAGAAAACTAGTGATAATTTAAATAAGCCCACCTCATCGGTTGACACACAAGGCAAATCATTTAATGAATTAGCTAACGATATAGACGCTGCGACACAGGCAGCTTTTAGCCAAATGGTGTGGTTGCCATACCTTAATCATCTGGAGGCTATGTCTGTGGGAAACAATTCCGATATCATGAAAATGCTAACTTCATTCCCCTTTTACCCAAATCAGATGCCCGATCTTTCACATATATTTGGTGCTACTAGATTTCCTGCTCCATTAGGATTTCCTATGCAGCCTCCTATGAATTATACCAATCCTCTGGAACTCGGTATGTGGCAAGAAGCCATGTTGCAAGCCAGTATGCTGCGAAATAAAAACAGTTTTGAAAACTTCAATCCAAAACATTCGTTCAGAGACCATCTTGATAAAATAAATCATCCTCAACCGGCGAAAAAAGCGACCATTCCAAATCATAACCAAAGAATGCATATTCCTAACAAACAACAAAGTTTTCCGGGCAGTATTTATAATCCTAATAACAACCACTCTCCTTACCAGAATCCTTATATGAACATAAATATGCCAAATTCTTATCAGAATAACCCTAAACCCAATTTACAAATACCCCAATATAGTCCAATGCAGCATCAAAAGAATCTGATGGCACAGCAAAAATACGGACCTAGTTTTCCACAGAAGAACTTGAATCCTTATCAGCCCCAACAAAAATTGGATGGCAACCAAAATTTTGGTAACATTTACTCCCAACTGACAGAGCAGGAGAAAAACCAATACTTGCAAAGCTTAAACATAAATAGCCAGGAATCCTCGCAGTACCAGCCGTCTGTTCACAATCAACGAAAGGAAGCGACTCCGCAGAAATCAAAGTTGGCTTGCAAACCGTTTGCCAACGTTTCCCAGTCGAGTCAGAGGTCCGCTTCCCATCACGAGCCAAAGGAAAAATCTTCCGTCGATTTTTGTAGGCAACAGACGAGCCAGCCTATTGATCTTTCCGGTTCAACGACGCCGGGAAGCAAACTCAAGGTTAAACAGCATCTTATCGATCCCGTGAACACGCCAAAGTTATTAAAACACCACGACGATGTTCCCGAAGTCGGAAGCACCACTGCGAGCATAGAAGAAATGCAGGACGCGCATAAACATCTGTGGCATCCACTATTTGGCAAGTGAGTATTTCTTTGCTTGAAAAATGCAAGTAAAATATTGTTTTCAGGAAATGTAATGCATGATACGATTTTTTTTGTAAATGAAGCAATGCGTACCTTACTTATACGAGCATAAAATCAAATAATTGTATTTAAAATTTTATTTTATATATAACATACGTAACGTATAACATAATATTTCTCGTACAATCTCTTAAGGCCGTATGACATATAAAATTTTGCATAGAATTATATAAGCATTTTTTATATATTTAGAATTAATAATAATTATTGTTATTATAACGAATAACCAATAAATTAAGCAAACATAGAAAAGATATGGGAATGATGCACTGGAGGTTATATTATTGTTCACATAAAAATGTATTCAGAATTTTATATAAATAGAACATGTTTTAATTTTCAGTTTTATATATAGAAAACTGTACATTTTGTTTGTATGATACGGGATGAACCACTTTAATTATAATATCAAATACTCACAATCTATTTCCTGGGACAGCGAATATATCAAGCAAAATTTTCGGCACAAAAATCGATAATTGTATTACGTACTTTTCAGGATATTCAGACATTAAATAATAGGGGGTGTGGCCAAAGATGATAGGGAATAGGTACAGGGTGTCAAAATAATGTCAGTACTTCATATACAGAGCTTCCAAGTAAGAAGTTAAAATTTCAGTAATAAGTTTATAAACCTTTACTTTAACAACCTCAACATTTGGGTAATAATAGTAACTCATAGCAATACAACTTTCACTATTTAAATTGGAACATGTATGGGCAAAATTGAACTCTATATTTAAAATTTTATTTTATACACTATGCGCCAAAAGTATGGAATAAATTCAATAACAACGAAACAATTATTTTTTGGGAAAAATCCTCGAACAGGTCGATTTTTAATTTAAAAAATACATATTTTAGCGTAAAATGCGATTTTCAAATGTCATTTGTTTTGGAGTAATGACGTCATCGATTTCTTTTTAAATGGCAACACCATATTTTTTTCCTAGATTCTGAAAGATCGTTTAATTCTCTATCAGACAGTACTAAAATTTTGCCCTCTTACATAGGAAAGTTTTCGAGTAAATGACGATTGAATGTTAGAAAACGTAAATCAATTAAAATAAAGCAAAAACGTTATCAAGTTTAGTTTTTCGAATTCCATAGTTTTTTTATGGATCACGTAGGTGAAAATCTTTGCAAAGTGTCATTGTCACATCGACATTCTAATAAGTATTGTAAGCGACATAGAAATTATTATTCAATTTAAAGTATTATGGCACATTTAACTGTTACTCAAAGAATTGAAATTTTAATTCTTATCGGATGCGGGTATATGACTAGAACTCAGCAGGAAGTTTGCGATTTATTTAATGAAAAATATCCAGATCGCCCCATCAGCCAATCAACAGTAAGGTAGAGTCTAAATTTAGAGAAACTGGCAATGTCGTAAATATTCGAAAACCTGGACGTCCAAGCATTAATGAAAATCAGAAACAAAACATTTTGATAAGTATGGTGGATAATCCTCATAATTCTTCACGATTGGTTGCATTAAACAATGACACTAGTCAGAGCACAGTGCTACGTATCTTGAGGAAGGAAAAATATCATCCTTACAAAATTCAACTTGTGCAGGAACTCAATGAAGATGATCCCGATCGCCGCTTACACTTTTGCGAAATTCTAATGGATTTATGTCTAGGAAATAGAAATTTACACCGGCAAATACTTTTTTCAGACGAGGCCACATTTTGTCTGAATGGTACAGTAAACCGTCAAACTTGCAGATATTGGAATTAAATGTGTGGGCTGGAATAGTTGACGACAGAATAATAGGGTCTTTCTTCTTTGAAGGAACCCTTACAGGACAAAGATATTTAGAGTTTCTAGAAAATGACCTTGTTCCAGCCCTTGCAGTAATTTTTCCTAACGATAATGACCCTGACATTCCTGACGATACCATATGGTTTCAGCAAGACACTATGCGCGCCCTGTACGAGATTTTTTGGACAACTGTTTTCCTGGGAGGTGGATCAGCAAACGCGGACCGATAGAATGGCCTGCAAGATCGCCAGATCTTACACCTCTTGACTATTTTTTATGGGGATACTTGAAGTCAAAAGTGTACATTAATAAACCACGTAATTTAGAACTTCAAAATCGCATTCGGGACGAAATACGCAGAGTTACCCCAGAAATCATTCATAATGTGCAAGAAAAATTTCTTCACAGACTTGCGCATTGTCAAGAAGTATAAAATTTAATCAATTGTATTTTATTTTACATACCTCAGAATTGTTACTTTTTTATGAATAAAATGTACGTTTTCTATCATTCAATCGTCATTTACTCGAAAGCTTTCCTATGTAAGAGAGCAAAATTTTAGTACTGTCTGATAGAGAATTAAACGATCTTTCAGAATCAAGGAAAAAAATATGGTGTTGCCATAAAAAAAAAATCGATGACGTCGTTACTCGAAAAAAAATGACATTTGAAAATCGCATTTTACGCTAAAATATGTATTTTTTAAATTAAAAATCGACCTGTTCGAGGATTTTTCCAAAAAAATAATTGTTTCGTTTTTATTGAATTTATCTGCCATAATAATTATCGTACAAACTTTTACTTTACACAATCTATTTCCTGGAATAACGAATATACCAACCAAAATTTCCGACACAAAAGTCGATAATTTTATTAAGTGCTTTTGGGGACATACTATCTTCAGATATTAAAAAATAGAAACTATTGGTCAAAGATGATAATAAGGAATAGGTACAGGGGGAGTCAAAATAATGTCAGTTCTCCACATACAGAGCTTCCAACATTTCAGTAATAAGTTTCCGAGTAAGTTTCTAAACCGTTACTTTAATAACTTCGAAATTTTGGTGATAGTAGTAACTCATAGCAATACAACTTTCACTATTTAAATTGGAACACGTATGGTCAAAATTAAGTTTTAGAATTTATGCAATTATTTATACAATTTTTAAAATTTTGCATACACAGTTCAATTTCGCTATAAATTTGCTATAAAAAAAACCCTAACCCTTATTTTATTCGATATGTTTTACCATTTTCGAGATAAACGTATATTTAATTTAATGTTGCATGTAATAATAATGTTAAGTTAATATTTCCTGGTAAAAAAATAAAAATGACGTTATTTGGAGTGCAACGGAAGTGTTTAGACAATTTTAAAAAAGTACACAAACTCGAGGTGCTCATATTGAAAAAGTTCCTTAATATTATTTATTATTTTATTTATTTACCTGGAAATACTAACTTTATTATACACATAGATCATTGTACGTTTATCTCTAAAATGGTAAAAGATACCTATCGGATAAAACAAGGTATAACTTTTTTGCAGCAAATTGATGAACGAATCGAACTTCGAATATAAAATTTGGCAACACCGTTAAAATCGTATAAAGTCTAACATTTATTTTGACCGTACATGTACGTAGAATGAAGCATGTGTAATTCCAATTTAAATAGTGACAGTTGACTATGAGTTACTACTCTCAAATTTCGATGTTGCCAAGGTAACGGTTTAGAAATTATGATTCAAATTCAATATTTAACTTTTCACTTGGAAACCCTGTATATCCGTAAGGAAGCCAGATAAAACAAAAATGTACGTTTATGAAGTACTGACAATATTTTGGCTCCCTCTGTATACCCTGTCATTGTCACTAGGACACCCTGTATACTAAAATTTGTAAATAAACATTTTTTTTATTTTATACTTCAATTTAATTATAAAGTATCATATCAGCGTTGTAAAAATTAATTGTAATTTTTTCATTAAAATGTAATAAGTAAGCATAAATTAATTACACCTATTACAGTATTGTCAAAAATTTTACAAAAAAATTAATAATGTTGAAATTTTAAACAATGAAAGTACCTAGTACTTCCTGTATGTTACTACAAAAAAAGTGATTGTGTTTTAAGTTCCTATTTGCAACTTTCTTAAAATATTGTTAAACTATCAAATTATTTAAAATGGGTATATCCGTCATGTAAAATTAAACAACAAAATAACATTTTTTCACATAGATGACGTTTCGGTTCTTTAAATTATTTTTCAAATCAGTTCAGATCTACAACAAAATTGTACATACCTATAGAAGACACACACATAAATTACATATTGATTTTTTTTTAACAATTATTATTAAATTGAAAAATTTACATCTCGAAATTGATTGTAAAATGCAATAAATATGCGATATAGCATAATCGTGTCGAATTAGTCTAACAATATATATTTTATACATTTTTAACAACTATGAGGTGTATTGTTTGGAGAGTTACAAATTAATAAGATTTTTCTTTATATTCGAATGGATCCATTTCATGTTAAAGTAATGACAATGAACACTAACACAAAAAACCCTTTTTTATAAAAAAATAAATTTAGATACAGGGCGATTTTATGGATAATTGTCTACTATCTATGTATAAGCATATAATTAAATCAGTAAGTTGCAGAAGAACGCATAAACAAAAGATAAACAAAATTATTTAATATGAATACTTAGAACAAATCATGATATATACCTACTTAAATTTTGTAAAATTATGTTTTTTAATTTGAATCATTTTCTTTCTTAATTTTTTGTTAAGATTACCTTTCCTTGTGTATAATAGAGTAGCTTAATTTCGTACGTGACTATTACCATTGAGTACCTAGGTACTCATGATCGCCTGTCCTCTTGCTCGAATATTGTTTAGTCTGACCTATGTAACAACCCATCACAACTAATATATTTTATTTTATATATTAAATTAGTCGGCTTTAGTTTCGGTAAAGGGGGTTTTAATTTTGAAACAATATCAAGTATTAGGTTTTATTTATTGCTATCTATGATTTAAGACAATTTTTTATTTTATTATTTGTCTTTGGGTTATACGAAATTAATGCAACATAGAGCAAGAGTAGATTCCTAACCACAAAATAATGCGATGTCAAAGTCAAAATTTTATTTTCAATATTTGTAAATAATTGTTCTAAAAATCCAAATATTTGTATAAGTACACTTTAAAGAATAGGGGTTTTGAGGTGGCGAGTAATTCAAATTTGTTTCTAATTTTGACGTCACTAGCAGAGGGTGGCACTCACAGCACATGCTTCTTTTACATGGTATAACTTTTTTGCGGCTTAGTGCTTAGCTGATTATTGAAACAATCGATTCTCTAATCCTTTTTATGTGAAAAAGGTAGGTATACCTTATTGAGTAACCGTTTTCGAATTAATCCTATGTGAAATATTCAATGCATCGAGTTACTTAAAAAAGTTACTCAAAATGGTAAATTATGACAAAATTTTAAGAAAACTCGTAAGGTTTGATGAAACCGTTATGATTTTATCAAAGCACAAAGATTTTATCAAAGCAGGCTGATCTTCTTGAAATTTTTGCACATCGCCATTAGGTAGCATTTTGAATAACTTTTTAATATTTTGCTGTCTTTTCAGCAGAAAAGGCACTTTATTTGAAACCAAAACAGTTTTTACACGGTGCATTAAATATTTCAAATAGGATATTTCGAAGACGATTACTCATAAGAAAGAAAGTATACCTTTTTCACATAAAAAAGGTTGGAGAATCGATTATTTCAACAGTAAGATGGTATACATTAAGCCGCAAGAAAGTTGTATAATTTAAAAGAAGCATGATCTGCCATATCTACATCCCTCTACTAGTAAAGTCAAAATTAAAAACAAATTTGAATTTCTCGTCCCCAAAAACTCCACGATCTCGAAAATATATGCAAATATTTGAATTTTCTAAAAATAATTATTTACAAATATAAAAAATTAAATTTTAACTTTAAACTCTGCTAAAATAAGTTTGGCTACATCGCATTATTTTGTTGTCAGAAATCTACACTTGCTCTATGATTTGGGGGCTCTGTATTGTAAAGAAATATACTTTTGAATGTTAGAAAAATTCTAGTCTGCCTTTGCTAAAATTGCTCGCTTAGTTTTGGTCATTGAAATCGTTTCATTCATCTCCATCCAATATGTTAGACGAATGTTAGAACTAGAACTTATAAATCTATAATTAATTTGAAGAAGATTTTACAATATTTATCTTGTGCTTACTTGTTACCTCACTTATTACATTTAAAATAAAATTTAAAAATTAATTTTTACAATGTTGCAACATGCAACATACTTAGCTGAAGATGGGATAGTATACTATGAAACGTACGTAATAAAACTATCGACTTTTATGTTGAAAACTTTATTTATGATAGATGTCCCAGGAAATAGATTGTGTTAATTGATTACACTTTCCGGTCAGGAAATTATATTTGACACTATCATCTAAAATGAAACATTTTTTTGTATACTGCAATGAAACAGCTTCATTTTAACTAAAATCAAATGTATAATACAATAAATATAGAATTAAACTGAAGTTGAAAATTTAACAGGTACAAGTTATCTGCGTGAAATAAATTGAATACATGAGTAACATTTTTTTATGAAGATGAACATAATTGAAAATGAGTGGATATCTAAGACCAAAATTTTAAGTACTCGAGGAAAAGATTAGGTATATAAATTTTAAGTAATTTAAAGAAATTTTTCTATATGAGATGTTTGAAATTAAAAAACTCCATATATACTACTAAATAAAGTTCATCAATTTATTAAATGGTTAAATATTCTAATATAATTGAAACAGCCTTTTAAGATATGAAATTTATTACAGCAATATTAATATAGTTGTTTTGAAATGTAAGGAACAGTTGTAAATATAACATTTGTCATTGCAATTATCTGATAAACCTGTGATGTCTACACATGGAGAATATTGTGTTCGATATAATATAATGGCATACAGTGTGATAATTTGCAAACTTGCAATGATTATATCTGAAGAGCAAGCAAAATATATCTAAAATCTCTAAAAACCATTTCTGTAATGTGGAGGGGGGACCTAATAAAATGATGTATTAACGTTCCAACTTATTCCGTAACTCCCAACAACCTCATTTAAATAATCTTAAATGCAATCCCCTACTTGTGATGCCTTATCTTAAAGCTCTTAAAAAATGCCTTTCAAAAATTTTAATGTGTTACATTCTTCTTTGCTACTTTGTTAAACTATCAAATTGCTTGAAATGCTCCAGTCATATTAAATAAAACAGCAAAATTGCATTCTTTCACATAGATGACGTTTCGGTGTTTTTTAACGATATAAAACCATCTTCAGATCTACAAAAACATAGGTACATGTTGAAGACACCCATACATAAGTATATATTAATTTTTATTTAATAATAATTATTAAATAGATGAATTATTTGCCACAGTTTCTTGCAAAACGCTATAAATATTTAATATTGCAGTCAAGATTGATAAGGATTGAAGTAGTTTTTAATCTATCAAACAAAACCTAAAAAATGTGTTATCAAAATTTAATTTTCAAACCTGTATTGTTTTATATTATTTTTATTTTTATAGAAGCGAAAAGTATGCACACATATTTTTCTTTAATTAAAATTTGTATCTACAATACCAAATTTGGAATATATGAATAAAACAGATACCTATATGCGAGAATTTACACTTCTGCATTTTATTCTATTCGAATCTTGATTGTTCTTTCACTTTAAATATGATAAATATTATAACATTTGTATGCAATCAAATTACATGAACAAAACTGAAAATTCCTTTCTAAAATTAATTAGAACGTACATGAACATTCATGTAAAACAAAATCTCTTTGTAATAGTACATGCTGTTTCGGTAATAATTTCCAAGTCATACACGCAATGTATTTACGATTTTGTATTTTTATGCATACCTCCATTCGCCGTATCCAGAATAATCTGATGCATTATTCAAATGCAAATTTAGTGAAGCCATGCATTATAAACTGATTCAATTTCCAAATATAATTCTAATGCAAAATATTGAATTATTGGTTGTGTATAACTATTTTATATATATATATACATATATATATATATATATATATATATATATATATATATATATATATATATATATATATATATATATATATATATATATATATATATATATATATATATATATATAGAAATACAAGATATCCGGAAAGGATGTGTCAAGGGTAGCTTTCTTGAGTGAAAATAAATTAATTGATTAAGTATTTCTTTACTTTAAAAATAAATGATAATTTAATAAAAATTGGTATATTTACCTAAAATCTAGTCCTATTGAACGATAAATTCGAGGTGTAAATCACTGCTTGAATTGTGTACAATGAAATACCATTTTTTTAAAATATTACCCGTAAATTTTCCCAAAAAATACTACATCAAATAAGCAAATACCTCAAAAATACCCAAAAACCACGAATTGCCCTCAAGTGCTCAAATAATACCTATGAATATTACCCAATAATACCCTTAAGTACCTAAAAATCCCGTTAAGTACCCAGAAATACCGAATAGTACCCAAAAATACACTTAAGTACCCAGATATCTAAGAAAAAATACATTAAACGACCCACGATTTTACTTAATATACGTTTAATTTTCCAAAACTGTCTTTCATTTCCTTAGAAATTATTCCAGTTACAGATCTACGTAAATAACATAGATTTTTTAAGGGCTCCTTTGACTCGATCTGAATACATCTGGAAAGAACATTTTGGATTACATAAAATGTATCATAAACTCATTGGCGCACCCAAGAAGGGTGCCAATACCATGCCCCTTTCAAGCTAACTAAAAACAAACTTCTTCCTCGTCTATGAAATCATAATATTCGATCTATACAGGGTGTCCCTAAAATTATTATCCGGATCCCAAATAATTATCGGGTACCATCGGTGTCTCCAGTACAACCAAAATCTTTCATTAGCAAGTGTAAATACATGGGTATCGAGGGAGAATTCAATTTTAGCCCCAGCTTGCTTTCCGTCATGTATGATTAGAATTAGATAATTGGCAGTTGTTTACATAAAAAATCTTTTTTGTTAAATAGAATATGAATGTAATCAGGAAACCTAATCTAGCAATATTTTAATTTTTATTATAGACTCATTCTCTTTTTATTAAATATTTTTCATCAATAGGATATGTCGGAGAAGTTTGACCAAACTTATCGTTAACACGTCGTATCGAATAATATGTAATATATTTATTTAAAGATAAAGTTTAAGAAATTATGCCATACTAAAATTTGTTAACAGAAGAGGGGAATGTGCTAATATGCGAGTGGATATATTCTGCCTAAATGCATTATAAAACATTCATATGGTACTGTACTGCACAATCTATTGCGATAATAATGGCACTGTTTAGTTGAATTTGGCTATTTATTTCGAACTGCTGACATATTCGTAATGAAATCTACTTTCTATTTTAAACATTAGTTCTTAGTTGTTCCACTCACCCACAGAAATCTATTGAAATTTCTACACAGAACATCCAGTAGTCAAAAAACTGATTTGAGGAAGTGCCATTATTTTTGCAATAGAATGTATCTAATTACAATCACCCTATATTATTTTCTAAACTGAAGGTTTAGGAAGACAGTAAAAGCGACATAGTGGTTTAACAGTGCCTCCAAAAAATTTTACTGAAAATATTTTTGTATCTATTTTTAATAATTTTGGCGCGAAAATACTAGTTTTCTCTTAAAATACCCATTAATTATCTTCGTAATACCCATTAAATACCCATTATTATCTTGATAGTACCCAAAAATACACAAAGTATCTAAAAATACCGAAAAATACCTATAAATACACACAAATACCCAAAAAATTAAAAAAGTACCTTTAATTACCTACAGCTTGTACAGCAAAATATCTCAGTGGTTTCCCCCTCGGATAAATTAGAGGATTTTCATGCGAGTTTCGCAGTTTCGAAAATTATAATTTTTTCTGTAGCAGCAATAGCTATATTAAATATGTACCTAATATGAAATGTATTTCTGTAAAAACTGTGATCAACTGTCAGATCAAATTGTCAGAAGTTCTAAACTCCCAAATGAATTCTGTAAAGCTTATTTGTGCTGAAACCATAGGCTTTTCTTAGCTGAAAGGCACATTCTCCAGAAGTGCAGGAAGTTCTTCTTGTAGGAAATTTAAGTAAATCGAGCGGTTCAGTGTACGTTCAGAAAAATAAGGTCCAATTAAATGCCTACCAAACATATATTCCAAAATGGCCCTGGTTTTGGACTGGATTTACAATGTGGGGATTTTCAATGGACTAGTAGTGTTCATTGCGTCTGTTTGGCAAACCATTACTAACAAACCGACTTGAACATGCGGAAAAAGGTTCTAATCAACAGTTTCTACATTTACTACAATTTGAGCTATAAAATTAAGTCCGTTTTCAATGTGACGGTCAGGCAAATACTTCAAATTGTGATTTTGTAGTCATGATAACCATTGGTCTTTAAAATTCGTTGAACTGTTGATTTATCCAAATTCATTTCCCGGCTAGCCTACCGTATAGAATTTTGTGGATTTTGTTCGAAATAATGTAACAGTCGGTCAATTATTTGACTCTTCTAAACAGAAAATGCATCTTCATTTCGTCGCAAGATCGCCTCTTGTAAATGCTCTATGATTAGGAATGAGGCGCTGTGGATCCCTTTCTCGATATAAGTCGACAGCTCTTTTTTAATTTTTTTTTGACCCACCGTAAGTTAGCAACATATCAACTTTTTCCAACGACTACTTGACCGTCCACGATTAATGTCATTTTTAGTTGGTATTTCGTTTGGGACTCTTTAGGACGATATTGCTTATAACTTTTAAACGGGAAGCAATACAGAAAATCTTTTCTAATAAAACTTTATTAGAAAAAAGAGAGTTTTTTAACAGAGAAAAGTTTGGGTATATTCCTGGAAAAAATATAATTTATGACGTCATTAGTCGTTTCTGTCAAATCCCAAAGATATAACATAATTATAAATATTGAGGCATAAATTCATTAAGCGGATGCCAATTGCAAAATAATTCAGTTTATCTATACTATACCATATCAGTTCTGTATAAAGGAATGGAGCATTTTTTAATAAACAATTTGCTATGTTTTTCCTTCGAGTTGCTTTGAGTTCGACACAGGGTTTGTAATGTGGACAGTTCCAATGTTCTACAAATGGAAAACGGACCTGCCATTACTGCCTTCATTTTGATCCACAGAATTCTTAAAAGAAAAAAAAAGTATAACGAAAATAATCGGTAGTTGGTAAAAAAATCAATGCAAGAATTAACTTATGTTAAAACATAAAATTCGAAGCAATAGAAAACGCCATAAGAATGTTTATGCAGCTGACTCGAAAAAATATACATAACATACTGGTAATGTAATGCGATGACAGTCTAATAAAGACTGGCTATAACAATGAGATATTTGGCTACAGAAGATTCGTATACAATTTACAATACATCAGACATCCAAGTGGTCCATATCAAAAAATCAAAAATAATATAAAACTTTTCGTTGTTCATTCTTCGCTATTCAACTGTTGGCAGAATACACTATTTTCAGTATAAAAATTATTTGAATATGAGAGCTCGTTGACTGCTCAAGGAACAATACTCCACATTTAGAGGAGAGGCATTTGCACTGAATTTACTTTGATGCACAATGAAAAATCGACAAAATTGACTCATCCCGAACCCTGTTCGATTGCGGCAATTTTCATCATCCGCTCGCGGCTGTTAAGTATCAATTTTCCGAGGCAGCATACCTGAGTCTCGCGTGACAGCCGAGCGAAATGGATACCCTGCTTTAGATTTACGGCAGTTGCACCATCAAAAAGTCAAAAACGGAAGGTAAAACGTCGAAAAAATGTGCTTGTATTGTTTGTGCGCTTTAGATCGCAGCCAATATGGACAATATTTTGTTAATTCGTATCGGTATGTCCAATTTTTTAAGATTGTGTCTAGTATTTTTATTATGCACTCAAATTTATTATTCCTAGCATCTTGGCTTATATCATATTTGTCGGAGTACTGATAAAAAAATGCAATAAAAAATAGTCATTTGCAACAAAAAATAGTCATTTGCTATACAAACGAAAGTTAAAATCTAATATTTTTATCAGCGTATAATAATTTTTTTTCGGGAAAGGCGACGATTTAACATAGAGAAACATTACAATATATTAGTTTGAAGTTCTAAACTGGTATAGACTGCTGTACTTATAGCGACATTAGACCAGCTTTGCTAAGCAACCTTTAAAGTAATCAAATGTCTGTTAATTTAATTTTGTGATTGGGTTTAAAAAATTACTAACTTATGTTATTTATTTTGAATATTTAAAGTTCAAACATGGACATTTCTGATTGAGAGTTTTCTCTTACACCACCGAAACACACCACAGTGAAAGTAGCATCACTAAAATTATTGCTAGCTAAATCGCGAAAAATTTTCGAAACGCGTATTCAAGATTTATGGAATGGAAGGTGAAAACATGCAATTTTTTCGCGGAGACGATGTTATTGGCTTATTTCGGAATTGGCAACAACAAAAGCCACAGCCACAGTGTAGTCGAATTAATCAATGATTAAAAGTACGTTACAATCCAATAATAATGTAGACATTTCAAAATATTGCAAACTAATAACTAAGGTTATTGTTATATTTGTGGTTACTGGAATTTGTCGAATTTGTGAAATCAGCCAGGTAACATTAGATGATATTAAAGATTAGGGAATGTCGTTAATTATGAAACTTAAGTAAACAAAGAATGATGTTAAGAGGAGATTTATAGTTAATGAAAAATATATTAAATTTTACAGAATGTGTGTGTGAATAGCCCTTCGTCCATCAATCTGGTTGTTGGTAAAAATAAATTTTATAAGATGCCTAAGTAGCGAATTTTCTTCTAATTGAAAATTCTGTCATATACGGTCATGCATTTAGAAGATCGTCTGCTACAGTTTTAGTTGAATCTGGAGGAGACTTGATGCCACTAAAGAAACATGGTGGTTGGAAGTCATTGGAACGGTCGCTGAAGGGTATGTGATGAATCGGTGGCGCATAAGACAGAAATATCTAATAGATAGTGTTTTTTCCGGATAACCATTGAACGTGTGGCAGTGCTTTAACTGAAATAAGGCCCAATTTGCCCAGTTGTGCCCATGGCAGGAAATATGATTTCAACTCAAGAACATTTTTCTGTAGCAGACATTTCCAATCGCTCGAAGAACATGTCCCTCATGCAATGCACATTTAACAATTGTACTTTTGCTATTAAGGAAATGTAAGTTTTGTATAATAAAATATCCTAAAATTAAATATCTCCGTGGTCTTGTGTACTTATCCGGGAAAAAGTAATTTAATAAAAAATGACATTCCCCATCACAGAAAATGTAAAATGCAAAGAGTTGCCCGTCATTAAATAATTAAACTAAAAAATGGGAAATTCCCACGGAAAATGTAAAGAAAATCAACATTTCTTTCACAGTGACGAACAAATAGACATAATTTAAATGCTATTTTAGTGCCGTTGAATAAATATAGATAAAATGTAAAAGAAATAAATCTGAAATCTTTTATAAATACACCAACGGCCGCTAAGTTGACGTAACCAGAATTTTGTTTTTAATGTGGTTCACAAAAACAAGAATATTAATTGAAATTATTGTTTCATAATATACTAAAATAGTTTCAGTAAAATACGAATACGGAACTTTTTTTATTTCTTTTACTACTTCACTTAACCTGTTTATGAAGGTTCTCTTAAACATCTTCCACAAATGCATTTTTTAATATTTCTTTCTCCTTTTTGTCGCAATCCCAATCACATATTTAATTTAATTAAAATTACGAAGTAAAATCAATAATTTACAGCTAGGAAATATAATTAAATAGGATATTCCTGGTTTTGATTGTTTCCGTGTTGCCGTGTTATTTGATCTCCTATAGTTTTCCGGGTTGTTATGCCGTAACCTAGGCAACTGGTCGCTGCCAGTAACAGAATTAATATGTACCTACATTCCTAGTCTTAGCTGGAAATCTTTCACCAGCCATTGTTTTCTTTGCGGGTTAGGCTTTGTGGAGACAGATAATTGTTAATACTACGAGTGCTATGGTTAGAACCGCTTCTCAGATAATGGGTGATCTGAGACATTCTGTAACCTCTGCAACTGATCATATCCCATGCTCCCAAATAGTTCGCAGTTTTTCACTGTGGGCATATTCAGTGGTGACTGCAGTGCAGTCTGAACACAAATAATTGTAATATGTAAGTGTCTACATCTAGTGGTCACTGGCTACTCGATGATTGCCCTAGATACAGCCACAATTCAGTGAGCAACCCACTATTCTGTGGGTACTATTAAAGCCCAACCTACACCGCTAAAACTGCAGAACTCTAGGAAACAACTACTGTATGGACTAATGTCTAAAAAATGTCCAAGAAAATTATTTATATTTACATAATATTTACCATATTAGTTATGATAATTTTGTAGTTGTTTCCTGTAATTTTACAAATATTAAAGAAATTTACAATATTAATTGAAATAAAACCTAAAGCGTATATTATAGTCTGTTTAGAAATGAAAGAGAGTAATAAAAGCTTATTATGTATGCAAATCGTAAATAAATGTAGTACTGGTGCTTATATTGAATATTTTTATATTATGCATTATCGGTATAGATGAGGTGTACTTTTAAAAAAACCTTGTGTGACCGGGTTGTACTAAATGTAGTAGGTAGCTAAAATTTAATCCCCGACAATCCGTCTTTGTCTATGCCGCTTCAATTTCTCGGTCCATTTCTCTTATAAGTAAACAATATAAAAACAGCATTTCAAAACATGAGGCAACTTTAACCGGGTTAAGAGGGTTTTTAGTAATTCAAATAAAATTATTCAATATTATTATGAAAATATTTATTTAAATTTAATGAATATACTTTTATTCCACACAAAAATATATGTATTTTGAAAATTCAAATTATGGTGAGTAAATGTAGTGTTGTATAAATGTACAATAAAGAAAATAAAAAAGTAGGTATAATAAAATTCGTCCTCTGAATATTCTGATGAATTATCTTCGTCTCCTAGATTGATAACGATAGGTTCCACAGTAACGTCAATTAAATTATCGAGTTCCCACATTTTCTCCTCTTCTTTTTGTACATGATGTATACATATTGGCCAGTTATCTGCATTTGCTCGTTTCAAGGAATTTTTTAACAAAATTTTCGCGTCACTTAATTTAAACGTCGTATTATTTCGCGCTACATCTCCTTTTACCTGCGCCAGACTAATTCGATTCGGTTAAGTTCACAGTGATAAGGTGGTAACCGTAGTACCGTTATTTGGCGATTTGTTGCCATTTCATCGATATCATATTTTTTCTGATCTTTATTAAGATTGACAAATGTCAAAAGTTCCTTTTTCACTATATTTGTTTCAAAAGAAATGTTTTTTCCGGATAACCATTGAATTATATCGGCTTTCCTCCAAGCAGTCGTAGGCGTCCGCTCGGTCTGCCGTAAATGGTAACTGGCATTATCCATGACAATTACAGACCCCGGAGGAATAAGATTCAACATCTGTGTAAAATACTCTTCGAAAACATCTGCGTTCATGTCTTCGTGATAGTCACCTGTATTTTTAGATTCAAATAAAAGTAAACCGCCATCTACAGTATATCCCTCGTTGGCCCAAGTTTCGTCTAGATAATAAATATTCCTCCCTTCGTCACGGTATTTTCTAATTGATCTTAAGTAGGATAACAAATAATTTCATCTTTATCGATAAGAACTGACTTCTTGTTCTGCTTTTCCCAGCAAAAATTTAACTCGTAAGACGGCCCATAATTTGCTTCTACTGATTTTTGGCAAATCGTTGTCCTCTGAAAGTTCACTTAAAATTTTGTTTAGCGTTGGTATTTCTTATTTAAAATAAAATTACGATAATTGCCTGAAACGAAATATTACCACGCCCATGGCCGGTTCTTATCTCGGGGTTTTATTACTCTCTTTCATTTTCTAACAGACTATAGTCCTGTTATTCACAAAATATAATGTAATAGTTCTATTTCACTTTGCAATTTTAGCAGCAAATCGTGTAGAGTTCTGTAAATTGAATAAAAAATTACAGTATTATGTACAGAGATAGTTATGGTAAACATATTCGAACACATGCGCCTACAACGTCCCGAACTAGCAATGGTCGGCTTGTTTATACAAGCATGTGCGTTATAGCACAGATAACACATAGATAGATGGTGCATGTTTGGCACCACCAAAAATATACCTGTGTCATATTTTAATCAAATTCGTTGGTCATTAAACAAATTACATAAAAAATTCGATTTTTTTAAATCATATTACACGCCCCGTAGATAAAAAATGAGTGGCTCTATGTCATACGTTTATTAAGCAAACCCCATTTATTTTTCAATGTTTCCTCAGCCCTAGTGATATTGCCACATCTTTTTGAAACACCCTGTATATACAGTTATTTAAACCATATTTAGAAATATTTTTCTATAAACAGGCTGCATTTCAAAATTATTTAGGATAAAATTAATTCAGTTGAAAACATCATTTTCATATTCCATTAAGTTCTGTCATTAGATGGAAATGTACTTCCATAATTTTATAAATAGGACTCTATATATAGATAATAATGACTATTTTACATCCCATTATTTCAGGCCAAATCCCAAAGTGAACACCAACCTCATTATTTATTTGACTTTTGTGATGCATCCCCTATCCTCGACATTATTGATTATGTTAGAGTGCCAGCATAAGAGAGTTAATTGCATTAACTTAATAATTTATTTATTTTAAAAGCGACGGATGGTCTTAAAATAAATGTGTTTCAACGACTCATCGCACGTCCAATTAGACGACATTAATAATAATTCAGTTGTAATAATTTGCTCGGAGTATAAGCCTAAAATATTCCAAGAGATAAAATCTAAATAAAGTATAAGCTTTCCATATTTAGAAAAATAAATGGCTTCCATTACTAAATTAGGAAAGATGTGTATTACATAAAAGAATATTATTAAGAGTAGATCTCCTTACCATAGTAAAATAGAAACATTTTGAATAATGAAAGAAATTAATTTTCCAAGGCTTGTTCCTATATTTTTTTTAGAGATAAGTAGGTGTGTGCAACTGATATGCTTAGACAACCTTTAGCGTTTCGTTTTTATGATGCAGAATGTTTAAAATTATTGAAAATTCTTATATTCTAAGATGCAAGGTAAGTTGATATACGTTGTATGTATTTTATGTTTTATTTGATTGGAGGGGGTAACCACGGGATCAAAATTTTGACAAGATTTCGCAATATAGAGATTTCCAAGGGATTTCGCGAAATTCCAGACAATAAAAGTTACCACAAAAAACCACATATTCTCGGACCATAATATGGTGGCCTCATTCAAGTTACCTTAGCCCAAATTTTTGTAATTTTCGAGATATAGGGAGATGAACTTTTTTGGTGTTTTCTCAATAACTTTATTATAAATTGTAGTAAATACATAAAACTTGAGTTTTCTGACACAATAAATTGAAATATGCTTCGAATTTGCTGTCAATTGCAGAGGGCGCCACCTGCAGTACTTTACATGAATTTAAATCGTCATATTTTTTTTGTGTACTGGTGTATTGATTTTTGAATCAATAATTCTTATTTATTGACATTTTTCTTAGAAAAATGTCTTGAACAACCGTTTTTTTTTTTGGATAGGATTTTCAGGTTTAATTTCATAAACATAAACCCATTGTCTTTATTCATAATGTAAGTATTCAATTAAGTACTATACAATTTTGGACTATAATTTTTGATTTATTTATAGGAGATTATTTATGGGCAAGAATTCATGAATATCTTATAAAATCCACTACGATTCCCTTATTCATTGTAAAGTACGTTAATAAATTGTTTATATCCAATTGCAGTTGCTTATTATATGAGGAAAGTGCATTTAACATTAATATTAGCTATGTCTAAATTGCAAAGTATTTAAGTCTTCTAAATAATATGGAATTATTCTAATTAGGTATTTTAACAAAGATCCAAGTTTGAACTGCAAATCGATAAAAGTGCAAGTTTTAAGGTCGCCGTATTTCTCACCGAAAAATGATCATATTTATAGTGTTTTAGGTACAGAAATCTCGAAAAATAAAACACGTAGAACAAAAGTAATATCAAAAATAATATTCTTGATGTTTTGTTTATTCACTTTTACTATTTGAATTCCCCTCAAAGAAATTAATAAGTTTTAAAAGGCGATTGTAAGGCACACATAATTTTGCCATTCTAACTCCACATTTTAATAATTATTTTCACATACTTTTTGAATTGTTCTGTTATAACAGTCTTGTTTAAAGGGAGAAGGACGCATTTTTTTATAATTAATTTATGATGTTTTTATTTTGCTTAGCCATTTGAGTTCAATACAGGATTTCTAACGTAAACAGTTACAAAGTTCTTTAAAAATGGAAAACGGACATGATACAAAAATGCTATTCAATAACAAAAATAACATTATTTTAAAAATACGAAGAGCAAGGGGTTGGCCACAAATATATCGCTGGCAGCTGGGAGCTCCTTGGTGACTGCCCCCCCCCCACTCCGCCTCCTTCCACCGGAGCGTGGGATCTGCTGAGGTTTTTGTTACGCCACTGCTAGGTAATTTCATATTTGTTGGATAAAAAGTACTACTTTCCTTTCCTATTCAAGGTGCAAATGATTAAAACACAATATACTTTGACACGTGCATATTATAAATTAATATATTGATGTTATTGAAAATTAATTATGTGGCACATAATGCTTAAATATTTAAATACAACCTTAGGTAAAAGAAATTGTAATCTTATTGTTGTAATAGATAAGTACATTATGTTGATAAATATCTTCATTTCATTGTCAGGAGACAATGCATTTGAAGAACTGTTACTAATTTACATATTAATTATTTAATTTAATTTTTTTGCTGCAACTTTTACTGCAGGCACTTATTTATGTTGTTTTATAGAAACTTATAGTTAGCAAATTATTAAAATACAATTATTGTAAATGTTAGATAATAATATGCTGCATTTTACCTGATTTATAAAAAGTTCAAAAAGTAGACAAATAGAAAATTTAACAATATTTATATTTTTCAAATTTCCAAATAGAAGAATTCAAGTCAAAATGACGTTTGTTAATATTTTTTTATATCCCCAATTAAACAAAAAAGAAAAACATTCTGAGTATGTTTCTTATAAACATGATGTTTCAACAATATATGTGCCAGTGCCAGTGGCCGCTCGTGGACTTAACAATAGGTGAAGCGAAAAGATACGTAATACTTCGAAGCGAATTTGTCATTTTATAGAAAAAAGTCCCTATCTAATTCACCCATCTCCTCTTTAAATATAAAATATATCATTTTTGAAAGCTATAAACTTCTCGATGATGTAATCGTAAAATAGTTCTACATTTAAGTTTAATTAATAAACCTTTAACTGAATTTTTTACCAAATTTGTAACTCTTGTGTCCGTCATTAAGTTACGCGAATAAGTTTTAACTATTTTTAAGCAATAAAAACTTTTTCAATTGATACACTACTAGGGATAATCGTCATCACTTTACGATAATATATGTATGATTATACACAAAGGCGAAGCAACTCTTGGCCTTAGCGGCACCCGCGAGTTCTGCACAGCTATGCGTTTCACCGTTGTCATGACAACCGCTGTAAGTAAGGCTGTGCAAAATTTCAAGAAGATTGGCGAAGTTTGTTTTTGAAACCATTTTTCAACAATACACAAAGATTTTATCAAAGCACGCCGATCTTTTTGAAATTTTGCATGTCTCCATAATTTACCGTTCTGAACAACTTTTTCAAGTAACATTTTGCTGTATTTTCAATAGAAAAGGCACTTTACCTAACACGACAACAGTTTTCCATCGCTGCACTGAATATTTCAAATACGATTATTTCCAAAATGGTTACTCCTAACGACTTCAACAAGGTATACCTTTGTCAGATATAACAGGTAGGAGAATCGATTGTTTCAATAGACAGATGGATACACTAAACAGCAAAAAAGTTCTGCCATTTAAAATAAATGTGATGTGCCCTCTACTAGTGACGTCAAAATTAGTTAAAAATTCTTATTTGCCGTGCCAAAAAACATAATTGTGCCAATTTCTTTAATACTGCGACAGGTTTCAACGTTATTGAGATATTTCAAAATGAAATTCTAGCATTGAACGCCTTGTATTTTTGAATCCAGCAACATTCGGATAAGGCATATTTGGCTCAATCGACTTTTTTTGGTCACCAGTACCTCCAGCTCCGAGATT
Source organism: Monochamus alternatus (assembly GCA_037114965.1). NCBI lineage: Eukaryota > Metazoa > Arthropoda > Insecta > Coleoptera > Cerambycidae > Monochamus > Monochamus alternatus. The sequence continues at coordinate 109,561,980 of CM073426.1, read as the reverse complement.
TCCCAACTTTTCACAGACACGCTGTATATTAAACCGTAAATTTGAAGAATAACTGCTGAGAAATAAATAGTAGTTATTAATAAGCAACTAGAAATGGTCTTTGATCTACATCCATCAGCCACCCACACAAAAAATTCCTTCGTATTAAGTGAGTGTCAAACCAGATGTTAATGCACGTGATGTTGGCTGAATAATCTCACAGGGCGACTTTACAATTGTAAAATTCTTCTCTTGTGAATATGGATATTCAATTTACATAAATTAAATTAATGCAGGGTCAAATTGACGTGTTTCCATATCATCGTGGGTGTGCAACGGTTCTAAATTTGTAATACAAATCACTGAAGATGCAGTTGTTCGTATTGTATCGCTGACATAATATTTTAGTAGGTAGATTTTACTTATACACAGTAAGTCCGAAATGAGCGTAAAAAAATTAGCTGAATATTATTCTCGCCAAACCTGTTTTTATTGAAATAAATTTTTATTCTAACATGCCTCCGTACAGAAATACAGGGTGTTGAAATTTAGGAAAATGGGATCGGAACTATGGTGAACCTTTTTTAAAAAAAAAAATATGTTGCGCCACTGACTAATATTTTAAATTAAGCTATTTTTTACTACAAAAAAGTATTCTTACATAATTTCAGTAAATAGGTAGCTCCCTTCTGGAGTAAATCTACTTTTTGTTGTAAAAAGAAGTGAGTTGTAATTTTACACTTCGTCATAGTTTTTCATTCTAAATAACTTTTTCAAGTAACATTTTGCTATATTTTTAGCTCGGTGCACTGAATAAATATTTGGATTTAAAAAAAAATTATTTACACATACCGAAAATAAAATTTTAACTTTGGCACACTATATCTTTTTTACTATCAACATTTGACTAAGGTAAATTACTATTCATCTATTCTTTCATAAGTCTGCCATTGTGAGGTGTGTCTTGTTGTTAGTACGTTTTTATATAATATTCAACGAAATGTCTTCTAGCATACAAATGGTTTTCGAGAAAATTCCGTAACTATTTACGTTTATGCGATTATTAAGTTTTCGCAGGTCCAATAAATGAGCACTCAAAATTCATCCCCAAATATTGATAGAAAATCGGCACTACTTGGTGTAAATCTTCTACTTCTCTCAACATGTTCAATGAATAATGATGCAAATTTGTAATGCCGTCACTCGTAAAATGCCTTCTGTCCATAAAACAGATGAAACAAAATAGGGATTAGCCTTCATTGTCCTAATAAACCACTGACAAAAATGTAAGAGTTGTTCGACATATTGATGATTAAGTAATTCCATAATTAAATTATTTTTTTAATATAATGCAAAACTATTTTTGAATTCATTTTTTGGAGCAATTTAATGAATAAAGTTTATAAAAATTGTACAAACTCATTTCTTTGCTTTTCTATGCAAGACCTATATGGTTTTTTCAAATTATTTAAAAAAATTTGCATTATTTTGGGTGTTGATTTATGTAATACATAGCTTTTTGTATTCTGTCTTGAATTTCTAAAAAACACTATTCATTTAATAGCCCCCACAAAAATGTATCAAGAGGTGTCAAGTCTGGACTATTCACCGGCCATTGTGTGGTGCCATATTTTCCTAACCATTGTACATAACTATTATTCAAGTATTTCATGATTTGTCTTACATGATGTGGTCGAGATCTTGCTGCCATATCATCCCAGGTAATAAAATTATTTATTTCGTGACTCAAAAGAACTAAATAACATAGACCGCTTAAATTTCCCTTCTTAAATTAAGTCGTTCAAATACTACTACTTACTTGCCAAGCTTTCTGGTTAATTTTTCGCTTTAGTTGCAAATTGGAGTTCAAAACGTATCTATATTGTGTCAAATCAAGTTATTTACTGAATCGCAGTGGTATTGTCGGAAAGGCAACGTATCGAAATCTTAATATTGCTGGGATGTGGAGACAAATAAGAAGTCAGGCTGAAGTACGCGATTTATTTAGTGCAAAGGACAGTTAGTAAAATATTTCACAAATTTGAGGAACACGGTACAGTACAGATTTTGCCCAAAACTGAACGGTCACGTGAAGAAAAGAAATTAGACATTGCATTAGAACTTGTTGAAAATCCTCATACTTCAACTGTTTCATTGACCCGCAATCACGATACTTCTTGAACTGCAATTCGAATATTTTTGAAACAAGAGAAAACCACCCCTAGACAAGACATACCTTGTCTTGTCCAAGAGCGTTTGGAAGACGATTATGATAGGCGATTACAATTTTGTGAGGCAATCATGAGATGGTGCTACGTTTTATTTAAATGGAGTGATTAACAGGCACAACTATCGCTTTTGGTCCTAGGAAAACCCACACTGGACATGCGAATCGCACGAATCGCATACGCAGCACCCACAGAAAGTTAATGTATGGGCAGGTATCATAAACAACAGAATCTTGGGCCTATTCTTTTTTGTAGAAAATCTTACTGCCGCACGCTACCTGGATTTCCTAACATTTGACCTGATACCTGCGCTAGCTGTGATTTTTCCTCATGAAATTGATCCAGATATACCGAATGAAAGAATTTGGTTCCAATAAGATGGCGCTCCCCCACATTTTGGTATTGCTTGATGTTCGAAGATACTTATATAAAGTGTTTCCAAATTGGATTGGTAGACGGGGTACAGTTGAATGGTCGTCAAGATCCCCCGACTTAACGCCCTGGATTATTTTCTTTGGAGATGTTTGAAAGAAAGAGTATACCAGGACAGACCGGATAATATTGAAAATTTAAAGAACAAGATTAGGGTGGAGATGCATAATTTACCAGCTGAAGTCATTCGGAATGCTGTGGACAGTGTTTATTCTTGGATAATGCGAAATAGTGAATGGAGGACATTTTCAGCATTTGCGGCATTGAGTTTATTTTTGTAAATTATCTAGTTGTTCCAATATCTAAATGAAAAAGAAAACTTGTTATTGAAAACATAAAACTTGTTTATTTGGTATGGCTGAATTCGGTTTTCTATAAGCTTTTCAACGAGACCCCTCATGCCTTATGATTCTATTTGAAAAAAAATAGGGGTAGCTGGGGGCTAGGGGATTGAAGAAAAATTAATTATTATATAACCGAAAGATGGGAAAAATCAAGATCAGATAAACACATTATCTGTGTTAAAAAAAATAACTCATTTAAAAGATATGAATTTTATTCCGTACTTCTGGCCATCCCTGTATATTTCAGATTTGTTATTTCGATTTGTCGCTGTCACGTTCTTCGATTCTATGGAATTAGCGTACGCAAACTGATTTGCAGACACCCCTTTACAAATTAACAGCATATAAGCATTCTTGTCTTGTCATTACATTCTTTGAACGCAACCCATATATAAAGCCGCATATAATTATATAAGCATTCAACAGCGATTGTACAAATCAGTTCACAATATCTTCCACCTACGCTAGACAGAAGCAGACTAAAAGTCTTGTCTGAGTATTCTATTGTTGTCATAGTGGAACTTGGTGACACTCCAGTCAACTTGCATTGTGTTTTATAAAAAGATCACTTATGTTCTAAATGTTTTTAACAATGCATCCTAAAAGTGCGTGTCTGTAAGTGATTTAAAAATGGCAAACGTATAGGCTCTGGCTGAAAAGAGACCAAGTTGTATTAGGTTTTTTCTTCTACCGTTTATAATGTGAAGTCTGGTGTTTAATAGAAAAATGAAAATCAACCTAGAATGCCTAATAACATACTATAACTATACGAAATTTAGATTTGCTGTGATTGAATATACGTTAGAAAACATGGCATGACTGTACCGTCTCGTTTTGTATCGTATTTTGACAGATACTTAATAATGTTTATATTTTCAAGTATTCATGGTTTTTAAAAGAAATTTTGAGGGTGTGATACTGTTTATAATGCCGTATACGATTTATAATGATACAACATAACAAGTAATAGTTATTTACAACATAAGTGTTGTAAAAAATCATATTACAACAAGAATATTGTAAAAAATTTTGATTTTTTGACTTTCTACTTTCATTGAATAATACGATATACAGCGTGTCGAATTAAGTCGGCACCATATGGGGAACTTTTTTATTATTGATTTTATGAAAAAAAAGTTATTCTTGATAAAAATATTATATAATAATATATTTAAAACTACGGTCAGATATCCAATATTATCCATCTACTATTAAAAAGTAAACAAAAAAATTATAATAGAGCTGCCATTTCTTGTATTCTATAAATTGTAATTAGCGTTTTGACGTTTGCTGTCAAAAATTCATTGGTTTGTCAGTGCATCCTAGATTTAATGTCGATCTATAGATGTAAATTATCAATGCTAATACAGAGAAGCTTGTAAAAATAACAAAATCTATTTCTTAAAGGTAGATGGATAATATTGGATGTCTGACCTTAGCTTTCAATTAGGATCAACTTTTCTTAATAACGATTGTCGATATTATAAAAATAAGGGTACTTTACTCTTGAGCAAAATTTACATTTTTCGACATACGACTTTCATAAAGTCAATAATAAAAAAGTTCCCCATATGGTGCCGACTTAATTGAACACACTGTATATTTGGCAAAAAGTGATTCGACAGGAAGCTAGTGTATTTTACGGATCAAGTTTTCTTGTGTTACTTTTCGCATGGTTATTGTCAAAACTTTGTCAAACAAACCCATAATAGCTATTTATGTAATCAGTTATGAAAAGTATGATTCTATGTAACGAGTGCAAGTTTGAGGACGATCGAAGCGAGATCCTGCAATATCGCACAAGTTACATAGAATCATGTTTCATAACGTATTACATACAAGATTTTTTTTTAATTTTGACGAAAAATGGGAAAAACAAGTTTTTAATTTTGATCACTTACAAGTATAATTTAAATAACAATTATCTAGTAGGTCAGTGTCAGTTTAAATTTTCTTGTCACTTGGCTTGACATTTAATAAACACTGATCTATTTTGTGACGCTGATTGTTACTATTACCATTGATTGGAAAAATGTGTGCTTTACATTCAGATTCTGACGATATACCGAGCGATATTGAAGGAGCGGCAAGAAATGCCATATGTTCACTGATTCCTGAAAAATCCAAAGCAGTATATGGATTGGCTTATGAAAAATTTGAGAAATGGCGTGAACAAAAGAAAGTAAAACACATCAATGAGAAAGTACTATTGGCATATTTTAAAGGTAAGAAGAATTTTATGGCTTCTACGCTATGGACACAGTACTCCGTGTTGAGAACTGAGTTGTCTTTAAAAAAAGAGATACATTAAAACATACAATAGTTTGACAGCATTATTGAAAGGGCAGTCCAACGTTTTTTAAAAAGTAAATATTGCGAAGTTTTTGACGGAGGTGGATGACAATATTTTTTTAATCGCTAAAGTAACTAATAATTGCTTCATTTAGTTGTCAGTTTACTAATTCGCATTTTTTGCTTTAGGTTGTGTTGGTAGTGGGTATAGCCGGTGCATGTCGGAAGTCAGAATTAACATTTTTACGTGTTGAAGACGTTACAAATGAGGAGGCGTATTTTCGAGTAAATATTCCAAATACAAAAAATAGAGTAATTCGTGAATTTGTAATCAACCCGGGAGATATAAAGGGACTAAACTTCGTTGACATTATCAGGAAGTATAGAAACCTACGCCCGGAAAATATTAAACACAATAGATTCTTTGTTAGATGTAGAAGTCGTAAATGTAGCGTGCAACCGGTAGGAATTAATACTATTGGTCAGTTACCAAAGTTGATTCCTCAAATGATTGGTTTGCCGAATTGTGCGTTATTCACGGGGCACTATTTCATCTTCGGCCACTTTACTTGCAGATTTTGGGACCAATATTTTAAACAACACGGCGGCTGGAAGTCAAATTCTGTTGTAGAAGGATATGTTGAAAATTCTATAGAAAATAAAAAACGATTTCCGGTGATATTCTTGGAGAGCCCAGTAATACCAGTAACATATCACGGAATATTACTGCGAATAAGATTAAGATTTCTTCTGGAATTAGTTTCACTAACTGTACCAACTGCGTTGTGAATATTTATTATATAATAATAATTAATAAAGTGTTATTTATAAAATTACTGACTTAAATAAAAGTTACTTTATTATTTTTCTGTTGTACTTTGTTTAATTCTTTTTTCGCAATTAGTGACATGATGAACTTGTAACCAGTTGCATAATGGTTTTCATTATGTAACTGGTTACATAAAGTAGAGCACTTTGACACTTGTTTCGATAACAACGCAAAGGAGGTGTCTGAGAAAATCCTTTTGAATTATTTTTCCGGAAAGCCATTCTTCCAGAAACCGTCTACGCTATGAACTCACTATGACTTCAGTTAAGATATAAGCAGATTTTCTCAACTAGTCACATTTTTTAAAAGAAGTTCAGAGGGTTACAAGGCCAAAAAAAATGAGAATTTTTACGAAGGATGAAGTATATAGATTTCTAAGTACTGTAGATGAAGTAACATATTTACTCATGAAGCTTGATAATCGTCATTTTTGGAGCTTGTCGTCTCAAAGAATTAACTAAAGCTAATGTTGGATCATATTCAATACAGTGACCTCTATGTTGCCACATAGAGGTCACCTGTCAACTGTTTAAATATTTTTTGAAAATAATCTGAACTTTGTCCTTTTAATGCAAATCACATGTACCTCCCAGACTGTCGGAGTAATACTTTTGGACGCATTCCAAAATGCATTGCAACAAAGCTTGGTTTGAAGAATCTCGTAGAATATGTTGGACATTGTTTTAGTAGATCCTCGGCCACCATTCTGGTTGATGACGGTGCAGATATGCAGATGAAAAAACGTCATGGGAGCTGGCACTTGTGCTGTAATAGATGCTCTTACAAAACTATTTATAGAACTGTAAAATTCATATTACTAAATGAAAGTAGATCAAAATATATACAGGGTTAACTATGACTAAGTACAAATATTTTAAGAGGAGATAGAAAAAAATAAGAATTAACAGAATTTCCTTTCAAAAAATTTCCAAACTTATTTATAAAACGAAAAAAATTTTTTTTCGATATTATATTAAATCCTGATTTAACGCCGCCAATGCGAGAATCAGAGTATGCAACCATCAAGCAACCGTCATGCAACAGTCGGCAGTCGGTCTAATCGAGTCGGTTCGCTGTTATGTTATAATTTAATTCCTGTGTTTACGTTGTAGTTTTGTGTTTTTCTTCAGTTTTTAGTGCCTTATTTTAATTTTAAACGTTTTATAGTTAATAAATAAAGGAATATGTGTCGGGTACAGATATTTTCCCACAATATAGTTCGCCGGTTTGTTTTTCTAGGTTATGGGACAAGACTGCCGCGGGTGTTAAACGTTTTCTGTTATCTATTAGAACCTACCTACTCATCCCTTTCTTCGATTTTGTTATAATACATAGGCATTGTATCTAACTGTACCTATGGGAAGTGTGTTTATCGGTAGTGAGTGAAAATGTAATTTTACCAGTTTGTAACCAAATAATGAAAAACGAGTGCAAAATACTGGAGCTAACTGGATTAACTGTTATCTACCTATCAGGTATTATTACTAATAAGAATGTTAATTTTTGTCGTTTCTGCATTTAGAAATACTGCAAACGACCGCATGGTAGTTGTTGACAGATGTAAATGTCAACTATGGATCTAAGTCATAAGCTATCTCAGTCGATACTCATCATAGGCGCCGACTTTCTGTAGGAAAAAAGGGTTTTGCCCCATTTTTTAAATATCGGGCTAAAATTGTGGAATAACTTTTTTATTGTCTTTTAGGGTTCCCTGAGCACGTGGTTAAAATTTTTGTACTTAGTCATAGTTAACCCTGTATATATTTTTTCATATTCTAAATAACTTATAATAACGTATAATTGGCACCGTAAAGAGATATTTTATCCAATTTGCTTAGATTTTCTTTAGACTGTCTCTAAATACAGCTATGAATTCCATGAAAACTGCGTTAAAAGCATTTTTATTTAAAGATATAAAATATTAATCCAATGTACCAAAATGGTACTGGAAAATTAAAAAACACGATATTATTAGCTTCTTATAAATTCGTAGATATATCATGGATTAAATTTTACAGCTGTCAAACAGTGACGGTAGAACGCATGTGGAGTACCACCAAAGAATCAATTCAAATTTGATTTAAAGTTTTACACTTTAAGAAGATTACACGAACGTATTCTAGGCGTTAAGTCGAAGATTGGGTAAGGTTTTAAGCACTCGAGTGACGTTGAGCTTTTATACATATCTGTGATTATATTTATGTGATGTTAAAGGAGAAAAAAGGGAATGTTTTAAGGCTTTACGGAAAATGAGTTATTAGTAAGCTGACATTTTTTTGTGAGCCACACTTTTTTACTTATTTTTTTATTTTAATACTGTTAAAAAATAAAAATACGAATCCATGTAAACTCTATCTCATCGATATAAGAGAATATAATACATTTCAAAAGATGCGGACCGTAAGCAGTGGGATAGAGTAGTTCAATATAATTTAAAGCATAAAGATCATCAGAATATATACATAGTAACGTAATTCTATATATGATATCTATTTAAGTCATCTAACTCGATGTTATTCAAAGCGGGGTGGTTATTAAGGAAATAAGGTTATTAAGGTACATCTCGTCATCAATCAGTGTTTATTTTACCCCAATCGAACCCATGAATATAAAAACATATCGGCACGGTGTCTACATGCCGCTAAATGGAATGCGACATAATATTTCACAAAAACAAGGTAACTGCTTTCTATATTTCACGGAAATGTTTCATAACGTATTACATACAAGGTTCTTTCTAATTTTGACGAAAATGAGAAATACAAGTTTTTAATTTTGATCGTTTACAAGTATAATTTAAATAACAATTATTGGCTTAACATTTAATAAACACTGATCTATTCTGGGACGCTGATTCTTACTATTACCATTGATTGGAAAAATGTGTTCTTTACATTCAGATTCTGACGATATACCGAGCGATATTGAAGAAGCGGCAAGAAATGCCCTATGTTCACTGATTCTTGAAAAATCCAAAGTAGTATATGGATTGGCTTATGAAAAATTTGAGAAATGGCGCGAACAAAAGAAAGTAAAACACGTCAATGAGAAAGTACTATTGGCATATTTTAAAGGTAAGAAGAATTTTATGGCTTCTACGCTATGGACACAGTACTCCGTGTTGAAAACTGAGCTGTCTTTAAAAAAAGGGATAGACATTAAAACATACAATAGTTTGATAGCATTATTGAAAGGGCAGTCCAACGTTTTTTAAAAAGTAAATATTGCGAAGTTTTTGACGGAGGCGGATGACAATATTTTTTTAATCGCTAAAGTAACTAATAATTGCTTCATTTAGTTGTCAGTTTACTAATTCACATTTTTTGCTTTAGGTTGTGTTAGTTGTGGGAATAACCGGTACATATCGGAAGTCAGAATTAACATTTTTACGTGTTGAAGACGTTACAAATGAGGAGACGTATTTTCGAGTAAATATTCCAAATACAAAAACTAGAGTAATTCGTGAATTTGTAATCAACCCGGGAGATATAGAAAGACTAAACTTCGTTGGCATTATCAGGAAGTATAGAAACCTACGGCCGGAAAATATTAAACACAATAGATTCTTTGTTAGATATAGAAATCGTAAATGTGGTGTGCAACCAATAGGAATACTATTGGTCAGTTACCAAAGTTCTATAAGTCTATATAAAATTTAGTTCTTTAACAGGTATTAATGTATGTATGACTGTCGTCGCCCAGTATACAGTCCTCCTATAACATCTGCCCCCAATAAAAATTCGATGGGACCGCCACTGTGGGAATCACAAACATCAACCTCTAAATTGTCTAGTTCTTGCATCCAGGGGCCATAAAAAACAGGGATAATATCGCTACATATGTAAGGTTGATCCAAAACTTCAAAAGTAAGAGTATAATTGCCACTGAATATAGTCACGTCATAACATAAATGATTTTCTTCTGACTTCACACCTCCAAAGAGACAATGTACTACTCTCTCAGACCGTTTAGGTCTCAACCTAAGGGCCTCGGCAGTGGATTTTAAAAGATATGACCTCTGCGACCCACTATCCATTAAAGCTCTAACTACACGAACACCAGCAGATGCTTTCAAACTAATTCGAAGTGTCTGGAGAAAAATATGACTGCTAGTTTGATAGGTAAGAGCTTGATCTTTGGTCAATCCAGGATCTTCTTCCGTCTTCTCACTGTTCACAGAAACATCAAGCTGTTTTTTATCAAATAACTTTGGACACATTAGTGGTACGTGTGAATATTCGCAAACAATGCATTTTAAATGAGTACGACATTTTCTCGCAAGATGTCCAGGTTTAAGACAGAGAAAGCATACTTTTCTTAAAATTCTTAAAAGATCTGGTGGTAGACATGACTCAATTAAGGGAAATAATATGGCCGCATATTTATCAGATGTAATACCTAACGTAACAAGTGCCCTCAATTGAGTTTCAATTTGATCATAAAGTGAGGAAATATCCAGTTTCCGTGATGTCATAGAATTTCTCAAAACTAATTTTAATAATTCCCTGACATACACTTCTATTTGTAAATCATCCCTTCCAAATCTAGCCTGCATGCATTCTATTATTTTCTCATAATTGTCTCCTATCACCGGAAAACTCTCTACAATTTGACGGGCCCTGCTTCCTGGGACGGTAGTTTGGATCAAATATTCAATTTTGTCACTGTTGTCAATATACGTGTCTTCATGAATTTTTCTAAATTGTGACCAAAACGCTAACCAGTCCTTAATATTACCGTCATAATGTTTAAACTCGATTCGAGGTAACTTAAATTTATGCTTACCGGTAACTTCTTCTTGTCGTACAGAGCGCACTGAACAAACCTCCTCAGCAGGTTTTGGATTCCGTAACGCTTCAAACAGAAGCCGTAGCTTGGTGAACCTTTTAACGTAGGCATCACAGCTTTCCAAGTCCTCTAGGAGTTGCTCCTCAGTAGCAGTTTCCAAAAAACTCTCGTACATTTCATTGTCACAGATACGCAGTTCCTCAAACTTAAGTTTTAAACATTCCCATGTGACTTCACATTCATTGCACACAGGTTCTTCTACTTGAAAAAGTGTGTCTAACTCATTCGCGATTTTTGTAAAGCTGCTTCTCAGTACTTTTCTATGCTTTTGCTTCTTCTTCAGGTGGCCATTTTGTCCCTCTCTTTTTTACTTGAATAGTATGATAAAATTCGCCACAACCGTTACAAACAATAAGCCAATTATTTTCTTTAATGAACACAGTGTCGAGTCAACAAGTCCTGTCACGGTCGCCACAAACTATGTCCTGCCGTTGATGAACTACCCGTTTATCCGGCTAGAGACGGCTCGACAACTATTGCTGCTTTTACAATAACTGACTTACTGATAATCGCAATGTCCTATACACAATTTATAATTCTTTTTGACAAAATATAAAAACGTCATGTCACTGTATTTAATTTTTCTCTTGACATTACATATTTTTTTTTAGCCTTCTTAGAAGTACATTCAATAGATTTACAAAACACAAAAAGTAGTTGCCTATTTCCAACAATAACATTTCAAATAATTAGCAAATTCATAATAAAATGTTTAAGAAGTTGTTTAATTTTATAAATCGTAGGCAACTATGCAGTCTCTCGTCTACCAACTCGCCGACATGCGTTCTTGAATACTGTAAGAAAGACAAAGATAGCAGTTAACGATGCAACTTAGATTATTACTTGTTTACTTTGGTGGCAGTACAGGACAGTACATTTCAGAGATTTCGCAGGCTCGAACCTATTATAATTTGTGCGTTCGTAATATAATAGGTGTTCTTTTATTTAATATTATCGCTCATTATAACTTAATGTGAATACAAAATTGTTTAAACAGTGTAGTGAATTATACATTAGTATTGTGAGAAACATAGGGCATTAGAAAAAACGGATTATTTAATAATAGTCATTATATTAAATAACACTCTATGCCATTCAACACTTTTAGAAAGGATTACAGATACTGGCACAAAAAAAAGGATATTGAAGATTTTCTTAAAATCCGTAATACAGTGTATGATGCTAGTTTGAAGAAGGATGAGTTACTGCAAGAGCAATAATTTTGCAAGTAAATACGTTATTGATGAGATGGCTGCGGCTCATGGAAATACCGTTCTATGATTGCGTTCATACAATTTAATCTCATTGAATTAATACGGAGCTGACTAAAAAGAAGCATTTAAAGAAATAATACCTTTCCAAAATTTGATGCTAGCGAGCTGATAAAATTACATCAGATAATTTGAAATGAATACGTCGAACAGGTCATAAAAAATTGAAAGAGACACTAATTGATTGGGCCAAATAAAAATGGCATGATAACTGTGGATAAAGAATGGGAATTGGATTAATAGTGACTCTGACGAATGTCAGTGCTAGTGTTTTTCATAGTATAACGTATATTTTTACTGATTTTTATTATGTCGTTATGTAGTACATACAATATATTATACTTGTTATACAGGGTGTCTGGAAAAGACGTGTACAACGGAAGACCACAGACTCCTGGGTTCAAAATAAGCCGATTTAGCCCAATTTACTTATTTCCAAAATTGCTTCGTTTAGCCGCTAGAGAGCGCCAAAAATTGCGAAAATTTTTTTTTCATTCCGAATATCACGAAAACGACTTGATCGATTTTAACCATTTTTAGGCTACGCAGTTATAAATCTAACCGACACTTTTTGACTTTATTTAGAATATTTTTCAGTCATTAGAAATATAAGGAAAATGATGTATCATGCAAATATAAGCATAATTTTTTTTAACCTCCTGTACAGTTTCTCTCAGTTTTTTTAGTAGTAGCTGACTTTATTTAGAAACTTTTTTTATACTTTCAGAATTTTGAATAGTAGAGTAGTTTAGGAAGAAAAAATATTTTTCGTATGTCAACAATATCAGCATTAGTTCTGAAACAAATAATGAAGTATCAGAAGTTAGTTCTGATATTTTAAGTGTCAGTTGTGTGTCAAATCTAATCAGCTACTGAAATTAGTCTCTCGGTTTATTCTTCTTGCTCAATTACTTAGTTACTTTAGATCTTACTTTATTTGTTGTTGTTATTGTTGTGTTTGTTTATGTTTCTCATTTTTCATAATTTCATTATGGATACGTATACATATTCCGAACAAGTAGATATGCTTTTGGTTTATGGATTTTGATAAGGTAACGGCCGCAAAAGTGTTAGGGTCTACATGGACAGATTCCCTCATCGACAAGTGCCAAATCGTCAAACTTTTGCCAACATCGAAAGACGACTTCGCTCAAGGGCGTCAACGTACTACGAAAACTATAGAGGTGGAGGAACAAACCGTAAGTGAGATAGAAGAGAACCCAAAAATTAGTGCACGACGCATTGGACATGAAATAGGGATACCAAAAACCATAGTTCATGATGTTTTGAAGGAACAGTTACTACATCCGTACCACATTCAATCGGTACATGAATTGCTACCCATTGACCCTGAAAAATGTTTAGCATTTTATAATTTTATACAAGATCAAAGAGCCCATGATATCAACTTCAGCAAAAACATTTTATTTACAGATGAAGCATGTTTCACTAGGTCAGGCATTATTAATAACCATAACAAACACGTTTATGCTGATGAAAATCCACGCTGTACTGAAATAAAACATTTTCAATATGAATTCAGAGTAAACGTGTGGGCGGGAATTATCGACAACTTTATTATTGGCCCGGTTATGCTTCTACATCGATTAAATGGGGTTAGCTATTTAAATTTTTTACAGCAAGTATTACCTAATTTATTAGACGATTTGCCGTTATTACTTCGTCGTAACATGTGGTTTATGTACGATTGTGCACCCCCTATTTTACAATACCCATTCGTCAATATTTCCATAATCTGTATCACAACAGATGGATCGGAAGAGGAAACGATCCTCCAATAAAATGACCACCTCGAGCACCAGACTTAACCCCTTGCGATTATTTTCTGTGGGGTGCAGTAAAAACTAAAATATATACCTCTGCAGTTAATAATGAAGAGGAATTGTTTAGGCGAATCCAAGACGCAGTTAACATTTTACGAGGTAATCCAGGAATCATGGAGAGGCGGCACTACAACTTCGAAAAACGGATTACTTGTTGCATAAGAGAAAACGGTGGTCACTTTGAGAATTTATTGTAAAGTGATCATAACTCTTTTTTGTTATATCTTATTATCTTGTATTTATTAAATACAATATAAATGAGAGTTTTGGAATTTTCGTTATTTGTTGCAGAACGAATGCTGATATTGTTGACATATGAAAATATTTTTTCTGCCTAAACTACTCATCTATTCAAAATTCTGTAAGTATAAAAAAAGTTTCTCTAGCTTTGGCGCTCTCTAGCGGTTAAACGAAGCAATTTTGGAAATAAGTAAATTGGGTTAAATCGGCTTATTTTGAACCCAGGAGTCTGTGGTCTTCCGTTGTACACGTCTTTTCCGGACACCCTGTATATTATATCTATACTAGGTGACCCGGCAAACGTTGCTTTGCCATATGAATTATTTTTAGTGAATACTTTGGCAGTTAAATAAAAAATAACTAGCTTATAGTAAGTGTGTGGAAATGTGGTATATGACTAAAAGAGGAATGGAGCACTGTGAACGATGACGGCCTATAAGAATAAAAAAACACGAAACATTCATTTTTTAAATTATTTCGCGTGCCTGCAATTTTACTTGTTTGATGACCCAAATTAGCCCCTTTACGTCTTGTTGGCATTGTTCACTGTACAAAAAAATAGTCATATAGTAAAATAATAGCCGTTGTTGGCGGAAGCTCGTGACACGTGTTGCGTACTTTTGAGGTTATGTAGATCACTTAATTAACTAATAATGAGAACTACACTTAAAATTAATAATTTTATTAATTATTGATAAAATAGGAAATAAATAATTATGGCCCAGCAAATTAATAATAAATTTACTTGAGAATTACACTTAGAAGGTAAAATGATAATTGTAAACGTCACTATTACGCTCGATTCATACACAATAATAATGGTCAAAACTATGTAGGAAGTGAGAGAAGGCTTATTGTGAGAGGGAGACAGGAGACTGGCTTCATTCTCATCCCTACTCCGTGCTGTTTACTGGGGGAGAAGTAACACCGGTAGATGCCTGGCAGGGATAACTGATCTAGTGATAATCGATCAGTTATCGACCAGAGTTAAAAATGATTAAATTACTAAAATGGTTATTAAAAAATAGGGACTTGTGATAGAAGGATGAAAATTAAATTAAATTTAAATTTGGTCCAAAAAATAAAAAAAAATTGTTTGGGGTGGACTTAGGGGTATGAAAAATAGATTACGACCGATTCTCAGACCTACCGAATATACATATATAATTTCATAAAAATCGGTCAAGCCGTTTCCGAGGAGTATGGCGTCTAAAACTGTGACACGAGAATTTTATATATTAGATATCGCTAGGATATAGTTATAGCCAAAAAATATTTAATTATTATCTTAATTATTTTCTGTTATTTTTTATATGTTTGCATATGTTTCCGTATATTTAATGAAGTATATTTTATCTTTTTAGATATTTTTCTCTCTGTTTTCTTTTGTTTCCCTTATGTGCCCTTAATCTATCCAATCCTTATCCCATTCTCCTGGCAGAGAACGCTCGTATCTTCACGTGGTCCTTGCTAGAGAATAATAATTTAAAATTACATAATACATCGATCATTTAATCAAAATATGTATTTAGCATTTGATTTTTTTTAACAACATTTTATTTTAAATTATTATTGGCGAAATTGAACGATTACTGGTAACCGACCTAAAAACGGTCCTGTCTACGGCTGATAAATTGCTGACAAGAAACACGCGAAAGCCTTTGATGTTTTTATGACAGTTTTTATTATATTGATTATATTGATGAGATAAAGTATACAAGGCAGCAAGTTCTAAAAAAGGTACTGTTACATGAAATTATTAAAACAGAGCCAAGAAATCGTAGTTAAGAAACGAGATATTCTGTATTTCAGTAAATAAGATTTTAACTCACTTAAAAAATTTGACAATTACTGTCTATTCAAGCAGCAGTTAGAGACTAGCTTAAAAAACTATCGTTGAACTACTGTTTGCATAAGGTTTACTGAGAATACATTAATAATTTAACCGTTCTAATATTCCTGACCGTTTGAAACCAGTTCACAATCCTTGCTTGAACAGACCTGACCTAATGTTAGTGATATTTGTACTTTAAATTTAACTGCTATACTACAAAGGTATTCATTGTAGGTATTTTTATTATTAAGATAAGTTAATTAACAAAGTTTAAATTCCTTTATAGTTAACACCTCATTTACAATTTTTATTACTTCAATTAGAATTAACATAATTGCAATTTATGTTTCATTTATTGTCCGCTTTCTTTCCGCCTACATGCTGTATTACTTAGTAGTACCATTGAGTACAAGAATTTACTCAATGATAGTACTGACGAAAGAGACCCATTATTCGTTGTGTTTTAAAAAAGTAATATACAGGATGTTACTGAACTGAATACCTTCCTTCAATGAGGTAATAGAGGACGTGGAAATAAACAATTTCCATTAAACAAACTGCAGTCTAGAATGCAAGATAAATAATTGTCTAATTATAAAAACAAAAATTTTTAAAAGTAACTTACGTGGAGAATAGCTGGTTCTATCACAGACGTAACTTTGCAACGTTTATCAAATGTTTACTAGGGGTACAACACGAAAATGAGCGGGATTCTCTCAAAAAACCCTTTTAGGGGTGGTTTTATGAAAATAGGGTTCTAAACAGTTCCCTGTGTTTTGCTGATCTTGTTAGTACACCAGAACCAGAATGATTGCAACCCGTAGGGCGAGGGTGAAAGTGGGCAAACTACCCCCGAATAGAGAAAAATGAAAAAATCCGTTTTTTCCTGCTTTGTGCAAATGAGACTGAGGTCGTTTAGGGGAAAATGAAAAATGTCGTCTTTTCCCATTTCATGCATACCCTAAAACGAGACAGATATATAAATTTTCATTCTTTCTAAGATTATTTTTTTTAGATGATGACAACCTCACCACTCTCCAACCGCCCTGAGTCTTTTTTGCACGACACAAAGAAACGGCGTTTTCATTTTTTCTCCATTTGGGGGTAATTTGCCCACTCCCACCCTCGTCCTACACTGTGAAAAATAATTATACATTGTAACACAAAAGAAAACAATACTGTGTTAATTGAGGTCCACAGAGGAGTATGTATATGTTTACATATTTTTCTGTATGTAGCAGTGTGTTAAAGGTTTACAGCAATCCACATTTCAGTGTTATTTGAATGTACAGCCTACTTGTCACAAGCGCATTTTTCTCGGTTGCCATATACATATTAGAACCGTATCTACACGTTTGATAATATTAAATGTATTATTGTTTTCTCCTTGTAACAATTTGTACACAAGCAATATTAAGGGAGCTAAAAAACAAAAAAAATCCTTTTTAAACATAATCGGCAAGTAATTTTTTTATTTTTTACTTTAAAAACACTGATTCACTAGCTCAAAAAAACTTCCACGCTTCATAACTTGTATCAATGTTGTCGCTTTGATGAGTGAATACTAGACAAATTCACGAAATATTTAGGTACATAGGTTTTATTAAAACTATGTCAGCTTGACTGACTTAAATAAGATTTAATAAAATGTTCGGGCTATTTGCGAATTGTAGAAGTTAATTTACATAAAAAATACGTACGCGACTAACATTTAATCATAATAAACTACTACACAAGAAAAATAAACCTAAATTAATCGAAATTTACTTACTTTCCGCCATAAAAATAGTCTTCAATCTTACAAAATCTTATAATACCAACATTTTAGTAAAAAATTTGTTAACCAAGGGTAATATAATGACTTCCCAGTAAAATTAAATATATGTCAATTTATATAATTCGAAATTACAAATTGTTTATCTTTTCTGTTTTCAAATGCTAACATTCCAATAACGCGTACGATAAAGTTATAATTTACTTAATTTTGCCTTGAAATCTGTTTTCAATATCCAGGGATTTTTTAAATTATCACAATAGGTAAATATTTGCATATTTATTATGAAATTGTAAAACTTATTTTGTCTTCAACTCGTAGTTAAAAATAAGGTAATAACTAGTTATTTTGCCCTATTATATGCATCAATTTGCTAAGCTCTATTCTAATTACAATATAAACCTATTTTCAACTTTGTTGATAACTTCAAAGGAATATTTTACCATTTCAATTACCTATTAGAAATATTGTTCTATATTATGGTACAAATTTATTTGTTAATAATACTTAAATACTACGTAAATGTGTCTTTCAGGGAGCAAGCTTCATATTATATATATTCAGACAGATCTTTAAGTAATACAGAGTTGTAAAAAAACGAATTAAAAACTAATTATTGTGTTCATATTTCGCCTATCAAAATTTAAGTTAACACTGCATATTATGTAGGTAAATCAAGTTAATGATAATATATCGATAAACACATCATATATAAGTATTCCACTGACATTGTCTCAGATCAGTTCAGTAGTTCATGTGTATTGAAATTTTAATTGAATTCCGTTCGAAAATATTTATTTTGTATTTGTTATTACGCACATATAATAGTATTGGGTTTAATTTGAATTTTCAGTCACAAATAAATCCAAGAGTAGAATTTTATATGTAGGTACCTAGTGATAATTTAGTTGGTAATAAATTACTATAAAATATCTTCATTTGGTGAAAATTTCAACCACAAAGTTAATATTTTGCTGTGACTCAACATTGACATAGGCAATCTGCCCTATAGGTTAAAACTTACAGACAAATTGACTTTAAAATTGAACGGCCATGTTGTAACAAACACTAGATGTTTTGTTTGTTATTTCTAATTGATTACTCATTAAAATTACGTTAATCCAGATAATATTAGTTAATACATTTATGACGAAAGATTATTAAACACATTTTATCACGAAATACATTATGTTTAAATAGTAAAAATGTATATTTATAAGGCGCGTTAGGTATTTTTATGAAAGTTTGGTCATCACATTATATGAAAAAAATTCCTAGGTTGTACAATTTGTTAAATGGAAACCAAAAATACAGACTTGTATATAATTAGGGTATATTTTGGTAATAATGTCTTTTATATTTTGAAATTTTAACATAAAATTGGTCTGTATTTCTTTTAGTTCCAATTATCTTATTGGAATAAAATTCTTGCGGACCAATTATTAACATCCATATTACTTTAGTTTTTTTCCCCATATAAGGAAAAAGGCCAACAAATACAGGTAAACTTTCCCTATACGGAATTGGTCATGAAAAGTTTTTGACCAATTCAGAGCTCAAGTTAACGTAGTTTTAAATATTTGTTGGGACGTTTTTATTCCAAATATTGTCAAGAAGCTGTTCCTATAATTTTTATACATAATAAACGCCACACCCTGTACCTTACCTACAAGAAATATTCTACCATAAAACCGACCGCAAATTAGACTAAGGTAAACCAGTATTGCATCGATTGAAATCAGTAATATATTAGCTCTTCACTTCTAACGAACCTTTATAATTCAGCGAAGCTTAATAAATTTATCTTGTTACATGTTTGCAAACATATATGGGAAAATATAAATTTGTTTTGTTTTTGTTGCTAATGTTTGACGTTTGATGTAAGTGCAAATAAATGGTAGTGACTTAATTTTTTTTCACTTACGGTACCAATGGATCAAACGTCGGACTCACCTTAGTAGATCCTTATTTGGTCTTCTGAAACATAAACCTAACCATAAAAATTTATGATCAATATTGCAATAAGATATCCCTAGAGAGTTACCATATTTGTACCAATTGTAGTAATCACATTCATTATTCTAATGGGTATGATGCGAGCGTGATGTTATATGAGTTCTTTGATTGTTTCGTTTATACAAGTTGTCATTATTAATCAAAGATTAGTTTTTATAATCTGCTTATTGTATACCTACCTACACGTCAATATACTTTTATATTTCTATAGAAGACTGACATATTAAATTAAACAAAAAGAAATTGTTTCTTGTGCAGCTGTATAATTTGAAATTGTTATTAACTTATCCAAAAACGGCTATATGATACTTAAAAAACGTATTCAGAATAACAATCTGTAACTGCGCTTACTGGAATTAGAATTTACAAGGTGTTCTATAAATAATAGTAATTTTCTTAGTGAAAATAAACTCATGCTGACTACATGACCGTTCTCTTATGACCACTGAATTTGATGACTTTGGTCACTTTTGTGTTTTATAATAAGCCGATTTAACCGAGTCACTATAGTAGTAGTGGTTATTGTCTCTTTAAAACGTACTAGTAATTTTGCTTAAATAAGTCCATAATTACGCGATGTAGACAAGCTACATCTAGCGGGCAACAACTACTATGTGGGCTAATACCCCGCCCAGCATTAAATTACACCTGAGAAACCTACAGCACAGCTAAAGTCGCCAGCAGTCCACCAGGCATATTAGTCCATTGAAATGTTACATTATTTTGGCTTTAGCGTGCATTTTTTAGAGGACGCAATTTTATTGTTTAGATGTGAGGGGGGGGGGATCAAAAAAAGCTTAACTTGAAGCTTGTGAGGTCACAATCCTCCAGCTTTGGCCGCCATCTTGGAAAAAGGGGTTAAAGTGTTTTTAGCATTAATCAAGTAAACTATTGGTCATTGACTTAAAACTTCATCATGCCTACTGGGAATACCACGTAAAAAAAACGCGCCTACAGACTCTACCTCGCAGGTGGTGGGGAAAAGAGTCAATAACTATTAAATAACAATACTGAAACATTATTATAAAAATAATTAAAAACTATGCCATACCACTTCACAGTGCTGTAAAACCCAAACTAATGAATATAATAAAAAAAAGTATATAATAAAAATTCTTCGTTGAAAACCACTCTACAAAAATACTCTGATGTTATTTTTTTAAATAAAAAAATAAATAAATTATGGCGTCCAAAAGAAAATTTGTCCAAAAATTTTGATTGTTTTTCTTTAATATCTTTGTTATTTTTGATTTTACAACAAAAAGTTACTAGACTAAAATTGTAGAGGATTCAATTTGCAAATGTTTTTAAAAAAATTTTGTATGACCAATAGTTTACCTGGCTAAAAACAATTGAATCCTTTTTTCCAAGAAGGCGGCCAAAGCTGTAGGATTGTGACCCCACAAACTTCAAGTCAAGCTTTTTTTGACCCCTCCTCACATCTAAACAAAAAAATTGCGTCCTCTAAAAAATGAAACCCCAAATGTAACTTTTCAATGGACTATATACCGGTTTCGAGCTTGTTAGCTCTCTTCAGTACGCCATAAGTGAAATAGCTGACAATAGCCAGGGCTCTCTACAGGGTGATTCAGAACATATCTAAAAATAATTTTACTTACAAAAACAATTTTGTTAAAATAAAATCAAAAAGAGCAGTTCAAATATGATTTAAAAATACACTTCCACATGGCACTGGAAACTGGTCCACTGTTAAACCTGATAAAGCGTATAATCGGCGACCGGATAAAAAATTGAAAGAGATTCCCAAGGAAAGAAATAAATTACATTTTACAACACCTATATTAATGCAACAATTTCAATTGCCTTTGCCGCTATTGTTAATTGCTAATAGCATTAATTAGTAAAATAGTTCAACATATGTTACAACAAAATTTTGGTATCGTCTTACCCAGATTCTACAAACAACACAAATGTTTCTGCTTCTTGTCCGTTTTAAACTTGTAAGTTATTGACAGCAGCTATGATACGTTTGTGTAAATCATCAATAGTGTCCACTTCGATGCAATATATTTTTAAATATCTCCACAAAAATAAATACAAATGATTTAAACTCAGGAGATCGTGACGGCTATGATACCGGTCCTCCTCGTCCAATTCCCTCGTATTAATGCTTAGACACCCTGCACATGGTACGGATATAATTGAGCCCCGTGCCACACTACTGCAATACGCCGTGGATGCCCTCTCTTCCACGATTCGGTTGCAAATTTCCCGCGTCACGCCTGCGTTTGCACTGTTTAGTTATAAATATATATTTAATAATTGTATTTATATTTCAAAAGCTTTTATTAATTTATATATTTTATTAATAATAATTATGACTATCAATAACATATCTTAGCAACTATTACAATATTAAAAATAATAGTGGGCTTACAAAACATTATAAAATAATTATTTTATAAACATCTCCCTCTTCTAATTGGAACCCTTATTTTTCTTAATAAATTTAGAATTTCTCCTAAGTATGTTATTATGATTATCCATCTTAAATAAATAGGATCGCGGTGTTTCACATTTGTCAAGTACAACCCCTGGATACCAGTATTTGGTTATATCTTGTATAAACACCCTTTCCCCTTTCCGAAAATCTTCTCTAATGCTACTATTACTATCATAATGGATTTTCTGCGATTTCTGGATATCCTGCATCCCAGCAACTACATCACTTGGTACCAAGTTGGGTTTTAATTTTTCTGGAGACATTGAAAGCTTAGTTCTCAATGTTCTACTACATAGTAATTGTACTGAAGAAAAATTTAGCCCTGCTACTGGAGAATTACGATAATTCTATAAGGTTAGCTCAATATCAGTGCCTGATTCATGGGATTTCTTTAACATAGTTTTTGCAATACATACAGCTTTTTCAGCTAAAGCATTAGATTGATGATAATGCGGACTACAACTTTGAATAGCAAAATTCCAATCCTTTGCAAATTTTCTAAATTCATAAGGAGAAAACAGTATATTATCAGGAATTAATAAAGCAGGAATTTCTAATCTACTGAAAATAGTTTTGAGTTCTTTTATTACACATGAACTTGATTTATTATTTATTTGACAAATTTCAATCCATCTAGAAAAATAATCAACAATTATTAGGTAACTTTTTCCTGCACATTGAGCTATATCTGCTCCTATTTTATAAAATGGTATATTAGGTATGTCATGATTAATCAAAGCTTCTTTGACTTTGGAATATTTCTCACATACAACACAAGAGGAAATTGTGTTTCTTATATCAGTTGATATCCCTGACCAATAAAATTTTTTTTACAATCCCATTTATTTTGGTTATTCCAAGATGCCCTTCATGTAATAAATTTAACATAAATTTTCTCAGAGATTTAGGTATTATTAGTCGATTATTATAATAAAGCAAATTGTCAGACAATTCGATATCATTTTTTAATTTATAAAAATGATTTAACTCACCTATTTCATTACATTTTTTAGGCCAATCAAATTTACAATAATTTATTATTTTTGATAAAATGTCATCTTTACAAGTTTGTTGTTGAATTTCTTTTAACCTACAATCAGAGATACTTAATTCTGTTTCTGTAACAGCGTGTACAATGTCTTTCATTAAGATATCGTTTTCTGTATGTGTTTGCACACCACACCTTGAAAGAAAATCTGCAATATACATTTCTTTACCTGATAAATATTTTATCTGAAAAGTATATAGAAGTAGTTTTAATCTTAATCGCCTGATCCTATTGTTTTGTATTTTTCCAATATATTTAAATAATATCGAAACTAAAGACATGTGATCAGTATAAATTGTTACATCCTGATGTCCATAAATATAATTATGAAATTTTTGGTATGAAAAGCAAATCGCTAAGAGTTCTTTCTCAATTTGAGCATATTCAATTTCAGCAGTATTTAAGGATCTAGATGCAAAGTATACTGGTTTATTATTTTGCAGAAGGCAGCAACCTATAGCATCTTTAGAAGAATCGCATTGAATAGTTATAGGTAGATTTATATCGAAATTAGCTAGTACTTGATTACTACAGATAATATTCTTTAACTTATTGAAAGCATTACTTTGTCTTATAGACCAATTCCATATTATATCTTTCTTAAGTAATTCTCTTAAGGGAGAAATAATTTCTGATAAATTTGGTATAAAGTGTCTGAGGAAATTTATCATACCTAACATTCTTTGTAATTCAATTTTGCAAGTCGGTTTCGGCAAGTTTTTAATTACATCTATTTTAGCAGGATCTGGATGAATCCCATTTTCTGAAAAAAATACACCTAAGTATTTAATTTCTTTTATGCAATATTGAAATTTCTCAAAATTAAATTTTATATTATACTGTTTAGCTCTTTTAAGTACTTCTCGTATAGTTATATTATGTTCTTCTATGGTGTCTGTAGCAATACATATATCATCAAAGTAAATCCTTACTCCTGGTATATCTCCAAAGCATTTGAATACTAACTTATGGAAAATTTCTGGTAAATTGTTGTTACCTATCGTTTATTATAAACAATAAATGTACAATGTTGCGGACGGCTGCTCTTTTAGTCGGGGCACCTTTTTATAGTCGTGGGTTCTTGACTAGCAAACTGTTTAAAAAGATGTTAGAATTGGGCGCCACCTACAGAATAATCTGTTCGGTTTGCCTTTTCACCCCTGTAGGAGGATGATAAATTTTGCTGAAGTCAAACAGTTTGAAATAAAATACATACATAAAAAAAAATAAACACAGTTTATTAACTTGCCCACCAGTTGATACACAGACGTGGAATTGAAGAAGTTGACATACAGAAGTGGAATTGAAGCCAGTTGACAAGTTCATCCGTTGTTGTTAACGTTGGAGATGACTCCGAGATGGGCAGCTTTCCTCTCGTACCTGGATAGTGCCGCTTACAATCTAGATTTCTAAACTTTAGAATGGCATTATAAAATAATTATTTTATAAACATGCACTACACTTGCACTCACTGCACACCGTTGTAAAAGTAGCTGCATTTGGCATATGTTTACCGGAAAATCGTTCTGCTAAAGCATTTTCACTTCACCATAAATTAAAACGATATCCATCAACTGCGAGTTGTTATACGTAAGCGATTTTTGATATTTGAAAAACTATTGTAAATACTTGTATCAAAGTTAATACTATAAGTAATCAGATATTGAGATCGCCTGGACAAAGACTGCAATAGTCTAGCGATGTTGAAACTACCAGAACTTCAATAATTTTTTTCTCGGAAACTATAAGGATTTTACATAATTTTTTTTATGATATTGACTTTGTTGTCCATGACGCATCTATTACCAAATATTTTAGATAAGTCCGGAATCACCCTGTATAATTGCGCTTCTTATAAATATATTTTTTATTTGCCTTTGCAGTAGCCAAAAAGGTATCTACGTAACATACATAGGTACTTACCAAAACTTATCTCAATTACGTTTTAAAAAATAATGTTTCTTTAACTGAATATTTAACACCATGTACATTAACAAAAGAAAGTTCAAGACAAATGCCCGGAGAAACATTTTTTCTCATTTCACTAATTTTCATCATCTCAAAATTTCTGAACATCGGGCCTATGATCGAACACATCCAGTTAGCATTAACAGGCCTGTTAACGGTAACTGGTAGGTTAATCAGAAATTCGTATGATTGACACACCTGTCAAGTTTATTTTTCCCAGTTACTTAACTTGAGAATTATCACGTGACCCAGTTATGAAACTGCTTGAAATAACCTGCCTTTAAATGTAACTGGAGCTTTTTATTGGTCAGAAATTTTAATTTTATTTCTGGCAATTGACGTATGACATTTGGCATATTAATATAATGTATAATTTTATTATTATTTGTCTATAGCACAATTCAGTATCAATTTATTGCCATATCATAGTTTTACATAATTAGTAATTTATGGTATTAATAGTTTGACAGTAAATACAACCTAAAAAAACTAAAGTTTGTTCTAAGTGGGATTACAATTTTATACAATTAAGATTGCTTTTCTGAGTATGATAGTGATACCTAAATGAATATTAACAAACAAAAAGAAATATATATTGTTACCTAATATTATTAATAATTAATTTATGAATAGGAGAAAGCCACAATGACAAAAGTTAGGTACCTAGTTTTTAATTATTGGTAATAATTTAGATTCTATAAAGAGTAGGTATAAATAATACATTTTATCTTTTTTAAATATTATTTTTATTAGATAGTTATGTGTTTTTGACAATATTTTCTAATGGATTACTATTAACGCTGATATGCTGCATCCTATACTATCCTCCTATAATTATAACATATTGCAACATGTACTCCACGAAGGCGTAGTAAATTGTAATTAGCACAGTAGCACAGATCGCATGCCTAAAGGTACATTTATGATTACCCACGTAAACTGTGTATAAATATTGAATATGTGCATCCAGGTTTTACTAGTTTTTGATCCTGATGAAGTTTTCTGCTCTTTCTTTTTACATTCTGCTTCTACTCTGCATGAATCTAAAATAATTTAAATAATTGTATCAATAAGTTAATATGAAATATTTCACTTACCTACCACCACTGTTGGGGATTTGTTTGCGGTCCATACACTAAAGAATTTATATGTACTTCAAAAATTTGCCAAAGTAGCTACTTATATTAACATGCGTTGGGTTTACTTTCCTTCCCAACAATATTTTCTTACAGTTAATGAAATTTAGCATTTCTTCATATTGGCATTCGTTCATGTGCCCTAAGCTTCTTGCCACTTGTACCCACTGTTAAGTACCTATGATTTAAATTTTGGCATATGAGTGATGACAGATGACGTACGTTAAAGAATTAACTGCCATGACAGGGTTATCTGGCCATAATAACAGGCACAGATATATAACTGGTTGTTCGATCATAGCGATCTTTCCATTTCGGTTAAGAGCTCAGTTATGCCCACCCAGTTATCGTAACTTAATTGTCATCGGTTACGCTAACCTGAATGTTCAATCATAGGCCTGCATATCTGTTACATCGTGTGTATTTATATGAGAAGCTAATATGAATGTTTCTGTTACAGCCAAAAAGGATACAGCAGCCCTTGGAATTGGACGACGGTGACGGCGACTGGAGAATAACATAGGCTTCAACCTCCAAGTTCCAATTGGAGGTCCAACTCGTACCAGTACCAAGGCGTCAACAATTCGGACGCCACTTTCACAGGGTTAGACTTCGATTTTTTTTCAAAGTAAGAAGATCCTTCAGAGTACGATGTTCAAATCTATTTGTTATAAACTTCAATAACCGAATACCAGACCAATTATATCTCAGTCACTACGTTTTCGACGCAAACAAGTTTCGATTGAAAACATACAGTCCCAATATTACTATGGCTTCATAATGAAGTAGGTACTGAGAGTCAGACATTTTCTAGCGTTTCAGATACAGAATGATTGATCAACATTATCTACAAAGTTTATAAATAGAAACAGAATTTCTTCAAAAGTAATGATACCTACGTAACATTCAATTTTCTTCCATGTTTTGAAGTTACAGCTTAAAAAGTGTATTTATCTATGATAACCAAAACTAAATTATTAATAAATTAACAGTATAAGTTAAAAAATTACAAAAAAATTCAAAAGCCTAGAGACATAATTCATAAAAATGAATCATACAGTAGGTATATCTGCTATTTCTGATATAGGTTGCACTATACTTTTCAAAAATTGATTTCAATCACTTATTTCTACTGCGTATACGAATTCCTTCAGGTGATTTCATTAATTAATAGTCACATGGGAGTTAGTTGGAAAGTGAATATTTAACCAATATTTCACTCACCTTACTCGATGACGATTGATGCCATATTTGTTGCCTAATATGAAGTGAAGTACCTACCAAAAATTCAAATTCAATGTGTTATTTAAACGGTATATATGTATATTTAACGGCAATGACGTATTGTTAAAAAAACTATCCCCAACATTTATAGTAAATCTTTTGTTGAAAATAGCGCATAACCACTGGTGTATTATCTAAGGACCAAAATTGATCATTATAAAAATTAATAATCTCATATCTGAAAAAAGACATCAAAATGTAAAACTCTAGAGCAAAAATTATTATCTTATGCGCATTATTGCAAAATCCAGTAACAGAATTGAGCATTTCCAGCTTATAATGTTTTTACCTACGTACTCTGATACAAGTGCAAAAATTCAATAATTTCCAAACTAAACTGTGTGATAATCTTAAACGCCTTTGGTGCTAATTTGAAGATTTTCGACTACCCTATGTATAACGTTTCTTTTATTCAGTTTATAAAGTTGTCTTATGTAGTCAAAAGGATATTTGATTATCAGCATTTTCAGGTCTGCAAAATATTCTAAAAGATCTGTGGGACGCTGTAAGTTAATGTTGACGGCCATCTAGAATTTTTTTTTGCGTCTTTCGCTCCTTGACAAGCATTTCCATCGCACAGTACCGTACACAAAAATAATGTCTGCAACTTCTTACTAAGACCAAATACAGGGTTAACCTTAAATAAGTACAAATATTTTAACCAGCAGTATAGTTCTCTGTGTAGAACACAATTAATAGTTGTTTTTTTTTTTTTTTCAAAAAAATCAGAAATAAAAAAGTCCAATTTTAAATAAATTTCGTGATTTTTCAATAAAAAAACTTTTTGAGGACCGCTGACCAAACGATGTTTTTGAGTCACACGTGTTGCAGATTGAGCGCGTGGTTTACAGCGTTGCCAGTGTTATACTAATGTCTTGGCTTCGAGAAAGTTGTAACCTCGATGTATACATTAGTAAAGTTGCAATACCTGTAACTCTCTGTCATCTTCATTTCATGACGTCACATTAGTCAAAATAAATATAAATAGGTGTTAGTATATTGCAACTTCAGTCTAATGCAATGTCGGAATACATACTTAGAGGTTAGAATTAAAAAAAAATATATTGAGGCGGAAATTTTGCTTTAATGTGTTATTCATAAAATAACTTATGGGAATAATTTGTGTGTGAGATTAACTTGTGAAATGTGGATACCTGTTTAAATACTTGTGTTTTCAGTATGTAAATATGTCTTTATGCATATTTATGTATATTTTTTTCAATCTATGAACATTAATACTTTAATTGGGAGTTGCTATCAGATATCGAACTTGCGGAAATTAATCGTTTATGGTGTCAGTTAAATAGTTCAAATTTGGGTTAGTATTACTGCGTAGCGTACAACCTACCCAATTTTACTTTTCTTATCACCAAAAATAAGTATTTTTTAATTCAATCTATGCAGATTTATGTTAAAAAAAATATTTATTTTAAAGACGATATGGCAACCTCACCTTGAATGGATCATCTGGTTTATTACATTGCGTCAGTGCTCTGCTCTATCTGATCAGCAACCATCAAAATGTGGGTGTTTTAAAAATAAATTAATATCTCCATAAATATTAGACATTTTTAAAAATGACATTCACTAGAGTATGATATGAGAAACTACACCTGCAGTTATAATATTTGTACTTATTTAAAGTTCATCCTGTATAATTTTAAAAAGTATCCAAAACACTGACAAGTAACAACAACTTTTATTTAATGATTGTTATGTTATAGCTAATAGATTTTTCGTCATTGCGAATCCAGACTCAAAATTTAATTTTTGGTCAAATTTTTTATTATCAGTTATTACTCTGTTCCTAAAATTTTAAAGTCTTTATAACTTCGGAACAAAAAAACACCGACAATGTTAATATATAGGTACAATTAGTTTCTTCTTATATTCGCTTTTTACTAGCAAAGTTTATAACAACAGTTAATAATTTTGTTTTGTTCAAACGCTGGAAATGGTTATCAGTTTTAATGCATGTTCTGCATCTAATAAATTAACTTGGATTGGATAATAGGTTTTTTCTGTAATCTAATTTACTGAATTTATATTAGTTCTTGTTACAGAAAATCATTTTCTATAGACATATGCCGGCTTTAAAAAGGACCTTATTTTAGGCCTGTGGCGGCTTGTCGTGTGCAGCATCTAAAGTCGATTACCTATTACATTTATCAAAAATCAATATAACGCAATAAAATAATTATTGCTTCAATTGTAGTCCTTGGAAGTTATCGTACCTAATTACCTATATAGGTTCCCACCGTTTCTATCAGCGCGAAAAATCTTACGTCACTCACCAACAGTGTTGCCAGATGGGAGGACATTACACCTTTTAGAGTGTTTTTACACATTTTTATCTATAATTTACATTAATCACGCTTTCGCACAGC
This sequence comes from Monochamus alternatus, assembly GCA_037114965.1. NCBI lineage: Eukaryota > Metazoa > Arthropoda > Insecta > Coleoptera > Cerambycidae > Monochamus > Monochamus alternatus. Next base: position 109,531,762 of record CM073426.1, on the reverse strand, counting down.
CTTACACAAAACTTACTGATCAGTAAAATGTCAATGGCAGCACACTGCAGTACGGATGACGTAGTTGTCAACTGTTTTTATAAGTATAGAGTTCGTGGTAATTTAACGTTTCTTAAAAATTATGACAAATTTCAAATATCTGTTGGTGGTATTACTTTAAATTTATAAATTGATACAACTTAAAATAATGAGGTTTTCTATTTTTCATGGCGAATGTGAAGCAGCACTCCATTATGAATGTGTATGTACCAGTTTTGTTAAAAATGTTAAATATTTAGACAGAAGACAGAAGCACTTTGTGTGGGTAATAGGAATTGTATTAGTGTCGTATATTTTAAAAAAGCGACGCGAGATAGCAGATGGTGGTTCTCGTGACCAGCTAGTTCTGAGTATAGCCAATCAAATTTCATTTTATTCTGAATAGAGGTATTTCCTTATTTTCTTTTTTTTTTTTGGCGCAAATATTCATTGAACACTTGTAACTTTGGTTGCATAGATTGGTGTTTGATAGTTTGATGCTGGCCTCAATTGTTGTGGTACGATATTAAGTACATATATTTTATTTTATTCTGTAATGGGAAATTATAACATTAATATAATCAAAATAATATGCAATACATATAACGTTATAAGATTTTTTTTTCTTTGAAAGGGGGTATTTTTCTTCAAAAGAGGACTTTCTGTAAGTACCTACGTTGGGGACAAACCATCGTATGTCGTCTGGCAACACTGCTTGCCAATCCCACCACAGTGAAGCCCAATTTGCCGAGCTTCAAATTACGTATTATCTTCTACAATACGTTATGGCCACAAACCTAGAAAAAATATACACTGCGTCGGTTCATGATATAGCTCACGTGACAGGTCCCGCGTTGCCTAGGGTCTTACGGTCCAGAAAATGGATATTTTATTTGCTTTATGTTGACGGTTGTGCAAATATGATGGCTGCATTGCAATATGAAATTAACTAACTTGGTGTCATTTTAAATGTCATTAACCAACTTAAGGCTTACGGCGAGCGCTCGATCCAAAGGGATATAGTTTTCGCTCAGTAACTCCTCAACGAAAAATGATAAAAATATGCGGTTTTTTAATAGACTACAATATTATTTTACGTCGACACTGTGTTTTGAAATTTTGAAAATATGGAAAATTCATTTTAAAAAAATTAATTATACACTTTTTCAAAATTTCAAAACACAGCGTCGACGTAAAATAATATTTATAGTCTATTAAAAAAGCTGCTTATTTTTATCATTATCCGTTAAGGAGTTACTGAGCGAAAACTATGAGTTTGTTCCAACACAGCAAGAATCGATTTCGAACCGTCCAGCATTAGTCAGTCAGTTCAGTTGTTATTGTACTCTCGGCGAATGCGACGTAAGACGGTGTTGGTCAAACATTTCTCACGGTACTGAACCAGTTCTCGACGGTTGTTGGAGCAGATCTTATATATCGTTTGATAGAGCGCTCACCGTAAGCCTTAAGTCGGCATAAAAAGCAAGTTTTAGTGATTCTGGACCTTCTAAGGCAGCCATGAATTGCTTAGTTTTAACAATCCCTGCAACAAGTGTTGTCAGTATAGAAATAAACATTTCGTGCCTTAAGCTCATTGAGACTTAATGACACAAGATCAATGATGGCCATAGAAGAACTATTGCAAAGTCTTAGTGCGGATCCCCAGTTTGATGAAGGCATTATAAATAAATTTGCAAATGTAAAAAATAGAGTAGACTTGTTGCATATAAAGTGAATGTTTAAAAATATTTTGTTAAAATTGGAGGCAGAACGAAAACGAAAATTTGGTGACCTTGTTTTATTTGTAGGACTAAGTGGGCTGACTGCATTGAAAATAGGTTTTTGTTTTTACGTATTTTTTAGTTTTCTTAAACCAACAATGTTTTTATTTATTAAATATATTTTTTCCATTGGTTCTAGTGTAAATAACTTTCTAAGTTCTGATGATGTCATTTAAATTTTAATTTATGATTGAGGTAGGGCCATTGGCGAAAATGATCAAGGCGTCAAGAAATATTACCTCAGGGGTGACGTGGAAATTTATTTCTATTTATTATTTGAAAACGGGTTGGGTTTGCTGTTTTGGACACAAAAACTTTACAAATTCTCCTTTTAAAGTATTTTAAAGTATTAAGAGTACAAAGTCATAAAAAAATGGTGCAATGGATTCTTATGTTTGGATTTTATTTTAAATATTTACCTACATATTGATTACTGCAAACTATTATACTTAATATAACAAATTTCATACCGGTATAGAGCAATTTTATAAATTACATTACATAGAAGCATGATGGTGGAAATAATTTTTACGTCGGAAAAGTATAATCTAAAGCAAAATGCAGCAATTGTTGAATAAAGTACTAGTAATTTTAAAGTCAAATTACAATGAATCGTCCTGTTAAAAAGCATAAGGAACACATCAAGCCATACAATACAAAAATAAGTGAATAATAGATATAGAAACGCTACAAATTATGTGTTTTGTGATTGTTGTGTTACTTACATTTGAATACAAAAATAAGTACCTATATATTTACTTGAATATTATTATATGGAAAGTATTCTAGTATAATTCATTCTTCACTATTATGTTAAATAAAAGAGTAGTAACAATTGTGGTGATCGATATAATAAAATATTATACATTTGAAAATAAAATTGGTGTGTAATATAATCGTATCTGAATTAATGTAACTTTAAAGCCAACACGAATATATTTTTCTTATTCTTCCTGTTTTACGTAAATTTGGTTTGCAAAAATGTACGTATGTTTTATTTACTTACTATTTTAAAACATTAAAATACGCGACACTGATACCGTTCCAATACTTCACACAAAGCTTTCGTATCTAAATATTTTTCATAAAATCGGGTACATATACGTATTAGAACTCTTTTATGTGCGCGTTTTTCTCCTCTCAACGCCGAGTTGACGAAAACGCCACGTTTTAAGATACCCTGCACAGAGTTACTACGTTTATGCATTTTACGCTCGTTTATTTGCTCTCGCGTTATCAATTCTGTCGCGATGGCTTTACAGAACGCTTGGCGACACGCGTTCCGAAAAAGCACGAAAGTATATCGGCGTTTTATGCAAAGCGCTCTTTGTCGCAAGTCCAGAGACTCTGTCAGTCAAGAATAGTTTTAGTACAGTTTATTTAAGTTTTAGTTTAGCCGTTAATCAAGCGGGACATGGATGCAATGGACGCAATTGATACTGAAATGTTTATTGATACCATCAGAGCATGATGGTATCAATAAATGATGAACAAAACGATCCTGAATCTGTAGCTCAAAGAACTTCTTCTGCATCGAAGCAGTCAAATCCTAGTACTACTTTTCAAAGAGGGCAAAGACTTTTGGAGGATAAATTAATCAGTTACATCGACTCAGCATAACAAAATCTGTGGAAAGACTGTAATGACGATGCAGATTTTTTTTCGATCATTGGAGCCAAATTTAAAAAAGCGCTTCGTCCAGATCAGAAGCTTCTATTTCGCATCGATGTTTTGAAATTACTTGCAAATTAAAGCAATACATACATACCAGCTGTACTCTCAGCAAGACTCCACATTTTGTCAGCCACCATCTCAATCAACTCAAGAGTCGTTTCAAAACACATCTACACCAGGCCATCCCACTCTTTTCAGCCCACTTACTTGCAATCGCCAGTTTTCTCCTCTACGTACAACATGTTGTCTACCTCCAATGTAACACACCGACAATACATATTAGGAATCCCACTTGACCTCACAGTTATATTTCTACAATATCTAATAGCTCGTACACACAATATTCAGAATCAAATTCTTTGCATTCACCCTGTACAGCACAACCACTTCAATCCCCAGCAGATGAATCTCAGTCATCCTTACTTTCTCTGGCGATACTATCCATAATATCACATAACGGTAACGATAACTAATAAGTGATAACATACAGTGTGAAAGTTCCACATTTTTCAATAAAGTATCTTTTAATTTGATACTTAATTCATCAAAACATGATTGTGATATACGAAAGTAATTAAAAAATTTGTCACCACCTTTTTGTAAATCTCCATGTAACATATAAAATGGACTTTGTTGAAATCTATTTCTATTAATTGGATGTACTGCCCAACGCCTCTTACGTCTTCTATTACATACTTTTTATAGCACAAATACAATATACTCGGATCCATTTTCATGTACTTCACTGATTACTGTGTGGCATGAAACTGGCGACAACTGATAGTCTATAGTTCTAAATACTATCGATATATCGATAGTTGCCATCGATAGTATTCCACCTCTAGCCCCGACCGCATAGTTAATAGACCGTGGTAAACAGAAACGTACACCTTAACAGATACTTGACATTTATCATAATTTCTATGAAGCCATTGACTATGTCCGACTACGTCATTTGTGCCGAAGTGCTGCCACGCACGGTGAGGCACTGCAAACGGGCAAAGGAACAGACTAGAAAAAGCACGACTGCTGCGATTTAGCCGACGATTGTTCAACTTGCTAACTGCTATCTATCACATATCGGTTTGTTTGTAATTGTTGTCACCGTTCAAGCTTAATTTATAGCAAAATGAACAGTATGCAAAATTTTTTCTGTCTAATATGATTCAGAAAACGATCACCGCAAACTAAAATCAAACGTTTAATATTTTTTTATTTTTTCTCTAAAATTCTTTATGCAAAGACGTACAAGATTTATATGGCTGGAAAGAGGATAAAAAAATCTGTCAAAATGTACAAAAAATTCCATGCCATTTAAAAAATATATCAATGACGTCACCATTCATCTACACTGTGACAAAAAAAAATGTGCGTGAGTATAAAGAAAACAAAATAATTTAAAAATATGTACCCATACTTTACAGGGTGTCTAAAAATGGATAATCAAGTTATAACTTGGGGCTCTTATAATCAAACAGTGTTTTAAATGAAGTAGCAAAAATGAGACCACAGATTCCTTAGGTGAAAATAAATCGATTTAACCTAACATTATTTTCGATATTTGTAGATAACTTCTTAAAATATCCAAATATTTACATAGTATTTGTAAATCAGGGGTTTTTGCAGGCGAGAAATTCAAATTTGTTTCTAATTTTGACGTCACTAGTAGAGGGCGCCACTTATGGCACATCATGTTTCTTTTAAATGGCAGATCTTTTTTTGCTGCTTAGTGTATCCATCTGACTATCCCTATCTGTTATATCTGAAAAAGGTATATCTTGTTGAAGTCGTTAGGAGTAACAGTTTTCGAAATAATTCTATTTGAAACATTCAGTGCACCGATTGAAAACTTATAGTTTCAGGTAGAGTGCCTTTTCTACTAAAAATACAGCAAAAGACGTGCAAAAATATCGGCCTGCTTTGATAAAATCTTTGTGCTTTGTTGAAAAATGGTTTCATCAATCCTCGCCGATCTTCTTGAAATTTTGCACGTTTCCATAATTTACCATTCTGAACAACTTTTTCAAGTAAGATTTTGCTGTATTTTCAGCAGAAAAGGTACTTTACCTAAAACCAAAATAGTTTTTACTCGGTGCTCCTACCCACGTCAGCAAGAAACATAGTGTGCCACAAGTGGAGCCCTCTACTAGTGACGTCAGAATTGGAAACAAATTTGAATTTCTCGCTCGCAAAAACCCCCGATTTACGATTTTATGTAAATATTTGGATTTATTTACAAATACCGAAAATAAAATTTTAACTTTGACACCCTGTATCTTTTTCTTATGCGACTTGGGATATAGGTACGTTAGGTTAAATCGATTTATTTTCACCTAAGAAATCTCTCGTCTCATTTTTGCTACTTTATTTAAAAACACCCTGTATATGCCCTTGCTCTCGTCAAAAGAAAAACTATATGAAATTAAAATGTAATCGTGCTCACGTTTTTGTATAGTTACCTTTAATAGTGGCGTCGCGCTTTATAAATAATTGATAAATACCCCCATACATTGCAGAATGTACCGCACAGTGCAAATATTTACAGTTTTTTTAATGAACCCAGTCAATGTCCTCCTCGCGTTAGCAGTTACATTTTTGTAGCAGATGGCCCACTAAGATATTTTATTAATTACTTTGCATTGCTTCGACGAATATAGAATATAAAAGATACCGTAATCCCAAAATTTCGCAGTTATACATGCATCTATTTGATGGTCCATTTTTTTTAAAGGTTGCAATGCATTTCACTGTTTAACGGTATTCTTGCAATTGAAGTGTGGAACCATTGAACGGAAAATATTTACAGTTTTTGAACAAAATAACTCATTCAAAACACTTACAAAACACACTTATATTTGAAATTGTCTGAACAAAATACAAAGTAAAATTGAAATACATGAAACAACTTAAACAATTCAACATTTTTTTACAATATACCTAATAACTAATTTAGAAAATATATATGTCAAATGACAAATGAAAAGGAGCATTAAATAATGAATGAAATTATTATATTAATATTTGCATACTTTTATTTTTATTATTTTTTTGTGTCAAGAATAGGAAAAAGTCAATAGGCCGTGGTAGATAAATTTATTCGTACTTTCAATGGATTTGTTTTCTTATTAGTGTTACTAGAGAACTAAGCAATAAAAGTACAAAAACGGAATTCATTTGAATTCGAATATTCGAAGATGAACTGGTATTGTTAATTTGTAACTAGCAATTTATACTTACTATATTGTTATAAAGATTTTTTGATCGATTTAGGTCTATTTACGCACATCAGTGCCGTGTCAGTTCCGTATCAGTATCAGTGAAAACTAAAAAATTGTTGCTTAGATTTTAAATGGGCATGTTTATACACATCCGTCACAGTGTCGAATCAGTGCTGTCAGTGCTGCTTCAGTGTCCGTTCAGTGGCTTTTAAATACGCCAGCGACGATATTTTTGTAATTCTACTGACGAACTGACCAGATTTTTCTATTACTTAGAATGGACGAAAAGCTTATCGAGCTAGTACGAAATTTTGAGCAATTGCATGATAAATATATTCAGATCACTTTGTTTGTTCGTCTTTTTTTTTATTATTATGCATCCATATAAAAGTACATTTTTTGGACAAGTCGATAAATCAATTTAAATATAAATACATTGTGTATAGGTCTTGTATAGGACAAATAAACATTTAAACATTTTAAACAAACAATATAAACATTTACACATATTAGATATACATATTAAAATACTATCATAATCACAATATTATATATTTTTTTTCCAAATATTCACCAACCGAATAGAATGGATTTCGGGTGAAAAAGTTTTTTAATTCAATTTTAGCTCTATTTGGCCTTTGTTCGTTTTTATGTAGTCCGGGAGATTGTTATAGATATTTACACACACATATTTTCGGGATCTTTTATACAGGGCCGTGTTATGTAGAGGTATACTCAGTCCATTCCCATTCCTTGTCTTAACTCCTCTACTTATTTGATTATTGGTTTCAAACTCCTGACCATTCCGCATGACATACCATGAAACCTGGTACATATACAGAGAATAAACAGTCATTATCCCCAATTTAACAAATAATGGTGCACAGTGTTCTGTATATTCTGCACTACATATAGTTCTTATTATTCTCTTTTGTGTAATGAATGCCCTTTCTAACTCAGTTGACCCACCCCATAGCATAATACCATATGTTAATCTAGTTTGCACAAATGCATAGTATTATAATATTAGTGTGTGCGTATTTACTTGTTGTTTTAGATTTAATATGGCATAATGCGCAGTGTTCAGTTGTTTGACAACCTGATCTATGTGCTGTGTCCATCTTAAGTTTTTATCAATTGTCAACCCTAGAAATTTTACAGATGGCGCCACTATGATGGACTTTTTGTCTGATTTTACTAATATTGATTTATCTTCTTGTTTGGAATGTATGTTATTAAATTCTACTATTACTGATTTAGATGGATTAAGTATCAAATTATTATTTTTACACCAGTTTTGCATATCTTTTACTGCTTGATTGCAATTTTCAATTAGTTGATTTTCTGTTTTCCCTTTTATTTTCATAGAGGAGTCATCTGCAACTCCTTTTTACGGACCACGGATGGATATGTGTAAACTGGCATCAGTGATCGACCACAAATAACACCGATACTGAACTGACACTGAGCTGATACGTCACTGATGTGTGTAAATGGACCTTTATGTCAACTGACATAATCTGATTTAAAGTACCTGATCGAGCGACACAAATGAACTAATTTAATGATTTTTTTATTCTTCACATTAAGGTATTAAAATCTTGTTTATTTCTTTTTTTGCGATTAAAATTTTGGTTTTTTTAACTTGGTAACTAAAGAATCCAAAAAATAATGGATCATCATCAAATATGAAGACATTTTGCAAGAAAATAAAGGCGTAACTGATTAATTCATTTTCGTTTCTTCCCGCTTTTAACAGTTTTTACTTTGGTCAAATGCTCAATTTTCAACTGATAACTGAACCACAGTATACTAAGCAATCAGTACGGAATCTTAGACAATTTATGAATAAAATACGTCTGGCAGTTTTTAAATACCCCCACTCTAGAAAAAGTCGCCAAGAATATGGCGGATCTCAGAGAACATACGAAAAATAGCTAATAATTTATATAATTTGATTTTGATTATAAAACCAGTACGAATTTAAATTTATTTACAAAATTTGCGAAAACGGAAACTAGGTCAACTAGTAAGTAGTGTAGTTTTATTTTATATTTTGTAGTACTTTTGCCTTCATGTCAAAACATGTATACGTTTACCTTATTTTGTTAGCAGATTATCAAATTTAAGCCCATTGTAATTTTTATATTTTTACTCATTTTTTTTATGAAAGTACGAAATGAAATTAAAACTTGAATATTAGGTACAATTTATTTTGAGGTTTACAAAATATATATATTGGTAACATAATCAAAAACCCCCGTTACTCTATTAGGTGTATGGAGTGGTTTCTTTCATTCACGTATGAAAGCAGTCTCTTTCCTATTTGGAGTTAAATCCTTTGCCCCCTTTCATGTTTTAATTCTTCCTTAGGATTTTCTCAATTAAGTTATCACGTCTAACTTGGTCTCCCCTATATAAAACTGTTTGCAGGCCTTTTACGCCCAGAGCTGCGTTATGCATTAGTTTTTTACAACACATTTATTTCCTCCAATAGTTTATTTATTATTTACTGGGTATAGTTCCACTAATAAATAATCACTAATATAAAAACACAAATAACTAAACACTCAACACGACATACAAAGCAGGAATATAAGTACAACAACAATAACGACTGGATAACCATGTAATAATGTCAAAAATTCAAAACACCTAACTGACACACAGAAATTATAGTAATAACTGTCAGTCGCCAACAAGATGGCGGATTTTTGGAAGACGCGGGAAAGCTGAGTTTCCCTACTGATTGCTTAGTATACTGTGAACTGAACTGTCAATGCCAATGACACTAAACGCATTTTCGTTTTTCTCAACCGGCTGTGATAGAAAATATTTACAATTTCGATTCCACCTTATTAGAGAGTTATTGAAAATCCCTATAATACTGTCGAACAATATTTAATATGACTTTATTTAAATACTGCTTAACCTCATTTTGTTTACAAAAATAAAGCTATTGATCATTATCATTTTTTTATCCTTTTGTTTATATATCTCAGTTTTTGCCAATTTGATGATAAATCAGTAAAAGAGACAATATTTTGGGATAAGTTCACATCCTCATTTTCTCATTACCCTATGAGACGAATGTAACATTATTTTTAAATGCATTTCACTCAAAATTAGAGCATTCTATCAATATGAACTAAGAGTGCCGTTTTTGATAAAAGATTTTAAAATTTCATATTTTTTTGTTAAAAGTCGAAAAAATGAAAGCACAAACAAGTTATGTAAAATTTGTATTATGGAGATAAACATTGATAAAAAAAATCATCTTACAACTAGAAGTGCATTCTTGTAAATGCTTGTCAGTATTAACTAATAATAGTTGCAATAATATAATAGTATTGATGATTTACCACCAGCAAATGACTTTAAGAAATAGTCTAAAACTACTTTTTATTTTTATAATAATATTCTTTTCTTACATATTATATGCGATTACGTTGGAAGTGGAAAAGGAAGATAGGGAAAAATGAGTATAATGCGGATATGCTATTTAAAAAAAATAAATGCACATTTATGCAGAAAAAATATTTTCAAAACATTATTTAAATCCCCTTTTTCGACTGCCACTGACCGCTGCCGGCAGTTCAACTCGGTGTCGGCCTGACGCGACGTTGCTAAATTTAAATATTTTCCTATAGTACCTTCCTACTTGTAATATGTAATTGTTTCTATAAATTATTTTTTAAATGCATGCAATTAACATTAAGATTCAACATAAAACATATTTAATATTGAAATTACAAAACTTCAACGGAGCAAAATAAACTATTCACATTTCATTATATAAATAGTGAAACAAAATCCAATTCTCACTAGGCTAAAATATTAAAAGAGACTGAAACGTTTTCTGTATTTAAATACAGGCAGTAGGTAATAAAAAAACCCTCGTGCTTTCAACAAAAAACCATCTGAGACATACCTATTCAGTGATAAACAATTCGACAATTCGAGTCTTGATCTACCGTAATCAGGTCAATAACCTTGTTTTTAATGTCTACTCGACAAGCGCTGCAGAGCCGCTAAATAATAACTAACAACCAATAATCAAATTAGCATTTTTTAACAACCGGTGTAATCAATATCATGACAATTTTATAATCATTGCCTATCGCAGTAATCAATGGCAATACAGGATAGGTTGTAATGAGCACACTCAGCACTGCTAAAAAGTTGTCAGTTCAAATTCCCGTTTAATACGTTAGCAGCGGAATAAGTCGAACATCGTTCGGGTCCGTTTTCCTATGTAGGCGAGACCGCCCCATCTTCATTCATGCTATCATTTTCGCATAGTAGAGGTTGGTGAATTTCGTGTGTTTGCCAATGTAATTTATAATTATACAATTTGTTATTTGCTTAAATAAAAATGCAATTCAAGTTGGGTAAAGTGAAGTAGTGAAAGACCAAAAATTAATAAGACATGTGCGCCTGTGTTTTCTCTGTGCGTCTGTGTTTTTGCCGTGCGTCTGTATTATTTGGTACCTACTGATCAGGAGTAATGGATTTGATTCTGTTTCATATTCATAATCAAATGCATTTTGCATCATTTGAGAACATCAACGTACGAACTCAACTTGATTCTGCTGTCAAGAACATAACGAAAAGGTGACACAAAATAGGTATGTTTTATTGTTTATTGTTGCTTCAGGAATACAAACATGACAAACCCAAAAAGCGTATTCCCTTATAGATACATAATAATGATTGTTACAATCTACAATATCAGGATGGAACTTATAATTTAAATATCTAACAAATTTGTTTTGGTTTCCTTCAAGGTGGTTTATGTAAACATTATAATGAGGATTCCAGACTACTGAACCATAACTTAACAAACTGTTAACATAAGCCATAAATAAAACGTAAAGTGTAGCCGGTTTTAGATCAACACAATTTCTACATAAAAGAACTAACATTTTATTAGCCTTATTATAAATGTAACTAATATGACGGTCAAAAATCATCTTGCTGTTAAAAATTATGCCGAGATCTGATATTTGTAATTATCCAAAATTATTTACTATACGAGGAGCTTTTGAACTCGCATTACGAATTTTACATGAAAACTTGGCAAAACATGACATCACTTCAGTACCGAACATGCTGTTATTATTAGGTATATGTATTGGTCCTGAGTGGCAACGCTGTTGGACTTCTATAAAGCTTCAGTACTCGAACGCGTCATCAGAAAATTTGTAGCGTGCCAGGAGCGTCTTGTTACCGATTGTTATGGGGTGATTTGTTTCCTTTGAAAAGTCGAGTATTTTTTTTAATTTCTGTCTTTATTGGGCCTTCCGAACACGTGGTTAAAATTAATGACATTATGACTGAATCACCCTGTATATTAATAAAATAAATTGAAAAAATGAAGACCTGGAAGCCAATTTCAAAATTTGCCTCTATTTAAATATTAAATTCCTCAAAGCTGCTTAATACGTCTGCAATAAGGTCGTTATTTATTTGCGCAGCACATCTTCAGTTCCATTTTACAAACCCCGGCACGATTACAGTATTAGCGAGCAACAGATTTCGAATCAAAAACGCTAATTAAATTTTCTCATCACGTCAGAATTCTTAAATACGTTGCTTGGCGCGCTTCTGGAATGCTGTCTTTTAGCAGATAAATTCTAATAAAATTACCAAGTTAGATGGCATCCGACAAAGATCGTAAATTAATGTCGAAATACAAAAAGATGTCTGACTGAAGCAAACGCAAAAAGAAGTATCTCGGTGCATTTCCGACATTTTATCTGATATCTGCTTAGTTTTATGCGCTAACGAATCGAACGGAATTCTCCAGGATTGTCGATGAAATCCTGCAAATTGGAATGATGGAATAATATCGCAGACGGAAGTAATACAATTCCTACTAGAATGTGTACAATAATGCAATTTACTGTCTCATTGTGTTGCAATGAATAAAATTAGAAAAATCAAGTTAATTTCAAAATTCAAATCGATGGTTGTCCTAACATCCATTAGAATTTTGTATAGAGAATAACTTTCTCATCTATTCTGAAACTTAAACCACAACATAGGTAGACCAGCAATTTCACTCCGTTGTCGGCACTTTAAACTGCCTTCAGTTTTCTGCGGTGACCTCGAAATGTGAGTGCGATAGCGCATCCGAGGTATTTTTTAAATTTAAAATGACGTTGAAATTTAGTGTAAAAATAATTTTTTATGATTTTTTTTTTGTCTTAAATGGTCTACATAAGCCAGAAGACAAGTATTTTTTAGCACAGAAAAATTGTTAAATTGGAGATAAACGTGCAGTAAAATGTAAATTTAGAAAAAAATTAGTACATGTATGTAAATATGTATATGTTTTATTATTTTCTTTTGAGACTTACTCTCATTATAGTGACTACAAGAAATATGATCATCTACATAATTTGAAGATGAGCCGTCTTGTGCAGGAAATGTTGGAACGGCCTCTTTGCGTAATCTATTGCGCGAATCGTTAGAAAACATAATATTTTCAAAATGTATTTGACATAGTTTGTATCAACTATTACTAATCCTGAGCAGCTCTTCTAATAAATCTTCTCTATTAGGAGCCACTGTACAGAACTTTGCTCTAAAATAAAAATTTGTATTTGTTAAATATATAAATATGTATATTTTAAACTTCACTTTCATGAGAAGTATTTATATTCCAATGTTATACTTAAGAAATAAGTTAATAGGTAAAACAATAGCAGTAAAATATCATTTATGGTTTTTACAGTATGTTATAGATTACTTACTTATTTATGCAACAAGTACAAAAAGTAAGTGTTCACGCGACGTGAAATTGTTCAACTTGGCCGTCAGGCCGAGTAAGGAAACACTTCGAGTGCAATAAACACTTTTTGTGCATACAATATTCGTACGTTCATGCAAATACCAAAAAATGTTTTATTTAGACACAAAGTCTAGGTAAGTATGACGTCGATTTGAACGTTTATGTTTGTCATGATGATAAAACGCTGTAGTAGAATGACAGATGAATGCAATAAACATTTTATTGTACTAGTGCAATAAAGAACCACTTTTTGCACTAAATATAGTTCAATAAAGTTTTGTTTTTTGCATGAACGTAGAAAAATTACTATTAGATGGTGTGTTTAAACATCTAACTGCTGCACAGCGACTCGTTACTCGATACAGACTCAAAATATTGCTTTAATACGGCTCTGTATAACCGATGATCGCACTCCCAGAGGTGGATGTAAACTGAGGTCTCTGCAGCCTGAAATGGATGCGCGAGCTGCTATGCGCAACTTATTATTTCGGCCCGAGTGATTCTACTGGTCTCCCTATACTGTGCTTAAACTTTACATTTACAAAATTCTGTATAACATATTATCAAACCATGAACCAAGTGAAAAATATTGGATCTGCAAAATATTTGAATTTTATTCGAACGTTTAGTAACTTAAAGCCGTATGACATTGCAAAAATTCTCTACAGAATTTTTGGAATAATTCTATTCTTCGCTATTTTTGTAGTTGCTATAGATACAGAAAACAAATCAAATAATTCTGGAGAGAATGTTGTCGATAAAAATTTAGAACATGTTCTAAAATAGGTTTGAGAAGAGTTTAAATAGTAAAAGTGGATAAACAAAATATCAGTAATTTTATATTTGATATTGCTTTTGCTCTACATATTTTATTTTTCGAGATTTCTGTACCTAAAAAACACCAAATATTTGATCATTTTACGGCGAGAAATACGGCGACCCTAATAGAAAACGGCATAAATGAGAGCCGATTTTACTCCACTATATGTTGAAAAATGTCCATCGCAGCTGTTAATATTTTTAATTTGTTTACTAAAAGGCGTGGTCGTGTTTACTTATTCCTACCCCTGTCAAGCGACATGCGAGCCGATTGATACCTTTTCCATCCTATAGAAATGAATCACGTCAATTCAGATGTTAACGTTGAATAATTACAACCCTCCTGTTCTAGTCCTGACATCCGCGGAAACTTCGCAAACTAATTTATCGTTGAAAAACATGCAACTCGTAATAATTGGGTTAAAACCGAATCAAGGCCAGCAACCAAATTGAAAACACAATTACGTCATGAATAAAGAAAATCTTGTTATGCCACAACGACGCACTTTACTGAATTTGAAACTGTGCTTTGCTGTGTTGAGGGATATCGACCGGAGAAATCAATACTCCAACCGCGCTTCAAACGAACTCCCGTAAATTCTCCTATGGGCGCACATTTAGGAAAAAATACGCCCGTCTAAGTAGTGTTAAGGTCTATTTACACACATTAGTGCCGTGTCAGGTCCGTATCAGTATCAGTAAAGAATAAAAAATCGTTTAAATTTTAAATTGGCGTGTTTATACACAGTGATTGAAATACGCCGGTGACGATATTTTTGTAATTTAAAGTAACCAGATTTTTGTATTGCTTAGGATGGATGAAAAGGTCACCGAGCTGGTTCGGATTTTGCATCAACTGCATGATAAATATATTCAGATTATTTTGTTTGATTGTCCACTAACTCCTTTTTACGGACTACGGACGGATATGTGTAAACTGGTATCAGTGATCGCCACAAATAACACTGATGGTATGTTCATTTAAAGTTTATGAATGATTTTGGAACCAGTAACATTAGGTCGGAACATGGAGAGCGTGGGGGTTCCATAAGGCTCTGTGCTGGGTCCTATCCTATTTCTATTATATACAAATGAACTTAATATTTTTATCTCCAACGTTTTTCTTGTGATGTATGCTGATGATACGTCTATGCTTATTTCAGATGGCAACGACAAACTGTTAGAATCGAAATGTACGCTGCGTTGTATACCGTGGAAAATTGGTGCGTCACTAACACTTTATGTCTTAATAGTAATAAAACACAGTTAATCAGATTCCAAAATAGGCAAAATAACTGTTTAGGACTCAAAATAAAAATGAGCAACAGCAAAGATTATATAAAATTTAATACCGACGTCAAATTCTTGGGAATCACTTTAGATGAATGTTTAACATGGCATAAACACTATGGTCAATTAATTTCAAAATTGAAATCGCTTTGTGACCTGTTTAAAAATCTGCGTACCGTTTTGACTGTAGATCAGTTGGTTTTAGTGTATCATGTCCAGGTTTTCTCCAGGTTGACATATGGCATATGTTTATGGAGTAATTCCACTCAATCATCGGACGTATTCATTGCCCTGAAACAAATTCTAAGGTGCATAGCCGGAGTTTCTTTTAAGTATTCCTGTCGAGAACTCTTTAAAAAATAATAATATTTTACCCCTTCCATGTTTGTTAATTTTCGAGCTGTGATGTTTATTTTTAAAAATAAAAGCAATCTGGTTTCAATTGAGCGAATGCATGGTCTAAATACGAGACATAGAGATCATTACTTTATTCTGAGTTGCAAATATAATGTAACAATTAATTCACCTAACTATTTAAGCAAAATTTTTTAATAAATTACCAGTATATATTAAAAATATAAACAGTTTGATCTTGTTTAAAAATCAATTAAAACTTTATCTATTGGATAGATACTTTTATAGCTTCGCGTGATTTCTGCCGATACGTTCATTTGTATTTTTTTTATTTTATTTCTGTTTTTCTTTCCTGTTTCTTCTACTCGTTATTTTCAATGTTAATGCGACTATTCCTATACAATGTATGTTGTCAAAATGAAAATAAATGTATTATCATTTATTATTACTGAACTGACGCTGAACTGATACGTCACTGATGTGTGTAAATCGACCCTGCAGTAGCACTATTTGCTTATAAAAACTTAAATATACTTACTCTCAAAAAATGAGAAAGTGACTAAGTGTATGTCATTTCTTTAGTACTCACAAAAAATAACAAATCACTAAAAATTCAAAAAAAGAAAAAAACAACTTTAATATGTTGAATCGCGGAAATGAAATAATTGATTCATGTTGACAGGAACTTTAGTCTTATTTCTAAATGAGGAATCTCCCATAAGAGCAACAGCAGCCATTTTTTTAAAACATCCTTTGTTATCTACATTCATTACCGAACTTAATTGTTATATTACACTTTTTCTAAATTACGACATCCCTCCTACTTCCCATCTCCTCTGAATATTTAGTCTAGTTGATCATTAATCCGCAAATTTTGTGAAAGACTTTAAGCAGATTTAATATTTCATCAATATTTATTTCAACTAACAAGCTATTAAAGTTTTAGTTATTTTCCTTTCTAGTGAAATTATTTTTGTATGTTGAACGCTGAACTTGCTTATTTTAACAGCATTCGTGAAAGATTAAAAGGTCTTTAATAAAAATAATTATTACTAATTTTATTAAACTATAATTGAAAATAAAAGAACTAATATTAAGCAGTATGGAGAAAAAATAAATCGCTCTGCAAATATTAAAAAATCAGATCCAAATTTATGGCATATGTAGTTTCATAAAATAAAACAAAATAACTAATAAATTAAAATGTTTCATATATTTTCATATTTTTAATAATTTGCTATTAATGCCTTGTTGTAATTTTAATAAACAGAAATATGTATTTGATTACAATGACAAAAAAACATGAAATTGATCTCATTTGTATTTTAATTATTTTTATTTATTAAATCGAAAAATATATCTTTCTATTAACTCATATTTGTCAAATGCATAACATATTTTTATTAGTATTTCACGCACCTATTAGTATGATTCAAATAAAATTACTGAGAGATACTCATCTCATTAGCTAAAATTAAATTTTACAGAGAATGAATTTATTCACCGAATATGTAATGTTTATTGACTTGATATAAGCGGAAGTTAGAAGTTGTCAGTTACTATACTCTATTTTTAAACTAAGAGGAGTAAATGAAGAAATCATACGTACACAGGGAAAAGTAACTAGAAAATATAACTAGATCATTTTGGCGGTAAATTTGAAAAAAAAAACAGAAAAAATGCACAAATTACTTTTTGTGCATTTTTTCTGTTTTTTGGTTTGTTGTTGAGTTATGAAAAGAACTATTTTATTGCTTTAACGTTAATGAGAAGGAAGAATAAACAGAAAATAATTCTACGAAGTGGCAACGTAAATCTTAGTCAAATATAACTGACATTTTAAATGCTAGTAGTTGACAGCATTGACATTGACAATAAACATGAATTTATGTGAACCTATGTAAACTTGGCGACAAATTAACCAATAACAAGCTAGCGTTTAAGCGCGAGAAATTTGAATCACTCCTCCTAGTTTAAAAAAATGAAGTATAGTTAGGTGACAATTTAAATTATCTATTAATACGGCGCATCTCATGACATTAACTAAATTTTTGGCATTTGTACAATCAACAAAACTGTTTTATCGAAAAATGTGATTAAGAAAAAATGTTACTATTTAATTTTACTTCAGATAGTTAAATGGACATTTATTATCGTTTTATTTATTTATCATATCATATTTTCTGTTAATTGTACAACATCCAAATTTCAATATACTTATTTAGAGAATAAGCTAAAACTGAATTAACTGATAGCAATTATTTGTAATGTTGTACAGTGGTTGCTTATTTATTGCTTAGATGAATAGTGTGAAAATAACACAACATAACGTAATGCTACACTTTAATGAAACATTACTATTTGAAATGTAAAGTAGTTGCTGTTACCAGGTTCTATGTAAAATTCGTATGTACCTTTCTATTTCTTTCTATTATTATCCTGGGCTTTACTATGTAATTTCCATGTAAGGTTTATATTTCCAATTTCATTGTATTATTAATCCGTATATGTTTCTTAATTCACCTTAATCCGATATGGATGTAAAGCTAACTCATTGTATTATCTACGAAAATAGTAACTTTGCATTTGTACAAATGAATTTAGGCATTATTTTTTGCAAGAAACATAAGAAAATCTAGTAATCTAGATTTATTTACGAAAAAACCAATATGTATAATGTTGCCTAAACTAAAGTAACATAACCTTCAATTATATATTAGATAAATACAGTAATTTCCGGACGGATTTTGAATGGAAACGTTGTAGCATTTCTAGCGTTACTGCTACCTCATTTGGAACTTTTAAAATTAATACAAAATAAAGACGAAGCAATACTTCTTTTTGCCTCTCTGAGAGAGTTTTATATACTACGACGTTGTTTTTCTTGTGTATTGTTGTTATTATTTTCTTAAAATATAATAATGATAAAATAATAAGTTGGTCATTTGTATATACTTTGTAAAATACATAGCACAAAAATGATCAAGTATGCTCCGTTGAGAATAACACACGTAAATGTAACTCCTCATCTCAATTTCGCGTTACCACGTGATATGGTGCAAACAATTTTATTGGACGTTACCACATCTTGTTTCCAAATTCGCAATACATTATGTATTTTTTCAGAGTAAAACCACATTTTAGTGCGCATGAACTGCCATTTTATAAAAGCGTTACGTATTTCTAATAAAGTACTTGGTATTTTTTTTACAGTAAATGGTGTGAACAATATGTAAATTTAGTGTCATTTTTATCAGTGTAGTTTGTTTTTTTCAAACTTTGCAAACAATATAAAGTACATAAGTTTAAAAATGTCAGCGGTAACCCAATTTTTGTACGTCTTGATTCATTATCCTTAAAGAATAACACAACCAAGCCGTCACTATTTGGTTGGTTTAGCTGTTGCTTTAAAAAAATATACGGTGGTTGTAGGTACGGCTTCATCCAATATATCCGATGCAATTGAGGACGCGGTGCGATTTCAGGGGAATTAATAATCTCCGGCCAAAACGGATGGAAGGCAGGGTCACGAGTTCACCGCGACTTGAAAGCGGAGGTTCTAAATTTAAACGCTGGATGTACAAGCTCATTGCTGTATTACTTTCGTGGACCTTACCGCTTCCTATTATGTTTAAAAACCAACTCAAATTCAAATGCAAATCATTCCTTGGTCGCCTTTACAAGATAAGTGTTCAAAGACGTGGCTTATTTCGTTGGAAGGGTGAACGTTTTTGTTTACTGCTTCACAAAGCGGATGATCTAATAGCGCTGTCAGATGTAAAGATTAAAGACTAATAGATGCTTCTATATTCAAAGAAAATATTAGAAAGCCAGTAGATACAGTGTGATGATTTGAAAACTTGCAATACAATGGTATGAAAACCCGTTTCTGTATCTATTACAATAATAATAACATGCATTTATTTCATTATCATACATTCCAGGAAGTAGTTAGTAAAGGGTGGCGGTATCCAACCAGGCTGCTCATGCAACCACCCATATTAAAGTAATATTATAAAATAACACTTAAAGTCGCGCATATTTTTAAATTTAATTAATTAATTAATTAATATCACGGCTGTTCATTATATAACGTTTGATTTCCTCTTGAAATGTGTGAAAACTAGTGACTCCTCTGATCAGGAGGCAAAGAGTTAAACGTTAAAAGAGAAACACATCTGAAACATTACCGAAATATGTCGAGGGGTAACTAAATAATTCTCTATTACGAATGCTACGATTATGAACATCAGTTTTTAAGAAACTTATTAGTTGAATATTTGGGCTTATTTTCAGTTAATACTTTATAAGTCAAACAAGCTATGTGCGAGTGTGAGAGCACCAGAAATGTGATAATTTCTTCTTAAGTTGTAACAAAACCGTAAACAGGCATTTTGTACCTTTGAAGGCTATTTTTATCAACTTGCAGTAAAGCAGGCCAAAAAACAATATCACAATATGATAGTAAAGATAAAACTAACCTGCCAGTCAACCTTAATTTAATTGTCCTGAGATAGAATTGAATATAAAACATTTAATTTGAGAAAATACGTTTGAACTAATTTTGTTACATGAGTACTAAATCTAAAATTAACATCCATGATAAGTTCAAGATTTTTACATTTGTTGACAGGGTTTATAACTGCATTATCTTAATTTGTAAAGCAGGATTATTTAAAATTATCGATGTCGATGACAACCAAACAAAAGTAACTGAGTTACCCTCATTAAGAATTAAATCGTGACCAATGGAAAATTTACAACATTCCATTCATTATCATCAGCATATTGGTGAACAGTACAAAAATTTAAATAGCGTGACAGGTCAGAAGTATATACGGAAAATATAAGGGCCCAAGTTTACTCCCCTGGGGAACACTTTCACTAGGAAGAAATTTTGAAGATGCATTAGACACACTCAATCTTTGACGTCTGTAAGTTAGATAAGTACTGAAAAAATTGAGCACCACATTACCAACACCGAAGTACTTAAGCCTGATCAACAAGGTAGAATGATTTATTATTTCATACGCCTTGCTATAATTTAACAAGACTAAAGGTCTATTTACACACATCAGTGCCGTGTCAGTTCCGTATCAGTATCAGTGAAAAATAAAAAATCGTTGCTTAGATTTTCAATTGGAGTGTTTATACACATCCGTCACAGTGCCTTATCAGTACTGTCAGTGCTGCTTCAGGGTCCGTTCAGTGGTTTTTAAATACGCCGGCGATGATATTTTTGTAATTCTACTGACGAAGTGACCAGATTTTTTTATTGCTTAGAATGGATGAAAAGCTTATCGAGTTGGTACGAAATGTTGATCAATTGCATGATAAATATATTCATATCACTTTGTTTGATTGTCTACTAACTCCTTTTTACGCACTACGGACGGATATGTGTAAACTGGCATCAGTGATCGACCACAAATAACACTGATACTGAACTGACACTGAACTGATACGTCACTGATGTGTGTAAATGGACCTTAAACATGCAGATTTATGGGCATCAGCCATTGTATGTTTTCAAATTGTCACAATTGTACTACGTACTGATCAGCAAGTATCGAGTTAAATTAATTCTAAGTATCGTACTTTATATTACGGTTACAATAATGTAGTTCGGTAACAGTTTATACACAAAATTCTTACTAATATAGGTAAAATTGAAATCTAAAAATTAAGTTGTATATCTAATTACCACAATCCTTACATGTTTTAAACTTGTACATTTCCCTTTGTAATTGTTCATCATTCAATTTCATTTTTTTTTAAGTTAACCCGTTTGTGGAAGTTTTCCTGTCGAGGACTTATGTTTTGTTGGTCTTTATAGTGATTATTGATCTATCTTTGATTTAACTCATTACTGCTGTTTAGGGTCTTCAGTTTTGAACCAATACTAAGCCTAATGACGCAACAAATTCTTCAATAATTGAGAGGTATAGATGCAAATGTTGCAATGTAAATGTTTTGGTCGAAATGAGTTATTTACATCATCATTTTGTTTAGAATTTTGTCCTCCACAAGGTGACGTAAAAGAGTTTATTCTCCTAATTCTTTATTTGCAGACAGGACAATATGCAACGAACAGTTGCAATTATGATAAAACTTTGAAAGATAAATATAAATTATTTTGCAATATTCTTGATTAATCTCTGTAAGACACTATTTTATACAGAAGTTCCCTTTTCTACTAAGTTTTGGATCTATACCCCTCAATTACATTTTAGATGTTAATACACTAGGAAACAGTGCTCTTAATTGCTCCAGTCTTTCGTCGCTGGTATAGAAATTCATTCAGATTTGCCAATTCCTGGTTGTCATTAAATTGATTCCTGGCAAATCAAAAAATCACTAAGAAAGGTCTTATAACAAGAATAGTAGGTACGTGTACTTATTGATAGAATTTCTGCTATAGCATTTTTGATGCCATTTGGAGTTTGAAACATACCTATGAAAATTTCAACTTCCAACTATTGCTATAAAGTATTGAGGTATTGGCACATGAAATCAAATTTACATAGTTGTCAAAATACATCAACTTAAGCCGCCAGTGTGGTCCTTGTTTATCTGTACATCGCTGTAGGTAAATAAAATTATTGATGGATTAAATTAATATAACTGCCAGTTAATTAATGTAATACAACTTTATTGCAGAAAGTTAACAGTATCAGACCAAAAGTAAACAAATATACAAACGCAAACTATACTTAAGGTATAACAGGTATAGCTTTATTTAATGTCTCGGAAAAAATGAAGGAGTAATGAACTAGATAATTAATTAGTATGGGTACCGTGCCGAGTTAATTATGTCTAATCATTAAAGTAGGTATCAGTTAGGAAGCGACAAGAAAAAAACATAATTATCGTAATGCCTTCCTCTTCAGAAAGCGTCTCATAATGATGCCATTACATTTTTAATGATTCACCTAGTGATATTTAGAAAGTAAATAAAAGCGCAGCTCAGCTACGGGGTGTCCAGAATTTATGTATTTTTATTTTTCGATGACAACAAAAACGATTTTAACGGTAAATTGGGAAGTTCAGTCATCATTAAGGTCGTCGTATTTCTCGCCGTAAAATGATCAAATTTGTGTTGTTTTTTAAGTACAGAAATCTCGAAAAATTAAATAAGTAAAATAAAATTATTGATATATTGTTTATCCACTTTTACTATTTACATTTTTCTCAAGTAATATAATAGCTTTTTAAATGCATTTGTATGACACACATTATTTTGCCCACATTTTAACAACATTTTAACAATTATTTTCACAACAAGTCAATAATCTTATATGCAGAGCCATGTAAGTTTATGTTATAGCAATATTTACATGTACACAGTTGAATTTTTTTTTTAAACATTTTAACGATTATTTTCACAACAAGTCAATAATCTTATATGCAGAGCCATGTAAGTTTATGTTATAGTAATATTTACATGTACACAGTTGAATTTTTTTTTAAATACGTATTTTGAAAGATTTCTGTACCTAAAAATGTGTTGGTTAGACCGCGTTCAGCCTTTATATACTCGTTTTGCTTCGATACCTTTGAATATTCGCTGGTGACATGAGATAACTGCTGTTATCTGCTAAACTCTATATTATTTAGTTCTTAAATGTCTAAAATTACTTGTATTTGTAAAAACACTATTTCAAGAATACGGCGCCCTTAAAGCAAAGTCTGCACTTCGTTCGCAGATCTCAGATCCGTACTTGGCGACGACCTTAAAATTTATATATATTTTATTTATATTAAAAATTTAATCTTATTCATACATAAACATCTCATTTATTTACCTGCAGAGGCTCGATTCTCAAGTTTAATGGAACACATTCCCTCAGGAAGTGTCATAAATTCTCGTGAGTAAATACTAGTCTCCATTTTTTACCTTGTAGTTATTTCCCATAAAAAATTGGGTAATTATTTCACATGGTTTTTGTTAAAGGAATATAATGCTTCGAGAATTGTAAATATACACATAGATAATAAATAATATACGCAGAAATTTTTTAAGTGGAATGAATTCCTATTCGAATTTATTTCTCGAGGTCCAGCAGTGTTGCTTTTATATAGACATGTTTAGACTTACAGCAGGTTACTAATAAAACAAAACAGTTACAATGTTGGGATACGCAGTTAGAAACAAAAGAGAGTTTAAGTCGGTTGTTGATTATCATGACACGTATGATACGTGCCATGTACGTAAAACGTAGAACGTGTCATTTTCACGTTTACGTATAGTAAGATTCGTGTTTCAAAAATGAGTTTAAGTAGGTTAAGTTATCACGGAATCATATTATTCAGAAACGATGATTATTACTTTAATCTACGAGTATTGCTCAGTTAGCCCTTTATCAATCTGTGCATTCGGAAGTTTTCGGCCACTTCTTCGGCACGTATACGTCTTTGTTTACGGTACGCAAAGACCCGTGAGCCCACGTACATCTGTATCACGTAAATGTGGACAATTCTAATTTGAGCATGCGCGACGATTAAATTCTACGTACATGTTCACTTATCGGACACAACTTAGAGCCTTTTTACACGGGCCTCTCGGAAGCGCCGTAGAGTGGTCCATTTTGACGAAACATTATTTTATATAGACTTATTCACACGGGCGCGCCACAGAATTAGCAGCGCCACGGTGGCCCGTAGTCGCCGACTCCCACCGAAACGTCAACCATAAATTAGTGGCTCCACTCAGCATTGCTGCACAGTGGCCCGTGTGAAAAGACTCTTAGAGTCTTACTACGCGCCACCGTGGTGCTGCTAATTCTGTGGCGCGCCCGTGTGAATAAGTCTATATAAAATAATGTTTCGTCAAAACGGACCACTCAACGGCGCTTTCGAGAAGCGCTGCACGGTGGCTCTTAAGCTCTCTAATGCCATATTACTACGTTAATTTTGACGGCAT
Organism: Monochamus alternatus; assembly: GCA_037114965.1. NCBI lineage: Eukaryota > Metazoa > Arthropoda > Insecta > Coleoptera > Cerambycidae > Monochamus > Monochamus alternatus. The sequence continues at coordinate 109,506,889 of CM073426.1, read as the reverse complement.
AAAAGTGTTCTACAGCAACTACATTCAAGTAGTGCCACTTCTGTTTTTATTTGCTCAACAATTCTAAAATTCACGAATATTTAGCATACATACATTTTAACTTCACGGATCAGTTATTCGCCATCTTGAAGCTGCTGTGACAGTATCAGCATATTCAATAAATACCTCAGTAAATAATGTTTTTTTATTTGCGACAGTTTATTTCCCAGTTATATGGACCTAGTGCTGAACGTGTGAAGAAAAAAATTGATAGCGTTTTGCAGAACAAACCGGGATTTCGTGACTTTATGCCGTGTAGTAGATCTTTTTGATGGTAAAGTAGATTTTTCTGAATCCACCCTAAATGTGCCATCCATGAAAAATTATATATACTTTAAAGATGCCCCAGTGTACTTCTACGGACGTTTAAGACACGTTTCGAAATCAAAATGGATTATTAGCGACAAACGCCACAGCCTAACACCTAAACATTTACAATAGTTGATGGTTATTCAATTATTTGGTGTTCAGTCCTGCTTAGATAGAAAGTAATTTATTCCGTAATTTTTTGTTTCGAACAAGCCAAACATTTTGTATAAATATTCTGATTTTTCTCACTATGAAAAATAAAATAATATATTAGAATGAAGCCTCAGTAAGAATGCAAAATTTCAATAAACTTGATTTTTTCCTTTTCGTTTTGTTTTTTTTTTTTAGTAAAAGGATCCCTGTAATTATAAAAGCAACTAGTAGGAACACTGAAATTGTGTACGCATTTATTCAATTAACAAACCATGATAATATTCACATAAAAAGGAACCCCTCAAAATATTTACATCCATTTTTTGGAAACTCGATTTATATTAAATTTTAATTTAAATAAAATGCAAGGTAAGACAAAATAAAACATTATACCTCTTAAGTAAACTTCGACCACAGAAAGCAACTCTCTGATACAATAAAATTTCAGAATTTAAGCCTATAATTGCGAAATTTCTTTGTTTTAATCAAATTTACCTACAAATTTTCCTTTATTCACTTCATTTCTTTGATATTTAAATTTATTTCTCTCTCCTTAAGACGCAGGAATGATGATTTACCTTCAGGCTTTTGAATAAATTAATAATACGATCCGAATTCTTTTTAAAACATCTTCAATTCCTTTTTATATTCAAATTTAACTAAAGTGATTTATTTTTAGTATGCAAATGAAATAAAACAATATGTCTTGTCATTTAAAACTACAAAATATGAGCATAGAGGAATATTTCTATTATTTAACTAATTTTATTTAAAATGTATTGCATGCCCCCCATTAAATTTTATTTCTAAATTGGTATTAATATTTATTTTCTATCGATACATGCAATGCAGAATTAATAGAATTTTGAACATGTAAACGAGTTGTACATTTTCTGTAAATTTTCTGCACAAAGACATAATTGATAATTAGTTAGCACTATTAAATACTTATTAGCTATATAGTATAATTTAATTTAAAAAATCATGACACTGTAATATACAATGTGTTTAGTGATTCAAGTTACCACCTCTGGAAATTTGAGAAAACTGTGGAATTTCCACAAGTCATTTTTTCTCTTCCTGAAGGGGGTTACTAACCATTTTATTCATACGACAAAATTCTGACCTGCTACGATTTTTTAAAAGGGTCGTTTTTCCAGAAAGTGGTATTAGGCATTTTTAATAATAAAATAATTTTAAATTTAAGAAGGCGGTTGGAAAAATGTTTTCACCTGGAAGAGGTAGGAGAGAGGTATGATGGAAAAAACTAAAGTTGAATTTAGATTAACGTTTTTCAAATGTTTTCGTTAATAATATTTATTGTGGCCGCAATTAAAAATGTTGAACTTGTAGTGTATGTGTTCTTTCTTTGTCTGATTGGTATTTGTTCTCGTTTTCATGACAATCTTTGACCAGCTTATTATAATTTTTAGTTGTCTGATTTTTCGAGCACCCCATAAAAACATTCAATATATATTTGGTCAAATTTGGTATATAGGTATTTTGATGAGTGAAGAATAGCCTAGTAATATTATATTTTTGCTAAAAAATGCTTAATACCACTTTCTGGAAAAACGATCCTTTTAATAATCGTTGTAGGCCAGGTTTTGTCGCATGAATAAAATGGTTCGTAGAATATAAATAACCTCTCTCTAGGGTACAAGCTGTAAAAAAAATGACTTGCGGAAATTCCACAGCCTTCTACATTTCCAGAGGCGTTCATCTGAAAAAATGGGACATACTACAGTATGGGACCAAATAATAGAAAAACATGCTTTCCAAAATATAAATTAGAATCAATTATAAGCTTTCAGTCATCTGTAATACAGTACTTTGTAGAATACTCGCGTTTTTAAACCCGATACAATTTGGTTGTATTTCTTTTCCAATATTTTTTAAATCATCGTTCATTGGAATGTATCCCCAGTTTCTTTTACATCTTTTGCAAGTTTATTTTTCTTTGGTTACATTTTCTTAATGATCTTATATCTCAGACATAACGTATATTGTAAAATGTATCTTACCTCATTTCGACTGATTCAATTTGTTTCTTCTTTTCCATCCATTATCTTATTCCTTGGAATATGTATTCTCTTAAAGATGCATTCATAATGACTTGAATTATTCTGATTGTGATAGCTTTTAGTTCTAAATATATTTAAACTTTTATGTTTTGTGACATTCGAAATTGGGAGAATTACCTGGAATGTTCAAATAGTTTGTTCAATCAAGTAAAACTCTAAAAGCAAAACCAAATTTCATTATTGATTCAAATTTCCACTCTGTAGAGCATTTGCTCGGACGTAAACATGAGGTTGAAGTTAAATTCAATCATTGAAGCATTCTGCGAGCTCTAAAAGGCAAACACAGAATTACAGCGGTATTCGCGCTTCTATAGAGAACAATACCTGTTCGCTAGTTTCTTTTTTATGAGGTTATTGACTGGCACGCCACACCAGGTGTCAAATTAGAGTTGCATTGCGGTTTTTACAATACTGTCAGCAACTTTATTACTACAGTTAATTACGGTGATAATTACTATGTAAATGCGTCTAACTTTATTGAATAAGAATGATAAATACACCCAACGTGTTCCTATTCAGCTGGTAATTGTCTAGGTTGAAACACTAATATTTAGACCTGCGATAAAATTAATTTAATCTCTGATAATTGCTGTTTTATAAGGAGTGTTATAGCCAGGATATAATTAATATTCACAGAGACATTAAAATACTAAAACCCAGACTAAAACCGAATGGGCGATAATCTTAACTTGACAACATTTCAGTTGTCAGATATTGGTCTATTCTAAGTATTTTATTAATTAAGCATTTATAGAAAAACTGACTTAGAATATCTTTTCAATGTATGCTCTTTCTTGAAAAAAAAAACAGAAACTAAGGGATTACAAAGGAAGACAATACAAGAAATTTTAAAAAGTGTTGTCTTCTAAAACTAGTCAAGAGTTTCTTTAAAATCTTGTTCTTGCTTGATCTTGCAAAATCTTGTCTTGGCTTGTCTGGTCAGCGTCTTGCAAATTTTTTGTCTTGCAATTTTGCAAGACTTGCATGATTTTGCGAAACACTTAGATAAAAACAAAAAATAATTGTCAATAAATGGATGCTAGATGTAGCTGTGCTATATTTCGCGTACTCAGGTATGTTGGATTTGAAAGACATGAACAGCCAGGATTATCGTCAGTTAATTCACCACTTATCTGTAGTGTACTAATAAGGGCTATTTGCCATAAATTTTGCAGATGTAGTTCAATGATAGTCGAGGTCATCACCCTTAGCTGTTTTGTGAGATTCATGAGTAGCAAGTTGTTAATCTAAATAAGCAGTTGTTTAACTAGGAAAAAAAACTTTCAAGTATACAAATATTGTCTTATCATAGAATGTAATTAAATCAACACCAGAAGTATATCATTGGAAAGGAAATAATATGTTTTAATGGAAACAAATGCTTGCTTTAAACAAAATATTTGTATTTTTGCTTGTTCAAAAAAATGCTTTGGTATCAAGAAATAAATATTTGTTTAGCGAATACAAACAACTAATTAATTTCCATGAAATTTTTATTTACAAGCACCATATTTCACCATATTTTCACTGTAATGAAACTCCTCGAAGCAACGAGTACCGTAATTAATTACAAACTTTTTTTAAAACGAAATTTAGATTTATGTATAAGTATAAAAATGGTTATTGTAAAAATTATATACTGGAATAAGAGACATAGTTTACATTTATTAAAATGTACCTAAAAAATCGTAGACAAAATGTAAAAATTAATGATTCTATAAGTAAAGATTTGGAAATAGAAACAGCTGTCCCACAAGAAACTATTATTGGACCTATACCTGTTTTTAACATAATTAGTGAAATTGCAGATTTACTCTATAATGGAAAGGTGATTTCTTATATGTAATTATCCCGCTATTATAATTTTATGGAGATAACTGGGAAAATACATATAAAAGCACAGCAAATGAATTGAAAATTATTCAACAATGGTTAAGTAAGAATCATTTAATTCATAGTTACTCCAAAACTAATTTTATTGCTTTCTCTCTATCAATTTTGGGTTAATCTACCTATGATAATATTATGATATATAATGCTGCTTGTCAAAATACAGATAATACAGTCTGCCCTTAATGCCCCTGTTCATTTATTAAAAAAGTTATTTCTGTAAAATATTTATGAGTTTACATAATTTGAGCATAGATCAATATTTAAGATGGTCCAAGCACGCTACATAAACTGAGCATTATTCTTGCGACTCTCGCATGTAAATCAAAAGCATGGAACTTTTGGACAAATTTTGTAACAGTGGTAATTTCTCTTGATCGGCTAGAAATGGTCAGTTTAACATAATAAATAATGAATGAAATAAACGAAACAGAATCGGAGAATTTTAAGTGACAGTGAATTTATAATTAGTTCTAGTTCAGCAAAACTGGACCAATAAACTTTGATTTTGCAATAATTCTACATGCTGGATAAAGTATATACCAACAATAGGAATGCAATATTTATCTTTTCAGGTAACGTTCAAATATTACTCTTTCTTATATTTGGAAAACTTGTTGTTGTAGCAATATTTCTACTCTTGCAAGACCAAGACAAGACCAAGAATAAGCAAGACAAGATTGCCTACACTAATAAAAAACTAGAAAGAAAAATAAATCAATTTTGTTTGATATTACACAGTTTTTAAATATATTTTACCATAGCTTTCTCAGTTATTTGCAATAGCTGCCCAGAAATTTTATAGATGGTAAATAAGTTTACATAATATGCCTACGTAATTTTTAATCGAACATGTATTTTTAGCAAAGACTTCTTCTTGGAATAGGAGAGGAAAGATTTCCAGATCGTAGCTTATTTGCCACTTGAGCTTCTAGTCTCCTATTAACTGCTTCTGTTCCAGATCTGTTTCGTACCCATCCATGAATCAAATTAGGCTTGTTTTTCCAACATATTATTTAGACTCAGACCTTCAAATCGCCTGAGGAAGATAAATTTTGGAATTATCATGTCAAATTTTATTTCAATTAAGTACCATTCGTTGTTTAACTTCTATATGACAGAGTCCCAAACAAAGATTTAAAGAGAAGAAGCATTTCATTTGAACTTCTTATTGATTGAAGAAAGATGTGTCGCCATTAGATAAGGCCATGTATTGGACACATTCGAAATTTTACCTTAAATCTCTGTCAGTTTTAAATACTTATGTGCTCCATTCACGAAACAATGGGTCTCATGAATATTCATTATAGTAAAAAGTAAACGTAAAAACGAATGATTCAAAGCAAAAGAGTATTTGCTTCATTTGGAATGAATAACTTACTTTTGATCCATGGCAAATACTTTATACTTTGTAGCAGATGTTAAATTATATATCTCTAAGAAAACTGTACAAAATATTGTACACTGAGAATATACCGGTAAATTAAGTTTTTTTTAAGTTACAATATTTTGTTAAAACTTTTATTTAAATAGAAGTTCATATTAACTAAAAGCTGATTATCATATATATGTAAAAAAGTAGACATATTTCATAAAAAAAATTTTGTACTTTTACAGTAACCTACAAGGTGTTAACTATACTATACCTTATTTAAAATTCTCCCAAAAATAAGTAGCATATTTCTCTTTTATCTTAGATAAGTTTTATTGTTGTAATCGTTTTCTAAATTTACACCCTTCAGTTCAAAATCAAGATTTTATAGGTATTTAGCAGCATTATGAAAAACAATTAAACTATAATTTTGAAGATTTTCTCAAATTTTAGGCGAGTTAAACACACCACACCATTCCACAGCATATCCTTCATCGCCTAGATGTAAAATATTTTCTATATTGCGATTCCAAACATACATAGGCTGGAATTTTTCCATATTCTATCATGTGTAGATCCTGGCCGCTCTACACTTCTTGAAGTGTATCCAGTGCATCACAAGTTGCCTGGGCCTTTATGTTCACAAAGCCTTTTCTGTTTATATATTCGTCAAAAAATTATTTAGATTTTGGAATACGGATAGCTAGAAAAATTGCATCGCTTCTGCCAGAATTGTTGCTTCTTCAATTTCTCGAATGGAAGAATCCGCTTTTAACTTTTTTACTTTTTATCTATCACTCCGCTAATAGATTTTGAACAACCATTAACGCACCTCTTCCTTTCTTATGCTGTTCATCGATTAAATGATTAGCTAGCCAATGCATATTCTCTTCAACAAAACGTACAGTACATCTATAATAACTCGTGATTGTTTCTGCTCTTTTTTGTTACAATTTTTATTTCTGACATAATTTAAGTTGTTGCTACTGCTGATATATCTACAGAGTTTGGAAGTAAATGCCAAATCAGACAGTAAAAACTTTATTTTATTGAAATAGCTAGTTTCATTAATATTAGTTTGTGTCTACTAAAGCAAATGCTTTTATATTTAAGTATGAAGCAATAGTATCATAGTTATACTGAATGTTTTGCTTGGAAAATATGTACTAACAGTTTTTGTTACATTTTATTTATGAGACTCATTGTCAAATTGTCGTTACCTTTTGCAACATCGTCGTAAATTTGGCCTAACTGACCCACTACGCCAACCACAACCCGATTCGTATTAGGTTCTTGTCGAACCATAAATTACTTTTATTCGGTCCACGCGAGCTCAAATTAATGATTCTCGAATCAGTCAAGTGACAGGCACATAAAGAGCAATGAAAGAGTTATCAACTTTTCACGGTGATTTGGACGCGCTGAGGTGCCTTACTTATTTCAAATTCGTGTAGTAACAGGCCATAAATTTACATAATCGCACCTTTTCTTCGTAAATACGCCGACGGGTAAAATTTAATGAGCACTCTTTATGACTTACTGCGTTTTATGTCTTCCGGTTTAAAAGGAAATTTACGCTTTAATCCGCTAGTAAAAGTTTACTGGCACCTTATTGATTTTGAGGCTCAAATGCTAAAACAGGGCGGTGTAATAAAATTAGGAATAAATTTTCTCAACGGAATAGCAACGTCTTGCTGTATTGGGTGGGTATAAATTATAGAAAGCAACTGTTACTGAAAGAAAATATCTATCGTGATATATCACGATGCTGTATAAGCAACAGCGTTGCCACCATCAATATGTTCGTACTAGATTTAGTACGTTTTCCACAAATTTAATACGTCAGTACGCCGCTGGCAAATCTAGTACGTTTTCCCTGACTTTTATTTATCTCTAAGAACAAAACAGTTAAGTGCCTTTGTAAGTAGTTTCAGACACTGTTAAATGTTCAGCCTTGTTCTTATGTGAATTTTGCAGATCATTTATTAACCGCAGGAAAGTATCAACTTTTCGCGAATCTTGCAAAATAGGGAATATTATCGCGATTTTCGTCATTATGTGGGATTCATAAATTTAACTTCAGCTTCTGACAATCTACCGTGACAGTCAATGACAGTTTTATGATGAAAATGATAGAAAATATTGCAGTAAGCAAAACTGACTAAAAGTCATTACATAATTCGTGCTAATTTTTGCGAATTTCACATGCATAAGGACAAGGCTTTATGCACCCTTTTACTAAATACTATAAAGGTTTAGTACGACATCAAGAAATCTAGTACGAAATATTACGCTCTTTTGATACGGAAAAAATTATTGAGGTGGCAACACTGTACAGCAACCAGTTTGAAATCGAACTTAATACTGCCGTATTTCTTGCCGTAAAATTATCAAATTTGTGATATTTTTTAGGTACAGGAATCTCGAAAAATAAAGCACTTAGAACAAAAGTAATATCAAAAATAAAATTCTTGACGTTTTGTTTATCCACTTTTACTATTTAAATTTTCCTCTATAAACTAATAACTTTAAAAGGGTTTGTAAGACATACATTATTTTGCTATTCTAACCTCACATTCCTATAAACAAAAGTGAACAATCTTATATGCAGAACTATGTAAGTTTATGTTGTAACAATATGTTGATCTTCAAATTTTAAAAATTACGTATTTTGAAAATTTCCTATACCTAAAAATTTGTTGGTTATCTCATTCTGCCGTTACACATATATTTGTTTTACGTCTTTTCTTTAACTCTATATTATTCTGGTCTAAAATTATTTGTATTTATAGAAAATTTTAAAAATAAATCTTATTTTACATCGACGTTGTTTTTTAAAATTTTGAAATAATGTAAAATTATTATTTAAAATGTTTCACCTGATTTAAAATAATATTTGTAGTATATAAAAAATAGAATAACATGTTTTACTATATATATAGTTACCGAACAAAAACCGAAAACGTGTTGTAGTTTAATAGCTTTATTATAATTACGAATTTGTTAAATTTTTAATATAATATTCTGTGTCTGCCTACCGAATAATAGACACCAGCTAAGACATTGCTAAATAGACGTATTTATTAAAATTATCTAATCTAATTATTATCTAATTTTATTTTTGTCGCATAGTATTTTTTTACATGGCATCGATGGTGTGCTTCTCAGCAATTCAATAAATAATAATATACTATTTGTTACAAATCAAAACTTACTAGAAATATACACATAGAGAGAGAAAATGTGCCAAACGCATTTTATTCTACAAATGAAAATATCTCTATTAGTTGAGCCCTTTGTCACATGAAAGTATTTATATTTTAGTATAAATGGAACAAACAAAAAATTAAACATCGTAATTAGTGGAACTATTTTGAGATCCTACCGTTAAAAGTGATATTTTTTTGTTAGAAAGTGTTATGTGTCGTTCCAGATGGGGTAACGCATTCTGGTCAACTATTTTATTGTCTATTATTTAATAAAACATCATTCTTGATTTTAAAAAAACGTTGCTTGTCTTGAGATATTATAAACTGTAGTCCAACTTATGATAAAATATGGTGTTCGAAAGTAAAAATGTAAATGTAATAACGTCCGAAGCACCGACAATTTGATTTTATAAAGCTTGACCCTACTGAAAAAAATTGTAGAAGTCCATTTCATATGCCCAAATTGTCCCTCTACAAGATGGTAAATGTTTAATTTAGTTATATCTTTTTAAAAAAAAAACGGCATAATTGATTTTACTCCACTAATAGAGTTGTGATACCTTTATTTCAGTATATCTTTTGTTTTGTCTCCATCCCAAATGAATTAGCCTCTAGGCAGCACATATTTCAGCGTTTTGTCACAACACGTCAACATAGTCTTACTCTGCGCATCGATATATCTGGTTTTAACAAAACTTGATCACGTGTTCCATCGTTAGCCTTAAGTGAGAAAATAAAAACACAAGCCCAACTTGATTCCACTTTTAAACATAACCAAGAGGTTAAAAATAGGTATCCAAAATCAATTACTGTAAATGAATTTGCCGAGCATTTGAACTTGCACTACGAGGGCATGATAAATCGGAAAATTCTGAAAATCTTGATATTTTTCGCGGATTAGAGAAAAATGTACCTAATAATTTTTAAAAATACCTCAAAAATATACAAAATGACATTTTAGATTACATAGGTAATAGCAGTTTGTCATTAGAAAAAATATATTATTTCAGTACCGAACTTTAATAAACTTGCTGTTATTATATCGCGTCGCTGTTTCGCTTCAACACTCGAACGCATCCTCAGATCAAATTTGATTTTCTTATATTTTGAAAGGTAGAGTAAAATTTTCTTTTCATTTTTCTGTCTTTATTATGCCTTCCTAATACATGGTTAAAATTAATGAAATTGTGACTGAATCACCCTGTATTATAAAAAGTATTTAGATATATCTTTTTAGAAATAAAAATAAATAAATCAATGCAGCAATTAATTTTGCCACAGCCAGCTACTACTCTCATATTCGCAGAAATTAATTAAGCAACTACTTGAGATAACATTGAGTTAACATTTCGCTCATGGTCAAAATGATAAATTAGCTTGCATATATCATTAACCATCGTTAATACTTAAATTTTATACAATGTTTACACTAATCTATTAAGTGGGAATAAATTTCGCCTTAGTTACCGAGGTCAATAACTGTTTAACTATGCTAATTTCTTTTTGAACGGTAAACATTTTAGTATAAAATGTATTTACCTTATCGCAAAGTAAATTTTAATTTTATTTATAATTTGGAGATGTGAATTAACTCAGTTTGTTAGAAAATATTGCCTATTTCTTAGAAAATAATTCAACCTTCAACTGAACAAAAATAACGCATATTTTAGTTAATTATTTTTGTTGTATATGGTTTTTATAAACGTTGATATTGATTTAAACATACCTAATCTTTTAACATTAATTACAATAATTGTGTTTATGCCTACATGTTGTGTAGTACATTTTCCAGTACATTTAGGCTGTAGATTGATGTATATCCAACACATTTCTACAGCATTGACTGAAAAAGCTTTTTCCATGATCATGAAACTTCTTGAAATATTTGCTTTCGTATCCGGAATAAGTACATATAGGTAACTGTCTTTGTCTTGGCCATGGGTGATAACCAAAAAGGTTAACTTAAATTGAAATATTAAAACCGTGTATTGCCTACCATAACTTATAAATAGTCTCATCCGGTGTTTTTTTCACAAATTCTTCGATTCGATTTCTCTCCAGTATCTTTGTCTTCTTTGATTTATAATTTCTTGATACTACTTTCAGATATAAAGTAAGTTTACCATACTTCGGAAATATCAATACCTTTGTGCATTTTCAACATTGATTTTAGAATAGAATATTTTGTCTACATCGAAGAGGCATCAAACTGTTTCTCCACATTGAAAAAGTAGAATAGTAGCACCTCTTCTGTAACTGCTCCTTCTCTTGTACCTTTTTTTTCGCCAGTTATCGAATTCCACCAATTTCTTCTCGTACACACTTCTTCTTTTCGCTGGTAACAGACGTAATGTTCCTTCTTGGGCTTGGCTGGATTTCAGCTGGAATGAAGAAATTTTCAGGATTCTCACTAATTTTTTGTATCGATTTTGCTAATTTTTCACTCTTGTTGACAAATAAACAATCGCATGTCATAGGAACAATTCCAAGACTTTCTAGTATATAGCTGGCAATCAATAGTCGTGAAAATAAATTTGTCAAATATGACTTTTGTCAAAACCATAATATTTCACCTACTCTCACACGGCTTTCACTCACCTAATTTACCGGTTTTGGTTTGTCAATTCCCTCAATTAATAACTATATTTTGTTATAACGAAGTATTGTTTAGCTTAATATCTGCATATTACAAGTACGAATGAAATAAAGTATGTTGGCTGTTTTTACCCCATTTACCGATTAATTAAAACAATGGTCGTTACTGCTGAAAGGGGACTTGATTGGACCTGAGGAAATCCAGCATGACGAATGGGAAGCTTTCTATCACTGTTGCTAACTAGTATTCATTTGTTCCATTTGAATTTAAAATATGAGACACGTTTGCTGCTGTTCCGCTTACACCATTATGGATCTAAAACGTCATTGTTGTATCAGTAAATACGGCTTTAGAATCAACAATAAATCTGTTTTAGTGAAAAATATGTTTGAAGTAAAATGAAACAAATACAATTTGATTGGCTAATAGAATTGCAGTATGTTTCATATACGTCAGAGTTTGTAACATAAATAGTAGTTTACAGTTTACTTTTTACCATCATCGTTATTAAAGGACATATCTATTTAAAAAAATTAAATATTTACTTTCCTAAATCAACAGTGAAGCTGTAGTAATTAAATGACACAAATTGAAGATATCTTACAGCTTAGTATTTTCAAAGTTTTGTAATATTTACATACAATTCAGTTAATAGATAATAATAATTCGTGTTCAGTAAAAGTTGAGTTGAATTTTTGGTATCTGTATTAACTGACATGCCTCACAGAATATTTTTTTTATTATAACGACAACGACTAATAACGGTGGATTTATCAATATACTTTTAAAATTTTATCACCTTTAGACTTCACTGTTTTAGATAGTGAACCAAATATTAATATATCTAGAAAAATGTTGTTTCACATAGCAGGTATTCAGCTTGTACTCAAAATTAAGTAAACTTATTATTTTTCTCCCAGTTTACCCTTCTAAAAGTAATGATTATATTAGCTATTCCATTATAATTTAACAAGAATGAATAACTAGCATAGCTACTGAATTTTTAACTTGATTAATTTTTCGCCTAAACTGTTACTTTTTTATTTTTGACACTCTTGATTAAAAATATCTTTATAAAAAAAGATTTTTTTCAGTTGTTTAACGATATCTCGGAAACCATTTGAGATACAGAATTCAAAATTTTGTACACGTATACTTTTTACTTTTGAGCGCTAATTCAATTTTTAATTATATGACAGTGATGTAGATTTTAGGATTGTGCGAGTTTTTTTGCTCCTAATTTTTAAGGCTCTGGAAAAATTGGCATTATTAAAAACATTTTAAACCATCCAATGTTCTTTATAAAAGGTACTCATTGTCAAAAGCTCTAACACGAACATGAAAGAAAGTGGCAACGTTATTTGTTATTGCCAAAAACATTTGTTTTTCACCTAGTTATCCGAACATCACATGGACAAAATTTGAGTTCTGTATCTCAAATGGTTTCTGAGATGTCGTCAACAATTGAAAACAAATCTTTTATGTTGATACCCTATACCTGGAAAACGGTACATCTCTGTCCATGTTAATAAAAACTTTTCTTCTTAGCTGAACCATAGAATCACATCCGACGCATGTTTTGAATCACCCTGTAAATTAACATACAAGTCACTTATTTTTCAGCTTTTTCAGAATCGACTTGATTAATATAGGGAACATTGAAGTAACTAAAACCGAAAAGGAATATTGTTAATATTCAAATATTTTAACACAATACTGTAGATTATTTTTTCTTTTCAGAAAATAAAGCGTATCGATTTATAAATGTAATAACGTAAGTATAAAAAATTTTCTTCATTACGAATTGATATAAAAGTAATGGGAGCAATTTAGATATACTATTTTTAGCCAACGACAATAAACGAAGGACGTATGTGTGGAATAAAGCTGATTTATATTGACGGACTATAAAAAGCCGGCAGTTTCCAGTTTTATTATTATTTCCACAGCAGTTGCTATTGTAATAGCACTGATGAAAAATATTTCCCAAACACAAAGAATTTAAGAGCTTGGAAGTATAGAGTAATATATGGATGTATTTTTTTAATAGCTTACGAATTGCATATCATATAATAAAACGGTTATATTTTTAAATTTTAAGTTCAAAATATTATTAGTGTGTGATGCAAACCATAACTAAATTAAACCATATTTTAAAATACTGATATAGTCGCGGCAAGAATTCAGACGACTTGCGAACAAATGAATAATTCATTATATTTTCATCAAAATATTTAAGAACCTGCAGCTGAGAACAATGAAACTATATAGAGTACTACCTACACTATATATTGCATTAAATTGCAAAAAAATTATTGTTTTTAACGCGACCAAATTTCGAAAATTATGTTGACTATAAAAGCAATTGCGTAACGTCAGCCGTGACGTAAGACGTCTGAATTCTTGCCGAGAGTATACAAATGGTTTTTGAGAAATCCTGTGGCTTGATAGTTTTTCGTTACAGTATGATTCTTAAATGTTTTAGTTACTTAAAAGATAAATAAGCAGTTAAACTTATTAAAATGTCATAACGTGAAGTTACAAAATATGATATCAAATACCTATCTGTCAGTACTAAAGAAACAGCTAGTAGGATACAATAAATTAGTAGATAACTATATTATATTCAAATTACCTCAGACAAAAGACATACTTGTCATATTTGAAGTCATTGAATACAGTGTTTATGAAGACTAGGATAGTTTAATTATTTTTAAATTTTTAAAATAAGGCAATGAAATGTTTGTCTTCTCCATTTTACACCGGTGTCAAAGTAATGAGAAAAAATCGTGATTTAATATTTCATCAAATTTTTCATCCAATTACGATGAAGAATTCAGTAGATATGTTCTCAAATTCTCAATTTTAAAATTAATATTCATTTTGCTTAGCGCAATTTTTTTCTAACGACTCGAAACGGCTTCACTCTGCACAAAAAAGCGGGCTCTTTACTTTTTTAAGTGTTAATTTACTAAAAAAACGTCACTAAATTACCATTGGCAGGTTCGAAAATTCATTAAATAGAAAAGGTGGCTGTAACAATAATTAAAACAAATTGAATGACAAATTTGTGTTATGCGTTGCTGCACTGCTATTACGAAATTTTAAAAAAAATGAGTTAAACTTGAGATTTTTGAAAAAATTCAGGTCGGAGATGAAGACAATACTTTGATATATAGTTATTTTCCGGGTTGTTATGCCGTTAGCTTTAGCTGGAATTCTTTGACCTGCCCTGGTTGTTCTCGGGCTAGGCTGTGTGGGGGACAGACCCGCTATCGGTATCTCTGGGCCCGCCCATATATTGATTTCGGCTCCTTTGTTGGTATTACGACTATGACCAAAATGGAATACATACTTGGGCTGATTATTTCGCTATTCTAACCCCACATTTTAACAATTACTTTCACGTACTTATAAACAAAAGTGAACAATCTTATATGCAGGACTATGTAAGTTAATAACAATATTTACATCTACAGTTAAATTTAAAAGAATACGTATTTTGAAAGATTTCTGTATCCAAAAATTAAAAGTAATTTTATCTAATGAAAACTGCATCTGAAAATGCTGTAACAGTATAAATGCGAACATTTTAACCTGATAATGATGATACTGATATAGTATGTCTGGCTTTACATACGAACATATGATATAAAATATATAAAATGTCTACAAGAGTTACATATATATAAAATACAATGTCTGTTAATACAAAATATAATAACTGAGCAATATGAAATACAAATTTGTTTCCTTTAAGATTGCCGTATTCCTTACCGTAAAATGATGAAATTTGTCATGTTTTTTAGATACAAAAATAAAACCCGTAGAACAAATCTAATATCTTTTCTTTTAGTACTGTGATAATAATATAATAATAATAATATCTCTACCCCTCATTCAAATCACAGGGATTAGCCCAGAAGTCGGAGACTTGTGCGGGAGAGAGGGCGGCATATTATTATTAAGCAGGCTGCATTTGCGCCCAGGAACGACTTACGTTGGTAGGCCCTAACCACTATTCAGTGCAGAATTAAGGGAAACCTGGAAAACCTCATTAATTAGGGGGGTAGTCAAACATCAACCGATATCAATCTCTCACATTGACCCAAGCCAACATTCTTCCACCCTACCATACCAGCAGAGAGGACGCCAAACCTCTCCACGAATATAGCTTATATACGGTCTACCGGCAGCTGGGCTCGAACCAACACCGATCTAGTCACCTCGATTTAAGTACTGACGCCTTAAACCGCGCGACCACTGACCGATATTTTGATATATTCCACTAGCGATTTAGGTTGTAAAAGCATGTTAATTTAGTCATGGGCGTCGCACGTAGGATGAAAAAAAAACAATTTTTTGAGAAATAACATTTGCGATTTTTTGACGAAATAATTTTTGCCGGATTTTTATTTCAGCTTTGTTAGAAATCCCTCTGTCCAAATTTTGCTAACCTACCTCCAACAGTTCTGTTACAGACACGTGACTCGTGTGAAACATATTATTTACAAAATTTCGTGGCAAATAATAAATAGTTACGTAATAATATCGTCATTGAATAAAATATCTAATACATTTATATGTAAAGATTTTTAGAGCAGATGTTATCCTACTTTAAAAAATTTTTAGTGGAAGAACATATTTTCGACAATGTGATGTGAAGTAGTAACACTAAGCTGTTTGTCTCACTAATACTTAGATATGCGAACATAAAAAAACTTAATTGATCTTGAGAAGATCTTGGCACAAAGAGGTTCCGTTTCGCATCTCATATCGGACGCCTATGACTGCAATCCGATATTACTACGTAAAACTATTTGTTGTTTCAGGGGCATGAAAGCGGCGACACAAATGCTTAAGGTATTGAAAAGTAAAGAACTGTTGAGGGTAAGTTAACAAAATTAGGTAAAGAGGGGTTTCTAACGAATAAGAATCCGCCAACAATAATTTCTTAAAAAAAATCGCAAATGTTATTTTCCGAAATACTGATTCCCTTTTTCGATTCTACGTGGAACGCCTATGACTAAATCAACACGCTTTTGCAACCTAAATCGCTAGTGGAATGTGTATAAATATATAAAAATATCACAATTCTAAGAGAACAGTCAAGATATTGATATTTTTTCATTATATTGAGGAAAAAGTCAACATTGAGATTTTTCTCTTCTTTTACTGAGAAAAGTCAAGATATTGAAGATAATCTCAATATATTGAGTTTTCTGATAATAAAAAGTAGGTATCGTAGAAAAGTAAGGTCAAGCTACAACTACATTTATCATTATGCAAAGTCAAATATTGGAAATATTGGAAATTTCTTTTACCGAACTGGCCACCGTACCAACTCTTGCATTTCGCTCTTCAATTCTGGTTTTGCGGTTATCACGATGACCGATCAGAAACGAGCACTCATGCGTGCAAAGACTATTTCGAACGTTTTTCAGCGGCTCGTTGTCGTAGATCATTGTAGAATTTAAAACTAATTTGTACAGCTAATTCCGACCTCTAATAATCCCGCCAGGCATGCACTAAACTGCCCGTAAATTTAAATTAGGATGATTTGAATAATTCTGTATGAAGACATCAAAAATGTATTTTTATGTAAATTACCGGCAATGAAGATAATGCTGCAGACATTTACATACACAATATGTGTCCAATTAGTGTTGAGTCCTACTATATGTACAGTTCGTAAAATTAAATAATGCTTAACGGAGAAAATAAACATGAGCTTTGTTTGTAATAGGTATTATAATAATTTATAAATGTACACCCAAGCATTTCTTAAACATACTCGTATGTTTGTCTTCAACTGCGTCTCCCAGGATCTCTTGAGTAAATTCAGCGTCAAGGCTATTTAGTTTTTTTATACATATGACGTATTTTCAACGTCTTAATTGAATAGTTTTATTTGCTAAATTAAATTACATAAAAATGTATGCAAATTGCAAATTATTTATGTAAAAATATAACTGAACATGGATATTTAATAGTGTTGGCAATCGTCTCGCTTTTTCTTGGTTTCACAAGACAAGACAAGATTTAAAAAAAGTCTTGTGGCACAAGAAATATTGCTACGGCAAGAAGTCTTACAAATATAAAAAGGGGTAATATTGAAAAAATAAATATTGCTTTTCTATTGTAGGCATCTATATACTTTATTTAAAGGACATCCAGCATATAAAATTATTTTTAAAATCAAAGTTTATTGAATCTAAGTTCAGTTTTGCTGCACTCAAGTTATTATAAATTCACTGCCACTTGTCTGAAAGAGCTGAGATTTCTCCTGTTTCTTAGATGGCTTTAACTTATTATGAAAAACTGGCCGTTTTTATACTTTATAACGTCTACTAATCGACCACTGTCGACGATCGACCATATCGATAGTTATGTGTGAGCTCCGAGTGGAAAGTAACCATCACTATTGCCATAATATGACAATTTTTTTGTTAGTGATTTTTTCGTTAAAAAATATATTGATAGAAACTTTACGACGTTTAAATTACGGTCCTCCAAAGACTCTTGAAATCCAGCTATTCAAAAAGTGAGACACCCTCTATATTGAAGAAACTAACTACACTTATATGTGTTAATTAGGTGTGCTTATACCTATATACATAAAAAAATGAGTTTGGTTTAAGTTTTTATTTTTTGTTTGTAAAACCTGAAATTTACATTTTGTAACTAGTTTACTTTTACCATTACAAAATAGAAAACATTGCACATCTTGTAGATTTTCACACACTTCACTCGTATCTTTAATATTTGTCCAGATTCTTCCACATCACTTGCATTATTTAAGTCACAATTTGTATGACATCAATTCATTGATTATTTTTTGAACGCTAAAATTAGGATTTTCGGTCAAAACGTTGCTATCAATACTACATAATTTTCTGGGCCAGTGCAATTACATCTTCGTCATTAAAATATTCTTCTTGCTGGACATTTTCCAAGAATCCTTTTGCAAAACATTTTGAAATTGTAGCTGATAAAACGTTTTTCCAGACTGCTGATTTCCAAATTAAAGGGCTGAATAAATTAATGCCTTAAAGTTATGAATAATTCCTTGATCCAATGCCTGACAGTAGGAAGTGATGTTTGGAGGCATAAAAACAATGGTGTTGCTTTAGGGTGGGACAAGGCATTGTCCAGAAATATTATGGTATTTTTCTATTTTGCTTCCTCATTTTTTCGTCAAATTTTTCTAGCCCCATTAGTCATAATTTACGTTGTCATCCAAGCATTTTATTTAATATCCATGCTAAACGCAGTTTGTTTGATATGCCATCCTTTGATTAAAGCATCGAAAATTTGTATTACAATGAGAAATACCAATAATTGTTGGTACCAGTAATTGTTTAAAAAATTTTGCTTTTGCCTACGAAGGGTGAAATTTTAAGTACATAGTTGCCAATAAATTTAAGTCCGGCAATGAGAGGTACAATTGCTGTGAACATTTAATGGGGGTGTTGCTATTAGGGGTATTCCCATATAATTTATTTCAGGAATTTGAAAACTAGCCATTTTTAGAGGTGATCGTTTTTAAAAGGTGGCCGAATATAGTGGTTTTACTGCATTTAGTAGCTCTTCTATAAGAAAAAAATAAGACAATGCAGAAGACTGGGATAAATTTGATTGGCTATTAGTTACTATGAGAAGTTGTCAACTACGTTAAGGTTTCTATCTACTGGTATAAATTTTAAACATTTACGAGTTTCCGCAGTCATATCGTCTCAATTATTAGGTAAAATCATATTTGACATATACAGGGTGTCCCTGAAATATTTGTTAAAAGATTTTCCTGATGTAAATTAATCTTAATTACAGGCTTGCGCAAATGTCTGAAACTGAATACCTCAATTAATAAAAAATATTCATATTTCCAAATTTCAATGCAATCGGTAAAGGGGTTACGAAGTTATTAATTAAATAAGTTTTGTTTTTGACAACTTTGACGGCCTGTAATTCAAAAACCATCAATTTTTTTAACATTTTTTGTAGAACGATTTATTTATCATCGTGACCCAAACGGTATCCGTGAAATTTCCGAACACCCTGTATTGTATTCAAATATGATACGATGACTTATTGTTTCAATGAATTTTGAAAACCCTATGACCTATTACAAAAATGGTTGATGTATTACTCTCCAAAGTACAAATTGTGCATATTTCCAAAATGAAGCTACAATAAAAAGACTTATTTTAAACATTTGTCATTTTAAATGACAGTTTGGATAAATTTTGTTCTTGAGAATCTAGTAATGTAATGAAATACTTGGTTATAATTTATCAGCTTTCATTTATTGCTAGGTGTTAACCACTTTCCTTAATATAACAATGGACTAAAGGCCAACACCTAGTTTGTGACAGGCAGTTCAAGGGGTGTCTCTACCCCTCCCAATACATTCAGATCAATAACAATATACATCTAAACGGATACGCCTTCAAAACATATCTACCTGATTTGGTACGGGGCTAATGTTAAATCCAGTGCAGTTACGTTTCAGTGACCGCAAGAAAAATTCCCACACATTTTTAGTACCTAAATCAGTTCCAGGATTAACTTTAAATAAGCGTTTTTCCTGAATTATTATGTAAATATTTTATCTTTTCATAAAATTTAAATAGCTTTTAAGGAATGTTTATTAGCATTTTTATTAGCTTTAGAAAAACTTCCACAGAAGGATATAAAACATATTTTGCATATTTATGTTCTATATTACTTACTAATTATCTCTGAAATTACTACCCTATAGTTTAATTTACATACACATTTACTCTAAATTGTGACAGCGTAATATATTATAACTATTTAACTAATTATTTTTAATAATTTGTTATAACGTGCAATAATCATTTATACATTTTAAAAATAAATCTAAATTCAATTAGTACAGAGAGGGAGGAATATCAAAGAGAATGTTACAAAACATATAAAAAATAATTAAATGGAATTGAAATATAGACTATGAAATATTCCACGGACATTTTAATACCCACATAATATTTTTAACCTTGTAAATTTAATAGGTCTTTTATTGTGTGCCGTAAAAATTACGCATTTTTTAAAACATTAAATAATACTAGGCAAATAAGAATACTTTTTTTATTTGCATTACTATTTGCAGTTGAGTAAAGAAATATTCAAATGCAAATATGAATTGTCATTCTTGGTGTATTAGTGACGTCAATTCAAATATAAAATTAATTCTGTCTGAATAATACTTTATGTATAGAAGACAAATGAAAGAAAAAAACCTATTTTAGAATGTAAAAGTTTCGTTTCTTTAAAATATTTTTATAAGTACAACTAGTGAGAAAAAAATAAACACCCTCGAATTAAACAACTTACAATCAACAAATTATCTAGAAAAATAACCATAAATAACATACATTTTCATATATTTATTTGTATAAACTAAAATGGCACAAAATGTTAATAAGTTAAAATGAAGACAATGCAAAAATGCGAAACAAAACAGCTTTGTAGCGGTTTTTAACAACCGGATTTGATATATAGTGATTTTCCGAGTTGTTATGCCGTGACTTCGGCAACTGATTGCTACCACTAATAGAATTAAAATGCACATGCCTAGATTTAGCTGGAACTTTTTGACCTGCCCTTGTTGTTCTCGGACTAGGTTCTGTGGGGGCAGATCTGCTATGGGTATCCACCCATATATTGATATTGGCTCATGTTGTTGGTATTACGACTGTCGGAATCGTTCTCGGATAATGGTGATCTTCTGAAACATCTAATAATAGATCTAATAATACTGTTCCTTCATCTTCATCAGAATTAACTCTAATACTCGAGATTAGGTTCTCTAGTCAGTATTTATATTTGATGTGTGCACTGGTATATGTCGTCTGAAATCATTACTTGTGACGTTCTGATTTTTTTGTTAAATAATGAATCAATTTAAAATTCTAGATACCTAGTACTATAACAATATTTTGATTTTTAGGGATTTATCTTAGATGGTACTTTTGTTCTTCGGCAGACTAAGGTCTTGCAACATATTGCTTTTGCAATTGGTCTTAGGAAAGGTATTAACTTAAACTTAAATGGCGACCTATCCTGTCTGTGCATCTTTGTATATAGGACAAATAATTCATTACCGTATATTCGCTATTTTTCTTAGACATTTTCCTGATGCCCTGTTGAATCTATTTCCTCTTGGTGGTGGGATTAGCAGTCAAATATAAGTCCGTGTGAGGACACTTTAAGTAAATACTGTTTCTTAATGTGCCATCTAGTTTTCCTGGACCACCAAAGACATCTATGAATGGAAATAAATCATTTTTTTCCAATTCCATAGTGAACGTTACGTCTGGATGTATGTACTTTATTAATGTGGTTTTTCTGTATTTTTATAATCATGATGAATGTATCGTCCGCATTTCTGAACCAACACTTTTGTTTTAGAATTGTTGACTTCGACAACTGCTTGTCGAAGACTTCCACATATATATTTATTATTATAAATAAATAGTCCGTTTGTTCTTGGAACTGATCCCTGAAATGAAAGCAGATTTATCCGGTACACATTTTTGCCATATATTAGAATCTCATCATTTTCCTTATGTGATAAGCCTTCGATGAAATTGTTGGAAAAGTGCTAAAACTCCTTTGAATGGCACTTTTGTGGACAATGCCTGCACGTCAAAACTCACTGGGTATCATATAGATATAGGTAATTGGATTTCCTTGATACTGTTGATTAAATATCTAGTATTCTTAGCATAACGTTCTATCTTTCCTAGTAGATCTGTTATTTTTTGTGATTTTACTTTCCAATGTTTAAGATAATTACATTTTTATTTCTTCTTGCATTTTTTTCTAATTTCCTATTCCCTTTTCTGTCTTGTGAAAGGAAATATGTATTATAAATATTCCAACTTTTATTAATTTCAGTGGATGCTATTATATTACAAATAATTAATTGTGAGTAATCAAATTAAATTTATGATGCCTACATATGCAGCAATAAGGAAAATGTATGGAGAACGCTCGCTAAACTGGGTTAAGTGACGCCCCAGAAAAAATGCAAATAAAAGAAGATGGCACACGCGGAAATATGAGATTAATGTTTGTAATTAACAAAACAGTGACAGAACGATGCGATAACATATGGCCGATGTCCTTAATATGTCCGCCCACTGTGGCATAAATTTAACCTTTCGGAGTGCGAATTTGGATTTATAGGGCGCGATACTGATAAACTAGAACGCTTAGACAGATTTAGTGAAAATGCAGTTCAGAGAGTATTTTGACCCGATCTGAGTGAGATTTAATAAATGAGTACACAACGCAGTCGTACTTTTCTATCCATATAGTAGTCTGATTGGAAAATAAATTGTTTTGTAATTTATAATTTTTTTAAATATTTATTATATAAAATACCTACCTTATTTCTCTGATATTATACAGGCTAACTCATTTCGTCAAAAATATTAGTAACGATTTATCAATGATTCCTTATAACCTATAATATAAATAATTATATCCTTCAAATTGATCCTAAAACACAATTTTTCAATTAATTAGAGCAATTACTAATTTCAATGCCTAGGGCATTGAAAAAATATTCAAGACAAAAAAAAAATTCTGGAAATAATTTAAGGTCTATGAATATGAAAGTTTTTGTTCCTTCTGATTTTTTTTTTCTAGAATACACTGTTAGTGTTAGGAAATGCAAAAAACCATGTACAAATTAGGCGCAATTAAATCCGTAGGTATCCTATATGCATTAAAATGTTATATTTTCGAAGAGTTATATTTTTTGTCATTCGAAACTATTACTTTTCCAATTAGTTACCCCTAATTATTAAAAAATTAGATCAAATTTGTCTGTAGTCGACTGCTAAAGAACTCCAATATTTCCATGGTTTTTGGATTGTTTGTCATAGACTGCATTCTACGAAAATATCTCAGTGCAAAAATATTTTGATTTAAGTTTAGTTGTTTTAATAACCAGACACCATCTATCTTGTACAAAATTAGCGGACATTTCCTATAAAATTTACAAAAAATTCGTGCATCTTCGCTCTTCAAATATTATTGGAATTGGCCTGAGTGTAGTTGGATCATGAGAAAATACAGTTCATGTTCTTGTATAATTATTTGAAATAGGTCAGATATCGTCTATTGATCATTGCATTAGTATATATGTTCAAAAGAGAATTTTAATTTGGATAATATTTTAATAATTTCATTATAACTACCGGATATATATTTCGTTAGCAAATTTAGCTAGACTGGTTTTAGAAGATTAATTCCACACTTGATTGTGAAGTTATTTCTTCAACATGTCTAAATATTTATATGACTTCATTGATATTTAGGAATCCTAGGAAAACTGATTTGAACTTTATACATAACATACAAAAAAGACTTTTTGTTGTTTCATATTCTATTTTTGAACCATAGAACTTAGAAATTGTTTTAACAAAATCATTCCTCTTATTTTCTGTTTGTATTGACGAAATATTTTGCCACAACGCGGCGATTTCACTCTGTATAGACATCAATGGTTCAAATTTTCAGTGATAAAATATAAATTCAAAATATACTTTCACATTGAATGTGTGCATTCTAGTTTTAATTAAAAAAAATATGTTATAAAAACTAATAGGTACTTTAATTAATGGGAAAGAAAAATATACTCATGCATTACTTATCTCTTATCTGTTATCTATGGTAAACATACTAATTATAAAATAGGTGTAGGTATAAAAGTATATCCACAATAATATTATATAATTTGATACTTATTTAAAAATAATAATGCTATAATTTTGTTCGGCATTAATTATCGAGTAAGTCATTATTTGCATAATAAACGAATTAGTAATATTTTATTAACCTAGATATTTTTCTATTTTCACCGCTAAAAATATTATTTATGGCAAAGACCGATGTAAAGGCTATATGCCACTTTACAGATTTAGTAGTACGGTAATTTTACCATAATTTTACCAATTTTTAGATACCATATTTCATTATCACCACATCACAGTCATAATACTGGGTTAGCTATGACTAAGTACAAATATTTTAAGAAGGGACAGATAAAAATAAGAATTAACGGAGTCATGCTGCACAAAATTTCTAAAACTATAAAGCAGAAACAGTTTTTTTTTCTAAATTATATTTAACCTCTATTTGTTAACGCCCATGGTTGCTCGCCAGACGCAAATTTAAATACGCATCAACTTCTGGCGCATTTTTTAAAGAAAAACTGATTTTATTATTTAATAAGAAATATGCAAAATATCCACTCACAGGTATCAGTCCATTTCTATCTGTTAATAAATTGTGGTAATCAGAATTTTATACCGTTCACAATCATTGGTTTAATCAACACTCAATTCTGATGCTATGATAATCAAAATGTCACACATTATCCTGCACTTTAACTATGTATTTTTTTTACTTTTCGTGCTGTCAGAATTGACTGTCAAATCAGTGGCAAAAATGTATTTATTACATTTCGTGACAAAGATATTTTAATGTTACGTTATATCATTTTCCTTTGACGATGTTGCAGTATTTGTTCCAAATAGATAGGTATTTTCCGTGACAGTTTTACTTCAGTCAAATGATTTATAATAGCAGCAACAATTTAAAATTTAAAAATTAGATGATTCTAATTTTTAAATTTAATCAATGAGTAAAAATGTCCGTGATCTATGAGGTATTATTATTTATTCAAATTCTGATTTTCATCGTTTTTACAATTGGCATTAAATAACAAATTAACCGAATATATGATCCTCAGTCAGCAATTGCGTAGCAGTACTCACTATATACTTAAAATTATCAACATATATATCACAAACACAACACAATTTATTAAAGTTAAAACATATTGAATATATAGGGGATTTTAAGCAAAGATTAGTATTCGGCTTATTAAGAGAAAAAGTTTGTACAACTCTCAAGTTGGATCTAGGTACATTAAATTGAATTTGCGATAAAAAAGCAGGACAGTCAATGTCATTATGCAATATTTTATATAAAAAAGATAGTGAAGAACACTTTCTTCTCAAATCCAAACTGGAAACATTAAATCTCTCTAATAATGCGTTGTAATCTGTTTTAAATTCTGGATAAACTCCAGTTACTTTGAAATACAAACATTTTAAAAACTTTCTCTGAATTTTTTCAATAGCGAGTTTATATCTGACGAAGGAATAGTACAATGTTTTCAATGTTTCAATGTTGTCAAAGTTTCTACAGTTCCTCACGATGAAGCCGTATGATCTTGCTGCCTCTTTTACTTTGTTAAATATGTGGTATCGAAAGGATAAAGCGCAATCAAATAATATACCAAGATCCTTAACAGTTTCACAACGGATGAGTGCATTGTCATCAATAGCATTATCGAAAACAATTGGTAACTTTTTCCTGATATAGGAAGCAATTTTACATTTCGATACATAAATAATCCTGTAACATTAAACAATCATCTATGGAACAAATTGAAGAAAAAACTTTCATATCATCAACAAATAATAATTTATGGCATTCTACTACTTGACAAATGTCGTTAATAAAAAGGAGAAATAATAAAGGTCCGAGGTTTGACCCCTGAGGGACGCCCAAGGTGGCAGAATAATTAAAAGATACAAAACCATTATAAGATACAAACTGAATTCTGTCAGTTAAGTAAGATTTAAAGAGGGATAATGCATTATTGTTAAAACCAAATTCAGCAAGTTTGTTCAAAAGAACATAATGATCAAGTCTGTCAAATGCTTTGGCAAAATCTGTATAAATAGTATCCACTTGACCATCCTTATCTAAGGTATCAGAGACAAATTTTGTAAACACTGATAAATTTGTTACAGTGGACCTCTTCAGCATAAAACCGTGTTGTTCAAATGCTAACTGACCCTTAACTATGTTATATATACGATTATAAAGTATAATTTCAAAAATTTTCGAAAAATTGGAAAGAATAGATATTGACCGATAATTTTCAATATATTCTTTACCCCCGCTTTTAAAAATTGGACCTACTTTAGCTTGCTTCCAATCAAGTGGAAATGCATTTGTTTTCAAAGATAAGTTATATAATATTTTCAATGGAATAACAAACACAGATATACAATCTTTTATAATAAATGAGGGCAACTTGTCTGGTTCCGATGTCATTTTATTTTTCAATTTCCTGGAAGCTAGCAGTATTTCTGATTCAGTTATTGCTTCAAAGTTAATAAGTGGCGTATTATTATTAAAAACATCAGTATGGAATTGAGAATCAGACGAATAAACACACTTTCAAAAAATTCTGCAAATTCATTATGCTGAGAATTATCAAAATGACGACTCTTATCTTTCATTTTGTCAGGTATTCTAGATGATCTATTCTTTGTATGAATAAAAGACCAAAGCGTATGAGGATCCAGTGTAATTGAATTTTGCACAGTGTCTAGATAATCTCTATATGCTTCCTTAATTTGATCTTTAATTGTAATTCTTAGTTGTTTAAATTTATTGAAAATGAAGTGGGATTTTTTATATCTTTTAAAAAGTTTTGCTTTACATTTAATATTCTTTATAATATCTGAGGTATACCAAGGTGGATACTTATGAATATAGTTTTTGTATACAGGAACATGAATGTCACATATTTTTAATAAGCGCTCATAAAAAATATTCAGGGCTGTATTGACATCATCAAAGTGATTTAAAAAAGACCAATCAATTTTAGATAAATCATTGTACAATACAACCAACGTAAATTGGCATAAAAATCAAGTTTTAGTGATTCTGGACCTTTTAGGGCAGCCATGAATTAGCGGTCGCCGGCAATATGACACTGGCACAGTCTATATTTTTTCTAGGTTTGTGCTTCTCACCCAGTAAACAGCACGGAGTAGAGATGAGAACGAAGCCGACTACCAAAATATTCACTAGAAATAATTCATATGGCAAAACAACGTTTGCCGGGTCACCTAGTAATAGTTAAAAGTATAGCTTTCATATACTATAACTGAAACGTATATCATTACCTTTGGGAAATATCAAAATTTTGCAAAAAATTGAGAGACGTCACTTCGTGAAATTGATGAATGATTCGGTATCTGCTAATATACCTAGCTGTTACGACGAAATTTAAGTTAAAAGAAAGTATGGAATGAAAGACAACCAAATAATATATTGACATAAAATAACAAAAATAAATACAGTATTACTTCTGTAGGTTAATATCTCAATAAATTATCAAGAATATAACGGAAAACGAGCGATGTGGTTAATTTTACTTGTCTTCATCAGGAAGGTGCAGATAAAAGTTTTGAAAGTCTTTATTTATTATTACTGGAGTATTTCCTTCACACAATGACTTTAATTGCATGTATTTCGTGTTAATAACTTTTACTGGTGCAGAATTGAAACTTTGTAACTGAATTATTAAAGTCTAAAATTATATGTATTTGTAGAATACACTATTTCAGTAATACGGCGCCATTAAAGTGTTTTTTAATATATTAAACAAAATTACAATTATCTATGAAAATGACATTTTTAAATGTATAAACAATTTACTGAACTTATTTTTAAGGATTATATAATCTAAGTTTAGAGCGAAATTTGTTTGGATTGGCTATATTCCAAATAGGTTATTAAAATTGAGTTGAATTTGAAACAGCATCTATAAACATTTTTGTTAAATTTTAAATTATATACACATCTGCACAACATACTAGGGAGTAATAATTATTTGCTCCAACACCACTCACCATGACTTAATTAATATCATTGTTAATTTTTATTGCTTGTAAATAATTATTACCTCCTATAACAATTGTAATAGCATTAGCCAAACAGTAAGTACTATATTTACTTAATTGCCTTGAAAATTTATGGAATTATGTCAACCACCTTATTTGTTGTTCACAATATAAAATGTAACTCGGTACTACTCTATTACATGCAGACTAGGTTAATTGAAAGATATTCGCAAAACACATTTACATAAAATTAATAGTATCCACACATAAGTGGTTGTTCCAGTTTACCCATGAATTTGTTACACTATAATAAAAAAGAGTGTGACTGTAAATACTCGTAAATGGAAATCGCCGCAGAAAAGAAATTAGAACAACACATCTTGTAAGTGTAAACTGAATTTATTTTAAAAGCAAATTGTTTCCTACTTATATGGTCAGGTATTAACATTACACTATTGACCTAGTTTTCCATTTCCTAATATGCATAAATAAGTAGGTAATTACATCTCCTAAATTATTTAACCATGATACAGTACCAGAGCGTACATGACAGTTTGTACCAAATTTATTGCCAGTGGCTTCAGTCATATTTAGAAAATCGCTCGCAGTTGGTTGAGATTGACTCGTCACAATCAGATAAGCTACATATTTCGCGGGGTGTACCGCAGGGATCAATTTTAGGGCCTTTACTGTTTTTACTTTTTATAAACGATCTGTCATGTGTCACTTGAAGTCTCTTAGTAATGTTCGCAGATGATAACTTTTTCTTAAATGTAAATAACAATATGCCTTTATTGATAGCGAATACTCAGAGTAACATGAATTTGTTTGTTTCTTGATTTGAAAAAGAAAAAATTGTTACTGAATCGAAATAAAACTGTGTTCATTCATTTTACACCAATGTCAACAAATTATAATGAGAGTTATCTACTTAGAGCTAATGGGAAGTCACTGAAACAAGTGCCATTTACAAAATTCTTGGGCATCTACATGGACAATGCTCTAAGTTGGGTTAATCATGTCACAGAACTGTGTAAGAAGTCGTCTCCTGTATGTTATGCACTTTATAGACTAAAAAACATAGTAAACAATAGTATCTTATTATCATACTACTATGCACAGTTCTACTCAAGAATTTCTTACGGTATTGTTTTTTGGGGGTCATCTTTTTTTGCTGAAAGGGTGTTCAAATTACAACAAAGAGCTATACGAAACATTGTTGGAGTGAATAGCCGCACTTCATGTAGGCCATACTTTAAAAATTTATAAATACTACCCTTAACTTGTGTGTATTTAACTTAAATACTTGTATATGTCAAATCCAACCGTAATAGTTTTATAAATAATAGTCATTATCATAATTATAACACACGAGGGCAAAATGATTTACTTGTACATAATCATAACTTAGTACTATATGAAAAGAGTCCTAAATATACAGGAATAAAATTGTATAATAAATTACCCCAAAACTAATAATCTAAAATGTTATAAAAATAATATAAAAAAAATGTTATTAAAACACTGTTTTTACACTGTTGATGAATTTTTATAATATTCTTTTTAAATGTACCCTTCTGTTAACTATTTTGTTTTAATTTATTTAATTATTATATTGGTTGTAGCATTATCTGTATGAACAATGTAAGTATTTGTTGATTATTAGGTGAAACTGTTGTTTACTAAAATTTTAATCATTATAATGTTACTTGTTGACGACTCCTATACCTGTATTGGTCACATGGATAATAAATCAATTATCAATTCAATCAATCAATTTTCAATTATTATTATGTATCTACTGTTTTCTTATGGAATATTATTTTACGATGAAAATTCATGCAAGCTAAAGCAATATTGCTAATATCTCATATCTATTTTTATTTGATTTTAAAACAGTTTTTTCTATAGCTAATATTAAAGTTGCCTAAAAACTAAAAATCGTAGATAAAGTAGTATCTTAACCGCAAGAGTTGATAAAATTATACTTTTAACACCAAGAATAGATAAAAATCTTTATTTTTTAAGAAAGTACTTATAACCACGAATTTTAAATCATTATGTACTATTTGTGAATACAAATATTAATGATCCATTTAACATTCTCAGAAATATGCATGGGAAGACAAGAATCCTTTTTTTACTCCCTCCAGGATACCGATGTGTTGGCATCAATGGTCTGATTTTCCACACTGTTAAGTATGCATTCTGATACAGCAATCTTGTTGGTCACTGATTCCTCAACATATGTCTCTGCTAAGGAAGAAGACTGCCAACCACCCAACCGTTTTACTGTTACCAAGTCTGCACCATAATTTGTAACCATCGTAGCGGCAGAACGGGGGAAGCAATGTCCAGTATACATTTATGGATTTGGCAGCTTTATTAATTCCCACAAGTTGAAAAGTGCATTTCTTCTGTTGATAGTGGATGAAGAATTTGTTATGGGGTACGTTCTTAGAGCGTAGAATGATTTTCATATAATCTTCAAGACAGTGTCAAAATTCATATTCATAATACAGAACGACCGCTCTTCTTGCCGAGAAGAGAAACAAGCATTACAGATTCTCGATCGTGTTTCCAACTTCTAGTCTGTCCGACACATCCACATGGCATGCTCCGTAAACATATAGTACAGTATAGTATAGATACAACCTTGTTTTGCCTTGACAAAGAGATATTCATCATCTGCAACAGTTTGTAAAAATGTTGTTACATCTTCCGAAACCTGTTTGGTTTGTAACTGCTAGTTGATTGTCACGAAAGCTATGAACTTGTTGTATCTACAAACACAAGATCAGCTGTTGATACTATGTAATTTTAAGCAACTCCTCGGTGAATTCTTACTTTTAAGCATTGAATAATACGACCATAAACTTGAAGGCTGAATTTTCTTTAATTTTTCCGAAGAAATATGCTAACAATACATTCTCACTTAAATCCTTGATGTTCTTTGCGCTCTTTATTTTTTTATATTCGTTTAAGTAGGTCAATCAAGCTCAATCGAGATGGTAATGACTTGGATATGGTTTCTGACGGCTCAGTCCAAATATCGGATGGTAATGATTGCTATTTTATCTCATCTTCAGACATTTCTGTCCTCAACAACCATACAGAGCGACAACAAAGAAGAAATAGATGTTGACACCACAGTCACCGTACAATGACAATCCAAAGGGATATCTTTGTTTGATAATCGAATTTCATAGAAACCAATGATAACTGTGCTAAAGTTTCCCTAATACAAAATCTTCATACTAAACGCCTTCATATTTGGACTCTAGACGTCACAAACGACGATAAAATTCCATTATAGTCTCCTGAAATGAATTAATCTTGATTGGTCGACGATAAAATAACATTTTATCGCCTTGTATAAAAAATAACTATTATTTGATGATGATTATTCCATCGCCATCAAACTTATGACGTAAATATCGTTCTAAATAAAACGTTATTAACTATATTGTCTTCTGTATCTGCCCTAGTATTATTTGGACGTACTAATTTTGACATTGCATAATTTTATGCCAATATACTGAAAAAATAAGATAATATAAAGCTCAAATCATATCCTAAGCTATCGTTTATCTATAATAATATTGGAAAAATATGCCCTAAACGTATATCACTTTAACCTACATATCCAAGCGATAATTCTGCTAATCTGATACAAACTTCTATTTAAAAAATGCACGTCGTGATCAATTTATAGCAATTGCAAGTATCAGTAGCACCTGTTAATTAACAGATACCAGATATAAATTCACATGTGACAGACTTTCAGTTAAATATATGTATGTACCTGCATATAAATTATTAAACGATATATTGCCAGCTAAAAAATGTGACTGGTCACAGGTTTGTGAACACCATATTATAGTAAGAAACAAATAGGTATATAAATCATAAATAAAAGAATATGTTTCTTTTAATTAATTAATGATGTTGATTTATGGTAGACATGTTAAACAGAGGGAACTATACTGTAGCGATAAGTGTAATAGTTTATTAAAATAGGATTTTATCTAATGACGCGGCTAAATATACTGCGCATCCTATTCTCAAGCCCCGTTTATCGATTTATTCATTTCTTTTATTATATCAATATCAAAATTTATCTCTTTGGCATGGACACATGTACACCCTATTGCAATAATAATGACACTCTTTAAAACGTATTCTTAATGAAATCTACTTTCAATTTTCAGCATTAGTTCTCAGTTGTTTCACTTACTAGTAGAGACCTAATAAAAAATAAATAAATTTCTATTCAGAACTTCCAGCAGTTCAAAAACTAATTTGAAAGAGTGCCATTATTACTGCAATAGATTGTACATACCTACTTAGGGTGTCCGGTAACTAAACCGATAAACGATAGCAGCAAATTCTAGGGATGATTTTATATCGATTTCACGTAAATCGTCTTATCAAAAAATGTTTCCTGAGGAAGGTATGGCTCTGAAGATAGCCCTTTGGCACTGTTTTTTAAATTATTCAGGTAGCTGTTTACCTAAATGGATCAAACTTAGGTTATATGTTAACTCTTATATGCACAACTTTTTAATGTAAAAATGATCTTTAATTGTAACCATAGGGAGGGTCAACTGATGTTTTTAATTATATATTTTTTTATCCTCGACTTTTTGATATCAAAATCGAAAACTTCAGAATATTCTAGATTTAAAAGAGTGTACCTCTCACCTTGAGTGGCTACGATGTACCGAATACGAAAAAAATCTATTTGAAATGTTTGTTTTTTTACGATAATTGCAAATTATTTACTAATGCTTAATAGTTGACTTTGAAAAACAGATATAGTATAATTCTATAAAAAAAAACTTGTAGTTTGTATTTAAATAGTATCATAAACTGACACAAATTATAACAAAAAGACGACTAACAATAACAAGCAATCTTTAATTTAATAAAAAATGCTCTATATGGCGCCCATTACTTTCAATGCATAAAGTGATTCGTTTCTTTAATGTTCTAATCTAATCGAGAATCTAATCTTCTCTAAGGAGCGATACATCCCTTAGGAAGCATTTTTGTATAATACGATTTATGTCAAATCGATATAAAATCATCTCTAGAATGTTCTATCTTCGTTTGTCGTTTTAGTTTTGGATACCCTGTATTTGTGATTGCTTAATTCATAGAGTGAAGGTAGTCGGTGATAAAAAACTGATGATAATTGCGATTATTTTTGCATCTAAAAAAAAATCCAGATACTGTTAATTTCGCTATTTGTCTAATAATTTTTAACAATTCAGATCCAAATGATAACTGCTACTCGTACATTATTCATTTAACATTTTATTCATTATTACTCGTTTATATTCTTTTGAATACCTTTTTTTAAACATTATGGAGACATTATTCCTTTTCGCAGCAACATCCATACTATATTTGAAAACAGCAGCATATGTACCTTTTACAGTTAAACACAATATAAACTTGTTATAGTGCGTGAACTTGACTACTCGCTATATTTTTTGTACCCGTGTGTAGTTTATGGAATTCATATATAAGCGTGTAACAATGACAACCATACCTGACATAAAGTTTAAACTTATATTTTGCTAACAACATATTTAAAAGTTATTTTATAAAATCAAAAATAATTTTTTTATAATAAATGCAGTATAAAGCAAGCAACAAATTTATTGAAAACATTAGAAAATCATGTTTCCGCATTATTGCAAATTGTACAAAAGAAATACCAACTGGAAGAATGAACTATTCTATTCGATTGTTGTTTCGTTAGTGTGTATTCTCTGAAGCTATTTATTTATGGCATAATTTTAGTTTTTCTTAAATTAAACTAACGAAAAACCTATAGTATATAAATTATTGCGTCTCACAAAGATAAAACTGCTTTATTTTAGATTTAGAAGAAATGGCATTCTTTTGAGAATGTTCTGTTTTTATCTTTTTCAATATGTGGTTATGGATTTTACAAACAGGGTGTTTACAAGTTTTAGATATGAGAACCTACTAATATTGTTGAAATATCATAAAGTGCCACTAGCAACTTAACAAGGCTATAAATATGAAATTTCAATTGTTTTTGTTAAATGACTTATGGTTCTGGTAATTAAGGGAACAACTAATAACAAACAATAATTAGTCAGGACTTGATTTTTTTGGAATTCTAACAATATTTCTTAGTGTCACTTAATGTGATTCCCTCTTGTTTATTTTTATTTTTTTCTATGAAATTGAATACTCTGTACATAATACCAAGAAAATAGTAAAACGCTTGTATTTACATTCTTGATTATTTAAAGTTACACAGAGGGCATATCACTGCTGAGAATTTCGTTTAGTCACAGCTGTTTTTCAATATTTAATACAAGTAGATAAATAGAGCCCAGACATAAAATTTGACGCAACATTTAAGTTTTATTTAATAATTTTTTTTTGATATTTCTTAACCTACTTCATTGCTCATCCTCAGATGATCCTACTGATCATATTGCATTTTCCAAAAAGTTATAGATAGATATCTAAACTTCACATTTTGAATATCATAAATTCAGAGAAAACTTACCCAATTAGATAACTAACAAATTTTGAATTCATTCAATTGTGAAAGTAATGGTAAGTATTTTACTGCTACCTATGGTAGGAGGTTCTGAAACTTACTTAATAATTGGTCTGGTAGTCTGTTATATCAAAAACCAACACATTAATTCTTAACTAATTAAGAGAAATTGATGTATAATAACATTCCACACGCTTATTATTATTAAAAAAAATGTTCCTGAATGTAAAAATTACTGTATCTGTATGATGTATATAAAATATATATATATTTAAATGTCTGATATAATGGTTATGTTTTGACAAGAACGTTATGTAAATGTTGTTGATAAGTTAAAAATATTATTTTGTGTACACATATTACTTGAATTTTTGTTTAAACGACCTTTGTTCTTCATGTGCAATATGATTTTGTTGTTTATAAAATGAAACATTTGTATACAACAACAAATTATATATTTCAAGAATACGACTGTTTACTTTTTCCATGTTTGCAGTTTTTTATTAATAACGAATAGAGTAGACGAATATCCAATATATTTATATAAAAATTACAAAAATGTAAAAAGTATAGTCCTCAACTTTTGTACATAAAAGAAATAATTTCATAGTTCAATCTTGAATGCTTCAAAAATTTCATTAAAATGTAATTGAACATTTTATAAAAAGAATTGTACATCCTAAGCGAAAATTATGTAAATTTTAGATATAAGAAGATTAGATAAATAATTTGTAGTTGTCTTCAAATTTCCGACATATACCTTTTTATATACTTATATCTGTTGTTATACTAGAAATGTTTAAAATATTTTAAAAATTGGAATCTAACGAAATGAAAATTATCTTATTAAAAAAATTATAACATTGCCATCCGGGGTTCACTGCAATTTTCAACTGTTTTACAAAAATCTCGCCAACAAATGATATTTCATTAACGAAATTATGTACAGGGTGTCTCAAACTCAATGCCCTAGGGCTGCTATTGGCTAATAAAAAAACGCCAATAAAAATTTCGCTGAAGGCTTGCGTAAGCAATTATTTAGATGAAATATACAATGATAAATGAGTTAATGATTAAGTGAAATGGCCAGGGAAATATTCAGATCTGACACCTTTAGATATTTGTTTATAGGGTCTTCTCAAAAACAATAACCGCATGCCAAGACATTTATATATGTTTACTATAAGAAGGAGGTCAGGTAGAAAGTAATTATTAATAAGTTATTTGAAGTATTTTTATTTGTGTTATTTATGTAATTATATTAATACTTAGTAATTGTTGTTCTCATTTTTTTTATATTATTACAAATATAATAGTTTATATGTCTCCAATAGTCAAACTGTCTATTGTTTTTCATGGAGATTGAACTAGCTAATTCGATTTTGATCTGCTTATAACTTTTAAAGAACGGGTTTACAAAAAAGTTTATTAATGAAAGTTTACAAGAGAAACTCTGTCGTTTTTAATATGAAATGAAATAGGTATGGTTCTGGGAAAATTATATTTAATGACTTTAAAAAAGGCATTCCAAAATTTCCAAAAGTATTATTATTGGCTAAAAAGCATACCTAAGTGTTATTATTAGTCCTGGGACATCCAATTTGAGACATTCAGTACATAAATGTGTAATTTTATATGTATATTACACATCTATCAGTATAATTGGAAATCATTTGCCAATCTCTATTAGAAATAATTAATTATTTGGTTGGAATGTCATAATTGTTTCTATGTTTATATCGAGATTAGATCAATATGAATAACAGTATTCTAAAAGTAATTTATTCGAACATTCAGACCTGTTACACGCGCAACGCTACCCCCACAAATTTGGAATTCGAACCAGTGTAATTACTTTTATATAATCCGTTTAGAATTGCTATATCCTGTAAAGCAGATCCAGCGGATCTTATTTACGTTATCCTGCAGTTGTAATTCATTCAATTACTAATTTCCTTTGTGTCAGATTTACGTTCCAGCAATCGTTTGACTGGAATTGGAAATTTGCTCTGTAACGATCCACCGTAATTTTTTATGATAAGCTTATTTTTTTACGAGCCACATAAAAAAATAACTATATTTCAATGGCAAGAATAACATTTAAAAAAATATATTTAAATGACCCTTAACCTAAACATATCTTTATTCCAAGTCACTTCTCAAGTCGCATATTAAAAAAGATATAGCATGTCGCAATGGAAAAATTAAAAATGTTTGTTTCTTAACAATTTCTAGTGTTAGTGAGACATGTATGTACAGGGTGTCCGGAAATAAATGCAACATAGAGCAAAAGTAGATCACTGATGACAAAATAAAGTAATGTTGTCAAACTTACCTTAGTTAAAAGTTGATGGAGACAGGGGTTCAAACTTAAAATTTTATTTTCGATATTTGTAAATATCTTTTTAAAAATTCCCAATATTTGCATATATTTTGTAGATCGGAGGTTTTTGGGGGCGAGAAATTGAAATTTGTTTTTAATTTTGACGTCACTAGTAGAGGACGCCACTTATGGCACATCATACTTCTTTTAAATGATAGATTTTTTTACGGCTTAGCCATCTGATCATTGAAACAGTTGATTCTCCTACCTTTTTTATCTGAAAAAAGTATACCATGTTGCAGTCGTTAGGAGTAACCGTTCTTGAAATAATTCTATTTGAAATATTCACTGCATCGAGTAGAAACTGTTTTGGTTTCAGATTTTTTCCGCTGAAGATACAGCAAAATGTTACTTGAAAAAATTATTTGTTAAATGGTAAATTATGACTACGTGTAAAATTACAAGAAGAAAAGAACAAAACTGGAAAATTTCAGAGTCACATAACAACGATAAATACATAATTTAAGAAAACAATTAAAAAAAAAAATGAAGAAAAGTCATAGTCGATTCCTACGATTCCTAATTTGGTTGAATTTAGACACTTATAATTTTCGCACCATACGCGACACCCAAAAATGATTACTTACTGATTACATCCATAAAAAATCTCTGACTAAAAATTTGATTTAATACTTCAGAAATTATTATTATGGAGAAAACTTTTTTTATTTTTACTTACCACCCCGTGTCTTTTTTATTGTGCGACTTTTGATAGAGGTTTGCTAAGGTTAAATCAACTTATTTCACCAAAAAATATTTGGTATAATTTGTACCCTTTCATTTAAATACTTGTATAGGTATTTGTATTTTATAATGAAAAAAGTCTGGAGTACTGCAAATAATTATTCTGAATATAATTTTCTTAATAAAACAATGCGTAGAATATTGAAAACTATTTTCCGAGTACAGTTCTCATAACATGAAAATATTTTGAACGTAAAATAAAAAGTACGTATAATAAAAACACTATGACAGTTGAGTTAAAGTTAACTGATTAATGAAATTACACTAAGTACAACATTATTGTTTTATAAAATACTGTCCAGATTCAGAACTAACAAAGTCGCCTTTGTATCAAATGCTGAACAATAGTAACAGTATGGAGGGTTTCGACATTAACTTTTGTGGTGTGCGTTATATAAAAAAATATTTTCAATAGGTGCATATGTATATTCTTCTTTCTATTTATTTCTTTTTGTTTTGTACTTTTTATTTGTTTTTTAATTCTTTTATTATTTTTAATATTATTTGAATTTAACTTTTCGGTTCATTACTTTTTGTTTTTACTAGATTTTAAACTGTTTTTATATGTTTAGACTTATTTTAAATAATCGTGTTTTAATATGTAGATCTTTTTTAGTTTTTTTTTCTTATTGCAATTTTCTTATTTAACTACTTATCACGCTGGATATGACTTCAATAAAAAAAAAATTTATCCGCCTAGAGGGCGCAGCGAACCACATACGATATTTAAAAAATCTGTTTATATCAGGTGGAAGGTATCAATTTTGCAATAAAAATTTATTACCAATAAGTTTTCTCTATCTCTTAAAAAGTTAGACAGCCTTAAAGTTTGGGCAGTTTACAGGTTTTTTTGTTATTACTCATAAAGTTGGCCATGGATCTCAAATTTGTTTTTACGAGCATAAAGGCCTCGAAAAATGCAACAAAAAACAATTAAAGATTTTTGACGTGTCTCGCATATTAAGCGAGATACATGTGAGTGTCCCTCTTATGTGATACAACCTGTATAATATGTTTTCCAATTATATAGCCGAAATTTTGAAAAAACTAAAATAAGTAGGTCTAAAAAATGTTAAATAAAAGAAAAATCAATATAATTTGTGTTAGGCGTATTAGAGTATAAAACATAAACATATGCATTTGAATTTTACACAATGTAGAAAGCGCAGTCATTATTTTTAAACATTTGTAGAAAGGAATGTTACACTTTCGAATTATTAAATACGATAGCTGTATGCTGCTTTCTAAAAATGTTTTACTTGGAATTGCAGTGAACACATGGAAGCCTCGTCTTCAACATAAATCGCAGTATTATATGATATTCAAAGTATTCAGATTATTTATTCTACTAATCCTTAACATGTCTTATTTGAGATTTAACACTGTAAAATAATTGTAACTATCTGTGACGCATCCTATAGGATGTATATAAAACATATCGCAAATTGTTTTATTTTATATAATTATTTTTACTTTGTAAAAGTATTAAAAGTGTAGACAATAATTAAAAAAAGTTGTGACTTTTGTTTTTGTAGAAAGAATATGGTGTTTACGCTTAATGGCGGTACTATAGTTGTTGTATATTAAAGAAAATGTATACTTTAACGTATTATTTATTGATTTTTCTATTACTGAGTAAACGACTATTATTTCAAACCAAAGAAATATTATAGTTTTAGACTGTAGCTTATTAATACATCCCTAGCTGGTAATAAAATTACTAAAACTAATTTATTAGATGTTTTCTTTCCCACATAACCTGACACACCCAAGTCGAGAGTATGCAGGATCCGCTGAAGAATTTGATTTTTTTATTTACATATAAATTATAATAATAAAAGTAGTCCTACTAGTTAGATTACCTTGAAAAGAATAATTTTACAGAGATAAAAGTTATAACACTTGTATTACATTTATAGTTTCGAATGTCTTTCTTAAATTTAAATGTTAAATAAAAACCTAAAAGTCTCTGCCGCCTCCAAAGACTACGTCTATGAAGTTTGAATCAAGAAAATGTCCTTATTTGCAAAGATTTGTATATTTTTATCTAATTATTCCAAGTTGTTAAACGCCGAATGCATATTTATGTCATTAAATGTATAATCAATATTCATTGTATGCAGAACCTACACAAATAGTTAATTATATTTATACAAATGAGGCATACGTAACAGTTGCATGTACTGGCGAAAGAAATAATGCTGCTACTGTATTCAGTTCAATATATTATTTATAACTAGGTACTCAAAAAATATGAAAACGGAATTATCTTGGAATCTATGGCATCTGAAAACTCAGCAAGCTATACGCAGTAATTGCAGAGTAAAGTAGACGTTACCAAGGTAAGTATCTTATTAGATATAATCTTAAAATATGAAATTTGCAGTTAATAATTCACTTAGTATTAGCTTAATGATGAGTCTAAATAGAAACCTAAATATCTCAAATTATGACGTTTCTTTGATGCAGTTCCGCGGATTTTAAATTAATTAAGAATTAACACGGTTATAAATTTCATAGCATCATTAATTAGCTACAAAGTCTTAACAAATATAAATATAATATGTTTTAGTGAGTAAGTGATAATAATATTGTGGACAAGACATTTTGTTGTTGTAAAAAATTAACAAGTAACTTTATTACATTTAAAATAGAGCAGTTACTTATACAGGATATTTATTTATTTATTTATTTAATATCTACACCTGCTCAACGCGATAAATCCACTTACAATTACGAAACAAAATTAAAATAATAATAATATGTATAAACACAAGAACACGCAGAATATATCACAAACAATATTTCATAAACAGAACACTAAAAAGGGTATCAAAATAATTCCTAATATAAATACTAGTGTAAAAGATGGCCGAAAGTGGTGGCCATCCTGTGTATTTTGTGTAAAATTTGTTATAAAAAGTATTCTACAGAATGCTTTTAAATGAAGTAGCAAAAATGATACCACAGATCCTT
Source organism: Monochamus alternatus (assembly GCA_037114965.1). Lineage (NCBI taxonomy): Eukaryota > Metazoa > Arthropoda > Insecta > Coleoptera > Cerambycidae > Monochamus > Monochamus alternatus. Next base: position 109,465,836 of record CM073426.1, on the reverse strand, counting down.
AGATGAAAATGAACTGATTTAGCCTATATGCCAAGTCGCATAATAAAAAATATACATGGTGTCAATTTAAAATTTTATTTCGATATTTGTAGATAACTTCTTAACTAATCCGAATATTTACATAACATTTGTAAATCAGGGGTTTTTATGGGCGTGAAATTCAAATTTGTTTCTAATTTTGACGTCACTAGTAGAGAGCAAACTTATGACACGTCATGTTTCTTTTAAATAGCAGAACTTGTTTGCTGCTTAGTGTATCCATCTGACTATTGAAACTATCGGTTCTCCAATCTGTTATATCTGAAAGAGGTATACATTGTTGAAGTCGCTAGGAGTAAACATTTTCGAAATAATCCTATTTGAAATATTCAGGGCACCAAGTGCCTTCTCTACTGAAAATACAGCAAAATGTTAATTGAAAAAGTTATTCAGAACGGTAAATTATGGAGACGTACAAAATTTCAATCTCATGTTTGCTACTTCATTTAAAAACACCCTGTATAATTAGAAATCAATTATACCGACTAAATAGTTAGCGCTAGATGTTGTACACATTTGTGATTGTAAAACATCTTCAACAGCCATCTGTTGTAGTAGATGGTGTTATAAAATTTATAGATTTTTGACTTGGTGGTTAAAAATTTTTCGTACATTAGGTATTACAATTTGTATCTTAGTATGTAAATATATATTTCAGCTATTATATTATGTGTAAAAACCTTGCCTAATTACCTTTTTTTGTTTATATATTATCCAGTGGCGGTTGGTGAGATTTCAGGTATGCCATATCTCAATAGCCAGATATGGGACCCAAACCAAACTTTAGAGTATAATATGTACTGTGGTCATATAGAAAACTTTGGTAGAAGAAGAACGATTACAGTTTGCGAAAAAAAGTTGAAAAAAACGTGGGCCTCACATAAAATTTTCAAAATCGGCAGAATTATGTCTAGTTTATGAAAAAAAATGTTTTTCGAAATTTAAACAAGCCAATTTGGAAATCTTAGGTGAGACCCACCTTTTTTTTAACTTTTTTTCGCAAACTGCAAAATCGTTCTCCTACTGAAATTCTATATATAGCCACACTACATATATACTAAAGTTTAGTTTGGGTCCCATGTCTGGTTATTAAGATATGACATACCTGAAATTTCACCAGCCACCACTGATATTATCTATATCTATTATTTAAATCTGCAAATTTGCACGAGCAAAATAATCCGGATTGGACCCCACTGTGAATATGGGTTGTACTTATTGGGTGGTACTTTATCAAAAGAATCAAGAAAAGATAGATATGAGAGGATAAAAAGGCGAAAAATATTAAATGAAGAAAAAGATGTTTGAAAAATTAAATCATGTCAGTCTTCTATGGCTGTGCAAACGCCACAGCAGCATATGTATCGATTGTATTTAGTGGAAACCTATTTCAGGACTCTAAATTTTTATTTTTTCTCATTCTGTAGATACCTACTTTTGGAAAACTTTGTTTAAAACTGGCATATACTTCTGGTAGTTACGAATTCAAATGTTTTCAGTAATATTTTTTTGTGAAAAGTTAATATCTAATATATAAAATTCTGGTGCCCCAGTTTTAGACGCCATACTCCTCGGAAACGACTTGACCGATTTTTATGAAATTTTATATGCATATTCGGTTGGTCTGAGAATCGGTCGTAATCTATTTTTCATACCCCTAAGTTATAAGGGTGGTCCACTCCAAACAATATATTTTTTATTTTTTGGACAAAATTTTTTATTTTTATTTTTTTATGTGGCATTAAAAATACATACAACCCTTAATTTTCTATCACAAATCCCTATTTTTTAATAGCCATTTTAGTAATTTAATCATTTTTAACCCTGGTCGATAACTGATCGATTATCACTAGATCAATTATCCCCGCCAAGCATCTACCGGTGTCACTTCTCACCCAGTAAACAGTACGGAGTAGGGATGAGAACGAAGCCGGTCTCCTGTCTCTCTCACACAATAAGCCTTCTCTCACTCCCTACACAGTTTTCGACCATTATTATCACAAAATATATATTATTATTGTGTATGAATCGAGCGTAGTAGTGACGTTTACAATTATCTTTTTACCTTCTAAGAGTAATTCTCAAGTAAATTTATTGTTAATTTGCTGGACCATAATTATTTATTTCCTATTTTATCAATAATTAATAAAATTAATAATTTTAAGTATAGTTCTCATTTTTATTAGTTAATTAAGTGATCTACATAACCTCAAAAGTACGCAACACATGTCACGAGCTCCCGCCAACAACGGCTGTTATTTACTATATGGCTATTTTTTTGTACAGTGAACAATGCCAACAAGACGTGAAGGGGCTAATTTGGGCCGTCAAACAAGTAAAATTGCAGGCACGCGAAATAATTAAAAAAAAATGTTTCGTGTTTTGTTATTCTTATAGGCCGTCATCGTTCACAGTGCTCCATTCCTCTTTTAGTCATATACCACATCTCCACACACTTACAATAAGTTAGTTATTTTTTATTTAACTGCCAAAATATTCACTAGAAATAATTCATATGGCAAAACAACGTTTGCCGGGTCACCTAGTGTTTATATAAAATCTTGTAGAATGACTACCATATTGGCCATTTTTTAATTATAAATAAATATTTCTTTCGTAGGTAATTCAGATTATTTGAAATGAAACTGTTTTAGCATGTTGTATATGCATATATAATATGTGTGAGAAAAATTACTTATTTTCTAAGCCTTTATATGCTTTAATAAAGTGGTCATGTGTATAAGCACTTTTATTTTATAATAGATAATTTACAATATCTGGATATAAAGTTTTAGGAAAATCTTCTTCATTATCACTAAACTATACTACTAATAAGGATTTACAAAAAAAAATACGATATTGACTCCATTTTTCATGACGCATCTATTCCCAATTTTTTTTTAGATAAGTTGTAAATCACCCTGTATATTTTTCGTTAAACAATGATTTGATAATATTTTTACTGCCTACAATTTTCGGAGAGAGCGGTTCGGGAAAGAGTTTTAGCTGTCACTATAAAATCATTTAATTCGTAAAGCTTTTATTTTAAATTTTGAGGTACTATCTAAAGTGTTTTATACCCAAAAATCGTTAGCATCCGCATTATTTACAAATTTTTATTTATGTCTCTCTGTAGATACATCCCATATTAAACAAACAAATTATATTGCAAACATCCTGTATATTGATTTAATGAATTTCATCACAGAAGTGTTTTTGACATTTTTTCTAGTTGCAGTGGTTCTTCTAAAGGTTAACACTTGTCCTGATATCAAACAAATAAGATAAAACAAGATATTTATATTTTCGTTTAATTTTAATGATTTAGATAAATTTATAATTTATAAATGTCCATACTTTTACAACTAATATTTCATGGCAATTTGACCATTACCATATGGATTCAATAACTACCGAGACCAAATATAAAAATTATTTGTTTTCGTCAAAACAAATATGTCTATACATTACCATGCAAGTTGCTCATTGATCATCGGACTCGAGTAAAATAGGTCAGATAAATATTATATTAGCAAATGGCTAGAATTGAGGCGCCGTATTCTTGAAATCGTGTCTTCTACAAATACAAATAATTTTAGACACATAAGAACTGAATAATATAGAACTTAGCAAATAACAGGAATGCTATCACATGCCACCTGCAAATATTGAAAAGTACCAAAGTGAAACAGATATATAACGACAAGAAGCGGTCTGACCAACAAAATTTTGGGTACAGAAATCTTTCAAAACACGTTTTAAATTTAACTTTAGATATAAATACCGTTATGATATAAGCTTACATAGTTCGGCATACAAATATTGTTCACTTTTGTTTATAAGTATGTGAAAATAATTGTTAAAATGTGGGGTTAGAATAGCAAAATAATGTGTGTCATACATCTTACAAACGCTCTTTATTTTTCATTTTATTTGAGAATTGAAATAGTAGTGAATAAATAAAACATGAATAATTTTTTTCTTCTTCACTTTTTACTCGTAATGCATACGAAGTTTTTTCTATCATCTCGCAACAAAATAAAACTTAAGTTATTAATTTTATTACGAGAACATGAATAGAATAAATAGAACAAATGTAAGAAATTCATTTATTAACATTCATAATTAGTCGCGTCAAATTAGCATGGAAAATGTGAAAATAGACAACTTTTTGCGGAGAAGTCCGATTGAGATGCGGTTTTCTGCAAAATGTTTAGGGAATTTTTTATAACAAAAGATACATCTAACCTCTGTACGCTCGCAAAGTTTTAATTGTTTATTTAATAAATGACCCATTTTTGTTGAACATATGGCAAATGTCACACACGATTCAACGAAAATGTCTGAAAAATGTTCTCTCGGGGGTTTTCGAGGTCCCTCTTTATCACTTTGGTGTTAGCTTTATTATTTATTGCTAAATTGTTGTAACTGGGCTAATTAACAAATTAAAAACTCCACCCCCGAAATCACTAGAGAACCGGAATATTTCCAGGATTTCACCATCGGCACAAGATTTTTGCAAATATAATTGTTTATTGTTCGATTGTTGCAACCTCGCTAATTAACAAATTAATAACTCTTCTCCCGGAATCGTTAGAATATCGGATTTTTTTTGCAATAATTCTGGGATCAATTGAACAATAAACAATTATATTTGCAAAGATCTTGTACCGATGGTTCGCCTTAAAAAGACAGAAATCCAGGAAAAAAATTCGGGTCTCTAGATGTTCCGGGAGTAGAGTTATTAATTTGTTACTTAGCCAGGTTGCAAAAATAGAAAAATAAACAATTTCGTGCAACAACCTTGTGCCGATGGTTCTCCCCATGATCCCAGAGTTATTGCAAAAAAATCTGGTTCTCTACCGATTCCGGGAGTAGAGTTATTAATTTGTTAATTAGCGAGGTTGCAGCAATAGAACAATAAACAATTATATTTGCAAAAATCTTGTGCCGATGGTTTGCTTTAATAAGCCAGAAATCCTGGAAAAAATTCCGGTTCTCTAGTGATTTCAGAGGTATAGTTTTTAATTTGTTAATTAGCCCAGTTACAACAATTTAGCAATAAATAATAAAGCTAACACCAAAGTGATAAAGAGGGACCTCGAAAACCCCCGAGAGAACATTTTCCAGACATTTTCGTTGAATCGTGTGTGACATTTGCCATATGTTCAACAAAAATGGGTCATTTGTTAAATAAAAAATTAAAAATTTGCGAGCGTACAGAGGTTAGATGTACCTTTTGTTATAAAAAATTCGCTGAATATTTTGCAGAAAACCGCATCTCAATCGGACCTCTCCGCAAAAAGTTTCAAGTCAAATGCTAATTTGACGCGACTAAATTTGGATGCTGAGAAAAGCATCTTAACAATCTTTAATAATAACTCCTGATTCAGAGAGCATATTAGGGCTATATTCTGATATGGTAAAATTTTCATAACTGCTGTTGCTAATTTCAATTATACACTATTTGATGGCCCAGTTAAAATTGTCTTATTTAAATTTTTTCAGAGATGTTCAGATGTTGCTACCTATGTATCAATCTGCAACTGTAGAATCATCAGATAATTAGTAATATCGTTTGGTATTTTAGAAATAACATTCTTTTCTACCGCTTGATTAAAACACTTGCCATTGTAATATTTAAAAATAATCGTGCTGTTTTCGTTTCTAGATCTCAAGACTACATACTTCCTGTAGAATGACAAAAAATTGATAGAATTATTTTGAATATTATTTGTGACAGTAAGAGTTCGACTTCTTCTTGTCTTTGAATTAGGAATAGTAACTATCAAAATATATTCTTTGTACTCAACATGTTTTACAATCATTGTTACTAATTCGTCTTAGTCATCTCTATAAGCACCCAAAATTCCAATAGTTAGAACTACTTATAATATGATATTTCTATTAAGTTACAAATTTTACAATAATCAATATGTACAGAATTTACCTCTTTTAATAAGAATGTTTCATCATCAACTTATATCCAGCTCCATGCACCTTTAAAAATGCCGCCAACTTTTTGAACTTGCTTAAGTCAATATCATTCTTGGTAGATAATGTGGATTTTAGCATCATTGCTTCTCGTATAACTTCTTTGATTTGTCTGGCAAAAAACATTTAGCATTTCTAAAAAATAGCTATACAACAGTAACAAATCAGTTAAACAACAATTTTATAAGGGCTCTATTTTGATACCATTAGTAGCAATAATACGACATTTTTGTGGCATAAAATCCATCAACAAAAGTAAATTATTTATTAACTGTATCGTAAAGGTATCAGAAGATATAAAGTAACAAGCATCTTTATTTAATTACAATAGATGCAACTGTAATGTAGTGTATCAGTCAATATTATTTTACGCGTTTTGCTGCACTTTGTGATTTTTGTAATTTAATGGTCCATATCTAGTGAATTTTACATTAAGATGGAGAGCACTTTAGGCTGACACCACATATTTTCCAAAATATTTGTTACTATCTAATTAAAATAGTCTCAGGTGAATATGAAAAGCTGGTACCCATCTTGAACATTCAGTTTAAGTGAGTTACATTTTATTTTTTTTACTGCTTTGCACATTCAAGTCATAATATCTGTATTTTGAAAATGGATCTACAAAATGAAAATTGGCATAAGCAAAGTCCCACTATTTTGGTCCAAAGAATATGTGGTTAATGGCTTGACCTACTAATTTGTTGCGCCCTGTATATTTTTTATTAGAACTGAGCTGAACCTATCATAATTTTCTATACTAAAAGCCTGCAGAGACAGAGACAGAGCTACACATAGTTAAAAATATAATTAAAATTAATATATGTTTATGTTTGTCTAAATACACATTTAAAATATTGTTTCCAGTAATATTTATTTTATATTAACTATTACATTGCAATTTGTACCACGGCAATTCATTTTCTTATGTACACAAATATATTGATAAAATATAAACTTCAATCCACCGTTTTTTTTTTTAGCTGTAACTAAATCGATTTTCGTGGTTTGTCAACAGCTAAAAAACAATAGAAATTACTTGCTTACATAAAATTAATCTCATTTAAAACCTCGAGAAAGATTTAATATAACCGACAGTAAGTCAACGCATGTGATAAAAAAATGTGATGCAATCGAAATTGAACGGGAACATTGCATAAAGCAATTATTATATAAAATAATTGAGAGAAACGTTTTAATTAGAACGACAACCGTTAAATTTGTTGAAATAAAGTTTGCACTGTCTATAATTTATTTGCATAGACTTAGACAGATTGGGTATTTGGCCATGATTTTATATATGGAATTGTATATGCAATAGCTATTTAAAGCTTTAAACTATGTCATCTAACAAAAAAAATTGAATTTTTAAAATTAAATAAGATAAATTAATGTTTAAATACATACAATATAGCTAAAAATACAAACTTGTTTGATATCCTCATTGTAATTATCAATGCAGCAAAACCTGCTCATGAAGATACCTATGTTATTTTAATGGAGCATCGCACAGTAGACCTGCACCAGAACGTACCGTCACCTGCAACGACCGTCAATGTAGGTCGTTTTGGTGACCTGCAATTTCATTTCATGGGTAATTGGTTTCAAATGGTTAGAAGTATTCGACCAGTTAAGATGTCAATATGTCGCTGAACTGCTGCTTATATCAACCTACATTTACTTACCTCAAACAAACTGCAAGTCTTTCGACAGATGATACTGCTCTGCGAAATCTTGTATTTCGGCGCTGTAGGCAAGAATGATCCAAAAGCTCAAAACATTTTTTGTGACATTCCGAAGTATTGACAAAAATTTCATTGATTTCTCTCCAGTTCAAGAAATAAATAACAAATTTCACCATACAGCTTTGTTTTTATTGATAGTGTGAACGCAAAGCTTTGTCATTTTCCTTACTTCCCCCTTCCCCTTCCTTCTCATCCTCTTTGAAATATACTGAATTTTGAGCAATTTGATATTAACATTTAAAAACAGGGCCTTATCCAGGGGGGGTTGAGTCCCTCCTTGAGTTGGTCTGAGCCCTCTCTGGAGAAAAAATGTAAACTTATTTGGAATATAAAAAATCAGATCACCCACATTCGTAAAATACAATTACTAAAATTATTTAAAGTCGCCTTAAAATGGTATAATTTGTGGTGTTTCTTAGGTACATGCTCTTACAATAATAATGACACTCCCTCATAAATATTTTTGAACATCTGGACGTTCTGAGTAGAAATGTCATTAAATTTCTATTACTGAGTGAAACAACTAAGTACCAATGTTAAAAGTTGAAAGTAGATTTCATTATAAATAGGTCAGCAGTTCAAAAGAAATCGCAAAATTCATTTTAAAGAGTGCCATTATTATTGTAAACGATTGTACAGAAATCTCGAAAAATAAAACACGTAAAACAAAAGTAATCTCAAAAATAAAATTATTGATGTTTTGTTTATCCACTTTTACTATTTAAATTCTCCTCAAATAATATAATAACTTTTGAAATGCATTTGCATGACACACATTATTTTGCTATTCTAACCCCACATTTTAACAATTATTTTCACGTACTTATAAACATAAGTGAACAATCTTATATGAAGAACTATGTGAGTTTACGTTATAACAATATTTACATCTACAGCTGAATTTAAAAAAAAAACGTATTTTGAGAGATCTCTGTACCTAAAAATGTGTTGGTTAGACCGCTTTCTGTCGTTATATATTCGTTTATTCGTTTTACTTCGATACCTCTCAGTTATATACCAAGGTGACTAAATTTGTAATGATAATCTAGTTTTTACTGAAATCGAATATCTATTTGTTGTTCTATGTGAATTTAGACAGTCTATCTGAACATAACTAAGAACAATAATTTTACCGACCTAGAGTAATTATATGTAACATTATTTAGTTTTGTAAATATAATGTTTTCCTAGCAGACACGAAACAATTTCATTTTGCGCAAAACAGTAGGCTCTCTACTTTTATAATTCATGGGTTTATTTAGGTACTAAAAATCGTCATTAAATTGTACTATTACCATTGGCAGGCTCGAAATTCATGAACTAGAAAAAGTGGATGTAACGATAATTGAAACAAATTGAATGACAATGTCAATTGCTGCTATGCGTACTTTAATAAATTACGGAATTTAAAAAATTCAGTTAAGTCAACTTGAGATTTTTGTAAAATACGAAGTCGAAACACTTGTTCGTGCATTTTGGAAAATTGTCTTGTTCTTACGAATTGGTTCTACATTTAGTTGACGGATTACATTGGCAATACTATAACTTTAGCAACTTTTTCTAGAAAAATTTCAAATGGGAAAAGGTAATATAAGCACTTTTTGTTGGGAAAAATTTTTGGAAATTAAATGGATAATTTAAAAAACTATATAACATTACTTAGTGCGATACATGGACCATCTGTATATGTCAAGGCGTTTCTTCCAATAGAAATTGGTGATTCTAATGTGCCGTATGTGTACTTGCTGCAGCTGAAGCTGTGCAATCGGATATGATGTGCGAGATATGCGAACTTAAATTTTATACGATAAATATATGGGCCACATATATTCATCTTTGTGTTGACTACTTTAAATGGGGAGCAGGTTTATAACATGAATCACTCTATATTATTTTGGGCCTCGACTATTAGGTTCTAAGTGTTCTTTGAATCCTTCTCAAGTGGTATGTCTATGGAATCTTGTCTCTGTACTGTAAATTAGTAACTTTCTACTATTCTTCTATTTTGAAACTCTGCTAATAAATAATACTGGAGCACTAATTCCTCTACATTCTGTCAATTTACTAGAAAATTATATAAACACTAGGTGACCCGGCAAACGTTGTTTCGCCATATGAATTATTTATCGTGAATATTTTGGCAGTTAAATAAAAAATAACTTATTGTAAGTGTGTGGAGATGTGGTATATGACTAAAAGAGGAATGGAGCACTGTGAACGATGACGGCCTATAAGAATAACAAAACACGAAACATTCATTTTTTGAATTATTTCGCGTACCTGCAATTTTACTTGTTTGACGGCCCAAATTAGCCCCTTTACGTCTTGTTGGCATTGTTCACTGTACAAAAAAATAGCCATATAGTAAAATAATAGCCGTTGTTGGCGGGAGCTCGTGACACGTGTTGCGTACTTTTGAGGTTATGTAGATTACTTAATTAACTAATAATGAGAACTACACTCAAAATTAATAATTTTATTAATTATTGATAAAATAGGAAATAAATAATTATGGCCCAGCAAATTAATAATAAATTTACTTGAGAATTACACTTAGAAGGTAAAATAATAATTGTAAACGTCACTACTACGCTCGATTCACAATAATAATGGTCGAAAACTGTGTAGGGAGTGAGAGAAGGCTTATTGTGTGAGAGAGACAGGAGACCGGCTTCGTTCACATCCCTACTCTGTACTGTTTACTGGGTGAGAAGTGACACCGGTAGATGCTTGGCGGGGATAACTGATCTAGTGATAATCGATCAGTTATCGACCAGGGTTAAAAATTATTAAATTACTAAAATGGTTATTAAAAAATAGGGGTTCGTGATAGAAGGATGAAAATTAAGGATGTATGTATTTTTTAATGCCACATCATAAAAAAATAAAAATAAAAAATTTTGTCCAAAAAATAAAAAAAAAATGTTTGGGGTGGACCACCCTTATCACTTAGGGGTATGAAAAATAAATTACGATCGATTCTCAGACCTACCGAATATACATATAGAATTTTATAAAAATCGGACAAGCCGTTTCCGAGGAGTATGGCGTCTAAAACTGTCACACGAGAATTTTATATATTAGATATATAAAACACAAGAAGCAAAAAAATTCTAAATTCAATCAAATATTGTAATATTTGCTGTACCTTTGTTGAAAAAAAATTGTTTAGAAAAAAAAAATAGGATACCTATAGGGTAAAGTGACCATATTTCGCAAAGCTTGAAGTAGTACAGGAACAACACTTCTTTAGCGAAAAAAATAAAATGGGGTTTATAAAAGAGAACAGCATACAAAACATATTTTTTTATTTTATTCCATCAAGTCTTATACAGCGTTAATATTGCGAAAAAATATGTTTCTTTGAACAACAATAAGAAAAAAGTTCCTATGAACCTGTGTCCGGAAATGCTTCATTTCGGAGATACAGGGGGTTGAAATTAAAAAAAAATTGGGGTTTTATTAATATCTGAAGAACCTTAATTCCGATTTTTTTTCTGAAATTTCGTATGTGTATAAAAATCAAAGACATCTTCTGACTTAATTTAATTTATTTTGCCAACCCCAGTGGCGTACTAGTGAATTGATTCATGAACCAATTTGTATGGCCAACTATGGACCACTCAACATAAATTTCCATAATTTTAACATTTTTTAATAGTTTCCAAAATAAAAAGTACAAACTGTTACATATTATAAAGGAAAAAAATAATGCAATTGAATTGCACAAAAATATACCTATATAGTGTTCCACATAGAAAATTTTATATTTTGGTTATTTAAGAGACACCCTGTAGAAGAATTACAAGTATTCCACTGAATTCAACGTAAAAACTCTATCAGAAACAATTTTCACAATCCATTTCAATATCTCAGCTAGTCTTTGAGATACGAATAATTCATTAAAAGTAGTTTCTTTAAACTTTGCCGTGTATCTCAAAAACGAGGAGGTCTATGAAAATTCTGATGGTGGCATCTTAAGTTTCTTAAAAAAGTAGTCTAATGTTGTGTAAACCGCATTATTCTATCTCTTGTAGTTTCCGAGATAGGTGCCCTGCAATTACAACGAAATTGGGACACTCTGTAGGTGGTTTAGGCATACACTGTCTCCAAAGTTGATGTACGATTGAACCCCACTGCATTATTAAACTGCATACCGTGCCCTAAATAATTGCGTTTCCATTCTATGCTCGAAGGCTTTAGTATTTAGTGACATCAGGTCTGCTGTCTCGTCAAGGTGAGTCCGCCTTTATGTGCCTCACAGACAGTACCGATGTCTGTAATTTTATATTATTTTGTAATACATAAAGGGCGGGTTTCTTCGAGGCACATGACATATTTCAATTATACTGCTATAGTGAGACGTAACACATCTTGAGTGTCCTACTACTTTGAAATAGTTCAGAGAAATCTCTAGATTATAAAACCATATATTTTATGTTAAGTATTGCCTGATCATGTCATTGACAATTTCGCATAGGTATTTCATACCGCTATGCAAACGATAATATATAGGTGTTTGGAAAAGTTGGAACAAAACTTAAGGCGCTAAAAGTAGAGCCAAAAAAAGTAAAGAAAGTTCCTATAAACATTGGTCTCTCCAAAGAGGCTTATCATTTGGATTTTTTTAAAATAACTTTCTAATGAAAGGAAAATTGTAGGTAATAATCATATTATAAGGGTTTTAACTATCATAAGCTTCACCAAAATTGATTATAAATAAGGGTAGGTAATTAACCTTTTACAAAAATGTTTCCAAATGTGTTTATTTGTTTGAATTATCAAGAAAATAATATTATTTTTTATTAAATTACTTTTTTAAAGAAAAAATATCTCTACTTTTTTTTTCTAATTCTGCGTAGTTTAGTCAGAAATAATTATTTTTTTAAATAATGTATGGTTCAGAGCAGTGAACAGTAACATTTTCACATAGTAGGCATCTGTCATGGTGACAGTTTCATTGTAATGAGTCACTTTCGCATGCTATCATTTATATTCTTACATTTCTTTATTTTTTTAGTTGCGATCTTTGTGCTTGACTTCGTATTTCGAATCGACTTTTTTACAACCATGAACCTTCATGCTTTCACTAACAATGAATATGCCGATATGCATTTTATTCATGGTTTCTGTAATGGAAATAGTATGGCGGCTCAAAGAGAGTATCGGTAACGTTTGCTTAATAGAAAGCAACCTTCTGCAAGATTATTCAGGGATATTCCTGCAAGAGCGATGGAATCAGGAGCCCTAATTCCAAGATATTGTCAATGTGACCGTCCAAGGAGACGTATGCATGATTTAGACGAAGTAATTTTGAACATAATTCTACTGCGAGTGTAAGAAGAGCATCTGCACACTTTAGAACAAACAATATTTATGTATGGCAGTTGCTTAAGGCAAATGTATATTATATTTTTACCATTTTCAAACAGTTCATGGTATGCTTCAAGAAGGGTTAGTACTTGTTGCGTTCAACCTCTCCTTTAATTAAAACACTGGCCTTTTTTGGAATATAACGCCCATTCATTTTTTAGAACTCTACAAATGTTAACTAAGCATCACATTTTACCATATAATTTTGAAGAAAAAACAAACCTACGAACTTGAACACTTGTGACCATATAGTCGCTATATACACGCTCGTATGTACCTTGAAGATGATTTTTTTGGGAATAATAATTGTTTCGGTCACATTCATTTCCAACAAAATAAATAAACACTGAACTAAGCAACATACGTAATAACGATAGCGCTTCCAAAGTTTACGAGAAATTATTGGAAATTTTTTTTGTAATCTAGATCTATCTATAGGCAGCGGCCGAAATTGTGGACAGTGACTCATAGATAATATAAAAACACTATTACTATTAAGCGTATAATATTTTTATAAGAGATTACACATTATTTACCTTATTATTACTGTGCCGCTTTCTATGCACAACGATACTATACTCATATTTACCGCACCACGATAAAGACTCAGTCAAACTGAAGCCCGATGTATTCTTTATCTCTGTTTATTGCATTGTGGAAAACAATATTTTGGTGTGTGTAAACCGTGAGCGTTAGTACATGGCTTTGCCGAGGTTAGAACGCCATTAGAATATGCGTACGTTGGGGGATTTGCTGCAATTCGCGGGGTGTTATTTCTATAGTTATATTAAATAATAAAAATAAATTATTGCAACCGTGAAGTTAACAAATAACAGTTAAAAATGGATCAAAGTGCCAGTTCTAGTAAAAGGTCTGTTAGTAATCGACATAACCTATGTAGCGGACAATTGATAATAATAAAAAACGTATACGAAGGAATTCGAGCGCGAAACTCTAACACAAGTGTTAGTGAAGCTGTTGATATGTGTAGTTCGTTAACACAAGTGTCAGTTTCTAGTGTATATCGTGCTATAAAAAAGAGTGTGGAAGTAAATCCAAAGAAGAAAAAAATAGAAAGACGAGGAAGGAAAAAAACATAAGTCGATGATGACGTAAAATACGCCATTCGCAGGAAAATTCATGAATTCTTCTTCAAAAATGAAATACCGACGATAAAAAAAATTCAAGCTACGATAGCTGAAGATGAGGACATGCCTCAATTATCTGACAAAGTTCTTAGAAGAACAATGCATGATATGAATTTTCGGTTTTTAAAACGAAATCGTAAAAGTATGCTCGTTGAAAAAGATGAAATTGTAGTATGTCGAGGAGAATACTTAGAAAAACTAAGAGAATTTCGTGCATCGAGCAAAAAGATATATTACATGGATGAAACATGGATAAACGAAGGTTATACGATATCAAGAGTTTGGCAGGATGGTAACGTTCGAAGTAAAAGAGAAGCATTTGTAGATCGATTTTCTACAGGATTAAAGGCGCCTTCTGGAATAGAACGTAGGTTAATAATATTAGAAGCGATTCGAGATTTTAAGAAAATGGTTTGCATGTTTTTGAATCACGTAGGACGGGAGATTATCATGAAGATATGAACAATGAAGTATTGGGTTTGAATCTATTTTATCATATGACCAGGAGCAGTTGTTGTGATGGATAACGCAAGTTATCATAGCAGAAGAGTCGAAAAGTTACCGACATCAGCATCAAGGAAAGCAGATATTATTAAATGGTTAAAACAAAAGAATATACGGACGCCATGCTCTAACCACAATTATTAAAAATTGTCCAAAGAGAAAAAGGTCGATATATTAAGTATGTAGTAGATGAGATGGTCGAAGCGCGAGGAATTCATATACTCCGTTTACCGCCATACCACTGTGAATTAAATCCAATAGAGTTAGTTTGGACACAAATAAAAACCAAAGTAGCACGAAATAATACCATCTTTAAATTAAGTAATGAAGTGAAGTTATTATTACAGGAGGCCATTAATCATGTCACTGCTGAAACATGGCGTAAGTGTATTGGGCATGTGAAGAAGGAGAAACAACGTATGTGGGATCTAGATACAACAGTAGATGTTTTGATAGACCCACTCATTATCCATTTAGGGAAAAATGATTCAAGTGACAGTGATAGCAACATCTCTACTGATAGTGATAATTAAATACAATGAAGTGAAAACTTTGCTACATAGTGGCAGTAAGGTAAGTAATAAAAGTGTTATGTTATAGTGAAGTGGATGTGACACCGAAGTGAACGTGTGGTTATTTTAATAAATAGTGAACATACAGTGATAGTGAAGTTTGTTATGATTCTGACGTAATGCGTATTAATTTAGTGATAATGATAATATCCGTGTAAAATAATTACCTATATGAAATGTCTAAATAGTCAACATCTTGTGGCGGCATGAGCCAGGTGGTGGTGGGTCATCGATGCCCAAGAGAGCATCGTTTTATAGGAGATATTTACAATGTTGGTAAGAATCTTTTCAGTTTGTCTTGATAAATTAACTTAGGTACACCGATATACAAGATAAAAAATTTGAAATATTCTTATTATTTTTATTATCTAACACCTTGAAATTGGTAAAAACCGTTATATCACTGTTTCTACTCTAAAAATAATGGATATTATCTAATGCAATTATTTTTGTATATTTTTTGTATCTGACAGCATTCAAATTTAGTACGCCTATGAAATGTTGCTCTCCGCACGTTTCGCCCGTCGCGCTTGTCTACAATCTAGCGATTAGTCACTGTCCACAATTTTGGAAGTCAACTATAATATATTTACAAATAAATAACAAATAAAATATATAACAATACACGCAAGGTAACGGTTTTTACTGGCTCTAGAAGGTGACAGGAACGTCTACGACTCACCTCCTTCTGTCTGTATTATATCAATATAACATTTCAAAAGGTGTATTTGGTATCAGGTAATGTAAAAAAAATATTTTTATGCAACCTCTTCCAAGATCTCAGAGGAAACTACCTCTATTACACTTTTTTATTTCGCATTTGATTTATGGTTGCTATGTTGTTGCATAAGCATAATTAAATTTTTATTATTAAATTATTTATGGAGTACTTGCTGAAAACTCCGTTACAACAATTATCCGGATCATAAGAACGTAACTTTAGTAGGCGTACTTTGTGCTAAAAATTAGTTTTATAGCTCTTTGTTTTCGTTCCATATCAGACCATACAGAATGTAACCAGTTCTTGATAATTTTAATAAAAAATGTGCTAAAGCACACAAATATACAAGTAACTGTTGTTCCATTTATACAACATACATCAATAAGACAATAAATACATTGAAATAATAATATCTCATATTTTAATAAATACATATGGGTCATGCTCAAGAAAAGGGGAAATTGCTGAACGTATAAAAACCATTTTTCTAGGCATACATAGAACCTTCTTAATGGCTTTAAGGTGGTGCGAACAAAAATTGTAATTCGGTATTCGTTTTCACTTTGTTTTTTTTATAATTTAAATCAAAATTGTCATACGCCGAAGCTGAAACTACAGTACTGTTAAAATGTACTTCGTCAAATAAATTGATTTATGTAAAGGTTTTTGTTTTCTTTTTTTTACCTTTCTGATCAAAAACGTTTCATACTATCTTATTTTAAGAAAAATTCACGAAAAAAAACCGCTTTCACACTCTAAACTGGTGTATTAAACATGTACCCAAGTTGTTATACTCGCATCAAGAATTCAGACGTCTTACGTCACGGCTGACGTTACACATTTGTTTTTATTGTCAACGTAATTTTCGATATTTGGTCACGCTAAAAACAATGATTTCTTGCAATTTAGTGCAGTATATAATGCAAACTTTTAGTGTAGTATATAGTTTTATTACTATCAGTTGCAGTTTCTTAAATATTTTGATGAAATTATAATGAATTATTCATTTGTTGATATGACGTAAGTCGTCTGAATTCTTGTCGCGAGTATAGTCAACTCCGAATCAGCCAATTTAATCAAAGAAATTTGATACTAGAATGCGAGAGAGTCAGTTATTCATAAGTTGGCTGATCCTCAGTTGGGTTTTGTTTACAAGCTAGAGAGTCAGGCTAAGCGAAATATGCAATATTTATACGTTTTTTTAGTGGAAACGTGTAAATTTGGATTAGTACCTTTATTAGAATCATCTCCGTAGTTGTTTCCGAAATTGCTAATAAACTGATCAGAACAATTGTTTTGCAAAAATCGCAATTATAGTAATAATATTAACAACTTACCAAGTAGCACATTTTGAAGTTATCTTTTTCGGAGCATAATGTAACGATTAAATCAACTCCGAAGCTTTTTGTGGCTTCGGAGTTGATGAAGATCTATGGAGTTGACGATTAAGCGCAATTTTACTACTTGAATGTCGTTTTAATAGACATGGCAAAAATAAAAAATCTGCTGAAGAACTGAAACGGAGAAAAACTGAGCTGCAAATATTAAGCCGTGAAAGGCTCAGAAACAATCTCGAATACTATGAGCGAGAAAAACAAAATGAACGCGAACGATATCGTCGTAAAAATCAAAATAAAATCACACACACCGACAACAATGCATTAAAAAAAGAACATGGAAGCATAGCTAAATAAAAGTACAGAGAAAATATGAAAGAAAGGCAAACAGCCATAAACCAGTACATAAATGAAACTGCCCTACCATCTACACCAGAACCCCTTATTCAATTACAAGCCGGATCGAGTCGTGTCACTACTAAAATAGATATTAAAGCAACAAAATATAAGAGCAGATATTTCAAATTAAAGGAAAAAACATAAAGGAATAATAAAGTGACCAAATATTACATCGGAGTGGTTTAAACGGTGCCAATATTCTTGCAAAATTTCTAAGGTAAGAAGGTAACCCTGTCTACTTTGTGTTTCGATTAACCGACGATACGAGTAAAATTGTCACAGAAGATATTGAGATAATATTACCCGCATCCGGTATTTACAAAAGAAATCATTACTTTTTTGGTATAGATTTTAATAAGTATAAAACAAAATTGTACTAGGTAGTACTTTTACAATAGTCTGTTTTCTTTTCATTATTTTTTGTTTTTATAAGTGGTAAGAAGTTACGATTCTTTAATGATAATTACGTATAAATAACAGTTTACGTATTTAAGGTTTTTCCCGTTTATTGATTTACGCAGGTTAATTAAATAAAAATCAACTCTGAAGTATTAGTCATCAACTCCGATGCACCTATATTGATAACCATAACCATTACCTCTATCTATCTACCTCTTGCAACCTTCTCCTAACAACTAGTAGCAGATTATATCATAAAAGATTTAATTATTGATATGCAATACCTCAAAATTTAGCATTTATTACTCAATAAGCACTTCATCAATCAATCATCAATTCCAAAGTCGGTAATTTAAAAAAGCCAAATATCTCGCACATAAAAAAGTAGTAAGCTTTGCTGATAGTAATTAGTAATGTCTTTCTAAAATATTAAAGATGTATCAATTTAATTTTAAAATACTTTTATGATTAATTTGTTTTTAATATATTTGGTATTTCTGATTATCCCATTTTTTAAGAATAACCCATATTTGCTTTCCCATTTGGCATGTCTTTTCTAAAATTCCTACCGACTACGTATTTTACAATGATAATAAAAAATATAGGATACTACCGTCCAATAAGAACACTATTCTTCTACTAATAAAAAAATCTTAAACATGTTTCCTTTTACGTGATTCAATAGTCGTACAATATATTTCTCACCCTGTACAAAGTATTTATATGATTAACATTGTAATGAAATTGCTAGAAACTATTTTAATTGACAACTGAATTATTTTAATAATCTGATTTTAATTAATTGCTGCAAGTAAGAAAATACCTAATAGAATTGAAATTTTCAGTAACAAATTAATATAAGTTATGATTTTAGCTCGAAGTCTGAAGTCAGTCTGAGCAAATTATCCATATTGCCTAGAATGTGTTGATAAAGTGCACGGATGCATTTCTTTCAGGAAAAAAAATCTATTACTAAATTAATACATATACACACTTGAGTGAAGTTTAAAATTTTAAGTACATTAATATACTTAAAAGAAATGCAGCCATGTCCTTGATATTCAAGCATTTTTATACTTAATCCAACACTTTTTTCTTACACAGTGCCGCTAAATTTAAGATTTACTTAAAGAATTGTATTTTGTTAAAATATGAATAAAATACCTATTAAATATAGAAAGGGTTAGTTTTCTTTAGAGATAGATATATATATAAACCGCCAGATTCAGCATGTGGCCACAAGATTTTTGCTTTTTGTGGGATAAGTAGTCGGTTGCCTTACTTATGGCATACTGGAGAGCTCGAAAATAAAATTACCAATTTTATTTTTTCTTAATAATAATAATAACAATAATAATAATAATAATAATAATAATAATAATAATAATAATAATAATAATAATAATAATAATAATAATAAGAATGTTGGCTTGGGTCAATGTGAGAGATTGATACCGGTTGATATTTGACTACCCCCCTAATTAATGTGGTTTTCCAGATTTCCCTCATTCCTGCACTGAATAGTGGTTAGGGCCTACCAACGTAAGTCGTTCCTGGGCGCAAATGCGGCCCACTTAATAATAATAATATGCCGCCCCCTCTCCCGCACAAGTCTCCGACTTCTGGGCTAATCCCTGTGATTAGAATGAGGTATATGCGGCCACAGCGTATATCCAAAGACACGATTCAGCCTTACGGGTGTTGTATTATCATTTACGACACTCGTATGAGATAGACGAGACGCCAGTGCTGCCTTATGCTCCGGGGGATATAGAATCCGTTGTGAGGAATGAGAAGTGCCGAATTTATTGGAACTATTCATTCCCCACCCTCAGGCAGATTCAAGCCAATAAGCCTGATGTAGTCCTCCTCGACCACCAACTTAGGACGATGTTTGTGATTGAGTTCTCGGCTCCCGCAGAGAACAACATCGTCCTAAAAGAGGAGGAAAAACGGAGGAAGTATCGAGATCTTCTCTCCGAGCTCCGCAGGCTGTATCCAGACCACTCTGTTAAGATTGTGGTGCTCATTATAGGCGTCCTGGGTGGAATGAGACATACGTTGCTTTCTGACTTAAAGATCATACCGGCTTGCCGAAATTCGGCAGAGATCTTAGCCGGCAGAATGCAGAAGGCAATCGTCCTTGGTTCGCTACGTCTACTCAGAACGCACGATTTACGGGCGCAATGATTACTGACTCCACGGAGTGGAGAGTGGTCATTGCTTGACTCTTCAGAACATCTCCGAATGTGTCGGAGCTTCGGAAGGTGTTACTGGAAAAAAAAAAATAATAATAATAATAATAATAATAATAATATCTCTACCCCTCATTCTAATCACAGGGATTAGCCCAGAAGTCGGAGACTTGTGCGGGAGAGGGGGCGGCATATTATTATTATTAAGTGGGCCGCATTTGCGCCCAGGAACGACTTACGTTGGTAGGCCCTAACCACTATTCAGTGCAGGAATGAGGGAAATCTGGAAAACCACATTAATTAGGGGGGTAGTCAAATATCAACCGGTATCAATCTCTCACATTGACCCAAGCCAACATTCTTCCACCCTACCATACCCGCAGAGAGGGCGCCAAACCTCTCCACGAATATAGCTTATATACGGTCTACCGGCAGCTGGGCTTGAACCAATTCCGATCTAGTCATCTCGATTCAAGTACTGACGCCTTAAACCGCGCGACCACTGACCGACCGACTAACCGACAGACCGACCGACTAATGCAATTATTATTTACCTTATCCAAAATGATTTAATATTATTTCAAATATTTGCATTAATTCTTTCAAATCACTTAATAGTTCAAATAAAGAAATCATAATTTTACTTTCAGAATGACAATTATTGCCTCAAGTAGTTCTTATTGTTTAAATGAAGCAAAACAATGCTGCTAAAATGATCACTTCTGAATTAAGAAATTAAACAGAAAAATTATACTAAATGTATAATTTGTATGTGTAATAATATACTAAATTCTTTATATTTCAATAAAGCTGTAATGACAATTTAGTGATTTCATCATTATAGTAATATATAGTTTTGCATTTCATTTTTACTTTATATTTTTGGCTGAGAGCACAAAACTTGCTGAAATGACTTGGCGCCCATGAATTCATCATATGTAGGTTTTTTTTGTTGTTGTTATGTTATTGTTATTAATAGAACCCACGCCTCGGCTGAAAAGCTAACTAGCTAATATTAAAATTCAAATTTAAACATAAAAAACGGATAACATCCCTTTAAAAGTAGTATACGTGTTAGGTTGATGGAAACCTTTACCTCACGGCCACTGTACATAAGTTTTGAATGGTTATTAGGTAGATATCGATAAATATCAATTTTGTTTACATGTTTATCAACACTCGATAAATTTAACAAAACTTATTTTTTTTTTTTTGGAGGACAATTCAAATTCGCATTATGAGAACTACCTGACATTTGATTTTCTTTGCAAAACTGCGAAATTTGCAAAAAAAATATTTGAATTGATGTAAGTTTAATACGTTACCATGGCAATGAAAAATATCCGAATAGATAGTATGGTGTAAAATTTTCTTACCGAATATCCCTAGACTTTATGGGCGCCGTATTTTTAAAATAGTGTTTTCTACAAATACAAGTAATTTTAGATATTTAAGAACTGAGTAATATAGTGTTTAGCAAATAACAAGTATGTTATGTCATGCCACCTGCGAATATTCATAGGTACCGCAGTAAAATCAATATACTGGGTGTCCGGAAATTATGCATCAAGACTTCAGGAGGTGATTTCTCATAAGAAATTAGGGTCACGAAGTCCTATAACAATTTTTCGGAAACTCAATATTAACGGAACAGGGTGTTAAAGTTAAAATTTTATTTTCGATATTTGCAAATAACTTCTTAAGAAATCCAAATATTTACATAAAATTTGTAAATTGGGGGTTTTTGCGGACGAGAAATTCAAATATGTTTCTAATTTTGACGTCACTAGTAGAGAGCGCCACTTATGGTACATCATGTTTCTTTCAAATGACAGAACTTTTTTGCTGCTTAGTGTATCCATCAAACTATTGAAACAATCGATTCTCCTACCTGTTATATCTGAAAAAGGTATACCTTATTGAAGTCGTTAGGAGTAACAGTTTTCGAAATAATCTTATTTGAAATATTCAGTGCACCGAGTAAAAACTGTTTTCGTTTCAGTTAAAGTGCCTTTTCTACTGAAAAGACAGCAAAATGTTACTTGAAAAAGTTGTTCAGAACGGTAAATTATGCAGATGTGTAAAATTTTTAAAAAATCGGCCTGCTTTGATAAAATCTTTGTGCTTTGTTGAAAAATAGTTTCATCAAACTTCACCGATCTACTTAAAATTTTGCACGTCTCTATAATTTACGATTCTGAACAACTTTTTCAAGTAATATTTTGCTGTATTTTCAGCAGAAAAGGCACTTTACCTGAAACCAAAACAGTTTTTACTCGGTGCACTGAGCATTTCAAATAGCATTATTTCAAAAATGAGTACGCCTCCGACTTCAGCAAGGTATCCCTTTTTCAAATAAAACAGGTAGAAGAATCGATTGTTTTGATAGTCAGATGGATACATTAAGATGCAAAAAAGTTCCGTCATTTAAAAGAAACATGATGTGCCATAAGTGGCGCCCTCTACTAGTGACGTCAAAATTAGAAACATATTCGAATTTCTCGTCCGCAAAAACCCCCGATTTACAAATTTTATGTAAATATTTGGATTTCGTAAGAAGTTATTTACAAATATCGAAAATAAAAATTTTAATTTTAACACCCTGTATCTCCGTTAACATTGAGTTTTCGAAAAATTGTTATAGGACTTTGTGACCCTAACTTTTTGCGAGGAATCACCCCCTGAAGTCTTGACGTATAATTTCCGAGCATCTTGTATAACGTCAGAAAGCAATCTATCCAACAAACTTTTAGGTACTGAAATCTGTCAAAATACGTGTTTTTTTAAATTCAACTATAGATGTAAACATTGTCATAACATAAACTTACATAGTTCTGCATATATTATTGCTTACTTTTGTTTATAAGTATGTGAAAATAATTGTTAAAATGTGGGGTTTAGAATAGAGAAATAATGTGTCATACAAATGCATTTTAAAAATGATTACATTATTTGAGGAGAGTTTAAATAGTAAAAGTGTATTAATAAAACATCAATAATTTTACTGTCTATATTACTTTTGCTCTACGTGTTTTATTTTTCAAGATTTCAGTACCTAAAGGAGACCACAAATTTGGTCATTTGCAATTTTAAAAAAGCTCTACGAAGTTATACTTCAGTTTATTCTTTGTATATTTTACTTTTGTTTGCTGTTACAATTGCACTAACCCACTGCCATGTACAACAAATAAGAGCATTAGATATCTTTATTTTAAAGAAGAGTTATTCTTCATTTAGCTAATTGATTTAAATTTTGCAAGAATATACATCTCATAAAATTTACAAAACAATACTTGAAATTCTTTTGAGCTTCAAAATGATCGGTAGGTATAATTTTTGTTAAAATTGACACTTTCGCACATAAAATTTTCTTATGGAAAATATGCACAAATAGTTCCTGTGGTTTTGTTCATTCTATAACGTATTCCTATTCCTGTTCCTATTAATTACAGATCTACGAAAACAAATATTGATATTTGAAGTACAATAATTATTACACTTACATATACCTACAATTTTGTTCATTCTGTCGGCGAATTGTTTATTGACATAGCAGCGTTAATATGTAATAATTGGTCATTGAAAATTATCGGAAATTGTGCTTGATTGGACACGGTATTTCCTATTCCGATTTTAATTTTCATATTACCTGCACATTGCTGCTGCAGTTGAAATTTTGCACGGTTGAAATGTCAATAAATTCGAGGCAATTTCACTCTGCCTCGACATATCACGGACATAAAAAGGATAGACTACAGATATTGATTTGTGTAAAAATTGCATTTTTCCTGTCATTTAAAATGCTTTCATGAATAACCATGGGAAACATAAATAAAAAGGTTATGTATACTTTATCTCATCGATAGAGCGGTGCAATATAATTTCAAGCAAGTGACATCAAAATTATTAGAATATGTGGATATATAATATTCTAATCACGAGTATTAATTAGCCCAGAAGTCGAAGACTTGTGCGGGAGAGGAGGCGGTATATTATTATTAAGCAGGCCGCATTAGAGCACAGGAACGACTTACGTTGATAGACCCTAACCACCATACAGTGTAGGAATGAGGGAAACCTGGAAATCCTCATTAATTAGGGGGGTAGTCAAATGTCGACCGGTATCAATCCCTCACATTGACCCAAGCTAATATTCTTCCACTCTACCATACCCGCAGAGAGGGTGCCAATCCTCTCCACGAATATAGCTGATATACGGTCTACCGGCTGCGGGGCTCGAACCCACACCGTTCTAATTACATCGCTTCAAGTACTGGAGCCTTATATCGCTCAACCACTGACCGACTACTATCTGCATAGTATATTGTAATAATTCTATATATGATGCCTATTTAAATCCTTTATGTCGATATTATTCACAGCGGGTGGTTATTAAGAAAATATTTTATATCTCGTCATCAATCAGTATTTATTTTACCCAATTAAACATACTGCTCAAATATAAAAACTTATATCTACATGCCGCTATTTGAATGCGACGTGGTAACATTTCACATAAACAAGATATCCGGTTTCTGTATATCACGGAAATAGGTCTTCGTTTTTATAAAAATTAGTCCTTTAACCAAATATGTATATGACATTTCGAATTAATAGCACTTCGCAAATTCACTATAACATTTTTAGGAAGTACCTTAATTTTATGATTCGTTTATGAATCGGCAACAAACTTGGCAACTATGCAGTCTCTCGCCTATCATCTCACCGACATATTATCATTTCTGAACTGTAAAGGTACGGATTCGCTGGTGCGATTGCGGCTGCGGCTTGCGGCTGCGACTCGTCGCCAACCAATAGACAGTCAAATGTTCTCATTAACTACAGCATTTGTACTGCCTATTGGTCGGCGACGAGTCGCAATCGCGAGGCGCAGCCGCAGTCGCACCAGCGAATCCATACCTTAAGAAAGGCAAAGAAATCAGTCAACGATACAGCTTAGGTTATTACTTTGCTGGCAGTACAGGAGAGCACTTTTTAGTGCTAAGAGATCTCGCAAGTTCGAGCGTATTATAATTTGTGCATTAGTGATATACTAGGTGTTTGTTAATTATTGTTTCGTTGGTTGTTATGGTTAGTTAATGTTGTGGATGGTTTAAACATTGGTGTGAATAATACATTAGAGTTGAAAATACTACTCAGTGTTTTTATATATTTTTAGGTATTAATAATATTGTGTGAAACTAACTACTCAGTGGACAAAAGCCCCAACCTGCGTTGAATTACACCCACAATATCTACCCATATATTCCTTATTATTAGCTTTTGTAACATTTTTTTACTATTTTAGAAAGGTTGGGGCTTTTGTCCACTGAGTAGTTAGTTTCACACAATATTATTAATACCTAAAAATATATAAAAACTTTTAGATAAAAGGTGAACATGTTTCAAGTAGGTATTGTCATATTTAATTCATTGACAGGATGTCACTTTTTTGTCATTGTCGATATTTAACTTCTAATAATTTTAATTTTTATAATAATTTTTATAGTTAGATATTTGATTCAACTTAAAGGAGACCACCTGAAGAAGCAATCCTAAAAATGCAGAAATAGGTCAGATCTCATCTATTGTGGTTGAATTTGTCGTGTTCCCACTGCCAAAAAAGTGAAGTTAGATTTTTATAGAGTGAGTAAATTAGATTATTTTCTTTAGATAATTATTGAATAGAGCTTTGTCTGTGGAATTGTTCATTAGCATACCTAGATGTTTGGTATCAGAGAACATACATATGACTTCATTGATAGGAATTGTAGAAGATTTGATTTATATTAGCTTAAAATACCTTTCTAAAACAGTAAAAAAAACTACTCAGTGTTATTGTGAGTAAATAAACGAGTGTTTGTTTTAATTTATCTACTCGTAGTACTTAGTGCCTCTATAGTAGCATTGTATATTATTTATACAATGATAGTAGGTATCTATTCGTTTTTCGCCTTAAAAATATTGTGGTGTTAGATACTGCATAATCTAATAAGATATGAAAATAATGTTCAGACCTTGGGAGGATTTTTCAGAAGAACCTCAACCAGGTACAAATACAAATCAAACGAATAGTTCTCGACGTTTTGGTGAACAAACTCAGTTAATTAGATATAATGTATATAAAAATACAGAACACAGTAAGGAAGAACTGGCCAACTGGAAGAAGCCATTAGAAAAAAATGGCTTATTTAATAATAGTATCATTAATTATATTAGACAACGGTCTACCCCATTCAAGACTTAGAAAGGATTCCAGACTGACACAAAAAAAAAGGATATTCAAAAATTTCTTAAAATCCATAATAATGATGCTTGAAGAAAGATGAGTTGCTGCATATAGTCAATAGCAATAACCTTGCAAAGAAATACGTTATTGATGAAATGGCTGCGGCTCAGAGACATAAGGAATGGTCAATGTTCATCATTCTGAACATTGTTAAATTATGTCTTCTATAATATGTATACATATTATTTTATTCCTCATTTTAAAAATTTGTATTTTACACGGTAAACTTATCTGGGATTGTCCTGTAGAATGCTTAAATACAGTCGAAACGTAGACTTGACAACAAATTGGTTTTCTTTATCTTTAGATGGCATTCCCAATAATATTACATCGCAAAAGTAATTAAGTGCTGTATTAAGATATCCAATTTTTCTGATCTTGCTGCAGCAGATTTCCACCTCTTCTGCTTTTGTACCAAATAACCTACGAGAAATCTTAATGAGGACATTCTGCTTCAGAATTGGCTTTAAGAATTTATCGTTTCCAAACCACAGCATTTTTCCAGATGTAATATAGAGAAACTGCTAAATTGTTGGGAGTTAATAGCAAAGAGTGGAGAATATATAGGTACTTGATAAGTTCATTTGGTTTGTTTATTAACAATATATAAATTATATTATATTATTTGTTAATGTTCTAAGAGTAAATCAACTTGTAATGTTTATTAGTTTCAGTTTTTAAACATGAAAATAACATATTGGGAAGCTGTTTTAATTAATTCCTGCCTGTTGTTTTATTTAATGGATGTTTAAAATATAAATAAAAATATCCAGAGTGCAGAGAACTAAAAAACACTTTTAGCTACTGATATGGAAAAATCATTCCATTTTAACATAGTGATATATATTATATCAAATAATTTTTTGAAAATGAAGTTGCATTATTTAATTGCCTTTCATCGTTGATTTGATAATAACTTATTTAAGATTAACTCTCGTTTGTATTTGATACATGATATGATTATATTCATATAAGGTACAGCATGGTGGTAAAATATTGCTATATATGTAATAATCTTATATTTAACCAAACGAATTTATCTTCATTAAGATTATACCTACATAAAAAGCAGAAAATATGAATTTTATACACAGGAAACTTTTTATATTGGGATTCAAGGTAATTTCATGGAGTTGTTTAGTTATAGTTTCTAAAAACTTTTAAAACGTAAAACCTTCATTGCTAATAAATCAAAAGAGCAGATACTCCGAAACAAAATCTTATCACTGATTTAAAAAGGCTGAATTTTTTCTCGAAGAAGAATTGGAAGCTTTTATTATAGAGCAAATTTGTTCTAAAACTTTTTTGTTATAGTTGCCCAGTAGAGCAGCTTTCTGGGAGTATTATACGAATCACATGCGTTATAACAAAAAGAAAATATCTTGCAAAAGATAAGTTTTTCGCTACTTAAAAGGGATGTACATGTGTTAATGAGGAGGGTAGGCAAGTAGAACGTTTGTTAAATTAATAGTAATTAATTAATTATTCTATTTAATGTTATTTAGATAAAAAGTTATTATGTTGATCGTTCATTATTATTATTACTAAACGAGACTATTATTTTTTGGTTGATAAGAGAACTGTATTACAAATTTTAATGCCATATTATTTTTTCAATTCATAAGTATTTCTCATTTTATAAATTTTAAAATAATCCATTTTGTTTTAATTCGCAATTATTCATTCAGTAAGTATTACGATTTGCTAAATTGCCAAGGTTTTGTAATAATAGGTATATCCACAAAATTTCAGTTTCACTTGAAAATGAGTGAATGATAGATTTATGGGCACTACAAATTGCCGTTTTTCTTCAAAACGGAGCATTTAAACAAAAAATTACAAAAGAGATAAAATGATCAGAAGAAAATTCTACGTTTCATATTTCAAAAAAAAGCTGCATAGGCGTACTTATAAATAATTGGAGGGGATAAAGGGTACTGCATCTCTCAGTTACCTCCAGTATGCCGGAATAAGATAAAATTACGTGCAAAATTTCAAGTGTGTATCTTACAAAACAATGGGATTATTAACAAAAATAGTTTTTTAAAATATAACTTTAACACCCTGTGCATTGGGCATTGAAACAGGGGGCCCAAATAAAAAATGGCATAAGGAAAGTCGCATTATTTTTGTCCAAAGAATATGTGGTTAATGGTATGACCTATTTTGGGACACCCTGTATAAACATTAAATACTCAACAAATTAAAAAATGCTCTATAAATAGAAAATATGCCATATAGTTACTTATTATAAAGCATTTCGGCTGTATTACATGTCTGTCCATCTTGTATATTATCGACATGTTTTTGATGTTGCAATTAATCACAAAAATTATTATTATTCATTAAATCGGGTCAATTTTAAACAAGCATTTTTGTGTACCTATTATATTTAACAATAAATGTAAAATGGTATCACTATTCGAAAAAAAATATGTATTCCAAATTTATTACTCTAAAAGTAAAAGATAATGTGAAAATTTTGCCAAAAAGACACAGTAAATTAGGTTCCTTTATTATTTCCATGACCATTTCTGTCTTGATAGTTGGTTCACCTTAGCAGATTTAATTTTACAGGATTTTTATAATAGTTTTGTAGTAGTATATTTTGGTTGCCTTCAGTGCTAATTAGTCTTCAATATAACAATTATAAAACATATTTATTTGTGCTGTGTAATAATAATGTTATAAGTGCTTATACAACAAATTTATTAGAGTGCTTCATACACTAATAATGCATTGTTTATTATGTCGCATCTACAACACACTTTTGTTTTATAACCTAGTGCCCTTTTAGACTTATTAAGGTTGTAATATTGTGGAGAAAATATTATAAAGCTTAAGTTTTTATAAAATTTGCTTTCAGAACGTTGTTACAACTTCTATCAAACATTTTGTGATAGTTGAGATGTGACTTCATTGATAAGAATTGTAGGAAACCTGATTTATATCAGCTGAAATACCTTTACAACACAGTAAAAAATCAGAAAATACACAAAAAATATATGAATATTTTAAATAAATATTTTTGTGAACTCATATTTAACAGTAAATGTAAAATGGTCTTATTATACGAAAAGAAAAATGTTCAAAACTGATTTTTGATTAGGTACTCTAAAAGTAAAAGATAATGGGGGCGCGTGAATATTTTGACAAAAAGGATCCAATACTTTTACAGTAAGCTAAGTTCTGCAATGAAATGGTCAATCAGTTAGCGAATAGAAATATAGATGCGTACCTACTTTTTTTTATTTCCATTGCCATTTCTGTTTTGATAGTTTTAGTTTCGCCTGATGTTTTAGAAAACTGACAACAATTTTATTGTTAAGAGATCTAATTTTACTGATTTTTATAATAGTTTTGTAGTAGTACCTTTTGGTTGCCTTCAGTGCTAATTAGTCTTCAATACAGTGCTTTCGAAAAGTACCGAAAATTAAATTTTAAAATCTTCAAATATTATTTTCTTGAAATTTTTGTTATGTAACACTATAATTTTTCATGATGTATGTATGTAGAATGACACGCTCTTTCAAATGGCATGGTCAAAATTGGGGAGGTTGCTATTTAAAAAAAATAAATTGTCGATGACGTCATATCTCGAACAACATAAATGTCAAAAAGTGCTTTTTTTAAAATAAAATCGACGTGCCAGGGGATTTTTTCGAAAACTTCTTCTTCTTCGTCAC
Organism: Monochamus alternatus; assembly: GCA_037114965.1. Lineage (NCBI taxonomy): Eukaryota > Metazoa > Arthropoda > Insecta > Coleoptera > Cerambycidae > Monochamus > Monochamus alternatus. The sequence goes on along the minus strand of CM073426.1, from coordinate 109,435,435 downwards.
ATTTCGAAAGCACTGTATAACAATTATCAAACATATTGATTTGTGCTGTATAAAAATAATGTTATAAGTGCTATACAGTGCTTATTAAAGTGCCTGATGCACTAACAAAACATTGTTATATGATAGCTACAGCACACTTGTGTTTTATAACCTGGTACCCCTACACCTATAGATCACTTGTTAAGGTTGTAAGAATATTGTGCTGGTTGAGATATGACTTCATTAGTAGGAATTGTAGGAAAATTGATTTATATTTTTTGAACTGAGAAATTTAATTTAAGGCATTTTATGCAAATCGACAATTAACATTAATTGCATACAAAAAAATCCAATACATTTTCACATAGCTAATTTTATTTTAAATATTCAAGGTTTTTCTGTTTTATAACCGGACTGAAATTTTTTAAAAATCTTGGCGATCTCTAACGCCATAACGGTACATTTGTGCATATACGTAAATTAGCAAAAATGTTCGTTAAACCGTAAGAATCTAGAGTCGCTCGCTGGTACATGCATTTTAGGAATATCCTGTATGTATCTATTTTTATGTAGATATTGAGAAATTTTAGAGTCTATTTAGTTAACAAGAATTTGTAACTAGAAGGAAAGCTTGGAACCCTACCAAGTTTTTGATAACTCGACTCTCATTCCTTTTCCGACCATGAACCAGCTTCGATGTTGTCGGACTCGAGTCTGGCGGAACTAAATACATTCAATAGTTGCGTACTTGCTCAAGAATCACCCTTATGTATTACACCAGAGGGCCTTCCCTGTAGACCTTGAGTGGGATGAGATACAATCTGACTGTATTTGTAGTGCGTCTCGTTGTCAAGGCCGTTCAAGAACTGCTTAATATGAATTTCAGCAGTGGCGTGCTCTACCACCATACATCAATGTTTTAATTTTTGTCTGAAGTTATTTTTTATTCTCCCTCCTACTTTTTATTTTAAGGAGGCAAGCGAAAGTAAAACATGCTAGGTTATCGGTTGCTAAATATGAAAAACGTCAAATTATTAATGTGGAATGTTTATTTAGTATGGATATTAAATGTAAAATTACAATTATTGTATTATTATTATGTTCCTGAAAGATCAAAATCGTGTTCTAAAACAACGTCAAAGGAAATGTTGACTTGTAAATTCGCGTCGATTTGCGCAACATGATTATTAAATTCTGTTTCTAAATGTTTGCTTTGCTGAATAGATATCGATTTTTCGAGCATGATTGTATTAGTAACTTCTGTTTTATGGGTCACTGGATGTGGTATATAATAAATGAGTGGCCGGGGTTGTTGTTGTTAATAGCGAAGACCCATCGAACATTCCGCTGATTATAGAGTTCAAAATAGGCCCGTGCTGCGCGCAAAAACGAGCACCAGCTCTGCTGGAATCTCTCTAATGACTTGAGGAGACATAAAAGCCGCCCCAAGATATTTGTGTCTTTTTACCATTAAACATGCACAGTTACAAAGGATGTGAATCGAATTCTCATCTGCATTGTGGCCTGTTAGGAGACCCATGACAATCCTGATGTTGCTTCTGTTAAGCATAATGAAGTTTCGGTTTGCGTCAGCTCATGGGCCCCCTATAAGTAGCCTGGCCTGATACAAACCGGATGGCCGGTGTACTGATTTGGTTTTAAAATTTTAAGAAATTTTGCTGTCGCACGGATTTTTTAAATTATATGCTTTTCAACCACCAGATTTACACATCTGCCACGCTCATACCAATAAAAGAATGTTACCAATTGTCTGTTGCTACAAATCTTCTTTGCACATTATTTTTTGTAGTAAGAATCTGTACTAAACATGACGCAATTTATATAATTCACGTCCTTCACTTTTAGATTATATAGCAGTTCATTTCGGCATGCCCCAGCTACTCCAAAAATCGCTACCACTTTTTTCATTAAATATATTTCATCAGGAGCTTCTAACAAAAACTTTGATGATTTTTATGAATGCCTTCAAGCGGCCAAATTTCGAAATATTCTGCTTCTTATTTAAGGAAATAGGCAACTTCAACATTGAGTATTCTGACCATAATGTAGCAAAAGACAATGTCTTTGATTTTTCTAAGAAAAATACCAATAATACATCTTCTGTTATTGTGGAGACATCTTTCATTGTACACCATTTGATGAAATTTTCTTAGGCTTGACTGTAACGGTCTTTAAATTTATCCGGTAACAAACTTCTGCACACAATAATTGCTGCTTCTTCAATGGAATTCACTTTTAACTAAATTCTAGCCAAATATTAAATTTAAAAGAAGTTTATACTTATTAACTTTATATTGAAGAAAAATTATTTGATAACTGTCATAAGAATATTATTTGTTGACATGAATGTTAGGTAAAGTAATGTTAACAACACACTGTGATACTACTATTTTTAGGGCAATAAACCGCTTATACCTATTTTATTACAGTCTGCAGAGGATTTTCAGTATCTTTAAATTTTGTGTTTTATATAAAATCGAGAGGAGAATGAAAAGTAAGTGGTAAAATCAAGTTTCGCGCCACTTAAACTTGATATGCATGATAAAATGCAATTAAATAAATTCGTAATAGTGGCTTACAACTTAAGTGACAGAAACCTACTACAGAAAGTATCATTCGGAGAATTATAGGGATGAGATAATGGCTTCCATTTTTATTTTATTTTTTATACGAAAACTAGAAGATATTTCGTAATTTGTATAGAGACAAAGAAGTTTGTTTTGAATAAGGATATTCAACAAAATTGTTTTTCTTAAAAAATTTTATATATGAAAACATTCTGATAATAAACGTACAAGGGATGTATGATTTCATCCCCTTACTATGAGATGACAACGACTAGAGTGTTTAATTTGAGCCGGTATAATGTGGATCAAAGATGAACTTCACTTCAACACACTTTGTATTTAGATATTTTGCCAAAAATTAAAATAAAATAATTAAATTAAGTTTTATGTCAAAAAGATCAGAGGTTGTTTTTATTAGACTATTTTTCCTAACTAAAGCATCTCACGCTGAAAAAAATAGATAAACAAGCAGATAAACTAAAAATTATCTGTTAATGTTTATTTTCTGTAATAAGAGACAACTAGATATACTGACAAATTCGTAATTTAAAATTTCTTAAATATGTTTTCGGAAAAACCAACTGAAACCGCATTAGAACACAAATAATTTTAAAAAAATCCGAATTTATATTTATCTATTAGATGTGTCAGAATCAGTACCAGTACCATCAAAAGATATTTTATTATTTTACTTTGTAAGTAAGAGAAATTAAAACTACTGTCACATCCAATCAATATCTCGCAAATCAAACTCTATATTAAAATTTTACTAGCTCCTGATTTGTTTCCTTAATTTCTTCAATCCGTTTTCGGAAAAACAAACTGAAACCACATTAGAACACAAATAATTTTTAAAAAATCCGAATTATATTTAGCGATTAGATGTGTCAGAATCGGTACCAGTACCATCCAAAGATATTTTATTTTACTTTGTAAGTAAGAGAAATTAAAACTACTATCACATCCAATCAATATCTCGCAAATCAAACTCTATATTAAAATTTAACTAGGTCGTGATTTGTTTCCTTATCAAAAAATATGCAGATATAAGATAAAAGCATATGCAAAATTTAAATTGAATGTCTTAGACAACACCGGATTTCTCAATAAATGTTGTTGTTACTGCAATTTTTATATCTTTTATGATGCAAAACTAAATCTATCTAAATGAATGCATAAGGAAAGTTATATAAGTTTGAACCAAGAGATTGCTAACGGGTTCACATTTTGTAACGCTCTGTACAATATAAAAAACACTGATAATATTTTATTTTGGTGCCTGGATAGTGGTTACTACGTAAATTTTTAAATCGTCGACAATAATATATTGCAATAATTCATATTTATTGACGGCATATTTATGATAGAACTAAAAACGGGTCATAAATCAAGCTATATTACATATGTCAAACATTCAAACAATTGACATTATCTGCCTTCGCACAAATGTTTACCGAATATTTATTAATGTCTGCGCTGAAAAAACTCTTTTTAATTACTAGGCTCTAGTGAGCAAGCAAATTTTCAATAATAAATTTACCTTTCCATATCAAATATTTACTTCGTAGAACTGACTCACCAAATGCAAACGATGAACATGTTTACTAGGTAGTATTAAACACTTAAACCTTATTGAAACCAGAAAGAATTGGAAAACACAGTAATTTATTTTCTACAATGCAAAGACAAAAAGATCAGTTATACCAGTTTAGTTTTAGTCAAAAATATTGGTAAGACATAAATCATCATCTCTAGTAAGGTAGATAAATAATTACTACATCTTAATGTTACTTTCAAATAGTCAATTTCAAGAATTTATTGATATTGGAGACGATTTATCTTTAGATCTTCATAGTTGATATTTGTTTTCTAAATAAATAGAAAAATAAAATAAATACAGATCATTTCCAATCGAATCTCGTGCGTCTCTCGTGCGATTTTTTAAAGAATTCAAAGTTGATAGTTAATAGTTGAAAGTACGACAAAGAAATATTGTTGGCATGCTAATTATAGATGACAATACGAAAAGTATAAACATTAAGTATAAAATTTTGCATATACAACAAAATTTATTTACAGAAAAGACAAATGGATGTTTTAATCATAAAAAAGTACCTACCACTAACTGTTAAGGGATTAGATAAAAATAATTTTCTTTTCAATATTTTTGAATCTTAAAATTAATATTATACATATGATGAGTAATTTTTATAAGTATTTGATATATCTACTTAATTATAAAAAATGTAAGTAAACGTTTCATATTAAAAATGTGGCTCAACTTTAAAGGCACCTTCACTTTTAGCCATTTTGATGAGATGAGATTTAAGCTTAATTAATAGACCCTGTAACTCCGTTAATCAGTTTTGGAAAAAAATGTTATAGAAAGAGGTAGCATTTATTTTCGGTCTTGAATTATCTCCTGAATTTTTTGCTCATCATTTCTGGACACCGTGTATATTGTAATTTATATTTTAATATTAAAAATGTTTTGTGTTTGTTTTTTATTAGATAATTTTACAATATCAGCAAATACGAAAAAAAGTAAAATTGAGATATAAGTGGTCAGCTTACTTCCTGCTCGGCCTAAGCGGCTCGACTTACAGGAAGCGACCTACATTGCAGCAGGTACTTAACGCACATCTCTCGCCCTGGGCGACGGGCTATTAAATCTGTAAATGATACTGCAGAAAACAACTACTCCGCGCACTCAGTTTATATGTGAACATACATATGAAGGAACAGCCAGTGCAATTGTCGGTCATCTCACCTTTGCCATATTGATGAGGGCTAACAAACCCGAAACCGGTTTATGTCTGATGGTGTGTCCGACAAGGGTTCTTGGCTGTTCACACAGATACTGCAGGAGTAATTTAATGCCGATCGGGGCATTAGTCCGCGTAGTAGTTGTTTCCTGCAGTATCATTTACAAAAGTAATAATTATTATTACAAAAAGTAGGGTGATGAAAGCCTTCTCGAAAAATCATTGCCTTCACTGAGCGCGACTACCAATTTCATACAATACATAAGCGGAAACCGATGATGAATCGGCATCAGTCAAAATACGTTGCAGTTCATCAACCTTATTTACGGTGGTTACTATAACAACAGGGATGCGTATAGCTGACCAGAATTAGCGGATGTCGCAGCGATCAAGAGGTTTTATAGAGCCAGCAATGTTGCTGTTTCGGTGTTATGTATATTTGAATCTGTCGAAATTTTAAGACCTCGTTTGTGTTGTGTTGAAAATACCATGTTTTTTTTCCTAAAGAGAGTTTAAAGTTACCTACGTAATTCAAGGTTTAAGAAGATCGACGAGGTTTGATTTTGAAACCATATTTCAACAAAGCACAAATATTTATTAAAGCAGGCCGATCTTTTTGAAATTTTGCACATCTCCATAGTTTACCGTTCTGAACAACTTTTTCAAGTAACATTTTGCTGTATTTTCAGTAGAAAAGGCACTGAAACGATAAGAGTTTTCAATCGCTGCACTGAGTATTTCAAAAATGGTTACTCCTAACAACTTCAACAAGGTATACCTTTGTCAGATATAACAGGTGGGAGAATCGATTGTTTCAATAGGCAGATGGATACACTAAACAGCAAAAAAGTTCTGCCATTTAAACAAAACATGCTGTGCCATAAGTGGCGCCCTCTACTAGTGACATCAAATTTAGTTAAAAATTCTTATTTGCCGTATCAAAAAACATAATTGTGCCAATTTTTAATACTCCGACAGGTTTCAAAGTTATTGAGATATTTAAAAATAAAATTCTAGCATTGAACGCCCTGTATTTTTGAAGCCATCAACATTCGGATAATGCATATTTGGCTCAATCGACTTTTTTTGGTCACAAGTATCTCCAGCTCTGAGATTTCTCAACCTTTCACAAACACCCTGTATATGCAGAACTGTGTAAGTTCATGTTATAACAATATTTACATTTACAATTATTAAATTAAAAAAATACATATTTTAACAGATTTTTTACCTAAAAATTTGTGGATTATACCTATTTCTGTCGTTATATATTCGTTTTAAATCGGTATCTTTGAATAGTTGCTGATGGCATTTCTGTTATTTGCTAAGCTCTATATTATTCAGTGCTTAAATGTCTAAAAAACACTTTTTCAAGAATATGGCGCCCTTAAACGTCCATCTGTCATTCAACAAAACTGAATATTCTTTTGAATAAGATGAAAACAGTAACACATAAGAATTTTGAGCAAGAAAATCACGCTATACCTATATATTTTCTGAATAACGCAATAATGCAAATAACCATAAAATCAGAAATGAATACTCATCTTCTGATGTATTATTCCCGTTAGCAAACATCGGATCACTATTCTCTATTTAATCCGGACGATGGCGGCTCTGTTTTTCAAATAATCTTGTCCCTTTATTCGATAAACCCTCGTTAATTTAATTGGTGTGAATAGTGTTTGCAGCAAAAGGGGCTCATTTCTGCGTATACCTCGCTATCTCATTTTAACTGTTAACGCGATTAGAACATATAGGGAAATAAGCACAGGAATTTACAACTTTCAGGAAAATATAACATCTGAGGGTTACATGCTCGTATAATAATTAATCAAACATTTATTGTTGTATTTGAATATGGTTTGTATATCAATATTATCAAAATTTAATAAAGATAGGTCAAATTTTAGAAAATTTTAAATACCTGTACGCTATCTTCATAAAATTACACAATGAAAAATAGCATTGAGTAAGTTCAAACTCATTAATGACATTAACATTTTAAAAAACTAATGAGACAATATTTGGTTAGAGAAACCAAATAGCTATTTATGCCATCAATTACGAAATGCCTAATTTTGTGTAACGCGTGAAAATTCACAAGTTACACAAAATTTCATTTCGTAACGTATTGCATACAAGATTTTTTCTAATTTTGAAGAAAGTAATAAAAAAATAAAATTTAATATAATTGACAAAAATTTGGAAAACATAAATTTAGTTTGTTGCTGTTACTTCATGTTAGTTGTCAGTTTGACATTTTGTAAAAAAGTGTAGACGGAAGGTTTTTAGCGAGATTGATATATTTTTAGTTTTATTTTTAAAAAATGAGTGTTTCAAGTTCTGAAGAGCTACCAAGCGATATTGAAGAGGCAGCAGGTAATGCTCTATTATCAGTAATTCCCAAAAAGTCAAAGGCAGTTTATGATTTGGCATACGAAAAATTTGTTACGTGGTGTGATGAGAAGAAAATTAAACATGTTAATGAGAAAGTTTTACTTGCATAATTTGAGGGTAAGAAAGATCTAAAAGTTTCCACATTATGGACACTTTACTCAATGTTAAGGTCTGAACTAAATCTGAAAAGGAATATTGATATTAAAAAATATACAAATTTGGTAGCATATATTAAAAGGCAAGCGGACGGGTACAGTGCTAAAAAGTCAAAAGTTTTTATTAAAGAAGATTTTGCCAAATTTTTAGTGGAAGCTGATGACAAAGAATACTTAATGGCTAAGGTTGCAATGATAATTGGAATGGCAGGAGCATGCAGAAAAGCAGAATTAACATTTCCTCCAGTTGAAAATGTTATAGACGAAGGAAGCCATTTTCGTGTTGATATCCCATCTTCAAAATAAAATGAAAATACGAATCTTGTTGAAATATTTAGAAAATATATTAAGTTGCGTCCCCAAGTTCTTAAACACAACAGATTTTTTGTAAAATATGCGAATGGAAAATGTACCAGAAATCCTGTGGGAATTAACAGATTTAGCAGTCTGCCAAAAGTTATTGCACAATTTCTTGGTCTTTCAAATCCTGTTCTATATACTGGCCACTGCTTCAGAAGAAGCTCTGCCACTTTCCTAGCAGTGGCGCTGATATTTTAAAATTAAAGAGGCACGGAGGTTGGAAATCTAGCTGTGTTGCGGAGGGATATGTTGAAAATTCCATGAATAATAAAAAACTTATAGCGCAAGAAATATTTGGTGAAACATCTAATGCAATGTGCGCCGCTTCCCAAATAACAGCAAGTTCGAGCAATGAAAAAAATATATCGTCGGGAATTAATTTGAATAATTGCAATAATTGTGTTATCAATATTTATAATAATTAATTAATTTATAATTTATGTTTTTAACTTTTATTATAACAGTTTAATAAATAGAATAATTCTTTTTGTCACTAATTTTGAAATACATTTTTCGGCACCAATTGCAACTAGTTACAAAAAGTAAGACGTTTCATAATGTCAATCACTTTTAAAAAGTGTCACTTTATATGTCAAAATTAGAAAAATATATAAATGTAACTGAGAACATATTGCGTAATAATAACACCAACCGTATGTAGATATAGTATGTACTTAATTCATTATTACTTGTATGTATTAGTTATAGGTACTAGTATTAGATGATGTTATTAATATTTTCGGATTTTTTAGTTTTAAGTTTACTTTTTCTGTTTAAATTTAAATAAAATTTGTTTCTAATTCAGCACTGCTTATCTTAGTACTCAACTAAATCACTGCACCGATTAAATTAATGTTTCGAGAATTAAGAGCATCTCAACTAAAACTTAAAATCGCTATGGAGAATTTCAATTAATGTGTAATCCTCTCCCTCAAATGATAACACATTCAAAATGATAGATTTTCAAACCACAATGAACTTTAACAATTTTCAAACTAACGGTTATGTATAAATTATGACTATCGAGTATAAAATACTACGACAAGAACAAACAGTTTGTCAAATGGTGAATTTACTGAGACAATACATTTATTTTCATAGCTTGCAACATTTAGCGTAAGCTACATTGTCTGTATTAGAACAATTTTAAAGACCCAATTGCTTCTAATGTGAAAACCAATGCAATAAAAATATTATATAAAAATCTGTATTTTGCATAAAACAGTACATTCTGCTTATTATTTTTTTGCAGTTGGCGTATTTAAAACAGGTTTTACATTATCTTGAGCAACACAAAAATATTTAGGTACATTTTTTATACTAAAATTGAAAAATCTGTAATAAATGCGAAAGGTAAGGGCGACATGATATTACATGGAATACGAAACAACAGGCAATTTTTTGTGGCCATAGCCTGCTTCGATAGATTTTTTTTTGTCCGCCTAGAGGGCGCAGCGAAACACATACGTTATTTCAAAAATTTGTTTATATCATTTGAAGGTTATCAATTTTGCAATCAAAATTTATTACCAATAAGTTCTCACTATCTCTTAAAATAAAAAAAATTAGATAGCCTTAAAGTTTGGGTACTTTACAGGTTTTTTTTGTTATTACTCATAAAGCTGACCAAGGATCTCAAATTTATTTTTACGAGCATAAAGGCCTTCAAAAATGCAACAAAAAACATTTAAAGGTTTTTGACATATCTCGCATATTAAGCGAGATACATGGGAGGGGCCCTCTTACGTGAGACAGCCTGTATAAAAAAAACATTTCTGAACAATATATTAACACATTCGATATCGAGCATCTCTTAATACGTGTTGAGTACTGTTCAAACTTCACAGATCATTAGTTATTTTATGGTGGCCAGAGATCTAACATGTATTTGCACTTATTTGCAATACGATCATCAATTTCCACACACTGAGTTCAGTTCCCATATGCCTCATCTGTTATCTACTTTACACACTGAATAATGCATGAAAAGTGACGCATTAGGTATATTTTTAGGACAGATTAGCATCATCTAAAATTATATCTGCTCATTATTAATGCATCAAACATTTAAATATGTCACTCTGACGATATGGAATATTTAACATGAAATATGGGTTTCGCTCATGAAAGAGTACGTTACTGGAAAACCATTTAAATAATTTCAGAAAATGTTGTTTATCCTAAAAATATTTTTAGTCACTAATGATTATATTATGTAGAAAAAATAAATTGTACCCATGTTTCTTCTTATATTACTTCATCAGGACTTTATGTCTTAAACTAAATTTGCTTAGAAACTTTTGACACATTGATAATGAACTGGTATATAAATGAATTTATTTATGCATTTATGCAAACACTAATAACATGGGAGTAGGAGAAGTTAGTGGAGAGGGGGCTTGGGGAGCTTAGCCCTCCCCCAAAAATATTCATAAACATCACACACATTTCAGAACCGAAATTAAAAAAAATATTTTCACAGTATAGGGCGTCTCAAACTCGATAGTATAGACCTGCTGTGAGGATACAAAAAATTTAAATAAAATTTGGCAGTTATAAGCAATATAGTCCTAAAGAGTCAAAGGAAATATCACCTAAAATCACATTAGCGGTGGAAGGATCAAGTAATAGTTAGAAAATAATTGAATATTCGTTGTTTAAAGTGCATAAATGTCACAAAATACTTGTCACTATCACAAAGTGATATGTTGCTAATTTACGGCGCGTCAAAAAGGTTCAAGAAGAGCTGTAGAGTTATATCGAGAAAGGTATCCAGACCAGCTCATTTTTGACCATAAAACCTGTATGAGATTGGAGGTATTTCGAACAAAATCCGCGAAATTTTATACGGCAGGTTAGCCGGAAATTGAATTTGAATAAATCAACCGTTCAACGATTTTTAAAGACCAATGGGTATCATGACTACAAAATTCACAATTTGAAGTATTTGAAGTATTTGCCGTCACATTGAAAAACACACTTAATTTTATAGCTCAAATTGTACTAAATGTAGAAACTGTTGATCAGAACCTTTTTCGGCAAGTTATTTGGACGGACCAAAGTCGGTTTGTCAGTAATGGTTTGCTAAACATACGCAATCAACACTACTGATCAATTGAAAATATCCACAAATCCAGTCCAAAACCAAGGTCAGTTTGGAATAAATGTATGGTGCGGCATCAGCGGTAGGCATTTAATTGGGCCTTATTTTTATGAACATGCATTGAAAACGTGAATTCCTAAATTTCCTACACGAAGAACTTCCTGCACTTTTGGAGAATGTGCCTTTGCAGCTAAGGAGAAACCTATGGTTTCAGCACGCAGCTCCACCTCACAATCCTTAGGATTGTGCAGCGATATTTAGATAACACTTGGACCTATTCAGTGGCCCGGAAAATCACCAGATCTAACACCCATCGATTTTTTATGGGGTATTTAAAAAAATAATTTTTACAAATCACCTTCGCAAGATATTAATCATTTGAAAGATAAAATCACAAACGCTTCTGAGTTAAACGGCGAAATGTTAATAAATGCAGGCCACAAAGTCAGCCGAAGATTGAATATGTGTCTTGAAATGAGAGGAGGTCATATGAAGAATAGATGGTAGTATGTATATAATATGCAGTATGCGGCAAAAGTATGGAATAAATTCAATAAAACCGAAACAATTATTTTTTGGGAAAAATCCTCGAACAGGTCGATTTTTAATTTAAAAAATACATATTTTAGCGTCAAATGCGATTTTCAAATGTCATTTGTTTTCGATTAATGACACTATGACTGAACCACCCTGTATATTCCTTTCAAAATCAAAATAACTCTTGGGCATTGAAAAATGCCTCATAATTCAATAACAAAAGTCTTCAAGCACATTACTTTACCAAGTAACGTGCATTCGAAAATTGTGATTAAATTATCTTATCTCTTATTAATGCCCTATTAATGAAAAAAAAAAACAGTAAATACCAGTATTTTTCAAATGTCATTTGTTTTCGAGTAATGACGTCATAGATTTTTTTTAAATCGCAACACCATATTTTTTTCCTTGATTATGAAAGATCGTTTAATTCTCTATCAGACAGTACTAAAATTTTACCCTCTTACATAGGAAAGTTTTAGAGTAAATGACGATTGAATGTTAGAAAACGTAAATTAATTAAAATAAAGCAAAAACGTTATCAAGTTTAGTTTTTCGAATTCCATAGTTCTTTTATGGATCACGTAGATGACAATTTTTGCAAAATTTAGAGAAACTGGCAATGTTGTAAATATTCCAAAACCTGGACGTCCAAGCATTAATGAAAATCAGAAACAGAACATTTTGATAAGTATGGTGGATAATCCTCATAATTCTTCACGATTGGTTGCATTAAACAATGACACTAGTCAGAGCACAGTGCTACGTATCTTGAGGAAGGAAAAATATCATCCCTACAAAATTCAACTTGTGCAGGAACTCAATGAAGATGATCCCGATCGCCGCTTACAGTTTTGCGAAATTCTAATGGATTTATGTCAAGGAAATAGAAATTTACACCGGCAAATACTTTTTTCAGATGAGGCCACATTTTGGCTGAATGGTACAGTAAACCGTCAAACTTGCAGATATTGGAGTCGGGAAAATCCTCATTGGATGGCAGAGGCACATACCTAACCAACACTCTCAGAAATTAAATGTGTGGGCTGGAATAGTTGACGACAGAATAGTAGGGCCTTTCTTCTTTAAAGGAACCTTTACAGGACAAAGATATTTTTATTTAAGAGTTTCTACAAAATGACCTTGTTCCAGCCCTTGCAGTAATTTTTCCTAACGATAATGACTCTGACATTCCTGACGATACCACATGGTTTCAGCAAGACGGTGCACTATGCGCGCCCTGTACGAAATTTTTTTGACAACTGTATTCCTGGGAAGTGGATCGGCAGACGCGGACCGATAGAATGGCCTGCAAGATCGCCAGATCTTACACCTCTTGACTATTTTTATGGGTATACTTGAAGTCAAAAGTGTACATTAATAAACCACGTAATTTAGAAGAACTTCAAAATCTCATTCGGGACGAAATACGCAGAGTTACCCCAGAAATCATTCATAATGTGCAAGAAGAATTTCTTCACAGACTTGTGCATTGTCAAGAAGTTGGTGGATGGCAATTCGAACATTTAATTTAAGTACAAAATTTAATCAATTGTATTTTATTTTACATACCTCAGAATTGTTACTTTTTATGGATAAAATTTACGTTTTCTAACATTCAATCGTCATTTACTCGAAAACTTTCCTATGTAAGAGGGCAAAATTGTAGTACTGTCTGATAGAGAATTAAACGATCTTTCAGAATCAAGGAAAAAAATATGGTGTTGCCATTTAAAAAAAAATCGATGACGTCATTACTCGAAAACAATGACATTTGAAAATCGAATTTTACGCTAAAATATGTATTTTTTAAATTAAAAATCGACCTGTTCGAGGATTTTTCCCAAAAAATAATTGTTTCGTTTTTATTGAATTTATTCCATACTTTTGGCGCATACTGTATATGTCGGGGTGTTTACCTCATTTTTTAAGTTTGATTATTGTTATCACCACATTTTGTTTTAACTTTATTAAACAATTATGGAGATTTATCGCGTATTACACTCATTTTTCACTATCTCCTCTTAAAATTAATGACACTATGACTGAACCACCCTGTATATTCCTTTCAAAATCAAAGTTTTCTATCAATAAAATAACTCTTGGGCATTGAAAAATGCCTCATAATTCAATAACAAAAGTCTTCAAGCACATTACTTTGCCAAGTAACGTGCATTCGAAAATTGTGATTAAATTATCTCATCTCTTATTAATGCCCTATTAATGAAAAAAAAAACAGTAAATACCAGTATTTTCTAAAAGTACAATCGAAATCTATCTATCTACAAGTATACTGCATAAAGACAAAAGTATGGATGCAAATAAGTTTATTGACTATGCAATAAATTTTATCTTAAATATGTTGATCATTCCTTTCTAAAGGGTGGAGCAATGTAATTACATGTTGGAAATGCCACTGTTTTCTAACATTGTTTTTATTGCCTGATAAATATTTATATTCAGAAAGGATGAACAAGTTGTGGGTTTATGGAATGAAAAATATTTTTATTGCAATAAATTATTAATAACCGCAACATAACTTTAAAACTTAACATGTATGTGGATACGCAACGAACAAAATTTCTTAAATCAACCGTCACGACTCAGTAGTTAAATTTGGATGTCTTAAAATGTAAAAGCTTGGAAAATACAGGGTGAATCAAGTTTAAAAAGTGAAACTTCATCAGGAATAGATCGTTTACGAAATTTAAAAAAAATATATATAAATGCAACGTGCCTTTTATCTCTCTCTCCGACAGAGATACAGGGTGATCAAGTTCAGGAAAAAGAATCAAATTTACCCGGTTACTCGAAAATGACAAGAACCACTTTCCAAAAATTTTGTCGGTATTTATTACTTAGGGTGGACTAATGAACTAAACAGTGGAATCAAATTATAACCAGTGGTGTAGGTATGAGGGGTCTACAACTTTGAGAAAAATATTTGATAGGCCAAACAAATATACAAAATATGCAAGCAGGCTGGCTTTAAAACAACTACCGCCTAATGCCGTAGTAGAATTATTATTAAATGTCACAGTTACTGTTTGTAGCTGATTGTAATTTTTTTCTTGAACTTGATCACCCTGTATATGTCTGTTGCAGAAAGAAATAAAAGATATGTAGTATTTACATTTTTACTTGAAATTTCGTAATTTGTTCCTGAGATTTGACTATTTAAATTTGACGCCCTTTAGATAAAAAATGGAAGGTAATGGATAGAAATTATTTATTTGTACAAACGCAATGAATTGCACCTAGGTAGATGATTCTAGATATACAGTGTTTCTTAAGTAGAGGTCAAAATCCAGGGACATATACTGTGGCCAATAATGACAGTGTTTTGTTATATACATAGGACAGGTGTAGACCATGTCAAAAATTAAAAACAAATAAATTTTTAATTTATAAACCGCTGGAGATAATTTAACCAAAATTCGGTGTGCATATGACTGTAGATATGAAACAATAAACTAACAGCTTTAGAAGCTTACTAGTGGCGGAGGTGTGGGTATCATTGATAATTATTTGCCATAAAATATATATTACCCTGCATAATATTGCAAATAAAATAGTGTCACGGATTTCCTAATCCGAATTTTACTATTGCCAGAAAAACAATCCGTTAATTAATTACTTCTTTATTAACTATACTCAGTACACTACTGAACACTAATTAGAACTCAACTAAACACTTATTTAATTAATCGCTATCTAAATCGCTTTGATCTCTCTAACTAAACACTTGAATTCAACACTGTAATATAAAACTTATTAAGACTAACTAATCGGCCGTTTATTTTTCTTTTATAGACCCAACGAATATTCTAGGTATATTCTAGTATCTATAGATTCATCTTCCCGAACGACTCGAATGCTTCTCGTCGATTCCCCAATTTTCTAGTCACGTCTCGATCCACGGCTTTTTGTTTGTTTAACAGAATCGTGTAGGGGCGATCGGGGCAATCTTAGCATTTCGCGATACCACAGTCGTCGGTTTGGGTGTGAGTGGGGCAAATTCCGTGACAATAGGTTATCATATGCGCCATTGTATTCCTTTCACTTTTTGTTTCTTTACACTGTTTTGCATTCCAAACATATTAACGACAAAACTGATATATTCGATCAAGTGCACTTTTACAGTTTACATTTATAGCCTTGCAGATGGAAATGGTATTATGACTAGGCGAATTTATATGGAACAAACTGTTGACTTTACCACTGGTATATTCTATGGACAAAGCTAATTTTTCTAGAGATCCTATAATGAGCTTCCACAATAAACACGTTTGGTCTGATGAAAACCTTAATGCCATAATTCCATTGAACCTCGATCTGAACAACAGTTTTCTTTGAATCTATGGGTGGGTATTTTGGAAAATATCTTGTAAGGCCTTGCTTTTTACCAAGAACTTTAATCGATGTGTAGGAAACACATTTTCTTAAAAACGTTTTACCTAAACTACTTGACGATGTTCCCTATGCGTTAAGAAACAAAGAATGTGGTTTATGCACGACGGGACTCCTCCACATTTTAGTTTGTCTGTGCGTGAATTTTTAAATAAAAGATTTGGTAATAACGTGATTGGAGGAGGCACTCAAAAACTGAGCTAGTTCTTCCAGATTGGCCGATATGAACCCTATTAATTTTTTTGTTTGGAGACATCTCAAGACAATAGTTTACAAGGTTCACATTGATCTGAGGAGCACTTAAGACAACAAATTATAGATATAAGATAAATTATAAGATTTTTTTTCGAAAAATGCTTCTGAAAGGGGTCTCAAAAGACCATGTTTTCCAAAATATTTTTGGTATGTAAGACACTCGTTAAATGTTCTAACAAAAACTACATAAAAACTGTTTAATAATTTTAATCGGGCAATTTTTTGCATGTCAACATTTTCAAATTAAAAGATCAAACTATGATAGATATGACTTTTATATAAAAAAAGTACTCTTAATTTACGTCGAGAAAATGTTTCGTTTTCAAGAAAAATCTATGAATTTAAAGTTTTGTTGCATAATCTAATTAAAATTCTGCATTTTTTCTTTAGATTTTACTTAATATTCAATACAAAACCGTAAAGTAAAAGCAAAAATTTGAGTTTAATAAACTGTCAAATTAATTTACTAATACTGCACACTAATTATGAAAAAAAACACGGAAGTGAAATTGAATGCAAAATGATTTCATATTATGTAAAATTATTCAATGCAATAATTTAGTGTATATTATCACAGAAAATATAGCTACGCAACAGAACCCTCGTGGGGACATATTAGGGAATAGGTTCTGAGGTTGTCGACAGATGGCGCAACGATACGTATTTGTTAAAATTTTAAAACTTAGAAATATGCGCTCTTCGAAAGAAGCAGCCTAGCGCGTTCGTTTCCTTGACGACCGCTGCCTCTGTTGCCATATCTTGCCGTCTTTATAAAGTGCGTTGCGTTTATGAATTTTAATAGTGGAGTAAAATCGCCTCGCTAACTCGCTTATTTGTGGTTCATTTTTTAAAGCTATAACTAAATGGAACGTTTACCATAATTTAAAATAGACTTCTACAACTTTTTAAGTAGGGCCGACTTAAAATCAAATTATTGATGCTTGAATTTTATTTGACAATTGACATTTGTTTTTTATTACATCGCATTTCACAACCCATATAAAAAAAACTATAGCGCTTCTAATGGTACACACCAATTTTTGATAACTTAAAAGCCTTTTCAAAAAAATTAGTTTCAAAGTCGTAGCAGAAAATGTATCCATTAAAAATATTAATATGCGACTATATTAATTATTGAAAATTGATCTATAGCTATACCGAGGCAAATGTAGGCAAAATTTTAAAAATGTTTTTTTTTAAGTTTACTTACTACGGTTTTCAAGAAATTAAATTGAATTTTATGTATGTGCGACGTGTGAATAAGCTTATAGTTGCGGTACAGAATATGTTTTCATAAATAAGCTCGTAAATAAGACGGTTCATTCATTCGGCGAATTAGAAATACCTATATTTTGGATAAAGAAAAAAAAAGGATTTTTATTTTATATATATTATCATTGTATTAGATATATTTATGATGCGGTAAATTTAATTTTAGAGAAAAAAAAATCAAAATTAAATCAGTGCACTCAACTTTATACTTAATTTGAATGAAATATTGACTAATTCCTATAGAATATTAAATTATCTTAAATTGAATTCAATTAAATCAATTTGAAGTTTTAGTAGCAAGTCAATTTTCAAATTTATATTTGTCAATTTTTTTAGAGAATTATTTTTTAAATCATATATTTTGTGTCTCCTAGGATAAAGACAAAGGGAAACTATTGTTGTATGATACCGTTTATAAGTATAACAATGTTATGTATTATACAATCTTACATTTTTAAATTGTATTGTTTGCAAAAATTAAATTATGGGTTAAAAAAATGATTTTAGCAGTTTTTTTTTGCGTATAGGCATTTTACACTTACCACAATGTATAAACCATTTATTACATAAATCTTTATTTTTATGTGGAAACCGAAACATTCGAACTCCCGATTTTCGAGTTTCACCACAATTAAAATATTGGCACTTATTTCCAGCCATTATTGTCGATTTATTCTAATATACTCGTATTTAATAATAATAATAATTGAAATAGCAACTTAACAAGTACACATAAACAATAGCAAAACAAACTGACATAAAAAGATCTGCCACTATGTGTAAAAAATTCTATAAAAACAGTTGAATGCACGCCTTGGCCATATCATAGACGAGCGGCCGCCGCTCGGCTAAAACGAACTCAAACGTCTTTGCCTTTTAGCCATTCGTCTCCAATAAATGCCGTAAACCGCGTCACATTATCATTGTAGTAAAATATACCTACCTTTCGTATACAATCAATAATAATTATAAACATTCTAACTATCTATAATCTATATGATACTGAAAACATCAGAGGAATGTAATTTGTATTTGTTGTGAAAATATAATTTTATCTATCTATTTAGAACACATATTTAATTCAACGCATATAAATTTAAAGAAATTCCCAAAGATTATTTATTTAAACTTTTTCCGTATCACAGTTTCTGAGATAAGGGCACAAGGAATTTTTTTGGACATGTATATGTATATATGTATGTATTACGTATGTATGAATAAGCTTTTTTTCGTCGTTTTAATATTAGCTTCGATTATAAAAATGTCACTTGTAATTATCGAAGTAATACAAACAAGGTATAATTCTGGATCTATACAGAAAGAAAAATCATGTCATATTATTAATGAATTAATAAAATTAGAAATATTTACGTTTTCTCAAATTGTTATTGATGTATTATTATTATTCTAACACAATTTAAAATTTTTAATAAATAAGTGCCTATTTATTTACATATGTGTCTACCTTATTTTTAATTACAATTACTGTAAATTATAAAAACGTTAGTTGTCACTAACGTGTAAGAATACATATTATTATTGTTATTTAATACTTTTCATTATTTAGGTATAATATTCTAATAACTTTACAATTGGCAACGCTTTCCGAATTGGGCGCTAAAATTGGCTTGCCTGTGGCGCGACCTACGAGCTAATAGCTAAACTTACTTTTTCTACTGTACATGCGCAGTTTGAAAGAAGCTGGCTTTTGGAGCCGGCTTCTTTTCGGGGACTACATTTAAACACTACTTGACGAGCCTTCTGTTGCGTTAGCTATATATTCTGTGATATTATATTAAACCATACAAATGTTCTGTTTAAAAATGGCATGTTTACATAATATACTGGAAGAAAACTGTTGTTTATTTAAAAGTGTCGCATATTAGAAATTTCATATAACAATATCGTACAGTTAAATAAAATTGTTTCATGCGCTGGACGCATTCAAAGTCAAGATTTAAATTAAATAACAGCCATTAAAATAAGACTGGAGTTATAAACCGAGATATTTATAGTTCTAGTGTTTATAGTCTGTATTTATAACGATTTTACGAACACGAATAGGAAGTGCACTGCTTTGTAGGAAAATTAAGGACAGGGCTAACCATAAAACGTGTTTCCGTCCATTAAAAGCTTTGATTTTATTACTCAGTGCATGAGATTTCATTTTGCGTGGTATACCTAATATTAAAAAATATTTATATATATTTAAGATGATTCTCTTTACGAATTTTGGCAATGGATTGAAGACCACTGTCGACGATCGACCATATCGATCGTTACGTATGAGCTCCGACCGAGACCGTAGCCGACCGAGGGTAACCACCACTGTTACCAAATTCGTAATCAAGTTTCATGTTTCTTATTTGTATGCAAGAGTCTTGCTAAATTGCAAGATCATAATGACATGATGATGTTGCAAGATCGTGCAGGAACAATACTTTAAAGACATTCTTGCCTTCCCAAGTAACAATTTCCGACTCATTTTGAGAAAAGTGTCGACGCTGTGTCGACACTATAATTTGGACACGACACATTTTTAAGGCAGATTGTCGACCATTAGACCATTATAAGCGGGAAATGTAACCAAAATGGTGATTAAAATGTGTACTAAATATGGTCTAAAATTTGTCCAATAGCGAGTCTGAAATATACCTAAAATTTTTCAAAAATGTGTCTAGATTGTGCCTTTCGTTTCCAATATGTATCTAAAATTGAACCTTGAAGTGGCCACAATCTGTCTATTTTGTTCCTAACTTGGCCAAAATATGTGTCGATAATGTGTCCAAAAGTTATTTTACATGTGCCTCGTATGTGGTCATATTGTTTCTAAAATGTATTCGTTATTGTACTCTAATGAGAGCCACAAATTTGACACATGGTGTTCTCAATTTTACCGAAATTATTATTTTATATTCATTGTGTACCAAAATAAATCCTAATAGGCACAAATCATATTTCTTCCCGATACATTATGGATAATCATGAACACAGACTTGAAGGCATTCATCTCCTATAAAACAATGGGATTTTAATTTATCTTGAGCATTTTTCTATGTCTCGCGTAGGTACACTTGCGAACTAAAGTTTACCGATAATAGTTGACTTTGTACTTCTCAAAATTAAACAGGCCTATAAACCAAGTAATTATAATTAGTCGATGTTTTTTTCTTTTTTCGATAAAAAATATATTTTTGTAATTCTCAAAAAAAACCAAAAACCAATGATATTTTATTATTTAGGACATCATATTTAGTACAGTTGTGGCTTAAATAGTTCTTAAAAGCTTTAATTTAAAATAATATTTTATAGGGCGCCATTTTTGCCAAGTGCATTCACGTTGAAGTACTTGTTGAAATATGGCGTACTTATAGGTGGTGTCCAAATAGGACCATGTTTCCGTAATGTGAATAAAATTTGCCCCCAAATTGTCCATCCCAACACATTTGAAAATAGAAGAAACAATTTAGAGTAATGTTTCTACATATAGACCAAAAATTCACCGAAATATCGCCAACTACAATGTTTTTCTTTTTGTTGTTTAATAGAAATGGTGCACTTGCTCTTGCTTTCGTAAATTCACTCAATTTCCTCTGAGTAATGTCTATTTATTTTTTCACACGTCGATAGTAAGTGCTAGTGTGCACCTTTGGAGTAGTACCTTTTTTATTTTAAGTAATCATATTGTAACTGTAAAACTAACACTATCACAGATCAACGTTTATCATAATAATATGCCCCATGTCAAGTACACAAACACTTTAACCGGATGAACTAAACACATTATAGAAACAAAATGGAAATTATGTGTGCAAAATGTTTTTACATAGATACATGTGTACCTGTACGACACATGGTAGAAACAATAAAGAAACTTTACGTTTAAAATGTACCCAAATGGAAATTATTGTGTCTACTCAACTCATTTCAGTAACAAAATAGAAACATCTTGTTAAGAAACAAATCAGACAAACTTGAGTCTATTTAGTGTCGACCCGTCTGTGTCTAAATATATTTGAAGAGTCCAAATTGACACAAAATAGATACATTTTAAATACATGTGTTTAAAATGTTGCTATTTAGACACGCATATCCTTTTGACACAATAAGTTCGAAATGTGTCGACACAAACTTGAAAATTTTGGACACAATTTGAACGGCAGCAGAAGTGCTCCAAAAAGAGTCGACACGATTCAGGCATAAGAAAACTGTGCCCGAGTTTTGCCATAAATTGCTACTTGGGTTGTTTTGCAAGACAAGACAAAATTTTTTCGAATTTTGCAAAACTTGCAACAGAAGCTATATGAAGTGTAATGTACAGCGTGTATCTTAAATGATGTGTGCCCTAACTTCATTTCCGAGCAACGGGGGGTTAAAGATTTAACAAAAAGGAATAGGTTTTTTTATTAATAACTCAAAAGTTTTCACCTATATTGATGACACTTGGTGAGTTTTTTATAAGTTATAATTCCAGTGGCGTTGCAGAAGGTTAACTGATTAATATGTATGGCGAAAATCATTGTACGCCACTACTTTTCTTTAAGTTTAATATTTTTATCATTGAACAATTAAACATACAACTCTATTAGAATGTCGTAAATTTAAAATAGCTAAACATTATCTAATCAAAGTAAAAATTGAATATGTATGAAAATAAAGAATACAAATTATTTACTTCTGATTTAATTACCTCTCAAACCCGACAAGCTTAAAATAACTTATGACATTACTATCGATATGACATTCATTTTTTCAGTGAAAAATAATTTAGTCCCGACACTGAGTATACGAAATTCTTCAGTTAGTATGTTTATAGGTTCTCTTTTCATAAAATTTAAAAATAATACCAGTGAAAAGATAATTCTGATCGTTTACCACAGCACAAGCCACTATAGTATCGTGAAATTGTTTGAGAGTGCGAACACGATCGTATACTATCAAGTAAATATGAACCGAATTAGCTCAAATGCATTTCATTTATGGACTTGCAAATGGAAATGCTGCAGAAGTCCGTCGACTTTATCGAAAACGATATCCAAACAGAGATATTCCGGCAGAAAGAACTTTCACCAGATGACACGCTAGACTGTGCGAAACTGGATCGTTAACTAAACAGGCTGAGCGTCCTGTACTCGAAAATTAGCTTCACAGTTCAATGTCAGTCATCAAAGTGTTTGGAAGGCTTTGTATACAAATTTATTGTATCCATACCACAAGTAATGGGTACAGGCACTGTTACCGAGAGATTTTCCTAGACGATTGGATGTTTGTCAGTAGTTCCTTCAAAAAATTATAATTCCTCGTCAACTCAATGGTGTGACATATAGACAATTTCTAGAAGAAACATTGCCAGGACTGTACCTTTGATAGTAAGACGAAATATGTGGTTTATGCACGACGAGGCACCTACTCTTCTACTCATTTCAGTCTGACCGCTCGTGAATATGTTAAGGGCGCCGTATTCTTGAAACAGTGTTTTCTATAAATACAAGTAACATTTAATAACTGAATAATATAGAGATTAGCAAATAACAAGTATGTTATCTCATACCACCTGCGAATTTTCAAAGGTACCGAAGTAAAATCAATATATCAATAACATCAGAAAGCGATCTATCCAGCAATTTTGTAGGTATATTGAAATCTTTCAAAATACGTATTTTTTAAATTCAACTATAGATGTAAACATTGTTATAACATATACGTTACATAGTTCTGAATATAAGATTGTTCACTTTTGTTTATAAGTATGTGAAAATAATTGTTAAAATGTAGGGTTAGAATAGCGAATTAATGTGTGTCATACAAATGTATTTTAAAAGTTGTTATATTATTGGAGGAGAGGTTAAATAGTAAAAGTGGATAAACAACAGTAATTTTATTTTTGATATTACTTTTGCTCTACATGTTTTATTTTTCGAGATTTCAGTACCTAAAAAACACCACAAATTTGATAATTTTACGGCGAGAAATACGGCGAGCTTACACTGTAAAAAAAGTTGCTGTGTAAGCGAGATTTTCCAGTGAGTAATTTAAAATGTGTAAAAATTCCGAGTTAATAGTTTTACACACTATGGCTTTTTTGTACGTTTTACACAAAATTACTAGTATTATAATAAAATATACTGAATTTGTGTAATATTTACCAGTTGTGTGTTAAAAGTGTGTGTGTGTGAACTTAACACGCACACAACTTAATTGTGTTCTATATCCCTGCTCCTGACTGGTTGAGCACAACTGCGCAGCTGCAGTATAGCAACACACGTCACTACGCCATATTGGTCATGTAGCGGTGTTGTGTACAGTTACCTCTCGTTCACTGTGTTCAAATGGAGAATATTTAAATTTAAATTGAGGTTTAATCAAGGAAAATGGTAAGTACTTACCTAGCTATAACAAATAGTACTGATAATTGTAATAAAGCTAAAACTAATTAGAATACAACTATTAAAAATATTAGGAGTTTACTCTGACCTTTTAGATTACTCTGTAATCTAACTTTTTTTGTAACTTTAGAGATAGAAAATTATCTGTTCAGATCACTACCAGTTAATTTTCGTAAACTCCTATTATGTAGTGCCTAAATACATCTTTGTTTGTTGTTTCATTGTTTATGATTTACTAGAACATTTTTAGTCCCTTATTATAATAATTTAATACATACATATTTTGTTAGCAGACTTGATTGTTGTTCATTTGAACAGAATTTTATTTTTTTAATAAAATCATAAAAAGTAAAATATCTTTTATTTTATAATTACACCATAATTCAGACAATTCTTTATATCGATACGGAAGCTCACCTATCTTGTTAATTATGATCCTGTTTGCTTTTGAAATTATAATTTTTAATACATATATTCTGCCGTTTAATAGAACATTCCAGGCTATATTCAATGCATTCTCGACGATAGGCAGAACCTCTAGAAAATGTCAAAATAAAAGTATTTCAAAAATTATATTTATTAAAAATTATTTCTCTGTGCCTAAAAGGCCAGCTTTAAATTATTCCGAAAGTAAACAGGAACATAATTAACAAATTAAAAAGATACGTGAGTCTTTCATATCAATACCTATTATACAATAAAATTAACATGATAATGTGTAAAACCTACATCTTCAATGATAGAAATAACACATGTTACACATGACATTTGTTATATTAACACAGTGGATTGTGTTAAACCTTTAACACACTGCTACATACAGGGAAATGTGTACAAATATACAGAATTCCGTGTGGACCTCGATTAACACAGTATTGTGTTCTTTTGTGTTAAAATGTGTAATTATTTTTTTACAGTGTAACGATAGATATTTACCCACCAAGATTGACTTGAGCCCACTGGATTATTTCTTTTGGGGATTCTTAAATGACTTGTTCATGCGAGACCAGTTGTCGATGAAAATGACTTGAAGAATAGAATTGTGAATAATTCGTCATACGCAACACCCAAAGAATTTTTGAACGTGTGCGGCAGTCGATTATGTTTCTATGCTGTTCTCCGAATAAAAAAAATTATCTAGAAGTGTGAATACTTCTTCCTTTAATAGCCAAACAGATTTCATTTCAAAGTTTGTTCAAATAGCGACGAATATTAGGAAAATATATTTTTCCCATAAATTATTGAACTTTAATGATACGTAAAATCAACCAGATTGCATAAACATAAAATCTAAATATCAATAATTTAGTACTATCACTAAACGTATTCAATAACATAACAATTTATATGTAGATATTACTTGCCCATTATAATATAAAACTGGCGCCTTCACCAAAATTTTAAATAGTAAAAGATTAAAAGTGAAGTGTGTTCATTTCTGTAGTACATCATGCGTTGAAATGATTGATAACAACAAAAAAGGCTGCTGTGTGTTTCAAACTATTTAAGGTTCTAACAATTTAATTTAATCATATCAGCATTGGTTAAAATTTTTGCCAACTGCAGTTAGCTAAATCATAACAAAATTAACATATACCCCTTGTTTTGTAAAAAAATATCGAAGAACACAGAAATAATATATATCTATATAGAGTTAACTACCACTAAGGACAAAAATTTTAGCCACGTGCTCAGGGAGGCCTAAAATATAATAAAAGGATTATTTAGGAATTATAGTTTGATATTTAAAAAAGGCGGCAAAATCGTTCAGGCATTGCCCGGATTGCCTCAGATTTGTCAACTACACTGAAAAAGAGTGAAGAAAAAATATTATTTTATGGAACTAAATTATTTGTTGCACAGGGCTGAACAAATATTTATTTCCTGATATCAAATATTTTTTTCGAAAAAGCAAATATACCGGGTGCTCCCTCTAAGACTTTCAGTACTTATATCTCAGAAACCATGATAGCCAGCGACGAAATTTGATATACAGTCACTAGATGGCGCGTAGAATCTGATGATAACATCGATTTTTATACAGGGTGTTCTATTTTTCAGGAAATCGATTTAATTTTGATTTTTGGTAGTCAACCCAGCTAAAACTTATGTTTAAATTGAAATATACTTAATTATGAACACATTCTGATAAATAAACATACCAAAATTTTAAAATTTAACATAAAGAACGCATCCAAAAAGTGCCGAAATTTCATTGTTTTGTCATGTAAAATGTGTATAGCCTTGAGCCAGCACTGAAGAAACTAACATCGGTAAACGACAAAACTATGAATTGTAATTCAATTGTCAAATATTAATGGCGTAGGTACATTATTAAAATCTGGTATCCTATACCAAAATCATTCTTTATCGCTTGAATCCGTACAAAGTAAATTCTTAAAGTTTCTATCTTTTAAAAAAGATGATATATATTCCGACCGAGGTTATAATCATGAGTTATTATTATCATCAAGGTTCAAAATTTAGACGTATTCTAAACAGCATACTCTTTTTATTTAATGTATTTAACAGTAACATTGATTGTCTATCTCTACTGGACTGTTTTAATTATAGAATACTTGGTTTTAACTCTAGGCAAGTCGAAACATTTTATTTACCGTCAACTACTATCGGAGTAAAAAGTCCAGACCCCTGGGTTTGAAAGCCAATATTGTTAAAACGTAGGAGCGAAAAAAATTGAAATATGTTATTGAATATTCGTTTTTTAGTTATTAGAAGTAATGTACCAAAAAACACGATTTTCGGGCGGCGAAACGTAATCCTGTCACTTCAACTCCTTATAACTTTTTTATTTATAGGCTTTAAAATGTGCAATTTTAACTAGTAATATATTAAACTGTGCTATTTGGAACTGTGTAAATCTCTCTTCTTAAAATTCCTTACTTTTTTTTATCTTACGTAAACCAGAAGTTGATGGTATCTTCGTAAAAACCCAGGAGTCTGGACTTTTTACTCCGATAGTAGTACCAGCACCAGTGTATGTCTCATAATTTTAATATTATTTCGGAGCAATGTGATATAAATTTTTCATCTATCAATTCTGTGAGAGAGACTGTAGAGGAGCGGTTTCAACTATTTTAATTTAATTATTTATGTACGTGTATTATTATTGTTCTTATTGTTGTATGTATTTACTCACAATGTATTTTATTGTTTCTTTCTATAATATATATTACAATTTTTGTCCTATAAATAAAATTTTCTGTTGGGCAATAAAGTTTGAATTTGAATTTTAATTCTTATTTTTCTCTATTTCCTCTTATAATATTTGTACTTAGTCATAGTTAATCCTGTATATAAATACTTTCAGAGCGGTATTGAAAAATAACTATAACATAAATTCAACACCCTGTAGTAAAAAAATTAAGCCGTTTAGAAAATATGTTTGTATGAACTTTTCTTCATAAAATCATCATAAAGACTCTATATTTTGGTACTAAAAAGCCAACGGAAAAAAGCTCATATTTACAGGCTACGTATTTTTTCAGTGTAGTGTATCTAATAATATCTAATATGTGTAGACACGTTCTTAAAAAAACATGACTATTTTTAAGACTTGTACATGCTAGGAGAGCAAACACAGCTATAACATTAGTGTGATGTAGGCTTAAATGAACATATGCGAACACACGTACCTACGCTTTGTACGGGGCTGTACATAATGTTGCATCAATTTGCGTTTCAAAAATATTTTTAAAATTTTACTAGTAGTCATACCATACATAACAAAGAAGATTTTTAAGTGACACAGTTTATATTAAAACGTAATACCATAGAGTTATGTGAGGTATTAACATTAGAAAATGGGAAAACTGTGAAAAGATTGACAAACAAAAGAGTAACAGTATCTTTAATACAAGACATAATAATAATGCATGATCTTACGGATATATTTTTAATTTTGTAGGATTTCATGCCGCCGCATTTGGTATTTTAACCATTCAAGGAATGTGTTTACCAGCATTCAACAGTCTTATTAAAGCATTCATCGCCCACAGACAAAGGAATAACGCCCAGCACTTACATTAATAATACACTATAGTAAATGTAGTTATTTATTACAAACGTTATGAATCTGTATTCGTATCTGCTATAAAATCCTTCGGAACCCTTGTATTTTACATCTAAAACGAAATGTATATGTCAGTATTATTTAACAGTAATTCCAACATATACGAGGTGTCCGAAAACTCCGCATAGAAAATTTAGGTGATACTACTCGTAAAAATAATGTGTCAAGTTAATTTTCTCGAAAAGTCAATATTAATGAAGCTACGTAACCTCATAGTTATTTTCTTAAATTTGTTTTTTTTTTTTGGCTATAAGTTTTTTAATACTGCAACGGTTTTTTCCATATTTGGCATACTTGTTATTTCTATAGAGGTGCAGTTTCAGGTAAAATATTTCAAAAATTGCAGCGTCCGTAAGGGCAGAAAGAGTGTTATCTAAAAATTTGATACTTTTGTTTGAAGTCAAAAAAGCAAACGTTTGCAAGAGAATCGACATTTCAATTTTTTTGGACATACTGATGAAACTCGTTTCTTTTACGATTAAGCAAAGTATACTTTGAAAACAATTGAATGATAGCTGTATTATTGCTTTGATGGTAATTTCAAGCCTTATATGAGTCGTCTATATTTTATTTATTTTTATAAATCTATACAGTATGTCCACGTCGAGTGGAAAAGAGGGAAAATATTTTTAATTTTCATTTTACGGAAAAAAGGCATTCTTGATTAAAATATTTGCTTGTCTTTATAATACAGTTGGCATGGTGACCTTTCATGTTGCATGTACAGGGTGATCAGAAAATCAGTAAATATAAAAATCGTTTCAAAATAATCTGCCTTTGTTTTTAACATTACAAAAATATGTTATTAAGGAAAGTTGCTTAGAATTGTTTATGTCATAATTTTAATCTGTGTATAATTCAGAATACTTTGATAGACACTTGTGTGCAATTCGGAATACTGTCCGTAAGAAATTTTTATATTTCATTTTACGAAAAAAAAAAGCATTCTTGATTAAAATTTTTACTTGTCTTTATAATGCAGTTGACATAGAGAATAAAAAATTTGACAGAAATCGTCATAATGAAAAGTGATATAACTTTTGAGTAATATATAATATAAATTTCAATTCTAAGCAGTTTTCCTTGATAACATATTTTTGTATTATTAAAAACAAGGCAGTTTACTCTTGAACGATTTATATATTTACCGGTTTTCTAATCACCCTGTACATGCAATATGAAAGGTCTTCATTCCAACCGCATTTTAAACACAAGTAAATATTTTAATCAAGAGTGTATTTTTCCGTAGAATGAAAAATACAAATATTTTTCCTTTTTTCCACTCTAACTGTGAACATGCTGTATATAGGTGTATTCTATATATTAATTTTATGAGGAAATAAACATTTAACTAATTTATTCTAACCTTGGTAAAACAATTTCCGGACTGGTCGCCACGTCGTCAGTTTAGCTTCCTTACGTTTCCAGAGACGTGATAAGATTAAGATAAAGTTTCAAACTTACTTTTGCGAAATATCGATATGTTTAACGTTAAGGAAGCTAAATTAACGACGTGGCAACCAGTCCGGAAATTGTTCTACCAAGGTTAAAGTAAATTAGTTAGATGTCTATGTCCGGTCTTGTACGAACGAAGCATATTAAGGTTTTAAATTACCTTCAAAGCAATATGACAGCTGTCATTCAATTGTAAGTGTAAGGTTCACTCGTCAACTTATTTTTGGTAACTTAATCCCTTCTCAAGTGGCACGCTTATGGAACCTTGTCCCTTGCAACACTCACCTCCTGTACTCAAATGCTGCTCTATTATTTTGAATCTCTGGTATAGAGGCTATAAATTTCGATTTTATAAATATAGTTTTAAGAAATCTGTTAGAGGGCGCTAGTTACATAATATGGATTACATACATTCTTGCACATTTTTTTTACCTCTAACACTTTTGAGTTTGACCTTAAATTAAATTTGAGAACATATTTATAAATAAAAAAAAACTTTATCATATCCATATTATATAAATCCGTTTTAGATATATTTGGGATTGAACATTATATATAGATGTTTAAATAACTTTTATTTAGAATACATAAATTCAAAATAATACGATATAAAAATATATATTAGACTACCGAAATAAGTGTTGAAAGCGTATGTATATACATTTCCTCGTTAAGTCTTTGGGGAAGTTCAAATTACTTAAACTCGTGCTGAAAATGTGATTCTTTATATTGGTGTGGATTATCAATTAATTGTATAATAATTAGTATTTTATGATCTGAAACAATTCAATTTGAATATAGGTCAGCATACCTTCTGACTCTTGCACAGCTGTTATAATTTTTCTGAGAGCTAAGTACAAAATAAACACATAAATAGTTATTCTAAACCCTTAAAAGAATGAATCCATAGCCACCTGCGTTAATTTAAATTAATTTTTTTTTATAAAATTGCTTTTGTAGGGCAATACTTAATTAATACAATAATGAATCGCCCTGTATTTCTTTAACCGTAAATATTTTATTGTTAGAAATTAAGCAGAAACGGTATATTTTCACGTTGCTGTATGGCCCTTTAATTATGGGACACCATGTATAACCAGTAGATCTTTGGACATGTTGGTAATCAACAACTATCGATAATAAAAATAAAACGTAACAAATATCTTTTACGTATTGTATCTAATGAACAGATTAGTCTTCGTTATAAAAATAAGGTAATTAGGTTTTTACTAAAGACAAGAAGGAAACATTCAACTAAATTTTATGCAATTCCTAAAAATGGGAGCAAAACAGTTATTAACATAAACGTAAAACTGTGAACGGTAGTTTGTTCCTGTGACGAAAAATAAGAATATAAGAATATTAAAGAAAACAAATTCATTATTATCTGAATTCTGAATGTTGACGCAATAATTATAGAACTTTCGAAAACTGAATTACGTACGATGTAGAAGCTATCTAATGATTTGCAGAAAATGTGTTTTATTCTTTCTCCAAAGAAAAAATAGACACTTCTTTTAAAATTCAGTTATGTTACTTTATTGCAAATAACTTTTAAAAATAGCAGATGGAGACGAATAATTTCATCTCGAATAGAAATTAATTTATCCAACGAGTTCTACAAACAAGCAAGCAAGAAATGCATTTTGTCTTTTTATTCATAGCTTCAATACTAGTCTGAAAGATTACCATGGTGCTTTGTTCTTATTACTAACTCATTATCATTACTGTACCTATACCACATTAACATAAATTGTTATGC
Organism: Monochamus alternatus; assembly: GCA_037114965.1. Lineage (NCBI taxonomy): Eukaryota > Metazoa > Arthropoda > Insecta > Coleoptera > Cerambycidae > Monochamus > Monochamus alternatus. The sequence continues at coordinate 109,403,915 of CM073426.1, read as the reverse complement.
ATCTAAAATTGTACATTATTGCAAATAAAATAGTATTTACGAGTTGCAACTAGGTCAGCAAATTTATTATATACTTATTAGGTATATTATAGCGTAAGCAGACATTTTTACTGAAAACTAGTTCATCGGAGATTTCTATAGGGACTAAGTATAGCATATAAGTAGTTCTTTTACATATTTAGGAGAAAATGACTTGACATACAGGGTGATTCAGAACTTATCTAACAAAATTTGAGAATAGATGCGTCATAAAAAATGGAGTCAATATAGTAAAAAAAAAATTGCAAAATCCGATTACATCGCTGGGGTACTGTAATCTCTAAACAGGCGATTCCGAATATTGAAATCCGATTACTTTTGGTAGGTATTAAAGTTTTTGTTATGCTAGCCTATACATTAGTTTTTCAAGTGTCAAAAATGGCTTACATGTATAGCAAGTCGGAGTTGATAGATATCGTTTTAATTTATGGCGATGTGTAAATGATACGCAGAACGATTTCCCGGTAAACATGTGCCAAATGCAACTATTTTTACCGCGGTGTGCTGTGAGTGCAAGTGTAGTGCAACGCGGGCATGGCATGGGAAATTTAAAACCAAATCGTGGAAGAGATGGAGGTCCAGGACGTCTACGGCGTATTGCAGTGTGGCATGAAGTGTATCGCACCGAGGTGGACACCTACTATTGATGATTTACACAAACGTATCATAATTACTGCCAATAACATATGAGTTCAAAACGGCTGAAGCTGAAACGAGCCGAAGGCGAGTTTCGTATGGTTTATGCGAGTGTATTAATAACCATTACATGAGAGTTGCATATGCTATTTTTTCTACACCCGATAAATAATCAGAAACCATAAATTTTATATTTTTATTGAACACAATAGGTAACAGTAATTATTTGTATGAACTGCATTTTCTGCTTTCTCCGATATGTGTGGAGGAGTCGATGGTAATTCTTCTATATCGCTGATATCAGACATTTTGATAAATTATCGAAGTTTAGCTAGGTATCTACGAAAATTTAGTACGTACTGATTTTGACATCTAAAATAATTACATAGGAACCTAGGATAAACGTCAAATGCACAGCATGCTTGATTGAAAAATTCTGGGTTTCTATTGATTAAAAATCTGTATCGTAATGAAAAATCTGTATCGTAATGGGTATCATTATGAAACGGATTATGGGCATATAAGTGCATTGTTATAATACGAGTGTAGAAAAAATGTTATTTATTTCTTTCCTTGGGATTTTTTTCCATTTTTTTGTCCGTTCACCGATTGCATGCTTTGCCGCCGGATCAGGTTTTACAGTGCAACAGTTTCCAGTGTCGTGCAGAAGTGTACTCTTACATAATTTTTGAACTGCCCTTTTCTACAAAATTTGTAAAAGAGACATTCTAATTTTTTTTACAGTTCTAAATCGCCCTATATATACCTACATGCAAATTTTAAAAAATGTTTTCTGTAATATTTTTCTATACTATGATAAACTTACTTTAGTGACTGAGTTACTGTTCAGTTATCTCTCATTTGTTATTATTCATTTTACATGAAATGATAAAACTTATGTATTATAAATTATTAAAAATATTTTTCCTTTGCTGGGCTAAAATTGAAATAATGAAACTATCACTCACAGTCTACTACTAGATACCTAATTGTAAAATTTGGAGTAAAGCTAGAGAGCGATATTTTTCCCTTAATTTAAGTCTATTTTTTTTGTAAATTGTAGATAAAATGTTCAACAAGTCAAAGAATTATACAAGGATAAAAATGTTTTAATTTTTTTGTTAACTTTGATACGCTTTGTTCATTGACTACTTTAGAAAGAATTATTCTTAACATTTCCTTTTTTAATCATTTCGTTGTTTCCGGCATTCGATATTTTGATGAAAATATTGAAACGTTTTGACACATACAATTTGAATTATCAGTTACAATAACAAAAAATAGACAGTTAAAATAAATATATTTGGGTTATATTTCTTCGTTTTTTTTTTAAAAAAAATCTGTTAAATTTCTGCAACTAATGTCTGCCATATTTTTGTAACTAAGCTATAGTAGGGACGTTAAACATTAAATGGAGTCTCTATTTCCTAACAATTTAACATTTTTAAATATAAAAGATGCATGCGTTTACTTAATTTAAATCAAATTTATAAAAAATCATTTAACAAGTAACAGAAACGTTAGTACCTAATGGTAAGGTTAGATTTCATGATTTTATCATGAATTCAGGGCAGTCATAATAAAAAGAAAATTCCGAGATACACTACATCGAGCTCGAAGAGAAGTGATCAATACCAAAGTAACAAATATTTTTATTACCTATTTCCAGTGCCTTAATCGTAAAATCAATCAACTTTAATGCGAGCAGCCTTGAACTACTTGTCCTGCGGAATGAAATAGTGGCTCCATCCTCACGGAAATTCTTTATAACCTCGTGATAACGTCATACTCACACAGATGGCGTATGCATTAACTTCCATAGCGCCAATTTTAAATAAAAATTGTAGATCCCTGTAGCCTCACATTCCCGATCCAATCAATAAACACCAGACTTCTAAATATTTAGACGTAACTATAAGAATTGCGTTTACTAACCTGCTTCTCACAATTAGCTTACTCAGTGACTGCTTCAAATAAAATCATAGGTGTGGTTCTTGTGTGTTTATTTAAAAAGAAATGAGACAGTGCTGGTAAATTGGCATAAATCAAATGCACATTTTCTGATTATTCATAACAATGAAAATGGCGGATAATTCATTAATGACATTTCAAAATAATTGTGAATCTATTAATAGAAACGGTGTCGAGGTTAAAGCAAACCATATCAAAGATAACAATACAAACGAAGATAGTACGACGCTACAAATTATCGTAAATAAGCCAGACGACCAACCACGAGATGAAGTATTGCAAAATAGTTCGGACATTTTGACACAGGGGGATGTTGTTGACGAATTCTTGGCGGGAGAAAATAATCTTGAATTCAATAATGACCTACTGTCTAGCATGGAAAATATCAACGAAGGAATTTCTTTCAAATCGGAAAATACTATTTCAGAATGCAATACTAGAAATCTTGAGAAAACTGAGTTTACTGAAAGCGTGACCAAAGAAGTGGAGAACTCCATTCAAGCCTTCCGTAGAATATCCACAACCAGCTTTATTGCGAAAAATTTGAAAAGGAGGAGTATAAAATGGTAAGTAGATTATACATTTTTTAATTAGCTATTAATTATATTTTATGGAAGAACTATGCAAACTAATGCATTTAATTACACTCGTACAGTTTTTAATATCAGGTTGGATAGTGTTTTTTTACTTTATTGTAAATCTATCATAATTCAAATCATGTTCTTACAATTTGTGTTACATATACCTATAGGCATGTCCTTTGGTATCAACTATTTAGGTGTATTAAAAAAATTACTCCATAAACAAGATTACATTCAATAACTAAGTATGCAAATTAAAAATAATAATTCAGCTAAATATTTTACTAGTGAAGAAACACATATTGAAATTATTAAATGACTTTCGAAATTTAAATTCACTGAACATACCTACATAGCAGCACGCAATCAGCCACAATAAATAAGATCTAACCTATTTCGGCATTTCAAGGATTGCTTCTTCAGGTGACCTTCTTTGTAAATAGAATTAAAGTATATGCAAATGTAAATTATTATTAAATATGTACCTATATGAAATAAAAACTATTTGCAAAATAAATCAATATGCGGATAAACTATCTAAATTAACAGGAACCAAAAGTATTTAGGTAGGTACTTATTTTCTTCTAATATTTTCTTTTTATGCTACCATTTTTTATACATAGGTACTTTTATTATTAGGTGTTAATAATATTGTGCGAAAACAGTTACTGTAGAGGATAATTTCCCGACCAGCATTGAATTGCATTCAGAATATTTTAACTATACAGGATGAGTTTAAGTAATCAAACTTCCTTACACCATTGAGTAATAACTGTAATTCAATGCTTACACTATATTCAAGTAAGAAATGTTAATACAACATTTCGCTCTCCAACAGAAATATACAGATACAGGATGATTAAGTCCAAGAAAACTATGACAACCATATACCTCAAACAGTATTTGTGACATTTACCAATGATTCTACTTTGACCTTACATTAGGCAGTAACTGTTTTAAAGGCAACCTGCCTGGTCATTTTATGTATTTGTTTAATTTTACATTTAATGTACAGTTTTCATAAAGTATTTCGACTGGGAAAAGGTTTGTCAGACGAATTTTTAGCACAGTTCTTTTATGAGTTAAATGGATTGGGTATTCCAAACTCGCATGTTTTTTACCCTGCTCAGTAGCGTACCAAACAAATATTTTTCAGTCCCCTCATATCTACGCCGCTGGTCATAACAAAATTTTAAGAAAATGGGTGTTGTTGGTTGCGATTAACCGGATACATTTGATTTTTTCCCCGAACTTGAACACCCTGTATGTATGTTGGAGAGCGAAATAAAATGTATGTTGTATTTACATTTTTTTCTTTAAATTTTGTAAGAACTCTTCGCGAAGTTTGACTATTTAAACTTGACTCATGCTTTATATTTTTTATTATATGGTTTTATAATTTTTTATTTCATTGGTAAGTATTATGTTTTAACTGATTTCATAATTTTAATTACCTATACAGGGTGTCTCTGAAATAAGTCTGCTTGTGTCCCGGATTACGCGGGAAATCATTCCGCAATTGTTAATTATGTCCCCCATGTCCTGGATTATAACCAATTTCAATCTTATTTGCAGCACTGTACCGCCCTCCGCCCTGTACCCGATTGTACAGTCAGATACTGAATTAATTTTAAAATCTTTGTCCCACTTTCTTCCTTTGCTTCTTCCATCCTATATTGTGATTAGCCGGCGGATTGAAACTGTTAATTACTTGATATTACAAATAAGTCCTGTAGTTAGTGCAATTAATCTAGGTAATCTATAGGCAGTTTCAAAAACCATTGAAGAAAAATTATTTTATGAAATATGTTTTTTATCAAATTATATCAGCGAACATATGCTGAAAACGCAGAAAGAAAAAATTGTGTGAAGTTATCCACTGTATTCAAAAATGCACCGTTAATGCGTTAATAATCGGTTATTTGACGGAAAAATGGTAGGTATATGGAAATATATTGATAAAAGACTTTTCTTTATGGAATTTATATTGATTACCAACTTGTCCAAATGCCATAAACTGGATATACCACAGTTAAAAATATATGCATATTTTTTTAATGTATTATCTGTTTACCACAATGTTAAAAGCTACAAATTTTTTAAATAAATTATGTCTTATAATTTTGATTTTTTAGTCGCAAAAAGTTTTGTTCATGCAGATAGGCCCTAACATATATTGTAAAATGAAGAGGAGTACCATCGTGCATGAACCACATTTTTGTTCTTATTATTTCTAATTCAACGGGTAAAATTGTTTGTAAGAAATTCACATACATTTCTTCGTTTAAAGTGGTTACTGGGCCATCAATCAAATCACAGTAAGATTGCCAGCTACTTTAAGCGGAAAATATTTTATTCTCTTAGAAATAGTTTTACCTTCTATAATGACGCTTCATCTCATTTTACAATAAATGTTAGGACCCATTTGCATGAACAGATTTTTTTGCGATTAAACGATATAAGTTATCAAAATTCTGGAGACAGAAAAATATTTAGCTTTTGTGACAATCAGATAAGACATAAAAAATATGAACATTATTTAACTGAGGTATCCAATTTAATGCATTTTTTCATGTCAGTAATTAACATTAGTTGCATCAAGAAGAATCTTTTACAAATTTATTTTCATATTATACCAAATTCCATTTTAATTGTTCAACGCTTTTCCCTGCTATAATCAATTATTAATATTTTTTCAAAAACTTTAGCGCCACCTAACCCTTTAATGGTGCATTTTACATATAGGAAAATTAGCATAAATCGTAGTATTTTGACCTAAGGAATACAGAGGGACTCTCTGATAGATGCATTTCAGAAACACCCTGTAGCTGTTACACAAAAAAAATATTTGCCCAGATTGCAACTCTATGTAGATATACCTACAAATGATACAAATAATTAACATTTCTTCTTAGAAACTCTGTGTGAAATTTTGTATTCGCTTATATGGAGTGATTCAATCATAATGTAATTAATGTTAGGGAATATAGCAAAAATATAAGTATAATAAAAATAAGCATAAGCTGTTAAAAAAAATAAATGCACATTTATGATGCACGTACTTATTGTAAAGCCATCCTATGTTTCTCAGTTAGTAATGATTTCTAAAAAAAATTGTAATTTATTGAATATGATATATTTTTTTTCAAAATAAACACTTTGTGATTCAGAACTATTAGTTTTCAGTTAGAAAAGTGCATCTACATCTGTGCTTTATTTTTCATCTAGTGACGATAATTTTCGATACAATCTTTTATTTTTTCTAGTAACCCAGAATGCTGTAATAATTAAAAAAATAGAACAGCGGCAGTGTTATGTTTTACTTTTTTATTAAATTACTGCCATGTACCTTTCTAACTGTTTGATATATTTTCGAGCCTTTGACTTCTAATTGCTTTAAGTATATTATTATAGTTCCTCAACTATTCTTAAAAACTGCTGAAATCTAGTAGACATATAGTAATTACACACTAACATATTTTGAGGATTAATATAGATGATCACTATAGTGACTAGAAAAAATTATGGATTATAAGACTAGTGGTTGAATATCATATATACGCTAAAGTGTAAACTTGTTTAGTTTGTAAACTAACTGGCTAGTATACAAACTAACTAAACCGTTGCTTGTTTTGAAAAAACGCGTATTCGATAATATTAGCGGATACTGTATAAACCACAGTATACTAATAAACTAACCCACTCACTTGGATAATTTACTTGGATTAATCATAGGTACTATAATAGCCTTTCTTTGGTTAGTTTATAAACTATTCGTAGAAACGTAGAAAAAATAATAAAAACAATTATTTTGATGGCTGAAATAGCGTGGCCTATCTAGCGTGTTTTGAATTTATTTTGTTGGAAACCAAAAAAATAATTTGAAGTTTGAACAATTTTGTGTTTTGTTGTCAAAACTGTGCTTATAATGACTGATAAAAGTCGATTCAGAGGTAGATTCGGACATTGAACAATCGTATCAAATAGGTTGTGGGTCAGTAATTCCCACAAAATCAAAAAAAAGTCTACGATGCCTTCAGGAACTGGTTGAATGAGAAGAAAGCGGAGATATCTGAAAAAACTTTGCTGACTTATTTTGTTCAGAGAAATTTAAGATTGAAGTTTCCGAGAAGCTTATGGGCAGAGTACTCTATACTTAAAAGTACGTTCAACTTAAATAATGGTGTCGATATATCGCAATTTAAGTAGTAGCATTTCTAAAGAAGAAAAATATTGGACATCATGCGAAAAAATAAAATTATGATAAATTTTTAAGATCTTCGTCAATGCAACGATATTTTAAACCACAACAACAGAGTGCTTGATCTAATTCTTTCTAATGTGAAGTGTTCTGTGCTTCAAGCTTCTGAACTGCTCTTACCTGAGGACTTGCATCATCCAGCTTTGATATCTGACTCTTTTGTTCAGCGAGACGTGAGGGGAGGGTATGGAACATTTAGTTCAAATCTCAACTTCAGAAAGGCGGATTTTCCTGCATTATATCAGGAGATATCTTTAATTAACTGGTCTATCCTAAAGCAATTTTCTTGTGTCAACGATCTCGTTTTGAAGTTTTATGAAATTTTAAATTCAGTTTTAGCGAAGCACGTACCCAAAAAAATATTTCCTAATAAAACATATCCGCCTTGGTTCAACAAAGATCTGATTATGTGCATAAAAGATTATTATTCGATTATTGAAAAGTAGGACATCCGTATTGAACAACTCATTATTTAATTTGGTATTTAATATGCTAAAATATTCATTTATATTGCACAACTCCTTCAAATTTTAAAAGAGTTCAAATTTGAACGCACGTGTTCAACAGTTCTTGAATAATACACTGAGAGAGAAAAATAGGTAAATACAAAAATAACTACTTGTATGAACGTAAAGTCCATAAATAATTAAGAAACAGAGAAAATAAACGGAAAAGTTAAATAGATAATAAAAAAAGAAATTGGAACAGTCCATACTCGCACACTGAAACTAGCATGGTGACGGTCATAACCATTATTGAATGAATTGATAGAAGGTGAAGATGGTTGAATTGTGAAATTATAGTGATGATGCAATGGTATTCCATAGTTATTAAAATTACCCAAAACACATAAACTATACGACCTCGAAGTACGCACACTACCCACACAAAAATTGAATTAATTTAGGTTATCCTTCGGCATATTTCGTCTTTATTCGTGACGTATTCGACGGTGAGAAGAGAGCAAGTTCACTTATCGCAACAACATAATTAGTTGTGGTACCGATATGTACTGTCGTGACAATAAAGGAGAGAACGCACTATAAGGTCGCGGTCTAGACGCATTGCGGACAGCTCTGTGCCGAGCTGATCAACGACTTTACAAAATCAGTCGTATATGTCATTCTCTCAGTGCTTCCGACTTGTTCTACTGTACTATTTAGATCAAAATATGTTCTGTGTAAGATGTGTTTTTATTGGCTCTATTATTTCACGCGGCTGGCCCAAATTCTTCAAAAAATTTTCGGGGAGACCGCGACGCGAGCGAGTCCAGTTCGCGACCTGGCAGTGCAAATATATGTACATTTAAAGTATTAGAAGATTCTTTACCAGACGAGTAGGAGACTAGCGGGGTACGCAGCGCGGCGGAACTGCGGCCGCCTAGTGCGTTTACAGTTATAATAATTTATGTTTCTATGTTATGTAAATTAATGACTTACTGGAAGTGAATTTTCAAATTCACTAAAACACTTAACTGATCATAAGTGATGTAATCGCTTATCAGTGATATGTATGTTTAGAAATCTTAGTTTATCTGTGGGTAGGTAATATTTAAGACACACCAGATATGAAAATATTTACAGTATTTATTTTTTTTAGCAAAAGATTACTTGGAAGGTTTCTCTTAGTGTACACCAAAAATCGTGTCCTGTATTTGGTAAACTGTAGGAAATGTTTTAGACGAAATGTCATTCTAATTTATTTTTTATTCATTTTGGTAATAGCAGCTAGCTCTAAAAATTTGTTACTAGGTCGCGATTACATCTTGTAGTGATTATTACGTAACAAAAGATTAAATTCGCGTTCTAAATAAGGAGCAAATAGCGGTGCTTAACTTCGATATAGTTTTATAATTAGCAATAATAAATAAAGATAAGATCGTCTAAACACCGATAATAATAGTAGTCTGCTCCGATGTACAGTTTATACCTCGCTACGTCAGAGCGGTACACAATGGTCGGGAGAGGGTAGAATTGCAAGGGGGTGCCGCTTGTACGGCATCTGCCTGTCGAAAAACTAGCATCCCCGGCATCTAATCCACCCATACCTAAGGGTGAAATTGCTGTAGCCTTAAAAGGAAGTGCAGCCCTATGTATCCAACATTTAGTTTAATACAGATCAGTATTGAGCAGCAGTGTTAGCAGACGCATGAGGGAGAGAGCGGTCAGTTAAATAATTAGCAACAACAATGCCGCAGTGTTACGTGGCGTCGTGTACCAACTATTACGGGAAGACGAGGGGGAATTCGAAAATAATTTATCACATGTTACCGGCGTCCCCTTCACTAGCTATGAAATGGGCGAAAGCAAGCGGAAAGAAGGACGTGATACCACCACCGTACGCGCGCGTGTGTAGTGACCATTTCTCACCAGGGTGCTACCAAAGGGACCTCCAACACGAACTCCTAGGACTACCTCTACGGAAGAAGCTGAAGACTGACGCCGTACCCGACAGAAATCTGCCGTCAGCCAAGTCTAAAGAGAAGATCCACGTGCTGAAAACGAAAGATGATGTGGGTGTCGTGAAAAACAACAACAGGGTTAACAGACTGCCTATGAGGTCCAGTATAAGGATCGCTAAGAAGAAGTCTATAGAATCCCTCAGCGATTCCTTCGTCAGCAACGTGAACAGCAAAGGAACTGAGAATGATGCGCCAGAGCGGTTTTCTGACAAGTTGAAGTTTATGGCCAAATTGCATCTCAAACATGAACGTAATGAGAACGTTTCGCTTTCTTATTCTAATTCGGATACATGTTTGAACGAAAACATTTCTGGGAGGTGAGTGTTCAACGTTATCAATTTATCAAATATTAAACAAATACTCAGTTTGATTAACTTATTATCGAAATAAGTTTTACTTGAGAGGAAGAATTGATAGCGAATAATAATAATAATGTATAAGCTAAAAAGCACCCGGTACAATACAAATGATACCTACGTATATGATTTTGTTTTGACCTATGCATATAATTTTTTATATGTAGATGCTTATGTAGAAGTCAATACGTATAAGAGCGACTAGGTACAACAAAATGTTTTTAAATTATACATTTTTGAGTTGTTTTAAAAAGAAATCGAAATCAACTCTATACCTTCTTAGTTTTAGTTGTTCAACTCATACTTAATTTTTATTTTTTAGTTGCTTCAACACAGAGTGATTCAGAAATACTAAGAAAAAAATTGGGTATATAATCTGCATGAGAAATTATTTGACCCGTCTTTATTTATTTTTTCAAATTCTAATTTTCGGATCTCTTGAAATTGGGCATAGAAATTTGTTTTTTTGCAAATATCTCCGGAACCCCTAAGCCGATTTTAATGGAATTTGTTATGGGGTATATAGTAGATAGTCTATCTGAATATTATTAAGAAAGTAGTTTTGTCAAGTAGGTATCACAGAGGGCACTAGTTATGCGTAATGCCATTTAGTTCTTTACAAACAAGTACTGTTAATTTTTCTTCGTTTGAAGCTTAATTTTCCAGAAAGAGTTGCTAAAGCTATGACACTCATTGACAAACTTGAAAAATTATGAATGCATAAAAAAAATGAAAAAGTTGGCTGTCAAAATAATTGTGTGACAGATGTTGATTTGTGATTACTGTGTCACTATTTTTTCTTCCCAGGGATTTAAAAAATTACGTAATTTTAAAAAATCTCAATTACCTATCCGCTTATTTGCTAAAGATAATACCATAAATATAAGATTTTTTGTAGATTACCAAGCTATAAATAAAGAAAACATATATCAATCAATTTATCAATTATAGGTTCTACATCTTGTTTATGATTTTTCAGTTGCATTTGCCAATGGTCGTACTACAGCTTTAGTAATTTTTTCTGTAAAATTTTCAAATGAAAAAAGTAACGAGTACTTTTTTGTGTAGAATGAAACGCTGCTTTGAATGCAGTGGCAAATAATTTAGAAAAAATGGAAACAAAAGTATTTTTTTTAAACTGAGTGTCATTACGCATAACTAGCGCCCTCTGTGATACTTAACAGAACTACTTTCTCAATGTATAATGCTCAGATGGACTATCTACAACCCCATACCAAATTCTATTAAAATCGGTTTATAGGTTCTGAAGATATTTGCAAAAAAACAATAATTGAGATCCAATTTTAAGGGACCGTGGAGTCCCAAAAAAGGCAAATCAGAAAAACAAAAAAAATACTGATTAAATAATTATTTATCAATATTTTCTCAGAATCTACGTGAGAAATTTCTGACGTAGATTCTGCACTTAATTTTTTCCTAGTATTTCTTAATCACCCTGTATATTACTTAAATGCAACATTTATGACAAAACAATAGAAGTACCTAAAATATTTGAAGATTTATTTACAGTTTATCAACATTTTTTAATTACTTTAAAGAAAGATCAGAAATGTATCATTTTTCCATGTTAATAATAATTATGAGTTCTACAAAAAAATGTTTCCATTATTAACAAATCTATAAACACATTTTCACTAAATGTCATGCGTACGTACAGTTTCCTCCGTCTGTTACATATAATACCTTTACTTGAGTATTCAGTTGTTTCAACAGCTAACGAAAACATAATTATTGTTTTTATTGTAATAGCTCCTCTACCTGATATGTTTACAATCTTATTAAATCAAATTATAAAGCCATATAAGCATGTATGTAAATATATTTAAATATCAATCTTAAGTCAGTATATAGGTATATTAACTCAAGGACTGTATTACTATCAATACGTTTATTGAAACATAAAAAATGAATATGTACTTTATTTCCATTTTCATGTTATTAACTCTTATATTTAAAGTATGAATCGTGTTCTTCATTAGATAAAAAGTTAACCGTAACACAGTTTTAGAAGCATAATACTGCTTTAAATAATTTTCTCCATATGTGCATCATGTTGTACAAAAACTAATGGAGGGTAAGCTCGGAGAATTACCACTTTTGTCATCTGGTATGAAACTAGAATGGTTATTTAAAGCCGATACCTGCGCTGTGCCTTTTGAAAAGATTACCTGAGGTGAAAGTTTACCCTAGACAGAGAAGAAGAGATAAATTTATATATATTAACATTTGCAAAAGAAGACAAATTCTATACAGGAACTACTAATATAGTTATTTGACAGTTACTGTTATTACAAAATAGTGGTCCATTTTTCATGTGTTTTTTTTTCTTATAGACTTCATATTGGATATTTTCTTGACAGTAACTGATGTAGAATAAAATTAGGAACACGTTAATAGGTAACAATACTTTTCTGTCTGAAGAATAACCCATACAATTTAAAAAATACAGTAATTTAAATAAAAAATCTAGTTCTTGACGTAAAACAAAAACCAACAAACAGTTTGACAGATTCGACATTTGCGAACTTTGTTTTTTACTGTTGGACGCCCAGTGGCGTAGGTTCAGATTTTGAACCCACCCGCCAAATATGGCTTGGTCCCTTCTCCCTCCCTACAAATTCACAGTTCGACCTACATGACTCGTGAATAGGTAAGGAACATCTTATAAATAATACAACAAATCAAACAACAGCACTAAATAAATATATACTGTAAAACAAAAAAATATATGTGATAATATTAAAAATAACAATACTGAAAAAAACTCTTATATTGTACTATAAACTATAAGAAAGTAAAAAAACATCATTATTGATGTTGCTTCCTTCCGGACTTAAGTTTCCGCAAATACTTTGATAAGTCAGTTTTGTCCATTGCTGCAGCTTCCTCGGCCTCTATACTAAACAATGCTCAATTACTTATGGCCGGTTTCTCAACTAGTAGATATCTATTAAATAAACTTATCGATTCCATAAACTGGAAATATCCCATGAATTCGGTTTCTGAACCATTCGATAATGCTTATCTATTGCATAAGTTATCGAACAGATATCCAAAGAAAAATGGCAAGATATCTGTCCAATAAACATTAACGCACGCGCGCAGCGATTTAGCTGTTGCTTGTTTACATCTTTATTGTAAGGCTTAACCCAACTCTTTTTGATATTTTCGTGACGATTACTTTGTGCAATGGAAAATTCTGATTCGTCTGCCTCTTCAGATGAAGAATATATAAATATAGTCAGATATCTTGAACGGCCAAGACGTTATCGTGAAAGAGAAAACCAGTATGAAAAATACAGCGACAGAATTTCGAAAGAGGTTTACGGGCGCCGTATTCTTGAAATAGTGTTTTCTACAAATACAAGTAATTTTAAACATTTAAGAACTGAATAATATAGAGTTTAGCAAATAACAACAATGTTACCTCATGCCATCAGCGAATATTCAAAGGTACCGAAATAAAATCAATGTATAACGTCAGAAAGCGATTTATCCAGCAAATTTTTAGGTATTGAAAACTTTCAAAATACGTATTTTTTTAAAATTCAGCTATAGATGTAAACATTATAACATAAACTTACATATTTTTGCATATAACATTGTTCACTTTTGTTTATAAGTATGTGAAAATAATTGTTAAAATGTGGAGTTAGAATAGCGAAATAATGTGTGTCATACAAATGCATTTCAAAAGTTATTATATTATTTGAAGAGAGTTTAAATAGTAAAAGTGTATAAACAAAACATCAGTAATTTTATTTTTGATATTACTTTTGTACTACGCATTTTATTTTTAAAAATTTCAGTACCTAAAAAACCACAAATTTGATCATTTTACGGCGAGAAATACGGCGACCTTGACGAAAGAAACTGTAAATTTACTGATAGATTTAATAGGAGATAGTATTCAAGTCTCTAGTACTAGAACAAATTTACTAACAGTATTAGAAAAGGTTTTAATAACTTCGTTTTTATGCAGCAGGTTTTTTATATATTTTTATTTAGTTAATGTGATATCATTAGGTAGTCGATAGTGGCGCCATCTACAATTATTTCTTGAAAGTGTCTTACTTCCATAAATGGCATCTGCAAACAGTTGTGCATTTGCTAGCTCCCTCTATGATTATTGCAGATATTAAGATATCCATTCAACTGTTATGTATTCAACAAAATTTGGAAGGCATGCGTTCAGAAACCAATATAAAGTTATCGGTCTGATAAATTTATGTACTCGATAGTTATCGAATGGATAGCGCCAAATGTTGAGAAACCGGCAATTAAGTCGATTTTGGGAGCAAACATTTTTCAAATAGTTATTGATTATCTTTAATTTAGAAAATGAGCGTTCTGATGACGCAACGGTTACAGGAAGCGTCAAAAATAATATTAAAGTGGTATATGCCTCTGCAAAATTCGATGCTAGGGTATCATTTTCTATAATTAAAAAATGTGTGAACTCTCTAATATCTTTAAGGGGGCCTCTTTTGTCTTTCAGTGGCTGAGATAAGGCATTAATTTGCAAAGGAAATGCTGAGGAAATATCACGAGGATAAGATTGCTGCAAAACTTCAGCCGATTTAAATAATCTTCTTCTGGGGTTTGTCGGTATGGTAGCTACGCCACTGTGGATGCCGTATTTCTCGTACCTAAGTAGGTATTTAAATATTTTACGGATGGAAATGGAGAATGTATTGATAATATTAGAAACTTACTAAGGGTTCAGCAAAATATATAGCCGTTATATATTTGTTATATAGCCGTTCAACCAATACATTTTTTTCTTTGATAATCCGGAAGATAAATTTTATTAGGTACAATCCCTGTGAAAATATAGAACAAATTAGATTAAGAACTGAGCTTTGTGTTCGAGAAAATGAACGCCATTTGTAAGTATTTCTATAGGATTTGTGGAATATTTGCGTCTTTTGTTTGGTTAAGTATTGAGTTTTGTTTCACGTCAAGAAAAACTAGATTTTTTATTTAAATTATTGTATTTTTTTAAATTTATGGGTTATTTTTCAAATAAAATAGTATTGTTACTGTCAAGATCCAATATGGCGCCTATAATAAAAAAAACGGTTGTTCCATAACCGAAACTAGGAACCCTAAAAAAATTATATCGACGAAAATCGATTTCTCGTATATTCTTATACTCGTGTACCAAATTTCAGGTCTTTCTGTTTAGAAATAATGGCGCTAGATGATATTTTCTTAAATCGCTATTTTCAGTTTCTTTTACAATATTTCAGCAACGGTAGCAGATATCTTGGATCTGTTTGATTTATCTTAATGGCCCTCAGAAGATACAACTTTTTTTTAATTTCAGTCACCCTGTATATTTTACGGTATCCGAGATTTCAATGGTGAGCCATGAAAAACGGACCACTCTGTATAACACAAAATTGTGTAACCTGAAGTTTCTATAATATATCATAGACAATTGTAACAAAGTTTTATATTTGACAAAAAAATAAAAGTATATTGTAATTATCACACAACGACTTTGATACGTTGAATTTGATACAATTTTTTGGGAGAGAAATTACGAATATTTTTAAAGGTTCAATCCATTCGATCTTATTGAGTTATAGATCGTAAAATGTGAAGCAGATATATTATTCATAGGTCTACTTCCATTATCTTACAGCTCATCTTCTAACTGTAGTCTAGTAATTAGATTCCATAGTTTTGACAGTAGCTCCAAATAGCTTCTAACTTCTAGTTTTTCTCTTCCGTAGACCTTGCTAGGCCTTCATACTCCCAAAATATACTGTACCTGTACTCTCCTCCTAATAATAATATCTCTACTCCTCATTCTAATCACAGGTATTATCCCAGAAGTCGGAGACTTGTGCGGGAGAGGGGGCGGCATATTATTATTAAGCAGGCCGCATTTGCGCCCAGGAACGACTTACGTTGGTAGGCCCTACCCACTATTCAGTGCAGGAATGAGGGAAACCTGGAAACCCTCATTAATTAGGGGGGTAGTCAAATATCAACCGGTATCAATCTCTCACATTGACCCAAGCCAACATTCTTCCACCCTACCATACCCGCAGAGAGGGCGTCAAACCTCTCCACGAATATAACTTATATACGGTCTACCGGCAGCTGGGCTCGAACCAACACCGATCTAGTCACCTCGATTCAAGTACTGCCGCCTTAAACCGCGCGACCACTGTTCCTGGTAGAACATATAGAGGCTCTCTAGCAGATGTTTTCCGAACTTGCACAATATCCAGTCCTATTGTTATGCTTACTTGTTATGCTTCTTTATTATACTTCTTGCGTTACAGAATGGTAAATGGTGTTCAGGTTCTGCTATATTTCTTTTTTTATTTTGTTTTCTCCAACTTGAACTCAACGTTATTCCTTTTTCCACTACTTTTCATTACTATCTAATTTTTGTTCTCCATTAATTATGAATGACCTTGTTGGCCTTTTTCCATAAACTTTAATCAAAGTGATCAATAATTTTACTCAGATAACAGTTTCATATGAAGACGGCCTAGGTATATGTTTTCATCATCAGCATCATCTCGTCTAAAGTACTTAAAACGATATACCTACTTGTTTACTGTTTTGTTTTTTTTTATTTATACTTATATTTTCATAATTTATTCTAAAGGAAACCCTTATAATTCCTTTTCTAAAATATTTTACTTTAGTGTTTTTAATTATTTTCAACAAAATGGTTACATTTGTTAATAATTGCTGTATTTAGTAGATAACTAAACATTAATATTTTTTTTACTTTTTACATTTTTATTTTTATTGTAAATACCTTTTAGAATGCATATACAGAATATAGCGTAATGATCTTTACAGACCCATATAAGAATTTATTAAACTATTAATTGATTAAAATCTTGCTGTTCGTAGAAGCTATATATAAAATATATTGTAACGATTTATTTTGAATTGTACCCAATAAGTAAAAATTTCAATTTCAAATTGGCAATCGTAAATGTTCTAAGATTAGCGCATCCTGATTTAAATATATACCTCTTAAATACTGTGTTCTTTGGAATAATTTTAAAAAATGTTACGAAAAAATGGGTTCATTAAGATAATGCTAGTCAAAAAATTGTTTGTGTAAATTTTTTTATAAAGGATCCATAAATCCATAATCCATAAATTAGATGTAATTTTTTTGAGGAATTCAAATAATGTCAAAAAATTAAAATATTTATTAAAGTTACAGCGGTTTTAATTTGAATGTTATATTTGTAATAGATTATAAAAATTTCAAAATGATGTGAATTCTACAAATATCTACTCTACTTTTTAATAAAATTTGAAATACCTCGATAAAGTTACATCTAATTTATGGAAAAGAAAATGTTTCACTCGAATTAAAGAAGCCAATCTGAAAATTCCTCGGGAGAGCTGCACAATTTTCAACTTTTTTGAAAACTGCAAAAGTTGTCTATATAGCCGCACTACATATATCCTAAAGTTTGGTTTGGATCCCATGTCAGGTTATTGAGATACGTATAACATAACTGAAATTTCACCAGCCGCTGCTGCGGCGGGAGTCTGTAACATAGGATAGAAAAACAAAAGATGAAACTGCGAATAGTATGAAAGAACTACCTATTTAAAATAGTATTCGATTTGATGATGAGTTGGAAAATGTAGTAAAATTACAATTTAACCAAACATACCCATATACAAAGTTGCACAGTTACAGGCCTCCAAAGTGAAGACAAATATTTCGAAAAAAATAAATATGTCTGAATTACTTTAACTTAGAATTGGTACATATATACATATTTGATTTTCTTTGACTTAGTTCATCTATACCAAACTTTTTTTTCCATTTACCGAATTTAGAAAGAATGATAATGAATTTAATTTTATTTTTTTTATTCTAGTTAAATTTTAAAAACCTAAGATTGCCATGAAAAAATTCATAAATTAAAACAAGATTTTAATAGTGTTTATTAGGATAAATCAAATAGTCAGTAGTAGGCTTTGTCCTTAAAATTAGACAGTTCGTAGCTATTTTATTTCTGCTACACTTTGTTGTTGAAAATGGCTGGAAAATTTACATTGCAGCGAACAAGTTGATATGTTACCTGTGCTAGGTTTGTGTGAACAAAACTGTAGAATAAGTACGGCAAAAGAGTATCGTAGATTTCCAAATCCAGTGATTCCCCATAGAGAAACATTTTCTAATATTCAAAGACGTTTTTCAATAATATTCGAGAAGATCCTAGTGTAATATTTTACAAACAGTTGAAGATGAATCGCAAACATCCAAATCACATTATCAAGATTTGGATCAACGAGTGACCTTTTGCGAGTTTATTGTGCATCAGGATATTAACTTTCAAAAAAAAATTTCACTGATGAGGCTTGTTTCACTCGTGGAGGAATTACAAATGTTTACAAGTTTCATGAATATTCCGATGTAAACTTCTAAGCTATAACTCCTAGATATGTTTTATCATAAAATCTACTGAATGTTACTCGCCAACTGCATATTGAGAAAACTGAATACGACATTATAAACATTATCATTTCCCGAAGAATTCTTTTAAAAAACTACTAACACGAATTGCTGTAAATTATTAAATAATTTTCACGGTGCTAGCGCAGTTCCCCCCTAAAAGTTATACAAAATGATTCAATTTTAGCATAATATTTTAGTACTACGCTAATAAGAACCTCCACCTACTGTCTGGATTTTTAAGATACGATACCTTGCCCTTAAAACACCAGCCTTAAGATAAATGTTTGGTATTGATCGTTATTTGATTTCACCAGCTATTTTGCCAAATTGATTAAATGACGATAGTTAATTAGAATTTCTGCAAAATATTCTCCCTAATTTAATCGAAAATTTACTGTTGTAACTTAAACTAAAGTTTTGGTTTATACATGATGGGACCCCGCCTCATTTTAATGCTACTGTTAGAGACTTTGGTTAGGACGAGGAAATAATTGTCTTCAAAATTGGCCATAGCGATTGTAAGACTTCAACAAATGCGATTATTTTTTTTGGGGTATACTGAAGGATTTTATTTATTCCTCGCCAATTGAACCCCGAGAAGATTTGTGGAATCGTATTACGAATATATGTAACGTTGTAAGAAACGATCACCATTTATTATTATAGAGAGAGAGATTAGATAGAGTAAAGTACAATGTTAAAAATAACCGATTTTTGGCTTATCCGGGGGAACGCATAAATCATAAAAAAATCAATTGATTATTGTTAATTAACATTAGAAATGACCCAGAAATATGTCAGATAGCTGGGGAAATGTCGCTACTACCCCAAAACCTATATAAACTACCTTTAAATAGCTTTAAATGGATAATCATTAATTATTGTTATAAAATTCGTGTAAAATGAAAAAAATGCTTGAAAATGATTTGAACAGACAGTATGTCAATATAAAAAGTGATAAATAACTGTAAAAATGTTCATTCCACCCCTAAAAATGAAAAAAAAAAACGATTTTCGAAAGCTAATGGTGAGCTTACTTCGACATCAAAAATAGATAATGCTTAAATGTTCAAGGGAACGCCTATTGCTAGAAAAAAATTATAGATTACTGTCAAAAAATGCAAAAACTGATACTAGAGTACATTAAGTAAATGGGGAAATATTAATTGCACCCCTAAATCTATATAAACTGCCTTTAAATAGCTTAAAATAGATAATCATTATTTATTGTTGTAAAATTCGTTTAGAATGAAAAAAATGCTTAAATCACTTTTAAGGTTCATTTATACTATTGCGACCTGAAAAATGGGCGCAAGGATAAATTGCCATTTTTTTCAGTACGCGCTCGCAAAGTGAGAACAATTGGCGCTATTTCGCCATTGAATGGGCACTTTTACAGTCATTTATCACTTTTTATATTGACATACTCAAATCATTTTCAAGCATTTTTTCATTTTACACGAATTTTATAACAATAATTAATGATTATCCATTTAAAGCTATTTAAGGGTAGTTTATATATGTTTAGGGGTAGCAGCGACATTTCCCCAGCTATCTGACGTATTTCTGGGCCATTTCTAATGTTAATTAACAATGATCTATCGATTTTTTTATGGTTTATGCATTCCCCCGGGTAAGCCAAAAATCGGCTATTTTTAACATTGTCCTTTGAATATTAGGCGAAGTGCAAAATTTATGTTTCAAAGAAAATGGTGCTCTGCCCTGTTACGAGTAGAAGTCGTATCTACATTTTTTATCATTTTCGGTTTATGACACCCACAACTTGGTGATTAGTATATGTATGCACATGTTAAAACTGAAAGTCGTAGTATCTTTTTTTGTGATGTTATTTAAATCTGAATTTTATTTTATCAGTACGAAATTTGTGCAATAGGTCTTATCAATCAAAAATCTAATTTCCACTTTTATGATAAAATAAGGTTCTGGCCTAATAGAGCCTAATGTGAAACATTAAATAATATTTTTATTAAAAATTTAAAATTTGATGGCACAGCAAATCACCCAATCCAGGCAGTATCTCAGAATAAAGATTTTGTCAGTTACGAGTTCTATGCTTAACAGGGCAGTGCTCATTTGGACAATTTCCTTAGTTTTAATTTTATTTTTTCTATTTTTATTTTAACGTTTTATTGCTGTCAAATCTTAAAGACAAAGTCTACGACTGACTTTGTTTTCTTCTAATAACCATTATTGAAATCTTGTTTTAATTAAAGCATATTTTCTTGAAAACCGTAAGTTTTTTAAAATTAACAAGAGTAAAAAAAGTGTGTAATTCTGCGCAGGTATGTATGTTTGGTTAAATTGCAATATTTTAGGATCCTGTATTTTATTTTTTTATAATTTGGGAATTATTTGCAAATATAATAAAATCGTTACAAAATTCTGCAAAAGATTGCACCTTAAGAATTTGAGAGACCCGAATTGTTTAAAAACATTATTACTATACTTATACCTTCTAAAGTAGCCGCAGTCAAAATGGCTCGTAATTAGGTTGGTAGAGCAAATATTCAATATTGAGGTCGACGGAATATCATTATATATATATAACTAGCTTGGCGACGCCATTTTTTTATAATTTCTTATCATCAAAACAACATATTATTTTCAAGCGGAATGCAACGTTCAACGGTGTTTGTGCGATATACAAACAAAATGTCACATAGAGGTCGAAGCTACTGAACTAACACAGCGAACCGCGGTTTTGTGTCAGAGTTGGCCTCGTGCCACTTTAGTTCTGTGGCGGTGGGTTCAAGGATTTCGTTGGAAACTATGCCCTGCAAGAGACCTTGAAGCAGGAAACTGAAGTTATATTCGATACGCCGTGCTAAAATTATAATTTGTATTCCATACGTTGTAGCAGTTACTCGTTTTTTATTTAACACTGTAAACAGCTAATACTAATTTAAACAGTCTTACTTTTTAATCGTTACAAAAGCAAAGGATAGGACTTGTTAAAAAATACGCAGTATTGGTACTACAGATATCGTCAAATAAATATCATAACATTCTATGGAGAGCCAAATTTTAGCAGATCCGTATATCCGGAATATTTTTTATTATGAAAAATAGAGGCGTAGATTCTAAGGACGTTGTTTTTAGGATAAGGTCATTTTGTCAAATTGCAAGTTACACTATTTGCCTAATTTTTATGAAGTATTCAACCCTGAAAAATCAGAGGTTGATCCGATAAGAAGTTTTCGAAATATTCGAAAAATTAGATGCTCACCCCGGATCGTGACGTCATTGTCTCCACAGCTGGTCAATAATCGTCCTCTTCAAACTCGACCAATGGCCTTACTGCGTTAATTTCAAGATCAGCAGAATCTCATACCAATGAAGACTTTCTTTACGAATCCATATAAACAAAGCAACTATCAACAACGAATACAAATTGGCAGTACGATCAGGCGTCATCGACGAGAGTTCGAAGATGCGGCGGTCATTAGCGCGCGCGTTTTCTAACAATACAATAATGGTATTTTTAAAGTTCGCATTAAAAGGAATAAATTCAATGGGTAATATTTTACAATATTTGTAATTACATTAAATACTGAGTAAACTATAATAAGGTATTACTTTTACGTACCGAGTAAAATAAGTGTCATTTTTATACATGTCAAAACACTACACTATTATAATACAAATGACTAACTTGATGTGTAAAAATGTAACCACAAGTTTTAGAACGAAATTGTTAATATCAGTTAGATTTTTCAAATTATGTAGACAGGTATCTATTTAAGCGAGTGAGTTACCTGATAAAAAATGGAATGATTTCTAAAAAGAGGTTTATGTAGGTAGAAGGTACCTACAACAAAATAAAGCATTTGTTTTGTTGTACCTATTAGCCAGAATTTTTAAGTTTAGTTAATTTAAGGTTTGGTACAGGGTGTGTAAAGAAGCCTCCAAATTTATTGTAATAATATCAAAAATTTTATATGATAATATAAAATGCCTAAAAATATATTCTAATTGAAAAAAACTACGGAAACAATGCAGTGGCTTATGTTCAAAATAAAGAGCTTTCTATGTAAAAGAGAACCTCAATTTCGCACAGTAAATAGAAAAATAATTAAGTAGACTGATATCTAGTTTATAAACTTTATTATTCAAATGTAAATTACATATTGTTTTCAGTAGTTTTATTAGAATTTAGTAGTTAACTTCATTTACTGCTGCACCCTGTAAACATAAACTAAACATTAGGTAATCTATAACCTCGGTATTAAAAAGACTAATAACGTACTGACTTAATATGTTGTTTAGTTTTAAAGGTACGTCTGTATATACAGGGTGTCTACTTTTATTTATGTACAAATCCGTAAAAACTTTATTCTTCAAGATAATCATTTTTGTTTTATTTTATTTGAAATGACATCGAACACCTCTGACCCTACCACGGTATTCAAGATAGCGATTCAAGACATTTTTTTTATAACCCCGAAAGGTGGTGTTAATCAAGACTCCTCAAAACCCCTATATGTGTTTTCTTCTACACATTCTTAAAGTTTAATTTTTGTAAAAATTCGTACAAATTTTATATTTCAAAATATCGCAACAAATATTTTTTTAATTTAAATGTGATCGAAAACCGTTACTTCTAATCCTATCACGGCGTTTAAGATGGCGATCCAAGGCCTGCTTTGATTATTTTTATACCCCCCGAATTCAATAAAAACGTTTAGCGATATTTTATTTAAAATCCGATAAGATGGTGTTATTCAGAAGCATTTTGTGTGAAATTTGAACAAAAACTACACATTCTCAGTTTCATTTTTATAAAACTTTGTAAAAACTTTATTTTCCAATACAACGCAACAAATATTTTTATGTCACATATGGACATCGAAAACCGCTCGTTCTAATCCTATCACGGCGGTTAAGATGGCGATCCAAGGCTTGCTATGATTGTTTAGGTCTTGGATCGCCATCTTAAATGCCGTGGTAGGCTCAGAGGAAGCGGTGTTCGATGTCATTTCAAATAAAATAAAAAATGATTATCTTGAAGAATAAAGATTTTACGGATTTGTACACAAAGTAAAGTAGACACCCTGTATATCTAATAATTTAAACTTTAAAACAAGAATAAATTCTACACAGATATACGAGTAGTATAAAACTGATTTTATATGAATTATACAACACATACTTATTATTTTTTGGGCTCAAGATATTGCTTTTTGCACAAGTTTCTTGTATTGGAATTCCGGTGTAATTAATAAATAATTTATATGGACATTCTAATCTTGTACTGGGACATTTGGGCGCAATACAATATCTAAATTTTGATTGTTTTCTTTTAATATCTCTTATAACTCCAATATTTTAATTGTTCATAATTGAAATAAACACTGCAATCCTAAGGACACAGATGGCTTCCTTACGATTCATATTCTAAATGCAAGGAAACGGTAGCGAGCGCAACTCGGCATGCTAAAGGAGACTGTGATGTCACACAGCGGTTTACGCGAGTCCATGTTCTCAAATTATTTTACAGGCTATAGAGGTGACAGGAAATTATATTTTTTTCAGTTCTCTTTAAAATTACACAATCATTCAGAAAATGTAATAAAAATAATGCTAAATGATCCCATTGAATTAAATTTTGTACCCGTCAGCTTGAACTGCTTTTTAATGTGTCTCCAAAGACTACCGTAAAGAAGTAAGAAAAACAAAAAAAAAATAGAAGATGCCAGGTCTCTCCCCCGACCTAAACTTAATAGAGCGTGCCTGCGAATGCTGCACGATTTGCAACAAGATCCTTTAGATAACTTAATTACAAGAATGCCTAGAAAAGTGTAGCATATGCTTCACATTCATAGATATTATACTCACTCATAGGTTTTACTGGAATGTTGGCTAATTAAATATGTAATAATTTTTAATCCTGCGTCAATAAAATATATTGTTTACTTGAAAATTTGCTATTTGGATTTACTAATTATTATTTTTATTGAGGAAAAATTATAGATAATCCCGAAACTATTCAAGATAGGGAGGAATTTCAAAAATTAGTTTGTAGATAAATCTTCAGTTTGTCAATTTAGCGAAAAATGTCAGTCAGACAAAAAATTTTTATAAAATATTATCTTCTATTGCATCCAGTTCATCCGAAACAAGCAAAATGTTAACGTAGATGAAAACTGTAAGATACATCCGTCATAAAATGGCGAGATAAAAATATCATGTCATATTTTTTAAATCAGAAAAAAAATAATTAAAAAATTTAACAATACACAATTTCAATTAAAAAATATATATTATTGCTTAATTCTGCACGCCACTGTGCTTCCATTAACCTATTAAAGGGGTTTAGTTACAGCCCTACAATTTTTATTCGAAACTTTATTTTGTATCTAATAATAACGATAATAAAGGCTGGCCTAAATATAATGAATCACCCTGGACATACGAAAACAAAATATTCAATGATTATTGGATTATTCGAATCCAAACTCATTTATATGCATAACAAACGATAAAGTTTCTAAAGGCTCATACTCATACTTTGGCCGAATCCATATCCTTGTAAAATTTTGTAAACTTACCCAGGAACACCGTGTATAAAAAATATAAGCGTCAATGATCGCAAAATTTATATCGTGTTGTGCTGGAAATAATGAAATACATCCATGAAAACCAGAATTTCACTTGTGTAGTTAAATCTTCAGTTTACGTAAGTTGGACAAGTTTCTAAACTGAAAGGGAAATGGATAATTCTTTAAGTTATCACGACAAAAAGTTTATATGAAGCATTGAATACAGACGTTAAAAGATGTATATGTTGTAGGTTTATTGTAAAATCAGGCATATTTTAACATGCCTAGGCTTTTTCATTATGACTGCATATTGTAATATGATACGAAGCATCGAGAAACTTTAGGCCTATTGTAATATGCCGGCCATTTCTTAGTCTTATCGTCAGAATGAGCTTTCACACCAGTATTTTACAATTCGCCTTGACCAAATCCGTCATATTATAATGAGAGTGACAGTATGCCAGGCAAATTGTGAAACAATCCTGAATATTTACTTTATAACCACCGATTCCAAGTAACATGTACTGTACTTGCTCCTATCAGAATGTTATTTAGGCATTTATAAGACTGACTTCACTACATTAAAGAAAGCATAATTAACAAAAGTAATAAATAAGGATCTTTTTAAATGCTTAAGGAGAAATGAAATCAGTAGTAAATAGCAATAAAAAATTAAATTAATTTAAAAAATTATAAATGTTAAATATTATTATTCTAATTCTATTTATTATTATTTAGTAGTTTAATATGTAGCCAGATGGCACAATTTTATAAATACCTACCTCAAGTAAAACTCTCTTCCGTAACAACTAACAGCATTGTCTTCGAAATTTTCACGAGCGCATCTATATTGTAAACAAAGAAATAAATTACGTTTTAGAATACTATAAGTTAACCACATCTCCACTAATAATTATGGTAATGTTAAAAATGGAACATCTGCTTGAGTTGCCGTATTTCTGCACAAATGAAGTTGAGATTCACACCAATGAAATTCATAAACATATATTTAAATGGCAAGATAAAAATGTAAAAAGTGTTCGACAAACATTTTTGGATGGACTTTCAACAGGGTTCAAGGCACCTTCAGGTCAAGGGCGAAGATTAATAGTGACACATATAGGTAGTGCCAGTGGTTTTGTAGATGGCGGTTTACTTTTAATTGAATCTAAAAATACAAGTGACTATCACGAAGACATGAACGCAGATGTTTTCGAAGAGTATTTTACACAGATGTTGGATCTTATTCCTCCGGGGTCTGTAATTGTCATGGATAATGCCAGTTAGATAATGCAGATCAGATAAAATATGTTATCGATGAAATGGCAACAAATCGCCAAATAACGGTACTACGGTTACCACCTTATCACTGTGAACTTAACCCAATCGAATTAGTCTGGGCGCAGGTAAATAATACGTGCGAAATAATACGACGTTTAAATTAAGTGACGTGAAAATTTTGTTAAAAAATTCCTTGGAACGAGTAACTGCAGATAACTGGCAAAGATGTATACATCATGTACAAAAAGAAGAGGAGAAAATGTGGGAACTCGATAATTTAATTGACGTTACTGTGGAACTTATCGTTATCAATCTAGGAGACGAAGATAATTTATCAGAATATTCAGAGGATGAATTTTAATATACCTACTTTTCTATTTTCTTTATTGTGCATGTATACAACACTACATTTACTTACCATAATTTGAATTTTCAAAATACATATATTTTTGTGTGGAATAAAAGTCTATTAATTAAATTTAAATAAATATTTTGATAATAATATTGATTAATTTTATTTGAATTACTAAAAACCGTCTTAAGCCGGTTATGATGCTTAAAGTAGCCTCATGTTTTGAAATGCTGTTTTTATATTGTTTACTTATAAGAGAAATGGACCGAGGAATTGAAGCGGCATATACAAAGACGGATTGTCGGGGATTAAATTTTAGCTAGCTGCTACAATTTAGTACGGTTCAATCACACAAAGTTTTTTTAAAAGCTCATCTATACCGATAATACATAATATAAAAATATTTAATATAAGCACCAATACTACATTTGTTTACGATTTGCATACATAATAAGCTTTTATTACTCTCTTTCATTTCTAAACAGACTATAATTGTTATTGTTTTCGTCTCAGTATTACAAATTTCTGTTCGTAAACGCCCTTTAATGAAACTATGCTTACTATATCAAACGCAATTTTCCTCTAGATATTTCAACTATCAACGTTCTTTTGTTCTTGGTTGTACAAACCTGTACGCGACCTAGAGGATTTTTTGGTTCAAATTAAACATTAGCCTTGCAAGGCAGATTTTAGTTTGGCTGTACGAAGGTATGCATCCTATGTCCTCTATATTTTTATGTTATACAAACTTTCACCGTTGAAGGTTACCTACAGGTTCAATTTACACTTTATAAATGGTTCATTTAATCAACGGAAATTTGTATGTATATGTACAATATGTGTATGTAATGAGACACAAAAATTGAAAAATATGTAAGCATAAGTACACAGAGCGTACATTGTTCTCGAAAGTTATGCTGTAAAGTCATTCAGTGACACTCATTACTTCATTAAGAATTAACATGCAAAGCTAAAGACAATATGATATGAAATATGCGCAATATCCACAAACGACATTGACTCGTACACATAAAAAGGACAAAACGTTTTAAAAGTTTAATTATTGTTGACACGGTAATTTCAACATTTACACTTAAATTTGAAGAAATGAAAAGTATTTATTATATAAAATTTATTTCTTAAAGGCATCACTAAAACTAACATCTCTTTCGAGTTAATATTTACACGAATGAAATCAAGAAAAGTCATATGTAAATAAGTAGTTTTCATTGTTGTAGGAAATTAGTTCTATTTACGAGCAAATAACGCTATAGTCAAGCTACATGGAGAGTTTTTGTGATGATTGTGATCTGATAGGTCTTTTGTTAGTTTCATTAAGAGCAGTTGTGTTAAAAAATTAAGAAAATTCATATTAACATTATTTCTGCGAAAAAAGTTTTTATTTTCTATTTAAACAATTTTCAAAAAATAAGTAAGTCTTGACAAATGTAATAGGTACCTATTTAAAGTAAGAACATTAAATAAATAAAAATATGCAATTTAAACACTGGTTGTTAAACTTCATGATCGACTTGGGTGAGAAAACCATTGTAGATCTATACAGTAGTGTTTCTTTAAAAAGTTAATTTTTTTAATATGATTTCGTTACTCTTTAAGATATTTCAATAAAGCTTGATAAAGAATAGTTTTTGGGGAGGCAAATATGAATAAATTTATTTTTATCTTGAGCATAGATGATGCTAACAACACCTTAAAAAGTTATTTTTAGTAGGTATATATTTTGATCAAAATTTTAAGAAAATAAAGGATGTTTTTTAAAAAAATATATGCGAAGTGTAACAAATAATTCTTGCACTTCTCATATTTTCAAATTATATTTGATATTTTATACGATTTTGTTCAATTTAACAATCTAATGATGGTACCCTTCGTCAGAGGCACTGACATTTTTATAGAGGTATGAACAGGTCGATTTTTAATTTAAAAAATACATATTTTAGCGTAAAATGCGATTTTCAAATGTCATTTGTTTTCGAGTAATCATGTCATTTGTTTTCGAGTAATCACGTCATCGATTTTTTTTAAATGGCAACACCATATTTTTTTCCTTGATTCTGAAAATTCGTTTAATTCTCTATCAGACAGTACTAAAATTTTGCCCTCTGACATAGAAAAGTTTTCGAGTAAATGACGATTGAATGTTAGAAAACGTAAATTTTATCCATAAAAAAGTAACAATTCTGAGGTATGTAAAATAAAATACAATTGATTAAATTTTATACTTAAATTAAATGTTCGAATTGCCATCCACCAACTTCTTGACAATGCGCAAGTCTGTGAAGAAATTCTTCTTGCACATTATGAATGATTTCTGGGGTAACTCTGCGTATTTCGTCCCGAATGCGATTTTGAAGTTCTTCTAAATTACGTGGTTTATTAATGTACACTTTTGACTTCAAGTATCCCCATAAAAAATAGTCAAGAGGTGTAAGATCTGGCGATCTTGCAGGCCTTTCTATCGGTCCGCGTCTGCAGATCCACCTCCCAGGAAAACAGTTGTCCAAAAAATCTCGTACAGGGCGCGCATAGTGCGGAGGTGCACCGTCTTGCTGAAACCATGTGGTATCGTCAGGAATGTCAGGGTCATTATCGTTAGGAAAAATTACTGCAAGGGCTGGAACAAGGTCATTTTCTAGAATCTCTAAATATCTTTGTCCTGTAAGGGTTCCTTCAAAGAAAAAAGGCCCTACTATTCTGTCGTCAACTATTCCAGCCCACATATTTAATTTCTGAGGGTGTTGGGTATGTGCCTCTGCCATCCAATGAGGATTTTCCCGACTCCAATATCTGCAAGTTTGACGGTTTACTGTACCATTCAGACAAAATGTGGCCTCATCTGAAAAAAGTATTTGCTGGTGTAAATTTCTATTTCCTTGACATAAATCCATTAGAATTTCGCAAAAGTGTAAGCGGCGATCGGGATCATCTTCATTGAGTTCCTGCACAAGTTGAATTTTGTAGGGATGATATTTTTCCTTCCTCAAGATACGTAGCACTGTGCTCTGACTAGTGTCATTGTTTAATGCAACCAATAGTGAAGAATTATGAGGATTATTCACCATACTTATCAAAATGTTCTGTTTCTGATTTTCATTAATGCTTGGACGTCCAGGTTTTGGAATATTTACAACATTGCCAGTTTCTCTAAATTTAGACTCTACCTTACTGACTGCTGATTGGCTGATAGGGCGATCTGGATATTTTTCATTAAATAAATCGCAAACTTCCTGCTCAGTTCTAGTCATAATCCCGCATCCGATAAGAATTAAAATTTCAATTCTTTGAGTAACAGTGCCATAATACTTTAAATTGAATAATAATTTCTATGTCGCTTACAATACTTATTAGAAAGTGACAATGACACTTTGCAAAGATTTTCACCTACGTGATCTATAAAAGAACTATGGAATTCGAAAAACTAAACTTGATAACGTTTTTGCTTTATTTTAATTGATTTACGTTTTCTAACATTCAATCGTCATTTACTCGAAAACTTTCCTATGTAAGAGGGCAAAATTTTAGTACTGTCTGATAGAGAATTAAACGATCTTTCAGAATCAAGGAAACAAATATGGTGTTACCATTTAAAAAAAAATCGATGACGTCATTACTAGAAAACAAATGACATTTGAAAATCGCATTTTACGCTAAAATATGTATTTTTTAAATTAAAAATCGACCTGTTCGAGGATTTTTCCCAATAAATAATTGTTTCATTTTTATTGAATTTATTCCATACTTTTGGCGCATACTGTAGATAACAAAAAAATACTAGATTGGTGGAAAGGTGTTTTCAACTACTTCAGTGTTTTGGGTAAAAAGTATAGATGCTTTTTTCATATTTAGCTACCCAAAAGGATAATAATACAATTTCTTTACAAAATTTTCTTTCAAGTTTGGTCCATTCTTTATCCTATATCTATATTTTTCACTTCATATTGAGACTTGCTTTTAGGCTGGGTTGATATAGTCGCAAACTTTAAACTGTGGTTTGATAATATCGTTCTAACTAGCTGATATAAATGGAAGAACATTTTCATTAAAATCATCTACCTAATCAATTCTCGAAAATTTAGAAATGACCAAACACCTATTTGTACATGGTTTATTGAAATTGTAATGGACTCCCTATTTCTAATTTTTCGAAATAAATGTTTCTCGCGTGATTAGAATTTCTCAGGTTAACGTAAGTCAGCACTACGGCTATACAGAGTGGCCTGTTTCTTTATGGATCACCATTCGCATCTAGGAAACCGTAAAACATACTGAATGATTCAAAGTTGTGCCTTTTTATGGCCATCAAATTAAACCAAACAAATCCAAGATATTGCTGTCGTTGCTGAAACATTGTGAAAAAACTATAAATTACAATTTTCTAAAATGACATCTAGCGTCACGACAGAAAGAACTGAAATTTGGTACGGAGGAACGATAAGACTGTTCGAGAAATCGATTTCCGTTAAAAGAAAATTGCTACAACCACTATGCAACATTAAGTTGTTTTTTTCTGCGCCATGACAGTAACAGAAGGAGAATAAAATCATCAACTCGCCAATATGTAACACTATTTTATTTGAAGAATAACCCATACAATTAAAAAAATATATTTTTTTAATAAAAAAATCAGTTGTTCTTGACAAAAATCAATACTCAACCAAACAAAATACACAAATATTCTACAAGTTTTACGTAAATACTTCAGTGTCGTCCAGTTTCACGCAGACAAAGCTCAGTCCTTAATCTTATTTTACCCACCGCAGCGTTTTGAATACTATGTTAAATAGACTTAAAAACTTTGCATAGATTTTCTATATTTTCACTGGATAGCAATAAATTTTATCTTTCAAACAATCCCACAATTTTTTTTTTTTTATTGAGACTTGGAGGCCGTAGAAGCCAAGCAACAAGTTAATGAGCACATCTTATTCTTTGGAAATCATCAATTATTATTAGATATTGAGACACTATTGTAGAATTATAAGACCTCGCGCCATCTTTCTGAAACATTTTTAAAGTTCAAACAAAGTTTACAGAATAAATATATAAGTTGTTTCACTCTCAAACACGCCCCGCCCTACCAATTCCGCTTTCCTCACCCGTCTCGGGGACCGTTCGGTACCCAGGATCCTACACGGTGGCCGACGCTAGAACTGTAACGTGTTGAGTGCGATCGATATAGTGTGAGACAAAAAACCTTGAATATCTGTTAGTGTTTATTTTATTTTTCTTCTAAAAATGACCATGATTTATTGTACTGTGAATAATTGTCCCTCAAGACGTGTTTTTTATATAAAATTTTACGCGGTACGCCGATTAAAATTAGAATCTTCATTTGAAAGATTGTTTTGATCAATGCTATAACAAAATTAGAATTTGAAGCAAAAATTTTTCAAATGAAACATCAAACATTGTTTTTATATGAACCAACAAGTAAGTTCTTTGTGGTATTTATACTGGTATTTATTAAAAAAAGTGTAATATGCAATAATTATGTAGGTAGGTAGTTAATTGTGTCTTGTAAATTTTACACTCAAGCATTTTTGGTTCAAGCAGAGTTTCTGATAATTCCAAAACTATTTTGGCGCCAAAATTTCAAGAAGCTGAAGTTCAAACTGGTACACCGATTCTAAGTGATAGCTGTGCACAAACAGTATATAATAAAAATGATATGTACTATAAATTAAAAAATTACCTGGACATACTTATACATTGGGCTTTCATTTGAGTAATTTGTTTACTGAAAAGGATATATAGTTTATTAAATTACAAAACAAGAATATAATGCGTTTGTATTATATTCAGATCAAGACTATCAAACGTCACAAACACTTTCGTGTAGGAGTCTAAGAAAAGCTGCATTAAAAGAGCAAGTAAAAACCTATACTGCAGCATTTGTAACTTTTAAATAATATAGATTATATTATTTCCTATATACAAAATATTCAATACGATATAAATGTCCGTACATTTATATGTACGCCCCGTACATTCCTAAAGGGTAGCAATCACTCTCTGTATTCCACGGTGCATGGGGTGGCTCAAGCAGGAAGGATGGACGTGGGGATGTAGGATATTGAGGTTATTGATCGAAACTGTAGGTCCAGACAGCTAGCAGGAATGACTCAGCGGATCTACCCCTAATTACTGCAATATGGAACTTACACACGCGTTGTACAAAAGATATTTCATGAAATATAGGCAGTTTCTTAATTCCTATCCAAGCACAGGAAGTAAAACATATTTTAGAACTTCACACTCCATCATATATATATAGTTTATAGTGACCATATTTCGCAAAACATGAAGTGGGACAGGAACAAAAACTTCAGTTCTTCAGTGAACAAAAAAAAACGTGGTTTATAAAATATAACAACACACAAAACTATATTTTTTGATTTTATTCCAGCGAAAAAAATCAGGCGTTTCCTTGAACAAAAGTAGGAAATAAAGTTTCTATGAACCTGTGCCCAGAAATGTTTCATTTCGGAGAGACAGGGTGTTTTCTACTCCCATCAGGTATGTGCATGGAAAAGGTTATCAATTTTTTGCTACAAAAATGAAGCAAGATACCAAACAGAGAGTAAAGAGACAAAAAAGTTATATTTTTAATCGCATAATTAGAAAAAAATATGAAACCTAAAGAAAAGCAGTGGCGTCTGATATTTTTACGTATTAATATCAATAAGAATGATCCCCCGCACGCCACTGGAGTAGATAAAATAA
Organism: Monochamus alternatus; assembly: GCA_037114965.1. Lineage (NCBI taxonomy): Eukaryota > Metazoa > Arthropoda > Insecta > Coleoptera > Cerambycidae > Monochamus > Monochamus alternatus. Next base: position 109,370,191 of record CM073426.1, on the reverse strand, counting down.
ATCAAATTAAGTCAAAAGATGTCTATGGTTTTTATAAACAAACATACAAAATTAAAAAAAAAACGGAATTAGGGTTCTTCAGATATTAATAAAAACCCTATATTTTTTTTTAATATTTCAACACTGTATCTCCGAAACGAAGCATTTGCGGATACAGGTTTATAGGAACTTTTTTTTCTTATTTTTGTTCAAGGAAACTCTCCTTGATTTTTTCGCAATATTAACGGCACACCCTGTATATCATTTGAAAATAAACTTTCATCAACATAACTATGCCAGTCATAAACAGCTAAGCATCCATTACATTAAGCAATCTATTAAAACATACTTCTCTTTTTGATGAGTTTGTTTCAAAATTGATTTATTTTTTAAAAGTTCATTATAAAACTTAATACATACATAATTATATTTTACAGTAATGTGTAGTATTTCTATATCAAGATTAGTTTTGGAAAATATTTCTTTATAAAAGCTGGACAAATGCGTGTACGGATTATAAAAGCGGGACACGTGCTGAAACGGGCAGGCAAAATCGGGACTGTCCCACCTAAATCGGGACGGATGGTCACTTTAGTATAGTTTGATCTATTACATTTTGAATCTAAGGTATATTATATATTTTCCTGAATTTATTAATAATGTTTTAATGAAACAAAACTAGAACGAACATGGCTCAAATTGCTAATTATTTTTGCATAACTACAAAACCCGCATAGCTCAGGTTCCGAAGAATAAACTGTTTTTGTCTGGAAACGAAATATTAAATTTATTTTGTAATCAACTTTGTTTAAATTTTGTTTATCTTATAGTAATTAGGTACTTCTTTTACCATTATGTGCAGCCAGTTGATGGATAATTCTCGTATTCTTTTAACAGTATTATACAGTGTGTTCCTAAAGGTATGGTAAATACTGATGAAGGTGATACAACACGTAAAAATAAGACTAGTTTGTTATATAAAGTTTTGTCGAATACTCGATAGTTTTTGAAATACGGGGTATTCAAGTTTAAAAAAAATAGCTTTCTGTAAAATTGTAATTTCGTTAATTGGTACAGTGTTTCTACTATAGAGTCTGCATTATTTACTGCCCAATCTATTAAACAACGTTGATCAGTGGCAGAGATCTGGAAACGCTATTGTATAATTTTACCATAAATTGTACGCCACTGCCTTTTTCCGCCCGATTTGCAAGAAAAAAGTGCTAATCTATTTTTTTTTTTCTTAAGATAAATAGTTTTAGATTTTTCTTTAGTTTTATTGGGTTTTTGCCACACTTTTGAAAAAATAATAAAGATTAATTAAATAAGCCCTCAGTGTGAGATTTTTTGGTTAGTTTCAAAAATAACCCTTGACTGTTCCGTTTGACGCAAGGGCTTATTTAATTAATCTTTATTATTTTTTCAGAAGTGTGGCAGAAACCCAATAAAACTAAAGAAAAACTAAATTTATGCCACAAATAAATAGCTTCAGACAATAAATAGTTTTAGACTCATTTTAAACTTTACAATAGCACTTTTTTCTTCCAAATGGATTGTAGCTTACGATAATAAAAATACCAGAAAAGGGCAGTGGCGTACAATTTTTTTTTTGTTCCAAATTTCCGTTTTTATATAATCGCTGCATGTTTACCTATTGTAATATTTACAGATCGGCATGTTTTTTTAACATAATGTTTTTATTTCATTCTCAAGGGATGCTATAATAATAATTTTAACATCACTATTTGGTTGTGTTTTTGACAGAAAAAGAGGATTAGTTAATTTTTTATTTTTTTTCGATTGTGTACTGTATAATTTAATTTTGTTTAACAAAATTTGATTCACTTTCAATATACGTATTTAACAAAATTTACAGAATATTGAGTTATTACTATTACGGCTTTCATTATTAAATATCTCATCATTTGAGGAAATCAATTTAATTTTGAGATCCAAAATAATCAAATAGAGAAAATAAAGCACTCGTTTCTATAACAATTTATTATTCACGTCACATTGGCCCATGTGAAGATACATAGGTTTTATAATTTACAAAAATATATAACTACTCGAAAAAGCCCATCTTTTCCATTTTTTCCAATATGATTGGTGCAAAAAAAATATATAAGGTGATTTTAAGTGTGGGATATTAATTTTAACTAATGACAGTAGGCATTAAAATATATCATTTTACAAAATGTTGGCCTAATAAATGTTTAATAACCGAGATAACAGAGTTTTAAGTTATTTCAAATTTTGAAATCGACTCTGTAACACTAATCTACACTAATAAGTTAATGAACTATTTCACAATATGTTATCGACATGTGAAAAGTTTTGTGTGTACTCTTTGGTGAAGTCACGCTTCGTTTTTTTGATGACGTTAACCTTAAATAACAACGTAACACGTTGTACCCCTGTACAGCATCGACTTACATAATATCGCATTTAAAAATGCGAAAATAGATGAGTTATTTATGATTTTTTACATTAACATTTTATTGGACTATTTTTGCATCACTTGTTTTTCGAATAAGGTAGACACATGCTAAAATTACTACCCCACATTCAAAATCACCCTGTATGTATCATCCGTGATGCCTTTATGATAATTTTAGTTGCTGATATTTTATTTTTCTTCGATTCAGACGTTTTCATGTAAGCATGACAATATATAACATTATGATGGGAACTATAAAATAGTATAAGTGAATAATATAAAGATAAGTATGACATATTAATTAACATAGTAACTAGAATCAGAAACATTACATAAATTTGTCAGATTTAACGACATCAAATTTGTTTTTGAAAGAGTTAACGCTCAGAGAAGTAACATTGGTAGACAGTTGATCCTATTCAAACACTCTGTTAATAAAAAGTTTTGTCTTAAGGAGGAAACGGACTATACGGTCGCAGCCTAGGGCGCATCGCGGTCCATGTTATAGAGCATTTACATTAACTCAGTGTCATTAAATTCCGATAGGGACGCTAGCGTCAAAGTTAGGTATTAATATTAATGTTCTATGGTCTAGGTTACGAGTCTATGGTCGATAATTTTTTATTTAAATTCGTGTAAGACAAATAGTGATTGTAAATCTAATTTGCATACTACGTATTATCAAAATAAAACTTATACAAGTACAAAAAGTATTAAAATCTTATTTATGCTAACCTTACATAACCTTATTTATTTGCATTTTACATTAGCAATTTGGAAAGAGAAGTAATAAAACATTATTTAACATGGAAATTGTTAACGTTGGAGTGCCTAAAGAATTTCCTGGTAATTCTTAATTTAAACCTCTTTGTCTCTTAAAGAATTGAAATTTCACGAATCGATACAGGTTAGTTGTCGCTCAAATTGCAAAAAATGTTGCATGTAATATGCCTATTAAATAAAAAAGTACATTAAATGCCCAGTTTCTAAAAAAATACGAATACTATATAAAAAATCAGTGTTTTAAATAATGTACATGTGACATATATAAATAATAAACATATGCAGTTTTTATTTGGTATTTTTATTACGGTACAAGTACAATACAGAAAAAGTTGAAAACCCTGTTAGATGTTTTAAATGGTTTTAATTTAAAAATTTGAGTGATATTAGTTGTGCCTAACTAATAACATTTTGAATTGCCATATCGCAAAATAACTTGTTACTACTAAATGCACTTGCTATGCTCTCAGGATTACCGTCGTTATTATAATTCAAGTAATTTTCGTATGATCACATTTAACTCGTGTCACATTTCTACTTTTTTTTTATCTGCAAGTTTGCCTACATTTCCATCCTGTTTTCGCCTTTTCATGTACCTTTTCATTGCGTGCATTATTTTTTACAGTATTGTTATCGTATTTTTGTGTACGAGTAAATATAATGTTGAAACAGCTGTTTTTTTGAGAATTTTCCATTGTCCTAAAAATAAGAATGAAACCTTATCAAATAATGACAAATAAAATATACACTAAAAATAAATCATGTATGCTTGTGCTTACCCATAATAGTAATAGTATAACAGCTTCTGTAAAATATTTTAAGCAGATATTTGTGTACTGGGTTGGTTTCTTGCTGGACTCAATTGCTATTAACCATTTTTTTCAGCATTATTAGGGAACTTGCGAAACATAAAATCTTTATTTTTATTAGCAACAGATAAACACTGCGGTACACAACAGTTATATGGCATGTTTTTTTTACACTAATTGAAACACAACAAAAATTAAATAACAAATATTTGTGAGGTTAAATTTAATACCTAATATTGATCGCAGCGCCGCCTACCTGTAAATGCTCTATTCTCGCTCTTGTTTAGTGAAGAATATTCTAATGGTTTTAAATGTAGATACACGTTCGCACTACTAAATCGAGAGCTGGACTCGCTCGCATCGCGGTCTTACTAAAAACTTTTTGGAGATTATCGGCCAGTCGTGTCAAATAAAAGTACATCTTCCACAAAATAGTAGAGTCGAACATGTCGGGAGCGCATAGAGAACGACACACTCTACTGATTTTGTAAAAGGCCGTGATAAGAGAACGGCCCAGGATGCTCTTATTCCGCGACCGCATAGTGTGTTCTTCTTTTATGGAACACTTGAAAAAATTTTTACGTGGTTTCAGCTGGTTGCCATATAATAGGTTGTCTGCGTTTACGATGCACGAATTCCTTACAAACCGCGAATCGCGAATTCACGCATAGTCTGTAGCAATCATAATAGGTTTATATTCTTATTATTAAGCTGGGTGACCATATCACTCTGCCTACTTGACCATAGGCCTCACATAAAATTTAAATAAGAGGAGATTTAAAATGCAGAACCTTTCATTTACTTTTACTGTGGTTTTGGAAATGTGGGGGGACCAGGAATGATCTAAAGTTATTGTTACACTTAAGTTCTATAGATAAAACATTACTTATGGAAGTTTTATCCTTCGAAGATGCGTTAAAGCAGCAACTGAAACAGTTGTTATTCTAAAATGTGAACCACAATAACCAACCAAAAGCATACCCGCTATAAATGACTTTGTGTATTATAATAAAGTTGTTTTCCTTTTAAACTAAGTCACAAAGTCCAAGACATTATTTGTAGTGGTTTTTAGGCTCTCACGGTTGTTGGTATTATTTGATATTTAGTGATTTTCCGGGTTGTTATGCCGTGACCTCGGTAACTGGTCGCTGCCAGTAATAGAATTAAATTTTACATCCCTAGCTTTGTCTGAGATTCTTTGACCTGTCCTAGTTGTTCTCAAGCTAAGCTTTGTGGGGCCAGACGGTATATCTGTAACTGGTGCGCCACTCTTCACTGTCATCTTCAGTGGTGACTCAGTCGCCACGATGTTTTGGTGGTGTTTGCGACCGTAGCAAGACATTATTTATTCAATATTTAAGGGAGTTATATGAATATCCCTGACGCCTCTGGTGGTATAATAAAATATTAGTTTCAATAGAAATTCCTTCTCAAACATTTATGTATTAAAAATTTCAAATAACAACATCGTGAGGCAAATATAGGTATCTATAAAATCAAAGGAAAATTATTTTTCAGTGTTGAATCTCATAAGAAACATTATTTTAGAATCTTTATATGAAGTGTTTTTTATAGAATGGCCACAGGACCATCCTTTCAACATTTTAGGTTACTTACGAGCCTCTTGAATGCATGTAAGTAAAAATTAGAAACACCTTGAAATGCATTTTTACCAATTTCCAAATGTTAATCTGTTTTTGAACTAGTTACTAACCGATTATATTTTGATATCCACGTTATAGACGACACCGGATATCTTTTTAGATATTAGCATTGGCATAATTAACTTTGTCATTTCTAAAATCGTCCTAATATTTTCTTCGAAAGCGTTTTATCTTCCGGACACATTGTTTCATGGAAATGTGTACACCCATATTTAACTGGCAATGCAATCTACTCATCCTTCTGAATAATACCTTCGACATACTTTTACTTGGAACAAACAGAGTCCATTTCCTGCGTTGTGACGTTAGTCAAGGTCATCAACCGTTTATCTTAATTGAATTAATAACGCCTTGTCGTTTTCACATGGAATGGTAAATTTGAAAGTGGGCCCGTCATCCATGATGATATACGAGTATATCGAAACTATTATTATAAAAAACAAAAGGTAATGTTTTTACATCTAAGTATACATAAGGTGAAAACTCACTGAAAATAATATTGAAATTAAGAACTGTAGGGTAGGAGCGCTTAAGAGTACGCTCTTAATTTTTAATTGCAAAGCATCTATATTTATATATTTATATACCTGTATTTAACACAACAACAATATTAAACTTTAACATTCTTAAGCAACTAAACTCTCAATAGATTTTATAGTTTTATCAGAAAAAAAATATTAGGTACACTTTTTATAACTTTAAATATGCGTACACGTTCCTAAGAGCATGCAGATGCGTGATAAAAATGTGACACAATAAATCTTCAATAAATTTTAGTTTATTTTCACTCTTTCTTTCATGTTTTCCCATTGTAATTAACTAAGAATTAAAAAATTAGACTGTAGGTACACGCAGTTACCAAAGAGCACACAGGGTGCCAAAGTGTACACATGCGTACTCTTTGAGTGTGCGTACTCTTCAAAGAACGCACTATGAGGTCGCAGTCTAGACACATCGTGGACTTCTCTGTGGTGAATTGATCACAGGCTTTTACCAGATCAATATTTCAAAACGTTTTCGGCGACGCGATCGAGTGCAACTCCCGACCTACTAGTGCAAACGTGTACATTTAAAATCATATTTCACTACCATAACATACCCTCCAATATATAATTTGAGAGGTTAAATATCAAAATATTCTAATATTTAAACTACAAATAAACTTTGTGATGTCACTTTGGATACTGCACATGCACCAACTTCCAATTCTAGTTAGCAACTGCCACATCATAACAACCTAAATACTGCATCAACTCCCTTTGTATTTTTTTGTCAATTATATACTGAAAAATAAAATGCGTACTCTTAAGCGATACTTAGGTTGCCCTAGGCGGTGAAATTCCATTAATCCATCTTACGGCTTACTTTTTTCCGATATATCACGCTGGATAAAAAGTATGCTTATGATGACAGAAAACTTGTGGAGGAAGCACGTAAAGTGGGATTGCAGATAAATCAAGAGAAAAGTAAGCTTTTGAGAATAGGAGAACAAAAAAAGGATACCAATTTTAAATTGAGAACAGAGCATGGAGAGATAGAGTTTGAGGAAGTTCAAAAATATGTGTATTTGGGGGCGCTAATAACAGCTAACTGTGATGAGTAACAAGAAATAAATAGGAGAATAATAAAAGCAAACAGAAGTTCGGCAGCAGTCAACCACTTATTGAAATCAAAAAATTTGTCCAGAGGAGTAAAATTTAGAATGTATAAAACAATTTTGAGACCGACAGCGCTGTATGGTAGTGAAACCTGGGTTCTCAATAAGAAGTCAAGAGAAAACCTTTTAAGGTGGGAAAGGAAGATCTTAAGGAGAATTCTAGGGGGTAAGAAGACGAATGAAGGCTATGTAAGGAGAAACAATGTACCAGGCACCAACAATAGACGAATTTGTAAAAGCCAGAAGAGTGCAGTGGCTAGGGCATCTAGAACGTATGGAAGACGAAAGGGCAGTTAAGAAAATAGTAGGCAGTAAGCCTAACTACAAGAAAAAAAGAGGTAGACGATGGAGAGAGGCGGTGGCAATAGATCTAAGGGAGAAAAATGTAACGGATTGGAAAAGGAAGGCGAAGGACAGAATGGAATGGAGGAAAATAACACAGCTCTGGGCCTAAAAGACCTGTAAACAGCTTTATATATATGATGACATATCAATCGGAAATTTAGAGCATGGAAAAAGCGATTTAATAAAAAGAAATGAATGAAAAAATATAATTTCTTTGTATATCTGTAATAAAAGATAGATGCTTATTGTAATAGAGCCCTAAACATAGTCCCAGTAGATGAGGACAGACAAAATATGTCACTTACCTTACGAGGTAAGTACTACCTCTTCCCTTGGTATGGTAATTTTAGAAAATTTCTTTATCTTAATGTATATTATCTTCATTCTTTTGGATTGATACAATTTGAATCGAATAAAAATGCATACATTCAATTCACTAAATCATATATTGCTTTCTTTTATTAACTCAGTTACAGAAGGTGTTATTCTTCCCTCCAACAATTCCTGTACACTCTGTGCAGCACTGGATTAGGGGGTTATTGCCTGGAATTATCCGTCGGTCTTATCCGTCTTCTTCATTTATTCTCTGGTACCAAATAACTCCACGTTTATTGACCACCATTCTAGAAAATATTAAAATGATGTTGTATCATTGTCTCAATTATGTTTTCAATAAAGAAAGCTCATTCACTATATGACCTAGCTCTGTCATTCATTGCAATTTACATAACTGGCTTATTCTAAATTTACATTTTGTCCAGCAAGTATCTACCCAAAAACACTTTAGTGTATCTTGTTTTTCATGTATTAAAAAAGATTTTACCAAAACTGTAATCCAGCTATCACTGCTGGCAAAAGTGCATTTATATATTTTTTTAACTTTTCAGGCATACTACTATGTCTACTTATAAAAGTAAAAGAAATATATTAACTACTAATTAATGTGAAAAAAATTGTATAAATAACTGAGAGAACCAAGACTACTTTAAAATGATTATCTCATAATATATCAAGATTTTGACTTTCACATATTTGATCCTATACCATTGTATGGCTAGATATTTGTAAAAATATTATTAGAAAAGATTTCAGTAAATTATTTTTTATTATAACTGTCCCAATAATTACTTTATTACTTATAATAAGATTTTTATATCCAACCCATTTGAAACTGGCATGGGAAAATTATCCGGATATAATTCATTATTTCTGGAGATGATATAATAAGGTAAAAACTGCGACTGGTTTTGTATATCTAATGCACAAATGTAAGTAAATATAAACAATTTGACTGTAGATTCATTCAACAAATTATAAGACATTAATAAGTCTGTAGAACTTTTTCTATTGTTAAATGTTGAACGACGCAAAACCATAAATAACATTGATTTAAAGATTCCACTATCTTCCACAGAGTGATTCATTAAGAATGGGCAATTTCTGAACTGGAGATACTACACACCAAAATATGGCGATTGAGCCAAATATGCCTTATCCGAATGTTGCTGGTTTAAAAAATACAGGGTGTTCAATGCTAGAATTTTATTTTGGAATATCTCAATAACTTTGAAACCTGTCGGAGTATTAAAAAAAAATGGCACAATTATGTTTTTTGGCACGCCAAATAAGAATTTTTAACTAATTTTGACGTCACTAGTAGAGGGCGCCACTTTTGGCACAGCATGTTTCTTTTAAATGGCAGAACTTTTTTGCTGTTTAGTGTATCTATCTGTCTATTGAAACAATCGATTCTCTTACCTGTTGTATCTAAAAAAGGTATACCTTGTTGAAGTCGTTAGGAGTAACAGTTTTCGAAATAATCCTATTTGAAATATTCAGTGCACCGATTGAAAACTGTTATCGTTTCAGGTAAAGTGCCTTTTCTACTGAAAATACAGCAAAATTTTACTTGAAAAAGTTATTCAGAACGGTAAATTATGGGGACATGTAAAATTTCAAGAAGATCGGCCTGCTTTGATAAAATCTTTGTGCTTTGTTGAAAAATGGTTTTAAAATCAAACCTCGCCGATCTTCTTGAAATTTTGCCCATTCTTAATGAATCACCCTGTATAGTGAACTGGACTATAGAGAAAATACAACTAAATTTTTTGAAGCATTTCTTAGAAATAGAACTAAAGATCAATTTGGAACAAGTATTTTTATATGGTAATTTGGATGAAGAGATCAAAACATTAGGTCATATAGTTAATATCAAATCTAAGAGTAACAGATACTTTTTTTAGAAATTGACTTCTTTTGCAGTCTAGATTCAATTTTCGGGAAAAAACGTAACGATATAATTTCTTTATCCTTCAAATCTAAAAATATTAAGAAGAAAAAGTACCATTAAGAAGCAAGACATGCCATGGATACTTTATTTGGAAATGGGAAAATTTGGATAACATTTATGGTAACCAAGACAGAAATGTCGTATCTTACTCCAACCAATATTACCATTGTTACTTAGTTTGACAACAACGAAATAGTATTTTTTCTAAAATGTCTTATACAAAAATTGGCATAAAGGAAGAAAGTGGAAAAAATTTGGAAATAAGAAATTATGGCAAAACCGGTGCTTTCTTTAAAATGTAATTTCGTATCTAATTCTCATTATGCTTTCATCAAGGATTTGAAATTAATAATTGCAACTATTTACAATCGTTTGCAATAAAATGGCATTCTTTAAAATGAATTTTACGATTTATGCAATGGCTGCTGCCATATTTATCATGAAATCTACTTTTAACATTAGTTCTTAGTTATTTCACTCACGAATACAGATTTAATAAAATTTCTACTCAGGACTTCTAGAAATTCAAAAACTGTTTTGAGGGAGTGTCACTATTATTGCAAAGCATGTACATTTAACCCAAAGTCTGAAATTGTTATATCTATTTTGTATAATATATTAAAATTTGTATAGCCAATTTGATTCAAGAATTGAATTCTGCATTCTGAATGTCGCCATATTATTCGGAAACAAGTATGTGCAACGCCTCATTGATTAGAGACGAATCGGATAAGATAACAAAATGCCAAATTTTCATGAATTAGTTTAAAGGGCAAAACTTTTATATGTATTTAATGTAACAGCATCACCTTCTTAGTTGACAATTAATGATCTAATCTGTCATATTCTGGTAACGTAATGATACCTACCATCTGTGTTTTGTGCATATTATGTAGTTGGTGTTAAGAGTTATGGTTAAAATAATCTTTCCAACAACTGTATTGAGTGTTTGAACTTTGTAGAAAGTATTTTCTTCGATGTATGTTGATATTAATCTGTAATCCATACAGTGTTGATGCATTGATGTATTTTCATTATTGTTTATTTATTTAAAAATAGTTGCTCTTCATGTTACTCGATCTATTTACAATTTTTTTAAAGTGCTGTTTTGTTTTCAATTTATTGTAACTCAGCTCGAAATACGTTTTCAGAATGCAGAACGACCCATTTACTTATGTACAAAGAAATTACCAATCTTCATTGAGATGTCAACCCTTATCGTAATTTTCAATGTGAGTTTGGCAGCTATTATTGTGCAGTTATTTTTTCCAAATAAATAAAATAATATTCCTTTGCTGCTACAAAATTTACCATTGGACATTTCAACTTTGGTTTATGTATGATGAAGTACCATCTAGTTTTAGTGCTGTTTTTTTAAATATGCAGTTTCCAAATAAGTGGGTAGTGTCCAGAAATAATTATTCCTATAAGTCACCTCGATCACCAGTCTTAAACAAATGTGTAGATATGTCCTTTCCAATGTCACAGAAATTAGTTTATCCTACTAGTTGAAACTTGTAATAACCTGGAATCGCATTATTATTAAATGCAAGTTGATAGAAGGTGATCACAGGTTACGGATAGAGTGAATCTTCATTTTCGTCAAGAATTTATTCCTTAAGATAATGGCGGTCATTTTGACAATTCATCCAATTTGTAGTTATAGTAATAATAGCCATCTTGTTAGCGACTGACAGTTATTACTATAATTTCTGTGTCAGTTAGGTTTTTGAATTTTTGGCATTATTACATGGTTATCCACTCGTTATCGTTATTGTACTTATGTTCGTGTTTGTATGTCGTGTTGAGTGTTTAGTTATTTGGGTTTTTATATTAGTGATTATTTATTAGTGGAACTATACCCAGTAAATAATAAATAAACTATGGGAGGAAATAAATGTTGTAAAAAACTAACGCATAACGCAGCTCTGGGCGTAAAAGGCCTGTAAACAGTTTTATATATGGGAGACCAAGTTAGACGTGATAGCTTAATTGAGAAAATCCTGAAGAATAATTAAAACATGAAAGGGGGCAAAGGATTTAACTCCAAATAGGAAAGAGACTGCTTTCATACATGAATGAAAGAAACCACTCCATACACCTAATAGAGCAGGGGTTTTTTGATTATGTTACCTATATATATATATATATTTTGTAAACCTCAAAATAAACTGTACCTAATATTCACGTTTTAAGTTCATTTCGTACTTTTCTAAAAAAAATTAGTAAAAATATAAAAATTACACTTAAATTTGATAATTTGCTAACAAAATAAGGCAAAATTACTACAAAATATAAAATAAAACTACACTACTAGTTGACCTAGTTTCGATGTTTTCGCAAATTTTTTAAATAAATTTAAATTCATACTGGTTTTATAATCAAATTCAAATTATATCTGCTAGAAACCTAAATTAAGACAAAATGCGACCAAAACCTCAATTTACATGAAACTACACTGGATTACAACAGTTAATTAAGAATTAATGCAAAAGTATTAAAACTACGAACAACTTTGGTTATGTTTACGCCAGAGTATTAGCTATTTTTTCGTATGTTCTCTGGGATCCGCCATATACTTGGCGACTTTTTCTAGAGTGGGGGTATTTAAAAACTGCCAGACGTATTTCATTCATAAATTGTCTAAGATTCCGTACTGATTGCTTATAGTATACTGTGGATTAATGCACAAATCAAGATTTCGTAACCTCACATTTTGGTTTCTCTGTCTATTTTTATTTTTAATTGAAATTGTGAAATGAATCTAGAAGAGTTAAATGAAATTTTTGATGATAATGGTGAAGATATTATAGATTTTGTAATGAATATGAGAACGTATACAGTTCAAGGAAGAAAAGATTATTTTGTTGATTTGGATGATAGAGATTTTCCGTAGGTTTCGTTTAAAAAAAGATACTGTGAATAACTTGTTACGTGAAATAGAACTACATAATGGTAATACACAGCAAGATTTTCAAAATCGCTCATAAATAGTAGAACCTGAAGTATATCATATTTATTGTAGATATCATAAAGTCTCCATTAGAAGTCAACTTTTATTGACGTTGAGATTTTACAGCACCGGAAGTTTTTATATTACAATTGTGGATTTTATCGGTGTCCACAAGATTACAGCAGGTTGAATAATAAACAGAATTACAAATGCTATTCTATTGTTTTCTTTATTCATCTTCAAATAATGCAGACAAGCTCGTCCTGTACCCTGTCACCACAACTATTGCACATCCAACATCTAACAAATTATACTTTAAAAAAAAAACTGGTTTATTTTGCGTTTCAACACCGAACACGTATAAACTAAAAAGAAAACAAGGTTACATAACCTCAAATCAACAATCCAGAGAACTATTTCTCTCTTATTTCTGTGGTACAATGGTACATTAGAACTATTTTTTAAATATTCATTGCTGCTAACATAGATTAACGAACGATTTGCAAACAAGTTGTTAAAATAGGAATAAAGTACAAAGCACACTTTTTAAAAATTGTCCCTGTTTCTAAAAATTGTTTGCCAAAGACTGACTTCTAAGTTAAGGGTTGTAATTCCTATATAAGTATACAGGGTGATTCAGAACTTACCTAAAAAAAAATTTTTGAATGTACGAAAAAAAAAATCAGGGCAGTTCGAAAATAATTTAAAAATACACTTCTGCACGGCACTAGAAACTGGTCCACTGTAAATCCTGATAAGGTGGCAAGTATGCAAGCGGCCGGACAAAAAACGAAATTCACAAGGAAAGAAATAAATAACATTTTATAACACCTATTTTAAATAGCAAATTCAACTCTTTTTGCCGCTATTGTTATTAATTATTAATAGAATTAATTTGTGGTTTTACTTAATAAAGTTTGACATACTTAATGTTACAACAAAAATTTAGACCCGTTTTACCCAGTTTCTATAAACTCACACAAATGTGTCTGCTTCTTGTCCGTTTTGAACTCTTGTTGACAGCCAGTCGTTTGCGTAAATCATCAATAGTAGATATCCACTTCGGTGCGATACACCTAATTTTTTAAATATCCCCATAAAAATAAGTCTAAATGATTTAAAGTCAGGAGATCGTGGCGACCATGGTACCGGTCCTCCTCGTCCAATCTTTTGGTATTAATGCTTGGACACGCTGTACATAGAACGGATATAATGGAGCCTCGTGTATGGTACGCCACACTACTGCAATACGCCGTGGACGCCCTGGACCTCCATCTCTTCCATGATTAGGTTTTTTTCCCTCGCGTTGCCTACACTTGCACTCACTGCACATCGCGGTAAAAGTAGTTGCATTTGGCACATGTTTATTGGGAAATCGTTCTGCTAAAGCATTTTCACATCGCCATAAATTAAAATGATATCCATCAACTCCATGCTGCTATACGCGTAAGTCATTTTTGACGCTTAATGATAATATTTATTGAAATACAAGTTATTTTTGTTTACATTTTCTATGTCTACATAAACAGCCATATATTTACAAATACAATTTAAAACTTGCAGATCTATAAATATCAGATATTCATAGAGCATTGGCAAATGCTGTACGTGAAAAACTAATGTAAAGAGTGGCATAAAAAAAAATTAAAATTACATTATAAATTACAAAAAGTAATAGGATTTCAATACTCGGAATCGCCTGCTTGGCTAGAGACTATAGTAGCCCAGCGATGTAACGGTTGAAAGTACTACAACTTCAATAATTTTTGGAAACTAAGGATTTAAAAAAATTTTTTTTTAATAATTTTGACGCCATTTTTCTTGACGCATCTATTCCCTAATTATTTAAATAAGTTCTGAATTACCCTTGTGTAGTTAAATTGCAATACTTTGGGCACACCTATATGTCTATACACTGTATCGGTTCTTATGCGAATCTGCATGTTAAAATACTGAGATTTCGTTGGCGTTCTTCTAGATTCGCGCCCAAATAGATTCAATCCATAACATTATGAAATATTTTGAAATCCTGTAAGTAAAAAGCCTGCAATTTTTGTTGCGAAGAACTAGCAGGGCAGAGGGTTTTATCATTTGTGGGTTCTATTTTAAGCCGAAATCGTCGGGGTAGAATCCAATACCTTCCGTCTTCGCACATCTCGCGATCTAATTGCACAAAATCGATCAGTTAGGCGGTGGCGGATAGACGCCCGTGACGTCACCGGTGCTCAGTTTGGTGGGGTGCGGCATTTGGACCAACGCTCAAGCGTCTAACCAGTGCGTGTCCGAGCCTCCCCTCGCCGCCGGCTCCGACCACCGCACAGTCTCGGCTTAACCTTCTCGTCATGAAAATGTGTAGTGCTGCTGGTGCACAGTGCTAAAGTGTGATCTTTGTTCTCGCGGCAGCACGTGGACGTTGAATCCATCTAGTGTGTGTCGATTAGTGGTTACCAGTCGCGTCAATGCGCGACCAGATGTATTCCAAGTTAGTTGAACCCGACCGAAATTACTGTGAATAATGGCGTGGTCCCAGACACAGGAATTAGATTAACTCTGTTAAATTGGTACATGTTACTTTACGGTGTTCAAACTGCGACCGGAAATTGCATCAGTTTCCCTTTGTACAGTGGCGCACCCTCTCCGCATTGACGCGAATTTCGCATCGCATGGGTCGCGCGGAGTCCTAGGCGATACGTCACCCATCTTGTTTTGCCTCCGGTTGGTCCGTTATCGAGGATTCGATGCGAATAGATGTAGTTCATTGTAATGCGTGTCACGATTATTCATCGCCACCTACTTCCGAACAACTTTTTACTTTTACGAAAGTGAAATCTTGATAATGAACCAATGCCCGGTCATGTGGTACAGAACTGTTGCAGTAGTTGTAGTTAGCAGCATAGCTTATAGGGGAGAACCGGGTATTACCGCCCACTTGCGAAAATTCACATGTAGTCAGTGTTGCCGATCGGTGTATAATATATAACGAATTTTGTATCTTTTACCCTTATTGTGTATAATTTTCTAACCCTAAGAAAAATCATATTTTTGAATCTTTTCAGCCTTTTAGAAAAATTGATGTATGGTGTCCGGATAATAATGGAACACAGCTTAAACATAGCTTCCTGTGATCAAATAGAACCGATTTAGACAAACTTAGCTTAATCTAAAAATGCCTCGTTTAGAAGTTAAAAGGCTTCAAAAATAAAAAAAATGTTTTCTTGTTATGCGCATAATTAAGAAATGAAACGTCCAATCATGTTGAAATTTGGTACAGTTATGTTGATAGAGGGTGCTTCCGGCAGTTTTTTTTGCTATTCATTTTTATCGTATCTTTTTTGTTATTCTGATACCCTTGACTGAAAGTTTTGATGGAGAAATTGATTTTGCTTAGAAAAACTACTTGTTTCATGTTGATATAATGCACCGTTTTTCGTAAAAACATTAAAATACTTAGAAAATAAATTTTCTAATTCGATCAAATTATCTATGTCAAACTGACATTGATGCGTTTATATTAAATAAAATTTAATCAAGTTATGTAAATGTAATGTGTAAATAATTTCAAATTATTGGTATTATTTTGTCAAATTTTGAAAACATGCCTCGATGTAATCAGTTTTCCAACTCAGAAACGGCAGATATGATCGCTGTTAATTATCAAAATCAATTTAATGGAAGAGCTGCAGCAAGAAGATACAGTTGTTACCGAAAATGGTGCATTCTATCAACATGGAACAGGTATAACTTTTCTACGTAAAATTAATTTCTCCATTATAATTTTCCGTCTAGCGTATCAGAATAGGACCAACCAACAGATACGATAAAAGTTAGTTACAAAGGAACTGCCAAGAGCGCCCTCTACGATATGCGACACTACTTACTCCTTCGCAATGCTTGTACTTATCTAAAACATAGCTGTATCAAATTTTAACATGGTTGGAAGTTTCGTTTCTTAATTCTGCCGATAACAAGAAAACAATGTTTTTTCTTTAAAGCTCTGTAACTTCTAAACGAGGCACTTTTGGACTGAGCTAAGTTTGTCTTAATCGGTTCTATTTGATCACAGCAAGCTATGTTTAAGCTGGGTCCCATGACTTTCCGGACACCCTATATATATATTTACAAATTAGGACTACAGAGGGAATAACGAAATTATTATTAATTCTACTGGTCGAGATACTTGCATCCTTGGCTTCAAACCGACTGATATCGCGATATTGCGATTAGAACATTTTGACTATGGCTTTAACTGTGTTCCACCTATGACCGTTTTTCTCTGTTACAAGGTACATAACTAAATGGAAAATGTTCAAAGTCAAATCTAAAGTCTGTGTGACAGGTTAAAATTTTGAATGTAAAATTGATCCCAAATATCTATGATAATACCACAGTAAACAATAAGACTTGCTCTATACAAGATATTCTGAAAAACACTAGCATAAATTCAGGGCCTAATAGATTTTCAAAAAATACTAGAATTTATTCCTACGAACCATGGGCGTATCTTTTTCCGTTTTCAAAATACATGGCGTTGAAAATATTTTTTTAGAATCTAGTTTCTGCCCTATCTTCCACAAAATTCAATCGAATGAACTGAAATTTTGTTATGTGGGTTTTCTGCGGATGCTAAATGCTCTTGCGTTATTAATTTTTCGCTATATCGTACAGGGCGTTCACTGCAGTACTCCGCTAAGTCCTAACTTTTTTGAGGTTAAGCTTTTTGCAAGTTGACAGTAAATGACGTAATACTTTAATTTACTGTATCATAGATATCAATTTTACATTCAAAATTTGAACCTTTTTTTGATAAAAAAACTACCTATTTTACCGAATTTTCTAGTACTCTTGCTTTTCATGTACCTAAAAGCCATTCGAAGGATCTTCCCATAATGCCCAAATATTTTTTTATAGTAAATTTTCATACTTATTTAGTTAACAAAAGACCATCATATACTATGATCAACTCATATCATTTGAATCTTGTAGTATTATGACAAACACTGACCACATTTTATACCTGTAACTTGTATAATTCAGCAGTGAAGTTACATAGCACAACTTTATTTAATCAATGATTGTCATCCGCATTTATATAGTTCAGTTATATTAGCGAAATATCTGCCCCACTGAGCAGTATTACCCACTTCTCCCCTAGTACTAATTTTGTATTAAATTTATAACACAAAATGTTAAAAATGAATGTGTCAAATTGTTTGCCAACCTATAAATAGACACCGGTCCAAAATTACAAGTACAATGAGGTAATAAATTGAATGATTTTGCCTTTACTGCTTACTATCATTTCTGAAAATATCTGGATTCAGTATCCCAGTCCTTTAACAAGTTTAAATCACCATTAGCCATTAGTTCATATAAAGTCAATCACTCCTAAAATTACGTTGATTTAGAGTTTGTCGATTACAACATATATTCCTGTAAATATTGTAAAAAATACCTGAACATCCTGTGTAGGTGAATAATTTGATCTAACAACGTTAAAGATAAAACTTATCTTTGGCGTTTAATAGCCTAAACGAGGACATGGACTGACCTACTATCCTTATCGATAAAGTTTACATTGAACCAATCTAATACAAACAATTTCAGAAAACGTATGTTAGTGTAATAGTTTGAAATATTCACTACGTCATTTCTTTTACATACATTTCCTTTAATAATTAGATTTAATGGAGCTCCAAGTATAGTATATTGATAATTTCTTGTTCTTGATTGACCTTATAATAGTCGATTAGCTCAACAACAAGAAAAAAATTAATCAATTCTCTTAAATGCCAAAAATTATTGGTTATCTATTTAAATTAATTGTTCCAATTCTGTGTTCTTGTTATTTTGTTTACTTATTGATATGGATTATAATTCATAAAATAAATAATTTTATATAAGCGAACTGTGACAGTTTATTTGTATCTAATCATATAAGTTTTATAATTAATATGTAAAATTTAAGCAATTTTAGAACGTCTTTACTGCTGGAGATTAAAATTTATTGAGAGACATTCACTGTCCAATTTAAATTGAGGATCTGTGAAACGTGAAAGTTGACTCTAAATTTGAGTGTATAAATATATGAAAACAACTTCTAGTTGCTGTACAATGAGTGAACATAAGGCTTTCTGTTTAGTTTCTACATGTGATCCAAAATACTTTTATGTTAACTGTTTCCTAGAGAAGAGATGTGATGAAACATAAAGTGGTATATTTACATACTTAGTATATTTAGAAAACAAATTAACAGAAAAAAAAAACATTATGGTTGATAATGGATTAATTATAGCATGCAATTGTACAATATCTATAATTATTTATCTACTAAAATATTTCCTGTTGATTGTTTATTTAATTTAAATAATACATATTTTTCTGTGTTTGGCTTCAATAATGATTGTTTTGTTCTGATAAACGATGTTTATAACAGTAGGTTGGCAAAATGCATTTTCACATAAAATAATTATCACGTTCTGGACTGTTCACCTTACATACCACATTTAAAATATCTAGTGGAATAAAGTCATTGGCATTACTAAGATAGTATAAGAAAATCGATATCTCTTGTGTATTATGAAAAATAGAGAATATAAAAGCTACAGCTAATTGTCCTCCATAAGAGATACAGTTTTTCTCAGAAGAACTAATTGTGACGCCGTTTGATCAGTTTGATCTTTACCAGCTAGAACATCTAACAAGTCCTATTCTGGTCCAATTCAGGAAATTCAACTTCTAATAGGATTAGTAAAAACAAAGTCTCTGTATAAGAATGCGTTTTACAATTTAGTACTAAACATTATATTTGCCTCTTAGCGAAAATAAGAGAATCTCTTCAAAAATGTCGAATCTCAACAACCATCAATAAAATTAAGATATCTCGTGAATGAAGAGAGGATACGTCAACTGTATTATACAGGGTGTCTCAAGAATTACTGGCATCCTTAGAAAGGGTGATTGTACAATTGACATAAATGATATATCTAAACGTTCATCGTTTCCAAGTAAATAAACAATATAATACAAATTTCGAAATCTTTGATACCCTGTATCTTGCAAACGGTGAACTTTTGGATATAGGTATATTTGGCTAAATTTCATTTATTTTGACTGTACAATCACCCCTTCCAAGGATGCCAGTAATACCTGAGACACCCTGTATACAGGGTGATCCAGAACTTATCTAAAAAAAAAATCTGAGTGTACAGGGACTCTTACAAATACAATTTTGCAAAGGAAAACTCCGTTTTTCATGACGCATCTATTCTCAAATTCTTTTAGATAAGTTCTGAATCACCCTGTATAGGTATATACAGGGTACTCTTTTAGTGAAATCGTAACTTTAAGAAATGGTAATTTTAGAACAAAGAGCCTTAATAATCCAAGAGTCTAAAACAAATAAAGAAAATTCTTGATTAAAATTGTTTCGTATGTAGTTAACATTCCAAAGTCGACAGAACAATTAAAATATTTAATGACATTGGCAGCACTGAGTTGAGTGCTGAAGCACCTGCTCTGGTCACACCTCAAAACAAAATTTTAGACTGTTGATTAAAATTTATAAAACATTGCGATTTTCAATCATTGAGAGATATTATAGATTAGTGCAATGAAGAAATTAATTAAATTGGTCTCGGCAGTGCTACAGGAAGTAGTTTTTATAATATAAAATGAAAGACATTATAGTCAATCGATTTAAAATATTTCAGGAATTTCCGTAAAAGACTAAGGAAAACCACTGTTAACGGAAAACAAACACAACACAGGAAGGTGGCATAGTTACACTGGTCAGAGAAAGACTGGAATATTTTCAGTAACATATCAACATTTGAATCAGTCGCTGAATGTAGATATCGTATACTTATTACCATCACATTTACTAAGGCTGTATTAGTATGGCAATGCATGTCATCTAAAGGGAAATTACAGAAAATAGTGAGAGACAACCTGCTAATCACTATTGAAAAATTGTACCCTGATGGACATTTTATTAACAGATTCGACCAAAATATGCTTTAAAAATAGTAATGACTATTTTGGAGCAGCCATCAAGTAGTCTCGACATTAATATTACCATTGAGCAAATGTAGATAATATTTATTACTCAATGATATTACACAGACGATTTAGCATTCTCCTAATATTGACGCATACAGGCACCCTGTATA
Organism: Monochamus alternatus; assembly: GCA_037114965.1. Lineage (NCBI taxonomy): Eukaryota > Metazoa > Arthropoda > Insecta > Coleoptera > Cerambycidae > Monochamus > Monochamus alternatus. The sequence continues at coordinate 109,349,103 of CM073426.1, read as the reverse complement.
CGACCAATAGTAGAAAGTATTAGACAAATTTTATTTTGAGTTACTGAATTCAAAATATTTCAATGTATATTATGCCTAATTTTCTAATAACTTTTTTTTACAATCAATACAACACGATTTAAACAATCAAAATTAAGTTGAAGAATTTCCTACCATTAGTAATTAATAATTAAAAACAACTGCACTGCTTATTTTCTACTGTGATCTTCAACGTCATAAACCTATCCAACAATAATAGCTGAGAAAGTTTGTGAACGATGTGAAAAGGTGCATGCTCATTTGTAGGACTGTAAATGAAGAAACCATTATGTTTAACTATTTCCAAACTAAATACTATATTGGATATTAATATTGATTTTTATTGATTATAAAAATACACTCTACATTTCTATTTCTAGTGCTATGACACGCCGCTTCATAAGTAATATACAAAATAACCTAAAAACTGTCCATTTTCATGTGCGTATGAGAAATATCAACCTAGATTCTCGTTCGACTAGAGACTACAGTGCGTAATCCCGATTGAAATGCCTCAATGTGCGGTAGTGGGCTGCAATAGTACACACAGGAAGACAAAAGGGGGATCGATCCGATACCACCGGTTCCCGGGGGATACCAAGACCCGCGCTCGCTGGCTACAGGCCTGTGGGAAACAGCTGAACAACTGCTCGACCGCCCGAATATGTTCGCGACATTTCAGTGAGGACAGTTACGAACGCGACGTTCAGCACGAAATCCTCGGGCTACCGACCAGATGTAGGTTGAAAAAGGGCGCAGTTCCGGAAAAGAACCTGCCTACTGATTTTCTGAAAGAGGAGGAAGTCCAGGAAAGTGCCATCGCTATTCTGTTGGCAGTGGGTCTCGTTCCTACAGCAAATCCCACTGAAAAGATATCTGGAGGCCTTCCGCAAGAGTAAGTAGGATGTCATCAAATAATCAATCTGGTTACACAATAATCAGTAATAGAGTTTGGTAGTAAAGTAAAAAACTTAATTCTACGTCTACGTATACGCTTTCAGTAAATCCTCAGTTGTTTTTCTTTAATATTTGTCTTCCACTATCACCAACCGCCAAAAGTTTAGAGGGCGACTCATCGCGAAGCGTGCGAGGAGTAACATTATACGAGATCATATATAAAAAATATACAAAAATAATTGCAATACATAAGATCCATTATTTTTAGTAGAAACAGTGATATAACAGTTTTTGCCAATTTCGAGTAGTTATTTCCAAATTTAAAGTTTTTATCTTGTATTATCAATTACCCAAGGTCGAAAATAATAAAGAGTGACAATTCACAACACAGAGCTGAGTACGGAAGGTGAGAGTTGCCATGATTACATAAGCGTGCCACTTGAGAAGGGTTCAAAGCATACAAAATTATCAAAAATAAGTTGAACCTAGCACATCAACAGTTTACTTTAAATGTTCCCCCTGTGTCATCCTCTCCACAAATTAAAATACCGTCCTTTTCGATGGCGATGGAGGTTATTATATATATTATAGTTGACAAAAATTCGATACAAGTAGAGATTTTCCCACCATTAAACAAATAACGCAAATAATCGCATCCATAAGGACAAAAGATTTTAGAATACATTGCACTATATCCACACTATTCACTCTTGGTTACTAGCATTATATCATATCGTACCGCCTTCCGTATGACCTTCATGTGTCCATGTTTCTTCAAAAGTTAATATATTCTTCGATCCAGATTCCCACTTTTTAATATTTATTTTAAATAGTTTCTTCGCTATATCACTATTTCGTCTATGAGTATACCCTTTTCGATTTCATTTATACGGAAATTCACATACCATAATTCATATGTCACGCATAATTTCCAAAAGCACCCTTGTATATATTCTAGGCAAAGTTTCATCTTGTAAGACGTAGCAACCCAATTTTCTTTTGTTGAAAACTCATTTATAAAATGCCATCTTCCTCCTACGAGTTTCCACTATTTTCCGTTTCGCAGTTGTACTTCTTTACCACTCTTTTTTGCACTAGACATATATGCTACTCACGCAGATTCTTGTTAATGAACTACATATTTTAACATCACTTACACTCACATTTTGACTTCGAGCCCTAAATCCTTCATACATGTCATCATGCGATATTAGCAGAAAGATATATCTGAAATTTTGCCCGCGCGAAAAATATACCCGCCCATGACAGCACTGGAAATGGAACAGAGATATGCGGCTCAGAGCCAGTTTATTGAGCAAAGAGTATGGTATGTGAAATCAAGATTTTCTGAAACTTTACTACATGCATCAAGAACTAGGGGGGGTGTGGTACCTCCCAGCCCCCCTGCCCCCCTGGCTTCGCCCATGGCTTATAGCAAGCCCTTGCACCTGCTATACCTTTTCCAAAAACTGCCTTGCAGTTTGTTTTAAATTCGTCAATTCGCAATTGTAGCAGAAATGCTTGCAAATTTGCAGTTAATATATTTTGTAAGTTTAACAATCAAACAATAATCAAGTAGAAGCGAAAGAAGGCAGTTTGGCAATTCAGTCTAGGAATATGGTGGTAACTATGTCCACTAGGCCTGTGCAAAAAATCGCTATATATCGATTCGAATCGATTTTATTTTTGAATCGATTAATTGATTTGTAGAAAAAATCGATTCGGAATATTGAATCGAGATATCGCATCGAATTGAAATGACGAATCGAATATGGCAAATCTACTGCATCTACTTTACCGATATATTCCGGAAAAAATGTCTGTCATGTATCGGTTTATTAAATATTAAACCATTTTCAGATACTACAAGATACATTTTAATACCATTCATTAGATTCGAGACATGTTAGACATGGTTGCATTTAGAATGTTATTCGTAATAAAAAAACAATGAAAAATATATAGGATGTAAAACCGTTTGCATTTCAAATAAATTGACTAGGCCGTTAGATAATCCATTCAATTAGTTCGATGGAATTGATCAGCCATTCGATATTTCGATTTGATTTTTTCGATGGATCGTTTCAGAAATACAAACTAATTCGAATCGATATACCCTTTATTGCACAAGATTCGATCGATTCGTTATTTCGCGCACGTGTTTAAGAGACACACTGTATATAAATACAGTTTCTTAGTGTCATAATCTACGAGCAGGTACTTCATGCGTTATTAATTTGTTTCCATCGAAGTCCACTTTTCCTTAGAACCAAATGCTACCAAATTAGATACGTCGAGACATTTCCGATTTGATTCCGCGAAATCGCCAACTGCACAAACACGTACGAAATAATAATTTCCTCTCTCTCCGCTATGGTATCTGCTGAAAAAACAGCAGGGACTCGCGTTGAGCATCTATATTGGTCGCTCCCACCTCAATGGTCTCTGTCAAATGGAAATGCCAACGTCGAGACCAGGCGACGTCGACAACCCGAGTCAACCCTATCACTTATCGTACACGACACGTTGCACAAAGCAGTGGCGGTACTCAAAATATTGGCGAAGACGCTGGTACACTTAACAATACTGCACGTTGAGCTGCTGGCAACCGAGTTTAAAATTTGATTAATTTTCAAGTTGAGCGAATGAATTTAGCATATAAGTACGTCCCCAAACCTCTAAATAGCCCTTTACTGCCTTCATAAACTTATAGTTTAGAAAATAATGTAAAGTGATTCGAATTAGGTGCAGTACTCTAAACAAGTATCACATGACTGTTTTATAACATACGCAAAAATATCCACTCACATATACTAGCGTGTAATAATATCTTACCATTGAATTCTGGTTAATAATATTATACATATCGCAGATTTTAACAACGTGAATAATTCATAATTGAACATATTTTCGTATACGCCTATGTGCCTCTGCAGGTGTTAGTTTGGCAAATTTATCTCTGCAACAAAGTATATCTTTCCATTACTGACACCTTCAAAATGTATACATATTATTGAACTTATAAGGCATTATAAATATTTTAACTAACACAGCACAATATAATTTATGATTAAATAAAACATTATGGATATTGGTAACTGTAAAAAAAAAGAAATGTTTTCCCGTGCATTAGCTTTACAGTCATTGACTGAACAGTAAGATCCACTGTTACTGATCAATAAAATTAACTCACTCCACATCGCATATTTTAAATCCGCTCGTCGATTATGGTACATAAATTGAACAGTTGTTTTTTTTTTCACCCATATATCCAGGTATAGAGGGGGTGTTTCCTAACTCGACAGCCAAAATGAAATGTCGATGTAAAATCGAATTTTAAACATAAAACAAAGAGTAACTTTTTTGCAAATTGGGCTTCGTTTAGGAGATATTTAAAAAAATGAAAAAGAAGGCAGTATGAAAATAAAAGTTTGTTTATTATTTAACAGCTTGTCTGCAAGTAATTATTTTTGTATAACGTTGAGTGACTTTTATGACTTTTATGTTAGTGTTTCTTTTAAAATGCAGTTTAAGAACTTGCTGACATTATTTACGTTTATGGGTACTGTGATGGTAATACTATCAGCTGTGTGTCGGGAATATAGTATAAGGTATCCAAATAGACGGCAACCTTACCGTACAGTTTTTTCGAATGCTTTTCGAAGGCTTTGTGAGTTTGGAATTAATGAACGGCGTAGAGGAGGTCCACATCAACAGCATACTGCTGTACAAGACATTGTCATTATTGATGCAGTACTTGATGATCCAACGACCAGTACTAGAAGCATTTCCACACAGTTACAATTGCCGCATAAGTTTGTTTGGAAAACTCTTAATCGAGAAATGTTATATCCATATCACTATCAAAAAGTCCATCACTTGCATCCAGGCGACGAGGTACAGCGGTTAGCATTTTGTCATTGGCTACTTGAACAGAATGAACAAAATCCTAACTTTATTAGAGAAACACTTTGGACAGATGAATCAATGTTTACGAGGAATGGAAGTAACAATACTCATAATGAGCATACGTTGTCTTTACAAAATCCACACGCAGTTAGAATTAGAGGTTTAAAACAAAAAATTTCTATAAACACCTGGTGTGGTATTTTCAATGGACAATTACTACCTATTCAAGTTTTGTCTAATTGGTGACGCATACATGGCACTTTTAGAAAATGAGTTGCAAGATTTATTAGATATTCCTATTGGTCTGCAAAACAGAATGTGGTAGTAGCATGACGAGACACCGCCATGCTGCAATGGGAGATGGATGGGAAGGGGCGGTCCCGTTCATTGGTCTGCAAGGTCACCGGACCTTAATCCCCTATCAACACTATTGAACAATTACAAGGTGGAATTTTAAATGCAGTGCATAATATACAACATACTGTAAATTTTGAATCAGTTTATAATTCACTTGTTTTGCGTTGCTAGGCATGTGTCAATGTAAATGGTGGCATTTTTGAACATCTATTGTAGTTCTTAACTTTGTAATAATGTTTGTTGTTTGTTTCATTATTTACTTTAATAAAATGTTTTTATAACTCGTAGTTAAAAATAATCACATTTAAATAAAGGATTGTGGAAAATTAAGACTTTTCTTTAACAAATTCTAACAATGAATCGACATTTATCAATTACTCAATTATTTTCATAACTGAATATCTCCTAAACGAAGCCCGATATGAAAAAAAGTTACTCTTTATTTTATGTTTAAAATTGGATTTTACATATGACATTTCTGGCTGTCCAGTTAGGAAACACCCTGTATTATCTACTAGTTACTTACGCGGTGGAGATTCGCGGTGTAGTTGCCTGCCGCTGACCATGGCGCTGCAATTGCAACCTAGTTTTTTTCGTTTAGTTTTGGAAAAAAAAAAATGTCTCAAAACTGTAACCTCTATGTATACGTTACATTAGGTTGAAGTTGCAATATACAGGCTTCTTATTTTGACAACAGTGTGACGTCATGAAATAACAATCGCAGAAGCGTTATATTGCAACTTCAACCTAATGTAATGTATACATAGAGCAGACTTTCTCAAAGTGGGCTCTCTGGTGGGCGCTGGAGGCGTTCTGGGGGGCAGTAGAGGGTTCAGAGAAAATTAGGAAGCGGAGGCGTAAAGGTAATCTAGAAGGGCGACGGTAGACAATTCTATCTATAAAAATCCAACTTTATATCGCCCCACCACGGAAACCGTAAAGTTATCACTATTTAAAAATAAAATTAAATACGGTAGAATATTGTTACCCATAAGAAACCTTATAAGAGCTTCTATCCTAGCTAAATTAAATAATAACAGTTTGTTTAACTTCCTGTACTAAACATTTTTTATTTTATGAGAAATCTGGGTATTGCCACTTTTTTAGTTAGATTTTAAATTAAATAAAACACTAATAATGGAATTATATATTTTATATTAGACCAGAAATAAAGAAGAAGAGGCGGTATAATGCGGATTATATTAAATACAGATTTATTGAAAATCCTACAAATCCGTCATCGCCAATGTGCCTTATTTGCCAAAAGCATTTTCAAACGAAGCGATAAAGCCATCTAGCCTACAAGATCATTTAAATAAAGTGCACTCGGATAAGAAAGACAGATATGACTTATTTTCAAGACCTGGTAAAGTACAAAGTTCAGCCAGTTATATCGAAACTTCTCAGTAGTTTGTCTTTGCAAGAAGCAAGGGAAATATTTAATTTCCCATCTATCCTATCCATATAAAATAATGCATGTTTAGAAATTATATGTGCAGTAAATGTCTTTAAGATACGCAAGAGATGGTAATGTAAAAAGGTAAGTTAAAAAATTTGGAGGGCATTAGACTTTTTTAATTTTAAAATGGGCGGTGGTCGAAATAAGTTTGATAACCTGTGACATAGAGGTTACAATTTTGAAACTTTTTATTTTCGAAAACTAGACCGAAAAAAACAAATTTTAGATTCGTGTTCAGCACCCTCGAAAATAGAGTGGTTGGAATTTTTTAATTAAGTATATTATGAATTATTTCTAGTGAATACTTTGGCAGTTAAATAAAAAATAACTTATTGTAAGTGTGTGGAGATGTATATGACTAAAAGAGGAATGGAGCACTGTGAACGATGACGGCCTATAAGAACATGTGTTGCGTACTTTTGAGCTTATGTAGATCACTTAATTAACTAATAATGAGACCTACACTTAAAATTAATAATTTTATTAATTATTGATAAAATAGGAAATAAATAATTATGGTCCAGCAAATTAATAATAAATTTACTTGCGTATTACACTTAGAAGGTAAAATGATAATTGTAAACGTCACTATTACGCTCGATTCATACACAATAATAATGCTCGAAAACTGTGTAGGGAGTGAGAGAAAGCTTATTGTGAGAGAGACAGGAGACCGGCTTCGTTCTCATCCCTACTCCGTGCTGTTTACTGGATGAGAAGTGACACCGGTAGATGCCTGGCGGGGATAACTGATCTAGTGATAATCGATCAGTTATCGACCAGGGTGAAAAATGATGAAATTACTAAAATGGTTATTAAAAAATAGGGGCTTGTGATAGAAGGATGAAAATTAAGGGTTGTATGTATTTTTTAATGCCAAAAATAAAAAAAATTGTTTGGGGTGGACCACCCCTATCACTTAGGGGTATGAAAAATAGATTACGACCGATTCTCAGACCTACCGAATATAAATATAAAATTTCATAAAAATCGCTCAAGCCGTTTCCGAGGAGTATGGCGTCTAAAACTGTGACACGAGAATTTTATATATTAGATTGGAGAGGTTTCCGCTGTTGTAAATAATTACCAAAATATGTATTTCACTGTGTGTGGATTTCATATTATTTTTATTTCAACGCCCCCCAAGGCCTCTTCGCGGCACGCCGCTGCGTGCAGACGCACCCTTTTCGCATTCTCCAACCGACTAACCAACGCGGGCGAATCCCTACAAGCATTATTTTATTATAGCCAGCGTAGGAGTTTCGCAACCATAGTTCGTTCGTTCGGTGCGGCAAGCAGCAGACGACGACGAAACCGATTCTGCTGCCCCTTCCCCGACGCGCTATAGTTCATTTGCCCGAGGGTCCGTGACCGCCCGCCGCCCGACCTACTTCTCGGCGATGCAAGGCGCCTTCGTTGGGTCTCCCGCGTCGAGCTCCGTCACATCAGCGCATAGTGCACGTGTTTTCTACGCGAAGTTGACGCTTACTTTCGCTGTTGTGGGTCCGACTGAAACACAATTTTTCGTAAATGAGTAAGTGCGCTTACCTTGAACTAAAATCGACGGATAGTGACGAGATTCTGCTCTGTGCAACAGCCAAGTGCGTTTCGGATTTGTAAGTGCATAAAACTTTTGCGGGATTTTCCATGCAACCGTTCTGTTTTATTCAAACTCGGTTCTAGTAGGTAGGTAGCCAAGTTTTAACAACGCGAATCGCGAAAGGTTTGAAAGGCTTCTGTTAATTCGCATCTGTAGTCTATATATCTATACAGGGTGAACCTTAATGGGACCAGTGGCGTAGCTAGAAATTTGTCAGGGAGGGGGTTCGGTAAAAAAAGTTAAGTATTTCAGACTAGATTTTTTAATAAAAAAATAAATAATTTTTAATAAATGAAAAAATGAAATAAATAGTAAATTAAAAATGATCTCATAAACGTCAGAGGTTTGAAAGACTCCTGTTAATTCGCTACTGTAATCTATATATCTACACAGGGTGATCCTTATGAAATGGTACCAGTGGCGTAGCCAGAAATTTGTCGGGGCGGGGGGTTCGGTAAACAAAGTTAAGTATTTCAGACTAGATTTTTTAATAAGAAAATAAATAATTTTTAATAAATGAAAAAATGAAATGAATAGTAAATTAAAAATGATCTCATAAACGCCAGAATTTTGAAATGCTTCTGTTAATTCGCTTCTAAGTAATGGCTTAGCCAGAAATTTGTCATGAGACTGCATTTCGAGGCAGGTGATCATGTGGAGCAATTAATAAATTAAAATATTGAATTAGTAAATTAAAATTGCAGTTTTAAATTAAATTTTAATACCTACAAATCTTCTGTTAATAAATAACTATTTTGCTTCTTATATACTTGTTTTTCCTTAATAAACGAAGTTGCATTGATAAAATTGATTTGTTTGTGTAAAAATGGCACATTTGGCTAACCCTATGTTTAGAGTGTTTAGAGACACTATATAAAATAAACTAGAATACTTTAGAACAGGTTAGAATTGTTCCTTTGTAACTTAAAAACGTTGTTAAGTTTTGTTACGACTATCTCTAACACTGCATGCTCAAAAATAGAATTTATCTCGAGAACTTTTACGAAAAATTATCAAAAGTAATAGAATGTTCTAAACCAAATATTACATTGGTAAAAATGGTCCATAGGCATACGTCAGAAAAAGTAATAGGATAAAATAACCCCTTCCCTGTAGTCTCTACGTTTATTTTCCTGGAATCGTTTACAATACCATACCCTTGAGGATTTGATTAATACCAATAAGTACAAAATTATAGCGAAATAACAATTTTAAAAGTTCATCTTTAACACCCTATATCTTTTAGGGGAGGCATTTTTTTATATAGATAAGTATCGTCATATTTTGACACCAAAAATACGCAGTTAATGGATAACCTGCTTTTTTGTTACACACGTGACCCAACCAACTCAACCCATGGAGAGGGGTTCTGACCCCCCAAACCTCTCGCCCTGTGACTACGTCACTGAATGGGACATTGACAGATCACTGATCACTGGCTTATTCTCTTTGTAACAATAATGCAGTTGATCTATATTTATGCTATTCCAAAGTAGTAATGTATCAAGATATAGAGTGTTAAAAATTAGAATACATTTTCATTTTTCTGTAATAACTTTTGAAAAAATAAATTTAATTCAACGAAAACTGATAAACGGTTTTTTTACCTGAGAAATTCAATGAAATTGCTAATTTGATTCTTGCTTTTAGAGAATGCCACCTGCTGTACTTCCAATATGTATACCTATAACTTTTTTATCCATCAGTAAATTCTTATTTTCATTTAAAATTCATGTAGGTGTAGGTTTTTAAATCAGGCATACCTTATAAAGTGGCGTTAAGACTCACGGTTCTTTAGAAATTGGTATTTCAAATCTATATTTTGTGTAATACATTTTTCAAATACCAAATAATATGTCATTTATTTGATTTTTGGAGCTAGCGAATTACATAACAGAAGCAAGTCGACACGTGTTAGATAAGTGAAAATTTTTTTTTTATTGTGTAGTTCCCAAGAAAAATTTAATTCGAATTGCTTTAATTTTGGGAATAGCGTAAATATAACTCAATTTAATTATTTTTACGTAGAAAATGCGCCAGTGCTCTGTATCCCACTACTTAAGGTTCATCCTGTACAATCTAAATAGAACGATACTGATATGGGTGTTTATGTAAATAAAAGTTATGACACATCACTACAAACAATATGTAGGTTCAGCGTTAAACATTTCTGAATTAAATGGGTAAATTTCTAATGAATGGTACCTAATTCAACCCATTCTTTCATTCGTTTCATCAATTTCGCAATAAAACTATCTCTGTGTATTGATCTATGTAAGTAATTCGTGATTTGATCGGGATATATATGAGAACAGTGAAGAGTTTACTCAAATTCTGTATATTTTATGAGTCAACACACATTCTTTGAAATATTCGCAGTATCTGTTATCGATAACAGCTTCACGATATCTAATTCCTACAATTAAGTAACTTCCCAATAAAAAAATTGCTTGATCAAATAACGAAGAAAATCATTTGGCAGAAGCAAATTGGATCATCTCCAGAGCAGATCTTAATTGCTAAAATACACTAGCGGAAAAATGGCTGTATCTTTGGTAAAAATGGTCGTATTTGAGTGAAAAAAAGCAATTTGAAGCTTGAAGTGTCTAGTTTATAGATCTTGCGATAACAAAATTTTCCAAGCAACAATTAACGCAAAATCCTAATGAATATCATGGAAATAAAATTTTTCGAAATTTTTTGCACTTATTTTTAGTGTACGGACTTCAACAAAAAATTTTCAACCTATCCATTATATGGATAGGATAGGTTGTTCATTTAGCTTCAATTTCTTTTTTTGTCGGCCTCAATACGACCATTCCTCGCCTTTGAATGAAAATGCGTCACTTTCTCTTCTCAGCAATATCTCAGGATGATGGATCAGGTTGAAACTTTATAGGGCTTTTGAGGGTACAATGGCACACTTAACATTAGTCATTTTCCCAATATTCTCAATGCGGCACGTGATTTTCTGAAAGACCTCAAAAAGTCCTGTTTTCCGAAATTTTTCGGTCATGTTAGGAATGAAAAAAAATTTGTTTCCTGAAAAAGCATGCCAGAACATTGTAGAGAATGGATCCAAATTTCCGAAACCTCCCTTCCATTTTCTGAGCGACCTTTGGTTCCTGAGATATTGCTGATAGAAGAGAAAATGTCGCATTTTCATTCAAAGGCTGATAACTCGGCGAGGAATGGTCGTATCGAGGCCGACACAAAAAGAAATTGAAGCTAAATGAACAACCTAGCCAATCCATATAGTGGTTAGGTTGACAAATTTTTTTTGAAGTTCGTACACTAAAAATAAGAGTGCAAAAAATTTCGAACAATTTTCTTTCCATGATATTCATTAGGATTTTGCGCTAACTGTTGCTTGGAACTTTTTTTTATCCATAAACTAGACACTTCAAGCTTAAAATTGCTTTTTTTTCACTTACATACGACCATTTTTTCCGGTAGTGTATAAGACAGTATAACATCAAATACAGGAATATCCAAGTTCCACAAATTTTCAGTAGGGCATTAATGCACTGACTTATCTAACCCTTTAGTAAGGTTGTAAGATTACTTAATACCTAGTCCTGATATTTTTATAATGAAATCCAAAGATTACCTACTAAACATGGTAGTGTTAGGATGCCATTCAAAGATCATCAAATATTCTTTGGAAATTTTGGAAATTTACTTCAATCAAATTATTTTTATTTTAAAAGTTCCCGAAATACAGAGACGCTTTTTAGAACTGTTTAAGATATAAACCAGCCAAAGTATAACCGCCATCGTATATTAACAGTATCAGTTTTTGGATTTCTGTGAAATATTTCATATTTAAATCCAAAGAAAACAAACTATCAAAACTTATAGACAGTATTCCACATAAGTACTTTATAATCTCAAGCTCAGTACCATCTAGATGATAGATGGTACTGAGCTTGAGATTGCTAGTTCTTTCATTCTTTATCAACCCTAGTCTCATCAGTTGTAGCAGTAATTGAAATAATAAAAATTCTGTTAAGAGTAACATTGAACTAGTTTAATGAATCTTTATTAATTGCATTATATTTCCAACTTAAAAGAAAGTCAGAATGCGCTATACGTAATTGAAGTTAAAGCAATTAATTCTACATGTAAACTTACTTTTTAAACTGATTAGTATTTGTTTATACCAGTAACTGGTTTAATTTTTAATTAACTTAAATTGCTCTATACTAAGTATATCTAAAAATATGCTATTAAAACCACGAGTTACATAGAACACAGCAAATCTTGCTTATGCTTGTAGCAAATATCGAGCAAAATATCTATCGATATTTTTCTTTGTACTGGAACTGTTTCGGTTTATTTTCCGTGTTATTTAGAAAATTATTTTTCTACAGCAGCTTCAATCACTTTCAAAACAAACTCGATATACGTAGTGAATCATCATTGTATGAGTTAGACAAAATGAAAATTAATTGAACTATAAAAGTACCTACATAGTGACTTTTATTTTGCCATTTTGTATAGAGGTATTTTTTCTCCATCCGCAGTCGATCCTACGATCGAATAGAATTTATATTTTCAATGAAACTGAATATAAACAGCAACGAGAACAGTAGGAGTATTATTGAAAAACAAATGAGTGCTATTAAATTGTGTGTTTACTGGCCTTGATTATACCTATATTTTATATTTTCGAACCGTTTTAGGTGAAATATTGCCTGTTTTAACTCCAGGAATCCGAACATTGTTGAATCTAGAATAAGTACGTCAAAAGCAACTACAATTTACAATATATCTGAGGAATAAAAAAATATCTAAAATCTCACTAAAGTATTAGTTATACATCATTTGGGTTTCCCCTCCGTATTACAGAAATGGTTTCGAAGGATTTTTGATATATTTATTTGTTCCTTAGATATCCATTGTAAGTTTTTAAATTGTAACACTGTATGTTCCACTTAACGTGTTAATATTGCAAAATTTGTATTTCATGTAAATTGATGAGAAAAATACTCAAACCGTAACAACAGACAAACGCAAAATAGTATTTGATGTTCAAGGATAAATTGTTTACTTGCAATGTAGATATTGCAACATACTTAAAGCTAATTTTTTTATATACATTATTTGATTTTGTACGCAGCTCATAGAAAAATAAAAAAGAATCACTTAGATGGATATAATAAAAAATATATTTTAAATCAATTGTTCCAATCTCATAATTGTTAATCATAATTTATTATTAAAATACGAGTACTTAAAAGAATCTTTTCTTGCAGTTTGAATAAGATGCAGATAATGGAAGATGTAAGAGAAGGCTGCAATGTGCAACCTTCCTCCCCAGGTCATGCGGAGCAGCGTGCCGACGATGATTCAAAGAAAACAGAAACCCATTCTGAAAATGGATTTGAGGATCAAAGTTCTAATACTAACCATAACGAAGAGACCAGTGAGGACCAAAAAGAAGACAAGCCTTCCGAAAACGAAGTAGATGCAGCGGAAAGCAATAAAACTGAATTCTCAGAAACCAATAACGAAGAAAACTACAGCAATGACAGTGCCCCGTCTGTAGAAGGCAACAAACGTAAATGTGACAGCGAGGACTTTCCCGTTAAAAGGCTGAGAACAGAAATTCACCAGAACTTCTTATCTCGTGATAAAATCCTAAACGAATTCATCGAAATGGCAGAGTGCAACAACCTGGAACAAATACATACGTTCAGTGAACAACTGTTAGCAGAAATAAAGACATTGAATGAATTAGCAAAGGAAAAAGAGAGGGAATGGAACAACATCCTCCATTTGAAGAAGATAAAGGAAGAATTGTTGCTACGGATGCAAAGGAAAAGACAAATTATGCTAATAAGCGAAAAGTCTGATTATTCGGACCTATTTTCTGAATCTCAGAACGACAATGCTGACGAGCGCAGCAAAAGCGGATCGCCTCACAGCATCTTGAAATCTAATTTAACTAATCCGCAGAAATCCGCGTTGCGTATCCCTAGTGTCAGCTTGAACGGAGATAAATCAAAGCATAGGACCATCTTGCCGAAGTTACCCCAGAATGCTCTAGAATTAAACGGATCCTTGGACCTGAGGCAAGGAAAGCAGCGACCTATCCTGGACGTTCAATCCATTATAGCCGATTACCGGCAAAGACACCCTGAGGCGGTGCCTCGAAGGGGAAGGAGAATTAGAAACTCCCAGACTGACATCTCGAATAAGTCTCCCGGCAACGTTCTTAATTTCGCCTCCATGACGCTTGGTTCGGGGTCCCAGGTGAGGCAGAACCTACAGGGAGTTGACGTGAACAGCGAGTTCGGGATGCTTTTAAGTTCCATGAATGGGGTAAGTTATCACTTAGTAACTTTAGTATTATCTGAGGCTGCATTTTTTATTTTTAATAATAATAATAATAATAATACACATTTATTTACCAAAAAATTATAAAATCATGTTGTAGTAGGTACATACATATAATAATGTGAGTATTTACAATAATTGGTAAAAAGGAACCATAAATTCACCTAATGGTGCTCTTCCTATGGACCCTTAACTAAACTAAGTAAAACTAAAAAATAACAATTTTGGGCAAAGATAGCTAATATGTGAAGAGAAAAAAAAAAAGAAAGACTGGAATTGATATTATAACTTTATTAAAAAAATTCGCGATTAACGATGTAGACACGACGGAGAGGGCAATGAGAAAGAATAGGTGGCATGCTTACAGAATATATAAGGATAAAAAAAATAAAAAAAAATAAAATAAAATACAACAGGCAGGCGGAAAATCACACATCCTAAGCAAGCGAAATCTGATTTTCTAAAAGCATTTTTTTTACATGAACACTGAAAGTCTGTCTGCTCATTTGTTTAATATTGTCATTAAGTTTATTCCATAAATGAATTGCATTGAACGAAAAAGACTTTTGAAAGGCTGCAGTTCTGTGCTGTGGAACCCTAAAGGTATAAAGATGCCGAGTGTTACGGTGGTGCGGAGCTAATACAAAATATTGTTTAATGTAATGAGGTTCACCGGTTTCAAAAATTTTGTATAGTAGATTATATGTATGAAGTAAGCGGCTATTTTTCATATTTAAAATGGAATGTTCATTTAGATGTGGTGTAATATGGTGTCGGAATGGAATATTGTAGGAAAACCGCATACAGGCATTCTGCACTTTCTGAATGAGACGCGAAGATTTTGAGTTGATGTAGTTGTTATATACCACGTCCCCATAAAATAAAATTGATAATACCAAACTTTGGCATAGATTATATTTAGTATCCGGTGACATACAATGTTTATAACTGTATAAAACTTTGAGACGACCAAAAGCAATTTTTATTTTATTTGCTATGTGAGCCTGAAACGTTAAACCCGAATCAATCGTGACACCCAAATTTTTTACCTCGTTAACTATAGGAATTATTTCATCGTTTATACTAATCGAAAAATTTTGTAGTTTGTACCTATTTTTTTTTGTACCAACAAGGAGTGCAAAAGACTTTGAAGCATTTATTTTTAAACCATGATCTAGAGAATATTTATATAAACTTTGTAAATCTGAAATAATATTTTGTTTAGCAGCGTCTAAATTATTTGGAGGAACCGCTATAGATAACTGAGAGTCATCAGCATACTGTTGTAAGTTAGAAAATTCAATAGCTGTACTCATATCTGCAACATAAATAGAGAATAGTAAGGGTCCAAGAATGGAGCCTTGGGGAACACCATTATTTATTGGAATATACTGTGTTGTTTGAATAACATTATCATTTGACAAACGTACTTGTTGAACTCGGTGGCTTAAATAGGATTTGAAGAAATTAATGGAAATTAATAGATATTATAGTTGTCGGAAGGACAAATAAATTCACCTTGTTACTATACCAACGTTTCGTCTATTAAACATACACTTCCTCAGGGCATAAAGCAATAATTCCAAAAAGTAAAGATGCAAAAAAATTACTAAAATATACTTAAATGTCTACAGGGTGTTTTAGTTCAATAATAATAACTTCGTTTTGCTTCTCGGATATACACTTAGCGCTTTATACAGGGCGTCCAGAATGATTTTACACGAAAAATGAATATCACAAAGTACTAGAGATATTATTATTATTATTATATACTATGACTTTTTCGAAAACTCGAAATTAGCGGAGTTGCAGGGTGTCAAGAAATGAATTTTAGCCAGTGATGTGCGTCTAAAAGTTTCAGATTCTCATTAAAAATAAGCCATGAATTGATTACTACTCCTGTAGGTATATTAATGACGCCGTATTCTTGAAATAGCGTTTACTACACATACAAATAATTTTAGACTTTTAAAAACTGAATATATAGATCTGAGCAAATAACGGCAGTGTTTCTTATGTCACCTGCGAATATTCAAAGGCACCAAAGTAAAGCGAATATATAACGTCAGAAAGCGGTTTAATCAACAAATTTGTAGGTACAGAAACCTTTCAAAATACGTATTTTTTTAAATTTAACTGTAGATGTAAATATTGTTCTAACATAAACATACACAGTTCTGCATATAATATTGTTCACTTTTGTTTGTAAGTATGTGAACATAATTGTTAAAAAGTGGGGTTAGAATAGCAAAATAATGTGTCTTATAAATGCTTTTTAAAAGTTATTATTTTATTTAAGGAGAATCTAAATAGTAAAAGTGGATAAACAAAATATTGAGAATTTTATTTTTGTTATTGCTTTTGTTCTACGCATTTTATTTTTCGAGATTTCAGTACCTAAAAACACCACAAATTTGATCATTTTACGGCGAGAAATACGGCGACCTTAACTGTAACTTAACTTATATAATTAATAAATTTAGTCGCTAAAGTTTTAAAGTAGAATTTAAACCCTTGCACCATAGAATGAGGAGTAGTTTTTATTGTTTTTTTGTGTATATTGATACCTATTTTGAAATACATATTTCACAATACAAACATGCCCAAGGATTTCTTCTCTTTCATGTTAAAAATGAAAACTAAAATTGACAAATATGACTATTTGTAATATATTTGTTTACGTACTTTCACAAACGAAGTACTAAGTAGATGTGTGTTATGTGTTATTGTTCTGGTTTTACATCAATTGACCAGCCAATGTGTAATTACCAGCAAGATTTGATATTATCGACATTTTTATGTGTTTATTCGTAATAAATTGAGAGCTTATTGAATGAGGATGATACAATATTTAATTTACACTTACCTTCTTATAAGGGCGCCGTTTTTATACGCAATTTTCAACGAATTCACAGCTGTGTCAATTATACCAGTTTTCTCCAGGATGTACAACAGTTTACACACTGACAAGTCATTTAGAATAAGAAAAAAAAATACATATTTCTTTTATATGTCTACTAACTACACATTGAGAAATTCGTATACGAATATAAATATTATTAACATTATAGTTTACGAAAACCTCAACCTACTGGGTGAATTTTTTGGGCAACTTTCGTTGCCATTCTTTGTCCTTGAAAGGCCAGCTTTAAAGATACCCGCGTTCTTCTCTTCAGTTTTCATGATGTTACTATTTTCTTAAGTTTACACGGGTCAAATAATCCGTCATGTAAAATATTTTTTTTTGCATCGTATAAACAGTACCCGTCTAGTCAAATACTGACTTGCGTGCATCATCAATTTTATCACTTGATAGCCTACTTGACCATTTATTTTGCCAAGCTGTAATTGAGACCCGCGTTCTTCTCTTCAGTTTTCATGATGTTACTATTTTCTTAAGTTTACACGGGTCAAATAATCCGTCATGTAAAATATTTTTTTTTGCATCGTATAAACAGTACCCGTCTAGTCAAATACTGACTTGCGTGCATCATCAATTTTATCACTTGATAGCCTACTTGACCATTTATTTTGCCAAGCTGTAATTGAGACCAGTATGACAAAATCACGTAAGTGTGGATGTAAGTTATAGTTGCGGTAAGAATTCAGACGACTTACGTCATGGCTAACGCTACGCAACTGATTTTATTATCAACGTAATTTTCGATATTTGGTGGCGTTAAAAACAATCAATTTATGCAATTTAGTGCAAACATTTAGTGTACTATATAGTTTTAATATAATGAATTATTCATTTGTTCGTTTGACGTAAGTCGTCTGAATTCTTGCCGCAACCATACTCGACTAACGATTTAAGCCGTGTAAACTAGTGATGGGAGATGTTCATCGACGTTTTCAGCATCGATGGTGAATAGTATGAATATCGATGTTAACAAGTGCAGGGATCATCTAGGCGGTTTGCATTTTCACTAGTTTTAGACGGCTATATTGGTTTTTTGACTTCTGAACATGCGAATTAAAAATAATATTCTCCAGTGGACTATTTTGCGGCGTCGGTGTAAATGCATACAGCATTTCCAGAAATTGCATCCTATTTAAAAATGCCTGTGGTAAATTTAGATGATAATACGTTAGAGTGATGGCAATCTCATGAAATAACATTTCCCAGCAGTATGGCAACATTTGCACTAACTAAGATACTTCTCTCTAAAGCTGGGCTAACTATTACACAAAGAAGAAATAGATTGGAAGGGGAGATATTTTTTGAACATTTTATTTTTCAATCTGTATCGAAGGAATTTTGGGGTACGTATGTCTTAGTTTGGAACATAATATAATCACATATCAACTATGTATATATAAACCAGCAGTATCACAGAATATATTTCTATTCCGTGCCAGTATTTTAAATATAATTATCTATTTATTTCTGATGGAATTTATTTACCAACCATCAATGTTTTCTGATCGATGTTTTATTAACATCGATGTTGCAGTTCGATGGTAATATCGATGGTCAACATCGATGTTCTGCATCGATGTCCCATCACTAGTGTAAACGTTCCTATATTTTAATTCTTCAATTTCTTACGAGTGGTTATTGCTTGTACACACGGAACAAAATGGTTTTGGTTAAGAAACAGTACCTACTTATAATAAAATGAAGAGGAAGAAAAAGAAATTTAATGAAAATGAAGCTGATTGTTTAAAATAGTATAATGCAACTTTAAAAAGTTTTTCACATGTCAATGCCGTTTGGTTAGTTTTAGGTTTTTAGAACATGTAATAGGTAGTAGTATACTTGGGTATCTTGGTTTACTTCTAAATTTTAAAATATAAAATGAAAGTTTAAAGGCGAATAATAATTGAACCAAAGTTAAATACACATAGTGATGGCAAGAAAATCATTTGATAGTGACTAAAACGTCAATTATTTAAAATAAAAATATTTTTTTAGTATCAGTCCTATAGAATGCAAACCTAGCATCCTCAATAAAAAAAAATTCTAGGGTAAAAATTGCAACAGGTGAGATTGCAATAAATCAAAATTAAAAACACAACTGACCACTAGTAGATTTCTGCAGAAAATTTGTTTTTTTTTATGACAGCAATGTATAGAGACTTTTTAATGCGGATATTTTGCTGACAGTAATCAATTTATGTCAATGGTTACCTCAGTGATATTTTTATACATATTACATACAAAATATATATTAATTCTTAATTAAATTCATGTTATTTTGTTACATAATTAACATATAATAAACAGAAAAAGATGAAGATAATGAAGAATACAAATTGCATTTTAGTTTATTAGATAAAACATGATATATGTAGGTATAGCATATTTTTTAGGTTTTTACATGTCCCAAGATAATTTGACTCATTCATTTGACAGTGAACTAAATTTGAGGCTGCTTCATTTGTACCAACTTACCTATTGTTATTATTAGAAATGCTTGCTTGGAAGAAGTACCAGTTATTAGTATTATTAATTACAGCAGCTGTTAAATTTGTTCTAAGCAGTATTAGGGAAATCGGTT
Organism: Monochamus alternatus; assembly: GCA_037114965.1. Taxonomy (NCBI): domain Eukaryota; kingdom Metazoa; phylum Arthropoda; class Insecta; order Coleoptera; family Cerambycidae; genus Monochamus; species Monochamus alternatus. The sequence continues at coordinate 109,329,017 of CM073426.1, read as the reverse complement.
TCTTTTAATAAATAAAATAAAGAGATACAGAAATTATAACATTAATTTTAATAATTAGAATATGCAGTATGTCTTTTCAGTGAGATAAAAGCATTTCTTTTCATATGTGAGTCCACTTTTATTGTTACTAAAATATTAGTTTGAAAGGACCAGTGCATTTTTTAATTTTATGGGCAGGTATCCATTAACAATTCAATTTTTTAGGTAACTGCAGTTACCTTGACGCAAAAAATATCTCCGGCCTTCTCAAGATATTTAAAAACCTGAAATATGTCCGTGGATAGTACTTTTTAGCATATTATTTGTCATTCATTATAAAAAACGAGTAACATTACAAAATGGCGTTTCCTTTGTTATTGAATTTATTCCATAAAGAAAAATATGTAATGATGCAATAAAGGCGGTCACATAAAGAAAAATAATATTTTGGAAATTTCAAAAAATTTGAGGACGCCGCATTATTGAAATAGTGATTTCTACAAAGACAAATAATTTTAAATTTATTTAATCAATGAATAATCTAAGAATTTTTTTATAACTTAAACTTAGTAGATACTAAATATAAAATGTTCACTGTTATTTATAATTATATGAAATTAATTGTTAAAATGTGATGTTAGGATAGCAACAAATAGTCGTCAAAAAATAAGTGCGCGATAGTGATGTGATTTATTTTATTTTTTTCTTATGTGCTTTTTCAGTGAGATTTTTTGGTTAGGTAAACTTAGTTTAAAAAAATAACCCTTCATTGATCCTTTTGGAGCGCAAGGGTTTACTCAATTAATCTTTATGTTTTTCAGAAAATGGCAAAATACCCAATTAAACTAAAGAAAAAATAGATACCTATCTTACAAACGATTTTTAAAATTTGTTTTATTTGAGGATTTATATTGTAAGAATTTTGATCATTTAGCGGCGAGAAATAGAGCAACCTTAACATTAGAATAACTTTATTTGTATCTTATTTGAACTATTCTACAGAACACAAACTGAATTTAATATTTTATAGAATCTAAACGACTAAGTTACCTACACTTAGAGAAACATATATAAATTGGAAAAGTTATATTTTTATTATTATTATAGTGCAGTACAGTAGTACAGTACAATATAATACTAATACAGTTTATCCTACCCTATTTCTATTCTATCCCTAAAAAAAAGAAATACAAAGATTATTACTTATTAATGAGAAATGAATTATTACCTAAATCGCATGTAAAAATGCAATTTGTGCGCAAATATTTCTCTTTCTCAGGTAGTCAACTGAACATGGCAAAATAATATTTTGAAAATCATGATAACGCTGAAGGCTGAGGGAATTAGATATTAATGTTTTACCACTGTTTCACGTGAATTTATATTTAGGCATGTATGCTAAACAGTTAAAAAAGTTATAATACCTAATAAATTTGCTCATGCTGTTTAAAAACTATTCATTTGTATCTTGGAAATAAATTGTCGAGAATATGCAATTATTTATTAAAGTAATTGATACATTTTCTATTAGATACAGCACGACGGATTTTATTTTAAAATATTTTTTGTAAATAGAAGTTTTAATCTACATAATTTTGGATTGTAAATTCGAATGAACGTGTATATGATCTGACAAGGACGCAGAGACCATTTTATTTCATATTTTAATTTAAATTCGATTTCATTTTGTAGATAGTTATTTTGCGTAGATATAAAAGCATACAAATGTATTTCTTCGAGATTCTAACGCAAATGAACAATTTTCTTAGAGAGCTATTACAAGGATAGTAAACCCTTCCCTCAAAATAATAAAACATCTCTGTATTTTGCTTCTGCGAAATTAATTGTGCAGTTAATTTACAAATTAATGGAAGACATTACTGTAAGTAAACATTCGTAACATTATTTTATAAATGCAAACTGTTATAGTTTCTTGTAAAATAATAAATATGTTTAGTTGAATGTTAATTCAAAAGTGAACAAGATGAAACTTTTTTTGACAGTTTATCTAATACTAAAACGTCATATAAAAATCCTATTTATTCGTATTAGTTTTTTACTGGTCTTTTCAACACCGGAATTTCAAAATTGTTTTCTGTATTGTGTCATAAATACTCTAGAGATGTACCTATTTATTTTTATCATAAAAAAGTATATACACCTACCTATAACGACTTAATAATGATAAACACTTAAAAGTCTTTTATTTATTTTTAGTTCAAATTAAATATAATGAGATGAGAATTTATGAGCCCCATTGAGTAAAACCGTAATAACAATATCACTTAAAGCTTCCGTTTATCATTATATTTTTCAAGTAGACTTTCCTAACATATTGAAAATGTTTTATTTCAACAAATTATAATTACCTAAATTGTAATTCTCCCATGAGATATATTCGAATGAAACTACCAATAACAGAAAATTCAATTACGACTACACTGATAAAAATTTGTCTGTAATTTGACATAACTACGTTCACTATGTGTGACCAGCATAAAGTTATGTAAAATTACATAATAATTTTGTAAATGAAAAAGGTACAGAGATTACAGAAATAAACGTGGATAAAATTCCATATTATGTTATACGACTATTATGGTAAATTCCATCGTAAATTTGCGTCACTATAATTTGTATTGATTTAGATAGTGTAATTTTTAGGTTTGAATTGTGAAATATAGATATGTAATCTTACTCAGTAGATAATTTAAATTTTCTTATATTTTATATAACTATTTATAACTAACATTGGAAAATATACATAGAGAGATTATTTTACATTTATGACTGAATATCAGTGTGTAACAGAAACCAATTTTAAAATGTATTATATTATTTTTGTAGCCATATGGAAAGTGTTTTGACAGATGAAGTTGAAAAGAGGGAAAAGTTTTTACATTTGATGTCATGGAAAAAGTCTGGTTGTTAAAATGTACAAATGTACAGGTTTAAGCTAATCAATATAAGATGCAGGGCCAGGATATCTCTTACTAACAAATTATTTACTTGAGCCTTCTCAAGTCAGGGGCAGAAATAACTTCTGTGTAGGAAGATTTGTTAGCGGAATTTGTCCATCCATCCTCTAAATGTGAATTATCCATCATTTTCTGTAAAAGTCTATTGTTTACATCATCTAAAAATATATTACAATGTAGATATTTCATTCTCATTAGGAAATTTGTTGAATATTTTCTGTGAAAATACTACATAATTATTCTTGAAACATCAGTATATTATATATTCCTTGGTTTTTGCAAATATTTGTAAAAATAAATATTTTTAGCTCGAATTTTGGTGACAGTAAATTTATAATTAACGTAACTACAACTAATGTTAATATATGTTGTAAGCAATTACAACAGATATTTCCTAATTTTATTACGTAAAAACACATACACTTGATTATGCCGTAATATATAATGTAATTTAAAATTTCCCAGTAAATATTATGTAAAAAGAGCATAACAAAACATGGAAATTTCTACCCATTTTTATCAGTGTAAGCAAAACGTAATTTATTTTATTGTTTTTGGATGAGTATTAATAAAGTAAAAATAAAAGCTTGAGGCTTTCCCCTAAAAATCCAACAAACTGTAACATCCTGTAACATGCTTCATTCATTTCGTTGGTTTGTTTTATATCTCTATATTGCTTGATGTTTGTGAGTGTACATATAAACAAAAGTGTAACCTTTTTCTCAAAATCTCTACCAACAAAAAAGAGATAACAAAACAAATAAAACAATTCAAAGTGTTTGCTTAGCAACCTGTATGTGTTTTTGTAAAAAAATAAAGTTATAGCCTAGGTACTTATATATTTGGCTATTCCAAAAATTGACCAGTGCCACATTGTGTTGAAATATCAGAAAGTAACAGTTATCGCCAGAAATCAACAAAGAGTCTCTCATGGCATTTTACTTTTTAAGGTCTGGTAATATGCTACATTTTGACTTAAGGGCCCCACAGACTTCGTTCAATTCGTGCGAATTGGTCCGCACAGTCATGCACGAACGTGCCATGCACGCAGTGTGTGGAGAAAAAAGCGGCACGGTTTAACCATCGTGTAAAATCTGTGTCGGTTTGATTTTTGGAACGTACGGATAAGAGTGTACGTTCCTGGATTGCAATGTGTGTGTTGTTAGTTCCATTTAATACGTACCACATAGAATTCTAAAGAATTTTTGTCTGATTTTATTAACTTGTATAAAAATTTTCCATGTCTGTAGGAAATTAAATCAAAAGATTACCATCACCGACTTATGGGACCTCTTCTTTTTTGTCTTTTTAATAACGACTTTGGTTCCTGCTTCAATTATTCAAATTATAATTTATTTACCGATGACCTTAAATTATCAATGACTGTTCAATCTGTGGATGACTGCATTAAACTCGAGGAAGATCTGTCCAGATTAAATGAATATTGCAAATCTCATAAACTTTTCCGTATAACATTTTCCAGAAAAAACTTAATATTGCTTACAATTACACGATTGGCGGTCATACTTTGAGAGTCGTTCCTGAAGTTAAGGACCTAGGTATAATTTTAGATAGTCAATTATCTGTTGTGACACATCTCAATTACAGATTTAAGAGAAATTTATATTATGTACTATATGATGTCAGACTGTCGCACTACCGCTTAAAAGAATTAGTCTAGGAGAATAATTTTTTCTTTATATTTTTGTACAAATTATTTACCAATATTGTTGATTCTTCTTATATTTTCAGTCAAATTTCTTTTACTCACCACTCATATTTTTCTAGATATGCTAACCTTTTTTATATGTCATCGTGTTGGACTAGTTATGCAAGTAATTCTCCAATACGTATGTTACAGAAGAATTATAACGATTACTTAATTATGTTAATATGTTAATTCTTTACTACATTAGTGTTAATTGTACTCACTGTTTCTTTAGGTTTAATGTAAGTACTTACCACAAATTTATATTTTTTGTTATGTAATCCTGTTATTGGGCATTGAATTGCCTGTTGGATTACCCATGTCGAAATAAATAAACAAAAGGAAATAGATGAACATGCGTCAAGTGATATGGTTATTAAAAAAATAGACTCTACGAGGGAGTTCTCCTGACGTGAGAAAACATATTTCTCTTCAAAAATCAATGTTTCCCCATTTTGTACGACGTTTTTCCCTTTTCTTTTTTACTGCTATTACTGCCGCCACTGCTAGGAGACACTTGTGAAGTATCATTGTTCGCGCGTTTAACTAAACTGAACGGACTGTTCTATTAGCTCGTAGTTAGTGCGTGAGGAAAAAACGTGCGAGGCCGTAGTCATTTTTACAGATGTATATGTACATGGGTATTCAAATATTCACAACAAATCGATAGTGTTAATGTTGCTGCTAAATATTATATCTATGTAAATATTGTTCATAACATATACACGTTTCCCATTTTGCATAACTTTTCCTGTATATTTATTGCATTAAGCTTTTTTGGCATTTTATTATAGGTCCCCTGATATTCAATTTAATTATAATAATATGTACCTACCTTTCACAACATTATATTTTGCCCTGATTATTACCTGTTAGTTTAAGAAAAGAATGGCAAATACAAAAGATGTAGATATTTTTGTTAATTGCTTAATGATATTTTCAATAAAGGAACTGAACTTTTGGTTAAAAATGTACGTATTACTTACATAAACTTATTTTTAACAAAATAACCAGAATATTTTTATTTTTGGTAATTCACTTTTCAAAGTAGTTAGTAGTCTTACTATGCAGAAATGCTTGAAATAATTACCTATGGAAACAATTTATTCGAAGTTCAATTGTTCTTTTGATACAATCCGATACAATTCTTAAAATATCTGAAAAATATCCATAACTCTTACTTATTGTCCGTTTTTTTTTCTTAAAGGAATATAAAGGATATCTTCATAAAGAAAAAAAAGTGAATTCAAAAGTTTGCAAATTTTGTCGAGGATTTTATAAAAAACAGCAATTGAACGTGGTGTAATTATTTCTGCAATTCTTATTTCTCCACGGCAATTTTATTCATTTCATTTAAAGATTTAGAAAAAAAAACATAACTTTGGGTCTTATTTCATTAACGCGACGTTCAATGTCTCTTTGAAAATGTTATTAAAAAATTCAAATACTTATTTCATACTTTTTTTCTCTCATTTTCTCGCCGTAAAATAATCAAATTTGTAGTGTTTTTTAGGTACAGAAATCTCAAAAAATTAAACACGTAGAGCAAAAGTAATATCAAAAATAATATTATTGATATTTTGTGTATCCTCTTTAAATTATCCTCAAATAATATAATAATGTAAAATGCATTTGTATGACACCACTGAAATGTACGATATGGAATGCGTTTAGTCCATTTGCGCATCCAAATAAAGATACCAACCCTAGGAGCAGACAAAAGGAGGCACATGAAACTCATCAAAGACATACTTCATTCGTTATGTATGTGGGTGCGAGAGAGACAACCATCTGCACGTACGATATGAATTGTGTTATTAATTTCCCATTATTTTGTTTGTAAGCACGTCATTGGCGTACAGTGTGGTTTCTTCTTTTATCTTGTATCTCGTTAGTGTTATTCTTTGTGTATTTTTGTGGATGTTATTGTTGAAACATGTCACGTTTTATAAGGGACTGTAAAATTAACCAGCATATAGCACGAAATAATTCTCCGTATCCAGAATTCAATTTCAATTCAATTCACAAGCAGCAGAATATTCGCAGATGGGATCAGATGACATTCCTGTTATTTGCTAAACTCTATATTATTCATGTCTTAAATGTCAAATCACTTGTATTTGTAAAAAACACTGTTTCATGAAAACGGCTCCCTTAACGAGTAATAATCCCGATACCCTTACCCCTACAGACTCTGTAGGTACTTACATAAGATTCATAGTGAAGGTAAAAAACTTTTTTTCTTAATTTATTCTATATCTAAAAGAAAGTGTGTTAAAAAACCAAGTAATTGCAAAATATATTTTCTTTTACACAGTACCTAAGAAGGGATATGGAATTAAATGATAACTAAGTAGTTGGTTATTATTAAACTATACCAGATTTGTATTTATTTTTACATGTATACGGGTTAACTATGAGTAAGTACAAAAATTTTAACCACGTGCTCAGGGAGCCCTAAAAGACAAAAAAGTTATTCCAGAATTTTAGCTCGATATTTAAAAAATGGGGCAAAACCCTTTTTTCCTACAGAAAGTCGGCGGCTATGATGAGTATCGACTGAGATGGCTATGGCTTTGCTTAGATCCATAGTTGATTAGTTGACATTACATCTGTCAACAACTAGCATGCGGTCGTTTGCAGTAGTTCTAAATGCAGAAACGACAAAAATTAACATTCTTATTATTAATACCTGATAGGTAGGTAACAGTTAATCCAGTTAGCTCCAGTATTTTGCATTCGTTTTTCATTATTTGGTTACAAACTGGTAAAACTACATTTTCACTCACTACCGATAACAGAAGACGTTTAACACCCGCGGCAGTCTTGTCCCATAACCTAGAAAAACAAACCGGCGAACTATATTGTGGGAAAATATCTGTACCCGACACATATTCCCTTATTTATTAACTATACAAAGTTTAAAATTAAAATAAGGCACTAAAATCTGAAGAACACAAAACTACAACGTAAACACAGGAATTAAATTATAACATAACAGCGAACCGACTCGATTGGACCGACTGCCGACTGTTGCATGACGGTTGCTTGCTGGTTGCATACTCTGATTCTCGCATTGGCGGCGTTAAATAAGGATTTAATATAATATCGAAAAAAATTTTTTTCGCTTTATAAATAAGTTTGGAAATTTTTTAAAAGGAAATTCTGTTAATTCTTATTTTTTTCTATCCCCTCTGAAACTATTTGTACTTAGTCATAGTTAACCCTGTATAAATAATAATATGTTTCTGTTTATACTTTTCAGAATAGATCAGATTACTCCAAGGCACCAAGCTCTGACCCTTCCACAATGCAAGATACCACATCATTTAGAGACATGTTACTACAATTTGCAAAACTGTCACAAAGTGAAAGAACGGAATTGATGCAAAATTTCAAACCACCACCTCCTTACCCAGAGGTAACTGTTCATCCTGTTCCTACAACAACGGCAGCTCCTACAAATTCACTTCTTCATGGCATTTTAACAAAGGTTTGTGAAAAATAAGTCATTCTCATCATTTAGATATCTGTTATCCTTATATTGAAAAATGCTGTCACTATATTAGTTATTATTTCCTACAAAAACTGCTGTATTAAGTACTTAGATATATTTTTTAGTAAGTACCTAGGTACCTTGTTCCTACACTTTGTTTTGACATATCCTCTGTAGCAAATACAGTGTTTCAAGATTAATTTAATTACAATAAAAATAATGCTTAAATATAATTTTGAAATATATCTGAAGATGTTCAACATAGAGTAAAAATGCCCATATCTAAAAACTCCAGATATTTGACGCCATTCCGTTGTTAGTATTTTGGAAATTCAATCATTATTCGTAACTTCTACTATTTTGCTTACTATTTCCAAGTATTTTAATAAATTTAATGTAACTAGAACCAACCATTTCACAAAAACTCTTAAATGTTTTTTCTGAAAATTTTCTAAATGCAAACGTCAGAAAATACAAAATTTCTTCACATGGAGCAAATAGATCTACTACAATTTTTTTTTAAGCAGAAGAAATACATTATTTCTTAGAAATACCATTTAGAATTGTAAGCAGTAAAATACGACATTGTATTTCTAGGGTTATTATCTTTGGTATTAGTTGATATACCTATTAGTACCTATTTAAATAAGATATTTGTTTAATTATATCAATTGTTTCCACAAGTAACCAGACATCTTCAGATATATGTATAATCTCAATAAAATACCATTTCTGGACGTTTCTTTGTGACACAGATTTATTCTGACTATCTGAATTCAAATTGTCAATTTACTAATTAGTCCTGAAACACCCTGTGTATATTATTATTTTTTAATAAAAGAGAATTACAAATTTATTAAATAAATTACTTATGCAAGTGAGTAAGTAATTATAAAATGTTTGATTTTAGAGTCCGTCAAAGCAAAACAACAAAACATCATTTAGCCCTACACTAGCACGTTTGTTAACAGCTCCAGAAAGGGCAGTTAGCAATCCCGCTACATCAACACCAACCATGTCGAGTAGTACTACAATTCATCCATCGAATATGTCAATTTCGGAGATACTGTCCACGAGTAAGGTAAAAGAAACATTAAAATCATTTATTGGACACAATTAGTAGGTTTCTATCCAATATAGACAATTGTATGTCTCGGTGGAACTTGTTTACACTAATTTCTGAGCAAAAAATTGGTTGTACCTAATCAATTAATTATAATCTAACAATGTATTTAAAACAATTTGTGTAAATAAATATTACTATTATTATTATTATTATTATTATTATTAATAAATATTTTCTTTTGTTTTTAGGCAAGAAATGAGATAACCATCACTCCCGTAGGAACACAATATGAAGGAACGCCACCTAAAGGGAGATCAACGGTTAGTAGCTTACAGGTTAAGGTACTAAAACTTCTCTCAGTACATAAAATATTACAATTTTTGAGTTTCAATCGTATGAAAAACATACCTATACTTTGCATTGTTTTAACAAATATGTACGTATACAGGGTGTTCTGCATAAGAACCGACACAGAGCAGGTGAATGTAGGGAGTCCCAAAATATTGCAATTTAACTAAATATACCTATATACAAAGTTGCACACAGACGGAGTTACAGGCTTTCAATGTGGGGCCAAATATCCACCTTATTTTAGTTAAACTTTTTCAATTTTAAGTTTCCAAATAAATGGTTAGGACGAGGAAATAATTGTCCTCAAAATTAGCCACCACGATTGCCAGACCTTAACAAATGTGATTATATTATTTGGGGAACATTGAAGATTTTTTTTTATTCCTCACCAATTGAATTTCGAGAAAATTTGTGGAATCGTATTACGAATAAAGGTAACGTTATAAGAAACGATCATCATTTGTTAGAAAGAATAAATTTCAATTTTTGGCGAAGAGTAAATTTATGTGTCAGAGAAAATGATTCCCATTTTGAACAATTTCTTTAGTTTTAATTTTGTTTTATATTTTATTTACAGTTTTATTACTGTCAAATTTTAAAGACAAAGCCTACTACTGACTTTTTGATTTCTTCCAATAAACACTATTAAAATCTTGTTTTAATTTATGGAATTTTTTCTTGAAAACCTTTCACAAGAGCAAAAAAGTGTTTTAAATTAAATTCTGTGTGGAATATTATAATTCTTTTTAAATTTGATCAATAAAAGAAAAGTTTGGTACAAGGCCAATAATAAACCTAAATTATGTACCAAATTTGGTTATTCCAAGTTAAAGTAACTCAGAGATACTTTTTCCTAAAGTAATTTGTAATTTTTTCGAAATATTTGGCCCCACTCTGAAGGCTTGTAACTCCGCCTGTGTGCAACTTTGTATGCGTTTGGTTAAATTGCAATAATTTGGGACCCCCAACTTGCATATTTTTAAATGGGATGTTATTTTCTTTATAGTCACACACAAAAATTGTTTTTTGTTGCACTCTAGATGAGTGGTGAACTCGTGTCATCCATTTTTTTAAATGGCATTGTATAATTTTCTTACAAGTTTTGATAGATTTTTTTTATTTTATTTCCAACTATTTGTATGCCTTTGTATAAAGAATTTTTGAGAAAAAAATAGAGAAACTTTGGTGCTCGCTTTCGAAATCATCTCAAATAGAAGGCACTGGGAAAAAAATGTTGCATCTGCTATCACACATTGGTTTGTTTGTAATTGTTGTCTCCGATCAAGTTCAAATTATAACAAAATGGATGATTTTAACGAAGAAGTTGATATGCTACAGGTTATTACATTTATTATGTGAATTTTAGCTTTCCATAAATTTGAACTAATTGTGTCTATGTTCTGTAAGAAACTTTAAAATATACATTTACAGGAGGAAGAGGAAGCAGAGGACAGTGCAGATCGACTGGTAATTGATGAAAGTAATGAAACTTCCGAAGCTAGAAGAGCAACCGATAATAATTCAGATGGTGGTGATGAAGTACCGCCCTGCCAAGGATGTAACCAAAAACCCGCTCAGTTTGTTTGTGCAGGATGTGGAAACCAGTGGTACTGCAGTCGAGATTGTCAGGTAATAATCACAATGTCCTAGGTTTTTGTCCCTTTTGTGGGCAAATTTATGAATGATTATAGAGTTTTAGGACTTTCAAAATTATATTCAAAAAATACTTTTTTAGGTAGGTATTTATTAAAAAACATTTAAAATGACTATCGATTAATACGTGACACAAGTAAACTTTATTGTTACTGATTTTTCAAAATGTCATTGTTGATGAAAAATATTGCTTATAGTTGAGACAAGAATTCGGACGACTTAAGTCATACAAATGAACAATTCATTATGTTTTCAGCGAAATATTTAAGAAACTGCAACTGAGAATAATAAAACTACATTGTTTTTAACGCAACAAACTATCGAAAATTGTGTTGACAATAAAATAAATTGCACGATGTCAATCGTGATATAAGTCGTCTGAATTCTTACCGCAACTCTATATTGGCATATTTTAAACTGTAACAGGTGTTAAAAAATTAGAAAATAGCAAAGTATCATTATTATTTATGTTTGTGTAGATACTATATTTAACAAAATTGTTTAAAAACCAAAAATATGTTCTTCCTGTTTGATGCATTTGGCAGTAGTATAAATACAAGGTGATTCTTAACCTATATGCATAAATTTAACTACATTTTTTAGACCCCAAAATAAGAAGAAAAGTGTATATAAATGTGTATCCTAAATCGTTTCAAGATGACAAAAAAATTGTAACAGTTTTGTTGTACAAAGTTTCGGGACCCCAAGGTCCCAAATAAGATATTTCTAAAATATCAGATTTGTGACGCCGGGGACCCCTATATTTTAAAATGTTTTTCAAAATTTTCGTACTTTTGGTAGGTACTATTTCCTTCCTTTGAACAGATTTCATACACTGATAAATTCGATCGTACTGATTTTTCATTCTAAGCAGGACTTGGTTCTATTTGTGTTTTTATGTGATAAATTTTGGTCAGAATTTTGACCTAGTTTAAATATTTTTATCGGCTGTTGACTCATATTTTTGCAGCAGTTTTCCACCTCCAATTAATATTCTTAAAAATATATACAAATGGTAACAAAAAACATTTCTTACATGTGCCCCTTAGACCTGCCGGCAAGGGTTCTTGGCTCTTCACACAGATACTGCAGGTGTAATTCAATGCCGGTCGGGGCATTAGCCCGCGGAGTAGTTGTTTCCTGCAGTATCATTTATAGATTTAATGGCGCATTGCCCAAGGCGAGAGGTCTGCGGTTAAGTACCTACGACAATGTAGGTCGCTTCCTGCAAGTCGAGTCACTTAAGCCGAGCAGGAAGTAACAGACCAGTTACATCTCAATATGAAAAATGTTGCTTATAATGATATATATTATATTTGAAAATACAGAAAGGAACTGAACCTAGTTTCAATAGTAGTGGTATAGTCATTATCTAATCGATGAACAAAAACGTTTAGTCACGTCTATCGAGACACTCGAATTCATCAAACATCTGAACATGCAGTTTCTTATGATAGAGGAGAATTTATGTATTTATCCTATTTGAAGTGAACTTAGATGCATTTGCATTTTCTTTATCTGCTTCCATTGTTGTGGATCATGCATTTTGACCATAGTTTAGATAAAATAACAAATGAAATGTAATTTAGTAGGTATTTTTTTTGCATTTTTTTTTTTTTTAAATAACGAATAAACAATGCTATGGGTTTGTCTCTCTCTTATGTTTGTGTGCTTCGGTTTAAGAACTCAAATGAAGATTTTAAGAGGTATTTTTAATTTTTAGGCTTTATTATCCTTTAGGCCTTATTAGCCGCAAGTACCTTACTTACCAGCCATAATTTGATAGACATCTCGGTAGAAACGATTAATAATCATGTATTAAAATTGCATTTAAATAAAAAAAGAAACATGAACCTAGTAATCATGCGATCGGATCTCTTATTAAGTTTTTGACAAAAATAAAAAATAAGGTTACTTTACTCAAGTTAATAGTGACGTTTTGTAAATTTTTTCAATGCCTTTGTATTTTATTATAACTATCTGATCATTATTCATGGAATCGCAAAATAGTGTAGTGCGATACTCCATCCAATACAACTTTTACATACTTTTTACAAACATGTTTTAAACTAGATATTCATTGACAATACCAATTTCTTTGCAGGTTGCTGCCTGGGATGAACATTCTGAAGTGTGCTCAGGTTAAAAATATTTTCAAAAATTGTTTTCCAAAATACAATTTTCAATTAAATGGTGATCAAAAAATATAAAGTACCTACATACAAATATCTATTCTAAAAGAGATACACCAAACGGAATCAGGTACCTGTATTAAAAGTTTGGTTGATGCATCAAGTACATTAAAGTTAACATTCCTAATCTGAAACACAGCTCTTATAAGCTTAAATTGTAGTCAGTTGATAATTTTGCAATTTTCTATATTGCTGTATTTACTGCATCAATATTGCTTTTAAATAATTAATAAGCTACTGATTTTTAGTACCAAAGAAAGCCAAAGCTAGAATTTTAGATTTTAACATTTTCTAATTTTAGAAATATAAAAAGAGTTAATTAAATTGGCATATAATTAAAATTTGAATGTTTAGTGATAACATACCTAAATATCTTTTATTTTTGTTAGTTGTAAATTTTGAAAATTTGTTAGTAAGAGGGCCAATGTAAATACATATTATGCCTATTATATTATCACTATATTTATGAGGCATATTTTTTATATATTAGTCTAGATATTTGATTTTATGGATTATCACTTCATAAGTTATAGATTTGAAAGTTCTTGAATGAATGATATAATTAATGATTACCAAGTTATGTCACTGTATTTCAAGCATAAAGTATCAATCAGTTTCGGAATTGCATAAAACTTGCCTTCTGCTAGTTATATACAGGGTACCCAGAAACTAGTGGTCAAAAATGATAGCGCATATGGGGGGGGGGGGGTCAAAATAATGTACTTCATATACATTTTTGTCATGTCTGGCTTCCTTATGGATAGGGCTTCTAAGTAAGCAGTGAAATATTGAATTTCTTAATTTTTAAACCTTGGCAACTTTACAATTTGGTAATACAACTTTCATTATTTAAATTGGAATTAGATAATATGCTTTTTATCCACGATCACTATATTAAAAAGGTTTAATATGTCTGTTTTCCGTGGATTAAAGGCCTTTTAACGCACTAGTGGATTAGAATTCATAATACCTTGCTTCGATTTTATAGCATTTTATTTAGAATTATTATTATTAACATAACATTTATCTTAAGAACGTTTTTGTCATTTTGGCCGGGATTACTTAAATTCACTTGATAAGGAGTTTCTGAAGGAGTGGATGGGTTCACAACTTTTTTTCAGCAATTGCCATCTTGCTGGGCACTGAATCTTCAATATAACTTTCCACTACTGTTGTCGATTTCCAACCACCATGAAGCTTCACAGTGGTAATATCATCCCCAGCATTAGCCAGTAATGTTGCCTCATTCCATGTCCGGTAAAACTTTCTGGATCAAGCAGTCCAAGAAATGCAGCCACTTTGGAAAACGCTTTTGAAATTGTATTGATGTCTACATGTTGTGTAGTACATTTTCCAGCCACACATCGTAAAAAAAATCTCCCACCAGCATTGACTGAAAAAGCTTCTTCCATGATCGTGAAACTTCTTGAAATATTTGTTTTCGTATCCGGAATGAGTACATGGGTGATATCCAAAAAGGTTAATTCATTACATCAACAAACACCTGCGACCATGATCGTTGCAACCTGTAAAGAATTCATAGTAAAATGCTCAATGTATAAATTGAAATATTAAAATCGTGTATTTGTAAATATTCCTCATCCGGTGCTTTTTTCAACTTCATTATCTTTGCCTTCTTTGGTTTATAATTTCTTGATTCTACTTTCAAATATAAGCTAGTTTATCATACTTCGAGATATCACTCGAACTTGTGCACTTTCCAACATTGATTTATTTTAACATGGAATATTTTGTCCACATCGAAGAGGCAGCAAACCACATTGAAAAAGTAGGATAGTAGCACCTCTTCTGTAATTGCTCCTTCTCCTGTGCCCTTTTTTTTGCGAGTTATCGAATTCCACCAATTCCATCTCGTATACACTTTTGCTTTTCGCTGGTAACAGACATAATGTTGCTTCTTGCTGGATTTCAGTTGAAATTAAGAAACAGCATTCTCACTCATTTTTTTTGTCGATTTAGCAATTTTTTCACTCTTGTTAACAAATAAACAAACGCATGTCAGAAATGATTCCAAGGCTTTCTAGTAGGTATTTAGCTGACAATCAATATTCTTGACTAAAATAAATTTGTCAAATTTTTCAAAATCATAATTTTTTACTTGCTCTCACACGGCTTTCACCCCCTAATTGACAGGTTTTGGCCATGGTCGTGGATGAAATGTTGAATTACATTTGGAAAATTAATCAACCATTAATCTACGAGAAAAAATGAACACTTAAGGCGTAGCCGAGTTACACTTTTTCCAGTGAATATTTTATGTTTTGAGAGTAGTAAAACATCCAAAATACCTTCTGACATCATAAGTTTAGATCTAATGTCTGAAAATTACACCCGTCCACTGAATGTACTGTTGATATATTCAGCTAGTGTTTTCAGTGGTAGTGGAGAAAATTCTGTGTTTGTTTACTTTTACTGACAGTTTTGCCTCTATTTTGGTTATATCAATTCTCAGTTTTATTACAGGTATTTTCAATTGTCAATAATAAAATCATAATGTAGTAACTTTAAAGTTTCGAGAACTTGGAAAGTGGTATATAAATACGGTATTTATTTATCCGATGTAGTTCGGTTTTTTTAAACGATGGAGCACTAAAAACTTATTCTGGTGCAGAATATTAAAATTTGTTTTCCGTTTTCAAGGACTACCTCGAATTTCTGTAACTGCCAAATTTTACGAAAACTGCGATTTTTTTCTTCAAATCTAACTACGGCACTGGATCTAGCCCAAGATATATATACCAAATTTGGTAAATAGAATAAATAATGATTATTTATTTAAATACCTGAAATGAAGTACTGACATTATTTTGGTCCTGCCCTGTATGTCCTCTGTGATTTTTAACCACTAGTTTCTGGACACCTTGTATTTAATATTTCACTGTGTTTGTACGTGTGTAGTGTTTAATTTATTTAGCAATAAGGTTTCCCTATTTATAAAAATGTAATTATGCTAGTCATTTTTTATTACCATTACTTCATATGATATAATTTGTAATTGTTTTTTAATGTTGTGTAAGTGCCATTGACCATTTTGAGGGTTATGTGTAAATATATTTTTTTGTAAGCTGCAATGGATTATTTAAGATTATTTAAAAAGATGTAAGATACAATTCTGTGATATCCAATTAAGGATCAACGATACTTAAATAAAGCCAGTATCTTTCATAATAAGCAATTTTTTGTTTTATTTTTCTTTTTTCCCGACTATATCAGGTGACAACGGAAAGTGGGAACAGGCTTGCACTTTTTTATAACTGCTGATAAAAAATTGAACTTTAGTGGGTTTATACTAGATGGTGCTATTAATTCTTTGAGGTCATTTCGGATTTCATGATATTTCCGGTTTGACCGGATATGACCGTAAATTTATATTTTTAAATGGGACGCCTTGTATTTTTTGACATTTTTGGAATGAGCGGATCATTTTACATATGGTAGGACCAATTTTCTGATACATTATCTGGATGTAAGTAATTTTTTTTTATTGTTTCTATTTTGACAGATTTTAAAAATTCAAAAATCAACAGGGCTCACCTTCTGTACATTTGAAAAAAATGAGTGCACAGTATAAACTAGATTATACTTTATGAGCACACGTTATTTTTCAGTGACAGTCACCAACTATATTTTTTAGTAGTTAATGACAAGGGGATCTCTGCTCTAAAATAAATGAAGTTCCTAAAAATAAAATAAAAACCAAAGGAAAAACCAGTGCCGCAAATTTTCTGGTTAAAAATCAATAGGTAGTCCCTCATATCAATTATGCCAAATTATAACCTATGTATCATAAATATATTTACCTAAATATAAAAATTATTTTCCATGAAAAATTTAGAAATTATCAATAATTTAAATTTTTGTGGACCTAGGTTTATAGGATTTTTTTTCATATTTTTAGATGTAGAATCTTCTCTAAAATTCTCTGAACCACATTTTGCAAATAATAATAAGGTAATAATTAATACCTACTGATAGAATATATTTGAGATCAAAATGATTTGACATAAAAAATAATATAACAAAACTTTTATCTCTGGTTGTTAATGAAATCGCATTAAAAATTCACTGGCAATAATTAACAAAAATTAGTTTTGCAAAAAATATTGGAAACATAAAATAACGGAAAAAAACCTTTTATAACAAAAAAGAACTGAAATAACGGAGCAAAAAATTCATTGATTAGAGCAAGTTTCCAATTTCAAAGTATATTTTTTTTACGTACAGTGAACCCAAGTTTTATTTATTGACCATTTAAGATTTTTTTTTTAATGATAGTTTGAATAACTGCTCTTGTGTCTGTCTAGAGAAAAAATATTAGCAATTTTAGGACAATTTCAAGTGGGTATATTCGCAATTTAAAAATAATGTATTGTTTTCTAACAGAACTATAGGTATAATTGAAATTTACATGTTATCAATCGAATAGTCATTATCAGGCAAATTAGAACGTTGTAAATATTTTTTATTTACTAGAATGATTAAAACCAAATAGTTTGCAAGGAAAATAATAAATTGGGATCTAATAAATAAACTGCACACTTTTATTTACTTGAAATAAATAATGACTACATTATAAAAATGTAACAAGTTTACCATGCCAATTTCAAAATTATTTCTTTTATAATAAAACAGATGATAACGTAAACCAAATTATAGTATGATGGTAAAAAATGATGCAATAAATGTATTGAATTAAATGAGATTTAATTAAAAAATACAATTTTCAAAGTACGTGATACTGTCAATTTATTATGTGTGTATTATTCTAACTATAGGAAAATAATATTTGTCACAGCAAAGTAAATTTAATGTGGTTTTCAAAAATATGAAAATTTTAGAGAAAAACAGCGCAGCAGTTGAAGGGAATATAACTAATATAAATATAACTTTTGGACTTACCTACTTCGAAAAGAATTGCTGTTTATGTGTTTCGAGTTCTAGACCTGTATAAAAACCCAAAAAGAAAGCAGCTAGTGTACCGCATATTTATTCTGCTGTTACTACCTTGTACTAGAGAATATATCGAACCAATAATTGTCAAAATTTAAAGAATAATTTGAAACACAACTACAATTACTTTTTTTTAATTTTTTGTGTTATTCCACTGAAAAATAACATCGTTTTTCCTACGTGTGTTCACAAATCTTAGATTTTTCACATTCTACCATGACAGCAGGTATGAAATAAATAATTACTAGCTTTAGAAACTTGTCAGTAGCGGAAGTGTGAGTATCATCGATCATTATTTGCCAAAAAAGTATATATCACCCTGTATAACATTACAAATAAGATAGGTCATCATATGCGCCATTGTATTATCTTCAATTTTTGTTTCATTACACTTTTTTATATTCCAAACCAATTAACAACAAAATTGATATTTGATCAAGTGCATTTTTACAATACTCATTACATTACTTATAATAACAAAATAATTAATTAACAACGGAATTACTTTACTATGATTTATTATAACAAATTTGGGAAATACATGTTTCAGATCTTCTTAAAACTGCAGCTCAAACACGTGCAAAAATTCCAGGAATAGCTATTATCACATCACAACCCGCTATAATTTATTGACATAAGTGCTCTTCAGATTCAATGAGAACCTTGTAAACTAATGTCTAGAGATGTCCCCAAACAAAAAAAACCATTACGAGTTCATATCGGGTGATCTGGGTGGCCAAGGTTGACCTGGTTCCTGAGTGCCTAGTCAAATCACGTTATTACCCAACTTTTCATTTAAAAATTCACACACAAACACATTCACAACGTCGTCAAG
This sequence comes from Monochamus alternatus, assembly GCA_037114965.1. NCBI lineage: Eukaryota > Metazoa > Arthropoda > Insecta > Coleoptera > Cerambycidae > Monochamus > Monochamus alternatus. The sequence goes on along the minus strand of CM073426.1, from coordinate 109,309,788 downwards.
TAGTTCAATAGATAAAACGTTATCAAAAAAATGTCTGTAGGAGGCACCAATTAAAGTTCTTGGTAAGAAGTAAGGAAAATTTCTAATAATACCCACCCATACATTCAAAGAAAACTGATGTTGAAATCGAGATTTCATTATGACATTAGGGTTTTCATCAGACCAAATCTGTTTATTGTGGGAAATCATTATATCATCTCTGGAAAAATTAGCTTTGTCGGTAAATAATATGCCAGCTGTAAAGTCAACATTTTGTTATATTTTTTTGTAAAATCCAGTGGTAAAATTGTAGGCGAGCAGGATAGTCTTGTGCAGTAAGGCTTGAACCCTTTGTATGGGATACGAGTATAACAGTTGATACCTCAGAACGAACCAAACTAATTTATGATTCTCACGAAAATTTGCAGCAATCTTCCCAGTAATATATTAGGTTCTTCTTCAATTTCATGTAGAATAGCTTCTTCCAATTCAAGCTTTGTAACACTCAAAGGTCTTCCAGAAATTGGACCTTTCTGAAATGAGCTTGACTCCAAAGACGTTAAAAATATTTCTGAACATTCTTGGATTTGGAAATCTTTCCATATAAATTTGCCTAGTCTCAGTACCATTTTCATATGCAAGAACATAAATGTAAGCCATATAGGTCATTTCATCATTTGAATATGCACAAGCCATTATTAAAACTTTTTAAAAAATAAGCTTAATTTGACAACGGCAGCGGTAAGTTTCTAAAGCTGGTATTTTTTTTTTCATACCTACTATCAAACTAAATATCGAATTTGGTTAAATCATCACAAGCAGTTAAGAAATTAAAAACTTATTTTTTTAATATTCGACACACTAGTTAGACAATGGCTGCCCTAAGACCCCACATTTATATAACAAAAACAAAACTTATTTTTCACAACAGAATACACTCCTAGATTTTTATCTCTACTTAAAAAACACTTTGTATAAATTATTTTATAATTCATTAGCAGAAATATGAAACAAAAATGTAGCTGCAAAAAAATAACTATTTTGTAAATGCAGTTATGCCAAAAAATGATATCTATACATCAAGGATAAGCATACTACACTTGAAAAAATTAGACAAAATGTTTTACGTCACTGTAACTTTGAATTGAAGTATTTGTAGTTAAATAGACTTGTTTGGTATCAGAAAACATACATATGACTTCATTGATAGGAATTGTAGGAGATTTGATTTATATTAACTTAAAATACCTTTCTAATACAGTAAAAAAGACTTGTTTGAATTAAAAAATCTATGATACAGGGATTACCGGAACAATCTCCATATAGAATTACTTTCAAATATTTCTATCTTCTCAAATACATAATAAAAAATTTCATTATTGAGAAAATTTAACAGCATTTGTAAAATTATAATTCCTTCCGACTGGTTGAACAAAAAATATCTGTATTTTTAAATTACAGACTTTTCTGTCCATACAGCTGTCCTATTTCAAGACACAAAATTTCATTTTAATACTAAACTCTGTACCTCTGTACAAAGGAAACAATTAAGTTTACGATATTTGTTTACTTGATGCTTTCTATCGATTTCTTAAATTTTTCTCAAAACTGGAACCACCCTACATTTTTGTTTTTAACAGAAGAAGGTAAATCAATGAAAGAGTTAACAAAATAAACATTTTAATATTATATATGTTTGTTACAATGAAAATCTCGTTTTATCCATCTAATTACATGTTAGAATGATGTGAAGTACAAAACATTAACTTGTATAAAATTTCCATACCAAGCTAGCCATTTACTCCTGGATTTTTGCCAAAAGAGCTGATCTTCTATCGGTATTTTGGAAAAGCGCTCGGATGAGTTGCTTCAATTCAACGGGTTTGAACTGCAGTGCAAGAGGTCCTTTACCATCAGCCCATCTATCATTGATATCCAATAAACTAGCACCAAGCACAAAGTTCAGTTCGTTGAGTTTATACCAACAAGAAACATACAGACTAATCTCTTTTGGATCTGTGAACAATTTAGGCCCACGTGCAAATATAACTTTCATTATTTCCACCAATTGTTCTGCTGCGTCACAGGAAATGTCCTCAAATTTAACAACGGAAGTTATAATACTGTTGCACAGAGAATTCAATATTAAGCCAAGGGTTTTATTATATATGGGATATGGCAGTACCTTATGCCAAACCGTTTTTAGTAATTCTTGCTGCCTTAAACACTGTCTTATACTTTTTTCTGTCACCAATTCTAATTTGTCCAAAGTAGAACCCTCCAGGCCTGATTCCTTCATTATTTCATTTATTTGTTTCAGCTGCGCTTCTACGTAGGATGTAAAGGTTTCAGAAGCAACCTTCTGTAACTGAAATATTTCATCTTTAAAGCTACAATTATCGGTATTTAAAAGTGCTGACATTTTTGGAGAATATATTTCATTCCACTGAGTTAATTTGAATGATATATAAAAGCAGTTGTTGTGAAATAAAGCAACTTGCTGTGGTATAGTTTGCAGCAGTTTTTTATGATACTCAGGCACAAAATTGCTATATTTTCTGAATATATTTTGAACTGTACAAAAAAGGCGACCACCGCAAACATCGGAAGCTGCAAGAGCTTGCTGAACAATTTTTTCTGTAAACTGAAGTATCTCAATAGTACTTTTAGAAACTGAGCATTGCAGAAATTCATCGATGTTACATCCTAACGGATTCTCGGGATTATATGGAGTACCAATTTCTACCATGTCATGTAAATCTTTTTTCATGATGTTCTGTGAGGACACAAGATATTCATTACACTTTTTGTTAATAAATAAAATGTCCACATTATTAGCATATTCAAATATCGATGTAGTATCTTCAGCAAATATATGACTGTCCTTTAACACTTGCTCCAATAACTTCGTGTCCTCAATAACTACTTTATATTTTTGGAGTTCTGCTGCATTCGATGGAATAGTATCCTGAAGACAGTTTTTTATTATTAATTCCGATAAATTGTCTCTAATATCCAAGCCAATATATCCTAAGGAAGTTAATTCTTCATTTATTTGTACATTACAATTCTTTTTAAGGTATTCCAAAATAATTTTCAAATTAGAAAATACCTCTAGATATCCCGATTTTTTTGTGGTGTTCTCTGTAATAACTGCGAGTATGTGGTATGTATCATCCTCACTAATGTCTATTTTAACAGTGTAGTCTACAATTGGGACAAAAACATAGTTCCACAAAGATCTGGCAAAACTATGTAGAGGATATACCACAGAATTCTTAAAATACAAGGCAAAAAGGGCTTGTTCCAAATTATTTATATCTTTTTTAATTTTTATAACAACAGATTTCTCATCTTCATTTTCATTTACATTAATGTTGTCAGTAAAAACATTTTTTAATTCGTTAAGAAGTATATTCTTCTTGGTATTAATAGTAACTTTTAATTCATCTATTATTTGAACATATTCATCCTCGGGGATTTGATTTGTCAATTTTTCCAAATTACAAATCATCTTCATGCAATTTAAATACATTTTTGATTCTAATAGTGTTGTGAAATTTATTAAAGACTCATTAATGTGGCAGAGATGAGATACCACTTGTAAAGCAAAGTTAATACTTTCTAAAGAAGTTATATTTCTTTCCAGTTCATGGTGAGAGTTTGGCAGTTCCTTCTTCGTTACATATTCTGCATTATTCTTTAATGTCTTTATCTCTTCTTCAATTTCATGTGCCTTAGCTAACAATATTCTATTTTGTTTAGGTCTTCCACTATATTTTACATAAACGTTTTCGATGTAACGTATAACCTCAATTTTTATACTTTCTATTAATGACTTCAATTCCGGTACCTTTTTATTAATTTCATCAAGTTCAACTTTTTCTGCTGATGACAGCACTTCGGCAAGGAAGTTCATTTTGTACACAATAGTGGCAAATATTAGTTAAAATTACTTATAGAGTCCAGGATCTTACGGATACTGTTCAAAATTGAACCTAACTGTCAACAACGTCAACAATAGGCGAATCTCTTTCAGCTCCGGTTCTGGTTTCGGTTGACATAAAATTGACAGATTTTTTGACAGTGGATTTACTTTGGTTCTAAATTCATGACGTCATCATTATTCCCAATTGAATGCACTGGTTCTGTGCTTCATACACGTTTAAAAATATTTGTTAATTATAAAGTAAATAAACCAAAAATTTGAAGCGCCATGATTTGGGTGGTCCAAAATTGACAAACCGAATTGTTGCATTGACATCATTAACTTCCAATAGAATATGGTTGGTATCAGTTTTGTTGACCTTGAATTAAACCGATACCGAATAAAATTCGCCTAACGTTATGAATGATGAATGTCAACCACACACTGAACCACAGAAGCTCCCATAATTACCAGTGTCCAACCACAAAACCAAAAGGCCCAAAAACCAGTCAGTAACCATAGACCACTAACGCTTATGCTAACCATAGACCTTTATGCTGACATAGTACATGCATAGCACAGATATGAAGATACTTATTACAATTGCCATATTCTTTTTACCAGCAATCTTAGCTAATCTGAGTTAATCTCACTAAATTGACCAATCATCATTGAGAATAACTAAGATTAACTGAGATAAACTAAGATTTCTGGTAAAAAGAATACAGCTAATATCTCTAAACAGAGAAGGTTGCCCAAAAACTTTCGTCCAATTGCAGTATATTTGAAAACGGTGACGTCATTGGTATTTTATTTGATTTTCGCTTTCCAACTCAGTGTTAGTTATATTTGAATTTTCAGTTATTTTAATAATTCCTTTATGAATACGAGGTACGATAGGCAACATATTATATACCTTTAAAATTTACCTCTATACCTCAAAAAAGTTCATCGAATGCATATGCAGCAGTACAATTAGCACTACCTATACATTTAAATATGATACATAAATCAGCAGATATAGTAAAATACCATATATTTTTCCCTTCTAAGTGATAAAACTCTCTTGCTAATATCGATGCAATATATGTTTCATTAGTGTGTTCTATACTGGAACATAATTCTTTAATCTAGTATCCTATGTACCAAAATCATTCTTTATCGCTTGAATCCGTGTAAAGAAAATGTTTATTAAAGTTTGTATCTTGGTATACAGGGTGTCCGGAAATTATGCGTCTAGACTTCAGGAGGTGGTTCCTCACAAAAAATTAGGGTCACAAAGTTCTATAACAATTTTTTGATAACTCAATATTAAGGGAGATACAGGGTGTTAAAGTTAAAATTTTATTTTCGATATTTGTAAATAACTTCTTAAGAAATCCAAATATTTACATAAAATTTGTAAATGGGGGGTTTTTGCGGACGAGAAATTCAAATATGTTTCTAATTTTGATGTCACTAGTAGAGGGCGCCACATCATGTTTCTTTTAAATGACAGAACTTTTTGTATCTTAATGTATCCACTGACTATCGAAACAATCGATTCTCTTACCTGTTTTATTTGAAAAAGATATATCTTGCTGAAGTCGGTAGGAGTAACCATTTTTGAAACAATCCTGTTTGAAATGCTCAGTGCACTGAGTAAAAACTGTTTTGGTTTCAGGTAAAGTGCCTTTTTTGCTGAAGATACAGCAAAATATTACTTGAAAAAGTTGTTCAGAAGCAGGCCGATATTTTAAAAATTTTGCACATCTCCATAATTTACCGTTCTGAACAACTTTTTCAAGTAACATTTTGCTGTATTTTCAATAGAAAAGGCACTTTAACTGAAACCAAAACAGTTCTTACTCGGTGCACTGAATATTTCAAATAAGATTATTTCGGAAACTGTTACTCCTAACGACTTCAATAAGGTATACCTTTTTCAGATATAACAGGTAGGAGAATCGATTGTTTCAATAGTCAGATGGATACACTAAGTAGCAAAAAAATTCTGTCATTTGAAAGAAACATGATGTGCCATAAGTGGCGCCCTCTACTAGTGACGTCAAAATTAGAAACATATTTGAATTTCTCGTCCGCAAGAACCCCCGATTTATAAATTTTATGTAAATATTTGGATTTCTTAAGAAGTTATTTACAAATATCGAAATTAAAATTTTAACTTTAACACCCTGTATCTCCGTTAATATTGAGTTTTCGAAAAATTGTTATAGAACTTCGTGACCCTAATTTCTTGTGAGGAATCACCTCCTGAAGTCTTGACGCATAATTTCCGGACGCCCTGTATATCCCGACCGAGGCTATAATCATGGATTAATATATTATCAAGGTTCAATATTCCGTTGTTGAAATTTAGACATATTCTAAATAGTATAATATTTGTATTTAATTTAATTACTAATAATAGAGAGTAGATGAAATTCCTTTAATACTGCCGATAAATATTTAGTACGACTTTATTTAAATACTGCTTACCATTATTTTGCCCACAAAAAAAAAATAGTTATTGGTCAACAATCTGTCGGACGGGATTCCCTTATACTTTTGTTTATTTCTCTTAATTTTGACAATTTAATGGTGAATCAGAAAAGAAGTATAAATCAATATTTTGAGAAAATGAGAATACGCTTCCTTATCCTCATTTAACTTTTCCCCAAATATGCAACTGAAACTAATTAAAAAAGCGAAAAACATTTTATTGTTATTTTAGGTTAGAGGGATATCACAACTGGTACGATCGATTACGGCTGAACGACTCGATCTATCAAACAAGAGATTGTTCGGTGTTACCTTAATCTTGCTTAAATATGTTCAAGCACTATTCTTATTACTGCACCCTTAATGAAACAGCACATATACACATGCTTAGATGTCAACATAAGGGAAACCTATATAAGACGTCCAATAACTCTAATATTGATTGTATATCTTTACTGGAATGTTTTAATTATACAATTCCTGATTTTAACTCTAGGCAAGTTGAAACATTTTATTTTCCGTCAGCTACTACCAACACTCTTAAAAAAATCACCAGTATCTCTCACAATTTTAATTTTATTTCGGAACAATACGATATAAATTTCTCATCTAGCAATTCTCTGAGAAAGGCTGTAGTGAAGAGGTTTAAACAATTTTAATTTTATTAGTATTTATGTTACTTTACTTTATGGTTTTGTATATTTATATACGTGTATTATTATTTTTTTAAATTATTATTTATTATATTACTTTTAGGTTAACAGGCAGCTGACAGATTGCAATGTTGTCGGATGTTACAGTAAGTCACATATTTAAGGATTTTCTCATTCTTCTCTTCATTAATATTGATACAAAAAAAAACAATTCCCTACGTTACAGAACCTTTTATTTAACCTTAATAAAAATGTACCTTTATAGTCTGTAATTTCGTAACATATACTCGTATAGTTTTGCATTTTATTGCAATTATATTTTTATTTTGGAAATGTATTTGTAGAAGAACTAAATATTCGTTTCAGACCTTTTTCATAAAAGTTCTTTGTTGCTTTTGGTCATTGTATAAGCCCTTAAAATTCGACTCATATTCCGGACACCCTGTATAATCAATGGTAATATTAAATAATAGTGTTGCCAGGGCTAATGTTTTTGTGACAGATTCAATCAAAATCTCTTCCGTTTCGAAACCAAATTCAAGCAGTAATATCCATATAAAGTTAATTCAATTTAATATGAAGATAGGTATTTCTACTTCACCACTCTCCTATGAAAATTTTAAAGACCAAAATCATTTAAAATCAATTACCCCCACGACCCTGCTTTGGTTTTAAATTAAGAAGGAAGAAGGATAAACACAAAATAAATTTACGAAGCGACAACATTAATCTTATGCATTGACAATAAACATGATTTATGTGGGGCTATGTAAACTTGGCGACAAAATTAACCAATAACAAGAGAGTATTTAATCGTAAGAAATTTGAATCACTCCTCTTAGTTTAAAAATAGAGTATAGATAACCAATTACAAACATTATTTGTATCAAAAATAATATTTATTTATCACTTTGTAGTTATAAATAAGACACATTTGTTTTGTTTAATATGTACTTATATAGTTCATCCAATGTCAGTTGGGAATATGTAAATCTTTATTAATTTCCAAACTAATTTCTATCCGTATACTGGCCGATCACCAGTCTGATTTATATTTGCTTTATCCTTGGATTAAACAGAAAATGAAGAAGCCATTTTTAATGATTTAATTTAGTATTAATTAAATGTGTCCAGGGATACTGATAACCACAACCACAGTATACTAACAAGTATGTATGCTGTGCTGGTAACTGACGTTGGACATACTATACCTAGATAAGTGTAGCATACTTTAAAATGTTCTTTAAATTCCATGGAAGCAGCAATCATTGTTACATTTATGATCTTTCTGGAAAGTTCGCCGTCTTTTCTGAAAATATACAAAAAATAAATAAAACAATTTTAAGTTATGTACATAATTAAGGTACTTAAGCATATCCGAGTACCTAATTATTTATTTATGACACACCTCAGTTAAATGTGTAGGTAGGTACATGATGGATATGAAAGATCAGTCAGTGAAATTATTATTATAAACGAATTAAGTGAATTAAGTTGTTTTTTTTTGCGATGAAATGTGTTCAAATCGGCTCAGACCACTATATTTTTGCGTTAAAACAGTGACGTCACACAGGTCGCTTTTTAAACTGTGTTTAAAACGGCCACTGAGTCCGCCGGTTTGAACTCTTTAGGTGCTTTGCTATTAATCTATGCGAGATTCGCGTAAAAAGTAATTTGAAAATCGGTGTGATTAAATTTTTTAGATTAATGTTTAAAATGGTTGACATTTTGATACTTCTTATTCTTGTTTATGTAAAAAAGATATGGCTGGGGATTATTGTATGTCTCTCTGCAAATTTAAACGTATTCTTAGACATCCTGAATTACATAATCCAAATGCATAATCCAATTACTTTTCTATCCAAATTTCATAACTCTGTCATTCATATGAACATGTAGGTAGGTATACTCGCGACAAGAATTCAGACGACTTACGTCATACGAACAAATGAATAATTCAATATATTTTCATCAAAATATTTAAGAAACTGCAACTGATAGTAATAAAACTGTATACTACAACAAAAGTTTGCATTATATATTGCACTAAATTGCAAAAAATGATTATTTTTAACGCGACCAAATATCGAAAATTACGTTGACAATAAAAACAAATGTGTAACGTCAGCCGTGACGTAAGACGTCTGAGTTCTTGACGCGTGTATATTTGTTTTTGTTTGCAGTTGCTAAAATCAGTTTCCATGTTTTTGTTACATGTGATTTCACACATTTTCAAAATATATGTACAACAATATCCAAAAATATACTGTTAATAATTTCTATGACTAATAATCGTCCTATTTTAATCCAAATCTAGTGTAGGTAGTTTTATAAATAAATTATAAACAATAATCAAAAATTCTGTGTGACGTTAAAGAGAAATACATATTTGATGACGTTACGTTTTGAAACTATACATTTGCTTGATGCAATACATAAGTGACGTCATTATTGTATACGTTTTGAAACAGTCGATGAATACGGTTCGTCACAAAAAAACAGCTTTAAATATGCTATTGATTCATGAAACTTTCGAAGACTAAAACTGTGTAGTTAATATTTATTTAGTGCATTATTTAGTACTTTGATTCAATGAAATTCTTTGTTACACAAATATTTAATGACGATGATTGAGTAAAAACAAACAATTTAAAAAAATTATATGGAATATCACAAAAAATAATTTCAAATTTTACAGTTTATGTTCTATTATGAGCATTGATATATGGTGGTCTGTGGATATATCTTACAAGTAAACTACGTATAGAGGGTAATGGGCCATAATTCATTGGTAGATTTCTACGGTAAAAATATTGCGATTTAGCCGAACTCTGTTTAGTCCAAAAGTTGATAGTTAAAGAGATACAGTTTAGAGCAAAACATTACTTGTTCTTTTTTTCATTTATTTCTTAATAAATGCTAATATCCTTACAAAATTTTGGGGGTTTGGGCTTCTTTGGATCGAGTGCAGTTTGGTTATAGTACATAGAGGAGACCAGCTGTGGTAGATTGAATGTGTTAAAAACGACAGCCTTTTTTATACTTTACGGTAGGTGTCTCATCTTTGGTATCAATTTCTTATTTTCCAACATTATTTACACAAAAAGGGGTATACTCTATGAAAGTTGCTGTCTCGCACTGTTCAATGTCCGCCTCCAACTTCGACATATTTACTGTTTAATGTTTACCTAAGTATTGTTCATTACAATTCTTAATTCTAAATAAACCCTTGTTTTTAATATTTCCAAATTATTTTAATTATTTCAACTATCAGCATTGGAGTTTCAAAGCCAAATATATCGAAAACGATGCAAGACAGCGACTTTTATTATAATAATAATAATAAAGTTTTTTTAAAATAAAGTTGAAAAACAAGAATTTGATAGCAAAGATGAGATACCCTAAAGTATAAAAAAGTTTCGTTTTTGAAACATTCAATCTACCGCAGCAGAGGCGTCTGCTATAAACTATAACCAAACTGTAACATAATTTAAACCCCAAAATTTGGTATGAATATTAGCATTTATTAAGAAATAAATGCAAAAAATAATATTTTGCATTTAACACCCTGCATCTCTATTACCTTTTGGATGAAACTATGTTCAACCATCGAAAATCTAGAGAGTGACTCATGTTATAAACCCGCTCACAATTTATAGCAGTCGAAACAAAGAAACGTCCATGCAGCCGGTATATTTTTCCTATAAACTTGTGTGCCGCATATATCTCTGAGAGCATACCCGATTACACAGTTCCTGCTGCAGTAAATACGCATGCGCCGCAGTCTTCTATTGGCTGTGACGAATTGACGCATCGATTTCCAGCGCTGTCATGAGCGGGTATATAGTCCAGATGGGCAAAATTTCGGGTATACCTGTTCACTAATTTAATTACGAATGTAATTAATTTATTAGTGATTTTGTGTTCTTATTAATGAAGAATAATTCAAGCTCTACCGCGTATTCTCAAAATCGTAAATGGCCTAATTTAATAACTCTGATGACGTGTATGAAGGGTATAGGGCGTGAGGCCAAAATATGAGTGTAAGTGATGTTGCAATATGTAGTTCATTAACAAGGATGTACATGAGTAACATATATGTATAGTGCAAAAAAGAGTGGAAAAGAAGTACAACTACAAAACGGAAAATAGTGGAAACTCGCGAGGGAAGATTGTATTTAAAAAATCTGTTTTCGATAAAACAGAATTGGGTTGCTAAGTATATCTTACAAGATGAAACTGTGAATTATGTGTGACATGTATGGTATGTGAATTTCTCTATAAATGAAATCGAAAAGAGTATACTGATAGTGAAAGACGAAATAGTGATATGGTAAACCGTCCAACAGGACGGCATTCTAATTTGTAGAAAGGATAGCACAGGGGGGACATTTAAAGTAAACTGTTAATTTACTAAGTTCACTCGACGTCAACTTATTTTTGATAATTTTGTGTGCTTTGAACACTTCTCAAATAGTACGCTTAAGTAATCATGCAACCCTCACCTTCCGTACTTATCTCTGCGTTGTGAATGAGTCACTTTCTATTATTTTCGACTTTGGGTAATTGATTATACAAGATAAAATCTTTAAATTTGGAAATAACTATCATTTTTATTATCTAACGCCTCGAAATTGGCAAAAACTGTTATATCACTGTTTCTACTAAAAATAATGGATGTTATGCAATGCAATTATTTTTGTCCTTTTTATATATTTTTTATATCTGATCGCTTTCAAATTTAGTACGTCTAGAAAATGTTGCTCCTCGCACGCTGTAAGTTCGGCTAAATTGCAATATTTTTACCTTAGAAATCTACCTATGAATTTCCAGCCATTATCTCAGGACCACCCTGTATAATAAAAATAATTGTTTAATATTCTATGCAGAAAAAAGTATATTATCCTTGTTATGTAACTACATACTATTATTTATATTTATGTCAAAGATGTAATACCACAAATAAGCTCGTGGAAGTACTGTAAGACAGGTCTGCAATACAATTAAGTATGTGGGTTTGTATATACTGAGGTGGTGTGCTTACGGGCGTTTACTCTTAAGATATGTACAATAATTTATCCAAGATATAATAAGGAATGTGTTAAACTTAATTTATTATCTACTCCTATTATATAAATGCCAAAATTAAAGATTCTTATTAAAATTCGAATATAGGTATCTACCTATAAAATATAATTGCAGGAAAGCAAACAAAACTTTATATAATATACAGGGTGTTCGGAAACTCCGCACAGAAAATTTAGTGGGTGATATCACTCGAAAGAATAATGTATCCAGTTCATTTAACCTTGATATTTGACATATCTGTATTTTCCTCAGAAGTAACTTTGAAACTTTACTTTAAATTTGTCATATGTCTCTTGAAACGTAAGGAAGCTAAACCGACGGCGTGGCGACCAGTCCGGAAATTGTTATACCAAAGTTAGAAATAAATTAAATATCTATTTTCTCATAAAATGTTGTGTTTCTGCTTTTTTCTTGTACTAACGAGGCCATAAGTCTTGAAATTACCGTCAAAGTAATATGACAGCTATCATTCAATTGTTTTCAAAGTATACTTTGCTTAATCGTAAAAGAAATGAGTCATGAGTGTGCCAAAAAATTTTAATGTCAATTTTCTCGCAAAAAGGTTGGTTTTTTGACTTCAAACAAAGGTAGCAAATTGTTAGATACATTTTCATTCTTTAAAGGAATGCCATCAAAATCTTAATAATTAAAGATTTAAAAGTTACCTTTCTGTCCTTTAGGGCGCTGCAATTTTAGATATTTTTTACCTGAAACTGTGACTCTATAAAAGTAACAAGTGTGCCAAAAACAAATAAAAAAAATAATTTTGAAGTTATAGCTCTGTTAATAGGTTTGTTTCAACAACCGTCTAGAACCGGTTCAGAACTGCCAAAAATATTTGACCAACTCTGTCTTACGTCGCATTCGCCGAAGGTAAATTAACCGACTGAACTGTTTGAATAGTTCTGGACAGTTCGGAATCGATTCTTGCTGTTGTTGGAACAAACCCAATATTGACTTTTCGAGAAAATGTTACATGAACTTACATTACTTTTTCGAGTAGTATCACCCCCTCAATTTTTTGCGTGGTTTTCGGACACACTGTGTCCCATATTCTAAGATATTTCAATTTGCAAAATTTGCAAATCACAGATACAATCAAGTAGTTCTATAAAAACTTAAAGGCAGTAACCTTACCTAAATTCTGAATCTAATTTGTTTTGAATTAGAGCTGGAGATATGTCTGATCCTTGACTTAGCCACATTTTTTGGATTTCTTGAGTTCTTCCAAGTACTTTTCCAATGCGTCACTAAAAATTTATAAATAAATGTATTAAATAATAAATATGTTTATAATTAGACAAGTAAAATATTTGTTTAAAAACATAGAATACTAGCAGTACAATTTTTTTATAATTTTAACACCAAATGAGTCATTGTGTTGACGGTAACGTTGAGATTTGGGAAACTATAAGACATTGAAAAAACAGTCACATGGGAAATATAGGTCGTTTTTAGCTATTTGAAGTTTCGAAGTATCCTTAAGGTGACCATATATCTGTGGCTCAAAATTGTGGAATATCAATGTAATTTTAAATTCCGTTAAGTTATCAAAAAGAATTACACATTATTGGATACTAGAAAGTTCATTTATATTGCTAAAATATAATGATTTTATACTTTAAATATTTATTGAAAGTGGCTATTTTTATGATTTTTTTACATAAACTTCAACAATTAATTGTTCACATTTAAAAGCCAAAGTAAGAAAAATTAACACAAACCTTTCCCAAGTTCATCCTTTATGTGTTAAATTTTTTGTAGAAGAAAAAGGTAAACTTAAAATTATCTATGTCGATACGCACATTGTTTTGATTATCGCCATATTTAACCATAGTAAGATCACGTAATATAAAGTTATAAGTATTATTTGAGCCATATATAGTTTAGCTATTGCTAGGTAGCAGTATCCGTCAAGAGTTTAAAATCTTACTGTCTTGTATACTACTCTGCTAATATAAGGTGACGGCGCCCTTAATTATTTTCACGAATTTTTGAATTGTGCAAAACACTGTTATGAGAGTGATACTTTAGAAAGAAATGTACTGTATACTGTGTTGCAACCTTGGTTGGCTTTTTCTTGGTCTTGTCTTGATCTCGCAAGATCAATGCAGTGTATTATGTGTTAAAGTAAACTATTAACGTGCTAGATTCACTCAACATCAACTTATTTTTGGGAATTGTGTGGTATTTGAACCCTTATTAAGTAGCACGCCTATGGAATCTTGTCCCATGCAACCCTCACCTCCCGTAGTCATCTAAGTCTGTGAATGAATCACTCTAACTATATGGAATATTACTGATGCATTCGTGAGTCCAACTTCTATAAAAATCAAGTAAAGATTGCAAAAATACTATTTTTAAATTTGAACACTTTCAGTGTGAATTTATACATTTGTTTAATAATTTATACAACTATGTTATTGTTATGGTAGCCACAGTTAGATGACTTGTTCACTTGTAACTGGTTTGAATGGTTTATCTGCCCTTTATACAATTTTTTTGCTGGCGGAAGTGTATTTTTACCTATAGTCTATTTGGAAATGAAAGCGAGTAATAACACCCCGAGATAAGAACCGGCCATGGGCGTGGTAATATTTCGTTTCAGGTAATTATCGAGTAACACTAATGCTAACTTGTAATGGGTGTACATTAATATATTTTACTGGATACATCATAGGGCAGGAGCCAGTGTATTGTGACAGATCTTAGAGCTGAATATACGAAGACATGCTAGTGCAGTAGAGTAAAATTCGACTTGTGTTTAGTGACTATTGTGCCAGTGGATATAATATTGTTTGGGTAAAATGTCGAACTTACGTACCTGCTAAACGCGTGAAAAGATGTGCGCTGTCTCAGAATGAGAAGATTATTATATTAAATGTATTTAATGCATTGAAACACCAAAATCCTACCAACAGTGTTGACGACATCGTGGAAAAGTGTTCCAAAATGACAGGGATTGCAAAATCGACTATCTACAGACTTTTAAAGGAAACAAAAAATGAACAAGATACTGTAAATCCCCCAAAATCATCTACAGGGAGGTCAAAAGTCGTTATAGATGATTCCTTCAAAAATGTCATTCGCAGAAAAGTACACTCGTTTTATTTTAAAAAAGAAATACCAACGCTAAACAACATTTTAAGTGAACTCTCAGAGGACAACGATTTGCCAAAAATCAGTAGAAGCAAATTATGGGCCGTCTTACGAGAGTTGAATTTTTGCTGGGAAAAGCAGAACAGGAAGTCAGTTCTTATCGATAAAGATGAAATTATTTGTTGGCGAAGATCCTACTTAAGATCAATTAGAAAATTCCGTGACGAAGGGAGGAATATTTATTCTCTACACGAAACTTGGGTCAACGAGAGATATACTGAAACAAAAGTATGGCAAGATAAAAATGTAAAAAGTTTTCGACAAGCATTTTTGGATGGACTTTCAACAGGGTTCAAGGCACCTTCAGGTAAAGGGCGAAGATTAATAATGACACATATAGGTAGTGCCAGTGGTTTTGTAGATGGCGGATTACTTTTATTTGAATCTAAAAATACAGGTGACTATCACGAAGACATGAACGCAAATGTTTTCGAAGAGTATTTTACTCAGATGTTGGAGCTTATTCGTCCGGGGTCTGTAATTGTCATGGATAATGCCAGTTACCATTCACGGCAGACCGAGCGGACGCCTACGACTGCTTGGAGGAAAGCCGATATAATTCAATGGTAATCCCAAAAAAAAACATTTCTTTTGAAACAAATATGGTGAAAAAGGAACTTTTGACACTTGTCAAGATGTATACTTCATGAACAAAAAAAAGAGGAGAAAATGTGGGAACTCGATAATTTAATTCAAGATAATTCATCAGAATATTCAGAGGATGAATTTTAATATACCTACTTTTTTATTTTCTTTATTGTACATTTATACAATACTACATTTACTCACCATAATTTGAATTTTCAAAATACATATATTTTTGTGTGGAATAAAAGTCTATTCATTAAATTTAAATAAATATTTTGATAATAATATTGAATAATTTTATTTGAATTACTAAAAACCCTCTTAACCCGGTTATGATGCTTAAAGTAACCTCTAGTTTTGAAATGCTGTTTTTATATTGTTTACTTATAAGAGAAATGGACCGATAAATTGAAGCGGCATAGACAAAGACTGATTGTCGGGGATTAAATTTTAGCTACCTGCTACAATTTAGTACGGTTCGATCACACAAAGTTTTTTTAAAAGTACACCTCATCTATACCGATAATACATAATATAAAAATATTGAATATAAGCACCAGTACTACATTTATTTACGATTTGCATACATAATAAGCTTTTATTACTCTCTTTAATTTCTAAACAGACTATAGTGAATTTTTTCTCATTCATACATATGACAGTTTATTTGTAGGTACTAAAGTATGTTTAAAATGGACATAAATATCTGGATTTGTATCGATATTCCTCCATATACATGTACCAGTACATCAATCAACTTTGGATACCTGTTTAAGGTATAACAAACAACATTTTTCAACAATTTTCTATTTTTAAGATACTTTTTGATATTATTTATAAATTAAAAAAGAAGTGACCGAAACATCGATGGTGGCAACCAAGAAGCCTAATTTTGGAATTGACATAGGAAAATGGAACTTGTTTCAGCAGCTATGTCCGAATGCTGACTTGATGATTTTGAATATCTATTGCAAAAAGTCACATCACCAATACTAAAAATTATGCAATTTGCCACGGCTTTCAAAATCAACAAAAATTATAAAACATAGGGGGATTTGCCTTATATATTGATTTCCATATACCTACACAATATATGAGGAACAATCAACACATTGTGTTCGCACACGCAATATTTGTGCACAAAAGTATGAGGATTTGTATCACGATTTATCAAATATTCAAGTATCTCATACAAATTCTGACACTTGCGCTCAATGTAGCATTAGGTATACAAAATTAAGTAGATATATTTCACATTTCAACCTATATAACTTACCTGTCAAAACTTTCACAGTAATTTGAAATAAGATACCTTATGGAACATTCATTGTAACAACATTCATTGATGACTTGTCTTCTGTATCTGATGGGAGCTATAATAGAAGTACGTATTTATACTTAAATATATCCGGTGATTCACAACTTATCTAAAAAAAATGTAGAATAGATCCGCACGAAAATTGAAGTCAATATCATAAAAAAATTATTTGCAAAATCCTTATAGCTTCCGAGTAAAAAATTATTGAAGTTGTAATATTTTCAACCTTTACATTGTTGGGCTACCAGGTGTCCCCGAATATTGAAATCCGATTACTTATAGTAGGTATTAGCGTTTTTGTGATGCGAGTATTTACATTAGTTTTTTCAACTATCAAAAATGACTTACGTGTATAGCAACTCGTAGTTGATGGATATCGTTTTTATGGCCATGTGAAAGTACTATAGCAGAAAGAAACATGTGCCAAATGCAGCTACTTTTACTGCAATGTGTAGTGAGTGCAAATGTAGGCAACGAGAACGTGACACAAGAAATTTGAAACCGAATCGTGCAAGAGATAAAAGTCCAGGGCGTCTACGGTGTATTACAGCAGTATGGCGTATCATACACGAGGCTCAATTATATCCGTACTATATACAGCATGTCCAAGTATTAATACCAAGGAATAGGACGAGGAGGACGAGGATTTAAAAAATGGAGTGTTTCGCATCGACGTTGGCACTATTGATGATTTACGCAAACTTATTGCAGCTGCTGCTAATAACGCAAAAATTTTGTTGTTGTTTTAACATCAGGTATGTCAAACTATTTTATTAATTAAAACTTCAAATTAATTCTATTAATAATTAATAACAATAGCGGCAAGAGCAGTAGAATTTGCTACATAAAATAGATGTTATAAAATGTTATTTATTTCTCTGCTTGGGAATTTTTTTCGATTTTTCGAGTTTCCAATGCCGTGCGGAAGTGAATGTTTAAATCATTTTTGAACTACTCTTTTTGATTTTTTCTTTACAAAATTGTATTTGTAAGAGTTAATTCTAAATTTATTTTTAGATATGTTCTGAATCACCCTGTATAACACATTTTTAGTACTACAATGAAATAAGCATTTTTTATATGTCACCTTTGTGATGATTACAGTTTACAACAAATTATCTTGAATTCACTTAATGATTAAAATGCATAAAAATGACGTCAAAAAAGCACGATCAAATTCTTTTCGTCTTTAAAATTAAACATTTCAGAACTATGTAAATAATTTTTAAAATGATATACGTAGATCTACTAACTTTTGCATAAAAAATTTGGTGGTAAAATATAACAATCAAGAATACTATTTCAGAAAAGCCAAGGCGTCGCGTCGTACGAAAAACTGTAGTAAAAGAAGTGAAAGGACATCGTGCAAAATCATGTCAAGTAACTTACCTGGAGTATTGTACACAAAACAAAAATTTGATAGCATATTTTGCAGTTCGTTTCCACAGAACTTCCTAGGAAAGGCTATGGTTACATTTATCATTATTAAAAAAACAAGTGCATTTCGGCACAGCATATCTGTAACAAAGAAATATTTTTGTAAATAGAAGAAGTATTTATAGATATATGATCTGATAATGTAAGCAAAACAGCATGTCAGAGTTGTCAGGAAAGAGTAAAAACATCAAAATATTACTATAATAAAAAAACAATGAATTTTGTGATAAACTCAATGAAGTAGATACAGCATTTAATAGATTTTTTCTTGAAGTTAATATTCGCTTTAATAACCACTTTCTATTTTTGGTGCCTTTTGTTTCTCACGAATTGTTAACTAAGAAATAAAAATTCTTCGGGTCCTCATGGAGTCCTTATGTCTATACTAAAGAAAGTAATTGCCTCTATAATTCAACATCTTACATACTTAGTAAATTTGTCATTCTTAAATGGCTGTTTTCCAAACTTACTTAAAATAGTGAAAATTGTTCCGGTCAATGAAAAAAATGATCCTCAGAACGTGGATAATTATTAGATTAAATGGATGTGCACCATTTACATTCAAAGATAATATTAAGCTTTTGGGCGTCACAATGGATGAGTGTCTTAATTGGAATATACATTGTGATCAATTAATTTCGAAATTAAACTCAGTTTGTTACATTCTGAGAAATCTGAAAACTGTCCTGTTAGATGTACAGCTTTGATGGTCTACCATGCACAAGTATCTTCTAGGTTAAGGTATGCAGTGTGCTTTTGGAAGTGCTCCACTCGAGCAATAAATGTATTTAAAGCTCAAAAACGTATTGTAAGGCCTTTTACCCACGAGACACCGGTGTCTGGGACACGTGTGTCCGACACAGTGTCTCAGTCTAGCAGAACGTTGAAATATATGTGTATTTACATACGGAACACATCAGCGGGACACTTCGTGTCCGACCGGCCACTGTGTCTTGCAAGTGTTTTGCTCTGCCACAAATTGAAAACACAGCGACTGTGTCTTTCTTTAGTAAAGCATTGTTTTCAATTATGCCTCAACAGACGGGACACACCAGTGTCCCAGTTATAGTTCGTGTGTTATGATCGTACGTCAAAATGAATACGGAGGATTTCCTATCCGAGATAGAAAATGGCCTTTGATATGCATATGTAAAATAGATAATAATTCATCGAATGATTTTACAGACATGTGGAAGTACTGGAGAAACTTTGTCGGGTGATTCCGTAAATCCCAGTATAAGGTTGGATACAGCCCTTTCGGCTAATAAACGGTTTTCTTTTGCTGATGCATTTTCTTTTTTTACGTAGGCTCTTCCTTAACAAGAGACCTAGCAAAACCAATGTGTCGCTGTCTATTGTCTCCATAATACTAAAAATAATTTTTAAAAAACTTTTAACATAACTGTACTACGGACGCTGTGTCCACCACTTTATTCACGGTGTCTTCTACGAACATTATGTCCGGACACACATGTCCCAGACACCGGTGTCTCGTGTGTAAGGACCCTAAGATGTATTACTTGTGTGTCTGGTAGATTTTCTTGTAGAAACCTATTTCGAAATTATGGTATTTTGACTGTTGTGGATATTTTAATATCTGAAATGTGTGTTTACATTTTTGAAAATAGGGTTCATTTTATTTTAACTAAAAACAAGCATGACATAGGTACTAGACAAAGGAAAAACTTTTATATTCCATTTTATAAATATAAAGTGACACATGATTCTGTTTCGCATTTGAGACTGCAAATATTTAATAGGCTGCCAAATGAAGTAAAAAAGTCATTAAATTTGAATATATTTAAAAATAAATTAAATGCTTTTTATTATAAAATAGTTTTTACTCCTTAGAGGAATTTTATGGATGTGTTGTGTACTAGATGTGAGTAAATGTTGTGACTATTCCTATGTAAATATATTTTTCATCGTTGGGAATATAAATTATTATTATTATTATTATGAAATATATATTTCTTAAAATTTTTCGAGAATTAATTTATTCAACGAAGATGAATGCCGACTCTGTGTTATTTACTGAATGTGGAATGCCTCGGTAACGTTTTTATGCAACCTTATTTAGGTCAGTATAATCTAATGCTAAAAGAAGGTTATCTATATTATCACAAAAAAACCTGATTTTGATTTCATTACTACGTTAGATCTGTATTCACCGCTGCGTCCAAGACCGTCCTAGCGACAATTTTTCGATGCATAATTGAAACTTAATTTAAATGAAAAAATAAGCAAAAAACAGAACTGAATTTTCAGCCCGATGTTCTTGTAATTGTGCACGTCGTCATAATTTACCATTCTGAATAAATATTTCCGGTAACATTTTGCTGTATTTTCAGTGGAAAAGGCTATGTATCTGAAACTAAAACAGTTTCTACTCGGTGCACTGAATATTTCAAATAGGCCATTTAAAAGAAGCATGATATGCCATAAGTGGCGCCCTCTACTAGTGACGTCAAAATTAGAAACAAATTTGAATTTCTCGCCGCCAAAAACCCCCGATCTTCAAAATGTATGCAAATATTTGTATTTTTAAAAAGTTATTCGAAAATAAAATATTACCTTTGATGTCTTGTATCTTTTTAAATATCAACTTTTGACTACATCGCATTATCATCCTGTATAAGGATGGACTGGTCGATTTAAAATGACATTATTAGATATCTAAATTTTGACATATTAAATTATACAGGTTATAAATAGTTACATAAAAAGTATATACATTTTTATTTTATGGGTCTTTCTAAAAAAAAAACACATTATAATGAAAATTTCATGTTAATTTATAAATTCTTTAAGTTACTATTATTACTTTATTCAATAATGTATATTGTGATGATTTGAAATTTTTAGTATAATAGAACAAAACTATTCTCTTACTCTCTTACTTTTAAAACACTTTTCTAATAAAAAAGAAAATGATTAAGATATTATTTAGAAAGATGAACTTGATCTACCTTTCATAATTCAATTGGGTAAATTTCAAATACAGATTATAATTAGTTGGTACAAATAGGCAACATCAAAATAAATAAAATTAGTTTTATCTTTGTCCTACCTAAAGTGTAAATTACAAATTTCTTCTCAAATAATAATTTATCGTTTTTTTCCCAACCACATTTCTAATAATATAATTATTATTATATTCCATTTGAAGAAAAATTTAGCAACATTTTTTATAAATTGTTGAAATTTTGTTTTTACTGCTAAACAAAACACAAGTGTCTTAAATTACGCACAAAAACAAAATATTAAACAAAACGCAACAAGTGTCTAAGTAGAAAATATTATGCACAAAAACAAAATATATGTATTTTTTTTACTTACCTAAGCAAGAAAGGGATTTGTGAAAAATACAATATGAAAACTATAGAGTTCCTATGGAACATAAAGACAAAACCCGCTCAGAATCCAGCAGACTACTGTGAAGCGCACTGTCTTATCCTAGCTATTTAAGGAAAAATTGTCACAGGTAGCGACTAGCAACACTGTTTGAAATCGAAGACTTTTCGATGTTTACTTTGACTGATACGTGTGTCAAAGGAAGAATTTTTTCGTTTGACATACCGCCACTTCAAATCTTATTGTCTATCTCTCAAATAAGACAAATATTTTATAAAATAAATAATTTTACTTTAATTGTGAATTTTGGATTAGCAAACTGATATACCGGGTGTCTCAGCTTTTATTGAACACGCCATACACGATGTTTCTAAAAGTGTTTAATTCAAACTTTGACATTACTTTTAGTATCATATGTACCATTTAAAAAACATATTTTAGAGACTTGGCAACTTCCGGTTACACCGGAAGTGTCTATGAACTTTCTTATTTCAAACGGAACATCCTGTTTATTTTTAAATATTTGAATTCCTCGTGTAATTTTAAACATATTTTTAACCTTCCCTATACCTATTTTTTACCGTTTTTGCAATATTCACCATTAAATTGTTAGCTCATCAACATAAGAGACGCAAAATCCGTTAACCGTTAACCGTCGTATTCGTAATATCCGTAGAAAACGTTATATTATAATTATCAACTTCAGTTTCAATACTTTTGACATTTAAATTGAATATTACGAATATCACGTTGCTTAAGAGCGCCGTATTCTTGAAATAGTGTTTTCTACAAATACAAGTAATTTTAGACATTTAAGAACTGAATAATATAGAGTTTAGCAAGTAACAACAAAGTTATCTCATACCACTGGCGAATATTCAAAGGTACCGAAGTAAAATCAATATATAACGTCAGAAAGCGATCTATCTAGCAAATTTTTAGGTACTGAAATCTTTCGAAATACATATTTTTTAAAATTCAACTATAGATGTAAATATTGTTATAACATAAACTTACATAGTTATGCATATAAGATTGTTCACTTTTGTTTATAAGTATGTGAAAATAATTGTTAAAATGTGGGGTTAGAATAGCGAAATAATGTGTGTCATACAAATGCATTTTAAAAATTATTATATTATTTGAAGAGAGTTTAAATAGTAATAGTGGATAAACAAAACATCAGTAATTTTATTTTTGATATTACTTTTGTTCTACGTGTTTTATTTTTCAAGATTTCAGTACTTAAAAAACATCACAAATTTGATAATTTTACAGCGAGAAATACGGCCATCTTAAGAACTAACAATTTAATGGCGAATATTGCAAAACCTTTAAGAGATAGATATATACAGGGTGATTCATTAATAATTGTAATTGTTCTGGGCTGAAAATATGAAGAATTGACAGATAACGGTTAGATAAAATATGTTAAATGATTTTTGCCCATTATTTTAACCCTATTTGATATATCCCTATCATACTTAGCATAAAGTTTAAATACTTTATAACATATTAAAAAATGCTATAAAATCGTTCATAGCTACTACCAGAGATGTACGACAGGGACAGAGATGCAATTCATAATAATAACGAGGATTAGCCCAGAAGTCGAAGACTTGTGCATTAGAGGGGCCGGCATGTCATTATTAAGCAGGCTGCATTTGCGTCTAGGAACGAGATACGTTGGTAGGCCCTACCCACCATTCAGTGCAGGAATGAAGGAAGCTTGGAAAATCTCATTAATTAGAGGGGTAGTCAAACGTCAACCAGTATCAATCTCTCACATTGACCCAAGCCAACATTATTCCACCCTACCATACCCGCAGAGAGGGTGTCAATCTTCTCCACAAATATAGCTTATATCCGGTCTACCGGTTGCGGGAGTCGAACCCACAGCGATCTAGTCACCTCGATTCAAGAACTGACGCCTTAAACCGCGCGACCAGTGACCGATCCATAATAATATGACAAATAAATTACGTAATAAAATAAAAATGATTGTGCAGCTCTATGTTTAACTTTAAAAATCTTGAGATATAATGCTTTTATCTCTATGAATAGTAGGTTAATTGAATAGAAAGTATTGAAGAATTGAAAAATTGTACCAAAATAAAAATTCCGCTAGTGGCGTAGAAGTTAGGAACGGGAAACTGCCCCTCTACCCCTGTCGTACGCCTCTGGTATTAGCCATGAACAATTTTGAAGCATTTTATAATATGTTCTAAAGTATCTAAACTTTATGCCAAATATAATAGGGATATATTAAACAGGGTAAAAGTAATGGACAAAAATCATTTAATTTTTTTAAAATAAAAAACCCTGTATCTCCGTAAGAAACCATATTTTATGTAAGCGTTATGTTCTTCGTATTTTCAGCCCAGGATTATCCAGTTAGCGTATGTACAATTACTAATGAATCAGTCTGTATATTTGAAATAAGGAAATTGATGTCTCCAAAATATGATTTTTTTAAATCTGATACTAAAAATAATGTAAGTTTCAATTAAATACTTTTAGAAAACACGTGTATATGGCGTGCTCAGTAAAAGCTGGGACACCCGGTATATATTAGTGATATTTATACCTAATAATGATCACACTACGAATTATTTATAAAATGTGAAATACAAAAATTCGCTATGTGATTCCAAATTATTAGTTTCAAATCAACGAAAAATGTTGCAGTTTTTCGATATACTTGTAAATCAAAATGTCGATCATATTTATCGAATTGCAAACAGTTCTAGAGCTGAAATAAGTACAATTTCATTAATAAAAATTACTAACTGACAATAAGTTGAAAAGAGAACTATTTAGAACAGATCAAGTTGGAAGCATTCACATGCAGAACCAAAACAAACCTTTAAGTTTCAGTTATTAAATGAAATGTATTCCGTGGTTTCAGTCCATGAATCGATGATTCGATGTTGCCCAGTCTATGAAGTCGCGGTCTAAGCGCATCACGGACATTTATAAAATCAGTCGCATATGTCGTTCTCTATGGGCTTCTGACTTGGTCTATTGTACTATACAAGACAACCCACATAAAATTTGATGATTTTGTGATTTTTATTCCAAATAATTGCTCTACTTGCATTCTTTTCCAAAATAATAGCAACATAACTCTAAGGAACATCCTGTAATTTACAGAAGTGTATATGTATTAATTGTCTCAATTGGTGCCACTTTTATATAAGAAAGGAAAATAATGCCAGTTTTTATATATTTTTAGGTATTAATAATATTGTGTGAAACTAACTACCCAGTGGACAAAAGCCCCAACCTGCGTTGAATTACACAATATCTACCCATATATTCCTTATTATTAGCTTTTGTAACATTTTTTTACTGTTTTAGAAAGGTATTTTAAGCTAATATAAATCAAATCTTCTACAATTCCTATCAATGAAGTCATATGTATGTTCTCTGATATCAAACATCTAGGTATGCTAATGAACAATTCCACAGACAAAGCTTTAATCAATAATTATCTAAAGAAAATCTAATTTACTAACCTGCTAATGAAACACTCTATAAATATCTAACTTCACTTTTTGGCAGTGGGAACACGACAAATTCAACCACAATAGATGAGATATGTGCCCTCTCTACCACACAAGTAGAATTCTAGTCTAATCCATACAGTTAAAATGTGGGGTAAAGAAAAGTGTGTATAATATTAAATTAATTCATTCTTAAAAAGTGTTCTTATAATACATTTTATATTGCTGAAAATGTTAGTTTTGCTTGAATCTATAACAAGAGAAAAAGTAAATTTGCAAATGTCGTTCTATAGAATTCAGATTCCTTTACATTCACATTTTTGTCTAGCAATAGGTAAGCAAATCAATCAGTAATACCGACATATCAATGTCGCATTTGGAATACGTTTTCCGTCAGTATACATAATCGAAGTACCTACTGTTATTTAACTGAAAACAAAAACTGTAATATCATTAATTTTTAATTATCTCTACAGTAACTTATTGTAAGTACTTTTTTCTCAAGCCAGTCATACTGTGAGTTTTCGTGATAAGTTAAAATTTGCAATAAATTTTTCAGATATATAATTTTTCCATAAAATTCAGGACAGAATATACATGAAGTTAAAGTAACATAGAATAGATTCCTGACGACAAAATAATGCGATGTAGCCAAACTTACCTTAGTCAAAAGTTGATGGTTAAACAATTTATTTTTGATATTTGTAAATTTGTTTTGAAAAAATCCAAATATTTGCATAAATTTTGTAAATCGGGGTTTCATTAGGCGAGAAATTCACTTTTGTTTCTAACTTTAACGCCACTAGTAGAGGTTGCCACTTATAGTACTTCTTACTTGTTTAAATAATAGAACTTTTTTGCGGTTTAATGTATCTATCTACCTAACCATTGAAACGATCGATTCTCATTCCTCTCTCAGGGGACTCTAGAAATGAATAATTATAAATTATAAGAAAAATATAAAACGCCAAACACATTTTTTCAAAAAGCCTGACACTGATAACAAAAATGCATTATTGTCGCTTCTTACGAAGTAGCGCTAGAAGTGCTTATTACGAATTGTTCAATCAAAAACACAAAATAATTTAATGAAACAAAAATTCCGGAAAACTTCAAAACGGCCTCAGTGTCGCAACAAACAATTGCAAGACATGTTGACCACATAAATCAATATGTATCCAAAAAATTGCATAACACTATTGAAAAATGTAAATATTTTTCTGCGTGGAAAGCACTGGCCTACCCAACATCAGCCAACTTGTAATTTTTGTTGGAACTATTGAAGAATTCAGTGTGGCAGATGTGTAAAGATGGTATCAGACTATGGATTCGATAAATTTTCCTGTATTGTTACTGATGGAGCCAGAGCTATGGTAGGAACTGAAATTGCATTTGCAAGACATAACTGTCCTGTGCTTGTTCATCAAGTGGCCCTATGTGGAAAGTCGTTACCTCAAATGAATGTCATGAAAGTGATTTAAAATAACTAATATTATAAGAATGGACAATCGCGCTTTGATTTACAGAGTCGTTTGTGATTTTTTAACCGAAGACAACGTTTCTTCACTTTACGCAAGATTTCCATTCTCCTTAAAAATTAAGTGAAGTCAATCAATCAAATCAATCAAATTGTATAGACAGATGTAAATTTCTATCAGAAACTACAAGGAAACCAGCAGAATATTGTAATATTGTCAATTTATATGGTCACATAAGAGAATTTAAAAATAAAATTAATCTTTTCAAGTCTTCACTTCAAAAATATGATTTTTCACTTTATCCAGGCTGTAAAGAGCACTTTGAAGAAATACAAGATTTTAAAATTTAACGATATTTATGGTAGCCTAATTTTTCATCAATGCAACGGTTTAGAAGATAATTTGGGTCACAAACTAAGTATTTCAGTTTTCTGCATGTAAATAATATAAAGACTTTAAATAATGAACTACTCTAGTGTTCCTTTTCTTTTAAGGGCGCCGTATTCTTGAAATAGTGTTTTCTACAAATACAAGTAATTTTAGACATTTAAGAACTGAATAATATAGAGTATAGTAAATAACATGAATATTATCTCATGCCACCTGCGAATATTCAATGGTATTGAAGTAAAACGAAAATATAACGATGGAAAGCAGTGTAACCAACACATTTTTAGGTACAGAAATCATTCAAAATACGTATTTTTTCAAATTCAACTCTAAATGTAAATATTGTTATAACATAAACTTACATAGTTCTGCATATAAGATTGTTCACTTTTGTTTGTGAAAATAATTGTTAAAATATGGGGTTAGAATTGCAAAATAATGTGTATCATACAAATGCATTTTATAAGTAATTATATTATTTGAGGAGAATTTAAATAGTAAAAGTGGATAAACCAAATATCAACAATTCTATTTATGATATTATTTTTGCTCTACGTGTTTTATTTTTCGAGATTTCTGTACCTAAATAAACACTACAAATTTATTTATGCATTCCAATAACTGTGAAACTGAAGAATCATTTTCAAAAGTTTCACTTATAAAAAAAAAGTTATTTAACATTTAACTTTAATGAGTACCTACTGATATATTACTGTAGAATTTTCTATTTTGAAAGCTTTACTATTCTTTGTTATTGTGTCGTTTTTTGTCCGCTTTTTATTTACATGAGTGTTTGAATACTAAAAAAATACCTAAATATTTCTCTTCATAGAGAACATTGAGAGAGAACAATTAGTTTTAATATTCATCAATTGTGTGGTAGATACAAAGCATTTCCTTAAACTTTTCCTATAAACAGAGCATCATTTTGAATAAAAATGTGCCTTTTGTCTGAATTCATTAAGTCATTATTTATTATCTAATAAAAATGATGTAACCAGTATGTCACTGTTGACACATTCCGATTAACTTTTAAAATACCAAATGTTTGTCTAGACTTAAAGATATAGCGACCAAAATCAAACATTCTATGAATCGTTTACACAAACTTATCGATAAAAAAATATTTCTGTTTACTCTATCATTTGCTGCCCATTTTACCATCTCGTGGCGCTTGTATGTAACTGTCTTTGAACAATATGTTTTGGTCAAAGTTCGAAATATTTACCAGGTAAAACAGATATTATCCAGGAAATAAGAGACATTTTCCTAGTTCGATAAGAAATTTACTCTTAAAATACACCTTGTTTGAAGTTTCCTTTTATTTACGTCCGTTACGATTATTTGTTTCTTGCCAAAGGGAACATAACAAAAGTCAATAAGCACAGCTATTTATAGCTTTTTCACAGTTAACCGGTTATTTTTAGTTTTTAATATAGGTATTAGATTTATTTGTATAGGCAGGTGCCTACAATAGTATACTGTGTCACAAGGGCAGCTAATAGCTGCTAAAGCGTTTTCTGCATGTGTAACACACAACTATTTTTCGCCAACTAAAAAAAAAGAAATTATTTATTATAGTAATTAATGTTAATTATCCCTCGAGCACAATTATGGACAGTAATAACAGAATTTATAGGCATTTGGTAGGTTTTTGAAGTGCTTATTTCTATGGATGAAGTTGATGGTGCATTGGAATTATCTAGATTAACTGACAATTCATTTATTTGGTCTTAATTATGTAACACTTCAGTTGTGTTTTTTTCTGTGAATATTATGCTGCTGTTTTTGGTTTGTCCGGATTTTTTGAGAAATGTTAATCTTATTTTTATTCTATACAGTCATCGATATACCCTTCTGCAACTACAAAAGAACACCAACCTCCAGTGTTACCAAATCACTCCCAGAGTTAGCTAGAAGAGTTGCAGAGCTACGGCGTAAGCAATGTCTTGTGCATGTAGTTTAGAAAAGTGGTTATTTTTCCTGGAATTTTTCTGAATGTGTTTTTTCCAATCGGTTGTACTGTACATTTATTATTCTTATCATAAATGAATAGGCGATTATAAGGAGTATGGGTAGATCTAAGGAAAATATATTGTAAGTAGATTCAATCCATCAATTGTTTTGTTTGTGATTGTAAACGTCTTAATATTATTTTTTGTTTCTGGAACTGTAATAATCAATATATCTTCTCTATTATCTATGTGGTCAAGCTTGATATTTCAGCTTCATCATCTGCTTCCTTAAAAAACTTAATGCATTGTTCTTGAGTCAAAATTTTGGGCAGGTAATTTACAAAATTCTGTTTCAAAAATGCTCAAACTTTATGAAAATTATCAAAATTAATATTTTCCTTGACTTTAAAAATGCTTTTCAACATTGAAAATTCAGACCATAGTGTACCTGTATTTACAATCTTTGATCTTTCAGATAGATAAGCAAGTAATACATTTTCTGTTAGATTTTTTGCTTTTTTACTCTTCTTCCAGTTGTTAAACAATTAATAGTACTTTTCGAACCGCTGTCTTGACTTTGTAGGTAACAAATTTAGATAAACATTACTAGCTTTTTCTTACAAGTCTGGTAAAGTATTTGTATATTCTTCATCACTGTCTAAATTACTATTCATTTTCACAAATTCACACAATCATAATTATTCAGGATTAGAACATATTATTTTGTAATTTTTGTATCTTGATTCCAGACTTTGATTTACACTGATGATGTTTAATGAAAATTTATATGAAACGTCAAAATACGCAAATAGTCAAAGGTGAAAAACTACAAAATCGTTTGTTATGACTTTAGCAGACAAACAGGTCTATTCTGTAATGCTTTTGGTTAAATTTTAACGTCAAGGCCAAAGTTAAAATTTTAACCTTCAATTATTTAACCCGATACTATATTCTGTAAAAATTTTAATAGGTTTATTTTAACCAAATATGTTAAAATTTAACGGGACCAAAATAGATGCTGTTAAAATTTAACCTATTGAATACCAGTATAAATCACGATTGGTATAATTAATCTCTATTATTTATTTCCACATAAATGTTATAATGACACTTCAAATTAATTATATTTTATTGGATGAAGCTGACAGATTGGAATAGACGTAAATAAAGTGTATTATTTATTTGCATTTATTGATTGATAGTTTCATATTTCTTGTTATTTTTTCATAAAAATTTGAGGGGTCAAAGCAAACCGTTCGAATTAAGTAATTGTATTTTTAAGTAACTCTTTTTGACTTTAAGAAAAAATTGTCATTTATTTAATCAATCATAATTTCATGTGGCTGCAATTTGTTGTTTAGTAAAATATTGTTGAAAAAGTCAACAATTAACTGGATTTGTTTTTTTTATCTTGCGTGGGGAACGCTTTTTTTTCCATCCCCCATACTCTGTAAATCACAAGAACCTTGTAAATTGGTTATTAAAACAGAAACAAATTTGTATTAATCCAGTAATCGAGGTTATGTTATCACAAATCGAAATCTTTTACCCATAGAAATATATAAATATATTCTATGCTTTTACCTTAGTGCTAACTTCACTAACACTAAAAAAAAACTTATACACAATACCAACTGATTAATTTGCCAGAGAATCTTCATGTTTTACTATTTTTTTTCCCCCGTCACGAAAATCGGAAAGTTATGTTGTAAGCAGGTGGCTATCTAAGTTTTCAAAGAATTATATCTGTTACGGCTAAGGTGTAAACTTGATTAATTTATAAACAAGCTGGCTAGTATACAAACTAACTAAACCATTGGTTATTTTGCTAGAAAACGCATATTCCACAATATTAGCGGATGCTTTATAAACTAAGCCACTCGCTGGGCCAATTTACTTGAAATAATCAAAGACACTAAAACAACTGTTTTCTCTTTGTATAGTTCATAATCTATCCAATTTGGTCTAGAAAAAGAAAAGAAGAAAGAAAAAGGTCCATATATTAAGTATGTAGTAGATGAGATGGCCAAAGCGCGAGGAATTCATATACTCCGTTTACCGCGATAATTGGTGAATTAAATCCAATAGTTAGTTTGAGCACAAATAAAAACTGAAGTAGCACGAAATAATACCACCTTTAAATTAAGTGATGTAAAGTTATTATTGCAGGAGGCCATTAATCATGTCACTGCTGAAACATGGCGTAAATGTATTGGGCATGGGTCGGTCAGTGGTCGCGCGGTTTAAGGCGTCAGTACTTGAATCGAGGTGACTAGATCGGTGTTGGTTCGAGCCCAGCTGTCGGTAGCCCGTATATAAGCTATATTCGTGGAGAGGTTTGGCGCCCTCTCTGCGGGTATGGTAGGGTGGAAGAATGTTGGCTTGGGTCAATGTGAGAGATTGATACCGGTTGATATTTGACTACCCCCCTAATTAATGAGGTTTTCCAGGTTTCCCTCATTCCTGCACTGAATAGTGGTTAGGGCCTACCAACGTAAGTCGTTCCTGGGCGCAAATGCGGCCTGCTTAATAATAATGTGCCGCCCCCTCTCCCGCACAAGTCTCCGACTTCTGGGCTAATCCCTGTGATTAGAATGAGGGGTAGAGATATTATTATTATTATTATGTGAAGAAGGAGGAGCAACGTATGTGGGATCTAGATACAACAGTAGATGTTTTGATATACCCCCTCATTATCCATTTAGGGGAAGATGATTCAAGTGACAGTGATAGCAACATCTCTACTGATAGTGATAATTAAATACAATGAAATACAATGAAACTTTGCTACACAGTGGCAGTAAGGCAAAAGTGTTACAGTAAATATTAAATTGTGATAGTGAAGTGAATATGTGGCAGTGATGTGAAAGTGTGATAATGAAAGTGTGATAATGAAAGTGTTATGTTATAGTGAATTGGATGTGACACCGAAGTTTGTTATGATTCTGACGTAATGTGATAATGATAATATTCGTGTAAAACAATTACCTATATGAAATGTTTAAATAGTTAAGATCTTGTGGCGGCATGAGCCGGGTGGTGGTGGGTCATCGATGCCCAAGAGAGCATCGTTTTATAGGACATATTTACAATGTTGGTAGGAATCTTTTCAGTTTGTCTTGATAAAGGTTCTATATTAATTTAGGTACACCGATATACAAGATAAAAACTTAAATTTTTAAATATTCTATTATTTTTACTATCTAATGCCTCGAAATTGGTAAAAATCGTTATATCACTGTTTCTACTCTAAAAATAATGGATATTATGTAATGCAATTATTTTTGTATATGTTTTATATCTGATCGCATATAAATTTAGTACGCCTATGAAATGTTGCTCCCGCACGCTTCGCCCGTCGCGCTTGTCTCCAAGCTATCGATTAGTCACTCTCTACAATTTTGGAAGTCAACTATAATGCAAAAAAGGAAAAAGTTGTGAAAAGAAAATTAATGTATTTTAAAAAATAAAAAAATACAATTTTGAAAATAAGGGTCGTTAAACATAGATAAGATTTGTAGAACGAATTGTGATGTGTTTTTTCTTGTCGTTAATTTAGTGTCCGTTTAATGAGTGAGAAGAAAACAGACATTGGGCGAAGTTGATAATATTATAAATATGTCGTTGAGCCAATGATTTTGTCGCCTTTACCATATGACCAGGGTCTATTCTTGACTTTCGAAGAGTAATCCGTATGCGATTTACATGGTTCTATCTATCTTAATTACCGTTGTAAGAATAAGGATAAAAGTATCTAATTCGCATACATATTGCTCTGCGGACATTCGAGAATAAACCTGCAGAGAGCTATTAATTAGATAGATATACATATCTAAGTATGTGATATGTTCAGAGAATATTACATAATTATTCTTAATATGTTCAAAGTTCCTTCATTATAAATATAATATCGTATCCACATATTTTAATACGTTCGTTAATGAGGACTCTTTGATAAATTTGTTTGACAATCGGGCTCCTCTACAAATATTTTCGTCTTCCAACAAGGAAGACAAAGTATTAAGGAAATTAAAATAAATATTTGTGACTATAATGTTACACTAAAGATAATAGTAATCTGGATTTTTATCAAAAATTCAAAAATTGAAATAATACGGGACTATACCGCCAGAACTGTTGAAGGTGCATATAAGATTAAGATGGAATCAAATTAGGTCAATTTAGCTACAATTGGAAATTCTTCGCAACTTTTAATTCCCAACAATCTACTAATTTTAGATTTTTTCAGAAAAGTAAAAATAAAAGTAGATTTACTCTTACATTTTCATTTTTTTTAAATTTTCTGAATACCCTGTACGTAAAATGTTTATTTTCTCCATGACGACCTTATTTTATAACCAAAACTTTCTATCAAGTGTGCTTTTTTTCCCTATAAAATGCAGAATAAAAAACTGTTTGCTTTTATTCGCTCTAACAGCAAACAAACTGTATATTTTAGTTTTGCTATCTAAAGAAACTTACTTCAAATTACCATTTTTTATACTTTATCTCATCGATATAAGGAATTAAAAAAAAACAATAAAAACTACCATAAAACAGGGAGTTCCGCGTGTTTCTTGTCAGCGATTTGTCAGTCATAGACAGGACCGTATTTCGCCAATAATAATTTAAAATAAAATTAAATATACATTTAATAATAAATGCATTGTGATCGTGAATATGTTTGCAAGAAAAACAAATGCTAAATACATATTTTGTTTTAATGTTCGATGCTATTATGTAATTTTAAATTATTATTTCCTAGTAAGAACCACAAGAAGGTACGAGCGTTATCTGTAGGGTAAGGGTACATAAGGGGGACAAAAGAAAACATAAAAAGTATCTAATAAGTTAAAGTATAATTATACATATAAAAAAATAATAGAAAATAATTATACAAAAATATTTTAAACATTATATGAATCGTGTCGCTTAGATGGTCCTGGCTGAGGTTCTTCGAAGGCGACGGCGGAGGACATAGTTCGAGTTGTTCAATCGTCAGCGTTGGGGTTTGTTCATTTGAAAAATGAAAGAGATGGTAAAAAAACTTGTGATCATATCTCAAAGAAGGATGAATGATTATGCAATAGATTCAGAAATTAGACATACCTTCAGTATCGTGTAAGCGTCTTTCTTCAGTCTGTTCTCGGTTTCTTGTTCGTGCATGGCAATATTGTCTTCCGGGGGCTTGACGTTATTACACAGGCCTTCGCACGATGTGTAGATCGGAGAGCATTGGACACCTGCCTTACTGTATCCGCAATTGCGTTGGCAGCCTTTGTTGCATTTATAAGAGATATGCCGGAGTATCGAGTCCGCCGGTGCAGGGTTCAAACGAGACCACTACACCCTCATTCGTTCGGGTCTCTTTGCTGCTCGTCGAGTGTGGTTTGACCGAATAACCACTCCTGCATCTGAAATTAAAGTCTCAGTGAATGTTGACGTGCAGCAGCTTCGGTGGGAAGTAGTGAGGCAATGTTGGATTTACTTTTGTTGTGTGATTTTACTTTTGCTTGTATCTCAAATCGTTCAGACTAGTCTCATGTCCTCTCCCATACAGAGCCATGAGAAACGTTTCCTGCTTAGGCAAGGATTTTCGAAAGTATCAATGACTGGTTGCAAGTCACCACTCATCGCGTGCAGGAACAATATATATTCTGATAGGGTTTTATCAATGGCAAGATGAGGATTGTATAGGGTTCAAAACACTTTTCCTTTTCCTGGTTTTAAGAAGAAGACATTCCATATATCAGGGCTACACAGTCCAATTAAAATCACCAAAATAGCAATATCTTCCCCCACCACTGTCACATATTCATTTGATGGAGCTAACATAAAAGCTGTTGTAATAATTAGAACATCAGCGTCCTCCACAGCTTGCTGTGAATCAGTATTTGCATCGATAAATTTTTTTATATTTAAAAATACTTTTCTAATAGCATAACAGTTCAAACCAGTCTACATTGTATTGTATCCTTGAGTATTTTATAGTCAAGGATTGTATTCAACTTAAAACTATGACTAAACGGTTCCTCGGAGAAAAAAACCTGAATAATAAAATTTGTAGAAAATTTATTGTACTTTCATTTTGAATACAGAAGTATTTTATTAAAAATTGATAGTTTCCGAGTTATTAGTAAAAAAACGCAAAAAATGAAATTGTTTACATTTTTCTTGCATTTTTTTCAATGCTGCGTCACGAAATTTTGTTGGCAAACCTCAGATTCGGATTTTGCACCCCAAAAAAAACATTAGAATGAATGAAATCAAAACTACCCCACAACTTTCCCGATAAAAACACTAGACAATTGACTAGATTACATCGCTTTTCAAAGGGTGTTTCTTAATTATTTTCAAATTGGCTAAAAAATATAGAATTTTCAAAATGTATGCACGGGTAAATGTTAAGAAAATCGCAAAAGCTGTTTTATTACAAAGATTAGGGACGCGCGTGCGAATAGTTTGAGGGCTATAATTTAGAAAAAAAATATGTTGTCAATAAAATTTTTTAAATTTCAAAAAAATTTCAGACTATTATAAAAATAATAAATGTCTGTGGCGAGACTCGTCAGATGACGTATGTGCCACATCGCTGCACGTATAGCAATCTGTTATGCACTTAAAATTATTTTTAATCTCTATAAATTACGTAATTTGTGTCTTTAGATAAAAATACATTTTTAAAAACGTAGGGCGCTGAGCGCTTTTCACAAAAACAATGCTTTACCTGTCCGCGACTATCAATTTCATATAATGCAGAAGCAGCGTCTACCAGCGTTCGCGGAATCGGCGCCCGTGAAAATCCGCTGCAATCATCAGCCTTATTTGCGGCGATTGTCATGACAACGGCGAAACGCATAGCTGACTAAAATTCGTGAGTGCCGCAGAGGTCGAGAGCTGCTTCGCCTATGTATACAATTATTAAAATAAAGCTTTTATGTGTCAGTGAATGGTCAGTAGGTACTGTTATTTTTATGTATGTGCGGTTACAAATATTGAAATTTATCGAAATATTTCCAGTTTATGGTCCCGTTTGTGTCAGAAATATCATTTTCTATATGGAGAAGTTCCAATGTAAATGCACCTAGTAATGGCAAAAAAATCAGTTAACATAGTAGCTAGCTATAAACACAGAAAATATAGTTGCGTTAGCTATATATTCTGTGCTATAAAGTCACTTATTTGAAATAGAAAGACATATTTGCTGATATTGTTGCAGAACTTTTGCTGGGGTAAAAAATTACGAAAGCTACTATAATAAATAAGTAGGATTGCAGATGATGTAAAAATTAAAAAGAAATTTTTTGACCTCTAGTAAGTTGTTGTGGCAGGTACTATTGAGTTAATTGTAGATACTTACTTATCTGTGCGATTTTGAGTCTACTTTTATCTTATTTGATTCAGATTAAGATTATTAATTTGAGATTTGACATAAAAGTATATGTATTCTCAACAGCTCTGAAATAAACACTAAAACACAAAAATAATTCCAGTAATATAATTACAAGGAACACAGAAATACTTCTAAAATGAAATAAAAGCCAAAATTTATTACCAAGCAATATCTGACATTTTTCACTTATTATACCCGTTACGTCTTACGTCAGTCGTGAGTGGAGCAAAGGAATCAGCAGTACGGATGCCCGATTTAAATCGATTTTATAAATAATCGATCTTTTCAAACGCGATTTTCGATATTTTGAATCGATTTCCTCAACAGCGGTTTTTTGGTGAATCAATCATTTTCTATTGAGATCGAGATCGGATTGCATTTTACAAGAGGGGTCGACGTTTGGCGGTTGAACATCTACGTGTTGCGCGGTGCATGGTATTCCGTTTTTCTCAGTTATTTTAATTGCTGATTGATCGATTTAGCGAAATTGATCAATTAGCATTTAGAACAACTGAGATTTCTGGTGAAAGGAAAACGGCTTATGTTTATGGAATACCTGTTCATTCACATTCACTGTTCATGAGAGTATCACTTTAAATCATTAATTTTCAAGTTGGAAATTGATGACATATGCACATACTTTTCATAATACAGTAATTACATTTACTTTACTACTTTATTTCACAAAACAAAACAGTGTATTTACCCATTAGTTTTTTTCAGTTAAATATTTGTTATAGTGTAAACTCTCCAATCTTAATTAAAAAATCTTTATTTTCGAGGGTGCTAAACACAAATCTAAAATTAGTTCTGTGCGCTCGAGTCTAGTTTTCGAAAAAAAATTGTAACCTCTACTTATGTATACATTACATTAGGTTGAAGTTGCAATATAACACCTGTACCATCTTCATTTCATGACGATGAGGTTACAATTTTGAACAATTTTTTTTTGAGATTCGAACGCACAAAACTGATTTTAGATTCATATTCAGCAGTCTTGAAAATAGAGTAGTAGAATTTTGTGGAAGCATTGGAAATCTATCTTTTCAAATATCCATCTTTTGCATTACGATTTTTTAGGAATCGATCCGATCTGAATCGATCCAGAAAATCGATCTTTTTTACAGAATCGTGCATCCCTAATCAGCAGTTTGTAGGCAACCTCCTCTGTTTAGTGGATTGTAACCATAGAAAAAGATAGAAGAACGAGTTTAGACGTTTGCACATCCACATTTTGGGCCATAACCTGCAGCCATTTTTAGTCATGTTTCTGTGGTTTGTTTACAAATAAAACTGCGTTCTGGGTTTTGTTTATTTACGTTTTGCTTATCTTCGTTTATAACTAGATAGTTTATTCTAACTTTTGAATAATATAGTGTTTGTAGTTATATCTAGTGTTCATTTATAGTTTATATAACCATTATTACTTTTCTTATCGAAAGTTATTTTTTCTTCCTCTGAAAGGGTGAGTATATTTTTATATTTTAATATGTAGTACATAATAAATTGCATTTTATAGATATGTAAAATATGAGCAAATTTGTAAATAATAGTTATATTTTTTTAGACAGAATGTCTTTTACAGTCCCAAATTGTAAAAACGTTCCATCTAACGGACCCAGGAATTACTGTAACATTCCACAGGTAAATCTTTGAAGGGTTAGCGTCACATAAAATGTAGTGTGTGTTTCTTCTTCCAAACATATAGTCTATGGGTACAGAGGCAATGGAAAGAAGAAGAAGAAGAGGGGGAGGACAGTTAGGTTAAGTTTATAATTAATGGTAGAGATTCATGAAAAATAAAGAACAATCCTTTTAGTTTTTATAATAAAAAAAACATCTAGTATTTATTGCCCACAGTATAAGATATAACACTTCAGAAGTGGGATTTGAACCCACGCCCACATAGTGGACTGCGTACATATTTTTTTGTGACATTAAGATCGAAAATTAGTAATTGTAAAATTTACATTAATACTATTATATTATGCATAATATAGTATAAATAAATAATTTAAAATATTTGCAGATACCATGTCTGACAATAATTCATTTACTTTTAGATTTAGGAACGATTTAACGTATTTTAGAAATAAAAGACACTAGGTATTAATTTGATAAATGTGAATAGGTATTATAAACCAAAAAGTAATGACACATAATCATTGCATTTTCTTACATAAAATATTTTCCTTAAACGTGTTTTTAATTTTCCAAAATTTTTATTAAAATTGCTCTATACATATACGCTGACCCTTTCGATAATTATTATTTTATTGATACTGTTAAATAATAAAGTATTAATTGATTCGACCCTTAGTACATAAAACAAAGGAAATTATTTAAGAGCAACTTAAAAAATTACATTCAATATAAAGATATACAATACTAAAAATATTTGTCTTGTAGTGATGATTATTTACGTACCTATCAGGCAAATAAACTAGTACTAACAGTGTTTGTTTACAAATTTAAATTTACCGGCTTCAACATACCTAACAATGTCGGAAAGCACATGATGACCACTTCGCGTATCTTTAAGCACGTTGTATATCTATCTTTTTCTATGATTGTAACAAGTTTGACCATAGATCATGGATTTATACAGATCGTATTTTCTGACGTGACGTGACTTTAAGTCTGTGGTGTTAACCTCAAACTGTTTTCCGAAACATAGCCTTGTAAATAAAACACTGATTAGAGACAAACGATTTTTAAGTTTAATTTATTTAAAAGTTAAATATTAATTTAATTATTTGCCGAGCAGTAAAACATTGCTGCAATGCTCGAGGGATGGTACTGTAGATCTCTTGCCAATGAGGCTGCTGCTGCGGAAGAAGAGGAACGTGCTTTAGAAGAATCTAAGTTCAAAAAAGAATATAAATATTTAAAAAGGAAATTTCAGAATTTAGTTTATGTAAGTCAAAGTGAGCTACATGTTACGTATCAACTATTTTCATTTTTGTGATGTTTAAGGAAAACGAAGCCTTCCAACAAGCTTTAAGAACAGCACAAAAGAGATTACTCACAGTAACAAGAGATCGCACATTCTTATTAGACAGACTGTTGATGCATGAAAAAGTTGAACATAGCACTTCGGAATCGGAAGAAACAGAATCATCTGATGATGGGGAGCCTATTAGATCAGAACCAATGAAAAAGTAATATGTTTTAATTATTTAAAAGTAATAACCATTGTTTTATTATTAACATTGAAAGAATCACTGGAAATAATAGTATATAGTATCACTATTCATAGAACTTTATCCAACTATCATATGCATGTGCTTTGCATTTATAATGTTCGTATAAGGTCAAAAATGCAATTTTAGATGTAATTTGCCTGCTTCTGGCTGTTGAAAACAATAGTGTTGATTTTGATGTACTATTTTAAGTAATGTTATTTTAGAAAGAAATTTGAAGCAGGATCTAATCTTCATCATATTAATTCAGGGAGAGTCTTACCTATTGCAAAGAAAAAGAGACCTCCCGCACCTCGTCCTTCAAAACAAATTCAGCAGTCTATGGTAAGATTGATTGGGAAACATTTTTCACGTTACGTAAATATGAAATTTTATTTGAAATTACTTTATTAGGATTAAATTTTTAGCAACTTCAAATGCCTGTAAGTAATGCAAGTGTATTATCTGATGGTCACATGACACCTGAGGAAGTAGAAAGACATTTACAATCACAAAGTTTTATGGAATTTGTACCTGAAAGAGCACCCCCAACCGTTCCAACCGAAATGTTTAGCAATGAGCCATCATTAGACAGGTAACAAATTTTAATTGTATACGTCATATCTTAGAACCGTTTTACACACACAAGAATTATAGCAAAAATTTATCTCATAACTTTGCCAAAAATTTTCGTCAAACTTTTTAGCTGTTTTATACATACGAGAATTATATCAATAATTTAATGGAAATTTTTATTCGAAAAAATATAGAACATGTTCTATATTTTTATGACTATAATCGAGAAAGTGCAGCAGAATTTGTGCAAATATCGAGTTTGGCGATTTGTAAAGTAACGTAGATAGCTGAAATATACATACAAACTTTAATAAAAATTCTTAGCAAAAATTTGCG
The DNA here is from genome assembly GCA_037114965.1 of Monochamus alternatus. NCBI lineage: Eukaryota > Metazoa > Arthropoda > Insecta > Coleoptera > Cerambycidae > Monochamus > Monochamus alternatus. The sequence continues at coordinate 109,268,987 of CM073426.1, read as the reverse complement.
CATAATTTTCGTTACAATTTTTCGGAAGAAATCTCTTGTGTGTAAAACAGTTCTTAAAGTAAAATTCCTCGTGAAATACAGTATTTAAATTCAAACTTTTAAAACTTATATTGCTCTTTTTTTAAAAAGGTAGTAAATGCAGTTTTTTTGAGGCAACTATATTTTTGAGGTCTACATCGTATATAACTGTGCATTATAAATGCCAAGAATTTGCTTTTTCTTATTTAATTTTAAAAATTAGTTGATTTTAGAGTTCCAATATTGTCACCTTATTTTTTTTATTTCTATATTAGAAATTAAAACTGTTTATTAGATATTTTGGTAAGTTATGAAATTTTTCTGTTATTATCTAATTGTAAATGGAGAAATTGAAGGAAAATAATTAAGCAATTATATATATTTATTATGCATAAAAAATAAACAGAAACAATAATATGAAACATGAGAACGTAATATCAAATGTAGATGTAAAGTAATAATTATTATTAATATGTATATTTATTATTTTGGAGGATATTTTCAGAATATTAACAGTGTCATTAAAAGAAACAATATTTGATACCTCCTTTTTTATGTATTATTTTTATATATATTTTTTAGCGAGTCCAATGACATTGGAGAGCTAGAAACATCGCCTAGTAATATGGGAGAAGAATTAAGTATTGACATGATTCCGGAGTGAATAACTATTAATTTAGGTAATTTATTTGATTTTGTGATTACTGCCATTATTAATAAACTGTTTTTATAATAAAATTATTTTCAATTACAAAACCCATACAATACAAAAATAACTGGAAATATTCAAAAAATTAGTAAAAAAATCTTTTATTTTTTCTCAAGTCACCTTTCCTCAATGCAAAATATACATAGATATTTGAATGATTAGTATATACGAAAATATATTCATATTATATATTATATTCATACTTAATTATCAAAATCATGTTAATGTTTCTTTTCTGTTGGTTTTTTAATTGACATAAGTCTAAATTTGAATGGCAATTCTCCATCTCTATTTAAAAAGTTTTTAATTGACGAAAAAGATAACACAACACACTTTTCTTTTGCAAATAGGTCATTCGCATTAACCGCATCATTTTCACATATTTCAGTAAATTTTAGTTTTCTTACAGGCCCCAAATGGACTTCAAATTCATAGTAATAATTTTCAGCTTGCTTTTTAGTTCCAATAAATTGGAATAACCAGTAGGCTTTCTTTTTCGCTACATCCACTTTATGCTTATAGTAGAAAAATTGTTTGCCATTTAAAAACGAAATAATTTGTACATCTAAAAAATCATTCTCAAATGATATTTTCATGTTCGCTTCAGTACGGAATTCCATCCAAGTATGATTGTTATGATAGTCTTTGAAGTGCTTATAAATATCATCATATTCTCCCGACCACTCACATTGCCAGTTTGCATATTTTTTTCCTTCACATTTAAATTTTCTGAATTTGCATTCCTGCTCATGTGCTTCTTTTTCGCTTTGGCTTAAAACAAATTTACAGCCTTTCGATGAGTAATAGCAATTTAGTTTGACACTTTTCTGAAGTTCCTCAATCATCTGCTCCATTTGATAGCATCTCGTATTGGTCATAGAGCCCCTGCATGTGGGACACTGCTCAATACTGTTAGCTAATATGCAATTTCCACACATATTGTGCCCATTTGCACATTGCACTATTGGTTTTGTTAGAGTGTCCAAACAGATCGGACACATCATAATTTTTTCAAGCTGAGAAGACATTTCACCTAAAATTAGAGATTAGAACATTTCCTGTCAGAGATGTTAAACTAAGAATTAATTAAACAAGAATTTTTATAAGTATATATACATAATACACTTTGGGGAAATATAAAAAAATATAAGATTAAATTAAATTTATAAATAAGATTGAAGTGATGAACAAGTTATTTTTATCGATTGATCAACGATTTCATTTTTAAGGGAATCCCCTTGCAAATAGACAAATTCTTTAATTTGTTTTAGTCCTAATAAAATGTTGATAAACTGATAAATTTGTTTTATATTTTAATAAACAAGAAATTAGATTTATAAAATGTAAATGAAGTCGGTATATAAAATATTTTAAGAAAATAATGAATTTTATTATACACACCTTTTATCCTTTACTACTGATATAACCATAGAAGGGAAACAGTGGGGTAGAGACCTTGCAATTTATTTTATTATCAACTGAAATAAAGATATGAGAACAAACATATTTAAATACATTAATAATAAAAATACTGATTGTGTGAGTTGCTACTACTATTTTTGCAGCTGCTTACCTTGCACAAATATTCTATATTTTGATTAACATTATTTTATCTATGACTCAAAACAAAGCTTAATGCTAACGCTAGAGCTCTGCTCTTATCTGTTATTATTTCATTGGCTTCTATCCACCTACTGCACAACACAGCACCCTAGATAAATTAAAGTATATACATACACAGCACAAAAATATGACAAATACTCACAAATACAAATATTTATCTAAAAATGATCTAATCTAAAAGCAAAAGTAGAAGACAGTGAATCCCAGAGCCGCAGAACACAGAGTAAGCAAAGCACAGAACAAAAGAATATTAACGTATACGCACTGAAATGTACGATATGGAATGCGTTTAGTCCATTTGCGCATTCAAATAGAGGTACCAAACCTAGATGCCTAGGAGTAGACAAAAGAAGGCACATGAAACTTAGGAAAGACATACTTCATTGGTTATGTATTTGGGTGCGAGACAGACAACCATCTGCACGTACGATATGAATTGTGTTCTCAATTTCCCATTATTTTGTTTGTAAACACGTCATTGGCGTACAGTGTGGTTTCTTTTATCTCGTATCTCGTTAGTGTTAATCTTTGTGTATTTTTGTGGGTGTTATTGTTGGAACATGTCATGCTTTATAAGGGACTGTAAAATTAACCAGCATATAGCACGAAATAATTTTTCATATCCAGAACTCAAATTCATTTCAATTCACAGTAAGCTAAGCCCCTACTGCTCCGCCATTGCTAGAGGCACAAAACAAAATATGGCGCTGATCATGAATAATCCATTCGCGCAGCTTTTAGCGCATTCCAGTCATCATAATATAAAATTACATTTCAGTGCGTATACGTAATATTCTTTGATAGAACGTCTAATAGAAAAGCAAAGCGAACAACGTCGAACAGTACGTTCTGCATTTCAAAATAGTAGAGAATTTAAGTTGTGTCCGATACGTGAACGTGTACGTAAATTTGACCGTCGCTCATGCTCAAATTAGAATTTTCCACGTTTACGTGATACGGATGTACGTGGGCTGACTGGTCTTTGCGTAACGTAAACAGAGACGTATACGTACCGAAGAGGTGGCCGAAAACTTCCGAATGCACAGAACAGATTGATAAAAGACTAACCGAACAGAAGCAGCAATACTCGTAGATTAAAGTAATAATCATCGTTTCTGAATAATATGATTCCGTGATAACTTACCCGACTTAAATTCATTTTTCAAACACAAATCTTACTATACCCGCGACAAGAACTCAGACGACTTACGTCATACAAACAAATGAATAATTCATTATATTTTTACCAAAATATTTAAGAAACTGCAACTGATAGTAATAAAACTATAAACTACAATAAAAATTTGCATTATATTTTGCACTAAATTGCAAAATATGATTGTTTTTAACGCAACTAAATATAGGAAATTACGTTGACAATAAAAACAAATGTGTAACGTCAGTCGTGACGTAAGACTGAATTCTTGACGCGAGTATATATGTAAACGTAAAATTTACACGTTCTACGTTTTACGTATCATGATAATCGACAATCGACTTAAACTTTCTAGTATCACATATTGAGTGCAGCACATCTAGTATATTGTAATTTATGCACATATGCACATATTAAAAAGAGTTTGAATTTGCCAACAAAAGTAACATTTACTGATGGACGAACTCGAATTAAAATTATTCTCGAATCAGGTTATTGTAATAACCTCTATGATCTTATTGTTCGTTTATATAATTTTAATTCTGTGGCGTCTCCTTGGCATCACAGTAGTATGCCACCCACAGAACTTTTACCTTATTCGGGTGTGGCTTTTCAGTTCAGCATGGAATAGTGAATGGCCGCTAGATGTACATAGCTTATTGTTTACACCACGTACTTATCCCTAATAGCACATGACGTCCAGAGGACGTCCATTTAACGTACAGACGTCCATGGACCATAAATGGACATTCGATGGATGTCCATTCCTGGACATATTTTGGTAGAACATACATTGGACATCCTATGCATGTCCTTTGTGAGACATATTTTGATGGTACATATATTGGATACCCCATGGATATCCTTTATAGGACATATTTTGATAGTACATATGTGGACATCCGATAGATGTCCAGTATTGTACATATTCTGTAATAATTTGAATTTGCCGCTAAAATTCGTGCAGCGCATGTGTATTGAAAAAAAAATCCAGATGTAACGCTAACGTCTAAAGTTTAAACATCCTGTTCTGTTCTCTTTGATGACGCTGATAAAGAGATAAACGTTGATGAGTAAACCCTATAGAAGAATAAATTAGGAATCCGAAGCAATATAAATCACATTTTGTAAGTAAATTTGTAGTTTCTACTTTTAGTCTATTTATAAATAATTGAATTATTTGTTGGTTAGGCTAAATTCATAACATCTGTATATATGTAGACAATTATGTCACAGTATAATTATGTATCAACAACCGACAACAATCGTTTTCGTTTTTAGATAAAGAAGTTTTCATTTTCACTCTAGTTGTTTAGAGTTTTCTCGTCTAGCTATTATTTAGCTAGTTAAGTTGAGTAATGTAATTATATATGGTCTTGTTCTTGTTACTTGTTACGTGTTATATAGTTGTTTTATTTGTATCTCTTAATTATTTATGCATTTGTTATTCATGTAACACTTAGAAAAACAATAAATACATATTATCACAATGTATTTCTATAATTCCAATGCAGACCTCCACTAAATGTCCAAAACAGGACATCCAAGGGTAGTACAAATTTGGTACAGAGGCGGGCATCTGTGGGTCCGAAAGTGGTACAGTAGTGGACGTCCCTTGGTTGCATGAAGTTGTGACATTTGTGCGTCCGTGGGACTTCCAATGGACGTCCATCGAACAATAAACGGGCGTCCACTGGATGTCTCGGAAGTCCAGACATCCAGTGGACGCCCTTTGGATGTTCATAGGACGTCCTTGTGCTATTAGGGATGGTTTCTTTTGTCGGGCTTAGATAGACTTAAAACAGCTAGAATTATTCACAGACATTGATCGAAAAAAAGTGTTATTAATCAGATAACTCACTTGAGAGCTAATATAAACTCAAAACCGGTATAGTATATGTCTGGTGGATTGCCGACGAGTGATTTTGGCTATTTGCTACAGGTTTTTCAAGTACAATTCAAAGCTGATTGGGGCTTTACAAATGAAAACTTGTTGAAAATATATCTGGGATTGGTAAACTATTTTGATTTTGAATCCTGGAACTGTTCGCTGTCGGAATCCGAATAGGTATGCCTTTTGTGTCATAAGAAATTACATTCCAGTCATGTGTCATAATCACAGTCCATTTCTATTATACAGTCCGGCGTCTTAACGTCGGCTCCTTTGATGTCGCTTAAAGGGCACGGTGATTTATCAAGAGACAGTTGGTCTCCTACTTCGTCATGTACAAATGAATTTCATTGGTGTTCATTGCGCATTTATCCACAAGCGCTGGAACCTTCACTAGTCGAACTGTATAAACTATAATAATCCTTAGGTATAATATGGAACGTGTATGGAACCTTAATTTAAGGAATGTTTACTTTTGATGCACTATGTTATTGTATTAAATATATAATTTTGCAATCGTCAGTTATGTCTTTAGTGAAAAAACAGTAAACAGTGCTAAAATAAAATTGTATAATCCTCTTTTGATACTATATAAATTTAACGTGTAGGTTCGTCCATAATATCCTTAAATTTCATTGATTTCATTCACCATTGGATAGAATATGCCAAATTTTAAGTTAGAGCATCGTCGGCTAAATTGCACATCGTGCTTTTTCTAGCCTGTTCCTTTGCCCATTTGCAGTGACTCACCGCGCGTGGCAGCACACTACAGCACACATGACGGTAGTTGTCAATTGTTTGTATTAGTATTTTGGCGTTTTTTAAAAATATGACATGCGTGAAATCCTTGACTATATACACTAAGACTAGTCAATCTAATGGGAGACCTTGTTGGCCTGAATGGGAAACCAACTCTCGCGTAATGGGAAACGAACTCAAAAAGAACGTTTACGCTTGGGCTATTTGCTAATAGATGGCGCAATATTAGGTACTAAAATGACATGAATTTGGATATATAATTTTGAAAGCTCCTCCCATCGAAGATGATTGGTTCATACATATTATGTTATGTACAATCGTTTGCAATAATATTGACACTCTTTAAATTCAATTTTGCTATTTCTTTTGAACTGCTGACGTATTTGTAATGAAATCTACTTTCAACTTTTAACATTAGTAATTAATTGTTTCACTTACCAATATAAATTTAATGAGTTTCTACTCAGAACTTCGAGAAGTTCAAAAACTGTTTTGAGAGAGTGTCAATGTTATTTCAAAAGCTTGTATGTACTTAAAATTCATAACTTTAATGACATTCGATAGGATTACTGTTTATTTTATTATTAAGTGAATGTGTTAGTCATGAGGAAGCAGGCAGGAAATAAATGTTAATTTTTAAAATGTAATAAAACTAGATGAAATATTCCAGGAATAAAACTTTTCCGCGCAAGGCGAAAATGATAGATTTTGAATTCTGATAAGTAATTATAGTAATTTCATCACGATGTTTAATAAAAAACAATACAGAAGTGCAGTTATCCAGTTCATATTCACTTTCGCGTATCAATGAAAGTCAAAGCTTAAAATATATTAACCGCCAGATAACACTTTTATCATACTCCTCCAGCTTTGGTAAATTCAAGTGAAGAAGTCATTCAATACGTGTCGATAAAAATATACAGGGTGGGCCATTAATAAGGGGACATAGAAGAGGAGTAACATCATTGGGAGGAAATATGAAGATATAGCTAAATATATCTTCGTAAAATATTTCTGTGGAAAAAGATACAAGGTGTCAAAGTTGAAATATTTTTATTTGTGTTTTCTTTTTTAGTATTAACGCAAGTATCTCTCAACTGATTGAAATTTAATCCAAAAAAATTAGTAGGTATCAATGAGTCGCTTACTTTTTTTAAATGTCCAGAGTAACTTTGGAAAAAAACTCATATTTGAAAAAAAAATTATCTACATATTTACTTTTATGGACAAAAATAACAACAGAGCAGTAAAAAAAACTTAGCCCTTGAGCAAACTCTCTCTACTTCTACATGTCTTAATTAATTAAACTAATTATTACAGCTAATTACAGAAAATTTTCAATATGGCAATTTTCTAATGCTCCTAAGAGATTTCCTCACGTCGAAAAATACATTTGGTTGTTTTAAATCAGTTTTCTGGAAAACGGTAGGAATTTCGTTAACAAAAAATAAGATAGAAATTGTCATCATCTGGCAATGGTCTATCTGTTTTAATAGGTACCTACTACATAAATTATGATTGCTTTTCTTAAAATATGTTTCCCTACCAAATTTGATGACAATCGGTTGAGCGATCCTAGTTATTAAAAAAAAAAACGAAAAAAATATGTAAACCTGTATCTTTTTCCACAGCAACATTTTAGTAAGGCATATTTAGCTATATCTTCATATTTTGCTCCAAAACTGTCATTCCTACTCTGGCACATCATTAATGGTTCACCTTATATAATACTTAAAATAATAAATTTTGAACCACATTCTTTTCTGATGAGGCCTGTAAAGTTCACAAATTATTTTTACTAAAAACATTAGCGCATGTAAATTTATTTAAATTTGCATGCGCAAATGTTAAATTATTTGAATTTTTAAATTAATTTAAATTTAATTTTAATTTAAAAAATTACTCTTCAAAAAGACTACAAAATAATATTTATTTCACACCATCACAAAATTATACTTATATCAAACATTGAAAAAAGATACTTGGTGTTTTAGAATTTTTACTAATGAATTTTTCGCAAAATAATAATGCATCTTATGCAGTAAGAGAAACCCACACGATAATCTGCAGTTCTATATGTCTCATTATATAAGTAGGTATGTCGAATTCATTTGAATTATCTTAATATGTTTAAAGGAAATTAAACAGAAATTGTAAATTTTGGTATATCGCTGAAAACTCTTTTAACAATCTTATTTTTCTGTTTTTTTTTTAAATTAATTTATAGTTCATATTCTTACTTCTCTAACGCAATAAAATAAACTGCTTATGTTTCAAACTTTATGATCTGTGGTTTGAATATAAATATATTGCCACAATCTTATTATTCAGGCAGGTATATGAAAAAGGGTCACGCGGCCACGCCCTCGAAACGCCTTCACAGTTTTTTGCAGATTAAAATAGTAGCGCTTTATTTCCTTCGTTTGAATAAATGCGTATTGTTACACAGTACGACATCTAACAGGAATTATTATAACTATTTAGGTCTTTATTAAGGATTGACCCTCTTGATGTAAATACTCAAGGGTGAAATATATGTCGAGGTGTACGTTTCTGTTTACATTATGAATCTTAATTTATTAACGAATACATCTTAAAATAATGTTGTATAGCATTTTCCATAGTAAAAGGACAACTCATTAATTATTAATACATGTGTACCCAGTTTTCTTAAAGATGTAAAATATTTAGCAAAGCACTTCGTGTGAATCAAGAATAGTGTCAGTGACGTAATTTTTCTTGAAATAGTATATTAAATATGTACAACATTTTTATAAAGTAAATTAAACAAGTTAACTAAGTATTTATTTAGATGTAAGCTATTCCAACGTTAATATCAAATGTCAAATTCTGACATTTCCGACCCTATCCATTTGTGATTCTAAATAGTAACACTGAAGTCCCCACACTAAAGCCACATTACAGAATTCTATATTGAAATTCGGCTGATTCGACAGACAAGTATTATAATAAGGCACACAATAAGATATGTTCTATAATATTAACACCCTATATATTTTACTTTGAATTTCTTAGGTTAACTGAGAAACTGAGAGAAGAAGAATGAAAACTAAAAAATATAAAATAATTTATTATCACTATAACAAAAATTTTCCATACACACTGTGCAGCCGAAAATACTTAGAAAAACCTCATCAGGCCTAAGTTCTAAAACAATATCTACAACAAACACTATATAAATAATATTTACAACTATACACCTATATAACCACTACAATAAAATCATGAACGTTGATGAGAGTGCAATTTGTAATAGAGACCATGTTTTTTTAGAAGTTCCGAATGAGTTCCCATTTCAGCAATGATTCCTTCGTTAATAACGCATATCAAATCAGCGTCCTGGATTGTTGTTAGACGATGAGCTATGGTAATACACGTTCTTCCACGCTTGGCGTTATCAAGAGCTTCTTGCACAATCTAAACAAAACATTGTTATTAATACATTACATATTAAACTCTTAGAAATTATACCTTTTCACTTTCAGCATCTAACGCTGAAGTTGCTTCGTCTAGTAGAAGGACTTTGGGATTTCTAACCAAAGCTCTCGCAATGGCAATTCTTTGTTTTTGACCTCCAGATAATTGAGTTCCTTTTTCACCAAGCTTGGTATGATAACCCTAAAAAGATACAGTAACTCGTTAGCAAAAGAGTGTTAGTTACATTGCCTGTAAAAAAACTTTACAAAAATACTTTTTGAGATACAGTGTTTTTACTCGATAGTATGGGCTTACTGTGAGGGTGCAAAACAAAAATATAAAATTTGGGACACGTGGTGTTAAATGGCATGAGGTAAACTCTATTTTCAATTGAAAGTATTATCTTTGGGATTTGACAGAAACAACTAATGGCGTCATCAATTAAATTTTTTTCAGAAAAATACCCAAATATGTTTCCTATTAAAAAGCTCTCTTTTATCTAATAAACTTTTATTAGAGAAATTTTACTGTATTACCTACTTCCTGTCTAAAAGTTATAAGCAATATCGTCCTAAAGAGACTCAAAAGATTTACCACCTAAAAATCACATTAACGATGGAAAGATCAAGTAGCCGCTAGAAAATACTTGAATGTTCGTTGTTTAAATTGCATAAGTGTCAGAAAATACTTGTCATTATTCAATACGAACGTCAAACGTATAACTTTTGTGTTTACAAAATGTTTTCTAATTCAGAAAAAGTTGATATGTTACTAATTTACGGCGAGCTACAACAAATTCAAGAAGAGCTGTAGCGTTATATCGAGAAAGGTATGCAAAGTGCCTCATTCCTGATCATATAACCTTTACAAGGTTTACAAGGCGACTTGCGACGAAATGAAGATGCATTTTCTGTTTTCTGAAGAATCAAATAATTGACTGAAGTGGAAGAAGCAACACTAATACAGCTAGACTATTACAGTATTTTGAATAAAATCCACGAAATTCTATACGGCAAGCTAGCCAGGAATTGAATTTGGACAAAACAACCGTTCAACGAATTTTAAAGGCCAATGGGTATCACGACTACAAAATTCACAGGAGTATTTGCCTGAGCGTCACACTGAAAGCAGACTTAATTTTATAGCTCAAATTGTAGTAAATGTAGAAACTGTTGTACAGAACCTTTTTCGGCACGTTGTTTGGACAGACGAAAGTAGATTTGTCAGTAAGGGTTTGCCAAACAAGCGTAACGAATACTACTGGTTTACTGAATATCCAGTCCGAAATCAAGGCCATTTTGGAGTAAATGTATGGTACGGCATCATCAGTAGGCATTTAATTGGGCATTATTTTTACAAACATACATTGAACAACGTGAATTACCTAAATTTCCTACAAGAAGAACTTCCTGCACTTCTGAAGAATACGCCTTTACAGTTAAAGAGAAACCTATGGTTTCAGCACGACGGAGCTCCATCTCACAAGGCCAGGATTGTGCAGCAATATTTAGATACCACTTTCCAAGAAAAATGGATTGGAATTAATGGACCTATTCAGTGGCTCGGAAAGTCGCCAGATTTAAGACACTTCGATTTTTTTTTATGGAGGGGTTTTAAAAAATAAGGGGGTCAAGTTTCGTTTAAGGGAAATCAGCCATAAAGGAAAACAAATAGCATTCAGAGGCCTCTCTGAACAGAGAAACATTAAAATTTTCCTGCGGAAATGAGGAAATTATGTGGACTTTAGAAAAAGGGAAATCAGTTACATAAAAAATAGTTTTTGCTGTGAATTATAGACATTTTTCTTAACACAGAAACGCCAAAATTTTTCCGCGGAAATGCGTCATTTTCATTACCTGTATAGAAAAAATGTAGAAAAGCGGAAAAATGTGACCAATTTTTATTTTTGAATTCTAAACGTATTTCTGAACACAAAAATCCAAATTTGGTAAATGAAAATATAACAGAGGAAGTGTAGTTGAAGGTTCCTGGGTATTCAGAATGATTGCCGATAACTCAGAAGACTTAAGAATGGTAATTTGTCCCGAAAATAAAAGGGGTGCAGGCACGTTAATTCTCCTTTTGGAACAACATGTAGAGAAAGGGTCTATTATCCATTCGGATATGTGGAAAGTGTATGAGAGATTCACTAAATATGGCATTAGACTGTTAACCATAGAGTTATATTCGTTGCTGAAGACGGTACTCATCCGTGCGCGCGGATTTCGAAACGTCGACCGGGCGCTCTCAATTTTAAAAAAATGCTACAAATCCACTTACTTTTTATAACTTGAATAGCATTCGATTATTCACAAAACTCAAAAAACATGAAAACTAATTAACCGTCGATTATTCACAAAACTCTAAAAAACATGAATATGTATATGATTTTCCTCAATATTTTTCTTAAAAAAAATTTCCGCAAATAAAATTATATATCATTAAAGCGCAAATTAGTAGTCAAATCAAATTATCTAATTATCATTTCTATAACAGATTTCCCTTATTCTAAAGTCGAAGGAAAATGGAAATTTTCCGTAAATTTTTACATTTTTACATCAAATCAAATAATAATAATAATAATAATCTTTATTTTGCAGTCAGACATTACACATTGAATGTATTGCAATAGTCAGAATAAACTTAAAAACTAAAGAAACTGTAAAAAAAAACTACACATAAAAAACATACAAAAAAATAGTCATTTAGTACAACAAAGAAAGTGAGTGAGAAAGAGAGTGTATAATAATAATAACAATAATAATTTTATTTTCCCATAGATAAAAAAAAAACATTTATATAGGAACAATCACAGTTGACAACTACAAACTAACACGTAATACGGTAATATTCCTCTAAAGAATAAAAGCTGTTACCTAACAAAAAACTTTGGAGCTTAAGCTTGAATGCATTTAAATGAATAGCATCTTTTATATCACTCGGCAGCAAATTGAATATATGCAATCCTAAATAAGAGGGAGAATTTGATGTCACATTATACTTACAAAATGGGACATAAAAGTTATTTTTATGTCAAGTATTTATGTTATGTATATTCTTATGTAGAGGAAAATTAGTTATGTTCTTAAAAATATAGACACTCATTTCATATATTAATATATCTACAACAGTTAAAATATTATATTTTTTAAATAAGTTTCTACAAGAAGACTTGGAAGAGACACCAGCAATGCATCTTAAAATGCGTTTTTGTACTTTAAATACATCCGATGCATGAGTGGAACACCCCCAAAAACAAACCCCATATCTCAATCTTGAAGCTACCTGCGCGTGGTAGACCATAATCAATTGTGTATACGACAGAACACTTTGTAAATTTCTAAAAACAAAACAAACCGAATTTAACTTAGACACCAGCTGTGTGCAGTGTAATTTCCAATTAAGACACTCATCTACTACAACCCCTAGAAACTTAACATTATCTGAAAATGCCAATGATACACCTTCTAAATTAATGTTCAACGAAGAACAATGTTTCTGCCTATTGTGGAATCTCAAAATATGAGTTTTGTCCATGTTAAAATAAAGAGAGTTAGAGATATACCAGTCATTAATAGATTGAAGAACACTACTGCACTTATACTCCAACTGCTTCTCTGAACCATTTGAAATTAATATAGATTGATCATCAGCATACATGACAATAAGTGAGTCTTTAATTACTGATTCCAAATCATTGGTGTATAATAAAAATAAAACAGGACCCAACACGGATCCCTGTGGAACCCCCATGTCTACATAATCAAAGTCAGATTCCACAACTTTATGGTTATAGGTTAAACTGACATATTGTTTGCGATGCTTCAGAAATGAGGTTACCCAGTCAAAAGCCACACCACGGATGCCATATGCATTAAGTTTTGTCAGAAGTTTATCGTGGTCCACGCAATCGAACGCCCTGCTGAGGTCACAGAAGATCCCAACAGGGCATTCACCTGCTTCCAAATAATTTAATAACTTTATATAAAATGAAGATATAGCACTTTGTGTCGACATATTAGCACGAAATCCGTGCTGGTTTTGTGTAATTATGTTATATTTATCAATGAACTTTAATAGGCGATTTAAAAAGCAATACTCGAATATTTTGGAAAAGGCAGATGAAATAGCTAAAGGTCTATAATTTTCCATGTTTTGCGGGTCATTTTTTTTAAAGACTGGAACAATTTTCCCAACTTTTAAAACGTTAGGAAAGCATCCAGTTAAAAAGGAGAGATTAACCAAATACATAAGAGGTTGAATTATAAACGGGATTACTTTTCTCAATATAGACATAGGAACCCCATCAGGACCGGAAGAATTTTTATTTTTGAGTTTATTATTAAGTAAAATTAACATTTCATGACAATCAAAGGGTTCCAGAAAAATAGAGTAACTATTAAAAGGAATATTATATTGTCGACTAGAATTAATTTGGTTGACTGCATATATCTTCTCTATCACCTTCTTGGGTGCATCAAGAAAGAAACTATTAAAAGCAGAAGCTACTTCATATGGGTCATCACATATTTTATCATTCCTTATGATGGTGATATTTTTATGTTTTTTGGGCTTATTAGACAATTCTGTTACAATATTCCATGCTGTTTTCGATATATTGTCCGTTGTAAGAATCTTGTTTTGGTAGTACTGACATTTGGAATAATTTATTAGTTTTATGTGTTCTCTTTTACTCTCTTTATAGAAATTATTTAAATCTGGACACATATTTTTTAATAGATACAAATGTTTTAATTTTAAACTGGACTCCCTTATTTTATTTGTTATCCACGATTTTTTTTTTATAGTTATTCACATACCTTTTTTTTAGCGGAAAATGTGTATCAAAATAATACAGAAAAATGTTGAAAAAACAGTCAAAGGCATCTTCAATATTAACTATATTATAAACATCAAACCAGGTTTCAAAGTGCAAGGCTTTACCAAATTCGTTAACAGCATCATCAGAAAAATATCTTTTTAGTCTAGAAGTAGTATTTTGGTTGTTTATATGAAAACTGTTCAGTTCGAATAAAACTGATCTATGATCGGACATGTCATTGTCTAAGACACATGCCAGACCGTCATCTACATTGGAAAAAATGTTATCAATTATTGTAGAGGTTTTAGCAGTTACTCTCGTGGGCCACTCAACAACTGGATGCATATTATATGTAAGCAAAATATTTTTCAAACAGATAAAATCACCATTATTTCTTGAATTACCAGAAGCATCAATATTAAAATCACCACACAAAATTATGTTTATGGAAGGTCTAAACAAAACTTGTAGAACTTTTACAATATTATCAAAAAATAAACATAAGTCACCACTAGGGGACCTATAGCATGCCAGTATTATAGAAGTAACATTATTAAGATTATTTAAAGATATTCCGCAAATTTCAAAGTGTTTCTCAATACAGTAGTGATCCAAATCAATTCTTTTTACATTTAAATTAGACTGAGTGTAAATAGCAACACCCCCTTTATTATAAACAGATCTGCAGAAGAAACTGCTCAATGTATATCCTTTAATATATTTTAATTTAATTGTATCATCACTGCAATGAGTTTCAGTCAAACAAAGAAAGTTTATCTGAGAAAATCTAGAGATTTCAATTTCTATCAAATTAACCGTTGCATCATTTAGACTTTGCGCATTTAGTAAAAAAATATCAGGAGAATAAATTACTTTACTGATGCAGCCGCTGTCTTCCTGTGAAAAAACTTGCTGATGCATGCACCATCGGGCCATAGTTTTGGATCCATAGCTTTCCGAAAATTGTCGTCAAAGATCGTCACTTTAAAGGATGAGTATATATTTGGATACTTTGAGATTATAGACTCACACTGGACCTCTGGAAAAGAGTTCCTTAATAATTGTTGTAAATCCGTGGCAGAAGTATCCATGTCAATTCGGCAAACATGTAAGTGTGTAAGCTTCTTAACTCCCTTTATAGAAGAATTTTTATTATTTCCCACAATTATACTTTTCTTACGAGTATTCTTTACTTCCTTCCAGTCATTGTGAGAATTTTTATATTTCTCACCAGAACGGGACGGCAGATTGTCCATCTGGTTTAGAGTGACAGACGATAAATTATCATCCTTCATGTCACTTGTGAGATTTATAATTTCATTGCATTTTAGATTAGTTTGAATTCGCAATAGATCAGCTGAGACTTGTTTGTTTTTAATGGTTTTTGTGTCATGTTTGTCCTGGATAGGTAGATTTTGTCCAGAAAGTTTTTCTGATTTATTTTGGTAGCTGCGATTCACTTGTTTACTGTTGTTTTTGTCGGTAATTCGTGCTACAGAAGTTTTTGTTTCAGAGTTGTTTTTATATTGGCTGTTACTTTTTGCAGTAACCGATATTTCGTTAAGATCCCCTTCTGATTTATTTAAGCGATTCAGAATTTGAATGTGGTCATTTAGTAACTTAATTTTATCCTGCAATTCAGAGATAATTGTGTCCTTCTGCTTAATTATATAAGCAAATATTTTGACATCTATCTTATTGTTCACGGTCACGCACTCCAAAACACCTATAAAGGTTTCATCGGAGCCATTTTCGCAGTCGTCGACAGCACAACAGTTAATTTGGGCATCACTTATTACTTTAACACCTTTTGTTAGTTTAGCACAGCTTTGATGAAACGAACTCTCACATTTGATACACTTTACAAAATTTTTAACAACATTTTTACCGCATCTATTGCAAGTAATTGAAGAGCCAGTATTCGAGCTACTCTGTAAGTCCTCCATCACATGTATTTCAAAGCCGCAATTTTATAAATTTTGTATTTCTAGAGCAGCATGTAATATAAAAACATTTAAAAAAGACATTTTTGGGGCAATTTTCAGTTAAAATATAATATAAGAAAAATTCGAGTTTTTCGGAAAACGAAACATTTCCGCGGAAAAAGAAAATTGGTTATATACTAGTAATTTTGTGTAGAACCTTCCTATAGAACAATTTCTTTTGTAGGTAACTGATTTCCTTTGAACGACAGTTGGGCCAAATAAAGTTTACAAAACACCTTCGCGGAATCATTTGAAAGAAGAAATCACAAAGTTAAAATTAGAGTTAAACAGTGAAATGTTAATAAACGCAGCCCACAAAAAAGTCAGCGATGATTGGATATGTGTCTTGAAATCATAGGAGGTCATATAGAGAATAGATTGTACTATGTATGTAGCATGAAGGCGTTTACCTCATTTTTTAAGTTAGGTATTGTTATCATCACCTTTTGTTTTAACTGTATGAAAGAATTATTGAGTTTAATCCTTTTATCTATTCTTAATCACATTTATGCACTTTAAAGATCATAGTTTCGGTTGAAAATGGTTTCATCTGAAATTAAATTATGACTAGCGATATATCTAATAAAATTTTAAATTATTAAAACTAAAATCATTACTGTCAAGCAAAACCTTTTGGATTACTTACCGCTGGAAGAGCCGATACAAAGTTGTGTATGTTAGCATGTTTAGCAGCTTCTATGATTTCAGGCAACTCAATTTCTCTAGAATTATCACCATAAGCAATATTTTCAGCTATGGTTTTATTAAATAGATTTGGCTCTTGTGATACGATTCCAAGGTGACTTCTTAATGTTCCGAGAGTTATGGTTTTCAGTTCATCCTCGTCTAAATACACTGCGCCAGAAGTGGGATCATAAAACCGTTCGATTAACTGAATAATCGTTGATTTTCCACAACCGCTGGGTCCAACAAGTGCGACTGTTTTTCCTCTAAACACAGAAAGATCCAGACCTTTCAAAACTTCCACGCTCTGCCTAGTTGGATAGGAGAAACGAATATTTTCATACTTAACATCACCTCTAGCCTAAAAATTTGAAAATATTTGAAATATGCATATTGAGTTAGATGAAATACAAATCACCAAAGCTTTATAGTAATATTGATTAAAAATTAATTTCCTGTGTACCTGATCTTTGTCCAGTGAATTGGGACTGTCTCTAATTTCTGGTATTCTGGTTAACAATTCTCGTACTTTCCTTGCGGCTTCGATGCCCTTAGTGAAATTAGGAGTAAAGGCTAAAGCGTTAGCTATACTTACAGTTCCCATAATTAATGCCTGAGACACTCTGAAATTATACATTTATGTAATTACTATTTCAGACAAAAAGGTACCTATGCTTATTATCGATGTCTACATTGTTGTTTATTATAAATATTTGTGCAATTAGTGATTTTGTAATGATTTTTACTATTTTTGTCATGTTTAAGTGTTATTTACTAAATTGTCTTGGTAAATTGAAAAAGTTGGGGTGTCCATTTAGTAATACTTTATATTAACCCTTAACTGGCGTTGTGACGTCCCTGGGACCCACGCCAATAAATTTTGCTGTGTATCCCTTCCATTATTAAAAATTTTCAGCTGTGCGTCTCAGTACCTTCCAATCAGTATGGTCGGGATCGTTAGTGTAGGTGCGTTACTATTTCCAATTTTTACGTGACAGTGTGCTCGTGGTCTCTGGGACGTCACGACGGCAAGTACGTAACAAATTACTTTTTTATCCATTTTTGTATTAGTCGTATATTTTGTTGTACAGCTAGTAATGGATAAGCCTCCTGTACCGAAACGTGTAAGATATGATGATCCTAAGTTCGAAGAAAAAGTTCTGCGTATTTTTGACTCTCTGGACAGTGATGTAGATTTATCAGACCAAGAGGATGATGCTGTTCTCGAAAGTGAACATGACACCAACTCCGTTCAATCTGCAGATGAAGAACCCGACTATCGGCAAGACATTGACACCGATCAATCTTCCTATGAAGAATCTGAGGATCATGCAAGTGAAGATGAAGATAAAGGTTCTGTACCAAAGTACTACTATGGAAGAAACAGATTTAAATGGTCAGCTACTGCTCCAATTAGAAATGTAAGGACTCCAGCACACAATATTATTAAAATACCAACTTCCCGATTTCCAACAAAAAATATTGATCCTGTAGATGCCTGGTTATCTATTTTTACAGAAGATATGATAGCACAAGTAATTCACTGGACAAACAAGGAGATCATAAGTTCAAGAACAAAGTTCTCTGATCCATCCAGAACAGAACTGAGGGAGACCACAGTAGAAGAAATAAAATGTTTTTTTTGGCTTGCTTATATATACAGCCATATTTAAATCTAACCACGAAGATATTCGATCATTATTTGCAACAGATGGGACTTGTATGTGTTTAGGCTTTCTTTATCCGCAAAACAATTTGTCGTTCTTTTGAAATGTTTGAGATTCAATAATCCGGATGACCGTGAAGAACGCAAGCAATCAGATCCAGGTGCAGCCGTATCTAAACTTTTACAAAAATTTAATGCAAGTTCACAAGCCTCATTTTCTTTAGGATCAAATGCAACAGTAGATGAAATGCTGGTAGCATTTCGTGGAAATTGCCGCTTCAAAATGTATATGCCATCGAAACCAGCAAAATATGGTTTGAAATTGCAATGTCTAGCTGATGCCAGAACAAGTTATGTTTATAATACATATCTATATTGCGGAAAAGGTAGTGACAGCATGGGACTATCCCAAGAAGAAAAAAAATATGGAATTACCACCCAGGCAGTTATTAGATTTTGCAAACCTTTATATCATACAAACCGCAACATTACTACCGACAACTGGTACACATCGCTCGATTTGGTGAAAGTACTCAAAGATAATGGTTTAACATTACTGGGAACAATAAAAAATAAATAAAAAAGAAATTCCTGCTGAGTTTCAACCAGCTCGCAATAGACAAGTAGGGTCTGTACTTTATGGATTTACCAAATATTATACACTTTTGTCAGCAAAAAAAATAAAGCCGTTTTGTTACTTTCGTCAATGCATCATTCCATAGAAACAGATCACTTTACTAAAAAACCGGAAATAATTGCATTTTATAACAACACAAAAGGTGGAGTTGATGCAATGGACCAAAAATGTAGTGTTTATTCATCAAGCCGCCGAACACGTCGCTGGACCATGGCAATTTTTTTCCGAATTTTAGATATGAGTACTACTAATGCTTACATTATGCACCAATCATTACGTGATAGGGAACTTTTGACAAGATTGGAATTTATGAAAACTGTAGCAAAACAGTTGATTGAGCCCTACATGAGACTTCGCATCCACAATAACCGACTACCTCGTGAGCTAAGGTCATCTACTTGCCGTATTTTGGGAAGAAAAAATGTATATTGTGTTGAAGCTGATCAGTCTGATAAATTAGATCGAGGAGAAAGAAAAATATGTTCTTTATGTCCTGCCAAAAAGAGAAGGAAGACGGCTTGTTTCTCATGCAAAAGACCAATATGTTTAGAATGTAGCAAAAAATTGTGTGTAGGATGTGCGACAGGTGAAGGACAATAAGCGTCCATAGACCCATGCACGTTTTTTTCTAAGACGTTTAATTTTAAGTTTATATATTTTTTTATGTTTATTAATGTCTTAATAGATAATGCTTCTTCTGTCTTGGCTTATTTCTTTTATTTAAAAAAAATTAGGCGCTTTTGCTCAGAGCTTTGTTATTTTTTCAGTTATTTGCAAATAAAGTTTAGTTTTTTTATAACACCTTAATTTTTTTTATTTGGCAAATCTATCAAGGAAATTTGAATGTTAATATGTTAAATATTGCAACAAAATTATTAAAAAATTTTTTTTGTTGAAAACAATATTTTTTTCTGGTTATTAGTTATGTCGTCCCAGGGACGTCAGGACGGTATGAACGCATACAAATTTTACCACGCCAGTTAAGGGTTAATTGACTGTACCTACGGTGTAATTATTTATTCAGTTAAGAAAAATCACGTTAGATTTAAAAAAGGTAACAGTTTAATATAGGGGTTCCCTAGAGGAGAATCATTTTTTTTTAAATAAATAAATATAAATGAACATGAAATACACAATTTTTTAATAAAAGAAATTAAAAAAAGTAAAATATATACCCGTAAATTATCATAGGGAAAACAATAACGTTAAGTGGGCAATATCCAATATGTATAACTAGACAAGCATTGTAATAAGAAGAAGGCAATCATTAATTGGACTGGAGACGAAATTAAAAATATACAAAAAAAAAAACAAAGAAAATTAACATGGCCCCTGCGCAAGGATATTCAAATTCACAAAATAATATTTGTGCAGCACCACAACAAGGGTCAGTTACTGAAGAGAGGTATGCATTCAATAGACCTTCGAACTCCCAAAAATTAGGAGGGGCGGGGAAGACCGTTGAAATAGCCAATGCGAAATTTGGGAAACGGAAATATGAAAAAGGTAGACAGTGGGTATTTGGAGGATTCGAACGGGAATCCCGCAAAGTATTCCTTGTCCCTATTCCCGACCGCACAACAGAAAACTTCTTAGAAATTATGAAACAATGGATTTATCCAGAAACGACTATTATATCGGACTGCTGGAAATCATATAATCTAAAAAATGAAAATTTCTAACATTTACAAGTAAATCATTCACTGAACTTTGTTGACCCTTTTACAAGTCACATATTCAGAACATCGAAAAAACATTGCTGATTTCCTGTTCAAGAGAACCTTTAACAGTGACATCGATTTTCATGAATTTCTACTTCAAATAGGCAAATTATATCCATCAAAAACCGTGCAATTATTGTACTTCCCTTATTACATGTAATGTAATGCATATGGCAAACATTTATACATTTATATGTAATACATGAAGGCAAACAAGTGTTTTATTTATCAATCAACCCAGTCCAATTTACCTAAGCTTACTGATACTATTGTAAAATTCATATATTTAAATTTTACAATATTTTCATGGATCAAGTTGCCACTCTGAAAGGATACAAAGTCAAAGGAGCCCCTTTATTAAATTTTTACAAAAAAAATAAAAAATGAAAATTTTTGTATTTGAAAAAAAAGGTAACTGAATACTCACTTAAAGACATCTTCGTAATCTAAGCCGTCCCTTATTAAGTAACCTCCATAGTACATGCAAGCAGAATAAGCAAAGAACATCAGACTCCTAGACAAGGCAAACACTGCGGAACGCCAATGGGTCGCTTTTAAAGTACCCTTGTGGTAAGGAGTAAGCTCCGATATGTACATATTGTGGAAAGTTTCTTCACATCCTAGGGAAGCTACAGTTCTCACGTTGCCTACACCTTCGACCGCAATCTGTAATTGTGAAATACATGTACAGGGTGTTTGAAACTTGACGTTACAGCCTTATAGATAAACATAAAAAAAACAAATTAAAATATTGTTTCAAATCGGACTAAATTATAATTATATAAGCCAAAATTGTTTCTTCAGATTTCCCTGAATATAACGTCATCGATAATAATTTTTCCAGGAACATAACTAAATGTATTTTCACCAAAAAGTACACGTAAATATTTTTCGAAAAAAAAATACGAAAATTTGAATCAGATGTGAGTTAGCAAATATATACTTCATGGCAATATAGACATTACAAATTCCACTTGTTTTAATACTTTAGTTATTACTTCAAATGCCAAACATTTGGCAATGCGTATTATAATAAAAAACATAAATCTTTGTCTCAAAATAAACAATAGAACTGCACGATAAAAACATTGAAAAGTAAATCCTAATAAATGTGCATAGGCGCTTCCAAAGGCGGGTAATTAGTAATCATTTTCGATTTAATTATATTTCAAATATTCAGTACATCGAGTAAAAACTTTTTGGTTTCAGGTAAAGTACCTTTACCGCTGAAAATACAGCAAAATGTTACTCAAGTTATTAAGAATGGCAAATTATGAGGATCTGCAAAATTTCAAGATCGGTAAGGTTGATCAAAGCATCGTCTGCTAAATCGCGTCGCCTTTGTAATACTTATCTGTCGAATCACCTGAATTTCAATCTAGAATTCTGTAATGTGGCGACATCAATGTTAGTATTTGCATACACATCAGGCCCTAAATGTAAAATTTGACGTTTGATATTGAGACTGTAATAACTTATTTTTTAATAGAACCTACTTCTTTAATTTGATTTGTACAAATGTACGTATTTTTTATATTTTAAAACATTAAAATACGCGGCCCTGTTACCGTTACAATATTTCACGCAATACTTTTAGATCTAAATATTTTACATTTTTCACAATATTGGGTATACTCGCGTCAAGAATTCAGACGTCTTACGTCACGGCTGACGTTACACATTTGTTTTTATTGTCAACGTAATTTTTGATATTTGGTTGCGTTAAAAACAATTAGTTTTTGCAATTTAGCGCAATATATAATACAAACTTTTAGTGTAGTATATAATTTTTTTGCTATCAGTTGCAGTTTCTTAAATATTTTGATGAAAATATAATGAATTATTCATTTGTTCGTATGACGTAAGTCGTCTGAATTCTTGTCGCGAGTATACATACGTATTAATAGTAAACTACTGCTCCTACACTTTCACTATAAAAACGCAATACTTATTATTTTAGGTTGTATCAATTTATAAGTTTAAAAATGATATGCAAACAGAAACGTACAAACGGATATTTGACATTTGTCATAATTTCTATGAAACAATTGATGACTATGTCCGACTACGTCATTTGTGCTGTAGTGTGCTACCGCGCGTGGTGAGTCACTGCAAATGGGCAATGGAACAGACTAGAAAAAGCCCGGCTGCTGCGATTTAGCCGACGATGATCAAAGAATAAAAATTTGTACAAGGCATTTGTGCAAATCGGTAATATTAATTGCATCAAAAATGACCTTTTACCGATATATTCATATACCAAATTTCATTTTAATCGTTCAACCATATTTATTGAAATTTTCTCAAAATCTTTGGTGTCCTAATTGTGCATTTTTTCATATGAAGTAGCACAAATCACCGTATCTTCATCTTAAGAATCCAGGGTGGTTCGCCGGTACATGCATTTCAGGGACACTCTGATCCAAAGATTTGTTTGTTATTTATTATAGTAATGACAATTTTCTGTACTTGGTAAATTCGTTATTGTATGTATTTTATATTTTTATACTGGTTTTTGCAAAACAATAAAAATTTTCTTAACAAACGTTATTCAGAATCTTATTAATTAACATTTCAGAAAAGACATGTTTTTGGCATAAAATGGGTCTTATTTAATCCCATCATAACAAGGTCTTAAGTTTGAAATAAATTGTACATATTTTTCTGTTTTATTTAAACTTTAACTATTGCTTTGAATTACACTTCTAAGTTAAAATAATATAAGTGACTTCTATAGATACTGAAGTATAAATTGAAAGTACCTTTCAACAATTTCCGGGGAAGTTGCCCCATCTGAGGAAGAGGGCAAAACGTTAAAAAGCCGAGGGGGTAACTGACTGATATCAAAATTGTGACAAAATTTCGCAAAATAGAGATTTCCAAGTGATTTCGCAAAATTACGGGCAATTTCAAGGATTTCGTATTTGATAAAAATTCCTCGAAAATTACTAAAGGTCTGTTCTAACAGCAGTTGAGAACTGGTTCAGAACCAGAGAAATGTCGACACCGTCTTACGTCACATTCGTCGAGAGTATATTAACAACTGAACTGACTAACTAGTTCTGGACGGTTCGGAATCGATTCTTGCGGTGTTAGAACAAACCCTATACTTATACAGGGTATCTGTAAAAGTTTGAGAAAAAAAAACACATATTACGGGGACCAAAATATGATGGTCTAAATCAAGTTACCTTAGTCCAAAATTCTATAATTTCCAAGATACAGGATGTTGAACTTTTTTAGTTTAGTTTTATGGCCTCAAATTTGCTGTCAATCGTAGAAGGCGCCATCTACAGTACTTCACATGCATTTAAATCGTTATAAATTTTTGTGCACCGGTGTATTGATTGTTTAATTACTAATTCTTATTCTTTGACGTTTTTGTTTCTTAAAGACACGTCTTGAACAACCGTTTTTTACATAGAATTTAATCTTTTATTTCATAAATATAAACCCATTAAATTCTTTCGTACTTTATTTAATTAAGTACTACCAAATTTTGGACTAAGGTAAATTGGGTTTGATCATCATATCTTGGCTCTAGGAACATGTGGTAGCATTTTGTCCAGATCTTTTAGAGGTCTGTTCTGGATGTACATGCACCAAAAAGTTTTGACGATTTCAATGCATGTGAAGTAGTGTAGGTGGCACCTTCTCAGTTGACAGCAAGTCCGATATATTTCAATTTCTCGTACCAAAGAATTCCTCTGTACCAAATACGATGTATTTACTACAATTTATATGAAGTTATTGAGGAAAAACTAAATAAAATTGTATTTTCATCACCCTGCATCGGAGACACTATAAAATTTTGGACTAAAGTAATTTAATTTAGACACCTTACAGACACCCTGTATACGCGAGATATATGAAAAATTTCAAAAACATGTATTAAACTCGACAAAAAGAAGAAAGAAGACTGCTCAGAATTGTGGGATTCTTAGTCAAAAAACTGATTTTGATCCTAGTCACACCCTGTACAACAAGAAAAAACTGTAACAAAATTATTCGATGCCAGTGGCGAATGTGCAAAATATGACGCTTTACGATATTGGCGATTGACAAAAAATGTGAAATTGACAATTTCTTATAAATAGCCATATTGTTGTTTTGCACAATAGTTAAATTGTTTCACAAGGTGCGAAGCGCCGAAGTTAATCTTGAGTCAACCCGCGACTTAACCCGCCTACCAGGTACAGGGTGCCGGTTTTAATGTTTACAAACTTTGAGAGAAACTAGTGGATAGGGGCATTAATTCAAAAATCAACGTCAATGTGCAAAGTCAATAAAATGAAACAAAAAACATTAAACTTTGAAGACAAACAGCCTTCCAGTATATTCCAAACAACAGTGATACATGTCGCCCACATAGTAATGTGAACTGGAACCTGCGTTATTCGCGAAATGGAAACACAAATAAGTATACAACGTCGATAATGACGCAAGGTGGTTGTCAGTCTTTACGGGTAAACTTACCTCCAAATGACGCGGAATTGTGAGTTATTTCGCGCGATTTCTTGTGAGTTCACACGATTTTTGGGAATTTCGCACGATTTTTCAGAATTTCGCAAAATTTGTGACAAGATTTCCATGAGTGGTTACACCCTCACAAGAAGCCTAAACTGAGAACGTGCAATCAGCCCGGAAATTGCCAACTGTCACAAAAGCCTACAAACTAAACCAATATAATTTCTGAAATAAATAAATAAATACCTTTGTTGATTTCTGAAGGGAATCACCTCGGCTATCATTTAATCTTCCAGTATTCCTTCTTTCGAAAAATGTGGCAACCAAAATCAGTGGAGTAAATGCCAATGCCAGAAGTCCTAGTCTCCATTCGTAATACATTGAGAGACCCACAGCTAAGACAAGAGTTGCTACTGACTGAAGGATCGTTCCTATACGTTGACCAGTTGCCTAAAATTTGTATGGATTCTTACATTAAATATTACTACTCATTCTGCAATTAGTTAAGTGCCTCAATTTTAAAAATAATTTGATTGCAATTTCAACAAGTCATGTTCAGAATTTAGAGTAAATAAAACCTATCTTACTTTTAATAAAGACAAGGCAAGATATATGAATGAATGAAGACCTAATTACAAGTTATTTTACATAATAAATTAATAAATACTTTTCCAATAAATATGTAATACATACTCCTTGAACATTAGCCGCATCTCCTGAGAGTCTAGAGCACAAAGCTCCCACACCGTTTGATTTTTTATCGAAATAACCAATTTCTTGAGTTAGCATGGCTTGGAACATCTGTTTACGAATCCTTTTGGTAAGTTTTTCACCAGCAATACCAAACATAAACATCTAAAAAGTGTAAAAAGATTTATAATACTCATTAGTAGTTTGGTTGCTATGATATGATACATTTAACTAGGCGTTACTAAGGAATTTAATTAAATCCAGATTAAAATTTCGTGGTATATAGATGAAAAATATAACATTGTGTGTTTGTAAAATTTGTTTGTTTGTTTCTTCATAAGGTTAAAAAGGAAAGCCGTAAAAATAAACAATAATTTTCATTAAGCAATGTGATGGTCTAAAAAATTTAATCAAGATTTAGTACGTAAAACTTCGTCTGATTCGGCACGGCCTAAGTTAATCAATGAACTGTTCACAAAGCGGCCGAAGAGGTGTATGGCTTACTTTCGTCGATTGCAGAATGCCTGATTCAAATCAAGATTTAGCAGGTACGGTAAATACAGTGCAAATATGATCTAACTTGTCCTTTGTATACGAATTGTTACCTCCAAAGACAACAATCAAATTCCACACAGGTCTCACTAACGACACCGTTGATCCTAAATGGTATACAGAGTGATTCACAACTTATCTAAACAAATTTGGAAATAGATGAGTTATGAAAAATGGATTCAAAATCGTAAACATTTTTGTAAAATCCTTATTGAAGTTGTAGTATTTTCAACCTTTACATCGCTGGACTACTGTAGTCTCTAGCGTCTCATCAGAATGCAGGCGATTCCGAATATTGAAATAGTATTAACGTTTTTACGGTGTTTACATTAGTTTTTCAAATGTCAAAAATAGCTTACGTGTATAGCAACTCGGAGTTAATGGATATCGTTTTAATTTATGGTGAAGTAAGACAGAATGCTTTAGCAGCTTCTTGTTTGTAGATTTTTCGATAGACATGTGCCAAATGTGGCTACTTCTAGGTATTGTGAGTAGTGCAATGTGGACGTGACAAGGGAAATTTGCAACCGAATCATGGAGGAGGTCCACATCGTCCACGACGTATTGCAGCAGCTGAGGAACAAATTTTAGAGATTGTCGAAGAAAATCCCAGAATAAGTACTAGGCAAACGTTCAACAAGGAATGCCCCCATCAACAGTGAAGGGTATCATACACATAATGTAAACACATTATGTGTATGATGTGTTTACACGTCGGTGGACATTTTGAGCAGTTGTTGTAACATCACGTATGTCAAATTATTTTAATAATTAAAGCCACAAATTAATTTTAACAGGTGTTATAAAATTTTATTTATTTATTTTCTTAATGGCTCTGTATGTTTGCTGGAGGCAATGAAATTAGATAGGTGTCTGGCGATAATTTATGTCACCGCCTGTTAAAAGCATGCTCAGAAATTAGTTCGTTGAAATAATTTCCAGCATTTTTGCAGAATAATATCGATTTATGACAAGTTGTTTATTTCTATTAATTTTAACTAATCTCTATCCCAGTTTCTGAAAACTCTTAAAAAAAATTGTAGACAAATTTTTACTTATATTGCACCATTTCCAGGAAATATTTGTTTTGTTATTTTATGTTATTACGTCTGAGATTCTATTACAAATTGTGAAACAGTACCACATATTTTTAAATAAATCAAATACACATTGCCCCGCTCGCACCCAATTCGACGTCTGCAGTATCGCGAAACGCGAGATTGCCTCGATCGCCCTTACGCGATTCTGGTAAACAAACAAATAGTGCTGTGTATCTAGGCGCACCTGGAAACATGGAGAATCGACGAGAAGCGTTCGAGAGTCGTCCGGGAAATGCATCTAGAGATGCTAGAAAATACCTGGAATATTCGTTTGGTCTATAAAAGAAAATTAAACGGCCGAGTTAGTTAGTCTTGAATTATAGTCTTGTATTACAGTCTTGAATTGGAGTGTTTAGTTGGAAATTTCCTGGAGTTTAAAAGTGAAATAGTGTTCAGTTGAGCTGTAATTAGTATTCAGTAGTGTACAGAGTAGTTAATAAAGATAAGTGATTAATTAACGGATTGTTTTTCTGGCAATAGAAAAAGTCGGATTGGGAAATCCGTGACAATATATATAAACCAACCTGGAGAAAAGTTGAGGTTCCAGCGGCAACACCAGCAATAACGAAATACATAGCAAATTTATTTGCTTCTGATCTAACTTCTTCTTCTGCTCCTAATGATAATGTCTAGAAAAAATAAAAGTATCAATTTTTATTCTATAATTTCAACTGATGATAATACTTACACCTAAAATGCTACCAAATAACACAGCAAATACGGGCATAGAGCATCCCATAACTATTGCTCCGATACATCCTACTAAAATCTGGGGCCATTCTGGAGCATTCATTTTCATTACTTCGACTACAGAATCCTTTTTGTCCTCATTCATATCTTCGTTTTCTACCTCCGCTATCTGTGATGAAAAAGTATTTATAAAAATTACATCCAATGAAACAGATTGTTCTAACACCAAACGATTAATTATTAATTGTTTATACATATGCCTAGTTGAATTTCTTACTAATATTCAGTAACAATATGTTCAAATACACTACCTCAACAACTTCCTTTCCTACTGAGATATTATCCATTTCTTCTACTCCAACGCTATTTGCTCTGTCTAATTTTGATATAGCTTCAGTAGTTTGTACTTGTGTTGTGACCAGGCTATAGTATTCACTTTTCAGTGCCATTAACTCGTCATGTGTTCCTTGTTCTACAACCTTACCTGCTGAGATCACAACAATTTTATTAGCACCTCTTATCGTAGACAATCTGTGAGCTACTATAATTGTGGTGCACTCTTTGCTAGCCTACAAAAATAAAACAGTGTTTGTTATTGCTAATATAATCGAATAATATAGCTGAACAATAAAAACATCAAATGCATCTGAATTTAATTAGTTTATAATCTATCGCTGAGTGTAAAAAGTAATTACCGAATCCAGTGCAGCTTGAACTTTTGCCTCGCTGTTGTTGTCCAAAGCAGATGTAGCTTCATCCAGTAATAATATAGCAGGATTTCTCACTAAAGCTCTGGCAATGGCAATCCGTTGTTTTTGACCTCCAGATAACTGAGCGCCTCTTTCACCAACAAGTGTGTTATATCCGTTTGGTAGTGCCTTGATAAATTCGTGTGCATTGGCTTTCTTTGCAGCTCGTTTAATGTCTTCCTGAGTGGCGTTCCTATTTCCAAATAGAATATTTTCCGAAATCGAGGTTCCAAATAAAACTGGCTCTTGACCAACCACGCCTATGTTACTTCTAAGCCATGTGAGGTCTAAATCCTTAATGTTTCTACCATCCACAAAAACCTAAAAT
The DNA here is from genome assembly GCA_037114965.1 of Monochamus alternatus. Taxonomy (NCBI): domain Eukaryota; kingdom Metazoa; phylum Arthropoda; class Insecta; order Coleoptera; family Cerambycidae; genus Monochamus; species Monochamus alternatus. Next base: position 109,239,302 of record CM073426.1, on the reverse strand, counting down.
CAAATAATATTTACCATTTTGAAAACATTTATCCTTTTTTGCCGATTAATTTACTGTACACTTACCTCACCTTGAATGGGATCATAAAATCTTTGGATTAATTGGACAACCGTAGATTTTCCACAACCTGATGCGCCAACTAAAGCTACCGTTTCTCCAGCATGGATGTCAATATCCAATCCCTGTAAAATCTACAAAACGAAACAAATGAAATATAAGTTAGACCATCGTCTGCTAAATCGCGTCGCCTTTAGAACGACTGGTGCGATTCAGCTGACGATTAATTACTAAAAGTAATCTTAGCTTTGAGCAAGAGAAATGATAGATAAATATTTTTAGATGTTGGTTAAGAACTTCAAAGTTACTGTTATAATAGTGTAATCCCTAAGGACACATCTTCACTAGTTTCTAAACCAGCTGGGGACATTGAGTATAGCAACTAAAATGAGATAACTGTTTTCACATAAAATGGTTGAATATGTTTTTTTATATTATAACCTTTCAAATATAACTTTTTACATGTAATAAGCTTAAAATAGTACTATAACACAATTAAAAATATTATTTCAATTAACCCATTTCATGTGTGTCAATCCCGATGTCGAATTATAATAATATAACATATAAAGGGTGATTTAGTCATAATGTCATTAATTTTAGCCACGTAACAAATCAGCCCATAACAATCCGCAACCTGACGCTCCTGGTACACTACAAATTTTCTGATGACGCGTACCTTAAGAAGCTAAATAGAAGTCCAACAGCGTTGCCACTCAGGACCACATAAATATAATTTTCGCACAATCGTTCTGAAATATGCACTTACTGTCATTGTTGACACATTCTGTATGTTGAATATACAACACTGTGGCTTGTTTCCATAGAAATCAAAAAAATAATAGTGTTGTTTGAGTTCATAACAGCATTAATGCGGTAAGTAAAAATCAATAATTCTTTTCACCAACAAATGCTGGGCTCATTTATTGTAAAAATTAAAGGTACAATTTGGGCAATTCTTAAGCGTAATAGTTTTTCCCTCGTTTTTATCTATTGCTTTTACAGTAATTGAATTTTCTGTATTACTTATTGAGTTAGATATGTTAAGATTAGAATAAACTTCAGTAGTTCTGTCTTCAAACACTGGAATGGAGTCAAATTCATTGTAACTGCCGCTGTTGGTATGTAAAATCTTATCAGCAAACTCTATTTTCTTTGTTAAAGGCTCTGCAACATATTCTTCAGCGACACCAGAAGACCTAAAATTACATTTTCCGTTAGTCCGATAGTCAAATAATACATTAATGTTATCACTAAAACCTCCAGCCCCCATGACGTTTGAGTGCCATAACATCAACTCCAGTATTTGCTAATAAAGTCGCCGACGTCCTTCTAAAAGCATGTCCAGTATAGGATTTTGGATCTTGAGTTTTAAATATTCGGCAATTTTTTGTGGTATTTATCCCAATGTATTTATACCCACAAGTTGATTTACACATTTTCCTTGACGAACTGAGTAGGTCCTTAGGTCTTAAGCCTGTATATTAAGTTAGGCAGGTGTGTTATAGGTTTCATCGGGGGCTTCCAGCAGGAATTTGTTCATCTCTTCTCTGGTAAATACCTTTGATTTTTTCGCATGATGTCCAATATTTTTCTTCTTGAGTTCTTGAGTCTTCTTTAAGTTGATCGTACTTTTAAGCATAGAGTACTCTGCCCATAAGCTTCCCGGAGACTTCAATCTTAAATTGCTGGCTTATTTTCTTCAGAGAACAAAATAAGCCAGCAAAATTTTGTCAGATATCTCCACTTTCTTCTCATTCAACCATTTCCTGAAAGCATCATAGACTTTTTCATACTTCACTGATTTTGTGGGAATTAATGACCCCCAACCTATTTGATACGATTCTTCAATGTCCGAATCTACCTCTGAATCGTCTTTATCAGCCATTATAAGCACAGTTTTGACAACAAAACACAAAATTGCTCAAACTTCAAATTGTTTTTTTGGTTTCCAACAAAATAAATTCAAAACTCGCTAGATAGGCCACGCCATTTCAGCAATTAAAATAATTTTTTTTTATTATTTTATTTGATAATGCGATTGTGCGAAAAACGTTATACACTATACGGTTGTTAAGTGACTAACAGATAATATTCTATTCGGCATGTTCGGTACTGAAGTGATAGATTTTTTGTCTAATGACAAACTTCTTGTTTGCAATTTAAAATGTATGCATTTTGTATATTCTTTGAGGTAACGCAAATGTATTTTATGTATTTTTTCACGGCTCTGTTCAGTAGAAGACAACCTCGGTCTTTCACTGCTTCACTTTACTCATCTTGAATTGCATTTTCATGTAGGCAAATAACAAATTTTATTAATAATTATAATATGCTGCCAATACACTGGCGACACAATCAAACGGAATCCACCAACCTCTACCACGCGAAGACTAAGTCGGGCCGCGTGCATTTGTTCCAGGTTCCAGATGCAGTCGGCAACGGCGGACTGGCTCACCTGCATTGGAAAACGGACCCGAACAATGTTCGACTTATTTCGCCGGTAACATATTAAATAGGAATTTGAACTGACAAGTTTTTAGCTGTGCCGATTACAGCCTATCTGATGTCGGCGCTGATTACTGCGGTTGTCATTTATTATAAAATTCTCATGATTTCCTACTGATTACACCGGGTCCTTATAAAATGCATATTTAACTATTTAATTATTGTTTGTTTCTGATATTATTTATCTGTATGGATTTTATTTCACGATGTATGTAATGATATGTGGATGGTTTAAACTTAATATGTTAATTGCATACAAAAAATAAATTATAGCATATTACAATAAGTAGGTACTGTAGGAAAATATTTAAATTTGGCAACGTCGCGTCAGGCCGACACCGAGTTAAATTGCCGGCACCGGTGACAGTCTGAAAAATGGGTTTACAATTTTTTAAATCGCGTATTCGTTTTATACTCGTTTTTCCTATCTTCTCTTAATATTAACGATATTATGACTGAATCACCCTGTATAATATTAATGAATGACATGGGTGATTCTGGGGTGATCCTATATGCACATACTTGGGAAATTATAGCTGAGGACAAATAATGACGAATAGTGAAAAAAATATAGTGAAATATTTTTAATTTCGAAAGCTTACAAAAATTTATTAGGAGCAATTTTTTATTATAAAAACTAAGAAGGAAACGAGGCAGAACGATATCTTCAGCATGTGTAGGGGATATAACAACCACTTGCATAAGTTCACTTGAGGCGGAAGATTCCTTGAAAGTAAAGCTGGTACTCACTGCACGTGAAATAGATAGAGTAAGTTAACGTTCGCCAAATTGTGGATTGTGATATCCCATATTACGTTGCAATTATCCTAGTGCTTATGCCGACCTACTCCCCGACGATATTTAACATCTCTTCCTTGAGATTCACAATTTGCCTAGGTCTAATGGTTTCCCCGTATTACCCGGCCCTCGGCCGGAAATTGCCAGTTTCTCTACCCCGTCGAATCACATGTAAAAAGGCTTCACGTCTCGGATGATATCTTCAGGGAAACGTTTGGGTATGAAGATGAGCTGCAGCCACTAAATTTCGTTCGAGAAATTATGCATCATACTTTTGTAATCACGTGAGAATAAACCCGAATAGAACCTTATCTCTTAGTTTTAAAATTTCACCTGATATATTTTTTTAAACTTCCGGAACTAAAAATATTTACTATATATATATATATATATATATATATAGTAAATGTTTTGGGGGTTTTAGTATATACATATATATTTTATCGTCATTATTTGTCCTCAACTATAATTTATAACTTGTATAACTTACCGGTACATCTTTTCTTGATGGGTAATGGAAATGCACATTTTTCAGTTTGATGTTGCCTTTCAGATTGTCAATTGTTTCTCCATTACCTTTAGAAAGATTTATTTCGGGAGTATTATCAATAACCTGGAAGATTCTACTTCCGGCAGCTCTCGATATACCAAACGCTTCTATATAAGGTGAAGATATTCCAAAGTTCATACTTCCAGTCATTACGCTGAAAAATACCTAAAAAAAGTTTTTTTATCAATATAACAAATTGCTCTCACACAGATGAGGACAGGCAAATAACTTTCAGTGTTAAAAATATCAGTAACTTGCTCTCCTGTACAAAAAAATCAATAACTATTGAGTTACTTATACTGATATTCACCAACTCATTTTAAACTGTTAATTAAAGTTTAAAAACTACACAAAAAGCAGTCAGTTAAAGCATTAAAGATTTTTTTACTTACTGTAACCATGTTTCCGGGAGTGTATACAGCATCATCTCCTAGTCCTCTGTCCCTTAATATCAATCCGACTCCGTACCAAAAGGCTAAAGCGTAACTGCTATAAATGATAAACCACAACAGGCCGAATCCTATGGCGGCAAACAGTGACCTCTTGATGTTATTATTTTTTGCAAATATTAAATTCTCGTCATATCGTTCTATTTCTTTCGTTTGGCCACCAAATGCAACAACTGTTCTTATCGAGGAAAAAACTTCCTCAGCTATTGAACCTGCAGAACCGTATGCGTCTAGCTCTTTTTTTGCTAATTTGGAAGTTAGCTGAAATTATAAGGTTTCCTCTGTTAGTATTGTACAAATATTTCATAACTATCGATTCTTAATGATATTCGTATTAAATTATGTTGTCAACAGTAGATAGTGGTATTTAGCAAATATAAAACTCCAAAAGTTATGTTTTTAATGGCCGTATAATTGCAGACAATTTAGACAATGGACAGTTTATTGTCTGTAATTTTTTAGTTGTTTAAACAGCAAGCGAGAAAGTAATACGAAAAAAAGAGTATGCAGGGAAGAAAAGATGATTTGATCATAGTGTATCAGAGAGGCAGTGAAGAGGAATAAGCTCAAGATTAAAGCTCTTCAGTCAGTACAAGAGAAAGATAAGGAAATATACAGGTAATAAAGACGAAAGGCAAAGACAGACAAAAAAAAAGAGAAGAGAACAAAAGAAAATAGATACTAATAATATAATAATATCTCTACCCTTCATTCTAATCACGAGGATTAGCCCAGAAATCGAAGACTTGTGCGGGAGAGGGGGCGGCATATTATTATTAAGCAGGCCGCATTTGCGCTCAGGAACGACTTAGGTTGGTAGATAGACCCTAACCATCATTCAGTGCAGGAATGAGGGAAACCTCAATAATTGGAAGGGTAGTCAAACGTCAATCTCCCACATTGACCCAAGCCAACATTCTTCCACCCTATCATATCCATAGAGAGGGTGCCAATCCTCTCCACGAATATAGCTCATATACGGTCTACGGGGAAATAGAACCTCATTATAAGAGGAAAAAAATACGTAATTCCTACAGAGGTAAAGAAAGGAGAAAAAAAAACAAAGACGGAAGTAATATATGCGAGGGATGAAAGTGGCAATTTAATAGGAGAGGAAACAAAAGTGAGAAAAACATTTAGGCAATGTTTCGTAGAGATGTTGAATAAAGAGAGAAATAGATATAATTATAGAAGCTATAAAGAATAACAAATTAAGTACGTATGAGATGATTTAAGGTAAAGAATATACGAAGTGATTCTAAAGATTCGGAGAAGAGAATATATGCCTACAGACTGGAGAGATGCTAAGCTATGATTATATCAATTTTAAAAAAGGGAAATACAACAGATTGCAGAAACTCTAGAGGTATATCATTGCTACATATAAGATACAAAATTATGGCAACGCGTATAAAACAGAGAATAGAACCTATAGCAGAACTACAGACATGAGGTAAGCAGGTTTTAGAAAGAGGAGATCAACAATGGACCAAATCTTCATTATGGGATGAAAACAATGATCTTATTCGTGAACTTCAAGAAAGCATATGATTCTATCAAAAGGAATAAACTAAGTAAAATATTGAAAAAATTTGGGATACCAACTGATTAGGTTATTGAACATAACTTTAGAAAATACCAGAAGCAACTCAACACTTATTTTTAATTTAGTACTAGAAAAGGTCATAAGAGGTAGTCAGATGAACAGAGAAGGATACATATTGCTTAAAAGTTACCAAATAGTTATGCAGATGATGTTGCCGTAATTGCAAGAGATAGTAGGGAATTAGAAAAGGTACGAGAATACTTGTGGAGGAGGCATGTAAGCTAAATAAATCAAGAGAAAAGCAAGCTTTTGATAATAGGAGAACAAAAAAAGATACCCTTAAGAAACATTCTAGGGGGAAAGAACACGGAGGAGGGCTATGTAAGGAGAAATAATGAGGAAATATATGGAACATACCCGGCACCAAAAATATATGAAGTTGCAATAATATTATATATACAGTGTAACGAATAACGAATAACAAGTAACAAGTAACGAATTAATTCATTATTTTTGAAATTGGGAAGTTTTCGAAAAAATCCTCTGGCACGTCGATTTTGTTTTTAAGAAAGGTACTTTTTGACATACGACCCATATTTGTGACGTCATCGTTGTTCGAGATATGACAATTTATTGTTCAAATGTTCAAATTGTGCGCCGTTGACTGCTTGACAGTAGCCAAGAAGATTGTAAGAAGTATCCCCACAAGAAATAATTTAGGGGTGTCAAATCAGGCGATCTGGCTGGCCACTCAATCGACCCCCTTCTCCCTATCCAACGATTCGGGAACAGCTCATCTAAATAAGCACGGACAGGTGTTGCATAATGGGGAGGTGCACAATATTGTGAAAATTTTATTATCTTCAAACATTATTTCCATGATGTATGTATGTACACGCTCTTTCAAATGGCATCGACAAAATTAGAGGTTGCCATTTAAAAAAATTGTCATATCTCGAACAACGATGACGTCACAAATATGGATCGTATGTCAAAAAGTACCTTTCTTAAAAACAAAATCGACGTGCCAGGGGATTTTTTCGAAAACTTCTCAATTTCAAAAAAAATGAATTTATTCGTTACTTTTCGAAAGCACTGTAACATCAATTTGATAATGCGTATTTTCTACAAACTTTTCTCCACTTCTCTCGTTATAAAAATTATTTTATAGATGTGATAGTTAACTTTTTATTGATAATGAGAACGAAGGTCATAAAATCATTTGTGTCCAGCATTTAGCATTATCGTAATTGATATGAAATAAAACAATAAGCTAATAATCTGCATGACTGTACAATATACTTCATGATAAAGATAGTTCTTAATACATGATTTTCCCGAGTGATAATGGTAGATTCCATAGATTAGAATCTCAAGGTTATAGTTAAAGCCATTTCTCAAGTAGCTGCAACCGACGAATTAAAAACAGGCTGATTATTCATTATGGCGCCAAACTTCATCAATTGAAACTGTTACCATGAGTAAAAATCGTTTTAAAAGTAGAAATTCGGAATTGTTTTATATAAAAGATAGAACAATAATAATTTTTAAACAATTTATGGGGCTTTATTCGATGTTATAAACAATCCATGTATTATAAATGGAGGATACTTACTACTGCAATGACTCCTAAGGCTATCATTGATGCTGGCAACGAGATCAAACAAATCAATGCTAACTCCCATCCTTTAACAAACGCTATAACTAATGACGCTATAAATACAATTTGGAAGTTTAGGAACATTGGTACTTTTTCCCCTATGCCGTCTTCGAATTTGAAAATATCCCTGAAACAGTAGATACCTGATTAATACACAGTCTAATTATAAATGCCTCGAGCTATATATAACTTGACTACCTACCCTGTAAAGTATATATATATTTTTTAAATGAGATGTTATTTTCTTTATAGTCTCGCACAATAACTTTTTTTCGTCACACTGAAAATGAGTAGTGACATCATTCATATTTGTTTGTACATTTTGATAGATTTTTTATTCTCTTTTCAACCATATGAATTTGGTATGCCTTTGCGTTAAGAATTTTTAAGAAAAAATAAAAAACTGTCAGACTGAAAGTTTTTTATTTTTTCTCAAAAATTTTTCATGCAAAGGCATACAATATTTATATGAAAAAGTACAATACCACTTAAAAAATGCCGATGACGTCATCACTCATATGCAGTATGGCGAACAAAAAAATGGTTGTGCTTGACTACAAAAAAAGCAACTTCCGTATATATATATATACTTTACAGGGTGTTTAAAAATGGATAACCGAGTTATAGCTCTGGGCATTTAAATCAAACAGACTATACACTTAGTAAATCATTATAATTTTTTCCTTTTTTGCTTGATTTAATTAAAGCTTTATGTTGAAATTAATTTAGGTGCAAAAATTCGCTAGACTTTTTTTGTAAAATTAGATTAAATCACCAAGTATTTAAACCAGTTTAAATCCAGTCGCATTGATGATCCATCAGATAGCAGCTCGTATTATTGTTGTTATTAATAACAAATTGACGTTGTTATATATGATAATATTTATCATAAATAATATTAAGATAAGGACAATAAGTATTTTATTTAATAATTTTCTACTCATTTATCAAGAAAATGTATTTGTCATTTGTCTCTTCCTTAAAACAGAAACCTTTAAACTTATTTTTGACTTAAATTAAAAGTTTGATTAGTACTAATAAATAATTAATTATGACGGTTGCTTACTCTGACATTCTGCTTGCGAAATCTCCGGTTTGATGAAGATCGTACCAAGCAACATCTTGATTTAAAACCCTGCTCAAATATATAGATCTGATTTTAAATATCTGAAAAGAAAAAGTAATAAATAGATTCGAATTGCAGCATTACGTAATGTTGCGAATATATGTGCATATGTAAATTTAAAAAGTTCAAACATGACATCTAGCATAAATAAGAAAGAATGGAATGCGCTAAGGCAGTTAGAAAGGGAAAACAACATTTCCAAAGTTGCCAGACTTTGGAAATATATACCGTTTGATTCATTTTATGTAGTTTTGTCCCATTTTCACTATTTACAAAAAAAAAATAAACAAATTAGTACATACAGCTTCGGGGTTGGGTACAGCAGGTGAGAGTGCTCATTGAGCCTAATGTTTCCCTCCTGCCAACGCAGTTCCTCTTGCCTACTAGTCCAGTAGTGCACGCTGGCTGATATACAGGGTGTCCGGAATATGAGTGCCGTAATTTTAAGATCTTATATATCTGACTAAATGCAATAAAAAACTTATGAAAAAATATCTAAAACGAATAGTTTGTCTACTAAAACATTTTGAAAATTAAAAATACAGCTGCAATAATATGCAAACCTATGTTACGAAATTACAAACTAAGGTACAATTAAGATTAAGTAAAAGCGCCTGTAACGTAATTTGTTCATAATTTGATTTTTGGATTAGTATTAATGTAACTGAATGTAAGCAGTTTGTTACACTGCATTTTATTCTCAGCATACAATTGAATTCAAAACGAAATGTTTGTAATTTGACCATAGAAATTACAAGTTGGATGTAAAATTTTCATATTTTGAAATTCCCGCCTATTAGTGTAAAGCTAGCCTTTAGTGTAACCAACTAAATGAAAGCTAAATTACTGCAATATTACCAGACTCGCGTTTTTTCCGTAGGTTGACTATTTTCGATAACTCTTTTTCCGCTTTATGATTCCTATGACTGTAACGACAACGTATCAGTGTCAGGCTGCTGATGATAATCTAAAACTAATATTAGTTATATTGATGAGCACAGCTAGTGCGATTTATTTTTGTCTAATTTTTCTTTGATTGTTTGTGTACATAAATAAAAATGGATCAATTTATAGTAACTATAACCAGCTGCATCGCATGTTAATTTACGGCGTATCTAGACAAAACTCTGGGTACGAAGCTTTTGTACAGTAAATGCTTCTTGCAAGAAACAGAAGTAATTTTAAACACCTGTAACTATTTATTATTCTGTGTTGTGAAAAGAGCTCTAAGAAAACCATTCACAGTAAGTACAATCATTTGCAATAATAATGACACTCTCTTAAAAGAGTTTTTGACCTTCTCGAAGTTCTAAGTAGAAATTTCATCAAATCCTTATTGGTGAGTGAAACAACTAAGAACTAATGTTAAAAATTTAAAGTAGATTGCATTACGAATACGTCAGAAGTTCAAAAGAAATCACTAAATTCATTTTAATGAGTGTCATTATTACTACAAACGATTGTACCTATTTTTAGGTGTACCTATTTGTAATAATTATGTACAAAACATAACAATCCTAAGACAGTATGTGAGCGATGTTGTCACATATTCAAGACCTGTTTGCTGTCATAAATTCTGTTAACCGTTGGTCAGAGAAAAAATATTGTTAAGACAAATATGTTTTGTTCAGTACAACTTATCATATGGCAAAATTAAGGCACTCATATTCCGGACACCCTGTAGAGAGATGGTTCATATGGATTTTAATAATATTTTGTGTCATGTATTACAGGTGTTAAAGATAGCAACAATTAAAGCATCATAATGTATGAACAAGATTAAAAAAAATTATTCGCAACACGTCTACTGTTGCTAAAATTAAAAATAATGTAAACATGCTTATTCTAATTAATTAAATACATTAATCTAATCAAAAAATGTCACTCTTGAGTTTATCAAATACATCTACGAAAACTCATTAAGAAAGATATAGAGTATTATCTTATATCAAGGCATCAGGCAAGAGATATATAATTTACTAATTATTATTGGGAACATTGGGATTGGAAAACTGATAAGTAGTGCATACGCGGTACATACGAGGGAATTAAATTTGAGTTCATAAATTATTAGTTTCAGATACATCTACAGTGTGACTCAGTTGAAACCGAGCTATCCTCATAAAATTTTTATTTACAAGGCGATTTTGATCAACTTTTTTTTATTGCAGAGGAGAGAAAAGTATACTTTAGGACAAAGTGTTAGCTTTTTATATAAAAATCCAGATAACTTTTAGCGGGTAAAAATTGAAGGAACCATATTAGCGATTTCTTTTAGAAAAAGTCTGAGTACGTCAGTGATTTAAACGTCCATTAAAATGGGCCTATACGAAATTTCATGAAAAAAATATTGCATAATAGTTAATGATTGTACGATCAAATTGCCAATCGTGCTGAACTTACTGATGCATGTCTTTTCATCGAGTACCCATGACTTTATTAGAACATTTGACAGTTCTGTCAAATTAAAGTTAGTGGGTAGTATAAATAGGTAATTTTTTTAAAATTAAAATAAATATTTTTTATGAAATTTGATATACACTCATTTTAAAGGACGCTTGATTCACTGGCCTACTCAGATTTTTTCTAAAAAAAATCACTAATATGGTTTCTTCAATTTTTGGTTATATTCATGGTGCCATTTAAATTCTTCACAGCCAAGAAAGTTTAAAACTATCGGACTAAGAGCACGTAAAGAGAGACTTCTCAGCTATTAAGAGGATCAATTTATTAGTGCTAGAAGTATTTTCAGTAAAAGGGAATAAAGTAATAAATTTAGCTGACATTTGTAAAATATTGGAATATAATAAATTGGAAGTAAATTGTAAAAATCATATTTAATAGTGAGAAACTTTAGAAAAATGTTTTCTAGATTGGATGAAGTGTTTTCGTATATATTTTAGTGAGTCGAATTTGAATCTGAAATTTGTTGAGTCCTATCATCCAAAAATTTTGTTAAAATCATTGGGTATCGTTTTCATTTTCTTATTCAGATGGTTCACTAAATTCCACGTCTTTCTCCTCTCGAGAATGATCCACATCTATAGTTCGGGAACCCCAGTATCATCCACAATTTTTTCTGGTCTTACGGCTGAAGAAACATTTGCGTATGAAATGTTAGCTTTCGTAGCCATGGTATAACCTGTGATGATGATGAAATTTCCAAATCTCAGAATAAATTAAAATCTCTTTACAGAGAATTATGGAATTACCAACCAGGATTTGAACTGGGTACTACATATAGACTGTGGCTGTATTGTACAATATTAATGTGATGGAAAAACACAGCAAAACGAAAGCAGCTGGGATTTATGACATCGATGGCATGAAAACTGTTATTTTTCTGTAACAGATATTTTATTTAGAAACAGATGATTTAATCAAACAATAATTAAAATAGGAATATGCTTGTTAATCATTAAGTTGTTTAGAGTCTTCTCACAGAAAGTGGTGTACCTAAGTCTTAAATGATGAGCACTAAAATAGTAAGGCCGAACAAAGACATTGAAGTGAAGTATGTCAGTAGACCAGTTCATTTTTGGATTTTAGATTTCAGGTTCGGTTTTTAAAATCTTGAGTATATGGAACGTACTTGGTCAGAATTAATAGTTGTTTCCAAATTCCGTTCCTAAATTCATCACTCCCTGAATATGGGTAATACCGTTATTGCCTATAAATTTGAGGTTTTATGAATTGTTTCTATCAAATTCGTTCGTTGATTCTGTTGCGCAAAAACTTTGGACCAAATATATTGAAAAAACAATTTGTTTTGTTAACTGTCTTTTTTATGATTATTGTTTAAAAGTGTAAGTCAAATATATGTACCTATATACTTCTCCTCGTACTTTAGCGTAAATTGTATTTTAAATAAAGTTATCTATATTTCAGAACTTCGTTTATTTTCGGAGAATAACAAAGGACTTTTGGACTATGCTAAATACAGATACCAAAGTAATGAATTAACATACCTGTCTTAAAGATGAGTAGTTAAAGAATTCGGTTGATATATAACTGAAGACAAACATGGCCACTCCAATCAAAGAGTTCATGATTGCAAAATATCGGATAGCCTCCATAAAATCATCGGTTGCTGCGTCAACTTCAGCAGCTGTGCTGTTTTCATTACCCACAACTGACGCATACTGTATAATGTCTCCCGTTAAACCACCAAACAAAATCGTATTTAGCGGTTGCACTACTCCAGTGGCAACAGCAGAGAGTAACCCCACAATCAACAAAAATTTATCAAATCCGGTTGCATATCTGTACTAAAAGGTAAATGATACAAATTAGTATCAAAATGAAGCCAAATCGCAATAGATGTGGCTTTTATTTAAAAAATGTCAATAAATATGACGTGAGGTGAAATTTATATAGTTGCGGTAAGAATTCATACGATTTAGATACGTTATACGAACAAATTATATAATCACCTCATAACAATCGGTATCACGACGTTCCTGGTATGCTACAAATTTTCTGATGCGAACGAGTATTGAAGGTATATAGAAGTACAACAGCGTTGCCACTCAGGATCACATACATATGCATGTTCGGTACAGAAGTGATAGATTTTTTTCTATGACAAACTTCTTGTGTGCAATCTAAAATGTATGGATTTTGTATATTCTTTGAGGCACCTTTAAAAATTCCTGCACTTTTAAGCTATTTATCAAGCGGTGTGTCAAGTTCTGATGTAAAATTCATTCATTGTGCCCTCGTAAAGCAAGTTCAAAAGCTCCGGCAAATTTTATACAGTAAATAATTTTGAATAAAACATTTAAAACATTTCTATTTTTTTACCACCATTTCGTCTTGTTCTTGAAAGCAGAATCAAGTTGAGCTCGTGCGTTGATTTTCCCAAATAATGTAAATCACATTTCATTATGAATATGAATTAGAATCAAACCCATTACTCATGATCTGTAGGTACCGAATAACACAGACGCAAATGTCTATTAAAATGTGTTTTATAAATTTTTCCAAGGCTCTGTTCAATAGAAGACAACAACTGCCGTCTTTCACTATTTCACTTTACCCAACTTGAATTGCGTTTTTATTTAGGCAAACAGGAAATTTTATTAATAATCATAAACTACATTGACGAACACAAACACACGAAATTGGATGAAGAAAGGAGAGAAATCGGGAAGCGTGCATCTGTTCCAGATGTAGTCGACGGCGGGCTCGCCTGCATAGGAAACCGGACCCAAACGATGTTCGACAATTTTAAATATTTTTTTTATTGAAACTTAATACTTTTAAAAAATACATTATAGTATTAATTACATATTACAATAAGTAGATACTATAGAAAACTATTTAAATTTGGTAACGTCGCGTCAGGCCAACTCCGAGTTGAATTGTCGCCAGCGGTCAGTGACAGTCTGATAAGTGGGTTTAAATAATAATAATATAATAAATAATAATAATAATTTAATAAATAATAATATTTTTAAATCGTATTCGTATTATACTTATTTTTCCCTGTATATATTAAAATGAATGACATTATGCCTGAATCACATTGTACCTATACTACACTAAACGTTTACACTATATATAGCATTAAATTACAAAAAAAAAATTAACGGGGCAAAATATTGAAAATTATATTGACAATAAATACAATTGTGTAACATCAGCCGTCACGTAAGTCGTCTGAATTCTTGCCGCAACTATAACAAAGATTGTTACTTTTATTTATTCATTGAAAAAAAAAAATCACAGTTTGCACCAAGAAAGCTTAAATTGAACTTACCAGTTGGACAAATGAGTATTCCTTTTGTTCTTCCTTTGGCACAAATTCCCTAAAATAAGTTAAAATTATTATAAAAAAAAATCTGGATATGCCAATTTATTCACATTTCAGAACGTTACTGTTTAAAGTCTTAAATATATATATTAATAATAAATAAATAAATTAAAAATTTCTAACATAAAATTGAAAAACGCAAGTAGGTAGTAGGTAAATAACTTTAACTTGTTATTAATTACGTTTAACGAGTGTCTCTAGGCAGCTACATTTTTTGTTTTTGTTCATTATAATTTATTATTGCTAATTTTTATCGTTTTCTAAGACTAGAATTTCCTTTGAACCTGAGTTATGTTTTGTTTCAATAAAATTAGTGCAAGGTTCAATCTTTGAAGTATACGGTTACTTCAATGCAACTCCTGCATCTAAGGATATAAGAACATTCTTAATGCTAGTTATTTAATTTTATGTGTCACTGAATGTGGCCGCCCATTTAACTTGAGAAAGCTAAATATTTCGAAAATGGCACGTTCTATGAAAAAATGTGTCAAATTGAAGTTAGTCAGTGTCGGTGTCAATAAAATGGCGTTGCAGTTCTTTAACTAGACTATATTTTCACGATCATAGCGAGGTTAACTTTAGATTGTCAAATGTGAAGCTATACTTTTTTCCCTAAACTTAATAAGGACTAAAAAACAAGCAACTTTTATACGAAACATTTTTTTGTAACTTTATTTACAACATAACAAATGAAAATATCAACTAACAAATCACTTGATGTGTTTTGAGCAAATAGGCATCAGGTTTTACACACACAAAAAATAAGTTTCCAACAAATGTTCAAAATGATGACCATCAATTTCAATACACTTGTCAACTTGCCTCACAAGAGATTCATGACTCCGTAAAAGAGTTTCCCTGTCAAGATATCTCCAAGCATTTCTAATATGCCGCATCCACACCTTCGGCGGGACAGTCCGAGACCGGTCGAGCACGAGAGTGTGGACGATCTGGATGCGGCATAATCCGTTTTCATGTTTCAATCTACTTGATCGTTATTGTTTTTAAGTTACAAAACAATCCACTAAGTAAGAAATGCAGACTTAATAAAACGCTGATTAAATGCCGCTAAATATTGTTGTAAGCTAAAAAAATTTGCGCTTTCTTTGTAAGCGAAACGCTGACGTATTTCTGAGGTCATGTTATTTATTTACATGGTTGTTATTCTAAGAAAGTATTTACAATTTTCCAAGAGTTATGCTTAGGAATTTCAATGAATGTTTTGCTCTGGGTTTGCCTCTTATAGAATATAAATAAATTTGTTTATTACCTATTACATTTTTTTTATAATTCGCCCTCATCCCTAGACAACCGACAAAAAATATGCTACTTAGGGGCTTCTGAGTCAGGCTCTAAAAAGTCGTATAATTCACCACACACCTTGAGCTATTATAGAACGTAGATATGTAGGTACATGGAATACTAGAACGCTATACATAAAGTGTGACCTACTTGAAACCGAACCACCCTCATAAGACCTATAATAATGGTCCAATTTCAATTATTTGGCTGAATATTATTATCAATAAAAAATAGTTATTTTTACTTTTTTCGGAGTTTTATTCTATGGAACATTTGATGAATACTTAACTAATTTATTATTCTGTGTAGATATTATGAGTGTTTAGTATGACAATGTAAGGATACATTTTTTTTCGCAGCTCCGCGGAGAACAATCAGTACACTATTCAGTGTTGTTTAAGCGGTTGATTAACAGCCCTGTTAGCATTCTAGCAGCTTTTAGTTAGCGGCTGACCTCGTCTGAATACGCCCAATGTTTTGTGTAAAAGTTACTAGTTTTTTACTCCTTATTATGTTTAGGTAAAAAAAATATAGGTTCCCACTCAGCATTAACAATACTTATTCGACATTCACCATAAATTTTATTAAATTTGTTTTTACCTCAACTGTTAAATATTCCATTTTGGTAAGTAAATAGTGTAATAGTGAAGTACTGTGATTAATGAGGATCAGACACAGACAACTGTACAATTGTACCGTCATTTTCTGACATCAACCTACTTGATCCTTATTGTCTTAAAATTACAAAAAAATGTTTCGTATAAAAGTTACTATACTCGCGTCAAGAATTCAGACGACTTACGTCATACGAACAAATGAATAATTCATTATATTTTTATCAAAATATTTAAGAAACTGCAATTGAGAGTAATAAAAATATATACTACACTAAATGTTTGCATTATATATTGCACTAAATTGCAAAAAATTGTTGTTTTTAACGCGACCAACTATCGAAAATTACGTTGCCAATAAAGACAATTGCCTAATGTCAACCATGACGTAAGACGTCTGAATTCTTGACGCGAGTATAGTAAAGTTTCCTATTTGAAAATCCAAAGTTAACTTCGCTATAACCTAGAAAACATAGTCAACTTCAAAAAACTGCAACGCCATATTATTTGCCCCCGACACTAACTTCTATTCGACACAATTTTTCATAGAAATCGCTGTTTTCGAAATATATAGTTTTATCAAGTTAAATGGACCATCCGGTATAAATGATTATTATATGTTGCTCAGGACTATCAATATTCTTTGAATTTCTTGACATAATTTTGCATTCTGTTAAATTTTAACATAATTTCAATGTCCAATCGAATACTGAACTATAAAATAATATTCGTCTTTCACAAAAAATAAAGCAAACCACAGACAATATTAATTTATATTATAAACCATTCAAACCAACGACTTTCTAGACAAAGTTTAAATTTTGGCCATATGAGGGCGTAATCCTTAATCGTCAATAAAATTCGGTCCTGCAAGAATAACTTAATAATAATAGTTTTATGTTTGTACTTACGCATCTAAGGGGCTCTTCTTTTCCTCCAGCCCATCTTTCAAATCATATTTATTTTTGCCCATGATAGCCTAGAAAATTATATATTATCAATATACAGGGTGTTCCTAAATGATATGCGAATATTTAAGGGGGTGATTCTACATCGAAAATTAATGATAGTTTGCTTTATAAACTATGGTCCAAAAATGTTCCATTACAAGAATACGGGGTGTTAAAGTTTTAGGAAAAAAAGGAAAATAATTAATATTTTCGAAACCGCTTTAGATATTTTCATGAAATTTAGTATGTGGTGATTATTAATAATATTTTGCAATATAAATATATTTCTATCTTTAACAGTGGCGTGCGCACGAGCACTGACTTTAATATTTTTAAGGAACCCATGGTTTTCTCCCAGATAAAAACTATTTTTAAAATCCCCGTCAATTTGAAAAATAAAAGCCCTATTGAGTTTT
Organism: Monochamus alternatus; assembly: GCA_037114965.1. Lineage (NCBI taxonomy): Eukaryota > Metazoa > Arthropoda > Insecta > Coleoptera > Cerambycidae > Monochamus > Monochamus alternatus. The sequence goes on along the minus strand of CM073426.1, from coordinate 109,221,511 downwards.
TGGACTACAATGCGCAGTTTTTGAGATAAAAAAATAAAAACCGTTGGATTGTCCGAGGAATTAATGTAATTATTAATTCATACAATTTTGATAGAAAACAACAACAACTAACTACATAACACAACATAATATTACAACTACCTAAATTAAAACTAATAATTTCTGTAATAAAGGTAAAAAATCATTATTACCCTTATTAACCTTATATTTTAATTCGTTACCATAGTTATGTAATAAAACCGGAAATTTAATTAATGGTCTATATACTGGGTGGTCCCAGGTAATGCGCCAAAATTTATGGGTAGATTCCTAAGATAAAGATTTTGTGATTTAGCTGAACTTAGTTGATACTTGTTGAAGATCTACAGGGTATTTAATGTAAAATATTATTTTTTTTGAGTTATTTTTTAATAAATGCTAATATCCATAGAAAATTTTGAAGTTTGATTTTTTTTATGTGGGTAAGTTGGAAGCTGCTCACAATTTGGTTATATTTCACAGAGGACGCCAGTTACGGTAGACTGAATGTTTTAGAAAGGACATAACTTTTTTATACTTTAATGTATCTCATTTTTGGTATCAATTTCTAATTTTCCAGCTTTTTATACAAGAAAGGTATAATACTTTATGAAAGTCGTTGTCTTGCGCGGTTATTTGGCTTTGGAGCTTCCAACGCTGATAGTTCTTAATTAAAATTATATAGAAATGTCAAAAACAAGAGTTTATTTAGAATTGCGATGAATAGTAAAATAGTAAATATTAGTAAAAATTAAGTATTTTTGACAATAATTGCTCATAAATAAAACATGACAAGCTTTCACTGAACGAGTTAAAAATGCATCGAAGGTAGAGGTGGACATTTTTAGTAATTATTGTCGAAAAGATATATTTTTACTAATGTTTACTATTTTACTGTTCATTATTAATTCTAAATAAGGTCTTGCTTTTGATATTTCTAAATTACTTTAATCATTTCAACTATCAGCATTGCAAAATTCAAAGCCAAATACCTTGAAAATGGCGCGAAACAGTGACTTTCATAGAGTATACCTTTTATGTGTAAAAAAAGTTGGAAAATAATAATTTTAACCAAATATGAGATACCTTAAAGTATAAAAAAGTTCTGTAGTTTGTAGCACACTCACTCTACCGCAGCTGGCATCCTGTATGAAGTATAACCAAACTGTGAATAGATTTCAATTCCTCAATCTATAGAAGCCCAAATCTCAACATTTTATATGGATATTAGCAGTTAATAAATAAATAAATAAAAAATACATTAACACCCTGTATCTATTTAACTATCAAGTTTTGGATTAAACTAAATTCGGCTAAATCGCAATATATTTTTTAAGCACTAACGATATTATAAGTGATTATAAGAAAATTCCTGGAATTGGGGTTAAAATCATGACTCACTTGATCGACTTGCCTGCTTGTTATGAACTCACACCAGTAATATTAATAAAACTATGAAAATTTTATCACTTATCACTGTGTATAAAAACAAAACTATTACTTAAAATCATCTAATTGTTAAGTTACCAATAACGTGACCTACAGGCATGCATGCTTCTATTTAGACATGAACTAACATAATACCGAAAATACGTAACAAGCCATAGTTATCATACTTGATGTATGATAATTGATAACGCCGATAAATCTTTTTATATCAAAATATTGTTACCATATGACTGATTGTCATTAACAATGAATTTATATAAATTACCCAGTGACCCACTTCTTAACCATTAAAAGAAATGTTTGGAATGGGTAAGAATAAAATAACGGCGTTACTAAATAATAATTTCATATATTAAGAAATATATTCAGGGTGATTTATTACTATTCGATATAAAAGACCATGTCATTTTAACAGAAAAACGTCATTTGGACATATGTCGAAATTTGCTTATTTAAAGAGTTAGGAAATTTCAGTTTTGATTTTATGATTTTAAAAAATTGCTCGAAACTCAAAAATCTGGAAAATGTATATGTATCTAATTATTGTAAATGTTCAATGTCCTCCGTCCGCTTCACAATGACGCACTAAATAGTTTTTCATTTGAGCAAAGATGATGTCGTTATTTTTAATTTGAGCAGTAGCAGGGTGTAGTAATCTTGGTGTAAATTTTTTTTTGTATTCATTTCTTAACAATTTGCTTCATATGCTTCCACAAAAAATCCAACGGATTTAAATCGGGAGATCGCGGTGGTCAAAACTTTCAAACTTGATAACCCCTTAAATAAGCAAAATCGAATATATGTTCAAATGACGCTTTTTTCTTAAAATGACATGATCTTTCGTATGACAGAGAGCTAATCACCCTGTATTTTCAAAAAACAGCATACATTAACTACCGAGTCTGGTCTACTTTTAAGATGGTTATACGTACTTATTTAATTTTTTAGCTTAGCACTTAAATTACGGAATTTAAACTAAAGTTAAACTAAAATTTTGTAAGAAAAAAAAATTACTGCTACACAATGACAAGTACAATCTCGAGCCTATAGATTAGCACCAGACTGATAAAAATAGAGAAAAATGTGATAAAGTTTGAATGATATACTGTGTATACTTGCTACATTTTCATAGGTTGATTTCTGATTCTTCATAAAATTCTAAAAATATTATTATTGGAATTGAAATAAATAATGACCTTGCTGTTTTTATAGTTTCATACCGATGGATATAGTTATTGGAATTATATGACAAGTTTTCTTGTGTTTTCCTCAAATGATCAACGATTTACAAGATTAGAATCATTTGAGACAGAAGACTTTGGTTCTTTTTTACAACAATATATCAATATCTCTGTTGAAATCTTAATTATTTAATTTATATCTTTGATTATTCGATGGCAAATATGGCAAAACATATGGCATTCCTTCCTTACTAGTTTTTAATTTAAATACATTCCGTCTTACATTTGTTTCTCTCAAAATATATTAACATACTCAAACATGTGGGTATAGCTACCTATTCTCTAAAACATGTTCTTTTGCCACCACGTTACAATGATAGTCGTAGTGAATTATTTTAAATAATTATTTTAAATGATCGCATTTCTGAACTTACATTTCATTTAATATCCAGCTGAAAAATAAAATATATCTTAAGAAAATGCGCTTACCTTTTTGAAGTCAAATTTTTTGTCCAAAAACCAATATTCCGCTCAATTAACCCAATAATTTAATATAATAATCACCGATCACACACCAATTTGTGCACTAGTTGACATCAGTTATCATCACTCACACACATCTATCGGTACAAGTGCTGAAAAGATTAAAGTGCCCACGGTTTAATACGATAGATTTATCTAACAGTATAGTCATCAAAATTTTATTGTTGTTATCAGATCATAATCCTTTAATTATAATTATTTAGTTTAGGAGGCCATTATTATGTACCATACGAACTGTAATTTTGTCTGATCATCGTAATTTCTCCAGCTTAAAGTTTCGAATTGGAAATAACTGGAAAATTCTTCTTATTATAAAGTCGGGAAATACTATATGCCAATGCTTGATAAAAAGAAAATTCAATTAAAATGATTTTAAAATCGCGCAACCAGTTGATTATACAATGCTAGAAATTTCTGGATTCCAGAGAAGAATAGAGTTAAGTATCTGTCAGACCAACGTGGCAAAGGCATCACGGCAGCGACAGCGGTAAGGACGCGGCAAAATAGGCTTGTTATTTGGTTTCTATGCGTTTTCATGTAGCACTCAATATTCCTATTACGTCCTTAAAATTTCATATGATTAACTTTTTACGTTTCCGAGATATAGGAGATTGAAGACGCAACTTCAGACTTGGGAGATCTACCGCTAACACAATCATCAGACTAAAATGTGCTACGATTTTGTTGTTAATACACACAACGTCAAAAGTCTTGGACCTTCTGTATATAAAATGATTCGATTAAACCTAGGGGTTTTTCTTAATGTGGTAAAAAAGTACATGTACTTAGGGAACAAAAAAGACCATGAACCTTTACTTTATTATCAATATTTTTACAAATGTAGTCAGTTTGGCAGTGTATTCAGCCAAGTGTTCCCTTGAATATTTGTATATTATAATGCCTGGACGTGAAATTTCTGCGTTTATCCGAGCAAGAATGACTGCTTTACATGATGCAGGGCATTCTAATCATCAGATATCGAACATATTGGGCATTCCTAGATCATCTGTTGTACGAATAGTACACAGATATGAAGAATTTGATACAGTGGAAAACAGACGTAGTAGGCGTCCTCGAGTATCTAATGAAAGGGAGGATCGGTATTTGGTGCAATATTTCCGTAGACACCGCACATCTTCAGCTTCAGCTCTCAGGGCCCACATTCAAGGTACGTTTCGCCGTGTTATATCGACACCTACTATTCGAAGACGACTCCACAACGCAAATTTACGTGCTAGAAGACCATTACGGGGCCCCTACTTCCAAGGCATCATGCTACCCGTTTCTAGTGGGCGCGAGAGCATAGGGGTTGGCTTTTACGCGAGTGGCGACGGATCTTATTTACAGACGAAACCAGAATGGGGCTGGTTACTAATGTCAATCGACAAAGAGTCTGGAGAGAACCAGGTCATCAACAGCGACACTTTACTCATGAAGTTGCTCCGTATGAAGGGGGTACCGTAATGTTTTGGGGTGGAATAATGTTCAATAGCCGCACCCCATTAATTCTCATACCACAGAATATGACCAGTCAAATTTACATCGAACAAGTTATTACGCCCATTATCTACCCCCTACATAATGAATTAGGTGAAAATATTGTGTTTATGAACGACAACGCTCGACCACATCGCGCAAGAAGGGTTCAAGAGACACTTGAAGCAGTACATATCAATAGATTAGATTGGCCAGCCAACTCTTCTAGTCCTATAGAAAACATGTGGGATTTTATTGCTAGAGCCATTCATAATCATATTCTTCCACCTCAGACTGCAGATGAGTTAGTCGTAGCGCAGAAGAGGAATGGAACAATATTCCGCAAGATTGTTAACCGCTTGATTATCTCAACGCACAGGCGTGCCAATATGCGATTGGAACGTGGTGGAGGTCATGCCGACTATTAGTCAAGTAGAGAACTTGCTTTGTTACTTCTTTTCGATTTAATAAATTTTGTCACAAATGTCACGCATTTGCTGGTTTTTAATTTTCTAAGTACTCAGTTTATCGGACATATTATTTTCACAAAAAAAGATTCAGAAAATAATATGCATTTGGTATTTCGGACAAAAAAATGTATTTAACAAGAATAAGGGGGGGGGGGTCCAAGCCTTTTGATGTTGTGTGTATTTTAGTATAATAGGTATGTTCAATTGAAGTTGGATTTAGTAAAGCTGGATTCTACCAAAAGTTGATATGTTCATGATTATGGACTACTTTAATAACGATAAAGAATATATCAGTACAGAAATGAAGAGAATAAGATACAAAGTTTTTTAAATATTTTTAGGTATTAACAATATTGTGTGAAACTAACTACTCTGTGAACTAAAACCTAAGCTAATATAAATCAATTCTCCTATAATTGCTATTAATGAAGTCATATGCATGCTTTCTGATGCCAAATATCTAGGCATGCTAATGAACCATAGACAAAGCTGTATTCACAATTATCTAAAATAAAAATTAATCTTTCTAAATTTACTAAACTGGTTCAATGAAATCATTCTGTAAATACTTAAGTTCACTTTCAAACTGTGCGAACTCGAAAATTCATTAGTCTACCTAGATGTTTGGTATCAGAGAGTGTATGATGAGTCATATATATAATATGCCTACAAATGAATTTTCAAGTTCCCACAGTTTCAAAAGTGAATTTAAATATTTACAGATTGTATTCATTGAATCAGGTTAGTAAATTTAGCTAGATTAATTTTTATTATTGAATACAATTTTGTCTAAGTTGTTAACATATTAAATAGTTAGTTATTCTATTTTGTGTCATTTAGGTTATGGTTTATAAAACTAAGCTATAACCAAATTATTTTTTATTTAGTTACTGTCATTAAAATACATATATTCTTAGATACTCAATATTTTACTTATAATTAATTACGCAAAAAGTAATGGTATGAAATGACAAAGTTAAAATTGGTCTTTTCCAGAAATAAAAAGAATTAAACTCTTTATTTTTGGATTAAAAATTTCGATCTTTGATTAATTTGTATACATGGGCAATAGATATAAAAAATATTAAACGTAAAATGAGTTATGTATTTTTTTACCTATATTTACAGTTTTCTCTAAAACATTTAAATTATCAAAATACGAAGTCTGTTCAATTCCGACCATAGCAGCCGTAATAACAATACGAGTAGGAATTGAAATCAATATATGAGCGGGCCCAGGGGTACTGAAAATGGTTCCGCTCGTCTCAAAGCCTAACGTAAGAACAATAAGAGCAGATCAAAGAATCTCAGCTAAGGCTAGATATGTCCAAGTTAATTATATTACTAACAGCGACCAGTTGCGTAGGTCACAGTTTATCAACTCGGAAAATCACTATAGAATAAATAACAGCACTAGCCGTGAAAACCTGAAAACCACTATTCAAAATAAACTTGCCGAAATTTCACTCAATAATTCTTCTATAACAGCTTTTTCTTTTCTGTGTTAATAATGGAGACTTAAAAGTGTGCAATGTTTCTGATTTAAATTATATTCTTCCACATTTAATGGGTTTTAAACAAAGATAATTTTCTATGTCCGCTTCAACCCAGATTAACAAAAAAAAACATTAAAAAAAAATCATGTACGAGAATAATATTGCATTAATGAGATCCTGACAATAAAATCTCGTGCCTTTGTCGGATACAGACTCTGATCTCCGCATTGCATGTTGCTATGCTCTTCTTTGTCTTTGATCGATGGGTAAACAAATAAATAATTTTTCCTAACAATGCAACTATGCACTCACATTGAATCAAATAAGCAATACACAACACGAGCAATACTCCAAAAATACATGTACAAGCATCGGGTACAGCACAATCGCTGGACATATGCGTATAGTGACATAGCGCCTGACCACGCCACTTTCTCACACGGTGGGGATTTGTAATGTAAGTTTTAATATTTTGCTGATCCATTATTTTTTTTACTTGTACTTTCGACTTATGAAATAAAAAAATGCTTGGCAAAGCTATTATTCTATTCACGGTCATTTTATAGTAAAAAAATTAACCTAATCCACCCATCTAATTTTTAAATATAATATCTATTCTACGATTTTTTAAAGCTGCAGACTTATGCTTACTACAGACTATGTGTAAATTTGCGATTCGTGATGCGCGATTTATACGGAATTCGTGCACAGTGTGTAGGCTCTTTATGAATGGATTTTTTAACGAACATAATCCTACACACAATCGCGCATAATGGCAAAATTCATTCTTCTCTTCAGAAACACTTTTTTCAATGGAACCATTAGTAGGGGGAAACGTCACGATTACACGATAATATACAATTTAAATATAGTCTTGCTCATTGTCATCGTGTAAGCGGTAGACAGTTTGAACATTTAATTAATAACTTTTGTTAAAGTGAATAATAGAAAATATTTTTATTCTAAAAATTCATATTATGTATACTTAACTTATCTGCAAACTCATCATTCTGTATACAGAATAACGTTTCAAATGGCGATACCATAGACATAATAGTACATTATACTATAAGGGAGAGAAATGCGTTATTTTGGCAGAGGTGCAATTTGAAACCCGAGGGCTACAATGCACCGAGTACAAAATAGCATCTTTCCCGAATGGTATATACTATTTTTTCCACGGTCTCATTAACATAAAAACACATATTTTGTCATTATGAAGTAAGTAGCACCAGAATTATTGTATTCGGATTTGAGCATTTATTTAGTAGTCGTTGAGTTACAAAATAAACAAACAAAAAGAATTGTCAAATTAAGGTGCTAGTTTGGTTTAGTTTAAAGTTTGTTTAGTGCAATAATTGTGAGTCGGAAGAGATTGTGGAGGCTGCAAATATTGCAATAAGCAATTTGCTGCCTACGAAGTCAAGATCTTTATACGATATAGCCTACAATCGGTTCAAAAAGTGGTGCGCCGAGAAAAATGTTCAAGTATACAGCGAGATTGTTTTGTTGGCATACTTCAGTGAAAATGCAAAGAATTACAAGTCTTCCTTCCACATTATAGGCGCAATATTCTATGGTTAAGTCATGCTTGATAATTTACAAAAACATAGATATAAGCAAATTCCCCAAGCTGATCGCATTTTTGAAAAGAACCGGTGACGGATATGAAGTGAAAAAATCGAAAATATTGACAAAGGGTAAAAACGACCGTTTTCTATCAAGTGCAGATGACAAAGAATTCTTAAGATGATTAAGGTAAGATTACTTTTGTTAGGTATTTCAATTATTAAGTATTTTGATTTTTATAGGTTGGATTAATTCTGGGGATTGCCGGAGCTTGTCGAATTGATGAACTAGTCAATTTAACTGTAGATGATATTGAAGATGTAGGCTCTTCCTTGATTGTAAAAATTCTAAACACTAAGACAAGGATTCCACGAACCTTTCTGGTTACCGATGTGGGAAATATGCTTGAATTGTTTCGAAAAACCTGCCCTGTTTGTGACACTTTTTGTACCACTAATAAAATAAACGTTGAATAGATGTCTAAATTCATCTTCTCTAATTTTTATTTACTGAGAGACGTCTATTATAAAAAAAATATCGACCTTATAAACTCACGATACTAAACAACAGCAACTGTTTTATAAATAAGTCTATTTATTATTCACCAAATTTATACTTAAGTTACTGTTACTTATCAAAAATTAGTATCGTATCTATTTTCGTCTACTAAGTTCGTCTAATACTAGTAAAGAGATATACTATTATCTATATAAGTATGATAGGCAGACACAGTATATTTTGATAAACAAAATACATATTTTTATAATCTTCATAATAATATATTGTTTAATATTTGGATGATTTATTTTTATGCTAATAAAGTTATATTAATTTTTTGAAAGATAAATAAAAAATCTGGGGTTTAAATTCGGATCTATTTATCTCTGTGTATAGGCAGAAACGTATGTCTGCCTACATACCTATTAGTTGTATTCTTACACTCAGCGATCTGTTCGATGATACTCTACGCTCTTCGTCATTCGTTGTAATAATAATATGTAGATATGAGATATTATGAAGCTGCTCGTATTAACTAACAACAGATACCTAACAAATTTCTGCACTGTTAGTTGTCGTTTTGTTGCCGTTTGCGAGTGCCTTATTTTTGTACTACATGTTTGTATTTATATTTCCTAACCTATCTTTAGAAAGTCATTGAGTAACTGGAGGAAATACCAATAAAGTAATCAAAAAGGAAAACTGAATTAAATATAAATTACAAAACATTCATAGGTAATAATATGTTTTCTTTCAGAATCGGTATATTTCACACATCCAGCGCATGAAAAGATAAAAGATGGCTATGGTCAAGATTGGACAATTAGCATTACAATAATAAGAAATCGTCAGAAAAATCCTATTGAGAATAAACCTTAAAATCGAAGAATGGGTTTTAATAAAATCATAAATTAATCTAGACTGTATAATAATATATTACCTACTACCCCTGATTAAAGTATTTATAGTTCATACTTTGAATATGTTAAAATTATTTTAATTATAAATTTCTTTAATTTATGTAAAATTTATAGGTACATACTGAGTGATCATTTTATTAACTGCAATTTAAACATTTTATGCTTTAATGTTTTGCAACAAGATGGGGTAACTTGTAATAGTGTTAAGATGTTAATAGAAGACGTCTTTTCGGATTAAGATGTTGTAATTATCATATTTTCGGCTTGCAGTCTTCAGTGGCCAATAACTGAATAATTTTTGGGTTGGTTGCCATGTTGGCGGTTTAGGTTTCTTGACATTTTGAGACATATGGCACTCTTCAGAAATAACTTTGAAAGTTACTTGAAAGGTGGAGGAAATGGCAATATGTCTCTTTAAACGTCGATACCTAAATCGACAACACAGCAACCAGCCCGAAAATTGTTCAGTAATTAAAGAGGTCTATTTTTAATATCCTGCTTCCCGTTTATACTATTTTTATGTTTATAATATCTATCATAAATAAAAGTCGTTATTTATAATTATTTATTTGATTATCAAATTATGTTTCATCAAATCTCAAATAATGTATAGGTATATTTCTTTCTTCAGCGTGCTCTACAAGAGATGCTTTATAATTTTTCTTTAGTTTGGTTGGGTTTTTGCCACACTTGAAAAAAAATAAATATTAATTAAACAAGCCCTTGCGCCAAACGGATCAGTCAAGGGTTATTTTTGAAACTAAATTTGCCTAACTAAAAAATCTCACACTGAAAAAAGCAGATAAGAAAAAAATAACAAAAATTACATTATGTTGGAGGTCTAGGTCTATGAATGTTAGAGTTGAGGAACATAAAAATTATATAAAAAGACGGGAATTTGAAAAATCCAAAATTTTCGAACACGCTTGGGATAACGGTCATTTGACCGAAGCAAGATAACGCAACAAAACGAAATTTAAAAGAGTCCGCGATTATTTTGTTGAACGGAGATAAGTGTGTGCCAAACTGTTAGTAAACATTGATCATTGTTGGCTACAATTGTATCAAGAAGAAGTAAGTATACTCGCGTCAAGAATTCAGACGTCTTACGTCACGGCTGACGTTACACATTTGTTTATATTGTCAACGTAATTTTCGATATTTGGTCGCGTTAAAAACAATCATTTTTTGCAATTTAGTGCAAAATATAATGCAAACTTTTAGTGTAGTATATAGTTTCATTACTATCAGTTGCAATTTCTTAAATATTTTGATGAAAATATAATGAATTATTCATTTGTTCGTATGACGTAAGTCGTCTGAATTCTTGTCGCGAGTATAACAATAAAATAAAAATCATTTAACATATCTATGGAAGCAGATAAACAAATTTTAAACTGTCAAACTTGACATACTTTTAATACATTTGCTATTTTGAGTGCGCGATAGTGATGTGATTTTTGTTATTTTTTTCTTATCTGCTTTTTTCAGTGTGACAATTTTTGGTTAGGCAAACTTAGTTTCAAAAATAATCCTTGACTGATCCTTTTGACTTGTTTAATTAATCTTTATTTTTGTGTGGAAAAAACCCAATCAAACTAAAGAAAAGCTAAAATTATGCCACAAATAAATAGCTTCAGACAATATATTTTATAATATCCCCGATTTAACATTAATAAAAGTTTAATATGGTATGTTCTGAAATTCTAATTTTTAAAATAGCTACCTACTACTGGCTTACTAGCTACACATTATGCACGAATTTCTCACGAACTACGCATCACGAATTGCGATTCGTGATATGTGAGGAATTCGTGAATAATGTGTAGCGTCTTGTTCGTTAAAAATCCATTCATAAAAACCCTACACACGATGTACGAATTCCTTACAAACCATGCATCGCGCATCGAATCGGGAATTCACGCATAGTCTGTAGCCAACATAATAGGACAAATCTATTCTATCGAGCTGATATATGTCCAAAATAAAGGGCTATTTCACTATGCAAGATATGTTTTTTTTTATATTATAGTAAGTATTTAGCTAGATTATATTTATTTTTCATTCTTTATCGATTTCATCATTGTGTAAGGAGTTATTTATTTATTTCTTTAGCATCACTTATTCTCGGTGATATAAAATTGCCGAGATTTATAGGCAATTTATTCTAAAGAAAACTGAATATGACTAATATAATCTCCTCAGTTCAAATTTATTTATTAGTTAAGCACATTACTAGGTTTTTAAAATATTTATTTCTGATAAACACGTGAATATAATTTAATAACAGTCTATGAGATAAAATCTGTCTCTGCATGTGTCTTCAGATATAGGAAAGGCCATCAAAACAGATGACCTCCAAACATACCTGTTTTATTAAAAAAACGCGAAAACCATTTTTTGCAATTTTTTGTGTTAGTTTTTAAAATTGAAAGTCCTAACCCTAATCTCTTAAGAAGTATTATTGTCTGCCCCAAAAATGTAGATGCAGTGGTAAGTTGTGTGATACATCATTGGAAGGGCACTTAACTTATCAGTACGTTATTTTAATTTTAAGATTTATATTTTTATGGAAGATACAGAGGATTAAACACGATTAATACCGTTTCTGTTGTTTTATTAATTTTACAAAAAAAATACAGTTTATTATTATAATAAAGGTTTTAACTGCTTACCGACGGTGACCGATCATTGTATAGTATATCCGATATATTACAAAAATATCATCTTTTTTTGTTATTAAATTTAGCTAAATTGATTTTTTGTTTAGTGTTTATTGAATCCTACCTTGTCTATGAATTGGTCCTTAGCATAACTAAAAATATTTGGCATCATCATCATTATGACTTCATTAATGGGAATTGTAGAAAAATTTATTTATATTAACTTAAGGCTAACTTTTCAAGGATTAAGGATCGTACCTATTTAAAGATACACAAGAAAACCCACCCAGTAGGTGGAGATAAATAATTTCCTTTAACTTTTGGAGGAAACATACACCAGGGAATATGAAAAACCGTGAATTGTACATTGACATCAATTCATTTCTTAATAGTTAGAACTTTGCGGAGTGTGATAATGTTTATACAAATTTCTCAATGTATGTACATAAAATTCAGGAGATATTATGATAAAATATAAGGGTATTTTTCTTATTCGGAATGACTTGTCAACCTGTAATCTGTTGTACACTCTGGAGAAAACTTGTATAATTGTCACTGCGAAGAGATATTGTTTCTAACTTTTACTCAGCTTTTTCATAGACTGCCTCAAAAAACAGCTATAAATTCGCTAAAAATTGTGTATAAAAACAGAGCGCATAAATACCTTATCTACAACTGCTTTATAATCTTTATAATTAATTTGTTAATTAGCGAGGTTGCAACAATCGAATAATAAACAATTATATTTGCAAAAATCTTGTGCCGATGGTTTGCTTTAATAAGCCAGAAATCCTGGAAAAAATTCCGGTTCTCTAGTGATTTCGGGGGTGGAGTTTTTAATTTGTTAATTAGCCCAGTTACAACAATTTAGCAATAAATAATAAAGCTAACACCAAAGTGATAAAGAGGGACCTCGAAAACCCCCGAGAGAACATTTTTCAGACATTTTCGTTGAATCGTGTGTGACATTTGCCATATGTTCAACAAAAATGGGTCATTTGTTAAATAAACAATTAAAAATTTGCGAGCGTACAGAGGTTAGACGTACCTTTTGTTATAAAAAATTCCCTGAACATTTTTCAGAAAACCGCATCTCAATCGGACTTCTCCGCAAAAAGTTGTCTATTTTCACATTTTTCATGCTAATTTGACGCGACTACATGCCTGGCCTGTGTTTGCAGTGGGCCTCGTTTGCTTACAGTGTCGGAACTTATACATAGCGTTTGGCGTTTGTTTTGTTTAACTCACTTGATACATATACACTGTAAAAAAAGTTGCTGTGTAAGTGCGGTTTGCCAATGTGTAATTTAGGTTGTGCAAAATTTCCGTGTTAATAGTTTTACACAACATGGCTTTTTTGATACGTTTTACATAAAATCTGTTACAATTACTAGTATTATAATAAAATATACTGAATTTGTATAATATTTACCAGTGATGTGTTAAAAGTGCACCATTTTGTGTAAACTTAACACGGACACAACTTAATTGTGGTCTATATTCCTACTCCTGACTGGTTGGGCACAACTGCGCAGCTGCAGTATATCAGCTGATCCAACACATGTCACAACGCCATATTGGTCATGTAGCGGTGTTGTGTACAGTTACCTTTTGTTCACTGTGTTCAAATGGGCAATATTTAAATTTAAATTGTGGTTTAATCAAGGAAAATGGTAAGAACTTACTTAACTACAACAAATATTAATGATAATTGTAATAAAGTTGAAACTAATTAGGAATATAACTCCTAAAAATATTAGGAGTTCCCTTTGACGTTTTAGATTACTCTGTAATCTGATCTTTTTTGTAACTTTAGAGAATGGAAATTATATGTTCAGATCACTATCAGTTTTTTTCGTAAACTCCTATTATGTAGTGTCTAAATACATCTTTGTTTAATGTTTGTTGTTTTATTGTTTATGATGTACTAAAACATTATTAGTCCCTTATTGGAATCCTACTATACTGCCAATTTTAATACGTACATATTTTGTTAGAAAACTAGGTTGTTGTTCATTTGAACTGAATTTTATTTTTTTAATAAAATCATAAAAAGTAAAATATCTTTTTTCTACACCCGTATTATAACAATGCACTTATATGCCCATAATCCGTTTCATAATGATACCCATTAAGATACAGATTTTTCATTACGATACAGATCTTTAAACAATAGAAACCCATAATTATTCAATCAAGCATGCTGTGCATTTGACGTTTATCCTAGAATTACCATCGACTCCTCCACACATATCGGAGAAAGCAGAAAATGCAGTTCATACGAATAATTACTGTTACCTATTGTGTTCAATAAAAATATAAAATTTATGGTTTTTGATTATTTATCGGGTGTAGAAAAAATAGCGTATGCAAGCAACTCTCATGTAATGGTTATTAATACACTGGCATAAACCATACGAAACTCGCCTTCGGCTCGTTTCGTATCCCGGTTAATGTTCGTGTATTAATAACCATCATTACATGATGTTGCATAATATACTATTATTATATAATTGCTTAACACCATAACTCTGAAAATTCTATATATTGATACGGAAGATCACCTACCTTGTTAATTATGTTCCTGTTTGCTTTTGAAATTATAATTTTTGTAATACATTTATTCCGACGTTTTCTAGAACATTCTAGGTTATATTCAATGCATTCTCGACGACTGGCAAAACTTCTAGAAAACGTCAAAATAAAGGTATATCAAAAATTATATTTATTAAAAATTATTTCGAAAGCAAACAGGAACATAATTAACAAACTAAAAAAGTAGGTGGATCTTCCATATCAATAACACCTCGACCTCGATTAACAGGATATTGTGTTCTTTTGTGTTAAAATGTGTATTTATTTTTACTGTGTGTATAACCATAAAGAGCAACACATTAGCATTAATTATTTTACATTCAGGTGAGCCATTGAAAGCGATATTGTTTTATCTTATCTTTTTTAATGGTGGAATTAACGTTTTTATCACGATGACTGGAGTCTAAAACTGTGATTAATATTTTATAACTCTTAAAAACGTAACGCTAAAACGTAATTTCAAGAAACTTATGACTGCAGGGTACTAGGTTATCAGTCCAAGGCCAAGCGCTGATTAGAGGATTTCGTGTTGTCACTTGTCTTGGTCTATTCAAGCTTATGACATTATAAGACTAGGCCAGAGACGCCTGGCCTGGCTCAGATGCATCTTTCTGTCTGCCTTGTTCTGTTAAAATGTAATCTATTATCGCAACACGTCATCGTGCGGTTGCGGTAGACCTGCGCGTTTTCAGTTGACCAAGTGAGTCTTTTTTGTCACCTAGCTGCAAAATATTTTTATGTTGAACGTCAAAACCTTTTTCGTTGTCAAGCAAATTGTCATCTTTTCGAAACTTAATTATGATTTTATTAATTAAACAATATATATTTTAAGTAATATAACCTTTCAATACAAACCAGTAGCTATTACAAACAGGACGATTACAACTTATCTTGCACGCGTAAATTGAAAGTGTAGCTTTTAGTTCAAGGTATTCAATGAGGCTGCTGCTCTGTTTAAGTTTACTGAGTTCGTTGTATTATTGGCAAGTTCCGTAGGCTCTGCTGAAGATGGTAACAATTTATTTTCAATTTAAATTTATTATTGTAAATTTATTTTGCATAGAATCTTCAATATATGTCTCCGCTACTGTAATAGACCGCCGCACCCTATGTCATTTAATGGTGGTAATATCGACTAACAAAGTGGCGGAACAACGTCTAAAGCAGCCCTGTATAAGGTTCGGGATGAGGCAAATTAAGATAAGTTGCTATTTCTTTTTGCACATTCCTTATTTTGTTCACGCCAACCACTTGGTTAACACATTTTTCCCTGACCCGGGGGTACTTTACAAAAAATCTTCGACTTGTAGTAATTGCAGGACGTAAAGCATATTATTTGCGATATATTTTCATTTGGTCTGGATTTGTAATCACCAAACATCTCAAGTATGTGTTTTTGGATCGGAAATTCATATAGTAATTGAATCTTTCTCTTCTATATCATCTTTAGTATAGTCTGTTTGGAAATGAAAGAGAGTAATAAAACTCCGAGATAAGAACCGGCCATGGGCGTGGTAATATTTCGTTTCAGGTAATTATCGGGTAACACTAATGCTAACAGGTAATGGGTGTACATTAGTATATTTTACTGGATACATCATAGGGCAGGAGCCAGTATATTGTGACAGATCAATCCAGTCTTAGAGCTGAATATACGAAGACGTGCTAGTGCAGTAGAGTAAAATTCGACTTGTGTTTAGTGACTATTGTGCCAGTGGATATAATATTGTTTGGGTAAAATGTCGAGCTTATCAGATTATGTACCTGCTAACGTGAAAAGATGTGCGCTGTCTCAGAATGAGAAGATTATTATATTAAATGTATTTAATGCATTGAAACACCAAAATCATACCAACAGTGTTGACGACATCGTGGAAAGGTGTTCCAAAATGACAGGGATTGGAAAATCGACTATCTACAGGCTTTTAAAGGAAACAAAAAATGAACAAGATACTGTAAATCCCCCAAAATTATCAACAGGGAGGTCAAAAGTCGTTGTAGATGATTTCTTCCAAAATGTCATTCGCAGAAAAGTACACTCATTTTATTTTAAAAAAGAAATACCAACGCTAAACAAAATTTACTATCACGAAGACATGTACGCAGACGTTTTCGAAGAGTATTTTACAAAAACGTTGGATCTTATTCCTCCGGGGTCTGTAATTGTTATGGATAATGCCAGTTAAAATTTACGGCAAACCAAGCGGACGCATACGGCTGTTTGGAGGAAGGCCGATATAATTCAATGGTTATCTAGAAAAAACATTTCCTTTGAAACAAATATTGTGAAAAAGGAACATTTGACACTTGTCAATCTTAATAAAGATCAGAAAAAAATATGTTATCGATGAAATGGCAACAAATCGCCAAATAACGGAACTACGGTTACCACCTTATCACTGTGAACTTAACCCAATCGAATTAGTCTGGGCGCAGGTAAAAGGAGATGTAGCGCGAAATAATACGACGTTTAAATTAAGTGACGTGAAGATTTTGTTAAAAAATTCCTTGGAACGAGTAACTGCAGATAACTGGCAAAGATGTATCATGTGTATCATATACAAAAAGAAGAGGAGAAAATGTGGAAACTCGATAATTTACTGTGGAATCTATCGTTATCAATCTAGGAGACGAAGATAATTCATCAGAATATTCAGAGGATGAATTTTAATATACTTACTTTTTTATTTTCTTTAATGTACATTTATATAACACTACATTTACTCACCATAATTTGAATTTTCAAAATACATATATTTTTGTGTGGAATAAGTATAAGTCATTCATTAAATTTAAATAAATATTTTGATAATAATATTGAATAATTTTATTTGAATTATTAAAAACCCTCTTAACCCGGTTATGATGCTTAAAGTAGCCTCTAGTTTTGAAATGCTGTTTTTATATTGTTTACTTATAAGAGAACTAGACCGAGAAATTGAAGCGGCATAGACAAAGACGGATTGTCGGAGATTAAATTTTAGCTACCTGCTACAATTTAGTACGCTTCGATCACACAAAGATTTTTTTAAAAGTACACCTCATCTATATCGATAATACATAATATAAAAATATTGAATATAAGCACCAGTACTACATTTATTTACGATTTGCATACATAATAAGCTTTTATTACTCTCTTTAATTTCTAAACAGACTATAGCTCATGTCAGAACTCCACAAACATCAATTATTGAAATGACCTTAAAGTTATCCAAAATTAGTTAAATCAATAGATTTATATTAATTTGAATTACCTTTTCTAACAGATATCTATTATCAGGTGCATCTTGTAAAAATGTCTCAGATTCCCCTTTCGTTACAGTTCTGGACTTTCTGGATGGTATCCAACTGATTTACTTTTCAAATATGGTATTAGTTTTAGAAATTTTCTGATATTTACATTTTCCTTAGTATTCAGGGGACTTGTTAACGTTTAATTTTGTGTTCGAAATATACCAGTAATACCGCTTCGAACAGTCTGAATTTTCATCGAACTACAGCACCGTTTGAATTCGTTGAAAGAAATCTCGTACTACGTTTTTTTGGGAATTAATTGTGAAATAGCACTTTGCGTCACTTTCAATAATTGCCCTGGTAAATTGTCGTTTTCACTTTCCGAGCTCATTTTCAATTAAATACTTTTAAAATATGAATTACAATATATAATTCTGACACTACTTTTTCAAATAACTAATTTTGATTGTTTATTAGGTTGCTAAGTTGTAATATACGTAACACAATTATCTTACTTTATTGCAGTTTTCTAAAAAATATTGTTTGTATCTCGAACGTGAAATGCTTTTGCATTTTCGAATGGATATTTTGCATGGCTAAGCTCGGCAAAATTACATTCTTGAACGCAAAAGTAGCATGTCGCGTTGTAGATACAAAAGTAACTATTTTTTTAGGAATGTATTGAAATACTAATTTTATACAAAGTGATCAGATATAAGAATATAAAAATTTACCAGGCAGTACATCCGGTCAAAATGGAACGAAAACCTTCGTTTTCTTGTTGCGCACGGTTACTGACCTACAGTTATATTTAAAAAAAATAACTGTATTTCGCCATCTTTTTGATATTTTTCAAAGAATCAAATAAATTTATTTTTTGGAATTCCGGGTTACCTTAATTTTATTAAATTGATAAGAGGCAAATGCTTCTATTTTGTTGAATATCAATTGTATGACAATGATATAGAAGTGAAAAATTGAAAGTAATGATAAATAATTTTTAGTTATTCACATGGATATTAACCATCTAATTATTACAAACACAAATAAGAAATAACTATTGAAAATCTTAAGGGGTTAAAATTTAAAGATGTAGAAAGTTAAATCAGTGATTTGTTAACTAGTAAAATTAAAGGATGAAACGCACTAGACGGTCGCGGTCTAGGCACGCCTCGGACCAGGCTAGTCTCGTCTCTTTTTGGAGAATTTCGGCCAGTCGCGTCAAATAAAAGAACTAATAAAAATTCTCTACTTAACTCACTGGGATGCTTGTCTTTCTAAAAAGTTACTATAGGTTAGATAATGAATTATTTAGACTTTAAATTGTTTGTTTATTCCTTATAAATATACTTCATCTGTGGACAAATTTTCGTATAAAAATGTTCATGGTTATCAGTACATTGTAGAACTCATCTTCAAAAATGGTTTCATTTTTCATCGAAAATTCTATTTGAAAATTTTTGTGCAATAAAAAAGTCATTTATGCAAGTAATTACATTTTTTTTTTAAATAAAATCAAATTTTCAAGATTCAAGGAAAACATTCAAGCAACATCTTGGCACAAACAATTAATCATTATTTTCAGTGAATTACTTTACGTAAAAATATAGTTATGCTTGTTCAATAATTGAATATTTTTAAGCAAAAGTAAGCTGCGTAGCACAGCATATTAAATTTTTCGTATCTAGTTTTAAAAATTTATGTGATGTGTGTTATCTTATGTTATATCTTATTTAGAACTAGACATGCCAACTGCAAATCAATTTTTTCTAATATATAGCAAGAATAAAACTTAGACGAATCCAAATGTTTACAGAAGGTTTTTCTAAATATTGTCATGCCAAGATTATTGAATTAAAAAAGAAAAACTCACTACCTTTCAAGAAGAATATCGGACAATAAGTGTTAATAATAAATATTATAATTAACAAAGACACAATAAATTATAGAAATCATAACTATTAATGTGTTGTGTTACGCATTAAGTTCTAATCCAACCAAAAATTGGATTGGTACTATACAGTATGCTTGTGCGTAAATTTTCGAATTCAGCATAACAAACTGATTAAGTGTTCAAAATCTTGTTCCTCGAACTGTTTCGATAATATTGAACAGAAATCATCTTCAGGGAAGGCCCTACCTCTCGTAGAATCGATTTGTCGACCTATGTTTATATGAAGCTTTTGTATTATTTTTTTGCTCCTGACATACTATTTGATGCTCATAATTTTCTTACACTCTGTATAGAACAAACTTTTATATTAAATGAAGTTAAAATATTATCATAAGGAACATGAAAACAAATTTGTCTATTGAATGTAGGTACATACCATCATGTTTTGTGAAATGACCGACAAAAATACTCACTTTTGTGAGATTCATCGAAAAAGAATTCAAATTTGTGCATTTCTGATATTCATCGAAAAAGAATTCAAATTTGTGCATTTTTTGTTAAAGAATTGAGATTCAGATTATCTCTTAACACGTCAAAGCGATAAGCTGCAGGAAATATCCTGATTGCATTTTGAATTGTCATCTTGATCATACGACAAACTGGGAAAATGCGCATCGATAAAATAATATGGGTAATTAGTAAGTAAAATATTTTGTTGTAATTTTCTATTGAAACTCTAATCATCTCCATTGTCCTAATTATGTGAACAACCTTTACATGGTGTATACGATAATTAAGTATCTAACTATTATTATATTTGTACCGATATATCGTTGTATTACAGAAATATTATATAGGGTGTTAAAAAAAGAGTGTAAAATATTTTAGGAGGTAATAGTATGAACCAAAATAAGAAGAAAAGTCTTAATAAACATGGGTCGGCAAAGTAACGGTTGCGGTGATATGGACCACTATTCGTTTTTCAAATATTTTATTTTATTAGGAATAAACCGACAAAGGAAGCTTTTAACAAACAAATAACAAAGTTACAGAAGATGTTCAAAGTGCCCTCCGTCCATTTCCAAGCAGGCACGGCAGCTTCGTCTCAACGATATTCGAACTCTTTCGAAAATACCCTTCTTGGTTTGGATTTCTTTACACTTTTGATTAATCCGTAGTTGCAGCTCTTCCAGGCTACTTACAGGAGTACCATATACTAATGTCTACAAATATCCCCAAACAAAAAAATCTAGAAGGTTCAGATCAGGCGATCTTGGAGGCCATAAAACAGGTCCGGCCCTTCCTACCCTTGCTTGTTAAACATGGGTCCGTTTATTAAGACTTTTCTACTTATTTTGGTTCATACGTACCTCCTGAAATATTTTACACTCTTTTTTTAACACCCTGTATATGCAGGGTTATTGACAACTTATCTAAAAAAATTGGTGTACAAGGGATTCTTACAAAAAAATGTTATTAAGAAAAGCTGTTGAAAAGTCACTTCTATAAACTGGTCCGCTGAAAAACCTCACAAGGCAAAACATGCAATCGGCGACCGGACAAAAAATTGATAGAAATTCCCAAGCAAAGAAATAAATGACATTTTATAACATGTGTTTTACACAGCCAATTCACCTGTTTTTGTCGCTATGTTATTAATTACACAGGTGTGTGCTGAGGGTGCCATTACATTTTTTCCATGTATTTTTTCCTGCTGAACACGAATTTGAAGTCAAAATTGGGGGTTGCACAACAAATATTTGAGAAAACCTAAAAAATCGATAAAAATCACTTTCTCGTAATTTATTCCATATGATACCCTCTAAAACTGAAACAATGAGAAATGCTCTGAATTAGTGAATATTTACTATTTTACAGCTATAACTATACCAAGATAGTTGTAAAATAGTCAATATAATATAAAAAATACAAAAGAAAAATATAGCTCCCAGCAGATATGACTTTTTTTTTGTGGACCTGCGTAAACTTTTGATGCAATTTTTTTATCGTTTTCTCTAAAATTTGCTGTGCGACCTCCCATTTTGACTTCAGATTCGTGTTCAGCGGGAAAAATACATGGAAAAAATGTAATGGGGCCCTCAGTACACATCACTTTTTTTTTGTGGACCTGTGTTATTAATAGAATTAATTTGAGGTTTTAATTAATAAAATAGTTTGAGATACCTAATGTTACAACAACAAAATTTTAGACCTGTCTTACCCAACTTGTACAAAATAACCCAAATGTGTCTGCTTTTTATCTGTTTTGAACTCGTAAGTTATTAGCAGCAGCTATGTTACGTTTGCGTAAATCATCAATAATGTCCACTTCGGTGCGATAGACTTCATTTTTTAAATATCCTCACAAAAATAAGTTCAACTGATTTAATGTCTGGAGATCGTGGCGGCCATGGTACCGGTCCTTCTCGTCCAAACCCTTGATATTAATATTCGAACACGCTGTACATGGTACGGATATAACTGAGCTTTGTATATGATACGCCACACTGCTGCAATACACCGCGGATACCCTGGACCTCTATCTCTTCCACGATTCGGAGAAAGTAGAAAAAACATGTTTATGAAGTTCTAGGTAAGTAACGAAGCCACTTTGGATTTTATTCGTTAAATAATTTAAATAATCTATTCATTCCTAATAAAAAAAGTATAGAAATATTGTTATAAAAAGATTTTTTTTTTCTTCTACACTTCAATAATTGTAGAAAAGCACGGTTAAATTAAAAAATTAAATATCACAAATATTATTTTGAGTTGAACTTGGTATATAGGTATGTTGTTTCAATCGATACGATATCAAGTATTCTATCACCTCCTAAAATTATTGTAACGATTTGCAAGACACCCTGTATATTTGCAGGAATTATGCTAAAAATATCGCAAGCGCTGTCTGTAATACTATAGTCACTGATAGATAACAACTGAAATGTATATAAAGTAATATTAGCCTTAGTTTTACAATATTTCATAACGATAAGTATTGAGAACATTTTATGAGATTTCATAACATGACGATTTTTCGTCGAAAGATATCATGGTTGGCTAAGTTCTATTTTTACAGTTCTTATGGGTTTATGTATCTTGAGACTCGAATTAACCAATTTGATTAAGATTATACAAGCTGTTAATCAGTGTTAAGTACCTACTATTATTTTGCTTTAAATTTGTTATAAATACATTTCCCATTATCGTTGAAGGAAGGAAATACTTCATAATTTAGGAATCGGGATCATTTGAAGAAGCAAATTTTTTATGTATTTGTTAAAGAATGATGAGTAGAATTACGAAAAGTACTGTCATTGGGTTATCTAGGAAGGATAGTTCATTATAAAGGGTGGTTCGTTTTCATGGCTTAGCATTGGTATTTAAAAAAACACAAAATATACATAGTGGTTCAAATTAGAAAAAAATACGCTCTTTGGTGACCATTAAGACAAATCAAACAGATCCAAGATATCTGCTACCGTTGAAAATGCCATCTAGCGTCATTATTTCGTACAGACAAAAGAAAATTTATACAAACACTATTTTCCGTTTTTATATATTTTTAGGTATTAATAATATTGTGTGAAACTACTCAGTGGACAAAAGCCCCAATCTGCGTTGAATTACACCCACATTATCTACCCATATATTCCTTATTATTAGCTTCTGTAACATTTTTTTTACTGTTTTAGGAAGGTATTTTAAGCTAATATAAATCAAATCTCCTACAATTCCTATCAATGAAGTCATATGTATGTTCTCTGATACCAAACATCTAGGTATGCTAATGAACAATTCCACAGACAAAACTCTATTCAATAATTATCTAAAGAAAATAATTTACTGACCTGCTAATGAAACACTCTATGAATATCTAACTTCACTTTTTGGCAGTGGGAACACGACAAATTCAACCACAATAGATGAGATCTGACCTATTTCTGCATTTTTAGGATTGCTTCTTCAGGTGGTCTCCTTTAAGTTGAATCAAATATCTAACTATAAAAATTATTATAAAAATTAAAATTATTTGAAGTTAAATATCGACAATGACAAAAAGTGACATCCTGTTAATGAATTAAATATGACAATACCTACTTGAAAAATGTTCACCTTTTATGTAAAAGTTTTTATATATTTTTAGGTATTAATAATATTGTGTGAAACTAACTACTCAGTGGACAAAAGCCCCAACTTGCGTTGAATTACACCCACAATATCTACCCATATATTCCTTATTATTAGCTACGGGGGCGGTATCCCGTTTTTTAAAAATTTTTCGGTACATTACCGGATGCGCCCCCGCCTTATCGCGAAGTATACGTACATACAATTTGAGGTCGACCGGATTCGACTTGTGGTCGTGAGATGTGCGGAATTTTTTTTTACTCCTAACGACGAACATGAGGCTAGGTAAACGGCGGCTGTGGGACGGGATCGGAGGTTTCCCGAATTCATAATTGAGGGGTGGAGTCTCGAAGTCACGAGTTCGAGAAATTGACCTTTTCTGTTTCATTTCGAATACATATTCGAATGTTTTTTTCGAAAATTTGATAAAATGCTTCTATAGAATTTTTTGTAAAAGCAACGGTTTACGAGTTGGGCGGCAAAATACCACCGCCCCCGAACTTTATTAGATTGTTTGGAGAGACGGATAACCGGATAGTCTTCATTTTCGGTATAGACTATATATATATAGAGATTATTTCCTGGTAGTGACTTGAAATGATATTATGACGTTCCTGCCGCCCCTCCGGGGGCGGCCCTTGAAAACACGGAATTTGTCTAAAATCATTAAAATTTTGTTGTGGCTTCTTTTGCACCTTACCTTTCGAAAAGTCTAATAAAATTTATTTTATTAGACTTTTTACTTTAGATTATATGTATCGTTTCATTAAAAAAAAATAAACATAATTCGGGGCGGCAAATGGATTATTAGAAAATTTTATTTTTTACGGATTTTCCATCTCGTCATATCATTAGTAGAGTCGAAAATGTTGATTTATTGTCATTGAAGGGCGTTAAGGGTTCCTAGGGGCAGATTAATAATAATAGGTACCGCCGCCCCCGGACTTTATTCGATTTCTTGGAGAAACGGATAAACGTTCGTTTTCGGTATGGACGAACTACACACAACTGCAATGCTGTGTACTCTTCTATCGCATGGAATGGTTCGCTGGGAAATATTTCACTTTTTAAAACTCGACAACCGGAATTCAGTTCTGATTTTTCGCAGAAAACCCTATACCACCGTGTTTGCTAATATATAAAATATTAGATGTCAATAATAGCACGCCAACTTGATTTTTTTTTTTTCATTAAAACAAATATGGGGGATAGGCTTCGAGCATTTTCTGAAAGACTTTTACAGTGGTATTCAGTCCGTCTCCGGTCGCCATATAGCGGTCTTCATTCCGAAACTATGTTAATTTCATAATAAAATTGAAATGTGAATTTCATAATAAAGTTCACATAATTTCGACAAGGAGATATAAGATACCACTGTCACCGTACACTGTATTCTTTGTCCGCCCGAAATTATTTGAATTTCATTATGAAATTCGCATAATTTCGGGACGGAGACCGCTCTTCGGTGACTGGAGACAGACTATAAATACCACTGTTGTGACTTTCAAACTACATTTCACATTCATGGGCGAAGTTTGGTCATCAAATCTGGAGGGGGCTAAAGCCCCAGGTGGACTGTGTTTTAATTTTGGTTCTGAAATGTGTGTGAGTTTTTACGAATATTTTTGGGGGGCTAATTTGATTTCTGGGAGGGCTAAGCTCCCTCCTAACTTCGCCCATGATCACATTGAATGGCTTAGTTAATATTCATAAAAGTACAATCGTGCTTTTTTTAGTTTAACATTCTAAAATTAGAGTAACTCCATTGTTAAATATCATCGATTTTATACACATAGTAGGAGTAGGTAACAAGCAGTATTTAAAAGCAATATAAACAGGATTCCGTATAATGTACCAAAATTTATATTAATAAAAATAGATAGGTTAGTTGTTATTTCGAGTAAATTTATGAATAGACAAAAATATGAAATTCAGTAGCTTAATGATATATACATAGGTTATTTATTATAACTTAAAAAAATCTTTAAAAGCGCCAAGGTTGTAGGTATATGCCTATAAATAACTTTATACCTACCTGATTTGTTGCTATCAATAAGAGTAGTCATAACTTACAAATACATTCTGTTTTTCAAACTTCGCTTGAAGCTTACTTTCATAGACTAAACTTTAACTACCTGATAAATAGTTAATACATTCCTCTGGTGCGGATGTTAGTGTTAGCGAATGTTTCCAAAATTAGATTTCACTGAGTCTTTCGACTTCTATCGTTTTGCCACGGAGTTATCGATATGTGCAATGCTTTGTCAATTTGAAGGGATAGAAAAGGTGTATGTAGACCTGACCCTAAAATCCTCTATCAGTAAGCACCACAATGAATAAACAGATTGTTTTCGTACATCTGTACAATAGTAAAAAAAATTCTAACTAAAGGAGCTAATATCTTGAGTAGGGTTGCCATAAAAATCGTTTGAAAAAAAATATTTTAAATAAAAAAAATCTGCAAAAAAAAACGTGTATTTTTTTATTTTTTTCTTTATACCTCGGCCATTTGTTTTTATATCTCGACTCTGGGCAAACATTCTTAGGGTCACATTTTGTTCTCTATTCGAATGTCTAAAGTGCATCTACGCTTCGATTTATATAAATCATCAACTTTTTTCTTGTGGACGCCACATTTGATTTTTTTATAGAAAAAAGAGATTTTTTTTCTAAGTGCATAATTTAATTACATAAACAATTAAATTATGCAACTCACGGTCCCTTCTTTTTATTAGATAGACTTAAACAGCTAGGATTATTCGTCGGTTACCTTACCTATGGCATACTGATGAGAGCTAACAAGCTCGAAACCGGTATATTTGTGGTGGGCTGCAGACAAGTGACTTTAGCTGTTTACTATAGGTTTTCCAGGTGTAATTTAATGCCGATCGAGCATTAGCCCTCAGAGTTGTTGATTCCTGGAATTCCATGTATGTAACCTGCTCTTAGTTGCAATAAAATGGTCTTTAAGAAAACAGTTGAAAATGTCACACCTATTGTAAACAGAATTATAATTATTAAATATCCTGGCATGTGGTGACTACAATAAAAGATTATTTCTAGCTACAGGAATATGAAATGTAGACAAAGAACGATTTGGCGTTCTAGGAATGAGTAAGTTGATTTGGTTAAGAAATTTTAGACATTCGACCTTATTGTGTAAAATAAAATGAAGGAATTTAAGAGAATAGTAGCGTTTTTTAAAATCTAATAAATTAAAATCGAACCGACTAAATAGTTATGGTCACAACCACATTCAGGATATCTATCTTCAACGCGATACACAATATATTTTAGAAATTTTCAATCGATCTAACATGACTCTCATAAAAAGGGCTACAAATAAACGAGCAATATTCGAACTTGGATTTTACATACGCAAAAAACAAAGTTTTTAAAACCTGAATGTCATGGAAACCTTGACCTTATCTAATTTCAAATCCAAGCGCTTTTAGGGAAACAGATAGTGTGTTTGATGTGGGACACAAAGCTTAATTTTGAGTGAACTCTAAGGTCTTTTCATAATTGAACAATATTTTATTTTGTTTACAAGTATACGAGACCATTTTGCTTTTATTACAAGCTTTTGTTTAACTTGCAATGTATGTATGTTTTTGTCCGGGTGGAATCTTGCAACTGAATTTTAAATCAGTTATATTTAACCGATTGAGGAATACACGTTTATTTTGGATGACAATGCATGCTTAGCTATGTGACGTCAATCTAATTCCAATATGACGGATCATCCAAGATGGAGGACTAATTATTTTTTCTGCACTACCACAGGACGGGTATCAAATGAAAGCGCTTGCTGACGAGAACACGAAAACTAATACAACGTCACATTAAATCCAAAATATGGGGGCCATCCAAGATGTATACTACAAATCCAATATGGCGGGACCTCCAAGATAGCGGACAAGTTATATTATGCATTACTACGATATGGGTATCAAATGAAAGGGGCACAGAAGAACACGAATAAAACTGAGAATACGAAAAATAATAAAACGTTACAAAATATAATTTTTTCAGAAATTGTATATGCCGGGGTTTTCTGAAGTCATTAACAGCTGAATTTTAACAAAAGTATGCCTTGGTCGACTTCATACTTTTACTTGTGTAATTTGGCAAAATAGGCGTCAACAGCATTGGTTTGCAATCTATCTAGGAGAAGGATATTCCAAAATCAAACCCAGAATTGTGTTTCGTTAGGCACAAGTAAGCTTTAAGCTTTAGTTGTAGTTGTAGTAGTAAATTCCCAAGTCAAGCTAAGGCCGTGCCGAGGACTGAGTGGCATCAGGGTGTAAGATGATGTCGTGAACCTCAGAGCACTGGGACAAACCCTGTTGTATATTAGCTCTTACCCTTCTAAACGAAGCTCTTGGAGGGTCGACGAATATTTTCTCGGTACTCGTGCACAACAACAGAAAGGAAGAGAAGGCTAGAGAAAAAAAAGTTAAAACGGCAAGAAAAACTTACCATCGAAAGCGATGACGCGAAACGCCAACGCCTTTGCAAAAGGCGTGATCAGGTGAATACCGAGACACAAACTCAACGACAAGAATAGGCAACGCAAACAACATTTACGAGCATCGGAATCACAAGAAGAGCATGTCGCACAAGTCGAAAATGTTCGTCAACACATGTCTGAAACAAGAGCAGCCGAATCAACTGAACAGCAAGAGGTTCGTTTGAGCGCATTACGAAAGCATAGCTCTAAAGTTAGAGCAGACGAAACTCCAGAAGAGACATTAATAAATAAACAAAAATTAATATTTTTTATTTTATAATTATTCCAGAAATTAATTAATAATTATTGAAGAATTAGACTGTACAAAATTAGCGGGCAAACGACCATGTAACAACGACGCATTAAATGAAATGCACAACTTAGAAACATTCCCAATCATAACTAAAAAATAAAAAATAAATTAATGGTAAAAAAAAACTTTTTAAAAACAAGCTTTTATTTAAGTGCATTAAAAAGAAGATAATAAACTTTAAATTAAATCAAATCAATCAATTTAGTACATGTATTACACAATTTATTAAATGATATAAAAGCTTGTCGCTAGATTTACCTGTGTACTAACTAGTCTTGCTTGACATACTTATTTCAAATAAATCAATGAAAGAAAATGTTTCCTATAAAATATGCAAATCTCGCGACAAGCTTGTATATCATTTAATAAATTGTGTAATACATGTAATAAATTGATTGATTTGATTTCATTTAAAGTTCATTTTCTTCTTTTTTAGGGCACTTAAGTAAAAGCTTGTTTTTAAAAAGTTTCTTTTACCAATAATTTATTATTATTAAGAAATAATTTGTTCAAAGTACACCATCGACTCACATTGTTTAACTGCATCTGAAGTTTAACACAGTCATCGATCGAGTTAACAGCATTGAAAATAAATTACTAAATTCATTCACAGTAAGTTGAGACCCACTTAACTAATTTGACCCAATTATGGTACATAGCAGAACTACAGATAGCAGTATTAAGCAGGTTTTAGAAAGGGGAAGCTAACAACCAACGAAATCTTCATTGTGAAGGAAATTCTTATTGCATGCTATGAATATGGGATTAAAGCAATGGTCTTATTCGTAGACTTCAGGAAAGCATATGATTCTATCAAAAGGAATAA
The DNA here is from genome assembly GCA_037114965.1 of Monochamus alternatus. Lineage (NCBI taxonomy): Eukaryota > Metazoa > Arthropoda > Insecta > Coleoptera > Cerambycidae > Monochamus > Monochamus alternatus. The sequence goes on along the minus strand of CM073426.1, from coordinate 109,191,719 downwards.
ACTATGCAAAATATTGAAACAATTTGGGATACCAACTAAACTGATTAGGCTATTGAAACTGATCTTAGAGAATACCAAGAGCAAAGAACGAATAAAAAGTGAATATTCGGAAGGTTTTACTATTGACACAGGACTGAGACAAGGAGACCAACTCTCAACGCTTCTCTTTAATTTAGTACTAGAAAAGGTCATATGAGATAATCAGTTGAACAGAGAAGGACACATATTGGTTAAAATTCGTCAAATAGTATGTTATGCAGATGATGTGGCCATAATTGCAAGACATAGTAGAAAATTAAAAAAAGTAAAGAGAAAACTTGTGGAGGAAGCACGTAATGTGGGATTGCAGATAAATCAAGAGCAAAGTAAGTATTTGAGAATAGGAGAATAAAAAAAAAGATTACAGTTTCAAATTGAGAACGCAGCATGGAAATATGGATGAAGAAGTTCTACAATATCTGTATTTGAGAGCGCTGATAACTGATAAATGTCACGAGGAGCAAGAAATTAATAGGAGAATAATAAAAGCAAACAGAAGTTCGGTAGCAGTCAATCACTTAATGAAATTATGTCCAGGGGAGTAAAATTTACAAAATAATTTTAAAGCCGATAGCGCTGAATGGCAGTGAAACCTGTATCCTCAATAAGTAGTCAAGAGAAAACCTGTTAAGGTGGGAAAGGCATAATTTTATGGGGAAAGAAGACTGAGAAAGGCTATACCTATAAGGAGACCAAAAATAGATGAATTTGTAAAGTAAAAGCCAGAAGAATGCAGTGACTAGGGTATCTGTGATGTATGGCAGATGAAAGGACAGTTTAAAAAATTATAGGGAATAAACCTAACTACAAGAAGAAAAGAGAGAGACTGAGGAAGCGCTGGAGAGAGACAGTGGCAATAGATCTAAGGGAGAAAGATGTAACGAATTGGAGGGAAATAACGCAACTCTGGACCTAAAGGGCCTGTAAACAGCTATACAGGGTGTCCGGTAATGGGACCCAGCTTAAACAAATAGAACCGATTTAGATAAACTTAGCTTAGTCCAAAAGTGACTCGTTTAGAAGTTACAAGGCTTCAAAGAAAAAAAAATGTTTGCTAAAAGCTAAGTTGGTCTAAATCTATTCTATTTGATGACAGGAAGCTATGTTTAAACTGGGTCTCATTACTTTCCGGACACCCTGTATATATGGTACATTAATCTAGGAATTCTACTTTGACCTTTTTTACTATTAACATAAGACCAACATCCAGATTGTAATATGTTGAAGGAATGGCCTAAGTTTCTTGTAATAATTTTGCACGTCTTTTATAACCTATTTAATGAAATGCACCCTGTATTATATTTATTTTGCTTTGTGGTATTTTTAGTTGCTTCTTCGTAAATCAATCTATATCTTATCTAATAAATGACGCCCGCTGGTAATACCGTCTGTTAGGATAACAAACATGTAATAATACCTGATGATGTCTGATGATATTGTTTTTATCTGCTACGTAGTGTTTTTTATGAAAACCGTATAGCAGCTATAGCACCGTAGCATAATTTAGTTTCAAATTAATAAGAACATTATATATCGAAATTTGTTTAAAGCTAATACTTGCATTTTTGTCTTTAAAACTGTTTCTCTAAACTTTTCACAACGGTTCGCGGGAACTTATAACCAATTTGTTCCGTATACAATTGGTTATCCTTTCTTAATTTTCCGTTGCCAGTTTGGCTGTGAATAACACCGCACTAAGGAGTCGTTGGTAACTAGGTTGTGCAGGGTTGTTCTCATCGAGGTGGTTTGGCTGTGCATAACACCGCCATCAAAGGAGATACACCGCGTGCACTCATTTCTAGCCTACCAGATAGACATCCGCAAACTGCGCTTTCCTTTAGACCAAAAACCGTCCTATTTGCCGCTTACTTGTTTTGTTAATAACAATTGCTGTATATTGTTACTCTGCACTGCTTGCGTTTTCTCCTTGGCTAAAGTTAATTAAGAACCACTTTTAACTAATGCTTTCCATTCACGTTTACAGGGCCGAAATAAATTCAAAGTAGATTTCTCTAAATCCATATATTTTGTTTTTATTTTCAGAACCTCGCTGGAACCGTTCTCTAGGTATAGTTTAATCCGTTCTTGTATGTAAAGATTATCTACCAATAAAGTATTTCATATCGTATGTTTTACTTTAAGGATTTTTTGTAGATAATTTATATTTTTTTTTTCAGCACCGAAGCAGACCATTTTATATTCTATTTGAAAATTGTAAGGAAATATATTTATCTAGAATTTTTTATTTTTAGATCCGTTTATTTTAATTGTAAATTGTACATCCGTTTTAAAGACAAATATATATAGTCTTTATTACTACAATTTGACTGAGTATTATTTGTTTCCATTTACCAAATAAATTTATTAGAGAAAGAATGTGTTGTATTCATTCATATCAGTAACTTTGATAAAATTCCGATCTAGTAAAAAAGCACTTAAAAGATTTTTTACCGTTCTACACTGACAATTCTGTTTATTTGAATAGTAAACTATCACTACACCGATAAAACCCGTTTTGTTGTTCTCTGGAATAAAAGAAATAAACAGACCCCTGGGATTTAACTTTCTTCACTGTAGCTGCCCGACTACTTACTCTAACCGAGGGTGAGTTTACGTGGAGTTTTTCCCACGTTAAACATAGAGAAACTGGCGCCCGAGACTAACCGAAAAAATATCCTGAACTACGTCTCCGTGACGTCACTCACCGCCGCCGAACAACGCTGCACGAAATAATTTTCTCCAATAAGGTGTGTCACAAATCTGGCGGCCTAGCTGGACTCTGGTGACTTCATATCCGGCGCTACGAATATTAGAAATAATCGATCGCAATCGGGATTCACATGAGATAGAAAATAGGCGTCATAAACCATGTTTGCTTCTTCCAGAATATATTGAGGAAATTCATCCTCACATTCGGAATATATTATTATAAACTTTTGGAAAGTTTGTTTATTTTGTAAACAAGAAGCAGCCTTGGCAACGTTCCATGTACTTTGATTTTTAACAATATTTACTTATCTAAATACCTATTATGACATTTTGACATATTCGGTTGTTTGATTGTCATGCATAGAAAAATATAATAAAAATATATGTAAAACACTGTGAATGGTCGTAGAAAAAATCATATGTATTACACAGAAGTTAAGTGCCATTTCCTCCCATGGATATTGATCAAACTATCCGCGGGAGGAAATTATGCATTTTGCTTCCTTGTTATACTAGCTATTTTCAACAAACAAAAGTCAAAAAATGAAGGTTCCTCCACGCCTTGATTACCGTGCACTACATGTAAACTATATCAGATTTTTGTATTTTAACCTTTGATCCTCTATCAAGCAAAAATCCAAGAAATCATTTATTTCTTAATGTTTAACAATAATTAACACTTTTTTCAAAGTATGACACAATTTTACACTACCTTATTTTATTTATCATTTACAATGTTAACATGATTCAATATTTATTCCTAAACCAGAGAAGTCACATTCAGCTTGTGATACTGCAGTTTTGGAAAACTATCCGTTTTTGACGTGCAGGTAATTGCCGTAGAGATGATAGCACTTGATCCTGAAGTTCTCCGATAACAATGACCAGTATAGGCCAGTATTTAGGCATCTTTCCAATACAATTTATTCCGACAACTTGGTTAAAACATCTTTTATTTTTATACTTAAGAAACAATCGACGACTGGTAAGCATAACTTGGACGAAGAGCAGCATATTTTCGATAAATGTCAATATAATCTAAATTTGAAACTGTAAAAATTCGTTGTATAATCGTTTTTGTACTGGGTACTTTAACAATCAAAATCTTGTATGTCATCGACCGCCATTTTAGTAAGTTCGTCATGGCGGAAAGCACCCGAAATACCCAGTATTAAAAGGAAATCATTGACGATATTTAGTAATTTAAAAAACACATAAAACAATCATTACAAATGTACCTTAACCATCAAATAGATTTCATAATCCGCCTCTCTTTTGAATTGATTAACTTCCTCCCGAGGTAATCATTTAACGTTTTTATCACAAGCATTTTACTTCGGAAAGTGTCATTTTCCGAACGCATACTTACTTGAGTATAATTTTGAACAAAAATTTAGGTAGGTGGTGACAAAATATGAGTCTCAGGTTTCTTCGTATAGTTAGAAAATTTGTTTGATATTATCCACTAATTTGCATTTTTTTTTAATAAAAAAAATAAAATTAGAAATATTTTATTATGAAGATCCTCGTATACATTAATAATTGCTCTAGCAATTAAAAATAACGTTTGATTCTGATTGTTTAGGTTTGTGACGAAGTTCGCTTTTGACATATTAATTTACAGTAAAATTTCAATCTGTGTTTTCAATTTTATGAAATCGACAATAAATCAATCAGATGAAGAACTTCCTGAAGAAATTTTAATAACAGCTAATGAAACAAGTTTGAATTTGTTACCCGTAAAGTCAAAAGAAAGATATGAGAAGCAATACTTTTATTGGTTGGTGTAATACTAAAAAGGTAAAATCAACAAAACAAGAAGTATTTTTAACATATATTTTTTTATGTCTAAATTTTGGAAAGCAAACACGTTATGGTCCAGATATTCAATGATAAAAAGTATTTGTCAAGTTAATCAAGATTTGGATATTGGCAAATTTTATAGAATAACTTTCGTCCGAAAAAAGTAAAAATTTGTAGTCAAGAAGACGTAAAAAAATTATGAGTGAGGCACAAGATGAAACTTACTTGATGATTAAGTTGGTAACGATTTTTGGATTGGCTGGTGCTTGTAGATAGGAAATAACCAAATCACCATCGCCGATATGGAAGATAACGAAGATCTGATAATAATTGTGATATTTTTAGAATGTATACAGAAAATACACAAGCTTCATTCAAAAGAAACTCCACATCGCCGATTATTTATCCAGTAAAAACATAAAAAATGCACTGTCCAATTTAATAGGAAAAATACTCTCCAAAGTCACACCTTCAAAATCCGGAACTATAGACGGGCCGCAGTTTTAGGCGGTTCTCGGTCACTTTTCTTGCCGATTGTGGAGAAGGTATCACAAATATTAAACATTTAGGAGGGTAGAAATCAACTTCTGTTGCTGAGGGGTACTCAGTAGACTACAAATCGGAAAAAATAAATGTCCAACAAAATTCTTCATTGGAACATTCCATCGTCTTCAAACTGCAATTTACAGCCATTAACGTCTTGCCCAGAGGTACCATCGGCAATCAACAGTCGCGATTTGACGCCTGTTTCTGAAGAAACTTCTTCCCAACATTTGTTCCCCGTATTAGAGCAATCTTCTTCCAAGAAGCAGCTAATTTCAACTCACATACTGACTTCCGCAATTAACTTACTTAACGCGTCTAACTGTACGTTTACAATTAATATAAGTAAGATACTTCTCTTATTCCAATGTATTTGTATTTACTCACTCTTGTTACGTTACTTTTGTTTCCGTTTATATTAATACAGATTTAAAACACACACACACACAATGACTTCGACCAAGGCTTCGACTGGCGACTCAGCTACAGTACGTGCTATTATTGTTTTTACGTTTTCTAGTGGAAATTTCTCGTAATTAGATTTGCAGTTACAGTGGCCACTCAGTAAATAAGTGTATTTATTGATTCACTTTTCAAATTATCGAAATTAACTTTTTGTGTGGCTTTGTTTTTGTGCGCCTGAATAACAGGTTCTCTAGTGCTTCTCCAGTGGCGCGAAGTAAACCTTCTAAATAATGTCAACTAAACCTTGTAACTGTTGTAACAGAAACTTTGAACAACACCTGCTCATTCCGTGTTGTGTGTGTAATAAACTGTTCAATCATTCCTGTGTTCAAATTACTGCGACAGAGGTAAGAACAATTAATTAATGCCAAAAAAATGCTAACATGAACATGTGCTGGTTGTGTAGATGTCGATATAAATTCTTTGAAGGCTGCGATAATAGCACTCCAAAATGAGATTAAGGAGTTGAGGTCTGTGAGTGATGGAAATTCAAACACGATAAATGCTGTGCAATTTGAGCGAACGTCAGATAAGAAAAAATAATTTGGTAGTTTTAGAAGTTAATGAACAGTCCTCCACTTTGAATGCAGTGGTTCGTTCTCTGGCTGAGAGAAATTCTATTAATGAAGTTCTTAAAACGTTATCTAGTGACAGAGATGGTCAACCCATACTTATTCGTCCTTTAGGTCGTTTTGATCCTAATTGAGGGAGACCACGTCCACTGAAAAATTTTTTTCAATACGAGAAATCTGTTCACCACTACATCAAGAAATTCAAAACTATAAAGAGCCCCTAAACTGTCAACTTCTCCATATCTTTCAATCGGACACCAAGACAAATTTAGTTGTACAACGATCTTAAAGCCGAATTGAACCATCGTAAGTCTGATGAGGAAACTAATATTGTATTGTATTAGAATATTTCGAGTAGTTTGCTATTGCCAGAATGTTAACGGACTGGATTCTAAAATACAATCCTTTTATAATTCTGTTGGCTGTAATGCTTTTGACATTATATGTTTAAATGAAACATGGATCTCCTCAAATGTTTGCAGTTCTGAACTTTTTCCATTGGAATATAATGGCTGACAGAAACTACGTAGCAACGAATACCACCCGAGGAGGAGGAATCAAATCTCAACAATTAGATCTCTCTGATATTTCCACCATATTTACCTATATTGATATTGTTGGATGTAAGGTGTACTTTGATTTTTCTGTTGTGTATATTTTTGTTATATATATTCCACCGCAAATGAGTGTGACCGTTTCCTCGATTCTCTGGTTCAGTTAAATATTATGTTTGGCAATAATGTTATTGTATTGGGCGATTTTAATATTTCATTTTATAGTATAGATGCAAATGATAGCAGACATATTATTATAAATAATTTTTTTAAACTTTGTGGGTTTGAACCAGTTTAATCACGTAAAGGATCACATTGGACGAATTCTGGACCTGATTGTATCTAACTGACACTGTACCATAAGCAGAGATGATACACCTCTTATTAATGAGGATAACCATCATCCCGCCCTTATTGTTGAGTTTAGTGTGTCAGTGGAACAATACAACAATTTTGTCGGTAACAAATTTGTAAAACAGTATAATTTCAGGAGAACTAATTTCCCCCTGATGTATGATGGATGGCATAGATTGGTCACCCATATATGAAAGTCAGAAAGTTGACCATGTTTGTGAAATTATATAATATAATTCACAATGTATTCGACGCCACTGTTCCCTTAAAAATAAATCGTAGTCGTTGATATCCTGCTTGGTATACATCAGATATAAAAAAAAACAATCAAAGCAAAAAATGCTGCCTATAAAAACTTCAAGCGAAACAATACTGTTTATTATCAAAATAGATTTAAATCACTGCGGCGCCAGCTAAAAAGAGATACTCACATTGCTTATCTGAATTTCATTGACATAACTCAAAACAATATATAGCGCGACTCAAGTACATTTTTGGTCATTCATAAACGGTAAAAAGGGACAATCTCGTATACCTGGGATTATGAGGGGTTTTGATCAAACCTTTGATTCCCCACAGGCTATAGTTAACGCTTTTGCAGAATATTTTCGTAGTGTTTAGACACATGTTCAACCGTTCCCTGGTCAGCATATTCCACAGCATAATAACAATCCTATTATACATATTAGCCACATTAATGAGTATGATAATATTATTGCATCTAAGAAATAAATTAACTTCGGACATCGATGGTGTTCTCAAAGACTGCAATAATGCGTTCATGTTACCACTAAAGCATCTGTTTAATCTAATCCTTTCCGCCTCTACATTTCTCACTTTGTGGAAAACCGCACGCATATCTCCAATTTTAAGGAAGGGAAATCCGAGTTTATTAGCAAACTACAGACCCATCTCTATTCTTTCCAACTTTTCCAAACTGTTTGAAATCATTTTATACGATGTTATTTACTATGTTACTAGTTCTATGATTTGGCCAGGCCAGCACGGTTTCATGCAGAAAAGATCTTGCGTCTCAAACCTTACTTGTTTAACTCAATATGTTGCTGAAGGCCTGGATGATCAGAGGCAAGTTGACGTTATATATCTTGACTTTCAAAAGGCCTTTGATCAAATTCATTCATATCATTCTTTTCTTTTGAACAGTCATTGCCTACGGATTTTCACCGCAGCTTTACACTTTAATCAAGTCCTATTTATTGCGAAGGAAACAATATGTTCAGTATAAAGGCTTTCCCTCAGGGATCCAATTTAGGTCCTTTGCCCTGTTTATTGTTCATTAATAGCTTACTGGATGAAGTCAAAACTCATAAACTTGTATATGCAGATGATTTGAAACTGTTTCAAGCTATCAACACTGTCAATGATTGTTCATTGTTGCAACATGATTTAATCGATCACTGTCAATAACTAGTGTCTTATGAATAAGTTAAATATATCCAAATGTTTTGTCTTATCTTTTAACAGGAAAGTGTCACCAATTTATTTTCATTGCCAAATAAATAACACTGTCATGAATAGATGCACTGAATTTAGAAATTTTGGAATACTCTTTGATGAGAAGCTGTCTTTTAATCTTAATTTTCAAATAATTGCATCTGCAAGTAAAATGTGGGGCATTATTTTACGGAATTGCAGAAACTTTCACAATACAACTGTTTTTCAAATTTTTTATTTTGCTTTAGTCAGATCAAAATTAGAGTACGGAGCTGTAATCTGGAATCTTCCAGCTCGGGGCATACATTCACTCTTGAGGGCCTTTAAAGAAAATTTTTAAAGTACTTGGCTTTTTGGACTGACGGAGTTTATCCTAAGAGAGGAACGGATCAGCGATTACTACTTGACCGATTTCGATGTATTTCGTTAGCCGACAAGGGGAAAATTTTATCAGTTTCCTTTTTGTATAGGTTGTTGCGTAATGGTATTGATTGTGAAACTATGTTATAAAAATAAACTATGTGTTAAAAATAAACTTTTTGGTTCCTAGACTTCATTCGAGACGTAAGCCTATATTTTACTGCGGAAGGCCTAGGACGAATACTCTAATTAGATCTCCAGTTCATTAGATGTGCAGTATATTTAACTGTATTATTGATATCAATTCAATTCAATTCAAGAAACTATTGCAAAACAAGAAAAATACATTTCTTCATATAGCAAGAGTCCTACTTTACATTGAAAATTATAAAGTATTTCTTGTAATTGGGTGTAAACCTGTTAGAAATTAAATCTATCCATTTATCTATCTATTTAAGAACATTAAATTTTCCATTTATTTTCATGAGCTTGTAGAAAAAATGTTGTTCCTAACATATACTTTTTCCCGCATTTGACTGCTTTCCCGAACAACAGGAATTGGAGCGGCAGTCGAGTGCGGGAAACTCTCACTTTCCGCACTTGTTAGGAAAATAACAATTTTTTAGGATTGCGTGCTTTTATTTCTTTTCTTTTTTTTTGATATCTTGCTTTTGTTCACAGCTGTTAAAAAATGACTAATTTTGCGTATCCATAGTGATAAAAAAGTTGTATTTTTTGACTGTTGCACCAAATAGTTATTTTTCTATGTGCACAAAATCAAAGTTTTTTTAATGATTGTTGGACAAAAATAACTATTTTTCACGATAACGTGATTTTGTTCATCGATCATTTTAGTCGTCTTTTTTTACAATTGAACAGAAAATATTTATAACAATATACAGTGTGTTTCACTTTGATACTTGAAAAATCAGTATTTTTTAATGGAACATCCGATTTAATTTTTTCTTTTTTAAAATATATTGCAGTTAAAAATCTCTACACAGCGATGTGCATTTTTTTTATTTAGGCCCTTATGCATGTGCATCTTATACAGAGTGTTTATAATTTAGGTGCAAACTTCGAAAAATGACAATGTTTGGGAGCACCCTGTATTAACAGGATAAAATATTTTCGTCATTTTTTTCTTTCGATAGACATATACTATGGCCTTGAAATTATTTTTATTGGTCTAGTTAATACAGGGTATTCGTAATAAAAAATCAAATTTAAGGAAATATCGAGTTTTTTCGTTTTTATTTTTAGCAAAAGAAATTTAACTGAACATAATAAAAATCTACAAAATAACCAAACATCTTTAAATTTTCGCGTTTTCTATTACCCCTCCTTCAACTTGAATACATTTTTCTAACCTTCTTTGGCAATGATTCATTACTTTTGCGAGTTCCTGTTGAGAAATTAACTCGCACTCTTCTGTTATCCTCTGCTTAAGTTCTTCCACATTATTGGGTCTTGTACGGTAAACATTTTCTTTAAGTTTCCCCTAAAGATAAAAATCGAGTGACGTCAAATCTGGCGATTTCGGAGGCCACTTAATTTCTTGACTATAGCGCCCAATCCACTTCCTGGGAAATTTTTGATCAAGTTGTTAATTATTGCTGCAGTATGGACGGATGCACCGTCCATTTGAAATATCATGTCGGCGCGTCTAGCAATTGGCATTTCTTCTAAGGCATCCCAGAAATTCGTACTTAGAAAATTTAAAAAATTTTGAGCATTCAAGTTATGTTGGAAAAAGAGGACCAACTATTTGTTTATCAAAAATTCCGGACCATACATTAATTTTCTCAGAATATTGCCTTTTACAATGAATAACCCGACCAGAATCTACAATTTGGTGAAGATACAACTCCGTTTGTGGTGAAGGCTGCCTCGCCCGAAAATAAAATTTTATTTAGGATATTGTGGTCATTTCGATAATGTCCTTGACACCACAGAGCGTATTCCATTCGAGAATTTTCATCAGTATTTTCTAAAGTGTGTTGGAATTTTGGTTTTTAAGCAACCTTTTTATTTTTCTTAAGACATCGCCAAACTTTGGTGGAAGGTATTGTCACGGATTTCCTAATCCGTATTTTTCTTACTTCCAGAAAAACAATCCGTTAATTAAATATTTCTTTATTAACTATACTCAGTACACTACTGAACACTAATTAGAACTCAACTAAACACTTATTTAATTAATCGCTATATAAATCACTTTGCTATTTCCAACTAAACACTTCAATTCAGACTTATACAAGACTAACTTAATCGGCCGTTTATTTTTCTTTTATAGACCCAACGAATATTCCAGGTATATTCTAGCATCTCTAGATCTATTTTCTAGCATCTCTCGAACGACTCGAACGCTTCTCGTCGTTTCTCAAATTTTCTAGTCCCGTCTCGATCCACGGCATTTTGTTTGTTTAACAGAATCGTGTAGGGGCGATCGGGACAATCTTAGTAATTCGCGGTACCACAGTCGTCGATTTGGGTGTGAGTGGGACAAATTCTGTGACAGTATGTTAGTGTTTCGCGAAATTTGTCTAACGCTAGTTTTAGGGTTGTGCCGAATTTGATTTGAAACAATGTTTTCTCTGTTCTCAATTAAATTGTTCCCCTTTTATTTGTGGAAATAACATTACCAGTGTATTAAAGAGAATTAATATTTGCTACAGTTTGAAAACTCACTGGTTCTAGTTCTTGATGTCTCCTGTTAAATTCTTCTACAGCTTGTTTATATAAGTTTTTGCATTGTCACCAACTAGTCTTATTATTTCAACTTTTTGTTGTAAAGTTAGTTTATTTCTAACCATTTTTATACAAATTTAATGGTACACACAATAACGTTTTAAGTAATATAAGAGCAAATCTCAAATTATTTGAAGTTTGATACATTTTTGTTCTCATGACCTGCTTCACTAGTTAAACAAATTTCGCGAAATACTAATACCTTCCATCAAAGTTTGGAGATGTCTTAAAAAAAAATTCTGTTCGGATGTAAACCCTAACTGGGTTATTTATTGTAAAAAACAATATTATGAGAAAATTAACATAAGGTGAGGAATTTTTTCTTCCAACATAATTAAATAATTAATGTTTTCAACTTAAGTAGAGAATAACAGAAGAATGCATGACTATCACGAAAATATTTTATCCTGTTAATACAGGGTGCCCCCAAACATTGGTATTTTTCGTAGTTTGCATCTAAATTATAACCACTCTGTATAAGATGCAACTTTGAAACTTGGTGCTAAGGGTTTCGAAGCATGGCTAAATCGATTGAACAAATAGTTTTTTTGTTAAAAAAAATGCCTAATACGATTTTGCTATTTTTGGAATTACATTTAATACCACAGCAGGCCATGCAAACGGCCTAAATAAAAAAATGCACATCATTTAAAAAATATTACCAGAACAAAAGAGTTAGTAGATATTCAAAAATTAAAAACAGTTTTAGGTTTAGAATAAATTTATTTAAAACGTGTATTCAAAATATATATTTAACAAGGTTAGTATAGTACTTTCCTAAGTAAAAATATGTTTAATGCAGAGCTAGTACAAAACTATATACCCACAAATTAACAAAAGAATTATTATTTAAAGTAAAGTAATATTTTATCCTTATAACCTATGTTAAAAAGTAATTATTTTAAGGCATCTTCTGTAAAGCTAGGTATATCCTAGCTCTGTATACATTAAAAATATTTTAATTGTTGATAAGGCATATACAATACATACTTATAGAAACGCAAACATCAAAATTCAAAATAGTGTAAAACTGAGCTAGATGGTCAAAATGGTAGGTAATATGGTTAACGCCTATACAGAGTGTTCAGTAATTAATCAACCATACTTTAAGGCTAGTTTGTTTGCACAAAAATAATGTGAACTAAATCAACTTATCTCACTTTTAATATTTAAATTATCCCCAAAATATATAATGACTTTTAAGAAACCGTTTGTAAGACACATAATTTTGCTATTCTAACCACACATTTTAACAATAAACAAAATTGAATAATCTGATATGCATAATTTTGTAAGTTTATGTTATAACAATATTTATGTCTACGATTAAATATAAGAAAATGCGTATTTTGAATGATTTGTTGGTTAGACCACTTTCTGTTACATATTCGGTTTATTTCGGTATCTTTGAATATTCGAGGTCCAATATATCTACTGACGTTGCTGAATTATTGTGAAAAAACTGAAAATAACCATTTTCAAAAAATGTCATCTACCGTCATTATTTCACAACAAAGAGTTTGGGAGTTTGGCAGAGAGAAATAAGAATTTATGAGAAATCGATTTGCATCAAAATACGGCATGGCTACATCTAGCGGCCATTCATTACTCTACGCCGGAGTGTGAAATTTTTTTCAAAGGAAATAGATTTCTCATAAATTGCCCTCTGTACCAAATTTCAGCTCTTTGTTGTGAAATAATGACGCTAAACGATATTGGTATCTTAAGTTTTGTTACAATATTTCAGCGACGACTACAGATATTCTAGACCTGTGTATTTTAATGGGCACGAAAAGGTGTATTTTTTTCTAATTTGAGCCACATTGTATATTTTACGAGTTTCTATTATAAATGCTACCCACCACCCTGTATACAAATATGTACCTCGCACTTGATAATTTTTTTGAAAATAGGAGAAACCAAATATTTTAAATTACTTGTGTCTTTGTAATCTAAAATAATAAAAATATATGTTACTATAGCCTTGCTTTCGAGTGTTACTCATTTGTGAGATGTATGAAATTAGAAATGCTATTAAATTTAAGAAACTTCTATAGCTGACTAATGCTAAAATTGGAAAATTTAGATATTGAAAACTACTTATTTCTAATTTCATCACAGTTTTCATTCTTCAATAAATACTGGAAATATATGAAAGAAAACTATTGTACCATCTAAATCAGGCTTACTCTGTGATAGAATATATAGGTTATAGTTTAATATTGTTTGATACAATAATCCCAAAATCATACTTATTTATAAAAGGTAGTCAGAAATATCAAGTTATTATGTATAATAAAAATTCAGTCAATTCATTCATGAGATTATTAGCAGATTATCATAGAATTATTTGATTTCTATAAACAAATAACGAATTTCCATCCAACTGTATTGAAATAAAGATAGGGATAAATAATTTCCTATAACTGACAAATAAATGCATTTAAGTGTACAAATATTTTAAGCTTTCCCAAAATATGATTAGTTTTAATAATATCCTTTGCTATAGCAAACATATATAAAATAAGTTGTAAGTTGCAGTTATTTGACTATTGCTAATATGTAATACAATAATACTGGTATTTATTTTAAACGTAATAATTCCATAATACGAAATTATCTTTCATGCATGATAAATGAAAATCAGGATAACAAAGCTATTAGATATATATTAAATGAACATTTCTAATTTTAAATAATTGCTAATCCGAATATAAAAATAATAAAGAATCATTATTTGAATTCCATAAATGGTTATTTATGCAACAAAAAGTAAGTGTTTATAAGCACTTTTTGTACTAGTTGCATACAATATTTTTTCTACGTTCATGCAAAAACCAAAAAATGTTTTTATTTAGATGAAACTAAGTGTAGGAAAGCTGCTGTAGTAGAATGAAAGATGAATGCAATAAACATTTTATTCCACTAATGCAATAAAGTACCACTTTTTCCACTAAATATAGTTCAATAAAATTTTGTTTTCTGCATGAACGTGGAAAATAAATATTTTTAATGATAAATGTATAATTTTATTTATCTACAATCACTAATTACAGTAGGTGTTTTTGCTTGACAGTGACAATGAAAAGTTGTCATTTATTAAGAAGTGTCACATGAGTGTCACTTTATTGCTTGTCGAGCGATAAAATCACAAACCTAGGAAAAATATAGACGGTTTTCTAGGGACCTATGGTCCAGAAAATGGATACTTTACTTACTTTATATTGGCACTACTGCAAATACGATGGCTATATTGCAAAATTAAGTTAGTAAATTTTTTACAGAAAAGCAAAATATAAACAAAATATATAACCTATTTGAGACATGGTGTAAGTTGAAGGAAATTTATAAATATTCGGAAAATGTACTTCTTGTCTATTTTTGTGATAAAGCAAATACACTAAAATCGTCATTATTATAGTCGATTTACTCGATGCTAAAGTCCGCATTATCTACCAAGAATTACATTGACTTAAGCAAGTTCCAAAAGTTGACAGCATTTTTAAAGAACCAAGGAGTTGGATATAAGTCTTCTTCAATGAACCTAGTAAATCTAGGACGATGTGGCTGCTGAACCTTAGCCGAGAGTCCCTAAACTAAATGGTGGGAATCCTGACAGGCCACTGCAGACTCAGAAGGCATTGGAACTTGATAGGCATAGAGGAGAGTTCCTTATATCCGGAATGTGGAGAGGGGGAGGAGACTCCTATTCATTTTCTAGGACATTGTGCGACCCTTGGAAGACTAAGATATAGGATCTTGGCGCCGAGGAGCTGCAAAGAGAAGAGATGAGGGGCCTTCATCAGGGCGTCAGGTAAGTTCGAGGTAGGCCGAGGGCAGATAGTGGAGAGGTGATGGGATGCTAGGGTAGGCAAAAAGAGCCCACGTGTGGCCTAATTGCCAGTCTGATGCCGTCCGATGCACCACTACTGGATAAGCGGAAATATGAAGAATTTTGCGCGAAGCCGATGATGAAACATACTTGTTAAAAAGGTAAATTCTGTACATATTGATTATTATAAAATCTGTAACTTAATAGATATCTTACTAAGGTAGTTCTAATTATTGGAATTTCGGGTGCCTGCAGACGTGATGAATTAGTAAAAATGAATGTTAAAGATGTCTAGGACAATCCATTTTGATAGTTAGTATTCCTAATTCAAAGATAAGAAGAAGTCGAACTTTTACGGTCACAAATAACATTCAAGATAATTATATCAACGTTTTCTCATTTTATAGGAAGTATGTAACCTTGAGACGTCAATTGTTTCAATCAAGTGGTACAAATAAATGTAATTGCTAAAACACCAAACGATACTGCTAATTATCTTAACCTTCCAGAGTGTCTTTTATACACAGGACATTACTTTCGCCGAACATAGGCTACTTTATTGGTCCATGATGGAGGTGATATTATACAATTGAAACGACATGGGGGATGAAAGAGTTCTACATTTGAAGAAGGATACATAGATATCAATGAAAAAATTGAAACAAGTAAGAAACTTTTAACTAGGCCATCAAATAAGATACAAGTAACTGAATGTAGCAATCGCAGTGATGAAAATTTTACCATAGCAGAATATAGCCCTAATATGTCTTCTGGATCAGGAGAATTATTATTAAAGATTGTAAAGACTGTTCTTTGAGCATCCAAATTACGAATGCTAATAAATGAATTTATTACCTTTGTTCTATTTGTTATAATTAATGTTCTTGTTGTAATAAAGTTAATAATTGAAATGTTTTATTTTGTTGAGTGATTGTAGACAAAACTTGTATGCATTACGAGCAAAAAGTGACATTACTTTACTGCTGTCGAGTAATTACCGTCAATGTAACTGTCACTCTCGAGCAATAATGTATCACTTTTCGTTCTTAATACATAAATAACTATTAAAACAGTACTAATAATCAATAACTATTTTCTATAATCCCATTAAAAGTACATCAAAAATATAATATTTAATACAGAGAAAAACTGCTCTCTTTTAAAAATTAATATTTTTGAACCTTCAACAATTTGAAATTTTTAATTTAATTAATATTTACAAAAACAGTTATACAAGATCAGTGTTCTCATAATTAATCCTCTTATTTGCCATTCCACTAATTATTATCTAATTCATCCACCTTTTTTCTATTTTATTCTTGACTTACCTTTTATAAATCTTCAATTAAATAAATAAAAATAAAGGACGTAATTAAATTACTTTTGATTTTAAAAACAAATGTAACATTTTATATACACTTTATACAAAATATAACAACTTTTCGATTCTACAAAAATCTACAAATTCCATTAGAAAAAATAGTGTCGCATATTAAAATTGCATTAAAGTTTTATCTACATTTAATACAAACGTCATTTTCGGCCTGCAAAAATGACTTTCATAACAATTTATTACACAGTTTACGTATTACTGTTGTGGACTAAGGCTCGTATAAAAATTTAATAGAAAATTCACCTAACGGTACCTAGAATGAGGTGGAAACTTATGCGTTCCTGACAGGGTCCCTAGATTGGTGGTTTTGGTTGACTGTAATCGGTGGTCTTGAATTTTCCTCATCTATTGCTTCCAAATACTTCAGCTTCTTGTGTTTTTCTAAAACAGGAACATATTTATTTCTATATATACAGGATGTGGAGTCATTAATAATACAGATTCCTGGCAACATTCGGAATAAAAAAGTCTTATATCTAAATAGTCTATACAGGGCTATTCAGTCATAATGACATTAATTTTAACCACGTATTCCGAATGCTTAATAAAGACAGAAATTGAACAATTTTACGCCACCTTTCAAAAGATCACCACATAACAATCGGTAACATAAACACTGAAATGAAGTGTTATATTATGATGGCTGGAATGTTCATCAAGATGCGCGAATTGATTACTTGTGATCAGCGCCATATTTGTTTTGTACCTCCTCTAGTCGACTTCCAAAATTGTAGAGAATGACCTGCTCACAATTTATAGCAGTCAACAAAAAGAAATATACATGCAACCCCTATATTTTTTCTACAAAATCGTGTGCCGCATATCTCTGAGATACCCGATTACACAGCTTCTCCTGCTATATCTTACAAGATGAAACTTAGTCCTTATAAATGAAATCGAAAATAGTATACGGATATAAAGGACAAAATAGTGACATGGCAAAGAAACTATTCAAAATAAATGATTGAAGAATATATTAAATTTTATTATTATATTAAATTTTATATTAAAAACCCTTCTTAAAAGTTATTATTTTCTTTTAGAGAATTTAAATAGTAAAAGTGGTTAAACAAAGTATCAAGAATTTTATTTCTGATATTACTTTTATTCTATTTTGTTTTATTTTTTGAGATTTCTGTACCTTAAAAAACCACAAATTTAAGACCGACCTTAAGAAACTTCAACTGAGAATTGTAAAATTATATAGTACACTAAATGTTTGCACTATATATTGCACTAAATTACAAAAAATGATTGTTAACGCAACAAACTATCGAAAATTATGTTAACAATAAAAACAATTGCGTAACGACAGTCGTGAGGTAAGTTATCTGAATTCTTGCCACAACTATAGTAAACATTGCAGTTTATGATATTCTATGCACAAAATTACGGAGCGATTCCTAAATTAGGTATCTGAACATTTGCACATCAAACCCGATATTTTGATAATTTTTTTTCTGGAAAACGGTTGGGATTAGGACCCATGTCATACAGTATCGCTTGTTAAAATTATGGCAGTCAAACCTCTAACACCCTGTATATTCAAATGTATTTCTTTTCTGAATAATTAACAGAAAAAAAAACACACCTTTTCCAATTTAACCGACATCTTAGCTCCAATAATAAGAAAGTTAGCAATAGTGCCCACTAGATTTGGAACACACTGTATGCACAATATAAAAAGACGACGTAATACTTACTTGCTGTTTTTACCATGATGACTCCCCACCATATTGACCAACCCCATCCGACAAGGCAGAAAAGCACCGTAAAAAATTGTCCAAATCCTATAAATATGTTTATAATAAATGATCCAAGCCTCTGTTTCGCCCCGTCTCTTTGAGAGAATCTTGGTTTGCCGATACACAGGCAAAATAACCCACTTAGGAAGGTTCCTGAAAAAACCAACGTTTGTATAATACCTTGTCAACTATAATTATAAACTAAGTTATATAAATTCTAAAGCAATTACACAAGTTTACACGGTTTTGGACCTGAGCAACCAAAAGCTGTTTATAAGCTAAATTTGGGGGCTGAATCTAAATCAGCAGCCCGTTTTTTAAAACTGGTTCTAGTTTTCGAAATATTCAATAAATTCATTATTTTACTATTTTTGACCATTAACGACCGTTTATTGAATTAAAAAGTATAAATTAGAAATGAACAGAGGTTGAACTGAGTCTTTTATACTGCTTGGGATCTGTCTCATGCATTAGGGTCCAACAGTAGTCGCTCATCATGCCTTCGTCCCAAAATCCTTGGTATCGCCTTTCGATTTTCGCTATATCTTGATGTAGCCGCTCTCCTTGCTTGTCGCTCGTGTCGCCCAAGTTTTGTGGAAAAAAAACAAGATGGGAATGCAGAAAATGTATCTTGAGAGACATTCGAGCTTCAATCTTGTGGTAATTTTGCAAAAAATTGTCGATTACTTGTTTGTAATCCGGTGATTTGTGGTTACCGAGAAAGTTGTGAACAACACTTTTAAACGATGCCCATGCTGCTGCTTCATCAGGCGTTAAACATTTTAGAAATTTTGCATCAGCCATTAGTTTTCGAATATCAAGTCCGACAAATATTCCTTCTTTGATTTTTGCGTATGACAGTTTTGGAAACAACTTGATTAAGTACTGGAAAGCCGGAAAGCTCGAAAACTAGAACCAATCTTGACACATGGATTGAATATTCAGAGTTCAGGGCATCAAATAACGTTAAGAATCGTTCTCATCTGCTCGGGTCAAAAAGTTGACCCGAATTTGTAAACTTGTGTTATTAGTCTGAGGTAACAGATATAGGATGTTTGGATAAAATTGAGCAATACTTCAAAGGCAGTTTGCTCGAGTACTAAACCGAATTATATCACATTAGTATAATTTGTTAAAAAGTTATGAGTGTAGAAAAAAGTATTTAATAGTTATTTACACAATAAGTGGGATATAGACATTTATACTGTACGCATGTGAAGTTTTTAATAATTATAAGTACTTTATTTTATATATTTTTAGGTATTAATAATATTGTGTAAAACTAACTACTCTGTGGAGTAAAGCCCCAACTAGCGTTGAATTACACCCACAATATCTACCCATATATTCTTTATTATTAGCTTTTGTAACATTTTTTACTGTATTAGAAAGGTATTTTAAGCTAATATAAATCATATGTATGATCTCTGATACCAAACATTTAAGTATGCTAATGAACAATTCCACAGACAAAGCTCTATTCAATAATTATTATCTAATGAAATTAATTAGGTATTTATCATATTTAATTTAAAATTCATTGACAGGCTAAAATCACTTTGACATTGTCGTTATTTAATTTCAAATAATTTTAATTTATATAATAATTTTTATAGTTAGATATTTGACTCAACTTAAAGGAGGCCACCTGAAAAAGCAATCCTAAAAATGCAGAAATAGGTCAGATCTCATCTATTGTGGTTGAATTTTCGAGTTCCCACTGCTTCAAAGGGAAGTTAGATATTTATAGAGTGTTTTTATTAAACCAGGTTAGTAAAGGACCCCGCAATATTCTTATGGAAATTGGGTTTCTGTCAAATTGTCTGAATTTTTGATATGTTGTAGATTTTGTCATCCTGAACAAGTCTCCATGGGCACAAAGTGCCAAAATAAACATTTTGGCAGCTATGGAGCTGCCAAAGCTCTGCTGACCCGTTGCAAAACTATTAATTTTCAATACTATTTACAGATGTCAAAAGCATATTTTAATTATTCTAATATATAGGGTAATGTTTTTGAGGTCACTGGATTCAACCCTCATGTCAGATTGGACAAATTGACCGTTGACAGCTGTCAATACACTGTCAACGAAGAATAGAAAAGTAAATATTCTCTTTTCACATTGAGAGTTTGGGCTTTTGAGGGAGCTGAATTCAATTCTCATGCCTGATTGGCAAAATTGACAGTTGACAGCTGTCAATTGACTGTCAACGAGGAATATAAAAGTAAATATTCTCTGTTGACATTGAGAGTTTGCTGTCAACTGTCAATTTTTCCAATCTGGCATGAGAATTGAATTCAGCGACCTCAAGAACGCAAACTCTCAATGTCAACAGAGAATATTTACTTCTCTATTCTTCGTTGACAGTGAATTGACAGCTGTCAACTGTCAATTTTTCCAATCTAAGATTAGAATTGAATTCAGTTCCCTCAAAAGCCCAAACTCTCAATGCGAAAAGAGGATATTTACTTTCTATTCTTCGTCGACAGTGAATTAACAGCTGTCAACAGTCAATTTGTCCAATCTGACATAAGAATTGAATTCAGCGACCTCAAAAACCCAAACTCTCAATGTGATAAGAGGATATTTACTTTTATAATCCTCGTTGACAGTCGATTGACAGCTGTCAACTGTCAATTTTGCCAATCTGGCATGAGAATTGAATTCAGCTCCCTCAAAAGCCCAAACTCTCAATGTGAAAAGAGAATATTTACTTTTCTATTCTTCGTTGACAGTGTATTGACAGCTGTCAACGGTCAATTTGTCCAATCTGACATGAGGGTTGAATCCAGTGACCTCAAAAACATTACCCTATATATTAGAATAATTAAAATATGCTTTTGACATCTGTAAATAGTATTGAAAATGAATAGTTTTGCAACGGGTCAGGGGAGCTTTGGCAGCTCCGTAGCTGCCAAAATGTTCATTTTGGCACTTTGTGCCCATGAAGACTTTTGTTCAGGATGACAAAATCTACAACATATCAAAAATTCATACAATTTGATAGAAACCCAATTTCCATAAGATTATTGCGGGGTCCTTTAGCTAGATTAATTTCATTAGATAATTATTGAATATACCTTTGTCTGTGGAACTGTTCATTAGCATACCTAGATGTTTGGTATCAGAGAGCATGCATATGACATCATTGATAGGAATTGTAGGAGATTTGATTTATATTAGCTTAAAATACCTTTCTAATTCAGTAAAAAAATTATAAGTACGGTAATAACGTAGTATTCCTCGTATTGCGTACCTTTTATCTACAAATAGATGTTGATATCAGAGAGCGTACATATGACTTCATTGATAGGATTTGCAGGAGATTGATTTATATTAGCTTAAAATCCCTTTTTAATTCAGTAAAAAAATTATCTACAACTGTCGAAATTATTAATAATAATAATAGTATTATTAGGAAAAAGTTACCGTAGCAACGGTCATAAACATAGCGGATAGCTGTCTCCGCGTAATTGTGAAAGGGTGTGAAAGTATACATATGAGTTCAAGAAACAAGGGTTCAAGCGAATGAAGCAATAATTTGCCATCAGATATTGAGAATGACGCTTCCAGTGTTGTTTCCAATGTCGTGCCAGACTAATCATAGAAGAAATACGAACAAGCATTTGGCCGCTATGAAAAATGGCGTAGAGAAAAAAAATATTTAACGTAACTAATGAGAAACGGTTATTAGGATATTTGAACTAGCTAAGCAAAACACAGAAGCCTTCATCTTTTTGATGCTATTACTCAATGATAAGAACAGAAATTATTTCACTCAGTACTATCGATCAATATCAAAAAATATTTAAATTTTATTGCATTCCTCAAGCGAAAATCAAATGGGTAAAAATACAAACCTAAAAAATCTAAGGCATTAACAGAAAAGAAATAAGAAAAATATCCAGATATTTTATGAATGTGGATGATGAGTTTCTGCTCATGCTATATTACAATAGTTATTTACGCTACAAGGCCGAAAAATGGTATATTAATGTCGAAGGAGCCAAGTCAGGAATTTCTAGACGAGTACTTTAATGGCATTTCACGGCCGTGTATCGTACAACGTTTTATTTCATATTGTGTTGTATTAAAAATTAAATTTTAATGTTTTATTTTACTTAACCTACTGTATGTAGGTGTTAGCGTGGTTTCGATTCTTGTTTTATCGCATAGCTTTTGATTTAACTTAGTGATGTAAAAACAAAAATAACAAATTTGACAGTTTGTCATCCCGTGCGTATTTTGTGATAATTTTCGTAAAAAATGGAAGAAATCGAGCTAAAATATGCTGAAGCAACCAGTAAATTGGTGCCTACGAAGTCTTCTGCTCGTTATGAGAAGGAATACCAGCTCTTCAACGTGTGGAGAAAAACCTATAAGGTGGAAAACTGCCTGAATGAGAATATCCTTTTGGCGTACTTCTTGGATAACTCCAAAAAAATTAATCCTGCGACAATGTGGGCAAAATATTCGATGCTCAAGTCTATGCTGATGGTAAAAGAAGGAGGTGATATTTCAAAATATCCAAAACTGGTGACTTTCTTAAAAAGGCAAGCAGTTGGTCATCAGGCAAATAAATCAAAAGTTCTAACAAGAAAAGAAGTTAATATATTCATGAAGAATC
Source organism: Monochamus alternatus (assembly GCA_037114965.1). Classification (NCBI taxonomy): domain Eukaryota; kingdom Metazoa; phylum Arthropoda; class Insecta; order Coleoptera; family Cerambycidae; genus Monochamus; species Monochamus alternatus. Next base: position 109,168,516 of record CM073426.1, on the reverse strand, counting down.
CCCATCAGAAGAGTATCTTTTGATGAAGGTAAACAAATTTAACCTTTTCATTAGTTTTGAATTAAACAATGTGCATCTTGAATGATATAGGTACTCAATGTAAATTAATTACAAAAAATACATTTCTTGGTTTCGTTATAGTCGAAATTTCATCAATATGACAATCAGTTTTAAACCATTTTCTCTATTGTTACAGGTAATCGCAATGATAGGCATTGCTGGTGATTGTCGGCGAGAAGAGTTATACCATACGACCCTAAAAGACATTGAAGATTGTGGCACCAAACTAATTATAACCATTCCCATTTCTAAGACGAATACAAAACGGTATTCACTGTATTGAGTAAAAATATGAAGGAAGATTTTCTTTTTTTTGGGTTGTAGAAGAGGAACATGTGTTTCCCAAAGAGCGGGCATACATACCATTGGGGGGGCACCAAAAAAAATTGCGGGATATTTGAAGTTGGAACACACAGAAAAATATACGGGGCATTGTTTCCGCAGAACAATGCCACTTTTTTGACGAATGCGGAGCTGATTTATCAACACTGAAGCGTCATGGTGCATGGAAAAGCTCATCTGTTGTGGAACAATACATTGAAGATTCCTTAGAAAACAAAACAAAACCAGCAAGGATGATTCAAAATGGAGAAAACTTTATACCAAGCAACAAACTATATCCACCACCACTACCGTGTCTAGTGAAGATTCTGTCCCTAAAGATATTCCTGCATTCAGCCTGCAAGGAAATTCATATTGCACAGTTACTGTTAATTATAATTATAATTAGTTTTTATAGGCTTGATTTTGTAGTTTTAAAGATTAAATCTTTTAAAAATGCGAATATTGTGTTTTTTTAAAGCAGTCCGGGAAGTAAATATTTTCCGGACTCAGTACTGTAATGAGTTAAATGACTTAAATGAGTCCGGGAAATAACTGCAGTACAGTACACAGTATACAGTATACAGTATGAAATAAAAATGTTTTTTGTAAAAAAAATTATAACTAATACTTATTTTAGGTTATTTTGGTTATTACTCTGACGGGCGCATGTGGACGGGAGGAACTCACAAATCTACTGCTGGAACATGAAAGATGAAGGAAAGGAAATGCTTTTTAAATGTTATTACTTTATTTGAGAAGAATTTAAATGGTAAAAGTGGATAAAGCATCAAAAATTTAGTTTTTGATATTACTTTTATTCTACGTGTTTTTTTTTGAGATTTCTGTTCCTGCCGGGAAATACGGCAACCTTAATCATGCATAAATATGGTCGAGCATTATCTTTATTACAGCTGCCTTAATAATACAGCACATATGCGCATCCTTAGATGTCAACATAAGAGAAACCTAAATACTGCTTAACCTTATGACACGTCCAATAATTCTCTATTTTCTCGTTCCAGTGAACAGGTACAATCATCAAATGACGCTTCCTTTCGCATTCTATTGGCGAGGACCTAAATTTACTAACAAAATAATCACTTCTTTTATTTATATTGCAAATTGAAAGGTTAGTTAGATTAATAAGATTTAGAACTTTTTGATTACGTTTAAAATCCCATGTATCTATATTGACAGTGCATGTATAAAGTAATAATGCAGTATTGGACTAGTGTCGGCACTTTCTGCAAATATTTATCAAAGCTTAAACGTTTCAATTTTGGTTTATTTGTGTCGTAAATTTTGCTCTCTTTTTTGCAGTTTCATTGTTTATGCCCCGCATGTAATTGATATGATTACAGAATTTTTGTTTGCTTATCTAGCCTGCCAATAAATGATTCATTGTTTGGTATTAGTTTTAGTTATCCGATAAATGATGCAATCATGATACGAGAATTAGGCAATAATAGTGGTTCAAGTTCAAAATCTTTAATTTAGTTTAGTTTTCTTGAGAGAAATTTTTTTTTGGTATCTCTCTTTATTTATTATAAAAAGGTACATTCACAAGAAATAAAGGTTTATTTAGAAGGAAAAATAACCTTCTATGATAATTTTTTAGTTAAAATAAATCTAAATTCTTGACTGTAACTTTCAAAAACGGTAGATAAGTAATTGAAATTGATTTCATTTTACTCCATACTGATGCATTTTAGTGATAACAAATTAACCTTTTTTGCAGCAAATAAAGTGACATTTTCTCAAAAATTCATCTATTTAACTATATAGTAATACAAAATTATAGCTAACAACAAAGACCGCATTAAGTAAAAAATAACCATAAAGAAATCCGAAAATTAATTTAATAGAAAAGAAAGGCCCGTAACTGTTTAAGACAGTAAATTTGTTTTGTTAACTGGATTTAAATCAGTAAATTTTCAATCAAAGAAGCTGACTCTGAAGTAAAGTAATATTCCAACATTATTGTAACTACAGATTGAATAACATATAAATATAAGCAAAATTTTAAACTATATCCAACCGCCAAAAATCTACATAGAAACATACATGCAGCTCGTATATTTTTCCTATAAAATCGTGTGTCGCATATCTCTGAGAGTATACCCGATTTCACAGCTTATGTTGTAGCAAATATGTTCTACCTGTTCTATTTCCAGCGCTATCATAGGCAAGTATCTTTCGGGTGGGCAAAATTTCAGGTATATTTTCCGCTAATTTAATTATGAATGTAATTAATTTGTTAATGATTTTGTATTCTTAAGAATGGAGAATAATTCAAACTCTACAGTGTATTCTCAAAATCGTAGACATTCTAATTTAACAAGTGAGGAATATTAGATGATGGTATGTATGAAGGGTTTAGGGCGCGAGGTCAAAATATGAGTGTAAGTGCTGTAGTTCATTAACAAGAATGTGCGTGAGTAGCATATAGTAGTATAGTGCAAAAAAAGAGTTATACAACTGCGAAACGGAAAATAGTGGAAACTCACAGAAGGTAGATCGAAAAAATGGGTTGCTGTATCTTACAAGATGAAACTTTGTCTAGAATATATATAAGTGCTTTTGCGAATTATGCTTGACATGTGAATTCTCGTATAAATGATTGAATGATTAAAATGTCGGAATCTAGATCGAGGAATATATTAAATTTTGATGAAACATGGATACATGAAGGTCATACGGAAGCCGGTATAATATAATAAGTGTTCATGTGTGACCGTTATAGTGACAGTGCTAGTAACCAATAGTAAATAGTGCGTATATATAGTGCAATGTATTCTTATGAATGAGAAACTCGAGAATATTTACATGATTTATTTAATGGTGGGACAATCGCTACTTGTAAGGAATTTTATCAACTTAAACATTTTCTATCATTTTCATCATGAAACTGTCATAGTAGATTGTCAGAATCTCAAAACAAACTTATTAACACCATATAATAAGAAAAGTAGCAATAATATTTGTACTGTTTCACGGTTTTGTAAAATTTGTCAAATGTTGAGATTTACAGAAGTAGCAAAATTCGATCAAAAATCCGAGAATTTTGTGTCCATGAGGATCAAGTAGGCATAAGTGGATGGTGGTGGGCCATCGCCGTCCAAAAGAACGGCATTCTAATTTATGTAGAGGATGGCACAGGGAGGCATTTAAAGTAAACTATTAATGTGCTAGGTTCACTTAACGTCAACTTATTTTTGATAATTTTGTGTGCTTTGAACCCTTCTGAAGTGGTAGGCTTAGGTAATCAAGCAAACCTCAGCTTCCGTTCCGTACTCATCTCTGTGCTGTGAATTAGCCACTCTCTATTATTTTTGATCTTGGGTAATTGATAATACAGGATAAAAACTTTAAATTTGGAAATAAGTATCATTTTTATTATCTAACGCCCCGAGATTGGCAAAAACTGTTATATCACTGTTTCTACTAAAAAAAATGGATGTTACAATTATTTTTGTCATTTTTGTATATTTTTTTTATCTGATCGCCTTAGTACGCCTATGAAATGTTGCGCCTCACACGCTTCGCCCGTTTCTCTTGTCTACAAGCTAGCGATGAGTCACTCTCTAGATCTTTGGCGGTTGGGTGTATAGCTGGCTGAGATAAGAAATCATGCAAAATTTGAAAAAGTCTTGTCTTGCAAAACAAGACTCTTGCATGATTCTTGCGAACATAATTTATTACAAATTTGGTCTTCTGGTCGATCGTCGACAGTAATCGATTGGTAGAAGTATAGAAGTTGCCAGTTTTACCTAAGAAGTTATAAATAAGGGAGGAAATAGGCGAAACAGAATCGGAGCTCTTTGAGTCAAGCGGCAGTGAATTTATAATTAAAAAGAAAATCCAAATATTGTGTATATTAAAAGTATGTATTTATATTTTAATAATATAATTTATAATTAGTTCAATTCAGTAGAACTAGACCTAAACCCAATAAACTTTGATTTTAAAAATAATTTTTTCTACGAACATGTTAAAAATGCAATTTTTAACACTCGCTTGTAGCATTCAAAATATTGCCTTAAGACACCAGTGCCTTAAAATGTTCACTTTAAAGTACTAGTGCCTTAAAATAAATGTCAAATTGTGACAGTAAATTTGCAATACATTTAATTTGTATTCTCTTTATTAACATGAATACTTATATTACAATTCACACAATTTGAAAAATTAAATCCTTCCACAATTCTACCACTATCAATATCATTTTTACTTTCCAACGAATCTTCTATGTATCCCTCGGCGACTGTTGAAGATTTCCACACCCGATGCCGCTTAATCCTTAATCGTTAAATTTGCTCCACTACACTGGTTTTGGTATCTGATATCTTAACCAATATTGAACTGGAAGTGCCCACAATTTCCAAGTTGTCGTGAGTCAACTGGCAAAGCTCCTCTCTACTAAATATTTCCAAAATAGTAACTACTTTCATCATAACATACTCGTCATCCGGTGCGCACTTCAAACACTGTTCAATTTGGTCTCTGGTCAAGACCTTTGACTTTTTGGGTTCATAACCTTCTCCTTGATGCTTCAGAAATGCAATGGGCTTAAAATGCTTGCTGCTATATACGTCGGTGTTTATTTATAACATACGAGTAGCTTTAATCATAGAATAATTAGACCATAAAGATGAAGATTTCCAAACCTTCGATTTCTTCTCAAAATAGGCCAAGAATACATTTTCAGTATATTTTTCAGCCTTTTTCTTCACACCACTTCACAAACTTATTGTATACTTACAATTTCATATTGAATCTGGGATTTTCTTGGTAGTCCAAAGTAGCTCGATTGACCCCTTCATCGATTTCTTTAAATGGATTTTTTTCCATACTTTCTTTATACTATTTAAGAGCAAAAAGTCACAACTGTGTTTAATTTCTTTATTGCGTCATTATGTTTTTTATCCCAATACCAAGCTACATTATTTTTAAGTAATTCTCTTAATGGAGCAGTAATATTTGATAGGTTATTAATAAACTTGCCAACATACGTTATTAATCCTAAAAATGTTTGTAATTCTTTTTTAGTTTTTAGTATAGGCATCTCTGTAATTGCTTTAATTTTAGAATTATCTGGACTATAACCGTCTTGTGTTATTTTATGCCCCATGTATACAGTTTCATTTAATGCAAATTTACATTTACTTTTATTGAATTTTATGTTATTTCTTTTTGCAATTTCTAATACCTGCTCTAATCTATAATCGTGATCTTTTTTTGTTTTACCCCATATAAGAATATCATCTATGTATATCTCAACTCCTTCTATATCAAATATTTCTTTAAATCGTTTATGAAAAACTTCAGGCCCACAATTTAGTCCGTAAGGTAATATTAAAAATGTATATCTCCCAAAAGGAGTGGCAAATGTACATAGGTCAGAACTCTCCCTATCCAAGGCGACTTGCCAAAACCCCGACATGGCATCTAAAGTAGTAAAATATTTTGCATTTGCTAATTTTGAACTTATTTCTTCAAAAGTAGGCAAGGGATAATGTTCTCTACAAATATTTAAATTTAAATCACGAGGATCTAAACAAATTCTTAACGATTCATCAGGTTTTCTAATTAATACTATAGAATTTACCCACTTAGTTGGATAATCAACTTTGCTAATATTTTTTTCTCTTTCCATATTAGCTAAACACATTTTAAATTTATCCACCAATGGAAAAGGTATTTTTCTAGCTGCATGAACAACTGGTGTGACATTACTTTTCAATGTAATATGAAATGGTTTTTTAAGGCATCCAATTCCTTGAAATAGTTCCGAATATTTCTCAAATAAATTGTGACCTTCATTAATCGATTCAATTTTTTGTATCATGTTTAAAGAAGTGCAAGCTTCTAATCCTAAAATTGCAGGTGATTCGATATTTACAACAACAAATGTTAATAAATGATCAACATTTCTAAAAGTACAATTTAACTGACATTCTCTTATGACCGGAATTATTTCATTTGAATAATTAGTTAATTTGATTTTGGTGTTTTTTATAAATACTTTCTCCATTTTTAAACTCTCGATATCTCTAAAACTTATAACATTTGTCATTGCTCCCGTATCTAACTTAAATTTAATAACCTTTTCATGATTTACTAATATTTCAACATTCCATTCCTTATTTACAGTCTCATTTGAATTAACTACACCAATAAAAATATTTTCAGAATTTTCGTTACTAACAAAATGATTATCTAATTCTAAACTAACAACGTGAACATTTTTATTTCTACACATATTTTTAAAATGATTGAATTTACCGCAAAAACTACATTGTTTACCCAAAGCTGGACATTTTCCTCTATTATGTTGGTAACCACATCGAGAAAATCGCTGTTGGCTGGACTGGACAAAGTGACGTTGGACGACGGGCTGACTTGCTCCTGATGCCATCTGATGTCGTGTTTGCGAACTTGGGCCACACCTTCCGCTTACTCCAGGACTTGGTTGGTTTGATAAAACTGATGATCGCACAGCATGCAGCTCGGCCACTTCAGACATTTCCTTTTCTTGTTTTCTAGATTCTTCAACAGACTGTGATATTCGCACAACTTTATCTAAATCAATTTCATCGTCCTCTAAGAGTCTTCGTTTTAGTTCTACTGACACTAAGCCACTAATTAACACAGAACAGATTAAACTTTCTTCTAAGTCACCTAGTTCACAGTTTCGGGCTTTATTCTTCAAATCGGTCACATATTGCTGAATGCTTTCACCCCACTGTTTTCTATTAATAAACTTGTATCTTTCGAAAGTTAAATTCTTCTTTGGTTGAAAAAAGTCTTTGAACTTTTTTATAAGAGGACCGATTTTGTCCCTTTCACTGGCAGTAAATTTGAAGGTGTTATATATACATATACCTTCATCTACAATTTATTGCAACAACTGTGCACATTGCAAATATTCATCTTTTTTATCTAATTCTGTTGCTTTTAAATAGTTTTTAAACTTCTGGATCCAAAATTTCCAGTTTTCTGCAACATTTCCACTCATATCTAATGGTGCAATACCACGGTAATCAGACATTTTCAACATTTTAATAATTTCTAAGTTTTAACAGAGTACTTTGACTTTAGTCGCAGCGCCATGTAATAAATTCAACTATTGATTTTAGACTGCCTTATTTTAAATCCAATACATACAAGAACTTTAACAAAAACCTAGCTGATAAGAAACAGTGGTTACTTATTTATACGCATAGAAGAAATATAAATACACGACAACAACGTTTAAAAGTGATAAATCCAAAGCTTTCAAACTTTTCGTAAATGATGAATACAACAATGGTTACCACCATGGTTACTATATATCATCATTGGCAATCACTGGCAAGTGCCCACTTCGAAAATTTGATATAGTGCCTACGATGCTATTTAAAACTTAACTTATTTCTACCCGGGTTAATTTTATTTAATGGTGTTTATATAAAAAATAATTTATGATAATTGTGTTAAAAGGATTTTTAAGGCACTGCCTTAAAAATGCACTTTTAACACTCACATCATAAATAACTATTATATGCTGGATGTCTGTTAAATTTTAAATGAAGTACTCGTATATACAAGATTGCCAACACTATTTTAGATTATTGTAAAGGAAAGTTGTAAAAACCCGAAAGATACATCCAGTGACAACTTCGTGACTGCCTGAAAAAAAAAACAAGATATGCCCAGAAAAATCCGAACATCTTATAACTCCACTAATTACAGAATAGCATGTTACCTGTTCCAGGAGCAATGCAATTCATAATTAAACAGAACCAAGCCAAACAAACAGGAAGAACTGGAATTGCTCCCTTCATGTGAGACATCGGTTCGACCAAACTTATATCTATTTTTGATCTTGTATCCTGAAACAATATATATTGCAAATGTTAATTATAGCTATGTATCACAATATGTCTAAATAGACAATAAACATATTTTTATATTTTATTTTTGTGAACAGAATATTCAATAATTAGCTGAATTTAATTCTAACGTACCTAAATTGAATCAATACATTTTTTCTTGAAGATATGTATTCATAATTAAATAAATTTAAATATAAATTTTAGCAAATAAATTAAACAAACATCTTGATGAATAGAACGCTTTGCATGTCTGTTTGGAAATGAAAGAGAGTAATAAAACCCCGAAATAAGAACCGACCATGGGCGTGGTAATATTTCGTTTCAGGTAATTATCGGGTAACACTAATGCTAACAGGTAATGGGTGTACATTAGTATATTTTGCTGGATACATCATAGGGCAGGAGCCAGTGTGTTGTGACAGATCAATCCAGTTTTAGAGCTGAATATACGAAGACGTGCTAGTGCAGTAGAGTAAAATTCGACTTGTGTTTAGTGACTATTGTGTCAGTGGATATAATATTGTTTGGATAATATGTCGAACTTATCAGATTACGTACCTGCTAAACGCGTGAAATGATGTGCGCTGTCTCAGAATGAGAAGATTATTATATTAAATGTATTTAATGCATTGAAACACCAAAATCCTACCAACAGTGTTGACGACATCGTGGAAAAGTGTTCCAAAATGACAGGGATTGGAAAATCGACTATCTACAGACTTTTAAAGGAAACAAAAAATGAACAAGATAAGATAAAATTATCAACAGGGAGGTCAAAAGTCGTTGTAGATGATTTCTTCAAAAATTTCATTTGCAGAAATGTAAACTCATTTTATTTTAAAAAAGAAATACCAAGGCTAAACAAAATTTTAAGTGAACTTTCAGAGGACAGCGATTTTCCAAAAATCAGTAGAAGCAAATTATGGGCCGTCTTACGAGAGTTGAATTTTTGCTGGGAAAAGCAGAACAGGAAGTCAGTTCTTATCGATAAAGATGAAATTATTCATTGGCGAAGATCCTACTTAAGATCAATTAGAAAATTCCGTGACGAAGGGAGGAATATTTATTATCTAGACGAAACTTGGGTCAACGAGGGATATATATAACAAAAATATGGCAAGATAAAAATGTAAAAAGTTTTCGACAAGCATTTTGTGATGGACTTTCAACAGAGTTCAAGGCACCTTCAGGTAAAGGGCGAAGATTAATAGTGACACATATAGGTAGTGCCAGTGGTTTTGTAGATGGCGGTTTACTTTTATTTGAATCTAAAAATACAGGTGACTATCACGAAGACATGAACGCAGATGTTTTCGAAGAGTATTTTACACAGATGTTGGATCTTATTCCTCCGGGGTCTGTAATTGTCATGGATAATGCCAGTTGCCATTCACGGCGGACCGAGCGGACGCCTAGGACTGCTTGGAGGAAAGCCGATATAATTCAATGGTTATCCGGAAAAAACATTTCTTTTGAAACAAATATGATGAAAAAGGAACTTTTGACACTTGTCAATCTTAATAAAGATCAGAAAATATGTTATCGATGAAATGGCAACAAATCGCCAAATAACGATACTACGGTTACCACCTTATCACTGTGAACTTAACCCAATAGGATTAATCTGGGCGCAGGTAAAAGATGTAGCGCGAAATAATACGACGTTTAAATTAAGTGACGTGAAAATTTTGTTAAAAAATTCCTTGGAACGAGTAACTGCAGATAACTGGCAAAGATGTATACATCATGTACAAAAAGAAGAGGAGAAAATGTGGGAACTCGATAATTGAATTGACGTTACTCTGGAACCTATCATTATCAATCTAGGAGACGAAGATAATGCATCAGAATATTCAGAGGATGTATTTTAATATACCTACTTTTTTATTTTCTTTATTGTACATTTATACAACACTACATTTACTCATAATAATTTGAATTTTCAAAATACATATATATTTGTGTGGAATAAAAGTATGTTCATGAAATTTAAATAAATATTTTGACAATAATATTGAGTAATTTTATTTGAATTACTGAAAACCCTCTTAACCTGGTTATCATGGCTTGAAATGCTGTTTTTATATTGTTTACTTATAAGAGAAATGGACCGAGAAATTGAAGCGGCATAAACAAAGACGGATTGTCGGGGATTAAATTTTAGCTATCTGCTACAATTTAGTATAACCCGGTCACACAAAGTTTTTTTAAAAGTACACCTCATCTATACCGAAAATACATAATATAAAAATATTGAATATAAGCACCAGTACTACATTTATTTACGATTTGCATACATAATAAGCTTTTATTACTCTCTTTCATTTCTAAACAGACTATAGTATCAATAAACCGTCCATCATGTACTAACTAATTCGTTACCAAATTTCGTACAAGATACAACCAATAACTGTATACAACAAAAATTTACAGAATATGTTATTTCACTGGGCGCGGCGCCTTGAGAAGCGGTCCCTCTTTCCTTGCACAACCCGATCTGTCTACATTTACGTACCAAAGTGTACCAATAGGATAGGCGAGAGAGACAAGAAGTATAGACATGGTCGACACGTGATCGAGTGAAGCAACTTTTATTACTATTATGTAAACTTTGATACAAGGTACACAACAAATGTGACCTACGCATATAATTTGAGGAAACACCCGATAAATATATTTATTTACATGCAGGTAGCTTCAAGGATAAAAAAGTTACTTACTTCTGGAGGAGGTACAGTAGTGGGTGTTAAGCTTTTCTTCTTGCTATTTATGGAAGCTTTTCGACTAACAGAATCTTCTGTAACCTTGCCCTTGCAGCACAAGTTGATGCAGAATACTTTTCTGAGAAAATTTTTGCAGCAATCTTTCGAACATTTTGATCTGCAAATAGCGGATTTCCTTAGATACATGAATTATTTTCAAATATATCTTATTACTAAAAAACAAGATTTATATGAAATAATTTTTATACACATATTCAAATGAAACCAATAATTTTATCTCAAGTAAATCACAATTTTAATGTGATATTTTAAGAAATTTGGAAATGAGTAGTTTTTTTTTGCTTTATAAAAATAAAATTACGACTAATAACTGATAATTATAAGTTGTATGTTGTAATTCCGTATATTTCGTATAGTACGTAATTAAGAGTTGTATATAATTTGTAATTATGAATTATATGTTGCAATTACAAGATATATGTCTAATTTCGAATTATAATTTGTAATTACGTTGTAGTATGAAGATATAATTCTATAAATCTTATATTTATCAGTAATAAATAACTTTTTCAAAGCCTTTGAAATTGCATTAATTGCACCATATATTATATAGAAATATCCAGAAACAGATTAGTGTTTATCAGCATATATTTATAAAAAAAGAATAGGTCAACGATAACGAACCTACTCTATATAATCCAATTTATCGCTCTGTTATACTGATTACTTTAAAGCTTTTGATAGTCAGACCACTTTATTCTTCTATTGAAACTTAAACAAGCTGGTTTGTCCCACCTTTGCTTACATTATTTAATTCTTATTTAGTGGACAGGAAACTGTATCTCGTGACTTCGCAAAGCTTTTGTGCTACATCTGATGTGCCCAAGGATCCATCCCTGGGCTACTGCTCTTTATACTTTTTATTAATGACGTGATGTCTGACCTCAATGTTTTCTATCTTCTTCACGCCGATGACGTGAAAATTTGTTGTGCAATAATGCTGATGATTGCGTAAAGCTACAGATTAATTATAAAAAATTGAACCCGTTGGAAAATTGGTTCCGTTAATGCTGGAAAATGTAATGAAATTACTTTTTCTAGGAAAATATCTATAATATTATAATTTAGATGATGTCAATCTTAACAGGCCAAATTTGTTTAATGATCTTTGATGATGTTTCAGTTCCCATATCAACGAAGTGGCAAATACAAAATGTTAGGATATATTATACATGGACAGTCTGGAGAGTATTCAAAGGCGTTTGTTAAAATTTGTTTCATTTATGTTGGATGGTCAATACCCACTTGTTGCAATACCTCAGATCTAGTTGCTAAACCGATTTTTTATGGTACAAGAGACTCATTATTTAATTTTCATGAATAAACTGATAAGTAAATAATAAAATTGATTGAATTAATTAGCTTTTATGTTCCAAGAGCAGAATCTCGTAATATTTATACTTTTTGTTTTCCTATACCGCGTACTAATTTATTGCAGGATAAAATTGGCGTATCTAACTGTGACTACATTACTCTAAATAAAACATTTTTTTAGTCGTTTACAATAAATTAGTAACTACTGTGCTCCTACTTCTGCGTGTTTAATTATATTTTAATCGTTTTTATTATTCGCTGAATTTTTGTAACACATATTTATAATCTTCCATATAATGTGTAACCTTCTATAATTCCCATCCTGTAATAAACTTGTTTAATGATTTCTTTATATAGGGTTTTATACATTCTTTATAGCACTCAATATTCTAATTATATCCTTAAAATTTCATGTGAATAAGATAAGGTGTAAGGTTTCGAGATATAAAAGGTTGAATTGTCTCAAAAAACAATGCGCTCGCTTGTGACGTCACTATACGCAACTCTAAACTGGGAGATCTACCGCTATCACCAACACCCAATCAGATTAAAATGTACTATGTTTTTTCGTTGTTAACATTTTGGTATATGTTCGGTTGAATTTGGAAGTCTCAAAACGACTATTCCATCAAATGAAATTCTTCTATAATGGCGTTTTCTTTTGTGTTAATAATCGAAACTTAAAAGTGTGTAATATGAAACGTTTTTGAATTATATTCTCCCACATTTCATGAGTCTTATAAATAATGATAATTTTCTATATTCTCTTCAACCTATTTGAAACAAGAAACACGTTATAAAAACATCATATACGAATGTTTATGCTACTGAATAAACTCGCATTAAAGTGACCCTCATAACAAAATCGCGTTATTTATCAGACAGAATCAGATCTTTGCATTGCATGTTACCCTGCTCTTTTTTGCTTTTGGTCAATTGGCAAACAAATAAATAATTTTTCCGAATCATTTGTACTTGTGCACTTTCTAACTATGCATATACTTAAAATTCTTTTTTGCGCTCATATTGAATCAAACAAGCAGTACACAACACGAATTATACTCCGAAAATACATGTAACAATCATCGAGTTGAGCGTATAGCGATGTAGCGGTCAGACGCTACGCCTCATTTTCGCGCGGTGGAGATTTGTAATTAATTTTAAGATATTAAACGTGCTAATAAAATTCAAATATTTTGCAGATCCCTTATTCTTTACTTGTATTTTATAGATTTTTGAAATAAAAAAATGCTGAAGAAGCCTATTGGTCATATGACTGTCGTAATTACTAGTTAGACGTCCTAGTTTCGAATTATGACTCATAACTATTACAAAATACAATTCATAATTACCAGATACAAGTCGTAAATTTAACATGCAACCCGTAACCACAAGTTATAAATCGTAATTACTTGATATAATTTATAATTTCCATATAACTCGTAAGTAATAAGTTACAACTAATCCTTAATTGCATAATTATGTTAAAAGTAATAATTTTGAATTACAACTCGTAATTACAAATAATAAGCTGTATTTTTTAGTTACTACTTGTAATTACGACGCACCCTGTATAGAGAAATTAGAAATTCGTATGGCCCCCTACGATTCTACTTCAAATGTACAAAAATTCAATTTTATACCTGGCTGGTTGGTCCTGCTGACTGCTAAGAATGCTGTCCCTGCGCTCCACCCAACTATCTTTCCTTTTCCCTTTAGGAAAGCAGCTGGTATCCCTCACTTTCTGCTTGTTACAACATTTTAGTTTATCCCATAATTTCGTTTTTTTGCCCGTTTCGTCCTCAATGTTTATCCTAACAGGCTCCTCCGACTTCTTCTTTAAACAACTAAAGCATCCTTTTCGTTCTTCTTCAACTTCATCTTGAGTCTCAGGACTTGGTTCCTTCTTGCAACACTTACAAGTCATTTTGCTCTTGCAGTTGGAAAAGAACCTTCCGCAGGCATTCTTTGGTGGCGTTTCTTTTGCCGGTTCATTTGGCGGAGATGCTTGTTCAGGTGGTAAACTGGAAGCGAAGAATATACAGTTACAATTTAATATAATTCAAATAGATACTAAAAATACTTTAATTTGGTAATAAAAAATGCCAAGTGAATTGAAAATAAAAAAATATGTCATTTGTGATCTATTGGTGCAATCAAATTAATGATGCAATAATGGAATTTAATAGAACAAACTTTCAAATAGCCGGTTTTCAAGTCGTTTTACCATAACGTAAAATTTTGACGGTCAAAATGTTAATGACTGAAGCAGGGTAAAAAATATCAAAAATCACATTCACAAACCGACTTTTAAATTGTGGGATAAAGATACGTATGAGGATCTGAAAAAATTTATCTATTTACCAGAAGCAAATATGTGATTCATTTGTAGGTAAACAAATGTTTCTTATAGGATAATTTCGCACACAGATTTATTCTTTACCTAAAAGCATAGATATGGCTAAGAATATCTGTTTTCGTTGGCAACGAATTTTTTGTTGGTAGAAATTTTGATAAAAGTAGCTGTGTTTTGAAATGCCACATTATTAACATTGGATACGTTTCAGAAACTTTCAAAATATAACGAATATTCGGTCGCCACCGTTGGTTGAAAATGGCGATCTTCTCTTTTTGGCTATTTTTATAAGACTCTATTGTTTAAGGAAAACTTATTAACAATGGCAGTAGAATGTTGTTAATAAATTGGTTAGAGAGACTGGAAATTCTGAAGAGGAAGTAAGATCTTTGTTGGTGAATAGGCTCATGTAAAAAATTGAAAATAGATTTCAATTCAAATACGTCAGCAATTCAAAACAAAGCCCATCCAAAGAGTGCCATGATTATTGCATAAATTACATAGTTGAGGTGGTTGTAGCGTTTTCGGTGGTTTCTTGAATTATTTTGTAATTTTAGAGGTACGTAATGAAAATATGTATAAGTTGAAATATTTTATAGTTATCAACTAGTATAGTAGTCTAGTATAGTATAGTCGTTTTCGAGATACAAAGCAATTCTTGATCTTCGGCTAGATATCATAAAATGATACATATTTTACAGACAATTTTTTAAATACATGCTATAACATAGTGGTCAAATGGTAGCCACAGATTAAACCGATTTATGTAAACGCGCAAATGAGTAGTTTCATAATTAGTCGACTTGGTATTTCTCTCAATACGTAGGGAAGGATCCGTCTTATTCAGATGATGATAATCATCTGTCATCGTAATACAGTCCGTAGTACGTACCGATGATTTGTAACTGTTTGGCGAACTAAATGTTATTAAAAACGTTATTGGATTTAACTTTATAATAAACTTCACCACAGGGTGTGGCGATGTGGCGTCTTTAATGCAGAATATTAAAAACCTATATTCCTGACAATAAATAATATAGGTTTTCATAGCGCTACTATGAGATTTGAATATTATAAATATTTAACAAAAAATTACAAACAGTGACAAAAAGTTAACGCCTGTCCTGGCCGTATTGTAGGCGCGTTCCGATTTAATATCTCCCACTACGATTATTGCACCTGTGTAGTGGAGTGTAATGAAGACTACAACATCAGTGTTGCCACATGTGAGTATATTCTTTACGTTGAAGAATTTTTATCTAAAATTTGACCCCTGCGAAGAAGAGCTTCTTTTAAATCACTAGAATGTGAAGAATTTTCTGACTTACTTAATTTTAAAGTTTTCTATACATTTTTTATTCGATTTATAAATAGTTAGGTATCACGCTCTTTGTTTGAATGTAGTGTGTCATACTAAAATGTTATTAGAACTATTTAGTGTAGGGTAGAGATTCAATTTGTGATCGTTAAATGACATTATTTTGAACAATAGATCTTTGTAAACATTAGGTCTGTTCCTGCAGTAGTTCAGTTTCCAATTGCTGCTGGAACAGAACTTATATTTACACAATTTATGAGTATTTATATCAAAGCTGCATTCTAATAAGCATTCCAATTGTTTTTTGCTTTTCTATTGAGGTTTTTGTTATGTGAAGAAATGTTTAAATTGTCAAGTCAAGTTCTGTGATGTATTACGTTATTGTATATATGGATTTCATTGTGTTGTGTTTGTTTTGCTGTTTTGATTTGAGTAACAGCAGAGTGTATAATAGTGTTCTTGAAAAATTACATTTTTCCACTTAAATTGGATGCGTCATTATTCGGTCTGCCTCCGCGCTAATGATAATATTTTCAACATTTTCTATAAAAGCGGCAAGGTTGCACCTAATTTTGTTTATAGAAATCCAACCTATCACCCGTTATAGTAATTTATTTTATAAGTCCGGTATGTGACATATTTCACGAGTTATTTTACAGACGTAGAAACCCAATCCGGACTATAAACGAGTATTGTAATAAGACTTAACAGACATGTATCGTATAATATTTTATTTCATATGTCTTTATCATTCTTCTTAAAGTAAATAAAACATTATAACTATTAAAATTAAAGAAATATTAGTTAGCAATCTTATTCTTGCCACTTCACATAAAACAATAACGTCACTTTTGGATTATTTTGTAAATCTGCGAAAACAATGTGAGAATTAATCAAGAAAAAATCGTATAACAAGGAAAGGTAGAAAAAATATAGGTACCTACCTATAAATGCTTAACAGTAATAATATAATTTCAACTTAAATAAAGTTAAGCAAAATATTAAATTTTAGGCAATATACATTATTACAACAGACACTATTCCATTTTCTAGCCGCAAATGACTTGAAAAAATATCCATTTAACGGAATGAAATAAAACTAATAGTAGTTTTTTCTGTATTATCCTTTAATTTTGTTTCTACAAACATCTTAACTCGGATCACACATTACCATTTAAAGAGAAGGAACCATAGATTTATAAGACTGTAGGAGGAACCAATTCACTTTTACAATTTATTTCTCTATTATTATTTTTCTTTATGACAATATTAATTATTGTATAGGAATAGTCATGTTAACTTAGTTCTAGTAATTAAAAACTCGACATACCATTCCGAAATCCACGTTGATTTTTTGTTATTATATTAAATTTTTCTAAAGAATTAAGTAATCTATCTAAAAAACAATACTCAAACATTTTTGAAAATCCAAATGGTACAGTAACTGGTCTATAGTTTTCCAACAATTGTGACTTCTGTTTTTTTAGAATGGGCACTATTTTTCCATTTTTCAGTACATTTGGAAAAACTCCTGTTTCAAATGATAAATTTATCATATGTGTCAGTGGCTCTACAATACATTTTATGGACTGTTTTATTATAAAATTTGGTATATCATCAGACCCAGATGACCTTTTGAATTTAAGTTTTTTAGATATCAGACTTAACATTTCTTGGCTAGTAAATGGTTTTAAAAATATTAGATGTTGATATATAAGATTTCGGTGATGTTAATTTTTTTATAATGTTGAGAGGTGCTTCTACAAAATACTCATTTAGTAATGACGCTACAGTTTCAGGATCTTCATATATACTGCCCTCATTATTAATACTTATATTATTAGAACTAATTTTTCGATTTGACAATTCAGCTATTACATTCCATGCAGATCTAATAGGATTTTCTGAATGCATTATTTTATTTTGATAATAATTTTTTTCGTATGTTTAACTAACTGTTTGTGACTATTTTTTGCTATATTGTAAACTGGAGCTAAACTTGGACAAAATTTCTTCAACATACCTAAGTCTTTCAATTTAGAACTAGATTTTTTTATATCGCTGTTTACTCATTTCTTATCACAGATTTTATTTACAGAATACTTTTTGAATGGAAAATGTAAGTTAAAATAATATAAATACGTTTCATGAAAATATTTAAACGCATTATTAACATTTTTAATATTATATAGATAATTCCAAGTTTCATTTGAAATATCAAAATTAAAATTTTCCAATGCACTATCATTAAAACTTCTTTAAAATAAAACCGTACTTTTCTCATTTAAATCGTCATTAAAATTTTGTTGAAACAAAACAGTTCGGTGATCGGATACCACGTTGTCAAATACAGCACAAACACCGTCAAATTTAAAATTAATAAAAATAAGATCTATTTTACTAAGGGTAGTGTCAGTTACTCGTTAGGGCCATTCCATAATATTATTTAAATTAAAAGTAGACAGACAGAGTACTACAAAAAATTTTAAAATTATTTGATAAATTATATCCATCAATATTAAAATCTCCACATGCAACTAAGTTAACATTAGGTTTAGTTACACACAAAATAAATTTAGACGCCTTGAAAACAAGAACGTGGATACAAAGGAATATTAGTGATACGTGTATAAAATTAGAAAAAAATCAGTAGACTCTCAAAAAGTTATTAAAAGAAATTCTTTAATTTTTTTTTGACGCTATGTAACCCCGTTAATTTTGAGTTTAAAAAAAAAATTATGGAGCTTTGCAGCATTAATTTTTTGTGCAGAATCGCCCCCCAAAATATTGTCGCATCATTTTTGGACACCCTGTATAAGTATACCCATAAACACATGTACTCAATTAAAAAAAAATAAAATAATAAGCGAGTCAGACAAATTGTTTTCAAAGTTCGTATACCATTAAATGCTATCTTGCTGATATAAAGAAATGAAGCCGTGAAATAAACTGCAAAAAAATATACCATCTAAAATGATGTTTTTCCACGGTCGGGAGTAGAAAGCAGTTTCTATGACATCAAAATTAAAACAGAAGTAGTCGATTATTCTCAAGGGAGTATAATGCTCCCAAGGGAGTTTACGTTATGGAGAACGTTTTTCATGCAAAAAAAAGATAACATTGAAATTATTTATTGACATTTAAATTAAATGTTACATTTGTACAATTTTCAAAATTAATATTAGAAGGAACATTACTTTCGCTTACATTTACAGTTTTTGTGATTGCGCTAGTAGTGGTACCTACTAAAACCTGATTAGCAATTTTGGTCTTATTTTCAATGGAGTTCTCGACATAACCCTCAGCGACTGTCGTTGATTTCCAACCAGTATGACGCTTTATTATCGTGATATCCACACCAGCATCTGCCAGTAATGTCGCTGAAGATCTTCGTAAGCAGTGACCAGTATAACATGCAGCATCAGGTAATATTAAATACGAAGTTACTACACTCGGATTTTTTCCCATAGTATTCTTGCCAACTGGCTGCGAACTCCATTTTCCTGCTTCGTAGTACAAGAAAAGGCGCTTATTCTTGACGTAGGGAGGACGAAGGGGCAGGTATTTTCGAAACAATTCAAGCATATTTCCCACATCGGTACCCAGAAAGGTTCGTGGAATCTTTGTCTTAGTGTTTGGAAAAGCCTACATCCTCAATATCATCTACAGTTAAATTGACTAGTTCATTAGTTCGAGAAGCTCCGGCAATCCCCAGAATTAGTTCAACCTATAAAAAATCAAAATACTTAATAATTGAAATACCTAACAACAAAAGTAATCTTACCTTAATCAATAAGAATTCTTTGTCATCTGCACTTGATAGAAAACGGTCGATTTCACCCTTTGTCAATATTTTCAATTTTTTCGCTTGATATCCGTCATCGGTTCTTTTCAAAAATGCGATCAGCTTGGGGAATTTGCTTATATCTATGTTGTCGTAAATTATCAAGCATGACTTAACCATAGAATAATGTGGAAGACTTGTAATTCTTTGCATTTTCACTGAAGTATTCCAACAAAACATTCTCGCTGTATACTTGAACTTTTTTCTCGGCGCACCACTTTTATTTGAACCGATTGTAGGCTATATCGTATAAAGATCTTAACTTTGTAGGCAGCAAATTGCTTATTGCAATATTTGCAGCCTCCACAATCTCTTCCGACGCACAATTATTCATTGTGCACTAAACAAACTTTAAACTAAACCAAACTAGCACCTTAATTTGACAATTCTTTTTGTTTGTTTATTTTGTAGTTATGACAATAACTCAACGACTACTAAATAAATGCTCAAATCCGAATACAATAATTCTGGTGCTACTTTCTTGACAAAATATATTTTAAGTTAATGAGACCGTGGAAAAAATAGTATATACCATTCGGGAGAGAATTTGTCCTCGGTGCATTGTAGCCCACGGGTTTCAAATTGCATCTCTGCCAAAATAACGCATTTCTCTCCCTTATAGTAGAATGTACTATTTAATGCCGAATTTTGTTATAACCAGAGTATCACTTGAAAATCTGTCGATTCATGTAGTTTAAATCACTCAAGCAATATTATTATATTATATCAATTGAAAAATAAAATAAAGTATAATTTTATGCTGTCCATAACGCAGTATTACCACTTTGTAACATTTTTCGTCTCTTATATGTTTAATTACCAAAACAATATAGTGTATTTGAGTTATATAAGTTGTATGTAATTAGAAAAGCAATATTTGAGCAAAGTTAAATTGTTGCACTAAAATTTTTTATAGGTGCAAGAGACGCTAAAAATTTAACAATAGCATGTTGTAAAAATCGAGAATTATTCGAGATCAAGGCTGCTTACGTGAGCTTAAATAATTATTGAAATAATTGTTTAAATAAGTCATATAGCAGTGCCACATAAGAATGCGAATAGTCAACACGCATTAGATTGTATCAGAAAAACTTAGAAGTTTTTACCTATACCCTCCGTTTTCGAGATATCCATGGTCATCGTGATCCTCATGCAAAGGCATAACATAAATAAAAGTCATTTTGGCATAACGCGAACACAACAGTATTTAATTAGAATAAACTTCTACCAGTATGAAGAAACATTATTAGGGTGAATGTTACGAGTTCGATAAAAATTCTTATACTAAAGGTCTTTCCTCAAAAAAGTTGCCGTGTTAACTGTCACAATTACATATGCAGCATGTATCGATCGACATTTACATTTTTCCGCAAAGTTGTATTGACTATATAATTTTATTTGAGCCTGCAGTATATACATTTTATTACAATTAATGTACCATATATTATTCATGTGATAACATCATTTAAAAATCCTTATATTTATTATAATTTAGACATAATGTTTGAGAATTGTTATTGCATGATCAAAAGTTTCAAATTACAATTTTGGCTTTGGTTTTATTCTGTGAACTGTCGAGAAAATTCAAATGATTTAGTTAACTAAGTTGTAATATCTAAATAATGTTTTATAAAAAAATTAATCTACTTTGATTATTTATTTTATGAATTACTACTTTTCTTGTTCAATTATTGAAGTAGTTATTTTATTTAATTTTCCAATAAATAGTTTATTTTTTTATAAAAAATCATGTAATGTCTTCAACATATTTCTAAGACACTGAACTTATTTTTTATCCTTAAAACAGAATTACTTTTGGATCCATTTAAAAGTTATTTCACAAATAAATTCATGGTATTGCATTTTGAATATGATGAATTAGATACCCTTTAACTAACTTTGATTCGTTTTTTTTTTCAGAACATTGTATCTTAATATATTTTTTTTTAAATGTAATTAAATACTTAAAATGATAAATTTAATATTAACAATATAATATTATATAAAAGTAATCATATTAATTATTGATATACGTATACTATTTTAAAAAGTATAATGCTCATATCTTTAAAACAATTGTATTTTAAAGAGAAGTTATATTTACCATTCTAATATCCAAATTTATTATTAAAAGTATCTAAAATTAAAAAAAGAGTTAATAAATTCTACGCATGCTTATCATTCAAACAGAACATTGTTTATAAAACAATACAAATAACAATAAATATAGTAGCATTTTTATAAGATTATAATTTTCAAAAGTAATTTTTCTTTGGAAGTATATACATCGAACATATTTAAAAAAATATATCATTTTATAAACATATTCGTGTTTTACGTAACATTGGATGTACTGAACGAAAGCCAAAACATCTACTTTATATCAATTTTCAACTTTCTACTATCACAACAATGGTATATATTTTATTGGTACCATTTATACTTATCGACTACGCTCACAGTTATGAGGGTCATTGTTTATTTTTATTAGCAAACAATTCTAAAGCGAATGACTAACACCAACACTTGTATCCCGAAATTGTAAACTTTAATTGCAAATTTTGTATTCGAAATGTGCAAATTATTTTATATTGTTAAAGCTCGCGAGGTTCAACGCGTCAAGCGCCACTTTCACGACTTCAATGCGGCCTAGAGCGTCTTACATTATGGGCTGGACAACGTCCAAGCTTGGCCAGAGGCGTGCCACTTTTTAATATCCCTAATTTTCTTAGCCCAAATTGCGTGTTGAGATATTTTCAATTTAGCTTTATTGATGAATTGCTGCTTCTAAGCTTAATGGGCATTTCCAAATCTGTTTTAGGAATATCTCACAAATCATTAGTAATTTACAAAATTTTTAGATAAAAAATAAATTAATGCTGTTTCATTAAAAATTGATATGGTATTAAGGGCGCTGTTCAATAAATTCATAGCTGTTTTTAGAGAGAATAAGAAAAATGTATAGGATAAGACAATGTATAGGTGTGTGTTTAAAATGTAGGATAATGATTATTTTTGAACCAACTGTATAGTTTCTGCTTCACTTGGAATACACGGTCCTGTTTTTAAAATGTCGAGAGTCGATTGTGCATTTATCGCATTCAAAATTTTGTTTGAAAATTTCATTCTCTTTGTTATCTCGTTAATGTAGATTTCTGTCACAGCGGTCGATTTCCATCCTCCATCTCACTTAAGTGTTGTTATCTTACCAACTGCATTCACAAAAATTGTAGCTGATGACCTTCAAAGGCAATTGCCCGTAAATAATTCAGGACCTTGTGAATTTAAATAACTGGCTATTACTTTTAGTATATTCCCAAATTTGTTGACACCTACCGATTGTTTGGTGTATTTTCCTTTCTGATAGTTTAAGAAAAACCGGGATTCTTATTCTATATCAGTTGGTTTAAGATTAGCATATTTCTTAAGAATTTCATGGAATTCACCCGTTAACATGAATGCTTTTGGTTGCTTTGTTTTAGTATCCAGTATTTAAATAAGAGTAGCTGATACTAGCTTTTCTATATTTTATAATTTACGTTTAACTCTTTTTTCACCAAGGTCTCAAATTATCAAAAATTAAAGCCACTTTAGTAAACAAATACTAATTGTCAAAGGTTTATGAAGAAATTTGTTAATTTAATGAATGTGTACCTGACGAGATACTGGAGTGTACGAAAGAGGTTTCTTTAAATCTTCTCTCAAAGAAATCTCGAGAATTTTATTTAATAACTACCGACATAAAACTTATTTAAACCAAAAAATCAAGTTGTAATCCTGTAAATGTGTAAATCTACTTCCGTAAAATATTTCGCTGCAGTGAAGTGCAAATATATGTTTATTGTGAAAAATTAAAATAACTAACAAATTTACCATTAGAAATAATTATGAGATTGAACGTGGCGCCTTCGCCAATTTAGTGAATTTAATATAAAAAAATATATACATATATTCACGCAGCGCAATAGTAAAATATTGTTATGAAATACTTGATTTATATTTAAGAAGTTATTTTAATAGGATTTCCAGCAACGCATGTTACATACTTCAGGAGTAGTTTAGGTCAAAATAAACTTAAGTTACCTTCGTACAAATTTGCTTCTGTAGAAAATTACGCATTGTCAAGTCAGCAAGGCCCAGCAAGGAATGTTACATATTTCAGGAGTAAACGAAATATATATATATATTTTTTTTTATTAATGTTTTGTACGATAATTCAATAAAACTTGGGAAAGGATAGTTTTTAGAGTATTCAAATATATAATTTTATTTTTAGAATATAGGGGTCGCAAAGAGCACCTTATTCAATTTTTTTCAAGATTTTGAGAAAATGCAAACTTCACTTTTTTGCTAAATGAACGATTTTATACAATTACATAAAATACAGTAAAAGAACTATACAGGTACCATTTATGGTGTTTTTAGTGATTAAGTGTTATGAATAATTTTTTTAAGGTGGACACCCGGTATAACTATTACGAATATACAGAGTGATTTACTTAAAACTTCCCACGCAGATTACAGGGGAACAAAAAATATACCTATATACTGATGGTCTGTAAAAGCCAGCTTTTAGGGATTATTAATGACTTCAATATTCTACAGCACCACTGTCACGTTTCAGACGTCGTCGTCGTGACGCCCCTTTTTTTATTGATGGAAACTCTAAAGTCTCCTATATCTTCGAAATTGTTCGTGTAAATGAAAAAATATATTCCTCAAAAATTGTTTAGAAACCGACAACCTTTCTGAATATAGCACCGCCAGAATGCCCATCAAAAAAAAACTCGGGCAGTTTTAAGTCAATCACCCTGTATATACCTATTATTATACATGTTATTTTTTGTAATCTTTTTTTTCTTAATTCAAGTAAAAGTATAATGAGTTTGTACTTCCTTTAATATCAAATCATTTTTAATAATACCTATCTAATTCGGTAAATTTGTTGATACAAAATTAATTTATATACATTTATGATTAATATGAAAAAAATCTAAAGCGCCAGTGTGTTATACAACTCGTAGGTGCTCAAATAATGGTTTCATAATAAAATGTTACGCCAATGAACAATCTGCACACGCCATTTTCTACTTGACGGCCACCCTACCAAACATTAGCCTCACGCAAACGTGTATTAAGAAAACCAACCCCCCTTAACCCATTCCCTTGTTCTCCCTAATCACCCCTAACCTGCCTTAAAAATTGCTTATACCGATACTGTGTCAGGGTTGACCGTTTTTCTTTTACTGTGTGTAGTGATATGTTTGCTAAACAACAAATCACCCATAAAATGGATTTAGTTTGTAGATTAGGCCCGTATTTACATTTCATGCTGCTATTTTTGTGCATTATGTATTCCAAAAATTATACGGCATCTATGTAATAATTAAGTACAATAGAGTCCAATACTTAGGTAGGTACTTAATAAGTAATAGATTTATATGGAGTTAGCACTTCCATTAAGAAGTTCTACGTCAAATTTCTTATTTCACAAGATATCAATTTGGAAACAAATGCCTTACTGATATCAAAAAAGATCCCAACAGGGCACTCATGAAGCTCAATGAAGTGGCATATTTTTCTCAAAAATGAATGAATGGTGGTATCCGTACTGATTTTTTGTTAAAATATTAAACTTATCTAAAAAAGATAATATAATAGTTGATTTAAAAAACAATACTCAAATACTTTTGAAAAGACCTGTTACGGGTCTCTAACACAGCCCCACAATAAAAAAAAGTTCATACACAAGAGAGTGACATATTGACTCCCATGTATTTTTCGACGCTGAATCCGATCCCGAGCTCAGAATTGGGCCTACATGTCTGGAATGGGCCCCAGGGGCCGAAAATGGCCTGAAATGCGGTTCCCGGGATAAGGCGAAGTCGACGCTGAATTTTGGAGCTAAATCCGGATTTGTGCTCCAAAAGTTTATGGCCAACTGAAATTCCGGGTTTGGGTCCGGGAAAATGGCCCCTTGGGGCTGGAAAATCCTGTTTTGGACGTCCCGGTCGCGACTGTGGTATTTTCATGTGTTTTTCAATTCTGGACGTGAGACTGGGTGTAAAACATTTTGGTCAGCTGAAATTCCCAATTTGAATACGGGAAAATGGCCCATTGGGGCCGGAAAATCATATTTCGGACGTACCAATCGCAACAGTGGGATTTTTATGTACTAATTCCTGTAGCTTAGACTGTGCTTGACAGGTTTATGGCCATGTGAAATTTCCTGTTCGGGACCGGGAAAACGACCCTTAGGAGCCGAAAAATCGTGTTTTGTACGTCTCAGTTGAGACGTTGGTACAAAAGAATATCGTGCAATAAAATAGAAGGAAATCATATGCAAACAAAAATACCACTGACTACTCCCGAAACCACAAATACCACTGTTGCTACTGGTATGTCCGAAATATGATTTTCCGGCCCCAATGGGCCATTTTTTCGCACCCAAACTGGGAATTTCAGCTGACCAAAAACTTTTCACACCCAGTCTCAGGTCCAGAATTGAAAAGCACACGAAAATACCACAGTCACGACTGAGACGTCCAAAACAGGATTTTCCCGACCCAAGGGGTCATTTTCCCGGACCCAAACCCGGAATTTCAGTTGGCCATAAACTTTTCGAGCACAAATCCGGCTTTAGCTCCAAAATTCAGCGTCGACTTCGCCTTATCCCGGGAACAGCATTTCAGGCCATTTTCTGCCCCTGGGGCCAATTCCAGACATGTAGGCCCAATTATGAGCTCGAGATCGGATTCAGCGTCGAAAAATACATGGGAATACATATGTCACTCTCTTGTGTATGAACTTTTTTTTTGTGGTGCTGTGTAATTTTCCATTAGCTAAGGTCATTCCCTTTCAAAATAGATACAATCTTTCTGATCTTCAGAAAGTCTGAGTTGTTCTCTGAGAACACAACTAGGAATTACCTCTATTCCTATTGTAAAAGGTATCTTTAGATCATTTAAGATTTATTAGAATATCCTCATACGTGATATTTGGTAAAACTAAGTGAGCTCCGAAATTTCTGCCCAGTGAGAACTGGGACCATATTTCTACAGGTTTTGACTTAATGAACACACTGTTAAAGTACTCACCAAAAACATAACAATATCTGCAGTATTTTAACTATAATGTACATAATTTTGTACTAATGACATTATTAATGCAATATTAATGCAATTAAATTTACAGTTGTTATTATAATTCTTAATATGGATTAAGGTCGCCGTATTTCTCGCCGTAAAATGATCAAATTTGTGGTGTTTTTTAGGTACAGAAATTTGGAAAAATTAAACACACAGAGCAAAAATATTATCGAAAACACGAAAATAAAACTATTGATGTTTTGTTTATCATTTTTACTATTTCTGGAAGAGATGGAGGTCCAGGACTTATCACATAGAAGACTCAATTATATCCGTACCTTGTACAGGATGTCCAAGCATTAACACCAAAGAATTGGACTTGGAGAACCAGTACCATGGTCGCCACGACCTCCTGATTTAAAAAAATGAAGTGTATTGCACCAAAGTGGTTACATACTATTAATGATTTACGGAAACTTATCATAGTTGCCGTCAATAACCTACGAGTTCAAAACAGACAAGAAGCATAAACATTTGTGTTAGTTTTTAGAAACTGTATAACACGAGTTCAGAATGCTGTTGTAACATCAGGTATATCAAATTATTTTATTCATTAAAACCACAAATTAAATCTAATATAGTCTGTTTAGAAATGAAAGAGAGTAATGAAAGCTTATTATGTATGCAAATCGTAAATAAATGTAGTACTGGTGCTTATATTCAATATTTTTATATTATGTATTATCGGTATAGATGAGGTGTACTTTTAAAAAAACTTTGTGTGATCGAACCGTACTAAATTGTAGTAGGTAGCTAAAATTTAATCCCCGACAATCCGTCTTTGTATATGCCGCTTCAATATCTCGGTGCATTTCTCTTATAAGTAAACAATATAAAAAAGCATTTCAAAACATGAAGCGACTTTAAGCATCATAACCGGGTTAAGAGGGTTTTTAGTAATTCAAATAGAATTATTCAATATTTTCATTAAAATATTTATTTAAATTTAATGAACAGACTTTTATTCCACACAAAAATATATGTATTTTGAAAATTCTAATTATGGTAAGTAAATGTAGTGTTGTATAAATGTACAATAAAGAAAATAAAAAAGTAGGTATATTAAAATTCATCCTCTGAATATTCTGATGAATTATCTTCGTCTCCTAGATTGATAACGATGGAACCTCCACAGTAAAGTAAATTAAATTATCGAGTTCCCACATTTTCTCCTCTTCTGTTTGTACATGATGTATACATCTTTGCCAGTTATCTGGCACTTAATTTAAACGTCGTATTATTTCGCACTACATCGTTATTTGGCCATTTATTGCCATTTCATCGATAACATATTTTTTCTGATCTTTATTAAGATTGACAAGTGTCCAAAGTTCCTATTTCACCATATTTGTTTCAAAAGAAATGTTTTCTCCGGATAACCATTCAATTATATCGGCTTTCCTCCAAGCAGTCGTAGGCATCCGCTCGATCTGCCGTGAATGGTAACTGGCATTATCCATGACAATTACAGACCCCGGAGGAATAAGATCCAACATCTGTGTAAAATACTCTTCGAAAACATCTGCGTTCATGTCCTCGTGATAGTCACCTGTATTTTTAGATTCAAATAAAAGTAAACCGCCATCTACAAAACCACTGGCACTGCCTATATATGTCACTATTAATCTTCGCCCTTTACCTGAAGGTGCCTTGAACCCTGTTGAAAGTCCATCCAAAAATGCTTGTCGAAAACTTTTTACATTTTTATCTTGCCATACTTTTGTTACAGTATATCCCTCGTTGACCCAAGTTTCGTCTAGATAATAAATATTCCTCCCTTCGTCACGGAATTTTCTAATTGATCTTAAGTAGGATCTTCGCCAACAAATAATTACATCTTTATCGATAAGAACTGACTTCCTGTTCTGCTTTTCCCAGCAAAAATTCAACTCTCGTAAGACGGCCCATAATTTGCTTCTACTGATTTTTGGCAAATCGCTGTCCTCTGAAAATTCACTTAAAATTTTGTTTAGCGTTGGTATTTCTTTTTTAAAATAAAATGAGTGTACTTTTCTGCGCATGACATTTTTGAAGAAATCATCTATAACGACTTTTGACCTCTCTGTAGATGATTTTGGGGGATTTACAGTATCATATTTCCTTTAAAAGTCTGTAGATAGTCGATTTTCCAATCCCTGTCATTTTGGAAGACTTTTCCACGATGTCGTCAACACTGTTGGTAGGATTTTGGTGTTTCAATGCATTAAATACATTTAATATAATAATCTTCTCATTCTGAGACAGCGCACATCTTTTCACGCGTTTAGAAGGTACGTAATCTGATATTATATTATATCTACTGGCATAATAGTCACTAAACACATGTCGAATTTTACTCTACTGCACTAGCACGTCTTCGTATATTCAGCTCTAAGACTGGATTGATCTGTCACAATACACTGGCTCCTGCCCTATGATGTATCCAGTAAAATATACTAATGTACACCCATTACCACGCCCATGGCCGGTTCTTATCTCAGGGTTTTATTACTCTCTTTCATTTCCCAACAGACTATAGTAATTAATAGCAATAGCGGCAAAAACAGTTAAATTTGCTGTATAAAATCGATATTATAAAATGCTATTTATTTCTTTCCTTGAGCATTTCTATCAATTTTTTGTCCGACTGTTTTTGTAAAAAATACTATTTCATGAGTACGACGCCCTTAATACAATGCATGTCATAACCTCAGCAATATGAATTAATTTCACAAAACAGTTGCATTAATATAGAAACTTTACTTGTAGGCCACAAACAGCAACCTAAAAGCAAAAAGCAGAATTTTCATTGGTGGAAGACTATGAACATACTTATAACAGAAGTGCACATATTTGAAAGGATGGCCATATTGAAGAAAAGTAGGTACTTTATTTAATGGTTATAACTATACTTCCATTTCGGAAAAAATCGAAATCGACAGAAAACGCTTTCGTCCTAAAAATTAACAACGGATTTCCTATTATAATAAATTATACTACGAAACATCCACCTGAAGCCTTTGTTAAATCTCACAAAGACTACACTTGAAAAAAGTGGTTCGTTTCACGTAACACAATAAAATTTAAATTAGTTTTACAAAATGCCCCACTACACCATTTTAGTTGCAAAGTAGTAATTTATTTCTTTATTGCACATATGCTTGGAATATCCTTTGTGGGTGATCATTAATCCTCTGGCTCGACAACAGGATAATAATTTATTTTCTTGGAAATTATCTATAGCACACCCAAAAAATAAAATATATATGTAGGTTCACCTTGGAACGTATGAAAAGTTTTGATTAATGGTCAGATAATTTATTGATTTAGCGTGACTTGGAAATTCGCAACACTAATGATGTGTTTATTAGAATAAGTGTGGTAGAACTGCGCTTCACCTAATTTAGTTAAGTGGAAAATACTGAAATAATTATTTGAAAAACATTAAACCCAGCTAACAATTTTCTGTTTTATAAAAATCGTAAGAACGTTTCCAGAGCAAATTTTATAGAGCAATGTTTGTTCTAAGAACATTTTCAAAACGTTCTTACATACCATAAAAATGGGCACCGTTCTATAGAACTTTTTAGTTCTTTAAGCTCTTCTGTAAGGTCTGCAGGAAATACTTATAGAATTGTTGAATAAACGTTCTCACAGGTCTTAAACAGTTTTTATAACAGTTACAAAGCAATCTCATAAAAATTCTATACCACTTCGTTATATAATTTTTATGTTGCATGGTGTTCTACTTAGAGAACTTTAAACTCATTTAATTGTATCTTTTAAAAATAAAATGTTTCTGCATCGCACATATTAGAAATAATATGGATGAGCCAATAAGAACCAAGATAGAAGATGACCTAATCAGCCTGCATAAGAGTACTCGCATCATTACGAATTGCTTAGTTGGTTTGTCCATCAGGGAGAAGTACATTTTAATGTGGAAAACGTTATATCGTGAAATGTGTAGTACATAATAGTAATTCTTTGACGCGCCCTCAGTTAACCTTATATTTCTTATGATGCTGGAAATTTAATTTAAAAAAATGGATCAATGGATTTTTATGAATCCGAACAATTTCAACAGGGACGGTGGCGTGGATCTGCTCGCTATTTGAAAACGATTCATCCGTGAAAGCAATCCACCGAAACATCATGGATCAGTGACCACCCCACCGGAACATCATGGATCAGTGACCACCCCGCCAGAACATTATGGATCAGTGACTACCCCTGATATAAATAGTTCGACGACCAGTAGATCTCCAGTTTCAGAGTAACTTCTGAAGAAGAGAGCGATATGTCTCTCGAAACGTCAAGAGTTCTAAACCGATGACGTAGCAACCAGCCCGGAAATCACCTGACCATTAACGACAGCCACGGAAGCCTACAAATTAAACTAAGTTACATATCAAAATAATTTTTATCCACGACCACTATATTAAGGAGGTTTAATACGCCTGCTTTCCGTGAATTAAAGGCCTTTTAACACACTGGATTGGATTAGAATTTATAATACCACGTTTCGATTTTATAGCATTTAATTTAGAATTATTATTAACATTTATCTCAAGAACGATCTTGTCATTTTGACCGGGATTATTTAATTCGTCGACAACCTACAACTTTGTCAAGTAGAACCTACATTTTTTTAGTAATTGCCATCTTGCTGGACAGTGAATTTTCAATATAACTTCCCCTACCGTAGTCGATTTCCAACCACCATGACACTTCACAGTGGTAATATCTCCCCCAGCATTGGCCAGTAATGTTACCAAAGAACGCCTCATTTCATGTCCGGTAAAACTTCCTGGATGAGGCAGCCACTTTCAAAAATGTTTTCGAAATTGTGTTGATGCCTACATGTTGTGTAGAACATTTTCTAGCCGTTATATCGCAAGAAAAATCCCCCACCGGCATTTTTAAGTCACAGATTGATGTATTTTCGACACATTTCTACTGCATTGTTTGAAAAAGCTTCTTCCATGGTCATGAAACTTCTTAAAAATAAATTTTTACGTATAGGTAACTGCCTTTGTATTGGATATCCAAAAAGGTTAATTCATTGCATCGATAAGCACCTGCGACTCCCATGATCGTTGCAACCTGTAAAGAGGTCAAAATAAAACGGTCAATGTTTATTGAAATGTTAAAATCGTGTATTTTCTACTTTAACTTATAAATATTCCCCATCCAGTGCTTTTTTCAAAAATTCTTCGATTTGGTTTTTCTCCAGTACCTTTGCCTCTTGCTTCTTTGGTTTATAATTTCTTGATTCTACTTTTAAATATGAAGTACATAATACATTTGTACACTTTCAACATTGATTTAGCAAGGAATATTTTGTCCACATCGAAGAAGCAGCAAACCGTTTCTCAAAATTGACACTTTCACTTTTCGCTGGTAACAGACGTTGCTTCTTGGACTTCTTGTGGATTTCAGCCGAAATGAAGAAATTCTCAACATTCTCACTCATTCTTTGTGTCGATTTTGCAAATTTTTTTACTCTTATTGACAAATAAACAGATGCATGCCATAGAAACGATGTCAATACTTTCTAATATTCAACTGACAATCAATATTCTTGATTTGTCAAATATAACGTTTTTCAAAACCATAATTTTTCATCTGCTCTTACACGGCTTGCCCTCTCCTAATTGACCGGTTTTGACCATGGTCGTGGATAAAATATTGAATTACATTCGGGAAATTAACCAACTTTTAATCCTCTCGAAAAAATGTTACTTCAAATTTTTGGTAGAAATCAGCAATAATGTAACCTCAAATTTTCCAAAGATTATGTCTGAAAAAGATTTTTTAGGGGAGTAAAGGCTTGTCCGATTTTGAAAAAAATTGTCATGGAACTTGATACAGCAACATTAACACTGTAAAAAAATTGTTAAACTTTTTTTCAAATAAGCTGAGAAAAAAATTTTCAAAAATTTTAGGAATTCTATTTTTGGATTATACTGGAGATACTATCACGAAAATGTTTGATTGTCAAACTAATTGAAAGGGTATATCATACTTTAAAACACATGAGCGCAAATACAGCTTTCTATGGTGTCTACTGCATGTAGAACTCTTCGTGTCTCTGGCTTTTCAGTCCGGCAGGGAGTAGCGAATGGCCGATAGATGTAGCTTGTTCTACACCACGTACTCATGGTCGCTTCTGTAGGGTTACACAGAGTAAAACAACTATAATTAATCGTCATATACCCCACCTATGGCATACTGTTGAGAGTTAATAAGCTCGAAACCGGTATATGTTTTGTGGGCTGCTGACGAGTGACTCTAGCTGTTTACTATAGGTTTTCCAAGTGTAATTTAATGCTGGTCGGAGTATTAGCTCACAGAGTAGTTGTTTCCTGAAAATCCGTGTTTGCAAATGCTTGTAGCATGGATACAGCTTATTTTACACAACAATGTAATACAATTTTCAAGTTCAACCAAAGAACCTAATATGTTTTCCATTGATAATGGAACTAGTGTGTTTTGTTCCTAAAAAACCTATATCTCTAGCTAGAATGTAGTAATCTTTAGCACGCTACAATACAAATGACCATAGATGGAGCTTGTTGAATAGCCGAAAGCGCCTTCTGTTTTACTATATTTACAGCCCGGTACGTACACTTATTTTGGAATAAATTTGCAATGTAAATAAGCATCGATTTCGAGTGCATCATACCTTTATTCTTGGGTTTATGCTTTTATAATCCAGACGTTATTTTTCGAACCGGATAAGGATTTTGTACAGCCCTACATCAATTCGCCAGAGAGTGAGGTAAAATTGGATGAATATTACATTCGTTATGCTATAGTCTGATTCTTAAATATACCTAATGTCATTTTACCTTGTAGTTAGTTATACTTGTTTGAATCTACAAAACAAAACAAGCAATTTTGTGACTGCAGTTGTACAACGAAATTTTAAAAATTTTAACTTTCAATAATGAAAGTTTTTTAGATTAGTTTTCTATCCACAGAAAAAGAATAATTATATACAGGGTAGTCTCAAAGTAATGGGCCCAAATTTATGGGTAGAAGCAAAAATATTGCGATTTAGCTGAACTTAGTTTAGTACAAAAGTTGACACTTAAAAAGATAGTGTTAAATGTAAAATATTATTTTAGGTTTTTCTTAATAAATGCAAACATCCACATAAAATTTTGAGGTTTGGTGTTCTTTCAGCCGAGGAATTGAAATCTGTTCATATTTTGGTTATAGTTCATAGGGGGCGCTAGCTGCAGGAAATTAAATACGTTAAAAACAACATAACTTATTTATACTTTAAGGTATATCATCTTTGATATTAAATTCTTATTTTCGAACTTTAGCTAGTTGTCTCACACCGTTTTCGTCATTGTTAATAGACCAAGCTACAAGTTTATTTAACTGTACCTGAAGATTATGAGTCTGGTTTGTTGAGAAATTCAAATAAAAATTTTAATGTCATCAGCATACCAAAGCTTTCCACAATTTAATACACCAAGGTCATTTATTTATGAATAGAAGAAACAGTAGAGGACCCAAAGTCGAATCCTGAGAAACCTCCGATGCAGCGACATAGGTCTTCCACTGAATGTAACATATTGGTTCATATATTGTGAAGATAGGAAGGAAAAAATATAAGCAATTCATCACTAAAACTAAACATATTGAGTTTTTACTGTGAAAGTGAGTGATGTATCCTGTTGAAAGCCTTAGAGAAGTCAGTGTACAACACATCAACTTGACCATGATTATCTAGAATAATTATTATATTGTGTAAAGCAAACAAGGTTAGAGGTGGTGGATCTCAGAAATATATCAAATTATACAGGCTGTATCACATAAGAGGGCCACTCCCATGTATCTCCCTTAATATGCGTGACACGTCAAAAATCTTTAATTGTTTTTTGTTGCATTTTTGGAGGCGTCGTAAAAACAAATTTGAGATCCATGGCCAACTTTATGAGTAATAACAAAAAAACCTGTAAAGTGCCCAAACTTTAAGGCTGTCTAACTTTTTTATTTTAAGAGATAGAGAAAACTTATTAGTAATAAATTTTTATTGCAAAATTGATACCTTTCACCTGATATAAACAGATTTTTGAAATATCGTATGTGGTTCGCTGTGCCCTCTAGGCGGATAAAAAAAAATTGTATTGAAGCAGGCTCTGGCCACAAAAAATTGCCTGTTTTTTCGTCTTTTATGCAATATACTACATGTTTCCCTTATTAATTTTTTTCAATTTTTGTTAAAAAAATGTACCTAAATATTTTCGTGTTGCTCAAGATAATGTAGAACCTGTTTTAAAGACGCCAATTGCAAAAAAATAATAAACAGAATGTACTTTTTTTTAAGCAAAATACAGATTTTCTTATTATAATATTATTTTATTACATTGTCTGTGTCAAAATAATTTTAAAGACCCAATTGCTTCTAATGTGAAAACAAATAAAATATGCGTTCGGACAGGCAAAATTTCGAATATATCTTTTCGCTAATTTAATTATGAATGTAATTCATTTTATTAATGATTTGACCGAAGTGAGGAATATCGGATGATGACATGTATACAGAGTTTAGAGCGCGAGGTCAAAATATGAGTGTAAGTGATGTTGAAATATGTATTTCAGTTTTCCAAGAAAAAAATTCTATTGCTATATCTTACAAGATGAAACTTAGTCCGTATAAATGAAATAGAAAAGAGTATACTGATAGAAAGGGCGAAATAGTGATATGGCGAAGAAACTATTTAAAATAAATATTAAAAAATAAGAATCTGGATCGAAGAATATATTAAATTTTGACGAAACATGGACGTATGAAGGTGATACGGAAAGTGGTACGCTATGGTATAATAAGCGTTAATGTATCACCGTTATAGTGACATTGCTAGTAACCAATAGCAAATAGTGTGTATATATTCTAAAGCCTTTTGTTCATTTGAATGCGGAATTCGCAAATATTTGCGCGATTTATTTAATGGTGAAAAAATCTCTATTTGTAACAAATTTTGTCAACTACCTATAACATGTTCTATCATTTTTATCATAAAACTGCCATGGTAGATTATCAGAAGCTCAAAACAAATTTATTAACACCACATAATAATGAAAGGGGTAATAATATTTGTAGTGTTTGACAGTTTCGCAAATTGAAATTGTCAAAAGTTGAGATTTTCCCGCCATAAATAATTAAAACAGAAGTTGTAAAATTCGTGCAAAAATCCATGAATTTCGCGTCCATGAGGACAAGACTTAAGTGTGATATCCGCGGGGTGCACATCAGGAAGGTGTAAGTGGGTGGTGGTGGGCAATCGCCGTCCAAGAGAACGGCATTCCAATTTGTAGAGAGGCTGACACAGGAGGCACATTTAAAGTAAATTGTTAAGTGGCACGCTTAGGTAATCATACCACCCGTATCTTCCGTACTGACCTCTGTATTCTGAATTAGCTACTATCTATTATTTTCGACCTTGGGTAATTGATAATAAAAGATAAAAACATTAGATTTTGAAATATTCTTATTATTTTTATTATCTAACGCCTCAAACTTGGTAAAAACTGTTATATCACTGTTTCTACTCTAAAAATAATGGATGTTATGTAATGCAATTATTTTTGTCCATTTGTATATTTTTTATATCTGATCGCATTCAAATTTAATACGCCTATGAAATGTTGCTCCTCGCGCGCTTCGCCCGTCGCGCTAGTTTACAACCTAGCGATTAATCACTCTCTACAATTTCGGCCGCTGACTATAGCTACTGTTATAAAATTTGTACTTAGTGCAGTTGCATATTTACTCGCAATTTCAAACATTCTAGCCGTAGGTAAACTATTTTTAACCGTTATTTAGTAGGGCTCAACTCGGTTACCTACTATAAGTTAAAAATTATACCTTTTGTAGAAGAACTGATGGAAAATATAAATCTATCCGGCGGAAGTTGCTTCCATTGTTTTTGTAAAACTCC
Organism: Monochamus alternatus; assembly: GCA_037114965.1. NCBI lineage: Eukaryota > Metazoa > Arthropoda > Insecta > Coleoptera > Cerambycidae > Monochamus > Monochamus alternatus. The sequence continues at coordinate 109,131,551 of CM073426.1, read as the reverse complement.
GACTTACATAGGAAAATCGTGTTAATAAAATCATTTTTATTATGTTTGTACATATAAATATTTATTTGCTTCGAATTGCAATATGAAAAAATTATTGTGTTTTCTTCAAACAATCCGTTAGTAAGCAAATAATGCTCAGTATAAGCATGACGTACTGCATGGTGTACTACGACATTTGCTCTTTTGAATAAGAATCAGATCCAATGAAACTTTTTGATAGTACAACCTTTTAACATAATAGCTTCATTCATAATAAGTATTCTAAGAAATATATAAAATAAATGTTTCAGGAAATGTGTGTCAATGATTAAATCAATATTAGTATCAGCCTTATATAATTTTCAATTGTCCTGAATTACCTTATCTTGTGCTCTGTAGGAAAATAGCTAGAAAAATATGTAATGAAATTATTTTAATGATACAAAAAAAATACAGAAAACATGAAAAGTTATTGATGAAATGTGTTGCTGATGAAGTCAATTAAGGTTGTAGAGGTAGCAGACGAAGAATAAATACAGAAAAAGGTATTTTTATAAGACGGTGAAAACAATGTGGAAATGACAATCACGTCCTCTTTTCACAAAAAAGTTGTAAATATTTATCTAGGTACTAGATGCAAGGATTAAATGAATGTAAACTAGAAAATGATAATTTAATGAAACCGGATTTGACTTTAATATTGATTTTAATAATAATTTTACTAATTGGCAAATTTCGTGAAAAGCTAGTCAACTTTCCTCAATATTATTTAAATAATTTTGCATTCTACTAGGTTGAGTATAAAATTAATTAGATATATTTAACACTTTTTGTTCGTTGTAATCATTATTCAAAGCCCTCTTTACTTCCTCATAAATACAGGGTATTAAGGACTTATTTACATTATTTCAATCTACCTGTTAATGAATTATTCAAAGAGGTAAATTATATTTAAATAGTTGCCTCTAGTCGAGATCCTTACTGAAAATTGTACCTAAATGAAAGGCGAATAAAATTTGACCAGTATTTTAGAAAATATTTACTACAGAGCGATATGTTAACTTGAAAATGAAAAAATCAAAAATGTTGTCACGAAATACGATGGTTTTGAAATTTAAAATCATAAATACAGTTAAACAAATGAGAATAAAGAAAATTAAACTTTCATAAATAAGTTGTAGAAGGGCTATGTCGTACAAGAAGATTAACAACAATATTAAAGTGCACATCCCTAGCATTAGCCGGGATTCTTTTACCTGCCCTAGTTATTCTCGGGACAGGCTCTGTGGGGACATACCCGTTATCGGTATCTCTCGATCCGCCCATATATTAATTTCGGCTCCTATTATTGGTATTACGATTGCTATGCCTAGTACGAGAACAACTATGGCAGGTAAAAGAATGCCCAGTAATGTTCACTTTAATTCTGTTTCTGGCAGCGACCAGTTACCGAGGTCACGGCATAACAACCCGGAAAATCACTATGGATTAAATGATAGCACCGGCCGTGAAAACCTTAAAACCACTATAACACATATTAACGATAAAAACTTTTATTTCTAGATGATATTTACATCTTAATGAAAGGCACAAGTATCCAAGACGAAATTTGCCATTATGAAGTAATTAACAACGACATAGTCAAGTTCGATGACTACACGATATGTAGCCACAGCCACAATAGACCCACAATACTGTAGGTATTTATTATAGCAAGCCCCGACCTGTGTTGCTATCGTCTCGCGTCGTGATGTCTTTGTAGAGCCAGTTGTCATCGGTTGCCTCACTTATGGCATACTGATGAGAGCTAATAAGCTCGAAATCGGTATTTGTCTGGTAGCGTTGCTGTTTACTGTAGTTTTTTCAATGTAATTCAATGTCTTAAAATTTCGCTTTTGCAAATACCAGAATCGCTGATGACGATACAGGCTTGCAATAGTACCCACAGTAAAGTGAGTCGCTCTCTGTTGCGACCAGGTTCAGGTTCAGGAATGATCACTTGTTGTAGACACGTGCTACGAATCGTGTACTAAATATCCTTCTGTCGGTTATTAAAGAACGTAAATGATTGGTCGTCGGTTGCCTCACCTATGGCATACTGATGAGTAGGCGTGGGCGATAACGGTTTGGAACTATCGATAAATAAAATAAACCGATATTATCGAATTATTGATGATATCGATATTAATTATCGATAAATTATCAATAATATCGATATTATCTGCGTTATTATCGATAATTATCGATATATCGATAAATATTCCCAACCCTACTGATGAGAGCTAACAAGTTCGAAACCGTTATCTGTTTCGTGACACCGCTGACGAATAACCCCGAACCTTTGTTTGCTATAGGTTTTTCAGGTGTAATTCAATCCTGATTGGGGCTTAGTCCGCAGAGAAGTTCTTTCCTGAAATTCCGCTTTTGCAAACTTCGATGACATTTCTGTACAATAATTGTATACTATTATTGTGTTAACGATTTTATTATACTAATGTGCGATGTGTGATTAATGTGCAAAAAAAAATTGACGGTGGATTGTACAACCTATTTGATTTTATTTTGATATGAGCCCCCTTAGGCTGGAATTATTAATGTACAAATAACGTTACCTGTCTTTTAAATATATATCTGTCTCGTAAAAATTAGATGCGTTAGGGAGTGACGGATATAGATTTGTAAATTTACCAGATCAATTGGATAATTTGGCCCTTGAAGTTACGAGTCCTTAACTGGAGGTGATAAATTTAGTTTCATTTAATTTCTTTTAAACGTTTTAAAATTAAGAACTGACATTTTTTTGGGATTAACTTTTTCGATGGAAAAAATGTTTTTAAATGCCTGTTGAATTTAGACTGTTTTTGTCCCTTGCGTTTTTTTTGATAAGTAGTACAGTTTTTGAGTAAAAAAAAATAAAGTTTATGATATAAACATAGTTTCCTTTCGACATCTAGTAGGTTTCCATCATTTTGCATTTGATGACAGTTCATTCATGGTTCTTTAATATTTGCCATTTGACTAAATAACTTATCAATTCTCCCCCAAATTAAAATCCAGAATTAAAACAGAACGTCTATTATAAAAGTTGACAATTGTTACTAAAGGTACAGATTCGCTGGTGTGACTGCGGCTGCGACTCGCGGCTGCGACTGGTCGGCAACCAATAGACAGTCTGAATGTTCTCATCAACTACAACATTTAGACTGCCTATTGGTCGGCGACGAGTCGCAGCCGCGAGCCGCAGCCGCAGTCGCACCAGCGAATCCGTACCTTAAGGGTGGAATTTATAGATCACACTTAAAGTTAAGTGCGTACTTAGCTTTGCATTTTTTAATAAGTTTATAATAAGTTTAGATTATGAAACAAAATATTGATCGCTGACACCGTAGAAGGCATGTAGAAGGAAATGGAGCACTCTCGCGCATGCGTACTTATTTGGTCTTAGTCTTAGTCCTAAGTTAAAAGATAGGAACTTTCAAGGTCCTTAGGACTAAGACTAAGTTACGACTTTTATAAACGTGCAAATGGAAATATGGGCATTTAACTTCTTAGGGTAAAGGCTAAGGCTAAGTTAGGACTAAGTTAGGGTTAAGACTTTTTTGTAAACTCACCATTAAGTGAAGTGCCCACGTACCCACTAAGAATTCCACCCTAAATGTGCCCCGTTATTTCCCACTGTTTTTGATTCCAACCAACAAAAGTTGCTTGCTCTCTGGTGTTTTCATTCTAAACGCGGTAAACTTCAAATAAAATTGTGAAACACGTGACTCTAAGCAGCAAAGTTCGTTCAGTATGTTCACAATGTTTTTGATTTCAAATCCAGAGAAACAAAATATTGCTAAAAATAAAACGTGGTAAAAATATATCCTTAATTTTTACGCTTCAGCGTAAACGAAAAATTCCAAGTTATTCAACAAGTTTGGAATAACAAGAAACAACAAAAAACATGAGTTTATCTGTACTACCTCAATGTGAACAAGGCAAGACTTGCCGCCAATTTTCTAGACTACCTCAACCAATCAGAACGCATTAGCTCAAATGTTCAGTCAACGTCGTGTTGGAGAGAGATTCAAGTAAATGCAATCATCAAATTGGTGGGAAAAAGCCTACCATATTGAGGCATTCAAACTAATGGGAGATTCACTGCGGTATTAAAATTGATCAAAATTGAAGAAAAAAAACTAGCACTTCTAAAAACACATAAATTTACAATTTTGCGCCAATGCTCCAACCACCATTGATTTACACCTGAAATGCCTATAGCAAATAACCAAGTCAGCAGCCCACCAGACATACCGGTTTCGAGCATATTAGCTCTCATCAATATGCTATAGGTGAGGTAACTGAGTCTTTTGTTGAAATTCTGTTTTGCAAATATTGTGATCGCCGACACGCGATAAAGGTCGACGGTTTTCAATCGTACCTACAGCTTATAAGATGCTTCATTGCTTCGTTTCGTCAGATCCGACATGAAGAAGTTAGTGGTCACTATATGTACATGCTTTTGTATTAATAATGACACCCTCTCAAAATAGTTTTTGAACTTCTGAAACTTCTGAGTAGAAATTTCATTAAATCTCTACTGGTGAGTTAGTCAACTAATAATTAATGTTAAAAATTTAAAGTATGTCATTATTATTGCAAATTCTGTTCACCAATTTTGAATCTTCCATGATTTTGAATACCGTGTTCATTGGAAGTTCCCAGTAATTTGGAATCTGCGCTCTGATTCGTCAAAGAGATTAAGGAGTGGCTTAAACAAAGTACTGGGAATGTTTCACATTTCAATCTATTTTTCTATATTTTCAAAGTTTTATGCATACGTTACTGCTAACCCAACTTACCCACTAATAACATCAGTCATCCTCAAAAAAATATATAACAATCTTAATTTATATTAAATTGATGTAAATAAATTAAATTGATGTACGTATACCCCATATATATGTGGCAAATTCGTGCAGTGTTGCTAAAATTGAGACATTGACCATCCACACGCTGAAAACGCTTCGTGAACCCACATTCCTCGAGCATGACTTTAAAATTTTGTTCACCCCTGTTCATCGCGTGACTGTCGGCAGTTTTTACAATACTGACCAGTCACGTGACTTACCACGCGCCTTAACTCCTTTACCTTTAAGATTTGAATATGTTCACATTTTCATAAAAAATATTTTATTTGAATATATTGTTAGAAGTAATGTGATGCAAAGGAAATAAAGAGCACATAAATTACTCATACGGTAAACAGAAATTTGTATACCTATCCTTATTTTAAAAAACAATCATATAGGTACTTTGCTATGAACTTCACCTTACTAATTTTGTATATCATTTTTTTTTTTGTAATTAGGACATTATGTTATCGTCTGTTATTTAACAGGAGATAAAGTTTAGGAAATAAATTTTAAATTAAATTTCCTGTACATGATACTTTAATTAATGATAATGTATAAAGAGATCATCGATAAACAACTATGCTCATTTATACAGGATGATTGGGAATGTTCAACATACATGTACAAATATGGTAATACAAAAAAAATAATATACGTATTTTGAAAGCTATTTAAAAAATATTTTGTTATACGTCGCTGGAATCTGGTCTGTTGTAATGGAATGACAATGCAAATTGACGATGTCACATATCGCACCAAAAAAACATTCTTCTTAAACCGACACCGGCGCAAAAAGATTTGCAGCGTTTTTACTCCAAAATAAATTAAATTAAATTAAAGATAGATAGATCTGACCAAAGGGGGGTGTCTTTAAAATGTATAAAATTTTGTTACACTAATTTTGAAGGAGCATTGAGGTACTTACTATTAGAAACATGAAATTTATAAAATATTAGCACATATCTTATTACAAAAACTGTTCGAAATTTTGTTCCTCGACTACACACATTTGAGCACGCTTTATGCAATTTTGACATACTAAAGCGAATGTTCCTCCTGGTTACTGTTATTGTAAATGCAAATTATTCGCTGTAGCTGAGATACGCTCGCGCAAACCCTCGATGGTTTCCAGTTACAGTACGGTACATCTCAATTTTTAAATGGCCCCACAAAAAGAAGTCAAGGGGTTTTAAATCCGGAGACCGTGGAGACCATGTTACCGGTCCACCCAGTCCAATCCACCGTACTCCGTGCACTTGATGGAGATAATTTCGAAAAACTTGTGTGTATTTTTCCACAAAATTTTTCGTGACGAAAGAGCACGATTTTTGCTACAATATATAGTAGACCTATCGTATTGTTGTGAGAATGCTTGTGTCATTGACTTCATGGACGCGAATTATTTAATAGCGAAAAAAGTCTTAACTCTTAGCGAATTTTGCCAACTGCAACATTTTCTATCATGAAACTGCCATTAACTGTCATGGTAGATTAACAGAGCTCAAGTTAAACTTACTAACCCCACAAAATGATAAAATTAGTGATAATATTCCTGTACTACGTTTCATATGAATTATTTTACATGCATATTCCACACCCGAGGATATGTACGTATGTGGATTTTATTTTTTTTAAAGAAAACGCGTATCTTTGCATAAAAATACCAAAAGGGGAAAAATTTTGTAAATTGATTGTTATATTTACTGTATTTTTTTCATATAGAGAAACGTTTAGAATAAAAAGTTCTAATTAAAAAAACAACAGAGGTTGGTGGTTGCCACCCTTGTAGACATTTGGTAAAAATAAAAATCATACTCAACAATGTCACTTAATTAACTAAATGTAGTCACCGATTTTCAGATTTATAAGTTTAACCGTTTTTGAGAAAAAAAAATGAAAATCGAAATTTTTTCAATTTTTTAGAAGCCCTTATCTCGTCAGGGAGGGCTCAAATCGAAAAATTTTATAGAAAGAACGCCCCCTAAAATGACCCAAGGAATACACCCTCCAAAGGAGCGCACATCATTATGGAATACCCTGTATTTCGGTTGACTTTTATACAAAACAACTGCTAAATTATATTTATAAATCAGTAACTTTTTACTGTTCCGACAAATGATTGTTACTTTTCATATTACAGCAATCCACAATATAAAAGACAAAGGGGATGGCTTATTATTACCATACCTAAAACCGGTGTTCAAGAAAATTTGTAATGAACAACGACGAAACAATTAAATACGATATCTATCGAAGTTATGCTATTATTATTCCTAGAGATATACCCTCACAATCGGTTTTTCTTATGCTATAAATGTACTCAGCAATGTATGGGTATCAACAGCTTCGGGAAAATGCTTCCCAGATCCTCAAGCGTATACAGGACTCCGGGTCCAACATTACAAATAGTCGCGTCAAATTAGCATTTCACTTGTAACTTTTTGAGGAGAGGTCCGATTGAGATGCGGTTTTCTGCAAAATGTTCAGCGAATTTTTTATAACAAAAGGTACATCTAACCTTTGTACGCTCGTAAATTTTTAATTGTTTATTTAACAAATGACTCATTTTTGTTGAACATATGGCAAATGTCACACACGATTCAACGAAAATGTCTGGAAAATGTTCTCTCGGGGGTTTTCGAGGTCCCTCTTTGTCACTTTGGTGTTAGCTTTATTATTTATTGCTAAATTGTTGTAACTGGGCTAATTAACAAATTAAAAACTCCACCCCCGAAATCACTAGAGAACCGGAATTTTTTCCAGGATTTCTGGTTTATTAAGGCAAACCATCGGCACAAGATTTTTGCAAATATAATTGTTTATTGTTCGATTGTTGCAACCTCGCTAATTAACAAATTAATAACTCCATTCCCGGAATCGTTAGAGAACCAGATTTTTTTGCAATAACTCTGGGATCATGGGGAGAACCATCGGCACAAGGTTGTTGCACGAAATTGCTTATTTTTCTATTTTTGCAACCTGGCTAATTAACAAATTAATAACTCTACTCCCGGAATCACTAGAGACCCGAAATTTTTTTCGGGATTTCTGTCTTTTTAAGGCAAACCATCGGCAAATATAATTGTTTATTGATCCCAGAATTATTGCAAATACAATCCGATTTTCTAACAATTCCGGGAGAAGAGTTATTAATTTGTTAATTAGCGAGGTTGCAACAATCGAACAATAAACAATTATATTCGCAAAAATCTTGTGCCGATGGTTTGCCTTAATAAGCCAGAAATCCTGAAAAAAATTCTGGTTCTCTAGTGAGTTCGGGGGTGGAGTTTTTAATTTGTTAATTAGCCCAGTTACAACAATTTAGCAATAAATAATAAAACTAACACCAAAGTGATAAAGAGGGACCTCGAAAACCCCCGAGAGAACATTTTTCAGCCATTTTCGTTGAATCGTGTATGACATTTGCCATATGTTCAACAAAAATGGGTCATTTGTTAAATAAACAATTAAAAATTTGCGAGCGTACAGAGGTTAGATGTACTTTTGTTATAAACATTTTGCAGAAAACCGCATCTCCAGCGGACTTCTCCGCAAAAAGTTGTCTATTTTCACATTTTTCATGCTAATATGACGCGACTAAAACATAAAACGGCATGGTGGGTGGAAATCCACAATAGCTGACTCATCCATTAAGGATTACTTGGATAACAAAAAGAAAATAGCCCACAGCATTCTCAAAGCATCAAATTCCTCATTAAAACTTCAATAGAACCGTGCTGAAGAACGTAGTACATCAACAGTAACAGTATCTTCCGTGACTGAAGAACAGCATCTGGCAGCTATTCCCTCATCACTGAAGTTACATGCTAATCCTATCGCAGATACTTTTTCAACTGTGAATTCCACGACTGAAAAACATCATCAAGCCAATGTTTTTCGTTAACATAATCTATTAGTTTAAATAATTACTCCCCTGAATAGAATTGTCATAATCGTAGGAAAAATATTATACTCGATTGCTGACTGAACTCTACTTAGCGTCGCACAGTGGCTCAAAACGCAACTGTGCCACCCAAATTACTGTACACCCCTTAGGACTGGGCCGTTTGAGGTGATTTTTTTTAAATGTTCTCCATAAAATTCCCTATCGATCCCTCTTTCTCAATTTTCGCTTTGGGACTTCATTTTCGCGGAATTTTACTCCAAAAATGGGTTTGCATGGAAAAATTAGATTTTTCGCTCAAAAATGACCCTATGGAACACGAGATTGAGATTTTGCCGGACTTTTTTATAGGGGAATGCTCGTCTTGGAAAGCCCTACAAGATTGCCCACTTAGATTTCGGAGAAATTTTCCATTGCTCTTAAAATGGCCACAATCATCCAAAAATTTTCACATATCAGAAATCGTTCTACTGAAAACTGGGAAAGTATTGGAAAAAATATCATCTCACAAAAATTATTTTTACACATTCAAGGAATCCGCAAAAATTTTTTCAGAATTTTTGGACACATTTTTGGACATTTACCAAAATGACCACATACAGAGATTTTCCGAATTTTCCCGTAATTCTGAAAAAGGTCAGAAAGGTTCCATAAATGATTTTGGGAATTCAATTTTTTGACAAAAGTGACCATTTTGGATATAATAGTTCTTTGTTAATGAGAACTGATTGATTTGTCCTGGAACTGTTCGGATGGAAATGTATTTCTCCCCGAAATCTGCGTGGACAGTCTTGTAGGGCTTTCCAAGACGAGCATTTCCCCATAAAAAAGTCCGGCAAAATCTCAATCTCGTGTTCCGTAGGGTAATTTTTGTGCGAAAAATCTAGTTTTTTCCATGTAAACCCATTTTTGGAGTCAAATTCCGCGAAAATGAAGACCAAAAGCGAAAATTGAGGAAGAGGGATCGATAGGCAATTTTATGACGAACATTTAAAAAAAAATCAACTCAAACGGCCCAACCCTAAGGGGTGTACAGTAATTTGAGTGGCACAGTGGCGCTTTGAGCCACTGTGCGTCGTTCGGTTAACTGCATTCAGCGTGCGGAAAAGTATCATTTCCCTTACTAGTTCAGTAAATAACTAAAAGTGAGCTCTACCCTCGATCAAGCTATTTTGTCACACTTCTCGTATAAATTTTAAAACGTTTTATATCGCATATTGTTAATCACAAAAAGTTCATTAACTAAAAAATATGATGATTTAACCGTTTTAGGTTATTTAAGCACAAAAAGTTTATTAACTAAAAAATGTCATGATTTAACCGTTTTAGGTTAGGTATTTAATAAAAAACACTTTCAACCCCTTTCAGGAGATATTTGAGAAAAATACTATATTAAGGTTTCCGTCATCTTTTCTACTAGTTCCATCTTCGAAACATCTCTCTCGTATAACAAATAACACTTCGTTTTATTAAATGTACCTAACAAATGCAAATTTTAACAATTATTATTGTGTCCTATTGCACTTTTTGCATTTATAAAATATCAAATAAGTCTTATTATAAAAATAAGTGAAATGTGATAACTCAAAGCTACATTAAAATGTTGTTTCCGTTCCCATAACGTCCTGAGGAGCTAACACATACTGGTGACATATATTTCATTCCGACAAATTTGCATTAATAGACCTGATACCATTATGATATGGTAATTTACACCTTACGCATTTCATTGAACTTCCTCTACGGCATATATTTAGGAAACCTTTTTCAGTTGAAACAATAACGGCGTGGGTTCCGGAATCTTTCCAAGTAGGTAAAAGATATTCTTGGTAATTTTTCGTAAAATGGAATCAAGTTCATGCTGACAAAAAATTAAAAGAAATACGGTAACGTAAGTATTCTAAAATATATGAATGAGTATTATACACAGAAATGACACATGTCCATTTTTGCTTAAAATCAGGTTATTGCAGAAAATTAATCCACATATGGTATCGCATGAACAAACAGCATATGTTCTCTATTCACTTTAACTGCAGACGATGAGCTTAATAATAACAAATACTATTTTAGCGAAATATGTAGCAGCAACAAATATGCTTTCCACAAATGTTGACCACAACATTTTTTTCTATAATCGAATTAAATTTGTTTTTATTTTAAATTTTATTGAAGAGTATACAAGCAATATGACTAATTCTTAGAATAGTTCTATGAATAACATGAACAGTATAAACAAACGTTATTTTTATAAAACTAGTATTTTACTTAATTCTTAATTCAGTTAGAGCAATTGTCTATGGTAACTGATGGGCAAACTTCATGTTAAATAATTTTTTTAATTTTGTTTTCGTTTTTCCTTGCGCGGTGGTCTCAGGTTTTTCACTTAAAACTCTTTTTTGTATTGTTGTGGTTTCCGGTACTGGTACTTTGTTCACCTTCCAAAATTTGAACTGTGTATTTCATTGGGTTTTCCATATTTAAGTATTGGAATACCGCTTGGAATTTTACTTAAAGTATTTACACCAAAGATTGAACTGAAAATTTTCCGTTAAAATATCTTGTAAGAAATCTAGTGTGACTGGGAACAAAAGGATGCGTATTTGTGACACATTTCGACAAAATTAAAACATTTAATTTTACCACTTATTACAAATGATTGAGGTTTATTTGTCTTGTTGTCGGGAATTTTCAGTCATGATAGAATCCATGATTGTCATTTCTTGTCAGTTTCTGTAATTCATTCCTACAGTAGTTCAATGCTAAATACTGCTACTATCTATAACAGAACACAAGTAACTATAGAGTTAAAAATTAACATCATGTGTTATCTTCATCATTAAATATTCAAATTCTTGTCGGGTAAAATTTTTGATTTGGTGAAATGTCGAATTTCCACATTTTTATTGATTAAAAGTGTAGCCCTTAACATTGGATACTCTCACCATAAGTTCGATGGTTTTATTAGTATATCTACCTTTTAAATACGCTAGGAGGTTTTCAGTAATGTTCTATAAACCGTCTATAATAAATTTCATACACTTCTTTAGATTTATCGAGTAATAAATCTGCTGCAGCTTCATTTGTTCATTTGCTTTAATTATATCTGGAGGAATACAAATAGTTTCTTCCTCACCATCCGAACTGTACATTTTTAACAGCTTCACAACAAAATATTAAAATTTTTATCCACAACCACTATATTAAAAAAGGTTTAATATGTCTGTTCTACGTGGATTAAGAGTTATTTATGCAACAAGTATAAAAAGTAAGTGTGGACAACACGTAGAGTGCAATAAACACTTTTTGTACGAGTTGCATACAATAGTTTTTCTACATTCATGCAAAAACCAAAAACTGTTTTATTTAAATGACACTAAGTGTAGGAAAATATTACGTCGATTTGAACGTTTATGTTTGTCATGATGACAAAACGCTGCAGTAGAATGACAGATGATAGCAATAAACATTTTATTGCACTAGTGTAGTAAAAAACCACTTTTTCCACTAAATATAGGTCAATAAAGTAGAAAAAGGCCCTTTAATACACTAGTGGATTAGAATTTATAATCCATGCTTCGATTTTATAGCAATTTATTTAGCATTATTTTTATTTACATTTATCTCAAGAACGATCTTGTCTTTTGACCGGGATTATTTAAATTCACTCGATAAAGAATTTCTAAAGGACTGGAGAGACCCACAACTTCGTCAAGTAGAACCTACATTTTTTCAGTAATTGCCATCTTGCTGGACAGTGAATCTTCAATATAACTTTCCGCTATCGTAGCCGATTTCCAACCACCATGACGTTTCACAGTGGTAATATCTCCTCCAGCATTGGCCAGTAATGTTGCCGAAGAACGCCTCATTCTATGTCCGGTAAAACTTTCTGGATGAGACAGCCACTTTCGAAAACGTTTTCGAAATTGTGTTGATTCCTACATATTGTGTAGAACATTTTCTAGCCATTATATCGCAAGAAAAATCTCCCACCGGCATTTTTAAGTCACAGATTGATGTATTTTCGACACATTTCTACAGTATTGACTGAAAAAGCTTCTTCCATGATCGTGAAACTTCTTAAAATATTTGTTTTCGTCTCCAGAATGAATACCTGCCTTTATCTTGGATATGGGTGATATCCAAAAAGGTTATTTCATTGGATCGAAATATTAAAATCGTGTATCTTTGACCTTAACTTGCAAATATTCCTCATCCGGTGGTTTTTTAAAAAATTCTTCGATTTGGTTTCTCTTCAGTATGTTTGCCGTCTTTGGTTTATAATTTTTTGATTCTACTTTCATAGATGAAGTAAGTTTACCATACTTCGAAATATCAATATCTTGACCTCTTCTGTAATTGCTCCTTCTCCTATGCTCCTCTTTTTCACCAGTTATCGAATTCCACCAATTCCTTCTCGTACTCACTTTTTCTTTTCGCTGGTAACAGACGCAATGTTGCTTCTTGGGCTTGTTGCTGGATTTCAGCCGGAATGAAGAAATTCTCAGTAGTCCCACTCATTTTTTGTGTCGATTTTGCAAATTTTTTTCACTCGTTGACAAATAAACAAACACATGCCATAGAAACGATTCCAAGACTTTCTAGTATTCAGCTGACAATCAATATTCTCGATCAAAATAAATTTGTCAAATTTGACAAAATCATAATTTTTCACGTGCCCTCACACGGCTTTCACTCACCTAATTGACCGGTTCTGGTCGTGGTCGTGGATAAAACGTTGAATTACATTCAGAAAATAAGCCAGCTTTTAATCCTCTCGAAAAAATGTAAATTTCGGCTAACAAACAAATCTTTTTAATATCAAACAATAACGTTTTGAGGAATACCAGTTACCACGTTCATATACGTATACTCAAATTACAGGAAAAAAATGTTATCTTTAAATTAAACTCGTAATCAATAGAGCATCAAAGTATTTTTTGCAGTAGTACAAAAAGTAGTAATTTTATATTAAATAAAATCAATGTTTCGTTATACTACTATATTTGATGGTTAAACTGAGACAAATTTATTCTAAATGATAATAAAATCCTTATTTTCGTAACGTGCTTTTGTGGACATATAACGTTTCTGCATACATCCATACATAACAAACACCTAATTTGCAAAAAGACAACCACTACTACATCGATCTTGAGCTACTTAATACTGACTAATTAAAATTTTTATAGTCTAATAAGTTCCTCCATTGCCTCGGAACAGATATACGATCTCGATAATTATATTTTCACGGTCGCACTATTCTAAGCAGCAAAAAGAAAATAAAAATCAACACGGAACAGATAATACGACGTCTGTGAATTTCATACCAACTCCAGCCAAAATTTTTAGTCGCTAATTTTAGCTTCTATTGGGGTTAGTGGTCCATATGAACAAAGAAATCTATAATTCGTTTGGTCGAATATAAATGTGCGTGTAAAAAATGTTGATAGTGACCTGCCATGAATAAAGCAAAGGTCACAATGGTATATTTCTGTTTTGTGGTGCTAATAAATATGTTGCAATTGGCATCTCAAAATATATAAAAATATAAACCAAATTGAAGGGGCGACAATGGCGACATTGTTTTCATGTAAATAATCAGATTTAGTAATTGTTAGATTCTACTTAAGTTTCTTGGTTGGAAATTAAATCATCAAATTAGTCATAGACGTAGTATACACAGTCGTGGGTGGTTAAAAATAGAGAAACCTCCAAATATATAACAGTTGATATGCCATTCCACTTAAATAAATAAAGATGTATACCACGTAGCCTAACGTATCTCTAATCATTTTAAAGTTATATCGAGAGATATTGAATATTGTGATATTAGTTTATCTCAGTAAGCGTTGACATTTGTATGGTTAAGTTGAACTAAACTGGCTTATTTTAATTCAAGACAACTGTTTATGTTTGGATTAATAATAGCACCTTTGTAAAATCTGTTGACTGATTGATTTACAAAAAATTATGGAGACATGGTTTTAGTTTAACATCTGTTACTCAAATATTCAATTAATTTAATTCAGTCCAGTTGCCTCATAGCAGATACCTAATTGATATGATTAATCAAGAACTAATGTGGGGATTTAAGGAGTTTTAAAGTTATAAGTTATGAGTGATGAGTGATGAGTGATGAGTGATGCGTTATGAGTTATGAGTTATGAGTTTAGAGACTTTAGTTATGCGTTATGCGTTATCAGTAAGTTATAAGTTATAAGTTATAAGTTATAAGTTATAAGTTATAAGTTATAAGTTATAAGTTATAAGTTATAAGTTATAAGTTATAAGTTATAAGTTATAAGTTATAAGTTATAAGTTATAAGTTATAAGTTATAAGTTATAAGTTATAAGTTATAAGTTATAAGTTATAAGTTATAAGTTATAAGTTATAAGTTATAAGTTATAAGTTATAAGTTATAAGTTATAAGTTATAAGTTATAAGTTATAAGTTATAAGTTATAAGTTATAAGTTATAAGTTATAAGTTATAAATCTCATAATTTATAACTTTAAAACCCCTTAAATTCCCACATTAGTTCTTTGAATTTTTTTCTGAATTAAATAGGTAAGTATCTTTAATTGCTGAGAAATCGAGGCAGAAAATTTAACCTTTATCTTCATTCATCTGTCCTTTGCTAGCGAAAGTGTAACATTGTTATAATTTCTACACTTTCATCGTAAGCGTAAATTCTATAAAAATCAAAACAGTTTTGATTGAAAATAGTTCATCCAAATTTGTAGAACATAAAATTTTATTTCAACGAAATTTTATATGAGAATAATCACTATAAGGTAACTGTATTGAGCAAAAATCGAAGTGTATACCTACCATATACCTACTTCATTGTTTCTTAAGTAATCAACCAAAAACTTTTGTTTTAGTTGAAAAGCTTTGAAAGGCCCTTAGGAATGATTTTAAGAAAAATATTATGAAAAAAATTGTTCCAAGTCACTCTTACAGTTGTGTATAATGAGAAATGTGCTAAAAATAGTATTTTAATTAGAATTCAGTAAAGTGACAAAAAGAAATACAATATTCAGTCTTCATGTAGTAAAACGTACCAGTTTTGGTATTAATAATAAAAAAACAACGACTTTGTGGTTAAAAATAGCGTGTGCGATAAAATGATTTCATTTTATTAGTTTCGTGAAGGTTGATCTTGGACTGATAAAACAACACTGAAACGAAACCGTAAGTAATCAGCTAATCAAAACTTACCTCGGTCTTTCGTTGAGTCCATTAGAAACACTAACTGGCGGCCTCACGTTGCCACTTTGCACCTCGACGTCAGCTGCTTTCTCCTTGACGGTTATTCTGATGGGTTTGACGTCCGCTGCAACGACGGTCCGAGCCTCTATAATCCTGTCGTTAACACTTTTCTGAATCGAGTTACCCGAAAGATGCTCGGGAGAAATCAGCCTGTTCATGTTTTTCTGGACTTCCATTTCCAGAGCCTTCGCGCTTATTATCCCGGCATGAGTTAAGTGATTTGTGTGATTATTTCCTCTATCATTCATCTTGATTTCCGTAATTGCTTTGTTTTCAGGTTTTTGAAACACCGGCTCGACTCTCGGTAAGGCAGTGGTCGCGTTTTTAGTATCTAACGCCAAATTGTTTGCTTTATTTTGTGTCCCAGTTATAGTTTTGTTATCCGCACTGATATCTCTATTAGAATCCGCTCTGTTATTACCTGCATTTATTGTTTTACTTTGATCTGCATTATTTATTTTATTAAGAGCTACATCACTTATCAGCTTAGAATCTGAATTAGTTACTCTATTAAATTCTAATGTTTTATTGTTTTCTATGGTAGAAGCTTCAATATTTTCACTGAGTTCAGTTTTTGGAATTGTTGTAGTAGTAATGTTTTTAATGTCAACAGCTGTATTAGTTCCTCTACCAGTTTCACTGGCCACAGAAATTATTGCATTTGCTGCAGGAGATAATCTGGTAAAACCGTGTTCTTTAATAACAGTCTGAGTATTTAAAACTGTATCATTCATTCTATTCATAGCGTTAGAAACACTCGTGGCGCTTAATATTCTACCATCAACCATCGGAGATACTGGTTTGGATGCATTTATATTTGCATCTATCTTTAATGGTTGCGTTACTGTAGTAGTGGTACTTGACACAACTGTGGTTGTTGATGGCAATATATCTGCTAACTTTACAGAGCTTTCAGTTCTTTTTATGTGCCTTTCTTCACTACCGCTATTTGTTGTTTCCTTGATATCTGTATCAGCTGTACTGGTATTTTTATTATTATTCCTGGTATTACCTATTACAGGAGAAGAACTGCCTTTACTGTGTTTTTCATTTTCATTTAACTCTTGACTAGTTCTATGTTCATCCTTCTTTGGCGACTGTCTACGATTTTCCTTTTTCGGCGACTGTTGAATTTTATTTTCGTCACTTTTCTCTTTTCCAATTTTATTAGTGGAAATATTACTAGACTTATTAATAGTGTTATTATTATTGATGTTTGTTTTAGTAGTGTTTTTATTACTTGGTTTATTTCCTACATTCGAAGAGCTGTCACTTGCTACATTATTGTTAATATTATTGCTCTTGTTTTCAGTTTTTTGTATTAAATTTGACCTAGAATTTGTTCTTAATCTATTAACACTTTCTTTCCGATTTAAACTAGGTTTAGTTTTTGTGTCTTTAACTACGTCCGATTCTTCCGATTGTTCGCTTAGCACTTGAGGTTTCGGAGGCACTTTTGGTTTAGGTTTAATATAAGTATTAACTTTAGCTTGAACGTTTTTATATTTAACCGGAATTCTGGTAGGAGACGTGGGATCCTTCGTAGGGCTAGCTTCCCTGCTTGTATTTCTGGATTGGTTTCTGGACTGGCTTCGAGATTGACCTCGAGACGTTGTCCTGGCAGAATTCTTTGCTGGAGGCGGTTTATGTGCTACGGATGAAGGAGTTCTAGTTGGAGACGATCTTCTACTGGGAGGAGTACTACGACTCTTTGGTATCCTTGAAGGGGAAGACAACGATTGACTTGGTTCCGGCGAACTGCCAGCTATAGGCGAAAGTTTCTGGAAGGCCGGTGTTTTACTATGTACATTTTTTCTTGGGCTTGGAGGTGGTCTGCTTGCATTTCTCTTCGGTTCTAAGTTGGTCAAACTTTGGCTTAACTTACTCTCAAGTTTTCTTTTCGTTGGGGAAGAATCGTAATTGAAAATTTTATCCCCAAATGCTGCCGAGCTCCCATTTCTTTTAAGTTTAGGGATCCTTGAAACATGTTGGGGAGATAGGTTTGTTGGCGTAAGTCTTGCATCTTCAGGAGGAGGTGGTGTTGGGGTGGGAGACACAAACCTTGATCCAGATGGATTGAACCCTCGTCCCCGAAAAGGACTCACTCTTCCAGTAGGCGAAGGACTTCTTGAGTTTGCTCTGCTGGAATCTACCTCACCGATTATCGCAAAAGCTTTATTCTTTTGCCTCCTTGTAGACGGAGTAAGCCTAGAATATGAAAGAGAAATTAATGTTATAAACTAAGTAGGTAAATAATTTATCTTATTTACAAAGGTGCAATCTATAAGTATTGTGAAAAATGTTTCAGAGCAACGCATTCCAAAAAGATTATCCAAAAATCATTACCAACTTTTAATTTGCCTAAAAATATTTACCTCGATCGCTCCTGTCGGCTAGAGTAAAAAAGAAAATCCATTTAAAGCTTACTTGAAAAGTAACTAGGTAAATAGATAAAATCTCAAATCACTACTACTCTGAGAAAAGCATTACAAATTTCAGCATCTACAGCTAATTTACTATCTAAGTATAAGAAATAGAACACAAATAGGGTTCATTCCTAGGAATGTACAAATATACCTAAGATGTGTGTAAAAAATTGTATCTTGTTAATGGATAAATGTGTGAGTTACGATTACATATAGTGCAAAGAAAATACACGTATTCAATTTAAAAAACATAATGAAGTATTTTTTTATAAAGTTATTCAAATAAAAGTGAACTAAACGAAACGGGTACGACATCCATAAGATAACATGGTGTGGATTGAAAAAGAAGTTTCAATAAATTTATAAACTTTTTTTTTATTGTTGGATGCCTTACTTCTCAGAAGTACAGTATAAATTCTTGTCATGTGCTGTGTGCTGTATACAGCTATTACATTAGATTAATCATTTTAGGAATTTTTTGCCTTAATCTGAAGTCTACATCGTGTAATTGATCTATTAAGACTGTTCCATCAACTACCCGTACACAGGCTCTCCAAAACACCATGTGTAAGAAGATAATAAAAAGAGTCGAAAGCCACAATAAGACAAGTATGTTCACCAGGAATTCCAGTTACTAATGTAATTTTAAATTATCTAATCATATAAGATAAATGTGTACACAAAATCGTACAGATCTAAAAGTAACTGAACAGCAACTAAGATTACGTTGTACCACTTGTAGTTACTATTTGTTTGTGACAATTAGTATACCTATTTTCATATTTCATTTGTTTTATATATTGCTTAAGGAAATAAATAATAATTGTCATGAAAATTGTGATTTCTTATTCCTCAAATGCCTCAAAGTGGAGCAACTTCCTTCTTTCTGACCTGATAAAGTACTAATGAAGTCTACGAAAGCTGTAATAATGGGGTTTTTATTTAAATACGTTTTCAAAAGTCTTCAACACTTAATTTTCAAAAACAAGCATGCATAACGTAGATGTATAAATCTGTTAGAAGGAAGTTTGTTTACGTCATTATTCTATTTAATTTCGATCCAGATAAAAATAAAATTGACACGATTCGTACTATTAATAATTTTAAGGTTGATTTTTTTAATGGCGTTCTATCACTTACATCATCTAAGGTATGATAAGGTATTTTACTATATCTGCAGTTATGTGCCATATTTTAGGTATACATATGTATAGGTAATGCTAATAATTGTGCTACTGCATATGCACTCTATAGAGGCATAACATATATTGCTTCTCGTACCTACGTGGTATTCCCCTAGTTAAGAATAACTTGCCCATGCTGGAAGTAAGTCATAAAGTTATGATTTGTAAGGTAAATCCATCTGAACCAAAATCTTAAGTCGTATTTTGTAGCAACATCGAAAACACTTGGCATACCTAACTACTTAATTATAGGTTACAGAATAAACTGTTTGTTTGAGATTCTTTGTTATATGCCCTAAACTGTTAATAATATTGTAATAGTACTGTTTAGCAACATATATGCACATATAAATTATTAAAGCGACTAAAAATTCAAATATCCAAACTAACACCTAACACATCATCCCTTCTCAAAAACACTTCAATGCTACTGGAATAAAGTTTGTAGGCTTTCTCTATTTAGGGATCTTAGAAAATGACTAGATAAAATACGGCAGTACGAATTAGCAGACGATGGTTAATATTATCGCTGAGACCACTTTTAATATTGTCTGCCGTTTCAACATTTGAGTTTCGAAGAATCTTATTTTATATATTAATATTTAATTATGTTATTTTGACTGTATTAAAAAAGGGGGCACTCGAATAGCAATCCTTGAAATGCAAATCTCAGTATGATTTACTTTGTAATACCGATTGGCAGCAGCTTGCGACCATCAGTGACTTAGAAACTGCTGTTAGCCACTTTTATGATCAACTTTATAAGATTGTGCGTGTGATTCATGCGTTCCTAAGTATGCCGGTGTTAGGAAAAAAAGATACCCTCCGTGGTTCAATAAGGAGATCATTCATAACATCAAAGCCAAAGCTAAATACTGACATGGTTGTAAATACACAGGAGATAAGTCGGCTTTTGAGAAGTTCAAAATTTTAAGAGCTAAGATCAAAAGTGATGTCAATAGATCCTATCACACGTTTATCAGAAGCGCGGAGGCATCTATTAAAGATAATCCGTCTAAATTTTGGGCCTTTATCAGCAGTAAAAAAAGATCTACAAATATATCACAATGTATGTATTACAATGGTCAAATAATAAATGAACCAAATGATATTATTAACGCGTTTGCAGATTATTACTCGAAATTTTATTCACCATCGTCTCCTGATTGTTACAATAATTCATTATCAAATAGCAATAGAAATTCACATTGCCTTAACACAAATTAAACCCAAAATGACCACTGACCTCGATGGTGTCCTTGTATTTTTGATACGTGATTGTGCTCAAGTTCTTTCTTATCCCCTAAAATATTATTCAACTTAAGCATTTCGCATTGTCAGCTGCCTAATATACAGGGTATCCCAACGAAAATTTGAACCCCCTATAATTGGAAAACCGAATAATATTTCAAAATTCGCCGAGACCCGTCAATTTTTGTTCTTGGGGGGAGCTTTTTAGATAGTCAAGCCAACTCGATATGTTCATCCCCCTAATGCCTAGCAACCCCAACTTAAAAATTTCAAATGCAACTACCCCACTTGTGGCACATCATTTTAAAGCCCTTTTCATTGCGAATACAGTGAAGTACCGTTTTTAGAAATCGGTTGAGATTTGACAGAATTATTGGTTACAAACGAAAAGATGACAAACCAACTTACGCGTAGTAATTTCTACACAAATGCCCACCACTAATAAGTTTTTCATCTACTACACATGACCGCATTACCTAATTGTTATTGTTAAGTCAGAAATGAAATAAAAAAGCTGAAGCAAATAAAACTAGATACTAAAATAGTTATTAGTAGAAGACACTTAAGTTTATAGGAATTCAGACCTTTTCAAAATAACAAAAAATCAGTACTACAAAAAAAGTCGGTGTTTTTTGCTTGTGACCAAGAAATCGTTAGTTTCAGCCGTTATTGAAAATATTAACGTGTGTTCGAAATGGTTTATTCTATCGCGGAAAGAGTAGAAATTGTTGCAATATATTATCGAAATCACGATTCTGCTAAAGCTACAGTACGAATTTTTAATGCCAATCATCCTGAAAAAAATGTAAACTACCAGTACGTTAAACACCTGATTGACAAATTTGTTGCAACAGGTTCGCTTTTAAACAAGAAACGTGAAGTAATTGGGCCAGTTCGAAATGAAGCAGTTGAAGTGGCAGTTTTGGGTCATGTACAGATGAATAATAAGCAATCGATTACAACTGTGTCTCAAGCTTCTGGCGTATCCCGTTCCAGTGTTCATCGAATTTTGAAAAAACACAAGTTTCATCCATTTAAGATGACGCTGGTTCAAGAGTTACATGAAGATGACTTTGATCGCCGTAACCAATTTTGCGAATACTTTAGTGAACAAGTTCTACTGAATCCAAATCTTCTCTACAATACACGTTTCTCCTACGAATGCACATTTATGTTGAATGGCGAAGTGAATAGACACAATTGTCGTTATTGGAGTGATACTAATCCGCATTTAATCAGGGAATTTCATACTCAGACACCTCAAAAATTGAATGTTTGGGCGACCATCTTGTTGGACCATTTTTCATCCAAGGTAATCTTAATGGAAACACCTATCTAGAATTATTGGAAAGTACGATTAATCCTAGGATAACAGAGATTTTAGAAAGTGACGACAATTTACTAGAAAATGAAATAACCTTCCAACAAGATGGTGCGCCCCCGCACTATGCTGCTGCTGTGCGACAATTTTTGGATGACCATTTCCCAGGTCATTGGATTAGCAGAAGAGGTCCCGTCGAATGGCCACCAAGATCTCCGGATCTGTTCCCTTTGGACTTTTTTCTGTGGGGTCATTTAAAATCACGAGTGTATGCCACTCAGCCGGAAACATTGCAAGTGCTACGTCAGAGAATTGTAGAAGAATGCCGATTAATAACTGCGAATGTCTTTAATAATGTTCGAACAGAATTTGAAAACAAACTGTATACAAATACAAACAAACATTATTGTTTGGGAGTTAACGGGGGTCATTTTGAGCAACTCATGAAATCTGATTTATTATTTGCTTCAGCTTTTTTATTTCATTTCTGACTTTTTGTAAACTGATAGACACATCAATAACAATTAGGTAATGCGGTCATGTGTAGTAGATGAAAAACTTATTAGTGGTGGGCATTTGTGTAGAAATTACTACGCGTAAGTTGGTTTGTCATCTTTTCGTTTGTAACCAATAATTCTGTCAAATCTCAACCGATTTCTAAAAACGGTACGTCACTGTATTCGCAATGAAAAGGGCTTTAAAATGATGTGCCACAAGTGGGGTAGTTGCATTTGAAATTTTTAAGTTGGGGTTGCTAGGTATTAGGGGGATGAACATATCGAGTTGGCTTGACTGTCAAAAAAGCTCCCCCCAAGAACAAAAATCGACGGGTTTCGGCGAATTTTGAAATATTATTCGGTTTTCCAATTATAGGGGGGGGGGGGTCAAATTTTCATTGGGATACCCTGTATGAAAGCTCTCTAAGGTGTGTCCTATTTTTAAAAAGGGTGATAGATTTGATGTATCCATCTTTCGTCCTATCTCCATCATCTGTAACTTCTGTAAGGTTTTTGAGATATTGTTACATGCTTATCTTTACTGTAACGTATGTAATATGATATCACCTGCCCAACACGGTTTTATGACAGGTCGCTCTACTGTTACAAATCTGGTTTGCATAACACAGTTTCTGGCTGATTCGATGGATCACAATTTGCAAGCCGATGTTATATACACGGATTTTAGTAAGGCCTTTGATAAGCTTGACCACGGTATATTACTTCAGAAGTTGAACGAATTCGGAGCATCCAGTCCATTACTAAATTTATTTAAATCTTATCTTCACAATAGGACCCAATATGTGGTTTATAACGGTTTTAAATCAAATGAGTTGTTAGCTAGTTCAGGTGTCCCACAAGGGTCAATTCTTGGACCTTTACTTTTTGTAATTTTTATTAACGATCTAGTTGACATTGTAGATGTATAATTCCTTCTTTACGCAGATGATCTGAAAATATTTAAGTCTATACGTACTATTGGCGACTGCATTCAGCTTCAAAATAATCCTAATCAGGTCAAAATTTGGTGTGATAAAAATAAACTTTTGTTGAATACCACTAAGTGTAATGTTATAGTCTTTTTCAAATAAATTAACTGGCGTAACATTTAATTACAGTGTTGATAATATTGTGTTGTCGCACCCAAGAGATCTTGGTGTTCTATTTGATGGAAAATTGTCTTTCAGTGCCCATATTGATGCTGTTGTCTTTGATTCAAACAGAGCATATGGTTTTATCGTCCGCAATTGTCGTGACTTTGCAGATAGTAACACACTTAAACTTCTTTATTTCAGTTTCGTTAGATCTAAACTTGAATACGCCTCTCTTATGTGGTCTCCCCATTGTGCTGTTCACATTAATAAATTAGAATCAGTTAAATGTAAATTTTTAAAATATTTGAGTTTTAAATCGGATGGTCTTTACCCTACCATTGGATTTCCACACGATGAATTTTTTAATACTCATTCTGTTCCTTCTCTTGAAATTAGACGTAAATATTGCTCTCAGGTTTTTCTTCATAAAGTGATACATAATTCAGCAGATTTCCAAGAGTTCATGTCCAAATTATTTTTTGTTGTCCTCAGACCTAGTTCTAGAGGAAATTTAACGTTCTATCTACCCGCCGCTTGCACCAATATTCTTAAATACTTACTCTTAATACTCTTAAATATTCTCCTCTTTTTGTAATCTGTAACAATTGTAACGTCAACAATATAGATATTTTTAATTGCAGCCTTAATAACATAAAATCTTTTTACCTAAAATGATTAGATTCTAATTAGTATTCGTTTGTATATGCTTATTTTATATTTTTTAACTTTTACTTTTTATATATGCATATTGTACTGTGCTTTCCTCTTCTATAACTGGGTTACTTGTACCTGTTGAGCAGTGTAATGCAAATAAATAAATAAATAAATCTCATCTGCTGTGGCTCATTGCGTGTTAGTAGATATACGCTCAAAAATGATTTTGGAACATTATTCATTATGGAGTCGGAGCATTCCTAGATACTTAGTGTCAAAGAGTATACACAGCTTCATGGATAAGAATCGCAGGAATATCCATAGCTTAAATAAAATACAATAAAGTAAAATAATACATTATCTAAGTTTCAGATGACTCATATAATTGACATGCAAGCATAATCAGCTTCATAAAAGTTTTAAAAAGTTAATACTCGTAAACAATTCAAGTTTCTACCACTTTTTAAATCACCTTCATATCTTAACACACAAGCTAAATATAAACGAGATTTCCATGAATTTTTCCATATGCATGCGTTTTTAACACAACTTGCGCGTACAGTATCGTGTGCAGTATACAGTCATGCTACCTACACTAAACGGTGAAAGGTTCAATTTAAAGAGTAATTTTTCGTGATTTCGCATTTGCATTAGGAACACAAATCAACAGTCACAGAAACTGGAATAATAATTTTGAGCATGTGCGGCAAAATGTCATTAATTTTAATTTTACACAGCATTGTCAGAGGTGGAACAGTATATTTAAAATAACAGCACTACCAAATTTTCTGATAAGTGGAAGTTCTTCAGAATATATCTCATTCATAAAAAAGGCAATAAGGCATATCTTCAGAATTACATACAACTTCAGAAAATTATTTGATGTATAATATGGGTTGCTCGTAACAATTTAGAATTTAGTCCTCAGTATTTTGCTGAGAACATACAGAGTGATTCAGCCATGTCATTAATTTTAACCACGTATTCGGAAGACATAATAAAGAAAGAAAATCGAAAAAATTGTTTACTCGACCTTTCAAAAGATAAACAAATCACACCCACAACAAGGTAACACTACGTTCCTGGTACGCTACAAATTTTTTGATGACGCGTAGGACTATTGAAACTATATAGAAGCTCAGCAGCGTTGCCAGAACCACATGCATATAATAGCATGTTCGATACTCAAGCGATAGATTTTTTTTCTAATAACAAACTTCTTGTTTGTCTAAAATGTATGCATTTTGCATATTCTTTGAGCTACTTTTAAAAATTGTTGCACTTTTACAGTATTCATTAAGGGGTTTGTCAACCTCGTAATGCAAATTCAAAATCTCCGCAAAATTTTATACAATAGGTAAATGAGTTTGGATAAAAGATTAAAAAAATACCTATTTATTCACTTTTTCTTTATGTTCTTGAAAGCACAATCAAATTGAGCTTGTACGTTGATATTCCAAAATAATACAAATCGCATTTGATTATGAATCAGAATAAAATTCATTACTCATGATCAGTAGGTTAGGTACCGACGCACATGTCTATTAAAATGACTTTTATAAAATTTTCCACGACGGTTTTTCACTTTACCTAACTTGAATTGCATTATTTAGGCAAACAGCAAATTTAATTAATAATTATAAACTACACTGACGACACAAATAAATAAAATGCTCCAACCTCTACATGCGAAAATAATAACTGATGGAGGATAAGGGATGAAGAAGAGAGAAAAGTCGAGCCGCGTGCTCCTGCTCCAGATGTAGTCGACGACGGGCACACCTGCATAGGAAAACGGTTGGGCATTTATTATAAAATTCTCAAGATTTCTCATTGATTACACTGTATTGTTTGTTTCTGTTATTAGCTCTTTTCCAACACGGCACCTAACTGGTTGGAAACCTGTCCCAAGTGGATAGTCAAATCGTTCACCGACTTACTGCAGCGGAGTTATATCTAATATTAAACTGACTGACGGCTTCGGACAGGTTTCAAACTAGTCAGGTGCCGTGTTGGAAAAGAGCTATTATTTAACGGTTCTACAGCTCTGTAGCGTTTGTAACTGAATAGACGTTAAAAACAACTCTCGGACTGTGTCTGTATTTAAACACAAAATACATTTCAACCTCTCTTAATAATTTAACCTAGTAAGTATTGGATTTTATTTCACTATTTATGTAATGAAATGTGAATAGTTTATTTTGACCCGATGGTGTTTTGTAATTCAATATTAAATATTTTTTAATGTTGAAAGTTATTATTATTATTATGTTAATTGCATACTTTAGGTACTATAGGAAAGTATTTAAATTTGGCAACGTCGCATCAGGCCGAGACCGAATTGCACTGTCACCAGCGGTCAGTGACAGTCTGAAAAGGGAGTTTAAATAATGGATTGAAAATATTTTTTCCTCGTAAATATACATAAAAAAGTCGCGTATTCGTATTACTCATTTTTCCCTATCTTCTCTTAAAATGAATGACATTATGACTGAATCACCCTGTAGATGCAATCAAGTTGTAGTTATTTACCTATTCAGATTTTTGCGAAGCTTTCAACTGCTAAATCGTGTTCTTTTGTTTTTCGAGCAACGTTAGTTGTTTTACTTCAATCTTACTTATGGTAGGGAGAAGTCAATTTGTTCAATGCCTAAGATATAAATCGAATTCATTTACAATTTATTGGGTGTGTCTCAGAGTTCAGTATTGGAGCCGTTGCTATTTATTTTTATTTATAATCGACATATATTGTGTTACAAAGTTAACATCTTTGATGATATAAATCAATTACATTTTAATATAATTAAATGCATCGTTGTACTGTAAATATATTAAGAAAACTGAGTACAATAACAACATTAGTGAACATAGTTTACCTGAATAAATTTAAGGTCTAGGAATAACAGTTGATGCTCAATTTACTTTTAGAGATCACATTCAGAATATTATAACATCTTCTATACAAACAATGAGTTTTATTGTGTACTGTATATACTAGAGACTGTATGATGTAGTCCGCTAAAATTTTGTATAACAACATATCTAAACTGGAATGAGCGTGAAATAGAGCTTACATTATGATACAGCCATACGAAGTATAATACACCATGTGTCAAAAGAAATGGGACGGTCGAATATTTGGCAGAATTTACATCGGATCGAAAAACTGAAAAACACGTGTTCAATATTTTAAAAAATCTATCGAATGACACAAACACGTAACTTTGAAATCATAAATGAGAACCCCCATTTTTTATTGCAGATTCTGATTTTACGTAAATTACTGTATGCACTACCATCCTATCACCTCAGCCTACCATCATTAGTAATGATATTTTTTATTGTTCATTAAGATGAGCCATTTTGAAATATAAAACACTTTTTCAAGTCAAATTTTTCTTTACACATGAAGGTTCATCTTCTTGAATCAACTTACACAGTTGAACTAATGTGTCATTTAAAAAGTACCTAACAAATGGATGAAGCACAAAAAATCACAGCAAAAATAGTCCGCTTTTTATTTACGTATTTATTAATAAAGAAAAGTATTTGTTTACAAGCGGAAAGAATAAAAAACAGTAATTTGAACAATTTTATTATTTTAATTTAAACGACATATTTTCATTTTGAAACCATCCATCAAGAATTAAACAATAGTATTGATTATTTTAATTATTTTAATTGTTTTAAATATTTTCATCAAAAAAATTGATTTCCTCTTAATTACACCTCCGGGGCGTGGATAGTGGTGGTTATTTTTATGGTATTGAACACAGTTTTTCACGTAAAATCAGAATCTGCAATAAAAAATGGCGATTTCTATTTAAGATTTCAAAGTTGACCCGCCCCACCCCCAGGGGGTGTTTGATGTCATTCGATATATTTTTGAAAAATATTAAACACATGTTTTTTGGTTTTTCATTTGGAAGTGTATTTCTCGAGATATTAGACCGTTTCCATAATTTTCCTAGGATATCAGGATAAATCGTTTTTTTTCCGATTATAGCGCCATCTATCAACAATTCGAAAAAATGTCCCGAATAAAAGTTACATATTTTTTCATGAGGAATCTAAATCTGCAATAACAAATGGGGGTTCCCATTTAAGATTTCAAAGTTACCCCCCGCCCCAACCCTAGGGGTTGGGGGTCGTGTTTGATGTCAATCGATAGATTAAATATTGAACACGTGTTTTTCAGTTTTTCGATCCGATGTAAATTTTGCGAAATATTGGACCGTCCCGCTTCGTTTGGCAAAAGATAATAATTTTAGAACGCTTACTAGGTCAACTCGGTTAACATTATTATTTTATCTGCCAATTGCTCCTACTAATATATTGTAGATTCGAGTGAAAGGAAATAGAAAATTTTGTGTAATGTCGATGTAATTTTAAAGTTAGGAATTTCAAATCCTGTTAAATGTACCAAAAAGTATTATACATCATTGGATACTAGAAAGTTCAACTGGGTAGTGTTAATATTTATATTGCCAAAATTTAGCGATTTTATGCTTAAAATATTTATTGAAAGAAGCTCTTTTTATAGAATTTTTACATAAACTTCAACAGTTAATTTTTTATATTTTAAGTTCAAAGTAAGAAAAATGAACACATTTCCTAAGTTCATAGTTTATGTGTATTTTGCTGCAATCAGCAGCAGTGTTAACTTTTTTGTAGAAGAAAAAGTAAACTTCAAACAATCTATATCGATATGCAGGTTGTTTTGATTATCGCTATATTTAAACATAGTAAGATATTGTAATATACAGTTATCGGTATTTTTTGAGACACAAATAGTTTAGCTATTACTAGGCAGCAGTATCTGTCAAGGGTTTAAAATCTTACTGTCTTATAGACTATTCTGCCGTGACGGCGTCTTTAAATGCCCCAGGCAACGTATATCTTATGACCAAAGTAGTCACGATATTGGAATTATCTGAGCCTCTCGTCGTGAAGAACTAGCAAATATGGCCATCTACGATATAGAACACAAAGGGGATGTACTTATTATTACCATACCAAGCATGAAAATAAATGTTTCACCCTACACGATCGGTTTTTCTTATTCTATAAAGGGATAAATGTATTAAGTACTGTATGGGTATCAACAGCTTCGGGAAGATGGCTGGTTACTTAGATCTCCAAACTCCGAAGCGTAAACAGGACATTATTTTTGGCGCCCGTCTGCCATATTATTAGCCAACTTCAATATTACAAACATAAGACGGCATGACATGGTGGGTGAAAGTCCACAGCGGTAGTTGAATCATACATTGAGGATTGTTTGGATAAAACAAAATAGCTCACAGTATTCTCAAAGCATCCAATCCCCCATCAAAATTTCAAGAGAAACGTGCTGAAGTATGTAGTACGTCAACACTAACAATACGTTTTGTGAGATGAAGAACAGCATCTAGCAGCTATTCCCTCACCACTGAAGTTGCTAATCCTGTAGCACATACTTTGTCAACAGTGAATTCCACGACTGATGAACATCCTGAAGACGCTATTGCCTCAGTACTGAATTTACAAAATGCCACAAATTGCACATTACAACACATATAAGTAACATCTCAAAATATTGAATACTGTATTTCTTTTATTTTTAACTTGACATTTTAGTTTGACACGTTTATTTGGAAATGTCAACATAATTTTATAATATTAAAGAAAAAATACAATCACTGAATTCTGTTTATGATAGGTTACTTAATAGGCTATTTTTAGAATGGCACAATAAAATATATATTGTGCTATTAATAACAAAGTCAATACCACTAATGTTTACTCATGTCATCAAATGGAAATCGGTGACAAAGGCTAGTATGATTTGAGCTATTTATTCTTTGCAAACAATACCTCTAATCCATGTAATGTAATACATCGTTTAACGCTACGGTTCTAAATTAATTTCTTACTTGTAAACATAAAAGGTTGTTGTCCTTTCTATTATATCCATAGAAAGAATCCTAATCTATGTAAAATTTAAGAAATACGCTAGTACTTACTATACGATTATTTATATGTTAAGTAGTAATATAAAATGTCTAAAGCCGGCATTACACTAACAATTTATTGTCGAAGAAATTGATGAGTACTCATTAATTCATAAATTTCTTCAAGGTCGCACTTTGGTTTTACATATGCTCAGGGCTTTGTCAAGTTTCTTAACAATTTTGCTGTCAGATGTCACCCGTACCAACCTAAAAGTAATTTTTACTTTTGACGTTACATCATGCCCATTTGTATACGAAACAAAAACTGTTAAAAATAAAAAGTAACTTTAATAATTATTATATTTTAAGGCAAAACAAGTGAGAAACAGTTAAAAAAAGCTTCCATTGCATTTATTATTGCTACTGCTGGGTTACTGGTTAAATATTTACATTTATTTTAGGTTGGATTCCTGAATTGAAGTAAAAATTCACGAAAAATTAGAACAAGTTTGAAGTCGTTAATAACATGACGAAGTTCTTCATCAATTTATTTGACGTCCAAGTTTTAGTATTACATTTGTCAATTGACTTGATGAAGCCACTTAAACAATTAATTGACAAAGAAATTGTTAATGTAAAGCGGACTTAAGTGATTGGATATTAAATACACACAACGTCAAAAGTCTCGGACCCCCTATATATAAAATGATTCGATTAATCCTAGTAGCTTTTCTTAATGTGGTAAAAAAGTACATGTATTTAGGGAACAAAAAAGAGATAAAAAATTGCAGTCCATGAACCTTTACAATATTTTTATAAATTTGGTCAGTTTAGCAGTGTATTCAGCCAAGTGTTCTTTGAATTTTTGTACATTATAATGGCAGGACGTGAAATGTCTGCATTTACCAGAGCAAGAATGACTCGAACATGTTAGACAATCCTAAATCATCTGTTCTACGAATAGTAGACAGATATGAAGAATTTGATACAGTGGAAAACAGACCATGTAGTGGACGTCCTCGAGTATCTAATGAAAGGAAGGAAGGGATTTGGTGCAATATGCTCGTAGACACCACACATCTTCAGTTTCAACTCTCAGGGCCCTCCTTCAAGGTACGTTTCGCCGTGTTATATCGACACCTACTATTCGAAGACGACTCCACAATGCAAATTTACGTACTAGAAGACCATTACGAATCCCCACTCTACTTCCAAGGCATCGTGCTGCCCGTCTCCAGTGGGCGCGAGAGCATAGGGGTTGGTCAGTGCCGATGAGTCTTATTTACAGATGAAACCAGAATTGGGTTCGTTTCTGATGACAATCGACAGAGTCTGAAGAAAACCAGGTCGTCAACAACGAGTTCATTTTCCCCGTGAAGTTGCTTCGTATGAAGGAGGTACCGTAATGTTTTGGGGTGGAATAATGTTCAACCGCCGCACCCCATTAATCCGCATACCACAGAATATGACCAGTCAAATTTACATCGAACAAGTTATTAAACCCATTATCTACCCCCTACGTAATAAATTAGGTGAAAATTTTGTGTTTATGAACACACTCGACGCTCGACCACATCCACTGAAATGTAATTTTATATTATGATGACTGGAATGAGATAAAAGCTGCGCGAATAGATTATTCATGATCAGCGCCATATTTTGTTTTATGCCTCTAGCAATGGCGAAGCAGTAGGGGCTTAGCTGATTGTGAATTTAAATAAAATTGAATTCTGGATGTGGAGAATTATTTCGTGCTATATGCTGGTTAATTTTACAGTCCCTTATAAAACATGACATGTTCCAACAATAACACCCACAAAAATACACAGAGAATAACACTAACGAGATACAAGATAAAAGAAGAAACCACACTGTACGCCAATAACGTGTTTACAAACAAAATAATAGGAAATTAAGAACACTATTCATATCGTACGTGTAGATGGTTGTCTCTCTCGCACCCACATATATAACCAATGAAATATGTCTTTGCTGAGTTTCATGTGCCTCCTTTTGTCTGCTCCTAGGGTTGGTACCTTTATTTGGATGCGCAAATGGACTAAACGCATTCCATATCGTACATTTCACTGACCACATCGCGCAAGAAGCGTTCAAGAGACACTCGAAGCAGGACATATCAATAGATTAGATTGGTCAGCCAACTATCCTGACATGAATCCTATTGAAATCGTGGAATTTTGTTGCTAGAGACATTCATAATCATATTCCTCCACCTCACACTGCAGATGAGTTAGTCGTGGCGGCAAAAGAGAAATGGAACAATATTCCGCAAGAGATCGTTAACCGCTTGATTATCTCAATCCACAGACGTGTCAATACGCTATTGAAACGTAGTGGAGGTCATACCGACTATTAGACAAGTAGAGAACTTGCATTGTTACTTCTTTTTTATTTAATAAATTTTGTAAAAAATGCCACACATTTGCTGGTTTTTAATTTTCTAAGTACTCAGTTTATCGAACATTTATTTTCATAGAAAAAAAAAATCAGTAAACAATATACTTTTAGAAATGTATTTGGTTTTTCTGACAAAAAGATTTCTTTAACAAGAATGAGGGGGAGTCTGGAGTGTAGACGTTGTGTGTAAACAACATATTCAGAATCTGAAAATCTTTGAGATCTTTGCAAAACTATGTAAGATGACTTGTATGCCATAACGTTTAGTCAAACCAAGTGCATGTAAAATATGTATGATAAACCATTTAAAAAAGTCATTCAATTATATTTTGAGATATATACCGGGTGGCCCATTTAACTTGAGAAAGCTATATATTTAGAAAACGGCGCGTTCTATGAAAAAATGCGTCGAATAGAAGTTAGTCAGTGTCGGAAGGTAAATAAAATGGCGTTGCAGTATTTTGACCTTGACTATGTTTTCAAGGTTCTAGTGAGAAATGGATTTTCGAAGGGGAAACTATATTTTTTTCCCCTAAACTTAATAAGCAGTAAAAAACTATTAACTTTTGTACGAAACGTTTGTTTGTAACTAACAAATCACTTGATGTATTTGAGCAAATAGGCACCAGGCATAGGTGAAGTTAGGTCATCAAATCTGGAGGGGGGGCTAAAGCTCGGGTGGACTGTGTTTTAATTTTGGTTCATTTTCAACCTAGTTGATTGTATTTTTTTTAAGATGCAAAATAATGTTTTGTATAAAAGCTACTGGTTTTACTTCTTATTAAGTTTAGGGAAAAAGAGTATAGATTCTCATTCAGCATGAACAATATTTCTTCTACATTTACCATAAATTAAAGGCATTTCAATTTTAAACTCAACTGTTATATTCCATTTTGGTAGATAAATAGTGGCAACTGTAATTGTGGTGTCATTTTCTGACATCAATCTATTTGATGATTTGATTTACTATTGTTTTTAAGTTATAAAAAAATATTTCGTATAAAAGTTAGTTTTTTTGCTCCTTATCAAGTTTAAGGGAAAAAAGTATAACATTGAAATCATAATCAAGGTCAAAAACTGCGACGCCATTTTATTTTCCCCCCCGACACTAACTATACAGTATGCGCCAAAAGTATGGAATAAATTCAATAAAAACGAAACAATTATTTTTTGGGAAAAATCCTCGAACAGGTCGATTTTTAATTTAAAAAATACATATTTTAGCGTAAAATGCGATTTTCAAATGTCATTTGTTTTCGAGTAATGACGTCATCGATTTTTTTTAAATGGCAACACCATATTTTTTTCTTTGATTCTGAAAGATCGTTTAATTCTCTATCAGACAGTACTAAAATTTTGCCCTCTTACATAGGAAAGTCTTCGAGTAAATGACGATTGAATGTTAGAAAACGTAAATCAATTAAAATAAAGCAACACCCTCAGAAATTAAATGTGTGGGATGGAATAGTTGACGATAGAATAGTAGGGCCTTTCTTCTTTGAAGGAACCCTTACAGGACAAAGATATTTAGAGTTTCTAGAAAATGACCTTGTTCCAGCCCTTGCAGTAATTTTTCCTAACGACAATGACCCTGACATTCCTGACGATACCATATGGTTTCAGCAAGACGGTGCACCTTCGCGCTATGCGCGCTCTGTACGAGATTTTTTGGACAACTGTTTTCCTGGGAGGTGGATCGGCAGACGCGGACCGATAGAATGGCCTGCAAGATCGCCAGATCTTACACCTCTTGACTATTTTTTATGGGGATACTTGAAGTCAAAAGTGTACATTAATAAACCACGTAATTTAGAAGAACTTCAAAATCGCATTCGGGACAAAATACGCAGAGTTACCCCAGAAATCATTCATAATGTGCAAGAAGAATTTCTTCACAGACTTGCGCATTGTCAAGAAGTTGGTGGATGGCAATTCGAACATTTAATTTAAGTATAAAATTTAATCAATTGTATATTATTTTACATACCTCAGAATTGTTACTTTTTTATGGATAAAATTTAAATTTTCTAACATTCAATCGTCATTTACTCGAAAACTTTCCTATGTAAGAGGGCAAAATGTTAGTACTGTCTGATGGAGAATTAAACGATCTTTCAGAACCAAGAAAAAAATATGGTGTTGACATTTAAAAAAAATCGATGACGTCATTACTCGAAAACAAATGACATTTGAAAATCGCATTTTACTCTAAAATATGTATTTTTTAAATTAAAAATCGACCTGTTCGAGGATTTCTCCCAAAAAAAAATTGTTTCGTTTTTATTGAATTTATTCCATACTTTTGGCGCATACTGTATAGCAATATATAGCTTTCTCAAATGGACCACCCGCTATACATTCCCCTATATTATTCTAGTATAAATTTATAATTATATTCTAGAACTAATTAGAGAAAAAAATTAATATTCAAGTATTAATTTATTTTAGTCAGTAAAACGCTACCAAAAATGTGGGTTATAATAACTCCAAAGGAATTGATAGCCGTATTTATTAATATCACTAAAGACTGTTCCGAGTATATTTTAAGAACGTTAAGAAAAAAAGAACGTAGACTTTCAGACAGGCCTAACTTTGAGGAAGAAACTAAATTGTGTATTTAAAGAATTTATTGTGGTTCTTGTTATTTTATTTACTTGATCAACATAAATGTATAAATATGTACAACTAAAATCATAGGAGATATTGTTTGAAAAGCTTAGAGAATACATTTTGTGTTTTTGAAATGATAACGTATTTATATAATGAATACTGAAAGCAAATACTGTTACAAAGAATGCTAAAAATAAAATAATTATAAACATCAAGCTAATGTAAATTTTAAATTCGACCAACCAAATATTTTGTACATAAAAAAATATATTCACAGCAGTAGCTATTTACAGGCAATTATTTTCAAATACACTCAAACTATAAATAAACATTTTACTTTCTATTTAAAATCAAGTAGGTATAACATCTTGAAAATGCTGTAATATATTAAAATTGAAAATATATATTTTTTAAATGGGTAATTTTAGAAATTTTAAACATTAGCAGAAAATTATAAATGCAAGTATGTGTGTACGAGTATAGCCATTTAAAATTTCCACATTTCAAATAGCAATTCAAATCTGCCTCTTATAGTCTTTAGGAACTGGAAACAATTTATATTTTATAGTTAATAGCATCTATATATAGGTATTAAAATTACTTTTGCAACTATTAAATAGAATTTCACCACAGAGTGAAATTAATTTTGTTCATATACAGGGTGAACCTTAAATAAGTACAAATACTTTAACTGCAGGTGTAGTTCGTCATATAGGTGAATCTAGTGAGTAATTTTAAAAAATTTCAAATATTTACGGAGATATTAATTAAAAAAAACATATTTTGACGACCGCTGACCAGATACGTAATTTTTTAAAGTAAATTAAATTTTTGCGGTTAATTCTAATTTAAAAACTTGTTCGATACTATCAATTAAAGTGTTTAGGAAGTTACTTTGTTCAATGAAAATTATCCATAAACGTGCATAGAAGTTCACCTACTTACTGAAAAATCAACTATTTAAACAGTTATCCACAGTTAATACTACTGTACACTGTTAGAAAGATTATCACAAATTATCCCTGTAAATTAATGTTCTCCACATAACATCAAACAACGTGTCAGTTCTAACCATTTCGTACTTCGTAGTGGGTGAAACAGATTTTAAAAATAAACACAAAACATGGAATAACAAAATAACTAGCTTGATGTATGCGTTCAATATCAAGAAAGACAAAGTAAAATGTTTAGAAGTAATGTTAACCGCATGCAAAAAAGAAGCTGGTGTCGTAGGCACAGATACAGGTAGGTGTCACGGGCAGTAGGCGAAATTTCCTGCATCAGCCCCATCCTTTAGGATTGATACTATTGATAGTCGAGGCCAATGAAGAGGTTATCTTGATACCAGAGCACTGGTCTGGTCCAAGAAAAAGAAATAAGCTGTGGCAAAAGCAAGGTACAAGTGGTAATAAAAAATGTAATATTTGTGGAAAAGGATTTGATAATTTCAATACACGTAAATTAAAAGTTAATATGAGATATTTTTGCATCTTCTGAAATCGAACTAAGCTAATGGCTTCTTTAAGTAATGCATTGCTTGACGTATCTATTGCGGCACTAACGTATAAAACATTTAAATCGTTTTATTTTTTTCACGGGCAGTGTTTTTCTCTTAAGTGTCTTTAATTTAATTAATATTTTTTGTGGAATATAGTAACTAAGTAGGTAAATATGGCGCATTATTGAAATAGTGAAAAGGTTGACATGCTAAAAGCATACCTATTTGTTAAGCAGTGATGACCAGTGATAGTGATAACGATAGTATTGTGATAAATCAGTTGGAGTGTAGTAAAAATGGATAATGACAAAATTTTTGATAACTGTGACTAGAGAATCTGGTTTATGTTTTCAATTTCATGTACTTATAGTCTGTTTAGAAATGAAAGAGAGTAATAAAAGCTTATTATGTATGCAAATCGGAAATAAATGTAGTACTGGTGCTTATATTCAATATTTATATATTATGTTATCGGTATAGATGAGGTGTACTTTTAAAAAAACTTTGTGTGGCTAAAATGACTAAATTGTAACAGGTAGCTAAAATTTAATCCCCGACAATCCGTCTTTGCCTATGCCGCTTCAATTTCTCGGTCCATTTCTCTTATAAGTAAACAATATAAAAACAGCATTTCAAAATGAAGTTAAGTATCATAACCGGGTTAAGAGGGTTTTTAGTAATTCGAATAAAATTATTCAATATTATTATCAAAATATTTATTTAAATTTAATGAATAGACTTTTATTCCACACAAAAATATATGTATTTTGAAAATTCAAATTATGGTGAGTAAATGTAGTATAAATGTACAATAAAGAAAATAAAAAAGTAGGTATTTTAAAATTCATCCTCTGAATATTCTGATGAATTATCTTTATAGATACATGAACATTGGTCATTAATATTTTTATAAATTACATTATTCTTTGACACATTTAAAAACTCTAGATATAACTTTCTTGAAGTATATCTCAAAACATTAGTGTAACACTGGCAACGTTGTGGAATACACATCCACCATGACTGTTAAAAATCTTAATATACGAGTCGGTAATTCTCAACAAGTTTTCTATTGAAAAATCACGAAATTTATTTAAAAATTCACTTTTTTTGTTCCTGATTTTTTTTTGTAAAAAAGCTATTAATTATGTGTTCTATACAGTGAACTATACTGATGGTTAAAATATTTATACTTATTTAAGGTTCAACCTGTATACAATTTTTAACAGACCTTAAAAATAAAGTGCATAGTGTCATTAAGTTAGTAAAATTGTTTTACAAATTGTATTTATTATCAATTTAGATCTTGGAAGTAACGGTCGAAAATAATTGTTATTCTATTCATGTCACACTAAATCAAATTTAGTTTTGAAAAAAAAAACAGTCCTTAAAATACATAATTAGTAAAACTAATAAAATACTAGTAATTAACCGCTTACAATGGTGTACATATTTGTCATGATGAATATGTTCAACGGTTGTGGATTATTCTATTCTACAAGGTGTACCAGTAGTAAGTATTCAAAACTTGTGAGCTTGTAAAACAAGTCGAAAAATTACGAAAACCTTAGTACAACTTTTACCAGTGGCGCCTCCTAAAAGAGATACGCTCACTTAAAGGGGTAACCTTAGACACAGTTTTTAATGCGTAACATCAAAACGGTTCTACATTAAGTCTCGAAATTTTGGTGAGACATTAACCTTGACGTGTTTAATAAGTCTCATAAAATACATTTCAAAATTTTCTGCAGGGGCGTTAGAAAATGCAAGACTCAGAGACAAACTTAATCATATCTTTTTAGTACTTAATTTTTTTAAGTTTCTGACTCGAAAATATTTAAATTTGTAGTATTTAACATAAAAAAGGTACTCTTGTTAAATTGCAATAGGATGTACCATTTTTCGGTAAAATCGATTTCAATAACGTGCCCCACAATCAACATCCAAAGCAAAATAAATTAATTGCAGTGTGCCATGAAGAAAACAACTAATCTGACAGATAACAAAAATGTCAAATATTTTTAACATTCTTAACAGTAACAATTAAAAACAATAGTACAAATAAAAATACCGTAATATAAATAACAGAAAAGCAACGCCTTTCGGTGCAAAGAAATATTTTATAATTGCGTACATTTCTATTGGGGAACTTTGTACCATATCAGTATGCGGCTGCTCTTGCGCTCCCATGACACTCCAGCTAACGTCAAAAGCATGTCTACATACTCAGAATATGTATACATTCATAGCATTTTTAAATAATTTTTATCTATTTTTGTTCACTATAAAATAGCACTGTGCAGACTCAAATAACACAATTTTCAAACTAAAAATACTTGACATTTCTGTTAACTGCCAGACTAGTTGTTTTCTCCATGGCACGTTAGGAGTGATTGAAATCGATTTTACTGAAAAACGGTACATTCTATTGAAATTTAACAAGAGTACATTTTTTATATTAAATACTTAATATTTTAATATTTTGGAGTCAGAAACTAGAAAAAATTAACTACAGATATGATTAAATTTGTACCAGAGCCTTGCATTTTCTCACGCCCCTGTAGAAAATTTTGAAATGTAGTTTATGAGACTCATTAAGTACGTCAAGGTTAATATCTCACCAAAATTTCGTGACTTAATATTGAATCGTTTTGATGTTACGCATTAAAAACTGTTTCTGAGGTTACCCCTTTAAGTGAGTGTATCTCCCTTAGGAGCCACCACTGATAAAAGTTATACTAAGGTTTTCGTAATTTTTCGACTTGTTTTACAAGCTCACAAGTTTTGAATACTTACTACTGTTACACCTTGTATATGCAGGTGCATAGTTAGGAAGATCGTTTCCGATTATTGCTTTACCTGTATGGCTCCGGTGCAGCGGGTGGATCAGGAGGGTTGTCGTCCGGCGGCAGCACCGTGAATGCCCCTGGTGACATATACCTAAGTTGTAATTCATCTTCGAAATGCTTCCCTGCTCTTGGCTGAGCAATCTTATGTTCCGGAGTTCGCATTCTTTTCTAAAGTAATAGTCAAGGTATTCGTTTCCACATTGTTTTGATTTCATTCCATCCAGATTGTTAAATCCACCATTTAAATTCTGTAAAAGAAATAAATAATAGATAAAGAAGAATTCTGAGAACATGTAACTATAACTGTCAAAAATAAATATAATTTTACCATTGGTAAAGGTAATAATTAAGTAAATATTTATTTTCGGAGTTAAATTAAATTGGGCCCAGTAAACACACATACGTTATTTAAACGTATTGTCAACGTACCATTGGTTGATAATTCGTGTTACGTTACAAAATCAACCATTATTCTATGGTTAGAAAAATAACGGTCTAACATAACGTTTAAAATACGTACTTTTTTAACAAAAAATGTTAGCAAACCTTTTGTAACGTTAAATGAACGTTATTTAAAATATTTAAATAAAACTTATTTATTTAAACCTTTATAAAACGTCTGTGTCAACTGATTAATATATTGACATTGAACAAAAACGTGTTTGTAACGTTTTAGAGTAACAGGCATAAGTAATGCTTACAAAACGTATCATAAACGTTTTACAATTAATAAATATTTCGGAACGATACCAATCCAAAGTAAATTTTATACAATATAATCTAATAAAAAGATATTGCATTAAGAATATATAGGTACTTATATATACAAATAATAACTAGATAGTAATTATTTTTTAATAAACCTCACAAGTGTTAAAAACAGTACAATTTAAACGTGTATTATACGTTATAATCATTCATTGAAATAAGGAAGCGAATTGCCGTTTATTACACGTGTCAATTATAATGCCCTTAAACGTTCTATACGAATTTAATGATCTTATTGGTAGATAAAGATCACGTGTTACACACATACCATTTCGAGTTCTTTTTTGTAAAAACTTGTCAGTTGCATATTCATCACTGTACGTACCTACTGTGATCCGTGAAATATTTTCCTATTTTATTTTGGTAAGTATACCTACTTCTATAAGTATTTAATTTTATTTTATTAATATAAGAATATTAGGTTTTTTTTACATTACATATTACAAATAATTATATAATGGAATCTAAATTTATTCCACTATAACTTTTCCTACTTATATTTCAAAATACTTACAAAGGCGATGACAAAATTAGTAAAAGTAGGCGTGTGAATTTTGTACTCGGACATACCTACGTTAAATTACTTTGTAAAATGGGTAACAATTATTATGACTTGGTAATTTTTTACTTTATACTAAAATTTAAGATACAGTGACATATTTCTAATCGTGATTGGGAATGATTTTAACTTTTTTATTTCCTTTCTTGACTATCTACTTCGTGGTTATATTAAATGTATATTAGGTTATTATTATTGTTATTATTATTAGCATTATTAATATATTTTTAAATATAACAGATTAAAATTAGACATGTTTAAAGGTTAGACTTTCTTTAAATAATCTATATTATCCAATGTAAGTGAAGTTATTGATATGAAACTTGTTCAGACCTAATTTCATTGTTTTTAGGTTCCAATCAGTAGCATAAATAAGATATATTATTTTGGTATTTTTATATTTTGTTTATCTTATGTACGTATTATTATTTATTTAATAAACTATTAATGATATTAAAACCAATTATTTATTGTTACCTACCTAAATTTTAAATTAAACAATGGTATTGATATTTTCTAATACTCTTATTTATAGGTGTATAGTGAGTTCAACATTCGAGCCACACTATTGGAATATCGATAGTAATTATTAATAGAAAGAAGATTAAATGAGAGAAGATTTTGTAACTATTTTATTTATATTATATTAATTCCCTGATAATTATTTATTTAATACAGGGTGGTCCAGAATGTACCGTAAATACTAGAGCATATGGCACATTACATTATTAAAATGAGGATACTATTTTACATAAATTTTTGTTTAAAACTCAATAATAAGAGAGATATAACCCTCTGAGGGATGAAATAAAAATCATTTTATTAAATGTCTTTTAGATACTTTTGAATAATGGGTTCATGAGGTGAGTATATGATATTAGGATAATTAATTTTTTGTTACCACTTATTCAATCACTTGTGTTTAAGGGGTAGTTGTGGATAGTATTTTTTAAATTTGAAATTATGTATTTAAAAAAAATACTTATCACTTAAAACAACGCTTTAATCTTAA
This sequence comes from Monochamus alternatus, assembly GCA_037114965.1. Lineage (NCBI taxonomy): Eukaryota > Metazoa > Arthropoda > Insecta > Coleoptera > Cerambycidae > Monochamus > Monochamus alternatus. The sequence goes on along the minus strand of CM073426.1, from coordinate 109,089,418 downwards.
AGGGATGGAATACGTGGTAACATAAAATTAATTGTACTAAAACCTAAAAAAAGTAAATTCATCATAAAAGTATTATAGTTAGTTAAGTGTTATAGATATTTAAAAAAGTGGTTTTTATTTTGCGATTTTACAGGATTAAGTGTACCTGATTATTTAGTTTTTAAATAAATATATATATATATATATATATATATATATATATATATATATATATATATATATATATATATATATATATATATATATTACCCTTATTTTTTAACGTACTATCTAATCTAGCATTTATGGTACATAATTCTGGACCACCCTGTACAATGTCGCCAGAAGGATCCAAAAACAACGTTGTAAAACACGTTAAAAAACACCTCTCTAAAACATCTTTTTAGACATTAAAATAACAAGGTTTAATTTACGTTAGTTAAAAACCTTAATAAAATGTGCGTGTAATATATATATATATATATATATATATATATATATATATATATATATATATATATATATATATATTACCCTTATTTTTTAACGTACTATCTAATCTAGCATTTATGGTACATAATTCTGGACCACCCTGTACAATGTCGCCAGAAGGATCCAAAAACAACGTTGTAAAACACGTTAAAAAACACCTCTCTAAAACATCTTTTTAGACATTAAAATAACAAGGTTTAATTTACGTTAGTTAAAAACCTTAATAAAATGTCATTATTAAACGTAAAACTTAAAGCTTATTAATACTAAAAATGATCGTTCCACATTTACTAATATTAAACGTTTGTACTTTGGTTACCAGAAATGTGTAAAACCGCGACATTTTTAAGTTGATTGTACGTAAAAAAGCCACGCCTTTTTCAAACGTTGTATGGGCATTATAAACGTTTTTATAACGTATATGTGTTTACTGGGGGAGAGCGCATTATGTAACACGCTTATAGTGCTTTTAACATAACCTTGTCTCGTAATTTCAACACGACCGTGTGTGGCTAACATGTTCGTATTAAGGTTCGCAGCGTTCCCAACATTTGTCGGTATTTCCATGTCACATCAAGGGATGAGACGGAATGCGGTTAAAATCGCCGTTTTTTTGAAATAGTGTATGAAATATGACTTAAAAGTTGCAATCGATTTCAGGAGTTATGATAATTCCTGCAAATTTAGACCTGAATTTTTAGCATCCTTATTCTTTTAATTGTCTAATCTGATGTTCCATAACACTTCCTCTACAGAATATGGAAACATCAAATTGTTCAGAACAAATTTTGTGCCAACGTGCCAAGAAGAATGTTTTGCTATATAGGTTACTTCACTATATAGGTCTACTTCCTACTCATTTTGTTACGTTTTCTCTAAATAAATTATGGTTATCTACTAATTTTAGGTAGAAACCTTTTGGCCACATATTCAAAATTTTTCTCTCCAGCTATGTGAAAGAAAAATGATTTCTGACTAACAAATCGGTCCTCTTTGGTTGAGAGGAATGAACATTTCGCAACTCTATTTTTCTAAGGGGCAAAATATTCCGCCAATATAATTTTTTAGCTTTCTCGAATTTGGAGACGTCTAAAGGTTGAATTTGAAAATTAATAATTAGCTTATTAAAAAGTGAAGTAAAACTTATTTATTGTTTTCGTGATACAGTAATATTTATTACATTCAAATAATTCTTATAGAAATATTATGTTTTTAAATATGTGGTAAATAATGAAAATGTAGATGCTGTATTAAATATGCAGGCATTTCAGCACGACATATGAATATATCAAATTACAAGATGCAAGACTAAATACAGCGTATGTGTAGAAAATTTTTTCTACAAACGTCAATAAAAGTATAATTTTTAACACATGCTGCCAGTTTCTAAAATGTCATTTTAAGGCACTGGTGTAAAATCTTTTGGCATTGATGTATTTTATTGATTCAAATAGAATTTTGTATAGGTATAACTAAAATTCACATATTTGCTGTAAAGTTTTAATACAAACATATTTTTTTAAATAAAATGAATTAAAGACTCTAATAATGCAGTTTATGTAGCTAATGGAGAATTTGTGTCTTTAGATTTAAATACATGATTTACTTATATTTATTGCACAATTAATCAAAATCAGTAACAATAATTTTAAAACATAGGACGCCGAACGCTTCCTCAGAGAAACAGTGCCTCCGCTGAGCGTAAGTACCAATTTCATATAATGCAAAAGCAACGTCCGCGGAACCGGCACTCGTGAAAATCCACTGCAAAACATCAGCCTCACTTAAGGTACGGATTCGCTGGTGCGACTGTGGCTGCGGCTCGCGGCTGCGACTCGTCGCCAACCAATAGACAGTCTGAATGTTCTCATCAACTCCAGCATTTAGACTGCCTATTGGTCGGCGACGAGCAGCAGTCGCGGGCCGCAGCCGCAGCCGCAGTCGCACCAGCTAATCCGTACCTTTATGGCTGTTGTCATGACAACGGCAAAACGCATAGCTGACCAGAACTCGCAGGTGTCGCCGAGGTCGAGAGCTGCTTCGCCTGTTTATATAATTAAAACCGGCTTCAGTGTAGTGTTGCTGGCAACATCTCCACCACCAGCCTAATTTCAGTGAAATAAAGATTTTATAAAGTTGGTTTTGTTTTTGTTGGTTATGTTATGTCCAAATGTTCAGTGGTGTAGCCAGGCGGGGGCGAAGCGGCCCCTCGCCCACGGCCTCGCACTTCAAGGGACCTCGCGCAGGGCTTTCTTGGGGGTGATTTAAAACCGAACGCCATGAACTCTAAATAGTGCGAATAGCACCCTAAAGTACCTTACTAAGAATAAGCTTTACCGAGGCTTTACCAGGCATAATATAATTAATTTGCACACCTTGCTGGGTTAGAGGTTAAAAAAATATATTTATTTTTAGCATTTAAACACCTCATACTTATGAAATTTTCAGATCATCCAGACTTCACTACTTTAACTAGTTTCATCATAAATGAATAATTTTGTAAACAAACTTTCTGATTTTTCACCATTCTTTTCTTGAAAATATACAGGATGACATTGAAAAAACTACAATGCATAGCATCACGCGATAGAGGACCAAAAAATAATAAAAAAAAGTTATATACACTAATGTCCGACCGCCTTTTGTTTTCAAGATGCATTTAAAAAATGTTTGTAAAATTGAATTTTTTTTCATTTCTCCCGATTGTACGAACATATTTGAATCAAAATTGATGCACACTGTGACCTTGCATGTGGCTGTTATGTGTCACAATATTCAGTTCATTCAGCATCCAATGGCGGAAGAAATGGGTCTCACCGATGCGACTTCGCCCACGTCTAGATTAGTCCACGCTACGCCACTGCAAATGTTGCTCCTCTGCATAGTTGAAGTTGGAAATTTTGAACTTCTCTCGACTTGAACAACGAATATAATTAATTTTATTGGCTGAAAGTTACGTGATTTAGTGTTGCTGGCAACATTACGTCATTCTCTGGTGTCAATAGTGTTATTTCTGTGTTCAGTTATAAATTTTGAAATTTGTCGAAATATTTCCAATTTGTGTTAGAAATGCCATTTATATGGAAAAATGAGGGTAAAAAAGACTTTTTAAATTCGAAGAGACCTGCAACTTCATTTGACATTGACAGAAAAGGAATATGATAGGACAAAATGTCTGTTCGGAAGATTCGGGAGGAACGGTATTTACAATATAACTGATTGTGCCGAAGCATTTATTTAAAAAGAAAACCTATTTTACACTGTTTAATTGCAGGTGTAAATACCGTGGGAATATAAGGATGGATTTAACAAATGTTACACGTGGTTGTCATAACCATAAGGCTTCCTCAGATCGTGCAATGAGGACGAAATGCTGGGACAAATTCAATAAAATTTGTACAGAGCGAACAAAAAAAATCGCTTGGACTCAATCTTAATTTTTAAATGCGCAATTTTGGTAAGGGTTATTAACTAAACTTAAGTGCAGAGTGCAGAACCATTTTACGATCGCATCATAGATAAGTTTGCAGCTTTAAAAAAGCTCAGAAAGGATCTTATATTTAAAAAGATAATGGATAAATTAGATAGGTACTTTTTTACTATATAAAATGACAAATTCGTCTCGAAGTATTATTTTATCCTTCCCCATTATTATTAATTCCACGAGTCGCCACTGGTTTGTATCTATATGTGCAGACCAGATGCAGAGAAACTGCAAATTTCATTTCTCGTCTTTTGAAATACAGAAAATATATCTTTGAGGATTTTATGCTTTAATTTTTATCGGACCTAGTGCATTTTAAATTCATTGTTTCGATTTTATTAGAATCATATAAGTACTTTTTTCCTTCGAATCAAATCATTATTTTTTAAGGTTATGGAAATCAAGTTCCATCTTGCTGACTACAATTATGGTTTGCCTTTTTCATGAAATTTCGTGGAATTTTCGTTTAATAATTACGTTACAGAATATTTATTTTAGGGAAGTAACTTTTAAATTATGTTTTACAATTTCCCAACAATTATTTAAAATTTGCCTTAAGGCTGTTTCATTATTGCCCCAGATTTTTATCGATATGGTTACACAAATTCACTAGTAATATAGTTCTTTTGGACGTGTATCCTTCAGCTCGAAGTCTCTATAAGATAAATAGCTACGATCTATACCAAATTGTTATTTACCCATTGGAGTATCAGTTTCTATCGATCATACAAAAATCGCACTGAGATGGTTTTTTTTATAAGAGTTGTTCTAAAAAAATGGCAAATCAATAATTTGTGTTTTTAAGAAATACATTACTAGGTATATTTTGGAGATCATTGATCTATTTTTTTATATAACATACTACAGCGCTTCCGACAATGCATAGAAGGTTTTAAAAAAATTATAATTTTCAAAAATTAATTCTAAATTCAAAACTCATGAAATACGTATTGAAAATTGCGAGATGCGGACATCTATTTGAAACATTATATTTTCCTATATACATATATCGAATGAAATGTAGATAATAGATTAGAAAAGTTAAAAAAACGAAATCTCTATCGTTAACTATTTGTCAGATAGTAATTTTTTATTAGCGAATTGTTTTATATAACGCTGCGGCGGGTACGAGTTTCACATCTTCTGCTCACTAAGTTGTGTAAAGGTATCTCGAGTGATATCGTTTAGTTCAAAGTCACTTTAAGGTAAAAATACCCATGTCAAATAATTACCAACTCACTGAGACATAATTGCTCACCAGTCGTACAAAAATTATCCCGGGACGGCGGTAGATATAGGAGTTACTCAAAAAATATATTATTAACAATTTGTGTTTTTTCAGACATACATCACAATATCTCGAAAACTACATGAGTTATTTGTTTATTTTTTTAACAGAATTGTACAAATAACTTGAGTGCTTGCAATGGTCTCTATTAAATTAATTAAATATCGACGGTAAAGATAAAAATGTGAACATTCTGCATCGAAAATTTCTATATGCGGTCAACTACAAAAAATATTGAAAACTTGTATATACATATATCGAACAAAATGTCGACTCAGTTCGGAAAAAGTTGTTAAAACATTAATATTCTACAAAACTTTCATAATTCTCAATTTAATACATTTAAAGTTAGCGCGTAACTTTATGCGAATTTCACTCGCTAAGCGTTAACATAACAGTATTGCGGTCAATAATTTACACATTAAAAAAAACTGGTCTCGTTCTTTATATGTATGTTAAGCAACTGTTTGATATTAGAAATAGTATGTAGCTTCATATGTTGGATAGAAGTTTATGAAATGTATGCTATACAAAAAAACATTATTTTCGTTATACTGTGAATTGTTATAAAGATAAAATTTAAATTAGCGGGTATAAAATTACGTTTTAAATAAAGTTGTCTTACTCATAAACAGTGTTTATTTTCTGTATAATATATAAAAAGATTTACTAAAAGAATGATTCGGTCAATGGTCGCGCGGTTTAAGGCGTCAGTACTTGAATCAAAATGACTAGATCGCTGTGGGTTCGACCCCCGCAGCCGGTAGACCGTTTATAATCTATATTCGTGGAGAGGATTGGCACCATTTCTACGGGTATGGCAGGGTGTTGCCTTGGGTTTTCCAGGTTTCCCTCATACCTGCACTGAATAGCACAGATTAAACAAGAATAGATAGCCCACTCTATCCTTGTTGAAGACGGAACAGAGTGTTTGCTGCGCCATCTAACATTTCTGCACAGAACTTTTCTGAAGTAGGCAATATAGATAACTATAAATTGCGTTATTTATGGGTGTATATCCGTACTAAATAATAATTTATTATTATTTAAAATGTTAACAAATTTAATACAAAATATTCAGGGTAATGTGGAAACATTAACCTGACTATTTATGTATCAAATTTGTTAACATTAAAGTGGAATTACATTATTTGTTAAAAAAGAAACCTCAAAATTCATGACACTTTTATTTAAAACAAACATTTCATAAATGAAAATCATTGTAACAAATAAAATACACATTATAAATTATAAAGTTGCGGCAAAAATTCACACGACTTACGGCATACGAAGATAATTCATTATATTTTCATCAAAATATTTAAAAAACTGCAACTGCGAATAATAAAACTATATTATACTACACTAAATGTTTGCACTATATATTACAGTAAATTTCAAAAAATGATTGTTTTTAACACAGTAAACTATCGAAAATTATGTTGACAATAAATTGTGCGACGTATAAGTCGTCTGAATTCTAGTCGTAATTGTACTCGTGCAAGTAGTATACAGTTACACATGTTTTTGTAATTTTTATGATTTTTTCATAAAACACAACCAATATCTTTCTTTGTTTCTAGTTTTTTTTATAATTTCCTCCCTCCGTTTAGTTTCTCCTTGCTCCTATACATAAACTTACTTGTCGAACATTACATTTTTAAATTTATATGGAGAACATTTTTTTAAATTGTTTAATTTTCCTAATAATCTGTTCATGAATAATACCTACATTTCAATTTATTTATTCTTTCATAAAGAATCACCTTGCCCTCTGAAGAAAGTTGTATTTCCTTAATTACCAAACTTTTTAAATTAAGTCTTCTAACACTATCTGAAAAAAAAAACATAATTTTAATGATTAAAATTGCTTTATTTATTAAGAAAGTATACTTTCAATAGCACAAATTGATAGATTTTAAAATTAGCCTAATTTAGATCCTGAAATCCTTTTTTTTAATAATTATTACATACTTACGTTGGATTTTTACGTTACTTGAACCCAAATTTAGTTTTTCGTCTTGACGACCCTGCAGCAACATATTGCGATGAGTGATAAGAATGAGGGGTAAAGATATTATAATGATTAGTTTTCTTCATCCCCATGTACTTCTATCTTGTACATATTCAGAAGTACAACTAGGGGTTCGCAATATTTGGTACAAGTTTATGTTGATTGAGCCATCCACTTACTTGCATGATTTAATACAAGAAAAACCACTTTTTCTGCAGGAACATTGTGTTCCTTAATTAATTTGCCATTTTTTTAGAGCAACCCTTATAAAAAACTCCCAGTGGGATTTTTGTACTACCGGTGAAAATTGATACTTGAATGGCTACATAATAATTTGGGACAGGTCACAGCTTTTTACTTTAAAGTGACCTCGAAACTCATATCTAGAGGGTTTTAGGTCTTGTAAGAACTCTATTATAGATAAAGCCCTTTAGAACTTGGGGAATACTTAGCATCATTTGGTTGTCAGTAGTCAAAACAGTAGAGAAGTCTGTAAGTGAACGAGATTCATAAGGTAAAGTTTGGCAACAACTTCTTTAAATAAACTGCACATTAATGCTTTTAAATATTCGGGATATTTAGGATAAGTAGGGTTGGTCTTGCTTCATTTTTACGAGAATAATTTAATGTTTTACTTCTAACCCGTTTGACCCTATTACAATTGGATTTCAAAATCATTACTTAGAAGAATGATTTATAATTTAAAAAATGCAAAGCGTTCACACAAACTATATAAATTCTTTACTTCTGTTTTATTAATAGAATCAAAATTTTATTTTATTCCACACGGCTGGTCTGAAGTAGAGGTACCGCATTGTTCTAAATAAATCCAGCCAGTCTCCTTAAAACGAATTTAAGTGAACTATTTTTACACCATAATAACACCTCTCCAGCGGCATTATCTAATAAAACGAAAAAGAACATCCGGTACACTCTTATATACGAGCCCTAAAATTAAGAACGTCTAATTGCGTTAAGATGAACTTCATTGACATGCCTTCCGCTTAAATAAAAAATTTAAAAATAAACCTGAAAAATGATTCTGTTTTAGAGGAGGAACGTTAGACTGCTGTTAGCCGATAGAAATAGACCAAAGTGGATAAAAAACTGAATATAAACGAACATTTAAAATTTAAATTTTCCTATTTTCAGCACAATTAAAGTTCTATTAGAACATACTTCAGGTTGCGACGGTACAAAATTTAGATGTTTCATGCTTGTAAGCTACGTAATAAGATTCATATTGTTAGTAGCACGCCTTTAGCAGGTTAACACTATTTTTATATCGGGCCATTTTTAGAGTTAATTGACGTTTTTCCGCATTTCTATAATATTATGGTAGAGGTGAGACACAAGTAGTGCATTTACTGTATCTCTGATCATAAAATAATTTTAATTTGAATATTCCCATTCTGAAAAATATGAAACAAGCATATCATAGATTCTTACTTTAGTCGAATTATTTTTATTTTCCTCAAGGAAGAGCACCCGAGCGGCAATTTAAAAACAGAATGTGGCTGCGGCATAACATTTGTTCTTGAAGTCTTGTATCTGATTTTTTTAATAAAGATAAATTGATGTATGCTCGCGGCAAGAATTCAGACGACTTACGTCATACGAACAAATGAATAATTCATTACATTTTCATCAAAATATTTATGAAACTGCAGCGGATAGTAATAAAACCATATACTACACTAAAAGTTTGCATTATATATTGCAGTAAATTGCAAAAAAATACTGTTTTTAACGCGACAAAATATCGAAAATTACATTGACAATAAAAACAAATGCGTAACATCAACCATGACGTAAGGCGTCTGAATTCATGCCGCGAGTATAGCAAAAGTACGTACAATCGTTTGCAATAATAATGACACTCATTAAAATTAATTTTACGATTTCTTTAGAACTTCTGATGTATTTGTAATGAAATCTACTTTACATTTTTAATATTAGTTATTAGTTGTTTCACTCACCGATAGAGAATTAACGACATTTCTACTCAGAACTTCCAAAAGTTCAAAAACTGTTTTAAGAGAGTGTCATTATTATTGCAAACGATTGTACATAACATAACATAAAAAAAAATCTAGATTTCTTTGACTCCTTTTGAAGCTGACATTATATTATACTCCCACTTAGGGAGTGAATTCATACTTTAAACGTAAGATACTGTATGATATACAGGGTGATTCTTAAGTAAAAGTAAATAATCCAGGAGCCAAAAATAAGAATTTTTTGTTATATAAATGTAGGGTCTTAGGACATCCATTGTCCAGCTACAGCGTGTCAAAAATTAAAAAAAACAGTTTTTAATTTTTAAACCGCTTGAGATAATTTAACTAAATTCGGAGTGCATATTTAGTATGACAGTAGGTATGAAAGAAAACATTACCAGCTTTAGAAACTTACCAGTGGTGGATGTGGGGTATCATCAATCATTATTTGCCAATAAAAATATATCGCCCCATATAATATTACAAATAAACTAGATCATCATATGCGCCATTGTATTATTATCACTTTTTGTTTCTTTACACTTTTTTGTATTTGAAACTGATTAACAACAAAATTGATTTATTTGGTCAAATGCATTTTTACGATACTTATGACAATATAATAACGAAATAACGAATTAACAATGGAATTACTTTACTATGATTTATTATAGCAAATGTTGAAATTGGCCACCTTCAGCTAAAATATATGCTTCAGATTTTCTGGAAATTGTACCTCGGAACACATGCAAAAATTCCAGGAGTTAGCTCTTATCACATCACAACCAGCTATAATTTGTTGACGTAAGTGCTTCTCAGATTCAATGTGAACCTTGTAAACTAATGTCATGAGACGTCCCCAAATACAAAATCAATAGGGTTCATATCAGGTGATCTGGGTGGCCAAAGTTGACCTGGATCTTGAATGCCTCGTCTAATCACGTTATTACCGAATCATTCAAACTAAAATGAGGGGAAGCTCTGTCGTGCATAAACCAGGCAGCGCATAGGCAACATCAAGTAGTTCAGGTAAAACATTTTCAAGAAAACGTCTGTAGGAGGCAGAGGAGACCGGTTAAAGATCTTAGTTAAAAGTAAGGCCCAACAAGAAAATTTCCAGTAATATCCACCCATACATTTAAACAAAATTGATGGTGAAATTGTGATTCCATTATGGCAAACGTATTTATTGTGGAAATTCGTTATAGCATCTCAGGAAAAATTAGCTACGTCGGTAAACAATATACCAGCGATAAATTGAACATTTCGTTCAGTTTATTGCAATATCTAGTGGCAAAATTGTAGGCGAGCAGTATAGTCTTGCGGCAGTAAGGTTTGAAGCCTTTATATATACAGGCTGTATCACATAAGAGGGCCACTCCCATGTATCTCGCTTAATATGCGAAACACGTCAAAAATCTTTAATTGTTTTTTGTTGCATTTTTGGAGGCCTTTATGCTCGTAAAAGCAAATTTGAGATCCATGGCCAACTTTATGAGTAATAACAAAAAAATCTGTTAAGTGCCCAAAGTTTAAGGCTGTCTAACTTTTTTATTTTAAGAGATAGAGAAAACTTATTGGTAAAAAATTTTTATTGCAAAATTGATACCATCCACCGGATATAAACAGATTTTTGAAATATCGTATGTGGTTCGCTGTGCCCTCTAGGCGGATACAAAATTTTTTTATTGAAGCAGGCTATGGCCACAAAAAATTATCTGTTTTTTCGTCTTTCATGCAATATACTACATTATCTTTCATATTTATTACATTTTATTAAATTTTTTTCAATTTTAGTTAAAACAAAATGAATCTAAATATTTTCGTGTTGCTAAAGATAATGTAGAACCTGTTTTAAAGACGCCAATTGCAAAAAAATAATAAACAGAATGTACTTTTTTTATGCAAAATATAGATTTTCTTATAATATTATTTTATTACATTGTCTGTGTCAAAATAATTTTAAAGACCCAATTGCTTCTAATGTGAAAAGCAATAAAATAATATTATAAGAAAATTTGTATTTTGGATATAAAAGTACATTCTGTCTATTATTTTTTTGCAGTTGAAGTCTTTAAAACAGGTTCTACATTATCTTGAGCAACACGAAAATATTTAGATTCATTTTTTTAACTAAAATTGAAAAAAATGTAATAAATATTAAAGATAAGGGCAACATGTAGTATATTGCATGAAAGACGAAAAAACAGGCAATGTTTTGTGGCCATAGCCTGCTTCAATAAAAAATTTTTTTATCCGCCTAGAGAGCGCAGCGAACCACATACGATATTTCAAAAATCTGTTTATGTTAGGTGGAAGGTATCAATTTTGCAATAAAAATTTATTACCAATAAGTTTTCTCTCTCTTAAAATAAAAAAGTTAGACAGCCTTAAAGTTTGGGTACTTACTTTACAGGTTTTTTTTGTTATTACTCATAAAGTTGGCCATGGATCTCAAATTTGTTTTTACGAGCATAAAGGCCTCCAAAAATGCAACAAAAAACAATTAAAGATTTTTGACGTATCTCGCATATTAAGCGAGATACATGGGAGTGGCCCTCTTATGTGATACAGCTTGTATATATGGGTATAAATTTTAATGCTTAAGAAAGGACCAAACTAATTTACGATTTACATTAAGACTTGCAGTGATATTTTTAGTACTAGTAGTTAAGCCTTCTTCAATTTCCTGTAGAATAGCTTCTTCCAATTCAAGCTTTGTAACACTCAAAGGTCTTCCAGGAATTGAACCTTTCTGAAATGAGCCTGACTCCGAGACGCTGAAATGCATGCACGAAAACATATCTTGGATTTGGAATTAAATGATTCGCCTCAATACCATTTTCAACTGCAAGGCCATAAATGTAAACCATATTGGTCATTATTAAAACAAATTCTTTTTAAAAATAATCTTAATGTAACAATACACATTATTTAAAAAGATGGCGGCTTCTTATTGACATTTGGTTGCATGGTATCTCTAAGATATGTTTAAGTACCTAATTTAAGTAAAGCGTAAAAATTCGTTTGATCAAATAAAAATAAATAAATAAATTTTGTTGGTAATTGGTTTAGAATACAGAAAAGTGCATTAGACTTTTTCTATGGGACTATTTAACATATTTTATTTTTTCTTATCAAAAAGCGAATGCTTAAACTAAAACAAAAAAAAGTTTACTTCATTATAAATATTATAAAATAATGTACATTATTATTTTTTTTAAATGTGTTGGCTGTTTTTTGCGCGCCGAAGTTGGACATCAGAAAGCACAGACAATTTCCATTACTAAGAATGCAGTAGGTACTTATCTGAATTTAAAAAATGTGAAAGTAGAAGTGTTGACAATATTAAACATTGTAGATATTCGAAACAGTTGTAGCTATCCTATCCATTGTATGCTTAAATAATGATAATTAATTTAATTAGCGAAAGAAAGATGTAATAATTTAACTGTAATTACTCATAAGTTTGTCATATAGAGTTTTTTACAATTATAAATCATTTAAGTACATTATTTGTCATAGAGAATAACGTAAAAAATTATCTCAGAGTTCACATCTGTGACTAACGACTTTGAGGTTTTAAAATTGCGCTTCTTAGCTGCTGCGTTTGATGCGCAACAATGTTTATATCCGTTATGTTCCAGTTCGCTCTTATAGAAATGAAAAGAAATTCTGTAATTCGCAGTTTTCAAACGCGTTTTGTAATTATTTAGTTAGAAATTTCATAAGTTATGCTCCACATCACCGCTTTAATATTTAATAGGAAAGGAGCTGCTGTAATTACCATTGTGTAACAAAAGGCAGCCTCTGTTATTTAATTTGCCTCATAAAGGATGGTTATAGCTAATTGCTATTCTAATTATATTAAGAATGGAAATTATGTCCGGTGAACGATACTACTTGCTTACTATTTTCATGTTTATATTTAAAATCTTCGCAAGAGGGAAAATATAAACAGTTTCTAAATATTTTTTCAATATTAAATAATTTTCAACAGTTTTTTGTCGATTAATTTTCGTATTATTTTTTATGTTTGCTTGCATTTATTTTCAAATGATGTTCGATTAAAGATATTTAGAAATTACTTGATTGGCTAATATACCTTCTTAAAATTATTGTTTGTATTATTAAAGAGGCAATTATTTTTAAAATTATTGAAATGAATTATTAAAATGAATTAATTCATGAATAAATTTTATATAAATATATAAAAATGCATTGCCAATTGCATCACGCAAAATCAGTTTTATTAATATAACGTTTTCTACCAATTTCCAAAATAAAAAGTTGCAACTAGGTATTATGTATCATTATGAAGGAAAAAATAATGCAATAATTGATTTGTATTAAAATATATAAGGTGTTTTATTTAAAAAAAAAAATAGATATATATTTGAGTCAGTCAGGACCCTGTAAAGAAATTACAAGTACGCTACTGAAATCCACGTAAAAAACTCTTTCAGTAGCAATTTTCACCATTCCGATATTTCCGATATTTTCTGAAATACGAAAAAAATATTTTTTTAAATTTCGCCTTGTATCAATAAAAAGAGGTCCATGAAAGTTTTCTCCTTATTTTTACTTAGAATAGCATTTTTATGTTTAGATTTTTTTATCTCAAATAAATAGTTTGTTTTTAATTAAAATATTTTGTGTTTGAGTAATAATTGTGTTATTATCATATTTACTAATAATAATATTAAAATTTATAATTTTACTGCAATTTTCTCTTCCTTTAAAATTACTAAATACATTACACAATTATTCTTACCCTCCAAATTTGTCTTACCGATTTGCATATGTACTTAATCATTATTTTTATGATTCATAAAGTTCCCTTTAACTGTTTTACATAATATTATGTACGTTACCTACAGATTATCAAGAATAATAAATTTATCAGTACCTAAAGGTTAACAACTTATAAAAGGCAAGATCAATATCGGTTTTCTAATTTAACACAGAAAAATTGTCTGCAATGGATGGCGAAAATTTAATAAAAACGATACATTATCAGCACACATCGTAGAGGACACGCAACAGGAAGTTTAAGTGAAAAAATTGATCTCTTCCTAGAAGAATAAAGTTATTCATTGGATTTTTAACGAAGGAAGTGACGATTTTATGCGTTAATATTGCGTTAAGGCAAGGTTAAGTGCCTTAAAATGATCACTTTAAAGTGCCTTAAAGTAAATGCCAAATTATGATAGTAAATTTGCAATACATTTAATTTGTATTTTCTTTATTAACATGAATACTTATATTACATTTCACACAATTTGAAAAATTAAATCCTTCCACAATTCTACCACTATCAACTGAAACGACCGCATTCCTAGTTGACGTTTGAGCAGAATCCGCTGATATTGATGGCACTGAAAGCAGTTTTCGGGCAATCGAAGGTTTATCTTATAACGAATCTTCGATGTATCCCTCGGCGACTGTTGAAGCTTACCGACGAACGCCGAAAACAATGTCCAGTATAGAGGTTAGAATTTGAAAGTTGCAGAAATTTATCAATAGCAGCAGGAAATTTTCCAAATGTATTTATTCTCACAGAGTTTTTCGTACACTTGCCTTTCACATACTTTAGGAAAAACCTCCGATGTCTCACATTTGCTGGACGAAGAGCCATGTATCTCCAAATAAAATTCTTCAACGATAGTGAAATTTCGTGGAACCTTGGTGTTGGTATCTTATCTCTTAACTAATATTGAACTGGAAGTGTCCACAATTTCCAAGTTGTCGAGAGTCAACTGGCAAAGCTCCTTTCTACGGCAGGAACCAAATATTCCCAAAGTAGTGGCTACTTTCATCATAAGATACTCGTCATCCGGTGCACTCTGCGAAAAATTGTTCAATTTGCTCTCTGGGCAAGATCTTTGATTTTTTGGGTTGATAACCTTCTCCTTGATGCTTCAGAAATGCAATGAGCTTAAAATGCTGGCTGCTATCTACGTCGGTATTTATTCGTAAGATACGAGTAGCTTTAATCATAGAATAATTAGAGATGAAGATTTCCAAACCTTCGATTTCTCCTCAAAATAGGCCAAGAATACATTTTCAGTATATTTTCCAGGGACGCCTTTTTCTTCACACCACTTATTGTATGCAATTTCATATTGAATCCGAGATTTTCTTGGTCCAAAGTAGCTTGGTTGGCCGCTTCATCGATTTCTTTAAATGGATTGTTATTTTCCATATTTTGTTTATACTTCTTAAGGGCAAAAAGACACAACGTTTAAAAGTGACAAATCCAAAGCTTTCAAACTTTTCGTAAATGATGAATACAACAATGGTTGCCACCATGGTTACTATATATCAGTGGCAAGTGCCCACTTCGAAAATTTGATATAGTGCGGACGGTGCTATTTAAAACTTAACTTATTTCTACCCGACTTAATTATTTTTAATGCTGTATGTAGAAAAGCTATTGTATGATGTTTGTGTTAAAAGTGTCTTTAAAAGTGTTTTAAGACACTTTTAACACTCACATCATAAATAACTATTGTTAGAGGAATTTTTCTGTATTGCTATCGTCCTAATGAACCTCAAAAAATACCAACTAAAAATTGACATTAGCGGAGGAAGGATCAAGTAGTCGTTGGAGAATAATTTAATGTCCGTTGTTTAAAGTGCATAAATGACTTTACGAGTAAAGCAAAGGATTAAACACGATAATTCTATAATACAGTTAAAATAAACAATAACTAAACTTAAAAAATGAGCCAAATGTCTCATACTACATACATATTACTAAAAATTGGGTACCTATGTTTCTGGAAAAAATATGATTGATGACGTCGTCAAAACATAATACTACATAATACCACAGATAAATTATTATATATATAGTTAATTTATCTGTGATAATACTTTCGATTGAAAATGGAGTTTACCATACTCCCATTTTAATACCAAATTTTACTTAACTTTTTTATATCCTCACTTCCATTGAGTTTGAGGCAGCCTGTACAATGTTAATCATTTATTGTTTAATAAGTTAGGTACAAAATCGTGTAAATTTATTTAGATTATTAAAACCAATAAATAATAATGGCGTTACTAGTAAAAGGCGCTACTTATGACATATCATTCTTTTTAAATGGCAGAACTTGGCTTAGTCTATCCATCTGTCTATTGAAACAATCGATTCTTCTACCTTTTTTATCTGGGAAAGATATACCGTGTTGAAGTCGTTAGGAGTCACCGTTTTCGAAATAATCATATTCAGTGCACCGAGTAAAAACTGTTTTGGTTTCAGGAAAAGTGCTTTGTCGCTGAAAATACAGCAAAATCTTACATGAAAAAGTTATTAATAATGGTAAATTATGGCAATGTGCAAAATTTCAAGATTATCAGCCTGTTTTGATATAATGTTGTTGAAAATCTAATGACAACGGTTTAATCAAATCACGAGACTAATATTAAATTCGATAAAAAGACTAATTAAGTGAATGCGCTGCAGTAACTTTCATTCAGTTCCGTCAGAGCATTATAAAAATATGAAAAAAGCAAACTCTACTTATTTTTTGGTAATAAATCCATTCTTGTAGTTTCTGTAAATTGAAATAACCCTATATTTACAAAACATTAAACTATACCTATTATTCATAATGGTGTACACAGTTTGTATGACATTTTGTTACTAATACAGTTTTTCATATGCTAATTTTGGTGGAGAACACAAATGCAATAATTTGTGTTTTACTGCAATGAAATTGTATATTCTGAGGCATTACTTAACAAAATGTGGCTACATTTCTAAAATTGTTGCTTCCAGAAAACAATCGCAGTCTTTATAAAGTAAAGAAATTGCATCCGATATAAATGCCTTATTTTACGTGAAAGCTTTGAAATTATACACTATATATAGTTATCGTTTCACTCACTGCACATTTAAGTATATAAATAGATACGTTTATTGTTAAAGACGGCATTGGTAAATAATACTAAACTACGAGGTTTCACTTTTACACGGTATCATAAAAATTACAAAATTGAAAGAACAATCATATACATTTTAGATTGTTGTTAATTGGTTTAAATTATTTAGTAGTATATAATACCATCATTATATAACAATATTTTAATTAGTTAAATATGTAGATCATTCTGTTAGTTGCTTCCTCAAAAACTGTCATCAAAAGTTGTTAAATTTTCAGTGAATACTTTTTGTCATCTAGCTGCTAAATACTTTTATGATCTAGAAGGCCAGTCTTTTTCATTTTATAACATAAAAATGTCAAAATAATTTGCTATTTCTTTGAAACTTATTTGATTTCATTAATTATACAATGTACATTTTAAATAATATAACATTCCAATACAAAATGGTACCTATTATAAACAGGATGATTAGAATTTGCTTGCACTACATATAAATTGAGAACCGATATTGCAGTAAGTTAAATTTATGCCAGATCCAGTGATGTCAGTTATCGTAGCTATTAGTTAAATTTACTGTGCCCGTTGTATTAGTGGCAAGTTCTGTAAGCGTAGGCTCTGCTGAAGATGGTAACAATTTATTTAAGATTGAAATTTTATTTTGTATAGAATCTTCTATAACTGTCTACGCAAACGTACTACAACGTCACCCCCCATTAATGGCGGTAGTATTTGCCCCTGCGTCGACTAACAGAGTGGCGAAAGAAGCAGTGTTAAGATTCCGGATGAGACAAACTAAGATAAGTTGCTATTTCTTTTGGCATTTCTTATTTTGTTGACGCCAACCACTTGGGTTAACACATTTTTTCCTGACATACTTCACAAAAAATCTTCGACTTTTAGTAACTGCCGGACGTAAAGCACAGTATTTGCGGTATATCTTCATTTGATCTGGACTTGAAATCACGAAACATTTCAGGGTATGAGTTTTGAAATCAGGAATTTATACAATAATTGAATCTTTGTCTTGTATATCATCGGTCGTTATCTTTAATAACTCATCTCTTCTCAAAGCTCCACAAATACCAATTATTAAATTCCTTAAATTCAGGTCATTAAATGACCTGAAAAATTGTTCAAAATTAGTTACATCGATCGATTATCGATTTATATTAATTTGAATTACCTTTTCTAGCAGAAATATATTATCAGATACTAGAAATCTCTCAATTTCCTCTTTCGTTAGAATTCTTGAGTTTTTTGGACGGTATTCAACAGATTTGCTTTTTTCCTTGGCATTCAGCGTACATGAAGTAGCTTTAATAATTTTATGTTCAAAATATGCCAGCAATAACGATTTGGACACTTTTTGAGTTTTCTTGAGGATTAATTGTGAAACAGCACTTTGTGCCGCTTCCAATAATTCCAATAAATGCTCGTCTTCACTTCTGAGCATTTACCAATTAAACACCGCGCCTAAATCGTCTTGATTCAAGCACGGTACAAACGATTTCAAATATAAATTAAATTGTTGTACATAACACAATTGTCTTATTTTATTGCAGTTTACGAAAAAATATTGTTTGTATTCTCGACGCGAAATGCTCTTACGTTCTCGAATAGATATTTTGCCATGCTGACTGAGCTCGGCAAAATAACTTCCATTCTTGAACGCAAAAGTACGATTTCGCGTTTTAGATACAAAAATAACTATTCTAATACATTAATTTGATCTATTCTAATCAATTACATTGTTCACTTCGTTTCGTGTATTGCATCCGTATATCAATATTGGCCATATAAATCTTAACATTATCTGCAAGAATAATGTAGGTAGGTAGGTACTTATTCTTTCGTACAATGAAAATAATTGGAAATTAACTATTTCTATATTTGGTATGGCCTTAAAAATTAAATATCGTCACCCATGTTAATTAAAACTCCAAAAAATCAACAAATAATGTAAATATGTAATGACATTTCGTGTATTCACTTTAAATGTAAGATACTTTCTTTAATTTATTCAATACAAATACAGGTACGTAAGGTAAACTTCGTAAAAGTCAAAAAAATTCATAAATGTCCCACTTTTTCGGTTCCGAGGTGTGAATTGTAGACTTTTAATAACTTTGGAAAGCTTAATAGGAGTGCCGAACACCAAACTTTTAATTATCATAATAATCAAATGTATTTAGATCTGGTAACCGTGCTGTCTACGACTACTGCCTTCTATAGTTTTCACGGACAGATCGGATTTTCATCAAGATAAAATATTTACTTATTATAACTGTCAAAAGAACATTTTCAGGGTGATTTGGTAAAACCTCAATTTACAGTATTTGTCCAATTTTTATCAAGCAAGTAGTTTTCGAAATGTACGAGGACCAAGGCCTTTCTGTGTTAAAATAAAACAGGTTAGCAAAAACTAACTACTTTTAAAATTGACAACTTGCTATTTAAAAGTATATTCGTCCAATCTACCGATGGTCGATTTAATTATGATGATGAATTGTTTTAATACAAATAACTAATTTGTACCTAAGTGCTGAAATGAGAAGTATAAAAATGCACCGGTAAGTTCTAAAACAAAATCATTAATAGCAGCTAGTTTTTTCAGATAATGTAGATAAGTAGTAACTAAAAATTATGTATTGTTATAAAATTAATAGCAAAATGGAATGTTTTGATTTCTAAAAAAAGAGTTTTTTGTAGGTTTAATTATAAATTTGGTTACTTATACAGGATAGATTAACAAACTTTAGAATGTATTCATTTTGACTTTAAATATATAAAATTTTATATAAAATGTTCAAAATATTGTTATGTTTAAGATCTTCACAAGAAAGCTACGGAAACAATACAGTGCAGCTTACGTTTAAATTAAACGATAAATTTACAAGTGTCTTCTAACTAAACGAAAACCCGCAATTTCACACAATAACTATACAAATAATTAACTACATGCTATAAACTATAAATATTATTATTTAAATTTAAATTGCATCCTAATTTCAGTAGCTTTATTACAACCCCTTAAAAAAACAAAAATTGAGCAATCGATAAAGTCGATATTAAAAAGACTAGTAAGATACCTATTTAATACATAGGTATGTATAGTTTTGAAGATATGCAGGTACCTAGGAATTTAAACTGAACTCAAAATCAATAATAAATTATTATGAATCTGAGGAATTTTAATGTTGTACTGGGACATTTTAGTAGGTACAATATCCAAAATTTGATTGTTTTGTTTTATTGTCTCCAATAACACTTTCGCTATTTGAATTTTCCATAATTGAAATAAAATTGCAGAAGCATTCAGAAAATGGAAAAATGCTAAATGACCCCATTTCGTTGCATGTTTGGTGAAATAATGAGTATAAATTTAGTGACCTAAAATTGCCAAAAAGCGATAGATTCCATCTAGTACCCATCTGAGCATTTGATGTAACTAAAGTTCGTAATTTTTTTGTTTAATGAAATATGGTGGATATACCTGCAAAATTCAACAAATTGTATCCATACATTTGCTTTGATTTTCTATTGTTATCTGGTATTGGGTTTTGAATTTTTTGTCTAATAACTTGTTGAATTTCTATCAAATCGCGACATTTTACTATACACTTATTAAACTCATCGTACATACGCTTCGAAATAATAATTGACATTTACTTTGACAGTTTAAATAAAAATGACAAATCAACATATGTCAACAACAAAAATACCTTGACCGAGTTAAATTAATTTAATATGTCAGGTTTGATTTTATACTTGAGGTGTGAAATTGTCTTACCGAATACCACACAAGCGTAAATTATTTCCGGAAATTTTTTTGAGGTCACTAATATTTTGAAAATTATAATTTTCTTAAAATATTCGTAACGTCAAAAAAATTTCCGGAAATAATTTATATTCGTGTGATATTATAATTTATTAAATTACTATTGGGGAAGCAATTAATAATAATATATAATTTGACGGGTCCATCTAATTGTTGATAATGTTCACGACTTTTGTAAGCAATGGACATCATCAGATCTCAGAAAATGTACCAGAAAAAGAGATTATTTATTACTTACGCTATTATAATTGGGTAGAAAAGATAAATGCTTAATTTGTTAGATACGAAAGCACCATGGTGTCAAATATACTTTTTAATTTTAGAAAACTCAATATATTGAGATTATTCTCAGTATCTTGACTTTTTTCACAATATAATGAGATTATTCTCAATATCTTGACTTTTTTTCTCAATATAATGAGATTATTCTCAAGATATTTACTTTTTTGTCAATATAATGAGAAAAATCGCATTATCTTGACTTTTTCCTCATTATAATGAGAAAAATTTCATTATCTTGACTTTTTTCTCAATAAAATTTAAAAAAATCTCAATATCTTGACTTTTTTCTCATTATAATGAGAAAAATCTAAATACCTTGACCTTTTTCTCAATATAATGAGAAAAATCCCAATATCTTGACTTTTCTGTTAGTGCCGTGATAATTACATTCCACTAGCGATTTAGTTTGTGAAAGCGTGTTTAGTCAAGGCGTTGCACGTAGAATCGAAAAAGGGGACCAGTTTTTCGACAAAAACATTTGCGATTTTTGTCGTATTCTTATTCACTTTCATTTGAAACCCTTCTGTTATTTTTCAATAAATATATCAAATATTTATGTCACCGGTTTCAGACCCCTACCTCATGTGAAACATGTTATTTAGAAAGTTTCATGATAACATAAATAAGAACAAATAGTTATGTAATAATATCGTCATAGAAAACAAGATCTAGTACACTTATAAATGTAAAAATTGTTATGACAGATGGGATCCCATTTTAAAAAAATTTTAGTGAAAGAAAAATTTATCGAGAGTGTGATACTAAGCTTAATAAAAAACAAGTAGTAACACTAAACTGTTTGTCTAACTAATAATTTTAAAATTAACAGATAAGCGAACGTAAAAAAAACTTAATTTTGTGTGCTCTTATCTTGAATACCTTTAAAGATATTTCATTCAAATTTAGCACAAAGAAGTTTTCTTTTGAATCTCATATCGGACGCCTATGATTGAAATGAACGGCCTCGTAAGTCTGGAGACCTAAAATAAAATTTGTCGCCAAAAACATTTGACTATTTGATGACAAAGCTTATAAAATCAATGGTTTTATTAAAATACTGACAGTAGTTTGTTCCCTTAAAACAGAAAATGCCAATAAACAAAATAAGTACCTATACTGCAACGACTTCTTCATTAAGGGTGAAAAATTATTTCATATTAAAATGCTTGGTTCGAGATGTTAGTTTTTTCGAGACAATAATCATTCACTTATCACACGAAACACATAAAAAAATGCAAAAAAAATGTAGGTAATACGAAATCATAATTTCATTCTAATTCATTCCGTACTATATCAATGTGGAGATTTCGTAAATCGTGTATAAATTAGCAACTACTTTACACACTTACAAAGTTTCGAAACAAGGAAAGGGAAAATAAATTTTACAAAACTTGGCAAGTACTCGCTAACGTCTCTAGAACTGAAACTCCTTCAAAATTGAATAAATTTCGTGAGTATGACCCGTCACAACGGCTTATATTTATTAATGAAATTTCGTTTAACGTATTGAAATACTTTATATATTACAGTAACAGAAGTAAATATTCATTGTGTATGTTCTTTTAATTTTAATCTTTTATTTTAATTCACTTCTAAAACAATATTTAAAAAGTACCTTTAAGAAAATTATACAGGGTGTCCTAAAATTATAATAAAATTTTAATTATAAATAAAGATCAATGCATAATGAACTGATTGTTTTTTTTATTAAAAGAAGTTAGGTAGGAAATCCGTAACCATATTTTTCGCGTCGAGTTGGCGGCCCTTTTCTCCCACTGTATTCACGTACGAATGTAGAGCAGTCTTTACATAAAACTTTAAATTTCCAACTTTAAATAATCAAATTTAAAATTGAGAATCACAATTAGATTGCAAATCTAATGTTCTAAAACAATACCATAATTAGTCATAGGCATAGGCTCTAACTTTTTCATATATCGGGGTTTTTGCCGTCAGATCAAAAAATGTTCAACAATTTTACAAAAAAAAGGTACTCTTGTTTTACTTCGATACATTATTCGGTTTACGAGTAATATTAATTTAAAAATTTTGTAACACACCACATAAATATTAAATATGATATACAAGCGGTCAAATTGTCTCTAGTAGGCTTTGAAAACTTATCTGTCAGTTTATTTGACACATATTACATACGTTTTCAAAAATTTTTGAAGTATTAATAGACTATATTAAAATTCAAAAATTTACAAACAATTACATTACTGATATGCATTTTAAAAGTATTTTAATATATTAAAATGTTTGAATAACACCTTTATAATGTGTTAAATAAGGCGACAGTATTTTCTTAGAGCCTACTACGGATATTTTGCCTATTTATAGTTTCCATCTTAAACTGTTGTGGTAAGTCACAAAATTTTTAAATTAAGATTACTCGAAAATAGAGCAGTTTATCGGATTGAAATAGGAGTACCTTTTTCATGTAAAATAGACCAGAATTTTTAATTTTTTGATCTGACCGACGAAAATTTTGAGATACAAGAAAGTTAGAGCAATATTTACCCACTGACCCCCCCAGTTTGGCACCCAATCGATCTAATTGCAATTCTCAACTTCAAATTTGATTAGTTTATATTGATCCCTTTTGGAAATATTTGCGAAAAATCAAATTTTGAGGTCCCCATTTAAGGGGCCATATCTCCGTTAAGGGGCGTCTACGGACTTATGATTATATAACTTTTTTTTCTTATTTTTGATCGTAAAATCCACAATTAATTTTTGGCAGGCTAATTTTGGGACACCCTGTATAGGTACTTGGAGTATACTTCTTTATTTTTGGTTTAACGATAAAAATGTAATTTTGTTGGGCGCCAAATAATATTTATGTTTGAATTGTATTTGTGTTTCTTTAATGATTTGTGTTTATGTCTTTTGTGTGTAAAAGAAAATTGTATTTATTGGACTACAAACCTGTATCTTATATATATTTTTTTTATTCTTATTCAATTACCCTGGCTGCTTGTAGAACATAGACTCTGGTAGTCGGTTCGCTCATCAAGTCAACTCCTTTTTTTTTAACACACTGTACCTTACTTCTTCAAATAAATATCAATTCAAAATGGACAATTTTTATTTCATAAGAGATTTGTTTACTACTTATTCAAAATTATTTAAAGTTTTATGAACATAATTTATAGGTAACAGATAAAATTTCTTTAAAGGCAGTTGCGTATTAAAAGTTGCCTATCTTTAATATTTTTAATTCTTAAAATTCCTGATTCAGTGGCATTCTTCTAATGGATGTTCATTGCTGGTGATGTATTATATTTGCCAATCATACTTTATTTGACAGATGGTCCACTAAATAACGAGTTTTAATATATTAAATAGAAAAGTAAATATTATTAACTATACTAAGGTAAGTAACTTATTATTTTAATAAGTCTTAGAGTCTGTGACTGTCTATTTTGTGAATTTTATGGCTAGGTAGCGTTTCTTGTCTCTTATTAAATTTACGTAAATTTCTGTGAATTTATGTGCACATAAAATACCTTTCTGATGTTAATTTTCTTTTTATAAGACTTCTACTAGAAATCCCTCTTAACTTGTGATTGGGCTGCTGATATTGATGGCTGGTTTTCCCACTATATGGTACTGCCAAATTCCTAGCTTGGACCTGGATCTCTGTTTATATTGTTACTCGACACTTTTCTTATGACGTAAGTATTACTTTTAACTATTACTTTACTTTTTCTTGCTCAATTTCTTATTTTTCTAGGACCTTTCTTCAAAAACCCACGCTGCTTTTCTTTTTATTCTTTCCTCTCTAATCAACAAACTTTTGTTTTCTTAATATTTTTCTATCAATTTGATATCTTGATTCCTTGTTGTAAAATTTGCATACATATTATGGTTCATACATATGATCTTATTTAGTTTTTCGATGCACTGTTTTTTTATGTTTTCACTGAACTACTTAAATCTACTACAAAATTTTTTTATGTAATTACAATTTTACTTATATCTAATTATTAAATATTCTTCAATATTATTCTTTTTATGTACATTGTTATATCTCTTGTGAAGCCAACTTTAGACTTGACATTTGTCTATGTCTATGATATTTATTTGACATTTCGCAACATTTTATACCATTTATTTATTTAAATTGCTAATATTTTAATTATCTTCGCTTGACTTCTGTCGATATGTGTATGTTATTATTAAATGATCTTTTCTTTTTCTTTCTATATACTTTGATCTGGGTTTAACTCCTTTTTTGTTTATGAACTATTGATAAATATGAGATCATGTCCCAATATTTAATGAAATTTAACTATATTTTATTTTCAAGAATGTTAATTTATTTAATTTACACTATAATAACTACTTATATGTTCTGCATTGTCACTTTTTATATTATTTTGTTTAATTCTACTATATTTTAATTTTAATAACAATAATAATTTCTATTCTATTTTATGGTTTTTTAAAATAAACATGTAAATCCCCATAAGTATTGAAGCTGATATTTCATATTGTCTCAATATATATATAACTTTTCATAAATTCTTGTTAAGAACTGCTCTGTATCTTGAAGAACTGAGATCATTTTTGGATAAAAGTTGGATATTTAGAGTTTTATGTTTTAAAGTGTGCTCTACATTCGTACGAGAATACGGTGGGAGAAAAGGGCCGCGAACTCGACGCGAAAAATATTGTTTCCTAAATAACTTCTTTTATAAAAAAAAAACAATCAGTAAATTATGCATTGATGTTTATTAAACACTTTGTACACTACTGAATACTAAATAGAACTAAACTAATTTTCGCTCGGTTCGCTTATTCTCCTTAGGCAAAACGAATATTATAAGTATTTTCTAATAGCTCTGGATCTCATTCTCGAGCGGCTCACGAATATTTCTGCTGATGCACCTCGCAAATCTTCCTGACTTGCTTCGATTGACGGCATTATCGTTTATCAGATTGCGGGCGATCGGGGCAAATATAACGTGTCATTGAATCCAACAGCCACCAAATTGGGTGCGATCGGAGCAAATCCTGTGACAATATGTTTCTCCACATTCACAATGTTTCTCCACATTCACAATGTTTCTCCACATTCACAATGTTTCTCCGAACGGGGACCGATGCACGAAATCGCGAACACCACGCGAAGGCAACTACATTGTCGTTCGCGCTAATTCACGGTCTTTCGCGCCACGAGTGTAGAGCGGGCGGCATAAAGAAAGACATCGTAAGAAATGAAATATTTTACAAAAAAATGAACGTTTGGATACATTCTACATATTCTTAATTTTTCTTGTAACTATGTCGATAATAGAATACAAATAGAAAGGAAATAAAAGAATCTTATAAAGATGTAAATTACCTCAAATTTAGATCGAAATATTTGCATGGTTTTACTAATTATTTTAGAGTAGACATTTAGTCTTCCAAAGTATTAACTTCCACAATTCCACAACTTTAAAATGAAAAATAACTTAGTCCCACAGGAAAATAATGCCATGTGCGAATAACGACTCGAGGGTCAACTTTTGTTTTTGGATGGTAAGCGCATTCAGTCGTGAAAAATTTTATATTCAAATATGTGGTTGAGTCATTTTTGAAGGTCGCGTTCAAGGCCATTCGAAGATCAACACTTTTTTATGATACTTTTACTATGACACTTTTTCTTCGTTTCCCTCTTTAAGTTCTAGCAGAAATCTTCCATCATAATGGCGTCCCATCTCCTTTGGTATCGTCTTTCCACTTCTGATATTTGGATAAAATCGGAGGATCAGTACGGAATTAAATTGAATTCAAGGTCAATAGATTTTGTTCTCGGATAACCCAAACGACTTTTACAGAGGTTATTTTTCCGATATCTCGCTACACTGACGAATACTTATACGAAAAGTTCAAAAAAGGAAATAAACTCTTAAGTGACCTTGAAAATGACCTTAAAAAATAACAATCGGGTATCCAAACGTGAAATTCCTCGGCATTTCAAAATATGCAGACAATTGCACTATCATAAAAAAGCTTTGACCTTCAAATGACCTTGAACGCGACCTCCAAAAATGACTCAACCACGTGAAATGTTTCGCTGCTTCTGAATTCTCTTAAAGAAATTGCATTATTAAAACAGAAAAGTTGACCTTCAAATGACCTCGAAAATGAGCTAACATCGTCATATAAGCAACACATTCGGATTTCACAACCTCGGAAACGGATATGAGTGGTGGTCTAGTC
Source organism: Monochamus alternatus (assembly GCA_037114965.1). Classification (NCBI taxonomy): domain Eukaryota; kingdom Metazoa; phylum Arthropoda; class Insecta; order Coleoptera; family Cerambycidae; genus Monochamus; species Monochamus alternatus. Next base: position 109,061,932 of record CM073426.1, on the reverse strand, counting down.
TTTCGCATATACCACTTTTCTTATGAATCGATTTTTAACGAACAAGACCCTACACACTATTCACGAATTTCTCACAAACCACGAATCGCGAATTCAAGCATTGTTTTAGCATGCCTTAAGCTGCAAGATTCTTAAAACCAGCACGTTATCAGAATAAAAAGTGCAGTAAAACATTGAGAAGTAAATTTTATGTGGCGGCTTTCTTAAAAAACAAAAATATGGAATGTCGAACACAAAAAGCTGAAGTAATTACAAAAGAGAACCAGATGAAACGTACCTCATGATTAAAGTGGCTACTATTTTTGGCTTGGCCGGAGTTTGTCATGGAACGGACTATACACAAATATTGATAACAAAAGAAACATTATAATAGTTAAAGAAACGAACTCTAGAAATCATTTTGTAATATCCTAAAAAGTAAACAATGGAAGTTTCATACTGTTGCACAGAAAATATGCGAACTTACTACCACCAATCACTTCACATCGTTGTTTTTTTTATTAAGTATACAAAGGGACAATGCAATGCTCAATGCGTCACGATCAATAATTTTGGAAAAATACCAATAGCAGCTTATTTGCATATGAGAAAACCTGAACAATACACAGGCCATCATAGTTTAGTGTTCCTGGTCAACATTCCTTCCTGACTGGAGACGAAATTATGAACATAAAACGCTTAGGGGATTGGAAATCGACTTTGGTAGTTGAAGAGTATGTGGAAACATCGGAAAAACAAAAAGAAAACAACAAAGTTCTTAATGTCCCTTCAACTTCATTTTCAACCGGACTTTGAAATCAAACCACCTTACAGAACAATCAGTTGCAACAACAATTAAGTTCAGCTACAGATTTGCAAAATGCTGTAAACTGTTCATTCACCATTAATATTGAGAATAATACAATAGATTAAGTGTTTGTTTTTATTAGTTTCAAAGTACTCATACATATGTATTATTAGTTTAATATTCACATATTGGTTACTTTAAATACAACTTCATTTTCTTATTTGTTTCTTTATTCGAGCTCGTTGAAAAAATATTGTTCCTAACTCGTGCGGAAAATGTTTTTACCGCACTGGACAACTGCTGCCGATGTGCGGGAAAGTATCATTTTCTGCATTAGTTAGGAAAACAACTAAGTATTTAGATTTGGACTGGACCTGAATAAAAGAAATCCTTGAAATTAAACGAAAGATTTTATCTTTTATTTGTTACATAAATATATTTAACATTATTAAAACGAATTTATTGCCAGCAGTCACCAAAGCAAAGGCCTTAACATTATTATTTGCCTAGAAGACTGTTCACCGCTTCGCCCAGTGTTTCATTGAATAATAAGTTCACCGGTAAGGAAAGAATAAATTAAGGGAAAAAATCGATGGGAAATTAAACGTGTAATATGTATAACCACCTCATTCTGTATTAAAATCGTTTCGTATAATTACATGTCAACTGATTAATAGCGTTTTGCATTTCGGTGCGAAATTATAAATATCTTGAGGCTCGTGTCGATAATTCCTTATCCGTTTCATCAGACTCATACTTTCATGGAAATTACAAGTGCATGTTGGCGTCTACAGCTGACCGACTATTTGGTTACTTCAATGCCAAGTCAGGTTGTTGTGCATGGATTTTTATATTTGTATCAGATAGGGTAGACCTTGGTGTACTATAAAAAGTTAAAATGTACTATGCTAAGGTTTTTTTCCTAGAAACTTTATCGAATTGTAAACAAATACAATTAAAACCAAATTAATATTTAATCTGTTTATTCTATTCTAAAAACCAAATACGATTTTTAGACACAACTGTAAGCAGCAGTTCTCATTTTTTCTCACATATCACTCGTATATACTATTATTCAGTAGCGTTTAATAATATAGAACTGGCGGCTAATGGATCTTTTCACGCCCACTGCCATGAGAACCCGAAAATAATGACGCTTGGGTTGTTATGGATATATTTGAAAATATCGAGCATCAGTCATAACCACAAATCAAGAAAACGTCAAAGCTATGACCTTTTACTATGAGATAATACGGGCATACTCATCCCTGTATCTCTTGGTACATAAATATTGGGTATATCTTATTATCTTTTTTTTATTGTTTTAGAAAGGTATTTTAAGCTAATATAAATCAAATCTCCTACAATTCCTATCAATGAAGTCATATGTACCCCACTGCCAAAAAAGTGAAGTTAGATTTTTATAGAGTGAGTAAATTAGATTATTTTCTTTAGATAATTATTGAATAGAGCTTTGTCTGTGGAATTGTTCATTAGCATACCTAGATGTTTGGTATCAGAGAGCATACATATGACTTCATTGATAGGAATTGTAGGAGATTTGATTTATATTAGCTTAAAATACCTTTCTAAAACAATAAAAAAATGTTACAAAAGCTAATAATAAGGAATATATGGGTAGATATTGTGGGTGTAATTCAACGCAGGTTGGGGCTTTTGTCCACTGAGTAGTTAGTTTCACACAATATTATTAATACCTAAAAATGTATTAAAAAAATCTTATTATCTTATTTTGACTGTACAATCACCCCCTCCAAGGATGTCAGTAATACCCGAGACATCCTGTAATTCATAAAGAATGGGCAATCTCTGGAGATATTTCACACCCGAATATGATAATTGAGCTTAACAATAAAAATTTCTCAATTATTTTAGATTTTTTAGGAAATCAACTTGAATTCGGTAATTTTTTTGTATAAAAATTACGCAAATTTAATGCTGATGCAATACAGAGCGTTAGTTACACTCTGTTACTTCAGTAAATCAGAACACATTTTTTTGTCTAATGAACTAGATATCATTAAAGGCAGTTCAGTTTTACATAGAAAACAGTGTTATACACTGTTATTGCTTTGAATTTTTTCAAATAGGCTTCTTCTATCAGCACATATCAGTTTTTCGTGTCAACAAATATTTAACAATGCTGTGTCAAGTAATAAAAGTGTTTAATAAGACTATCTCTCTTTTTCTAATTTAGTAATTATTTGTAATAAAAGTTTTAATATAAAAAAATACTTGATATGATTTATGTTTTTACGCATTCAAATTTTAGTAGACATCACATTATTTTGTCGTCAGGAATCTACTCTTACTCTGTGTTGCATTTCAGGAGACTCTAAATATATACATATATAATTTTTCATTGGAATCATAGAGATATTTTTTTTCAGGTTTGGTGTTTCATCGTTTGTCTCTTATTTCATGTTTCTTCTACTGCTATTTATTATTAATTTAATTTGAACATCGGACTTCATTTTTGTTATTGTAGACATTTATTTATTTATTTTTCAATTTAATTTAAATTAATTGGTTTGCATAAATCCATCATAGTAAAAAGTAATTGTGGATTAGAAGAAAAGTATTAGAGATAAATACAGATAACTTTATATCGGTTGAAAGGTAATGAAATGTGTTATCTGATGACGTGAAAAAAATATGTGGGTTCCATTTAAAGAAATCAAGTTATTCATGATTGAAGTTTTCAAAATTTGAGCGACGATATCAGCCATAACAAACAGAGTTCATAATTGACATTCTAGCTCTTGTTACGATGGAGGGTGGTCAATAATTTCCCCCAATCACAGCCTCCTATGTTGCAGCCCACCTCTGATATTCAGCAGCTTCTAGACGTCAACTTTTTGACTAAATATCAAATAACGTCCAAACGGTACGTTTTAGGCACCAAGTATGGTACACAAAGTCACACTAGAATTGACCGAGGAATCCAAATATGCAATAATATACAGGGGGTTCCATTTAAAAATATGCAACTTTAATATGAATCACCCTGTATATGTCTAGGTATTCCAGTAAAAATATGTTTAGTTTGTAGCGCTTATCCCCTATCTCCCCCCAACAGCAGATTTTAAAAATATATATCAGTATAACCACAGTCTTCCATCCACAAACTATTGACCCGCCCTGTATGTTTGCACGTTGGTTTCTACAAACATTAACTTAGCGTCCTAAGTGCTCCCTTGATAATGACGTCATCTGCGAACAAGGTGCGGTACTGATCATTATGTCTGAATGGCATAATTTTGTGGTTAAGTGGTTAAATATCAGCGGTCATTTTATACGATTACGCGATACTCAATGTCAATCAGCACAATACTGCTCATGATAACTGATCACTCACTGGTCGCTACTGCGTGTTGAACGCGAATATGAATCGGTGCAGACTGAACTTTAGCCAGCTGAAATTTTAAATTTATGTTTAGTAAGTTGTATTTGTGTGTATAAACTCACTCACTAAATGGTAGAACAAAATGCGAATTATTTTTATATGTAACTTATCTTGGATCTACATGATATGACTATTATTTATGTCACAACGGACACGATACTCGGAGGGATACATGCTATAAATTTTATGCAATATTTTGTGCAAGTATTCATTGAATATTGGATACTTACTCTAGTTCCCAATTTATAAAATATGTCGATGGAAGACGATATATTTTTCTAGATTACTAGTCTAGCTCTAAGTTCAATACAGTCAAATTCTATAGATTTAAGGCTAAAAATTGAAAAAATAAACTGGTATGTTCTAAAACTTGATTTTAAAGACAAATTTTGGTGATAAAATTAAGCGTTTCATACCATAATTAATTTCTGAGATATATAAAAAATTAGGATTTTTTCGTCTATGATAAAAATTTTAAAATTCTATTGATACCTTCTTTTGTATCTTAATCAAGTATACATACTTTGGCAGGATTTAATTAGATTCGATTGAAAATGAGATATGTGATGAATAACAATTCTGCAACTACTACCTGATTATAGATATAATACAATTATGTATATGTACATTTGTGTTTCTCAGTAAACATTATTAATGAATTATATATACATAACTATATTTCGGGTCTAGACCTATATGAATTATTATTTTACTACTATTTTGTTTAAGTTTTACTGAAGTACTTGCATTATTTGCTTTAAGAGGACTGGTATCGCAAATGTGTCCTGAATACATCATCATATCGCAGTTTTCTTAAATTAAGAAAACGCGCTTTCTATTTTATTTTTCTGCTTCTGACAATCTTGTACGAGTATATTCGTCTCAAACCATTAGAAACTTTGACAAAATACCTGGCATATTGTGAAAGTTTGTTCTTATTTATTCATTGATTTCGTATATGTATTTGGCTCCTTACCTAAATTTAACTTGAGCAACCTTATCTTGCTATTTCTTGTCTTGTCTAGGTCACGCAAAACAAGGCAGGACTTAACAGCTCGAATTGCAATAAAACGCAAATTTAAAAATGAAATCTTGTGAGACAAGAAAGTCTTGCAAATATAAAAGGGTTAATATTTGGGTCAACATTAGCTGAAAAACTAAATATTTCATTTCTATTGTAGGTGTATACTTTATTTAAAGGACATCCAGCATATACAATAATTATTTTTAAAATCAATATTTATTGAGTCTATGCCCACTTCTATTAAACTGAACTAATTACGAATTCACTGCCACTTGACTGAAATAGGTCAGATTCTATTTCGCCTATTTCATCCATTATTTATAACTTATTATGCAAACTGGTCGTTTTTAAACTTTATAATTTCGACCACTGTCGACGATTGACTATATCGATAGTTACGCGCGGGACCGTAGCCGACCGAGGCTAACCATCATTTTGTTATTTGTATGCAAGAGCCTCGCAAGAATTATGCAAGAATCTTGCAAAATTGTCAGACAATAAATTTACGAGAATCTCGCAATACAAGACAAGACATGATCTTGCAGGATCGCGTAAGGAGAAGACTTTAAAGAAACTCTTGTTTTGTTTTCCAGGACAACGCTTTTTCAAATTTTGCAAGATTTCTTATCTCAGGCAACACTAACTTGAACTCATTGTTACTGTTTGACAATTTCAGTTGAAGAGCTCAAAAGTTCAGAAAAATAGACTCATTTTAAGTACTTTGTTGTTATAACGTTATATATTCTAATCTTGGTATATGTATATAAATAAATATCTACAAGAACTTAATATGTGTTTCCTTAATTTGTATAATTTTACGCACGCATTATAAACATTAATTATTCCTTGCACAATGATTTAACACTTGAAAAGAAGCTAAATAACAAATGTTATTTGAACCTGTAGCTTATGATAAAGCCTCAGCATATCATAATCGACTTTTTCAACATGTGAATATTCTTAACGTAATTGAAAGAAGAAAAGTACAAGTAGATATTGTAATGCATTAAGGTAAACTTAATGAATAATGATGAAGCTTAGCTGCATTTCATTTCAAAGCATTTGAAGATGCAACGAAGTGGAAATCTTTAGAAAGATTATATAAAAGTATTCTCGAAATCAACCAAAAACTATAACATCGTTATACAGTATGCGCCAAAAGTATGGAATAAATTCAATAAAAACGAAATTATTTTTTGGGAAAAATCCTCGAACAGGTAGATTTTTAATTTAAAAAATACATATTTTAGCGTAAAATGCGATTTTCAAATGTCATTTGTTTTCGAGTAATGACGTCATCGATTTTTTTTTAAATGGCAACACCATATTTTTTCCTTGATTCTGAAAGATCGTTTAATTCTCTATCAGACAGTACTAAAATTTTGCCCTCTTACATAGGAAAGTTTTCGAATAAATGACGATTGAATGTTAGAAAACGTAAATCAATTAAAATAAAGCAAAAACGTTATCAAGTTTAGTTTTTCGAATTCCATAGTTCTTTTATGGATCACGTAGGTGAAAATCTTTGCAAAGTGTCATTGTCACACCGACTTTCTAGTAAGTATTGTAAGCGACATAGAAATTATTATTCAATTTAAAGTATTATGGCACATTTAACTGTTACTCAAAGAATTGAAATTTTAATTCTTATCGGATGCGGGAATATGACTAGAACTCAGCAGGAAGTTTGCGATTTATTTAATGAAAAATATCCAGATCGCCCTATCAGCCAATCAACAGTCAGTAAGGTAGAGTCTAAATTTAGAGAAACTGGCAATGTTGTAAATATTCCAAAACCTGGACGTCCAAGCATTAATGAAAATCAGAAACAGAACATTTTGATAAGTATGGTGGATAATCCTCATAATTCTTCACGATTGGTTGCATTAAACAATGACACTAGTTAGAGCACAGTGCTATGTATCTTAAGGAAGTAAAAATATCATCCCTACAAAATTCAACTTGTGCAGGAACTCAATGAAGATGATCCCGATCGCCGCTTACACTTTTGCGAAATTCTAATGGATTTATGTCAAGGAAATAGAAATTTACACCGGCAAATACTTTTTTCAGATGAGGCCACATTTTGTCTGAATGGTACAGTAAACCGTCAAACTTGCAGATATTGGAGTCGGGAAAATCCTCATTGGATGGCAGAGGCACAAACCCAACACTCTCAGAAATTAAATGTGTGGGCTGGAATAGTTGACGACAGAATAGTAGGGCCATTCTTCTTTGAAGGAACCCTTACAGGACAAAGATATTTAGAGTTTCTAGAAAATGACCTTGTTTCAGCCCTTGCAGTAATTTTTCCTAACGATAATGACCCTGACATTCCTGACGATACCATATGGTTTCAGCAAGACGGTGCACCTCCGCACTATGCGCGCCCTGTACGAGATTTTTTGGACAACTGTTTTCCTGGGAGGTGGATCGGCAGACGCGGACCGATAGAATGGCCTGCAAGATCGCCAGATCTTACACCTCTTGACTATTTTTTATGGGGATACTTGAAGTCAAAAGTGTACATTAATAAACCACGTAATTTAGAAGAACTTCAAAATCGCATTCGGGACGAAATACGCAGAGTTACCCCAGAAATCATTCATAATGTGCAAGAAGAATTTCTTCACAGACTTGCGCATTGTCAAGAAGTTGGTGGATGGCAATTCGAACATTTAATTTAAGTATAAAATTTAATCAATTGTATTTTATTTTACATACCTCAGAATTGTTACTCTTTTATGGATAAAATTTACGTTTTCTAACATTCAATCGTCATTTACTCGAAAACTTTCCTATGTAAGAGGGTAAAATTTTAGTACTGTCTGATAGAGAATTAAACGATCTTTCAGAATCAAGGAAAAAAATATGGTGTTGCCATTTTAAAAAAAATCGATAACGTCATTACTCGAAAACAAATGACATTTGAAAATCGCATTTTACGCTAAAATATGTATTTTTTAAATTAAAAATCGACCTGTTCGAGGATTTTTCCCAAAAAATAATTGTTTCGTTTTTATTGAATTTATTCCATACTTTTGGCGCATACTGTATACTAATAGTAATAGTTTGAAGGAAAACATCCTTCAAGACAAATGATGGATATAGTATTAGATAAGTATTAAATTATTTTGAAGATCACACTGAAACAGTGAATGAAATAGTGAAGAGTAATGCGAAAGGCAATTTGAGTAAATATAAAAAATTATTTACTATCCGATTTTACATACGTTTAACTAATTTATTTTTAACTTTGGTAGAACAATTTCTGAACTGGTAGCCACCTGGTCGGTTTAGCTTCCTTGGCGTTTAACAGAAGTAACTTTAAAACTTTACTTTCTTTCAATTTATCATATGTCTCAAGAAAGTTAAACCGACAACTTGGTGATCAGTCCAAAAATTGTTCTACCACAGTTAAAATAAATTAGTTAAATATCTACAAATCATAAGGTTTGAAATTATAGTCAAAGCAGTAGGTACTGTGACAGCTATTATTCAAGTGTTTTCAAAATATATTTTTCTTATATTGTAAAATAAATGAGATGCACCGTATATCCAAATAATTTAAATGTCACTTTCTTCGCAGAAGGTTGGTTTTTACAACTTCAAACGAGAGAATTTTTGAAATATTTTACCTAAAACAGCATTTCCATAAATGTGCTAGAAAAAGTTTAGGCCGAAAAACAAATTAAAAAAATAATTTTGAGGTTACGTAGCTCCCCTAATATTGGAGAAAATATTTCATGAACCTGACACAAATTTTTTGCGCCTTGTTTCCGGAGATACAGTATATATATAATAATTCTTTACCAAAAGTTGATAAGTAAGGTTGTGCCTCTTCATAAAATAGCTTTGTTAATCGAATATAATACAAATTGAAACTTCAATCAAGAGTTTAATGATTATACACCTACGTATACACCTACACATATAACACAAAATTGATATTTATTTGCAATTGATATGGATTCATTACCCGAAATATTTATTGGCATTAAGGATCAATTAACAACAACTGAAATATAGATTGACTCCACATGTAAGTTATTTTTAAGCAATTTTTAATTTAAACTGTGAAATGTAATAAATGCCTAAATTTAATGATTAACTTGGTACTCTTTTTTGAAATTTATTTTTTTCTTGTTGATATTGAAGTCATCATCCATATGGAGAATACGTAAAATATGCCAGATTTAAAAAAATAGGTACATTCTTACTAACTTCAGAAAATGATTGTAGATATATTTTGCTTACAGCCACTCATTTTTGAGATACAGAGCGTGTAAAATAATTTTAAAAAATAAAATTTTAAATGTAATTCTTTTAAAGGCCAACAGATTTGATTAAAATTTGACACAGATACGTTTTTAGTGATGTATTTTCGCTGACATTTTATTCTCTAACTTTTTTTTTAAGTTGGATCTAAGCCTTGTTATATTATGTAAAATTTAATTTTACACTAAAAAAAATTTAAGATTAATTAAATAAGCCCTTGCGCCAAACGGATTAGTGAAGGGTTATTTTTGAAACTAAGTTTGCCTAACCAAAAAATCACACTGCAAAAGCAGATAAATGAAAAATAACAAAAATCACATCACTATCGCGCACTTCTGTATTTTTGAAATTTCGAAAAAACTCTCTCTTCTCGTTCTCAAAATAGCAAATGTTTAAAATTTGTTTATCTGCTTCCATAGATGTTAAATGATTTTTATTTTATTGTTACTTATTTCTTCTTGATACAACTGTAGCCAACAATGGTCAATGTTTACTGAACAGTTTGACACACCCTTTTAATACATTTGCTATTTTGAGAACGAAACAAAGAGTTTTTCGAATCGTCAAAAATACGAAAGTGCGCGATAGTAATGTGATTTTTGTTATTTTTTACTTATCTGCTTTTGTCAGTGCGAGATTTTTTGGTTAGGCAAACTTAGTCTCAAAAATAAGCCTTGACTGATTCGTTTGGGGCAAGGGCTTATTTAGTTAATCTTTATTTTTTCAGAAGTGTGGCAAAAACTCAATCAAACTAAAGCAAATATCATTATTCATCTGCCTATATCACTTGTAGTAAAAATTCAACAATAGTAGTAATAAATGTAAGACTAAATTAATTTGAAAAATAATAAAATATATTTTGATAACACTCGTACAGACCAATATAGAGAGAGCTAATATCTAATAATCAATAACTAAATTCAAAATGTATTTCTTTAATCGTACACACGCAAAGTTATAAATGAATACTTGAAAAAAGAATCATGAACTTTCAATATTTTGATACCTACCTACAATTTTCAAATAGATACTTTGTTGTAAATTTGAATTCGTAAACGTATCATATATTGGGAAGATAAAACTTAATTTTATATATTTGCTAATGAAACGTACCACGTTGTAAATATTTGCTAAGTAACTAACAATCAAGTTGAATTTAAAATTTGTTTAGGTATTTAAAAACCTAGATATCTGCACAAGTTCTTTAGCATCACAGTTTGCTGAAAATTATGATTACCTGATGTGAATCTTATAAACTGATTATTTATTCAATACGCCGTAGATTACTTGTTTATAAATTAGTATATCCTTTCAACATTTTCAGCGAAGTAATGAATACGTTTAAAAATGTGGCGACGGTGCTCATATTTATTTTAACAAATTCTTTCATTCCATTAAAATAATGAATACCTTAGAACTATTCTATAATTACAAGGTACATATTTAATTGCATGGAATTACTATAATTTAGAGTTCCAGAATTATACTTTTTCTGTCTTTCATTAAATTATTCACATATAAGAATGTTTAAAATGTAACAGGCAGTGACAGAGATTGTAAAGTGCGAAAGCACCTTGGTGTCAAACATTTTTTATTTTTAGAAAACTCAATATATTGAGATTATTCTCAATATCTTGACTTTTTTCTCAATATAATGAGAATAATCTCAAAATTTTTACTTTTCTCTTAGTACTGTGATATTTTTATGTATTTATCTACATCCCACTAGCGATTTTAGTAGTTACGTACGAAAGCACCTTTGTATCAAACATACTTTTTATTTTTAGAAAACTCAATATTGTCACGGAATTTGCCCCACTCACACCCAAACCGACGTCTGTGGTATCGCGAAATGCTAAGATTGCCCCGATCGCCCCTACACAATTCTGTTAAACAAACAAAATGCCGTGGATCGAGACGGGACTGGAAAAATAGGGAATCGACGAGAAGCATTCGAGTCGTACGGGAAAATGGATCTAGAGATACTAGAAAATACCCGGAATATTCGTTGGGTCTATAAAAGAAGAATAAACGGCCGAGTTAGTCAGTCTTGTATTACAGTGTTGAATTCAAGTGTTTAGTTAGAGAGATCAAAGCGATTTAGATAGCGATTAATTAAATAAGTGTTTAGTTGAGTTGTAATTAGTGTACTGAGTATAGTTAATAAAGATAAGTAATTAATTAACGGATTGTTTTTCTGGGAGTAAAAAAATTCGGATTAGGAAATCCGTGACAATATATTGAGCTTATTCTCAATATTTTGACTTTTTTCTAAATATAATGGAAACATATCAATATCTTCTAAAGAAATCGCAAATGTTATTTCTTCGTTCTTTTCATCCGCTTGTATCGCCGTGATTCATAAAGTCGCGTAGCGCATCGTGTCGAATTTTCAAACTGTTTTGCCCACACACTACGGACAATTCTGACCTGCACTTAGTCACTACGTCATGAATAGAAAGCAGATATTAGCGGCTATCATAAAAAGAGCGACGCTACACATAGGTAAAACAAGCTTTTGAAACGAAAAAAATATTCTTGAATACAATAAATGAACTGAAATTGTACAGAGTGTTCTTAAATGATATGCCAACATTTAAGGGGGTGATTCTACATCGAAAATAAATGATACTTTCACAAACTATTTTTAGGAAAGAATAAGGAAAATAAATAATATTTTCGATACCGCTTTAGATATTTTCAAGAAATTTGGTGTGGTGACTTAATAAAGGTGCATTTTTGCAATATAAAAATAATTATTTGACAGTGGCGTGCGCACAAGCACTGACTTTAATATTTTTAAAGAAAAAAATGGTACGCCAATGGTTTTCTCCCAGATAAAAATTATTTTTTTCACGTTTAATTTGAAAAATAAGAGCCCTCTTGAGTTTTTGGACTGCAATGCGCCGTTTTTGAGAAAAAAAAACTAAGAACTATTGGATTGTTCATGGAATTATTAAAGGATACAATTTTGCAATAAATCTAGTTGCTCTGGAATATGTCACTTGTGTTGTGATTTGACATTTCAATCAACTTTTCGTCGTTAAAATCTGTTTGCTGTGAATATCTTATTTTTACAAACTCGCTAATAATGGTGAACTTTCTAAGTGTGGAAATGGTGGAAATGCATTATGTGTATGGCCCAGCCGACGGCAATGCAGAGCAAGCTATATTTAGTGGATTTTTTGTTATATCTTTATCATATTTTACGTTACTTCCCACAGTTTTTCCAAAACGTGTTACCTTTTGTCAGTGGTATCTTCATAATGTTGCCCAAAATCCACAACTTAGATCTCATATTCTGTTCACTGACGAAGCTAATTTTTCAAGAAATTTCATTCAAAATTTCCATAGCAATCATATTTGGGCGGATGAAAATCCTCATGCTATAACTGAAACACATTTCCAACAACAATTTTCGGTTAACGTATGGGTAGGGGTGATTACTTTATTGGACCATTCATTCTTCCTGCCGGGACGACTTGACGGACAATCTTATCTGAATTACTTCAACATCAGTTGCTTGTTGCTTGAGGATGTTCCTTTAGGAATAAGAAATCAAATGTGGTCCATGCATGATGGTGCACCAGCACATTTCAGTATAACAGTTTGCAATTATTTACAAACAATTTATCCAAATAATTGGATTGGGCGCGGTGGGCCGCAGAATGGCCACCAAGGTCCCCCGACCTCAATGGTTTCGATTTTTTGTGGGACCACCTAAAGACGCTCGTGTACACAAGTCCCTGAAGAAAAATTAAGAGAAAGAATAGAAAATCAAGAGCTGTGAGATATTTTAACCGATGCAAGGAACCCCGAAAGTTAGAAAAAATTCTGAAACTTTGGTGTTTTATGTTTTTCGGAGTCCCGAAACCGAAAAAAATTGTAGAAAAATTATCAGTGGAAAACGGACTGATTTTTTCAGTGGTGAACATTTTTTTAAATTCTACTGAAGAATTTTAACCATCTTGGAAATAAAGTGATCGTATTTCTATTGCACTGAGTCCACTTTTTTTCAAAATATACAAAAACTCAAAAATTTGCTTATGAAATTTACTGATACCTTTCGGTGAACATCCAGTGCGATTTGCAATGCAAGACTTAATTTCCTCGAATATTTCTCGTAAGAAGAGATTGGTTTCTTGATAATATTAAATAATTCCATCCCAGTTAAAGTTCTGGTCTGAAATGAAATAAATCATGTAGGGTAAGAATTGTATTTTTTGTATTTCCTTTTAACAAAGAAGGCGCAAATTGGCGCAACTTTTTTCTTCACGATACTACTAGTGAAATGATAGACAACCAACTGATACTTCGATCTTGACTTCAATCAACTTCACTCACAATTCAACTATTTTTTTTATATAATAAAGGCATAAGTATTATAAGATTTTTGTTTACTTACTGGAAGTAGTGGGTTCCATCTCTGAACTTATTTTTAAAACTATTTTAATTGTCTACGCTCTCGTTTCTTCAGCATTTATTTGTGGTGTGTTTTTGTTTACTAACAGAATTCCCTTTCGCCTTCTGCAAAACATAGATAACGCGGTTCGAAATCCATGAATACTTAGGCTCTGTTCAGATGAATATTCAGGTATCTTTTAATGTAAACAGAATGTTGATATAGTCATTTTCATTTTTCGAATTTTTGCCAGATTTCTGCATTCCCTGTCCCACTGCGCGACGATGCGACACGTCGATTTTCAACACATATCGGTTTTTGACATATTTGATACGACGATACAACTGATAAAAACCAGTTTAACAGTGAGTCATTTAAATATGTAAATTGTTCACACAAATTTAAAATCGCAATCAAAAATTGTTATTGCTTGAAAAATTATAAAAGAAAATATTTTCTTATCAGTACCAATACAAAATGTATAGAACTAGACCGTAAGTAAAACAGAGAAAAACCTTCTATAAGTACACCTGTATCAAAAAAGTATATTTTAAAAAGTTAAATATTCATTTATATTATAAAAATATGATGTTTCAATTAGGGTTCACTTAAAATTGAATAAATGCTTTAAATACTTAAAAAGTCTATTATAAAATTTAATCTTATTGTAAATTGGAGATATAAAGCGCCACAATTCTAGTTGTGATTCAAATTTTAGTTGCAAATAAGGAACAATTAGTTCTAGCAAAGTTTAGGACTTCATAACTGCATGTAATAGATTGTAAATCTTTAGATAAATTCCTACATCAATAATATTTACTTACATAACCCACTATTCCCTTTTGAATTTCACTTTCAACATATAAAGATTTCGAAAATAGCATTTTGTATCATATTCTAGAATAAAATAATAACAGATCATTTTTTACTTGTTAAATATTTCAATCTATAAAGTAAGTAGGTATACATATAACATAAGGACATAAGTGGATATGATTATTTCAGTCTAAAAATTGATTTATATTTGATTCGGTTTAAAAATATTTACGAAATAACTTTTTAATAGGCATTAAGCTAATTTATAAAAGTGTTAATTTTCCATTGAATTTGCACAAATAAAAGTTCGACGAAAATAATTACGAAAATAATAAACAATAGAGGTTCAAGTACTGGACCCCCGGGTACTCCAAATTTAATTTAGATCAGATTTACAATAATTATTTTTGTCTACAATTTGAAAGATGTTTGAAAGAAGTTAATCTTAGTAGTTAAACCATATTAACCATTTAAGTACAAAATCAAATACCTTACTCAAATCCAGCTACTGCATTTATTTTTTGCATTCAAATATTATTATATAATTAAACATTAAAAAATGTAATACTGCAAGATTAGTTGATTTCTCTATTTGAAGGCCATATTGACTTGATGATATTGTTACGATTTGAAAGGAACTCAACAATATGGTTAAAGATTACTACCTCTAGAATTTTAGATAGTGTTTAATAACAAATAAATCAGCTGATAGTTATCAATTTACCCTTGCAGTTTTTTAAATATTTGGAAATTGTTCATTTATACCTAGATAAATTTACTAAATAATAAATATACAATTTTAACAAGTCTATCTGAACATATTAATTTAACACTATATATTGTAAATATGTGATATTTTTTAATTGATATACTCTTACAATCACTTATTTTTGCATAGCTAGTATTTTGATATGCATTTTTAATTACAAATTCATTCTTTCCATATTCAAAACACATAAAAAAGACTTACCTTAAAACTCCGGACGTGCGTTACCAGTCATTTACGTAAACAAACAGTTTTTAAGGACCCCACAAATAGTTTCGCATGAGGGGTGATAACATATCTCTACATTTTCCCTAAAATGACCAAACAACGCTATTTTTAAAATCTAAACGAACGTTCACATTCAGAAATCAAATTTAGCACTATCCCACAATAACATTGCACCACAATACAGTGTAAACTAAATGTGTTGATGAGTGGTAGCGGACGATTGTAGCGCCACTTGAAGCCGGCGGCAAACTGCGACCGAAGCAACTAAGAAAGCTCCTACGACCTACTTGCCACCCGTTGCCGTTTTTAACACATCCCCTTCTTCCTTCGCCACGCGACTCCTTCTACGCTACGCTACATACTAGCAGGCGCTGCGATGATTTATTATTTTTATGCTGGCGTCTTTTTGAATACCTGCGAAGACGGTCACGGTTGAGAATTTTCGATTAAAAATAAACGTCAGGTTTTCACCCCCTAGAAATTGCGTTTTTCATCGCTTTATATATATGTTAATAAAATGTTAAACAATCCCATCTGCGACAACAGCAGTTAAAAGATTGATTGCTGGCAAGAAACTTTATGGAAAAACAGTCTTGCCCCAATTTACTGGATAATAAAGAACACTTTAAAAATAATTTGATCAACAATTTTCGAAATACTAAATTTTTGCTACAGATTGAATCAAATATGACAGATGACATATGTTGTTGTGATCAATTTCACAAAGCACACTTTGTGATCAATTTATGAACGTCAAAAATATAATATAAATCGAGTTTTGTCAGTTGTTCAATCGATTAAACTTATATAATTTTGTGAAATGCAAGTATAGTGCAAACGCTGACGTGACACGGGAAATTTGCAACCGAACTTGGAAGAGATGGAGGTCCAGGCGTCCATGGCGTGTCATACACGAGACTCAATCATATCCGTACCATGTACAGCGTGTCCAAACATTAATACTAAGGGTTGGACAAGGAGGGCCGGAACCATGGCCGCCACGATCTCCTGACTTTATTTAAAAAATTAAGTATATGGCACCGAAGTGGTCACTATTGATGATTTACGTAAACGTATCATCGCTGTTGCGAGTAAATTACAAGTTCAAAACGGACAAGAAGCAAAAACTTTTGTGTTAGTTTGTAGAAGCTGGGTTAAGACGGGCCCAAAATTTTTATTGTAACATCATCACATCAAACTATTTTACTAATTAAAACCATAAATTTATAATATTAATAATTAATAACAATAGTAGCAAAAGCAGTTGAATTTGCTGTATAAAAATAGATATTGTAAAATGTAATTTATTTCTTTCCTTGGGAATTTCTTTAAATTTTTTGTTAGGTCGCCGATTATACGCCCTATCAGGTTTTACAGCGGACCAGTTTCCAGTGCCGTACCGAAGTGTATTTTTAAATCATTTTTGAACAGTCCTTTTTGATTTTATTTTTACAAAAATGTATTTGTAAGAGTCGTACACTCAAAACATTGTTTTTATGTAGATAAGTTCTGAATCACCCGTATATACAGGATGAACCTTAAGTAAGTACAAATATTTTAACTGCTGGTGTAGTTCGTCATATAGATCAGTCTAGTGAAAGCCATTTTTAAAAATTTCTAATATTTACGGAGATATTATTTTTTTTTAAATACCCACATTTTGAGGACCGCTGTCATAACCAACCTAATAAACCATATGATTTGTTGCTAGGTTGCCATATCTCCTCTAATATAAATATTAAGTTAACGTAATAGTAAAGTAATATGGTTAAATTCTATTTTAAAAATACTTGTCTGAAGCATAAATACAGTAAAGTTGGGTATGTAGTATGATACGCAGTATTATTAACATAAATTTTAACTGCTTAACTGACCTTACTATAAAATATTAAAAATGAATTTCCGCAAGTTAAATACATTCTACCATAAAGTATTCAGGAAGATATTACGTAATATTACTATGTTCAATGTACACAAGCTTACCTGTTTGTTAAAAAATTAACTATTTAATCAGTAATCCACATTTCACAAGTTAAATGTCATTGTACACTGTTAGAAGACACAATGCACAATTTTCTTAAGTTATTTTATGAAGAATAACGAAAAACTATGATTTTCACGCAGCATATTAAATTTAATTTTCGCCACATAACCCTAAATGAGTCAGTATTAACCATTTCGAATCCAGAACCATAAAGTGACTTCGCACTTTATTCAGTGAAACAAATTTTAAAAATAAAGGTACACACAATATTAAATAACAAAATAGCAGCTTGACGTATGCGTTTAATATCAAGAAAAGCAAAGACATTTGTGTAACACTGGCAACACTGTGAACCACACATTAAATCTACAGTGCTATGACTGATAACTGTATGAAAGTCAGCGGTCCTCAACAAGTTGTCTACAGAAAAATTACAAAATTTATTTATTTCAAATTTTTTATTTCTGATTTTTTTGTAAAAAAAACTATTAATTATGTGTTCTACACAGTGAACTATACTGCTGGTTAAAATATTTGTACTTATTTAAGGTTCACCCTGTATATTTATAATGTAAATTTATAGATAATTTTCAAAAATTTTCTTACAATCTAAGAAATATACAAAAAACAGAGAAAGAAATTCTGATTTGACTACCTTGAAGTTTTCAGGGGATAAAATCAAGAAAGAAATATGTACAGTACATCCCATCGATATAAAGGAATATAAAATTATTCAAACGTCACCGCAACTAAATCGTGGTATAGAGTGGTGCAATATAATTTCAAGCAAGTGAAATAAAAATCATTAGAATATGTAAATACAGGGTGAATCTTAAATAAGTACAAATATTTTAACCAGCAGTATAGTTTTGTGTGTAGAACACATAATTAATAGTTTTTTTACAAAAAAATCAGAAATAAAAAAGTGAAATTTTAAATAAATTTCGTAATTTTTCAGTAGAAAACTTGTTGAGGACCGCTGGCCTAGACCGACCCTTCATACTTTTATGAGTCATAGTGCTGCAGACTGAACGTGTGGTTCACAGTGTTGCCAGTATTACCCAAATATCTTTGCTTCATGGAAGAAAAAATCTCAACATTTAGCGAATTTTGTCAAGTGTAACATTTTATATTATTTTTTATTATCAAACTGTCATTGACTGTCATGACAGATTATCGGAAGCCCAAGTCAAACTTGTTAACCCCACATAATGCATGAAAATAGCAATAAAATTTGCTAAAAGTTGACATTTTTTCCATTTTAAATAAAAAACGCGTGCATAGTTTTTCGTTATTCTTCATAAAATAACTTAAGGAAATTGTGTTTTGTGTCCCTTTTTAACAGTGTACAATGACATTTAACTTGTGAAATGTGGATTACTGATTAAATAGTTAATTTTTTAACAAACAGGTAAGCTTGTGTGCACGTTTATGTATAATTTTTGAACATTGGACATAGTAATATCACGTAATATCTTCTTAAATATTTTACGGTAGTATTGAACTTGCGGAAATTCATTTTTAATCGTTGAAGTATAGTAAGGTTAGTTCAGATGTTAAAATTTATGTTAATATTGCTGCGTATCATACTACATACCCAATTTTACTGTACTTATGCTTAAAACAAGTATTTTTAAAATAGAACTATTACGTTAAAGGAAACGTAATATTTATATTGGAGGAGATATGGCAACCTCGCAACAAATCATATGTTTCATTACGTTGTTGGATGAAAAATCAGCCAGCGGTCCTCAAAATGTGGGTATTTTTTAAAAAAATTAATATCTCCGTAAATATTAGAAATTTTTAAAAATGGCTTTCACTAGACTGATTTAAATGACGAACATGACGAACTACACCAGCGGTTAAAATATTTGTACTTATTTAAGATTCACCCTGTATATTCATAATATATTATCAGAATTCTATAGGTGATGCCGTCTATTTTACTCATCTAACTCGATATTATTCAAAACGGGATAGTTGTTAAGGAAATATTTTATCTCGTCGTCAAGTCAGTATTATTTTATCCCGATCGAACCCACTGTTCTAATATAAAAACTTGTATCGGAACGGCGGCTACAAGCTGTTATTTGAATACAACGTAACAGCATCTCACAAAACAAGGTAACCGCTTTATGCACATCGCGGAAATGGGTCCTTGTATTTTATAAAATCTAGTCTTTTAACAGATATAAAATATGTATATATGACATTTCGATTAGTACTTCGCAATAACGTTTTTAAGAAGTCGTTTAATTTTATGAATCGTAGGCAACAAACTTGGCAACTATGCAGTTGCCTACCAATTCGCCGGCATACGTCGTTCTTGAACACCATAGGGAAGATAAAGAGGACAGTTAACGATGATTATTACTTGTTTACTTTGCAGGCTGTGCAGGACAGTACTTTTCAGTGCTAGGTTATTTCGCAGGCTTGAGCGTATTATAATTTTTTCTTTCCTGATAGGTAATACTACTTGTTTTAGAATTACTGTTATCGTTGGCTCATTATAAATTAGTGTTGTGAATATATAATTGATTAAATAATATTGTGAATAATACATTAGTGTTATGTTGATGCGTGTGTTTGTTTTAATTTATTTAGAACTTGGGAGGATTTCTCGGAAGAACTTCAACCTGGTACAAGTAGAGATCAAACGAATAGTAATAGAGAAGTTGTGGAGGTTAGGACGAACGACGAACTAGTTAATTAGATATAATGTAGATTCAAATATAAAACATAGTGAGGGAGAACAGAGAACATTGGAAAACAGCTTATTTAATAATAGTATTAGATAACGCTCCACACCATTCAAGATTTTGATAAAGGATTGCAGATACGGCACAAAAAATTCAAGAATTTCTTAAAGTTCATAAAATTGCGTACGTCAGAAGCAATAATTTTGCAAAGAAATGCGTTATTTATAAGATGGCTACGGCTCAGGGACGTGCCGTTCTATGATTGCATTCATACTACTGCATTTTTAATTCTATTGAATTAATATGGAACCAATTAAAAAAAGAAACAATAAAATTTTCACAAACCAGCCAGTTTTAGGAAGTCAATAAATAGTGTGGAAATGAGAGAGCGGAAGGAAGTTTTTTTAACACCTTTTACACTATTTTATTCTAAAAAAAATCTACCAAGATATAGGAAATCTTGAGATTTTCAGTCTATTGAACTTAATTTTTTTTGTCTCTCATGTCTTTTATGTAAAATGTTTAGTTTTCTAGTAAATTTACAAAATGCAGGATAAGTGATCCAGTATTGTCCATATCCGAAATCCAAAGTGACTAATTTACAGTAGTTAGGTGTGTAAGAAAGGTGAAGTTGCAGGGGACAAGGTTCCGTAGGCGTGTCACTTGAGAAGGGTTCACAAAACACAAAAGTAAACTATTAAAGTACTAGGTCCCCCAGGGTAACTTCTGGCTTCCTAAGGCTGACTAATCCAAAAAGAGCTACGTCATAAAAAAAACTTTTGCAGTTGCACCTTTTAATGTCTATAACTAGAAAACGGTCCGTGTAGGAGTTTTTAGTAATATTTGTGTATGTACTGTCACTACCTAAAGTTTTTAACATAGTCTACGGGACATCCAGCATATTACTTTGAAATAGGTAGCAGGAAAGTTATGTAGAAGAGCAAAACAATATAATGGACGTAGAATGTTATATAAATGAATACCTATAAATTACAAAGGGAATAGAATAAAACAAAAATTATATTCTCTATTTACATCAATAACTCATAATTATTAAAATAATTTGGAAAACGATATAGGTTTACATATTCATAATAACAGCTTTCTTTCATAATTAATATAAACTATAATAGAATTATTTAAAAAAATATTTCCGGAAAAATATATTTTTACGAGAATGCATTGGGGTCGAATTTTCAATTAAAGCCAAATTTCAATAACAATAAGTGTTAGATGGATGAGTTCCCAGAAACCACCTTACGCCTTTGAACTTTTTCTGAAACTACAAGTAAATTAATTTTGTCTTGAAAAATTAATTAGAAAGTTAATCGAATGTTATAGCTACTACTATAGCATTTAAAAATTGCATGGAACACAGTACACAATGGGGTAAAGATAAGCAACGATTCTACAAAACAATCGAATTTATGAAAAAAAATATAGGTGTATAACCTCAAAATTTTGCAATAAATGTCTGAAAAATAATAACTGTAATGGCTTCACTGAGACGTATGGTTTTGAGATATAGGAAATCAATTTAATCTTCAAATTAAGTTAATAGATTACTCTATAATTTTGAAAATAATTTTATTTTAAATTAAATTATAAAATTATACAATAAAAGGTTATGTTAAAAATAATTATTCAGGGTGTTTCATAGATGGTGAGCAAAAATGAAACCGCATGTTCTTTAATGATTTTTAGGGGGGTCTTTTATATAAAGCTTTTACCTAGGAAGCTTCGCTAAAAAGATACTAATACGTTATAAACAAATAAACCCTTAGTTACCTTAACTATAAACATGTTCATAACTCGCTTGGGAGTTATACTAAGTAGTTATAACTCTCCCTATAAAGTATTTACAAAAATTAACCGACAATTGTCGAATTTTCCACTTAAATTATTTCCCAAATTGCAAGAATTTTCCGTTGAACTGTTGTCACTGCCGATGACTGTAGTCAAGCATGAAATTGATGTTCCACTTCTGTTTTACTTTTCGGAATGTCAACCACCATAACCGAGCGTCTATCTTCAATATGATTAATCTTCACCTATACAATTCCCGAAATAACCCACAATCAGAAACATCTGTACAATAGAGCAATAAATATGTATTTTTTATAGCTTGATGATGTAAATGTTCTTCATCGGAAGCATCCTTCAAAAATTTGACAATGTCATCCCGACTAAACTCTTACTTAGTTTTCTGGCTCATAGCCTTTACTTTTTGGTTTGAAAACGCTTGCAGTTCATGAAACTTTCTCTCATCTGTATTAGTATGAATTGTCTTAATTGATCTTAACATTGACCACTTAGTCCACAGGGAATTAGGACCGTGCGATTCAGACTGTAAGAAAAAGAAATCAATATCACCTATACTAAAACTTGGAAGAATAAATACATACCATGTCTTGAAATCAAGCCACTTATATTTTTGTTTCCAATACAGTTAACTTTCAGCCACTGCATGATTTATCATATTCTTTTTTATACTTTGGTTCCGACTTTGTTAGTAGTTCTAACTAATGATTAGCAGCCTTATTTTTGTTCAGTTTGTTGTCGATAGTGGGAAATTAGAGACTAAATTTCAAAGAAAACACCAAATTTTCTCAATTGTCGACGTTTCGTCACTTATCGTGACATCCTCAGGACACTATAAAATTTAATAAATTCAAAATTACATCGCATTTTATAAATAACAACAACACTTACTTATACAATGAATACAACAATATTTATATAAACATGAAAGAAAAAGAAACCACAATTACACACACACTAACAATTATTATATATCACAAATTTAAAAGCAAAAATATTAAAATTATATAAACAAAATGTCTTTATATAATGAATATTAACATAATAAAATATGGTGAAAGAAAGAAAAATGTAACAAACAACAACCTGTATATAACATGCAAAAAAATAATATTAAAAATTAAATCTACGTATATTGTTTATATGTTACTCTCATTACAGATTTAAGTGCTTCACTGTGTTTTCCGAGTCTCGTTGTACATATTATGTCATATAACAATCTTGGACAATATAGATATAAGCAGAAAATAACGTACACATATCCAGAACATGTATTAAAATATAAATCAAATTAAAGTTATCTTGTTGTACGAGACTAAGGGTGAACAAAAACCATACAAAAAGTTTACAAATATTACCTTTTTATCTAAAATATGATCTACTGAGGGTTTCAATATCCAATCTTTTATTTACCGAGTGTTTTTCTTTTTTTATGCATATCATTTCATTTAATAACCGTTTTTTTATATTATTTTGTTTGCCGATAATCTTAGTTGAATCATAATC
Source organism: Monochamus alternatus (assembly GCA_037114965.1). Taxonomy (NCBI): domain Eukaryota; kingdom Metazoa; phylum Arthropoda; class Insecta; order Coleoptera; family Cerambycidae; genus Monochamus; species Monochamus alternatus. The sequence continues at coordinate 109,038,191 of CM073426.1, read as the reverse complement.
AAAATGAGCTACTATAACAGTGTTCGGCAAGTGCAGTATTGTTACTTTTTTTGTCTTTGTTGGATTTAATATATTCATACAGCCTCTTTTATGTTCCTGAATACGAGTTTCTAAATATCTACCAGTTTAACCTATATAAATCCTATCACAATCTTTGCAAGGTATCTTATAAACAACATTTGATTGAAGTTCGGCTGGTGTTTTTGTTTTGAGATTTGTATACACATATCTTTTTAAAGTATTTTCATTTTTGGGTACTACCTTGATATTTTCTTCATTTCTAAAAACTTTTGCCAACTTTTCTGTGAGACCTTTTACATAAGTGATTTTGGAAAACTTTTTTAAGGTGTCCCTGGCACATTCATTATTTGTTTTTACATTACGATTATTTATTATTTTATTAATTAAGCTAAGAGGATAATTATTTTTTATTAGTATTTCCCTTATGTAATTGATGTTCTGTATGTGATAATCCTCGTGAGATAAACTAAGAGCTCTATGTTTCAAATTATTTATTATATTAATTTTCATTGATAGTGGATGTGCCGAGTAATAGTTTAAAAGTCGTTCAGAGTATGTAGATTTCTGATACCAATTTGTTTTTATTTTATTATTTTCTTTTATCTGTAATACATCCAAAAATGATATCCTAATTTTTTCCTACAATTCTATTGTAAAAATTATTCTTTCATGGAACCCATTGAATGTTTCTAACAAAGTGGACACATTATTTTTGTGTACAGACGTAATAATTTGTTAGTAGTAGTGGAACGCGAACTTTCTCAGCCTTTTGGGACGAATCGCCCGAAATCTCACTTCTCTCCAAGTTTTCAATCATTTTCACAAATTAATAAATTTGATAAACTTTTAGTTAATATATCCATAGTAATCATGTCTACTTAATTATTGAAACAACGTTCGTTTAATTTTGAAAACGAACAAAATTTGGTTTTCATATTTCATTAGTATGAAATAAAAATCTTTATTTATCACGGAGTTATTGGATGTTAATAATCTCGCAATTAACATCCTCATAACTCCCTTGACACATAAACAACTATTAGGCTTATTTTAATATTTTATAAAATAAATGATTATACTTGTGGTTGAAAAATTTTAGACATGTAAAATAGTACATTATACTATAAGGGAGAGAAATGCGTTATTTTGGCAGAGGTGCAATTTGAAGCCCGAGGGCGAACCCCGAGGGCTACAATGCACCGAGGACAAACTAGCATCTCTCCCGAATGGTATATACTATTTTTCCACGGTCTCATTAACTTAAAATCACATATTTTGTCATTATGAAGTAAGTAGCACCAGAATTATAGTATTCGGATTTGAGCATTTATTTAGTAGTCGTTGAGTTATTGTCATAACTACAAATTAAACAAACAAAAAGAATTGTCAAATTAAGGTGCTAGTTTGGTTTAGTTTAAAGTTTGCTTAGTGCACAATGAATAATTGTGAGTCGGAAGAGATTGTGGAGGCTGCAAATATTGCAATAAGCAATTTACTGCCTACGAAGTCAAGATCTTTATACGATATAGCCTACAATCGGTTCAAAAAGTGGTGCGCCGAGAAAAATGTTCAAGTATACAGCGAGAATGTTTTGTTGCCATACTTCAGTGAAAATGCAAAGAATTACAAGTCTTCCACATAATGGGCGCAATATTCTATCGTTAAGTCATGCTTGATAATTTACGACAACATAGATATAAGCAAATTCCCCAAGCTGATCGCATTTTTGAAAAGAACCGGTGACGGATATCAAGCGAAAAAATCGAAAATATTGACAAAGGGTGAAATCAACCGTTTTCTATCAAGTGCAGATCACAAAGAATTCTTAATGATTAAGGTAAGAATACTTTTGTTATTAGGTATTTCAATTATTAAGTATTTTGATTTTTTATAGGTTGGATTAATTTTGGGGATTGCCGGAGCTTGTCACTAGTCAATTTAACTGTAGATGATATTGAGGATGTAAAAATTCCAAACACTAAGGCAAAGATTCCACGAACCTTTCTGGTTACCGATGTGGGAAATATGCTTGAATTGTTTCGAAAATACCTGTCCCTTCGTCCTCCCCACGTCAAACATAAGCGCCTTTTTTTGTAGTACAAAGCAGGAAAATGTAGTTTGCAGCCAGTTGGCAAGAATACCATGGGAAAAATTCCGAGTGTAGTAGCTTCGTATTTAAAATTACCTGATGCTGCATGTTATACTGGTCACTGCTTATGAAGATCTTCAGCGACATTACTGGCAGATGCTGGTGTGGATATCACGACAATAAAGCGTCATGCTGGTTGGAAATCAACGACAGTCGCTGAGGGTTATGTCGAGAACTCCATTGAAAATAAGACCAAAATTGCTAATCAGGTTTTAGTAGATACCACTACTAGCGCAATCACAAAAACTGTAAATGTAAGCGAAAGTAATATTCCTTCTAATATTAATTTTGAAAATTGTACAAATGTAACATTTAATTTAAATGTCAATAAATAATTTCAATGTTATCTTTTTTTGCATGAAAAACGTTCTCCATAATGTAAACTCCCTTGGGAGCATTATACTCCCTTGGGAATAATCGACTACTTCTGTTTTAATTTTGATTTTTGATGTCATAGAAACTGATTTCTACTCCCGACCGTGGAAAACATGTTTTTTAATTTAAACTTACACTACATATATTGTCATGATTAAAAAAATGTTCACATTGATGTAGGTGTCTACAATTCTGTAAGCTCTTTCATAAACATTTAAATTATTCTTGCTCTGAACACTTTACTATTAAGACAATAAACAGCCATAAAATGGGAATCATGGAAGTGAATTCTTTGAGTCCGCTAATCAACACCGTAATTTGTTACACCACCGCTTCCTCACAATTGGATGCAGAAACTTTTTCAGTCTTCCTTTATCCTATTATATTTCCTACTCAGTGGTTTCTCTTTCCTGTGTTTACTCACCCGACGGATATTATTTAAAAGTTGCACCGTTAATCTGAATTAATCGATCGTTGACTTTGCGTCATAATCACCATCTTATTATTTAGTCTGTGTCTGGTTGTTTCCTTTATTTTGTTTGTTATTTCGAAGGAGAGGCAGGGGTCTAAGAGAAACTGTATAAACATGATAAAATAATACCAGATCTTTACTAAAATAAATGTCGTGATGAGAATGTAAGCGAGGAAAGAATACATTTGAATGCAATCCAATCACGGTTTCAGTGCCACCCTTAAAAACAAAAATTATAGTTATTGTAAAAATGTTAATAATAACTTCAAATATAACTTATGGTCAGGTTCTGATACATTGCTTTATTGATGGACCAATAGATATTTTTTTGAAAATATCTCATCTCTCATAACTTTTATCTAGTTTTTGGAATAAAAAATAGTTTAGTTTTGTTTGGAGACAAAAGATGCATGCATACAAAGTATATACGCAACTAAAAAAACAATAAGTATGTAACAGTTATTTACAATATAACTGTTGTAAAAATTCATATTACAAGTGTAGTAATAACTGCCAACATTCGATCATATCAATAGTTACGTGAATTCGCCAAGCGGGGCCATAGCCGGCCGAGAGCAACCACCAATGTTACCAAAATCGTAATTAAATTTCATGTTTCTCATTTATATGCAAAAGAAGGGCAAAAGTCTCTCAAGAATCATGCACGAGTCTTGCAAAAGATAAGAAATATGTGAAACACTCACAAGACTGATAATCAACAAGACTTTAAAGAAACTTTGAGCATAACATACCTTAAAATTTCAAGGTGTCCCAATTTTAATTTTGATTTTGACATTAATTTATTGTAATTAATAAAATTGTATACAGTTAATAATTTTAGACTTTAAAACTAACCTGAAGATGGGATGTATCATGCATATTGTTGATCCCGAAAGTAGTGGTCAATATTAATAATAAATTATAATAGAAGATTGTGCCGAATTTATTAGATTTTTTTGTCTACTTCTTGAACAATATACAGGGTATTAAAAAAGAGTGTAAAATATTTAAGGAGGTAATAGTATGAACCAAAATAAGCAGAAAAGTCTCAATAAACATGGGTCCGCAAAGTAACGGTTGCGGAGATATGAAATGTTTTATGTTTTTTAGCCCCTTTTTATATTTTGCAAAAACGTTGTATATTTTGTTTATAATAGTTGATTGATGTTTAGTGAAATAAACACTACGTATTTGACAGTTGTTCTCAGTGCACAAGTTTTCTTTCGTTATGGCTGGTTACTCTAACGCAGAATTAACAGACATGCATTTCATGTATGGTCGAGCTAATGGGAACGCCACCGAAGCGCGACGTTTTATGTTGACGCTTATCCAAACCGCTAGATTCCTTCACAACGCATGTTTGGAAGAATTCACAAAAGATTGCGGGATACCGGTTTCTTGAGCAAACAGTGCCATTTATCCGGAAGACCAAGGTCGGTATCCACTCCTAGAGTAGAAGAAATTCTAGCACTGGTAGAGCAGAATCCAGGTACGAGTGTGCGGAGAATATCAGCCGATGTAAAAATTAGTGGTCCTCTTATTTGGAGAATTCTTCACGAGCAACTGTTTTATCCATACCATGTGCAACGAGTACAGGCCTTAAATCTAATAAATGATCATCAAGCGCGTTTAGTTTTGTGCCGCTGGTTTCTACGTCATGATGCTGAAGACCCTAGATTTCTTGCAAACATTCTTTTTACTGATGATGCCGGGTTCACAAGAAATGGAGTGTTTAATTTTCACAATACGCATATTTGGGCCGACGAAAATCGTCATGTTCTAATAGAATCTGGACATCAGGCACGTTTTTCATTAAACAATTGGATGGATATTGTAGGTGACAGGTTTCTAGGTCCTGTTGTTTTACCAAACCGATTAACGAGCGCTGCTTACCTCAACTCTCTGCAGAACACACTGTATGAGTTTTTAGAAGACATTCCTTTGAATCAGAGCCAACAAATGTGGTTCCAGCATGATGGTGCTCCAGCACATGGCCGTTAGAGAGCATTTACACCAAACGTTTCCACATAAATGGGTAAGAAGGGCCGGATATGTTTTATGGCCTCCAAGATCACCTGATCTGAACCCTCTAGATTTCATTTTTTGGGGATATTTGAAGACATTAGTATATGGTACTTCTGTAAATAGCCTGGAAGAGGCGCAGCTATGAATTAATCAAAAGAGTCAAGAAATCCAAACCAAGGAGGGTGTTTTCGAAAGAGTTCGAATATCGTTGAGACGAAAATGTCGTATCTGCTTGGAAATGGACGGAGGGCACTTTAAACATCTTCTGTAACTTTGTTTTTTGTGGTCCATATCTCCGCAACCGTTACTTTGCGGACCCATGTTTATTAAGACTTTTCTGCTTATTTTGGTTCATACTATTACTTCCTGAAATATTTTACACTTTTTTTTTAACACCCTGTATGTAGATACTTACTCATTTTGAATCCAAAAGAAGGATCATTTTTCAATGATTTTTTTTTAAACTGTAAGTATTCTTAAAATAACGTTGTTATAATTTTTTTATACAATTTAAAAGTTTATATTATTTCTCAAACATTTGTCTAGCTACATGCCACACAAACAATTTTATTATAAGAAATAATCAAATCAACCGTAGACCTAATGATTTGCCTTTAAATAATGAGGTACAATATATACTTTACAGATGACAATTTCACTAAATTTATTTTCCTATCTCAGAAAATAAGCAACTCAGATTTGTTGTGCTTGTACCATATAAACAAAATGTCATTGACTTGAATTGTAATCCTATGGTTCATGGTGACAATCACAGTTGAAAAACCATTAGTATTTCCAAATGAGCTAAATAATTCTTATACGCAGCTATGTTCCGCTTCAGGGAATATTGGTGATTGTATGTAAAAAATACAAACCTTGGTACATTTAAATGCTAATACAAATTTAAAATATACTTAATAGTGGGTAAAGTTATATTCTTCATACGATGAAACATGTACAGGGTGTCTCAAACTCGATAGCATGGGCTTACTGTGAGGATACAAAATATTTAAATACAATTTGGGACACGTGGTGTTAAATGGGATGATCTAACCTCCATTTTCAATTGAAGGTATTGTCTTTAGGATTTGACAGAAATGACTAATAACGTCATCAATTCTATTTTTTTTTTTCTAGAAACATACCTAAAATTTTTCCTGTTAAAAACATCTTTTTTTCTAATAAATTTTTATTAGAAAAATGTTTCCGTTACTTCCCATTTAAAAGTTATAAGCAATGTCGTCTTAAAAAGTCTCAAAAAGAAATATTATACTCGCGTCAAGAATTCAGACGTCTTACGTCACGGCTGACGTTACACATTTGTTTTTATTGTCAACGTAATTTTCGATATTTGGTCGCATTAAAAACAATCATTTTTTGCAATTTAGTGCAGTATATAATGCAAACTTTTAGTGTAGTATATAGTTTTATTACTATCAGTTGCAGTTTCTTAAATATTTTGATGAAAATATAATGAATTATTCTTTTGTTCGTATGACGTAAGTCATCTGAATTCTTGACGCGAGTATACCTAAAGATCACATTAGCGGTGGAAGAATCAAGTAGGCGGAAAATAATTGAATGTTCGTTGTTTAAAGAGCATAAATGTCACAAAATACTTGTCATTACTCAATACGAACGTCAAACGTATAACTTTTGTGGTTATAAAATGTTCTCATTCAGAAAATGTTGATATTATGCTGGTAATTTACGGCGAGTCACAAAAAAAATCAAGAAAAGCTGTCGAGTGATATGGAGAAAGATATCCAGAGCACCTCATTCCTGACCATAGAATCCTTATAAGATTAGAAGGATAAAAAACAATGTTAATATAGCCGGGAATTGAATTTGAATAAATCAACCGTTCTGTGAAAATCTCCACATTGTAAATCCAGTTCAAAACCAAGGCTACTTTGGAATATGGTGCGGCATGATCGGTAGGCATTTAATTGAGCCTTACTTTTATGAACATACATTGAACAAAGTTACCTAATTTCCTACAAGAAGAAATTTCTGCACTTCTGGAGAATGTGCTTTTGCAAATAAGGAGAAATTTATGGTTTCAGCACGTCAGAGCTCCACCCCACAAGGCCAGCATTGTGCAGCAATATTTAGATAACACTTTCCCAGAAAAATGGATTAAGATTAATAGACATATTCAGTTGCCCGGAAAGTCACCAGATCTACCACTCCTCGATTTTTTATGGGGGTTATAAAAAATAAGGTTTGAAAAAAATATATTACAAACGCTTGTAATGAGTTAAGCGACGAAATGTTAATAAACGCAGCCCACAAAAAAGTCAGGCGATCTTCGCTAATATTTGTCGCCATTTTTACACTACTGGTGGCGAAGATTCGATATGTGTCTTGAAACAAAAGGAGGTCATATAGGGAACAAATTGTGCAGTAATGTAGTAAGAGGGCGTTTGCCTCATTTTTTAAGTTTAGTCACTGTTATCATCACCTTTTGTTATAACTGTATTAAAGAATTATCCAGTTTAATCCTTTTGTTTATTCTTAATGACATTTATGTACTTTAAACAACGAACATTCAATTATTTTCCACCGCTAATGTGATTTTTACCCACGACGGAACGGAGACGGTATCGGCGTTTGGAGTGAGAGAATAGTCCGATTTTGATGCGATTTTCAGTGATGGGTTTTGGTTTGATTGGATCATATTCTTATTTTATGTGTTACGATGAAAACTCAACGGTGGGCGCTGCAGTCAACATTTGTTTGAGCAAAACCAAAACTACTAGTCCGTTTTGGATGCGGTTTTCAGTGAAGGGTTTGGGTTTAATTGTGGTTCATATTCTTAGATATGTGTTATGGTGAAAACTCACCAGGGGGAGCTACAGCAAACATTTGTTTATGCAAAACCAAAACTAATAGTCCGTTTTGGATGCGGTTTCCAATGATGGGTTTGTGGTTGATTAGTGAGGATTCTTAAATAGGTGTTACGATAGTAACTCACTAGGTGGCGCTACATTAATATCAAGTCCGATTTTGATGAATGTTCTAGAGTTGCGACTCAATATTTTCTATATCACACCTATCAACTTATTATTTTCATTCTACGTAATGAGTTGAGTTACAACAAAGTCCCCGGCAAAGTTTAGTTGTAAATACTTATTATAATTATATATAAACTGTATCGATTTTGTATAACGTATGTACCTATGCTCTTTAAAAAGTTTGAAATAAAAGAAAATTAAAAATTTTGAAAAACCCACAACGGTTAAAATGTTATTGAAAAAGGATAAAATAATTAAAAAGTATGTAACTAGAAATAATAAACGTAAAAAGGTTTTATAAGTAGATTTGATTTCTCGCAGAGTCGGACATATGAACAACAGAGTATCAGTTTTTATAGCACTTCCCTATGTATCTATTTGGTTCTCGAAGATGTAGATATGGCAACAGCATATTCAGATCCGTCGGGGGCTGCCATCACTATTTTAAATTTCAACATAAATATAAATAACTATAGCAATAAAATATCTCCAAACTATTCACGTTACTATAAAACTACCAAACTAGTTCATTTAATGGCTTCGTAATGTTTTGGGATGGAGTAATGCTCAACCGCCACCATTAATTCGCATACCACAGAATAAGACCAGTCAGATTTACATCGAACAAGTTATAACGCCCATTATCTACCCCCTACGTAATGAATTAGGTGAAAATTTTGTGTTTATGAACAGCAACGCAAGAAGGATTCAAAAGACACTCGAAGCAGTACATATCAATAGATTAGATTGGCCAGCCAACTCTCCTGACATGAATCTTATTGAAAACATGTGGAATTTCATTGCTAGAGCCATTCATATTCACATTCCTCCATATGAGACTGCAGATGAGTTAGTCGTGGCGGAAGAGATCGTTAACCGCTTGATTATCTCAATGCACAGACGTGTCAATATGCTATTGGAACGTGGTGGAGGTCATACCGACTATTAGTCAAGTAGAGAACTTGCTTTGTTACTTTTTTTTTGATTTAATATATTTTGTCAAAAATGTCACACATTTGCTGGTTCTGCTAGTTTCTTTAACAAGAATGAGAGGGAGTCCAAGACTTTTGACGTTGTGTGCAGTATGTTGCCCGCAGCGTTACTATTCAAATTGACTCTATTTACAGCAGAAACAGAACTTTTGACATCATATTCTGCCGAGTGTTTTATTTTTTTTATTATATTTTATTTTATTATGTTATAGTACCTATATATGACCTTTACATGCTCAATGGCCTTTACATAAAGTCTGATAATTTTACTGTAAATAGATACCAAAAAAATTATAATTTTAAAAGAGCCAATTTTCATTCACTTTATAATGATCTTTTACATATCAACTGGGACTTTTTGAATGATATGACTGATATTAATGTTGCTGTTGACAGTTTCTATAATAAGATCTATGATATTTTCGATATTCATGTACCTGTTTCCAAAAATTTCAAACACAAATATCCGATTTGGTATACAGCTGAAATCATAGGCCTTGTTAAGGAAAAATCAAAAATACACAGGAAATTTAAAATCACAAATAATAACTATCATTATCAAGACTTCTGTAGGCTTAGGGCAATAATTAAACAAAAAATTAAAGACGCATATTTTCTATATTTACAAAACGTGCAGACTAAATTAAAACATGAACCGAAATTCTTTTGGTCTTTTGTTAATTGTAAGAATAGAACTTCCAGAATTCCGGGAAGAATGATGTATGACGGCGAATCTTTTAATGATCCGCAGTTGATTGTCAATGCTTTTAGTCATTTTTTTGCCAGTGTTTATTCTTTGCCTGATCTAGTGGATGCAGATTTTGATTTTAATTTGAATCCCAATGCTTCACTTGACACCAGTTGTAAACCGATAGATGAAAAAGAAATTTTTGAAGCAGGGAGAAAGTTGAAAAATAAATTTACATCTGGTTCCGATAAAATTCCTTCTTTTATTGTAAAGGATTGCATAAGAGTACTGGCGCAACCTTTGAAGATACTCTTTAATTTAGTTTTGGATAGTTCTGTCTTCCCGGAAGTCTCGAAGATTGCTAAAGTTTGTCCTATACATAAATCTGAAAATAAAGATAGTATTGTAAATTATAGACCCATATCACTTTTAAACAACTTTGTAAAACTATTAGAGAGTGTCTTATACAATCGCATATACGCATCTGCAAAAAATATTATATCAACCTCTCAACATGGATTTAAGAATTCTCGATCAATTACGAGTAACCTAACTGTATTCAGTCAGTTTCTATGTGAAACACTAGATGATAAAGGACAAGTTGATACTATCTACACAGATTTTTGTAAAGCGTTCGATAAAATATGTCACACTGCACTACTTAAGAAATTCTCAGATTTAGGCTTTCATAGCAAATATTTGATACTTTTGAAATCTTATTTCAGTAATCGCAAGCAATTTGTTTGTTACAATGGTTTTTGCTCTGATATCTATATTGCAACAAGTGGTGTCCCTCAAGGATCCAATTTAGGACCTTTACTTTTTTTGATTTTCGTCAACGATTTATGCAATGTAATAGATTGTAACAAATTGATGTTTGCCGACGATCTGAAAATATATACTTCTATTGTTAATGTAGATGACTGTATTATGTTGCAAGAACAAATTGCTCTATTGGAAAATTGGTGCTTCAAAAATCACCTTTTTCTAAATATTTCTAAATGTAAAATAATATCATTTTGCCGTAAATCAAATGTTTTGCAATATCCGTACACAATCAATAATGTTACTTTAGAAAGAACAAATCATATAAGAGACTTAGGAGTTTACTTTGATCATCAATTGACATTCAATCAACATATAAGTAATATTATAAAGTCAGCATATAATACACAAGGTTTTGTTATACGTAATAGCAAAAATTTTACAGATGTGTCTGCTTTGTCAACTATGTATTTTAGTTTAATTAGAACTAAATTGGAATATGCCTCTTTAATATGGAATCCTATATATCTGCAGTATTCTTCTGCTATTGAAAGAGTCCAAAAGCACTTTTTAAAATATTTAAGTTTTAGAACTAGTGGGGTATATCCCCAAAGAGGGTGCGATTATAATGATTTATTGAGTAGTTTTAATTTTATGTCCTTGGAGCAGCGTAGAAAACTAGCATCTGTTTTATTTTTATGTAAGTTATTACAGGGTAAAATTGACTGTCCTGCTTTGTTATCACAAATTAATATATTAGTTCCTAGACTTGCAACCAGACAAAATAATATATTTTACTGTAAAAGAGCTCAAACAAATTTATTGTTAAAAGCACCAGTAACTGTAATGTGCGCTAATGCAAATGTAATTGCTTCCGTTTGTGATTTTTTCTGTTGCAGTTTTGTTGAGTTAAACCATAAATGTAAAGAATACCTATAATTATCTTTCTAATTCTGTTAAACTTAATATGTGTCTGTCATAATTGTATTTGGTACACTTTGCATATAATCACTTAACTGAAAGTATTATTTTTTTTTGTATAATTGCTATGTAAATGGGTAACTGTTGGGCAATAAATGCATTTATTATTATTATTATTATTATTATTATTATTATTATTATTATTATTATTATTATTATTATTATTATTATTATTATATGGCATTTTGTTGTTACGTTTTTGAAGATATGATGCTAAAGAATTATATTGACCTTATATATATCCTTTTAAAATGCATATTTTGTTTTTCGGGTTTAATATTTTTCGGCATTTGTCCCTCCTTGAAAAATTTTGTAACGACGCCCATGCTCTCTAAATTTCTTTGTTAAGTCAACAGATAATGCGAATAAGATCAATTGAAGGAAAGGAATTGAACTGAATTGAATTGATAGCAATTTATCTACCACGAAATTTGTAAAACTAATAAAAATAAATGAAAAAATTAATGAGACATTATCTATTTGTATCGTACAATCGTTGATCTATGATCATAGCCTCGTTTCTTATTTTTGGTTAGAGAAATCTCTGTTGGATATTTCGGTAAAATACTGAAACACCCTGTATAATTTAGCAAGAAATAAGTAGTAGATTGTTCATTGTATTTTAAAGGAAACATACAGTATAACTTATTTTGTAGTGAAAAAAACGTTGGTATTATTATAGAAATACATAGGCCGTATTGAGACAATGGATTTAATTGCCTGATTCAAAAGGAAAAAACAGGTTAAAGTAAAATACTTTACATGGGCTTTAACTTAATTTTAAGTGTTGTTTATTAATTAGGTAAAGGTAAAAAAAGATATGCCATTCCAATCTTATAAAAGGTACTTACATAACGTTAGTTAGTTCAGCTTTCAGTTTTTAAATAGCCATGTTCCGGAAAGTTGCTACATAAAATACATAAAAATGGGTTCAATTAATGTATTTATGCGATATGAACTCGTCAAACAAATCGTAAATATAAAAGACATTCGTACAAACAGTACTGTGGTAGAAAAAAAGTCTTAAACTAGCATATGATATTATGTTAATTTATGTTCATTCCTGTTGTTTATTGCTTCACCCATTTGCATGAAGCTGTCAGTTAATTTATATAAATGTCTGAAATATGAATTCATTTATTTTTAAAATTGTACCAAAGAAAATATATTTGACTTAAAAATTATTTTTCTCTTATCAATGGTAATAGAATGATATCTATAATATCAGATGCTTCTACAATCCTACATCATAATCATAAGTGTAAATAAAGATTACCGTGAATTGTTTTGTTTTAAAAAACACGTTACAAACAAATTAGAAAGTGCATCTCACCGAGTAAATGGAAGAATTATTGCATTATACCAATATGTACGAATACAGCATATAGCGCCTAATAAAATATATTTCATCGTGCCAAAAATGAAAAGAAAAATGCGGTGGAAAACGTAAAGCTCTCTACAATTGCAGCATTGTTTGTGATGACCACTTTAATGTAAGTTTAATTGAAAATACATAAGTAGGTAGCTTAAGTTCAGCTAAAAAATTAAAATGTAAAGAATCAATTAAATTAAACTTTTTTATTAAGCTACCAGAATGTATGCAGAGCGTTTAGAAAATCAATGGTAAAGCGAACTTACATTTTTTTTAAATTTATTAGTATTCAACAATTTATTCCGATTCCAAATAACATGTTCTGTATTTGCTCCTACCATTTACGAGATGTACTGTTATTTGAGGAATTTATAAAATTTTGCTATATGATTTTACTGAATTAAACTATCTGTTTTATTCTGAAAACAAACAAAAATAATAAATAAGGATTTCTTAAAATGTTTAAGGATAAATGAAATCATTAGCAAATAGCAAAAAAATAAATAAATTAATTTTTAAAAATTTATAAATGTTAAATTTCATTTGTCATTACTTTTATTTATTATTTTCAAATTAAAACAATAGGTTTAATGTGAAATCATATGGCATAATTTTATAAATACCTCAAGTAAAATCCTCTATCTGGACATTACTAACAAGAAATAAGTTACGCTTAACAATGCCGTAAGTTTATCACATCGCTACTAATAATTGTAGCATTACCTACACATTTTTTGCACTATCTATTACACAAAAATGCCACAATAACGCAAAAAACACAAGAAACAAATCTGTTTATATTAGTAACACCGTAGCCTGTATCTGTATATATGGAAATATAAACCGCGCTGAACGGCGTTTGACATGACACCAATGATATCGTGTTTTCGACCACGTGGTTTTGTTTACATTCTATGGCAATTTATCAATGTTAATATTTTAATTATTATGTGATTATTGCCGCCAAACACATAAATGTAACCTTTCAATATGTTTGAAGTAATACATTTCAAAGCAATATAAAATTCATGCAACTTCACCGTTGAAACAAAACTAATCATTTTAGACATACAGTATGCGCCAAAAGTATGGAATAAATTCAATAAAAACGAAATAATTATTTTTTGGGAAAAATCCGTGAACAGGTCGACTTTTAATTTAAAAAATACATATTTTAGCGTAAAACGCAATTTTCAAATGTCATTTGTTTTCGAATGACGTCATCGATTTTTTTTTAAATGGCAACACCATATTTTTTTCCTTGATTCTGAAAGATCGTTTAATTCTCTATCAGACAGTACAAAAATTTTGCCCTCTTACATAGGAAAGTTTTCGAGTAAATGACGATTGAATAACATTCTAACGAAAACGTAAATCAATTAAAATAAAGCAAAAACGTTATGAAGTTTAGTTTTTCGAATTCCATAGTTCTTTTATGGTTCACGTAGGTGAAAATCTTTTCAAAGTGTCATTGTCACACCGACCTTCTAATAAGTATTGTAAGCGACATAGAAATTATTATTCAATTTAAAGTATTATGGCACATTTAACTGATACTCAAAGAATTGAAATTTTAATTCTTATCGGATGCGGGAATATGACTAGAACTCAGCAGGAAGTTTGCGATTTATTTAATGAAAAATATCCAGATCGCCCTATCAGCCAATCAACAGTCAGTAAGGTAGAGTCTAAATTTAGAGAAACTGGCAATGTTGTAAATATTCCAAAACCTGGACGTCCAAGCATTAATGAAAATCAGAAACAGAACATTTTGATAAGTATGGTGGATAATCCTCATAATTCTTCACGATTGGTTGCATTAAACAATGACACTAGTCAGAGCACAGTGCTACGTATCTTAAGGAAGGAAAAATATCATCCCTACAAAATTCAACTTGTGCAGGAACTCAATGAAGATGATCCCGATCGCCGCTTACACTTTTGCGAAATTCTAATGGATTTATGTCAAGGAAATAGAAATTTACACCGGCAAATACTTTTTCCAGATGAGGCCACATTTTGTCTGAATGGTACAGTAAACCGTCAAACTTGCAGATATTGGAGTCGGGAAAATCCTCATTGGATGGCAGAGGCACATACCCAACACCCTCAGAAATTAAATGTGTGGACTGGAATAGTTGACGACAGAATAGTAGGGTCTTTCTTCTTTGAAGGAAACCTGACAGGACAAAGATATTTAGAGTTTCTAGAAAATGACCTTGTTCCAGCCCTTGCAGTAATTTTTCCTAACGATAATGACCCTGACATTCCTGACAATACCATATGGTTTCAGCAAGACGGTGCACCTCCGCACTATGCGCACCCTGTACGAGATTTTTTGGACAACTGTTTTCCTGGGAAGTGGATCGGCAGACGCGGGCCGATAGAATGACCTGCAAGATCGCCAGATCTTACACCTCTTGACTATTTTTTATGGGGATGCTTGAAGTCAAAAGTGTACATTAATAAACCACGTAATTTAGAAGAACTTCAAAATCGCATTCGGGACGAAATACGCAGAGTTACCCCAGAAATCATTCATAATGTGCAAGAAGAATTTCTTCACAGACTTGCGCATTGTCAAGAAGTTGGTGGATGGCAATTCGAACATTTAATTTAAGTATAAATTTTAATCAATTGTATTTTATTTTACATACCTCAGAATTGTTACTTTTTTATAGATAAAATTTACGTTTTCTAACATTCAATCGTCATTTACTCGAAAACTTTCCTATGTAAAAGGGCAAAATTTTACTACTGTCTGATAGATAATTAAACGATCTTTCAGAATCAAGAAAAAAAATATGGTGTTGCCATTTAAAAAAAATCAATGACGTCATTTCTCGAAAACAAATGACATTTGAAAATCGCATTTTACGCTAAAATATGTATTTTTTAAATTAAAAATCGACCTGTTCGAGGATTTTTCCCAAAAAATAATTGTTTCGTTTTTATTGAATTTATTCCATACTTTTGGCGCATACTGTATTGCGTGTATTTAGTCATATTATGAATTAAAGATATAGAAGCTCCCAGTATTCAAAGATGAGTGCTTTATTTTATTCATGATAAGTACGTCCATTTCCGATGTCACAAGTTCGCTTGTGGCGAATTCTATATATTTTTTTCAAAATGCTACTGGTTAAATCACAAATGTTTATAGTGGTTTTTAGGCTTTCACGGCCGGTGTTATCATTTGATTCATACTGATTTTCCGGGTTATTATGCCGTGATCTCGGTAACTGGTCGCTGCCAGAAACAGAATTAAAGTGCACATCCATAGCATTAACAGGGATTCTTTTACCTGCCCTGGTTCTTCTCGGGCTAAGGTCTATGGGGATAGACCATTACGACTGCCACGGTCGAAACCGTTCCTCGGATAATGATGGTTTTCCTAGGCGTCCCGTAGCCGCCGCTGTAACTGGTCGCATCCCATGCTTCCAAACGTTTCGCCGCTTTTCACTGTCGGCATTTTTAGCGGCGAAACCATTATTAGAGGAACGGTTCCGACCGTGGCAGTCGTAATACCAACAATAGGAGCCGAAATCAATATATGGGCGAGTCTGTTTCCATAGAACCTAGCCCGATAATAACCAGGGCAGGTAAAAGAATCCCGACTAATGCTAGGCATGTGCACTTTAATTCTGTTTCTTGCGGCGACCAGTTATCGAGATCACGGCATAACAATCCAGAAAATTACTATGTATCAATTCACAAATTTTTAAATAATTTTGCATGCTACATTTTATAGTCCATACATAGCTACCATGGGCGCCGGTAGAAAACATTTCAGGGGAGGGCAACAAAAATAACGTGAAGGTAATTTTTTTCTAAATTTTAATAAAAAAAAACTTAAAACAAGAAGTTTTTTTAAAATCTTGCGAAACTTCTCGCGAATTTCGCAAATTTTGATTTAAATTATTAATGGCGGGAAAGTATCAAGTGATTTCGCAAAACATAAATATTATCGCTATTTTCATCATAATGTGTAGCTTAACTTGAGCTTCTGACAATCTACCATGACAGTCAATAACAGTTTTGTGATGAAAATCATAGAAAATATATATAGTTGTCAAAATTCACGGTCGGGATCATCAGCAAGTAGCCAATCAAAACTGAGGACTTTTGTGACCTATGACACAGTCTATCTCAGTCCATCTTTCGAGAAAGACTATACTTTGTCTTTATTTACGGGAATTTTGTGACGTCACCTGGCCCGACAGTATAGTTAATGGACCGTGGTCAAAATTGGCTAAAAATTGACACTTTTCCCGCCATTAAATAATTCTCGCAAATTTCGCGTCCATAAGCACAAGGCTTTAAACTCATAAATAAAATAAAACGGAATATTACACCTGCAAACGTGACCAAATCATAAAAAATCATATAAAACTAACCTTACATTTAAAAAAAAACATAGAAATAAACAGAAATAGGAAGAAATAACTGTAAAAAAAAATTACCTCTTAGGGCCGGTTGTATAAAGACTTTGAACTCAAGTTTAATGTTAAACTGTAAAAATCAAAGGCAAAATCAGGTTGTATAAACGTTAAACGTCGATCAAATCGTAGCTTAAACTGACTGGCCGATCTCGGCCATTATACATTTTTGAGTATTTTTCTGCGTTTTGTTACGATGGACTATACTAACCCGTAACAGAAGATGAAGGGTTTTAGTAAATGCTGTATTACATCCTAGAAGTGTCAATTGAGAGAACGATCAAATCATTTTGTAAAGAGAAGGGAAATTAATTTTTTGCAGCGATTTCGTTTGTTATAAAGGGTTATTACCTATATCTAGTTTATTTATGGAAGCATCCAAAAAAATCCAATAATTTTTAGTCGACTCCACTTGAAGCAGAAACTGAGAATGTAAACCATTTTGTATTTAATTATTTATTATAATAGTTAATTATAAGATATTAAAGAAAAATATTGTTAAAAAACTCCACTACTACTTTGTCTTTATTTGTTCTGCAATAGCAATGAATTAAAATAAATGGGAGAGACATACCCACTACTACTATCACTGTAAGTGAGTTAAATGAAACATTGATAAAACACTATATAATTTATTATTTAAGTAATATATATCGTAAAGAGAATGTTAAAGATATCTACAGCAAAATAAAACTCAAAAGGTAGAATATAACCTTACAAAATTGAACAAATTTCGCGCTAACTTAGGTTAAATTGTCAAATGTCACAGTTAAAAATCAAAATTTAGCAAGCCGCACTTCTACCAACCTCGATAACGCATAGTTCAGCTGAACTACGCATTAGTTTTGTTTATAAAACATACATGTAAATAAACCAGGTTCAGAATTTGAACTAAGTTCTATTGAACGGCAGTTCAGGTACTTTTTATACAACCGGCCCGTAACCGTTATTTTTAACTGGAATATTAACTTCCACCCCCTGTCAGCGCTTATGATAGCTAGATATTACAGAACGAACTGCTTTATTAATTTCATAATTAAGAAATGGGATAATAAGAAACATTAAGCCTCCGAAAATTAAATCAGTTGTCACCCTTGTCAGCCATTTCACGCCGCATTCGTGCTTAACGCAACGGAAAGCCCGAATAACACTTTCTACTTGTACGGGGACATTATCAAGATGTCCTGCAAAATATTCTTTAAATGATAATTCGTACCCGCTCGACAATGCTATTAAGAAATATAACATACGCGTACACCTGCAAACGTGGTTAAAAAATTACCATACACTTCCTCAGTATGAGGGGCAGTCTACCATAAAAAGTAGGTAAATCGTTATTTCTTTAATTAAATATAAATCTGCGCTACGGTTTGTGTTAATTCAATAGAAAATTGAATCATTTTTGTTGGCAAGGAGATAATGTGTCAAGGGTGGAAAAAAACAATATGATTTCCAATGAGCGCAACAAACAAACAAATAATTGAAGCTCTATTGATGCGTATAAATTTAATTACGCATAAAATAATACACGTAGGTACCTATTTACGGAAAACTCTGGTTAGTAAATTAGTTCTTCGTCCTCAATATAACCCAGGAAATTATAATTAACTCTTTTAATTATTGTTTTAAGAATTAATGATTTATTTTAGAAATCCGCTACTAGTGCCTAGACTAATGAGTAGCAAAATTTGTTTTTTCATTTGACTTGCGTAATAACACAATAGTTACTATAAAAATAAGAATATTGAAGGTACAAATCTGACGAAGTAGATAGGGACTTTTGCATTGCTATAAACTGAAAAAGGTTGGAATATTCAATGCCTACTTACAACCAGTGGCGGTTAATACAATAAGGCAGATGCACAAAGTATAAACTAAACTAGATGGAGTTGAATCTCTAGGATCAAGTTTGTATAAAAGTTTCAGCGCTGCTGCTGGATGGACTGTGAACTATTTTTCATATTTTAGCTCTTCATTTGAGGATATTTCATTTAACAGAATGATAATATACAGTACCAGTAAGATATAATATTTTGTTCCATTATATTTATTTTTAAACAAGAATTTACATAGTATGGTATACAGCATTAGTACTTATGGTATAACACCTTATTTTTAATACAAACATTAAAATATTTTTCATGTTCCTGGTTCCTTTAATGTTCTTTAGAATTCATTTCTTCAGTAATAAACCTCACAGAATATGTAATAAGTTAATATATTAAACAAATAGACTTGTCAAAAACAAAAACCGTCCCGTCAAATTCATATTTAAAACGTTGCTAAGTTACAAGCATGTTGAACCTCAGTAAGTAACCTATAAATATACACTACATTTACTTAAAGTACTACAGCAGCGCTTGCAGTGAATGGACTTGTCCCGAAATAATTTTCATGTACTATAGTAATCAAGACGCCACTCTATGGCAGATGAGACTGTACCTCAGTTTACAATGTATAGTTGTAGATACAATACTCTATTTTATCATCGTTATTTAAACAAAACTTTTATTTTTTTGTCAGATAAATGAAATCTCGATTTCATTATTTCATATTTAAACATTTTTAAAAACGTAAAATGAATACTCGCGGCAAAAATTCAGACGACTTGCCTCACACGAATAAATGAATAATTAATTTTATTTAAGAAACTACAACTGAGAGTAATAAAACTATGGTGAAGTATGACAAAATAGTTTAGCAGCATCTCCCGGTAGACATGTGCCGTTTTTACCGCAGTAGTGCAAGGCGGGCGTGACGGGAAATTTGCAACCGAATCGTGGACGAGATGGAGGTTCAGGGCGATCACGTAGTATTTATTACAGCAGCTAAGGAACACATTTTAGAGATTTTTGGAGAGAGTTCCCGAATAAGTACCGCGCAAATCGTTTAGCAAGTACAAGAAATGCCCAATCAATAATATGTCGTATCAATTTTTTTATATATTTTTTGGTATTAATAATATAACCCACTGTATTAGAAAGGTATTTTAAGCTAATATAAATCAAATCTCCTACAATATAAAAAAACTTGTTTACGTAGATATTTGTCATATTTAATTTAAAATTCATTGACAGGCTAATGTCACTTTTGTCATTGTCGATATTTAATTTCGAATAATTTTAATTTATATAATAATTTTTATAGTTACATATTTGACTTAACTTAAAGGAGGCCACCTGAAGAAACAATCCTAAAATGCAGAAATAGGTCAGATCTCATCTATTGTGGTTGAATTTTCGAGTTCCCACATTTTCAAGAGTGAACTTAGATATTCATAGTGTTGTCATTAAACCGGGTTAGTAAATTCAGCTAGATTAATTTCTTTAGATAATTATTGAATAGAGCTTTGTCTGTGGAATTGTTCATTAGCATACCTAGATGTTTGGTATCAGAGAGCATACATATGACTTTATTGATAGGAATTGTAGCAGATTTGATTTATATTAGCTTAAAATACCTTTCTAATAGTAAAAAATGTCGTATCAACACGAGGCTCAATTTCCAAGTAGCACACTAGTTTTATAATTCAAAATTATAAAACCAGAAATGTATATAAAAGATATTGAGCGGTTACATGACAGCAATTTGATCATATTATTGTTCTACTTGAGACTTTTTTGCTAACCGCTATTTTGCTGTTTAAAGTAACTGTGAGAATAGTGTAACTACAATAAAACCGTTTTATAGAAATTATTTTCACAAGGTTCTTGTGTCTGGACTTATATAGTATTTTTGATCAATAGATCATTTTATTGTATAATGCCTATAGTAGCAATCTACACGACTGATTATAAAGCATTATAAATCAATGTTGTAGGAGTCGCAAAAGAAATATTTGATCTTTACAGCAAAACTAAAAATAATTATTTTATAAAAGTTATTTAAATTACTTTAAGAAAGTTCTGCAGCACTTTAGTTTCAGAGAGCTGTTTAGCTGTATAATTACAGTTTCATAAATATTGTATTCAAATATTTGTGCGCGACAATAAAGAAAAACTGCTTCTTGAAGGTAGTTAACACGAGCAAACGATTTTCTTTAACAGCAACTTTTACGTGAAATTTTTTATGAAAATAACTTCCGGTGCTCATTCAAAATAAAAGTTTTTATTATATGGAATTTCGAATTCGGGCTGGGGATATTTTTAGCAGCAAATGTGCATGTACTTAACTTTTCAGTTTTTTTGTGAACGAAAATAGTATCTTTATTTTTTAGTACTGCCTATGTAGGTGCGTTTTGACTTATCGGCTTACTTTATTCGTTTATCACAGTAAAATTTTATTCGTACCTGAAATTCAACTTTGAATTAGATATTTTAGTTTACGTAGGTATAACATCGTATACTTACCTAATATAAAGATACTTATAATAAACATATGTAGTAAAATTTTAAGAAAGTTGAATATTAGCTTTATAGTTGTAATGGGCTTGTAAATGAAGCAGAATAATTGTATAACGTTTTTATAAGACATTATCATGACATGCTTTATTCGAATCGTATAATTTGTTGTATCAATGCTGTAAGCTCATTGCTAAAACATAACTTGTTTTTATATAGAAGTCTTAAAACACAATTACATAATTTTTAAACAGAAACTATGTTTTATAAAAATGTGCCTATTTCACGCTATTAGCTGCTGTGTTGATGCTAATAAGATGTTTATGCGACTAAACCTTGCAACTTTAACTCTCCAAAAATTTGTTACAGGCACATTCTTAACCACTCTTAATAAAATTTACAATATTGTCACGGATTTCTCAATCTGTCTTTTTCTTTTACCAGAAAACAATCCGTTAATTAATCACTTTTCTTTATTAACTACTCAGTACACTACCGAACACTTTTTTCAACTCCACTAAACACTATTTAATTAATCGCTCGGAATCGCTTTGAATACTCCAATTCAAGACTGTAATACAAGACTGACTAACTCGGCCGTTTATTCTTCTTTTATAGGCCAAACGAATATTCTAGGTATTTTCTAGTATCTCTAGATCCATTTTCTCGAATGACTCGAACGCTTCTCGTCGATTCCCCATTTTTCCAGTCCCGCCTCGATACACGGCTTTTTGTTTGTTTACCAGAATCGCGTAGGGGCGATTGGGGCAATCTTAGCATTTCGCGTTACCACAGTCGTCGAATTGGGTGCGAGTGGGGCAAATTCTGTGACAATATATTTATTATTATTTTTTATTTGGGTTATATTCGTACTATTAATACTAAGGAATGGATGGTTGCCGCCACAAAATCTCAGATTTACAGCTGACGTGTTAGTTACAGATGAAGGTATTTTTACACGGAATGGGATGTACAACATTCATAATACTCATGTTTGAATTTTGAAATTCTGCATGTGATTCAACGGGATCATTTCCAACAACGCTTTTCCTTAAGTGTTTGGGCAGTTATTGTCGATGATCGCTTGATTGTTTCGCAAAATAGATACACTAATATGCTTAAAAGTTATAAAATAATATTCCTAAATTTAAATAATGTAAAAATACGATCTAGAGCCACTAGAAACTACTTAGAATATTCGTTTTGCCTATATAAAGAGAATAAGCGGCGGACAGAGCAAGAGAGTTTTCATTTGATGTTTAATCGTGATTTATTAGTTTAATTGTATTGACTATTCAGTGTTGTACAAAGTGTTTAATAAAGATCTGTGAATATTTAACGGAATTGTTTTGTATGGTAAGAGAAGAAGTTGGGTAGAAAACCCGTTACAGTATAATTATCGCCCTCTGTGTCACTTGGTAAAAGACATCAAGAGATATTTACAAAAACTACAATTTTGGAACCAATTTGAAGGAGTCTCAGGACCTTATATATCCAATTTTTTTCTAGTATTTTTGGATCGCCCAGACACGTGTGTGACGCGACAGAAATAGTTAATTTATCTTAAACACTTTTTCTTTATTTATTTAAATAATTAACATTTTTAATTTAAAATAATTTTGGTGATTATCTTTTTCGAACGTGAGTTATTTGATTCGTTATGTTTCAAAAATATGTTTACATTTTTTATCCAACGAGGCTCAGCCTCATTTGACGCCCCCCTACCCCTTAATTTTGATGGTACATGTTATAAAAATCATTCCACTACGTGTTCAGTTTAGCTTGAGTAGCACCTACCCAATCCATTATTACTTATGAAAATATTTGTCACGTTTGAGATTTATTACGTTCATCTAATTACACACTACTTCAAAAGATTTAAAATATTACAGCTATAAAATAATGAATTGCATCGGTTTAACTGCTGGCCAAAGCATATTTTAATTGCGAAATCAGTAAATAAAATCGACCCGAACAACTTGACATAGACCAAGTCGAATATATGGAAATAAATGTACCTTTTTAGTGACGCTAATGCACATGAATGAAGGAACAAGTAAGGCGGCCGCATTGCAAAAAGGATCATTTTGACATTATACCGCAAATTTATAGTGCATCATGCATTATGCAACGGAGGCGGCAAATGATAACAGGCGCAAGTTGAAAGCCGTTTTCAGGCTGTATTTTCTGGAGTACAGGATAAGTGCATATATACACAAGTCTGGCAAGCGGAAACTTGCGGTCAGCGACCCCTAGACGAAGGAGAGATAACCCTTAATTTTGCATATGCTAATTACAAGGTATTATGCGCTGTTTCACACAAAAATACTATATTGCTTATTGGTCTGTGCCTGAGTCAGGAATGTGAAAATGAAGCTTAGCGTATGAAAGTTTATAGACTAAAATGTGTTATTATTATTAGTCTAGAATTAAACTTGTAAAAGTAAGATTATATCTTATTAATTTATATTAATTGGTAAAATTTTATCTGTGAAAGGTAGTATAATTTAAATACCAAATTATTCAGTAAACACTATGTAAGAAGACAAATGTACATATATTAATTGTACTTAAGTATACCTATAAACAGAAACAATATGGTGCATTTAATTTAAATGAATAGATTGTAATGGAATGTGTAGAATGTATTTTTATTACCATATAAATATGTATTGAAATGTATTAGTGGTCGCGCGGTTTAAGGCGTCAGTACTTGGTGACTAGATCGGTGTGGGTTCGCGTCCCGCTGCCAGTAGACCGTATATAATCTATATTCGTGGAGAGTATTGGCATCCTCTCTGCGGATATGATAGGGTGGAATAATGTTAGCTTGGGTCAATGTGAGAGATTGATACCGGTTGATATTTGACTACCCCCCTAATTAATGAAGTTTTCCAGGTTTCCCTCATTCCTGCACTGAATAGTGGTTAGGGCCTACCAACGTAAGCCGTTCCTGGGCGCAAATGCGACCTGCTTAATAATAATATGCCGCCCCCTCTCTCGCACAAGTCTCCGACTTCTGGGCTATTCCCTGTGATTAGAATGAGGGGTAGAGATATTATTGTTATCTAAAAAAAATTATTTATTTGTTTCCTTTTTTTTATTTAAATATTAAAGTTGAGCGGCAAAAATTCTAATAATGTTTTATCCCTTTTGAATTCAATTTAAAAAAAATGTGATATTTCTATTATAAAATTTTTATGTTTGTGTAATGAATAAAAAAATTTTCCCCCACAGTAAGTATAATACAGTTTTGTGTTAATTTATTATTATTCTGAAATTTGAATGTACTTACTTTTACTTGCTTTTTACAATTTTGCCTTTCAGCTTTTTGCTTTACTGGTGCTACTTTACACGTTTTCAAAATCTAACTTACTCCTTTTCACAAACTTGTTGTTTTAGTTACGAGATATTCAATTGTTTTATTTTTGACACTTGAGTTGTTGCCTCTTTGGCTTACAAAATTGAATAGAGCTCCTGACGAATTTCATGGTGCCTATTTATAGGATTTTAAAAAACAATTGAATATTTGGCACTTGAGTCATTAGTTACCAAATTTAATTTTTATTTTTGCTGCCCTTGTGCTAAATAAAATCTTTATTTTATGATTGCATTCTTATTCCTTATATTTTTATGCACATTTTGGTGCATCTTTAATTTCGTACCAAGCACTTTCGAGTTTGTTCACAATTTATTTCGTAACTTCCGAAATTTCACCTGTTATGCATGAAAACTATACTGTGACTGTCCTTCACACTTGTCTTTGTCTTTGTTACCTTATTGATAATCTCTACACAAATTTTTACACTATTTTTCAAATTTAAAATTCTAACGTTAAACATTTTTCTAAATTTATGATTTTTTTAGGTTTTCACAAAACAAATTAAACTATTGTTACGTACTATCTCTACGCACAAGGGGGTAGCTACAGATGTAGATTAATCACACCAAAAAAACAGTAACAAAATAATTTATTCATCAACAGGAAGTATAAGGGCGAGAAAATATTGCCACCAGCTGGAGGTCATACAAATATCAATTAATAATAGGTCTTACCTATTTCCAACTCCCATTGTTTGCAGGGGAGATACCGCTATTCCAAAAAAAGGGAAACTTCTACACTCACTACACCACCACCGACTGACTTCCGTCGCCTCCACATTCCAGTTCCAACCCTAGGTTCCTTATTAAGGAAATTAAACTAGAGCTTGTACAGGTCCTCCTGACAGTCTCTAAATGCAGATTACTTTTTATTTAAGAAAGAAAACGTTTATAGAACTGTCAAATATTTTTAATACCTAATTTTATTCAACAAATTTCTACTGTAACCTGAAGTGGTATGTGCATGATGACTCAGCCTGAGGTCTAGTCATGCCAATATATCTACTACTAAGGAATTGCCTTTTTATTTTCACGTAAGTACACTACGTTACGCTATTTATGATGTCAATATATCGAATCTTGACATCATAAGAAATTCTTTGTATTTTTGCAAGTTTTTATATTCAAATTTCTTAACAATTTGTCTTTGTACACACTGTTGTACTTTCTTAAACCCTTATTTCTAGAGAATCTTTAAATTATTTCATATTTGTGACATTTTTCATCGTTGTCGACATCAAATTTATGTTTTCGTATAGTTTTGTATGTGGTGTTAATTTCATCATGATTTTTGGTGGCATGCTGGTACATTCCAGAACAATATGTGATGATGATGATGTGTTTTCCATTCTATAATTGGGCATTCGTCTGTTGAATGTTGTAAAGTAAAATAAATAAAATAAAAATATTTACTTAATTGGACCCATTAAAAGTAATCCAGTTTTATGTATGACTATAATAGTCACATTATTTTTATACGACATACATATTATATACAATTGATATTAATTATGTGGACATACAAATATTTAATCTCTATCTATATATTATTTTTGTATATATACCTCTTTTTGTTTGCTAACCTTAGTGGGTTGTACCGACTTGTGTTAAAATGTGTTGTATGGTCACAGATTACGGTTGGTCAGTGATTTACACTACCGATCTTAGTATCGGCGAGATATTCACGAACCACTAGATGTCGCTGCAAAATTCAAGATGTCAGATCTTTAATATGAATTTTGGGATTTCTTTCTAACTGCTGACGTATTTTTAATGAAATCTACTTTCAACTTTCAACATTAGTTCTTAGTTGTTTCACTCACCAATAGAAATTTAATGAAATTTCTACTCAGAACTTCCAGTTTATAAACTGTTTTGAGGAGTGTCATTATTATTGTAAAAAGCATGTACAGATATCGTTAATTCCTAGTATGTTCTCAACTTCAATCTCAATGCACATAATTTGCCTAGGGTAGAACGTGAAAAGTCCCAAGTTGTCAAAAGCCTGTAGATAGGCGTCTGCTTTAGTGCAGCCACTCCATGAAATATCTATTTTATAACTTCGACTGAAAAGTTCAAACCCAGTAGATGGATAAGTACCATCAGACTTATATGAAAGATATTTTACTAATTATCTGACAAATGTACAAAATAATAAGCTGAAATGTTTTTAAATTTTGTTGAGTTTCTCATAATAAAGTCTAGATTTTTATTGGAGCTAACTACAACATAATTTATATGAGGATGAAAAAATAGTGCAGATTAAAAAATAATGCGTAAGTCCTTAATTCAGGACATCTGGGAAGCACTTAAGTATTTCTTATATAAAAAAACTAAAGGATGAATTTTCTCATAAAACTAACGATATTATATTTGGAGTTCCGAAACAGCTTATTTTTCCACATGACACACTGGTTTTAGAAATGTCTTCTTAGAAACTTACACAATCAGTTTCAGAGGTTATAGATGTACCTAAGTATTCTGAAATCATCAGCATGCAGTAGTACATTATTTTGAATTTTTTGATAAATGTCATTAAGGAATAATATAAAAAGCAGAGGCTGAGAATTAAATCTTGCGGCACTCCTGATGTTTCTGAGACTTGTAAGGGAAAATTTTTTCAAAAACTTCTGTCACCCCTAACGCCCTAACGGTACATTTTTGCATATAGGTAAATTAGCATAAATCATCGTAATGTATATATTTGGATAATAATATTGCTGTGATGTTCCCATGAGTTTGTATCAGCTATAAATTAGTAGAGAAGGGAAGAACTTAATATTAATAATTATAATTGACAAATTAAATCAGTTATTTGCACATATTTTTAAATGTTGTTAGTGTTTATATAATTAGTAAGACCGTGGGTAATTAATGTTTATGTAGCTGTACTAAACTATATTTAGTTAAAAAGAAAATTATTTTTTTGTACTTATTTTTGGTATCTATAGAACTACTGATTTTCAAATGATCATAATTTTCAAATCTTTTTTTTTATTTAGTTTTTTTGCTGCAAAAGTTCCATGTTGTCATGT
Source organism: Monochamus alternatus (assembly GCA_037114965.1). NCBI lineage: Eukaryota > Metazoa > Arthropoda > Insecta > Coleoptera > Cerambycidae > Monochamus > Monochamus alternatus. The sequence goes on along the minus strand of CM073426.1, from coordinate 109,010,139 downwards.
AACAGAAGACAGATGTGTGACAGATAAATTATATATTTGCATAACTAATAAATTTTAGATGATTTAAAAAATTTTGTTTCTTTAGTTCAGTTTTAGATTACTAATAAACGTGTTTTAAATTAATGTGTGTTTCTTAGGCTATAAATATTACTAGTTGTAATCTACTAAAAAATATATATTAGTCTACTTATATTTCCAGCGCTTTAAAAACAAAACAACAACGGATATAATACACCTTTAAATAATGAATCCTCCTCTATCTAGCTTAACGTATCCAAAAATACAAAGTTAATTATAATTGCCTTGAAGAAAATTCCTTCACTGAAGAACTTAATCCCAAAATACTTATAGATTATTTTTTGACTAGAGATAACTTAATTTACAAGAATAGAGATATACAAATACAGATCTTAATATGCCTATACATATAAATAAGATAAGATAAGATTTATTTCGAAATGAAATCTACTTTCAATATTAGTTCTTAGTTGTTCGACTTACCAATAGAGATATAATAAAATTTCTACTCAGAAACCAGTAGATCAAAAACTTATTTGAGGGAGTCATTATTATTGCAATTATTGCAATAGGTTGTACATATATTTGGCAAATATTGTACTGACATGCCTGAAAATATTTTTATTCTGGGTGATCCATTTAAATGCATATTTCGAAAACAACGCGTTCTATGAAAACAAAATAAAGACAAACAAAAGTTAATTAGTGTTGGGGGAAGTAAAATAGCGTTGCAGTTTTTTTTATCTTATGTCTTTAAGATCATAGCGAGGAACATTGGATTTTCAAATGGGGGCTATACTTTTTTCCCTTAAACTTAATAAGAAGTAAAACACGAGTAACTTTTATGCGAAACATTTTTTTGTAACTTTATTTAAAATATTATAATAAATGAAAACATCAAGTAACAATTCACTTGATGTATTTGAGCAAATATGCACAAGGTTTTACATAAAAAATAAGTTTCCAATGAATATACAAAATGATGATCATCAATTTCAATATACTTGTCAATTCGCCTCACAAAAGATTCATGGCTCTGTAAAGTAACGTTCAGATAAACGTTAGTGCCATGACACTGCAGTTGTACTGTTGTATTGTAATTGTATGGTGTTAAATATTTTTTACTCTGTTTACATAAAATTACTGTAGTTGAGGAATTTATCCGCTGTAAGTTGGCGACATGCAAAAACTTAAGATTCTTGACATTCAGAGAGGTTATGTTTATGTTTTGTCAACTACGTCCCTATCTACAGAAATTGTTGGTTTTTATCATTTGCCGAATAGTAATTAAAAGCCTACCCTAGATAAAATATAAGCCTACAATCTGCAGGAATAGATGGTCTATTTGAATGTTTGGTTAAATCACAGTATACTAGTATACTGTGGGTTAAATGAGGCCCCACTAATTTCAGCAAGTCATCAAACACTGTCACTATCATTCGGGTGAAATGAAAAAAATAATCGGCATTCTTATTTCGCATTTCTTTATATAAATTATAAAAATCACCTTGCAGGTGCTATCTGCGGTTAATAGGTCGCACCCACCATCTCCGAGTTCTTCTTTTCATTTTTTTTTGCATGTATAGTTTTTATACATATTGACGTCGCCTAAACCAAACAGTCCTCTTCATCCATTTTTTTTAGAAACAAATCAATAGGGCAATCCAACGAACTGTCAAATCACTTTAAAAATGGCGGCTGTAGGACAAACAACTCGACATATAACAAGCAGAAATTTGTGATTTTGTGTAGAACTGTGTGTTTGGCTCATTATATTTTATACCTATTTCGAAATACTAAGGATAATTCAGACTATCATAATGGTTTTGTTTTGTTGTGCGAGTCTGCCATGTATCTATGCATAAATAATTGTTAAAATCAAATTACGTACCTCTGTAATAGTTTACTAATTAATTATATATAACTGCCAATATTGTTATCAATATATTTTTTTTATTAATATTATATATAGTATTCTCCAGGACCCTGAATTGCTAGGGCTGGCGGGGGTGTAATTATACTACTAGTTGGAGAGAAAAAAGAACTTAGGTACCTATTTATAAATAATATATTTAAAACTTGTACACTGTATTTAATTTTGGTAATTATTTACATTAGCGTAAACCTCTTCAATCTTAACAAAAAAAATCCTACCCCCCTATTTGCGAGGGTGCTGATCACGAATCTGAAGTCAGATTTCGGCGCTCGCATGTAGTTTTCGAAAAAATAATTTTTCAAAATTGCAACCTCTATGTATACATTACATTAAGTTGAAATTGCAATATAACTCCTATATATTTTAACAACAGTGTAACGTCATGAAATGATGATGGCAGAGGGGGCAGAGATGTACATTGCAATTTCAACCTAATGTAATGTATAAATAGAGGTTATAATTTTGAAAATTATTTTTTCGAAAACTACATGCGGGCGCCGAAATCTGACTTCAGATTCGTGATCAGCACCCTCGAAAATAGGGGGGTAGGAATTTTTTTGTTAAGATTGGAGAGGTTTACGCTAATGTAAATAATTACCTTAATTTTTTCTTGAGTTAGGTCTTGCTGTTTTATTGCACTAAGCCACTTTTGCCGTCTTATATGAGAGTTCATTGAGATCAGTTCTGTCTATAATTCAATGCAGCAGGAATCCTAAAAAATCTAACTTGATCTTCTCGCTGTCCTCTACTCCAACAATTCATGACACAACAAAACAAAACCATTATGATAGTCTGAATTATACTTGGTATTCCGAAATAGGTATAAAATATAATGAGAAAAACACACAGTTCTTCACACAGACCAATAACTAAAAGTTCTACACAAAAACACAAATTTCTGCTTGTCATATATCGAGTTGTTTGTCCTACAGTCGCCATTTTTAAAGTGATTTGACAGTTCGTTGGATTGCCCTATTCTAAACTAAATATCTAAATTTAAAAACTTAACATGCAAAAATGTGAATCTTAAGTTTACTGTCAAAAAAGCAGTTTTCTGATTGGTTCTTGTATGACTGTTGGAAAAGGATTGGTAAATGCTAAAATGCTTTTAGCTTCTGCCATACAACTGCAGTACAAAGGCGTTACTGTTAAGTTTATCTGAACGTTACAAAAGTCACCCGTATTTCTCGCCGTTTTACTTCAGTATCTTTGAATATTTGCAGGTGGGATGAGTTAACATTCCTATTATTTGCTAAACCCTAGATTATTCAGTTATTAAATGTCTAAAATTATTTGTATTTTGTAGAAAACACTATTTCAAGAATACGGCGCCCTTTTTAATAACTTTTCTGCAGTACCAATGTAACCGCACTAATCTTATGTGAATGAAGCTTAAGAGTTTTCCTGTCAAGATCTCTGCAAACAGTTCTAATCCGTTCTTTTATTATTCAACCTACTTGATCATTATTGTTTTTAAGTTACAAAACAATGTTTAGTATAATGCCGCATCTACACTCTTGGCGAGATAGTCCGAGACCGGTCGAGCACGAGAGTGTGGATGAACTTGTCTCGCCTCGAGTTGGCTGTGATGTCTCGCTTCCTCTTGCCAGCAGCTTTCGCTTGGGTCTCGGTATTTGGGAAACGGGTGTAATGGTGTAATGCTGTCTATTCTCATCCAGATCAAGTGAGCACGAGAGCACAGCTCAAATAACAATCAGCTAGTGACGGCTGGTGAAATTTCAGGTATGTCATATCTTAATAACTAGACATGGGACCCAAACCAAACTTTAGTATATATGTACTGTGGCGATATAGAGAACTTCAGTAGAAGGAGAACTATTTTGCAGTTTGCGAAAAAAAGTTGAAAAAAATGTGGGCTAAGATTTCCAAATTGTCTTGTTTAAATTTCGAGAAACATTTTTTTTTTCATAAACTACACGTAATTCTACCAATAGGTTTCAGATTTTATTTAAAAAAATTAATTTTTGTTAAAGTTACAGCAGTTTGAAAATTAATATTGTATGAAAGAAGCCATATTGAAAATTTGAGGTGAGACCCACGTTTTTTTCTACTTTTTTCGCAAACTGTAATATCGTTATTCTTCTACCAAAGTTCTGTATATGGCCACAGTACATATACCCTAAAGTTTGGTTTGAGTGCCATGTCTGGCTATTGAGATATGGCATACCTGAAATCTCACCAGCCGCCACTGGTATGCCCTCGTAATGGTTTTGGCTATGCATGACGTTATTGTGTCTATACCCAAGATCTAAAATAATGGATAGTGATTCATTTACAGCAGTCACATCACTTAGATGAGTACAGGAGGTGAGGGTTTCAGGAAACAAGATTCTATAGCAGTGTCACTTGAGAAAGGTTCAAAGAACACACAATTACCAAAAATAAGTTGGCGTTATGTGAAGGCATCGCGTCCCACGTTGGGCGCCAATTATATTGATAATATTAATTTTTATAGAAATCATTATATAAACCAAATATCATTCATTCATTCAAAATTAATATTATCAATATAATTGCCGTATTTATGAAATAAACGCGACAACACGAGAGTGTGGATGCAGCACTCGTCGAGTATCACTTTAACTCCATCCACACTCTCATACAGTATGGATACGGCATAAAAGTTATGTTTTTTACTTCTTATTAAGATTAGGGAAAAATTATGATCCCATCGAGCATTAACAATACTTCTTCGACATTCACCATAAATTAAAATCATTCAATTTTTATCTCAACTTTTAAATATTCCATTTTGGTAAGTAAATAGTGAAGCACTGTGATTAATGAGGATCAGACGCTGACAATTGTAATTGTTATGGAATTTTCTGACAACAACCTACTACTAAATGTCTCATGTAAAAGTTACTAGTTTTTTACTCTCTATCAGTTTAGGTAAAAAAATATAGCTTCCATTTGAAAATTCAAAGTTAACCTCGCTATAACCTTGAAAACATAGTCAAGGTCAAAAAACTGCAACACCATTTTATTTTCTTCCCCCCCCCCCACACTCACTAACTGTTATTTTGATACGTGTTTTCGCAGAATGCACCGTTTTCGAAATAGGTATATAGCTTTCTCAATTTAAATGGATCACGCGGAATATTTATTTTAGTTATTTTGTGTATGACTATTTCTTTAATTAAGATCAATATTTGACCTAAAAATTTACTAATAAAAAAAATAATTATTAAATATACATATAAAAGAAATAGAATATTTATATTAACAATACGATTCAACAAATTCAAATTTTGATACGATAATACTGATTTATTCGAATACGACGTAATAATACTAAACAGTTCGATGAAATCCAAAAGGTTAGCGCTTTTCACCTACTCTAATAAGGACCTATTATAATAGACAATAAAAAAGATATTGGTTTATCCAATGAATGAAATTTCCTGAATAGCGGTTCAAAAGTACCATCCAACCTAAAGGTATAACATAAAAGGGGGTATCTCTATTGTGCTCCCTTTCCTGTTATTAAGCCATTTGAATATATTGGAATCAATATTCACAACGTGAATATATTCAATTTTTAAATTAGATCCTAATATTGTTGTTTACTTTTTTCTTATTATACGGCGTGAGCCGCATCGAAGAGCATCATTCAATTCAATGCCATCTATAGTTGACTTCCAAAATTGTAGAGAGTGACTAATCGCTAGCTTGTAGACAGGCGCGACGGGTGAAGCGTGCGACGAGTAACATTTCATAGGCATACTAAATTTGAAGACCATCAGATATAAAAAATATACAAAAAAGACAAAAATAATTACATTACATAACATCCATTATTTTTAGAGTCGAAACAGTGATATCACAGTTTTTACCAATTTCGAGGCATTAGATAATAAAAATTATAAGAATTATTTCAACATTTAAAGTTTTTATCTTGTATTATCAATTACCCAAGGTCAAAAATAATAGAGAGTGACTGATTACCTAAGCGTGCCACTTGAGAAGAGTTAAAGCACACAAAATTATCAAAAATAAGTTGACCTCGGCTGAACCTACCACATTAACAATTTACTTTAAATGTGCCACCTGTGTCATCCTCTCTGCAAATTAGAATGCCGTCCTTATGGACGGCGATTGCCCACCACCACCCACTTACACCTACTTGATGCGCACTCCGCGGATATCACACTTAAGCCTTGTTCTCATGGACGTGAAATTCACGGATTTTTGTACGAATTTTGCAACTTCTGTTTTAATTATTTATGGTGGGAAAATCTCAACATTTAACAATTGCAATTTCCGAAACTGTCAAACACTGCAAATATTATTGCCCCTTTCATTATTATGTGGTGTCAATAAATTTATTTTAAGCTTCTGATAATCTACCATGGCAGTTTCATGAAGAAAATGATAGAAAATGTTATAGGTAGTTGACAAATAGAGATTTTTCCACCCTTAAATAAATCGCGCAAATATTTGCAAATTCCGCATTCAAAAGGACAAAATGCTTTAGAATACATACACACTATTTACTATTGGTTACTAGCACTGTCACTATAACGGTCACACTTTAACACTTATTATATCATATCGTACCGCTTTCCGTATGACCTTCATACGTCCATGTTTAGTCAAAATTTAATATATTCTTCGACCCAGATTCTTATTTTATAATATTTATTTTAAACAGTTTCTTCGACATATCACTATCCCGTCCGTTCTATCAGTATACTCTTTTCGATTTCATTTATACGGACTAAGTTTCATCTTATAAGACATAGCAATAGAATTTTTTTTGTCGAAAACTCATTTTAAAAATACAATCTTCCTTCCGCGAGTTTCCATCACTTTCCGTTTCACAGTTGTACTTCTTTACCACTTTTTTATTTGAACACATATGCTAGTCACGTACAATTTTGTTGAACTACATTATCACTTACACACGTATTTTGACCTCGCGATCTAAACTCTTCATACATGTCATCATCCGATATTCCTCACTTGTTAAATTAGGACGATTTTGAGAATACGTTGTAGAGCTTGAATTATTCTCCATTCTTAAGAACACAGAATCACTAAAAAAATTAATTACATTCATAATTAAGTTTTTCTTTAGTTTTATTGGGTTTTTGCCACACTTCTGAAAAAAATAAAGATTAATTAAATAAGCCCTTGCGCCAAACGGATCAGTCAAAGGTTATTTTTGAAACTAAGTTGGCCTAACCAAAATATCTCACACTGAAAAAAGCAGATAAGTAAAAATAACAAAAATCACATCATTATCGCGCACTTAGCGAATTTTTTGGCAAAAACCCAATAACACTAAAGAAAAACTAAAATTATGCCACAAACAAATAGCTTCAGACAATATTCATAATTAAATTAGCGAAACGATATATCCGAAATTTTACCCGCCCGAACGATATACCCGCCTATGATAGCGCGAGAAATGAAACAGTTGGATCCGACAATTCGTCGCAGTCAATCAAAAGTTGCAGCACATGCGTACTTACTGCAACAGAAACTGTGTAATCGGGTATGCTCTCAGAGATATGCGACATACGATTTAGTAGGAAAAATATACGGGCTACATGTATATTTCTTTGTGTTGACTGATATAAATTGTGAGCAGGTTTATAACATTGGTGACTCTACAATTTTGGAAGTCAGCTATAGTTTTTTTAATTTTGGATGATCAGTTTTCAAAATGTTCAAATTATTATCTGGGGAATGTAGTTATACCTTGGTAAAAAAAAGTAACAAAAGGAAAGAATTGTACAACACAGATATATCGATACAACATTATCGTTTTTTGCAATTAATTTTTATTGTATCTTTTTTGTTGGTCTTAATCTGATATGCTTGACTGAAAATTATGATGGAATAATTTTGCGTAGAAAAGCTATACCTGTTCCATGTTGCTACAAATCAACGTTTTCGGTAAAAACTCGTTTGAAAATTTTCGCACATTAAAATAGAAATAAATTTTCTAATTCGATCAAGTTGCCACTTGTCAAACTGACGTTAATATGCTTAAATTTGATCAAAAGCCTGTCCGATTAATATTAATTGTTGTACTGAGTTAGTAATTATCGTTGTGTAAAATGTAAATGTAATGTGTAAATAATTTCAAATTATTAGTATTATTTTATCAAATTTTGAAAACATATGTCGACAATTTCTTCACCATAATTTTCCGTCAAGCGTATCAGAATAGGATCAACAAAAAAGATACGATAAAAATAAAACTGTCAAAAGCGCCCCCTACGATATGCAGCACTACTTACTCCTCCGCAATGCTTGTACTTATCTAAAACATAACTGTACCAAATTTCAACATGATTGGAAGTTTCGTTTCTTAAATATGCCCATAACAAGAAAACAATTCTTTTTTTGAAGCCTTATAACTTCTAAATGAGGCACTTTTGGACTAAGCTAAGTTTGTCTAAATCGGTTCTATTTGATCACAGGAAGCTATGTTTAAGCTGGGTCCCATTACTTTCCGGGCACCCTGTATATGAGGGATCTACGACATCCTTTGAGAAAAATATTTGGTACAAAAAAAACATGCAATTTTTTAAATACCCAATTAGTTTCCTACATAAAAGAAGTCTGGTAATAAAAAGTCGTCAGTCGCATTACATAGAGAGACTTTTATGATAACTATATTTAAATGTAAAATTAAATGAATAGAGAGTACATAAAATATCCAGGCAAGTTTGCTTTAAAGCAACTAATGCCGTGCTACTGCCTAATGTCAATGCCACAAAAAATACTATTTGCGGTAGCTGGTTGTAATTTTTTCCTTGAACTTAATCATCCTGAGATAAAAGATATGCTGTATTTACATTTTTTACTTGAAATTTTGTAAGGAATCCACACGTTTGACTATTTAAACTTTATAATAAAAATATATTCGTATACGATAACAAAATCTAGTTACCTTTAGTGAAAACTCAATGCCAAAAGCACAGTATACTAAGCAATCAGTAGGGAAACTCAGCTTTTCCGCGTCTTCCAAAAATCCGCCATCTTGTTGGCGACTGACAGTTATTACTATAATTTCTGTGTGTCAGTTAGGTTTTTTAAATTTTGACATTATTACATGGTTATCCACTCGTTATCGTTATTGTACTTATATTCCTGCTTTGTATGTCGTGTTAAGTGTTTAGTTATTTGTGTTTTTATATTAGTGATTATTTATTAGTGCAACTGTACCCAGTAAATAATAAATAAAATATGGGAGGAAATAAATGTGTTGTAAAAAAACTAACGCATAACGCAGCTCTGAGCGTAAATAGCCTGTAAACAGTTCTATATATGGGAGACCAAGTTAGACGTGATAGCTTAATTGAGAAAATCCTAAAGAAGAATTAAAACATGAAAGGAGGCAAAGGATTTAACTCCAAATAGGAAAGAGACTGCTTTCGTACATGGATGAAAGAAACCACTCCATACACCTAATAGAGCAACGGGGGTTTTTGATTATGTTACCTATATTCGTACTTTCCTAAAAAAAATTAGTAAAAATATAAAAATTACACTGGGCTTAAATTTGGTAATCTGCTAACAAAATAAGGTAAACGTATACATCTTGACATAAAGGCAAAAGTACTACAAAATATAAAATAAAACTACACTACTAGTCGACCTAGTTTCCATGTTTTCGCAATTTTTTTAAATAAATTTAAATTCATACTGGTTTTATAATCAAATTCAAATTATATCTGCTAGAAAACTAAATTAAGACAAAATGTGACCAAAACCTCAATTTACATGAAACTACACTGGATTACAACAGTTAATTAAGAATTAATGCAAAAGTATTAAAACTACGAACAACTTTGGTTATGTTTACGCCAAATTATTAGCTATTTTTTCATATGTTCTCTGGGATCCGCCATATTCTTGGCGACTTTTTCTAGAGTGGGGGTATTTAAAAACTGCCAGACGTATTTCATTCATAAATTGTCTAAGATTCCGTACTGATTGCTTAGTATACTGTGGTCAAAAATATCCTCGAGCAAGACGGCGATAGTTCTAGAATAACACCGAAAGTAGTAGAATCGCTTTGCAAAAGAAAATTACATACCTATCACATTTTGGTATGTGATTTCGTATCAAAATTTTTGATTTCTGACATAATAGATTATCAGCAAAACTCTCATTGGTCGATTTCTGTCGGTGTAACGTTAAAAATACACTTAATTAAAATATTGCCGTATAATATACGCAATCTGAAGTTTAAAAAATTCAGATAAAAATGGAAATAACCGCGATTTATATAATTAACCTTGACACGATTATTATTACCCACCCACCTTTATAAACCCTGTTCGGCATAATGGCGTAAAACGTTAAAGTAATGAGTAGATAGGAAAAGGGCTTGGTCCATTGTTAATTAAGCGTCCAGATCCAATAGCCGAATGTACTTTATACTGCATTACACTCTACATTAATAGCATTTTATAAGCGACCTATCCTGTCATGATCGTGATCCATATATCAAAATAAAGTGAGCTGTCAATAATGCATTACCGAATTAATCCTGCTTACGGAATATTAAAAAATATCTCTTTATAAAATGTTATTCATACTTACATCTGTTATCATATTTATCCTAATGTTAACAAGTCGAAAAAGTAAAGAAAACATGTCTTAGTTCTCGTTATAACAAAAGATATTATTATTGGTTATTTGAACAGAAAGTCTCGGTTAGGGCTACTAATTAATTTAATAGAAACATTTAAAATATACATAAGCCTACATAATTATTGGAGACAAAACTTGAAAAAGCTATTAATGTATGTGATAAAACTAGAAAAATTATAACTCTATACATATACCTAGTCACTGCTGAAGTGCTGAATGATGAAAATCAGGCATTAACAATTTTTACAATAATGAAGTAAACAAACATTTTCAAAGGACCAGAAAACATCAGACAAAGTGACAAAGTTTTTTCTTGTCAGGGTAGTTTGTCAAAATAATAAGAATCTGATAACTGAGGGTAAGTATAGTACTACTATAAAGTGACCATCCGCCCCGATTTAGGCGGGACAGTCCCAATTCTGAGCCGCCGGTCCCGTTTCAACACATGTCCCGTTTCTATATTCCGTATCCCGCTTTTGTCCAGCTTTTATAAAAAATATATTTTATAAAACTAATCGTGATATAGAAACACTACCCATTACAGTTAAATAATTATGCATGTATTAAGTTTTATAATGACTAATGAAAAAATAAATCAATTTTGAAACAAACTCATCAAAAAGAAAAATATTTTTCTTAATAGGTTGCTTGATATAATGGTTGCTTAGCTGTTTATGACTGACATAGTTATGTTGCTGAATGTTTATTTGCAAATGATATACAGGATGTCCCGTTAATATTGCGAAAAATCAGTGGAAGTTTCATTCTTTTTTATACACTCCGTTTTTTTTTTGTTCTTAAGAATGGAGAATACTTCAAGCTCTACAGCGTATTCTCAAAATCGTCCTAATTTAACAAGTTAGGAATATCGGATGATGACATGTATGATGAGTATAGGACGCGAGGTCAAAATATGAGTGTAAGTGATGTTGAAATATGTATTTCATTAACAAAAATGTACGTGAGTAGCATATATGTATACTGCAAATAAAAAAGTGGTAATAATGGAATAATGGAAACTCGCGGAAGAAAGATGGTATTTTTAAAATGAGTTATCGATAAAAAAAATTGAATTGTCTTCAAGATGCAACTTTGCCTAGATTATATACAAGGGTGCTTTTGCGAGCTATGCGTGACACATGCATTATAGTAGGTGAATTTCCAAATAAATGAAATCGAAAAAAGTATAGTGATAGAAAAAGACGAAAGAGTGATATCGCGAATAGAATTAAAAGATCAGAATTTGGATCAAAGACTATATTAAATTTTGACGAAACATGGATGCATGAAGATCATAAGATGGAAAGCGGTACGATATGATATATAATAAGTGCTAATATATGACCGTTAGAGTGACAGCGCTAGTAACCAATAGTGAATTATGTGTATAGGTATATTCTAAAGCCTTTTGTACTTTTGAATGCGAAATTCGCAAATATTTACGCGATTTATTTAATGGTGCGAAAATCCCTACTTGTAAGATTTTTTGTCAACTATAACATTTTCTATCATTTTCATCATGTAACTGTCATGGTAGATTATCAGAAGTTCAAAACAAATTTATTTATACCACATAATAATGAGAGTAGCATTTATATTTGTTGTGTTTTACTGTTTTGCAAAATTAATCTGCTAGGTTCAGTCGACGTCTGATAATTTTTTGTGCTGTAACTCTTCTCAAGTGGCACACTTAGATAATCATGCCACCCTCACCTTCCGTACTCATCTCTACATTGTGAATTAGTCACTCTCTATTATTTTCGACCTTGGGTAATTGATAATACAAGATAAAAACTTATTAAAATTATCTAACTCCTCGAAATTAATAAAAACTGTTATATCACTGTTTCTGCTCTAAAAATAATGGATGTTATGTAATGCAATTATTTTTGTCATTTTTATATATTTTTTATATCTGATCGCATTCAAATTTAGTACGCTTCGCCCGTCGCGCTAGTCTGCAAGCTAGCGATTAGTCACTCTCTACAATTTCGACCGCTGACTATAGTATCTAGCACAATATGGAAAATGGAATATAAATAACCCTCGTATATGCTCTGCAATAACTAATGTGGTGCAGAACTTGTTGATATTCCTCGTAACGCACCTGTCAAGTTGATTTACGACTTCAGGCAAAAAACCGTGTCTGCTCTGATCACATAAAAAAGTGGTCTAACTATGTAAACTGTGGTACAACCCTGCAATGTATCTATATCCTTTCGTTAATTCTGAACACCCTATGTCATCATTTCTGAATAAATGTTTCTATAGCCTTATTTTTTAACTAAGAGGAGTGATTTAAATTTCTCGCGCTTAAACACTACCTTGTTATTGGTTAATTTGTCGCCAAGTTTACACAGGTTCACATAAATTCATGTTTGTCAATGTCAATACTGTCAGCTACTAACATTTAAAATGTCAGTTATATTTGGCCAAGATTAACGTTGCCACTTTCTTTGATTATTTTGTGTTTATTCTCCCTCCTAGTTAATCCTAAATCAAATGAAATAGTTCTGTTTATAACTCAGCAATGAATTGTATTGCATTTTGTCTATCTTCTCTTTTTTTTTCAAATTTACCGCCAAGATGATCTAGTTATATTTTCTAGTTACTTTTCCCTATGTATATATGCCTTCTTGATTTACTCCTCTTAGTTTAAAAATAGAGTAACTTTCCACCACTAAAGTTTGGTCAAACATTTCAATTGCACCCTGTATAAATTGTTAAGTACTGTAGACAAAAAATATTCTGACTTACAATGTAAGAAATTTAAAATATGAAACTAATAAAACTCTGTGTAATAAAGAACTATGTACGGTTTATATAGGTTGAAAACTTTGTACCCAACTGTACAAAAAAAAAAAAAAAAATTATCGGATTTTTTTAACTCGATGTATTTTTTGATTTACCTTCCGCATTTTATTGTAAAGGCAAAAGATAAAACTACTTGTATTACCTTTTAGTGAATTTTTATAAACTAATTGAGTCGTAATCAATTAATTTGTAACAAAATTTAACTGTTAAAATAAAATTCTCCAATGTGGAACGTAATCTTTATTTATCGTAAATATATCAGTACAAACGAAATGAAATACTCATAAAATTTATTTAAGGGGACTTTATACACTTCCATTAAAAAATGAATTACAAATTACTTGCAGTTTATAAAATCTTTTAACATTCAAGAAATACGATGCGTATATCTACATGATGCATATTTATAATTCATTTTAAAACAAACATTAAATAACTTATATATATACATAAGTTTAAAAATAAATTGCTACAACATTGCATTACAAGGCCATATTCCTCCCTTCTATTGAAATCTCCACGGCTCTTCTAGTTTGCTTTAATCGTTTGCTATCTAAGAAATTTTTATAGTGTTTCTCGAATCTATTCATTCCCTTCTTAGTGCTCTGTACATAAAAATAGAAATTTTAAATTAATTTTTACAATTATGCACATTAATTATTTACTTAATCATAATAGCGTCATTTTTATGAGTGAAAATTTTGTCTTTTTGTTTATTTCATTTTTAATTTATTTATTTTTTTATTATTTTAACTTTAAATCTCTAAAAGCGCAAAATATATTTCAAATATCTATATTAAAAAAAAAAAAATAGGATGAAAATGAAATTGTTTTTTCTCCTATGAAATTTTGTCTAAAAGATTTTTATGACTTATAACGTAAATGTTTATTGCACGCGACGTGAAATTGTCGTAGGACAACACGTTCAGTGTAATAAACACTTTTTGTATGAGTTGCATACAATATTTTTTCTACATTCATGCAAAAACCAAAAAATGTTTCATTTAGATGACACTAAGTCTAGGAAAATATGAAGTCGATTTGAACATTTATGTTTGTCATGACGACAAAACGCTGTAGTAGAATGACAGACATTTTATTGCACTAGTGCAATAAAGAACCACTTTTTCTACTAAATATAGTTCAATAAAGTTTTGTTTTTTGCATGAACGTAGAAAAAATACTTTTATCCACGACCACTATATTAAAAAGATTTACCACGTCTGTTTTTCGTGGATTAAAGGTCTTTAATACACTAGTGGATTAGACGTAATACCACACTTCAATTTTATAGAATTTTATTCTACATTATACGATCTCGTCATTTTTACCGAGATAATTTAAGTTCACTCGATAAGGAGTTTCTGGAGGGACCCACAACTTCGCCAGGTAGGACCTAGACTTTCTAGTATTCAGCTGACAATCAATATTCTTGATTAAAATAAATTTGTCACATATGACATTTTTCAAAACCATAATTTGTCATTTGCTCTCACTCTCCTTATTGACCGTTTTTGGCCGTGATCGTGGATAAAACGTTGTATTACATTCAGGAAATTAACCAGCCTTTAATCCTCTCGAAAAAACGTAACTTTTAGCAGCGCCTCAAGTGTCTATTTTTTCTCGTGGATTAAAGGCTTGTTAATTCCTTTATACAATTAATAACTATTTATATTTATATTTTTTTGCATAAAAGATCGAACATTGAAAAGCACAAAATATTTATACTAATATTTGAAAAAAAATGTAACAAAACTGTTTTACAAGATATTTTACATAAAAACCACTTATCCTACTAATATCAACTCTAAATTACTATAAAATTTTATCTAAAAGATTTATTTATGACATTTCTTAAGTAGGTACTTCATATTTTCTTGTACAAAATATCGAACATTGAAAAACATAAAATACATTTCAAATATTTATGCTAATATTAAAAAAAATGGAATGAAATTAAAATTGTCTTTCAAGAGAGTTCAAATAAAACAGATTTATTTATGACACTTCTGAAGTACCTACTTATTTTTCTTTTATTTATTTATTTTTAACCAAAAGTTAATCTCTGATGAGCATAAAAAAAATCATTTTAAATATCTATGCTAATATTAAAAAAATGCCATAATAATGATTTTTTTAAAGAGAGTTCAAAAAAAAAACACTCACCCTACTAATATCTACTTCAGACTGCCACTTCGGCCTAACCAGATAGTCCTTATTGGAAGGAACAGGAACTCTCGCTCTGGCTACCCATCCTTTTTCCCCTGGTCTCAGAGGTCTAAAAAATATGTAATAATTAATAAATTCCTCGATGTTTTTATTTCTACAACATACTTTCCCTCGGCATTCAAAGCTTTACTCAGTTCTTTTCTTTCTTGGGCAGAAGTTTCTTCGTCAGTTCTACGTCTTTTTGAACCCATTTGTTCGTAATCTCTCTGCAGGCGCTCCTCTCGACTTAATGCTGAAACATATGAATTTTTGTTAATTCTCCACAGGATATGCCAATATTTCCTATATATAAAACTGATTTTTAAAAATAAGACATTTTAATTAAATTTTACTTTGTGTAGGATTTAAATGAAATTTGGTGTGCCAGTAGTTTTTTCAGCCCAGATTTCATAATGTTCAAACCCGCATAAAAAAAGAATATCTCTAGTAGCAGTCATTTTGGTTCTTTATATTTATAGCCAAAGAGGAATCCTTGCATAATAAATGTGTACTGTTCTGTTCATAAGTACTACTTAACAATGAAAATTGTATAAATATAAAAATTTGTGTTCAGTTTGAACACATCAAACTTATATGACATAATATATGTGTTATTATATAAATCTTATCGCCGTGAGTAAACCCTAAGCCGTCAGCCCTTAGTCGCGGCTAAGATTTTGCAGCAAAGCGTTTGGAAGCACGGGACGCAACCAGCTACACTGACAGTGATGGGACGTTCCGGACCGCTATCATCTGAAGAACAGTTCAGAGATACCGATAGCAGGTTTGCCACCACAGAGCCCAGTCTGAGAATGACAAGAGCAGGTCAAAGAATTCTAACTAAAGCTAGGGATGTGCACTTTAATTCTGTTACTGGCAGCAACCAGCTACCGAAGTCGCGGTATAATAACCCGCTAAATATATATAAAAAAAAAACAGCACTGGCCGAGAAAGCCTAAAAACCACTTCAATGTTTAATACTAGATAAAAATAAAAAAATACTGGTCAAGCTTTCTTCAAAATTATTTCATTTTATGGCAATATTTGGATAGAATTAAATTAGGATAATTTTGAGAATACGTTGTAGAGCTTGAATTATTCTCCATTCTTAAGAACACAAAATCACTAATAAAATTAATTACATTCATAATTAAATTAAAGAAAAGATATACCCGAAATTTTGCCCGCCCGAACGATATACCCGCCCATGATAGCGCTGGAAATGAAACAGTTGGATCCGACAATTCGTCGCAGCTAATCAAAAGCAGCAACACATGTGTAGTTACGGCAGAGCATGCGTAGCAAAAGGTGTGTAATCGGGTACTCTCTTTTGTAGGAAAAATATACAGGCTGCATGTATATTTCCTTGTGTTGACTGCTATAAATTGTGAGCAGGTTTATAACATGAGTCACTCTCTACAATTTTGGAAGTCGACTATAGTTGTTAACCTTAAACTAGATCAAAATAGTTATGCATCGTAGATACTTACTTGATATTGTAACTAGTGTGTCGTTTTTTTACATCTAATGTTTGGTTGATGTTTGTCAGCATACACAAACAAAAATGAAACATTTTAGTAATCATGAGTTCAGAACTCCGCCCTTTTGAACTATTTTAAACTCCATTCCGCGTTGTAAGAAAATCTTTACAAAAACCATTCATGGTAAGTATATTTAGGTATACTTGTGATTACTATGTAGAAACACCTAACAAGATAGATGTGCAACAGTGTCATATATTCAAAACCGTTTTGCTGTCATAATTCTATTACCGTTAGTCAGAGAAATAGTATCAACTCAATTATGTTTTGTTTAGTAAAATACCCTGTACAAAGAATCCTCTAGAAACCACTGTAAAAGATAAGACAATTTCTTCACATGGATTTTTTATCGTCTTCTATTTTAAGATAAACATCAAACAATTATTTAAATTTAAATTTTAGCCAAACATTTTTCACATCATATGTGGTAATATAAAATTGTTTGATTATTTATTAGATCACTCTCTAAAATTTTTCACCTTACATAACTCAAATGTGTATTAAATTAACACAAAATGGTACCATACCTTTAAAATCCGTTGATAAATTGAAGATCGGTCTGGCCCATTCACTAATTAATCTACCCGCTCTCTCCTTGTTCTCCTTTGTTTCTTTTGGGTGCTTATATAGGTACATCACAGCTTTTCCTATTCCAGCCTGTTTCAGAGTGGATTGGTCTACCTTGGGAAACTGAAAAATAATCAATTTTTTAGACAATGAAATTAATTATTTCGTTAAATATACTTACATCGGCAAGGAGTTTGAGTAACGCCTCTCTGACTTGTAACGAAGGCATGGAACGATCTGGCATTGGCGCAAGCCAGTCTGTCAAAACGCTTAATACGTTATGTTCTATGAATGCCAACTGTAGGTCGTGTTTCTTCAGTTGTGACATTACTTTGTGTAGCATTCCGATTTTCTTTGTTGCCGGTCTCGATTGCTGGTTGAGCTTCCTGTCTTCCTGTAATATAATTTGAATATTGGAAACTCTGCGATTTAGTAGGTATAAATGTAAATATACTGTAGAATTATAGAAACAATTATTAAATGTTTCGAATCTCACGGGCAGTGAACTGTAGATCAGCTATACTTGCGGAGAGGATTGGCACCCTCTCTGCAGGTATGGTGGGGTGTAAGAACGTTGGCTTGTGCCAATGTGAGAGATTGATACCTGTCAGCATTTGACCACCACACTTAATCGGGTTTTTCAGGTTTCTCTCATTCCTGCGAATGGTGGTTAGAGCCTACCAACGTAAATCGTTCCTGGGCGTAGAAGCCGCCTGCTTAATAATATGCCGGCCCCTCTCCTGCACAAGACTCCAACTTCTGGATTAATCCTCTTGATTAGAATGAGGGGTAGAGATATTATTATTATTACTTGCTAAGTTTGTAACTATTAATGTAATTGCTTTAAATAATATATGAAACAACAGGTTCCATATATTATACTAATATTTTCAACAGTTATCCGACTTTTATTTCATCCATTTTGATTCTCCGATTAGTGCACCCCACTATATCTACATATCGGTAATATAAAAAAACTTATAGAAGATTAATAAATATTATTATTTAGTAAAAACCTATGTATTTGGTATTTTTGAAGAGCTCTTGTTAATAAATAAAGCCAGTTAAAGGATTTTTTTTTTTGTAATATTCAGAAAATTTTAAAGGTAAATTACTGTTAATTTTGAATTTTGCAGAATTTACCCATCTCCAAAATCGTTTAGGGATAGGGGAAACTGGACAACATCAAACAAAAAATAAAAATAAATACCTCGGCTGCATGCCTCATGTCTGCAAGCAAACCTGCAATTATGTCATCATTGTCATTGATTATATCTATATCTTTCCTCTTCCTTCTCCTCGACTGTTCTTCACGTTTCTTTGCAAGCATTTTGTCAAAATCTGATAAACCGCTGTCTTCATGATCTCTGCAATATAAATGGCAATAAAAATACAAACATTTGTCATAAATAAATTTATGAGGCACTTTTTTTTCAAATGTTTACTCGAATAATGCACTTAACCATGTTCCTAATTATAATTTCCAGCAAAAAGTAATGTGTGCAGATATCATATTGAAGTTTCAGTAATGATTGATAATGTACTCCAGATGGCATAGAAATTAACTTTTGGACTGTATATTTTCTGAAACATTGTATATCTCACTATCGTTAATCTTATTCATTATATTTTTCATTTATCCTAGATTCAGGTACATTCCCCAGCTATTGGAATGATATTGGAAATATAGTTTTTTGACACCAATACATAAATATGATCGTTGCAATGTGGAAAATTGTCGCTCAGTTTGGATCAAATCTGTAACCCCAAAACTGTTACGATCATATTATCAGCACTTTTTCAATTTAATTAATTTAAAAATATCATATCAGATCCCCAGCATGGATTCTGCAAAGGTAAATACACTAGCACTATTTTGGTAATCTATCATAATTATATTTCAGACTTTTCAAAGGCTTTCGACAGAGTCAATCATTAATTATTAGTTACTAAATTGCAAACTTATAGTTTGGGAGGCAATGTAGTCAATTGCATAATTAACTATATATCTAACATATCAGTACGTAAAATATGGGAACTGTGTTTCAAGCTGTATATCTGTTACTTCTGGTGTTCCTCAAGGGGCTCACATTGGACCTATTTTGTTCAATTTGTTTGTAAATGATTTGTCATATGAAGTTGCAGAGTCAATTTTTAATGTTTGCAGATGTTGTTAAGATATTCAGAGTGTGATATCGATAACATGGCTAACTGGTGTGAAGTCAATGACTATACCTAAATATAAAAAAATGTTTTTTCATTACTTTTGCAAGAACATAGGAACAGATTATTTTTCCTTATATCAATGGCATAGTATTACAGGGTAAGCTGTCTTTTAAAAGCCACATTGATAATATTGTTTCTAGAAATCTTAAAATGTTGGGATTCATACTTAGGCATGCTGAAAAGTTTTCTGTGAATGCTCTGGGGATGATATATTTCCCGCTTATTCAATTGATAACTGATTATTGCTCGGTCATTTGGTCACTCATGTTCAATGTAGATATTGTCTGGAGTGAAAAAATCCAAAATAACTTTTTGCGTGCGTCTGCTTACAAACTACGTTTTAATAGGGAACAATATCATAAGTATATACTTGTGAGATTAAATATAACTCTAAAAAAAGAACTTTAGAAATTGACCTGCGTTTTATGCATAAGACATTGAATAGCAATATAGATTGTCCAGATGTAATAGGTTTAGTTGATTTCAATGTAAAGTCGCGTAGAACTCGCAATTCAGAGTTGTTCGCTGTACCTTTCCATAGCACTTGTTATGGTCAAAACCAATCATTGACTTGACTAATGTCTCAAGCAAATTTTTTTGGAAATAAATTAGATTTCTTTGGAACATACAATCATGTATTTAAGAAAGTATGTAGAACTACATTAATTTGACTTGTATTGTTTTTCATTTTTGTTTATAACGTGATATATAATAGTTATTAGTTTTTACTGTATACTGTGTTTTTTTTTCTCAATCTTGTTAAATTGCTATGTGAATCTCAAAATTGGTATAGCCGTTAATAAATAAATAAATAAATCAACACCCTTACGCATTCCTATCTATTCCTTCGTCTGAATCATATTCTTCTTGCGCCGGAGCCTTCTCTTGTTCCTCTGGCTGTCCCTCCTTCTGCAATTCTGAGGGACCTGGTTCCTCATCTTCACTTACCACAGCTCTTTTTGCTGGATGCTGTTCACCTTCGTCCTCAGAATCAGATAGGACATGTCGTTTACGACCAGTTTTACCTTATAAGAGATAATATTGTGTAAATACAGGTTGTTAACATATATAGATTGATTTAGTCATAATGTCATTAATTTTAACCACACAGAAAACGATAATAAAAAAAATTTATTCAACTTTTAAAAACATAATCAAATCGATAACAATCGGTAACATGGCTCTCCTAGTACGCTACAAATTTTCTGATGACACGTTCGACTATTGAAGCAAAACCATGTTGCCACATCAGGACCGCATACAGAAGGTTTGTTTCAAATACATAGAAAACGGTACAATGTACGTGTAACAATCCAAACATTCATGATTCCATAAATGGTACTTGACGCATTCACCGATTACTAATGCATACAATCTCGTGGCAGAACCGTACCCATAGGAAAGTATTTATTTGAAACAAACCTATAACAATATTATGTTCATTAAAGTTCAATATTGAAGTGATATATATATTTTTTTCTAATGACAAACTACTAGTAAGCAATATAAAATCTCAATTTGTGTATTGTTTGAGGCGTCTTTAAAAATTGTTGAATTTTTACGACATTCATTAAGCATTTTGTCTAATTCTAACATAAGTTCACCAATTCGCAAAAAATACCAGGATTTTGAAAATGTTCATATTCGTCATGCCCCCATAGTGCAAGTTCAAAAGTCTCGCAAAAGTTTATACAGTAAGAGTTTGGATAAAATACATTTTTTATCACCTTTATGTTTTTAAAAGCGGAATCAAGTTGAGCTTTTATGTTGATATTCCCAAACAATGAAAATTCATTTGATTATGTTTCATGTTATTTTTTTTATTTTCTCACTTAAGTGCATCAGGTTCAGATCCCTTACTCCTGTTTCTCTACAAACTTACTCATCGTGATCAATACCAAATAACACACACGGAAATAAAAAAAAGAAGCATTTTTCCCGTAATAACCACATATCTAATTGTTTCTTAAATGTTTTTATTAAAATGCCTATTAAATTTTTCCACGGCTTCAGCAACTTCAATGTTTCAAATAGGGACAACTGCACTCTTTCACAATTAATTGTTCCTGGTAGGAAAATTTGTCAAATTTAGTTTCACCCAATTTGAATTGCATTTTTATTTAGATAAATAATAAATTTAATTAATAATTATGAACTACACTATAATGGAATGTAAATGGTTTATTATTAGTTCTGTTGGAGTTTTGTAACTTCAATATTAAATATTTTGTTTAAACTGAAACTTAATATGTTAATTGCATACTTTTAAAAAATAATTCATTTTAAATATATTTTAACATTACAATAAGTAGGTACTACGAAAATATTTAAATTTGGCATCGCGTAAGGTCGACATTACACTGCTGCCAGAGATCAGTAACAATTTGGAGAAGGTCCCAATCTTCTCTTAAAATTAATGACACTATGACTGAATCACCCTGTATATTTACCTTCTTCGGGAGAACCTGATCTGGATCTTGAACGGGACTTTGATTTAACAGACCCTGACCTTGATCGTCTTGATCCTGAACGTGATCTAGATTTTCTTGAACCTGATCTAGATCTAGATCTTGACTTTGATTGTGACCTAGATCTAGGTGCTCCTGAACCTGACCTGGAGCGTCTTGATCCAGACCTGGATCTAGACCTAGACCCGGACCTTGATCTTCTTGAACCTGACCTAGATCTCCGAGACCCAGACCTTGATCTTCTTGATCCTGACCTAGATCTAGCTGAACCTGACCCAGACCTTGACCTTCTTGATCCTGAACGAGATTTTCTTGATCCTGACCTTGATCTATGTGATCCTGAACGTGACCTAGCAGACACAGAACGTGATCTATGAGACCCTGAACGTGATCTATGAGATCCTGAACGTGATCTTCGTGAGCCGGACCTTGACTTTCTAGATCCAGATCTTGAAGAACCTGATCTGGATCGTACAGAACCTACATAACAGATTAAAAAATTAAAATTAAAATTCTTTAACTTAAATTTTCTTAACAAACCTGATCTTGATCTAGATCCACTTCTAGATTTTCTAGAGGTAGCCGATTTTGCTGACCCTGAACGAGACCTGGATTTTTTAGATCCTGATCGTGACCTTCTTGATCCTATAATTTATGTCAATAACTTTATTAAAACTTTTCCCTCATAATTTTCTGTAACTAACCTGATCTTGACCTTCTAGACCCACTTGACTTTCTGGCAGCATTGGACCTTGCAGATCCTGATCGAGATCTAGATCTCCGAGTAGTTGAAGGAGACCGTGACTTAGAGTGTTTAGATCCAGATCGTGACCTTGATTTTGCTTTCACTGATCCAGATTGTGAAACTGATCGAGACTTAGATCTTGATTTTCGAGATCCAGATCTCGACTTTGGTGATCTAGATCTTGATTTTGGAGACCCAGATCTCGATTTCCGTGATCCAGATCGTGATTTGGGAGAACCAGATCTTGACTTTCGAGACCCTGATCTTGATTTCGGAGATCTTGATCTTGATTTAGGGGATCCTGATCTTGATTTACGTGAGCCTGATCTTGATTTACGCGATCCTGATCTTGACTTACGAGATCCAGACCTTGACTTACGAGATCCGGATCTTGATTTTCGGGATCCTGATCTTGATTTTGGAGATCCTGATCTTGATTTTGGAGATCCTGATCTTGATTTACGAGATCCAGATCTTGATTTTGGAGACCCTGATCTTGATTTACGAGATCCGGATCTTGATTTACGAGATCCGGATCTTGATTTTCGAGATCCCGATCTTGATCTTCGAGATCCAGATCTGGATCTTGAATGTGATCTAGCAGAATGTGACCTAGACCTAGATTTTCTAGAACCTGACCTAGATCTTGAAGCTCTGTTTGAAGGCGACCTAGATTTAGATTTTGAAACATTCCTAGAGGCTGATTGTGAACCAGACCTTGACCTAGATCTAGAACCTTTTCTAAATTCCGAAGTAGCATTGACAGATCCTGGACGAGACCCGGAATTTGATCTAGAACGTGATTTTCTTGATCCTGTAATAAATATTATTATAATAGTGGCAGTGTTAAAAAGCAATTACTGCATAATCTCAAAAATACTCCAAATAATAAACAGATTCAGTAGTTGCTAAACACGTTAAATAAAGTAATCTCTACCTATATGTAGTTATGTTGCACAAATTTTATCTCGGACTATCATCGGCTAAATCGTAACAGCCATGCTTTTTCTAGTCTGTTCCTTTGCACGTTTGCAGTGACTCACTGCGCATGGCAGGACGCTACAGCACAAATAACGTAGTCGGACATAGTCGTCAGTTGTTTCATAGAAATTATGACAAATGTCAAATATCTGGTAAGGTGTACGTTTTTGTTAACGTATCATTTTTAAATTTATTTATTGATACAACCTAAAATAAGTATTGCGTTTTTATAGTGAAAATGCAGAAGTTGCAGTCCATTATTAATATGTATGTACCCAGTTTTATGTAAAACATTTAACCACGGAAACTTTGTGTGAAGTATTGGAACAGTATCAGTGCCACGTATTTTAGTGTTTAAAATAATAGATAAAAATTACATAAATTTTTTCAAACCAAATTAAATAAGTAGGTTCTATTAAAAAATAAGCTATTATAGTGCCAATATCAAATGCCAAATTCTGACATTTATGAGATGTGTATGTTTCCAAATACTAACATTGGTGTCGCCACACTATAGCACATTACAAAATTCTAGACTGAAATTCAAGTGATTCGACAGACAAGTACTACAACGGCGATACGATTTAGCAGACGATGCTCAGATTATTTAAATAGTAATCTAAAAATTTTGTACCTACCTATTAGCTAGATCATGACTAGACGTATAAATAATAAATAAAAATCAATTTTCATTTGAAATAGCACTTTTATAATTAGTAGTTATTCATTTAATATGCATATCAATATAATTTTTACTCCAAAATGTGACAAAATAATTGGGCACTTTCCAATATTGAAAATTAAATAGTTCTAAAGTTGCATCAAATTTCAATTTACTGAAGCATTTCTATGCACTGATACACTACTTTTGTACAAACTCATACATTGTATTATATGTTACTGAACAAATTAAATTTCATTCAACTATTATTATACAAATTTCATGAAGTAAAGGTTAAAATTATTTATTGTTTATAAGCATTTAAAATCGAATAACTCTATCTATCTTATTTTTTCGGTAACTGGTTAAGTATCTACTGAAATAAAATCAATTAACCTGAATGGGACCGAGTTGGAGAGACTGAACCATCTTTTCCGGACTTATTAGATTCAGCAGAGGGTGATCGTGATCTGAAACTTCCACTAGGTGAAGCAATATTCTGTCCAGAGAGCTTCGACTCATTTAATTCGGATCCTTCTGGAAAAATATTAAAAAGGTAGTAAAAGCAACTTGTGATTCAATTACTTTAAAAGTTACTTACCTGTCTCGACTTCCATCCTTTTAATTATAATATTGCTTTAAACTATATGTTTTTATAATTTAAATCCTTTTTTCAAACTCTATACTTAAACAACGCATCAATTAGACAGAAGTAAGAAATATGACATGAATATGAAATATGACAAATAGCACAAAACATAAAACAAGTCGGCCTCGGGCCTCGAAAAGAATTGGTGGTCTGTGGCCTCGACCTCGAATAATCAAGAGCACAAATTATCAAAAGTTAGTAGTCTGTGGAGTCAACCACTGAACTACTGAGTACAGACAAGTCAGATTCGCCAACGTTAAAATCTTAAAATTCTCAAAATATGCGAAAATAACTTTCAAGAATTCTCCAAAGCTGTGCCTTTTTTCGGCCAATGATCTGTGGCTGTGCCAGTGCACCTTGATACTTGAGTACTTTCCATTTTTGTCTACATAATGTAAAGTACCAACTCTATTTAAGTCGATTTAAAAAATACAATTACGCGGACTCGCATATGTATATACAAGTACCTACTTAGTTGCTTGATTTTTACGAATAGCACCCATAAATAAAATAGCAGGGTTAATGTCGCCACTAGTTACTTATAACAAATATAAGCAAATAAAGTTTATTCCTATTATTATTAGTACAGCATTCTGGTTATATAAGCTACGCTATTCAGATACCATCATGTGCTAAACGTGTCGCCTTTGTAATATTGTAAATTGTAATACTTGTCTATCGAAACACCTTAATTTCAATCTAGAATTCTGTAATGTGCTATAGTGTGGAGACATGAATATTAATATTTGGATCTGGACACATACACGTCAGGATATATATCTCAGAATTTGACTTCGTCGTGTCCAAATGAATTTCATTGGTGTCCATTGCGCATTTAGCCACAACCTCTAGAACCTTCACTTGGCGAACTGTATAAATAAACTAAATAAACTGTGGTTGGATATTTCATCTAAGGGTTGGATCTTGGATCATTGCCTTCTAAATCGCATTGCGCCTTTTAAGTATGTTCCGGAATCTGCTAGAAGCACTGTCAGCACTAATTTTGCGTATAAATGTCAATATACTAATCTTTTAGGATTTTTTGAGAGTAATCCTTAAGTATTTTATCTAGGGAGTAACCGTTGAAGTACCAGTAACTGTTTTTTAGTAACTGTGCCGTCTAGTGTGAAAGGGTTAGTGACGGGAACAGACATGACGTTGCTGTTGACGTCACAACACTAACACCGGTTACTGAGATCAGTACCATATTCAGCGAGGTAGGTAAGCCAAAAGCGGTTACGAATATTAGGATAATGGGGAAATTGCATGATTTTTTCAAATATGTGGAGATGAAAGAATGTATTATTTTAATCGAAATGGCGTTTGTCCTAAACAATTTGATGGAAAAATAAGTTCAAAAACGGCATTTAAAGTTTTAGTCTGACCACGCCCCCAGAAAACGGAGGCCGCCATATTGAATACATGTGACGTCACCCGCCAGTTGCGGTTGACGTCGGACGTCACCTGTCAGTTGCGTTTGACGTCGGACGTCACCTGTATGCACAAAACGTGTAAGTTTAGGTTAGGTATTTAGTATCTCAACTGGGGGGTTAGGTAGAAGAGTTAGTTTGTCGTGTGTAATATTTATTAAGTGTTATTGTGTTAAACAGACACTGGTGTTAAAAAAATTTGCAAAATAGATTCGTAAAATGAGACCTCCAGAAAGTGTATTATCACCGGGAACAAATATTGCATTGTGCAATTACGAATACTTTCCATACAGCGCCTAATAAAAAATATTTCTCCATGCCAAAAAGTGAAAAAAACAAGTAAAATGTAGTGTATGGCAATGAATCGCGGCGGAGAAGAAAAAAGTATAAAGTTCGTCATCATTTCAACGTTGAATGTTTGTGAAGACCATTTTAATATAAAGTTAATTGAAAATAAATACATACGTACGAATAAATAATGGAAGAAGCGGTCTATCAAACAAATGTTTAGGTACAGAAATCTTTAGAAATATGCATTATCTTAAATTTAATTGTATATGTAAATATTGTTATAATATAAACTTAATACTACATACAAAATTGTTTCCTTTTATTTAGAAATATGTGAAAATAATTGTTAAAATATAGGGTTAGAAAAGCAAAGTAATGTGTCTTACAAATGCTTTTAAAAAGTTACTGTTTTATTTTACGAAAATTTGAATAGGAACAATGAATAAACATATCTAACATTACTTTTTCTTTACATGTTTAATTTTAACAAATTATACACACCGTCTCGTGACTAAACCAACACAGTTACTAGAAACAGTAGACTTAATGTATGATAAAAGCCAAATGTGGCTGCTTTAAGAGATAGAGGCTAAAAGTAAGTATTATTTTTTCCTTAGAAAATAAAGAATAATTTCAAAATAGCTGCAAAAATTAGTTTTGAAATGGGCGCACTAATTAATGCGTCAAAAATATTAGTAAGGAAAATTAATAGGTATTTTCTGTTTCCAGTTTTTGTCCTGCCAGTTACAGATAGGGTGAATCAATAAATATTTTATATTTTTATCCAACATTTCCATAATAAATTATTGAAGAGGGGTCTTTTTAAGTAAAAAACATATAATTCTTAATATTTTTGCCCGTTGTCAAGATATTTGCATTTTAATATCATTATCCAATGTGTGTATAAGGCGAGGTAAAAGATCTTTACATTAGAATACTTACTCTACCATAGATTACTCCAAAAGACACCATTTAACTGACCTTATCTTAGACAAATTATGATGAAAAAATCATAACTTAGACACCCATATCTCAATGTAGGTATTAATTTTTGCTTTAAGATAAGGTAGTCATAAGATTTTAGCAAAACGAACCTACGGTAAAATGAATATTGTAGTATATAGGCCTTTTACAGACATCCTGTACAATACTAATGCATACAATATAAAGACTGACCTTTGTTTAGCTTAATACCTAATTGAATAATACATTATTTCATATATTAAACTGCAAATATCTTGAAAACAGGAGAAAATAGTAAGAGTAATAAAGTATACCTTTTTTTCTTAATAATGTATATTTGTAATGATAAAAAATACTAGATGAATTTATTTATCCACTTTTCTGTACGTAGCACCCTCTGTAATATTATTTTTATTAATTTTCTGATTCTAAGGTCTTTCACTAATTTAAATTTAATCGAATTAAATAACCAACTACATTCAAATATTTCTTTATTAAATTAATTATAATACAAAATGTATGGCATACATGGAGTTCAGGCTGAGATACTATTAAAACCTAGCGCGAAGCCCTAGGAAATTTCCCTGCAAACATATTTACCATACCACAGTCCTATTATTGTCCACCCTAGTATAACTATCTTCAACGAATACAGAAGAATATATCGGTATAAGAATGCAGCATAAACATATTTAATTTCAATAATAACTTTTTACTCAAAACTCAATAAAAGTGTTCTTAAAATGGATTACGCTGTACAGTCTTTGCTGGAATAAAAAGTTTTGTGGCAACAAAAGAATCTGAGTTGTCGTTGGTATCGGAGGAATTTACCACTTGACTGGCCGCCCGACACCTTTCGGTAAACTTAGACTACACTTTTAATATATATTTTTACTTTATTTAAATATATGCCCACAATATTTAAAATTATAAATGATGCATTCTAACGACCTCCCTCTTATCGATGCACTCTGTCTTCTCTTTTGGGCCAGTTAACCACTAGTTTCAAAACTAATACGGACTAAAATTTGTACACCTAAGTACTTGCTGGAAGTTGATAATCTCCTGGATCACACCACAAGTACCTATAACACACACTTGATCAAATTCAGCAGCTACTTGTATTGATACCTACCTTTCCGAGGAAAGGATATTGGGGGATATGTTAGAGCTGCTCGTAACATAGAAATTACAATTACCTTCCTTTGTCACTTTGCAATATAAATTCTTATTTATACTATTAGACAGTCTGTGGCTATTATATGTGTGACTTTAGGCTATGCAGCCGATTCTGCAGTCTAATGATATCTTAAACTTAAATTTCTTTATCTATACATATTAGTTTACTTTATCTAGCCATATAATTTTCAATAAATCAGTTATAGATGATTTGGGAGGTTTTACACCTGGAATAAAAATTAGCATTTAGTTTAATATCTTAGTTTTAAGGTTTAATAATTGTTAATTGTTATATAGGTACTTACCTTTCTTTGAAAGTTCCGTGGTATACCAGGGGGAACCGCTAGTAGGTATTATAGGTAAAATAGGTATTTATGCATTACATTTTGCAATTTATTAAAACCATTTCTGTGCTAAAGCAGAACATAACCTTAAATTTTTGACAATTTGCAGTACCATAAATGCAGTTACACATTGAAGATGCGTTCCCCAATGAATTAGATAATCTACACTTATAGGGCTGTTCACCTTATTTATTTTATAGTTTTTTTTTTAAAGAGCCTCGGTCAGGTCACTACCTTACACAGTATTTACATTATCTATGGCTCAAAGAAATGTCAGTAATGTCACACAAAACTCAGAAATAAATGTCTATTTACGTCACGATCGTCGTAACAAAAGCAAGATGGCGTACTGGCATTTGACGTCACACGCGTCACACCAATGACACTGCGTTTTCGATCACGTGGTTTTGTTTACATTCTATGGCAATTTATTAATGTTAATATTTTAATTATAAAGTGATTATTGCCGTCAGATACATGTTCTGGCCTTTCAATATGTTTGAAAGATTACCCTGTAATACATTTCAAACCAATATATAATTCATGCAACTTCCCCATTGTGAGATTATGACATAAATTCTTTTGCACTCTGCAGATAACATTTCATATAATACGTCTTAATAAAATGATTGATTGTAGAATTAGTTAAAAATAAATATTGTTTTAAAGGAATACTTTTTTTATATAATTGTACTATATTTTTCATTTTCCATAATAAAGTTAATTAACTTATAAAATGTAACTTTTCCATTTGTAATAGTTGATAGAATAAAATGGCGTTATATTTTTTTAGCCAAACAGTGTGATTCATAGCTATTCAAATGTTGACTTGCCTCACCACAAAATATAAAGAAGATGCCTCACTTCGATGGAAGCAAACGATAAGCGAAGTAAGGTTTTACTATTAAAATTAAAGTGTAACAAACAATACATTTCTTGGAATTCTGTCGGTGCGGTGGGGTAAGTTAGCTTCACCATTCGCGGTATATCTGCCTCAAATTGTTGCAAATTTTCTTCGAAACGTTGTCTTCGATCTTTTAATTGGTAAACATGTAGATGAGCCCCACCATACCTAATTTCAAAAGCACTCTTCAGCGTTTGATAGTCCTTTTGGTTATCCTCAGGTAGTGTTTTTAATATTTACTTAGCTTCACCCCGTAGGGCAGCTATAAGTGATGTGGCTTTTTCTTCTTCTGACCAGTTATTTGCCAAAGCAGATACCTCGAACTGTTTAAAGTAAGTGCTCCATGGTACTTTTCAGTCAAACGTTAGCGGCTTAATTCTTGAGGATAAAAGAAAATCATTTTTAGTTTTAACGGCTTCCTTAGCCGACAACTGTGACTTTAGATTTGTAAACTCATATTCTAACTTAATCATACTTTCTTCGATGACTTGGACTTTGGCAACTTCACTCTGCAACTTATTAACACTTTGTTCTACGACCTGGACCTTATCTTGCATCTCGTTTCTCAAAAGGTTAATTTCTTTTTCAACAGTTTCTTCAAACTCTTTGAGATTCATCTTAATTGCTTCTTCTAACTTTTTGTTATTTACTCTTTGATTATTTTATTTTTTTCTTCTAAGCTGTTCTTCATTTCGTCTTGACTGTTTCTCATTTCTTTCATCATTTCGTCTTGGTCAGTCTTCATTTAATCCCGGCTGTTTTTCATTTCTTTTTTTAAATTTGCTCTCATTTCGTCTTGACCCTTCTTTATTTCTTCTTTCATAACTTGGCTCCTTTTCTTATCTTTCATCATCTCCATTAACTGGTTTCAATGTTTCCTCCACTTCCGTCGCTCTTGATCTCGTCACTTGCATTCACTTGTCTACTCCAAACGTTCTGCATTACATATATGGGAGCGACTCACTTGTGACACCAATGTAACCTAGAAATTGGGTTAACGTGGAAAACACGTCACATAGACAAGAAATATCCAATTCACAACTGTCAAACTTTTACGTTTCGGTCATTCGCGTTTCTGCGGCATTGAGAACGTATCGAGAATAAAATATAATATATTCTGGACTATTCTATATAACGTCAAAATAAAGGTATTACAAAAACTATAATTTCTCACAAACTGGAACATAATTAACAAACTAAAAAGGTAGGCGAGCTTCCGTAACAATATATTGATAAATGCACAATTTTACACTATTCATATTCATAATGGTATCTGAAACTAAATTAAACTGTTGTTGAATGTGTGAATAGTCATTTCTCAACGATTAAATCTGAGTTAAATTTCTCCCTTTCCTGATATTAGTGAGGCCGTTGTTCTGTTTTCAATTTCTGCAATACTCAATGTTAATTACGGAAAATCTTGATATACTCACGTCAAGAATTCAGACGTCTTACGTCACGGCTGACGTTACACATTTGTTTTTATTGTCAACATAATTTTCGATATTTGGTCGCGTTAAAAACAATCATTTTTTGCAATTTAGTGCAATATATAATACAAACTTTTAGTGTAGTATATAGTTTTATTACTATCAGTTGCAGTTTCTTAAATATTTTGATAAAAATATGACAAATTATTTATTTGTTCGTATGACGTAAGACGTCTGAATTCTTGTCGCGAGTATATCAAGAATTACAGCACAGCACGGATAGCCATTTCAGCCTGTTTCGGAACATAGTCTTTGTAATATGGCTGCTGCAATTTAGCCATAGTAAAGATAAATATAGAATGTTTAAAGATGCGCGAAGTGGTCATCGTGTACTTTCCGACATTTTTAGGTATGTTGAAGCCGGTAAATTTAAATTTGTAAACAAACATTGTTGATACTGGTTTATTTGCCTGATACATACCGATTACAGGACAAATATTTTTAACATTGTATATCTTTATATTGTATGTAATTTTTTCAAGTTTGTTTTACATAATAAGAGTCGAATTAATTATTACTTGAATATTTAACAGTCTCAATAAAATAATTATTAAAAGGGTTAGCGTATACATATGTATAGTGCAATTTTAATAAAAAAATTTGGATAATTAAAAATACGTTTAAGGAAAATAGTTTATGTAAGTAAACGCAATGATTACGTTACTTTATTTTTTTGTTTGTAATACCTGTTCCCATTTATCGAATTAATACCTGATGTCTTGTGTTGAAATTTATCTGATTTATATTTCTTCTTGATGAAGTCATAAACTATTTTTTCTTTTACATGGACGGCTGAATTTATTGAATGCCGATTTAACTCGCATGTCAGGCTTATCCGAATAAAAATCTCTTGTTTTATGTGGTGAGTTTGAAATACTAGATGTACAGGACTGGATGGCATTTTTTCAGAGCTTGATAACTTTTCTCACGCGAAGATAATGTTATTAGTACTACTAGAATTTTCAAGAAGTGCACTGCAATTTATTATTGACAAAATTAATCAAAATAAAGAAGTGATAAAGATTATGAAACTACCTAGTTCTAGTATCTCTTCAATCTTTTTTCTGAACATTTTCATTATTATTTTTTCTTTTTAATAGATAAAAACATCAATTTCAGGGGAAACATCTATCCTTCGTAAATTTTGATATGGAACTGCAACATTTTTTAAAGTGCATCGTTTTCCTTTAATAAAATCTGTTTAAAGAAAATGTTGTAAACA
The DNA here is from genome assembly GCA_037114965.1 of Monochamus alternatus. Classification (NCBI taxonomy): domain Eukaryota; kingdom Metazoa; phylum Arthropoda; class Insecta; order Coleoptera; family Cerambycidae; genus Monochamus; species Monochamus alternatus. The sequence goes on along the minus strand of CM073426.1, from coordinate 108,976,865 downwards.
GATATATTTTCTACGATTCCACTGTAAATTTGGATGATCCATTATTTCTAAAGTACGTTAAATCGTTCACCTCTGGGAAACCTAAATGTAAATAAATTATTCTTAGACATGGCGTCTGCAAATATTTTAAATTATTTATTTATACTATATTATACGTAATATAATATTAGATTAATGTAAATTTTACAATTACTGTTCAATCTTAATGTCACAAAAAAATATGTATGCTTCAAAGATTTACCTACGGAATGTTACTGTAGTTTCAGTATCAGTTACATGGGAAACGTTTTTTCAATTTGGGACTGTCTAAAATAAATATAATTATTATTTACAAATTTGTTAATATTTTACATATCTATAAAGTGCAATTTATCATTATGTATACTACATATTAAAATATATACTTACCCCTTCGTAGGAAGGAAAAATAATTTTCGATAAGAAAAGTCTTTAATAATGGTTAAGTAATATATAAACTATAAATGAACACTAGACACACACTATATTATTCAAAAGTTATAATAAACTATCTAGGGTTATAAACGAAGATAAGCAAAACGTAAATAAACAAAACCACAGAATGCAGTTTTATTTGTAAACAAACCACAGAAACATGATTAAAAATGACTGCCTGCAGGTATGACCCAAAAGTGGAAACTCGTTCTTTATCTATCTTTTTTTATGGATTTAGCCGACGATGGTTGGATCCAATGAAATGTTGGAGGCATCGTAAAATAAAATGTGGCAATGTGACATGTGACGTGACCACAGATTACGGAATAATTACCGAACTTGTTTCCGTAATCTGTGGACGTGACAGACGTGAGACGTGACTTGATTTGTTATTTGAGTGATTTGAGCACATTGTAGATTGAGTGATTTTGTACCGGAAAAAAGTTAGTAAAAAAAACATATTTTTAAAATTTACATACTCATTGATAAATAATTATTACTATAATTTTTTCTTATTATTGAAACTTAAAATTATGAAAGACAAGAAAATATTATTTATCAGACTGTGCTCTTTTAGTAGGTAAATATGGTTGATACTAAACCTCCAGAAGAGAAAACGGAAAGTAAAAAAGCTTTAAAAAAAGAAGCTAAAAAGGCAGAAAAGGCTCAGAAGAAAGCCGAACATAAAGGGTCTTCTCAAAAAGAAAATGCACTTGAAGAAGGTGATGCAATTAAGTAATAATATTGAACATGTTCTTTTTGAATAAATTTATTTTACAGAGGATGTTTCAACGGGAAAATATGGAAATTTACCACTAATTCGATCAGACCCTAATTCTGTTCAACGTACTTTTACTTATATAAAAGATTTGAATAAGTCACTAGCTGGGAAGGCTATTTGGGTTCGTGCAAGATTACACACTCAAAGAGCCAGGGGTAAGCAGTGTTTCATTGTGCTTAGGCAGAGAGAATTTACTGTTCAAGCACTCGTTAATGTATCAGACACTATATCTAAATCTATGGTGAAATTTTCCAGCAGGTATTTTCTTTTATAACAGTTTGTATTAAAGATATATCTTTAAATATTTTTATTTTATAGTATTCCAAAGGAAAGTATAGTGGATTTGGAAGCCAAAGTTGCTGAAGTTCCGAGTGGTGTTGCAGGATGTAGTCAGACTGATGTTGAATTAGTGGTTTCCCAATTATGGGTAGTCTCATCATCAGTACCTCAATTACCTCTCCAAATTGAAGATGCTAGTAGACCAGAGAAAGAGGTGAGCTTCTCATTAAGGAAGAGCTATATAAATTTCCAATGAAGATCGACATATAGCTGGCCACAGGCTACATACATGTTTGGCATTCCTATTACGTATTGATCTTTGCCGGTCTCTAGGCAGAAAGTTGCGCATATTTGCATCACAGGTTTTCTGTTTTAATTTGAATTTATCAATGTGCAAGCATGCATGTGCATACATGAATGTCGGTGTGTTGGCTATATGAAACGCTTCATTCGCATACATTTGCAGTTCAGTGTCTTGTATTTTCATGTTCATTAGTTCATTCTCCTATAGTTTTTTGTATACAGGGTGTTCCAAAATTAGCCTGCTAAAAATTAACTGTGGATTCTACGATCAAAAATAAGAAAAAAAAGTTATATAATTATAAGTCCGTAAATGCCCCCTAACGGAGATATGGCCCCTTAAATGGGGACCTCAAAATTTGATTTTCCCCAAATATTTCCAAAAGGGAACAAGGTAAAGTAATCAAATTTGAAATTGAGAATCACAATTAGATCGCGAATCTAATAGTCTGAAAATAATTCATCATAAATGGCCATAAGGGTGGCAAACTGGGGGGTCAGTGGGTAAATATTGGTCTAACATTCTTGTGTCTCAAGATTTTTGTCGTTAGATAAAAAAATTAAAAATTCTGGTCTATTTTACATGAAAAAGGTACTCCTATTTTAATCCGATAAACTGCTCTGTTTTTGAGTAATCTTAATTTAAAAATTTTGTAACATACCACAAAAGCTTAAAATGGAAACTATAAATAGACAAAATATCCTTAGTAAATACTGTCGCCTTATTTAACACATATTAAAGGTGTTATTCAAGCGTTTTAACATATTAAAATACTTTTAAAATGCATTTCAATAGTGTAATTATTTGTAAATTGTTGAATTTTAATATAGCCTATTAATACTTCAAACATTTTTAAAAACATGTAATATGTGTGTCAAATAAACTGACAAATAACTTTTCAAAGCCTACTAAAGACAATTTGACCACTTGTATATCATATCTAATATTTTTGTGGTATGTTACAAAATTTTTAAATTAACACATTGATTGCCATATGCATTTCTCCTTGTTTTACCTTTTAGTTTTAGTTTTTATTACAATTTCTCATACTACGAATTTTCAAAGCTTAAATATTTGGTATGTTGCAAACGACTTACACCTCCGCTTCGGTCCGTTCATATAGGCAAACTTGTATTAGATCGAGTTGGTGGCTCCACAATTATCAGAGTAAAACAAGAGTATCTTTTTTTTTTTTGTAAAATTGTTCAATATTTTTACTGTTTTTATTTGACAGCAAAAACTTCAAGACATGAAAAAGAGCAATATTTATCCAATAGCCTCAGTTTGGCACGCCTATGACTAATTATGGTATTGTTTTTAGAACATTAAATTCGCAATCTAATTGCGATTCTCAATTTTTAATTTGATTACTTCATCTCAATCTGTTTTGAAAATATTTGGAGAAAATCAAATTTTGGGGTCCCCCTTTAAAGGGCTATAGCTCCGTTAGGGTGCGTTTACCAAGCTATGTTTATAGTACTTTTTTTTTCTTATTTTTGATCGTAGAATCCACAGTTAATTTTTGGCAGGCTAATTTTGGGACACCCTGTATATTTGTAGGTTTCGACAAAAGTCATATGGATTTACGTTCCACAAATTTTCTATTCCAATTTGAATTCATCAACGTTCAAGCATGAATTTGTATATGTATATGAATGTCATAATTAGCAATTATCTCTAATACTTTTTATTTATAATCTTAAGTCGATTGTAATCTACATATTTGAAATTTTTAATTAAGGATGAAGAAGGGCTTAATATTCGTGTTAATCAAGATACAAGACTTGACAATAGAGTTCTCGACTTGCGAACTCCAACTAATCAAGCTATATTTAGATTGGAGGCAGGTGTTTGTCGTCTATTTCGCGATATATTAACGAAAAAAGGATTTGTTGAAATTCATTCACCCAAAATTATCCCGGCCGCATCCGAGGGAGGAGCTAATGTATTTACCGTTAGTTACTTCAAAGGTAAATACATTAAATGCATTTAATTTACAAGCAGAGATAAGCTGATTTTAATTACAGGATCGGCATATTTGGCGCAAAGCCCACAGTTGTACAAACAGATGGCTATAGCAGCCGATTTTGAGAAGGTTTTCACCGTGGGTGCCGTTTTTAGAGCTGAAGATTCTAATACCCACCGGCATTTGACTGAATTCACAGGATTAGATTTAGAAATGGCTTTCCAATACCACTATCATGAAGTTATGCTTACTATTGGTAACCTATTCACAGAAATTTTTAAAGGATTGCGTGATCAGTAAGAACTTTTACTTGTGTTTAAAACTAAACTACTGTTTATTAATAATTTTAGATACAGTACTGAAATTAATTTGGTGGGCCAACAGTATCCTGCCGAACCATTTACCTTCCTGGAACCACCTTTAGTCATGCAGTATCCCCAAGCTCGGAAGATGCTTGCAGAAGCAGGTGTTGAAATTGGGGAGGAAGAAGATTTAAATACCCCAGCAGAGAAACTGTTAGGTCGACTAGTCAAAGCCAAATATGACACTGATTTTTATATTCTTGACAAGTATCCTTTAGCAGTAAGGCCGTTTTATACTATGCCGGACCCTCAGAATCCTACCATATCGAATTCTTACGATATGTTTATGAGAGGCGAAGAGATTCTTAGTGGAGCTCAGCGTATACACGATCCAGTGTTTCTTACGGAGAGGGCTAAGCATCATGGAATAGGTATGTTTTTGTTTTAAATTAATTGAGATTAAAAATTGAGATCCCATTTCATCTAACAAAGCATGAAAATATCAAGCTGTTGCTACACTTGTTTATAGTATACTACTATTTAATGTATATTGAGGACTAGAGAACTTTAAAAATGTTTTAAACAAATGCAAGCATCATGGACAAAAATGAGAATGAAATTAAATTTAATAGAAATATTTAATGGTTTATTAGTTTGTAGTAGGGAATTTTGTCATCTAAAAAACGACTGTAGATGTTCAGATTAAAATTGTAATTAATAAGGGCACTCATTTTACACACATCAGAATAATAGCAAAACTGCCATAATTTTTTTCATAAATTTTACAGGAAAGTTATTTATTAACAATATAGAACTATATTTTTGACTAATTGTTAAAGTGTGCAATGTTATCATGCCAAAATTAGCTTTATCAATATACATGGTGATTCAGTCATAGTGTCGTTAATTTTAAGAGAAGATAAGGAAAAATGAGTATAATACGAATACACGATCAAAAATTTTTTTAAATGCATATTTACACGAAAAGAAAAATAGTTTTAAACCTCCATTTCAAACTGTTACTGACCGTTGGGGGTAGTTCAACTCGGTGTTAACTTGACACGTTGACAAATTTAAATATTTTCCTAGTACTTATAGTAATGAATGCTATGAAATATTTAATATTTTTTAAAAGTTACAAAACTCTATACATCCAATAATAAACCATTTACATTTGATTACATAAATAGTGAGGTAAAAAAACAATACAATAATTAAAAGAGGCTGAACAGTTTTTGATATTTAAATACTGACAGTAATACAGAAAATCCTCGTGCTGTCAACAAAAAACAGTCCAAGACATATAGTGATAATAATCCGACCATCGTCTGCTAAATCGTAGCTTTATCGTGTCTGGCCATTGCCCATTTGCAGTGACTAACCGCGTGCGGCAGCATACTACAGCACAAATGACATAGGCGGTAGTCGTCAATTGTTTTCATCAGTAATTTAACATTTCATAGAAATTTTGACAAATGTCGAATATCTGTTAAGGTGCACCATACATATCATATTTAAATTAAATTAATACAACCTAAAATAATAAGTATTGTGTTTTTATGGTATATTGGAATGGTATCAGTGCCGCATATTTTAAATTAAATAAGTAGTTACTCTTAAACCGTAAGTTACTATAGTGTCAATGCTAAATGTCAAATTATAATATTTAGGGTCTGATATATGTGTTTCCAAAAACTAACGAGTCACCACAGTATGGTACATTACAGAATTCTGTTCTATTCTATTGAAATTCGGATGAATCGACAGATAAGTATTGCAAAGGCGACATGATTTAGTAGACGATCCGACAACAGTGAATCTTGACTTACCCTATTTAGGTCATTAAATTTATCCTGAATTTATCCTTTCTACCATCAGTTACGTTTTCACATATTTGTGTCATTAGTGTAGTTTATAACAATTATATTTACTATTTATCTAAATATAAATGCAATTCAAGATGGATGAAACTAAATTCCACAAACTGCTATCCACTGTCGTCTCCTGCTGAACAGAGCCGTGGAAAAATTTATAAAAGACATTTTAATAAATACATATTTTAAGAAATATTTAGATTTGTGGCTATTCTAAGAAATTTTTTTTCGTGTGCGTTATTCTGTGGAAAGAAAGAGGAGTAAAAGATTTGATGAAAATGTCCTGGTGTGACATCTATTTCAAGTCAACTGAACTAGATGTCGATAGTGTTATTCCAACATAGTATATTAAGAATTAGACAAAACTTGAAAGCAATTTTGATAAGTAGATAACGAAACAACACATTATTTACCTTATTTTATTTTCAGTTTGTTATCTTTTTTTTTCTCAACAAATATACATCAAATTGAGCCTATTTTCTGTGCTTTTTTAATGTCAAATAAGGAACCTGCAACATTTCGTTTCTAGTCCTAATTATTAACATTGTATTACAGATATTTCCAAAATAGCGTCGTATATAGATGCCTTCAAATATGGCTGTCCACCTCATGCTGGAGGTGGTATAGGGCTAGAGAGAGTAGTCATGCTGTACCTGGGACTGGACAACATTAGAAAAACTTCAATGTTCCCACGTGACCCAAAACGTGTGACACCTTAAAATATGGTTCTGCATCAATTTGTAATGTTTTTAACTAACTACTTTGTTTTTATGAGTGAAATATTTGATTTACCAATTTTGTATTCTTATACAAATATACAATGTTGAATAAAAAGTTTAAAGAGTGAGTCAAATATTTTATTTAAAAACATCATTCCCACGAAATACTATTTCCTGTAAAGAAATAACTTCATCCTACCTACCTATATAGAGTATTAACTTTTTACAATATAAATCAGTCGTAACGTTATAGTTTCTAATAGTGTATTGTTATTATAATTTTTAACTTTTGCACACAGATTCATATACAGGGTGATCCCGAAGAATGTGAAAAAAAATTGACAGTAGAATTTACCTCCTGGGTTGATAAGATATATTTAGTTCCAAATGTTTAATATATACCAATATTGTATATCAAAGAGCCATAAACTATCATCAATTGCAAAATAATGGAAACCTACTAGATATTGATGTGTAAATCAGATATTGGAGAGGAAACTATGTGCATGTAGGGCCGTGAACTTTATTTTTTATTCAAAACCTGTAACACTTATCAAAAAATTTCTAAACAAAATATTTTAAACTGAAAAAAGTCATTAAAAAAGAATATTTTCAATCAAAAAAGTTAACCCAAAAAAAATTTAATGAACTTACTTTATTTCAATATCTTATAACAGGACGAGGAGAATAAAAAATACTCGTCCAGGTTTCATCAGCTTAAATACCTTGCCAATTTCACTTTTTAATTTCAGTGTTTTGCAGAAACTAAATAAAAAAATTAGTCATAAAATTTTTTTACATATTATTTGGGATCACCCTGTATAATAAAAAATAAAATATTGTCATAAGATTTATCTTGAATAGACCGATCATTTTCACTTTGAGACCTGTTAACTATGACATGCATTCGAGATGTAACTGCATGAATCGGTTTCCGCCCTGAAATTGTGTAGATGTAGGTCTTCAAGGAATTGTGTTGTCACCATTACTTTTCTATCGTTTATGAATGGTATGGACAGATTGATAATATGTGTAGCATTGTATGTATGGGCCAAGTTAGGTCATCATATCTGGGGGGACTAAAGCCCTGGGCAGACTGAAAATATATTTTTTTTTCAGTTCTGAAATGTGTGTGTAATGTTTGGGCGTTTTGGGTTTATTTCTATATATACAGGGTGTCTACTTTTATTTGTGTACAAATCCGTAAAATCATTATTCTTCAAGATAATTAAAAAAAAATATTTTAGATGACATCGTAACCCTACCACGGCATTTAAGATAGCGATCCAAGACCTACTATGATTTTTTTTTTATACCTCCGAAATTCAATAAAAACGTTAAGCAATTTTTTTATTTAAAATATGATAAGGTGGTGTTAATCAGGACCCTTCAAAACCCATATATGTGTGAAATTTGAACAAAAACTATACAGTGTTTTCTTCTATACATTCTTAAAGTTTCATTTTTGTAAAAATTAGTAAAAACTTTATTTTTGAAAATATCGCAACAAATACTTTTTTCATTTAAATGTCATCGAAAACCGTTACTTCTAATCCTATCACTGCGTTTAAGATAGTGATCCAAGGCCTGCTATAATTATTTTTATACCCTCTGAATTCAATAAAAACGTTTAGCGATATTTTATTTAAAATCTGATAAGGTGGTGTTACTCAGGTCGTCTCAGAACCCGTATGAGTGCAATTTGACCAAAAACTATGCAGAGTGTTTTCTTCTACAGGTCGTCAAAGTTTTATTTTTATTAAAATTTGTAAAAACTTTATTTTCCAAAATAACACAACAAATATTTTTGTTTTAAATGACTGAACATTTTTACAAAAATGAAACTTTAAGAACGTATAGAAGAAAACACTCTGTATAGTTTTATTTCCAATTTCACACATAGGGGTTTTGAGGGGCCCTGATTACCACCACCTTATCAGATTTTAAATTAAAAAATCACTAAACGTTCTTATTGAATTTTGGAGGTATAAAAAAATCATAACAGGTCTTGGTTCACCATCTTAAATGCCGCGGTAGGATCAGAGGAAGCAGTTTTCGATGTCATTTAAAATAAAACAAATTTTTTGATTATCTTGAATATAGTTTTTACGGATTTGTACACAAATAAAAGTATATATACCCACCTTAAAAAAACTCTTTTTATACTAGAAAAATTAAACATTTATAATGTAGACAAATTAATATTAATAAAACAATCAAATTTTCAGTTTTTGAGTCGTATTTTAATATAGACTGAAGTTCTTCTTATTTAAATAGTTATTTATATACTGGGAGATACAGGGATGATTATGCCTCCAGACGACAAATCGCCTAAGGGCATAATCATCCTAATATCTCCCGTGGTGCATATATGTTTTATATTTCACTCCATAAATAAAAACTATAAAAGGTCATAGCTTTCATGTTTCTTGATTTGTGGTTTTCACTGATGTAATAAGTCATTAGATATTTTCAAACATATCCATAACAACTCAAGCGTCATTATTTTCGGGATCTCATGGCACCGGGCGTGAAATGTTCGGGGTGATATGGGTATGTTTATATGACGAGACATCCTAGGTATATAACTAAATTATAAGAATGTGAAATATAAAATCATTAACAAGAGTTAAATATATTAATATAAATTTTGTAGTTCTAAAGAGAATAAATTGATTTTTGAAGAAAACATTAGATATCTATCAACGAGTACATGCTTAGGAATGTTGATGATAAAAATAATTCACAAAAAATGTTAGATAAATGGCAAATAAATATACAAGATTGAGAAATTTAAAAAATGTACAGATAGTGCAAATAGTAGAAAACATTAATTATTAATTAAATCAATTAAATGCCTACTTGTGATAAACCATCAATATCAGTATTAATGGAATTAATATTTCTTTTAATTTGAATCATTTCTAGGATGGAATCATTTCATTGATGGTTTATCACATGTAGGTGTACTTTGATTCAATTAATAATTAAAATTTTCTATTTGCAGATTTTTGCGCTACCTGTATATTTTTTTAAATTTACCAATATTACTTGTATATTTATTTCCCTTTTATTTGACACTTTTTTTGTAAATTATTTTTATCAATATCTCTAAGCACGTAGGGTTGTCATTGATATCTAAACGTTTTTTTCAAAAATCGTTCTGTTTAGAAACAAAGTTAAAACAAAATGTAAAATTTATATTAATAGATTTAACTATTGTTAATTATTTTAAATAATTGAACTTCAGCCTACATGAAAATATGACTCAAAAACTGAATATTTTTTATAAATAACTTTACAAATGTTTCATTTTTCTAGAAAAAAAGAGTTTCTGAAGTACTTCTGGGTATATTTAGAAATAAAAAAAATAAAATTAATTTGACCTACAATCCCAGGATATAAATGTTGTTAATAATATGGCCAGGAAAATTTCACAGAATATGAAATATTTATATATATAATCTACTGGGGATTCTCTACAGAATTTCAATATCAATATAGATCATCAGGTAAATATTTTTATCGACACCATTACAATCATATCGTCCAACTTTAAAAGCACAAAATATATTATCACTTCCATGTATCCTGATATATGAGGCAGTTCTTTATGCAAAATTTAATAATGTAAATTTTACCCGACATGGCAGTGTCCATATTCATAATACTAGAGGAAAAAATCTTTAAAAAATAATTTCAATTTAACTAGTTATATGAACAAGGTGATTATAATAGGTTTGGTCTTGCAGTAGTTGAAAACCATTTGAAACTGTCAGATATATATTCGACCAGTTAAGCTACGAACAAATCACGAGTGAATTTAACACAAAAAAAAGGATGGATGGACATTACTGGCAGTTTAAAACCGTTTCTAACTGCTGCAGGAACAAATCAAATAAAACCTGTGGAAATTCGTTTATTATTTTTTTTTTATCAGAAGTGGTAAAAGGGATCCCGTAATGTTATACAATTTTTATTAAATGTTAAAATCAGCTATATCTATTAGCAGTTGCATATCAAGACCTAATTGTTAAAAATTCATTATTGCTCTACTGAATTATTAGTACCTACAATCGTACATATTTCAATTATTGCATTTTTATGAAGTATTAAGAGACCTTTGGTACTTTAAAATATTTATTATAAATATATACGTATATCTACATATAATTTTTCAACAACGATCTTACCTACATAAAGACACAGACAAACATATCACATAGTATTTAAATAAATAATTAAAAACAACTTTTATTTTCACATATTTGGTCATTTTTCAACTTAACATTTTAAAAACGAATTCTACTTGAAAAAAAAAAAATGTAAGTAAAGCCTACTAATACAATTTTGTGTAGATGTAATTTGTTATACCTACATGATACGAATATTCATTACTGAACCTCCATTTCTGAATTTGTCTTGTGTTCTTTTGAGTAACGTTTTGATTTTTTTCTTTTATCTAAGTTTTCAAGGTACATTTCCATGCACACATAGTCTTTTGGTTTTCGAAACATATTTTCTGGACATACGTCTATGTGCAATTTTTCAGGTAACATGTAGGAAGCTAACCAAGCTACTAGAGGTGTATAACCAAACGTATAGTGAGATTCTTTGTGGTAAAAAACTACACCATCATATGCATACTTCTGCTCCCCAACTGATACAAGTGTGAACATTTTATCTTGGATTAGTGATCTATGAGCTGGTAAAACTTCTAATAAGGAGAAATTATATTTTTTGTAGTTTATTAATGCAGGATTTTCGGCAAATTTTGTTTGTAACCAAAAAAATCTAAAGCTTGCCTCACTATCTAACATAGACATTGAATTCCAAAATAAACAGTCCAGAATAAAAATTGTTTTAGTACATCTATTGAATATGCAGTCTAAAATTGTAATTCCTCCAGCACCTTTTATGCCTCCTCCTCCAGGGAAATTACTTTTTATATTTAAAATAATCCTGCCGTCTGTTGAGATAATTGTTTTATTATTTTGGGCAATAAATAATACTCGAAAACCTTGAGGACATAATTTAACTAGCCAGTTGTCTTCTAAATCATCTGGGATATCGGTGAACCATTCAGACTGCATCAATTTGTATTTAATTTTCTTCTTTGATGAATGTTGTAATTCATCACATTCCATTTTTTCTTCTTCTATATTCAATTCACTGAGAAATTCCTCGCATAATTTCCTGTTGTTATCCGTAATTCCATGTCTTTTTTCTTTTTGTTCCTCCAGAAATTTCTCTCTTCTTTGCTGTTGGGACAATTCCAAATTTTTACCATTATACTTATACAAATTAGTAAATGACCAAGTCTTTACACATTGCTCCGCTGACTCGTTCATTATTTTTTTATAGGAAAAAAAGAGAAAAGTTATTTCTTAAAAACATAAATAAACACTTTAAAGAATTGAGGTTAGAATACCTACAGCACAGACACAGATAAACAGGTGTTCTGTGAGATAAACATTACATACCACAGACTACAAACGAAAGAATAATCATCACAATAACTGTTGTTTGGTATTCAAATCGAGTGCCGCAAGTGTAGTGTGGTAGTGTGACTAGCGCAAACCAGTGGTAAGTGAAGTGAGGAAGATATGATAACAAACGACTTTGGGCAGATGTCGTAACTGGTGACGTTTTTTGAATGCAGTTCTTCATAATTCGTAAGATCATGAGATACAAATATTTATCATCGTCGCTGCTACTATAAACAGTGTAGATCTCAGTTAATAGTTTCATCATAATATTATTTAATTTGAACATTATGAAAATAGACACTGTGAGACGTCAAAAAGCTGAAGTAATAATAAAAATATTATCTCTACCCCTTATTCTAATCCCGAGGATTAGTCCAGAAGTCGGAAGCTTGTGCAGGAGAGGAGGCGGCATATTATTATTAAGTATACCGCCCAGGAACGACTTACGTTGGTAGGCCCTAACCACCATTCAGTGCAGAAATGAGGGAAACCTGGAAAACGTCATTAATTAGGGGGGTCGTCAAATGTCAACCAGTATCAACCTCATTATCTATTATCTGCTATACTTTCTGCACTACCTCAGAACTCAGTTAGTGCTAGACTGGGCATACTACACCTATATGCCAAATACCACTTAGAAATTACACCAAGTATGACAATCGCCATGGTGTAGGGAAGGTGTAGCGTAGTTCACACTAATTCAGGATACCAGACACAGTTTATGTTTACGAAAAACTTGAAGTGACCTAAAATTCGATCATAAAGATCTAAACGTATATCTTTCTTTATCTTTAGGTCCATTAAGAATAACCAGGAGAGGAGAGGATATAGTAACCGGTGTAGTAAATTGCATAAACTAGATAGATATCACAGTCCACTGTTAAAAGGGTTAAGGTTACAAAATATCGAAAATGGAACGCGTCTTTTAGTATTCTTGTGTTTGTCACTTCCTTTATTTGTCAACGCCCGTTGAGCGGCACAAAGCCGGTTGATTTTTCACATGTCAATAACTGACGTGGATTTCAATTTCGTTGTTAATGGTTAATGTTTTAAGAATTGAAATTAAATTTATTTAGGATACCATTTGTTTTCAGTTATAGTGTATACTATTATATTATCGCCAATATGGCTTTGAACCCTTGGTAAGTTTTAAAAAAATTGTTTAAATAATAATTTTTTCTAAGTACTGTTTCACAGGTTCCCTCTTTTCTTACTGGGTCTTGTGTTATCAGCGACTGCAGTAGATAAAAATAATTTTAAAACTTGCGAACAAAGTAGTTTCTGCAGGTAAATATACTTTTCAAAAATTTTGATCAATTTTATTAATTTTAAATATCTACTAGACGTTTAAGGGGTATCAATGAAGGTGACAGCAAGTATGTGTTAGACCTAGAATCCCTTCAAGTTGGTGATGACTCTGTTGAAGCCAAATTAATAAATACAGAAGCAAACATTCCTTTTAAATTTTCACTTACAGCCATATCTGGCAATATATTTCGGTTGCAAGTAGATGAAGCTAATCCATTGTATCCCAGATATCGCCCCCAAAATGCTTTAAAGGGAGAACCTCAAGTTACGAAGTAAGTGCTTATAGTAAATTAGTAAAAATTAGGTAAATATAAATGAACCACTATATGTATAAATGAATATCTAATTGTAAATGATTGATTTTTAGATTGGAGGTATTGGATAGAAACAAAGAAAGTATAACAGTACGTTCTGGTAATAATAAAGTAACAATTTATTCAAAACCATTCAAATTGGAATTCTTTGAAAAGGAGCAGTTGGTGAGTGTGGTGAATGGTAGAGGATTGTTTGAATTTGAACATTATAGAACTAAACCTAAGGAAAAGTAAGTATTCTTAAATAATTAATCTTATCACATACTTTTTATCATAAAGCTTATCACAATCTTGAGTATCTTGAAATAAATAAATTATTTTTCTGTAATGTTCAAGTGATGAAGAAGGTGAAGAACACCAAACGGATGAAGATCCAGGCGCATGGGAAGAGAATTTCAAGTCACATCATGATAGCAAACCACGTGGACCTTCAGCTGTTGGTCTTGATGTCTCGTTTCCTGGAGCTATTCGTATATATGGACTTCCAGAACATGCCGATAGCCTTGCTCTAAGAACTACAGGTTCAGGTGGTTTGGAACCTTACAGGTTGTATAATTTAGATGTATTCGAATATGAGATGGACTCCACTATGGCAATCTATGGCGCTGTTCCTGTTGTATATGCACACTCGTAAGTTTTACTTTTTTATATCCAGGGAACAATTCTCATTTTTTTATTGACAATAATTTAGAAATTATTGGTTGGGATTAATTTTTTATCATTTCTACATTGACTTTTAAGGAAAGAAATTTTTTCTGTTGTCCTTATCATTTTTTGTTATTTTTTTTTACCTGCTTTTAATTATTTAGATGAAATGACTCAAATACTACTTAAAGCGTAATTAAATATTTTAATGTGGCTTATTGATTAGTTTTATGAACATTTGTATAAAGGGTGTTCCGAAATTAATGCATAATAGATTTCTTAGAGTAAACATTTTTTGTTCAAAATAATTGAAAGTAATGAGAATAACAGTTACGACATTTCATTTAAAAGGTAAGTTCTCCTAAATATTTCGATAATGAATCGATCAATTAAAAGAAAAAAACACCGACACGTAGGAATTAAAAAAACCTTTAAAATAAAGTGTTACTCTATACCACTCTTTTCCATTTCAGATTTTTAAGGGGAGTAGCTTCCGCTAGCACAAGGTAAAAGGATGCGTGTCAATTTTCAAATGAAAAGTTGTCCCTTTCGATAAAAGTTTTCACGTGTTTTGAGATTTTTTAAAGAAATATACAGATATTGAGAAAATTAGGATGGGAAGTTTTGAAATGAACACCCTGTATAAATTTTTCTTTAGTTTTATTGGGTTTTTGCTACACTTCTGAAAAAAATGAAGATTAATTAAATAAGCCCTTGCGCCAAACGGATCAGTCAAGGGTTATTTTTTAAACTAAGTTTGCCTAACCAAGAAATCTCACATGGAAGTGCGCGATAGTAATGTGATTTTTGTTATTTTTTACTTATCTGCTTTTTTCAGTGTGAGAGTTTTTGGTTAGGCAAACTTAGTTTAAAAAATGACCCTTGACTTCAAAACTCTTTCTGCTTCGTCTGTGAATGGCATCTGTAGCTCTCCTGATTGGTGCTTGTCTTGTTGATAAGTCGAATTAATGCCTTGAAAACAAATGAAGACCACATAACAACATTTGAGTTTCTTATTATTATTTTGACGTATAGAATCTATTCTTGTAGATTGATGCATTTCTCTCGATTCACCCTGTGTAATACATATGTTCTACAGGTCCTATTCATCCAGCGCTAGATGTAAAAGATATTAGAAGTTGCTGCCATACACCAGACATACTTTAATTGACTTATTTGTTGTAGACCAAAAGCTACAGTTGGAGTATTTTGGCACAATTCGGCAGAGACATGGGTTGATATCAAAAACAGCAAGGACGGAAATGTTATGTCATCAATAGTAAACTTAGTTTCAGGCACTAAGTCTGATAACAGCGTTGAAGCTCATTTTATGAGCGAAAGCGGTGTTATCGACATGTTTGTTCTTATGGGTCCTAAACCAAAAGATGCCATTAGGCAATACGCTTCCCTTACGGGCGTTGCTCCTTTACCACAAGTAAATACTACAAAATCTTATAAACCTACCATTTATATAGTTCTATAAATTTGCTATATTGTTGAACTGTATGAAATAAATCTCGTTAATTTTTCAGCTTTTCACATTGGGTTACCATCAGTGTCGTTGGAATTACAATGACGAAGATGATGTAACTAATGTAGTAGAAAACTTTGATGCTCATGATTTGCCAGTGGATGTAATGTGGTTAGATATTGAGTATACAGATGGTAAAAAATATTTTACCTGGGACCCCATCAAGTTTGCTCATCCTGAAGTAATGATTAATAATTTAACTGCTACTGGGAGGAAACTTGTGGTCATTATAGATCCCCATATTAAAAGAGAGGCCGGATATTTCTTACATGAAGACGCTTTAGCCAATGATTATTATGTAAAGAATAAAGATGGAAGTGTTTATGAGGGTAAGTAACTTACGAAGTTTGATCAAATAGTTCTAAGATTGATTTTTTATGATTCATTGTTAATTGTGACCTGTCGCAACAGTAGGTTTGTTCTAAATACATAGAAAATTGTACAATGTACGGTTCCGAGTCTGCGCAGTAGCAAAGAACAGTTCCAAATTAAAAATTATCGTTCCCAGGCATTGCAAATAACTTTGGGACGAGCATTGAATCGTACTACAGTGATAATATCAGTACATGGTCATGTGCAGGAACTACTTGTATAGACATGCGCGCTGAGTAATCTCATTATGAATTTAGCCGTTTTTCTAGTTCCTAATTTTAAATAATCACTTGGACATGACGTTTACAACATCAACATAAAATTCACAGCTTAGCTGGTTTGTTTAAGTTTGTTCCCACACATTTCTCGGTCACAAAAATGTTCCAAATGTTTGCAAATCTATGAGCGGTACAAACTTGAAGCATGCGCTTATAATCAATGCATACAATCTTGTGGCGGTACCTTGGACATACAAAAGTATTTATTTGGAACAAACCTCTTATTTCCATTCCTAGTTATGCTTTTTTCCCAACTGCGCCGTTGGAAACATGTAGAAAGTGTATCATCCAGAATCCTCTGTAGTTCCTCCAGCAATTTTGATTCTATCACCTTAATTATCAAATTTTTATCGCTTAAGGGGGATTAAAAAAAGTTGTAAGGCCAAATCAGGGAGTACATAGGTTGAGGAAGAACTATCGTATAGTTTTTTGTACAAAAGTCAAAATAGCAAGTGCCAAATAAGTGAATGCATGTGCTGTACAAGTTTAGTCACTCGTGACATTGTTAGTCGATGTTGATTGTTGTCCAGAACAATGCAGATATTGCATAATTCTTCCAAATATGTGCAGATGAAAGAATGTATTATTTTAATTGAAACGGTATTTGTCATAGACAATTTCATGAACAAATGAGCATAAAAATGGTATCTAAAGTCAGACCATCAGGACTTGTATACCTAATACAGCATTGTGCTTTATATCTGTATACGATTTCCACACTTTTGAACAACATATGCTTAGAAGAATTAATTTCTCATTTGTGATATTTTTAAGTGTTATTGTATTAAATAGACACTGATGTTGAATAAAGTTGCAAAATAGACTAGTACAATAATGCTGATTCGTTGTTTGTTTTTAAACTAATTAATGGGTTTGTTAATTGTTCAGAATTGTTGTCACAATTATCATTTAATGTTGGGCCACAGCGTCAGACCTATGAAAATAATCAATAAAACTTTTCTGTTTAGCTACCAGAATGTTTAAAATATCAATGAGCAAACACAATTTTTTTTTCATTTATTGTATTCAGTGGTTCATTCCGATTTCAGATAACATCTGACAGATCTGTATTTGCTTCTACCATTTACATGATGTAGAATGTTATTTGAGGCATTTATAAAATGTTGTTATCTGACTTTACTGCATTAAATTACCTGTTTAATTCTGAAAATATAATAAACAAAAGTAATAAATAAGAATTTTTTTGAAATGTTTAAGGAGAAATGAAATCAGTAGTAAATAATAGTAAAAAATTAATTAAAATAATAATAATAATAATAATAATAATAAATGTTAACTATCATTATTCATTACTGTTATTTATTATTTTTTAAATTAAAACAAGTAGTTTAGTGAAGTCAGATGGCATAATTTTATAAATATCTCGATTAAAACCTTCTAGTTGGACGTAACCAACAGCATTGTCGCCGTAATTTTTATAAGCGGATCTATATTGTAAACATTGAAATAAGTTATATTTACCAATACTGTAAGTTCACCACATCACCACTAATTATTGTGGTAATGTTAAAAACGAAAAAAAAGACATCAACTTGCTTTGACACACAGTATTTCTGCACTAACGAAGTTGGGATTCACACCAATGTTCATAATCATAAAATTAACTGAATCCACTCGTGGCAAATTCTACGATTGTGCTTACACAAAACCGGTTTTTGTCATCGTGGAATTTGCACAGCATTATCTACATAGTATTTACACTATCTATGACCCACATATGCCAAAAAAAAAAACGCAAAAACACATGAAACATACTCCTGCTTATATCACCAGCCCTGTAATACTGCATCTGTATCTATTGAAACATCAACCGCGCTGAACATTGTGTGACGTCACACAAGTCCTGTGTATAACACAAGCAAGCGCTTCCAACTGCTTGCATGTAGCTTAAAGCTTTCGTTTCTAAGACGCTTACGCTGAATTTCAGCAGCTGTAAAGACCTTCCAGCAAAAATTTGTTGGCCGGATCGCTTGCGCTGAATGTAACTCCATTTTGGATGTCAAAATTGACACTTATTTCTAGGTTACTTTTGTTTATGTTTATGAAAAGTTTTATTAAATTATAAATATTCAAAATGGAAACGAAAATATATAAACTTATTAAAATAATAATTATTAATTTGTGTTCAACACGGAGCACAGTGTACAAAAAACTAATGTTAAGGTTTAAGTGAAAAGAAACGGCTGTAAAATAGCCCGTCTTAAAAACATAAAGCGGCTTGCTTTGCTGAAAATAAGCAGCTTGCAGTTTACCGCTGGATACCTGAATCGTCATAGACACCAGGCTTGTTTACATTCCTTGGCAATTTATAAATGTTAATATTTTAATTATTATGTGATTATTGCTGACTCTTCAATATGTTTGAAAGATTACCCTGTAATACATGTCAAACCAATATAAAATTCATGCAACTTCCCCATTGTCAACTTTGCCAGAATTTCTTAAATTTTTTAAATCATTTATGGCAAATTGCCCAACTCAAAAGTTTATGCTCGTAAACAGTTGTATCATTTAAAAGGTTTCTGTGAACGATTTACTCAACTTCAAATATAACTTGATGTTAACATGTTGCTCTTCAGCGCAACTCACCACAAAACTGCAACAACAATTAATAAACTACTGGTTATGTGTGAGGTTATGTTCAAAACAGCCTGTCAACCGCACAACACTGTAATGTCTAATGAAACTGTTTTATTTTAGGTTGGTGTTGGCCCGGAGCCAGCAGTTATTTGGACTTTTATGATCCTAAAACGGTCGATTACTACAAGGGGTTGTACGCTTTAGATAAATTCAAAGGCACTACACATGATGTGTATATATGGAACGACATGAATGAACCGTCGGTATTTAACGGTCCTGAAGTTACAATGCCTAAAGACTGCCTACACCATGGTGGAATAGAACACAGAGAAGTTCACAATGAATTTGCCTTAAAACAAGTAAGATTGGAATAATATATTAGGTAATCTTTTTTTGAATATTATTTTTTTTTTCAGGTCATTCCAACTTACGAAGGTTTGATTGAAAGGTCTAGTCACAGGAGACCCTTCATTCTTTCAAGAGGTCACTATGCTGGTTCTCAAAGATATGTCACGATTTGGACAGGAGACAATGCAGCTGAATGGTCTCATTTGGCAGCAAGTTATCCCATGTGTCTTTCGGAGGCTATCGGTGGTATAAGCTTTTGTGGTGCTGATATTGGAGGTTTCTTTAACAATCCCGATACTGAATTACTCCAAAGATGGTATCAGGTCAGAATTATCAATTTTTAAATTTATATTTTGAATGAATCTTGTACGAGGTGGATCAAATTTTATATGTTTGGGTGTTTGTGAAATTTTCTAAGGGGAAGACAAAAAGTAGTTCAGATGACTCAGGTCAATTTTCCAGATTATTTGATTCTCATAAATACTTAATGATTTCTAGTTTTCCAACTATATTGCAAATATATATGTTTTTTTAATGGACAAAGACAAATTTGTCAATAACTTTACTTAAGAGGTCAAGGAGAATTTTTCCTAAGCAAATTATATTATACGAGTAGGTATTTCTGGTACTGGTCAAAAGTAATTATTTATTTGCAGCAATTGTTGGAAGTGGTTTATTCATATATTTTTTTTAAGTTTTAAGCAAATCATGGCTTATAAATAACTTTTATTAAAAGCTTAATACCAAATATCAGTTTTTTTTTTTGGTCGAAAACGTAAAAAGTCTTATGAAAGTCTAATTGAAATAACATGGGAGATCTGAAAATTAAATAAAAATTATAATTCTATTTAAAATAATAAAGTTTGTGGTAACTTTTGGTATTGCTGGAAGTGAATTATACAGGGTGATTCAGTCATAATGACATTAATTTTAACTACATATTTGGAAGGCCTAATAAAGACAGGAAATCGAAAAAAAAATTTTACTTGAGTTTTCAAAAAATTAACAAATCACCCCATAACAATCAGTAACACAACGCTTCTGGTATGCTCCACATTTTCTGATGACGCATTCGAGTATTGAAGCTATATAAAAGTCCAACGGCTTTGCCAGTTAGGACCATATACATACAATAATAGCATGTTTGGTACTGAAGTGATAGATTTTTTTCTAATGACAAACTTCTTGTTTACAATCTAAAATTATACATTTTGTATATGTTTTGAGGTACCTTTAAAATTTGTTAATTTACCATGCTCTCGTAATGCAGTTCAGTTTGGATAAAACATACCTATTTTTTGTCACTTTTTCGTTATGTTGTTGAAAGCAGAACCAAGTTGTACATCGATATTCCCAAATAATGCAAATCACATTTGATTATGAATATGAATCAGAATCAAATCCATTATTCATGATTAGTAGATACCAAATAACACACACACACATTTATTAAAATATTTTTTATAAATTTTTCTACTTTTTAGCTCTGCTGTGTGCCGGTTACAGTCTATCTGATGTCGGCACTGATTACTGCAGTTGGCATTTATTATAAAGTTCTCATGATTTCATATTGATTACACCAGGTGTTTATAAAAATGCAAATTTAATTATTGTTTGTCTTTGTTATTATTTAGCGGTTCTGCAGCGCTTGTTATTGAATAGACATCAAAAACAAGGTTATTGACCTAAATACGGTAGGTCAAGACTCGGATTGCCGGATTGTTTATCACTAAATAGGTATGTCTCGGACTGTTTTTTGTTGACAGCATGAGGGTTTTTTATTACTGTCTGTATTTAAATACAAAAAACCTATCTTAATAATTTAACCTAGTGAGTATTGGATTTTATTTCACTATTTATGTAATGAAATGTGAATGCTTTATTTTGATCCGTTGGTGTTTTGTAATTTCATTATTAAATATTTTTTTACGTTATAACTTAATATGTTAATTGTATAGTTTAAAAAAATAATTTATATCATTAATTATAATAATATATTACAATAAGAAGGAATTTGATGATGTTGTGACACCGATTTGAATTACTGCCAGCAATCAGTGACAGTCTGAAATGGAGATTTAAATAATGGTTTGAAAATATTTTTTTCGGCGTAAATATGCATTTAAAATTTTTTTTAAATCGTGTACTCGTATTATATTCATTTTTGATATCTTCTTTTAAATTAATGACATTATGACTGAATCACCCTGTATAGGGAGTCGAATTTTCAAGAATAAATAATCATTTCAAGCGTGAAAACTTCTAACAGTCTACTAGTCTTGCATCAACTGGTAAAAAAAGTTTTCCAACAAAAAATGACTTTTGCCTCTTAAATAATTCAAAAGATTAAGATTTTGTTGCTTTTTTTTCTCAAAAATTGCATGTGTGGCTTTGTAACATTTTTTTTTCTGTAATTTTCTGTTTTTAAGTAATACAAGAAATCTATAATAATTGCTTAATATATGTATTACCAGTTTTCTTATTTTTAATACGAAAACAGCACACTTGTAATAAATATGTGTGTTTGTCATAGGCTGGTATATGGCTGCCCTTCTACAGAGCTCACGCTCACATCGATACCAGACGTAGGGAACCGTACTTATTCAATGAAGATGTACGCAACAGAATTAGGACAGCTCTGAGATTAAGATATGCTCATCTACCGCTGTGGTACACTTTGTTTTGGGAACACGAAACCACCGGTGATCCCGTTATAAGACCTCTTTTCTATCAGTACCCGGACGATGCGAATGTGGTTGATATTGACAAGGAACTTCTTGTAGGTAAGAAACCGCTAATTCTGTGTTCAGGAGATAAATTTATAATCAAAAGGAGACTGAACCGTTCATTCTAAAATTGGTATTTATTTTGTATCAAACATTGTGCATGAGTATGACACATGTAGTAGAGAGAGAGAGAATGTCAAAATTCCAACTCTATGCAACGCAGCATTTTTGTTGCAAATAATTTCCCAGTGTGTGTTGACAATTTCAGTTGATTAATCTTACCTATGAAAAAACAGTTCATATGGGAAGAACACAATTTTCCACCCACAATTAACAATTTTAATAAAAGTTTTGCACATCGAGAAACCACAAAAAATATAAATTCCGACTAATTGCAACACTACACACCGAAACTTACTATATGTAGTGACGGGACTTGTATGTCAATGAACATGGGCCTAGGACAATAAGCAACATTGCCATACTTCCTCTATGTTTTGGTACTTTGGAATGGCATAGAAATAAATATATTTAATAAATCACATATTATTTTATACATCATCCAACAGGATATCTAATTTAAATGGTGAAATATAATAATAATAAAAACCTATATAAAAAATCAATACAGCATAATTAAAAATATAAATATACAAATTTGAAAATTAGTTACTATGATTAAAACGTTTTCTTAATTACACTGATGTTGCTATTAAATATATCACATTCATTCTGCATGCTGTTAAGATGATAATGTGAACAAAATAGGGCTATGTTTTCTGGTCTTGCTAGCATTTTGTGAGAGATTATTAGCAATAAGTCAATTCTGTATACGGGTTAGGCAATCTTTCAACTTATAGTATAGTTATTAATATGATTAATCTTGCTATATATTTGTACATCCTCTGCATGCATAAGATAATAACAATCAAGATCTTGAACTATATCATTTATATAAATCACGAATAATAAGAGGTCTAAAATTGACCATTGAGGCACACCCGAACTGATACCGATCTCAATGTGCAACAACAACAGTGGACAAATTGGTGTCTACTATTTAAATAAGACTTAAACAGGTGAAGCAACAAATCAGTTAAGTTCCAGAATTAAGTTATTTTTCCAGCATATCGAAAGCCTTTGAGAGGTCGGTATAAAACACGTCAATTTGAGTATTTAAGTCAAGGTTCTGAGAGATATACAGATTGAGTGATACATGTCAGATTAGACACAGTTGATCTGTTTTTCATAAATTTGTATCTTCATGTAAAGAAGTGTTCTTTTAATTTATAATTAAATTATAAATACAATACAGGGTGTTAATGATCAATGAAAATAATTGGGGTTTCTTATATATCAATTTTTAATTCAAAGTTTAATAAGAAAGTTACAGGGTGTTACAATTTTAATTTTTTTTCGTATTTTATTCATAACTTAAACATTTGGGCGGTGCTATTTTTCCAACATAATGAATTTAAAATATGCTCCAGTGGTGTAGTTACTGGATGGGCAGTGTATATTTTTTTTAAGAAAAAAAGTACACCACTGACATTTCTCAAATTTCAAGATATCTTTAGAATTTCCAATCAATTTTTGACAAAAAAGTATTTCAGTAAAGTGTTCATAATGTTGACAGGTCTTGAGATAATTAGGGTTGTTCCATATACTATACTATAAGCAAAGTAAAGCAATTTACGATTTATTGTCATGAAAAATTACAGTTCCGTAGCAATGACATTTTTTGAAGTAAGTTGTTAAAACAATTGCATTGTATATCTCGGTGAAGTTTGGCCCATCTTATCATTAACACTCTGTATTCATACTAGAATTCATGAATTAATTTTTTGCTAAGCACTAATGTAAATCTGCAAATTGCTGTATAAATAAATATGTGACAACTCTTGAAACTAAATCTCCGTATGAAGCCTTCTAGTAGTACAGATTAATAAGTAGAATGAAATTCTGTGATTGCTTCAAAATGTAAACAATTACAACTTCCCTTACTAATGGATATCTCCCTTTATTAATAAATCTATGGTTCAAAACATTGGAATTTTTTGTACAACTTGAAGTAGAGATAATGATGTTAATTATTTTTACTAGGATCTTCCATTTTGGCGTTAGTTATATCACAACCAGGAATTTCCACTACCAACGTATACCTACCGGGAGGTTCCTCTGAATATTGGTACGATATCGAAGATTTCAAGCTATATCAGGGAACTGGGATTTACAATCTGCCAGCATCACTGGATAAGGTACGTCTTTTATCATGTTTTCCGTTTATAGTCAGTAATTCGGATTTCCTTTAGAATATTGCATTTTACCGAGGTGGTAGTATTATACCAAGAAAGGACAGACCTAGAAGGGCGGCGTCATTGATGCGTAACGATCCGTTTTCATTGTATGTGGCACTGGATAGCAAGGTAAGTACTATAAAAATATTTATAAATGATCAGTTAGATTGCATCTTTGTAATGCTAGTCTGTTCTAACAATTGAATTTTGTTTTGTACTGGGGATGTTTCGTAAGTCTAAGAATTTAATTTCTTTTTATATAATTAATTGATTAGTTCGGACATTTGTTTATTAAAAATTACCAAAGTGACCAAGTTAACGACCATAAATAATGACCGGTAAGTTTAAAAAATTACCGTTAAATGTTGTAAGTGAACTTTAAAAAATGGAATGTACCTAATTATTTTTTCTCGTTTGTTAAAATCAACATATTTGGTATCATTTTATTATTTAAGTAAAGACTAACATATTCTTTACTGTATTGTAATGGTATTTATCTACTCCTATTAATTTATATATTAATTATTCAACTGCTTTTGAGCAATTAATAGTATCAATAAACAAATAGCGTGAGTTTTTATAGTGAATTATTACAACTCACGCAGGGCTTCTACAATGATAATTCGTTATGTAAATAGTGTACGCAGTAAACTCTTGGAAATTTTTAAGCCATTGGTGTAAAATGGAAAGAATTTTTATCAAGTGGAAAGGAATAAATAATTAAAAGATTTTAAAATTATTAAATTGTCAACGCCTCTCAGAAGGCGGAACTGTCAATTATTATCATTGAGGGGACTAATGTCATATGATATTTTAACAAAATAATTTTGATGTTTTCAAATCAATTTTGTTTCTTGATACTTGTATCTTAGTATTTATTGTTATAGTCGTAGATAAAGTATAGGATTCAACTTGCGGTAATGGTCATAACTCACTTGATGAATTAACTTAACATGATTAAACTTCATCTGCGTGAGTTATGACCTGCATTACCGCTCGTTAAATAACTATTAATAAATAACTATTAAGCTAATATAAATCAATTTTCCTATAATTCCTATCAGTGAAATCCAGTGGCGTGCGGTGGTAACGTTATGTGGGGAAGCAGTTTATTTACAATTGTATTTTTAGCAGGTACATTTACCATTTTTTTAAAGTATGACGCCGAGTTTGGAAAAAAATGAAAACTAAAATTATGCCACAAATAAATAGCTTCAGAGAATATAAAATAAAAACAACATAACTATGAATTGGGTTAATTTAATATGACAAAAAATTAAAAATTAAAATATAACTGAAACATGGAAACATGGAGGTTCAACATTTTGTCAAATGGCTTAGTAATATTATTTTGCCGTGCAGAATGAATCCCCCTTTAAAATTTCCAAACAGCCTGCATAGTCAGTGTAGAATAGATTAGACATTACAGTGGTGTTTTGATTTGCCAATTTAGCAGATTATAAACACGTATATTCAATTGTTATTTTTTTACAGAAATCTGCTTCGGGTACACTTTACTTGGATGATTACGAGAGTTTCGAGTACAAAAACAATAAGAAATACTTGTACATCCATTTTGATTTCAAAGAAAACACTTTAACAAGCAAGTAAGTAATATTTGTTTTATTTTTTATTATTGAAGATATATTTATGATTTGCCATTTTAACCATATTTTATTTAAAAATAATCATTTCTTTTAACAGAAATTTAAATAATTTAAATTTCGTCATCTGAAAAAAAATCTTTACTTTCTTTACTCTTTTTCAGCTTACTTGATAAGACTGATTATCCTACTAAAGAATGGATTGAAAAAGTAGTGATTCTGGGTCCACCAAGTGGTATAAAGGGTGCTAAACTCACCAGTAAAAGTAAGTATTTATGTTTGCCAAGAATATTAATACCTCTATAATTTTTATTTTTCTGTGGTAGAAGTTTGTCTTTTATTAAGTTATACAGGGCTAACTTGTCACATGTACAAACATTTTAACCACATGCTCAGGGAAACCTAAAAGACTATAAAAAAATTATTTTGAAATTTTAGCAAAACATTTGTTACCTTCTGCAATTATAGAGACGCCATATGTTAAATTTGGAATTGGCAGTTAATAGTGAGGTTAGAAGTGTATGTTTTGTAAGGTTAGGTGAAATGACAGTTGTAAATAAAATTTGCTGTCGTGCATTGCTCGAAATGGACATAATTATGAACCAGAACCAGTGTCAATTTGTGAATTTTTTACTGGGTGGGTAGCAAAGAAAAAAAATAACGCCGCAAGCTAAAATTTTTAAATTTTCAAGGTCAAATGATTTTAAATTAATCTAGAAATTTTTAGTTGTATTTCCAATTTTATCGAAAAACTGACGTCTACAGGGGAGATTTACATTCATATTTTATAAAAAGTAGAAATATTACGTAACTATTTGGTTATTTTATTATATCCGAACTAATAATAGTATATTATGCAACGATCATGTAATGATGGCATAAACGCATAAACCATACAAAACTCGCCTTCGGCTCGTTTCGTATCCCGGTTAATGCTCGTGTATTAATAACCATTACATGAGAGTTGCATATGCTATTTTTTCTACACCCGATAAATAATCAAAAACCATAAATTTTATATTTTTATTGAACACAATAGGTAACAGTAATTATTCGTATGAACTTTATTTTCTGCTTTCTCCGATATGTGTGGAGTCGATGGTAATTCTTCTATATCGCTGATATCAGACATTTTGATAAATTATCGAAGCTTAGCTAGGTATCTACGAAAATTTAATACGTACTGATTTTGACATCTAAAATAATTACATAAGAACCTAGGATAAACGTCAAATGCACAGCATGCTTGATTGAAAAATTATGGGTTTCTATTGTTTAAAAATCTGTATCGTAATGAAAAATCTGTATCGTAATGGGTATCATTATGAAACGGATTATAAAATCTGTATCGTAATGAAAAATCTGTATCGGAATGGGTATCATTATGAAACGGATTATGGGCATATAAGTGCATTATTATAATACGGGTGTAGAAAAATTAATATACGTGTTATTGTATAATAAATAAAATTTTCATATTGTATTTAGAGATGCAAAAGAAATCAAATATAATATACATATTTGATTATGAATATACATAAATGTAGGTTAAGGTAATTTCTGCAATAATTCATAATAATGCTTTAAATAAATCGAGAGGTATATAGTGAATATACACATTTTTCGCTCGTTTCAGCTTTTCAAAAGCAATATGTGCTCTTACCCTCAAAGATTCTAGTATATTGACCAGCGCAGCACCATGGTTGTGACTTATGAGCAACAAAAAAGGAAAAACGGTGTTGCCGAGCAATTTTTATGAATTTCTAGAAATATTTCAGAGTAACATATAACATATGATACCAAATTTCGTATTTAAAACATATATTTTATGAGCCGGAATAGCGGTCCGGTAATTTTTCATGAACCAGAACAAATATATAAATATAACGAATAAAACAAATATTTTACGAACCGGAACAGCGTTCCAGTCGATTCCGAGTCCTGCTGTCGTGAATACGAACAATGATGTTTAATTATTCAAGCAATTTGATTGAAGGTATGTTGTGGAATGGTCAAAATAACCAACAGCAGTAAAAACGATTCAAGTCATATTTTTTGATCCATTTGAAAATAAAATTCTTATAAATATAATTTTAATTTAGGTACTGATTATTATTTTTGTATACAACAATCTTGGTTTTATTGCTTCTAAATTGTATCGGCTATTAAAGGATTCTGTTCTTTTTTAAAAAATATAACTTTAAATGACATTAATTTTGCATTATAGGTATGATTACATTAATGACAAAAATTTTAAATCTCGAAATTCTGGGATGGAATTTTTTTTCTGGGATTGACAGTCCTAATACATACCACAGAATATATCTGCTTACATAAATAGAATAACATCATTAAAGGAAAATAATATCTAAAATAATAATATCTCTACCCTACTCATTCTAATCACAGGGATTAGCCCAGAAGTCGGAGACTTGTGCGGGAGAGGGGGCGGCATATTATTATTAAGCAGGCCGCATTTGCGCCCAGGAACGACTTACGTTGGTAGGCCCTAACCACTATTCAGTGCAGGAATGAGGGAAACCTGGAAAACCTCATTAATTAGGGAGGTAGTCAAATATCAACCGGTGTCAATCTCTCACATTGACCCAAGCTAACATTATTCCACCCTACCATACCCGCAGAGAGGGTACCAATCCTCCCCACGAATATAGCTTATATACGGTCTACCGGCAGCTGGGCTTGAACCAACTCCGATCTAGTTACCTCGATTCAAGTACTGACGCCTTAAATTGCGCGACCACTGACCGACCCAAACTAATAAAACTAATAATAGATCATGACATTAAAATATTTTTGCACTAAACATAATAAATACATTTTTGCCGATGAATTGACAATTTTAATAGCACAAAAATCAAAAATATTTTATTACTACAACCTAGACCTAGATATGGCATTGTGTTGATGGTTGCATGGCTAAGATAGTGAAATATAAATTCGTATCTGCCGAGCGGGAATCAATAAATGGGGGTTTAATAGATTTCAGAAAAAAACTAAATGTTTCGGCTTCATCAATATTTTTCAAATTTTTTTGAAGGACGATTTCCGATTTCCATTATTCTTATTTTTCTCTATTTTCCCTTAAAATATTTGTATTTAATCATAGCTAACCATGTGTAAACTTTAATATTAAATGTTATTTTTCTTCTTTTTTTAGGTTTAGGTACAATTGAACTAGAAACATCTTATGATGGCGAACAGAGAACTCTTACCATTCGAAAACCAGGAGTTTCTGTTAGAGAGCCCTTTAGTATTAAACTTCATTAATTTATTGCAATAGAAACGTAGTGCAGCAATAGAAATAGAAACATTTTACCTCAAAGTGATTCTTCAAGACATCTTGTGATTTTTTCTGCTTTTTTAATTTTTTTTTTCTATGATACTTGTAATACGTAGTTATTTTACAATTTTTGAATTAAGGATGGATGGTAAGTGAATAATAAACGACTGATAGAAATTCCTGTTTGTTTCAATCATCAACTAAGTTTGTAAGAGTATGTATAAGTGGTGAAAATGGAATTGTGCCTGGAGATTTTGATCCTCAAAAGCTCCCTTGTGTGCATTACTGCAAATATTGCCGAGGTTAATTTCTACAGGGTATGGCATCTTTAATGCAGAAATAATAAAATACAGATACCTGGAAATATTCGGAATAAAAAGGTGTTATATCAAAAAGTCGTATATTTCAGTTTTGCCAAGAAAATTTAACTCGAATTTTGTAGTGGAGAAATAAATCCTAGTACAACCCATTTGATAGTTATGAACTTAGTGGTTGCCTATCCAAAGGCCGAATCAGTGTTGCCAGATTGCATAATTTTAGGGAAATTTGTAAAACAAAGAGATAAAGGTTTATTATACTAATTAAGTTAAATATTTTGTTTTTGACCTTGTAAGGCCCTAATTTGTTTTATTTATCTTTAAAAAAATATGCATGGGAACAATTGTCTGTTTCATGAGTGCCATTCAAAATAAGGTCAAGGAATAAGTATGTTTTCGTTTCCAGAGGATCCGGAAAGGTAAATATACATTTATACTGTTACATATAATTTGTTTTTACAAGCCTATTATTATTAGTTATGCTGCTTCGATTATTCACCTGATTTTTAAAATAATTGAATCGTGTGTATCCGATTCTAGAAATTGCTGTGTAAAATATACGTAGTTTTTTTTTTAAGTAATATTATATTTTAAGGAAAACATGTTTTATTTATTATTTTGACTAAAAAGCGAAAATATAATATTTTTAAAAAACTAAATTAGAAATTTTTATATACAAAACCTTGTAATGAAAAGCAATATTTAATTATATCTTTTTTGCGTGATTGGCGTGGTAAATTTTTTCCAATATTGATTTTATTGTATCAGAACAAACTTATTTATAAAGCAGTATTTTTTTTTTAACTATATTAAACCGCTATTTATCGACGACTATGACGGTTCCTCTGCCGCGAGGTTATTTTCCATTAACATTTGGAGAGTACCGTAACCAGCAATGCAGTTGCGGCAAAAGGAAGATTAAACAGTAAAATTCGTTGCCAAAATTCAAACCTTGTGTGTTTACGTAGTGATTTTGTATTTTTCTTCAGCTTTTAGTGAATATTTTAACTTTTTATAGTAATTACATAAAGGAATTTGTGTCAGGTATAGTCAACCAGTCAGACTTAGCCATAAAAATAAAAGATGGCAATACTCTTTTAAAATCCAAGTCAAGCTTGTCTATAGCAGTGGCGGTTGGTGAAATTTCAGGTATGTCATATCTTAATAATCAAACATGGGACCCAAACCAAACTTTAGTATATATGTACTGTGGCTATATAGAGAACTTCGGTAGAAGGTAAACGATTTTGCAATTTGCGAAAAAAAGTTTAAAAAAACATGGGCCTCACCTAAAATTTCTAAATTGGCTTGTTTAAAGAAAACTTTTTTTTCATAAACTAGACATAATTCTACCGATAGGTTTCAGATTTTATTAAAAAAAAAAATAATTTTTAAAGTTACAACAGTTTGAAAATTAATATTGTATTTGTGATACATTATAAAAATTTCAAAATGCTATAAATTCTACAAATATAGTTATTTTTTAATAAAACTTAAAACCTATCCGTAAAATTACATCTAGTTTATGGAAAAAAATGGTTCTCAAAATTTAAAGAAACCATTTTGAAAATTTGAGGTGAGGCCCATGTTTTTTTCAACTTTTTTTCGCAAACTATAAAATCTTCCTTCTTCTACCAAGGTTCTCTATATGGCCACAGTACATATGCCCTAAAGTTTGATTTGGGTACCATGTCTGGCTATTGAGATATGGAATACTTGAAATCTCACCAGCCGCCACTGGTCTATAGCGTAATTAAGGATGACATGTATTTTAAGAGCACCGCCATCTATAGTTTTTACTCCTAAATTTGACTGGTCGACGATCGTCTGCTAGCAGTTTGTAATGTGCTGCAGTGTGGTGACACCAACGTTAGTATTTGGAAACATTTGATATTTGATATTAACACTATAATAGCTTATATTTTACTAGAACCTATTCATTTAATTTGGCTTGAAAAAATGTACGTATTTTTTATTTACTATTTTCAAACATTAAAATATGCGGCATTCATACCATTCCAATACTTCATACAAAACTTTCATGTCGAAATATTTTACATTTTTTATAAAACCGGGTACATACATATTAATAATGGAGTGCTAGTCGTGCATTTTCACAATACTTGTTATTTTATGTTGTATATCAATTTATAAATTTAAAAAGGACACGTAAACAGAAACATACACCTAAACAGATATTTGACATTTGTCATAATTTCTATGAAACAATTGACTGTCCAATTATGACATTTGTGCTGTAGAGTGTTGGCACGCGCGGTGAGTCAGTGCAAACGGGCAAAGGAACAAACTAGAAAAAGTACGGCTACCGCGATTTAACAAATGATGGGTTGACTAACTATATTATATATAAACAAGGCCATTTGTATTCCATTCATTAGATTTTCTTAGAATAAATTTTATTTAACCGTGTGTGTTTTGTTGTTAGTGGTAATCCTAATGGAAGAAAATGTAGTTTTGACGGTGAAACGAGAGCAAAAAACAAAAAATTCTACAGCAAATCGGATTAACCTATCAGTTCAATATCAGTTAGCTATCAGGTATTATTGTTAATAAAAATGTAGATTTTCATTGTTTCTACATTTGTAAATGCTGTAAAAACGACCACATAGTAGTTTTGTTTTGCCTCATATTTTTAGATATAAATATTTGTACTTAGTGGTAATTAACCCCGTATTTGTTATTAAAATTAGAATCGGAGTTGCTGGTTTTTTAGTTGGAAACAATAACACTATTGGTAAACATTTCAAATATTAAAAGTTTGGAAAAAATATTCTACACTAAACACCCCCGAAAAAAAAACTGGCTATGGCCCTGACAGCATAGAAAGATTAATTTAAATATGGATGAGAATAAAACACAGGTGACTGAAATAGGAATGTCGTATATTAATCAACATTTATAAAATATTTTAAATTGTAACAAACATGACTAGATTCATACTGATTCACAAATAAATGACAATGAGCGGCGCCTGTTCGGACGCGCACGGTTGGTGTATGTCGGCTGCAGGCAGCGAAGACGGCCGGGATTCCCCGCCGCATACAGCCGCAAACAAACGAAACAACAATAATAACATTAACATACACAAGTATACCGCCTGATACAAAGAAATAAACCATTGTTCGGTGTTTTGATTATTGATTATCTACACAGTAATGATTATTAGCATTCGAATTCGATTTAAATAGTGATATATTGCGAGGGCCGGGTGGGTGCAGGTCTTCGCGGCCCGGCCTGCGAATGGGGCGGCGGGGGCCGCCCCGCGACTGCACGCTCCCGGTCGGTCCGTCTACGCGGGTGGATATGTAACAAGGGCTAAAGCTAATCCACTCCTAGGTTAAGCTTCACACAGCCCAAAAATACAAGCACTTAAAACAGTGCCGAGAACTAATAAAGAGTTTGGTGTGAGCACTACACAGCATTCATCGCATCGCGACGCGCCGCCTCGATGGCGACCCCCGGCTGGCTGACAGCCGGTGGCGTTGTTTACTCAATATTTATTACGTTATCATTATTATAAATTATTCATTACTATTTATAGGTATTCATTATTATGTAATAATTATGTTATATGTTTGGCAGGATATCTCACCCAAAAACAATCGTTATGGTAATACAAAAGTACCGAGAAAAAGTCCTATGAATTTGATGTAACAGTTCGGGAAGCGTCCGGAGCACTGCGCGCAAACACTCGCGATCTACGGTGGTGGTTGCTGTTCTTCTGCTAGACGTCGATGTCGAAGGAAATGGCACAGGAAATGGTGCTGTCGGTGTTGCTGGTGGTGTGACTGCTGCAGAAAGTGGCACTGTTGGGGACGGCGGGCGGTGCCTATCGCGGTGGCGGCGGCAAGGTTGACAGCAACCGGGAACGTTAAGCAGCCGCAGGCGCAGCGCATCCGTCACTGAAAATAAAAAAATCACCATTATTAATTATTTACTTCTATATACCTCTAGAGATCATTTCATACAAAGGGAATTAAACTACACGGCTAAAAAAGTTCATGTGTCGGAAAACAAAAAAAAATTAATCAACTAGAAAGGTACACAAGTCGGCATATGCTAATTTGGTTTTTCTCTCGCGCCTGCGGCACTCAGGTGAGCATGAACCAAGATCCCATTAAATGGAGGAGGTTGCCTACAAACTACTGATTTCCTTCGCTCCGCCCACTCACAAACTCACGAGTGATGTCATTGATATTTGAATCGAAAATGTCAGATATTACTGGCTAATAAATTTCGACTTTTATTTGTATTTCAGAAGTATCCCTGTGCCCCTTGTTATTATTATTTTTATTTTAGATAGTCAAAGAATTTGCAGTATTATTTTCATAGACAAAGATTATAATTATAAATTCATGTGTTCTATACAGTTATTAAATTGTGTACATTGTAAAATCGCTCTGTGAAGATCGTTCCATCAAGCACTAGTATCAGTACGCAGACTCGATCTTCAAAACACCGTGCAAAAAGAAATAAAGAAGATACTTAGTAGTTGACTTCTTGAGTCGAAAGCCACAATAATGCCAGTATCAGTCCAGTTACCAATGTAATTTAAAATTATTTAATCAAATAAGAAAAATGTAGACACAAAATTGTACAGATAAGTAAGTACCTACAGTTAACTGAACAGTAACTGAAATTGCGTTGTACCATTTGTAGTTATTATTTGTTTGTGACAATTAGTATACCTACTTTAATTATGCATTTCTTCTGTGTAATATTGCTTAATCAAATATATAATGATTGTCAAGAAAATTGTGATTTTTTATTGCTTTAAATTGGTGCAACTTAATTTCCTTTTCTGATCCGATATAGAGTCAGTTTACATTTAAATTCGTTTTCAAAAATCTTCAACCTTTAATTTTCAAAAACGAACATAATGCAGGTGTATAGATTTGTTATGAAGTTTTTTAAATTATTTTTTTTTCATAAAATTTCGATCTAAATAAAAATAAAATTGGTGGAAGCATGCTACTAAAATTTGTAACGTTATTAAGACTTTTTATGTGTGTTTTTTCGAGGGTAAAAATATATGGTATTTTACTATATCGGGCGAGTTATGCATGCATATGCATATATGTACTCGACGAACTTTTTTTAGAGGTTTAAAATATGTTGCTTGTCGTACCTACATGGTGCTCCCCTAGTAAGAATAACTTGCCCATAAAGCTATGATTTGATTTGAAGGTAAACGCATCTGAACAGAAATCTCGAGTCATATTTTATAGGAGCATCGGAAACACTACACATACCTAATTACTTAATTATAGGTTAAAGCCATATGACACTATTAAAATTCTTTACAGAATGTTTGGAATAATTTTGTTCTACGCTAGTTTTGTAGTTGCATACAGAAAACAAATCAAATAACTTTGGTGGAAGTGCGCAGTGTGCAAATTGGACTAATTATCTACTATAACTGTGCTATTTATTTTGTGCTGTGGTGTGTAAACATTTATGTTATAATAACAATATTTCAATATATCACAAAATATAATCATTCAACAGGTGGTGCCACATAAACCCAGTTAATACGCAGGCGCATGAAAATAATTTTACTATGAATTTTATAATTTTTATTTAAAATAGCATTCATAAATTAACTAAAATTCATTACACATTATTTGTAGTATCTCTTAATTCAGTAAAACTATTTTCTAATTTCCCTAACTCTCTTATCAATTTATGTACTCTATCCAACGATTCTCAACGATGCTGGGGCTTTCTAAATATTACCTTGAAGGCTCCTTAACTGTTCGTATAACTGGATGAACTTCTGCAATTTCTTATTCATCAGCCGCAATTAGTTCTCACTCACATCGACACAGTTACACTTCACTCACTACGCACTCTGTAGATTCTGACTTCTGGTAATTTCTCGTCGTATCTTCTCCTCCAACATTTTCTTGACTTTGAACCAACAGAACACTATTATAATTGCAACTATTAGTCCTCCTAGCACTATTATTAATATCTGCTGCCCTAATGATACTCCATTAAACGTACGATTCGTTACACTACCACTATTTCCTGCTCGACTTATAACAACTTCCTCTTTTGACTGACTGCTACCTATTTTTCTTTCCACTTTTATAACTTTTACTTTTAATTAGAATTTACCAAATTTCTACACCGAACTAGCAGGATCGCCATGTAATGTTCCTGCTCCAGGGCTCAGGTTCTTCGGTGAGAAGAGGCAGGAAGCAAAGTAAACTCATTTCTACGCATTTTCCTAACAAATATCTATATTAATCTTCTAAGTAAGTCTACATGACAACTATACATTTCGAACAATGAACTTATATTACCTTTACTGAAAACTACTTACTAAACAATATTTATAACATGCATACTAATTACTTATTATTAATCGTAAAAAGCTGTGCTGGACTGTTTCATATCCTGTTTCAAAGTTCAAACTTATTGT
The DNA here is from genome assembly GCA_037114965.1 of Monochamus alternatus. Lineage (NCBI taxonomy): Eukaryota > Metazoa > Arthropoda > Insecta > Coleoptera > Cerambycidae > Monochamus > Monochamus alternatus. Next base: position 108,940,611 of record CM073426.1, on the reverse strand, counting down.
AACGCATTTAAATTATGAAATCTATAAATTTATCAACAAATCCAGTACAATACGGCTTTTACAGAAGAAACTATCTGTTTGATATTCTTTGTTATACTGTTAATAACTTTGTAACGGTACTGTCTAGCAACATACATATATTCACAGAGAAATTATTAAAACTGCAGTGCTAACGCTACTGAATTAAAGTTTGTAGGCAATCTTCTTTGTTTTGGGATCCTGGGCACGAACAGTGCTGCGCGGTGCATACCTCGCTGGTTATAAAATTTTTGATCAAGAAGAAACTAAGGGCCGAGCTGAGCGGCTCACGAGTTAATCGCAGAGATGCATAGGATGCCGAGCATCTGATAGTACGACATGGGCCGGCATTGCTCGGATTGAATATACAGGGTGATTCATTAATAATTGCACAGAGCTTAAGGCCATGTTGCTGACCTCAAAATAGAGCGATTAAGCCAAATATGCCTTATCCGAATGTTGCTCCTTTTCGGTCTACAGGGTGTCAAAGTTAAAAAAATAAATCACATTTTCTTTATTATTTTTCAATCGCATCGACCGTATTTTAGAAATTTGGTATAGGGAGGTTGCTTGGGACTAGAAATTCGAATATGTCGACTATTTTGGTGTATCTGTTAGGGGGCGCCACCAACGATGGTTTGGACCCGTTTAAATCGCTACGACTTTTTTGTGCTATACTATATCTCATTTTGGACTGGAAAAATTTTCTTCCCTATCTTTTCTAGTTCAAAAAGGTACATCTTGTTGATGTCGCTAGAAGCAATGGTTTCTGAGAAAAACGCATATAAATCTGATGATGCATGCAATTTATCTAAAAGTAAAGTCAAATTGCAGCGTAAGTAATGGCCCATACTGTAACAGCATAATACTGGGATCAGTGTAGTTTGAGAGACTCAATACACTGTCTAATTTTGTAAAACACTATGTGTATAAAATCTGAAAAAGGCATCTGGTAAATTAGTAAATGCAATTTTGTTCACTAAAAAATCTCAATAAGTAAATCGAAAAAAGTTTATTTTTAATTTGAGTTTAATCTAGCCTTGCAAAACAATATGTATAATAAGTTCTAGAAAGGCATCTGTTTGGTAAATATATCATGTTTCACCAAAATATTCAGTAAGAAAAAATAACAAAAGTGACCGGTCTGGTAATCGAACCACCGATGTTGGGGGTCCATAAACCGAAGCGTTCTTCCAAATCATCCTTATATAGGTATTTCCGTGAAGAATTTTCCATAAAGCAAAACTTTTGAAATGTTCATGTTAAAATTTGAAGCTAATATTAGCGGTTAGCGAAAAAAATTGTAAAGTAGGCTCTGTAACTGGTAGAATATCAATCTTTTGGCTAGTCTAGAAGTTGATAGAGAGTCCGACCCTACAAAACCATTGGTTATATAAGCTTTGCTAACAAATAAGTCAAAGCGTAGGATTTCAGTTTTGGCGACAAAATTTAGACCGTCCGAATCCAGAGGACATTGCGATCGACATCCTCAGATCTAACAAATTTAAGTATTTGTTATTATTTATAACATTTAGCACATTCATTGCCATATTAAAACAGTATAAGTGACAAATTACCTCTTTTTCTGCTATAGGTCCTGAGATCTGGTGATGCCGATCGCAATGCCTGACATTTGTGACAGTTTACAAACGTCAATAGGTTGTTCAATTATAGAATAGGAAGTCTTTATAAAAAAGAATAAAAGAAAAACGGCATCGCTGAATAAGACTAATGCAATCATAAATTATTTTGTATCTATGTGGGATTCCAAATCAATCTCAGGGTTTCATAAAAGTATAACTATAACTTGTTGAACAAGTATACATTCCTATTCGTAGTGGTGACCACAAAGTCACTATAACATAGGAATTCAAATGATTTTGATGCCAGCTATTGACAGTGTGAAATGTTGCTCAAAGACTGCAACATACTACTGTGTGACGTAATTTATTTCTATTATTTTGTAATTAATCCGACTTTGGAGTTTCAATAGTTTCTAATTGAGAGTCAAGTCTCAAAAAAATATTTAAAAGTAACCGTTTCCATTGGGTAAAAACGTTACGTGAGTTAACGGGATCATGTCAGAAATCTGTACTATACAGAACAGGGTCGACTTCACAATTTTCTGTTGTTTTGATTTTACAATTTTTTGTCTTGAAAATATGACTTTTTAAACACAATAATTAATAAAAATAGTTCATTTTCCATCCTGTATACATATTTTTTAAGCACATCATGTACTAGAACAGATCGCAAGTTAATATTAATCTTTCATTGCCAACGTCTAGTACAAATAGATTGAAGTAATGCTATATTTTAATTGCTATTAGATTCAATAAGCAGCTTAAACTTTTGCAATGGTAAAGAAAAATTAATTACCCCCTGTGTGGTTATGGGAAGATTATACATGACCATATCATCTGCTGAATAATAGCAGTCCCAATATATTTCCGAATTTCTAACTTTGATTAAAGATGCAAGCATCAAAAGAGAAGAATAAGTCATATAAGCTACTTACCTAAATAGGGACATTTGTTTAAAAATTATGTGAATGTGTGAAGTTATTATCCACTGTTTCATTAAGCAAAAGTAAATAGAGTTCTATTAAATCTGTTGAATAAAGGCATCATCTCCTGTCATGCAGAATTCGTCCTTTGATTTCAATTTGCTGTTGCTGTATATCGCGTATCAAATGCTTTGTGTATCTATTCTGTCAAATATCAATCATATCGTTTCATGTAACGTATATAATTCATGAATACGATACAGAATTAATTTAATACGAAAGTCAAAATATTTTGTGTTTGAAGATACAATAAAAATATCTATTAAATTTTCATATCTGATATGCTTGTGAATGTTTAACATTAAATGGAAATTCTTTTCATAATTTTTACGTATAAAAACTCTGTAATATAGACGATTCTAACTACAGCATTATAAATAGCATTCATGAAATATATAGGTGTTGGTAAGTAGGTACAATGGGGTTAGCATTTTTTATTACATTTTCTGGATGATTGTGTAATTAAGTGCCCAAAATCAGTGTTTTTAATGGAGTGTCAGAATGTCAATTTTTGATCGAGAAAAAAAAATCATTTAAAAGTGTCATAAAACACTGATTTCGCACACGAAATATAAACAATATTTTTCTTATCCAACTGTGCAAAGTATTTGCCACTGTAGGTTTACTATTTCTCAATACATTTTTATCTGAATTATCTGGCAATGTCAAAAGTGTCATGATCGTAAAAAAATACCAAAACCGTGAAAAAAATAATATATGTGTCACTTTTCTGGCGAGCAAATTTTGTATTTGAGAGGCGTAACCGTAGAAATCTATAGTACTCATTTGGTTTTAAAAGGAGACCCAATAATAGAAATTAAACTACTAAATTAAAATAAAACAACTGAAATTAATGAAACATGAATAATACAATTTATAAACCCTCAGTTTACTTAATTATTTTTTTAGTTATTGTGTGAAATTGGGGTTTTGTTTTAGTTAGAAGACACTTGCAAGTTTTTTTTATTTTGTTTTGATGATAAGCCACTACATTGTTTCCGTAGCTTTTTGTGGAGTTCATGTAAAATATTTTTTTAGACATTCTCATATAAAATTTTAAATATTTAAAGTCAGAAACAATAAATTGTTTACACACCTTGTATAATTAGTAACCAAACTTTAAATTAATTTATCTTAAAAATTCTAGCTAACAGATATATAACAAAACAAATAGGTATATACCTACTACATAAAAGTTTTTTTTATCAAACCAAAACATTTAATTTTATTATTTATTAATTTCGTAACATAATAAATACGTTTTAGTTACTTAAGACCTGCCCACATTATTTGAAAAAAGATTCCGTTTTAGAATTTACCGATACATTTTTACACCTCTCATTGCAGCATTTACAAATTGATGTTTTGTATTAAAATAGTTTATAGCCATAATTAAATCTACTATTGGTAAATTAGGCGAATCTGTTTTTAAATAGTCAGGTTCATAAAGTAGTATAAGTTTTTGCTAATTTGTTATAACTTAACACAGAAATAGTTCGAGTTCGAAGCGGACTATTCCTCACCAGTTGTGGGAGGCACTGACGTCACGCCTCGCAATCCGTGTGAGCGTCTAACTCTTTAAATATTTCTTATCGGATCGACTTCAAATTTTCAGGATGCAGCCTGCGATTTGACCAAATGACATCAATAATTATGAAAATACAATTTACTTAATAGATTTTAAAATTAATAGGTAGAAACAACTTTATTCAATTGTTTTTTAATATCAAAGATTTGAGTAAACTAATAATGGTAACGTTTTCCATTTCCAATTGATATATTACCAGAAATAAGTTGAAGTTAGAAAACATTTATTCATAGAGCTTTTCCAATTTGTTAAAAGAAAACGTTGTGACTTTATCTCTTTGGAACCATAAATCAAGAAGCGCCATAGATTAATATTTCTAACGATTAATATCTTCACACCAGAATATTTCTGCACGCACACCAGCTCCTGACCTTTGACTTTTCCCGATAAGACAATTGCAAAGGTCATTCTTAAGTATAAAAGTCAATATTATTGAAACTTCTTACATTTTAGACTTGAAGCTCAAAGAAGGGATATGTACCTTTTCAAATCAGCTATTTATGTAACTTTATCAGTCATTTATTTATTTACTTTATGTGTGCATAAATTCTTAAGATTTAAATTTACAACTTCCTGTTTGCTTTTAACTCTGAAATCGTTTGTTCTTCTTTAAAATTATTGTATTTAATATCTTTAACTTTTATATCTAAGAGACTAAGATGTAGTTATGAAACACTCCTTTAATTTATCAATCATGGTATATTTTTAAGACTAAAAATTATATTTGAAGGAGGCATGGATATTTTCGTTCATATATGAATGAACAGGTTTGTAGCTAATGATAGGTTTTGAGTGTCTCCATCCTTGTATCAATTAAATATTGCATCAACATTTGACTGACATCCACAGCTGATCAAGTCTGTTGACCGGCGCCATTATAAATTAAGAAATTTACGTTTCCAGTGGCCTTATTAAATATTTTTTTTTCAGATTTTGCTGCCCAAGGAGTTTGTGCATCCCAATAAGAAATATATATATATATATATATATATATATATATATATATATATATATATATATATATATATAGTATATATATATACATATATTCATGGTAAGAATTGATATCAGATAATGAAAGAAATTAGTATGTCTATCGGTATACAGGGTGATTCATTAATGGGAAAGAGGTTACTGCTTTCGATATTTGTAGTTAAATATCTTATAAAAAAATACAAATATTTGCATACAATAATTTGGAGATCGGGTATTTTGGTGGCGAGAAATTAAAATTCGTTTCTAATGTTGATATCATTAGTAGAGTGCGCCACTTACCGTATATCATGGTTCTTTTAAATGGCAGGACTCTTTTTCGGTGTATCCATATGACTATTAATTGAAACAATCGATTGTATTATCTTCTAAAAGGTATAACTTGTAAATGGTTATTATAATTTTAGTTACTGTTTTTAATCATTTCTTTATCCTCTTTAGAGTTCGCGCTTTTTATTGAAAGTGCACCATACATAATACTTGGATAACTGATGTTGATCAAGAACAATCATGATCTTTAAGATAATGAGCCGTAAATCTGTTACATAGGATGAATAACAGTTTTTACAAACTATTTCAATGGGTAAAATGTTGGCAATCATAAAAAAATGTCAACTCCACATATCATTCATTACCAATTAAAATTATTAGTAATCTTCATACATGTGGTTGATGAACAATTATGTACTCCTCCTACTCTGTAGGAATCAAATAATATCACAAACATGTATTTATATTTTATACTGTATGTTCAAAGTCTGATGCATGTATCTGTTCTTTTATTTTCGAATTTGGCATTATTTACAAAACAAAATCGAGTGTCAGGTAGAAAAAATATGAGTAGTTAAAAAGACGGTTAAGGTATTGAAAGCCGCTAGTACTAGTTGTGCCGTCGTTGGGGAAAGTACAACAAAGAACGGTTTTCTCATGCCAAAGAATGTCATTTTGACATGAACAATTTTCTACGTTCAAGAAGATCATCTGCTTTTCGCGAAGAAGTTTTAATTCATTTTGATCCACATCAATCCACCCGGGAAGCGGTTAATATGATGGATTGTGACCAAGCAAGCATAGACACAACGCATTCGAAAGTATAAAAAAATGTGTGTAACATAACTAAAATCAGTGTGTTAACGTTTGTGTCTTTTTACTACCGGGTAATGTAACAATCATCCATTGTGTTGAAGCCGTAATTCAAGGAAAACAATCCGGGAAGACATCACACAACGAGTAAGTTGTCACGATAACGTTCCCTTCATACTGCTAATTGCACCAAAGCGGCTATTCAACAGTTTGATTGGAAGGTGATTCCTCATCCATCATCTCATCTTTACCAGATTTCAACCTCTTCCACTTTTTATAGGAAAATTTTCGAGGAATTTTCTTTAATAATGGACGTCGCATTTCAGTAGTGGTTTGAGAAATTCTTCTCTTCCATACTACCGGAGTTCTGAATCGCATTGAATAATTTCACATTGTTGAGCATTTATAAACAATACAGAACATGTTCGTTTGCTAAGAAGAATAAATTGTAAATTCAATAAAAATCCTGCGACCGTATGCTACAACCTAATACAATACAACAACATAATACAACATACTTACAATCGGAAGTGACTAGAAGTTTTATCCATAAAATCTTTAATAAAGAAATTACCCCTCTGGGATTTTGTGAATTTATAATGTTATTGGCTTCCATGACAAAAGTGGAAGTTAAAAATATGTCAAAATCATTTTAGTGGCATAAGAACGTTTAACAATAGTCTTCGAACTCCTAAATTATTGGCAAAAGGAAATAGTGTCATGTAGAAAATAATGAGCACTTCTGACATATCCTTTTAAGTTCAAAAATTGGGCGTGTGTGTCGCACGATCAAAAACAACAAAATAAATGTCGGGTTATGTACCTATGACTGTGATGTTTATTACCAATAACTTCCTCAGAATGACGCAGAAAAAATCTGGAAAAATATCATCGACAACACTTTACTGTTAATTGCACACAAGCAGTTATTTATCAGTTTATACGGGATATTATTCCACACTCTATTCTCATTTTTCTTCATCAGATAAGTACTCGGCTTTCTACAGAACAACTTTCGAGGAATCTTCTTTAATGATGACGTCGTATAAAACTGATGAAATCTTCACTTTCAAAATTATGGATTTCTTCAGGTATGGAATAGTTTTAGATTGTTGGAAGACAAGTATTAACAATGGAGAATCGACTAGTTCGTGTATTTTGTTTACGAAGAAATAAATCGTCAATAAAAACGCTACGAACTTATGATAATATCTGATAGTAACAGTATTTAAAATCAACACTAATAATAGATAGTGATGGTGTGATTCACCAAAGAGACTCATTTATCTCATCAGAACTTTAAAAATAATTGACTCTAGATACAAATATCTAGGTATCACATTAAATATTTACCTTACTGTTATTTTAATCATTTACGTAGGCAAAAAATATGTTTTATGCACACACAAAACAATAAAAACAAAAGACTAAACTAGAACCTTTCTATAAATAGCAATTTAAGACAGAATTTATAATATCACTGTGTGTGAATCTGTTTTTACGACTAAAAGCTATGATTTTAATTTGTCCTAGGCAATCTTCAACACTATAAATAGACGAATATAGTTTTAAGTCGCCAGCAAACATTAAGATATTATAATGCAGTTTATCGCATACATCATTTATAAAACGTAAGAAAAGCGGAGGACCGAGATTGGATCCTATGGGATTCCACTTTTGTAACTGAGTATGTATTTGACCAAAAGCAAAAGCCATTACAGCAAACATATTGTTGACGATTATGTAAATAATATTTTGATGTTGAAAAATAAATTTGAAAATTCTTATTTTTGACCAGTTGTTAATAATTTGTTTGTACTTTGTTTATGGGTTGTAGGTCCACTTATTATTATGTATACATGTGAAAGTTTTGTTTCTAAAAAAGAGGATGAGAAAACAAAGGTATTTTTTGTCTTTTTTGTATTTGTAACCAAGACACGGAAAACCATAAATTTAACATAAGTTGTTTGGTATGTTATAAAAATAAAGTACTCATAAATTGTATCTAATTTGAAGCGCCCTGAGAATGGTATGATAAAATATCGAAACGTCGGCTTTTTTTTAAATGAGTTTCCTCTAATTGCATCTACAGCCCAAAAAAAGTACAAATAAATTTGAAAGTTTGCCAAAAGTATATGCATATTTTCTTTTCTTTGTACAATGATTGACTATTAGCTTTCATTTAGGAAAAACTTTTCAAGTGCCTATTATTTGTTTATGAAAAATATATATACAAATCTTTCATATTGTTTAATAACACTACATTTACTTTTCGTTCGCAACGTTGCAAGTTTTCGTTTTCCCCCACAAATGAGGAAATGGATTGCGAATTGGCAACGCGGCATCAAATGCTGCATGACCTCATGGTGCTGCATTGTCGGATGAAGGCGGTCCAGGGCCAGGGTCGGGGCAGGGGTGGTTTTGCACCTCTTGTATCGAGCGTTAGCGGCGCATCACCGGTCGTCATGGTGACGCACAGCGGCGGCGCCGTTGACGCGGGTTTCACATTGCTAGTTTTACCGCTCTCGACCAATAACCCAATGAATATAACATCGGACTGTATCACTAGCAGACTAAAAGAGGCTTTCCGATTCCACTCTGGGAGTGTTTTTTTTAGTTTACTTTGTAATTGAGCTTATGCAAGCTTAATGGGGGTAAATTTCAATGAAATTCATGATTACTGAATTCATACTAATAAGCATAGAACATATTTAATTTGTATATAAATATAATATGAAATATCTTCATTTCATCTTATATAATTAAAAAACATTAGAGAAAATAGTAAATTTATAGTTGCGGCAAGAATACAGGCGACTACGTCATACGAACAAATGAATAATTCATTACATTTTCATGAAAATATTTAAGAAACTGCACCAGATAATAATTAAAAAATATAATACATTAATGTCTGCACTATATATTACACTAAATTACAAAAAATGATTGTGTTTAACGCGACAAACTATCGAAAATTAAGTTGACAATAAAAACAATTGCGTAACGGCAGTCGTTTGAATTCTTGGCGCAACTATACTAATATATTATGTAAGTAACCGAAATTATTTGTTTAAATAAAATATTTTATAGTATAAGATTCGGCAAGGCAAGATTTAAGGATAAGATAGTAATAAAGAAAAATACCGCAACAGTTATACAGGGTGTCCCGTAAAGTATGTTACCTACCTTAGGTGGTAATAGTACATGAAAGGCTTGTTCCGATTTTTAATTGAAATGATCCTAGAACAGTTCAATATAAACATCCGGTTGCATTCTGAGCTTCTGATCGTTTAGTAGTTCTTATTAATGATATGATCAGTTACTTGAAAATGTTCTGGAACAGTTTGTTATCGAAGCCAAAACGAGCATAAAGAAATATGCCTAAAATCTGTATTTTATGTTTATAATCTTTTAAACGCACTGTTTTGCAGTTATATATTTTAAATGGTGCAATAGCAAAGCAGTTTTTATGACGTAACTCTTTGTTGGAAAAAGAGAGCATAATTAAATTTTTAGAAACTAATCCTATAAGATTAAGAAGCCCATAAATAATAATGCAATATGAATAAAATCGAGAGAAGGGTGTTTTTTATCATCCTGTTAAAATCTAACTGCAAAATGGTGCCTTTAAGGGGTTATATTATTAAGTTTTTAATCATATTTTTTATGTACGATCAACACCCAGAGATTGTAACATTCCTTATGGGATACCTTGTGGCTATATAATCTATTCCAGACTCGAAGAAAGGATATTTTACATATATTTTTTTAATATTTGAATTGAAACTATAGTTACAAACAAAATTTAAATTCACTAACTACTAAGTACATTGACCAGCAAAAAACAAAGCATTTTAAATTAAATACAGAAAATATTCAGCCGGTACCAATATTTTTCTAAAATTACCAAGTCTACTATAAACTCAACAAGAACTTGACGAAGTAATCGTCTAAATCGATGGAGAAATAAAAAAATATATAAAGTAATAAACTTTGACAAAATTTTGTTTGGTCCGGTCTTTTATTGTCCAGTGTACTTAATTACCATTAAAAAATCGAACAAATTCATAATATTTCTAGAGAAAAAAAGAATATTTGAAAAATGTCTATTTCTTTTTACTTCGGACAGATCAATTTTGATTTTTTTGGGCATAAACTTTGGCGAAATTCAATTTTCAAAAATGTGAAGATGTTTTTTTAATGGCAACCATCCTTTTTATTGCACCCAATTAAGGCTTACGTCTTTCTAATGAATTTGGTGTGCAACATAATAAGAGGTTGGAGATAAACTGAAAAAAAAACTGTAAAATCCAAATTTTCCTTTTACAACAGGATAGCTGAGTCTAACCCACTTTCATCAATATGAAAAAGTGCATGTACATAAGAAGAGTTATCATTAGTAAAGGTGTGCTGCTCATTTTTTATTAACATTCGATTCAACAGCTCGATTTCTCTTTAAAAATCCGTAAATCATATTAGGTTTTCCTTAATTTCGTTGCTTTTGATCTGCAACTAGTAGTGTTCATATAAGCGTTACAATAACTTCGGTAAGTACTTTCCTTCTACTAAGTCAATAGACAACATTGTCAACAGTGGGTAGCCGAAAATTGGATGCAAAATTTGCATACCCAGTATCCTGAAAACGTAAATGTGTGGATTTAAAAAACCGAATCCTTCGAGAAATTTGAATGAAGTACCTTGAATTATTAATTATTAGAATACCTGGTTACTGTTCTTGCAGAACATTATAAGAAACTATAATAATCAATTTCCACATCGAAAGATTTGTAGAAGTTGGGAAATTAAAGAACCTGTATGGTCTCCTGATTTAACCCCAGTTGTCTTTTTCTTATTGGGATACTTGAAAAGTATCGTGATAGACCGGACAACATTGAAACTCTGAAGCAACCAACATTTAAACCCTGAACCTATGAGATCAGGCAAATACCACCTCAAGCAATCAGGAATGTGCAAAGAGTTTGTCGACTGTCAGTTTCCGAAATGCGCATGACCATCCTCATGGAATCATGGATCTCCATAGAATAAATGCGTAGGTATGTCCTTCCGTTATCAAGCAGAACTTCAACCGAAAAAATAGTACATTATTATAATACTCTATTATGTTTTAAAAAAAGAATATATAAATTTACATATCTTGCAAGGAGGGTTAACCTATATTACTTTTTGCTACTCATCTTGCTGTATCTCGTGTTCAGTATTTTCTTCAGATCATCTAAATTATTGAATATTTCTCTGCATTATCCCTCAAAGGAGAAGGGGAGTTCAAAGCAAGACTATAAGATTCCCATTATAGGATAGTTATACTTAAAATGTCGTTCGGCTAGAGCAGAATGAAGTATTGATATTGATATGCAGGACTTTGGAAAATAATAGAGCAGGAAAAAATAATAGAGATGTTTCCTATAACATTTTTTTCTATGACACTCCATTTTCCTCCTGATGCAAGGCGTTCAACTTAAAAAAATATTTTATTCTCTTTTTTATACACCTACTAAACAAATATATTTTCCGTGACATGCCATACCATATAAAAAGTTAATATTTTGACGGGACTAACTTTTTTTTCAACTAAAGCTACTGGCGTAGTTTAAAAGTTGAAGTTGCTCAAAGTGATATTCATTTTGGGGAACGCCTTGTGCAAATAAGCATGTTATTAGGTATTTCACCACAAGCTCTTCGAATACGATGTAGGTACCTTATTTTTTCTATTATATAACAGAGCTGCATCCATTCCATTAATAATTAAAAGCAATTCTAGTGATTTGAGATCCGGTGATCTAGCTGGCAAAAAGAACAACTGGATCACCTCGACCAATGCGACTTTCCCCGAAGATCGTATTTAACCAACCTATAATTTGCATAACATGCTCTATCTGCACAACAAACAAACTAATTTGACATGACATCTGTCAATATTATTATTATTTCTTAGATCTTTGTAATGCCATAAGCTAACCGTGATTAAAAAGTCAAAATACAAAGTTTTTTAGTGAATTTTCTCAAAAGCACTTTTTTCCAGAAAACATTTTAATATTTGCACAGAAAAAATACTTTTCATCATTGGCGTAAAAGTTCAGGGGGTTGAAAGGTGAAAAAAAAAAACGCCGAATATATGCCACTGGTTTGAGTTAAAAAAGTTTTTACGTCAAAATATTAGCATTATATTATGATCACTGTATACCAAGTTCGAACGAAAAATATTTGTTTGTTTGGTAAACAATAAAGAAAAAATATATATAAACTTGAACGCCCTGTAGCAGAACCGGAATATCGTAGAGAAAAATGTTATAGGAAAGATATTAATTTTTTATACTTTACAGTTAAGAACGAAAAAACGGAGACACTATAGAATTCTAAATTTCAGGATCTTTACTTAAATTTTTGTATTACTCTTAAAAATTTATTTACCTAAATAATTAACAGGTTCAATACAAAGCAACTAAAAGTATATAGGTAAAAGATTTGATGCAATACTATCAAATTACTTTCAATGTTTATGCAAAGTTTAATCGATGTTCATTTACAAATAAATAATAAATACAGTAGTTGATTGAAGGCAAGAGGTTAAACAAAGGATAATATTTTGACAACCTTTACGTCGTTTTCAAATCTGTTTTGCAAGTACTGTAAAAATTATATCGAACTGGTAAAAACAGAAATAGTAGGGAGAATGTTATGTTACACGTTATAAATTCCTATACTGTTCTCAGGATCCAAGAGAGTAGTTGACAGGTAAGTAAATATTTGTTTAAAACATGTAGACAGTGTGTAAGTATTGAAGTTCTGAGAGTGCAGGGCAAAATAAGCAAAAATCCTATCCTGAAATTAAGATGTGGCTGAGTAAACGCAGTTAGATAATTATTAATGATCCTGAAACAATTTTTTTTTGTTCTAAACATAAATATCTTAATATTTAATAACTTGAACATCCTAAAACTGTCATTCTGCCTGGAACAATTTTTTTATATAAGAAAATTATGTGTCAAAAATAACTTGTGAATAACTTTAATAATCTACATGGTTATAATCCGACAATTTTTATGCATACACGGTGGTTTCTAAGCCAACTTGTCTTAATAAAATATTGATGATAAAAAAAGATACAGGGTGTCAAACTTGGAATTTAAAAAGTAATTTTTTGTAATAGTTACTGTATCAACTTAAAAATTTGGGAATAATGTTTATGGATATGAGAAATCATAATCTGTTGTCTATTGTGACTTAAATATAAGCGTAACTTTTTTGGACCTAACCTTATCACGTTTTTTTATCTTATCTATATAAAAAATCTTAAACTTACATTGTTTTTGAGAAAAAACGATATACTTGTCATTAGTGTTAGAAATTGACCATTTTCGAGATAACAGCTTTTCAACAATCAACTGCATAGTTCCCTGTACAATATTTTAACGTAGTAGAGGCACCAATAGTAAGTTAAATTTTAAAAATTATTAGATAAAATTTATGTTAAAGTTAATACGTATTTCTAAATGTAAGGTATTTATCCAGTTTTGGTTAAAATCAATTACTTTAGAAAATAACGAAAAATTCTGAGACCATTTTTCATAATTTTTCATATTCAGGTATGGCAACTACATTTTAATGGACGTACTGGGCAACGAGAATATTTGGGAGGATTTCGAAATAGATTAGAACCTGATAATCAAGAATTTATAAAATGTGTTTAGGAATTTAGAGAAAAAAAGACGAAAAATGTGTTCACATTTATCATAGTATAAATAAATATTATTATTATTTATTTATACAATGGGATTATCCATAAACTAATTCAGGACGACTATCTGGTGCTGCAAAAATCAGTAAGACTTCCATTTTAAAAACGTTACATACTGAAGAATACTATCTGTACCATTTTACACTAGTGCAAATTCTATTGCTTGTTGGTATACTTTTAACATATCCAAAAGAGAATTTTGACGCCTACTACGTTAAAATATTGTACAATAAACTTACTCCGTAGCTGACTGTTGAAAAGCTATTTTCTCAAAAATGGCCAATTTCTGAGACTCAAAATAATGTAGGTTTAAAATTTTCAAATAAAAAACGTGATAAAGTTAGGCTCAAAAAAAGTTACGCTCACATTTACGTCACAAATATGACGGATATGGCATCCTCTAGGAAATACTTCAAAATAGACGACAGATTATGATTCCTCATATCCAAAGACATCAATTTAAAAATTGATACATTCAAATGTAATTATTACAAATAATCACTTTTTAAATTCCTACTGACACCCTGTATGTTTTTTATTATCAACATTTTAAGGCAAGTTGGCTTAAATCGTAATATTTTAAAGTGAAAAATCAAATATGTCTCCATGGGCCATTACTTACGGACCACCCTGTAGATAATACGAATAAATATTTGGTAAATTATTTAGATATATTAAAGAACGCCGTAAATGGATTGAGAATATGGACGTCTTGTATTACGCGAGATAATTTATAAAACTACAAATTAAGTAGATTGGTAGGTACTACCGTCCATACAATGGGCATAAGTATTAGAATCTGCACAGGCAGTAGACAATCACTAGTGATCTTATGTAATGTAGTGTAATGTATGTAATGATAATATAATGGCTAGATCAGCATGTGAACATCGTAAGGCACTGGTAGTGGCCTCAGACGACAACAGAATATCTGTCTGCTGTGTCAAAAGACAACGACAACAAAGAAGCCCCCAATCTGGCTAGGAGTGCATCGGGCTTCAATATTTTTGGGCCTGATCCCTCCAGTAGCTTCCGTTGTCAGAATTTGTTGAAATTATTAAGGAGGACTCCCACAAAGAATTTAGGAAAGGTGGGATGAAACAAGTAGTTGTCAACTTGCTAAGGAGTTCCTAGAATACCCCTGGATACAGCCAAAGAGTACCTGGCCATGTTTAGGACCAATTTTCGTCTGGAAGCAAGTATTCAAGGCTAAGGAAACACCTTTACTATTATGAGGAAATGTGAAACACATCTTTGCAACGGTTGCGAATAGGAAAACGACAGGTAGTACACTCGTGAGTGTACCTAGATTGATAACGATAGGTTCCACAGTAACGTCAATTAAATTATCGAGTTCTCACATTTTCTCCTTTTCTTTTTGTACATGATGTATACATCTTTGCCAGTTATCTGCAGTTACTCGTTCCAAGGATTTAACAAAATTTTCACGTCACTTAATTTAAACGTCGTATTATTTCGTGCTACATCTCCTTTTACCTGCGCCCAGACTAATTCGATTGGGTTAAGTTCACAATGAAGGTGGTAACCGTAGTACCGTTATTTGGCGATTTGTTGTCATTTCATCGATAACATATTTTTTTCTGATCTTTATTAAGACTGACAAGTGTCCAAAGTTCCTTTTTCACCATATTTGTTTCAAAAGAAATGTTTTCTCCGGATAACCATTGAATTATATTGGCTTTCCTCTAAGCAGTCGTAAGAGTCTGCTCTGTCTGCCGTGAATGGTAACTGGCATTATCCATGACAATTACAGACCCCGGAGGAATAAGATTCTACATCTGTGTAAAATACTCTTCGAAAACATCTGCGTTCATGTCTTCGTGATAGTCACCTGTATTTTTAGATTCAAATAAAAGTAAACCGCCATCTACAAAACCATTGGCACTACCTATATGTGTCACTATTAATCTTTGCCCTTTACCTGAAGGTGCCTTGAACACTGTTGAAAGTCCATCTAAAAATGCTTGTCCAAAACTTTTTACATTTTTAACTTGCCATACTTTTGTTACAGTATGTCCCTCGTTGACCCAAGTTTCGTCTAGATCATAAATATTCCTCCCTTCGTCACGGAATTTTCTAATTGATCTTAAGTAGGATCTTTGCCAACAAATAATTTCATCTTTATCGATAAAAACTGACTTCCTGTTCTGCTTTTCCCAGCAAAAATTCAACTCTCGTAAGAGGGCCCATAACTTGCTTCTACTGATTTTTGGCAAATCGTTGTCCTCTGAAAATTCACTTAAAATTTTGTTTAGCGTTAGTATTTCTTTTTTAAAATAAAATGAGTGCACTTTTCTGCGAATGACATTTTTTAAGAAATCTCATCATCTATAACGACTTTTGACCTCCCTGTAGATGATTTTGGGGGATTTACAGTATCTTGTTCATTTTTCGTTTCCTTTAAAAGTCTGTAGAAAGTCGATTTCCCAGTCCCTGTCACTGTTGGTAGGATTTTGGTGTTTCAATGCATTAAATACATTTAATATAATAATCTTCTCATTCTGAGACGGCGCACATCTTTTCACGCGTTTAGCAGGTACGTAATCTGATAAGCTCGACATTTTACCCAAACAATATTATATCCACTGGCACAATAGTCAATAAACACAAGTCGAATTTTACTCTACTGCACTAGCATGTCTTCGTATATTCAGCTCTAAGACTGGATTGATCTGTCACAATACACTGGCTCCTGCCCTATGATGTATCCAGCAAAGTATACTAATGTACACCCATTACCTGTTAGCATTAGTGTTACCCGATAATTACCTGAAACGAAATAGACGCCCATGGCCGGTTCTTATCTCGGGGTTTTATTACTCTCTTTCATTTCCAAGATGCTTTATTATTATAGTATTACAGTCAAAAAGAAAAACTGATCATTAAAAATAAAAAAAAAATCTCAAAAATTCATCCACCATTGTAGATAAAAAAGGCAAATAAAAGGAAATTGTTATTATTACAAGAAGGATCAACAACACCGACTAACAATTTTGGCGGATTTGCTTTGGTAACTGGAAATTTTCAGTTAGAAAATTATAACAAGATCATTTTCGTACTAGACTCAGGAGCATCGGTTTATGTTGTAAATATAGACGAACTTTTCTGCAGGTTTTCCGAATTACAGCTACCAGAAAAAATGATTTGTGTGACAAGAAAGAAGGACATATAAAGCATACATATAAGATGATACGGTCTACTGTCCAAAGGCCTCAAATAATTAATTTGCTATCTCTTAAGAAAAGGCATTATTTTTTGTATTTAGACTAAAAGGTAAAAGCAGGCGCCAAATATAAGTTGCGGCATCAGCGTATAAGCTATATTATTGGAGAAACTACATTTCTAAAGTTAAAACAACGAAAAATATCAATTCTAAATAGGTGAAAACGCACAAATAGAAGATTAAGGATCATTTGCTAACATGCGTTTCGAACGACAGAGAAAGAATGGAATTCATTTAGGTTCCAATTAAGGGTTGCGTTGAATATTTCGTGACTAGTAAAATTGGAAAGAAAATAATAGACGGAAACCTATTACAGATTTAGTCATTTGGCGAGATAGAATCTATCAAACAAACTTTTTAAATGAAGCAACAGATTATAGAGAATTTTATGAAACGTATGGTTTAATGAAAATTGAGAATATCGTGGCACGAAAGGGCTGGTCTGATACAGGTATAGTCAAATAATTACATAATGATATGCGAACGGTTTGGAGAAGTATTTAAATTAATATCTAAATGATATAATTTTAATTTTAAATTGTATTTACTACTTTTTGCATGTATAAACGGACGGTGAGCGATAATATATATCTTTGTAATGAGATATATTCCTACAGAAAAGTGAACAGCATAGATATAAATATACAATATTATAGCGTCTGTGCGTAACGTTCTATGCATTTTAATTACTAGTTTGAAATCAGTTTCTAATTTCTTTGTTGGAACGACACGTTTAATTCAAGCAGTAACCGTTAGGGGTGTAGTTTGTTTGAAGTAATTTTCATTTTTCGGTCACTCATGTATAAGGAAGTGATAAATCTCATATTTGAGGTACTGCTGTAATTGCTAACTTGCTCCTCTTCACTATAGTCACTCATTTTGAAAAACTACAGAATTGCGTACTTAAAAATCTCCAAATTACTTGTGCAACTATAATAACTTTCTCAAATAGCATTATTACATAAAACTTTAGTTACGTTCATTATCTAGCCTACCAAAAGTTAACTTCCGTTAGCGGTTAGATTCTATCTGCGCATGCGTCTGACTAGTGGTTTCCTAATAATCCTCAAACCGATTTGACTGTCAGCAAACAGTTTTCAAACCATCCACTTTTGTGTTGGAACAAAAAATCTTACAACTAGTTCCCGGATTGATTGTGTTGGAACGGTTAAATTCGTACTGCGCAAACTCGTGCCAGTTTGCTGCTAGTTTGATGCTGTGTAGGAACAAACCTATTACCATTGGTTATATAAGCTTCACTCAATGAGGTTGGAAAGGATAGAGGTAACAGACTAAATTTTACTTGCACAAAGGCTGCTTGTTTTCTGGAGACTGGGTGACTTACGTGGAGGAAACATTAGGGTTATATTTAAAAATTTTAGTGACCAATAATTACTCATTTTCATGAATAATTAATCACTTAAAACAGGCATATGCACGTATTTAATAATAAAACATTTTTTCGATCATTAACAAATGCTTTTTGTATCTGTTATGTCACCTATACAAAAACTCAACTGTTTTTATTCAATATCGGTTGTTAATAATGTAATGTAAATTTTTATAATGTCATACTGAAGAAAAAAATAGAAAATTGTAGAATGAGTGTTAAATTTTTAGGAATATATAAAGCAAAGCAATAGCTGATTTATATTAAATTATTTGTTGAATATCACAATATATTATTTTTACCTAAGACTAAGCGTTTTATCATCACGAGAACTGTGAAGTACCTATATACATATTTTTCTCATATGTAGTATATTCTAAGTCTATACAATTAAAAAAAGTAATAGGTATTGATTTTTATTATAAATTTATAACATATAAAATATGAAAGTCAGTGCCTCTAAATAAAAGTAGTTTATTATATACCGTTCTTAAGCTTGTATCAATTACATTCTTATTGTAATATAGTGAACTCTAATAGTTAGGTATATAATATACTGGGTCTCAGATCTTATTTAAAAAAAATGTAATGTACAGGGACTCTTACAAGTACAATTTTGTAAAAATAAAATCTGAAAGAGCAGTTCAAAAATGATTTAAAAATACACTCTCGCACGGTACTGGAAACTCCTGGTCCACTGTAAATAAATTACATTTAACACTTATTTTAATGCAGCAAATTCAACTTCTTTTGACGCTATTGTTATTAATTATTAATAAAATTCATTTGTGGCTTTAATTAGTAGAATAGTTTAACATAGCTGATGTTACAACAAAATTTTGGGCCCGTCTTTCCCAGTTTCTACAAACTAACATAAATGTTTCTGCTTCTTGTTCGTTTTGAACTTGTAAGTTAATGACAGCAACTATGATACATTTACGTAAATCATCAATAGTGTCCACTTCGGTGCAACATAATTACTTAATTTTTTTTTTAAATATCCCCTTAAAAATAAGTCCAAATGATTTAAAGTCAGGAGATCGTGGTGGTACATGGTACAGATATAATTGAGCCTCGTGTATGATACGCCACAGTCCTGTAATACGGCGTATGCCCTGGATCTCCAACACTTCCACGATTCGGTTGCAAATTTTCCGCGTCACGCCTGTGTTTGCACTACATTTGCACTCACTGCACACCATCGTAAAGGTAGCTGCATTTGGCATATATTCACCGGGAAATCGTTCTGCTAAAATATTTTCACTTCACCATAAATTAAAGAGATACCCATCAACTGCGAGTTGCTATACTTAAGCCATTTTTGATATTTGAAAAACTAATGTAAATACTTGCATCGCAAAAAAGTTAATACGATAAGTAATCAGATATTTGAAATCGCCTGGCTAAAGACTATAGTAGTCCAACGATGTAAAGGTTGGAACCACTAGAACTTCAATCATTTTTTTCTCGGAAACTGTAAGAATTTCACAAAAAAATTGATATCGACTCCATTTTTTATGATGCATCCCAATTTTATTTTTAGATAAGTTCTGAATCACCCTGTATAACTTAATAATTAGATTTAAATAGTCACGAGTAAATACATTTTGTTCTTTAAAATGAATATTTAAATTTTGATAAAGGATTATTTTGTTGTTGTTTATTTCGTCTATATGAAAGTGGCACACATTAGAATATTGAAAAATCATTTTTCCTTAAATTGAATGCAGTTATCTAAAAATACTTTCTTTTTTCATATTTAGAAAATCCAAAATTATAATTCTAAATAAAATTTCAGCGAGCAAGTAGCAAGTTCTGGTAAATAATATCACATTTTATATTATTCCCAATTAATTACATTATTTTATAACCCAAAAATTAATAATTATTAAGTATATTTTTATTTGCCCCAAAAGTAGTAGTAAACTACATTATATTAAATACGGCCCTGATACGGACACCTGGCATGGCATTTCAAACTACACCAACCAACAATTTTAGTAAACTATCAAACAAACGGTAATATGGCATTATTCAAATTGATGGCAGGATGCGCAAATTTTTGGTTTATTTCTCTCTTCCTAAATCTATGGTTTCATATCTAATGGTATTATTGCGCATTTCAGGCAAAAAGAATAAACACTTTAAGAAACTTAAGCTACATATAGTACATGTAAAAAATAAGAAGAAAACGTGTAGAATCAAAGTCAAACTGGACATTTTTGACAGTTCCGGTTTTTTCTTGAATAATCGGTAATTGTTTGTATTTTTTTGTGTACTTCAATATTTTTAGTTATAGTTGACGGCCAAAAATCTAGAGCTATGGACACAGAAATATACATGGAGTACGTATATTTTTCCTGCAAAATTGTGTGCCGCATATCTCTGAGAGCATAAACGATTACACAGCTTGTGCTGCAGTAAGTACGCATGCGCTGCAGCTTTTGATTGGTTGCGACGAATTGTCGGATTCACCTGTTGCATTTCCAGCGCTATCATGGGCGGGTATATCGTTCGGGCGGGCAAAATTTCGGGTATATCTTTACGCTAATTTAATTATGAATGTAATTAATTTTATTAGTTATTTTGTGTTCTTAAGAATGGAGAATAATTCAACCTTTACAGCGTATTCTCAAAATCGTGCTAATTTAACAAGTGAGGAATATCGGACGAGTTTAGAACGCGAGGTCAAAATATCAGTGCAAGTGATGTTGAAATATATATTTCATTAACAAAATTGTACGTGAGTAGTATCTATATGTATAGCGTAAATAAGAAATTGCTAAAGAAGTACAACTGTGAAACGAAAAATGATGGAAACACGCGGAAGGAAGATGGTATTTTTAAAATGAGTTTTCGACAAAGAAAAAATTGGATTGCTAATCTTACAAGGTGAAACTTTGCCTAGAATATACGCAAGGGTGCTTTTGCAAATTATACGTGACATATGAATTATAGTAGATGAATTTCCGTATAAATGAAATTAAAAAGAGTGTACTGATAGAAAAAGATGAAATAGTGATATGGCGAATAAATATTAAAAGATCAGGATCTCGATCGAAGAATATATTAAATGTTGACGAAACATGGATGCATGAAGGTCATATGGAAAGCAGTACGATATAATATAATAAGTGTTAATGTGTGATCGTTATAGTGACAGTGCTAGTAACCAATAGTAAATAGTGTGTATATATTCTAAAGCCTTTCGTCCTTTTGAATGCTGAATTTGCAAATATTTGAGCGATTTATTTAATGGTGGAAAAATCTTTCGCCAACTACCTATAACATTTTCTATAATTTTCATCATGAAACTGCCATTATAGATTGTCAGAAACCAAATTTATTAACAGCATATAATAATGAAAGGAGCAATAATATTTGTAGTGTTTGACAGTTTCGCAAATTGCAATTGTCAAAAGTTGAGATTTTCCCGCCATAAATAATTTAAACAGAATTCCTTTTTTTAACATTGTTATCAAACTTACATTCATATAGTTGTTCTTTTGCCCAATTTGCAAACCGCTCCTTAGAAAATAAAGTAAGGTTATTACTATTATGGAAAATGACTTGTACTTTGTATTTTTCTTTGTTACTAATTGTTTTTTTTTCTAATATGTTTTAGTATAGCTCTAGAAGATGAAAAAATAAATTTTCGAAACGTTAGCTTGAAATTCAACATTGTTGTTTTAGTCACTCTCTAGATTTTTGGCCGTCAACTATAGAATGTTGTTAAATACATATTTAAAGTAGCTAATTTATATTTGCCTTAAAAATGAAGATAAATTCTTCGCGAAACTAGCATTTTGTGGCATAGCTTCTTCCCCCCCCTACGGTTTCCCAATATTGTAGTTGCTACATTATGTTTTTCACTCACCTCGTAGTCAAACGTCAGTCTCGATGCTCATAGCGTTGATGTTGTTGTTGTGGCGCGGGTTACAGTTCTGCTTTTGGGCCAGCTGGTCGCGCGTTACCAGCAGGCCCTCCTCCAATTCAACCAGATCGCTGGAGGACTCACTCAACGAGCTCTTCTTCATATGTTGGCCTAAAGTGCCTGGCAGATACGGGCAGCTGGTCACATGGTTGAAGTTTTGCGACTGCATCTCCTCTTGGTCGGTCTCACGATGATAGAAGTAATTGAAATTTGATACTATTACAGGCACTGGCAAAGCAATGGTCAGCACACCAGCAATCGCGCATAGCGAACCCACGATCTTCCCCCAGACACCCACTGGCCTGAAGACAGAAAATAGCCGTTAGAATACTCGTTAATATTGCTCTTCGTAATGGGTAACTGTTTATCGCAAAAAAGCAACACAAACACTGGCAGGAACAAGGAACGTTTGTGTGAGAATTTAAGGCTGAGCTGAGGAAAAGTACCAAGGAATCGAAGCCCATGCGGGATAAAGTATACAGCATCTCTAGTAAATTCATTACTTTAATAAAATCTGTTAAATATACACACATGAACAGTAAGCAAGACTAGAACCGAGTAAAACGACACCCGGTTTTATAGAACGCATGCAACTACATAAAACTAGTTTACTAAAAATTGGATCCTTTGTGTGAAATCGGGTGCGGTTTTGCACGATTGTAGTTTCCTATATTTATGTGTGCTTCAGAGTGAGTCAGTTTTTTGTAGACAAACTTTAACAAAAGATAGAACACATATTTTTAAGAAGAAAACTTGGGCGATAAGAATTTTCAAAAACTTGCACTGTGGCGGAGTGGAAGGGGTGCTCAACCCCTTTCTTAAACAGAACTATTATTTTCATTATCTACATACAGTTTACCAAAAATAATGTCCCTTCTTCTGTTTCTCAATTTCTTTGCGTTGAGAAAAATATTTCCATTTGCAGGAGAGGCATATTATGTAAAATACATTATTGTGCAATTGCCAAAAAGTTTCTTTAAGTTTTATTAAGCTTGTGTATGTACCAATTTCTGTCTCAATTTTCGTTGTTTTTTACTAAATAATTTCCATTTGAAACTAGCAAATACAACTGTGTATTGCAACAAAATATTATACTCCATTGAAAACAAGTAAGTATTAAACGTGCTATTGTATACAATAACACTAGTATAATTTTATTATTAATTGTTGTACTTGCTATATATAAATCGTTATTGCTAACAATTGTTATTAATTCCACAATTGTTAATTAAATATTGTTATAAATTTAAAAAATTTCTCCATAAACTTTAATATCAATGTTCATTCAATGTTATATTTTTTTGTAATTTAGTTGCAGTACATTAGTATTTATGCAGCACAAAATAAATAAGGATTGTTAAAATTTGTGTACTAAACAAATTTCAACTTATAAAAGTCTTGTATTTGAGTATGGCTTGATATAACGAATATTTATTTTGACTACATTGGAAATAGATAAAGAATAAGAGATGTCGGCTTTTTAAAATCCTTAACAAACCATATTTAGGTAGGTTTTGTTGAAAGAATGAAATATTTAGCCAATAATTGATAATAAATAAATTACTTAATTTAATACCACACCAAACACCAAAAATCAAAATAATTCGGAAACGTACAGGAATTTAGAAACAGAAGCAGGGACATTATGTTTGATAAGACTGTATGTAGATAATGTAAATAACAGTTTATTTAAAAAATAGTCATTGATGTAGAAGTTCTGTTTAAGAAAGCGGTTGAGCACCCCCTCCACTCTGCCACAGTGCAAGTTATATATGAAAAAAATCTAAGCATTCCTTTATAAGTTATAATGAAAATTCGAGAACAAAAAATTATATTCAACACCCTGTATTTCGGAAACGAAGTCTTCTACGACATATGTCTATAGGAACTTTTCTTCTTAAAAACATGTGTTCTATCTTCTGTTAAAGTTTGTCTACAAAAAACTGTCTCACCCTGTATAACAGATAATATTAACTGTACAACAGGTGAATTTGCAACTTCAACTTAGAAAATTCTTTGTTCCTCATTTCGAATAACAAGCAACATCGAGCACACATCGAGCGTCACGACATCAAGAGAGGTCATTGGGGGCTGGATTGTGTCGTCTAGAAAAACCGGACGCGTCCTCGGAGCAAAGAATTTTCTGGTGGTCTTGAGTCTCTTTGTGTCACGGTGTATAGCTACGGTGGAGGCAACTAAATCTGAATTAGGTGTGTACATCATACGTCATGTCGCCGTAGCCCACGGTCGTCATGGTGACCACTGCCCACCAGAACGCGTCTGGGATAGACTTGAAGAAGGAATTCTCGGAGCCCGCCTCGGCGAAGTAGACGGCACTAGAGAAGAGCACGACACCTGCAAGGAGGAGGAGGGGTAAGTGTAGCTCTGTGTGACACTGTACCTCATGTCGCCGTAACCGACGGTCGTCATTGTGACCACGGCCCACCAGAAGGCGTCGGGAATGGACTTGAAGAACGACTGCTCGGTACCGGCCTCCGCGAAATACACTATACTGGAGAAGAGCACCACACCTGGAACATACAAAGGAAGTGGGCCGAACGGCCGTGTCGTCGGCGTCAGTTGTCAGACCTAATCTTGACAAGTTTAATTTTGAGCAAAACACTAAAGCCAACTCAAAAATTCAAAAAGCACGTATTATACCTTAATATGACGTACGCTATACATTACTAATCAGAAAATACTTGAGAAACAATGTCGCTGAATTTTACATTATACGATGGCGGTGGAAAAGTAATTGGTAGTTCTTAAATATTCTCTGATTAAATACAGGGTGTTCCGCATAATAACCGACACAGAGCAGGCATATGTTGCGGTGTCCAAAATATTGGAATTTCACCACTTACAAAGTTGCAATCAGGCAGTGTTTTCAAAATGGAGCCCCAATTTTTCAACATAAAAGTACAGAATGTAGTATACAATTTAGGTACATTAAGAGTTTTAAATTGATAGTGAGTTTAAGGTCATCGACTCATCTTTTATTCCATATAGGAGAAAACGCACTACACCGCACCGTCGCGGCATATCTGCATCGCGGACTATGCTAGTCTCATTCGCGTCCAGTGAAGAATCTTCTAATGATTTTAAATGTACACGTTTTGTACTAATAGGTCGGGAGGTGGACTCGCTCACGTTGCAGCCTCGCCAAAAACTTTTTGGAAAATTTCGGCTAGTCGCGTCAAATAAAAGAACTAATAAAATACCTATACATTTTCCACAGAACATATTTTGACACTTAGATAGTAGAGCAGACCAAGGCGGAAACGCATAGAGAACAACTGCGACTACTCTTTTAAAAGCCCGTGATCAGCTCGACACAGAACGATCCGCGAAGCCGAGACCCCATAGTGCTCTCCCTATTTGCACTTTGGCTAATTTGAAATTGTATGACCTTATATTCGGTTTCTTGATATTGCTAAACGTTGATAAACTATACCGTTCTAACAAAAAATTTAATTATTCAAATAACGAAATTACTCAATTTGACAATTAACAGGAATATAATCCTTAGCATAAATTTTTAATATCTATAAGTCTATTTTTTAACATAAAAAAAGATTTAATGACTGGCTTAATAGAAAACAGCACTGTTATGCTGTTATGTAATTAAATGCACAAAACGAAGTTATTAGGTTGTAAGTCAGAAAATTAATCAAAATGCCCACTACTGATTTTTACTTATACTGATTTTAATTCGCAGTGCTAGAATACCTTACTCAATAACTATTTTTTTCTTCTTATTCTCTTGAAAACGGTAAGGTTTACCAGAATTTAGCAAGAGCAACAAGTTTTAGATTCGAAGTATAACATGACAATCAAATTGGCCGTATGAAGTTAAGTGGATCTCCACTAGTCATCTCTTGCAATACTTCAATGACCTTGAACTCACGACCAATTTATAGTCCTTACTGTATACTAAACTTGGTATTTTTTAGTAAAAGCTTTCAAGAGATATTAATTTGCTTCGAAATGTGAGATCCCACTTTGATAGCCTAGAATTTTGAATAAATGCAACTTCGATATACAAGGTGTTCTACAAACATTAGCAGATGGTAACTGGGTTAATGTCAAACATTTTTTTCTTATATGAACATAGGTCCGATCCGTTTTTGTTTAGAAGTTGGAAGTATTTTAAAAAATATAATTTCATATTACTATCAAAGTAGCCTGATAAATAAAAATGATGGGTTGCTATAACATAATTGGGATTTATGTAATTTTGTTTATTCATTTGACACTTAGGAAGCGCTAAATAAAAAGTGCATTTATTTGCAACTGAAAAGGAGGTATCCAAATATTGTCTTTGTATATGGATATTCCAATGGCAATGCCAGATAAGCAACCCGAAAATACCGACGAAGAAACCCAAATAGACATCAATCTGCCTACACAGTCTTTAGTGCATCGTTTCGTAGGCTTGGAGAAGGAGGTAACCCCGCCCTAAAAAGGCATTCGTTCTGAAGTGAATGTACAAAATGAAGAAAATATAAGAGATGCTGTCATTGACAATTCTTCAATTAGTGTTCGGCAAATAATCTTCATTTATCTCCGAATATTGTACGGCGTGTATTGAACAGAAAAATGTTACATCGCCAAAATGTACAAAAGTTACATGCTGAAGATGCTCCACAGCGATTAGAATTTTATTGCTGGTTACTTCAATAACATGCACAAAGTGATAGATTAATTTGACTTGTTATGTGGTTTGCATTTGAGTCAAGGGTGGACATTTTAAACAATTTTTATAGTCTTAAGATTTGTTAATTTGATTAATAAAGGTTAACTAATGTTTAAATTTTAAACACAAATAATAATTATTCTTAAAGCAACCTTCATTTTTATTTATTAGGCTACTTTGATAGATAAATGTAATTATATTTTTTAAAATGCTTGTAACTTTTAAATAAAAACGAATAGGACCATATCAGAAAAAATGTTTGACACCCAGCTACCACCTGCCAAAGTTTGTCATAGTTTTTTTTATTAGGTATTAATAATATTGTGTGAAACTAACTACTCTGCGGATTAAAGCCCCAACCAGCATTGAATTACATCCATAATATATCTAACTATTATTAATAACTTTTGATTTTTTACTGTATTGTAAAGATATTTAATCTAATATAAATACATTTTCCTACAATCTGAAGTGATATATTGTTCCTTGGTACTAAATATGTAGGTATGATAAGGAACAAATCCATAAACAAGTCACAATAAACGAGATCTGACCTATTCTTATCCTAGAAATGCAGTAACAGACCAGATCTCATCTACTGTGGATGAATTTACGTACTCCAATATGTCTGAAAGTGAATTTGAGTTTTGAAAGCTATTAAATGATTCCATTAAGCCAGGTATGTCTTTTTGCCTTGCCTTTTTGGTCAGATTAATTTTTATTTTAGATAATTATTGAATGCAACCTTGTCTTCTCTATGAACCTTGTGTACGGAATTATTTCTTATATTTGGTATCGCAGCCGGTAGACCGTATACCAGCTATATTTGTGGAGAAGATTGGCACCCCCTCTGCAGATATGGTAGGGTGGAAGAATATTAGCTTAGGTTAATGTGAGAGATTGATACCGGTCGACATTTGACTACCCCCCTAATTAATGAGATTTTCCAGGTTTCTCTCATTCCTGCACTGAATGGTGGTTAGAGCCTATCAACGTAAGTCGTTCCTGGACTCAAATGCAGCCTGCTCAATAATAATATGCCGCCTCCTCTCTCGCACAAGTCTTCCACTTATGAGCTAATCCTCGTGATTAGAATGAGGGGTAGAGATATTATTATATTGATATTACTTAGCATATCTAGATATTCGGTATCAAAGAACATACATATGACTTCATTAATAGGAATTGTAGGAAAAATGATTTATATTAGCTTGAATAGTTTTACAATACAGTAAGAAATGGATATAGATAAGTTTGGTTAAATTTAAATATTTTAGGTATATATACACATATCATCTGTTCTGTGTAGGTTCTTATGTAGATGAAATACCCTTTATGTTATTGGTGATAGACTAATAGTATCTACAGGTTAGTTTCTGGAAAAGTAGTTTGGGTTACTAACCTATGAATAGGAAGAAAATTAGTAAGCCTAACTCGCGCATGCTAGCCTTTAGCGTGCGTCCGAGAATTTGCAGTCCTTTGCTATGCCGGCTGAGTTTGAAGATTCGGAAGACTCGCACGAGCCGAATGACACGGAGAATGGCCAACGACATGGCTTGATTGGTGCTTTTATCTTGCGGACTAACAGGCGCACGCGGCAAGTTTAACGTATCCTCCTCCTCTGCCACCACAGTGGCTAAAGTTATAAAGTACGGAATGATGGCGATGATGTCGATAAAGTTCATGACGTCTCGGAAAAAGTGTAGCTTATTGGGACACGCCAGGAAGCGCACGGACAATTCGAACGTGAACCAGATGATGCAAATGGTTTCTATGAGGAAGAACGGGTCCGTAATGTCGGGCACTTCATCCTCCTCTATCTTGGTGCCGTTGGTTGTCGTATTGAACACCTTGTAATGCTTAAACTCTGGCAGCGTTTCCAAGCAGAAGATAACGATGGACAGCAGAATAACGAACACTGATATGATGGCGACCACTCGCGCTGCTTGCGACGACTCGGGATATTCGAAAAGCAGCCACACGTTGCGTTGGAATTCATGCGAAGGCAGCGGTTTCTCCTCTTCCTTGATGAAGCCCTCGTCCTCCCTGAACTTGTTGATGGCCAGCTCCCCCAACTCGTAGAACTTGATCTCCTCGGAAAACACGTCCAGCGGCACGTTGACAGGCCTTCGCAGCCTTCCGCCACTCTGGTAGTAGTATAGGATGGCGTCAAAGGAGGGCCGGTTTCTGTCGAAGAAGTACTCATTGCGAAGCGGGTCGAAGTAGCGGATACGGCGTGCCGGGTCGCCCAACAGTGTGTCAGGGAACTGGTTAAGCGTTCTTAGCTGCGTCTCGAACCGGAGGCCGCTGACCTGTTCAACAGAAAAGCCTGTTTGCCTCGGTTGAGACTTGGGGCACAGAAGATAACCAGAAGTATATCTTGACATGGTGGGGGTAATTGCGCAGATTTGTGTGCGCACCCCTCACTTTTGGTATGCAAACAAAGTGGTGTAGTTACTAGGGATTTTAGCCATTTTACGAACCTGGCGAGCCTGTTTCGTGCATATTTGATTAAAAAAGCAGTGAATAAATATAGTTGTGGAATGTGTCAGAATTTTGCAAAAGCACAAACAGAATTAGGTGACTCTTTATTATCTTGTTATGGATGTTTTTAGGAGACTAAAGATTCCTCAGGAGTCATTTGTTTATTCAATTTCATTGATAGCAATAATATTTCAAGAAAATTTAAAAAATACCACTACAGGGCATAATAAAAGCAGTATATTTTACAATCAGGTTTGTGAATTCCTCACATTCAATCGCGCTTCCATGATAATATGTTATAAAGCTGTATATTCGAACAAGAATATATATTTCTCTGAAAAACATTATCAAAAATTTCAGGTAGGGAAACCAAGATAAACTGATATTTTGGAAAATTCAGTAGGCAATTTATATTTTTTGTTTTTTTTTGTGATAATATTACATATAGGGTGTCCAATATATACGGAAATACACTGAGTTTTAAGATAAAAGTTTTTTGGTACCTACTGGTAATCTTGAATTTGTTTGGGAACCAGTAATTTTGGGAGGGGCAAAATGATAATTTTTATAGTTTTGCATGAAACGTTAACATATAAACGTGCCATAAGTTAGAAGATCTTTAAAATGTTTAAAATATCTTTCATTCGGCTTTTTGCATTTTTACTGAAAAACTATAATACATTGTTTCAAAAATTTTACTTGAACAGAAATTAGTGTGATGACATCTACAAAAACGAAATTGGTTCCCATGGTTACAAAATTACTGGATTTCAAACAAATTCAAGATTATCAGAAGGTGTAAAAAAATTTGATATTAAATTATTCTGTATATACAGGGTTAACTATGACTTAGTACAAATATATAAATTTTTTCTTCAAAACTATATTAAACCCTTATTTATCGCCCTCACTGATCTTCTGTCAGCCGCGGGGTTAGGTATATTCTGCCAAAGTCAAAGGTTTCAAAGGTAGTGATAGGTCACTGTGTTGACACATGTATCAGTTTACGCCGCTTTGAAAGAAAACAAATTATTTACAAAATGTAGATTATTATTTAATGATTTAATGAGAAACACGATATGGCAGCACAGAAAGGCAGCACCTACCTAACTAATATTTATTTCCAGGATCGATATTTGGAGAGATTTTAAGAATGTTATATCATTTTCTGTTTTATTACTTGTTTAAATTAAAACCTGCCATTGGAAAGATTTTTGTACTTCTTGTGGACCTCCTCTTCCTTCGACCGCTCTTTTTGTTTAAAACGGGGTACCTATTTGGTCCTGCGGTTATGACCGTCGATTACTTACGTCGGGAAAACAAACACATAAAAACACTGCCACACGTTTACCACCAATGCATTATAACAGTTCAATGTGGTTCAAAAAGTATTCAGCATAATATTTTGTGTACTCGGAAAACGTCTTTGGTATTACGCTGCCACACTTCCATAAATCAGCGCCTTATTCGTCATCTAGGCATTTGAATACATGTTTGTAAATACACTAAAAAATACGTGAACAATAAAATTTGCGAAAAACAAAATTATTTCAAACTAATTAGAGTACCGTAACCATATGCAACATTTTTTGACATCTGCAGACGCCATCTGCCATCTGTAGGCCACTCATGCAGTTGCACTTCACAGTGATAAATTTTTAAACTTCTTGTGTTGATGGGGAATTAAATTCTGTTAATACTAATAACAGCAACAATATTAACAGTAATCGGCGGTGTTTGCATAAAATAATTAGTAATATTTTAAACTCTAACATCCCAAGATAGTTACAGTGTTCTGTAAAAATGTTTCTTAGACCCGTAATATAACTAAGATTTGTGTTCTTTGAGGTTTGAAAAGTATGCAGCTAGCAATGCAGTATTCTAGGTTATGTTATTCTAGAACATTTAGTGACTAATTTTAAACGTTTTATAGTAATTAAATAAAGTATTTTATGTCCGATGTGTTAGTGGATAATTATGACGAATCTTCAAGGAGTGAAAATGTAGTTTTGGCACTGTGTAACGAAAGAACGAAGAATAAATACAAAATATTGCAGTTAACCGGATTAACTGTTATCTATCAGATACTTAGGCATTATTATTATTAATAAAAATGTTTATTTTCGTCGTTTGTACACTTAACAATGCTGCAAAAAACGACCGCACGGTAGCTGACATATCTAACCATCTCGGACGATGATTGATTGTCATAGGCGCAGACTTTCCGTATGAAAAGAGGGGCTTACCTATTTTTTAAACATTGAGCTAGAATTCCGAAATACATTTTTTAGTTTTTTAGACCTAACTAGTTTAAATGTCGATAGTCCTCTAAAACACACCAATTTAAAATATTTAAGAATATATTCTATATATATATTTGCCTTCTGAAAGATGTATTTATACAGGGTCGGAAAACGCTGATGGTCTATCCGAGTTTACATGAGAGTGACAAAGTAAAGTATAGAAATCCATGCGATAGACAAGGATGACTACATTGACGACGTTTTAAAATCGAAATAGTCACCGCCCATTTCGTCATTCAACAAATAAAATCCACTCCCACTTATATCTCAGCGACCAATCGCCATCTTTGCCTTTATTGTTTGCCTTTCGCTTTCGCAAAAGATGTCGCTACTTGTGCAACTCCAATTCCGGTATTCTGATATTTTACCAGCGGTCGAAATTGTGGACAGTGACTAATCGCTAGCTTGTGGACCAGCGCGACGGACGAAGCGTGCGGGGAGCAAGATTTCATAGGCGTACTAAATTTGAAAGCGATTATATATAAGAAATATATAAAAATGACAAAAATAGTTCCATTACATAACATTCATTATTTTTAGAGTAGAAACAGTGATATAACAGTTTTTACCAATTTCGAGGTGTTAGATAATAAAAATTACAAGAATTATTTCAAAATTTAAAGTTTTTATCTTGTCAATTACCCAAAGTCGAAAATAATAGAAAGCGACTAACTCACAACACAGAGATGAGTACGGAAGGGTAAGGGTGGTATGATTACCTAAGCGTGCCACTTGAGAAGAGTTAAAGTACACAAAATTATCAAAAATAAGTTGACGTCGGCTGAACCTAGCACATTAACAATTTACTTTAAATGTGTCCCTGTTCTTATGGACGGCGATTGCCCACTGCCACCCACTTACACCTACCTGATGCGCACTCCGCAGATAACACACTTAACACACACACACACTTAAGCCTTGTCCTCAAGGACGCGAAATTCACGGATTTTTGCACGAATTTTGCAACTTCTGCTTTCATTATTTATGGCGGGAAAATCTCAACTTTTCACAATTGCAATTTGCGATACTGTCAAACACTACAAATATTAATGCCCCTTTCATTATTGTGTGGTGTTAATAAGTTTGTTTTGAACTTCTGATAATATACCATGGCAGTTTCATGATGAAAATGGTAGAAAATGTTATAGGTAGTTGACAACATTTGTTACAAATAGAGATTTTTCCACCGTTAAATAAATCGCGCAAATATTTGCGAATTCCGCATTGAAAAGGACAAAAGGCTTTAGAATGCATACACACTATTTACTATTGGTTACTAGCACTGTCACTATAACGGTCACACATTAACACTTATTATATCGTACCGCTTTCCGTATGACCTTCATACGCCCATGTTTCGTCAAAATTTAATATATTCTTCGATCCAGATTCTTATTTTTTAATATTTATTTTAATTAGTTTCTTCGCCATATCACTATTTCGTCCTTTCTATCAGTATACTCTTTTCGATTTCATTTATACGGACTAAGTTTCATCTTGTAAGATATAGCAATAGAATTTTTATTTGGAAAACTCATTTTAAAAATACAATCTTCCTTCCGCGAGTTTCCATCACTTTCCGTTTCACAGTTGTACTTCTTTACCAGTTCGAGCATTAAATATCAACTTTGAGGATGTGTGGTTTCAACAAGACGGTTGTCCCGCTCATAATGCACGTCGAGTAACAGCATATTTAGAAACCACATTCTCTCAGCATCTTATTAGTACAAGAGGCACTATTCCATGGCCCCCCAGATCGCCAGATTTATCGCCCAACGACTTCTTTCTTTGGAGGCATTTAAAACAGGCCATTTACGGACATTCATATGATAGACCACGTAATTGAGTCAATTTACAGGCCCGAATTGAAGACGTCCTACATAATATTTCCCCTGAAATGCTAGAACACGTAAGAACCGAATTCTATGACAGATTAGGGTATTGCGAGGCACAAAGGGGGGGCATTTTTGAACAACTTATTAGTTAAACATCAACATTAATTTTTTTCTTTCGGTTTTACTGCAATAAGTTTTAAGTTTATTTATGTTTTAGAGTTTTAGTATTACTTTTTGCCAGAGCGGCTATTAAATAAATACAAAAGCGGAAAATAATTGCAATTATTTTCATACACCGTTAGGTGGTAGGTTTATGAAATAATTCTAAATAGTTAAAAGTACGTAAGAATTTGCTTTGTTTTAAGCAAATGCGTCCCACTCCACACATAGAAACATCGGCACTGAAGCTGCCAGCTGCCTGAAGCCTGAAGCTGACAGAGGTCTGCCAAACCTTCCGGCCAATCGGATGCACTCGGCTAGAAGTGGGAGCGACTGCTCAATTGTTATTCTAATTTATAAAACGTCGTCAATATAGTCATCTTTGTCTATCGCACGGATTTCTATACTTTACTTTGTCGCTCTCGTGTAAACTCAGATAGACCATCAGCGTTTTCCGACCCTGTATATGCATTATACAATAAATGTTTGTTTACGCAGTTCTTTGTAATTTTTTACTTTGTACTTATAAATTTCTGTTGATCAATATTTAAACTATGTAATTATTCAGTAGTTTGATCTTAACTATAAATAATATGTAACATTTCATTAATAGATGAAGAGAAATAAAATAAATGTAAAATTCGTCTCATTTGTAAATGAGCAGGTTTTTTACATGTCATTGTTGATTAAACTCATTTTCTGTTGCACATCAATTCCTGTTTTTTTTTTTTTGTTAATACATCCCTGTTTAGTACAATAAAATTTCACGGAATACAACCTTGACTTTGCATACCAAAAGTGGGGATTTATGTCACTCAAGGTCACTGAGAAAATACATCGGTGATCAAAGGTGCCGACAACGAGATATAATTCTGATTGTTATTATCTTCTGTGCCTGGGGGCGCTTCTACTTACGTTTATCACAACTCTCTCACAAAAATCGTGGTCGTGCGGGATGGGCTCGAAGTGGGTTACACCAGTGAACTGGGAGTGGGGGGTGTGCCCGTCCTCTTCCTGGCTGCTGAGCTTGGGCAGCGACCTGCAATTAATATTACGTTAGTAATTACTAATTAACAAAATATAGTGTTTTATAAATTGTTTTCGAACAAAACTCTGCCAATAAATATACAGCACAAGGGTATTATAGGAATTGGTAGATTTAAGTCAAGCATATGAGTCAGATTTTTATAGATCATGGTCGCCAATATATCCGTAAAATGTAGCCAACTGTAGCCAAATAAAACGGGCCAAGTATATTTTATCTAGGGGGGCAAATATAGGTTGCGTTCAGCGAATGATCAGATCAATGAAAAGTGTTCAATTAGTAAACATTTCGAGGGTCAGCCCAATCAGCTGATTGGGAATATTGAACGGATTTGAGCAGGCTTTTCCGTTGGCGACTTCAGTAGCCAAATTTGTAGCCAATAGCCAAAAATAAATTTATGTATGCCAAATCACATCTGGCAACACTGTGCAGACCCTCGACTACTCATCAACCATAATTATGCAGAGAGAGACGTAGGTATTTAAAAATTGTACAAGGTGTCTCAAACTCGATATAACCCCAGATGAAATTGGGAATCATTGGTCGCAAATGAAAAATAAGTCTTCAAGTGGCCCCCGACAATTTGCCAATAATGGTTTTAACGTATATTTCTCAATACATTGTACACCCGTTATGTTTTATATTTAATTTGTCAATCCAGTCCGAGATTTTTCCAGATAATCTCAAAGTCTCTATCATAATACCACTTTACAAAGAGGGAAAAGTTGACTCTATTGAAAATTATAGACCTATAACTCTATTATCCTGTTTCTCAAAACTTTTTGAAAAAATAGTACATGGTCGCATTTATAATTTTATTAATAAAAAGGCATTTTAAACAAAAATCAACACGGTTTTCGACCTAAATACTCAACTAATACTGCTGCGTTTTCATTAATAAACCATATACATATATAAGTTACTTGATAAAAACCTTTATGTTATAACTCTTGTTTTCGACATAACAAAGGCTTTCGATTGTGTCAATAAGAACTTTATAATAAGAAAATTTATTAATATGGGTATAAGGCAACCGATAAACGATTGGATTTATTCATTTCTATCAAATCGAAAAATAATAGTAAAAATTAATGATGATTGTTACCAGCCAAGACTGGTTGACTTGTGGGTTCCTCAAGGGAGTGTGTTGTTTTCATTACTTTATATTTTATTTGAATTTTTAATGATATGGATCAATATTTCACGGAGGATATCAACCTCGTATTGTATGCAGATGATACAACAATCAGTATTGCTGCACCATCTCTTGGTGAAGTGCAAAGTAAAGTTAAATTGACTCTACAACAATTTTATGCCTGGTGCTATAATAATAGGCTTATAGTTAATCCTGCCAAAACTAAATACATTTTTTTTCATAAAAAGCGTGAAAATCCTAATATCGTGGTAAAACTGAATGATTCTGTTATCGACAATGCACAATGTGACAGCACTAAATTTTTAGGATTATATACATATAGATGAACACCTTAACTGGTACAACCGTACTAAATAATAAGAAATCAGCCTTTTTCACTATAAGAAATTTAAACAGTTGTATGAATACACAATACTTACTAAATATCTATTTTGCACTGGCTTACTCTGGCTTTTATAAGAGTAGTAATTTGTGTGCTGAAGAGCACTAACGTCATGAATTTTTTGTCGAAGATTTTGTCAATAATAATTACTACTCTTTAGCATTTTTTTTATGAAGAGAGTACGCAATAAATGAAAGCAATGGATTGTAGAATGATTCGCTGACAGCTTTCTGACAGCTTCTAGTCTGAAGTTCTTGACTTTGGTCACTGATACCTTCCCCCCTCCCCCATGACAAATTTCTGACTACGTCACTGGACAGCGAAATCAAGGATTATTGTTTTAAAGCAAATATTGGGGAATTTTTCGAACATTTCGTAACTAAAATATTTTCTAACGATACACACCAGATCTATAGTTCTCGAAATTTGGGTATTTGGCAAAACTTCTCCCGACCATATTTTCTGTACAAAGGGACTCGGTGCGTCTTCCAAGTTTTAGACATTCCAAGTAGAAATCTTATGTATGGTTATGTCATATTTTTTTTAATAAAAATATCTGCCCCAAATTGTATAAGAGTAGTAATGTGTGTGCTGAAGAGCACTAACGTCATGAATTTGTTGTCGAAGATTTTGTCAATAATAAATACTACTCTTTAGCATTTTTTTTATGAAGAGAGTACGCAATAAATGAAAGCAATGGATTGTAGAATTAATCGCTGACAGTTTTCTGACAGCTTCTAGTCTGAAATTCTTGACTTTGTTCCCTGATACCTCCCCCCCTCCCCAATGACAAATTTCTGACTACGTCACTGGGCAGCGAAATCAAGGATTATTTTTGATTATTTAAAGCAAATATTGGGAAATTTTTCGAATATTTCGTAACTAAAATATTTTCTAATGATACACACTAGATCTATAGTTCTCGAAATTTGGGCATTTGGGCAAAATTTCTCCCGACCATATTTTCTGTACAAAAGAACCCGGTGCGTCTTCCAAGTTTTAGACATTCCAACGAGAATAGCCTTAATTAGTTTTATGTATGGTTATGTTATATTTTTTTAATAAAAATATCTGCCCTAAACTGTCTTAATTTTATAAGGGTAGTAATTTTTGTGCTGAAGAGCACTAACGTCATGAATTTGTTGTCGAAGATTTTGTCAATAATAATTGCTACTCTTTAGCATTATTTTATGAAGAGACTGAGAGATTTAGACAACGAATAAACATAGCGGTCCAAATAATACATTTTTTCGTTTAGATCAACAGTTCCGGAAATATAAGAAGTTCTACTAGAATTCCTTAGGTATGCAATTTTTACATTGCTTATTAAAACAATGTCATTTTTTCTTAAGTTCCAAATTGAACAAAATTCTCCGCAAATTAAATACGTATTTTTCATATTAAAATAATAAAGAACATAAAACACTGAAATAAATGTAGTCACTATATTTATTTTATATAAAAATTTACCTGTTCTCAAATATTTGTTCTTCTAATTTTAAAGAGGGCAATGTCATCAATATATTAAACACAATCATAATATGTACAATAAAAATGTTTTTCTCATTATAGAAAATATAGATATTTTTAATTCGTCGAAAGAATGCGCTGTCCTATTTCTGAAAACATCTTCTGCATCACAAGTATGCACACGGCGCACAAAGTTAATTTCTTGAAAAGTGTAACACCG
Organism: Monochamus alternatus; assembly: GCA_037114965.1. Classification (NCBI taxonomy): domain Eukaryota; kingdom Metazoa; phylum Arthropoda; class Insecta; order Coleoptera; family Cerambycidae; genus Monochamus; species Monochamus alternatus. The sequence continues at coordinate 108,902,286 of CM073426.1, read as the reverse complement.
TAAACTGTTTTAAAAAGCTTTTTTATAGTTTTGACTACATTTGCTCGATATAACTACATATCAATAGTAAATAATTAACATAAGTTTGCAATGCACAAATTTGGTGGACCGACTTTGGAACATTTTTTTTCGAAAAGGCGTTAAGTTATTAAAAATTGGTGTATACCGTGAGAAGTACTGTAGTTTTTTATATAAGCTGTCAAAAACCACGAACATAAGTAAAATCGTTGATTTACAAGCGCAATGTAACGGAAAACGTAATAATTGTTAAATAATGTCCCAAGCATCGATAATTTGATTTTATTTTTATAAAATGCGGCCCTACTAAAAAAAGTCCATTTTGGATAGTAAGAATGTCCTTCTACAAGATGGTTATATTTTCTTAAAAACAAAACGGCATAATTGCTAGCCGATTTTACTCCACTAAATTTAAATATTCTAAATACGTCCACCGTAAAGTCATTGTAGTGAGAAAGCGATAATCTCCGCCTCCAATCGTAACGCCCGTGCACCCGACCTCGGAGCGCTACCCGAGGAGTGTACAGAGAACAGACTCTTTAAGTGGAATTAATTTCCAGTCGAATTTATTTCACTACATTCGAGAATCTAGCCCAGGTGTATTATTTTTATCTAACTTTTTGTAGGTAAATGTTTGCACTTCGGTTGCTACTAACATTAACTTAGTGTCCTAAGTGCGCCCCTGATAATGACGTCATCTGCGAACGAAGTGCGGGATTTATATATTATTATGAAGGAAAAAAAAATGCAATTGAGTGCCATAAAAATATACAGAGTATTTCATTTAAAAAATGTATGTATGAGTCTTATCTTAAGAGAAGAGAAACCCTGTAGATAAATTACAAGTATGCCACTGAACTCTACGTAAAAAACTCTATCAAAAGCAATTTTCACTATTCTGACATCTCAGTTATTCTCTGAGATACGAACGAGGCCTTAAAAGCAGTTTTTTTAAATTTAGCCTTGTATCTCAAAAACTAATGGCCGGTTTCTCAACATTTAGCGCAATCCATTCGATAACTGTCGAGTACATAAATTTATCAGACCGATAACTTTATATTGGTTTCTGAACGCATTCCTTCCAAATTTTGTTGAATACATACAGTACATTTAAAACAGCGGTAAAAAGTCGGGAAACGCCGGACTTGACGAGACCACTTGTCCACTACGTATTTTGAGGCGTTGATTACGATAATGAGGGTTAAAGCTATCTGCAATTCTTGGAACACCCCTAAAATTGCAAAAAACACCGCTAAATAGGGGTGTTTTTCGACAGTACTTGTTGTTTTGCAAATTTAGCCATCTTATATGTTTTTTGGGGCACTGATTACGAAAATGGAGGTTAAAACTTGCAGCAATGGTTCCAATCACCCCCAAAATTGCAAGAAAAACCCCTAAGTAGGGGTGTTTTTCGACCGTACTTCTTGTTTTGCAAACTAACTCATCTCATATGTTTTCTGGGGCGCTGACAAAAAACACCCCTATTTGGGGGGGTGTTTTTTGCAATTTTAGGGGTGTTCCAAGAATTGCATTGCTTTAACCCTCATTTTCGTAATCAGCGCCCCAAAATACGTAGGGGACAAGTGGTCTCGTCAAGTCCGGAGTTTCCCGACTTTTTACCGCTGTTTTAAATGTACTAATAACAGTAGAATGGATATCTTAATATCTGCGATTATTAATTATAATCGTAGAGGGAGCTAGCAAATGCACAAGTGTTTGCAGATGCCATTTATGGAAGTAAGACACTTTCAAGAAATAATTGTAGATGGCGCCACTATCGTCTACCTAATGATATCACAATTATCATATCACAATTAAATTAAGGTCGCTGTATTTCTCGCCGTAAAATGATCAAATTTGTGGTGTTTTTTAGGTACTGAAATCTTGAAAAATAAAGCACGTAGAACAACAGTAATATCAAAAATCAAATTACTGATGTTTTGTTTAACCACTTTTACTATTTAAACTCTCTTCAAATAATAATAACTTTTAAAATGCATTTGTATGACACACATTATTTCGCTATTCTAACCCCACATTTTAAAAATTATTTTCACATACTTATAAACAAAAGTGAACAATCTTATATGCAGAACTATGTAAGTTTATGTTATAACAATGTTTACATCTATAGTTGAATTCTGACGTATGTTGATTTTACTTCGGTACCTTTGAATATTCACCGGTGGCATGAGATAACATTGTTGTTATTTGCTAAAATCTATATATCCAGTTCTTAAATGTCTAAAATTATTTGTATTTGTAGAAAACACTATTTCAAGAATACGGCGCCCTTAAACCTCTCTCGAAATTCTGCCGCTGTATTTTTCATACTGGTTTTCTCTTTCACGATAACGTCTTGGCCGTTCAAGATATCTGACTATATTTAAATATTCTTTATCTGAAGAGGCAGTCGAATCAGAATTTTCCATTGCACAAAGTAATCGTCACAAAAATATCAAAAAAAGTTGGGTTAACCCTTACAATAAAGATGTAAACAAGCAACAGCTAAATCGCTGCGCGCTAATGTTTATTGGACAGATATCTTGCCATTTTTCTTTGGATATGTGTTCGATAACTTATGCAATAGATAAGCATTATCGAATGGTTCAGAAACCGAATTCATGGGATATCTCCAGTTTACGGAATCGATAAGTTTATTTAATAGATATCTACTACTTGAGAAATCGGTCATAAGAGGTCTATGAAAACTGCGGCATCTTAAGTTCCTCGAAGAAGTAGTCTAGTATTGTCCAAAAATCGCATCTCTTATAGTTTCCGAGATGCTCTGTAATTACAACGAAATTGGGACATCCTGTACCAGAATCCACAAATTTTACTGTTCACTCCTAACTCACTCATAATTTAAATACATTACAAAATACAACACGATAGTTTACAATACAACGCACGTCAAATCTAGAAAATTAACCTCACATATAAAACAAACTAATTTAATCATTAGTTTTTTCAAACGAAATAGTCATGTTTATGATAATTTGTCGCCCATTAATGAGGAAGGAGCAACTAACTGTAATTACCCTTTATCCGTTTCAGAACACAATGTATGGAGTGCAACTTCACAACACTTTGTCATTCTGCAGTGAATTCTAATAAACAGTACAAACAGTTTGTATTGTATTTTCGACGTTAATATGGTTCGCCCAGATGAAAATATAAACAGAACGAACGATTAGAATGAATAAAAATAAAATTCAGATAAGCGTATCCGTTTGAAAGGAAAAACTGCCGCAAGAAGTACATAATATTGATTAATATGAATGTGTGCTGCTATTTTTATTTATACAGGGCGTTACCAAATTCAACTGAAAAACTGAAATGAATCTTTTTGTAAACAAAAATCTCTATGGAAAACTGGGTTGGCAACGTTTTCGATATACGGATATTCAAATTTCAATCATATCATAGTCATATAATTAAAGTCAATCCTTTATTGAATTTGTTTAGACATTTATCCACTGGGTATTTTGAAAATTTAATTTTTAACGTTGAAGGTTATCTTTCACTATGTTCGAGAAGCAAACCAATTATCATGTTTTTAGTTTAAATTAATCATAGTTATATAAAATTACCAATTTGGTAATTTCACAATGATATAGGAGTATTTCGTTTGAAATGCAATTTTAAATCAAAAGTTCAAGTGCCGTAAAAATTTTAAATTGGTTGAGAAATTTAAATCCTGCCTACACTGTTCTAAATAGAGACCTAAACCAACGTTTTATTTTTTTTCAATGGTTACACTGACTTAATGTTGTATTTAGAATAACATAATCTTGTTCTTGAAATAGTGTTTTCTACAAAGACAAATAATGATTTTAAAAATTTAATAACTGAACTGTATAAGGCTTAGCAAATAACAGGAAAAACGGTCTAATCAAAAAAGTTTTAGGTACCGAAATTCATAAAAATACATATATTTGAATTCAACTGTACATGTAAGTATGCTTATAACATCGGTAAACTTACTAGATATACAGGGTGATTTTGAAAGTGGAATATTGATTTTAACTAAAGACAGACATTAAAATAAATCATTTTATAAAATATTATCTCAATAAATGTATTTTAATAACCGATATAACTAAGTTTAAAGTTATTGCAAATTTTGAAGCTGACTTTGTAAAACCCGTTTTACAGTCCCCAATTCTTTTTGTCATGCATTGCAGCTAACCCTTAAACCTGCAATACCTTCCTAAAATTCTGACCTACAGGTTGTTTTACACTCGTCAATTCGCAAATGCAATAGAAGTGATACCAATACTTCAACCCGAGTATACACTAAAAACTAAACTGTTTCAAATTCTACAAGTGACAATAACAAACAGCATAACATATAAAATAAAGGTTTCAGTTAATATATTTTGCAAGCTCAAGAAAACATACAATAAATAATCAAGTAGAAGCGAAAGAAGGCAATTTGGGTTTGAAAGTGCAGCCTAGCAATTTTGCTTATGGTGGTGACCATACAAATCACTAAATTATTCTCCAGAATTTCAGAAAAGCTGCAATAAAAATCGAGCAAGACCTATATACCTGAAAGTGCAAATTGCAGAAAGAATTGCACACCGTAAAACGGGTTTAATAAATCCCTAACTGAACGACTAATTCATGAATGTTGGCCGATACATCATTGATAAGAACATGTGACACGATGGCGCGTAGTCGTTGTTGCATGTGTTTTCCTTTGATTAATCTTACTAACCTTAAACTTCCATTGCAACCGAACCAACGTATTATACGTGTCAGAAACAAATCGTGTTGTGGTTCAAATTTTGATGTTTTCTAGTCTATGCGTTGTATCATGCTGTGTTAAACGTAATTTGCTGACACAGTGATATGACAATGGGTCAGTATTTTGATAATAATGACCTGTGGATATGTTATTTGTGTATGGAGAGTGTAATCAAAATCGATGGGCACTGCTAGTCGAAATAGGTACACAAAAATTTGTAAAACCCGCTTTAGTGGTTGATGCATGTCTCTTCCTTTGATTGATCTTACTAACCTTAAACTTCCATTGCAACCGAACCAACGTATTATACGTGTTAGAAATAAATCGTGTTGTGGTTAAAATTTTGATGTTTTCTAGTGTGTGCGTTGTATCATTTTGTGTTAAACGTAATTTGCTGACACAGTGATATGACAATGAGCCAGTGTATTCATAATAATGACCTGTGGATATGTTATTTGTGACCGGAGAGTGTAATCAAAATCGAAGGGCATTGCAGGTCGAAATACACAGAAATTGCCTTATAGATTTCAACCCTCTACACTGATTTGTTTATTAATACACCGAACCCGGGATACAGATAAACTGTGCGAAACTCGGAAATAATTTTGAACATTTACCATGAATGTACAGTACAGGCTTAATTAAAAAATGTGAAAATAGGTGAGTTATGTGTATTTCATTAACATTTTATTGGGCTACATTTTGCTAAAATTACTACCCCACTTTAAAAACTCCCTGTACAGTTGCGGCAAGAATTTAGACTACTTACTCCATGCGAAAAATAAATAATTCATTATATTTTCACTTGTAATCCCCCTATTGCTTGGATTATTACAGGAAATTTTTTTAAGGTCACGAATATTTTGATAATTTTCTCAAAATATGCGTGAATTCCGGTTATTAATTCAAGCACGTGGGGGATTCACACAATTAATCAATAAATTTTATTTGACAATAAGATTATTTAGAGACATGGAAAAGGCAAGGTTAGTTGGCCATGTTTATTGAAATGTCAACAACGCTAATTTTTCTCATTATAAAGTCGAGTGAAGTGTTAAGTAAAAATGTCGGGTTTTGGAATAGAAAATCAAGACAATATTAGAAAAGCAGTGCTATGCCATGTGTCATTATTTTGACATAAATATTTCCACTTATTAATATCGTTCAGGGTACCCTGAAGGATGAATATTTCCGGAAATATTTTGGTGTCCATGGTAACGAAACAAAAAACGAGTCTGTGATTGGCATAAGAGTATAGGTGTGAAATTCTCATTAAAATATTTAAGAAACTGTGACTGAAAATAATAAAACTATATGATACACGAAATATTTGCAGTATATATTGCACTAAATTACAAAAAAAAATATTTTTAACGCGATAAACTATCGAAAATTATGTTACAATAAAAACAATTGCGTAACGTCAGCCGTGACGTAAGTTGTCTGAATTCTTGCCGCAACTATAAATTTGTTTACTTTTATTTACACTTATGTGAAAATAATATTTACTAAAATGTGGCGTCAGAATAGCAACAAGGATGTTTTGCAAACGTTTTTTAAAACTTTTTATTTTAACTTAACTTTTTATTTGAAGAAAATTGAAATGGTAACAATGAAAAACATCAAGAATTTTATTTTTGTGTTTACTATTATTGTTCTACAGGTTTTACATTTCGAGATGTCAATACCTAAAAATAATTAAAATTTGACCTCGGCAACTTTGAACAGATTATTAATTTTATTTATAGGTGTTTATTATGCCGTACAATTATTTTAATTTTAAAACAACATATTTAATAATGATTCTCTGTTTGTAATAAGTGTAAAACATCTCATTTACATGTATATAATTTCCAATATACTGAATGGTAAATCCTGAGGATCTTGGTCTCTCTCTTAGTTATCTCTTTGACTTTCAGTATCTATCTTGGTTAATAATGGTAGACACTTTAATCCAATACTAGTTTCACTTTTTCCGGTGAATTTTAAAATATTCAATTTTTGTAATTAATGTGTAATTACGTTGATATCTTGTAAATAATATCGTTTTATGCACAACATCTTCTATTCTCTACAAATATATGTTTCTTATAAACATTTGTAGCAGTTGTGAATAGTTTCCTTTAAAAAAAAGACAAGGAGCTTCTTCAAATTGTCATAAAAAGCCTCTTAGTTTACCTTGAAAAGAAAAAACCGAATTTCTACACAATTTTCACCTAAGGAACTGAGCAACTATTTTAATAAAATAGATTAATTATTTATTAGTACCAGTTTAGATATCGTACCCAATACGATTTCGTCTCCGATTTCTTTTGTTTCTTTTCACGGAAGGCGGTTGGAAATTTCTGTAATGCCTAACCATCAAGAGTAGCTCTTTGAAGAACCGGCTCACTAAATGATAGCTTCTCAAATTCATGCACGTAATATGCAGTTAAGTATTCCATATGTTCACCCGAAACACTGTCACTGTACATTCGCGTTCAACCACTGATTGATCGCTAGAAACAAGTAGCAAGTGGAACAAAAATTATGTAATCAACCAAGACATGCTAGGCTCTATATAAGCTTTCGCTTCTAAGACTTCCTCACAACCCTTGTCCGTGCATCTGACATTGAATTTCATATTTATGGAAAACTACTAAATCTCCTTTAGCCTATCTAAAGGTTCTTTAAAAGCAAACAGATCCAAACTCGGATTATAGTAATAAGTTTTTGTCTGTTTCGGTTCTTTAATATTAATTTAGGTAAATATAGGTCGTCTTACGATGACGACCCGTTAGAATATTTCAGAGATTACTACTGATATCAATTTTTAATTCAATATTTCAAAGATAAATAGTTAAATAGTAAAAAGTAACAAAAAACCCTTATGAACTAGGCACCAAAGAAAGAACAGTTTATTATTTAAACGGTATTATTAAGGTCTCTATACCCTCTTTAAAATGTCTATGCACAAGCACAGGACCCGCAGATACCTTTCTTGCACGTTGTACTCTTTTGTGTGGATGACTCATTCCAGCTCGAGTTTGGTAAAATGGCTGAGGTCCTGCTATGTGACAATCGTATAAAAGCAAATTCTTAAAACTGAATCCATGTATACAACTATGACCTACACACTTTCCCAAGACTCAGTTACATGAATAATGATTTTTTTGTGTCGTTGTTCTAGATAATGTTACTATTAATAACTGAGTTGATCAAATTGCAATTATAACCTATAATAAATAAAAAATTAAATGTTCATTCACCTGTTGTTTAAAACCATACTAACCAAGTAAGTGTACAACTGTTCATTTACTGGGGTTACTCTTGTAAACCGCTTTGATACAAAATAGTGCAAAAATTAAATATGAACCTAGAAGTTTACATAAAGTATATGTTCAGGCGGTTAAAATGTTATTCAGTAAATGAACGAAAGTTTTCGTTCACTGGATAGCTGTTCATTACGAATCGTCCAATGAATGAACGTATTCAGTTGACCAATGAATGAACTTTGAACAATGTGAAAAATTGAAATCATCATCTTTACTACTTGTATAATTTTTAGAAAGTTTTACTAGAAGGAAAGATGAATTAGTCGTACGAAAGATTTAAATATTCAGAGGAAATCTTAGCCAAAGCTTTAAAGGAAATCGCAGCTGGTGAAATGAGCATAAATGAGTCTAGCAGGACATTTTCAATTCTAAAGTCAACACTCAGTATAAAAATATGCATTAAAATACCTTTAGTGAAAAAAATGGTATCCTCATTCGCTCTGTTTTCTTAGGAGGATGATCGTATAGAACATTGGGTTTGAATCTAAGGCCAAATTGGGTTTCCCCGTACACGATGCAGTACAAAAAATAATAACTGTTGGACGTAAAAATCCATTTAAGGACGATCTCGGACTCGGAAAAAATGACTGCAACTATTTTTACAAACATCCAGAGATAACAAAAAGAAATTATGTGGCATCGGTATTAGAGAAAGTAGTTCTCTAACTTGCAAAATTATATATATTCTTGCCGACTCTTCACGAGTGTTCACTGCTGATGACATTAGTGTTCAGTTCAGTTTTGTTCCAAATTAAAGAAATGGCATAATAAAACCAAAATAAAATCCAATTAAAACAAGGAAAATAGAAATTCCCCTAAAAGAATCAAAAGTGAAATTAAAATTATATCAACTAAATATAATTCTTAGTCATAGCTAGTAACACCAAACATATCTACTACTAACCCACTAGAAGTGGGTCATTATGTAATAGTATATAATGAAAATATGCCCTATCCAGGTAAAATACTAGAAATGAGTCAAGACAAATACAGAATAAGTGCATGGTTTGAAGAAATATAATAAATAGAAATGGCCCGATACCTAAGATGAATATTAGTATGAATTGACAAATATCCATTAGAAAATCAGAACTCCTTTCTTAAAATAAAAAATTTTTGAAGAAGTGCTTTTTCATTCACTGGATGAACACTATTCATTTATTAACAAATCAGTTCTGAGTTCTAAATAAAATATTTTTGTTCTCCGTTAGTGGAAGCATATTTGAATCAAATTTGGTTTATCTATATATTCTTTTATTTAATAAATATCAACTTGTCTTGAGGAAGGCTTAATAAAGTCGAAACGTTTCTATCACCTATTGACCTGACACGAACTATACGAGTGCTCCTTTTTAATAAAATAATGCCTTTCTTGTAGCACAAGAAGTTGTCAATCATTACATATTTTCTGTTTACACAAAGTCAAATGTGCAAAAATGAGATCGTCCTTTATGAAATCATAATTGAAATATATTACTTTAAAATTATATACTCGTATTTATATAAAATTAAAATACTGAATAAGTAAATACACTTTTTTTCACAGATTTTTACATCCATGTAGAAAATCTGATGGGCGTTGCCCCCAATGTATGAGTTTATTATTGTAAAAAAAAACCTAATAGTTATTTAACATGCTTTGATACGAATATTTAATGTCTATAATTCTGAAATGTTTTGACTTATTGCCAATAAAAGATAAACTTTTGTTTTAGTTTGCTATTGTTTGATATTTCCTGCCTCAACAATTTTAATGAAATTTAACACGCACTGTATTGATTCGAAAATTACAGCTTTAAATGGATGGGTTTGAAATCATTACCCTTTTGATTGAAAGGAGATATATGTATCTTTAAATATACCAATTAAAAAGTTGTGTGGCAAGTGCATTATTTTATGTAACTTAATGTTTTTTTAGATATAACACTTTAATATATCACATAATGATAATATCACATTAATAATTATTCCTTTACTAGTTCAACTTCCATGTTTATCGCAAAAAAAGTTGCATTGCATTCTAGTTCTATTCGTCTCACATTTTAACTCAGTACCACAGTATTTTTAGATTGTTGTAATATTAAAAAGAGAGGAAGGGGGATGTTAATTTAAGTTAGATTCTCACCCCCTACTACCTCAAACTACAGAGTATTTTTATAAAAGGAATGTGTATCAACAAGTTGATTTACAACATTCTCGAGAGGATAAAAAGAATAACCGTCAAATACATTTTTAAATTAAAATGTCAATGTCGTTTTAATGTTTCAACTTGCCTTAATTAAATATATTAAATAAAAAAGGTCCTAAAACAGAACCTTGTCGAACACCTGATCACACTAATCTACACTGAGATGACAGTATAGAAGAAAATGCATTTATCACAATGAATCATTTTTCCCAACAATCTATGCCTAAACATTTAAGGAAAAGCATTGTTGGAAGTGATTTTGTCAAATTATGTGCGCATTTTCAAAATTCCAAACATAAGTTATACATCCCATTCCATGGAAAAATAGCTCATCTGTAACTAACACCTCAGCTGTAAAATTGGGATTTCGAGCATTTTGTTGCAGCAACCATTCACAAAATCTAATTCCTTGGTATTAATGCTTAGACGCGCTATACATGGTACGAATATAATTAAAGCTTGTGTATTATACGCTGAATTGTTGAAAGAGACATTCCTTGTACTTGTTGAGCGATTCGCCCAGTACTTATTCGGGGATTCTATTCAACAATCTCTAAAATATGTTCCTCAGCTGCTGCAATAGACCGGGGACGCCCTGGAGCTCCATCTCTTCTACGATTCGGTTGCAAATTTGCCCTGTCACGCTCACGTTGCACTACCGCGGTAAAAGTGGATGCATTGGGCACGTGTCTAGCGGGAAATCGTTCTGCGTACAGACGAGAAGCTGCTAAAACATTTTGTCTTTCTCCACCATAAATTAAAACGATATCCATCAATTTCGAGTTGTTATACACGTAAGCCATCGTTGACACTTGAAAAACTAATGTAAACACTATCACAAAAACGTTAATATTCACATGAGATTTTAATATTCAGAATGATTTGTTGCTACGTATGGAGAGAGAGCGCACAACGCGAAGACTACAGTAACCCAGCTATGTAAAGATTGAAAATATTATACTTCAATAACTTTTATTCTGAACTATACGAATTTTACAAAACTTTTTACGATATTGACTCCATTCACAAAAGAGTGAATACGTATAGCTTCCCTGAAATTTTTCATGGGTGGCATATACAGTATGCGCCAAAGGTATGGAATAAATTCAATAAAAACGAAACAATTATTTTTTGGGAAAAATCCTCGAACAGGTCGATTTTTAATTTAAAAAATACACATTTTAGCGTAAAATGCGATTTTCAAATGTCATTTGTTTTTGAGTAATGACGTCATCGATTTTTTTTTAAATGGCAACACCATATTTTTTTCCTTGATTCTGAAACATCGTTTAATTCTCTATCAGACAGTACTAAAATTTTGCCCTCTTACATAGGAAAGTTTTCGAGTAAATGACGATTGAATGTTAGAAAACGTAAATTTTATCCATAAAAAAGTAACAATTCTGAGGTATGTAAAATAAAATACAATTGATTAAATTTTATACTTAAATTATATGTTCGAATTGCCATCCACCAACTTGTTGACAATGCGCAAGTCTGTGAAGAAATTCTTCTTGCACATTATGAATGATTTCTGGGGTAATTCTGCGTATTTCGTCACGAATGCGATTTTGAAGTTCTTCTAAATTACGTGGTTTATTAATGTACACTTTTGACTTCAAGTATCCCCATAAAAAATAGTCAAGAGGTGTAAGATCTGGCGATCTTGCAGGCCATTCTATCGGACCGCGTCTGCCGATCCACCTCCCAGGAAAACAGTTGTCCAAAAAATCTCGTACAGCGCGCGCATAGTGCGGAGGTGCACCGTCTTGCTGAAACCATATGGTATCGTCAGGAATGTCAGGGTCATTATCGTTAGGAAAAATTACTGCAAGGGCTGGAACAAGGTCATTTTCTAGAAACTCTAAATATCTTTGTCCTGTAAGGTTTGCTTCAAAGAAGAAAGGCACTACTATTCTGTCGTCAACTATTCCAGCCCACACATTTAATTTCTGAGGGTGTTGGGTATGTGCCTCTGTCATCCAATGAGGATTTTCCCGACTCCAATATCTGCAAGTTTGACGGTTTACTGTACCATTAAGACAAAATGTGGCCTCATCTGAAAAAAGTATTTGCCGGTGTAAATTTCTATTTCCTTGACATAAATCCATTAGAATTTCGCAAAAGTGTAAGCGGCGATCGGGATCATCTTCATTGAGTTCCTGCACAAGTTAAATTTTGTAGGGATGATATTTTTCCTTCCTCAAGATACGTAGCACTGTGCTCTGACTAGTGCCATTGTTTAATGCAACCAATCGTGAAGAATTATGAGGATTATCCACCATACTTATCAAAATGTTCTGTTTCTGATTTTCATTAACGCTTGGACGTCCAGGTTTTGGAATATTTACAACATTGCCAGTTTCTCTAAATTTAGACTCTACCTTACTGACTGTTGATTGGCTGATAGGGCGATCTGGATATTTTTCATTAAATAAATCGCAAACTTCCTGCTGAGTTCTAGTCATATTCCCGCATCCGATAAGAATTAAAATTTCAATTCTTTGAGTAACAGTTAAATGTTCCATAATACTTTAAATTGAATAATAATTTCTATGTCGCTTACAATACTTATTAGAACTGCATGTCTGCCGTGTGACAATGACACTTTGCAAAGATTTTCACCTACGTGATCCATAAAAGAACTATGGAATTCGAAAAACTAAACTTGATAACGTTTTTGCTTTATTTTAATTGATCTACGTTTTCTAACATTCAATCGTCATTTACTCGAAAACTTTCCTATGTAAGAGGGCAAAATTTTAGTACTGTCTGATAGAAAATTAAACGATCTTTCAGAATCAAGGAAAAAAATATGGTGTTGCCATTTAAAAAAAATCGATGACGTCATTACTCGAAAACAAATAACATTTGAAAATCGCATTTTACGCTGAAATATGTATTTTTTAAATTAAAAATCGACCTGTTCGAGGATTTTTCCCAAAAAATAATTGTTTCGTTTTTATTGAATTTATTCCATACTTTTGGCGCATACTGTATGCATATGTGTTATAATTGAGATTCAAATATAGTTTTGTTATTTTTGAAAAAAATATATTTTTTCTTAGAGTTAGCATTATGAACTTTTAGAAATGGAATGTTAGTATCAAATTAAAATTTTGAAAGATATAACTCCAAAGAAAAGATAATTTCAAGAAAACGATACAACAAGAACATAATTTTAGTATATTACAAGCAATACATTTTTTTTATTACTTAAATGTGTTACTCCACTTAACATTCTGATAAATTTCACAATTATCATACAAAATGTAAAAATCAGTTTATGAATCACGCAAAGGACTAATAATTCACATCTTATCAGGATAATGCTTTTTGTAAGAGTGAAAATATTTTAAAATATTAATGTGAGTAAAATGTAAAATACACAGCATTCAAAGTTAAGAATTTGTTTAATTTATTATAGGTCACATATTAAACCTATCGGCAAACTGGTAACTGGGTATACATATTCAGTTTAATGGCGAGGAAGAAAATCGATCACGGGAATATTTAACGGGAAGTTATAATAGCCAGGAAGCTTATTTTAAGACGCTCATTCAAGTACACATTATAATTTTGTATATCTCTCCTCTTATGCGGAGAAATATCTCCGTCAGCGTAAAGTAATTTTAAAATCTCCTGTGAATTTCTGGTACATGCCCTATCGATAATCGGAGTTAAGTGTACTACATGTGAGTTTTTCCATTAAAAAGACAGTAAGTATTCATAAGTGCATAAGCATGAACAACTATTATCATACTTGTATTTATGATGTGGAAGATAATCCTATCAAAAATCTATAATAAGTACCTATACGGAACCCTCCTTAACATGTTTTGCAATGTCCACATTTACCACGTTTTACAGGATGTTAACGATAAGTCTGGCCAAACTTCACCGACATATTCTTATAAATAGTAAAGGTTTCTTATGGTGTCTCTAAAAGGTCTGGACAAAATACTAGCACAGCGCTTTTTTGTAAATATTCTTAATAATAACATGATTCACTTGAAATTTTTTACTCACGGGTTTTTAGAATAAGAATAGAGGAGAAGAATAGAGAAAAGAAAGAATATCTGGTAAGTTTCGGTGAATATTGCAGAGGGCGCCACCAGTAGCTCTTCGCCTACATGTAATGATTAAGGGCGCCGTATTCTTGAAATGGTGTTTTTAACAAATACAAGTAATTTTAGACATTTAAGAACTAAATAATATAGAGTTTAGCAAATAATAGGCAGGTCTCATGCTACCTGCCAATATTCAAATGTACCCAAGTAAAACGAATATACAGGGTGTCTTAAAAGCCGTTACAACAATTTTTAGAGGTGATAGAATACTTAATTTTACGTCGATTGAAACAAACATACATACAGATCAAGTGTTACATTATTTATGATAATTAATTTTTTAATTTAACCGTACTTTTCTACAATTATTGAAGTGTAGAAAAAACAAACCTTTTTATAACAAATATTTCTATACATTTTTTTATTAGGAATGAATAGATTATTTAAATGATTTAACCAATAAAATCCAAAGTGGCTTCGTTAATAACTTTTTGTGCCTCGGTATATTAAATTTCTAATTAAAAATTCTCGTTCCTTGGCATCTTTTGTCTAAAAAAGTATACCTAAGATGGTATAATTGAATTACTTAAACTTTTTCCATATTTTAGAGACAATTTGGGTATCCGAAATGGACAACTTCTTTCAGTAGGAACCAAATTTTTAAAATCGGATTTTCGATGCTTTAGACGTTATTTGACAATTATGTTTTTTGTACCATATATCAAGCTTCTAAATCAATGATCATTTATTCCCGAAAAAAATCCCAGCTATAGCCAGGGATGTGCACTTTAATTGTTACTAGCAACGACCAGTTACCGAGGTCACAGCATAACAACTAACCACTATTATTTTACAAAAGATTACCAACGATTCAAGGACAAACCTTAGTTTAATTTTAAAATTTTTTGTTTAATTCTTAAATTTTTCTCTATGGCGGTCAGGTACGGTAGTGTAAGGTAAGGCCACAGCAAAAAATGTACGAATTAAATGATAAATTTTGTACAGAATTTTTAGAGACACCCTGTATAATATTTTTTTATTCAAAGCCTCTTTTCACAACTTTTGTTATAAAATGTCATTGCTGGGAAGCTGTAACTGTTCATGACAATAAATAGTTAAAAGTATCACTTACTTCATTTCTTAATTTTATTTAATTTTATTTTTTTTTTAGCGATTGAGTATTCCCAGTAAAATATCTACCTTAAATAGGCTCCAAAAAGATTAAGTTGCTGTCATAATAAAAATAATTTTGCTAATAGAACTTACTAGTTGTTAGAAAAACGTTTTTCTTTAACTTTTGATTTATTGATGAAATCCCATCTTATTACAGTAACTTTTGTAATTTTTCATCCTAGAAAAAATCTATATTACTTGATTTTATAGTCACTATTAAATGATTTTCTAGCCATTACTATGTGCACTTGGATTGGTACAATTATCAACTTTTCTTTTCTTTAAACTTTCATTCTCATTTTATTTTAACTTTTTTAATATAAAACAATAGAGATGTTCATAAAAAAAATCTGTTTAAACATCATAAAATTGTTAAAAATAGCTTTATAATCATATCTACAAATTTATTGTATGGAAAAAATTAAAAAAATATCAATATTCGCCCGAAGGAGCAAAACGCTATTTAGTCAGTCAGTGGAACAGGCTAGCGCGTGAGAATTAGTATTTAGGTTAGGTTTTCATGTAATAGTCTGCCTTTACTGACGTTTACGTACCGTTGTGCTTTTAAAAATGTTGTCTTATGTAAAATTTAAAAAAACCACAAAATATACTAAAATGGAAGGTTTCAAAAGGTTTTGTAGTCGTATACTTTGTATACTCGTAATTTGCCAACTGTGGACTAACGTCCCCAATTGGTCTTATGGTGTCAGGATTTTTAACCATGTGCAGACTTGAATCAGACAGAGGTGTAAAAGCGAAACTGTAAATATTGTTCTATGTAAATAAGTACTATATAGTACAAAACCTTTAGTATTATTTATTTAAATAGTTTATTTGCTAGTGGTTAATATGGTAGTTTTATCATTATATCCTTGGAATTTTTTATCCAAAAAATACACCTACAAAAGTATATATTTTTTATTATTTATTTTATTTATTGCCACAGCCACCTTTTCTTATTCACGAATTTTCGAGTCTGTCAAGGGTAATAATTCAACATAATGATGTTTTCTATTATAGTAGTAGTTTTTTTGTGTATAGTGAAATTGTGTTTCGAGTCCGATATAAAAAAAATTGAAAAAAAATTAAAATAAAATTTAAAAAACTGAACAGCATTACGCATAATCAACATCTTCTGCATCACTTGGTAAAATTATTATATTATAATTTTTATTGTGCTTGGTATGTATGTACCTACCTACATGTTTCCAGTATTAACAAGAAAAATTCCAAGATGATATAGATTATCTCAGAAAAACTTTTTTATTGATAGGTTTTCTTCAGTGTAAGATTGATAAAAAAATAATTATTTAGTCAAACAATTATGTTTCTAACTTGGAAAATTGTTTGCCATTTCTTCTCAAATAGTAGAAAAACCGTTTCAGCCGGTACATAAATTCAGAAATTTTATTAAGATTTTGGACATGTTTATTTTATGGAAATTATTCTGGAAATTTTCGGGGCGATACTAAAAACTTTTAATAAAAAAAAACTGCATGATGTGAAAGTCATTTGTGCTGCACTGTCTGTCAGTGAAATTTAAAAAGTACCTATGCCTATATAGATAGTAAATCCTATAACTTTTTTCTCTCGTAAACAGGAATAAAAAAGATTTTAAATAAAATTATGAGAGTACTGAGAGATGCAACTATAAATAATAGAATTTCTGAGAAAACAAATTTTCTGCTGGACATTGCGCAACCAACAGTAAGCTTTGTGCACTTTACATAAAGATAAAGCAATCTCGGGTGCATTAGCGAATTGCGAACGGACGTTATAAAATTTTCCTATATATTTTCTGAATATAATTATATGTTCAACTGCGCAATACAAGGATTTATGCATGCAAAATTTCTTAACTTAGATGTGTTTGATATGAAAATATTTATCAACCACTGCATGCATTAGCAATAATATTTATTTTGAAATTAGGTATAAATTATTGAAAGTAATATTTTCCGTTCATCATTGAAGCACCATGTATTAATAATACTTTCGTTATTAACCCATTTTTGCATAAGAATAATTAAATTGTAACTGACATGAGATAAAGATTGGCTATGTCGAGCAGAACCTGAATTGCATTTGATCATGATTGCGATTAGAATCAGTAGCATATCTTTGTTGAAAAATTCTTATTTAAAACATGGTCTCCAAACTTTTTAGCCCAGCCTCACATTGCTACTTCCACTAAGTTGCAAAACCTAGCTAGATCACTACAACCATATTATACCGCGGTTTTGATTTATGAATTTTGAATTATTTTTTCAGATCCAAGGGGCAATCGAAATTTTCTTGAATAAAAGGAAGCGACCTCTGACTGAGTTACAAAACATTGCATGGAAATTCGTGCCCAAGAACTTCAAATGGAAATGATTGATTTGCGACATTTTAAAATTATCACTGTGGGAATTCATAAGTGCCGAAAAATTGCTGGGGACAAATGTTAGTGACGTAGAAAGTTCCTATATTACCCTAGTAAATTTTATGTTGCGGCGCAATTCGATGACATGCTAGCGTGTTATTATTTTTGCTCTAAGATAGCACATGTTACAAAAGTTAAAGTTTTACGAATTAGCAACAAAATATCCAGAATTGTTTTTGGTGGTCGTATTTGATTTTACGTTTTTAGACAAACGTCCTAAGGCATCTACAAATCTGCCCCATTGTAGGTTTGCTAGGAGGGCAAGCGTCCTCCATGCCCCGTTAAATCGGCGCCTATGCCGAAATTTTAATGTGAATGGAAGTCTTCCACTCACATAGTTTGATTAGTTGTATAATTTTGCTCCTGGCTTTTTCCGATTTGATCACTCCTTATCTGTGTGAAATATTATTCTGCGAAATTAAATACGCAAAAAAGTCGCTGCTGATAATTTCCACGAATAAATTTGATCCACAGCAAACAATTGTGAGTGGAAATACATAAATCGCATTAATCATAATTATAATGTTTAATTTCTTTATGTGAATTACTTATATACAGAGCGGCTAAATGAAAACGAGACAGAGCCATTTTCAGGAACTGCGTCAAGATTGTAGAAAAATACTCAGACCCGTCGATTTTAGATTAAAGGGGGACATTCTTTGCTGGTATTTTTGACTCCGCCACTTTCACTCCCAAGCAAGGGTAAGCATCATCCCAAAATATTTAAATGGCATTGGGGGTTGAGTAATTTTCTTTTTTCAAAGCAGCATACTGATAAAGAAGTACACACCACCTCCCTTGTGGTCTACATACTCGATGTTGAGGTCAATGTTATTTATTTATGATCAAGAGATATTAGCAAGTACCTAAGTTCATAGTGCCATATGTAACCGCATGATAAACTTGAAAAGCGAGTTTAAAGGATACCAACCTAAGAAAGAGAAGACCTTGAGAAGTTTATAAATGTAGCTTTCGATGAGATTTTCTTACTTATGAAGGTAATTATTGTAATGGAAGTTATGAGCCCTTGTCGGTGTGATGAGATAGTGAATTAAAAAACAACTGACATGGAAGATATTGGATATGTATTGGTTGTCAATATTTTGAAAACTAAAAATTACGCTCATTCTTTTGTTGTGCCTGGTGCTGAAGGAAAGTGTTTTAATGGTTTAGAGACCTATCCAAAGTATGCAGTGCTTCACATCTTGGTGAGAGGATATTTTTTCTGTCATCGTTCGGGGAAATGTACTATCCAAGAATCCCATATTGGTGGCTGACTGTCTGAAGCTGAAGGATGTCCATTTATATACCGGGCATTGCTTTCTGGGAACGTCGGCCATAATTTTGGTTAATGCTTCGGCATATATTTTGACGCTTAAATGATATGGAAATTCGTCGTTTGTAGCAGAAAGTTATGTGGAAAAATCGGTGGCTAATAAAATTGAAATAGCGAGAAAAATAATTCATAGTAGAGGGCACAAGTAAAAAAATTCACGTACAAGTTGAGGCCAACGAAAGGTCTTGCGGGAGTCATTGAGGCAGATCAAGTTTCAGTTGGTGATATGTTAACAATAAGTCACCCTGTTTTTAATAACTGTGAACTTAATTTTTGTAGATAAATGTTATGAATTTTATTGTAGTTTGACAATTGGCAATTTGACAGTAGAGTGGGCGAAAGTATTTTTACTCACTGCTTTTACCCACCCGTTTCCATAGCAACAACTAGAGTGAACAAAACAAAGGGTTTCGATAAGTAAGAAACTGCATGTTTCAAGAGCAGAATTACACAAAATAAATATTTTTAACAATGAGAGTATCTAGCTGTAATAATTTTCGGTGGCTTTGAAGGAAACATAAACAGTATCTTCTGGCATCTATCATTTTATCGTTATCGAGATTGATCGATTAAATTGTTAATGCTATATCTATGCTATATATGTCGTAATATGGTTACATCATACACGATGATGATCTTGCAGATGCGCAGTTTCAAAATTAGCCAGAATTGTACTACACTTGAGACGATGGTACCTATATATATCGATAGAATTCCAATGATTTGACCCCAGTCGAGAATTAATCTTCTTCAGATGATGACATTCTTTCGTTATCGTAATACTGTCAAGGCGTTGCAGTTCGTACCGACGAATTGGTAACGATGTCGAGAATGGCTTAAAAATGTTATTACATTCCTCATATAGATGAGTCTAGTAAAAGTAATATATATATATATATATATATATATATTACAAAAATTATTTAAAATTTGACTTTTTTATTTCTTATTTTTTTGTAAAAAAAAACTATTAATTATGTGTTCTACACAGAGAAGTATACTGCTGGTTAAAATATGTGTACTTATTTAAGGTTCACCCTGTATAAGTAAATAAATAAATTCATTTATATCGATGAAGTGCTTATTTTAATCATGCCGACTACGTTTATTTCCAATTTGCTTGGTTGCGTATTTTGTATTTTTTTCAGAGCGAAGTATAAATAGTCTCAATATGATTGAGAATTGTCTCCTGCGAGTCACAGATTCATCCTTAGACAGAAACATGCGAATTGTTTGAAAAAGGTTACAAATAATAAGTAAGTTAACTCACTTCTAACAAACACAGAAACACTTGTTTCATACTAAAAATACCAATTTCTCCTAAATCATTAAAGACATTTAGTTCAGATTTGGTACCAAATGCAATAAATGTTTTGAGGGAAATATAAATAAAATGCACTGACAGTATGGGGGTAGTGGTAGTGGTTCTTCATTTCACCATATTTTTATATTTTATAATTTGTTACCTTATATACTATTAATACTGTACCATCGCAGTACTTACTATCAAAATGTGTTCTTTTTAGAAAAATATAGAGATATTTGAAATAAGACCATTATTCGAAGTATCAATACCTAAGGTTTCTCAACAGACAAGTTGGGTACTGTAAGCTTATTTTTTTTCGTTAGTTCAAGTCTTATACCAACTGACAAACATTCAAATTAAGAACTGTGTCCTGTATATACATGGGCGTAGCAAGTACTATTTAGGAAGGGTAAATTCCAGTTGACAATATTGACTTTTGAATGACAAAGGATGGGAGTAAATTGGAACATGAATTCCGTGAAAATGCGCACACTTCAATTACAAAGATTTTTGAAACAACACAAAATTGCACTCTTAATAACAGGTAAGGGGTTAATAGAGTTTTAATACGTTCCTAATTTAGTGTTCCCCATGAAGTGTCTTATTTTGTAAATTTGACAGTTCTTCTTCAAATTCTTTTCTAATTTGCAGCATTTTAATATTAAAACATATACAAGATTTAAGCAGGGCAAAGCAAATAAAGTTTATAATATACAGTGTGTCCCACCAAGAACGGCCGCGATCGATATATCGAAAAATCTATACAGGGTGGAGTTATTTAAAGTTTTAAGAAAAAAGTAGCGGTTGCAGAACCATATTAAAAATGTATGTTGAACAGTGGAACACTTTTAATTTCAATTTTTGTAACAATACTAATATAGGAATTGCCACATTTAAAAGTGATCTCATAACGTCTGAGAAACATATAGAGCCGTAAAAAATTAGGAGCCCAGTTTGCCAATTTAAAATGTCCAAATATTCATGTGTGATATAAATGTATGTATAGTAGAATTCGCATTGTCTGCTCTTTTTGGTGGTATGAAAATCAAATATGATGGCCATAAGAAAATCAAAATTGCCTATGACATTATTACATACTAAACGGCTGTCCTCTGTTTTAGCGAATGCGCTCCTTGCATATCTACTTAAAAGTGTTAAGATTAATTTCCCTAATTTTTAGAATGTTTATCAAGAAACGTTTCCTAAGAATTGAAAGAGCAAGCTTAGGTAAGTTTTTAATAATATCTGAATAAACCTACACACAAAGGTTTAAATAAAATCCGCGTTTAAATTTGACTTTTCGCTTTTACAAAGTAGAAAAACCATGTTTATGAAGTTGAAGGTAATTAACGAAGTCACATTAGATTTTATCGGTTAAACAATTTAAATAATCCGTTCATTCCTAATAAAAAAAGTATTGAAATATTTGTTATAAAAGGTTTGATTTTCTTCTACATTTCAATAATTATTGTAAAAAGCACGATTAAATTAAAAAATATGAAAAAAATAATTATCACAAATATTTTAACACTTGGTATATAGGTATGTTTGTTTCAATCGACTCAAAATCAAGTATTCTATCACCTAAAATAGTTGTAACGACTTGTAAGACACCTTGTATAATGACAGAAAGCGGTCTAACAAATTTTTAGGTACAGAAATTTTTCAAAACACGTATCTTCCTAAATTTTACTGTAGAGGTAAATATTGTTATATCATAAACTTATAGTTCTGTATTATTTACTTTTATTTATAAATATGTGAAAATAATTGTTAAAATATAGAGATAGAATAGCAAAATGTGTACAAACGCTTTTTAAAAGTTATTATTTTATTTGAGGAGGATAAACAAAACATCAAGAATTATTATTTTTGATATTACTCTTGTTCTATGTGTTTTATTTTTCGAGTAGTTTTGTGTACCTAAAGAACTCCATAAATTTGATAATTTTACGGCGAGAAATACGACGTTTGAGACTTCTATTTTCATAGATATTGCTCCACAGCAAAATATCGTAGCAACGAAATGTCCATTTAAAATTGTTACAAATCTTCGAACAGAACTATAAATACTCGTATGTTGAACATTTCGCCACAGAGCAAACAACAAAATTTCGCGGGTGAGGCTGCGTTCAATTGTCAAGTTGCTAATGTGTCGAATAAATGACGTCAGAGGTGCTGTTGGCCGATCAACGATTTGCCTCCTTCCACCCGCATCCAGTGACGTCAGCAGCACAAAACTAGGTCGCTGTGTATGTCGGGATGAGGCACATCCCGTAAACCTGACTGATACGAATGCTGTCCCGCGATCCGCGGCCCCACATCTTGACAATTTCTAATTTTAGAACGTGGTACACAAGTGATCCCTATCTCTCACAATTCCAGTGTGTTTATTTTATAATTAGCCAGAATCGCACCTTGTCACGTGTATTTTTTACTCTCTAGACTGACTGGAGTCGGAAGGAGTGGGTTTTATCGCTTCTCTGTCGGTAGAGGATAGATGCTCATCCAAATAACGTTTTATAATACATTCAAAAAACGTTTTATAATTTTATTGTCTTAAGGGCGCCGTATTCTTGAAATAGTGTTTTCTACAAATAACAGTAATTTTAGATATTTAAGAACTGAGTAATATAGTTTAGTTAATAAGACCAATGTTATATCATGCCACCTGCGAATATTCAAAGCTGCCCAAGTAAAACGAATATATAATTTTTTAGGTACAGAAATCTTTCAAAATACGTAAGTATTTCTTTAAATTCAACTGCAGATGTAAGTATTGTTATAACATAAACTTACATAGTTCTGCATATTGTTGTTCACTTTTTTTTATAATATAATAATAATAGAAGTATGTGAAAATAATGGTTAAAATGTGGAGTTAGAATAGTGAAATAATATGTGTCTTAAGAGACGCTATTTAAAACTTATTATATTACTTGAGGAGAATGTAAATAGTAAAAGTGGATAAAACATTAATAATTTTATTTTCGACTTTTGCTCTACGTGTTTTATTTTTTGAGATTTCTGTACCTAAGAAACACCACAAATATGATAATTTTGAGACGAGAAATACGGCAATATACAGTGCTTTCGAAAAGTAACGAAAAAGATTTTAAAATTTAATTTTCACAATACTGAAAATGATAATAATTATGTAAAAAATCGACTTGAATGTTCAAATTGTGCAGCGCTGGCTGCCTGACAGTAGCCAAGACGATTAATAAATTCTTTTTGGACATTATCAATAACTTCAGGAGGTATACGATGTATATCATGACGAATTCTTGCTTTTAAATCTTCTAAATTAACCGATCTAATAACGTATACTTTGCTTTTTAAGTATCCCCACAAGAAATAATCTAGGGGTGTCAAATCAGGCGACCTGGCTGGCTACTCAATCGGCCCCCTTCTCGGGTGATACATTTCGGTAAAAATTAAATTTTAAAATCTTCAAACATAATTTTCTTGAAATTTTTGTTATGTATCACCATAATTTTTCATGATGTGTATGTAGAATGACACGCTCTTTCAAATGGCATGGTAAAAATTGGGGGTTGCCATTTAAAAAAATTGTCGATGATGAATTTATTCGTTACTTTTCGAAGGCACTGTATATTTTATTCATAAAATATATGGTTCTAAGTGAAAAACGTAATACCTAATTTGCTTATCAATAAATACAAGAATATAGGTACATTCATCATAGGTTAAATTATTTCCAAAACTTATTGAATTTGTCAGGCTAAAACTCTAGATATTTTTTTCTGTAATGTGGAATGCTCTCATCAGTAGAATTGGAATAGGGATGTTCACATAATAATTAAATTTTATTTAAACATCACAAAATGGTTAAACAAAGCCTTATAATTACATCTGCAATTTTTTACAAAAATCAAAAAATTAGTTATATGGGAAAAACCCAAAAAACAATCTGGACGTGCGAAACGATTTGTGACGTCACACAGCGGAACGGGAGAGCGCGCGAGAATTAATGGTTATACAGGGTGTCTCGAAATAAATGCAACATAGAGCAAGAGTAGAGACCTGACGACAAAATAAGGCGATGTTGCCAAACTTACCTTAGTCAAAAGTTGATGGTTAAAAAGACATAGGGTGCCAAAGTTAGAATTTTATTTTCGATACTTGTTTTTTTTTAATCCAAACATTTGTATACATTTTGGAGATCAGTGGTTTATTGAGGGCGAGAAATTCAAATTTGTTTCTAATTTTGACGTCATTAGTAGAGGGCGCCTCTTATGGCATATCATGCTTCTTTTAAATGATATAACTCTTTTGCGATTTAGTGTATCCATCTGAGTATTACAATCGATTCTCCTACTTTTTTTGTGTGAAAAAGGTATACCTTGTTGAAGTAGTTAGGATAACCGTTTTTTGAAATATTCAGTGCACCGAGTAGATACTGTAAAATTTTACTTGCGAAAATTATTCAGAATGGTAAATTATGATAACGTGCAAAATTACAAATATATTTAACTTTGACACCTTGTATCTTTTAACCATCAACTTTTGACTAAGTTGATGGTTAAATGTTGCATTTCTTTCCGAACACCCTGTATAGATTAGATTTTCATGTAATAGTCTTCCAGCACTACTGTGGCTCTTGTGTCTTTCTTAGTTTTGTAGTTTTTTCAATATTAATTAAGGTAAGGATACATTAAAACGGAAGAAGGTTTTCAAAAGGCAGACTCACATAATTTGCCAATTGTGGACAACGATTTCAGAACTTTTACCATGTGCAAGCAAATATTTGAATCAGGCAGTGGTGTAAAAGCGAACCTGCAAGTATTGTTCTATATAAATAAGTACTATGTAGTACGAAACTTTTAGTAGTTATATAGAATGTTACAATTTAAATGTAATAGCTTTGCTATGCCGGAGAAAAAAAAGGGACGTGGAAAAAGTTGCATAATCGATGAATATTCAATAATAGGTATAAAACAAATGACTTATATCACATACATTTGTGTTGTATCCAAAAATGTATCGGTTTGCGAGGTAGCAAATAACACTAATATAATATGGTTGATTTAATTAAAAATTAATGTTTATTTATCTAAATCATATTAAAAAGTTATAAGTAAATTATATTAGTATCTCATTGACTATTTTATTATTATTTTCAAGCTTGTACTTTATGCCCGTAAACAATACTTTTCTGTAGAAATATACTTGTATTCTGCAAAAGAGAATAAAAAACCATTTACATTAAAATTGTAATGAAGATTCAAAGAAAACGTGTAACCACCGAATTTTATTGTAAACGTTCCCACAACGTTCTCACAAATATCGACTTTTAAAATACAGGGTGATTCTTCTATTTCTTTTTTTGAAAATTAAAAAGCATAAAAATGTGCAACTTTTTCCTAATTTTAGCCACCCTGTATATATTATTGTTTCTGAAATTCCTGTACTGGAACTACTAATCGTCGGTATAGTAACCTCCCTGTATATCTGAGATTTTTTTATTTTTGTACTTGGTTCGTGAAATTATGTTAGCCTAATAGAATTACAGTGGTATTCAGAGTCCGTCTCCGGTCGCCAGAGAGCGGTCTCCGTACCGAAATTATGCGAATTTCATAATGAAATTCACATAACTTCGAGAAGAAGACATAAGATACCACTGTTACAGTACACTGTATCCATTGTCCGTCCGAAATTATTTGAATTTCATTATAAAATTCGCATAATTTTGGAGAACGGAGACGCTCTCCGGTGACCGGAGGCAGACTATGAATACCACCGTTAGACTTCGAAAAATACTGTGAAGCGTAACCTAAATTTAAGCTATATGTTTTTCATTTTTAGGGGACGAAAAGGTGAATTCTAGTTTTGTATAATAAGCTATTATGTCATTTATCAAAATACGTAATATAAATAAAGTAATACAGCGTTATTCATCGAATTCACTTATTTGTATTTTATTAATGTTAGCTACTCCGTATTCTGTATGTAGGGTGTTGCAAAATATTGTTCAGAGAATTCTAGAGCAAATTCTATATCCAAAAATACGAAAAAATATCTATAAGCTAAAGAAATATCTTTTTTATTGATAATATCTAAATGTTTTATTCGAAATCGTTTAAATTTGGGTCAATACATTTATGATAAGTAAGTTATAATTTGATACAATCGATTGCATTTCAGACCCTCCAGGGGCATAGATATGGGGGATTACTTATTGGTTTTGTGACCGGAAATCTACGCCACTGCTTTCTCATTTGGTTTATAATTTATTTTTAGCAACCTCATTTATTTTAAAGCAAAAATATTAAACTCTTGTATCTTGACTTCGATGTACTCATTAAAATGAATTTTGCGATTTCTTTCGAACTGACGTGTTCGTAAATAAATCTACTTCCCACTTTTAACATTAGTTATTAGTTGCTTTACTCACCAACAGTGATCTAAAGAAATTTCTACTCAGAACTTCCAGAAGTTCTAAAACTGTTTTGAGAGAGTGCCATTATTATTGCAAAAGCATGTACCTACATTTATTATTGTTATTATCTACTTTATTATTTTTTTAGACAATGTTTTTATACAATACATCCTCCTCTCCTAACCGAGAAATTGTGAATTATTGCTATCGATATGTTATTGGTAATGTTAATAAAGAGGGTTTATTGTTAATACTTTCTAAAGTAAATTTGATTTTTTAAAAGTCTTCAATAGCTCAAAAGTCACTCGCTAAACGATAAATTAATGTGCAAGGGGGCCTTTTTGCTCTAAAATAAATGATGTCCATAAAAGTAAAGTAAAAACCAAAATGAGAATTAGTGGCGTAAATTGGTCAAAAATCAATAGGTAATCTACGCCTCTGGAGAGTCTAAAATGCAATCGATTATACCAACTTAAAACCTAAGTATGTATTGACCCAAAGGACCCCGCAGGGTCCTCATAGAAATTGGGTCTCGGTCAAATTTGATGAAACTCTGGACTCTGTTAGTTCTCGACGAATAGAACAAAAGTTCTCATGGCCACTGAGTCCAAAAGTCTCATGGTTTTGAGTTATAGCTCTCTGAAGTTCGACTTTGGGTGCATTTTGCAGTTACAATAGTATATACTTGTTTGTTCAAGCATGTATGCATGTACACGTGTATTCAAACACATATAAGACAAAAAGTTCCTATTAACATGGGTCCGAAAATGCTTCCTAAGGGAGCTACGACCCTTTGAATACAATTAAATTTTGAAAATTGGTGTACTGCATAAACTTTTGATGACAAATAAGATACTAAATTCGAAATTTTAAAATTTTATTCTGTGGCGTCACATACGAGAGTGGTAAGGGTTAAAAGATCCCTATTTCTTTTACTCTTTAGGTTATTGCGATTTTATTCATAAATTATAAAATTTTAGAGTTTTTTACGTAAAAAATGTGCTCTTAGTTCAATTCGATAGAGCGTACCGTTTACGAGAAAATGGACGTTGAAAATTTTCTGATTTGTTTATGTTTATTGATGAAAATTAATCTGCATTACCATAGAAAAAAGAACACATTTTTTTACTAACATTTTATTTAACAATTTAGAGAAAGTGTTCAAAATTATTACCATTAGCTTCACGACAAGCTGCTAATCTTTTTATTAGATTACGATGCACACGTGGTAGGATTCTTGGGTTGTTTTTTATTGTCTGAAATCCTTCCTCTATCCTTTGTCTGAGAACAACAATATTAGGTATTGGGCGGAAATAAACTAGCTGCTTCATGTGTCCCCATAAATAAAAAACAAGGGGGTTTAGGTCAGGAGACCGTGGTGGCCATGACACTGGACCCCCACGACCTATCCAACGATTTCGATAGGAATTATTTAAATGGTCTTTAGCGATAATGCTAAAATGTGGGGGAGCACCGTCGTGCATAAACCACATTTGTGCTCGCAATAGAAGTGGCAGATTATCTAACATTTGTGGTAATTCATTTTGTAAAAAATTTGTGTAAATTTGTCCATTTAGTCGTTGCGGTAAAAATACGGGTCCTATTAAATGCCCATCGATAATTCCCGCCCACACATTTAAACTAAACTGCTGCTGATGTACTCTCTGTACCGTAGCATGGGGATTCTCATCCGCCCATACGTGGTTGTTGTGGAAATTGAAAATTCCATTTCTTGTAAAGCCGGCCTCGTCGGTAAATAAAATTTTCTTCTCGAAATTTTCAACAGCAACGCGTTATTCTTCGAGCCAATTACAAAATTGTACACGTAGAGGAAAATCTCGCACTTCCAATGCCTGATTCCGTTCAACATGATAAGGGTAAAGTAACATTTCGTGCAAAATTCTCCATACAGTTGACTGAGAGGACCTTTCTTGATTTGCGATAATGCGGGTACTTAAAGATGGATCGTCTTCAATACGATCTAGCTATGCTAGGGTTCTGGCAACCCTTGGTCGCCCAACAACTTCCTGTCTTTGAAAAGTTCCTAAAGTAGAATGTAAGTAGGTATTATGCGACAACTTTTTACTAAATTCTTAGAATTTACCTGTTTCCCTTAAAGTACGATCTACTCTTGCGAAAACCGTACGGCATGGAACCCGTCGATTACGAAATGCCTCTTCATACAACCGTCTTGCTTCCATACAATTACCAAAAGCCCTTCCAAACATAATGTGAATATCAACTTGTTCTTGATAATTAAAAACCATTTTTGCTTTATAAACTTAGACATACAAAGTACTTTAATTTGACTTTGACAAGGTAAATCTTATTTTACAATGACTATCAGTCATTTAAAAAAAAAATTAATCGCCAAAAAAATTGTCTACAGTATTTAATTCTTTCTTTGGCCCATAATAATAAAAGAGCAGTTTCTTTGGGAGGGATATACGATTTTAAATTAGGCACTGAACTTCGTTTTGAATGCGTAGTAATTTTAATATGAATAAACGAATACCAGAAAATTTTCAACGTCCATTTTCTCGTAAAAGGTACGCTCTATCGAATTGAACTAAGAGCACCTTTTTTACGTAAAAAACTTTAAATTTTATTATTTATGAATAAAATCGCAATAACCTAAAGAATAAAAGAAATAGGGATCTTTTAACCCTTACCACCCTCGTATGTGACGCCACAGAATAAAATTTTAAAATTTCGAATTTAGTATCTTATTTAGCATCAAAAGTTTATACAGTACACCAATTTTCAAAATTTAATTGTAAAGGATTTTAAAGTTATAGAGAAAAAATCGTCTATAAGGTGTCATATTCAAAGGGTCGTAGCTCCCTTCGGAAGCATTTTCGGACCCATGTTAATAGGAACTTTTTGTCTTATTTTTATGCAAGGATTATGCTCCTGAAAGGATGGAGCTTACTTTTGAATCACCCTGTATATATATGCGATTAACATTCAGGATTAATACTAATAGTAAGATTGATATTAATATCAACTTGTAAGTGTGTGTGTGTGTGTTCAATTTTGACTATTATTTGACTACTCTTAGCGTGATCCAGGAACAACGGCGTGGACGTGGTAGATTCTTGTTCCCTTTGGGGTGCTTTTTTAGCGTGAGTCTTGTCTGTTCCCACTCAGTCATCACTTACCTCCCAAAATAGTATATTATATTATTGTTGAATCAAGTTATACGAAAGGTACTTATGGTTATAGAAATGTTTTAGCGATTCTCATAAGAATAATCCTTCAATAGCATGTCGGAGTCTCCGAAGAAGATCAGGTGTCTCCTTATGATACATTACTAATAAGTAAAAACTGGTTGCTTATCAAGCCGAGCTTGAAAAGTCATTTTCGTAAATGTTTCGGAGCGTTCTTCACGTTGCGTATAGACCTTGTAGCATTACCAAGACAATCCTGATTTTAAGAGAAATCCTGACCACGCCATTCAAGGCCACGTTGTTTCTCAAAACGCTTCCCACACAACCTGCACTTATACGGTTTCTCATCTGTATACATTTGCTTATGTCCAACAAACAAGTATATACTATTGTAAGTGTGAAACTAGTAATACTGCAAAATGCACCCAAAGTCGAACTTCAGAGAGCTATATCTCAAAACCATGAGAACTTTTGTTCTATTCGTCGAGAACTAACAGAGTCCAGAGTTTCATCAAATTTGACCGAGACCCAATTTCCATAAGGACCCTGCGGGGTCCTTTCAACAATTTTCAATAAACAATTTTATGAATAAAAAACATATTTAAAAAAATTTTTTTTTGACAATGTATTTCAAAATCGAAGCAATTGCGGATGTAGAATTTTCCCTAGAATTCTCTGAACAACAATACTACTGGACGTCTTACAAGTGACCACTCTGTATGTATCCTAAAATTTCGTCAATATAAGGTTTGTTTTTGCAGCAGTTGGAAACGGTTTGACACTATCAGAAATATCCGTCCAACTATTTATTGCGTTAAATTCAAAGGTAACGCGTTCTCAACTTAATTGGTCGAATATTTCCGACAGTTTCAAACCGTCTCCAACTACTGCAAAAAGAAACCTATAGAATAAATGCTGATTCCTGGAAAAATACCTAGAACGCTTTCAATTAAATTGCACGAGCTGCTGTAAAATGTCGTCTTTTTTATTGTTGCTATTTAATATTTTCCAGAAAAGCGCACTCCACCCTGTATACACGCGTAGTGATTTATATCACTTGGGAACGATTTAAATTTAAAAACTAAATGCCATTCTCTAAAGTTCAAGTCGGAATAATATACACTAAACCATTTCAGTTGTTTATATCAATCTATTTCTGTAAGCACTTTATACTCATAGAATTCAATGTAAATAAAATTTAACGGAAAATTTGTTAAGATAACAAAGGCCGTCATCTCATTATATTCCCGAGTATCCTCCTAATAAAACGTAGTAATGTAATTTCCTAACATGAAGAAATCTGTTACTTCCGAGTCTGCAGCGCGATAAGGACTATCGATATATTTAGTCAATAAATTCCTACGCGAAGGAAATTATGAATCACAGAAAACTCCTGCGACACCAAATTTGCCATCCCTTATAGATAAGGGTCTGATGAGAATTTAACAAGAACCGACAATCGTAAATATAGCCACCCTTTAAGGGAAGTACGTACGCGCCCATTTCCAAAATATTATCATATACAGGATGTTTCCGGATAGATGACGATCTTTGCAAGACACAGACGAAGCTAGAGTTGAAATATAAGGTTCTGTGATTCAGATCTACTGGGAAAGTATGCCATCCATGAATACTATACTACTCTGTTAAAATAAGTATTCACGATTACTTGAATCTTGTGTTACATTTAATATAAACTTATATTAAAAAGTTTATATTGAAGCATTCTTATAAATTTATTCTTCCTTCGTTTTTCATATTTTTTCATTTAATAATGAAAATTTGTAGTGTTTTTTTTTAGGTACATAAATCTCGAAATGAAACACGTAGAACCAAAGGAAATATTAAAAATAAAATTCTTGATATTTTGTTTATTCACTTTTACTATTTAAATTCTCATCAAATAAAATAAAACTTTCAAAAAACGTTTGTAAGACACAGATTATTTTGCTATTCTAATCTCACATTTTAACAATTACACAGAACTATATAAGTTTATGTTATAACAATATTTTCATCTACAGTTAAATTTAAAAGAATACTTCTTTTGAAAGATTTCTGTACCTAAAAATTTGTTGGTTAGAAGCTCTCTGTCGTTATATATTCGTGGATAACATTCCTGTTATTTGATAAACTATATTATTCAGTTCTTATATGTCTAAAATTATTTGTATTTGCAGAAAGCACTATTTTAAGAATACAGCGACCTTAAAATCTTTAAAAAGATATTGTATTTCATGAGTTGTATGATATGATGTTACATATAAATATTTGAGCCAGTTGCATGTTTATTTAACATGTATATCTCAAAAACTAGTAAATATAAGTACCATATATAATACACAGGGCGAACCTTAAATAAGTACAAATGTTTTAACTGTAGGTGCAGTTCGTCATATAGATGAGTCTAGTGATAGTTATTTTTAAAAATTTCTAATATTTACGAAGAGATTTTTTTTTAAAATACCCACATTTTGAGGACCGCTGACCAGATAGAACACAAAAATATGAATTTTCGCAAGTTTGATACTGTTAATTAGTGTTTAGGAAGTGCATGAAAGCTCACCTACTTACTGAAAAAACAACAGTTATCTATATTACACAAGTTACTACCATTGTATACTGTTAGAAAGATTATCACAAATTATCCTCTTAAATTATTTTATGAAAGATAACAAAAAAACTATGATTTTCATACAACATCTTAGAGTTAATTTTCGCCACATAACCTCAAACAATGTGGTGTCAGTGCTAATCATTTCGTACTTCGTAGTTTCGTAGTGGGTGAAACAGATTTAAAAAATAAACACAAAACATGAAATAACAAAATAACTAGCTCGATGTATGCGCTCAATATCAAGAGAAGGCAAAGTAAAATATTTAAAAATAGAGTCAATCGCATGCAAAAAAAGAAACTGGTGTCGTAGGCACAAATGACAGGTAGGTGTCATGAGCAGTAGGCGAAATGTCCCGCACAAGTTATGTTGATGTTGATACCCCTAGAATAACAACCTGATAACCGGTGCACTAGCATGGTTCAGGGCAAAGGAATAAGCTATAGCAAAGGCAAGTGGAAACGAATATGTAATATTTGTCGAAAGGGATTCGATAATTTCAATACACTTTTGTATCTTCTGAAACTGAACTAAGCTAACGGTTTCTTTAAGTAACAGGCACTAACGTATAAAACGTATTTAAATCGTCTTATTATTTTCACGGGCTGTATTTTTCTCTTAATTTAAACGTCGTATTATTTCGCGCTACATCTCCTTTTACCTGCGCCCAGACTAATTCGATTGGGTTAAGTTCACAGTGATAAGGTGGTAACCGTAGTACCGTTATTTGGCGATTTGTTGCCATTTCATCGATAACATATTTTTTCTGACCGTTATTAAGATTGACAAGTGTCAAAAGTTCCTTTTTCACCATATTTGTTTCAAAAGAAATGTTTTTTCCGGATAACCATTGAATTATATCGGCTTTCCTCCAAGCAGGCGTAGGCGCCCGCTCGGTCTGCCGTGAATGGTAACTGGCATTATTCATGACAGTTACAGAAGAATAAGATCCAACATATGTGTAAAATACTCTTCGAAAACATCTGCGTTCATGTCTTCGTGATAGTCACCTGTATATTTAGATTCAAATAAAAGTAAACCGCCATCTACAAAACCACTGGCACTACCTATATGTGTCACTATTAATCTTCGCCCTGTACCTGAAGGTGCCTTGAACCCTGTTGAAAGTCCATCCAAAAATGTTTGTCGAAAACTTTTTACATTTTCATCTTGCCATACTTTTGTTACAGTATATCCCTCGTTGACCCAAGTTTCGTCTAGATAGTAAATATTCCTCCCTTCGTCACAGAATTTTCTAATTGATCTTCGCCAACAAATAATTTCATCTTTATCGATAAGAACTGACTTCCTGTTCTGCTTTTCCCAGCAAAAATTCAACTCTCGTAAGACGGCCCATAATTTGCTTCTACTGATTTTTGGCAAATCGTTGTCCTCTGAAAGTTCACTTAAAATTTTTAGCGTTGGTATTTATTTTTCAAAATAAAATGAGTGTACTTTTCTGCGAATCACATTTTTGAAGAAATCATCTATAACGAGTTTTGAGCTCCCTGTAGATGATTTTGGGGGATTTACAGTATCTTGTACATTTTTTGTTTCCTTTAAAAGTTTGTAGATAGTCGATTTTTCAATCCCTGTCATTTTGGAACACTTTTCCACGATGTCGTCAACACTGTTGGTAGGATTTTGGTGTTTCAATGCATTAAATACATTTAATATAATAATCTTCTCATTCTAAGACAGCGCACATCTTTTCACGCGTTTAGCAGGTACGTAATCTGATAAGCTCGACATTTTACCCAAACAATATTATATCCACTGGCACAATAGTCACTAAACACAAGTCAAATTTTACTTTACTGCACTGCACGTCTTCGTATATTCAGCTCTAAGACTGGATTAATCTGTCACAATACACTGGCTCCTGCCCTATGATGTATTTAGTAAAATATACTAATGTACACCCATTACCTGTTAGCATTAGTGTTACCCGATAATTACCTGAAACGAAATATTACCACGCCCATAGCCGATTCTTATTTCGGGGTTTTATTACTCTCTTTCATTTCCAAACAGACTATAGTATCCATCTTTGCAACCGATACATTGAGTAAACAGCTAACAAGTATGGACATCAGCGTGCGAGGGGTTAATTCATACGATTTTATCCGAACCGATAAATCGGAGTAAAATATCCGAAATGTATGGGGCCCTTTGTACTCTCTTTCGGGTTGCGGATTTGCTGACTTATTTAGTATTTTCGCAATTCTATCTGTCACATTGGGGATGTATGGCAAAGTGGTGGTTGCAGTGACTTTGCTCACGTCGAGTTCCGATCGCTCTATCCGTGTCCTTCTTAGAGTACCCATTTGGTGGGAACACAGATCGGAGTGAATCTATTTCTTCCGGTCGATGGACCTCATCAGCCAACGTAAATGCATCGTGAACTAGGGTCTTCATGATCGAGTGTTTTTGTGCCGGATACTCTAAGAACATCGATAGAGCCATTAGACCTTGACGTGACCAAACAGGCCCAAGGAGGAAGTCACTGCAATCACCACGTTACCATACATCCCAAAGAATGACAGAATTGTGAAAATATTACGCAAACAAGGCGTGCAGACTATTTTCACACCATCATGTAAAATAAGTCAGTAAATCCGCAACCCGAAAGATCAATTGAGTCCGTTACAAATTCCTGGAGTGTATTTGGTGCTATGCAGCGACTGTGAGAAAATAAACGTGGAAATGTCCAAAAGAACTATACAAACCAGAAAAAAAGAACACGGAAGGCACATACAGTTATGTCAACCTGAAAAATTTGCCGTTACTGAACATGCTTGGAAAGAGGAACTCAGAATCTCACTAGAGTGCTAGTTCGTACTAATGGGTATTGCAATCTAGCACGAAAGGCTTTGGAGATTCTTTAATACCCGAACATCCATGAACACGGGCGAAGGATTGAAGATTAGTCATACTTGGATGCTTTTGATTAAGGACAAATAAGTGGACCGGAGAGTACCTGAACCCTCCAGCCCTCCATAACAGACCTGAACCAGTCAACCTAAACATTGAAGTAACCAACCTTGGCGCACTGACTAGTGTAAGCTCGGCTTAGACACGGCGATAACCATTCAGCCGCCGCACAAGATACGAGAAACACTGAAGGTGCCATCTGTGAAGTATGGCGAAACGTCTGCAATTAAGCATCTACCACGTCAAAACGGCCCAGAAAGTGTACATCATTCAACTTGACATCTATTTTCAGGAAAGAGTTGCGGTTATCTTTGCATCTTTCCCTAGCATATGTCAATATTTTGCTTGATAATTTAACATCATAAGATCTATGACTAAATTTTCAAATTTCTCGGATTAGTATTTTACCAGCCAACGATCGATCCCAGTGAGACACCCTGTATAAATCGTGTCGAAAGTGTATTGTTTGTATTTGTAATCCTACGACATTTAAGAAATAAATTTAAAGAAATATAAATAATCATGAATTTTGCTCTAAAATTAGGAAATTACTAAGCAAGCCTTAAGGGAGGCTAACAAGTACACAATTTGAAAATTAAGTATATGCGAACATCACATCAGACGACGATTACTCTGGCTTCCATGTAATGTAATAACTTATGAGCATGCGATATTTATATTCCATAT
This sequence comes from Monochamus alternatus, assembly GCA_037114965.1. Classification (NCBI taxonomy): domain Eukaryota; kingdom Metazoa; phylum Arthropoda; class Insecta; order Coleoptera; family Cerambycidae; genus Monochamus; species Monochamus alternatus. The sequence continues at coordinate 108,865,894 of CM073426.1, read as the reverse complement.
TGACGTGCCTATTTGCTACATATGTATATAGTTTCAATTTACTCTGGTATTTATCACTTAATCTAAAGTAAGCTCTCTCTAAATTTAACATCATTTAATTACAGAACCTGGATGTACCTTGTTTATCACATATAATAAAAAAAATATATTAAAAATTGTCTACGACTATCCTATAAAATATCCAATATGCATGTGATTCCTAAATAATAATAATATTCATTATCCATTAGTGAATAATGAAATCATTATTCACTGAATGAAATCATTATTCACTGGTTTCAAAGAACTAATTTAAGTTTTATCAAGTACAAATAAATGTCAAACTTGAAAGTAAGGTGCTTTCATTAAAAGTGTGCTAAAATATTGTAAATAGTCGTAGACAAGGTATAGAATTCTACTTGCATATAATACCAGAAATTCACTCTTGGGTGATTTATAACACTTGCCTACGGCTACCTTCACCTTCTTGAATTACAGCCATCATTATATGATCGTTACATAATATATTATTGTAGTAAGTAAACGAAGAATTTCAAACCTGAAAGTAAGGTTGTTTTGACAGTTTTGAATTATTTGTCATGTGTCATGTTCAAGTTATACATAAATGTCAAATTATTGTATAATTTCTTCAGTAAAAAGTTTGGCTAAACTATTTTTAATAGTCGTGGACAAATTATAATATTCTAATTGCATATAATGGCTGTAATTATAGCCATCAATCCTCGAATAATATGCTATTACCACAGCATAGGTAGACCAGCAGTTTCACTCCATTGTCGGCACTTTGAACTGCTTTCAGTTTCTGCGGTGACCTCGAAATGTGAGTGCGATAGCACATCCGATAGAATTGACACAATCGGTGATCAGGACCGGAATAGGAAATTTTTATTTGCGCGTGAAAGCGTGGTTATTCCACATGAAAGTTTACATTATATCTATCCACATTATGTAATAATTCATTATACAGTTATAAATGGGTAATTCAACATGTACTATACATCATTTACTGCTACTAACATACAGTGTGAAAATTTGATTTACTTCTTTGGACTCTTTAAAAAAAAGAGTTTAAAATATATATTATTGCACTACAAAACATTTTTATTTATTTACTTACTTTTCTTGTTATTAGTGATAATTACATTTTTTTGGGATTTTTATAAATTTAAAATTTGACGTTTGAAGTTTAGTGGACAAATAATTTATTATGATTTTTTTTCGTCTTAAATGATCTACGTAAACCAGAAGACTAGTATTTTTCAGAACAGAGAAATTATGTTTACTTAACTTTGAAAATTGTTAAATTGGAGATAAAAGTGCAAAATATTTTTTATTATTTTGTTTTGAGACTTACTCTCATTATAGTGACTACAAGAAATATGATCATCTACATAATTTGAAGATGAGCCGTCTTGTGCAGGAAACGTTGGAACGGCCTCTTTGCGTAATCTATTGCGCGAATCGTTAGAAAACATATTATTTTAAAAACATATTTGACATAGTTTGTATGAACTATTACTAATCCTGAGCAGCTTTTCTAATAAATCTTCTCTATTAGAAGCCTCTGCACAGAACTTTGCTCTAAAATAAAAATTTGTATTTGTCAATAATATAAATATGTATATTTCAAACTTCACTTTCATGAGAAGTATTTATATTCCAATGTTATACTTAAGAAATAAGTTAATAGGTAAGGCAATAGCAGTAAAATATCATTTATGGTTTGTACAGTATATTATAGATTACTTATTACTTATTTATGTCTTTAGCAAATTTAAAGAAACTTAAATTACTATTTATAGATGATATATTTAAACATCTAACTCCTGCGCAGCGACTCGTTCCTCGATCAGACTCAAAATATTGCTTTAATATGGCTCTGTATAACCGATGTTCGCACTCCCAGAGTTGGATGTAAACTGAGGTCTCTGCAGCTTGAAATGGATGCGCGAGCTGCTATGCGCGACTTATTATTTCGGCCCGAGTGTTTTTACTGGTTTCCCTATACTGTTTTATTACCTCAAAGTTAGTTCAGTTTAAATAATGTCAGTACTTCATATGCAATTTTTTTCAATATGGCTAATTTTAGAGAATGTATAAAAAATCGAGGTGCACAATATTTCTTCACATTATTCATTATCTTATTTTTTTTGTCTGAAAATAATAATTAATGATTACTATTACACGCGTCATTAAATATGTTTTTATCTCAGAAATAGCATGGAATAAAACAAGGTACATTTTTTGTGTATCAAATTGACACGGGAATGAAACTCAAGAGTCAAGTTAATTTCGATCGTACCTGTACAGTAAAATATGTCAAAATCAAATTTAAATAATAAAAATTTATTGCTATAAAGCAAATTTTGAAGATGTCAAGGTAACAGTTTAAAAATTATGACTTACCTAAATACAATATTTAACTTTTTACTTGGAAGCCATTTATATATCCGTAAGAAAGTCAGATGGGAATATATATATATATAGAGCAAATAAAGACAAAAATTTAACTCAATTAAACTAAATGTTCAATATGAGTACCACCACCTTACCTTGCCCTGGGACTCCTAATGAGAGGGTAACGAATATATTGGAAAATATGTGGTTTCAGTCTAAAGTACTCTCCACCTTGTATAATTTGTTCCCTTAGCTGTTGTTCAGTTAGTATTGGAACCATATAAACCAAGTCTTTCATAAAATCCCAGGCACTAGAAAGATATCATTTAACATTTTGACTGCAATACGAAGGACCAGCAAGTTGAAACCACATATTTTGACGAATCGGCAGAGGGAAATTGTCAAATCCATGAAAGAGTTTTGTAAACAAAAATTTATGAAAAATATCGTTTACATGGTTCCAATATTAAGTAAATAACATAATTGAACAAGATGGAGAGCACTTTAGGCAGAAATCACATATTTTCCAAAATATTCGTTAGTCTCTTATTAAAAGTGCCCAAGTATGTATTCGTGAAGGTGGTACCCATATTGAACATTTAGTTTAATTAAGTTACTCTTTTGTCTTTTCTTATTGTTTGTTGTTAGTTGTGCCGTTCTGTTTATTTCAATTTACTCAATAAAATTGAATTTATATTAATTCATACTGAATGAATACTTAGTGATATTTAAATTGTGCCAAACTAGCGTTACAATGTTATAAGAATGAAAACAACTGAATAAAAACACGCTTTATCTAGAAAAAATATTCTGAAACCATAGGCTTACTCAAAAAAACTGGAGAGGAAGGGGGTTTACTACAACCTCCCTATTCTATGTTTATGCTTTGATATTTTAGACCAAAATTACACAGAAAGTGTACCGACATATGATAAAAATATGTGCTAAATTTCGAACCAATATATCTAAAATCACCAGAGCCATCAACAACAATCATATTAAAATTTTTTCTTTTGACACCCTGTATTTTGAAAACAGCTCCGAAATGAAAAGTGGCATAAAAAAGTCCCACTATTTTAGTTCAAATAATATGTAGTTAACGGCTTGATATAAATTTGTAACACCCTATGTATTATAATGCACATTTCATCACAGTACTTAATCCTGAAGCACGCATAAGTATCTGAATCGTGTGTATCGTGTTTTCTTTGTTTTGATTCTGCAGAAAATATTCCAATTTCATTTCAGTGAATAACAATGTGAATAACAATTAAATTTATGATGTTTTTATTACTCTTCAATTTATAACGTAAACTGTGTAAAATTTTAGTACCACTATATAGCCTAAAAATAGTTATTTATATGTTTGATATCTGTCGTCCTGTCAGATGTAGGCGTGGTACCTTTAAATAAATTGTACGTTAAATAGAATATTATTTAAAATTAAAATTAATTAAAAATTAAGAAAAAATCAATTGTAATGTACTAAATTTTTGAAAAATTAACCCAAGTACATACCGCCAAGTTGATATGATAGGACATTCTGTTGTTATATTTTCAAAGTAGGTATTTTTTTATTTTAGATCAGATGTTACGAATCATTTGACGTGGTTTATATGACGTGAGTGTGTCTTAAATTAGAATGTTTTCTACTAATCAGATACGTAAGCATTTGAAAATGTGCTTTATTTCAAGGTCATTGATTTTGTTTTTACTCGTCCTAAAAGTACCAAACCTAAACAAATATTATTGTAGTACAGTAAAATACCTTTAAAAAAGCAAAAGCAAAAATATGCAGAGCGAACATTGACATTACATTGTCAGGGTCAAGAAATACAAATAATGTAGGTATATATAGAGGACAATTATATTTTGAAGGTTATCTGAATTATTCGTTACGAAAATAATGACTACAAATGTGACAAGAACATATGATTTTTTCAAATGGAATACAGGGAGATATTGTATACACAGAGTATTTTATTAAAGAATGGACAGTATTTTAAGGCTAGCTTTCTTGGATAAAAATAATGTGATTTAAATCAATTTACCTTAAGAAGTTATAGACCCGAGAAGTAATTTAGTATTTAATTTTTTTACGCTAATTTATTTCTTGGGAATTTTATCAAAATTTTGTTCAAGATGGTGTTTTGCATGATACACATGAATATCTAATTGATTTTTGTTGTATTGTTTTATAAAATAAGACAGGCACATCTTTTAATTGCCCAAAATAGTTTGATATAGTTCCTGTGTCACAGTAAAACAAATTGTTGAACAGAATTCAGGGGATTTCAGTATTGCTATATATTATTTTTAGATAAATTCCAGAAACGATTATCTAAGAACTTCTGAATTTATTTACGGGTTTTTCCAAGCATTATATCAACACAGTTTTGTTAATTTACATTTACCATGATTTTTTATAATAGATATAGATTTAATTTCTATGAGTCGAACCATATGTGTGTCAGTCAATTGTCAGGTTCTAAATAAATATCTGCTCCTATATAATGCAATTCACTTAAAAAAATAATTTTCTTCATGCTCTCTAAAAGATTATACGATTTTATAAGCATGATGGTTTATTTCAATCAACTAAAAGCAAAAATAGGTCCCCACATCATATCAATATCATCACCTTGTTTTGATATTTTGACATCGCCAGCGAGATTTTTTTAATAGTGGAATTTCATATGCAAAACGTGAGCATCACAAAGGCAATACTTAAAAAAAATGTCATTAACTGAGTGATTATTTCTGAGCAGGTTCTTTTAATTTTCAATTAACACTCCACACAATACAAACAATTTTAACATGGCACATACAGGGTGAGTCAGAAGTAGATGTACAAAATATATCTAAAGATTCTTCTTGACATAACAAAGCCTCCCTTTTCCAGTAAATCAACTTTTTACGAAAATATGCACATAAGAATGTATTTTTCAGTAACTGAATTAAATACCCAACAAATCAAGCTCTTGTTGTCATTAAAAATCATTTTTTTTATTAAATCCAGTAAATAATAATACACTTCTACACGGTACTGGAAACTGGACCAATGTAAAATTTGATTAGGCGTAAATTATAAATAGTGTCCACTTTGGTGCGATACACATTTTTTAAATATTCCCGCAAAAAGAAATCTAAATATTTAAAAGTCAAGAGATCGAGGCGGCTTGTAACGGCCCTTTCGTCCAATCCCTTGGTATTAATGCTTGGACACGCTGTACATGATACAGATATAATTGGGCCTCGTGTATGATACGCCACACTGCTCTTCCACACGAATTTTTTACTCGGAAACTATAAGGATCATACAATTTTTTGACTATATTTTTCATCACGCATCTATTCCCAAATTCTTTTAAATAACTTTTGAATCACCCTGTATATCACTAATACGGTGAGAACATTTGCTTAAACATTTTCTTAAATTAACATATTGTTTAAATGATTAAATTATGATGCATAAAGTTTCATTAGTGTCTTGTTATTATTTTGAAAATAGATTTTATTCCTTTTAACATAATAAATACAAGTATTTAAGAAACACCATTATTTCACAACGACAGGAGAAAATTTGCCAAAGAAATGCAATAAATACGTAGAACACTGAAATAAACCACTAGTAACGTTCGTTTTTCGCCATAAAATAAATTGTGTGCAATACAAACTATAGTTTAAACACGCTTTTAGATTTTCAAACATTGCGAGTATTTTTATATTCACCACAAAAATCTTAAAAAACTTAAATCATAGTTAGGTTTAATTATACAAGGTGTCCCTTAATGATGTGAGCTCCTTTGGAGGATGTGTTCCTTGGGTCATTATAGGGGGGGTTCTTCCTATAAAATTTCTCGATTTGAATTGAAAAAATGTCAGTTTTCATTATTTTTCTCAAAAAACGGTTAAACTTATAATTCTGAAAATCGGTGAATACATTTAGCTAATTAAGTGGCATTGTTGAGTACGATTTTTATTTTTATCACCACTGTTTTTAATTAGAATTTTTTATTGTAACCGTTTTGACAGTAAATAGAACAAGTAATTTACCAAATTTTCCCCCTCTTAGTATTTTTATGCAGACACGCGTTTTCGTTAAAAAAAATAAAATCCCCATACTTACATATCCTTGGGTGTGGAATATGCAAGAGAAATAATTTATATGAAATGTAGTAGGCTGCTGTCACTTTAATGGTTATATTTTTGAAAAAGAAAACGCGTGTCTGCGTAAAAATACTAAAAAGGGAAACATTTGGTAAATTACTTGTTATATTTACTGTCAATTTTTGATATCGAGAAACGGTTATAATAAAAAGTTTTAATTAAAAAAACAACAAAGGTTGGTGGTTTTAGACATTCGGTAAAATTAAAAATAGTACTCAACAATGCCACTTAATTAGCTAAATGTATTCACCGAATTTCAGATTTATAAGTTTAACCGTTTTTGATAAAAAAATGAAAACCGAAATTTTTAATATTTTTTAGTAGCCCTTATTTTGTCAGGGAGGGCTCTAATCGAAAAATTTTATAGAAAAAACCCCCTCTACAATGACCCAAGGAACACGTCCTCCAAAGGAGCGCACATCATTATGTGACACTCTGTATTTTCATATCTGTATATTTATAGCTTAGCTATTAAGCTATAACAAACATATTTAAATAAAGTTAATTATAATTATTTCCATTTGTGAAATAAATTTTGCTTAGCCTGCTTATGTGCAGGCTGAGCAAAACTACAGGGCGATTCACAACTTATCTAAAAATATTTAGTTTCCGAGTAAAAAATATTGAAGTTGTAGTATTTGAACCTTTAAATCGCTGGGCTACTGTAGTCTAGCTAGGTGATTCCGAATATTAAAATCCGATTATTTATAGTAGCTATTGACGTTTTTGTTGAAGCGAGTATTTACATTAGTTTTTGTGTCAAAAATGGCTTACGTATATAGCCGGGTTGATGGATACCGTTTTAATTTATAGTGATGTGAAAATGTTTTAGCAGAAAGATTTCCCGTAAAGATGTGCCAAATGCAGCTAATTTTATCGCGGTGTACAGTGAGTGCAAGTGTAGCGCAACGCGATCGTGACACGGAAAATTTGAAACCGAATCGTGGATAAGATGGAGGTCCAGAGCATTCACGACGTATTGCAGCAGTGTGGCGTATCATACACAAACCTCAATTATATCCGTACCATATACAGCATGTCCAAGCATGCATACCAAGGGATTAAACGAGGAGGAGCGGTACCATGGCTGCCACGATCTCACGACTTTAAATCAGTTAGACTTTGTGGGGATAAATGAAGTGTATCGCATCGAAGTGGACATTATTGATGATTTATTCAAACGTATCATAGCTGCTGATAGTAAACGGACAAAGCAGAAATATTTGTGTTAGTTTGTAGGAATTGGCTAAGACAAGCTCAACATTTTGTTGTTGTAACATCAAGTATGTCAAACCATTTTATTAATTAAAACCTCAAATTAATTCTATTAATAATTACTAACAATAGCGCCAAAAGCAGTTGAATTTTCTGTATAAAATAGGTGTTATAAAATATTCTCTCCTTGAAAATTTCTTACAATTTTTTTTATGTCGCAGATTGCATGCTTTACCTTGTTAGGCTTTACAGTGGACCAGTTTCCAGTGCCGTGAAGAAGTGTGTTTTTAAATCATTTTTTAAATGCTCTTTTTGAGTTTTTCTTTACAAAATTGTATTTGTAAGAGTCCCATGTACATTCAAGTTGAAAATTACTTAAAAATGGTAATAATATCAAAGATATTATTATAACTTGAGGGTTTAGAATACTTATTTGGAAACAAAATAAGGTTGGCATAATTGTTTACTTTTAAAATAAATAACTACTACATCACTGCCATTTGCTGAAATATTTAATGGTTTCATAAGGTCGGATGTGTATATAAGAAAGGCGATTAACTGTACTGAAACAGGAATAAACTAATCTAATTTATAAGGTGTTTATGAGGCGTTGTATATAAAAAAACGTTTTTATGAATTCATATCATCATTTTTTTATGTGGGAGGCATGACATTTTTAATGTCTACTAGTATTATTAGTATACTACTACAGAAAATGTAGAAGTATAATACAATTCTAGAAGATGCCACAAGCAATGTTGATGATTTAGCAGCTTTTTTTAAATTGTCTGCATAAATTGAAATAAAAATAACTGATTTTATTATGACTGTTGTCATGTTATTACGCCCCCTTTGATTTAGGCAAGTGGATTGTTGCTCATATAGCTACATATTTATAAGAGAAATACTAAAGAATGTATTCACACTGACAGGTATTTGAATACTGAGTTTCATCGCCAGTCAGTTTTAAAACAAGATATCATCAACTCAACACCTTATTTTAGCACAAATTATTTGTGAGCCAGAACACTTGGAAGAAAAACTCATCTCATCTCATCTAAGACCAGCTGTCATAGCAAATTTATGTATCAACAGAAATATTCAACAATTCATCAACAAGGACGCCTAAAAACAAGAAATACAGTTCAACATAACTCTCAGAATTTTGCGTTACTGATGGACCATTGACATCGTCAAAGAATTAAGGTCCGATGATTCCCATTGATCCAAAATCAAAGCAAAAGTTTTTCATGGACTTATTTATGATTTCTGTAAGATCGATAGCGACAATTCTGCTTATTGACAAACCCCGATAATATCGCCCCTGATAATAAATTGGCTTTGTCAGAAGCTGATTTGGCAAATCAGGATTGATGATATTTTATCATTGGAGTCTATTGTCATTGTGATCGTGCGTTCAGTTCCTACAAATTGCACTTTGTAAGGATGGAATTTTAGATGCAAAATTTTTCAGAAATGTTAAGAATTAAGGAGTGCCACTTTGAGGAACGTTTAGGGCTGTGTTCAATTGTATTTCTAACTCGTTCAATATTGTTGAATTTCTGATACATCTTCTACTACCTTTTTTGTTGCAGAGGGACCGGATTCTTCATCTTGTCATTTTCTGATCTATCGCAAATCGCCAGTCGAGATGATGCATCCTCTCTGCCTCTATCTCCAAATTATGAACGAAAAGTACGTTGTACTACAGTTATTGACAGCAAATTTTTTGTTTGCAAAAGCCAACAAACTATTTTTTAACTGCCAGTACTGATATCAAATACAAAGATATATAGATCAAGTTATCATAAGAATTAAAAATGTAAGCATTATGTTTTGTTCAAAAGTTATCGAGTGTGTATCGACATTGCTATGCTGAACCCTGTATAACGATGCAGTAAAAAGAAAGCACAATGTTAATACCATCTGCAACATCTGAAGGAAGTATACATGCGGCAAGAAATACATTAGATAAACAGGGAAATACGTTAACACGAGGTTGAAGCATACGTGAGTAGTTGCCGAACATAGGACTTATACAGGAAATTCGATAGACCTGGATAAAACTAAAGTTCTATTGAAGGAGAGAGAAGATCCTTTACTTTTACATAAAATTCAATGATATGAATGGCAAAAGTTAGTAATTCCAAACTACGCACCAGAAAGTCATGGACCAATGCACATGTCAAATATAAATAGCGATTAGAAGATTAATAATATACGGTTTGGAAAGTAGGGTATAACATACGTGAGTGACATTTCAAGCATGAGACGATAACCGAGTGCGAATATCACTTGAGTGTGTTGATACTATTTCCAGTGAGTAGTGTACAATTTTTTCCCACAACGTAAAAAAAAATTAAAAACATTAGGTACTAAATATTTTTTATTTTTCTAAACACAAATTAATAAGAATTTTTAATAAGAAACTGTATGGATATTATTATACATAATATAAACGTTGAAACACTTTTAGCCATTAAAAATATTTATAGTAATTGTATTGTTGTTACAATAAGAAAAATGTATAGGATAAGACAATGTATGTGTGTGCTTCACTTGGAGTACACGGTTCTGTTAAAGTGTCAGAAGTTGCTTGTGCATTTATGGCATTCAAAATTTTGTTCGAAATTTCCATTTTATTTGTTATAGATTCGTCAATGTAGGTCTCTGCCACAGCGATCGATTTTCCTCTTCCATGTCGCTTAAGTGTCGTTATGTCACCACTTACGTCCACAAAAATTGTAGCTGATCTTCGAAAGCAATGGTCCGTAAATAATTATGGACCTTGTAAATTTAAATAACTGGCTATTACTTTTAATATATTCCCAAATTTCTTGACACCTACCGGTTACTTGGTGCATTTTCCTTTCTGATTTTTCTACATCAGATGATCTAAGATTAGCATATTTCTTAAAAATATTATAGAATTCACCCGTTAACGTTAATGCTTCTAGGTATCGCAGATACTGACTGCCTAATGTAAAATATTGTCACAGAATTTGCTTCGCTCGCACCCAATTCGACGACAGTGGTATCGCGAAACACTTGATTGCCCCGATCGCCCCTACGTGATTCTGGTAAACAAACAAAATAATGCCGTGTATCGAGGCGCGACTGTAATATTGAGAATCGATGAGAATCGTTCGAGAAATGGATCTAGAGATGCTAGAAAATACCTGGAATATTCGTTTGGTCTATAAAAGAAGAATAAACGGCCGAGTCAGTCAGTCTTGAATTAGAGTTGTTATTTGGATATTTCGGAGAGATCAATTAGAATTCAAAGCGATTTAGATAGTGATTAATTAAATAGTGTTTAGTTGAGTTGTAATTAGTATTCAGTAGTGTACAGAGTGCTAATAAATATCAATAAAAATTAACTGTTTGTTTTTCTGGTAAAAGAAAAAGTCGGTTTGGGAAATCCGTGGCAATATGTAGAATAGATTTAGATAGTGATTAATTAAATAGTGTTTAGTTGAGTTGTAATTAGTATTCAGTAGTGTACAGAGTGCTAATAAATATCAATAAAAATTAACTGTTTGTTTTTCTGGTAAAAGAAAAAGTCGGTTTGGGAAATCCGTGGTAATATGTATCACTACTGCAATCCATATCCATTTTATACTACTTTTTATACACTTTTATCGCCTTCAAATCAAATAATCAATAATAAATTATTAAATATTATGTGGTTTTGACAGACAGTATTTATAATATTTAAATCGAAACAACGCGCAAGCGACAGCCCATCACGAGTAATTTACCAGACGCCACTGCACTTACCTGACACAGCATAACTTTCGATGCGTCGTACGCTGGGCCCGTATATTTCACCGGTTTTTATGATATTAGCATTAATATTGCACTAGGGTTAATAGAAAGATAATGTGTTTTTTAATTACAGTTGAAATTAGCGTAATAAACTATTTAAAAAGTTGTTATTAACACTATGGTATTAGTGTATGGTTGGTCAGTATTATGGTCCTGTATAACAAATACCTAGCAGTGAAAGCTGTGCATTGTTTTTCAAACGCATGTGTGTGTGTTAAGAAATTAACATACGTGTATATTAGCAATCGTTTCCGCGCCAACTGTTATGCATTCTTTTTTAAGGGGTTGTGGAAAAACCACACACTGAGGAGAAAGTATGCGTTGTGAAAAGAAGTGTCACTTTGATCCTAGGTCTGTTGGTGGCTTTTATACGATAAGCATTAAAAGGCATGCTGTATTATATCTTCGATTACTTTGTCCACTCCAGTGAAGGGACACAGGATCAAAATAACGCTTCGCTTCGCAACGCATCGCTTCTCCTCAATGGACCAGCACCTTTAATCTCCAGAAGTCACTTCTGAAGAAAAGAGTGGCATGTTTCTTGACATGTCAAGAACCCTAAGTGAATAACATGGTAACCAGTTTGGAATTGAGGAAGTTGCATGAATTTTATATAGGTTCGAAATGTATTACGGGTTAATCTTTCAAACATATTGAAAGGTAAGAATATGTGTCTAGCGGCCATAATCACATAATAATTAAAATATTAACATTAATAAATTGCCATAGAATGTAAATAAATCTAGGTGGCCAAAAACGCGACATCATTGGTGTGACGTTACAAGCTGTTTGTTTCCGTGGATACGGATGCAGGTTACGGTGTTGGTGATGTACACAGGCGTTTATTTCTTGTATTTTTGCGTTTTTGTGGCTTTTTTGGGTACGGTATTGTTAAATATAACTTATTCCTTTGTTTACACTATAGGTACGCTCGTGACAATTACGGCGACAATGCTGTTGGGTACCAGATAGATGCACAGATGATAGATCTTATACTTGAGGTATTTATAAAATTTATAAATACCTCAAGTATAACCATGCCATCTGATTTCACATTAAACTATTTATTTTAATTTGAATAATAATGAGTAATGATATTTAACATATATTAATTTTTTTATTGCTATTTACTACTGACTTCATTTCTTATTAAACATTTTAAAACAAATTCATATTTATTACTTTTGTTATGTATTATGTTTTCCGAATAAAACAGGTAATTTAATGTAATACAATCTGAAATTTTATAAATGCTTCAAATAACATTCTACATCAGGGTAGGAGCAAATACAGAACATGTTATTTGGAATTGGAATGAAGCGCTGAATAATAAATGAGAAAAAGATATTTTTGCTTTTCCATTGATTTTCTAAACGCCCTGTATATATTCTGGTAGCTTAATAATAGAAAAGTTTAATTGATTCTTAACAAGTTTACATTTTGATTTTTTCGATGAACTTAAACGTACCTGTTATTTCCAATTAAACTTAAAATGGTCTTCACAAGCAAACAATGTAGCAATGATTCCTTTCGCGCTTCATCGCCCTTTTTTATTAGGCGCTGTATGATGTATTCGTATATAATGGCATAATGCAAGACTTCTTCCATTTGCTCGGTAAGATGTACCTTCTGTGTCCATTTTACAAGTTTATTTTGCAACTGTATTGAATATCAATGCCTGTTTAACACAATAACACCTAATAATATCACAAATGATTGACTGAATTAATTCTTCTAAACGTATGTTCTGCGTATAACGCACAGGTCTACGCTATGCGATCGTTTTTAAGACTTATTTTGCCACGAAATTGTTTAGAGCAATTTCGATTAAAATAATACATTCTTTCTAATGCACGTAATTGGAAAAATCATGTAACTTCCCCATTGCAACATATATGTTTTAGCATTGCAACGCGAGTCTGCCAACGAGTACTTCATTCTGGGTGACTCTCGTAGTTAAGGCATCGTGATGGTTTCTTATTTTCTTCCGAGGTAAATATTACATTTTCATAAAAGTGTTTAGGATGTGAAAGAGTTATAGCTTTTAATTTCGATAGAAGCTTTATTATCATCGTAAAATTTTATGCAATAAATAACGCTTCTTGTTTTGAATATAAATTCCGATAAGATACATTCGTTGGATCACGGGCTATTAATAATTTATTCATTACAACAAATCTATATTTTAGTAATTTTACGTCGAATTTTATTGCTGGATGTGGCCTGGTGTCTGCACGCCTGATAAATTAAAAAATATTTAATAGCTTTTCGCTGATCTATTAGGTGGGATTATTACTGGGGCGGTAAATTTTTATTTCATCTTTCCACTAAAACTTTGATGGTCCAATATAAAGAATTCTTAAATAAAAAGATAACATAAATTGCTATTTTACTTGTAACTATCATTAAGTATACAGCACATGCACCGTTTAAGTATGGATTGGTGGATCTATAAATAATAGTCGTAACAACCAGGCTATACATTAATGTTAGTGTAATAGGTCGTTAAATGCACCAGTACCTCAATTACATCTAGTAACAATTTATTCATTTTTGTGTGAAATTTTGTTAACCAGTAAAATTATTTAATTAACTGAATATGTTTTAATATAGACGGAAAGAAAGCTATACTAATATCAAGATTAATATACTTATTCCGTTGCTAGCTTAATTCCATTATCCCTCAAATATAGTAATACTTTATTGAAAGATTAACTTATTCTTGTATAATAAGATTATATATTTTTCATTTAAGAACAAAAATTATGTTTGTTGAAAGAATTGTTTTATTTAGATAATATGTTATTATCCTCAGAATAAATTTATGTTTTATTTATTTGAAGTTTCAAGTGACTTAAAATAAAGTAAATAATAAATTAATTAAGAAAAAATAAAACAGAAGTACGTAATTAGTATTTCAGTATTCTGACTATATTGTATTCATTTCTAGAGTAATTACTACTCTCCCACCTTATATATAAAAAAATACTATTCACTCAGTGGTATTTAATTATTTATATAAGGAAAGTATGACTTATAGCAAACTGTCAAAGTCATTCTCTAGCGGTACACCAGACATATACCGCTTTTGAGCTTATTAGCTCTTCTCCGTATGGCAAGGCAACCGACGACTTATCCGACAGAAGGGAACCTGAGTAGACGACTTTAATACAATTTGCAATAAATAATTAATAGTAATGTATCTCTGTAGTTTTGGTAATGATCACCGTAAGTGTCGTATTAATATCATCTATACAGTACAGTATGAATTTATTACCAAAATATTAATATAATTCTATACTTAATAATATTTGATTCATATTTTAACAAAATATTTTAATATTAAATACCTTTAAGTAAATTTAGTGCCATTTTAAGAAAGGAAAGTGTTGAATGAAGTTTAAAATTTTAAATATTTTATTATACAGGGTGTCCCATAATGATGTGCGCTCTTTTAGAGGGTGTGTTTCTTGAATCATTGTAGGGGGGAGTTCTTTCTATAAAATTTTTCGATTTGAGCCCTCCCTTGCGAGATATGGGCTTCTAAAAAATTGAAACTATTCGGTTTTCATTTTTTTCTCCAAAACGGTTAAACTTATAAATCTGAAACTCGGTGAATATATTTAGTTAAGTAACTGATATTGTTGTGTACCATTTTTATTTTTACCAAATGTCTACAAGGGTGGCAATTTTTAATCAGAACTATTTATTCTTAACCTTTCTCGATATGAAAAAATTGCAGCAAATAGAACAATCAATTTACAAAATTTTCCTCCTCCTAGTATTTTTATGCAGAAACACGCGTTTTCTTTTAAAAAAATAAAATCCACATACGTACATATCCTCGGGTGTGGAATATGCAAGCAAAATAATTTATATGAAACGCTGCTGTCTATCACTTTGATGGTTTTATTGTTTGGATTGTCATTAATAATTAATGTCAGATATCTACCACCAAATTAGTTTTTTTTGTTAATTTCTATTGCAATTATGAATTTTCAATATTTCCAACAAAGTCAAACATTGCCATCAGGTACTGTGTAGTGTAAATTTAATTTATTCACGAATACTTTAGTTATGTGACCGACATCTGGGAAGACATTTTGAGCACCACATGCAAACATTTAATAAAATTAAATTTAGCCTGTAGCTTCATTTCTATGTATTTACAACAACACAAAATATTAGTCAGCCGACTGCTTGATAAAAATGATTCAAATCTGTCACATATGTCTAAAATTAAAACCACCCGCTTACTACGTACTTACTACTCAAATTGTACAAATTGGAAGCTGTAGGTCTGATAAATTAAGTGTAGAATGTGGGGTACCTCAAGGATCGGTGCTTGGACCTTTATTATTTATTATTTTTATAAATGATATATCCAGTATAGTTAATTCAAATAATTTGACACTATTTGCTGACGACACATCTTTTATCTGTGTGGATTCCACCGAAAATAATGTTATTACGCAGAGTCAAAGCGTTTTAGATACTTTTTTGAACTGGTTCAGTAGCAATAAATTATTTATAAATGTTTCCAAAACAGAATTCATAATATTTAAATCTAAATCTTCGGAAAGAACTAAAAGTAGATTATTAAAAATGAATGGCACATCTATAAAACAAACGGATACAACAAAGTTTTTAGGAGTACATATAAATCAGTACTTGGACTGGACTCACCATATTAATAACTTACATTCAAAATTGTCATCTGTTTGCTATGCTTTATACAGGTTAAAAAAATTGACATCTCAAAAAATACTCTTAAACTACTATTATGCTCATTTTTATTCTAGAGTAAGGTATAGTATTTTATTTTGGGGATCTTCGTATAAAATGATAAAAATCTTTAGATTACAGAAAAGAATTTTAAGAAATATTGCAGGTGTAAACAATTATCATTCATCTAAAAATTTATTTAAATATTTTAGATTACTTACAGTGCCATGCATTTATATATTGGAAGTGTTAACTTTGGTTAAAAATAATGTTTCATTATTTGTAACGAACAACTTTAACCATAATTATAGTACAAGAAACTGGGATACTTTGGTTATCCCACAACACAGCTTGTCTGTTTATAAATCAAGTCGAATGTACAATGGAATAAAATTTTATAATAAACTTCCTAGCTATATTAAGCAATTAATAAATACAAGCCGCTTTAGTAAAACTTTGGTTGATTTCTTATTGGAGCATGCATTCTATGATATAAATGAATACTTCAGTTTTTAACCATTAGGTATAAGATTTTATTTTTAAGATTATTGTATTGACTAGTACACCATGTATACATTTTGTATGTTGTATTTTTTAAAGGACAATAAAGATTATTATTATTATTATTATGAATTATTTTACTTGCATATTCCACACCCGAGGATACGTACGTATGTGGATTTTATTTTTTTAAATGAAAACGCATATCTCTGCATAAAAATACTAAGAGGAGGAGCATTTTGTAAATTGATTGTTCTATTTACTTTACAGAGGTTGGTGGTTGCCACCCTTGTAGACATTTGGTATAAATAAATATCGTACCCAACAATGTTACTTAATTAACTAAATATATTCAGATTTATAAGTTTAACCTTTTTTGAGAAAAAAAATGAAAACCAAAATTTTTTCAATTTTTAGAAGGCCTTATCTCGTAACGGAAGGCTCAAATCGAAGATTTTTATAGAAAGAACCCCCCTATAATTACCCAAGGAACACCCTCCAAAGGAGCGCACACCATTATGGGACACCCTGTATATACTTATATACAGATTAGATTTTTTTCCGTGTATTATTCCAATATTATTTAAATACTTGCAACATAAGTTTTATACAGCTGAGAGTTGTTACACCGCATCACAAAATACTGTTCATGACCTCTTTGATACGTAGGATATTATAGTAAGCTTTTTTCAGTCATCACATAGATTATTCCACAAGACATTGACAGTTACAATTTGAATTATTAATAAATAATATTAATTTTTTTCACTATTCAAATTGTAGTTAACTGAAATAATTAAGAGTGTCGTATTCTTGCACTAATGTTTCCTACGAATACAAATAATAGTAAACAAAACTAACTGAATTTTTAATATAACGAAATACTGATCATATTAAAAATAAAAATTATATTGTCTTTGTTTTCAAACCACGACTTTTCTGGATAGCCTAAGGTAAAAGTGTAATAATAATTTTGTGTAGACAAGTTTGTATTTCAGAAATGTTAGAAAAAAATTCTCAACATTCATCGAATATATAGCAGTTGGCCACAAAAGTATCGAATTGTATTATTATTGATAAACTTCTACAAATTTTGTACATTTTCGTATGTTATGTCTGTCTATTTGATGGGAACTTTCCTCAGTGGATAGACGATTTTAGATGGTAATAGTATGGTATTTTTTCATGTGTGTGATTCTCGGGAATTGTCTTTCTCCTTCCTTGAGAAAGAGAAGTTTCCATTTTGAACTTATTACACAAACCACCACAAAAAACAATATTTGTATGAAAGACTACAACGAGTTCGCTAGAATAGCAAGGTTCTTATCAATTTGACACCATGGGACCTGTTTTTAAATTCAGCAGTTTGGTATGGTGGATTCCATAATTATGACCAATCATAATTCTTTAAACAAACCAATAATTCCACCACATCAAACTGCTGAATTTTGAAACAGGCTTATGGCTAAGTTTTACATTTTGTAAATATAGCATATGTCCAGGACTTTTGTCATTTTTACTGATTATCTATAAAGGCCTATTTGCACACATCAGTGCCGTATCAGTATCAGTGAAAAATAAAAAATCGTTGCATAGATTTTAAATAGGCATGTTGATACACGTTCGTCACAGTGCCCTATCAGTGCGATCAGAGCTGCTTCAAAGTCCGTTCAGTGGCATGACTTTTATAATTGTACTGACGAACTGACCAGATTGTTTTTATTATTTAGAATGGATGAAAGATTTTTCGAGCTGGTACGAAATTTTGATCAATTGCATGATAAATATATTCAGATCATATAGTTTGATCGTCTACCAACTCCTTTTTGCGGACTACGGACGGATATGTGGTCACTGACATCAGTGATCGACCACAAATAACCCTGATGCTGAACTGACACTGAACTGATACGTCACTGATGTGTGTAAATGGACCTTTAAACAGCTCATCATCTGCAGTTAAAGCGAATAGGGGACATATGTTGTTTGTTCATAGAATGATGCGATGAGGAATCATTTTTTGCAATTACACAAATTTAAGCAAAAATGGATATGTACCATTTCTGTACCAACTCAAATACAAATTAGTGATAAACTGGTTCAGTTGAATCAACTACGAGTATTTAAGTAGATAATATTATGTTTAAAATATAATATAGTTGGTCGGCAATACAGATATACAGTATGCGCCAAAAGTATGGAATAAATTCAATAAAAACGAAATAATTATTTTTTGGGAAAAATCCTCGAACAGGTCGATTTTTAATTTAAAAAATACATATTTTAGCGTAAAATGCGATTTTCAAATGTCATTTGTTTTCGAGTAATGACGTCATCGATTTTTTTTTAAATGGCAACACCATATTTTTTCCTTGATTCTGAAAGATCGTTTAATTCTCTATCAGACAGTACTACATAGGAAAGTTTTCGAGTAAATGACGATTGAATGTTAGAAAACGTAAATTTTATCCATAAAAAAGTAACAATTCTGAGGTATGTAAAATAAAATACAATTGATTAAATTTTATACTTAAATTAAATGTTCGAATTGCCATCCACCAACTTCTTGACAATGCGCAAGTCTGTGAAGAAATTCTTCTTGCACATTATGAATGATTTCTGGGGTAACTCTGCGTATTTCGTCCCGAATGCGATTTTGAAGTTCTTCTAAATTACGTGGTTTATTAATGTACACTTTTGACTTCAAGTATCCCCATAAAAAATAGTCAAGAGGTGTAAGATCTGGCGATTTTGCAGGCCATTCTATCGGTCCGCGTCTGCCGATCCACCTCCCAGGAAAACAGTTGTCCAAAAAATCTCGTACAGGGCGCGCATAGTGTGGTATCGTCAGGAATGTCTGGGTTATTATCGTTAGGAAAAATTACTGCAAGGGCTGGAACAAGGTCATTTTCTAGAAACTCTAAATATCTTTGTCCTGTAAGGGTTCCTTCAAAGAAGAAAGGCCCTACTATTCTGTCGTCAACTATTCCAGCCCACACATTTAATTTCTGAGGGTGTTGGGAATGTGCCTCTGCCATCCAATGAGGATTTTCCCGACTCTAATATCTGCAAGTTTGACGGTTTACTGTACCATTCAGCCAAAATGTGGCCTCATCTGAAAAAAGTATTTGCCGGTGTAAATTTCTATTTCCTTGACATAAATCCATTAGAATTTCGCAAAAGTGTAAGCGGCGATCGGTATCATCTTCATTGAGTTTCTGCACAAGTTGAATTTTGTAGGGATGATATTTTTCCTTCCTCAAGATACGTAGCACTGTGATCTTAGTGTCATTGTTTAATGCAACCAATCATGAAGAATTATGAGGATTATCCACCATACTTATCAAAATGTTCTGTTTCTGATTTTCATTAACGCTTGGACGTCCAGGTTTTGGAATATTTACAACATTGCCAGTTTCTCTAAATTTAGACTCTACCTTACTGTCTGTTGATTGGCTGATAGGGCGATCTGGATATTTTTCATTAAATAAATCGCAAACTTCCTGCTGAGTTCTAGTCATATTCCCGCATCCGATAAGAATTAAAATTTCAATTCTTTGAGTAACAGTTAAATGTTCCATAATACTTTAAATTGAATAATAATTTCTATGTCGCTTACAATACTTATTAGAAAGTCGGTGTGACAATGACACTTTGGAAAGATTTTCACCTACGTGATCCATGAAAAAACTATGGAATTCGAAAAACTAAACTTTTTTGCTTTATTTTAATTGATTTACGTTTTCTAACATTCAATCGTCATTTACTCGAAAACTTTCCTATGTAAGAGGGCAAAATTTTAGTACTGTCTGATAGAGAATTAAACGCTCTTTCAGAATCAAGGAAAAAAATATGGTGTTGCCATTTAAAAAAAAATCAATGACGTCTTTACTCGAAAACAAATGACATTTGAAAATCGCATTTTACGCTAAAATATGTATTTTTTAAATTAAAAATCGACCTGGTCCAGGTTTTTTCCCAAAAAAAAATTGTTTCGTTTTTATTGAATTTATTCCATACTTTTTGGCGCATACTGTATAGTACACAGAGGTAACTCACAAGATGTCTAACAGTGGAATGTTCGATGAAAACGACATGCCAGCACAGAGGCAATATGGCATATTCACCCACTCCAGAATTACTAAGATACTTACATGAAAAGAAACTATTAATCAATTCCAAACGCTGTATGCCTAACTTGTAATAACTTTGTATAAATAGAACGTAATTTTAATTCACAATGTAAAGAATATCCGGCTTACTCACAAACTGTAATGACATAAATTACACGTCTAATAAATATTGGAATTTGAGCTCATGTAATTATATGTAAACAAAAATAATTGAATACCCATGTGCAGAATAGCATTTACGAACAGTTTGGCATAGAAAGTTTAAATGCAATATACAGTACATTCTAGAATTTGTCATTATAAAGTTCTTTTTCATGAAATAAAACGTGACAATTTTACTGAATGATAACTGTTTCTTTTATTTCAAGCATCACAAATTTCTATTAATAGTATAGAAATATGCATTCTACTGTAGTCTACAATTTCCTAAAACTTGTGATAAGTGGATATACAAGGTGTCTGTAAAAGGTTGGGAAATCTCAGAGCTGGAGATACTGGTGACCAAAAAAAGTCGATTGAGTCAAATATGTCTTATCCGAATGTTGCTGGTTTCAAAAATACAGGGCGTTCAATGCTAGAATTTTATTTTGAAATATCTCAATAACTTTGAAACCTGTAGGATTATTACAAAAAAATTGGCACAATTATGTTTTTGGCACGGCAAATAAGAATTTTTAACTAATTTTGACGTCACTAGTAGAAGGCGCCACTTATGGCACAGCATGTTTCTTTTAAATGGCAGAATTTTTTTCGTTAGTGTATCCATTTGTCTATTGAAACAATTGATTCTCCTACCTGTTATATCTGGGAAAGGTATACCTTGTTGAAGTCGTTAGGAGTAACCATTTTTGAAATAATCGTATTTGAAATATAAAATTGTTATCGTTTCAGGTAAAGTGCCTTTTCTACTGAAAATACAGCAAAATGTTACTTGAAAAAGTTGTCCAGAACGGTAAATTATGGAGACGTGCAAAATTTCAAAATATTCAATAAAAATTAGTAGTACAAAAATTATTGTTTTGTATTTAGTGTATCCATGTTTTACTGAATGTGACGAAAATAGCGTCCTATTTAAAAAAAAATTGGTACCTAATGCTGTATATAATAATACACATATACTAATAGACCTACGCCTCAGCGATTTTTTTTGAAAAAATATATGTATTCATCCTCTTGGCATTGGCATTGTACACATTTGCTACTTATTCCGTTACTAAGCAATTAGCCTTTTTAACATTTTACTGGAAAATAAGTAAATAAAACATCGATTTAAATGAAAAAAAAAGCTAAATGTGATTAATGGAGGAATAAACAAAAGTACCTGATGTGTACTAAAATCAAGAATGTTACAAAAAATATTCCGTAAAAAAGAAGTTTTATTTATAGGCTGCACCCTTAACTTTCCTTTTTTAACAATAATTGAAAAAATTTATAACTGAAGTTTATTAAATCAAATGCATGTTCAAATTTAATTCATTATATACATAATTTAATATTTCATATTTCTAGTGGCAATAATTTTTTGAACTCACTGGGCTGGAATTTTGTATTTATAAATATGAATTGTTGAGATATAATATAGAGGTACTCAATTAAAGAACATAACATGTTAAAAACATGGACAAAAGGAATTTTATCTAATCTACAAAATGTCTAGAAACTAGTGGTAATGATGGGTATTTTTGTCTTTAAGGATATACAAGTAAGAAGTTATATATTGAATTTCAGTCATAACTCATAATAATACAATGGAATTAGACATGCTTAGTCATACAAGTACAGCAAAATAAAGTTTTCAAATTTATAAAATTTTGACGGTGTTACCAAATTTGACATTTTGTATTTGCAGATCTATTCTTTTATCAATTTGCTACAAAAATGCTATATGTTGTTTTATTCGATATATAGGATGTCCGTAATATCATTGCCTTAATTTTGGCGTAGTGTGTATGTGTTTAAAATGACTTGAAAGTTTTGCCTAGATTCACAGTATTTACTATAAATTGTTCCATTTTTGTTTCTGTACAAGCATCAAAGAAAAAGTAGTAATAAAACGCACTAGCTATACGCACTATTATGACTATATAATATTCCTTTTAGGTTTTTAGCAACAGCTTGCAGCCTGTGACTTTGCAGCGTTGTCGAATGTTACAGTACGTTACAGTTTCAACAAGTTTCATGGAAACCTCAATTGTTTACTTCATTAATACTGATCCAAAAAACAATTACATTACAGGCGCTTTTACTTTACCCTAATTGTACCTTAGTTTGTAATTTCGTAACATAGTTTTGCATATTATTGCAGTTGCTCTTTTATTTTTTAAATGTATTTGTAGACCAACTATTCGTTTTAGACATTTTTTTCATAAAAGTTTTTTATTGTCATATTCCGGACACCCAGTATTTTACCATTTTCCTGATAAACGCATATTTACATATATCATATGTAATAATAATTTAATAATAATGAGGTTAGAATTTCCAGACAAAAAAATAAAATAATGAATAATATTACCTAAGAAACGTTTTCAATATGAGCACCTCGAGTTTCTATACATTTTCCAAACACCTCCGTTACACACGAAACATGTTGGGGTTATTTTTATTTGCCTAGAAATACTCACTTCATTGTTGCATTTCTATGAGTTTTTACTATCCTCTAAATTTCGAAGTTGCTAAGGTACCGGTTTATAAATTATTACTAAAATTCAATATTTAACTTTTTATTTGGAAGCCTTGTATATTTGTAAGGAAAGCAGATAGGACAAAAAAGTATATGAAGTACTAACATTATGGCCCACCCAGTATGCCATATAATTTTTGTACACTAATTTCTGGACACCCTGTATATTACATTACTACTTTTATTGAGATGACTTGACTTGAATAATAATATGGAATAGTTATTACCAAAGCTCCATACGCAAAGATCCAGTTACACAGTCACCTACAAGATCAGAAACTAAAATTTCGTAGCTATACCAACATCTTAAATGTGTTTCGTTCCTATAATCGAGCCAAAAATATGACAAATAATTGAACAAATAGTTTCACCGGAAATCATAAAAAATCTTAATAGAAATATTAATTAACTGTGTAATTTAATAATGTAAGAGTATTTGCATCTGTCTTTTTCTTATCTTACACAAGGAACGTAGGAAACAATGCATTTTGATGTTACTGCTACAATCAAATATAAATAATCCATTCCTGACAGAATTCAAAGAAATGACAGATCAAGAAATTGTAACTACCTACTATTTTTTTTAGCGATATTTGACAGATTTTAATAAATTAAGGTCAATTTAAGGTTACTAGTTAGATTTTAGATTACAAATCATGACAATCGCAACCAACGCTATATGGTTTGCGGAATTCCGTGGCAGTCAATGGATATACAATTTTTAGCTGGTTGCCTTCTTGTCGGTTTAATTTTTGGCATCGTGTCGAGAGACATATTACCTCTTAAAAAATCAAGAACTGGAAAATGACAGGCTAGTAGCACTAAACCATGTACTAGAATGGGATGAATCAGGTCCCACCGCAGTATAAAAACTTCTTCTGTTGAAGAGAGTTATGTGTCTTCTGCAGGTTAGAAAACCTAACGTGTATACAGGATGATTCAGAACTCATCCAAAAAAAAAAAAACGTTGAATGAACAGGGAACTCTTACAAATACAATTTTGTAAAAAAATCAAAAAGGGAAGTTCGAAAATGATTTTAAAACACTCACTGGAAACTGATCCACTATAAAACTTGTCTTCCGCAAGACAAAGCAATCAGTCGGCCACCGGTACCTACGGAGGCAAAGTGTAATAAAAAAGGAACGGAAAAAAAGTGAAAGAATTTCGCAAAGAAAAATAAATAAAATGTTTTAACACCTATTTTATATCAGCAAATTAAACTGCTTTTGCGGCTATTGTTATTATTATTCAATAAAATTAGTTTCGTGGTATTAATTAATAAAATAATTTGAAACACCTGATATTACAATAGCTGCCCAACATTTTGTTCACCGATGTGTAAATACATTTGGGCCCTTCTTACCCAGTTTCCACGAAGTAACACAAATGTTGCTGGTTCTTGTTCGTTTTGAACGTAAGCTAAGGCAGCAGCTAAGATACGTTTGCGTAAATCATCAATAGTGTCCACTTCGGTGCGATACACTTCATTTGTCAAATATTCCCACAAGTCCAAAGCATTTAAGTCAGGAAAAATCGTAGCGGCCATGGTACCAGTTTTCCCCTTCCAGTCCATCGTACCCCTTGAACTTCATTAAGGTACTTCCGAACATTTTGTCGAAAATGAGAGGGAGCACCATCGTGCAAGAACTACATTCGGGGTCGGACAGCTAAGGGCATATCCTCTAGAAGGTCAGGTAGATTATTTCGAAGGAGCTCGATGTACTGAATCCTATTCATCCGATTTAGTAATATGAATGGTCAATTCCTGCCCAAACATTTGAGGAAACGGTTGTTAGAAATGATCTCGTTGAATAGCGTATGGATTTTCAAAATCCCAAACATGGTTGTTATGAATGTTATACATTCCATTCCGTGTAAAAATAGCTTCATCTGTAACTAACGCGTCAGCTTTAAATCTGGAATTTTGAGCATTTTATTACAGCAAGTGATAATCTCTTGTTATTAATGCTTGGACACGCTGTACGTGTACATAATAATATAATGTATAATTGAGTCTTGTGTATGATACTGCACACTGTTGATTGGGACATTCCTTGTACTTGAGCTATTTATCCGGTACTTATTTGACGATTCTCTTCAACAATTTTTAAAATATGTTCCTCAGCTGCTGAAATACACCCTGGACCTCCGTCTCTTCGGCGCCGATTCGGTTGCAAATTTTCCGTGTCACACCCGCATTGCACTACCGCGTTAAAAATATCTGCATTTGGCACAAGTCTACCGGGAAATCGTTCTGCGTACAGACGAGAAGCTGCTAAAGCATTTTCTCTTACTTCACTATAAATTAAAATGATATCCATCAACTTAGAACCTATACATGCATGCCATTTTTAACACTTGAAAAACTAATGTAAACACTATCGTATAAACGTTAATACTCCAATTCGATTTTAGTATTTGGAATCGCCTGCATTTCGAAAATGCTAGAAACTATTGTCTGATTAGTTAGATTGGATTTTTGCCACACTTCTGAAGAAATAAAGGTTAATTAAAAAAGCCCTTGCGCCAAACGGATCAAGGGTTATTTTTGAAACATGAAAAATAAAAATAATCAAATTTTAAACTGTCAAACTTGACATACGTTTAATACATTTACTATTTTGAGAACGAAAACAGAGAGATTTTCGAAACGTCAAAAATACGGAAGTACGCGATAGTGATGTGATTTTTGTTATTTTTTACTTATCTCCTCTTTTCAGTGTGAGATTTTTTGGTTAGGCAAAGTTAGTTTCAAAAATAACCCTTGACTAATCCGTTTGGCGCAAGGGCTTATTTAATTAATCTTTATTTTTTCAGAAGTGTGGCAAAAACCTAATCAAATTAAAAAAAAATGCTAGAGACAACAGTAGCCCAGCGATGTAAACGTTGAAAATATTACAACTTGAATCATTTTTTTCTATAAGGATTTTACAAAACTTTTAACATTGACTCAAGACGCATATTTTCTGAATCACCCCGTAGATCTTACTTTTTAAGTATTAAAAATAGTGACAATTTTGCAAAATGTTAATAAATTGATACCTTTGAAAAAATGTTCGCCAATAATTAAGAACCAGTTCCATTTTTTTCCAATTTCTTGGTTAATTGAATAATTTATTGGGTAAGAAATTGTTATATCCATGTTAAACGTGTCTAACAATTAAAAATCTTGTTCTTAAAATTTAAATCGATATTTTAACTGCATGTTAAATAAAAAATATTAATAAGTGCGACAGTGTAACGAAACGCCAATAAAATTGTGATTCTTTTCATTATTATGTAAAGAACATTTGAACAAGTATAATATATTTATTAACTGAAGCATTTGATAATTCACGTTGGTTATTTAAGAAAATAGTAGAATAAAATAAACAAAGCATATACTCCAAAAGTAGAATAAATCCATGAAAACATTCATGTTTGTATTATTTACGGCTCATTCTAGTAAAATATAGATATTCAAAATTTAAGAAATATCGGCTCGTGTATATCATTCCCAGAACCATATTTTGCGCAGCCAATCAATCTACTGTCAGTTCTGCGTGCATAATGTAAACATTTATTTAAAATTCAACAAACACGTTTAGTAAATCCTTTGCTAAAAGTAGATGTTTAATTACCAGTTTCTAAAATTTATTAACTCCTAGTTAATTTTAGCATATGTTGATGAAATAATATTGAAAGGCTGGCGAAATAACTTCAAATTTATACCAGTAGATAGAGATATGTATCCACAAATGCAAACTATTTCTTGTCGGTATTTAAAAGGCAGAGCTCCAGAATAAATATTTTCGAATAATTTTGTATTTTATAAGAACAGTGTTTCTTTAAGAATGAGACAACTTAGGAATTTGGAGTTTCTGTAATCAAAATGGTGTGAATGAGCTAAACATATCTCAGTCAAATACAGTTTCCTCACTCTATAGATTTTTATAAGTTTCCGATTGCGAATGGTTCTAGAACTGTTTCAAATAAATGACCATTTCATCAGTAACTACCAAACGCCAATCTGTTGACAATTGAATTGGGTGACTATTTATAATAATTCACCATTATCTTAGGATTAGGAAATCTATTATTTGACTATTTTTCATAAAAGTACGACTAAATGCCATTTTTTTTATGGAGTAGTATTTACGGATATGCACATAATAGGGTAAGTAATTTACAGGACAATAGAAGTCTTACATAATATTTTCTCTGAGTTCTTTAAGATTTAATTTTTAAAATTTCAGTATTATTTTTTATCAGATCGGTTAATAAATCAATACAAAAAAGGAATATAAATTCAGGTGAATTTTCATACACTTTTTAAATGGTTACAGGTATGTATAGAGAATGTGTTTTCTATATTTTTATGTTTTAATACTGGATACTGATGAAGTCTAAAGTAGGAATGGAAAATTAGATTGGACTGAGTAGAAGTTTAAGATGCTGAACTATAAATATGCAGTATTAATTAGATCAATCTAAAGGTTATTTTAGGTCGGTTCAGTTTTCCGTTTAGTTGATGTTTAATCTGAAGTATTTTCTAACGATTAGATTCTGAGTCAACAATTGATCTAATTTTCTAATCAGGTAATTAAATACGTCATAATGCAGGCGTATTTCTCGCCGTAAAATAATCAATTTTGTGATGTGTTTAGGCACAGAAATCTCGAATAATAAAATATGTAGAAGAAAAGTTATACCAAATATAAAATTCTTGGTATTAATATAATCCAAGAAAACCGATTTATTAGTAAGTCGACGTTTCGGCTGTATTTAAGCCTTCGTCAGAACAATCCAATCATTATCGAAACTATGAATTTTCTATTTTATGCAGTTGTATTTTATACGGAAAACTTTTGTTGTCCTGAATAAGGCTTAAATACAACCGAAACGTTGACTTATCAATAAATTGTTATTCTTTAACTCTGAGCCCTTTTCCAACCACCTTTTTGAATAATAATAATATGAAACATTTGCATATCAGAAGGAAATTTTAAGCAAGAAACTTTATTAACTGTTAATATCAATTAAATTATTTTTACAACAATATCTAAAAAGGTGCACTGTTTAGCAATTAATACCTTCAATATTAAATAAGAATAATCGGAACGTTTCAAATTGTTAGAAGTAACTATCATGTAAATTAATAAGTACCTACCATGGAAACAGCTTGAGTAATTGGCAATGTTAAACCTTTATATATCTACAAAACTAAATCACTAGGTACATAATTCTCGACACCAAGATGTTGTGACGTAACATATTTTCATTAGTATTTTCATCACCGTCCTGTCGAGTCCTTGTAGCTGCATCCATTTAATAAAATATCCTTTCTCTCACAATAGCATTAACTGAATTTTGTTTAAAAACCGAAAATCATACGCTCCGCTGCTTTCTCTTACGTATTGGGGCGTAAGCGTGAGTATTGATCCAATACACAAGATCTTCCACGTGGGTAAGGCCACGTGCATTAAAATTTTACTCTACGCAACTTCTGTCGTTTTTACGGTTCCACCCCAGAACTCCTGAATTTTCGTAGACACAAAAACCATCTTCAGTCGGTCGGTTTTTTACCTAATGTGTTATTTTTTCTCACATTTCATGGAATATACTGAAATGTTTAGAGTTACCATTTCTTAAACAGTGACATTTCAATCATCTGAAACGTCCGAAATCACAAATTATTTTATTTACACTTGCATGTACCTTAACTTTTTTTGAAATGATGGCCAAGTTATAAATGGTCCTTAAGTATCTGCAATAAATTCTTGTGTTTAAGGTCAAGCCTAATCAGTAAATAAACTGAAGACCAGAAAATAATATATCAGTCACGCTATTATATAAATGAACCTTCGCCACTATAAAACTTCAGGAAGCAGCAAGCGTGTGTATAAACGCTCATGATTAATATAACAGGTATTATCCTGAGAGAAGAGCCAGTGCTAAATATAGTTTCGATTAGCAGATAACAGTTCTAGCGTTATTGTTGTGTTGTTTCAGTAGCTTTAACCATTTGTATCGTTGTCTGGTTGAAGGTCAATCACCATGTCTTTAACAAAAGTTCTTGCTTTTTTCGGTCGGTAAATATGTTACTAAAACTATTTGATTGTCAATTTTTAAGGAGTTTTTGTAAATTCACTTGCATCCTGTTCAATAATGGTTTTAATTTACACTAAAATTTGCAAAATTTAGATGTTTCTTGTTGCTTAATGCTTTGTAAAAATTATTATCTGAATCAATCAATAATAAGATTCATCTCCATAAATAGAGAAAATGGATGATATAAATACATCAGCAATAAAGTGAAGGAAGCCTTTCTCCGAATATAAATCTATAAGAATTTTAAAATATTAATCCCGGATAGAATGTATTTCAACATCTGGTGTAAAAATAAACGCGTTTCATTCAAATTTTAAACAATTGCTGTATTGACCTCTCCTTGCTCGAAGAAATATCTAATGACGGAGAAAATAAATTCTTTGTTTACATTAATTTTATTATTAGATTTGAATTTTTAAATATCAACAGGCGTTTAATTTGTGTTTATAGAAAATTGAATTATTTATTTGGTTAGCAGCATTCGCAAGTTTCTTCCTCCTCAAATAAAAATTGTTTTGAAGGCAATTGTATCTTGAAACAGAGATTACTTCATACTTTACTATATGTACCATCCACAGTTTTTAATATGGTTACAATAGAATATGAGGAATGTACAATTCGAATGGTAATGACACTATAGTCACAAGGACACATATTATTTATTTTTATAAATGACTGATTTGAAGGCCCAACTGATTGTTTAATAAACAAATTTGCTAATGTCTTAAACTTATACCATGAATGTCTCGGAAAAATACAGTGCAGCAATGTTCACTTTTACCGTTTTATATTGCTGTTTGCTGACAGTAGTGTCACTGGTGTATAAGAAAGATCTCAGTAATTTGTGGCTTTTTAGTATTTAAGCAGAGTTTAGAAATAGGCAGAGTATTTTGTTTAAGGATTACTTACTGACTAGATGTCGCTGTTTTGTATCCCAAAAATTTCACATTTCACTGGTACCGACTTCAAAATGAGAACATTCTATATTGCGTTTGGAATAAATATAAATGGACGAAAAACCAATATTGATAGAGTAAACGTGTCCAGTTAGAAATCATGTTCATTTAATATTGTTTAAACTAAGTTGTGGACATTGATAGTATGAGATTTATCATATGGTTCACTAAATTCATTAACAACCACTTAGGTAATGACACAGAATAGATGTACTAAAGTCGTAGTAAATATCTCGTAAATCACAAGTTTTGCTAAGGTAAGAGTTAGTAACGGTTTGGTAGTGTGTAAGCAAGGAGTTATGTACTGCTAGTAATTAAATATAATCTAATGATTATAAAATGTGCCCATGACCACACGATGACATTTGTCCAGTTGCGACTTGTGCAAGAAATTTGGGTTATGTTGACCGAAAATATCTGTCCCGTAGTGACAATAGTATGTAGTAGAGAGGCGTCGAACAGAAATAGACAGGGGAAGGTTAATAAGGAGAAACCGTGGAAACCTTCACGGTGGTGTAAAAACAAGGTGGCACTGAACCCACCTCCGTTCTGCAGAGGAAGAACTCTGGTTTATTTCCAGCATTCCACATAAACATGGTTCTTTTGGGGCGTACGTCCTGTCAAAACATCACTCTACTATTATTAAACTAGTGGGTCACGGGAGCGCCCTTCTTTGAGAGGTAACCGGTCTTACATCACTCAAGCATCCTCTGCAGGGGACCGCGGGCCATGCGGATGCTCTCGGCAAGGTCGAGGTTGAACAGAGTGACAATTGGCGAAATGACGGTGAATGCGTCTTACATAAACCGACCTAGGGGACAAACTGTAGAGCGAGGGGTCTGTTCGAGGTCATCCGTGTGGTCAGGTGCGTGTTTGGGGATGCCGCGAGACGCAGCATCCGCAAGGAGTCGGCGGGAGTGGCCGCGGTGTGTCATACCTGGCGCCTTCGGGGGGCCCTGGGTCCTGCCTCGGCTTGAGGACAGGGGTCAGCCCCCATTTCTCCACCAATTCGAAGCGGGAAATGTTGGCGGATCACGAGAGGGGAGCCGCTTCCCCCCCCTCGAGCCCCATGCCGGACTTCAGGGGCTGCACTCTCACTCGGCCGCGATCACACACAGACTGCGCCCGGCCGACGCTCTCGGACGCCGTCGTCGTGCTTCGGGCGCCGCCGGCGTCGCACTGCTACCAACCTGGCGACGTACGACCGTGCATGCTCGTACACAAATGCTTATTTTACTTTTTGCTTAAATAATTAGTTCGACATGGCTCACCAATTCGGAACTGTCACAACGTTGTTTTATTTTCCGGGCCCGCACATAATTCGATACGCCGATTGCCGGGATAAGCTCCGGAGGCGCACACATTCTCTCCTCCGCCAAGTTACGGCATCACTGAGAACGCCTCTGCGGGCGATATTTGCACTACATGATTGTGTACCGACTACTGAAAAACAACCAGGATCCACCGGATCATGTGAATAAATCGCTACACGCCGGTTAATTTGGTACATTTAATACACAACGGGGCCTTTTTATTTATTTCCAGTAAAAATAGATGTGCCACTGTAGACCACGACCGGCGTTCGATTACTATCACTGACATTTCATTTTATTGCTTACCAATGCCGTTCCGATGGGGAAACAATATTTATTTGGCAGTAATGACTCGCATTTTCATAAAATGCTGATATTGAGAAATTACTTCCATTTAAACTCTTTGTGGATTTGTACTGATACCTATTCGTGCTCTTACGTTTGGAAGGATACACGTACAGGAGTGTATAATCTAAAACCAGGTTAAGACATTCTACTGATCTTAGTGTTGAAATCTTTTTTTATCACATCTGTATTAAAAAAATATGTCACGAATTTAGATAATATTAGAGTACATTTTATCTTAATTGATCTGAAATTAACAAAATAAGTAAGCAGGCATTTAAAAATTTAATAATATCATTTATAAATTAATAAAAAAGACATAGTTAACAATTAAATTGCCAGAAAAGTTTTACAGGACGTTGAATCGTTCCTGAAATATTCTGGAAAAAAATTGAAAACTACTTTTCTTATTATTTCCATATTTGTTTCATTACCGAATTTGGTATGTGTATAGTTGATTATTATAAAGGGTG
This sequence comes from Monochamus alternatus, assembly GCA_037114965.1. Classification (NCBI taxonomy): domain Eukaryota; kingdom Metazoa; phylum Arthropoda; class Insecta; order Coleoptera; family Cerambycidae; genus Monochamus; species Monochamus alternatus. The sequence continues at coordinate 108,833,064 of CM073426.1, read as the reverse complement.
ATTCTTAACCTATAAATGCATAAACTTGAGAAATTATAGTAAGAGGACAAATAATGACAAATAATGAAAAATAAAATATTTTTAGTTTTGCTTTACAAAAATTTATCAATTGAAATCTTTTGTTTATAAAAACTAAAAAGTAAAGATTTCCGTACATATAGGGTGATTCACATCTTCTCTAAAAAAATTTGGCAATAGACGCGTCATAAATAATGGAGTCTCAACATTGTAAATAAATTTCTTTGTAAAATCCTTATAGTTTCCAAATAAGAATTATTAAAATTGTAGTAATTTCAAGTTTCAGGCGATTCCGAATATTGATATCCAATAACTTATAGTAGGCATTAACGTTTTTGTGATGCGAGTATTTACATTTGTTTTTCAAGTGTCAAAAATGGCTTACGTGTATAGCAACTCGTAGTTGATGGATATCGTTTTTATCGTTAACTTTAAATCATTTGGACTTCTTTTTGTGGGAATATTTAAAAATTACGTGTATCGCACCGAAGTGGACACTATTGATTTACGCAAACGTATCATAGCTGCAACCGAAAACGGAAACAAGCAGAAACCTTTGTCGAAACCTTTGTTGAAACCTTTGTCGAAACCTTTGTCTTAGTTTGTAGAAACTGGGTAAGACGGATCCAAAATTTTGTTGTAACACCAGATATATCAAACTATTTTAATAATTAAAACCATAAATTAATTTTATTAACAATTAATAACAATAACAGCAAAAGCACTTGACTTTGATGTATAAAATAGGTGGTATACAATGTTATTTATTTCATTCCTTGGCAATTTTATTCAAATTTTTGTCCGGTCGCCGATTATATGCCTTATTAGTTTTTACAGTGGACCAGTTTCCACTGCCGTGCAGAAGTATATTTTTATCATATCATTTTCGAACTGCCGATTCAACAAATTTTTTTTTAGATAAGTTCTGAATCACCCTGTATATGTATTGACTGATGTCAAAATTGTTTCTTCTCTTGCATTTAAAGGCCAACTATGTTTCAAGTTTCATATTTTTAATAAGATTTAGAGTGTGCACATATATTAAAATCCATTTTTTCATCGATTTCATTTATGTAAAAATCCTTAAAGAGTTATTATTTTACTGTGACATTATCAAAATAATATATACACAAAAAATTTCACACCCGAAACGTCTTAAAATACATGTTTATACCTATAGACTGTTTGTCTTATTTTGAGGTCTAGAAAATGCAGTTAAATTTATTCGTATAGGTTAAGAAGTCTCCCTGTATATCAAGTCAACATTCATTTGTTTCCCAGGCAACCGAGATTAAATGAAATAAACTTTTTTTTCTAGTAAAACTATGAAAGCTATTGAGGATTCGAATGGTTTAATGTTACTATCGTATTAAGTACAGTCATATAAATAAATAAATGTGGATGCTATTTGAAATGAAAAATTAAGTGCTTACTCTTAAGCGCTCTATCCTATTTGTATAAAAAATAGGTAGGTACGTTAAGTTTCTCAGGATGTACATTTAAACAATTTATCGGATCACATGCTATTCTAGTGTGATGGCATCAGTAATATAACTGTTGGTGTTGATGACTATTTGTACCAAAATAAACACAGAAGGGTTATATAACATAGAAACTAAACCTAGTGGCATCCCAAACTTACATTTCTAACGCCAAAGCAATATAAATAAATGAATATACATCGGTATATTTTCTCAAGTTTAGATAAATTATAAAAATGTTTCTTCAATGAAACGTAATGAATGAGGAATGTTTGTATTGGCAATTATCGACTATTAACTTTTAGGTCCACGTGCATGTTGTTTTTCCATTGCGTAACTATTAATTTCTTATAAACTGCCAATTATTTATGCGAAAAAAATAAAAATAAATCATTTGCCGCACTGAAAAGTTAAGTTTATACAAAATTTAGTGATTCAATGCAAATCCATTTTTATGACAACTTCTAATGCGGTTGCCAAACCTACAACATTCATGTATCTCAATTTGATATTAAAAACTTATTAGTAGCTTATTTAATAAAGATATATGCCACAAAGAACTTGAAATGTGGTTTATCCAAATTTTGCCATTAGGCCAGTTGCATACTTAGACAATATATCGCAAAAATCATTGTTAATAAACTTGATGTATAAAAAATGTTCTAAATAAATTTAAATACGAGAGTTGATAAATATACAGGAATTTGTTTTGATTAAATTTATTGTCACAGTAAAAGAAAATTTAAATATAATTTCCACTTTTAGTAATTTTTATCTCATTCCATAATTCTTATATATTTTTTTACACACTGGAAATTTTTTAATTCCATTACCAAAAAAAGAAATTGTTTGTGTTTGAAACCAATTACGACATCAAAAGACGTCCTTCTAGTTCATCTTTGAGTGTCCAAACATGTGACGAGTTCCAAATCAAAACAAAATTTTCGACCAAATTTCGTTCAGAGGTTATATCAAGGTTATTAAAAAGGATTAGGGTACCTGATAACTGTGCGGGAGTGGGAGTGATCCCATTACTACGCGTCACTCGTTGGAAAGCTTGTATGTAATGTTTATATGTCAAAGTCAAAATTTACAAAACGGTTCTACAATTTTAATGTTCGGTAGACTTTTAGTACATCCTTATACTCGTAATTATATTTGATATTATTATATTTTATTCGCTTTGGCTGCGCAATAATTATTATCAAATACAACAACCCTGCATAGCAGGTACGCTTTCAGCAATAAACATCAAGCTGACGATTGTGGTGATAAATATTATTTATATAATATTTTTATGGTTTGATTCATTTACACCAACGTCCAACCTTATGGGAAAATATTAGAACAGCAAATATCAACTTTAAATCAAGTAAAAGAAACATTCAGTGGGCTAAATTATAGAGGAAAAATTTCCTCTCGATTGTTCCAAAAGAGTATCATTATTTCATGCAGTTCTATGCAAGCATTAATACCAAGTTAATAGAAAATTACAAAATTTCTAATATTTTGACGCATAGGTTAAATTAAGATTCACTGGATTTTTTTTCTTAGGTAGGTTTTCTTTTAATACTTATATGAATTTAATGGTCGGTCAAAATTATTTTGCTTTTCTAGACAAGTACCAGAAGTGATTTACACGATCATCCATCCTCACTTAATGCATAGATACATAGATAACTGAAGACTCAGATATGAGAAGAAAGAATTTCAAGAAATTAAAAAAAAAACATATAATAACTTACTGCAATGTATTATAATAATAATAATAATATATTTTTTCTATTTATAAAAAAATACTATAACATGTAATAAAGTATTTGATTTCATTATTTCGACTTTAATTACCCAATAGGTAGGTACACTTTCATAATAAATTTAGAGTTAGAGAAGTTCTAATTGTTGAGGCCCATTTCGACACATTCTGAACTCCAGATCCATAGAATTAATTAAAAAAATCGGAATGTAAGTCGATTTCGAACAGTTTATTTTGCATAAATATTGTAGAAATACTGAATATTATGCTAGTCCCACTCCGTTTATTCTTCCAAATGAAGCGTAGGTATGATACACTGTGATTGGTCGAAACTTATCAGGCAACCTAATCTTTTTTAATAACCTTGATCAGCCACTTTGCCATTGCACCGGTCGTGTCCCTTTATCCAGCAAACAGATACGCTGTTGCTGATTGAGTACACTACCAGTGTCTGATGGCATTCCCATGCTGATTATCTGCTAAACTGTGAATATTAGCATGGTGTACTGTAAATATTTGTTCGAAATAAAAAAGTACTTACGAAACCGTTAGTAGTTTATTATATAGAGTGGTACAATTTAAATGTAATAGCTTTACTACGTCGGAGAAAAGAATGCTGAAAAAGTTATAAATAAGTGACCAATTTTATAATGCAGTTAACAAAGTTTTTTGGAATATAATTGATCTTGAAGAGATATTCAGCTAGTTAAACAATAACAAAATCCGGAAAATCCTATGAAAAAATAAACATATAGAAGGAATCCAAGGAATAATACAATTTTTAAAAAATTGAAGACATTAAATCCCTTCAGAAAATTTCGACGGAAGAAATTGGTGTGATATAAAAAAACTGTAGATATTTATTAAAAATCAAACATAGTATAGCAAAAACAGATGAGAGAGGTGACAGTAAAAATGAAGAGTGAAGAATATTGTGACTGTATGGAAGAAGATGATAGACTGAAGATTTAGAAATTAGACTAAGAAAGATCCGTTTAAAAAGGAGTAAAGTTTTTAATTTTGTAAAAAATATAGTCTTCATATTGTTGTTTGTGGAAATAATGAAAAAAAAAACAATACACTGATATTTTCATTAAAAAATATTTTTTGAGACGTGAAAATACTCAATATTTGTTTCCAAAATGCAATTTTTCGATTTCTTCGGATTTTAAAAGCAAAAGCTCACTGAACATTTGAACACCTATCTATTGGACATCTTAATTGTCTATAATTTTTCCCCAAAATTATTAAGTAGGTTGTAACAAAGAAATTTCTTTCACCGACAAACCTGCTTCGCGTAACTCAACAATTCGTCCCCTCTCAAACTTACTAAGCTGGGAAATCTGCTGAAATCTAAGTACTTTAGGCATAGTCAGTTTAAAATAATGTCGTTTGCAACAAGCTTCACAGCACTTCCATTCTTACTTTGAAGTATCTTTAGACAATAAACAATATAGGTTGGTTTTATGAGTATTACCCTTGGCAATTTACTGTTACTGGCAATTTTAAAAAGAATAATGTGATTTAATATACCAATAAAAATTACATATTTTATTCCGATTTTAAATTTCCTTAAGAAGTTTTAAGCCAAGTTTTATTGGAGGAACCAACAATCATATACAAATACATTATTGAGTGTTTAGCAGTTTTTAATATGATTAACAGCGCTATCTTTGAAGTTTTGAAAATATTTCTACTTGAGCTCTCAATTGTCATTCGAAAGAAACTCTCAATTGGATTTTAGAAAAAATCTATCTGCTTCACTTGATACATATCTACAAGGTTAGTAAAAAAAATAATATACTCCTACTTCTTGTCAAGTTAGAAGTTGAACAATTGAATAATAATTATTGAAATGTTTTTAAAATATTTATAATTTGGAATTTTTGATCTTTTATTTTCCGTATTATCAATAATACTCATATCACATAATGAGACAATAATTTATTCTTTAGTTTAAAATAAGTTTGGAAAAATTGAAGAGATAATAAATAAAAAGACAAGAAGGGGCATGACAGAAAATAATAAATATATTTAGTAATTGGAAAGTGAGGTATATTATAATAGTATGATACTAGTTTGTACACGTACTTTCATAAATAATATGTAATAAGTTATGACAAATGTGCCTTGATTTAGCATAGACAAAACATGTAAAAATATGTTTGCCTGTACATATTTGTCTTGAGAATACAAGTATTTAATATTATAAAATGTACATATTTGTAACGTATTTGTAAAAACCATCTACATTATTTTTTAGAGTTAACTAAGACCAGTGAACTTTATTTTTTTTATTTGAAACAGAAAGTCCAACGTATTAGCATTTTATTTTTACCATCAAACGACGCTTTTACTTTATTTTTGTTAGTGATTACAGTAACTGTTTCTGGTGTCTATACTTACACAAATAACATTATAGTCATCAGAGATCAGCTGATGGCCTTGATTCTATTCCTGGTTTACAAGTGAAGTATATTTTTAAATTTCCTAAATAATATGTATGTCACAGTTAATCTAGAGTAATGCAAATAAAAGTAGGTGTGCAACATAAATAGATATCACACATGAGCAACATATGGTTTGAATGGACTTTCAGTTGACAAAAAGAAAATATCTCTAAACGTTGTTTCTTAATAACAGTTACACTGTATTCAAAAAGAAAGGTTATTCGTAAAGATTCATCTTACATGATTAATAAATTATGCTAACGACAATTTATATATTCTTGTTATGATCAGAAGTAATTGATTAAGATTTAGGGATACGCGAAACCAGCAAAAAAGAAATTATAAAATGATGTTTTTATACTTTAAATATATATTAATTGCTTTAATACTTGATTGTGTTTTGTTTACATACGTATTCAATCATGATGCAATGCTTTTGTTAGATCTCTGATACGTATGTGCTTTTGCCAAAAACGATTACATACGACCTTCAGTCAATCTTATTTTTTAAAGTTTGAGAGCGAAAACTGAAAAACTATTTGAAACGTGGCAGAATGACCCAGTTAAATGAAATCTAACTAGTTTTTCGAACTGTAAATCATCACAAGTTTTTCTAAGAATAACTAAAATTGTCAATTCATATTTTTGCACAAGTATCGATCTATTTAACTGAAGGCCTGAAGAATTTTCGTATTGATTATTGAAAATGATTATGTTCAAGTTTAACATTCCGTACAAATGTTGAAAAATTTTCTCTTAGGATTAACTATTATGAATTATTACAATCAATAAAAAGGTGTCATTGATATACTTTACTATAATATAGTTGCATAAACTCATTTTTTAACCTATTTCTCTTATTTGATGTACTGCGTCTTATTTAATAACATTATCAAACTTTACATTTTATAGTACTCATTCTTTTTTGGTTCATCTGCTAAACGGTGTAGACAATACATAAATAAATAAAGTTAAAATTCGCACCAGACCGTTTCATTTAAAAGGAATCAATTCTTTACATTAGATTTTCAGTTAGTATGTAATTTATATAAAATTTATTAATTTCTTTATGAATAATTATATTAAAAATATGTGTCGATAGTCATCCTATGTTTTACATCTTAATAAAACATATTTAAACAAACTGAGAATGACAAAAGTTAATGAATAGAAAATAAAAAATACAGTCCGCTAAATGACTATTTTTTGTTGTAATTAGCGGCCGGACAATGAAACATTAAAGTATCTGATACCATAATATGTGTTGCCTACCACCACTATTTAATATTTTGCTTAATTTTATTCAAGTTGGAAATATAGTAGTACTATAAAAGAATATATTTATTTAACAAATCAAAGACTGTTTGGTCGATTCTAGATAATTCCCAGCTTCTGGCTAATTCCTTCAATGAATATTTTGTTAATATAACTACTAAACTTTTAAACAACATATATAATAATGATATTGATATATCTGCCATAAAATGTAATATGACTACAATATTTGTAGAAAATTTTAATGATAATAAGATCTACAATGTTATATCAGAGCTCAAAAACTAGAATTGTTGTGGTGCAAGGTATTGTTCCCAATATTCTAAAGACAGCTAAAGTTATACCGATTTAAAAGAAATGAAATAGTTTTTTGGTGGATAACTATAGACCAATTTCTATGTTGTATACACAATTTTACAAATTTTAGAAAAATTAGTTCATAAAAAAATAGTTCAATCTGTTTTACAATAGTCAACACGGTTTTAGGACTGGTAGGTCCACTCAATCAGCCGTTATGCGTTTCTTAAATGATCTATATTATTATGTTAATAACAAAAAATCATGGATCTTGTTAATCACAACATATTACTTCAGAAGTTATATAAATATGATAAGATTTAGAGGTAAACTTGGTCACTGGCTTAATTCCTATCTGAGATAAAGCAGCTTACAAAAATTAATAACATAACATGTGTTCAAAATAAAAATTATTACACGTGGAGTTCCACAAGGGTCAGTATTAGGCCCCTTATTATTTATAATATTTACGATTTAATATGTAGTATTAACAATGGAAGTGTTTGAAAATGATTTTGTTAGTTTAAGAAATACAGCTCAATCAAAGTTAAAAGATCTTTATAATTGGTTAAGGAACAATCATGGCATCGTGAACAAAGATAAAACTGTTTTATGAATTTCACTTTTAGAGTAAGCCGTACAAATTTTAGTCATTTACTTAGATCGACCAAAATTTCATAAAGCAGGTTCATGAAACCAAATTAATTTGAGTTGGGAATCCCATATAGATACCCTCTGCACAAAAATTACAAGGGTTTGTTTTGCTTTGTACAGACTTATTACAGAAATATTGTGAATAAATCGGTGCTTTTATCTTACTATTATGCCCATTGATTTTCAAGGCTTAAGTATGGGATAGTTTTTCGGCGTTCATCTAGTTTTTATAATGCAAAAAGGGCTATTAGAAATATTATGTCAGTTTCCATGTATTTATATTTTAGAATTATTATCTTATGTAAAAAAACTAATATTAGTGATTTTAGAATGAACAATTTTTATCATAATTATCTAACGATATCTCGTCATGACTTGATTGTTCCTATACATAGTTTGACATTCTTTGAAAAGAGCCCGTAATACATGGGTATATTATTGTACAACAAGTTTCCTGATAAAATAAAATTAATAACTAATTTAAAAACTTACATGCGTGAAGTTGAACCTCTAGTATGATCGTTATTATTAACTATGATGAAAATTTGTACATAATGAAAAATTATTATTAGCGAAAAGTATAAGAAAATAAGTATCTTTTAATGATAAAAATTGTCTTTCTCCCTATTTAGTATTCATCTTTAGTAGATACAGCTTTCATTGCGCAAAACAGCTACGTATGTAGCTAGTATGTTTTTTTTTGCCTTGTTTACTCTCTTCATATAAATGTTTGGCAAAATTGGTCATGCTCGACTATTTTACTTTACTTGAGTGATTCCTAATTAATACTTTGAAGTTGAAAATATATTTACACAACATTTTTAATTAAAGTACTTAACATAAACACATTTATCTAATGGATAAAATAAGTGCAGATTAGCAGATGTCTTATAAATAAAACTCGCTGTTCCCTGCTGTTCTCGTTTTAGCGTTTGCAAGTCTAGAATCAGCTTTACTTTGTAAGTGAGTCAAACAAGTTTATACTGCCTTTTTTCTCACGGTAACATAAGGTAGGATCAAGAGTGACTTTGCCGACAATTTTACGGCAGCACATTTGAATAGCTGAGATTGTACGGGATAAACTTTAGTCAGTGGCAACGTATTTGATGTTGAGATCGTGAGAGCATCGGTTGTTGTAAATTTGTAAATATATGAATATACTCATGAATATACTTCTGTACTCAATTGGTGAGGAATGTTCAGAGCTTTCATTTAATTTGTTTTTAATGTGCAAATAATGGAATATATTACTTGACAAAAATCCATTTAAATACGGAACAATTTCTGTAGGAGGGGTGCAATTAAATATTCTAGTTTCGGTTTTCTAAGTCACCTTTAAGGAAATTAAATGTCTTAATACAGGGATATCCAGTAAAGAATGGTCCAAATTTTAGAGTTATATTCTTCGGGCCAAAATATAGCGAGTTAAAATATACCTTATTACAGAAGTTCAAGGTTGCCAACTCACAGGGTGTTACAAAATTAAATTTTGTTTTCTGCTAATATTTCAAACAGTTTTCGACATATTTGCTTCAAAATTAGCACTGGGTTTTTTTGAAGTGACAAAAATTATTTTGGAAATCTTCTAAGAGGGCGCTGCGCGCGGTCTGTCATGTGCAAGAATCGTCCCTAATTTTTTTGTGAATCGAAGTGCGCAAATATTGGACTTCTTGTGGTAAGCCTAAAAGTATTATCGCTAAAGCCCTCACTTCATTCGCAGATCTCAGATCCGGACTTGGAGACGACCTTAATATTTAAATACATTTTATTTATATTAAATCAAATTTAATCTTATTCATGCCAGCTAATCGACAGAAAATTCCATTTATTTACCTGCAGGAGCGCGATTCTCGTCAGACTCTCAGACTATGACGTAAATTCTCATGAGAAAATGCAAATCTGTGTTCTTCACCATTCTAGTGGTAGTTATTACCCATGTGAAATGAATTCCTACTCGAATTTATTTCACTGCATTCGAGAATCGAGGCCCGGTAGCGTTGTTTTTATTTAGACATGTTTAGTACGTAGTTAGAAGCAACGTCATACTATTGCGTTCATTTTGACGGGATAAAAAGTATTCTACAGCGACTACACTCAAGTGATGCTACTTCTATTTTATATGCTCCACGGATATTTAACGATTCTAGAATTCGCGAAGATTTAGCATACATACATTTTAATTATTCATTGATACCTTCAGTTATTCGCCGTCTCGAAGTAACTGTGACAGCATCAAGATATTCAATAAATAATGCAGTAAATAATACGTCTGTTCCAAAAGTCATCGAGAACTGGTTTAGAATTGTCAAAAATGTTTGACCTACTTCGTCTTACGCTGTATTCGTCGAAAGTAACAACTGAACTGACTGAATAGTTCTGGATGAGTCGGAATCGATTCATGCTGTTGTTGGAACAAACCCAATGTGTTTTATTTGCCAGATATAAGGGTCTAGTGCTAAACGTGTGAAGAAAATACATTATGCCGTATAGTAGATCTTTTGATGGCAAAGAAGTAGATTTTTCTAATCCCACCCTAAATGTGTCATCCATAAATAATAAATATCTTTCCTTAAAAATACCTCAGTGATCTCTCTGGACGTTTTCGAAACCGAAATGAATCATTATGATCAAACGCCATAGCCTGAACATTTATATAATCGCGTCAAGAATTCAGACGTCTTACGTCACGACTGACGTTACACATTTGTTTTGATTGTCAAAGTAATTTTCGATATTTGGTCGCGTTAAAAACAATCATTTTTTGCAATTTAGTGCAATATATAATTCAAACTTTTAGTGTAGGATTTAGTTTTATTACTATCAGTTGCAGTTTCTTAAATATTTTGATGAAAGTATAATAAATTATTCATTTGTTCGTATGACGTAAGTCGTCTGAATTCTTGTCGCGAGTATAGCAGTTACAACACGTTATTCAATTTTATTCCTACAAGTGAGTAGTTATGTAGTGTTTTGTAAATTTTTAAACTTTATATGAACAATGTTGGATATTATAAATTATCCGTACATGTTAAAATGTTGATTCTGACTATCCATTGAAACTCGAGGTGTACTCGGCTAGATAATTTTTGCACATAAAATAAGTTGTCAATCTGACATTTGTTGACTTTCAACTCGACATTTTAATAAATCGTTCATCTTTGCTGATAGGTGATAACACCGTATGAGCGGTGCTTGATTGCTAGTTACATGCAATGAGAAATTTACTTCATTCATGACTCTAAAGTCAACCGCTTACGGGAAAATCACATTTTCAGTTAGAGTTGCATGTCAGGAGATAATAATTATTAAGGTAAGCTGTGAAAAATATGTATTACTTTCTAGACAATTTACAAGATTAAGGGAAATTGGTAGCTTTCGTCTCAAAAACCACCACGGTCGTTCAGTTGGCCGTTACTGCTGAGCAAGAAGAAGTAATTCTAAATTTGACTAAAAATGATCCCACCTTTAGCATTCGTGGTATATTAACAATGAGTGGAGGCTATACAGACGCCTGTAAATCGCTATATTTTGGCCCGAAGAATACAACCCTGAAATTTGAACTATTTTTTACTGGACACTCTATATATAACACAGAAAAAATAAACTCGTGAAGAAAGTTGACGATTACTGCCGGTATTTCCGGAAACAGCCGAAAGATAAAAATATTTTATTTGAAATAACTTTTATAAGAATTTGCAAATCTAAAAAACACTTGAATTTTTAAATATTTACTAGACTAGATAATCTCTGAAGTTATCAATACAGAGTGTCCAGAATATGAATCCCTTAATTTTGCCATATGATAAGTTGTACTGAACAAAACATATTTGACTTAATATATTTTTACTACAAAACTGTTAAAACTGGGCTTTTTAATTGTCATTTTTGATGTTAAAAATGTCATTTTTTGACACGCGTGTTAAAAGTAAATCAAAGTTTATTTAAATTTTGTTTTGAAAATTAATAAAACGTTTTAACAAACACATGAACAACTTTTTATTTTAAATAAGTACAAACCAACATTTTAACTAGTTATTACTATTAACATTTATAGTAAAATAGAACAATTTGAAATTGTAATTTCCGGCGGAGTCATCATACTTAAGTTGGTTCTACTGTCAACATGTGTGACACATCTATTTTCTGTAGAAATACTACTGGTAGTACTGGTGGTCTTGCGAGTAGTTGCAGCAGTAGGAAGTATTTGGCACGCAATTTCCTTCTTCTGTTCCAGTGAATTTTCAATGTAGCCTTCAGCTACCGTCGAAGATTTCCATCATCCATGTCTCTTGATGGTAGTTAGCTTTGCACCAGAATCTGCTAACAATGTCGCCGATGATCAACGAAAACAGTGTCCGGTGTAGAGTTGATGATTTGGTAGATTCAAGAACTCTGCAATGCCGGCAGGCATTTTACCAAACATGTTAACTCCGACTGGATTCTTCACACATTTATTCTTCATATATTTAAAAAAAAGTCGTCTATGGTCAGCGTTGGGTGGCCGGAGTGCCATATACTTTCTAAAAAAGTTTAAATAGAATTAACCAACAACACTGAAAGTCCGAGGCACTTTCGTTTTAGTATCTGGTATGGTCACAACAACCGAAGTGCCCAAATATTCGATATTGTCGATGGTCATTTGACACAATTCCTCCCGGCGACACGCCCCGAAGACACCCACTATTGCTGCGACTTTCATCATCAGATACTTTTCGTCTTCTGCTTCTGTGAGAAATTTGTCGATATGCGTCTTCGTCTAAACTTTTGACTTTTTTGCTTGATATCCTTCACCCTTCCGTTTTAAAAAGCAATAAGTTTATAACGTTTGCTTATATCTTGATCTTGCTTTATTTTTAACATAGTTTTGATCATGGAATAATTTGACCACAGCGTTGACGATTTCCATACCTTGGCTTTTTCCTCAAAATATGCCAGTAAAACACTTTCGTTACATTTCCCAGGGACCTTTTTAATGTTGCACCATTTCGCAAAGCGTCTATAAGCGATTTCGTACTGTTCCTTTGATTTCGCCGGCAATAATTCCAATGTTGCTCGACTGGCGGCTTCTTCGATTTCAGCAGGGATGGATTCGTTACGCTCATTATCGAGATTATTCATTATACTTATATTACTAGAAAATGCTGTCAATATTTTTGCGTTTTTTCCGTAACTAACAACAGCACTGGTTGCTATGAAAATTTTGGTTCATAAACATTGCGATCTGTGTGGTATTTTTTGATTTCTTATTTTTATTGAGTTTAAAGTTCTTCCGATTGTTTTGTAGAAAAAATAGTGTATGATATACGTGTTAAAAGTGATTTTATTTTGGTCGTGAAGTTAAAAAACTCGTTTTTTAATCATCTTCACTCATAAAATAAAATCTTACTTTTAACACGTATATCATAAATAGCTATTTTTTCTCTGACCAACGGTAACAGAATTATGATAACAAGCCAGTCTTGAATATGATTCTGACAACGTCGCTCACATACTATCTTAGGATTGTTTTGTTTTATACATAATTATTACAAATAGGTACTCCTAAACATATGTACTTACTGTGAACGGTTTTATTAGAGCTCTTTTCACAATACAGAATAATAGTTACAAGTGTTTAATGGTTATGTTTACTATAAATTGTTCCATTTTTGTTTATGTAGACTCATAAACATTAGACAAATATACACCTTTATGACTAATATTACTTTTAGGTTATCACCAGCAACCTACGTTGTCGTACGTTACAGTTTTAACGAATTTCTCGGAAACTTCGATTGTTTACTTCATTAATACTAATCCAAAAATACAGGCACTAATACAATAAACACGCGCTTTTACTTAACCTTAATTGTACCTTAGTTTGTAATTTCGTAACATAGTTTTGCATTTTATTGCAGTTGTATTTTTATTTTCAAAATGTATTTGTAGACAAACTATTCGTTTGACATTTTTTTGATAAGAGCTTTTATTGCATTTGGTCAGATATATAAGCCCTAAAAATTACGGCACTCATATTCCGGATACCCTGTATAGGATGGTAGAGATTTAAAACTCCCCAGGCCTATATCTTATTTTTAAAGATACCTTAGCGAACAAAGTATCATTTTGTAGGTCTGTACAAGGTAATCTTTTAATTTAAGAAAAATTATTTTTACAAAATAGTCACTTTTGACCGGGCGAATTGTTTCTTAGAAGGACATTAGAATATGGATCAATTATCTGGTACCCTATATACCAAAATTCTATTCTATTATTTCCTTTAAAATAAATGGTATATATCTTTAACGAGGTTTAGACAATAGTGTATTACTTCAGGATGTCCAGTTACAGTCATTATTACTTAGAAGAAATTGTTCTGCAATTTATTTTATTTATAACTTAATGAACAATTAAAATGACAGTCCTTCTATATTGCACAAATTAAATTTGTTTGTTTCTAAATTTGAAACACGTCAGAATGTTACTTTTTATTGCGACTTTGCTAGTACAAATGTAATGACGAAATTACCAATAGTTAATGCATGCACTGTATTTAATTCCATAACTTCTCTGTATGATCTCCATTTTGATAAATTATCTACAATAATTCATTTGTATGAAGAAAAATTCAATAGTAACTTTTAGTATATCTGTCTTTAGTATAATAATTAATAATTTAAATTATTTTATAATGTAGTACCATACAAATTACATGTATTGTGTTTTGCTATCCTATAATTGGGTTTTACCTATCGGAAAATAAATATTATTATTATTATTTAACACACTGTATACAAAATTATTATGCCATCGAATAAACCACTGAAAAAGCTTTAGTTTTATATATGAGACGATAGTTTTTTACTGTATTAGAAAGGTATTTTAAGCTAATGTATATCAAATCTCCTACAATATCCATCAATGAAGTCATTAGCATACCTAGATGTTTGGTATCAGAGAACAGACTTATGACTTCATTGATAGGAATTGTAGGAGATTTGATATAATATTAGCTTAAAGTACCTTTCTAATACAGTAAAAAATGTTAATGTAAAAGCTAATAATATATATGGGTAGATATTGTGGGTGTAATTCAACGCTGGTTGGGGCTTTAGTCCACAGAGTAATTAGTTTCTCACAATATTGTTAATACCTAAAAATATATAAAAACGATAGTTTTTGTTACTGCAGTTTTATTTAAAATGGTCAAATCATGTTTGGGTTTTATGAGAGCTACTCCTGGAATTTTTGCACATGTTCGATCTGCAGTTTCAAGACCTGAAGCATGTATTTTGGCTAAAGGTGGTCATTTCCAACATTTGTTATTATTTTAGGTAATGTAATGAGTATCGTAAATATGCACTTGGTCAAATAAATCAGTTTTGTTGTTAATTGGTTTGGAATACAAAAAAAGTGTAAATAAACAAAAGATGAGGATAATTCAATGACGCTTATGATGAACTATTTTATTTGTAATATTATGCAGGATGATATTTTTTTTGGCAAATAATGATCGATGGTACCCACATCTCTGCCACTGCTAAATTTTTAAAACCGATAATTTTTAATTATCTCAAGCGGTTTAGAAATTAAAAATCAAAAACTATTTTTTTTTTAATTTTTGACACGCTGCAGTTGGACAATGTCTGTGCTAAGACACATTTATGTAACAAAAAAATCCTTATTTTTGGCCATCATAGCTCGGAACAGCAAAGAGCTGAAGGAAGTAGTGACACGTTTCATAGAAGCAGGACAACAGGTGGGCCTTCAAGTTAATGAAGAGAAAAGTAAGGTAATAGATATGGGAGGAATTAATGTACCACACAAATTTGAAATTAGGACGCGGTATAGAAGAATGGAATTTGAACGAGTAGATCATTTCGTGTATCTAGGGGCACTTATCTCAAGTAGTTGCAATGAAGAACAAGAAATCGAAGCTAGAATAAGTAAGGCTAACAGATGTGCGGGAGCAATGAATTACCTGCTGAGATCTAGGCAGTTATCAAGGAGAACAAAAATGGGAATTTATAAGACCATTCTGAAGCCAACGATATTGTATGGATGGGTACTAAACAAAAAGACTCAAGAAATGTTGATGAGATGGGAAAGGAAAATAATTAGAAGAATAGTCGGAGGGAAAAAAACGGAGGATGGATATGAAAGAAGACCGAACCGGGAGATATACGAAATATACAAAGAACCTACGATAGAAATGGCGGTTAAAGCAAGAAGACTACAATGGCTTGGACACATTGAGAGAATGGAAGAACACAGAACGGTGAAATTAATAGCCTGGAGAACACCAGAAGGAAGGAAAAAAGAGGGAGGCCCAGAAAAAGATGGAGGAAAGCTGTCGAGGAGGACTTGAAGGATAAGAATATAGTTAACTGGAGAAATAAAGCAAAAAACAGAAAGTTATGGAGACGGATCACACAGCTATGGGCCTAAAAGGCCTGTTGAAAGCTATATATATATATATATATATATATATTTGTGGCCACAGAACACGACCCTGGATTTTTTACCTCTACTTAAATGTATGGAAATGTTTACTTCTTAGTTTTTATGAACAAAAAATTTCACTTGATAAATTTTTGTAATCCGGAACTAAAAATATTTTGCGGCATTTTTTTCACAATTCGTCATTATTTGTCCCCAGCTATAATTTCCCAAGTTTATGCGTATAGGTTAGAATCACCCTGTATACACTTAGGATGCATCCTGTATAAATTTACTTGAATAAGACCGGTGGAATAAATATAGATTGACATTAAGTGTTATTTGATGAATGGACGAGATAAATTTATACCTACTGATGTTCTTCCAGGCTACTTAGGGTAGCGCTTTCAGTTGTAATTAGATTTTGCATCTAAATGACGTAATATTGACGTATTCAATAAGGCGTCACTACCAGATACAATATATCTGCTTATGATTCATTTCGAATCATTTATATGAATCAATCATTGTACAGAGAATAATTCATTTGAGCATTCCGCGTCTTTTAATAGCAACCAATTTTTAACGATATTATTTGAATAAAACTTTTCAGGAGTGAAAAAATATTCCTAAAATGTTTATTTTCTTATTATAAAATTGGCATCCTTTGTTCGGATGATGATAGTGATATAACTAATAGTTTTGCCTGAATTTTGTAAACGAGATCCAAAAAAGTGTAATATGGATTCCCAATTACAAGATATTCACGGCCAGTGGCAGGTGCCGGAGGTGATACACCACTTCACCTACACAGTCAGTTGTGCGTACCACTAATAATTATTATTTTCTCTACAAACGTTACTAATAGTATAATTGTTAACACCAGAGTTAGTGTCTAAAATGTAATTTTAAAGCACTGTAATTACGTTATTTACCTTTAACGCTGGTGCGAAGAAAAAACAATTGAATAGCTTAGATGAAAAAAGACCCATCAGGAAAATCAACTTTCATCATTGAAACAAGGGCCCAAATGTAATATTTGGGTCACTTTTCAACTATTAAATACGTTATTAAACAGAATGACTTTGTCAACTGACTGACCGAACTCTATTTAAAAAATTTTGTTGCATTAATAAGACAAAGTTTCAAATAACAAAATATATATAATAATATCTGTAAATTTTTAAAACAAGAAACAGCAGTCGCATTCTATGACAATCTGTAAGTAGCTTTGTGTGCACAAGAATTTGAAGAGCCAGAGGGGCAGAGAGGTATACACCCCCTGATTCTTGCTGCAATTTGTTACAAATTTCAAAAATTATATTATTATTACTACACCATCAGGAGAACCATGATTTCACATACCCTTTGTCCGAAATCTTTGATATGAATGTCAATTTGCACAGTTATTCGCGACGATAGGCTTCAAATACATTAGATATGTTTCATCCTGCGCTTCTGTGAGAAAGTTGTCGATTTGTCTCTGGTCAATATTTCCGACTTTTTCACTCAATATTTTTCTCCCATTCGCTTCAAAAAAGCAACAGACTTTCTAATGTCCTGATATCTGATCCTACATCATTGCCTTCAACATAGAGTAATTTGACTAAAGCGTTGGCGATTTTCATATTTTGTACCTTCCCCCAAACCCAAAATTGTTTTCACAGAACTTGCCACTAACGTTTTTCCGATCACATCATCTCACAAAATAATTGTATGACAACTCATACTGTTGTATTGGCTTACTAGACAATAACATGAAACCGGCTTTATAAGCAATTACTTCGACTTCACCGGGAGAAATTCATTTTCTTAATCACTATTTATAATAATAATAGCGTTTATGGCCCAACGGTAACAAGTAATGAGTTACAGCTCCCCAGCAACAGTTTAAACTAAAATATTAAGAATACACTTATATGTACCTGTATGTGTTAGAGCTAATGTTAATATTAACTGGAATACAGAGTGTTGAAAACATATCTTTGCGCAAACTTTTAATACTTTTACAGTTATTGTATCGATATCAAGTTTAGTGCCAATGAGTTTTTTTTTAAATACCACTAAATCACTTTATATCCGCAGCTGGAAGTAGATGCGCACGTGGCAGCCATGGTGCCTATGTCTTTCAAGGTCCTGCCGAAAGAAGTTCTTGCATCGTCGTCAATGACCAGAGGCTGGTGGAGAAGGGGGTGGGGTCTGTTAATGGACAATGACGACGATGCAAGAACTTCTTACAGGTTACCAAAGTGGATTAGAATCGACCTTCTACAAGTACTCATAATGTATATATGATGAAAAAATTTACTACAATTCATTTTGATGTAACACTGAAGCATACATTTTTTTTAATTTAATATTTTGGACTGTCTGTGAAAAATGTTCTACTTGCAAACAAATTTTACCTTTAACCATTTTCGAAATGTTTGCAATACACAAACTGCATTTTATTTTATTATGCAATTTTTTATCAATTTATATACGAAGGGAATGAACTAAGTACACGTTGTCTTATTTAAACATGAATTAAAACAATATTAATGAAATAAAATATGTCAGTTTTGTCGAGAAGTTTTGCAATTAATTTTGTATTAAGTCGAGTCGAGTGTTTCGAGTAGAGATAATTTTCATCTTTAATAACCACAAGTTAACATGGAACACCCTGTATAAAAACAATAAAAAACATGATGACGTGGGGAATAGGTCTATAAGTAAATGAAATTGGTAAGAACAACAAATTATTATTTTATATACAGGATGGTTCATAACTTATACAAAAAAATTTGGGAATAGATGCGTCATGAAAAACGGAGTCAATATCGTAAACAAAATTTTTGTAAAATCCTTATAGTTCAAAACGAATAAGAAACAGAAACATTTGTGTTAATTTGTAGAAATTTGGTAAGACGGGCTCAAAGTCTTGTTGTAACGTCAGGTATGTCAAACTATTAAACTAATTAAAACCTCAAATTCCACAATCGCTCACTGTGAAAAGTCAAATTTTTACTTTATTATACACTTAACGCGTGGTAGTCGCGTTGGCATGAGGGATCCTTAAGGGCGCCGTATTCTTGAAATAGTGTTTTCTACAAATACAAGTAATTTTAGACGTTTAAGAACTGAATAATATAGAGTTTAGCAAATAACATGTTATCTGATGCCACCTGCGAATATTTAAAGGTACCGAAGTAAAATCAATACATAACGTCAGAAAGCGATCTATTCAACAAACTTTTAGGTACTGAAATCTTTCAAAATACGTGTTTTTGTAAATTCAACTATAGATGTAAACATTATTATAACGTAAACTTACATAGTTCTGCAAATAAGATTGTTAACTTTTGTTTATAAGTATGTAAAAATAATCGTTAAAATGTGGGGTTAGAATAGTTAAATAATATGTGTCATACAAATGCATTTTAAAAGTTGTTATATTATTTATAATACAGTCATTTGGTAGTTTTACCTGGAAAGTTTTCCGGGAGTTTTGAAAATTGGTAATTTTATAGATTTTGAGGTGCTCTTTCCGAATTTCGACTTTGCCACCTCGTATTTTTGCCGTTCGCGCCGCCATATTGGAAAAATGGCGCCTAAAAGCAGTTTTTTGACAATATCTCCTTTCCGACTCATTTTACCATAAAAACAGTTATATACAAAATTAAACTAGAGACAGTTGCCTACAATTTATACATCTACCTTTTTTTTCATAAAGTCAATAGTTTTGGCGTACGAGCGCCGCAAAGTGTACTCCAACACGCACTTTGGAGTACTCATTATTCATGCAACCTGTGGCATTTAATTTCAACTCATTAATTATAAAATTAATGTATAAAATTTATAAAATTAATGTAAATCTAAACTATACTGACTAGACATTATATTATACTATAATATACCAGTATATATAATGCGTCCTCTTTGTGCGAATGCGAATGCGCATCTTTGCGCATGCGAATGCGTCCTCTTTGTGTCGAGTTCCCTTCTCTCTCGTCTACGAAACATCTGCCGGTAGAGATCAAGAGAAATATTTAGTTCAGTATACGTCTATCGTTTCACAGTGTCGTTTACACTTATACATTTATACATCTATAGTTTCTAATGCAGTAAACTGTTTTATAGCGAAACCAAAACACACACGCTTGTGGATGCAGAAAGGCTGGGTTAAAGTGCTCTGTTATATGCACGAATTGTAGCGGTACCTGTGGTAACTCGCAAGTTCCATCACCAGATAGCGATGATGAAGAAGAAACGGAGACTATAATTGAGCAAACATATGATCAAATCGAGAACGAAGAGGATTGCGATGAAATTGATACACCCATCGCAGATGAAATACCGGTCTGTGGCGTTTCGATTGGTACTACAGACGATGAATTTGCAACACCTGGTCCATCGAGAACAATAAAGCAAAGGAGAATACGCTAAATTTTAGCACATTAAACTGCATGTGGATTAGGCTTATTGGATATACCACATTAAAAAAAACGCGCCACTTACTCTACCTCAAGGTGGTGTGGAAATGAGTTTTTTGGCCAAAATGCGCGTTGGAGTACACTTTGCGGCGCTCGTACGCGTAAACTATTGACTTTATGAAAAAAAAGGTAGATACATAAATTATAGGCAATTATCTCTAGTTTCATTTTATATATAATAGTTTTTATCGTAAAATAAGTCGGAAAGGAGATATTGTCAATAAACTGCTTTTAGGCGCCATTTTTCCAATATGGCAGCACGAGTGGCAAAAATACGAGGTGGCAAAGTCGAAATTCGGAAAGAGCACCTCAAAATCTATAAAATTACCAATTTTCAAAACTCCCGGAAAACTTTCCAGGTAACCACTATATTTCTCACCAAATGACTGTACCATTAAGGAGAGTTTAAATAGTAAAAGTGTATAAACAAAACATCAATAATGTTATTTCTGATATTACTTTTGCTCTACGTCTTTTACTTTTCGAGATTTCAGTACCTAAAGAACACCACTTTGGTCATTTTACGGCGAGAAATACGGCGACCTTAAGATATAAGTCTTATTGCATGATCTCTACGTTCTCCAGATTTAAATCCATTGGATTTTTTGAGAATTAAAACAGTATAATTTATTCCATTGAAACTATTCAAAATCCGTGCACTATGCTGCCTTTGAAACACTAACTCAAAAATGGAGGTAGTTATAATAATAAACACAGACGTCATATCAATAATATCCACCTATACTTTTAAGCAAAAGATGATATCTTTTGGTTATTGTAAAGGGAATAGTCATATTCCAATCTTGAACGCGCATATGGAAATATAAAGTATTTATATCATTTGCATCTTGAAATTTCTCATAATAAATGAGTAAAATTTCAAGGCTTCATTTGTTTTAGAAACTGTATATAAACAGATTGAGATGCAATTTGTTTTCTACACAACACGAATTAATATTATCTAGTTCTATCTGCAGTCATTTTCAGCCATCTAAGTAAGTTATAATTGAGAACATCTTTAAATTGTCTGCATAAAATAGTTTACAGCACTTAATTGCATTACTATGATCGCTTATAAATAAAATAAGCGACAGATATAAAAATGTATTCATTTTTTCAATTTGCTGCTACGCAATTTTCAGATATTTCATGACTTTCAGCATATCATATTATATTTTCTCTAAACAACGTTTCTGATTGGAATATATTCAACAGATTTTTCTGTTTATCATCATTCACCGTTAAATTACCTTGCTTGAAATTTTAATTCATTTATTGACGGTGAAACACAGGCTGTTTCTTTTCAAAAAAATTCTTCAGTAATTAACCATATTCCATTATGTAAATAAATTAACCAGATATAAGTATACATAGCTCCAATTTATGGTATTTAAATTTGTTATCCTTGTCTGGCATTTTCTTGATATTTTGTATGATCCTAAATAAGAATTTTCTATTAGAATTAGTACTTATTTATTGAATTTTGATAATTATCAAGAAAAAATATACAAATATTGTGAAAAATGGTTAACAGAATAATTATCTTTCAAACTACAATAATTTTTCTATCTCGTATGTTTAAAAGTTTTTATGGAGCCTATGGTTATGTTCAAAGTGAGTGGACCAAGAACTAGCCCTCCATTGCGATCTTGCGTCTATTATTGTGGTTCATATCCATATTACACTTTACTCAACAGGTTTAACCTCTTTATGCAGTTAATAACCTTTTTGAGCGAGATTTTGTCAATCTATTCTGGCAAGAGATGTATCTTGACAAATATGGAGAATCTGGTCCGTTCCCCTACTGGACAGTGATATAGTATATATTCTACTGATTTCTCATTCTCCAAACAAAATTGTCACTTGATCTCTTCAGCTAAGCCCAATTTGTGCATGCTTGAATTGCACCGATATAATCCAAGAGCCTTTAAAGCTGCTTGGTTATCGGATTTTTTTTTATCGACTTGCGAGTATGTTACAGCATTCTCAGCTTCTATAGACACAACTCCATGGTACGAATTTCTTCCTGAAATATTGTTGCATATTTACCCACATGTACTGGCAGTCTGGTCTTTGAGTTGTAACTATGCATTCCAGCCCCAAAACCTACCGGAGTTTTGGAGCTATGGGTATACCAGTAACTATCTGCCTTCAGAAGGTCGGTTTCATCCCGGCTCTATTTCTCCCTCCAAGGAAGAAAATACAGTCTATAGTTGATTCTACTAGGCATAATATCCGAGTGCTGTGATTTTCTATGTCCTCCATCAGTCCATTGTGCTTCATTATGTTAGCCTTGGGCATAGTAATAACCGCGCTTGTCTGAATTTATATACTGCCCATCAGGCTTCTCTCTCCCCAAAAGTATATGAAGGTGGTAGATTTAGGAGGATTTCCAGAGCCGCTGAAGGTGTAGAGCTGATTGTTCCCGTTATCACCAGACAAGTTTATCTTTGTAAATCAGAGAATTCTGCCTTGGCTCTCTTTGAAGACCTTTTGACCACTAAATCATCGAACCCTATGTAATCATAGCGCTGATAACTATCACACACAACCAGTAGGTATAGTTTAGGACCTAGGCTCCAGAATTTTTCACAAATACGTTCATAGGGACATAAGAACCTTCTGGTCTTGTGGATGACTTTTCCCCTATGAGAATTCCCGTTAAGCGTTTCATTCAGAACAATTACCAGATATTTAGCTTCCTCCGCAAATGGTATTGTCTCTCCTAACAAATTGGGGGGTCTTAAATTGTTTTGTGGGGTTCACAGACATCTCACACCAGTCTAGTACCCCGTTTAGAACTTTCTGAAATACATATGAAATACTATCTTCAGATACACCTCTTACCAATATGACCAAATCATCTACATATGCCTGGACCCCGACTTTGAATGAGAAATACAATTAAACACAATTATTCCTAAAGGATTAAGTGAAGTGAAAAATAGTGGGAAATCTACCATTAAGTCTATTAAAGTAGTTATTCTTTGACAACGACTATTTATAATAATTTTCTCTGTACAAAATATAGAAAATATATTTACAACGTGATTGTGTCAATGATTTATCAGTTAAGTTGAGGTCTTAAATATGAATACACAATAAATAATAATAATATAATAATATCTCTACTCCTCATTCAAATCACGAGAATTAGCCCAGAAGTTGGAGACTTGTGCGGGCGAAGGGGCGGCATATTATTATTATGCAGGCCGGATTTGCGCCCAGGACGACTTACGTTGGTAGGCCCTAACCACCATTCAGTGCAGAAATGAGAGAAATCTTGAAAACTTCATTAATTAGGGTCGACCGGTATCAATCTCTCACATTGATCCAAGTCAACATTCTTGCACCCTACTATACCCACAGCAAATATAGTTTTGTCTACGGTCTACCTGCCGCATAATATATAAGAAATACATAGATAGTTAATGTATCATACGTAAAGCAAAGAAAATAATTGCATACATCTTTGTTAAGGACGTAAAATGCTGGAAAAATTTATTAAATATCAGGACTAAATGGATTTTGATTAGGTAATCATTAGTCCAGGTGTCAGAGATTCTGCTGACCGTAAATTTCCTACTGGGGGTTTTCCTTTTCTATCTCTTCTTTCACGTTTAAGAAGAAGAAAATTAAATATAGGGACCAAAATTCGATGTGCAACATAGTGCTTAAATCATTGAAAGGCAAGTTTTAACATATTTCGTAAATGTTATTGAAAATATCACTTTTAGAAAAAAGAATACCAAAATATTCGTCACTAAATTTTGCATAAAAATGTACGTACAGTTTTTTAATTGTGACATTAGTTTCCAAGTTATAACTGCGAGAAAAAGTGAGTCAGATGTTTCATCTCACGCGTAACACTAGTACAAGATAATACATCGATCATTTGGAATCAATTAATCTAGAAATGATCACCGTCAATGTTTATTGTGAAAAAAATTATATATGTACATAGATGGAGAAATATTTATTTTTATTATCTCAACACTGCATGGACGACTTCTTTTTTGATAAAAGCAGAAATAGATTGTACCATTTAAATATATATAAAGTAGATATGTTTATAGATTAGATTATGGAAAGAAATAAAGTGGAAGATTTAAATCATTGTTTATTCAAATTTATATTACATAAACTGTTTTCTTTATTCAATTAATCGTTCGTTTTTTTACATTTAAGATGTTCACCACGGTAACGTGGCGTTGATAGTTCGCAGTCTCTAGTTTCTTAATTTTTCAATTTCCTCAATGTCTTCAGTTTCTTCAGTCGCTTCTGCCTCTCCATTCTTCTCATCTGATAGTTTAACGTTAGGAAATTCTCTGAATCGATGTTAATGGGTTCATCGACGTTTCAAGTTCGACCTTCACAAGTAGTACAAATGATCAAATAGCTCAACCCAAACTTACGACAGCCGCAATTGAACTTGCATCCGACAATTACAGGAAATTATCTTGAATAATGAGTTTTCAGTGGTTATCTGAACAAAGGTTACACAAATTTTTGGTCACTGACTTTTTGAAACACATAAATTGTATTATGCTTTGACCAGTGCTAGTGACAGCGCCGTATGCATCCTTGCGCAACAATATCTTAAAAACTATTGCCTCAATAAAAAAAAAATTAAAAGACCTTTTTCATGCAGAATTTGTTTGAGTGAAGTTATCCACAGATTCTCATCCATAGATTATGACGTAGGTCAATCGCCAGTAGAATAGCGTGCACGCGCTCACGCGGTTCGCATAGCATTAAGCAAGGCGCATATTGAGACGCGTATAACGCGTGTGAGATGACGTGACCCGACCAGCATGACACGAATGCGCCACAAGCGTAGCGTTGTCTTTTGCATATTGCAAAACAGTTCTTCTCACGACTTTCGAACAGCCAAAAAATGAATGATTTAAATAGAAAACTGGATTTATAAATGAAATAGACCCCTGAGTTTGGAAACCAGTATTGAGAAAACGTAAGGGCGGAAAAATTTGAAACTTGGAGCATATCTAGCCTGTAGTTTCGTAATCGTATTTTTTAGTTACTAATGAAAATGTAGAAAAGAATACGGTTCTCTACTTACAAAATCCATCTTTTAAGTGCAGTTTTTTTGCAATTTCACACCAAATTTTGTTTTTTATTTTCACTTTCATATAATTCTCATTCTGGTATCATATACCTCTCTATGCCTTCTTACCAGCTTTATCAGTTTTGTTTTCATTGTCACAGAAGAACACAAATTAACCTCAAAATTATCAACATAACAACTATACTTTCCTAATATAATGATAAACAAGTGCTTATATAAATGGAAACTAAAAAAGCAGTAAATACCACTCAAACATTCGACTAAGATAGATTTTTAAGTGATTACTGCACATGGTTTTAATTCGTTATTATTTTAAATTATTAAAACGTTAATAATTAATTCGATTAAACTTCAATAACACTTATTGAATATTAAATAAAGAATACATTGTGAATAATATGCTTAATAGTAGTGGTATGTATCATATTGATTAAATTTGTTATTGCTCAGATCTACTTTTAGTAATTTAATGATGACCCAATTCAATTTTTCAAAAATATGGACAATTTTTTAAATTAAAAGATAAATATTCTGTATGTCGGAAATGGCTCAAATATTTAGATTTACTAATTTGAAATATTGAAAAATTTATACAAATTATTTGTGTAGGTAACATTTTTCTGATTCAAAAATAGATGTAAAATATGCTACCACGTACAATAATCTTTAGTTTCGCAATATATCCAATCTACATTTATAAACAAATGACTATAGAACCTATTTTTAGAAATATCAAATTATAAATGTGTATAAATATTCTTGAAATATATCAAAACTTACAACCTAACACGAAAAATAATTGTAAATTACAGGCGATAGTGTATTATAAAATATTTTTATCTGAATCTAATTAGCATTCATTACCTTTGACAGAAAAAAATTATAAATATTTTTAAAAACTAATATTCCTTTTGATTATCTTCCTTATGTATACATTCATTCAATTTAAAGTGCTCTATTACTTGCGGGGAAGATGCTATTTTTTAAAATACCGTATCGTAGAAAAATTCTGTAAAATAATGTGCATTATATTTTTTAAAATTTTATAATCCACTGTGTACTTGCAATTGCCACACATATTTTAAAAATAAAAATCTGCTGTAAAATCTTAAATTTCTTAATCAAAGCACTGAAGTCAGTTATGCTATCTGCATCTTTATTTTCTGTCTTACCACTAGTTTATTTTCAGTTTAAATACACTGAACAGCGGTATTCTTCTTATACTTCATCTTCCAATTTTTTTATCTCTTTAATTTTTTTCATTTCTTTCAAATTTGCATGTTTGCTAGAATAATTTTCACTTTTATCATATACCTGTCATATATCTTTCCATGAAAGTAGTTTTGGTTCATTATATTAACCATTTTTAATTCAAAGCTTAATAAAAGAGTTGGATGGAGTTATTTTATAAATTTTTTCTTGTTTATCCATAACTTATATAGGAAAAGATTATTTGATAATATTTGAACGGTGATCTTTTTCCAACATGAACTATTGATATATCTGTACACTTTTTTAACATCCTGTATAAACCGAATTCTACAACTAATCACTTCTTTATTATTCACTGTTCATAATATAACTTCCTTGTGCGCTCCACCTATTTGACATATTTTAAATGTCCTAAATTGGCAAAAAAATTATTCAATATACAGTGTGTCCCCGGGTTTTTGTTCATAACACTGGGAAAAGATTTTTCCTAGAACTTTTTTCTCAATGACTCTGTTTTCTTGATACAGAATGTTCAAAAATATATTTTATATCTACTAAACAAATAAATATTTTTCCATCAAACTTGGTATGAAGTAATCATAACAAAAGGTAAATATTTTTTTTATACTCAAGACAGTGGCATCGGTATGAGGTCTTCTTCACCCTTGAACTCCCTACACTTCTACGCCAACGGTGAAAAGTATTTTACAAATATTAAAATGTTATTCTATTTCCTGAAAAAAGTGATCTTGAGGAAATTCGAGGTAGAGTTTTGTTTTTCAGATATTTAGACTTTTTCTAATCAGAAAACAGTCAATTGTCGTTTGTTTTCGCGCATTTAAAAACTGTGAAAATATGTCAAGAATAAAGTAAACAAACACCTTACCTTTTAGAATTGTTAAAGTTTGAAAGTTAAGTTAAAATAAAAATTGAAAAAGAATGTAGAAATTTGTTTTTCTCCAGTCATCACAAAACTATGACATTTTTTAACTATAAGTTTCTAAAATTGTCATTTTTCTTATTAAGAAAAAATGGTATCTTAGCAACAAAAGTATTCACTTTTAACAGACTTTTAGCAGACGTTCGTCGTAATGCGTGTTCCCGTTGTCCAATTTGAAAAATTTTTCCACTTCTGGCGAGACGGCACTGATTCTATGAATACCGACAACCATTCGATGACAATTTCCACTAGCACATCTGAGATATAATCGACGTTCTACCAATCCGGGTTGACATATTTTCGATAAAAACTTAAATAATTGTCTCCCAGCACAGTAAAAAACGTGGTATTTTGGTTTTGGTATTGGGAATTATTATATTTAAGGTGGATTTCACATTTCCAACATTTTTAATTGTTAAATTGACTAATTCATCAGAACGGCTTGCCCCTGCAACCCTTAACCTATAGGACGACCTATAAAGAAACTTTTTCAAAATTTTCTTTTTTTATCTTTAAAGCGTTTAACTTCTTCATCAAATATAGATTATAAAGTGCACTATTCAAGCAATCAACTTGCTCCTTTGTAAATATTCGGTATATTTTCTTCATTTTGTCTATGGATAAAAGCACGTAACTTTGAATATTTGCTTATATCAATCACCTTGTTTATATCCAACATTAACCGCAACATTGAATATTGTGATAAGAGCGTTGACGGCTTCATTTTATTTGATAAATTTGTGAAATACACCACCAATACATCTTCAGAATACAACTTAAAGTTTTTTTCTTTGCACCAATCCTTAACACGTTGGTAGACACATTCATAAATTTCTCGAGATTTCTTTGGGAGAGGAATCAAAGAAACTTCTTTCGCATACTCCAGTATCTCCTCAGGTACACGTAAATCTTCACTAGATTCCATTTTTACAGACTAATGCTTCGCAAAGTATCCATGACTACATCGATGTTATCCTACTTACCTACTTTGCTTTATTATCCAAATTTAGTTTGAATAACTTCAAGGCACAAATTAATAATAATTAAATGTAAGATTTCGGTTGGAGAACAAATAGATGTTTTATTCAGATTAGAAGTATCTTTTTTGTCTCCACATCTGCATCCGATCGGGTACGCTACGCTTCGCTTCTCAAATACATTTGCTTGCCACAAAAGTGACACCTTTAATCCTAATCTACCAATGTACTACTTTGAGGCAAAAATTGCGCGAGAAACGTCATATTCACGTGATCTACTAATTCTAGAGGTTTTCCACCATTTCCCGGATCAAACGTTCCATCATTGAAGTAAAAAACCGGTTAAGTTGTATTCGGAATAGTTTAGTGGCACAAGTATCCCCAATTTGAGACACGCAGCTTCAGGAAAAACGTATTAAAAGGCTGAAATTTTCCTAGTACTCTTTTACCAAACGGAAATGTTATCACGTATCGCGTTCCATCGCTAACATTATAATAATTTCTACGTCCACATGGTTTTCCTGGTGATTTACGGCACGCAACGTTGGCAGCGAGTGCCGGCAGGAGAGATAGAGGAGTGGTGGGGACGCGGCGAGTGATCATTGATCAGGAGAGGAGTGTTGTGTGCGCGCTGCAGGAACGATCAATAGAAAACCCCCGCACTGCTACAGCTGATCTCGGCCGACAACCGCAACAGCAGGCAGAGAGACGGCAGGCGCCCACCCCCTCATCTTTCCCTATCCTAACGCGCCGCTGGAGTGTATGTGGACCATGTGACCGGAAAGTGTATAATATTAATATTGTTGTCTTAGTATTTTGCTCCTGCGGTGCTTTCCGGGAAGGAGAACAGGCGCCTCGGCAGGATCATAATTTTAAAATACCGGTCATAATTGGTTACATCCAATGTTTACCAATTAAAGGTGTCAGGTCTACATTTTCCTTCAGTGAAAAGAAGCTCTTAGTTCGAGTCATCTAGAAATAGTATCAGTTAGATTTTAAATGTCTTAACCTTACGAATTCAAATCAATTTTTAATTCTTGTCAATCAAGTCATGTACGTTATTTGATACCAAATACCTAGACATGCTAAAGAGAACGTTGAATTCAATAATAAGTATCTAAAATTAAAAATAATCTATCAGTATTTATTAACAGAACGAAAAACAGGTGGCATAATAAAATTTTGGACATGCTTACAAGGTGTCGGTAAAATGTTGGAATGCCATATATACCGATATAACTAATGATCTTAATTAAATTACCTCAGTCCAAAATTTTAAAGTTTCCGAGATACAGGGTGTTCAAGTTACAATTTTATTTTAGTTTTTCTTAAAACTTGATAGAGATGAGTTTTGTGGCGTGAGAAATTGAAATATGACCTCGAATTTACTGTCAATTGCTTCAGATGCATTTAAACTGTAATAACTTTTTTGTGCCTTGGTGTATTGATTTTTTAATAAATAATTATTATTTTCGATTTTCGGTATATATACTTAGTAAATGTCGTTTTGAGCAACCGCAACATAAACCCATGGGCTTCCTTCACTCTTTATTCGATTACTATCAAAACATGTGGTAGCATTTTGTCCAGATTAGAGACACCATGTACTGAATGTGTTATTATTATAATACTAAAAGATCTTATGTTTAATAAGTGGTGATCAAATATTAATATCTATTGAGATACAGGGTGTGAAAGTTATAAAAATACTTCAGTAATGTTGTTATATTTCGGTTATTTTTTCACACTTGAACATAAAAGTCGGTAACAATTAGGTATTTTGATGTGAGGAAATCGAATACGTCATTATTCTTTGTGTATCGCGTGGAGGACACTACGTAAACTATCGTGGTTTTTTTGTATTTCGTCCATTAATAATCTTTTTTTAATGTTTGTATTATTTTTTTTCCAATACAGATCGTTAGTCGGTATCAGTTTCATTACCATTCTCATTGTCATGGTCATGATCATAGTTATCGTCATTATCAATTATTATCAATTATTGTCATTATAAATTTAACGGAATTCAGATTCGAAATATTTGGCCACACTGCAACTGTCTTTTTTAATGCAATCATCGATGTTGAGAAATTTGATTCTTTAATTATGCAAGTATTGACATGAATAGCTTCAAATAGTAACATAATAGTATCTCTATTCTTCATTCGAATCGTGACTATTAGGCTATAGATTAATTTTCCCGATGATTCTCTGAAAACTCATTCTATATGATATTACAAAGGGAGTAGCTTTCGTTAAATCGTAAATATAATAATGTATTCTTTAACGTAAGGATGCTCAGGATACAGCGTAGAAGCAGTATGAATAATTATTATCTTTCTCTCACCACACATCTGATGCACTAAACCCATATGGTTCAATAACTAGCTGTCAGACCTTGCGTAATGAGTTTTTAGTAAAATTGTAATAAATATATTTATTTCTTTATATTGATTAGTCATATCCATATTTAGTTCGTTTATAATGATATAAGAGCAACTTACGAGAATGTTTATTGGCAGTCTATAGTGACCATGCAGAAGTTTCCGTATGTCGTTAACTTACCTGAAAAAGAAAATAAATTTTAGTGGAGAGATAGAAAAAAACGATTAATATAATAAAGGCTAGAAAGAAGACATTGCAGAGGATCCTCCGCAAAAAAATATCATAAGAGAAAATGTATGAAACTTTAGACCTGTAATATCTGATGTGAAGACTACTATCTTCATATATTAGACTAATGTCACTATGAATATTTGTACACATTGGATAAACGCTTTCTTATGATTACATTAATATACAACATGGTCTATTTCTAATAGCAAAATATATGTAGCTAAAAATGTGCCATAATGCTAAATATTATTTGCCAAATAAGTTTGTATTATCCAAATTATCCTAAAATTTACGAATTAGTACAAATACATAAGAAGCTGTGATAAAAATAGTGATAAATTAACACAAACTTGCTCTTTCCAAAAGGGATTTAAATAGTACTACTATATAAAAGCTCAATTCATAGGTTTGGTAAATAGGCGAGTTGCTGGAGCAAGTAGTTAGCTTCTCAATACTAGAATCGTATGAACATATAGTTTCCAGTGGTTAGTAAAGTACTAGCGCTAGTAAATGAAGCCAGTCAAGTAAGTAGATAGCAGTTCAACTTACTTACCGACTAGCTTACCCTCACCGCGCAATTATCGAATGGAATGTGTCAAAGCCAGTCTACTATTCTGTTACTATCCTCTTGTGAACGTTTGTTTTCCAGTCGAGTGGTTTGTAGCAAATTATTTAATTTGAGACGACGGAGTACATTTGTGTATTTATATAGTTTTAAGTATTCAATTTTTGATCTTCAAAATATCAAAGTGATATGAAACTGTACAGTGAACATAAATGCCTATGAAACATGCAAGCACAGCAGACAAGTTTATTAAAAATTATAGACAGATAACAGATTTCCAAGTGGCATTCGATTCGATCCATTTTTACACATCATTACTTTATTTTAAAACTGATCTACTAATACGAAACATTATACGTGTAAACAGTCACTGGCAGAGTTACTGACTTGTAACATTTTTCAGCTAATGACTTGCTTCAGTAATATCTCTTTCTGGATACAAATTTGTATAATAGTAATTATTTATACCAGTTCAAAATTTTTATTGTAATTTAATTAATTTATTTTAATTTAATTTTTTTAATTTATGCAATATGGATGATGATGATTTTACATACGTTAACTTGCTCTGAGATTGTCTGGCAGTGGTATCTAAAACATGTTGCTCAATCTATGCCATTGTAGGAAGCCTAGATCTTCCAGTATGCCCACCATGATTTGTTTTTAGGTTTTCAGTCTCTCGAGCCCTTTCAGAAAGATAAATAAACCTACGGGTTGCAGAATTAACTCGCAACTTAAGACGCTCCGTGTATAATTGAGAAGCTGAGACGGTATTATGATGACACGCGTTAACCGAAACACGTCGATCAAAAATCCTGAATGCTCTAAAACGTGCTTAAATTGAAAATAAGACAAACAACAAAAAATCATGAACACGAAATGTTTAGGCGTTTTTACAGTGGTGATAACTTTTTGTGGAACTTATATTCAATCTTAAAGCAAGTTTACACGTGTTAGGTAAAGGCGGAAACGCATGATGCGATAGCGGTCTAGACGCATTTCGGACCGTTATTTGCCGAACTGATCACGGTTTCTTACAAAATCAGTCACATATGTCGCTCTCTATGCGCTTCCGACCTGTTCTACTGTACTATTTAAGTGTCAAGATATGTTTTGTGGAAAATGTACTTTTATTAACTCTTTTATTTGATCTAGCTGCCCGAAATTCTGCAAAAAATTTTCGACGAGACCGCGATGCGAGTGAGTTAGCTCTCGACTTACTAGTACAAACGTGTACAATTAAAATAATTAGAAGATTCTTCACTGAATGAGATTAGCATGGTCCACGATGGGTTTAGACTGCGACCGCATAGCGCGTTTTCTTCAGTCAAGCGGCGTTATACGGTAAACAAGTAACTTGACTTAACTGCTACCTCCAGTTTCAATTTTACCACTTTACCGCTAATTTTCCCAAGGTATAGTTCAGTCAAGTCAAGTAGAACAAAATCACGCAAGTGTGGAGGTAAGTTACTTGACACGCAACTTGACCCGTGTAAGTTTGTCTTTAAAGTAAATTTATATGGGTCATGTAGAGCGGTAAAGTCAGGTAAAATATTCTTCTTCTTAACTGCTATTTGCGCCATCAATTTTATCACTTGATCGCTTACTTGACTGTTTATTTTTCCAAGGTATAGTTGAGTCAAGTCCAGTAGAACAAAATCACGCACGTGTCACGCGTCTTGACCCGTGTAAGCGGTCCTTTACACTGAATTTACGATAAGTTTCATATAGTATGTAGTATAACTCTCGAAAATAAAACAAACTAAAATCGAATTTGGCAGTAATGTTTGCCTAATGTCAAAAGTTAAAAATATCATTGGCGATAGTTGATCGTGTTACTGATGTAGCTTTGTAACAAAAGATATATTATAATTTTTAATCTAAACTTTATAATTATCTTGTGGAATATTTGGAGTATGGAGTATTTTGTTACTATGAATTAAAACCTGGAAAACTGCTTGTGCAAAGGAATATATCTCTGTAAGGTAAGTTTTGGTGTCAATAAACCATGTCGCTAAACAAAAGATAAGAAATTAGTAAATATATATAAACGAAATATGGATATATTTTTAATACATATGTCATATCTGCCATATATTAACTATAATACTTGCTTTGTAGCTGCTGCAGAAAGGGGGGTTAGGAGGGGAAAAATACTACCAATAAATTAACAGAGGTAGCGATCCAATCATTGTTAAGTAGATAAATAAAAGGTTATAAAAGAAAAAAAAAACATTTCGTTATACATAGCATATACTATAGTTTACATAGACGAAAATATTATACCGGGTGAATCAGAACTTATTAAAAAAAAGTGTTGAATGTACAGGGGACTCTTATAAATACAATTTTGTAAAAAAATCAAAAAGCGCAATTCGAAAATTATTTAAAAATACACTTTACAGGGTCGGAAAAACAACATAACAAGAAAAAAAACAAAAATTACATATGACACACATATACAATTAACAAAATTCGCAAGATGTCAACAAAAGAAAAACACAAATAGTAAATAGCTATAACAAAGACTTAATTTGACTAAATTTAGAGTTTAAAATATCAAGATTATTTTCAATATATTGATAGTTACGGCACATACTATACAACGGTGAGTTGAATAATACATTAGTCCGGACATTTCCGAAATAGAACAATGATGCAGAACGTGTTGATCTGGTAGATGCCTTAAAACTAATAATCTCAAGGAATTGCGGACAGTCAATTAGGCCAATCAAGTATTTGTAGGTATAGAATTACTACGCTTTGCATGTTCCTGCGTTGTTGCATTAGCTTGCACTCAAAACGATTTAACAATATATCATGATCGAAGCCAATTGGGGGTAGAAGTGATCTATTTTAAAACTTTAAAATTTCAAAAATTTTTTCTGAATAGCTTCGATGCTGTTTATATGTACATCGAAGTAAGAGCTCCAAACAACACTAGCATATTCCAATTTAGGTCGGACTAAAGTATTATACAATGTCATAAGGGTACTTAAATCACCAAAATCTTCTTCTGCCGCTATTGTTATTAATTATTAATATAATTAATGTTTGATTTTAATTAATAAAATAGTTTGACATACCTGATGTTATAACAAAATTTAGGGCCCGTCTTAACCAGTTTCTACAAACTAACACAAATGTTTCTGCTTCTTGTCCGTTTTGAACTCGTAAATTATTGGCAGCAACTATGACACGTTTGCGTAAGTCATCAATAGTAGGTATCCACTTTGGTGCGAAACACTTCCTTTTTAAATATCCCCACAAAAAGAAGCCAATATGATTTAAAGTCAGGAGATTGTGGCGGTCATAGTATCTGTTCTCCTCGTCTAATCCGTTGGTATTAATTCTTGGACACGTGGTACGGATATAATTGAGCCTTGTGTATGATACGCCACACTGCTATAATACGCCGTGGACGTCCTGGACCTCCATCTCTTTCACGATTCGGTTTAAAATTTCCCTTGCGTTGCACTACACTTGTACACACTGCACACTGCACACTGCAGTAAAAGTAGCTTCATTTGGCACATGTCTATCGGTACATCAAAGAAAAAGGAGCGTTGGACGGTTTCTTGTGCAGTTTAGAATAAGGTTGTCGTTTTATTTCATTTACTTTGTAACATCAGACATGGAGTGGCTAAATGACTTACTGTCTTCAGTTATTTACAGTCATCATCAACAACAATCTGACCCTCATGAGTTACCGTCAATACTCCAAAATTACTTTCGCCAGTGTGCAGACATTTAGTAGTTTAAATCATCAGTTTCCCTTTGTCAAAACCTGTAGAATAACTAAATAAAAAAACACAAAAATGGTTATCTTTATTTCTTCCCGCAAATCCTCAATCAAAGCTTTACAAACCTTAGTATTGGTCCAACCAATTGTAGTAACTTTTCGAAATCCGATGCTGACATCCTAAAAAAATTACGAAATGCCCGGAATTATCTATTCTTAACTGAGTAAGAAAATACGATGTGCTACCTGTATTTCCACTTTCAAAAAGGGGCACCATCGCACAGTGGGGCAAAGAACCCAAAAAGTTGGAAAAATTCTGAAATTTTGGTGTTTTATGTTTTTCGGAGTCCTCAAACCGAGAAAAATAGTAGAAACGTTCTCAGCTGAAAATGGACCGATTTTTTCAGTGGTGAACATTTTTTTAAATTCTATTGGTGAATGTAACTATTTTAAACTGTTGGAAATAAAATGATCGTATCTTCTATTGCACCGAGCCCACTTTTTTTAAAAATATGAAAAAAACTCAAAAATTTGATTATGAAATTTACTGATATCTTTCGGTAAACAGCCAGTGCAATTTGCAATGTAAATCTTAAATTCGTCGAATATACCTCGTAATGAAGAAGAGGTTGTTTTCATAATATTAAATAATTCCATCCTAGTTATTCATATAAAGTTTGGTTTGAAATGAAATAAGTCATGTAGAGTAAGAACTGTATTTTTTGGGTCAAGTATTTCATTTTAATAAAAAAAGACGCAACTTTTTTCTTCACGATACTAATACTGGGATGATAGACAACCTACTGATACTTCGTTCTCGACTTCAATCGACTTCACTCACAATTAAACTATTTTTTATAAAATAAATGCATAAGTGCTGTAAGATTTTTGTTTACTGGAAGTAGTGGGTTACATCTGTGAACTTATTTTTAAAACTATTTTTAATTGTCTACACTCGCGTTTCTTCAGCGTTTATTTGTGGCATGCTTTTGTTTACTGAGTTGCCCTTTCACCCCTTTGCAAAACATAGAAAACGCGGTTCGAAATACAGGAACACTTAGGCTCTATTCAGACGAATATTCAGATGTGTTTTAAGGTAAACAAAATATCAATATTGTCATTTTCATTTTTGTCAGCTTTCTGCGTTGCCTGTCCACTGTGAATCGCCGTTTTGGTCTCTCTCTTTGTTTATTGAATAATTGTGTAACTATATGTTGCAATAATTAATTTCCTTTTTCTCGCAACACCGCTCATATTTTTCACCTAAACTGGATGCGTATACAATTGTTTGTGTTCACGTCTGTCCGTTTATGCTCATGTAACATTAGGACGTCTTTGTGTTATGTAGGAAAAATCCTACTTGAGATTCACCCTGTACAGATTACTTTTGCGCAAACCTGTTCAATGATCAATAGCAGTGACGAGTCCGCAGTTGCACAAAAGGCGTAAGTATTCCTTTGTGGCGTCCTGTAGTACGTCACATAAAGTGTTCCGCCCATGACAGGCAACACGGAGACCGCTCGAACAGAAA
Source organism: Monochamus alternatus (assembly GCA_037114965.1). NCBI lineage: Eukaryota > Metazoa > Arthropoda > Insecta > Coleoptera > Cerambycidae > Monochamus > Monochamus alternatus. The sequence continues at coordinate 108,795,574 of CM073426.1, read as the reverse complement.
ATCGTTTCTTGGCATTGGACGTGAACGTTTCAAGACATTACTGCGACTTCCTAAAGTCCTCGAATAACCCATGCAATAATAAACCGACTGACACAGTTTCCTGTTGTGCCGGTGCGCTTCCCGCTGAATTGTGTGTACTGCAGTAGACCTGCAAGGGCCAAACGCCCGCAGTCGATGGCGGCGGCATGTCACGACGAAGACGACGGCGGCGGCAATAACTCCTGGGCGCCACGGGGCTAGATTGATTAGCATAATTAAATGGATCGCGTCACGTGGCAGTGAAATGTCTCTGGGGACGATGCCATTACAAGAAAATATCTACTGCGATTTTTTGCTGCTCCTCTATTTAATTGACAATTCACAAAAAAGCGTTAGTCATGTCGCAGTCCGCAAGTGCAGCAGGGTATTCTTTTTTAAATGGTCTGGGTTTGCTTTTGCATACACAAATTTAAAAAATATTGCAGAGTTTAAAGTGGCTAATACCATTTACTAGTATAATTAAATTAATGTTTTACCATCTTCTAGAGACAATTTGAGAATCCGAAATTGACTTCTACAACTGACGTCAGTATAGACGAACTTGTGTTAAAAATCATATAATCGATGGTTCAGACGTTATTTGACAATTATGTTATTCGTGACATAAATCGCGCTTATAAATTAACTATTTTACTTATTGATATTATTTTGATATTGATTATATTAATATTAACAACCGTTACTTTGCAGACCCATGTTTATTAAGACTTTTCTGCTTATTTTGGTTCATACTATTACCTCCTAAAATATTTTACACTCTTTTTTTAACACCCTGTATATTATCAATATTTTTCACCTGTAGTGACACTTTTGATAAACAATTAATTTTTACATTAAATTGGACGAAGAAAAACTTAACTACAGGTAATTATAAAATTGTTAATTGTAATTTGTTTTTAGCCTAATTTATGTTTGTCTTCATTGTCCCCTTTATATTACTAGGTACTTAGCTTGCTCTAATATTAAGGCAAAAATTGTAATTTTAATTGTAATTCTCAATGTGCTGTGTCTTTTCTTTCTTAAGTTTTAATTTATTTTAATTTTATATTGGTTATGTAACATAATTACACTTCTAGAGTCCTGAAGATGGTTTAAATATAAGCCGAAACGTTGACATTTTGTAAAAATTTAGTTTTTTTTACTACAATTGACCTATTACCAGACTAAAATAACATCAGTAATTAATTAAAGGTCACTAGATACAACATAAAATATTTTACTTATGTTCACAATTTATATAAAAAAACTACAGCGCTTGGTACACACCGAGGGGTGTTTCGCAGAGGCATTTTGGTGTACACATTGCAGGTATTTTGTGCCATTTTCTTGAATTCTGGGCATTTTGAGGAATTTCCTGGTATTTAGGGGCATTTAAGGGCATTTCGAGGTATTTTCTGGAATTTCGAGGTATTTTGGAGATATTTTAGAGGCATTTAAGAGCATTTTTGAAAGAATTTTTGTATTGTGTGTGTACGCGTAATAGTTTGTCCACGAGGTGCTCGTTGAGATGGATTGTATAATTCGATATCAAGGCGTCAGGCTAAACTAGGCTCATGAATGTTGAAAATTGTACCTTAGTGTCATTTCTTTGGTTCAAAATAAAAAAACATGTAAGTAAGTAACCACTTATTTAATTATAATAGGCAACTATTTCTGTTTTTTGTAAACTTCGTTTTCAATCGGCTTTGAGTTTAATCTAACCCGAGACCTAACCTAATTCACTTCGACTCACGACTTCTATAGTTGTACACATTGTATAAGAGTTAAAAACGGATGTAAATAGGCAAAGCGGGTCCAGTGTATGTTTGTATAGGGTGAGTCGATAACTTGACAAAGGAGATTTATTGCAAACCAGAAAACTTTTTAAAATATCTAGGTGCATACATGCATATTATATGGGTGTCCGGAAATTATGAGCAAATATTTCAGGCGATTCAGACAAGAAATATGAAGAAAACTTATATAAACATAGATCGACGAACGGACTCTCAGAGAGCTAGAGCCCTCTAGGGTCAGTCCTGAAAGTGGTTTATATTCAATGGTAGCGATTCGAGATTATGTAACGAAATTTTGAACATGCCGAATTCGAAAATTTACACTAAATTGAAGTATATAATTCAGATATGTATTTAACAGCGCCGGCTTAGAATATATAAAGAATGAACCAAATCCACTAGATTCTACGACAAAAATTAATGGGTAAAAGTCATATACCTACAATGTTGTTCATAAACGCTTAGTTTTCGAGATGTTTGAAGTTGAAAAAATAAAAACGATTACCAGACATATCTCGGAGATATGTTAAGGGATTTTTTTCATATATGAGCCGAAAAAATCCAAATGAAAGCATTGTACGACACTTTCAGCATGAGTTTAAGTTCAATATTAGGTTAGGAATATTTGACGATCAGATTCTTGGGCAATATGAACTTCGGGCATCTATCTTTAAACGGCCAACATTATCTACACTTTTTACAATCTAATTTAATTGAACTACTAGAAGAAATTCCTTTGAACATTAGTGCTCATGTGGTATTTACATGATGATGCCCCTGCTAATTATCTTATAATAGTAAGAAAGCATTTAGATAACATATTTCGTCATCGATGGATAGAAAAAGAAAATGAACATACATCCATGGCCGCCACGTTGTTCGGATCTAAATCCGATTGATTTTTTTCTGGGGTTATATTAAGGCCATGGTTTATAGTTCTGCCTCTATCAACAATAGAAATGAACTATGGCAAAGAATAGTTTCAGCTGCAAATGCTATGAGAAACATGAACCCATCTTTTTTCACTGTTTGGAGAATTTTGGTGTACAAAATCTGGACAGCGAAACGCCCCTCGGTATACACCAATTTTTGGTAACTTAAAACCATTTCGAAGAAATCACTTCCAAAAATAGCACTAGGCGGAGAGCTATATTAATTATTGAAATTTGTTATATAGTTACATAGAGTTAAAAGTATAAAAAAGTTTTTCTAAAAGAGTTTTTGTTAGGTGTTACGGTTTTCAAGAAATACAATTTTGTATCTGCGCCGTGTGCATGGCTAAGCTGTTGGACCCTCCCGCTATGGATACTTGCAGGGTAGAGTTTGTTTACAGAAATAGGATAATACATACAAACATATTTTTTTGTATACAGGGTGATTCAGGTTTAATCTTGATAACTTCAGGAATCGATAGAACAGGTTAAAATAATGCTCCTCGTTTACATGGGGATTAATTTCATGAGTTTCTGCAAAACTCTCTCCCCGACGTGTTTGACGATGTCCCCTTAAATTTACGCCAAGGGAACTGGATGCAGTTGGATGGTGCCCCTGCACATTACGGAAGGCAAGTATAGCAGTGGTTGGATGAGAATTATCCTCGTCGATGGATTGGACGGCAACCCAACAACCACCCAAATATGTGGATTCCTTGCGAAGGTCCAGTGGCTTGGCCTCCGCGCTCGCCAGATCTGAATCCTTTGGATTATTTCGTTTGGGGCCATCTAAAAGCAATTCTGTATGATACGACAGTACATACCCGTGAGGAATTGATCCAAAGGATATGTGATGACATAAAAAACAATCCTGTTCAAATAGCAGCTGCGGTTAATGCACTAGGTCGTCGATGCCAAAAATGTATTGAGGCTGGAGGAATGCACTTTAAACAATTATTGTAATTTTTTTAGTAGTTGATAAGTTTGTTGTAAATTTTGTAATAAGCAGTTGTTACTAAATTTATGTTTGAGGCTATTGGCATTTTTTTTAACACTAAGAACAGTCTTTAAATAATACTTTTGACAAAGATTTTAACAAACGTCAGTTTTTTTTTTGAGAGCCGTCCGACAGTGTCCCCGGAAGCACCGCAGCCTATAGACTTATTGTGCATCTCTCGACGAGCACAAACATCCATGGTACTACAGTGGAATTCGAACCCACATCGACATAGTCGATCCAGACTGGTTCTACGAGCAGTCGTCATCTCGGCTATCGCGGCGCCCTAAACGTCAGTTTACACAGTTTTGTTTTCATGGGATGCTATAACGTTAAATGAAATTTACGCGGCTGGTGCGCTACACTGTTGCCAATTTCTTTGAATGTCTCAGAAACAAGACCAAACGTCGAAAAAAAAACAGGAGACGAAAAAGTTTCGAAATTAATCAGGTCAAAGTGGTGTGTAGATGTTTTATTGAAATTAATTATTTTTTTTTTGTAGTTTTGAAATAAAGTAAGAAGGGGGTAGCATACAAAATACACTTCTAAGAGGGGTAGGTAGTTCAAACTTAAACCTAAGAAACTTATTTAAGATCATAAGGAGTGTCTGTGTTCCGAATTTCACTTAAATCGGATAACTGGTTAAAAAATTATGAGGGAAAAACGAGAAAAAAATTTCCACTTCAATGCCCACTATCTCGGAAACGATGCGTTTTAGGAAATAAGTTCCTGAAGTTATCAAGATTAAACCTGAATCACTCTGTATATTGTCATTGTACTAGATATTATAGGCTGATTTACGGCGATGGATCGTTACAAGTTTTCTGAAAATTTGACGCATATAATCGAATAGGAACATTTCAGTGAAAGTATTTTCAAGAAGCAGTCACATCCAGTTATACCAGAAGTCGTTACCATTTTTGTTATTTTAAATCTTTATTCAATTTTGGTATCCCCACTTTAGTTCAATGAGACTTTCATAAGACTTATGCCATACCTAATCCTTGTCGTTTTCGAGATACGTAAACGAAAACGTTCGAAAATAATTTTTCATCGCTTTGTCCATTGTTGCGGAAATTTTACAAATAGCACAATTTCATACATGGTGTTAGAAACCAAATACTAAACATCATCTGTTAACATCAAACCGTCAAAACTATTTTTGTTTTAGATAACTTCCTGTATATTTTCACATTTTTTCATGTATAATTCTATTCTTTATCAATTCATATCGCACTTCTCCGGGCACTTCCCTATATCTATTTATCTTAATTTCTGTATAGATAAATACTTTTGTTATAATTAAGTTAATGCTCTTTGCTGAACTAGCTATGAAAACTTAGAAATTAGAATTATGACATGTGTGATTATCTTCGTTATCTACAACTGGTTAAGGAACTTCGTATCTACTTTTAGTTTTTCCAAACTTATAGAATTCGATAATCGTCTACATATTTTTTCTTATAGTAGTTGTATGCGCGTGGGAAAATTTCGACTATATCTTTCCGTTAATTTAATTGTATTTACTTTGTTAGTGATTTTGTGTTCTTAAGATTGGAGAATAATTCAAGTTCTACAGCGTGTTCTCAGAAACGTAAACGCCTTAATCGCCAAGTGAGGAATATCGATTGATAAAAAACTTGTATGGAGCAATTAGGGCTCGAGACTCAAATATGAGCGAGTAATGCGATTGAAATATGTAGTTCATTGACAAGACTATATTTGAGTAGTGCATATTGTGCAATGAAGAATGGCATTTTAAAGCGCTTTTGAGCTTCTGGCAATAAAAAGTTCAGGTCGAATTCTGTCTAGAATATCTAGAAGGGTGTTTTTACGCATTATGCGTGACATGAATTTGCGTTTCATAAAACGAAATCGAAAGTGTATGTTGATCGAAAAAAACAAAATATGGGGTGTGACAATTAAGTTCCAGGAATTTGTCAATGAAAAAACAAGCAAATTAAATTTCGCCAAAATTTTATTATCGACCTTCACAATAGTCTCCATCTAACTCCCACGATTGGAAGCACCCTTGGTAATCCTCCATAGTTAACCCGTTCAGCACGGTTCCAGCTTCTTTGATCTCCTATACGCCGCCATGATGAGTTCCCTTGAGGTGCGACTTTATCTTGGGGAATAAAAAAAATCGCAGGGGGCAATATCGGAGCTATAGAGTGGGTGCGGCAACGTTGGAATGCCTTTTCTGCCAAAAACTCTTGCACAATGAACGAGAAATGGGCTGGCGCGTTGTCGTGGTGCAAGATCCAGTCGTTCTCGGCGAGTTCGGGTAGCACACGGAAAACACGGGCCCGCAGCCGTTCCAGGACGCCAACATAGAACTGTCCAGTCACTGTCTGGCCGGCAGGAACATATTCACGATGAATGATGCCGTGGATATCGAAAAAAACGATCAACACTGCCTTCAGTCGTAACTTGGACTCGCTTTCGTTGGCCGCTTTTCACCCTTTTCCATCTACTGCTGACTTTGTTTACAGGTTTCGGGGTCATACTCAAATATCCAGGTCAACCACTTGCAATTTTCGAAGGACTTCCGAAGGTTTTTTGTCATATTTCAATAAAAATTGAATCACAACACGTTGCTTGTAATTTGAGTCACTCATTTTCACGACACCACTAAAAAAGTGACTTCCAAAAATACATTTAAAACACAAGCCAAACGTGCTATCGACTTCAACCTTGGACTGAAACTAAAAGGAAGGTCTGTCCTCTATAGAAAAATGTTGACGAACGATGCAGTCCAGCCAGTTTCCGAGTTATAACTAAATTCCCGGAACTTAATTGCTACACCTCGTAGTGATATGGTGAAGAAACTACTTAAGACCAATATTAGAAGGTCGAAGTCTTGCATCAAAGAATATATTACTCTGACGAAACATGAATAAATGAATGCCATACGATGATAAAAGTGTGGCATTGTTTTAATACTTATAGAACCTGGTGCTGTGGTTGCAATGAATAATGTATCCTATAATGTTCATGTTTGGCCGTTGTAGTGACAGTAGTGTAGGTATAATGTGTATGAAAATCAGGCAGTGTATCATGTGTTAAAGTGGTTGCAGTTGTGCATTTGTAATATCTAATAGAATGCCGTTTAAAATAATGTATCACACAATACCACTTTCTATTTAAGATTTTAAAAGTGAAAGTCACCCAAGTTTAAATGTAGAAAATTGGGGTATGAGTACCTGTATCTGTCTCAGTTTCGTTGTAATTGCAGGATATCTCGGAAACTACAAGAGAGAGAAGGATACGGTTTTCACAACACTGTACTACCTTTTAGAGAAATTTAAGATGCTCTAAGTAATCAGAATTTTTTTTGAGATAATTGCAAATTGTATTATTTACGCAGAGTTCTGTGGCGTACTTGTACTTTCTACACAGGATCTCTTTTAAAATGTGGTCCAAACATATATTTTTCTTCAAACGTAACACCCTGTATATTTTTATGCCATTCAATTGCATTACTTTTTCCCTTCACAATGACATATAATAGTTGCTATTTTATATTTTGGAAATTGCCAAAAAAACATTGATAACACTTATGTTGCGTGATGCATAGTTGGCCATGCATTTTTAAATTGTAATTCACTTTAGTAATTCTAAAAACAATTTTCTCTTTAATAATTCTGAAAATAATTTTAACAAGATAATTATATTAGCCAATTAAGCAATTTATAAATATCTTTCGTTAGATAACATTTGAAAATAAACATAAAAACAGGAGACGGTTGCTATTTGATGTTTCTCTGTTGCCTTGTGAAACAAATCGCCATTAGGTCTATAATTGACAGTTTTTGCAAATATTTCTAATCAAGGAATTCCTATAATTGTTACCAATCGTGCCGTATGCATATTTCGTCAATTTATTCGTTAATATTTGTACGGAAGAGTCAGTTGTTTACAAATAATTGCAAAAACTGTCAAGACTGATTTGTTTGACAAGACAACAGATACAACATAGCAACCGCCTACTGCGGTTATCAGTAACCGGTGACGAAAAGATGTTTAGATTAAGGAAAACCATTTTTATTTTTTCCGCGCAAACTGTTGGTTGTATGAAAAAATTACAAGAGGGAAAAAAGTAGTAAAATTATATGTAATATTTAAAAAAAAAAATTGTTGAAATCGATCATTGCAGGAAAAAGTTCTGAAAGAAATAAATCTAGGGGTTGCTTATTCCTGCCCTCCAGAAACATGAGCCAAGGAATAGACACCACCATAAAATAGCTTGTGAACAGCTGATAATGTGTATCAAAATTGAAATTTCTAAGTGTAACCGTTTTTAAAGAAAAAAAAAACTATTTTTTTCGCCATTTTGAGACTCAAATATTTCAACAGGGAGGACCTAAAGTGAAAAATTTTATATGAAGATCCCCCCCCCTGAAAGGACTTGTGAAATACACTGATAAAATATTTTACCATCATTCTGGAACACCCTGTATACGTAGATATTACCTGTGGTGCTAAAGATCCGCTAGATATAGCATAATAGATATTGACTATTTATTACATGACTTCATTGTTTATTTTGCATACATTTTCCTTTAAGTAACTAAGGTAGAGTTCATGAACCAATTTTTTATAATTATATAAAAATGCATGGCCAACCGTGCAACGTGCAACATCAGTTTTATCAATTTAACGTTTATTGACAATTTCCAAAACATAACGTAACAATTATTAGGTATATATTAATACGAATGAAAAAAAAAATCAATTGAATTACATAAAAATATACAGGGTGTTTAAAAAAATGTATGCCCGGGTTATATCTGTAGGTGTCTCTTCCCTGTAGAGTAATTACAAGTACGGGACTGAACTCTACGTGAAAGACTCTATCAGAGACAATTTTCTCTATTGCAATATTTCAGCTAATCTCTGAGATACGAGCAGTCCCCTAAAAGTAGTTTTATAAATTTCGCCCTATCTCAAAAACGAAGAGGTCTATGAAATTTTTGATTACGGCAGTTAAGCTTCTCGAAAATTTAATCCAGTGTTGCGAAAACCTTACCCTATCTCTTGTAGTTTACGAGATATCTTGCAGTTACAACAAAATATAAAAAATATGATCATGTTACTAATAAGCTCGAGCAACTCAAATGGCTCAAGTTTGAGGAGAGCTGGAAACTGGAACTGTTGTCTTTCAAACATAAGTTATTCACAACCTCCTCTCAGTCTTATTTAAAAAACAAATTAATAGCTCGTAGTAAAGTTCAAGAACGTTTTAAGTTACGTTCAGCTGCGGCCTTCCGCAGGAATCTTAAAAAAGCACTTGTAAATAACCTAGGCTAGTGGCTCGTGTTCGTTTCGTTGTGTATTATATCTATAATGTTTATATGTGTGTTTGTCATCTGTTGTTGTCAGTGCTTACTTTTTTTTTTCGTCTTCGCTTTTAATACTATATTTAACTTTTATACATATATACTACTTGTTTGTACTCTCTCTTTTTCTTTACTTTTATTGTATGTTTATTACTTTGTATGTTTGATGTAATATGTATACAGCCGGATTCATGAAACGGACATAGAGTTAGTAAAGCGCGTTAGATGGTTTAACCAGCCTTGCGCCCATTCCCGAAACATGCGTTGCTAGGTAGGCTGTTTATTTACGTTCATATTTGCGCCAAAAGTTAGACCTAGTATTCTGCCTGTCTAAAAATCGCGTAACTTTAGCCTCTAGTTCCTTGCGTTTCCCATTGTATATTTAGTATTTATATTCAAAAACAGTACTTTTCAGTGCTACGGATTATTTAACATATCATAAAGTAAGTATTATACATAGTAGTGAATAGGAGTATTCCTTTTATTTAAATTGGTGCAACAGATGCGTAAATTTTTCGCATAACCTCCGCTAGTCTGACTAACGTTACGCCTTGTTGATGAATCCGTATGATAGAGTTTAAGTGGAAGAGTAGCCCAAGGCTATAACTTCGCCCTTGTATTCTCTTTTACAATAAAGACGTAGGTATTATTATTATTATTATTATTATTAGGTAGGGACACTCTGTACATTAAAAAATTTTGCTCTTCTCAAAATAAAAGATGACGGAACTTTTCGTCGATCCACACTGTACGCTAGCAAGTTATAATTTATGATCAAAAGTCCATTTAGTTTATAATCAAATTCAAGGCCATGATTTATTCGCTGATGATAAACAATATGACACTTGTCAATATTCAGTGGAAGTTTGTTTGTAGTAGTAAGTAACTTTAGACCAAATTTATTTAACTTGTGGATGTGTACGCCGTGATATAACTTATCAACGCATTGAAAAATCACTGTAGGCGACATAATCCTGTACTAGGAGGACATCCCCATATGATGTTCTGGGTTGTTATGTTGTGGTTTAGGTAACTGGTCGTTGTCAGTCACATAATTAATGTGTACTTCTCTAATGTCACCTGGAAAAGGTGATAGGAATATGCACGTAAATTCTATGATTGGCAGCGATCAGTTACCTAGGCGGCGCTATATATAACAGCAGCCCAAAAAGCTATAGTAAAATAAATGCACTGTTCTAAATACCCCCATCATAGTTGTAGGATAGTAGATATTTAATTATAATTGTTTCCTTTTTTAAATATAGGTAGCAGAAATGCAGAACGGTTTTCGAAGAATAAATTGAAAACTGTACACAATATTTAATAATAAATGCTTGTATGTCATCTGACACAGAGTTTTGGCTTAAATTCATGTAATTTATGAAGTTCAGTTTCTTCAATTTCTTGGGACTGATTCAATTACCTATCTTGAAAGGTAAAAAAGTACCAACCAAAACTAACATTTCTGTGATATACGTATTACCTTGTCATACTAATTGTTAATGATTAATTTATTTATGTCTTCAATTCACCTTATGAATTTAGTGGATAGTATCGAAACTCTTATTTGTCTATTAACAGCAAATACCTTATTTTATATTGTATGCAATGTCCATATACGTACATCATCACCTGCTAACTAGAATATACCATGTTAGTTATACCATGTTTTAACATTTACCTCCAAATAACCAAAAGTTCAAAGTAGCGTTCTGGTCAGTTCCTGAATTTTTACTGATCCCTTCTAAAATACATTTATAGCTTTTCATTAATTGACTGCAATACTTTTAGTACTAAATTTTTTAACCGACAATTTCAGATAGAGACCTGGCAGCTAATAAGTACATACAAATTATCTAAAACTAATTAAGTTTGTAGTTTGTCTCATACGTTGCCTATAAATTGAAGTTAGATTATATACATCATACTTAACGCATCAACGAACCTATAATTTTATTATTTTATATTTTTGAGACCGGAAAGATTATTTACCCAATCTCTCATTGAAACAATTAATATAATATATAACGGAATAGACTTAAATAAACACAAAGCACTTAAAAACAAATTAAATTCCAGCTCTTTTCAACGTTAACTAATCACACGATTCTGTTCTATTTATACTCTGTTTTCCTCTCGATTCAAATTCGCCAGCGAACGCCGTTGACCTTGTGCTCACTGCCAGCCGGCGTTTTCCTGAATTAAACAAATCGTCGCTGAAAACGCTAGATGGCGGCTGCATCGGATCGTCTCATTAACAGCTTTCATGAACGTATGTCACATGCGCGTGGCGTATCGCGGAGCGGCGTTGCCACGTGTATCTGCTGAAATGGTAAATCTATACTTTATGAATATTATTAGTAAAGTTGTTAAATAATCATAGGTATATATTATAAAACAATGTGTCTTTATTCAAGCAAATATGACTGAAATATTCGAATATTTTTTATTTAACAAAATGATATAGGGTGGTTCGTTTTTCATGGCTCACTATTGGAACGTAAAATATACAAGGTGGCTCAAATTAAAAAAAAGTTGCGCCTTTGGCTATTAAGATACCGTTGCTGAAATATTATAAAAAACTGAAAATAGCGATTTTAGAAAATTCCAACTAGTGTTATTATTTCTTAACAAAAAGAGATGCAATTTGGTATAGGGGGATAAGAATATACGAATAATTTACGATACGATTTTTGCCGAAAAATAATTTTACAGCCACTAGTTTCGGTTAATAAAATTTCGATTAGGTATATGCAAAGCTACTATTTTATTTGAAGAATAACCTGCAAAATTTCAAAAATACAATTAAAATAAAAAATCTAGTTGCTCTTGAGGTAAAACAAAATAGACAGCAAATTCGAAGTCGTATTTTAATTTCCCATGCCAGAAAACTCTCCTCTATAACATACTACAATTATTTACAAGGAATTTGAGGAAAAACTAAAATAAAATTGTTATTTCAACACCCTTTATCTCGAAAACTACAAAATTTTGGTTTAAGGTCACTTGATTTAGATCATATTTTGGAACACGGAATATGTGGTAGCCCTGTATAGTAGATATAAAATCGTCATATAGAAAAATTTATATAAGACATTCCTACCTGCTGTCATGACCTTACTAATATTTTAACAAGTATAATTTTATGTAGTATGCGAAATATAGCAAAGCTACATCTAGCGGCCACTAGAGCTACTACTTTCTGGACATGAGAGGCCACAGATAAGAAGCGTTCTACATTTCTGTAGAAACCAAAGCTCGACCTTTATCGCGATTCGACGATAATCATATTTTCAAAAACGGAAACAACTGAACTGAGCCCACATTGTTTTGCTACATTTAGCACACTCATAGCCCCCTTTGTCGGGTAAGCTGGAAAACGAGTTTGGCTGTTTGCTACAAGTGTTTCAAGTGTAATTAAATGCTGGTCGGTCCTTAACTCGCAGAGTATTTGTTTTATGAAATTCCGTTTTTGCAAATAGTCTTATCTATTTTGTCAACAAATTTCCCATGGGTTAAGTCAGACTATAGAAAATATAAAAGAGCTATAAGTTCACGCTTAAAGAAACACATTAATCTAAAACATAGGTATCTTTTAATCAGTCATATATATCTTTACAAGCACCTCAACAGAATTGAGGTGGTCTGTCAATGTTTGTCTAAAGATGAAAATCTACAAATAAGTGAAGACAATATTCCTGTTCACCTTTATATATTAATAATCCTAGTACTAGACTTCGAAGGTACTACACATCTATTAATAGCAGCATGTATAATTAATCACAAGATGATAATTAGAGATCTTAATAATTCAAATTACAAATAAACTAGTATTTAAAGATCCATTTAGATTAACACCTACGAATATAGTAAAAGAGTGCCAAAGGCCTATTGTCAAGGACCAAGCTTGAATAATCCATCATTAAGTAGTTGTCAAAAGGCTATTTTGAATTTAAATAATGTTTTGTTAAAAATCTGATCAAGTCACTTATAAATAATAAATGTTTCACAATTATGCTACTGTTTCATAAGAAATAAATCCATAAAAAAATATATTTTAAAGAAATAATTACTAGTATTATTTAAATAAATTATTTGTTTAAAATAAATGTTTATTAGTATCAAAACTGTTAATGGAAGAATATAACAAACAATGATAATTTTCTGAATATAAGTATTCATATTCACAATCAAACTAAGTTGATATGGCAACGTCGTAACCAGCGTACGTCAATGACGGTACTGTTGCTTGGAGCTTTTATTATATTGGTCGACGCCGACGCTATATCACGTTTGTGCTGAAGGAAGGTTAGTTCACAGAGAATTTTTACTCGAACTCAGATAGTCGTTGGCCTTTGTTAAACAATGGTGAGTTGTTGACTGCGGTTAAATATAGGTCATCCAGAAATCGATTTTAGTATTCATCATTTCTAACTTCTTCAAATACTTAGGTAAAAATAAACCATCCTATTGGAACTCGAGGTTCAACGTTAATAAATTGGTTATTCATAAGGCATTCGACTTGTGTTTGTTTTTGTTACAGCACCACTATTTGTTTCATTATATCCTTACATTAATTTATGAATTTATAAAAAGGTAATGGTATTAACCAAAATATCGATATTCACTTATACTAGAATACTAGCTTTACAACAAAATTAATGAAAATGTTACAGTTTCCATGCAGTAATTAATAGTTACATTATTGGTAGCAACTTGATAAGCCTACTAATCCAATAATAAGTTTATATTTATTTTAGATTATTTTAAATATTTTCATTGTGCCAACATCAATTACTATAAACTGTCTGAAAACAGTTCTTAATTTAACGGTGTATTTGAGTCAAAATTTGCTATAAATTTCCTCTTTTCCGACAACCGCTCACAAGAAAACAGAATAAAGGATAATTGATATGAGGCAAAACAATAATGGTGGATAAGGAAACAAAACAGGAACAGATACAGAGAATTCAGTGAGCTGTGTTTATGGCATCTGAAAAATTTTACATATGGAATGAATTTTCATATTTCTCCGACATTTCCCTTGACGTCTAAAGGAGCATGTATTTGATGATTTTTTAGAGATATTTATGTCTTTGTGCAATATACTTTCTTGAATGTGTATAAAAATAATATATACTATATACAGGGTGTCCCGTAATTTCACGTAAATATTCAAGGGCTCATTTCTATAGCCTAATTTAGGCTATCTATATTTTTATTCAATTTGAGCCCTCCCTGCAGAGATATTCGTGTTGGTAGGGTGAACCTAAAATTCGGTTTTCATTCTATTTTTTCAAGAACGGCCTAACCTAAAATTTTGAAATTTGGTACGTGTGTTCTACTGATGTAACTATGTTTTAGCAATAAATTTTTATTTGCACCTTTCACTTCGAAGTGGTTGAAGCAAACAACCCTTCCTGATGTTTTGGTCAGAACTTTTTTCTAGACGGCTATGGATCAAAATTAAAATTACTGTTTTGTGAACCTATGAATTTAGAAACTTTTATTGCTCTTTCAATTTTTCCAAAAAATTAATATTTTCTAATTAAAAAAATTATTTCTTATCAATTAGCACCCTTTCCAACTGGTAATCATAATAAATAAAAACACATAGGAGGAGTGTGTCATTTTAATGTTTTTATTTATTGTGGAGTTTTATTGACAGTTCCATAGTTTTCAACTACTTCACCGGTCTTGTTAAACGAATTGTGGTTAATCTAATAATTACCGTTGTTAACAAGATGCAGATCGCTCCCAGACCTCAATTCCTTAGACATTTATCTGTAGGGCCATATGAAGAATGTAGTCTACTTTACAGAAATCCGAAATTCAGTGAAAACGCTACGCAGTGTTAATTTCAATTTCATTTGAAGATTGCATTGTTGTGAAAGATCTGACGAAAGACATTTTGAAGGCAAAATGGTGTAGTTTTTTTGTTTACTTATGCACTTTTTGAGTTTTAGTTTAAATTATTAAACTGGCACATGTGTTTTTATTTATTATGATTTCCAGCTTGAAAGGGTGGAAATTGATAAGAAATATTTTTTTTACTCAGAAAGTAATAATTTTTTTTTGGAAAAATTGAAAGAACAAGAAAAGTTTCTAAATTCAAAGGTCCACAAAACAGTAATTTTAATTTTGATCCATAGCCATCTACAAAAAAATTCTGATCGAAACATCAGGAAGGGTTGTTTGTTTCAACCACTTCAAAGTGAAGGATGCAAATAAAAATTTATTGATAAAACGTAGTGCCATCAGAAGAATACACCTACCAAATTGCAAAATTTTAAGTTAAGCCGTTTTTGAAAAAAACAAATGAAAACCGAATTTTAGGTTTTACCCTCCTAAATTAGGCCATAGAAGACACCCTTTCAATATTTACGTGGAATAACAGATAGCAAAGATCATGGGGTCAAATATGGATTTAACGATCGGAAAATGGAACTTAAACAGATCATCATATTTTCTTCTGGTATATAAATTGGTAATTATAAAAATTTTATTATTAATGTTTATAATAAATGTTAAACATAAACATATTTGTTAAAAATATATAATTCTTCTAAAAAGCGGGGTTTTATTTAACAGAAAAATGTTAATAAAAATGGTAGTTTTTTTATAATGCTGTAAGCAGTAAACGTTAGTGCTGTAATATATTCCCTTACGAAACTACATATTTATAGAACTGTAAAATTAATATTACTAAATGAAAATATATAAAATATATTTTTGAAGAGCTCGGTTGATGACTCATTAAAAAAAAACAGTGAAACCTACATCTCGGAAATGAAATATTAAACTTTTTATGATATGCCCTTTATGCTTTAAAACATATTTAAAAGCTCCTACAACTTCCATTCATCCACATTTTTCGTATCTCAAATAATAACGCAGAAAAGGAAGGACCTTCACACTTAGGAAAGTAGATAACGTAAGGTACTAGACAAACTACGCATATATTTGAAGCGTGCCTTTTGTGATATATACATATTATTTATAAACATTTTTTTCATTTGTCTGAATTAAAAATAAAATTGGAGTAATAGTAAATTATTTTTGTAGTTGAAGCATTAACACATCAAAGAAAGTTAAAACGGTTTATATTTATTTTTAATGTAATTAGGACAAATTCTTCATTAATGCTTAATTGCGGAAGAAAAATAATTAAATCTCCAATATAATTAAATATTTTAATTTTATGTTGGTTCGCATTTAAATATTATAGATTGAGTATACGATAAAATTATTGTTTCTATGACGGTATGAAGTCAACCTATTTTTTGCTGGTATTCACAAAATAATTTGCTAAGTTAATAATGTGGAGATTATGCCTATTTAAGTCATTTAACTAGATAATATTCAAAGCGGGGTAGTTATTAAGGAAATATTTTACATCTCGTCATCCATCAGCGTTTATTTTACCCCAATCAAACCCACTTCTCGAATATAAAAACTTATATGGGCACGACGCTATTTGGAATGCGACGTTGTAAACAAGGTAACCGCTTTCTGTATATCATGGACATGATCCTTGTCCTTATAACATTTAACCCTTTAATTGGTATTAAATATGTATATATGACATTTCGCACTTTTTTACTAATTCGGAGAAACACGCACACGGATCTACAAATTTAACGTTATATCATTTCAAATCTGTTAATAACCCTGTTTTACAAAATGCCATTTTCAAAAACCAGCTGAAATAAAACTTTAAGTAAAAATTTATAAAATTACCTATTGCGAGGCATATTTATATAAATCCAATCCAATTTGTAGCTATACAGGGTGTCCGGAAATGATGAGCGAAAAATTCAGGGGATAATTCTAGACCCTTTCTATAACATTTTTTCCAAAACTGATTATTAACGGAGTTAAAGGGTGTTAAAGTTAACATTTTATTTTCGATATTTGTAAATAACTTCTTAAGAGATCCAAATATTTACATAAAATTTGTAAATTGGAAGTTTTTTCGAAAGATAAATTCAAATGTTTCTAATTTTAACGTCACTAGTAGAGGGCGCCACTTATGGCACATCATCTTTCTTATAAATGACAGAACTTTTTTTGCTGCTTAGTGTATCTATCTGACTATTGAAACAATGATGAAACGATTCTGCTACCTGTTATATCTGAAAAATGTATACCTTATTGAAGTCGTTAGGAGTAATAGTTTTCGAAATAA
This sequence comes from Monochamus alternatus, assembly GCA_037114965.1. NCBI lineage: Eukaryota > Metazoa > Arthropoda > Insecta > Coleoptera > Cerambycidae > Monochamus > Monochamus alternatus. The sequence continues at coordinate 108,778,301 of CM073426.1, read as the reverse complement.
TCTTATTTGAAATATTCAGTGCACCGATTGAAAACTGTTATCGTTTCAGTTAAAGTGCCTTTTCTACTGAAAATACAGCAAAATGTTACTTGAAAAAGTTGTTCAGAACGGTAAATTATGGAGATGTGCAAAATTTTTAAAAAATCGGCCTGCTTTGATAAAATCTTTGTGCTTTATTGAAAAATGGTTTCATCAAACCTCGCCGATCTTCTTGAAATTTTGCCTGTCTCCATAATTTACGATTCTGAACAACTTTTTCAAGCAATATTTTGCTGTATTTTCAGCAAAAAAGGCACTTTACTTGAAACCAGAACAGTTTTTACTCGGTGCACTGAGCATTTTAAATAGGATTATTTCAAAAATGGTTACGCCTACCGACTTCAGTAAGGTATACCTCTTTCAAATAAAACAGGTAGGAGAATCGATTGTTTCAATAGTCAGATGGACACATTAAGATGCAAAAAAGTTCTGCCATTTAAAAGAAACATGGTGTGTCACAAGTGGCGCCTTCTACACGTCAAAATAGAAAACAGATTATGATTTCTCATATCCAAAAATATCTATTCCCAAACGTTTAAGTTTATACATTCAACGACAATGTAATTATTAGAAAAAATCACTTTTTCAATTCCAACTTGGATATCCTGTAGCTTTTTTATTATCCACATTTTATTAAGGTAACTTCAGTTAAACCGTAATATTTTGAAGATAAAAATCTAGTATACCTCCATGTATTTATACGGTACAAAATGTTTTATTAAAAAACGAAACGATATTCCATAATTATTTGGCGCTTCTCGTATACCTTACTGAGAACACCGTTTTAATGGCAATAGAAGAAATTATTCAGAATTCATCATTTATTTAAAATGTCAAGGAAAGTTCTTCTCACTATACAAGAGTAACTAAAGAAATCTTTCACTGCATTTTAGATAAAGCGAAATGCGGTATAATGAAAAATTGGTGTGGTGTGTGGTGGAATATAAGCAAGCTATTCTATAGGAAGAAATACTTGTTATTACTTTGAGGTAAGTAATTGATTTACTTTAGTTTAAAGGTATCTATTTAAGAATATTCGAATAATTTTTTTTATAGTTTCTATTAATTAAGCCATATGTATAGTTGCAAAGTTGCATATAATAACTATATAAATTATAAATTAATGTAGCTAAATTTTCAAATGAAAAAAGACATACCTGGTATAATAAAATTATTAAATGACTCAAAATTCAGTTTTGAATAAAACTATACCAACATATAATCAGCCACATATACCAGTAACCTTAATAAAAAATGTCTTTGGAAACAACTACATTATTAATATACAGGATGTATAGAATATAAGTGCAGATACTACACATAGGGGCTAGCACATCTGACCAAAAGATGCAAGAAACTCATGAAAAAAGTGTCTAAAACTAATAGTTCTACAAATACATTTCAAAATTAAAAATACAACTGCAATAATATGAAAAACTGTGTTAAGAAATTACAAACTAATTCACAGCTAAGATTAAGTTAAAGCTCCTGCAACGTAATTTGTTTTTTATCAGTATCAATGAATTAAACAATAGAGGCTTCTCTTAAAATTGTAATGTAGTGGAACGTTCGACACCATTGCATCCATTATCTGCTGTTGCTAACCTCAAATTATTCTAAGTAGTAGTGATAGCAGTGGAGCTAGTGCCTTTCGTTTTTCTGAACCTAATGTTTGTTTGATATTTGCGTACAAAAGCAAAAATTGAAAAATTTATAGTAACCATGACCAGTTAATTCATGGCGAATCTAGGCAAAGCTCTCTGGCTACGAGACGTTTGTACGATAAACGATGTTCACACGCAGCGACATTAATTTGAAACACATAACTATTTTATTCTGTGTTGTGAAAAGAGCTCTACAAAAACCGTTCACACTATGTTTATTACGTGTATTTGTATTTACTATGTACAAACATCTAACAATGTACGTCGCATATTCAAACCCTGTTTGCTCTCATATACCGTTGATCAGAAAAAAATGTTAAATTAAATATGTTTTGATTGGTATAATTTATCATACAGTAAAAATAAAGGCTCTTATATTTCGAACACCCTGTATGTTTTAATACTTGCCCTATTCATTTAATTTCATTAATCTCTCTCCAATATGTGTGTACTATATATCGGTTGCTGTGGATTTTGTCATATATAGATCATCGAAAAACTGAAGATATTAATAATAGTTCTTTGTCCATTTGTTATAATTTTCAAAGCATATAGAGGCGCGGTTCGACGCAGGGTACCAGTAAGCGGGAAACAGCTTCCACTGTGTCCGCTTCAGCTTGCTTGAAACTGCTCTTTTTATATCAATTTAAGTATACAATTACAAATTGCATAGCTTATAAGTACGTATTCGGTGCTGGTTACCAGTAAGCGGAAAACCAGCTTCCTTTCTGTTTGTACCCTAATATCGCTAGGAAGCTACTATTACTACTACTACTACTGCTACTTTTATAGCAAAATGTATATTTGGTTTATATTGACAGGAAATTCCAAAAAGCCACTGCATCCTTTTGGATTTGCGGGAGACTCTGGGCAAATATGGGGCTCTAATTCAAAAGCTACGTTACTGCTTTATACTGCAGTGGTTAGACTCTATTTCTCTTACGCTGCTTTGGTACATCGAGAGACATCAGAATCTATTAGTTTCTTTTATAACAAAATGTATGTTTGGTTGCATACAAATTATTTTAGTTCTTGTTACGAAAATTGAGGGCCACAACTGCCTCCTTAAGAAACTCTGCATACTATAGTATGAAAACCGCTGGTATAGAATACTTTGAAACCAAATAAATAATGTTGTGTTAAAATAAATTGATATTGAAGTTAGCATATACCTATATACTAATGCGTTAACGTTAACGAATATCAAGCAAATATACGTGTAAAAAATATAGTTAGGCAAATTTAGGTCACCAATTAAATTGAAAAAAAAAATTATTTCATTTGAAAATAAAAGAATTTTGTAACTAAAATTCTTTGAATGCCTGCTGAGTTTTCGAAATAGGTAATGAAATGTATATGTGAAACATTACACTTACTTAATACGGCTTCAAATATAAATAAACGGGGTTCGTGCAGCAAGCCTAGTAACATTATTGTCATCGATCCGTTTTGTCACTCCCCTGAATTATTAAAAACTATACGCGTAATGTTTTCGTATTTTCAATTAGTGGCTGTATTTGTAAACCACAGTTAGGCGTTACATTTGAATTTCGTGTCGTATTTCCGCTGATTCTCATTAACGTTGTTACTGTTTATGTGGAATTAATGTTTAAATATATCTTCAAAATTATTACATCTATAGTAAAAGTTCTTTGTTTATCGTTGTAACAAGTATATTTAATTCATTTGTAATGGGTACCGTTCTACCAACTTTACTACATAGATAATTTTCCATCAAATTACTGAAAAATGTTGAGGTATAATTTAGATGAGAAGCGCCAAATAATTATGGAATATTGTTTCGTTTTTTAATAAAACATTTTGTACCGTATAAATACATGGAGGTATACTAGATTTTTAACTTCAAAATATTACGGTTTAACTGAAGTTACCTTAATAAAATGTGGATAATAAAAAAGCTACAGGATATCCAAGTTGCAATTTAAAAAGTGATTTTTTCTAATAATTACATTGTCGTTGAATGTATAAACTTAAAACTTTGGGAATAGATATTTTTGGATATGAGAAATCATAATCTGTTTCCTATTTCGACGTGTTTCCTAGAGGGCGCCACCTCCGCTATATTTGTGACGTAAATGTGAGCGTAACTATTTTTATCATAACGTTATCACGTTTTTTATTAAAAAATCGTAAACATTATTTTTGAGAAAAATAGGTAAGGGAAGGGGGAACACAGAGGACCATCCGAGCGAACAGGACCGAGCCGGTTATTAAGTTACTCTAAGCGCCATTTCCAGTAGCTTAAACTTATGGAGTAAGTGGCTATTAATTTTTGACTCCATGTGAAACAAGGCGAATAGAACCGGTCCTCATCGCCCCTTGAAATGTTCTCATATTCATAGATATAAATTATGTTTTATTTGCAGATGGTTCGAACGTACAAAAGAAAAGGAGGTGAAACGGGGACCGCTCAAGACATGGAAAGGACCCTCCAAGCCATAAACACAAATTCTATGTCAATTAGAAAAGCGAGTCAGCAATTCAAAATTCCTAAAACTTGTTTGTTGCAACGAATTCACTATGTTGTAAATCACATGGAACCAAGAAATGATACATACAAACAAGTTTTTACTGTCGCACAGGAAAAAATTCTGGTCGATTACATACTCTACTTGGAAAGCCGTCTTTTGGAATAACAACTATGGACTGCCTTAAAACTGGCTTTTGATGTAGCAGAAAAATTGAAAATAATGCATCCTTTTAATAAAGAAGCAAAATTGGCTGGCATCGGTTGGTTGGTGGGCTTTAGAAAAAAAAATCCTCAAATATCCATTCGTACTCCTGAGGCTACGAGTATGGCTAGGGCTGTAGGATGTAGGATTTAATAGGCCTCAAGTGAAACTTACTAGAAGCTTGACTGAGAAAATATGGAAATGGTAGTACTTTAGGGATGGACAGTGACCACTTTTTAAAGTTTCTTGACCACGTCATAGGTGTTGTAAAACCAAAAAACAACCGAAAGATTATTTTAATATTAGACAATCATAGCAGCCATAGAACTCTTGAACCCATTACGAAAGCCAAAGAGAGCAATATAGTCATGATATTTCTACCCTCTCACACAAGTCATAAATTACATCCCCTTGACTGCTGTGTGAATGGACCATTAAAAGGGCAGTCAATATACTAGAGAACGTGATATCTGGCAAAAGAATCATCCTGACCAACGTATGACAATTTATGAAGTTGTGGAGATATTCACGAAAACATTTGCACATATTGCAAGTATGGAAGAAGCTGTTAATGGGTTTGAGGTAGCGAATATATGGCCATTTAACTCTGGCGTATTTAACAACCAATACTTTCTCCCTTCTGAAGTCACTAATGTTGCCGAGTTTCCAGAATATCCCAACGAATGTGACACTAACCAATCTTTACCAGATACTACTGACCAGCAATTGCCAGATGAAAGTCACAATCAAAGTGAAACTGATCACTTCACACTCTCTGAAGCAACAACTGGTCCCTCCAGTGAAGACGTATCATTTGTGGAGACTGAAGTTAACTTCTCCTAAACCTACATCAACAAAAGAAAGAAAGGGCAGAGGAAAGGCTCAATGAGCTGAGGAACTAACAAGCACGCCTTCGAAAAACGGTTTGGAAATTAACGTGCGTGCAAAAGAAAAACAGAAGCAAAAGCTTAAGGTGGTGAAGCGACAATTAGTACACGGTGGTTCAAATGAAAATGAGAAAGTGAGAAAGCAGATCACAAAACAGAAACAAAACGATTCATCAGAAAGTGAGGAAGATAATGGTAAAGGAAATACCAAATGCCTGTATTGCCATAGTAAATTCTCACAATTGAAAGCTGGAGAAGGATGGATCCAGTGTCTATTGTGCAGGAAGTGGGCTCATGACGCATGTGCCGGTGTAGAAGAAAACGAAGAGAACTTCAAATGTATTATCTGTATGGAATAACATATCACTACAAAACCTCTAAATAAAGTACTCTTTTTTGCTGTATTAGAAAGGTATTTTAAGCTATTATAAATCAAATCTTCTATAATTCCTATCATTGAAGTCATATGTACGTTTTCTGATAAAAAAAAGTTAAAAAACCTAATAATAAGGAATATATGGGTAGATATTGTGGGTGTAATTCAACGCTGGTTGGGGCTTTTGTCTACAGAGTAGTTAGTTTCACACAATATTATTAATACCTAAAAATATATAAAAAAGTACTCTTTCTTGGCACGTAATATGAATTGTTGTTGTTCGATATCATCAAATATAAATATTAACTTCGGTCTACTGGGCGAAAAGGACTACTGTCTGTATATCGACATTGGCATTTAACTATACATTAAATAAGAATTAATCCCATTTTTAAATAGTAATTGATAAAAATTTTTCGTTTATATGTATAATCCAAAATGTAAGTATTTCTAACCACTTTAGTTTTATTGGGTTTTTGCCACACTTCTGAAAATAATAAAGATTAATTAAATAAGCCCTTGCACCAAACGGATCAGTCAAGAGTTATTTTTTAAACCAAGTTTGCCTAACCAAAAAATCTTACACTGAAAAAAGCAGATAAGTAAAAAATAACAAAAATCACATTACTATTGCGCACTTCCGTATTATTGACGTTTCGAAAAACTTGTTGATGAAATAAATTTTGCTCCATCATATACAAGATATTTTTAATAACGAACTAAAATTTATTTAGGATGTATTAATAAATAATGAATACCCTCCAAATTTTGTTGATAGAATATTCAAAAATATTACAGATGAAACGAACACTTTAACACAATTAAAAGAAATTAATCATACAATAAAAGTTCCATACATTCCTATATTATCAGAAAAGTTAAGAAGAATCGGTAATAAATTTAATATTCGAACAGTTTTTCAGACAACTAATACTTTACGATCATTTTTGTCTAAAACGCGTCCAAAAAATGATATACAAAATTCTAAAAATTGCATTTACAGTATACCTTGTGAATGCAATAAACATATGTTGGAGAAACGTCTCGGCCTATGAATGTTAGAGTTGAGGAACATAAAAATTATATAAAAAGACGGGAATTTGAAAAATCCAAAATTTGCGGACACGCTTGGGAAAACGGTCGTTTGTTTCAATGGGGTTCGGCAAAAATTTTAGAGAAGGAAGATAACGCAACAAAAAGAAAATTAAAATAGACCGCGATTATTTTGTCAAACTGTTCAGTAAACATCGATCATTGTTGGCTGCAGTTGTATCAAGAAGAAGTAAGCAACAATAAAATAAAAATCATTTTACATCTCTATCAAGCAGATAAATAAATTTTAAACTGTCAAACTTGACATACGTTTAATATTTTTACTACTATTTTGAGAACGAAAACAGAGAGTTTTTCGAAACGTCAGTAATACGGAAGTGCGCGATAGTAAAGTAATTTTTGTTATTTTTTACTTATCTGCTTTTTTCAGTATGAGATTTTTTGGTTAGGCAAACTTAGTTTAAAAAATAACCCTTAACTGATCCGTTTGGCGCAAGGCCTTATTTAATTAATCTTTATTTTTTCAGAAGTGTGGCAAAAACCCAATAAAACTAATATTATGCCACAAATAAATAGCTTCAGACAATATTTCTAATCACTTACTACATAAATACCGCCAATATTGTTTTAGAGGGTTCTCTGTGTCCCACCCTCCCCCAACTTGTTGTTAGTCTCAGAAATTGGACCTTTTCGAGAAAACAGCTTTTCAACAGTCAGCTGCATAGTTCATTGTACAATATTTTAACGTAGTATGCGCCAAAATTTGCAAATTGGATGTGTTGAAGGTAGGTTGACAAGCAATAAAATTTGCTCTGGTGTAAAATGGTATGGACAGTATTTTTCAACATGCAATGTTTTTTAAAATGGAGGTCATATGATTCTTGTAGCTCCAGATAGTTGTTCTGAATTACTTTGTGGAGAATCCGCAATGTAAACAAATTTTTCGATTTTTTTTGTTCAAACAGATTTTTCAAATTGTTGATTATCAGGTTTTAATCTAGTTCGAGCTCCTTCCAAATATTATCGTTGCCCAGGACGTAAATTGAAATTTAATTACCAACAAATAACAATCACATCTCTCATGTATGAATATGAAAAATTACTGTGCCTCAGAATTTTTTGATTTTGTAAAGTAATTGATTTTAACCAAAACTGAACAAATACTTTATTTAGAAATACTTATTAACAACATAAATTTGGTCTAATAACTGTTAAAATCTAATATACTATTGGTGCCTACTACGTTAAAATATTATAAGTATAGTTTTTCCCCAAAAACAATTTAGGTTTAATATTTTTTAATAAAAAAACGTGATAACGTTAGGTCTAAAAAAGTTACTCTCACATTTAAATCACAAATATATGGCGAATATGGCGTCCTCTAGGGAATATGTCCAAAGAGTGAACAGATTATGATTTCTCATATCCAAAAACATCTATTCCCATTATTCAACTTTTAAGTAGATACAGTCAAACACAGTGTAATTATTACAAAAAATATTTTTTTAAATTCCAACTTTGACACTGTATTTTTTTTAATATCAACATTATATTGAGGCATATTGGATTAAATCGTAATATTGTGAATTGAAACATCTAGTATATTTCCATGGGTCATTACTTACGGACCACCCTGTGTATAATATGTAGCTAACGCGGAATATACAGGGTTAAATATGACTAAGTACAAAAATTTTAACCACGTGCTCAGGAAGGCCTAAAAGACCATAAAAAAATTATTCTAAAATTTTAGCTTGATATTTAAAAAATGGGGCGAAACCCTCTTTTCCTACGGAAAGTCGGCTCCTATGATACGCATCAACTGAGATGGCTTAGATCCGTAGATAAAACTTACATCTGTCAACAATATCTACTACCATGCGATCGTTTTTTTGCAGCATTTCTAAATACAGAATCGACAAAAAATAACATTCTTATTAGTAATAATACCTGATAGGTAACACTTAATCCAGTTAGCTCCACTATTTTGTATTAATTCCTCATTATTTCGTTACGAACTAGCAAAAGTACAACATTTTCATTCATTATAACTACTCACTACCGATAAAACACACTTCCTGTACCTAAAGCTAGATAAAATACCTATGTATTATAACAAAATCGAACGAAAGGAATAGATAATAGAAAACTTTTAATTTACCCGCGGTAGTTTTGTGCCAAAACCTAGAAAACTGGATGGATCAAGTCTTACTCGTCCTGAATACTTTTGTGATCTGGGCGTAAACTTCGACCATAAATTAACATTTGCAGAGTATGTTAAAAAAGTGGTATTTTCGGCTTCTAAAAATTTAGATTTTGTCATAAGAAATTTCAGAGGTTTCACCAATCAGCATGTTTTGCTTTCTCTTTTTAACTCCTTTAATAAAGTCTAAACTTGAATATGATAGTTTAGTTTGGTATCCAGGTTATAACATCTACAGCCAGTGTATTGAAAATGTACAGAGAAGATTTTTGAAATTTCTCTCTTATAAGCTGGATGGCAACTACCCTTCCATAGGTGTATCTCAGAAGATATGCCCTACCTAGTTTGGTTGATCGTCGTAGGCAGCAATCTGTGTTATTTTTATATAAAATTATTAACAACAAATATGACTGTTTTTATATATTTTTAGGTATTAATAATATTGTGTGAAACTAACTACTCAGTGGACAAAAGCCCCAACCTGCGTTGAATTACACCCACAATATCTACCCATATATTCCTTATTATTAGCTTTTGTAACATTTTTTTACTGTTTTAGAAAGGTATTTTAAGCTAATATAAATCAAATCTCCTACAATTATTGAATAGAGCTTTGTCTGTGGAATTGTTCAATAGCATACCTAGATGTTTGGTATCAGAGAACATACATATGACTTCATTGATAGGAATTGTAGGAGATTTGATTTATATTAGCTTAAAATACCTTTCTAAAACAGTAAAAAAATATGACTGTCCCGAGATTTTGTCTAACACAACATTTTACCTTCCGATCCCTCGTACGAATTTATTAAAATTTTCGCCAATTTTTATTATGTGCACCAACTATAATAATCTACAGAATGGCATTGATATATTTGCTTGTACTGAAAATGATATTAGACGAGTGTTTTCTTAAGATTGTATAGATTAACTAACTTTAATGCTTTACTGAGTGTCTTTCAACCCTATTTTTTTTGTTTGTTTTACTGTATATTGCTATATATTTTGTTATCTATTTCTAACCTAATCTAATTTAACTGTTAATAAATAAAAAACCAAACCGGCGAACAATATTGTGGGAAAGTATCTGCACCCGACACAAATGTCTTTATTTAATAACTATAAAACGTTTAAAAATTAAAAACTGAAAAAGAACACAAAACTACAACGTAAACACATGGTAAACACAGGAATTAAATTACGACTTGACTGAAAATTTTACGGTCGTGTTGCTAGTTGCCTACGTTACCTACTCTAATTCTGTAAACGTGTGACGGACAAGTCGCATAGGCGGCGTTAAATAAGGATTAAATATAATTTCGCAAAAAATGTTTTTCTTCTTTATAAATAAGTATGAAATTTTTTTGAAGGGTGATTCCGTAATTCTTAATTTTCTCTATCCCCTCTTAAAATATTTGTACTTAAAGTTAAAGCAAACAAGACCATAACTTATTTTTAAATGTTTTAGATAACACACAATATTTTAATTTGTTCTTTAATTTGTTACATAGAAAGGAACTAATTTTAATGAAATTAATTTGCAATATTCGCAGAAAAATTGATCAATTTTAGATCCTGAACAATTTACATGACACCAATGCTGGTAAGAACTCCATTGTATAGATATAAAGTAGTCTGAGAAACCTGAAAATAGGAAACTAAATTGGGTCCAATTAATCAATATCTTCGTGGATACTGATAAAATATATATATTTTTTTACTCAACTAAGATGCAATAAATAAAAATAAGTTCCATTAGTACGTTACGTTTGGAACGATTGAAATGTTGAGTATTATTCGAACCAATGAATATCTAGTTGGGATTAATCGACAATTATCGAATTCCTATTAGTATTTGGTCATGTAGAATTTACATCAGTTTTATACCAAATAAAAGCCTAATGTTATTACACTAAAATAAAATACGTTTATTAAATAATAGTATAACATTGTGAACGTCTTTTTGCGACATTAGCGGTGTCTGTTTTAGCTCCTTTTCTTGGCGAGTTAATTTTAGAACAAATTTTACACAGTAAACACGTAGGGGAGAGTGGGGTAAGTTGACTAGCTTAAGTAAAAATAAATGTGTATATGCTTAATAATAATATGTTAACAAAACTAAAAAACAACATTCTATAACATTTATTTTCATGGCTTTTAACAACTGTATTTTTTCATCTTACTTCACCCATCAGGTAAGATGACGAATCTATTGGGATAAGATGACTATTTGTGGGACAGATTCTTTCCTTCTCTCCGGTTTCTCTTTCTTCCAACATGGATTTAATAGAAGTATAAATAATAACTGCTGAGTTCTGCCGTCTTATTGGTTGATTTGACACAGGTCTATCGTATTTGGGTAGCGGTCTGATTTGCCTAAAACATTTTTGTTCGTTTTTCTCATTAACCACGTTATTGTTTCTTGTAGAAGTAGAAGCTTCAGGGGAAGTGGTAGAAGGTTCAAGAAGTTTGAAAGGAGATGCACTAATAGATCTATTTAGAGATATGACGTAACGTAAGTATCGGAATATAATTATATTTAGCTAACAAATGGCAAAAGTACATATATATATTTATGAACAATATATGTCTCTTAACCCACAGAAAAAAAATTTGTTTATTCTTATCTTACCTTTGCTGTAAAAACTTTAATTTGTTGATACAAATTCTTATAAGCACATACACTGAAAGCAAGCATGAGATACTATTTTTAGACGAAATAAGCTAGCGCCACCTTTCGTTTAAGTTTATAGCTGCACATAGAAGGAAATTTTTAAATGCAGTTAGATTACAGATATCTGTAGTGACTGGTAAAATAAATATAAATCGTTATCTTACCCGTCAGCTTATCCCTCTCACCCCTATTTCATTACTGTCCAGACACCTACGATTTCCATCATTATTGCACAAAAATACATATTTTTTACATGATTTGTTGAATGATGTGTAAAATCTATTAAAACAATTTGTATTACATCACTAAATAAATTCTGTTTTTATATACATAATATTGCCTTATCCTGAATTATTAAGTTATGAAAAAAAATGCAGTGTGTCCTGTTTTCCAGGTTAACACCTCTGGAAATGTGAAAAGGCGAATTTTTTTTACAATTAGTACCCTGAAGGGAGATTATACTAACCATTTTATTGATGTGACAAAAGCCTGATGTAATACGATTTTTTAAAAGCGTCGTTTTTCCAGAAAGTGATAGTAGGCACTTTTATCAAAAATATAATATTACCAGGCTATTCAACAAAATACCTATATATAAAATTCGATCGATTATTGAATGTTTTTTTTATGGGGTTCCAAGCTTTGAAACATCAGACAACTAAAAAATGTAATCAGCAGGTCAAAGATTGCCATGAAAGTGAAAACAAATACCAATCGAGCAGAAAAAACACAGACACTACAAGTTTTAACTCACAAACAATACTTTGCGGCTAGAGGAAAAATAATTACAATAATTAATTATGTACAAAAAATGTAATGAATTATGAATATGTGGTTGAAAAGCTAAATTCTAAAATCGATGTTTACAGTTTTTCACAATATTTCAGCAACAGATATCTTGTATCTATTTGGCTTATCAAAAAGCTCAACTGTTTTAATTTAGCCACCCTGTATATTTTACGGTTCCAAGATACCAATGGGGATAAATGAAAAACGGACTACTCTGAATTCTCTATTTACCTATTACAGCGATATATTTTCTGTGGGCATGTTTCCGGTTCTGTTAGGCCTCAAACTTTAACTTTTCTTGTTTATTGAAAACCTTTTTTGAACGTTCTACATTTAACACGTGTTACCTGCAACTATTTTCAAATAAACTACTGTAAATTACTTAACATCTCTAATTGTTTCTTTAGATTAAAATGAATACGTATAGAAAAAGGTACAGGGTGATTAATTTCATACCCCCAAGTCCTATATCTTGGAAACGTGGAGATATAAAAAAATTAAAAGCGTGCTAAAGTGATCTCACTTGAGGACCCTTTATCATAACGATGTTAGGCGTCACAATGCGATGTGACCTTATAGTTGTTGGCATGTGCCCATATGTATATAGTGTGGAAGAAAAGTATGGAATAAATTCATTATTTCTAAAACAACGAAGTTTCATGAAATTTCCTCGGACACGTCGATTTTGCTTTTTAAAAAGACTCTATTTTCTATACCAACGCATTTTTCGCGTGATGACGTCATCGGATATTTTTTAAACAGAACCCTTATATTTTTTCATCGGATTCTTGTAGAGCTTAACTTGCTGAATTCAAAAATGTATAATTTCAACACCTTATTCCTTCAACTTTCCGAGAAAAAATATAATAACCGATCCAATAAAATCGGCTTGAAAAAAATGCGGATATTCCCATTTGTGTCTGTGATGGGCTGGTTGATTGTAAAATGGTGACTTGATTTAATGTTTTTGCTATAAAAAGATTTAATATTCTAACATGCAATCTAATAAAACAAAATAATAAATTAGGTCAAATACGATTGAGGCAACCAGAATTTAATTATTAATTAATTAATTAGTTGCTTATTGTTAAATTGTTTTAATAATAAAGAGTCCTTATTTTATGATACTGCCGATGAATTCACTATATCCATATATCCAAGAATCCGATGAAAAAATATAGAGGTCCTATTTAAAAAAATATCAGATGACGTCATCACGCGGAAACAAATGTACGTTGGAAATGCGTTGGTATAGAAAAAAAGAGTCTTTTTAAAAAGCAAAATCGACTTATCCGAGGAAATTTCGTGAAATTTCTTTGTTTTAGAAATAATGAATTTATTCCATACTTTTCTTCCACACTGTATATCATTTGAAAGCTTGTTCAATTCTGAATTATTAGGTATTAAAATTATATAGACATAAAAAACAAAATATAACGAAGTATATTAGATTTAATTCTTAACAAAAAAAAACTATTTTAAATGTTCAAGATGTTCATCATTTTTTGAATACTTAATGCATACCGCTTCCTGACGAGTCCAGTAATTTTCCTTAGTGTATCTAATAATTCAAGTGAAAACACTCTGTATACTCTTCATTTATTGATTTCCTACATTTATCGTTAATGTATGTTCTAATGTAAACAATAATTGAAAAACATTGACATTTTACATCACTTTCAGCAACTCTTTCAACTTGTTTGTGTAATAACTCTCTTACCTTTAGTCATACTCCATAAGTGGTTATATAAAATGTTTTCAGAAGGAACAAGCTCTTTCAAATAATATATACATGTGGGCACATGCCAACAACTATAAGGTCACGTCGTTATGATAAAGGGCCATAGGTGGCCTTGATATGGAACTTAGGTGAGGTTATTTAAGCATTTAATTTTAATTTTTTTAATATATCTTTACGTTTCCGAGATATAGGACTTGGGTGCAAGAAATGAATCACCCTGTACTGTACTTGCTACCTAATTAATTTTCCAAAAGTTACCTGGGGAAGCGAGCCTCATCTCCCAGTCCGTAGAGACCAGCGACAGCCGCCATCGAGGCTAAGATGAACGATAGAGAATCCGTAGTCCTCCATTGTCGCTGCCAAGCATAGTATGCTGCACGAACACTACCATAAACAATGGTGTCACCGCTCCTTTCTTTGGTATATCATATCACTATCGTCACTTACACCATGTTTTAGTATTTAACTTACACCAGGTATACTTTAATTAAATAGTATCACATTTTATGTATATGTTAGATGTTAAATGCTGTAGAAACATACCCAGGTATAGACAACATCAGTCTAAGTCTTAAGATTCTTTAAAAATATGTATTTGCTAACGGAGAGCTAGAACAATAAAAACATGGTGGCATAGTTCTTAAGGTTACAAAATCGAAATTCTTCTCCTTTACAACTATAAAACAGAACATCTATTTATATCCGGATATTAGATATTTATTTTATCAGAAAACTGGATCAAAATGGAAAACAATTTATATAAATCCATAATCGATAAATAATTTAGGTTACAATAATGTAAAGAATTCATTTCCGAGCCCAAGTGTATTTCTTGAAAATTACCTAGGTATCGCAAGTTATTTGGGTGATTTGATTCTGTTTCCAAACAATATATCGACGTGGAATATGTTGACGCCTCATGTGGGAAAATTATTTGCAAAGAAATATAAGAACATTGTATTTAAATGAAAAACCCTAAGCAGAATGAGAACATTGAATACAATTTTTTCTTCTTAAAATGAAATGTTTTCAAACAAATAATACGACTTAGAATACAATGTTGATATTGACGTGGCAAAGAAATATGCAATGCGAAATGTGAAAATGTTTATGCTTGTATTTATCCGAATACAGTCTATGTATAGAACAAATAAAGAAAATGTAAATTCTAGTACGTATATTACTACCTTTGTACTTGTATCAGTCAGTTTTTTTTATTACAGTAATAGTTTTAGGATTGAATCAAATAACATCCTCTGGCAGCAGCTGTCATTTGTTAGATCAAAGTTGGTCTTAAATCGTTTTTGTCGAAGCTTCGATGCTAATAAAGCAGACAAATATGGGAATTTATAAGACTTTCATGAAACTAATAAGACAGTTTTTGGTGCATTACCAGAAGGCAGTATCAATATTTAAAACAAAAGTAATGATACCGATTCCAGTATCTATCATATGAATCATTCTGAAAGAAAATGACAAACGATAATTATTCATCATTCTCTTCCAGGTATATACAATGCATTTCACTTATTCATAAATCCAGACTTCAATACATAATTTTTCCTTTCCGACAGTTTTAAGAAAGTTATTTTTAGTTGAAATGTATCTGTAATGATATTTCTACTCTTGCAAAAAGCTATTAGTACGACGTAAGCAACAAGTAATATTTTAGGTCAGCCTAATAGATTGCTACAAAATATGATTGAAAAATTGTAAATATTTTATCTGTATGCTTCCCTTTGTTCTCGAATTAATAAATTGCTTTATAAATTCACTGAAACTAATCCCACTATACACAGAAATATCTTTGAAAAATTAGAGATTTCCTGCTTATCCAAAAATCTGTTACTGTTTGAATAATCATAGGTGAATTATATGTATTTATTCTTTTGAGCTTGAGCTATTTTATTTCAACGGATGAAGCAGATATTGATATATTGATTTATACATCATATAATGTGGACTTGTTAGAATATAGAGTCACGACATAATTACCGCATTACACAAAATTTCTGTTTATAGGAATTCCTACGAATTGAATGTGGACAAGATCATGGAACGGTAATTTTCTACTAGGAATTCAAACAGTGACTAGTAAATGGAAAAATATGATTAGATATGCATATGTTGTAGGTTATATTGGTTTTTATGAAAAGTTGTCAAAGTAAATTATTTTAGTTAACTCCAAATTTGGTTATACTTATACAAGGTGTTTCTTAAGTAGAGGTAAATCCAGGAGTGTGTTCTGTGGCCAAAAATAAGGGTTTCTTCTGTTATACATATAAATGAGGAGCCTTAGGACAGCCATTGTCCAGCTACATCGTGTCAAAAATTAAAAAAAATACTTTTTAATTTCTAAAGAGCTTGAGATAATTTAACTAAATTTGGAATGCATATTTAGTATGACAGTCGATATGAAAAAACCCTTATTTTTGGCCCTGGATTTTTTACCTCTATTTAAGTAGATGTCAAAAATGTTTTTTAAGATATTAATGTTATGCCATTTTAATAATTAATATTTTATATTGATAGTTTGATTCTTATTGGCAATGTGGAAAAACAGCTACATCAGCGGAATTGATTGATTGGAATATTTCACCCATTATAGTATTTGTCACACGTGGGTCCTTTGTGGGTTAAATAAACACCAAAAGTATTTAACATGATCAAGGGTTTGTGTGAACTAGAATAGAAGCTAATAAAAAATGTACTCATTTTAATGGAGGCATATTTGGGTTAATGAGTGATGGCTATTGAATTAGAAGTGGAGGCCTATATGAGGCCTAACAGTTTTGACCAAAATAGATCTGAGATACAGCGTATAACCATGGAAAGTGGGCCATATTTAGATAATTGTCGTAAAGGTTCTATTATATTTACATGTCAATTTATACAGTATGCGAAAAGTATGGAATAAATTCAATAAAAACGAAACAATTATTTTTTGGCAAAAATCCTCGAACAGGTCGATTTTTAATTTAAAAAATACATATTTTAGCGTAAAATGCGATTTTCAAATGTCATTTGTTTTCCAGTAATGACGTCATCGATTTTTTTTAAATGGCAACACCATATTTTTTTCCTTGACTCTGAAAGATCGTTGAATGTTAAAGGTAAAGGTAATTAAGCTTACTGGTAAGTAGGCCATATTTGGCCCTTTTTACCTACTAACTTATACTACCCTCCACCCTTACAATCACAAACATCCATGGGTAGGACAGAAAAATTCCTGCCCCGTGTTGGATTCGAACCAACTTCCGGCCGCTCGTGCTTCCCTGGCAGCGACTGCTCGTCACCACCTTGGCCGCTCGGCTACCGTCAGCCCATCGTTGAATGTTAGAAAACGTAAATCAATTAAAATAAAGCAAAAACGTTATCAAGTTTAGTTTTTCGAATTCCATAGTTCTTTTATGGATCACGTAGGTGAAAATCTTTGCAAAGTGTCATTGTCACACCGACTTTCTAATAAGTATTGTAAGCGACATAGAAATTATTATTCAATTTAAAGTATTATGGCACATTTAACTGTTACTCAAAGAATTGAAATTTTAATTCTTATCGGATGCGGGAATATGACTAGAACTCAGCAGGAAGTTTGCGATTTATTTAATGAAAAATATCCAGATCGCCCTATCAGCCAATCAACAGTCAGTAAGGTAGAGTCTAAATTTAGAGAAACTGGCAATGTTGTAAATATTCCACAACCTGGACGTCCAAGCATTAATGAAAATCAGAAACAGAACATTTCGATAAGTATGGTGGATAATACAACACTAGTCAGAGCACAGTGCTACGTATCTTGAGGAAGGAAAAATATCATCCCTACAAAATTCAACTTGTGCAGGAACTCAATGAAGATGATCTCGATCGCCGCTAAAAAATATGGTGTTGCCATTTAAAAAAAAATCGATGACGTCATTACTCAAAAACAAATGACATTTGAAAATCGCATTTTACGTTAAAATATGTATTTTTTAAATTAAAAATCGACCTGTTCGAGGATTTTTCCCAAAAAATAATTGTTTCGTTTTTATTGAATTTATTCCATACTTTTGGCGCACATATAGCATGTGTTTACAGAAAATTCATAGATATTTCTCAAAAGGTTGTTTACATTCACGATAAATTATTGGTTTTACTTAAAAAATATAGCCATATGTGTATTAATTATACACAAATTACAAAAAATTGTCTGTATCTTTATGTATTTTGAGGCACTCAGCAAAAAAATTAGGAACATTTTTCTGACCTTGATCAAGTTTGTTTCTTATGTATTTCGAATCGATGAATTCGAATCTGTGAAGTTTGGTGAGCTGCCTCACCCACAGATTTCGCAGAAAATCGGAAAAAATAGTTGAGAATATAAAAATATTAAAGAGAGTGAGGAACTAGAAATATGTTTTCTAGGTTGCATCAAGTGTTCTTCTCATATATTTTGGAGGGTCGAATTTGAATCTGATCTCTGCCAAACCCCATTACCCAAACATTTTGCAAGCAAAGTATCGCAAAAAAAACTGGCATATATTCATTCCACTTTCTTCATCCGTCAAATTCCATTTCTTTCTCCTCGCGAGGATAATCCACATCCATAGGTTCTGGAACCACAGTTTCATCCACGAATGCAATTTCTTCTGATCTTACGACTGAATAAATATTTGCGTCCGAAATGTTAGCTTTAGTAGTTGAGTTAAAATTTGTGATGTTTTGTCATACAGAAATAGCAGTTTTCTCGGCATGGCGGTGCTGACTATATTATCATCGACTTTGTAAATCCCACGTGATCTGGTTATTTAATCTTTTTGCTTCGCATATGTATACGGGCCACAAACTATTTGTCACATCTAGTTCATAACCTTGTTGGTAATTCCAAAACTAAAGCAATCTCTGTAAAGAGATATCAATATATCAGATAAAGGCCTCGGATATTTGGAAACATCAGACACAAGAAACAAAACAAAACGCTTCGTTACTTTTATCACACACATTCACATTCAATTGGTTGATCTTGAAAAAATTCTAGTATAATATCAAGAATTCAGAGGACTTACGTCGGCTAAAGTTATGCAATTATTTTATTACCAACATAATTTTCGATGGTTTGTCGCATTAAAAACAATCATTTTTTGTAATTTAGTAAAGTATATAGTTTTATTATTCTGAGTTGTAGTTTCTTAAATATTTTGATGAAAATATATCGAATTCTTTGTTTGTTCGTATGACGTAAGTCGTCTGAATTCTTGCCGTAACTATACCACCTCTTCATATCAAGCTTGGTCTCGCAACTTAGTTCGCCAAATCTCTGGACAAATATGGCCTGTTTTAAATATTTAGTAGAGAAGTGTTGTGCAACTGAAAGAAGGTATTTTCATACGATTCTCAAATTCATACTCTTTTTCCATTACAAAGATTAATTACTATATTAGCAGCATGGCAAAGTTTCAAACATATATCTAAGAACTTTTTACTTTCAAAGAATTAGGTTGCTTGATTAGTCTCAAATTACACTTCCTACAGTCTTACCTTAACTACTTTTCTCAAAACTTTGGAGACTACAGTGAAGAATAATGAGATCGATTCCATCAAGATACAAATGAAATGGAGAATCGATACCAAGGAAGATGGGAGATCTTAACATGATGGCAGATTTTTGTTGGACACTAAAGAGAGAAACTAATCACAATAAAGAGAAAGAGAAGAGAAAAAAGTGTATGAGCAACAAGGAAACCTGATTCAAGTCAGTAAAATTTATGATGTAATTGATATCTATGACATTTTCTCAAGATTTTTTGGTATTCACGATTTTTGCATAATTTTTCGCTGATGAGACTCAAACTTCAGATTCAAATTCAACTCGCCAAAATCCAGTTTAGAAAACATTTTTTAAAGTTTCTCGCTATCATTAATATGATTTTCTGCCATTTTAACTAGGTATTTTTTTGCGATTTTCGCAAAATCTGTAGTCATGGGGCTGAACAGACTCCAAATTTTTGTTGAGCACATCAAAATGCATAAGAAATATACTTGATCGAGATCAGAAAAAAATTTCAGAAATGTTTCCTGCGCTTACAAATGTGATTTTGAACGAGCTATTTCTTGCAATTTTTGCAAAATCTTGTGGGTGATTTAGCTCATTAGACTTTAGATACACAATACACAATACACAATACACAATACAATTGATTAAGATCAGAATTGGATTTTGTTGCTCACACTAACGTGATATTTTGCGATTTATCGTTAGTTTTTGCGATTTACTCAAAATTTTGAGAGTGTTTGAGCTAAACGGATCAGATTCGGATTCAGTGCATCAAAATACGTAAAGATAGGTGGGTTTGGTCAAAAATACAGACCATTTTTTTATTTTATGTATCGACGTTATATAACGTGTCCAGTTTTTCACATCTCTTTAAATATGAGAAGGCTGTGAAATTTCCAAGCCATTTTTTATTAAATTAGTAGATTGTATTCTACTAACCATTTTATTGATGTGATAAAAGCCTGGCCTACTACACTGTTTTCAAAGGGTTGTTTTTCCAGAAAGTGGTAGCTAATAGGGATTTTTTTTAATAAAAAGATAATTTTATCAAGCTATTCAATACCCATCAAAATATCCATATATCAAAAATTTCGAAAAATCAGAAAACTAAAAATTATAACACTTTTAATTGCGGCCACAGTAAAAATAATTAACGTAAAAAAATGTAAAGAATTAAGATTGAAACTAAACTAAAATCTAATTTAGATTAACGTTTTATACATTAATTATTTTTTCTGTGGCCGCAATTAAAATTATTAAACTTGTAGTGTACCTCTGTGTTTTTTCTTTGTTTGAATGATATTTGTTTTCACGTTCATGGCAATCTTTGACCTGCTAATTATAATTAAACCCCATAAAAAAACACTCAATAGACATTTGTCGGTCAAATTTGGTATATGGGTAATTTGATGGGTGGTTTTGGTGGCTAAATAATCCGGTAATATTATCTTTTTGATAAAAAATCCCTAATACTACTTTCTTAAAAAACAACCTTTATAAAAAATTGTAGCATTCCAGGCTTTTGTCACCTCAATAAAATGGTTAGTAGAATATAACCTCTTTTCAGGGTACTAATAACTGTAAAAAAAACTAAGTTGCGGAAATTCCACAGCTTTCTCACATTTCCAGCGATGTTACCTTAAAAACGGGACACACTGTATGTAAAATGCAGTTGCCGTCTCCCAAGAGATGCTCTTAGTTATAATTATATCAACTCTCCAGGGAGGATATATTGTGTGTTGGAATATACCCTCACAAAAAATACTGCCCAATTTTTATCACAACACAACATAATTTTATTTCCATTTACTCGTATGGTTACTTTAACCAAGGAAAATGTACCTATGCGTTATTAAACATGTTCTATAATAGCAATGCTCATTTAAAACATTATTTAGGTAATATTGCATTGTATGATGTAGTCATATAATACAGGTACAATTTGAGACAGAATTTAAGTTGAGACTGAGCGGAGAAGAGACCCGGGGACCACCTCTACAAGGTCAAGGCGTCCAACCGTTCGGTCCTACAGCGTAATACTGTGGGAGATAATCTCTCTCGGCCCCTCACATCCGACGCCATTTGTTCTGCCAATAATATTGGCGCCCATTATAGCATTTAAAATTTGCCAAGGCAAATTCAAAATTTAACCTTTTCGAACGTTTGATTAACAATATGATGTTTATATAGAACATGTTTGTAATTGTTGTTTGAAATCAATATTGTGGATTGAATAAATACGTTTTTCTGTTTCTTTAACAAACCTTTTACGTCGAATTAAAATGATAAGGTAATATTTAATAAAAAAATTTGGGTTCTCCATATATAGGGTGATTCATTAATAATTGTGCATACGCTAACTGGATAATCCTGGGCTGAAAATATGAAGCATTGACACATAACGCTTAGATAAAATATGGTTCCTTTAGGAGTCACAGGGTGTTTTATTTAAAAAATAATTGATTTTTGCCCATTACTTTAACCCTGTATGATATTTCCCTGTCATACTTGGCATAACGTTTAGATACTTTAGAACACAATAAATAATGCTACAAAATCGTTCATGGCTACTACCAGAGGCGTACGACTGGGGTATAGGTGCAGTTTCCTATTCCTAACTTCTACGCCACTGGCGGAATTCTTATTTTTGTACAATTTTTTAATTCTTCAATACTTTTTATGCAATTAACCTACTATTCCTTCATAGCGGTAAAGTCATTATTTCTAGCGATTTTTTAAGGTAAACCTTATGTTTACCTTAATCTGCATAATCATTTTTATTTTATTAGGTAATTTATTTGTCATTTATTATTATTCAATTCGTTGTCTTCTGTCAAGGGATTGTTATAGTATTGAAGAATTGAAAAGTGATACCAAAATAAATAAATTTTCGCATAAAAGTTAGGAATGGGGAAACAGCACCTCTACCCTCGTCGTACGCCTCTGATAGTAGCCATGAACGATTTTGTAGCATTTTCTAATATGTTCTAAAGTATCTAAACTTTATACCAAGTATGGTAGAAAAATATCAAACAGAGTTAAAGTAACGGCCAAAAATCATTTAAAATGTTTTTAATAAAACACCTTGCAACTCCTTTAGGAGCCATATTTTATCTAAGTATTGTGTCAATTCTTCATATTTTGAGCCCAATTATCCAGTTAGCGTATGTACAAATATTAACGAATCACCCTGTATAATCTAACATTTTATGAGTATAAGTGAGTTTATGAGACTCAGTCGCGGCGAAGCTTTTGCGGAGTCACCACTGAAGATGCCGATAGTGAGGAGCGGCGAAACATTTGGAAGCATGGGATGCAACTAGTTACAGCGGCGGCTACGGAACGCCTCGGAGGACCACCACTGTCCGAGGAACAATTCCTACCGTACAGTCGTAATAACAACAATAGGAGCCGAAATCAATATATGGGCGGGCCCAGAGACACCAATAACGGGTCTGTCTCCACAGAGCCTAGCCCGAGAACAACCAAGGTAGGTAAAAGAATCCCGGCTAATGCTAGGGATGTGCATTTTAACTCTGTTTCTGACAGCGACCAGTTACCGACATCACGGCATACAACCCGGAAAATCGCTATCTATCAAGTTTATTAGAAAATTTAACAGTTTTTTTTCTCGGTATAGATTACATTCCACGATAGTTTTTGTGTTGCCATATGACAACGCTAGGCTTTCAGGTACTAATTTCAACAAGCTATAGCTATTAGAGATAAGGAAATGGACGATATTGGAATAAAAGAAATATATATATATTTATTTCGTTGAAGTTACGGAATATACTGACGAAGATTCCGGGGAAGAAGACGAGAGAGGTTTTGTAGACAATTTGAATAGAATCCAACTATTAACCCTAGCGGAAGTTGTTTTAGAAAATAATAATCGAATATCTGAGGCTTCTGTACATTCGATACAATTATCAAATCAAACATTCCGGAATAACATATATTTTGTTAATCTCTTCACTGGACTTTCTTTACTCTATCATCTAAAAAAGGCCTATGGTACCAGTGGAACGAAACAGAAGAATCGCCATCGTAAGTCCTACCATTAATAAAAAATGCAGCAAAAAATGAAAAGAGGAACACATGTTTCGAAAGTGTGTAGAGAAACTGTTATTTCAATAGTGATTTTTGCCTAATCGGTAAGTCTGGTTGCTGTCCTTAAGTTAAGCAGATAAGTTTTAAACTCTTTATAGGCAATAACTTGGTATTGTAATGGTACTTTTAGCAAAACACAAACGAGATCATAAAATAAAAACATTTTGGCGAATTTGAATATTCATGCGAAGAACCCAACACAAGACACGGAAATAACAACACTATTAACCCCATAAAACTTTAACAGGCGAAGCAACTTTCGACCTCCGCGACATTCACTAACTCTGGTAAGCTATACGCGTCTCTGTTGCCATATCAACCGCCGTAAATAAGGCTGATGAACTGCATTTTAACTGGCACCTTTCGCTTATGCATTATACGAAATCGGTAATCGCAGTTCCGGACGGCAAGTTTCTAGCGCCCTACCGTTTATAATATTTTCCTTTTATCGTATCTATTGATTTTGATTGATTAAACGATAAACATTAACCCTGTATTTTATCTAAAAACAGACAGAAGATATTCTTAATATAGGAATATAAAAAAAGGAAAATTAAAAATGTCATTATTATGACATATATTTTTGAGGTACCTACCTATATTTTTAAAATATTCTCAAATAAGAAAGATTTACAAGGTATCAAGACAACAAACTGCAGCACGTAATTGAGTATGATACAGTTTTTATCGATTCGTAGCAACTACCAACGGTGAACAAAGCAATGAATATATTGACAAGTTTCACAGGTGGCAGGCACATTTATCATGTTAATAATGGAACATATTTCATTCTACATTGCTTCTGGTTAGCCAATAAATAAAATAGAAATTTAGAAAAAGAAATAAATCAATTTTCAATAACAGAGTGCAAATTGCTGAAATTTTGATGATAAAAAAGATGAAAATGACAAAAACGATTTTCGAGATGTTTGCAAACTACCTACTTATTATTTTACTATACAATTTTTATCAATGAAGCTACGAAAGGGATGAACTCTATACATCATGAACAAGGATTAAAACAATTTAGTGAAATAGAATACATCAATTTGTATCAAGTTATTGTAGTTTTGCAATAAGTTTTGTATTAATATGCCTCGCAATTTTTGTTTTCTGCTCACAAAACTTTAATGTTCGTTACGACGATCATAGGTATATGGCAAGTATGACAGTTTTGCTTGGAAAAGTTAAAATTATTATATTTTTAAGTAATTCATAGTGTAATGTTAGATAAAAAAAGTCATAGCAATTGTTTGGCGCTCTCTATGAGAGTTAAAAAAAAATTTTTTTTCATGAAATTTGGTGAAATTTTACCTTTTTATGTCCCAAACACATTGCATTTTTTTTTATTTAAAATATTTATTTTTTCACCTTACTTTGACTTAATATCCAAAAAACACCCTAATTTTCAATCGAAAATTCTCACGTCAAAATATCTGCTTTTTTAAAAAAGTCGGTGGGCTTTTTGTTCGTTGAAATCTGTACTCTCTGATGGTGTAAAAAATATACATTACTATGGTAAATGTTCTCAGAAAATGCAAAAAACGATGCGACAAACTCGAATCTGAAAATTTTTTTTAATCATTATGTACAATTTTGAGCCATTTATTAAAATTTATGCTTTAATTACTCAAAAAACGTAAGATTCAATGTTACATTGATAAACAAAAAAAAATTGCAAGTCGAAATATACTATTATAATTAACAACCAAATAAGTTAATAAAGTTAATATTTAATAATATTTTTTCGTTCCTTTGCATAAAAAGATAAGTTTTCACCAAATTTCGTGAAAAAAAATAATAAACCATAAACTTGGTTATTTGAATTTTTCACATAAATTTTGAGGTTATGTGAAAAAAGTGTAAATACAAAAGATGTAGATCTTTTTATTACCTACAACTTCGCCATTTAACTTTTTTCCATAGGACTTGCAATTTTGCCAGAAATCGAGATAAATCGTTTTTTACCCTTAAAAACTCACCCCCTTCCACTTCCCAACTTCAGATCGCCCGTAAATTATTTTCCTTTCATTTTTGTTGTATTCTCTTCCTTTTCCAATAGGATTCATCCTGCTATTATTTTTTGTGGTTTCAAAAATTATCGGCACTGGTTTATAATATGTCATAGGCAAAAGAGAACTTATAACATGATCAGTCAAGCGTTTTTAAAAATATTGCTTTGTTAAACATTTTTCATGTTTATAATAATACATTTCAATCATAATTTTATGAATTGAAACGATATATGTATTGTATGATGCTTCCTAAAATGAATGAATAAAACGATATTATTTATTGAAAGAATTGGCTAGAACATATACTAATCGCCTATTCTCTTTCCTTTGTATACTAAATCAGTTTCTGGTAAGTCCTGGCCCGATGTAAACTAGAACACCTAGCGCAAGTGTTTACAGTATTTACGATTGTTATAGGTCGTGGCTTTAATATTTGTGAATAATCAAGATTCAAGATGGATGCAAATGGCATTTCTATATTGGATTTGGTTTGCAGCCTTGTGGCAGTCGTCAATGTTTGAATATTTTCCGAATTGGTCGTCAACCATTATGTACAATCGTTTGCAATAATAATGACACTCTTTAAAATGAATTTTGCCATTACTGTTGAACTGCTGACGTATTTGTAATGAAATCTATTTTCAACTTTTAACATTAGCTCTTAGTTGTTTCACTCATCAATAACATACATTAAATGAAATGTCTACTCTGAACTTCCAGGTGTTCAGAAATTGCTTTGAGGAAGTGTCATTGTCATTGCAAAAGCATGTACGTGCCAAAGCATATAAGCGCGTGTCGGCGCTTGATACCAATAAGCAAGAAACCTGCTACCTAACAAAGAACCTAAATCGGTGATACCCTATGCCGCTTTTCGCAACAAAGTTTAAAAATAATGTAATCATAAAACGTACCTAATTGTGGATGTAGAATAGAATATTATGAAATGCTGTTGCAAGGCATGCTTAATGTAAGTACTTAAATACAGTATGCGCGAAAAGTATGGAATAAATTCAATAAAAACCAAAACAATTATTTTTTGGGAAAAATCCTCGAACAGGTCGATTTTTAATTTAAAAAATACATATTTTAGCGTAAAATGCGATTTTCAAATGTCATTTGTTTTCGAGTAATGACGTCATCGATTTTTTTTAATGGCAACACCATATTTTTTTCCTTGATTCTGAAAGATCGTTTAATTCTCTGTCAGACTACTAAAATTTTGCCCTCTTACATAGAAAAGTTTTCGAGTAAATGACGATTGAATGTTAGAAAACGTAAATTTTATCCATAAAAAATAGTCAAGAGGTGTAAGATGTGGTGATCTTACAGGCCATTCTATCGGTCTGCGTCTGCCGATCCACCTCCCAGGAAAACAGTTGTCCAAAAAATCTCGTACAGGGCGCGCATAGTGTGGAGGTGCACCGTCTTGCTGAAACCATATGGTATCGTCAGGAATGTCAGGGAAAAGTCGTTAGGAAAAAGTACTGCAAGGGCTGGAACAAGGTCATTTTCTAGAAACTCTAAATATCCTTGTCCTGTAAGGGTTCCTTCAAAGAAGAAAGGCCCTACTATTCTGTCGTCAACTATTCCAGCCCACACATTTAATTTCTGAGGGTGTTGGGTATGTGCCTCTGCCATCCAATGAGGATTTTCCCGACTACAATATCTGCAAGTTTGACGGTTTACTGTACCATTCAGACAAAATGTGGCCTCATCTGAAAAAAGTATTTGCCGGTGTAAATTTCTATTTCCTTGACATAAATCCATTAGAATTTCGCAAAAGTGTAAGCGGCGATCGGGATCATCTTCATTGAGTTCCTGCACAAGTTGAATTTTGTAGGGATGATATTTTTCCTTCCTCAAGATACGTAGCACTGTGCTCTGACTAGTGTCATTGTTTAATGCAACCAATCGTGAAGAATTATGAGGATTATCCACCATACTTATCAAAATGTTCTGTTTCTGATTTTCATTAATGCTTGGACGTCCAGGTTTTGGAATATTTACAACATTGTCAGTTTCTCTAAATTTAGACTCTACCTTACTGACTGTTGATTGGCTGATAGGGCGATCTGGATATTTTTCAAAGATATTCACCTACGTGATCCATAAAAGAACTATGGAATTCGAAAAACTAAACTTGATAACGTTTTTGCTTTATTTTAATTGATTTACGTTTTCTAACATTCAATCGTCATTTACTCGAAAACTTTCCTATGTAAGAGGGCAACATTTTAGTACTGTCTGATAGAGAATTAAACGATCTTTCAGAATCAAGGAAAAAAATATGGTGTTGTCATTAAAAAAAAATCGATGACGCCATTACTCGAAAACAAACGACATTTGAAAATCGCATTTTACGATAAAATATGTATTTTTTAAATTAAAAATCGACCTGTTCGAGGATTTTTCCTAAAAAATAATTATTTCGTTTTCATTGAATATATTTCATACTTTTGGCGCATACTGTATGTTCACATCTATTGTATTTTTACTCCACTTGCGCACCTGTTAGAATGATAACCGTCAACAGACAGTACTAAAGTGACAACATCGCAAAATAATAAATGGTCAGTGAGCTGAATATGTGACAGTTTCATTTTAATGTTGGCTTAACTTAGAATTAATTTCCCTTTTGTCGCATAAGTAGGAGAACGTTTTAACAGGGTAGATAATTTCAAGAGTTTTCTGCGTGAGTTTTTACTGAAATCGAATTAGCATTTGTTTAGTACAATGTTGTATTTTGCCCAAGTTTAAATTCGTAATAATTTAAAGAGGTATTTTGTGAAATGTGTTATTCCGTATAAGTGTATAATAACCTTATAAAGATGTATTTGTATTGCAAAGTCTGTGTAATATTATGAAAAATACATGTATATGAATTAAGAAAGAGCTAAAATATGGTTAAAGCTTCCTTTTTATCAAAAGAAGGTAGGGTCTGCAAGAAGACTACATCAGATGGATTATCCCGATCTACACATATCGAATAAGTCAATGTTTGTAAGATTGGTTTAACATTTCAGAAATTATGGGAGTTTTGAACGCCAGTACGCTAATGTTGAACGAGAACAAACTTAGAAAGAAAAAATTTTGCACAAAACATTTGAAACGCCGTAGAAGAGAAATCTATTAACGTAAGTAAAAAGTATTATGCATTATGATTGAGGTTTCTGTTAGTTGACTTCTTGCTGTTGTGTATTATATTTGTGAAAGAAAGGAACCTCAAGGGTGGCGGGATATTTGCTTTCTAATATAACTTCTTTCCCCATATTCCACCTCAATAATGAAATATAAGAACAATGCTGGTGACACTGCAACTAGATATGCTCAGCGGTGGTGTGCCCACTGGCATATTATGAAATTTACGAAAAAAGGTAACAAAAAAAAATCAGTTTCTGTGACGGAATTTAAGAAAACAAACTTAATGATATGTTTTAAAGGTACCCCCCTCCTCTTTCAAACCGGACCCGCATTCAAAGTTACACCCTGCATATAGCAAAAATTATTCAGTACATGGCACTGGCATGCCAAGTACTCTCAATAGATCTGTGCAATCTGACTGGCCGTTGCGTCAAGTTTGTAGGGTATTAGTATTTATGAACAGCAGCACATATTTTAAGTGGTTTTATTTTATTAAAAATACAGGGTGTTAAAAAAAGAGTGTAAAATATTTCAGGAGGTAATAGTATGAACCAAGATAAGCAGAAAAGTCTTAATAAACATGGGTCCGCAAAGTAACGGTTGCGGAGATATGGACCATTCGTTTTTCAAACATTTTATTTTATTAGGAATAAACGGACAAAGGAAGTTTTTAACAAACAAAAAACAAAATTGCAGATATTCAAAGTGCCCTCCGTACCAGGAGTACCATACACTAATGTCCTCAAACAAAGAAATCTAGAGGGTTCAGATCAGGCGATCTTGAAGGCCATAAAACAGGTCCGGCCCTTCCTACCCATCTATGTGGAAAAGTTTGGTGTAAATGTTCTCTGACGGCCATAGAAAAATGAGCTGGAGCACCATCATACTAGAACCACATTTGTTGCCTCTGATTCAAAGGAATGTCTTCCAAAAATGCATAGAGTGTGTTCTGCGGAAAGTTGAGGTAAGCGCCTGTTAATCGGTTTGGTAAAACAACAGGACCTAGCAACCTGTTACCTACAATACCCATCCAAATGTTTAATGAAAAATGTGCCTGATGTCCAGATTCTATTAGAGCATAAGGATTTTCGTCGGCCCAAATATGCGTATTGTGAAAATTAAACACTCCATTTCTTGTGAACCCGGCCTCAGCAGTAAAAAGAATGTATGCAAGAAAACGAGCGTCTTCAGCATCATGACGTAGAAACCAGCGACAAAAAACCAAACATGCTTGATTATTATTCTATCTATTGGATTTAATGCATGTACTCGTTGCACATGGTATGGATAAAGCAGTTGCTCGTGAAGGACTCTCCAAACAAGAGGACCACTAATTCCTACCTCGGATGATATTCTTCGCACACTCGTACCTGGATTCTGCTCTACCAGTGCTAGAATTTCTTGTTCTGCTCTAGGAGTGGATACCAACCTTGATCTTCCGGATAAATGGCACAGTTTGCTCAAGGAACCGGTATCACGCAATCTTCCAAAAAAAATTCTTCCAAACAAGCGTTGTGAAGGAATCTGGTGATTTGGATAAGCGTCAACATAAAGACGTCGTACTTCGGTGGCGTTCTCATTAGCACGACCATACATGAAATGCATGTCTGGCAATTTTGCGTTATAAGAAAATACACAACGTTTCTGCAAAATAAAAAAGGGGCTAAAAAATATAAAACATTCCATATCTCCGCAACCGTTACTTTGCAGACCCATGCTAATTGAGACTTTTCTGCTTATTTTGGTTCGTACTATTACCTCCTTAAATATTTTACACTCTTTTTTTAACACCCTGTATACCGAATTGTAACTGAAATCATAGTCCGTTGCTTAAAAATTGATTTTAAACCGAGTACTTTCGTCCGAGTTCTGCTTATAAGTGTATTCTTTAATACAAAAATATTGCAGTCGATATCGCATTGTGAATTAATCGTCCATTAAAGCCGCCATCAGATCAACTTTATTTGTTGTGTTATATTGCGGAATATATAAATGCGAAGGCATAATTTATCGTCCGGCATTGGCGGTGAACAGGAACAATAACACAATATCGTCGTTTATAATACCAGTAAATCGATTTAAACGGCGGACGTAAATAGCGCCATGTATATTCGGCTAACAAAATGAATGGAGCTGCACGGATTTTTATAGTGGCAGTCTTCCCTAAATGTGACTCTGCTTCTTTCATGCGGAAGTAAGGCGCTCCGATAATATCTGATATACAAGGTTGGATGCCATGGTGTTAGAGCTCTCTCATACTATCCGGTTTCGCCTGTCAAGTGTATACAGGATGTGGGGTCTTTAATGCAGAAAAAAAATAAATTGCAGATTACTGGGAATATTTGGAAGAAAAAAATCTTATATTGAAAATATCTATATCCACGTTTCGGCAAGAAAATTGAATTTCAAATTTGTAGTGAAAAAATAAACCAAGCGGTTCCCTATACATAAGCCAAGGCAGTGTTGCCAGATAGTATAATTTTACAGAACTTTGTAAAACGAACAAACAAAGATTTAAGGAATTTCAAACATTTACAACACACATTAATAAAGATAGTATGTCGTTCGCACATCTCAGGTCCGTACTCAGGTCCGTCGGTTGAAAATCGTAATATTTAAATATTCCTAATTAAAAACAAATATCATCTTCAAAATAATGGTCAGTGTTGACGAACCTCACCCTGTTTATTCACCGGCATGTGTCAAGATCTCAGCGAAACGTTGTGCGTGTCGGATCTTTGTAGAGACGCGTTATTAGCAAATGTTTAGTTTCTTGTCGAGTTTCTTGTTGGTTTGTCTATTTCGGTGCTTCAATATGTTCCGTCGGCCTCCCACTCGTTCTACGGTGGAGAAATGGATTAAAGATTATCCAGATTTAGAATTTGACGCGACAGAATTAAAGTACAAAATTTGTGAAAAAGTTATATCGTAGAACTATAAAACACGTATTGTGGAACACATGCGCTCGGAACAACACAAAGTTCGTGTGAGTAACAGTATGACAAACCATGAACGTCAAAAATAATTTAACAACGACTTGGTAAAAGTAATGGTGGGGTATAATATTCCTTTAAATAAACTAAATAATGCAGATTAGACAATTTTTGCAAAACTGTATTAATGGAAAGTACAATAATGTTACTGTATCCGCAGAACTCACGTTGAGAATCAACTACACTTGGTGTTGATGTGCCATCAGTGAAAAATTATACATATTTTAAATATGCCCCAGTGACCTCTGTGGGCGTTGAACGTACGTTTTCGAAACTGAAATGGATTTTAGAGATAAATGTCACAACTTAACATTTACAACAGTTGCTGGTTATTCAGTTTTATTTCAGTACTAAAAGTGAATAGTATAGTGTTTTGTAAACTACACAACTTAATATGGACCATATTGGACAACATACATATCACCAGTACAAGGTACGACGTTGATATTAACTGTATTTGACAATAAGTGTACGTACTTACTTGACTTCCACAAACGTTAACGTCATGTGCGAACGATATACATTAGAAAGACGTTTATAATGTCCAGGCACCATTATAAAACAACATGGCCTTTTTATGTACATTCAATTTAAAAATTTCGCTGTATTGCATGTTTCGGGTAACCAAAGTAATGTTTAAGCAAAGTAAATTCAATCTGGGAAAAAGGTTTAAGGAGCGTGTTTTTCCAACTTTTTTGTTGGATCCTTATATATTTTCATTTTAACGTCCAAAAAATATTTAACACATTTGTTTTACACCGTTTTTTCATAGTTTCTTTTGAATCTTGTCGTGTTCCACCATTACTAATGTGTTATTATTGGTAATAGTTAAATGATGAAAATGATTCATATTTAACTGGACCTGAATAAAATCCAAATGGATTATGTAGTAAGAATTTCATAATTCGTTGCCAGCAAGTCAGGCACTCAATATATACCTATGGCAATATAAAATAGAGTTAGATCTTAAGACTGATTTTTGCATACCATAACATAATTAACTATAGGAGTTTATTTTACAAGGTGTTCAAAATTTAAAAAAGCTTAAGTTTGAAGTAGGAAACATGGAAAGTGTTCTGGTGCAATCAATTTCTCAATGACAATTTTTTAATTTTATTGTACCAATTTATTCTAACCAATATGCAGGGCGTCCCAAAATATAAGGCCATACCATTAACCACATATTCTCTG
The DNA here is from genome assembly GCA_037114965.1 of Monochamus alternatus. Classification (NCBI taxonomy): domain Eukaryota; kingdom Metazoa; phylum Arthropoda; class Insecta; order Coleoptera; family Cerambycidae; genus Monochamus; species Monochamus alternatus. Next base: position 108,745,193 of record CM073426.1, on the reverse strand, counting down.
GACAAAAATAATGCGACTTTTCTTATGTCATTTTTTATTTGGGCGTCCCTGTTTCGATATACAGGGTGTTAAAGTTACATTTTAAAAAACTATTTTTGTTAATAATCCCATTGTTTTCTAAGATACACACTTGAAATTTTGCACGTACTTTTATCTTATTCAGGCATACTTATCATGTAATTTTGGTGAAAAAAATCGAAGGGTGAATGGAGGTAACTGAGGGATGCAGTACCTTTTATCCCCTCCAATTATTTATAAGTACGCCTATGCAGCTTTTTCTTGAAATATCAAACGCAGAATTTCCTTCTGATCATTTTATCTCTTTGGTAATTTTTTGTTTAAATGCTCCGTTTTGAAGAAAAACGGCAATTTGTAGTGCCCATGAATCTATCATTCACTATCATTTTCAAGTAAAACTGAAATTTTGTGGATATACCTATTATTACAATACCTTGGCAACTTAGCAAATCGTAATACTTACTAAATGAATAAAATATAAGAGAATATCTTTCAAAATATAAGGCTTTCGGTAAGCGACCATTATCAGCCTGAAAACGGAGTTTAAATAATAATTTGAAAATATATTTTTTTCAAGGTAAATTTGCATTTCAAATTTTTTTAATCACGTATTCGTTTTATAATAATTCCCGTACCCTTAAAATTAATGACATAAAACCACCTGCAGTCCATGTGGAAAATATTTGCTGAAGACAGCTCCAAGTTAAAAAAAATAATATCTTCCATAAGCCATCTCATCCATAAACTATGTGTCAAGTAATGCAAACTATGTAGGAGAGATGGCCGAATACATAGATAAGTGTAACAAATGTGTTTTTATTTATTTATTTATTTATTTATTTATTTATTTATTTATTTATTTATGTATTTATTTATTTACATTTGTATTAAACATTGGAATGCGTGTATTTGTTAATAAAAAATTCCAAATCAGATCTTTTCACTGTATAATTATTTTGTTTTCAGCAAAAGTTATACTAAATGTTTGAAATTTGCGGCGTCTCTCCCACATTTATGCTATTAAAAAAAGAACAGTATCAGTAAGGACTTTTATTCACTTCACAAATACTATATTTCGTCTTATTTCTTTAAATACAGTTTTGTAAAAGGAACATTTCTAAAATATACTGAAATTTGAACTCTAGATTATTACCAAAATTTATTCCTGCCAATAAGCCACTAAATACTTAATTATAGACATCGCCATTAAATTGAAGTGGCCACCTAGTAACAATAATTACATTACGTGAAAACAGGAACTGATGACAACGGTAGAAATATATTTCCCGTTTAAAAACCGATACTCCGGGGATTAGGTGTGAACTATTCACATGGTACATATTAAATTCTGAACATATTTGGAATAACAGGTGCTTTCATATGTGCGTTAAATACTAACACGGTTCGTATCTTCTGTTATACAAAATTTTGTAATAGAATTGCATCGGCAAATTCTGAAAGCAATTAATTAGAAAAACATTTTTAAATACTTATATTAAAGAGGGGATACGCAATACGTCTTAGTAAAAACTAATTGATCTATTAATATTAAAATATATTTCAGTGGCGGTTCGTGAACTGAATAATAGATGAAGCGACATTTTATAGTAAAAAAGTAGCATTAGTTCACCCATCTTTTTGATAAATATAATTAATATCTATTTTAGGATTTTTTAAAGCTGCAGCGCTGCAACTTATCGATGATAATAATAATAACAATAATAATAATAATAATAATAATATCTCTACCCCTCATTCTAATCATAGGGATTAGCCCAGAAGTCGGAGACTTGTGCGGGAGAGAGGGCGGCATATTATTATTAAGCAGGCCGCATTTGCGCCCAGGAACGACTTACGTTGGTAGGCCCTAACCAGTATTCAGTGCAGGAATGAGGAAAACCTGGAAAACCTCATTAATTAGGGGGGTAGTCAAATATCAACCGGTATCAATCTCTCACATTGACCCAAGCTAACATTATTCCACCCTACCATACCCGCAGAGAGGGTGCCAATCCTCTTCACGAATATAGCTTATATACGGTCTACCGGCAGCTGGGCTCGAACCAACTCCGATCAAGTACTGACGCCTTAAACTGTGCGACCACTGACCCATGTGGTCGTAAAATGGTTCTGCATTTAAGTTTAATAAATAACCCTTTAACTGATTTTTTAATGAAATCTGTAAGTCTTGTTTTCGTCATTAAGTTACGCGAATAAATCTTAACTTTTTTTAAGCGAGAAAAACTTTTTTCAATCGAAACACTAGTAGGGAGAATCGTCACGGTTATAGAGTGTTATAAAATGGGGCTATCAAAAATTGAGGTTGGTAATAATTACTTCATTTATCAGAATCTGCACATTTAAAAATTAAGGCTGTCCGAGTGAATTTGTTCTGTTCGCTCTGTACAAATTTGATTGAATTTGTTGCAACATTTACAGTCTCATTGTATGTTTGTTAAAATTTGCTAATTTAAAAATTGTTAACAGGTTGAGTACGAGCGATTTTTTTTGTTCGCTCTGCACAAATTTTGTTGAATTTATGTCCTTATTGTATGAGGAAGCCGCATGCTTACGACATAACAGAACATTTATTTTGGTAAATCCATCATTATATTAACACACCAGATTTTAAACCTGCAATTAAACAAGGTAACAAAAAGGTTTTTTAAATAAATGCCAGTTATATTGACCAAACGGGACCATAAAGTAAATATATTTCGACAATATTTATAACCGAACACATACATAAAAATTACACTACTGACATATAAAAGCTTTATTTTAATTGTATAAACAAGCGAAGCAGCTCTCGACCTCCGCGGCACCCGCGAGTTCTGGTCAGCTATGCGTTTCACTGTTGTCATGACAACCGCCGTATATAAGGCATGATTTGCAGCGGATTTTCTGTATTATATGAAATTGGTAGATGATTGGTAGTCGAACTCAGCGACAGCACTGTTTCTGTGGGAAGACGTTCAGCGTCCTACGTTTTAAAATTATTATTACTGATTTTGATAAATTGTGTAATAAATATAAACCACTTATTACAAAATTTATATTAGATCAAAATTAATTTTAAGTGGTATGTTATAAGTGCAGCAGTGCGTCACTTGAGTCACCTGACGAGCCGCCACTGATATATTTATAAATCAACACGAATCAAAATCATCACACCTTTAATAAAATATTTTGAGAGCTGAATTAAGAAAAATAAAATTATACTTATCTAAAATATGTAAAATAACTGAAAACAGTATTATAATCATTTTAGAAATATATGGATAGTCAAAATTGTTACAGGTTATTTCGAAAATAGTTGAGGAAAATGAAACAGTGGATTCTTGAGCCGATTTTAGAAGAAGTGTTTCATGTGAGTATTGGAATTAAGTTTCCATGGACTATTTTAAAACCAGTTTAAATTAAACACTTAAATTTTTGTATGGATGCAGTTGTGTTAAAATGACACTTTCCTAATGTATTCCTGTCGTTTGCACCTCACAGGAATGAAATAATACTCTTTTTACGTTAATTATAGGAATTTTTTAATACTTAAAAATTCTGAAGAAAAAAAAATCTTTGAATAGCTCTATTCAAAACAAAAACAAAAACTTCTTTGTCACACAAATTACGAAATGTCTTCTATGATTCTCCGAACGATACTTTCTGTAGTAGGTTTCTGGCACTTTATTTGTCAGTCGTTATTACCAGTTTATTTCATTGACTTGACTTATCATTCTTATTATAAGTTTAACTAGCGTTTTGAAACTTAAAAAAACATAGAATGTTGATTTCAGCACTTTCAACTTTTAAAGGGATGTAACTTCTTAGGAGATGCTAAAATATTTTTTTACATGTAACACCTTCTCTAAAATCAGCTAAAGAATTTACTATTCCATTTTCCTCTACTATTTTCAAAACACCCTGTATATTGAGAACGATTTGTTTAAAAGTGAAATGAAATAATCAAGGCGTCTCTAGTGACACCACCGCCTACGCCAAAATTTTATATTTCTTTTGCATTGCTAACATAAATTTAGTTTTAGTTCATTATAAGTTGTTCTTTTCTATATATGTTATATATAGCAGAATTGAGAAATATTTAAGTGACATACATATATGGTAATTTCAAGACACATAAAAGTCTATAGGATAATTCATAGTCCTAAGGTAAGTGTGAGATAGATGGCCATTCTAGGAGAGACGGCCATACCTATGTAATACCTATTTCATTCATTTAACGGTAAATATAACCATTAATATGGTCTGTTATACATACACACTTGTGCTGTAATAACATAAAAATGAATTGGTTTGGTTTTAATGTAATACCATGCGAAAAGTGAATCAGGGTAAGTGAAGTAGTTTTGAGGTGCTACATGATCCATGCGTATTTCGATTTTGCCATCAGCTATTTGAAATAAAATATACAAGTAAGACACACCTTAACCTTAAAATAGTTTCGTTTACGCACTTTTTCTACAAATTGGTCATCTGTCCCTGCCAAATCGAGTGAGAGGGCCTTTTTGATTCTGGGTGAGATTCCTATAGCAATCTGTATTTTTTTTTCAGATGCCAAACAGGTAGGTACATCAAGAAACCTGGATTGTCTCGAGAATCATAAATGCAAGGATCTTCTCCGTGTCGTCGAGGTTGTTCTGACATTTTATTCGAAGAAAAACTTGTGAAAGACGACTAAAAACTGAAATAAAGATTGAGAAGATATTTACACACGTACTTACTAAAAATTTTAATTTGCAAAGCATTATTTTATTTAAGTTTTAATATAGCGACCATGATTAAAATTCGTTCTTTGTCGGGGTTCCTATACAAAATTTATTAAAAGACTTCTTCATTTTACTTCATCAACGTTTCGAGCTTTACAAAGTTATCGCCAGGATGCTAAAAGTTACATAAACAAAAATAAAAATACACAATAAGATACAAAATACGAATATCTTAAACAGGCAGTACTTACAGAAAAAGATGTGTCTTTTTAGGTCTAATCAAATAAAATCATATATAAAAAAATTAATCCAGGCAGCAAAACAGGCCATTTAGTTAATAATGATATGTACGTATATGCAATAAGATTTCTTCACATATTTCAAATCTTAATTTATTGGAGATAGAAAATTTACAAATACGATTTTAGCAAAAGCACTATGCGTGAATTCGCGATTCGTGATATGCGAGGAACTCGTGAATAGTGTATAGGGTTTTGTTCGTCAAAAATCCGTTCATAAAAACCCTACACACGATGCACGAATTCCTTACAAACCACGCATGGCGCACCGCGAATCGCGAATTCACGCATAGTCTGTAGCGGGCCTTAGATAGGAAAACAAAAATAATTAAAAACAAATATCGAAACACACAAAAAAAATATATAAAAACCGCCATGAAAACAATTTGCATACTTTAAACAATATCAGGTGCCAAAAATGAAACAGAAGGGTCTGCATTATCATTGATTAATTTTTCTAGTTAAAATGTGACTTTGATGTTGAATGTCTTGCTGTTTGTTAACTGTGGTTTCTTGATTCATCTTATAATCTCATAGAATAGTCTCTTTTTCAATAGTTGTTGTCTTCCAGTAATTGTCGTTTCATTCAATTTAAATTATGATTGAAAATATAAGCATGTTCCCATAAACCTGTCTTTTGGTTATTAAATTCTAAATTTTCTGTGTGATACTCCACTTGCAATCATTACAAGGAACTTTATAAATTATGTTACTTTCTAACTCTTGGTGTTTATTGTTTCATTTTTGCAAAATATTTTTTAATAGTCTTCTCACTTTTAGAAGTAATATTAACAATATCATTGTTATTAATAATTTGTATATTTTTTTCTGATAATTTTCTAATGTCATTACATTCCATTTTGTAATATTTAAAATTACATTGTTATTTTTTTTTGTTATCGGGAAAACTTATAATGGCCATTATTTGTTATTATTTTAAATTTTTCAAAACTTTCGCAACACGTTTACTTATACACTCATTATATTTGGTGTTTCTTATAGGTAAGATATAATCTACAAAAATTTTCATTATATTTAAACTTAAATTACCGTCTAAAGTATTTTTTTAAGACCATCTATCTCGCACTTACCCTAAATTGTCGATTTCTTAATAAATTAGGTAATTTCAGCACAAAAAACAATGATATATGCAGTATATCGGTTAATAAAAAATGCATTACTATGATTAAAATAAGTAGTAAATGAAATAAATATCGATTTGTAATATAAACTATGCTGTGAAGTAGGTAATATTGATAAATATAAAATATGGCGCTGAAAATATAAGCAAAGAATTTTAACAGACTGACTTCCTGGTTTTATTTTACGCAAAAATAATTACTTTAGGTTTCATCAGTCAAAAATGTACTTAATAATATATTCAGCAATTTTCATCATTTTTCGATATATTTTTCTTTTAAAAGTGTAGACTATGTATTAATAAAATATAATAGAAAATAAATTATTTTACATGAGTTCTTTACCTCTAAAAAATGAATACTGTTAATTATGAAATGATAGTAGTATAAGCAAATTAAGAGAACAGTGAGAACAAGAAAAACGGACCAATATAAAAGACCGATAATGTTAGAAATGTTTGAAAAAGAGATATTTAGCATAAAAATTTTGATAGGAGAAATATTTTATACAGGACAATATTATATCAAAATAAATGACTAAATGATTGACACAAATAGAATATTTTAACTACTTTTACTGTGTTTAATAGGTGCCACTTATATCAATACAATTTATTTATTAATGAAACCAGTGAAATATTGACGACAAAAGTCCGAATTTACTAACAACCCTGTTTCTGAAATAGCCGCAAAACAGTGGGAAAGAATGCTTAGTCATAACTGGTCAAATAAAGGTGAAGTGCTATATATATGTGTAGTAATTAAAATAATTTACCTTTAAAAAGAGGAACTAATTTTAAAATTATTGCATTTACACAATAACAAAATATATAGTAGAAAATCAACGAACCCATGCGATCAATTCTTTGTATATGTTTAATATATGTTTAAAAATCAATAAAAGGCAGAACTTTATACAGAAAAATGCAAGAAATAGGCGAAATTCACTAACTTATTCAAATTACCCGCTGAACGGCGGCACTACACGCAGAAAGTTCGCACTGAGAGTCCTTAAAGTTCGCGAAGTAAAGTAAAAGAATTACGATGAGTGACATCGAGCCAGCCGTGACACAATGCAGTGTCAGTGGTGTTTAGTAAGGGGGTGGCGAGAACCGTCGAGCTCGACCGGATCGCCACGACTGTCCGCATGGCCAGCCGTGACACTAATGTATTTTGTTTTGTAGTGCACAGTTATCAAAATAAAAACGGAAATGGCCATAATTTCGTTTGTTTTTTGGCTGCTTGCCAAGCCGCCTGGTGAAGTGGGGACTCTTTCCGGGGGTCCTGGGAGCGACAACAGTAATCCTTGATAATTGTTCGCAGTCTTTAAGTCCTGCCGTGGTGGTTTGCGGTATCGATTATATTAATATTTATTTATTTAGAGTCGTTGTACCGTGCGTGGATAATGTGGCAGGAATTTTTATATCGGCTTAGCACGTAGCTGTTTCAGTTGAGGTCGGGACGATGTAGGTGCAATTGATCGCCTCCTGCGTTAGTTCCAGTAAATTGTTGCCCTGGTCGGCTGTTTTATGCTCAGGAAGAGTCATGAATATTTACAATACCCTATTACCATTGATCACAACTATGTATCAAGGAACATTTTCTTTAGAATTGTGAGGTATCTAGTTCCTGTCAACGTTTCAAACTTTAATGGAATACAGTTTCATTTGCATTTCCATTATTTTGTTTTATTTATGACAAAATTTAAGATATTAACGATGTAGGACAATGTTGACTATTTAAGGAGGACGTTGTGGCCCTCATTTTTCATAACAAGAACTAATTTGTATGCAACCATATATACATTTTGTTATAAAAGAAACTAATAGATGTCTCTCACTGTATCAGAAAACCTGGAGTGGTTACAACAGTAAATCAGATCATTATTGTTCGTAAAACTGCTAAATCTACAAAAAATAGGCGGGCAACTTTATGGTCACGTGTCCCGTTTTTTGCGATTATTTTGATTTTCTTACTATGTTTACTTCAGACTTCAGGAGAATAAATAAATAACCAGAGGTATCTACAGAGTGACTTATTTGAAAGGTGGCCACCCTCATAACATTTTTATTTATGGGGCAATTTTGACGAAATTTTTTTTGATTCATGTGTGAAAGGTGTATTGGTTGTAAATGTTGCCTCGCCAGTAAACAAATTTTTTTTTATAAAATTTCTGTCATTAAGATATTCTCCTTGGCACCATAAGCAATATTCCATTAGATTTTCGCTATCACCGTCTTCTAAGGTGTGCAGAAATTTCGCTTTAAAAGGCTTCATATTATTGTATTTTTTAAGGTTTCTCCTTATTGTTTCTTGTGGTAACTGTAGGTCCAAACTAGCAATTCGTAATTTTTTTTGGGATTCTCGGGGAAATAATTTCGAATTTGTTCATTGCTTCTTCTTGGTCGTTGTACATTAATATTTTTTAAAATGTGCTTAGATCTACAGCTTTATATTCATCCCGCCCAGCGGTAGACTTGCTAATATTTTGCAATTCTGGATGTCTGTTATTAAAAATTCGAGATACTTTCCTTTCGGACCTGTCTCTGTCATCACAAAGTTTTACTATTTCGACCTTATGTTGTAATGTTAAATTACGAGCGATAATTTTGACAGTGCGCTTAAGGAATAGTACATAAATTTCACTACTGAGCTAATAAATTTGACATTTTCGTTTTTGTTTGTCATCTGCGGGTTAAGTAATTGCAAAGCCTGCTATTAAGAATTGTTAACTAGGTGTGCTAGGTTAACCTTTTGATTCTATCCTGAAACGGCCACTGAAATGTAATTTTATATTATGATGACTGGAATGCGCTAGAAGCTGCGCGAATGGATTATTCATAATCAGCGCCATATTTTGTTTTGTGCCTCTAGAAATGGCGGAGCAGTAGGGGCTTAGCTGGTTGTGAATTGAAATGAAATTGAATTCTGGATATGGAGAATTATTTCGAGCTATATGCTGGTTAATTTTACAGTCCCTTATAAAACATGACATGTTCCAACAATAACACCCAAAAAAATACACAAAGGTTAACACTATCGAGATACAACATGAAAGACGAAACCACACTGTACGCCAATGACGTGTTTACAAACAAAATAATGGGAAATTAAGAACACAATTCATATCGTACGTGCAGATGGTTGTCTCTCTCGCATCCACATACATAACCAATGAAGTATGTCTTTGATGAGTTTCATGTGCCTCCTTTTGCCTGCTCCTAGGGTTGGTACCTTTATTTGGATGCGCAAATGGACTAAACGCATTCCATATCGTACATTTCAGTGGAAACGGCCAGAGCGCCTAGTCGTTTAGAGCGTTAGTAGCTTCCTAGTGAAACTTTTATTACTATGTATTTAAAGCTGAACGTTTTTTGTAATTGCTTGTTTTTTAGTTAGATATAGCATCAGGTTTTACTTACCTGTTTTAAAGTTAATGTAGGTACAACTGGTATGGATATCGAAGACAATAAAACAAAAGGGGGCATATTTGCTTTACGACAGGGTGGAAAAAATGGAAGTTACAGTAATGTTTTCATAAATATACATGGTGAGTCAGTCATAATGTCAGTAATTTTAAGAGGAGATGGAGAATAATGAGTATAATACGAATACGCGATTAAAAAAAATTTAAATGCATATTTATGCCGAAAATAAATATTTTCAAATCATTATTTAAACCCCCTTTTCAGACTGTCACTGACCACTCACAACCTCGTTTACAGCTCACAGTTCAACTCGATGTCGACCTGATGCGACGTTGACAAATTTAAATATTTTCCTAGTACCTACCTAGGTATTAGACATCATAAATAAACGGTTGTACTGACTATTTTAGAATCTCATATTTTTTCTTGCTCAGTTTAGCCAATAATAATTTAAAATGTTAATATCCCATGAAATCAATTAATAGTAATCTAATAGTTCTATTAAAAATTGTAAGTAACGCCGTCCATTCTGGTTTTCCGGTAGAAAATACAGTCCAATCAAACGATCCTCGTACACACCTTCCCAAATCGCCTCTGAAAGCTAAACTGACGAGTAACGTGTGGATTTTCGTCCGACCAAATGTGGCTGTTATGACTGCAAAGAAATTAGTTTTAGTTACAGTTTAAAAAATATTTAACATTGAAATTGCAAAACTCCAACGTATCTAATAATAAACCGAGTAAAAAACCATTCAGGTAGGTACATTACATAAAAATCCTATACCCAATGGGTAAATTATTAAGAGCAGCTGAAAAGTGTTTCGTGTTTAAATACTAAGTAATAAAAACCCTAGTGTTGTCGATAAAAAACTGTCCAAGACTGAAACGGCACGCCTCTGATCTGATGCTCACGAAAGTTATCGAAAGTGAATTTTGACCTATCGTATTATTAGGTTAATAACCTAGTTACCTAGTTTTTGTACTTTTATTTAACGACAAGGAATAAAACTAACATTTTTATCTAGATACATGAATGAATTTTCCTTAAATATTGATTTATTTGTTAATAAAAACGAATGTAGATAATAAATAAATGTTTTCGAATGTTAGGTTATTACAGTTTAATAATTTTGATATTACGTTTTCACTACGTTTTACAATGAATATGAATTTTTAGTATTACTTGTAAGTACAATTAAATATTCAGTTTGTAGTTACGTACATCTAGCCTAAAATGTTATAGTTTTTTAACTAGTATGGTGCTAACCTGTTTAAAATGCCAGTTCGAGTAAAATTGCACTCATCCGTCCATAGCAATTTATTAATAAAATTAGGGTCAGCCAATTGCAAAAATTCAAGACGGCTGGGGAAATCAGCAGGTTCTAAAGCTTGAACTTTCTAAAAATGAAACGGGTTCAGTGAGTTTTCTCGTAGTATTCTGCAGACCTTGCTTTGGGATATCTCGAATCGCCTTGAAATATTTTCTTATAGTAGGTTGCTCCTCAACTAAATTTAAAACAGCACGTTTAAGTTATTTTACCTATGTCCTGCAAGTTCTCGACGCCGTTTCACAGAACTCGTATCGCGAAGGCGTTGAAGCATTTGCACAAAGGTTCGCGCATTTGGAAAATGTTGTCTGTTAGGGAAACGTCTCCGATATTCCGCAGCAACGCCATTTGTATTTCGTAAACATTCTCTGTATAAAACTGCCATTTCCACATATTCGAAATTTGTAAAAGTAGGCATTGTGAATTTATGACCAATACACGAGACCGAAATAAACAAACTACTGCTTGTATTCTCTCCATCCCCCCCCAAATGTGTTGTGTGATCCTCAAATATGGGGGGAAAGAAATGCGGGAAATGCAGAAAGTGGTGGTAAATGGTGGTAAATTTGAATAACACGGTAAAGTGTTAGACGATATTATGTATGTAAACATGATGTGGCAACGATGTTTCATTCGACATTTAATTGTCATATGGTTGCGTCATCAGAAAGTTTGTAGTGTACCAGGAGTGTTAAAATTAGGATTTATTTTTCCGTAACCCCATTGCTCCAGAGTTACATACTACCTGAAGAATGAAAAAAGTATAGTAGTGAAAAAATAATTATCTATGCAAATGTTGACCAACATTATTTTTAAATTTTATTAGTTTTATAGGACAAGTAGTAATAATTTAAATATATATGCATAATATACATGTTATGTATTGACTTTTAATTTTTGCAATTACCTATACCTACAATGAATTCGGAACTATACTTTATTCTAAGTCACTTGAGCAAAAAATAGATCTATCAAAGAAACACCATGTAAAACTTGCTAAAGACTAGGCGTGAATTCGCAGTTTGTAAGGAATTCGTGAATAGTGTGTAAGGTCTTGTTCATTAAAAATCCATTCATAAAAACCATACGTATTATGCACGAATCCATTACAAATCACGCATCGCGCATCACGAACAGCGAATTCACATATAGTTTGTAGCCAACATGAGACAGTAATTTTGTAAGGTGTTTTGCAATATTTTTTGCAAGACTCACCAAGTATTAGATGAATCTATTCTATTATATAGCATACAACAAGTTTTCATTTGGATTTATTTAAATATGCCTCACAACAGGTAATTTTGTAAATTTTATATCTTTATTTGAGGTTTTATTTCAGCTGACTGTCGTAAATCGTATTTTATAAAACAGTTTTGAAATATTATGTAAAGATGTTAAATTTGTAGATCTGTGTGATAAATTTCCGCCAAATTATTTAGTAAAACTGTTTGGCAGAGTAAAAGTTTACTATACTCTTAAATGTATAAACCGAGGTATAAACAGAAAATTTAGAAAATTTGAAAATATCAATAAAGTTATTGTTTATCCAATCTATTTATTTACTGTTTTGTTTAAAAAAATATACAGGGTATCCAAAAATAGAAGACCATACCATTAACCACATATTCTTTGGACAAAAATAATACGACTTTCCTTATACCATTTTTTATTTGGACGTCTCTGTTTAAATATACAGGGTGTTAAAGTTGCATTTTAAGAAACTATTTTTGTCAATAATTCCATTGTTTTGTAAGATACACACTTGAAATTTTGCACGTACTTTTATCTTATTCCGGCATACTTATCATGTAATTTTGGTGAAAAAAATCGAACGGCGAATGGAGGTAACTGAGGGATGCAGTACCCTTTATCCCCTCCAGTTATTTCTAAGTACACCTGTGCAGCTTTTTCTTGAAATATCAAACGTAGAATTTTAACCGATCATTTTATCTCATTTTTATTTTTTTGTTTAAATGCTCCGTTCTGGAGAAGAACGGCAATTTGTAGTGCCCGTAAAATAGTTCACTATCACTTTCAAGTGAAACTGAAATTTTGTGAATATATCTATCATTGCAATACCTTGGCAACTTAGCAGATTGTAATACTTACTGAATGAATATTTGCTATTTAAAACAAAATGGGTAATTCTAAATGTTATAAAATACTTATGAATTGAAAAAATAATAGAGCATTAAAATCTCTTATCAACCAAAAAATCTCATTTAGTAATAGTAATAATAACTTGTTACCTAAATAACATTAAATAAAATAATTAATTAATTACTAATAATTTAACAAACGTTCTACTTGCCCACCTTCCTCATTAACACATGTACGTACCCTTTTAAGTAGCGGAAACCTTATCTTTTGAAAGATATTCTCCTTTTGCGTAAGTTCATCAGCTGCCATTACTATTCTTTCTCTGAGATGGTTAATGTCATTTATTTCTGCAGCATAAACCATATGTTTCATATAACCCCAGAAAAAAAAACAAATGATTAAGGTCAGGAGATCGTGGTGGCCACTGAATAAGTGCATCTTATCCTCGACCAATCCAACAATTGGGAAATAAATAGGTATTTAAGTACTGCCGGACTTTTCTATCACAATGGGGTGGAGCCACCGTCAAGCTGCATCCACATACCGTCACGTACGATAACAGGTAAATCATGTAAAACATCTCGGAATTCATTTTGAAGAAAATTTTAAAATGATACTGAATTTAAATTATTTGGTATGAAAAGGGGATCCAACAGAATAGTATCCACTATCCCGTGCAGACGTTAACCCTGAATGTAAACTGATGGTGTGCTACAATGGTTGCATGGGGATTCAAATCCATCCATACGTGGCTGTTATGCATGTTTGTTAATCCATTTCTTGTAAAGCTTGCCTCGTCCGTGAATAGAATTTTCCTTACGAAGTCCCTATCTGCATCATTGTGTGTTAACAACCAACGACTAAATTGCATCCTAGAAGCAAAATCTTGGTGAAGAATATTTTGTACGGGTTGGATGTGATGCGGGTGCAGAAGTTGGGTTTTTAAAGTCGGTAAAGTAAGTTGTAAAGTTTATTTGTCGAGAAACAATCTTTGTACTTGTGCTTAGTTATTTTTCTACCAGTGCTAAAATTTGTTCCTTTTGTTAAGGGCTTAATTTTCTATGTAGGCCGCAAATTCCGAACTTCTGATCCATAAACTTTCCGGTTTCACGAAGATGTCGATCCAAATTTAAAATCTTCCTTTTAGGATGTGATATGTTGGGATAAGGGAGCTCACTATTTTTTCCTGACATTCATCGGCCGCTAAGACATTTGTAGTAACCCATCAACTCATGTCGTTTTTATCCAAAACGGAGCAGTTACACAAAATATTACCAAAGAGATAAAATTATCAAAAGAAAATTTTACATTTGATATTTCAAGAAAAAGCTGCAGAGGCGTGCTTAGAAATAATTGCAGGGGATAAAGGGTACTGTATCCCTCAGTTACCACCATTCGCCCTTCGCTTTTTTCACCAAAATTACATAATAAGTATGCCGAAACAAGATAAAAGTACGTGCATCTTACAAAACAATGGAATTATTAACAAAAATAGTTTTTTAAAATGTAACTTTAACACCCTGCATATTGAAATAGGGACGCCAAGTGCGTTGATCTGCTGATTGTTTTATTGTCGTTTTTCCAAACATATCTGTTTCACAAAGAGTTTGCTATATGTATAGGGTGCGCAAATTTCGACGTTTTTATAGACTTGGATACATTATCAGAATAATTGTTGTTGCAAATATATAATTTTAATAATACTATTATTTGTTTAGTATCTCATTCTGTCATAACTTCCTTTAAATGTCTTATCTGGATACTCTGGAATAAACTTGTTTCCTCAGTAAAGTGGCTAATAATCATTAACCCTACATGTCCATGGCCACCTATTAAAGAAACACAACTTTAGGTACTAAAAAATTAATAATTATAAAGCAATTATGCACGCTACTGCTACTCAAAAAGTGTCTGAAGAACGCATTAATTACTTTTTTCTAACTTTACAAACAACCAAGTTACAGACATGTATCAAAAAGCGGAAAATGTTGTTTATTACTCGAAAACAAAAGACGATAGGTCATTTTGGTATCGACCATCAATTTTCTCTAAAAAGGAGAGATCTATCTAATATAGTTAACGAGATAACCTATAAGAATATCGACATTTGCCTACCCTGCACATATATAAAAAATTGTAAAACTCGGTTTCTTTTTCCTATAAATTTGGAATTAGTTAAAATTTTTTCTACGTTCATGCAAAAACCAAAAAATGTTTTATTTAGATGACACTAAGCTAGGAAAATATGTCGATTTGAACGTTTATGTTTGTCATGATGACAAAACGCTGTAGTAGAATGACAGATGAATTCAATAAACATTTTATTGAACTAGTGCAATAAAGAACCAGTTTTTCCACTACATAGAGTACAATAAACTTTTGTTTTCTACATGAACGTAGAAAAATAAAATAGTTTTATTATTTTTTTCCATAGGTAGAAAAATACACATTAAGAGGTTCATATCTAACACCAGATTCTGTATTATAAATAAACATATACAGTCAACAAATAATATATTATTAATATCATTTTCAATATAAAATTCAAAACTGAATTTTGAATATGAAAATTGAATTCTGAAAACCAAAATTTGTTGGTTGCGGTCGACCCCTTATTTTAAGTTTCCATCCAATCCCTGGTTTTCTAAATTCCCATATAAAAACAGAAGACACATATTAACAATAATTAGAATCAGACCAGGACATATCTTAACAAACAAACATGTATATAGAATAGGTACATTAGAGCATCCATACTGCGAATGTGGTCAAATAGGTGACTTAAATCACATACTACTGGAATGTCCAATAAATATTTTACCTGGCCTGGACATATATCATGAATTAACAAAAGCAATTGGTATAAATCCAATGTCAATCGAAACTTTAATACAAAATTTAAAGTCTAAAGCAATAAATATATTAATAAAATTTTGAAAAATAAACAGTATCAATTTGTAACTAAAATTATATTTCAACTCCAGAAATCCACTATTTTAACCTTGGGTGCTTTTTCTATCTTCCGAGGAAACTTTTCGGTGTGTGAAAGCTCGGTTGTTGCCCCTAAGCAAGAAGGGTGAATAACCTTTGTTGTATTTGTCTACTAACTCCTTTAAAATAAAAAAATTGCACAGCAAGATAAGGAAATATGAGCAGCCAGCAGATCTCAGATGCACTTTACGGTGCATTTCCTTGTGATTAGAAAATAAACAAATGTGAAACTGGTCAAATGTCCATGGGACGAAGACCATAAGTAAGAAGAAGAAGAACCTCTGATATTACAAATGCCTAAATTCGTTTTAGCGTATCTACCCGGCTGGAGGCGCTTTTCTAAAAAGTAAAGTGATTTTAGATGTACCTATATTTATTGATATTATTAGATTATGTTAATAGCAACAGCTTATTTCTATTTTTTGGTTGTAAATTTCATACATATATGAAATTATGGTTTTTGTGGATTTACAGAGGAAATAACCTGTAGTTGCCACAATTTGTTACTGATATTTACCTTGAAATGTTTTTTATCTGATTTAATTATTTGCAAAAGTTCAAAACCGTATACCTATTATTTAAATTCCAAATTCAATATGGCGGATACAATGCCATCTTAATTCTCCAAATATTTCGAAAACTTCTTATCAGATCGATTTCAAATTTTCACGATTGAACATACATCATAAATACCTCATAGAAATTAGGCAAATAGTGATTTGACCAAATAATCCTGTAGTTTTTCAACCTTTTTTAATTCTCATCTGGCTAATTCTGTTAAAACTATACAATACTAAAATATACTTGGCAGTAATTGTTGCATCTAAAATATAAAAATTAATTACTACGGCTACTTTCAGACAATAAATTACTATCATCTCCGCATACTTTTCTAAATTTGGCAGACATTCAGGCTGCACACTCCGGTTTTGGCAGAAGTTTTCACCAACTTGTACGTATTATAGATCACAACATTTGCTGGTCCTTTGTTCGCGACAGCAAGAATCTAATTTATGGGGTCAGTTTTTCAAAGTATAACTAGAAACAAAAGTAATAGTTTTAAAGTTGTAAACAACTTGGGTGCACTTTAACTACTTACACTTAGTTTTGTCACAAAGCAATGCTATTTATTTTTCATTGGTTTACAGTTCAACCAGCTATTACGTTCTATATATTATTTTGTTTATTTATAGCATCGTTATGCACTTTTTTCATATAATAATAGATCCACAACTTATTGTAAGGTAACATAATATTTAGTTATAAATAAAATAATACTATTTATTTTTAACTTCGAAAAGGAGTGAAACATACATATTTATTTTGTAATAGGTTAGTATTGTTGTAATTAGTTAGTAGGCAGTATTTTATTGATTTATAAAATTAGAGATAAAAAAGATATATATTTACAATTTTCTCTTTCAATAAACTGTTGAGAGATTAATAATTTTTGTTAAGTACAGCATTAATGAATTAATAATTAATTTTAAAACCATATCAATTTCACTGTATCTACTTCTGAAAACATATTATATTGGTTTGGTTAGATCTGCACAGAAGTTGTCCAAAAGAATTTTTAAAAACATTTGATTCTTTGAAAAAAAAAAATTAAAAACCAAAGACATCTAAGTTATGCAAAAATTGGTGTGTCTCTATTATAAATGGATGCAATGATGATAAAGTATAAAAAATGTTTGATGTAAATTTGACTAAGATATCCAACGATATTAACAGTTACAAAATAATGAAGTTAAAAAAATATATAATATAATTAGCTAGGTATTTCTACTTGTAACGTTTACGTCATAACAATAACTTGTATTTTATGCAGGATTATGAATTCTCAGACATCTATAAGGAAATTATGGCCTTGGCTTATTACACTAACATGCTAGTAAAACAATAAATAACAGTAGAAAATACAAATTTTTAAAATCTGTCAAATTTATTACAAAATGATATTAGTAATAGAGGGACAATTAAATATCCTATATATGGCAACAATAATCTAATAGAGCTGTTAAAATTATTTCATTTGAATTTTTTAGATAATATTAATCTTTGCGAAAAATAATAATACATAAAAATATTTTTTTTACAAATAAAAACACTCCCTTAAAAAAATTGAATGGTTTCAAAATTGGAGAACATATAGAGATGTGATGGGACGTGTAAGTGTATTATTATTAATTCAAAATTAGAAAATTTTACATTTGGCATTAAAAAAAATATTGTTTTTGAGAAAAAAATATTTTTTATGTGAAACAAATAACATTTTTATATAAACATTTCACTAGTACATTCGATGAAGGTATACTTTGGATTTTTTGAAGGAAGTTTGTTGTTGGGTAGGTCAGTTGCTTCAATTCTCAGTAATTCCTCGGTTGCGCAGAAGAACAGAGTATTTGTACTAACCTTTCCTAGAATCACGCAAATTCGATGTACATAAAGTAAGAACCGTATGTAATACGAGGTGTGTCCGGGAATTTGCCAATGAAAAAACAAGCAAATTAAATTTCACCAAAATTTTATTATCGACCATAGTCTCCCTTTAACTCTACACAATGATTCCAACGTTGCTCCCACGATTGGAAGCATCCTTGGTAATCCTCCGCAGTTAACCCGTTCAGCACCACGGTTATAGCTTCTTTGACCTCCTGTACGTCGCCATGATGAGTTCCCCTGAGGTGCGACTTCATTTTGGGGAATAAAGAAAAATTCCAGGGGACAATGTCGAGGATAGGGTGGGTGAGGCAACGTTGGAATGCCTTTTTTTGCCAAAAAATTTTGCACAATGGACGAGGAATGGGTTAGCGCATTGTCGTGGTGTAAGATCCAGCCGTTCTCGGCGAGTTCGGGTAACACACGGAAAACGCGGGCCCGCAGCCGTTCCAGGATGCCAACATAGAAGTGTCCAGTCACCGTCTGGCCGGCAGGAAAATATTCACGATGAATGATGCCGTGGATATCGAAAAAAAAACGATCAACATTGCCTTCAGTCGTGACTTGGACATCTTCGCTTTCGTTGGTCGCTCTCCACCCTTTTCGACCCACTGTTGACTTTGTTTACGGATCTTGGGGTCATACTCAAATATCCAGGTCTCATCTCCAGTGATTACCCGACTCATCCAGTCTCTACCATCGCTCCGAATGCTGGACAACAAATCCTTGCAGATCGATTTTCGCATGTCTTTCTGTTCACGGGTGAGAACTTTTGGCACCATCTTTGCGCAAATCTTTCGCATATTCAAATTTTCGTGTAACATTTTGCGAACGGTTTCTTTGTTGACGTTTAACTCGTCAGACAACGGATGTGCACGCAAACGGTCAACATTCATGTCAGTACGAGAGGTGGCGGAAGCTCCTTTACGTGGATCGCCTTCTACCAATTCACGCCCCTCCTTGAACGATTTTGCCATTCAAACACGCGTGTTTTCTACATGCACTCGTTTCCATACACCACCTGCAATTTTCGAAGGATTTCCGAGGGGCTTTCACCAGATTTCACTGAAAATTAAATCACAATACGTTGCTTGTAATTTGAGTCACTCATTTTTACGACGCCACTTAAAAAGTTACTTCCAAAAAATACGCATAAAACAGAAACCAAACGTGCTATCTACTTCAACCTTGAACTGAAACTAAAAGAAAGGCCCCCACCCCCTCTTTAGAGAAACCTTGATGAACGATGCAGTGTTGCCACTAAATTCCCGGAACTTAATTGCCACACCTCGTAGTCCTCTTTGGTACTCAAAGTAGAGATAAAGACAACTATGATTTGAGCAATCTGTACCACGGAATTTGCAAATCTAGTAGAGTTTTAAGAGGTATGCAGCTTTCTTACAGACTAAATAGACGAATTAGTACATTTAAAACAGCGGTAAAAGGACGTGAAACGCCGGACTTGACAAGACCACTTGTCTCCTACGTATTTTGGGGCGCTGATTACGAAAATGAGGGTTAAAGCTACCTGCAATTCTTGAAACACCCCTAAAATTGCAAAAAACACCTCTAAATAGGAGTGTTTTTCGACTGTACTTGTTGTTTTGCAAATTAAGCCATTTTATATGTTTTTTGGGACGCTGATTACGAAAATGGAGGTTAAAACTTGCAGCAATGGCTCCAATCATCTCCAAAATTGCAAAAAAAACACCCCTAAATAGGGGTGTTTTTCGACTGTACTTGTTGTTTTGCAAATGTAGCCATTTTATTGGTTTTTAGGACGCTGATTACGAAAATGGAGGTTAAAACTTGCAGCAATGGCTCCAACCACCCCCAAGATTGCAAGAAAACGCCCCTAAATAGAGGTGTTTTTCGACTGTACTTGTTGTTTTGCAAACCAACCCATCTCATATGTTTTTTTGGGGCGCTGATTACGAAAATGGGGGTTAAAACTTGTAGCAATGGTTGAACCACCCTCAACTTAGGGGTGTTTTGTGCAATTTTGAGGGTGGTTGGAGCCATTGCGGCAAGTTTCAACCTCCATTTTCGTAATCAGTGCTCCAAAAAGTACAAGTACAGTCGAAAAACACCCCTATTTACGGAGTTTTCTTGCAATTTTGGGGGTGGTTGGAGCCATTGCTGCAAGTTTTAACCTCCATTTTCGTAATCAGCGTCCCAAAAAACATATAAAATGGCTAAATTTGCAAAACAACAAGTACAGTCAAAAAACACCTCTATTTAGGGGTGTTTTCTTGCAATTTTGGGGGTGGTTGGAACCATTGCTGCAAGTTTTAATCTCCATTTTCGTAATCAGCGCCCCAAAAAACATATAAGATGGCTAAATTTGCAAAAAAACAAGTACAGTCAAAGAATACTCCTATTTAGGGGTGTTTTTTTTTGCAATTTTAGGGGTGTTACAAGAATTGCAGGTAGCTTTAACCCTCATTTTCGTAATCAGGGCCCCAAAATACGTAGGGGACAAGTGGTCTCGTCAAGTCCGGCGTTTCCCGACCTTTTACTGCTGTTTTAAATGTACTAAATTTCTATATTTAGCTGTAATGAATATGAATTATTTGTGAAAAACCATTCAAGTATATCAACTAAGAATCAACCTTCTGTTCCAGTGCACTGAGTTTGGCAAATAAGTGAAGGATTAAGCCTCCTTCAGAGAACAATGTAGTGTTGCCAACGAGAATATTCAATAAGAGAATGCACTCCCACCACTTTTCCTGGATATATTTGCTTCTCTTTCGAATTGCTGGTAGTATGCCATAAAGATAATACAGAAATTCGTTAGGTACTGCGCAATAGTAATAATTGGTATATGTTTGGTTTATCTATCTTTGTTGCCGCATTAGAAATGTTCAAGGAAGAGTGAAATAGATAAAAATTGACCAAGCGGATATTATTTAGATGAAATTTATCAGGTCAGCGGTCAGTCCAAAAACCGAATAATTGTGAACATTTTACATGTGTGTTTTTACGACGTAGTTTTTCACATTTTGAATCTAGCGGAGTGTTTTATATTCTGTTGTGTTTTAGAATTTTTCTAGTGAGACATATTTATTGACTTTTTTACAAGTTTATTTGTTGTTAGAATTATATTATATTTTTTTATTCAAAAAGCCTGTAATTTTTCGACAAAATAAAAAACTTATGCCATTTTAAAGATACTTGATATAGACACTAATTTTCAGTCGATTTGGTCAATAAAATGATTAAACATCCATTCATTTTTTCATTTGTGCCACATTTACAATCTACAACCTGAAGTCCCCAGATATCAATTTTTAATAGAATCGGATATTAAACGACAATAAGTCAAACTCCATCTATAATCTTTACAAATTCTAATCTTTATGAAACAACCCTGAAGTTGTCATATTATATTAAAAAAGAATCGTCTAAATCAGTTCAAAAATGCAGGAGGTTGAGGTACCATACATAAAGAGACTGATACAATCGCATTTTATATTTTTATATTGTGAGATATCAAAAAGCAATTGTTTTTTTATATAGGATGCAGCAAGCTAACAAATAAATGTTTTTGAATAAAAAATATTCCGTGTATCTATTACATATTTTTAATGTATATTTTTGTAAAAATTTAATAATTTTTTACTAAATCTCTTATTATTTAACTGCCTAATATGATGCATTTGTTTGTCATATAAATTATTATTAATATCTACATACATTAATCATTATATTTCTGCACTAGGTTGTGTTTTTTGCGAGTTGTTAGCCCAAAACTCCACTGTTACATTTAGGCGGAACCGGTCCTAATTATTAAGCAGCAGGATCAAGTTTGTTTTTGAGATTGCTAAGTAACCGCTGTGATACTCACTGCGCAGGTGCACAGTATGCCCAATTATCTCGTAAAAAACGAAACTTGGAACATAGGGAATTTGTATTGAGTGAAATACTCTTATTGTACATACTCTTTGGTGTTGCTGACATCAGTTTAATTTTTATGAAATAAATATTTTAAGAGACAGGTGGACTTTAACGGCTTGATGGATCCAGAGAAAAAAAAGATGGAGGGAACAACGAAGCAACTGCGGACAACGTTGTTTCTGGGTTTTTGCCCTTCATCAGCGCAGTGCAGCTTAAAAACAGGATGGAATAAGAAGGAAGGGCAAAGGACACGAAAACAAGAGAATGACAAGTAGCCTGCCTATCTCTATTTGCGGCTTCATGTCACACAGCCTCGGTATTGAGGCCAAGAGCAACAGTCGCCGCGGAAGAGAGTCCAGCAACCACTGTCTTATTCCATCCTGTTTTTAAGCTGCACTGCGCTGATGAAGGGCAAAAACCCAGAAACAACGTTGTCCGCAGTTGCTTCGTTGTTCCCTCCATCTTTTTCTCTGGATTCATCAAGCCGTTAAAATCCACCTGTCTCTTATAAGATTATGATTCATTAAGCTCCTTTCCTTCTTATAAATATTTTATAAAGTTGGTTTTATTATTGCTGGTTATGTTATGTACAACTATTGCTCCGTTGGATTGCTGAAGTTGGAAATTTTGAACTTCACCCGACTTCAACAGCGAAAAGAGGGGAATACGGTTGCTGACAACAATACGTCGTTCTCGGAAGCCGGCTTTAATATCGGTACTAACAAAATTGCCATCATTACAAATCCCAGTGCCATAGTTCCCAGATGGTAATTTATTGTGGTACGAATATTTGAAGAAATTGCATTATCTAGATTGTCCTGGTTTTCGATAGTATACCATTGTGCAACAGCTCCATTTACACTGGTGGATTGACTCCAAGAACAAACATCATCATGCAAAAAGTTGTTATACAACTGAGAATTGTAGTTGTTAGCATCAAATTATCAGCAACATAATATAAGTCTCCTGTGTATAGTTCCGTTAACTTTCCTGATGTTATAAAATAAAAAATAACGATAGAAAAAAATAGTTTCGTATGAGAAAAAAAAATTTTTTATACGAAAAAAAATATTTCCCTATGTGAAAAAAATCATTCTAGAATGAAAAACATTCCTGTTTGGGTTATCCCATTTTTAATAAAGTATCGTAACAAACATACATATTAATTTAGAAAGGTAATTATATTTATAACTTACTTGAAGTCGATTCTAGATGAATAAATTGTAGAAACTTACCTGAAATAGAGAAAAATATGTTAGGTATATAAAGATTACATATCACATGATTTACATTTACTATATTATGTGTGTTATTTTTGAAACTCGATCATTTTATCAGGTTATCCTTTTAATTTCGTACTGAAAGGACAATGTTAAAAATAGCCGATTTTTGGCTTATCCGGAGGAACGCATAAATCATAAAAAAATCAATTGATTATTGTTAATTAACATTAGAAATGGCCCAGAAATACGTCAGATAGCTGGGGAAATGTCGCTACTACCCCTAAACCTATATAAACTACCCTTAAATAGCTTTAAATGGATAATCATTAATTATTGTTATAAAATTCGTGTAAAATGAAAAAAATGCTTGAAAATGATTTGAACAGACAGTATGTCAATATAAAAAGTGATAAATGACTGTAAAAGTGCCCATTCAATGTCGAAATAGCGCCAATTGTTCTCACTTTGCGAGCGCGTACTGAAAAAAATGGCAATTTATCCTTGCGCCCATTTTTCAGGTCGCAATAGTATAAATGAACCTTAAAAGTGATTTAAGCATTTTTTTTCATTCTAAACGAATTTTACAACAATAAATAATGATTATCTATTTTAAGCTATTTAAAAGCAGTTTATATAGATTTAGGGGTGCAATTAAAATTTCCCCACTTACTTAATGTACTCTAGTATCAGTTTTTGCATTTTTTGATAGTAATCTATAATTTTTTTCTAGCAATAGGCGTTCCCTTAAACATTTAAGCATTATCTATTTTTGATGTCGAAGTAAGCTCACCATTAGCTTTTGAAAGTCGTTTTTTTAATTTTTAGGGGTGGAATGGACATTTTTACAGTGATTTATCACTTTTTATATTGACATACTGTCTGTTCAAATCATTTTCAAGCATATTTTTCATTTTACACGAATGGTATAACAATAATTAATGATTATCCATTTAAAGCTATTTAAGGGTAGTTTATATAGGTTTAGGGGTAGTAGCGACATTTCCCCAGCTATCTGACGTATTTCTGGGCAATTTCTAATGTTAATTAACAATAATAAATTGATTTTTTTATGATTTATGCGTTCCACGGATAAGCCAAAAATCGGCTATTTTTAACATTGTCCTTTTCGTTTGGCATATGATGGAGCAGGAAATAATAAGTCTTTAAAAAAAAAGTAGCAGGGGAGGTGATAATAAAGACATGAAAATACAAGGTACGACAATTAAAACAATAAATTATTACGATTTATTTTGATAAAAACACATTTAAAATTTTGTAAAGGCATTTCAGAACCAAAATTCATGATAACTAAGGTAAAATTATCACGATTTAGCCAAACTTAGTTTAGACCAAAAGTTGAAAGGGCGTTAAATGTAAGATTTTTTTTTCATTTGTTTCTGAATGAATTCAATTCAGTTCACAGATTGGTTATAGTCACAGAGGGCGAAAGTTGCGGTAGACTGAATGTTTTAAAAAGGACATAACTTTTTATACTTTAAGGTATGCCACTTTTGATATCAAATTTTTTCTTACATCGTTTTCGAAATATTTAGCTTTGAAACATCCAATGCTGTCAGATGAAATAATTAAAATAATTTAGAAATATCAAAACTTCGATACATTTATCAACGCGTTTATTAAAAGATTGTCTTATTTTTAAGTAGAAATACTTATCGTAAAACGATTCGGCAGCATTTAAAACATTTTTTTTACTAATGTTTACTATTTTACAGTTCAATACAATTGCATGACATTGCCAAATCAAAATATTTTCGGTGCAAAACGATGAAATTCCAAAAAAAATCTGGGTGTTTGAAATTAGTTTTAGAATACATAATTTATTTTCCACTTCATTTATGATATCAGCGACCTGTTCATTTATTTCCGCCGACTAAAATTATTTTCAATCAGCTGTTTAATAGTGCTGTGATCTAGTTGGCAGTACACAGTGAATATAAGTGGTACTTACGTATATATCCCTCTATAATTATCTTTTAAAAAATGCAATACAACGGAATGCGAGAGGAGTATTTATTAATTAGTCAAAATTTCAGAGTGAATGTAAAGACATTCGTGTTAACATGCAATAATATGTTTGCTATGTGGACATTTAGGAATTAATTTTTTATAATTAAGTATACAGGGTATTTGCACTTAGTTTACACTAACTGAGATTCGAACGTATAGTTCAGTCGATCTACATTTACGGTTACTATGGAAACTAAGGACAATTATTTTCTCATGGCATACCAAACTATTTAATATAAACACTGCTTTTCCTTTTTACGCCGTAATTTTAAATTAGCTTTTAAGATTTGAACAATTGAAATAAATATTTAGTTTTTTGAATCCTCCGGTATTGTAATAACTTCAATTTGCATGCTTGTTAGCAAATATCTTCATTTCTTAAACCATTTTTATTACATACTAAACGGCTGTTCTCTGTTTTGGCGAATGCGCTCCCTGCATACTTAAACGTGTTAAGATTAATTTCCCTAATTGTTAGAAAGTTTATCAAGAAAGTTTCCCTGAACTGAAAGAACTGGAAGAGCACTGCTTAGGTAAGTTTTTAATAATATCTGAATAAACCTACACACAAAGGTTTAAATAAAATCCGCGTTTAAATTTGACTCCTCGCTTTTACAAAGTAGAAAAACCATGTTTATGAAGTTTTACGTAAGTATAACGAAGTCACTTTGGATATTATTGGTTAAATAACTTAAATAATCCATTCATTCTTAATAAAAAAGTATAGAAATATTTATTATAAAAGGGTTTGTTTTTCTTCTACACTTTAATAATTGTAGAAAAGCACGGTTAAATTAAAAAATATTATAAAATTAATTATCATAAATATTGTAACACTTGGTATATAGATATGTTTGTTTCAATTGACTCAAAACCAAGTATTCTATCACCTCGTAAAATTAATGTAACGACATGCTAGACATATACAGGGTGTATATGTTTAATATTGAAATAAACAGTTTATAGTTGTTAACATTGAGATAAATACTGGAACTATGTTGTGTACAATTTTACCTGTAAAAGAAATTAAATACTTAGGAATCTATATAGACTCGCACCTAAAATGGAATTCTCACATAAATTATATTATCAAAAAACTGCAGTATGTATGTGTTGTGTAAATTCCGGTACTTGAAAAAAATTCTCAGCGTTCCTCAACTCAAAGTACTTTACCATGCACTAGTGGAAACCCATATAATCTATGGAATACTCGGGTGGGGAGGAGTATCGAAGACCAATTTGAATCCATTAAATATCCTGCAAACAAGATTTTTAAAAATAATTCTATCTAAAGAGCCAACATACCCATCGGCATTCCTATATTCAGAAGCTCAGGTCTTCAGTGCGAGACAATTGTACTTTTATAACTTAAATCTAAGATATCATTGCACCAAATCTGAATCCACATTACCAGCGTATCAATATACTACAAGGCGGAAGGATAGGCATAGGATTCCTTTTATGACAAAAAGTATTGGACAACGGTCATTCTTCTTTCTAGCACCAAGAGCGTATAATTCTCTGCCAAAAGAAATTCGTAATATTAAAATCAGTTATATATTTAAAAAGAAGTTAAAATTATTCATATTGTCTAATCCACTAAAAAATAGTTAATAAATTATATTGCATAAAATATAATATTCTACTTACCTCCTAATGTCGAAGCAATTTATTTGCCATGCAGTTACAAAATTTTCATATTGTGTCCTAAAATTGAGTACTATTCTAAAATGTAATATTCATCAATTCATCTAGCTACTTGCTCCGTATTTTTATTTTCATGTAGTTTGTAAGCCTTAATTGTTGTTCGTCCTGTTTTAATATTTGATACATATATGTGTGAATGTTGTTTATATATGGAATATGTTTTTATTCTTATTTTCTGTCAAATTATTTTACTTGGTTGATTCTATTTCACTGTTCTAATGTCACGTTATTTAGTTAAAAACGTAGTACCTATATTCTAATTAATCTTTTGAATGTTTATGTGCTGTATAATGGGTTCTACGTCTACTATGCATCTCCCATTCCCATTCCTATATCTGTATATTATGTAGGTACATGTACATGTATTTATATTTTTGTATTTACTTTTTTCTCGAAACAAGTGTTCTCACTTATCGAGTAGATTGTTTATTTAATTTGTCTTTATTGTTATTGTGCAACAAATATTATAAATAAACATTATTATTATTATTATAGTTTTATATCGTTAATTTACAAATGAGACACTGAAAACCATACAGGTAAAGTGTGTTTTTTTAGTTTGTTCATCCATTTTTTTGAAAAGTAGTAATTTGAAAATGTTTCGTTTTTCGAATAAAATAGTAAAGAACTTTGTTATTTCAATTAAAATTAGAAGCCAAAGAGACTTACTAAATTTACAAAATGGTCTCGAAATTCTAGCATTTTAGTGTGTATATACAGGATGATTGGGAGGATACCCCCAATATTCAAAAGTGGTGTTCAGACGGCATAAGGGAATAAAAAAGCCTAATAAACATATGGTCGAATATCAACGGTTACTGAAATAACAATGAAAATATTTTTACCCGAGTTAATTATTGTAATGCATCAGTAAAGAAAAGTGTTTATTCTGTAGGTATTATAAATTATAACATTGATTAAAAATCTAATAAAACGAAATTAATGATTTAAATTTTTAAATATTCCACGGTTTGCCTCGATGCATCAGTTCGTTTGTGGATTGCACGGATATCTCGTTGAAGTGGACGGTGATTTTCTCTTATGGGTGCTGCACAATTGACAATCCGATCGAATAGCGTTGTTCACTTTTGTTGCATATACTAATGATTTAAACCATCCTCAAAGGCAGTAATAAAGGGGATTCAAATCTGGTGACCTTGGTAGCCAATTTTATAAACCACGTCGGCCAATCCAGCGTTGTGGAAAGTGATTATTAAGATGATTGATCACCACACGACTAAAATGGGCAGGTACACAATCATGCTGAAAGTACATGTTTTGCTTAATATCCAATGGAACATCGTCCAGTAGATCTGTCAAGTAATTGATTATTAATCATACCACACCATATGTCAATGCTCAACAGATGCTGAAAGTTACTCTCCACCGTGGCGTGCGGATTTTCATCTGATCAACGATGTTCGTTATGACAGTTATTTACTCCATCACGAGTGAATTGAACCTGCGTTTATCCATTGCAAAAATGCAATCGCAAATCATTATCACCGTCCTGAAGATTCTGGACGCACTGAATATGGAAACGTTTTAAACCATTTTTGTGAATGACTTCCCATGCCATAGTTTGATTAATTTGGAGACGCTAGACCAGGACCAGCTTGCCTATCAGAGGTAATTCTCACACTGGGAAACATTCCAGTTTCACATGCATTGTTGATGACTGTCTAGAATACATTTCTATCTGGCACTGTTCAATTTTCCCTCTAAACACCCCTTTTGAATATTGGAGGGTTCCCCCAATCACCCTGTACATATACTTAAAACAATATACGTACAGAGAGTGATTTCTTAGTTTGTTCGTAGCTTTGAATAAAATGGAAAAGAACTTTGTTATTTTAATTAAAATTAGAAATCAACTAGAATTAACCAAATTTACAAAAAGGGCTTAAAATTCTAGCATTTTAGTGTACGTTTTCTAGTCTTCACCTTATGTTGTACATTACGTTTAGTTAAATTAACCTCTTCATATTTCATAATATATGCCAAAAAAGTCTCGTGATATTTACGTTAGAGTCATATTTTTTAAAAACTGTAAACACTTAATCTAAAAAATCACTACGTTTATTTCCAGATGGTATACGTTTTAGTTTATAGTTTGGTGCTTTTGTTTTATTTTTAACTTTAGTGTAGACGAAATTCTAGATTTAAAGATTTTTGTAAATATTCGACATCGTCTGGATATAATTTGTAATATATCTATTGACAGTTTCACATCAAATATTTGGTTATATGCATGATTATAAACAGTCCATATTTTCACTGCTTTTTTAATAAACGATAAAATCGAAAACCAGTGTGTTCTTTTATTTCTATTTCTATAAATTTTTATATATAAATATAAACACATAATTTATTTTTAGTCAGCTTACAAATTTATGTTGGATTTCGTAGAACCATCGAGAAACTGTTACGTTTCAAAATATTTTTATCAATAAAAATAACCGTGGTTTTTTATAAATATGGAACTTTAAAAGCATGGTTTCCCTGTCAAAACAGAAGCACAGTGAAAAATTAGGATCGACAATATTTGTTTTACGGAGCATTTATTTTCATTTCTACTAAAGAATTTACTACGTTTAATAAACTAATTTATTTAGGGGAATCTCCACAAACAAAATGAAGTTAAACTAATAAATTTATCCATACCAAAAATAAATATTAGGGCAATGAAAGAAACAATTACTTTAGATGCAAACCAAATACACATGCAGTTTAAAACTTAAGGTCGCCGTATTTCTCGCTGTAAACTGATCAAATTTGTGGTGTTCTTAGGTACAGAAATAAAACACGTAGAACAAAAGTAATATTAAAAATAAAATCCATGATGTTTTGTTAATCCACTTTTACTATTTAAATTCTCCTCAAATAAAATAAAAACTTTCAAAAAGGTTTTGTGAGACACACATTATTTCGCTATTCTAACTCCACATTTTAACAATTATTTTACATACTTACATTCAAAAATAAACAATCTTACATGCAGAACTATGTAAGTTTATGTTATCACAATTACAGTGGCGTAGCTACCATACCGCCAAATCCCGCGACCTCGGGGGGGCCTGATGTCAAAGAGGTCCAAAAATATCAAACAACTTCGATAAAATTTTAAACGCCAACTGGCATTGCCACTATTAGCCTTATCAGAAAAAAATACACGCTTATAAATCGGTAATAATTAATCCGCCTCTATTCAAATATTACTTTGCCACGTGTGCCGGCGCTCTATGGAATCGAACCGTTTATTGTTTTCATGTTTTGCTGCTCTCCAAACTCCTGATTGAATGGAGGCAAATTCGTCTCTGGAAAATATCAAATTATCGAAGTAATTGCAAAAATTTGAAAAGTAACGCAATTAGTATTGCTAAAAGATGGATTATTAATTCATTATTTATAGATAAAAGTCAGCATAAGCCAAAAAACAATATGATGAATGTGATGTAAATATTCTACTTTATAATCAAGAGCATCATTTTTAAGTAAATATTTATTACAAAGTTTTTGACGTTATTAGTCAATTAAACAACTGTTTTGAAGGGATAGAGAAGACTGTTAAAAAAATCAATGACGGAAGAATTATTTAAAGCTTTTCAGCAATTTTATTCTCGCGATATATCCTCAGCATTTCCTTTTGCAAATTGTTGCCTTATCTTCCCTTAAAGATATTAGAGAGTTGGTACATTTTTTAATTGTAGAAAATGATACGCTACCATCAAATTTTGCAGAGGTATATACAACTTTAATATTATTTTTGGCGCTTCCTGTAACCATTGCGTCATCAAAACGTCCATTTTCTAAATTAAAGATAATCAAAAACTATTTGAGAAATTGTTGTTCTCAAAATAGTAATTTGGCATTGCTTAGTACAGAGGCCGAGGAAGCTGCAGCAATGGACAAAACTGACTTAATCAAAGTTTTTTATGTTATTTTTCAGTATTGTTATTTTTAATCTTATCACATATATTTTTATTTAGCGCTGTTGTTTGATTTGTTGTACTATTTATAAGAAAATGTTCCTTACCTATTCACGAGTATGTCATATAGGTTCCTTTTAGATACTTTTTTAACGTCAGAAATAAATATTTTTAAAATATTCTTCTACTTTGTTATCTTCTACCCTTGTCCGAATGTAGTATTCTGTACGTTATTAACTTGAACTGTAACTTTGTAGGGAGGGGGGAGGTGGTGGAAAGTCATATTTGGCGGGTGGGCCCAAAATCTGAAGCTACGCCACATTATTTACATCTACACTTAAATTTTAAAAAATTGTATTTTGAAAGATTTCTGTACCTAAAAAGTAGTTGGTTATACCGCTTTTTGTCATATATTTATTTTACTTTTTAACAGGGCCGGTTCTAGCTTTTGCGCCTGGTGCAAAATGAAATTAAAAATAAACTGCGTTATCAGTTCATGTATACAAAAGATATAAATATAAAAAACGAAAAACAAATGTAAATATTATATATAATAACTAAGAAAATAAAATCTTTGGTAATAATAAATATTACTATTATACAAAAATATATACATATATTTTTTAGATATTAAATACCAGCCTGAAGTAGAACAAAATAAGTATTGCATTTTACTACTAACGTATTGTGTACTGATGAGAGTGATGAAACGATCAACGAAAACACACGACCGCCAAACTATTGCAGAACGTTGCTTCAAACCAAGATCCCTAAACAGAGGAGGTTGCCTACAAATTTTCGGCCAATAGCATTGCAGTATTTTTGAGAATTTGATGACGTCGATGGGATTTATTTTGATTTTCACCATCCAACTCGGTGTTAGTTATATTGGAATATTCAGTCGTTTTAATAATTTCTGTGTGGATATATGTCGCTAAAGTTCACCTA
Source organism: Monochamus alternatus (assembly GCA_037114965.1). NCBI lineage: Eukaryota > Metazoa > Arthropoda > Insecta > Coleoptera > Cerambycidae > Monochamus > Monochamus alternatus. The sequence goes on along the minus strand of CM073426.1, from coordinate 108,712,992 downwards.
CTATCTTCTTGCGCTAGGTGTTTTGGAGTATATGTGTACTGGTAGCGATGGGACAGTCTTCACAGAGTAATTGCACGATATGTAGACTTCAGATTAAGGCAAAAAATTGCTAAAATGATTGATCTAATGTAATAGCAGTATACAATACACAACACGATAAGAATTTATACCTGTAGATTATAATTTCTTTGAAGCTGCGTTCATTTTTCTTCTACAACATATATTTTTCAATTCTTCTGTATGAAACTTAGTGCTTAGTGCTTAGTGCAAATTCATTTGTTATCTAGATGAAAAATGTCTTTTCGATTGTATCTTAGCACCTTCCATTGCGCTTTCTTCTTAATTAACATTATTAAACCCTATATAAAGTAAGTAATAGATTCGCCACTTTCCTTTTTTCGTTTTGGTTTTCAAGTATCCACAATATGAAATATGTTCCAGAATTATAACGGAACATAATTTGAGATTTGACATAAAAGTATGTATTCTCAACAGCACTTAAATAATAACCAAAATGTACCGGTAACTTTTTAATTTGTTAGCAAACAATATTTGACATTTTCGATATAAATACCCGTGACGTCACACATGAGTTTGTTGGCTGGCGGAGCGAGGGAATCAGAAGTTTGTAGGCAACCTATTCTGTTTAAGGATATTGGCTTCAGTCTGCTGGTGCGGGGTCGGTTAAAACGCGGGACCGCGCGATGCGCACCGTTTGCACTTGGCTGACGCCGGTACTGCCTTTGAATATTCGCAGGTGACATGAGATAACATTCCTGTTATTTGCTAAATTCTGTATTATTCAATTCTTAAATGACTAAAATTATTGATATTTGTAGAAAACACTATTTCAAGAATACCAGGTCCTTAAGCAAAACATACCTGAATTTACAAACAAAAATAGAACTACACATAACTTTTATTTTTTGGCAAGTTTGATATTTGTAATTTACCGAGTTTTTTTTTGTTCCTATACTTTTTAAGTTGTATTGTTTAAATTGTAATCTACCTTGTAGTTTGAAGACATATTTATGTAATATCTTCTAATTCATAAATTATTTTAATTTTTCATCAATTATTACTCAAAATTACTATAAAATTCAATAGAATCCAAATGTATAAAATTCCATACAACTATACAATTTTTTTGTGCATATGTATGCATTGCAATATTTAAACTGCAAACACTCACAACTTTAGACAAGATGATGTTGAAAATAATAATCCAGTTGTTTTCACCTGCACTGTATATGTAATTTACATGAACTATTATACAGTCTAAAAGTAAAGAACGTTCTATAGCAGGGTGTCCAGAAAAGACACAACGAAAGACCACAGAGTACTGAGTTCAAAATAAGCCGATTTAGTCCAATCTACTTATTTCCAAAATTGCCGAAAAAAAATATTTTTTCTGCCTAAACTACTCATCTGTTCATAACAAAAAATTTTCGCGAACTTTGGCGCTCTCTAGCGGCTAAACGAAGCAATTTTGGAAATAAGTAACTTGGGCCAAATCGCCTTATTTTGAATCCAGTAGTCTGTGGTCTTCCGTTGTACACGTCTTTTCCGGACACCCTGTATATTTGTAATTCACATGAACTATTATACAGTTATTAATTTTGAACTCCACAACTTGTAATGAGCTTATTTTTGGCAAATAGCTTTAGAATTAAAGTTCACGTAGGGTAAAGTTATCCACTTGTATGTATAACAATTATAACATTTTTTTTAAAAATGTTTTTTCGACCAGAACAAAATGACCATCTTTTCACCCTGTGTGATATAAAAATAAACAATATTTTTCTATAAAATTTTTCCAAAAAATTTGTCATAAATCGTAAATTCAAAATTTCTTAATACTATTATATTTACCACACCGAGATGTGGCAAATGCTTAAGTTTTGGCTATAATATATTTCAAAAACATGTTACCAAGAATACAGTTCAACAGATGTGTTGGTGGTGATCTATGCAACAGATAACGAAATGGCAAGGAGATTCGGCGTGGACTTAGCCAACACATTTTTTTAGCATGTTTTACAACCCCAGTTATCTCAAGACCTGTTAATTTTACAGATACATTATAGAGAAACACTTTTTCGCCACAAATTGATAGTAAATTTGAAAAATATCGTCACATCTTACAGAAATCAGTGGTGCACCTTTTTTCTTAAAATATTTAATTTAAAAGAGAATAAAAATTAAGCAAGATTAAATCTTTTTTAAAACATGTCATGGGTATAAAATTGAGGTTAAAATCCATAACAACTTTAATAATCTATTAAGAAGAACAATCGTAAGGACTACACGACCTATTTTAATAGCACTTTAGAATAAAGAATTTTCAGTAAATATGTCTTGACCATCCCATATATTACGACTATTTATAAGAGCGGAAACGATGGTAAATCCTACGCAATTTACGTGTCGGGTTACCTCATTACACAACATATGTTTGCAGTATGTCCAGACAGCATTAAATGTTGCAATGAAATAGTATATTCATTGATGGAACACCCAAAATAGATGATGAAATTTGAAAAAAAATAGGTTGAAATACTGAAAATATTTATTCGCGTTTAGACATCCATTTGCGTAAGTTGTTATTGAAACAGTCCATGATTTAATAGGGAAAATATTACACATTGTTATTTAATTATTTTATCGTTTTTTAGAATGAATAGAACACATTGCATAGGCAAAGAAAATTGAAACTTATAAAGGTACCTATGTCAGCCTCAATGGAAATAGATGTATTAATATGTTATATGCCAGACATATACAAACAAATTAATTTGTCAGTTGGAAAAACTTATGCAAACAAAAAGGAGAATCCACAGCTATAATAGATAGAAGATTATTAAATCCACATTTAATAAATTTCATTTGTGTGGTTTACTACAACTTGAAAACATATCTTTTTTGGTGTAATGCTTATTTTTTTGTCAAAAATAAAAATAAATTGATTTATTTGGCAAGAAAATTTAGTAAATATATAAATAATTTAGTATGTCGGATTTGAGAGACACCACTCACCTGTGTCGTACTGATAAGAACTAATAAGCTCGAAACTGGTATATGTTGACAATCTACCATAGATTTTTCAGGTGTAATTCAATGCTGGTCAGGGCAATAACCTGCAGTTGTTTCCTGAAATTCCTGAGCAATAAATTGTTGATTTAGATAAGCAGATGTTTAATTGAAAAAAATATATATTTGAAATATACAAATATTGTTTTTTAATGGAAACACATGGTTTATTTACACAAATAACTGTATTGTTGCTTTTTCAAAAAAGTGATTTGGTATCAGTTTCATTTCCATGAAGCAAATTTTTTTTGACAAGCACCAAATTTTTTTTCGGTGTAACAATGTTTTTATTGTCTGAAGCTATTTATCTGTGGCATAATTTTAGTTTTTCTTTAGTTTTATTGGGTTTTTGCCACACTTCTGAAAATATAAAGATTAATGAAATAAGCCCTTGCGCCAAATGGATCAGTCAAGGGTTATTTTTGAAACTAAGTTTGCCTAACGAAAAAATCTCACACTAAAAAAGCAGATAAAAAGAAAATAACAAAAATCATATCACTATCGCGCACTTCCGTATTATTGATCATTTTTGTCTAAAACGCGTTCAAAAAAATGATATACAAAATTCAAAAAATTGCATCTACAGTATACCTTGTGAATGCAATAAACATTATGTTCTTCTATCAAAAAAATTGCTTCTTGATCACCTAATTCAAAATTGCCTATTTTTTTGTCGTGCAAGCTGAAATATTGATTTTTAAAAGAGAAATAGGAAGTGTCTATCATTTGCTACAAATATTATAGAATCTGTAGAGACAAGTGTTTATAGAAAACAAACTCACACCAATAGATATTTTAAATTTTAGATCTAACCATCACATCGATATTAAGAAATGTGTTGTTAAATGTTTATATGATAGAGAAAAATTAATTTCATCGAACAATGATATTTTTAATAACGAACTAAAATTTATTAAAGATGTTTTAATAAATAATGAATACCCTGCAAATTTTGTTGATAGAACATTCAAAAATATTACAGATAAAACGAACACTTTAAGACAAATAAAACAAATTAATCATACAATAAAAATTCCATACATTCCTATATTGTCAGAAAAATTAAGAAGAATCGGTAATAAATTTAATATTCGAACAGTTTTTCAGACAACTAATACTTTACGATCATGTTTGTCTAAAACGCGTCCAAAAAATGATATACAAAATTCAACAAATTGCATTTACAGTATACCTTGTGAATGCAATAAACATTATATTGGAGAAACGTCTCTGCCTATGAATGTTAGAGTTGAGGAACATAAAAATTATATAAAAAGACGGGAATTTGAAAAATTCAAAATTTGCGAACGCGCTTGGGAAAACGGACATTTGATTCAATGAGGTTTGGCAAAAATTTTAGAGAAGATAACGCAACAAAAAGAAAATTAACAGAGACCGCGATTATTTTATTGAACGGAGATAAGTGTGTGTCAAACTGTTCAGTAAACATTGATCATTGTTGGCTACAGTTGTATCAAGAAGAAGTAAGTAACAATAAAATAAAAATCATTTAACTCATTCTCTATGTAAGCAGATAAACAAATTTTAAACTGTCAAACTTGACATACGTTTAATACTTTTACCACTATTTTGAGAACGAAAACAGAGAGTTTTTCGAAACGAGAATACGGAAGTGCGCGATAGCGATGTGATTTTTGTTATTTTTTTACTTATCTGTTTTTTTTTCAGTGTGAGATTTTTTGGTTATGCAAACTCAGTTTCAAAAATAACCCTTGACTGATCCATTTGGCGCAAGGGCTTATTTAATTAATCTTTATTTTTTCAGAAGTGTGGCAAAAACCCAATAAAACTAAAGAAAAACAATGTTTTATTTTAAAATCTTTCAGTTACGTAGTAAATACTTCTTGCACGACCTTAGTAAAAAACGCTGGGGAGATTCTGACTCCCCAGCAAATTAACTGATGACCTCATTTAATCGACTCCTATAAGTGTAGTTGTGAAAAAGCATCGTTGTAAACATGCATTTACTTCCTCGTCTAACAAATGAGATTGTTCTTTGTATTGTAATCCTGAAATAGTCAGTACTGTATATCTAAACTTACTTAATACTGCAACATTATTCAAATTAAGGGGACAATAACAATTTTTATGATATTTTTCTATGTTAAGTACATTCACAAGTACTGGAATTAATGCGAGGCTTACCCTCCTGCGACTAATATCATCTGCATGTCTCATTAGTAGGCTGTTTTTCACTCCTCCAACACTTGTAAAAATTGCTCTAGGAAATCTCCCACTTTGAATTCATCCTGCCCATAAAGTGCACCTGTTGGCCATTTTGCAGCACTCACACTTCCACATGTTACGTCCATAGCTTTCGTCTCGAGGCTATCCGTTAGACTCCAGCAGCGGTTTCCCTTCATCAACGTTTATTTTTATATATTGTTAATATTTACAAACGGAGGAATCGACCGACATGAAAATAGAATATCTTGCAACTAAAAGTGGATCGCAAAGTGATGTCGCTGATTTCATGAATATCGATAAATGTGACGGTTGCCGGTATTTATACCTTTATTTTATCAGGGCGTTCAACTGCTTTAATGTGCTCTTTGATAGAATAAAGGAAACGAAAAAAAAAACGCATGATATAATACTGCGCCAATATATATACAGGGTGTTCCATCGGGAACTCCCTCGATCGTTATCTGGAAAAGTATACTACATCTCATTGATATAAGAGAATATAAAACAATTCAAAAGAAACCGTAACTAAATCGTGGGATAGAGTGGTGTAATATAATTTCAGACAAGTGACATAAAATTCATTTAATATGTTATACAGGGTCGGAAAACGCTGATGGTCTATCTGAGTTTACACGAGAGCGACAAAGTAAAGTATAGAAATCCGTGCGATAGACAAGGATGACTATATTGATGACGTTTTATAAATTAGAATAACATCTGAGCAGCCGCTCCCATTTCTAACCGAGCGCATCCGATTGCCCGGAAGGTTTGGCAGGCTACTGTCAACTTCAGGCTTCAGGCAGCTGGCAGCTTCAGTGCCGATGTTTTTATGTGCGGAGTAGGACGCATTTGCTTAAAACAAAGTAAATTCTTACGTACTTTTAACTATTTAGAATTATTTCATAAACCTACCACTTAATGGTGTATGAAAATAATTGCAATTATTTTCCGCTTTTGTATTTATTTAATAGCTGCTCTGGCAGACAGTAATACTAAAACTCTAAAACATAAATAAACTTAAAACTTATTGCAGTAAAAACAAAAGAAAAAAATTAATGTTGATGTTTAACTAATAAGTTGTTCAAAAATGCCCCCCCTTTGTGCCTCGCAATACCCTAATCTGTCATAGAATTCGGTTCTTACGTGTTCTAGCATTTCAAGGAAAATATTATGTAGGACGTCTTCAATTCGGACCTGTAAATTGACTAAATTACGTGGCCTATCATGTGAATGTCCGTAAATGGCCTGTTTTAAGTGCCCCCCAAAGAAAGAAGTCGTTGGGCGATAAATCTGGCGATCTGGGGGGCCATGGAATAGTGTCTCTTGTACTAAGATACTGAGAGAATGTGGTTTCTAAATATGCTGTTACTCGACGTGCATTATGAGGGGGACAACCGTCTTGTTGAAACCACACATCCTCAAAGTTGATATTTAATGCTCGAACTGGTAAAGAAGTACAACTGTGAAACGGAAAGTGATGGAAACTCGCGGAAGGAAGATTGTATTTTTAAAATGAGTTTTCCAAATAAAAATTCTATTGCTATATCTTACAAGATGAAACTTAGTCCGTATAAATGAAATCGAAAAGAGTATACTGATAGAAAGGACGAAATAGTGATATGGCAAAGAAACGAATTAAAATAAATATTAAAAAATAAGAATCTGGATCGAAGAATATATTAAATTTTGACGAAACATGGGCGTATGAAGGTCATACGGAAAGCGGTACGATATAATAAGTGTTAATGTGTGACCGTTATAGTGACAGTGCTAGTAACCAATAGTAAATAGTGTGTATGTATTCTAAAGCCTTTTGTCCTTTTCAATGAGGAATTCACAAATATTTGCGCGATTTATTTAACGGTGAAAAAATCTCTATTTGTGACAAATGTTGTCAACTACCTATAACATTTTCTACCATTTTCATCATGAAACTGCCATGGTATATTATCAGAAATTCAAAACAAACTTATTAACACCACATAATAATGAAAGGGGCATTAATATTTGTAGTGATTGACAGTATCGCAAATTGCAATTGTGAAAAGTTGAGATTTTCCCGCCATAAATAATTAAAACAGAAGTTGCAAAAGTGTGTTATCTGCGGAGTGCGCATATCGCGTGTAGAGACCACATGAACTACCCGTCCATACAGCTTCCACACAGGTTCTTTTTCTCTCGAAAAGTAAATACAGCACGTATCAATAGATTTTTATTACACACAAGTGACTTTTTGACATTCTATTTTCTGACAAAACCAAAAACTCCTTAAAAACAAAATTGTCGTCTATATTTACTTAAAAGTAACGTAGGAAACGGCAAGTAACAATAAATATCTTAACAGATGTCTCCAACATTCTCCCACCTGAGGAATTTCGAATCTAAAACAAATTTCTCATAAAACAAAAGAGACATCTTTTTTACTTTACTGTTTACAAAGGTTTAACTAGCCATAAATCTACAAGGTCTTTTGACTGAACGTCCACTTCGCGTAACGAACACTTTGTCAACGGGTACTCTGCTTTTATTATGCACTCCCGCACAATCTCTTAGGTACTCATTATCTTCGTTTGGACAGCCGTCATCAACAGGAGCAGTCGCCTCGTCAGGAAAATTACCTTGAAATTCGGTAACATTACTACATTCAAGAGGGTAGATGTTTTGCAGAGTCCGAAGAAGTTCTCCACCATCTGTATTTACACGGACTAAGCGAACAGTACCATCTTTCCCTGGAATTAATTCAACAATGCGAGCTAGCGGCCAGTTTAGCCGCTTATCGTGATTATTACCGACAAGTACAACCTGTCCTACAGAAACTTGGTCTTGCTTAGATGAAGATTTGGTTTGGTTCTTCAATGCTCCCAAATATTCATTACGGAACCTACTCCGTAAGCTTTCTCTGAGCTTTTGGTTGTATATGATCCGTCTACATAAGGATGTTCTATCTACTGCATCACACTCAGGCAAACCATCTTCACTCAGGTCGCGTAGGAACATCATAGGGGTTAAAGGAGCCAAATCTTTCGGTTCATCCGACATATAGGTTAGGGGTCTTGAATTGATGATAGATTCACAATCACAAATAAGTGTCATAAGATCTTCAAAATTTAGACAAGAACGGCCTAATACTTTTCTTAGCAAACCTTTTGTCATGCCAATTAAGCGTTCCCAGAAGCCTCCCCACCAAGGAGAAGATGGAGGGTTGAATCGCCATAGAATACGTTGCACTGACGTGGTTTCCGTTATTTGTTTCCAGTCGATCTTACTAAAGGCATTTTCGGTTCCGACAAAGTTTGTACCATTATCACTGTATATAACTCGCGGTCGTCCTCGTCGTGCTACAAATCTGCGCAATGCCTGTAAGAAAGTAGCCGTTGATAGTGAAGTACAAAGTTCTAGGTGTACTGCGCGATACACCGCACACGTGAAGAGACACACCCAAACTTTATCATTAGTCTTTAAAAATAACGGACCAGCAAAGTCTATTCCGGTTACCTCGAATAGTGCAGCATCACGTACACGACTCAACGGTAAAGGTGGCGTTGCAACTTTACATGGGGTTCCATTATATCTCTTGCAAACGACACATTTGTTTATAATCGACCTGATCGCCCGACGTCCACCAATTATCCAAAACTTTTCCCGCAATAAACTCAATAGTCCCTGCGTACCCAGATGACACGATTGTTCATGTACATCAAAAACTAGTCGACGTACTACGGGATGTTTTGCAGATAACACCACTGGATATCGAAAACTGTCTACGTCGGGTCGATTGCTCACATACGATTTTAATCGTAATAATTGATGTTCGTCATAAAAAGGATTAAGAGAACACAATGTTTTATCAGTTGGCCTCGTAAATATCTCTTGTTGAACAACTTTAAACACAAACTCTTCCGCAATATTAATTTCCTCAGCAGTCAGCGGTCCTGAATGTTTATTAGTAGCATTTTTAAGGTTGTGTTTAAAACGCAGAATCCAAGCCATCATACGTAATATTTTATTATACTTAGAAAAATAAGTGAAGTGCCATTCGCTAGAATCATCAATGCACATGCAGGAAATCACATTCCTTTTCCTCTCTTTGTTCACTTCTAGTTCGTTATACTCTAGATTTTCTTGCACCCACAGAGATTGCGGTTGAAGAAGCCATTTTGGTCCCTCCCACCATTTAGATTCAAGTAAATCTTTCGCAGAACAGCCTCGGGATGGTAAGTCCGCTGGATTCAAATCTCCAGGCACGTGCCTCCATGCTTCAATAAAAGTTAACGAACGGATTTCTACAATTCGATTTCCTACAAACGGTGCCCATGGCTCTTGTCTTCGTATCCACGAAATAACAGTAGAGGAGTCACTCCAGCAGAAATATTCAATTTCCTTTTCAAGGTTTTCTAATACAAACTTTGTTAACCTGGCTCCTATTGTAGCGGCCAGTAGTTCTAACCGAGGTATTGTTACTTTCTTCAGGGGAGCCACTCTGGATTTAGCGGCTAGCAATCGTACAGACACCCTGTTGCCTTGTTCAACCCTTAAGAAAACTACTGTAGCATAAGCATTTTTACTGGCATCACAGAAGGTGTGCAGGCTCAAATTTGTTCCCTCGCCTGGTCCTGCACAAATCCATCTGGGTATTTCAATTTTTTGCAAGTATGGAAGTTCATCGAGCCAACTCTTAAAAACCCGCTCTAATTCTGGATCTACTATAGTGTCCCAACCCATTTGTTGTTCCCATGTCCTCTGTAATAATATCTTGGGTATCAAAGTGGTTGGGGACACGTAGCCTATGGGGTCAAATATTTTTTGGGCGGTTGATAAGATAAATCTCTTCGTAACAGTCTTATCCTTAAGATTGGTGATTTCTTTCAGCCATTCACTGTTTATCATCAATACATCTCTCTTTGTATTCCAAGTTAGACCTAAGACAGCGACATTAATATCAGAAGAATTTAGTGTGGACTCCCACCCTCGTAAATCAAATTGTGCCTCGGCCATAAGCATACTTGATTCTAAAATAAACTGATTCAAGTCATTCTCAGAGGCTACGCTTGTTACACAGTTATCCACGTAAAAACTTTTCAATAATTTCGAAATTGTTTTCCTCGAATACGTTGTCTCGTCCTGCTTCAATTTCTCTCCAAGATGATATTGTATTGTCGCTCCAAGCAGAAAAGGGCTGCAATTCACACCAAACACAACACGGCGATGACGATACACTTTCTCCTTTCCTTCGAAATCAGTCCATAGGAATTTCAAGAAATCTCTATCAGTTTTATAAACACCAATTTGTAAAAATGCTTTTCGTATATCTGAAATGACTCCAAATCTCTGTTCTCTAAATCGCAATAAATTCGTAGGAATCAACTCTATAAGATTCTCTCCTTTCTCCAAACAGTGATTCAATGATGGATGTTCTCTGTCTCGAGCCGATGCATCAAATACAGGCCTGATTCTCGTAGTTGAGTGTTCTTTCAACACTGGTCTATGAGGTAGGTAATGACCTCTTACAATATCCTCCTCCGAATCAACCTCTTCAATGATATCATCCTGTAACCACTCTTGAAAGACACGATCATAAGCTTCAAAAAGTCCATCATTCTTTAATTTCCTAACGACGGATTCCAACCTCTTTTTTGCCAAGTGATAATTACTGGGTAATGTAGGATGTTCATCTAACCATGGTAATCTTATCTCATATCGTCCGCTTTCATCCTTCGTCACAGTTTGTAGAAAAAAATCTTTTGCAGCCAGCGCCATTTCTTCACGAGTCCTCTTCTCCGATGGTTCAGTGATTCCAATCACATCCAATTGCCAAAAATCTGTGATGCGACATTCCTTTACAAATAGAGACAGAACGGCCATGGACACACTGGTGCGTGGTTCACCCTGCATCCTCCCAGAAAGCGTCCATCCCAAAAATGTTTCGGCTAATATTAAACCGCATTTTAATATGTGTCTCCTACCCGTATAGAGTCTCCCAGCGTAGTCAGCACCAATTAGAAGTTCAATGTCACCCGTACCTCTTACATCACTAAGCTGCACATTCAATGCATTGATCTCTTCCATCCAGGGACCTTCAAACACAGGCGAAACTTCCTTACATATCATAGGCTGGTCCAGTACTTCCAAGGTGCATGAAAAATCTCCCGCACTTAACTTGACGTCAAAACATTCGTGTGTTTGGATCTGTTCAACACCACCAAATAAACAGTGTACGATTTTTACACGACGCTTCGATCGATTTCCTAATTGCTGTGCAGTTGATCTCATGATATACGATCTCTGTGAACCAGTATCTATTAAAACTCGAACATACTGTGAACTGCTCCGTCCATTTACTCGAACGCGCAAAGTTTCCAAAAATACATAGCTGTCGGTGTTGTTTGCAAGAGCTTGTTCCCTAACCCCACCTTTATTGTCCATGTTACCGTTTCGCGTTGTGGTGTCACGTGTATGCGCGGGCAGATTTGGACAAATTAATGGCACGTGCGGTTTAGCACAAACAATGCACTTCAAACGTACACGGCACCTCTTGGCTTGATGTCCTATTTTGAGACACTTAAAACATGCTCTTTTATTAGCCAAAATTTCGCGTTTGTGTTCTAAGGTGAAATTTTGCGCGTTAAAACAAGCTTCGCTTGCATGTGATCCTTCACAAAACACACATTTGGCAACATCACAGCTGACTAGGGTACTCGCCGTCGCTACAGTTGATTCAATAGGTTTTGTCCTTCTCTTGACATCTTTTCCTGTTGCGGACGAACCTTCGGGACATAAATCAAATCCTTCCTTAGCCAGAAAAATGCGTTGTTCGTTTTCCACTTCCCTTTTAAGAAAGTTCATTAAATCTTTCAACTGGCCTTCTAATGAACACTTAGTAGTAAGTGATTCGCTTGACCCTAACTCTTCTGCCACCACATCAGTTGATGTTCTTCTTCCTACACGCTGCCAAACTCTAAGCAAGTCCTCTGGTAGACACGACTCTATTAAAGGAAAAAGCATGGCAGAGCATTTTTCGGACGTTACTCCTAGGGTTTCCAACGCCCTCATTTGAGACTCTAACTTATCATACAATGTAAAAATATCTACATGATTTTGTGACCTGGCATTGTGCAGAATGAGCTTCAGTAGTTCTCGAACATACACCTCTATTTGAAGGTCTTCTCGACCGAATCGCGCCTCTAGCCCCTGAACTATTTTTTCATAATTTTTTCCTATTGCAGGAAAGCTGTCTACTAATTGTCTAGCCCTGCTGCCTGGCACTGTGGCTTGAGTTAAATACTCTATCTTATCTTCCAAAGCAATATCAGGATCATCATGTATTTTCTTAAATTGCGCCCAGAAGGACAACCATTCTCGAATATTGCCATCAAATTTTTTAAATTCTATAGTAGGTAGCTTAAATTTACGCCTACCTGTTACATTACTGGCCTCTGACCTCACCGACTGCACATCTTCCTCTCTTCTTTGCTGACAATGTGAGGCAACATCATTGTAACGGATTTTCAGATCAGTAAATTTCCTTTCGTAATTTTCACACAGGTCCATTTCTGTTAACAACGAACCCTCTTCAGTTGCATCGTCTGCTAGAAGTGCTTCATAGATGTCACGATCTACCATTGTTAAATTATCGTGTTTTTGTACAAGCAACTCCCAGGACACCTGAATGTCTCTTAAACTAACTGGAGATCGGTCACTACTTGTCAAAAGGGCTTCTAAGTCACCAGCATTCTTTGTAAATACAGTACGCAATACTTTACGACGTCTTTTATTTTGTTCCACGTTCAGATCCATGATAAACTCTGTTCAAAACAACACTCGTTTGACAAAATTCCAGTACACAAACGGTGCAAAAGTTTATCGTCTCGAAATCACAAATGTCTCTGACTTGGTAACAAAACGTTTTTCCACTACCCAGAGAGTCCTGTCACGGTCGCCATTATATCGCGTGTAGAGACCACATGAACTACCCGTCCATACAGCTTCCACACAGGTTCTTTTTCTCTCGAAAAGTAAATACAGCACGTATCAATAGATTTTTATTACACACAAGTGACTTTTTGACATTCTATTTTCTGACAAAACCAAAAACTCCTTAAAAACAAAATTGTCGTCTATATTTACTTAAAAGTAACGTAGGAAACGGCAAGTAACAATAAATATCTTAACAGATGTCTCCAACAGCGCATCAAGTAGGTGTAAGTGGGTGGTAGTGGGCAATCGCCGTCCATAAGAACAGGGACACATTTAAAGTAAATTGTTAATGTGCTAGGTTCAGCCGACGTCAACTTATTTTTGATAATTTTGTGTGCTTTAACTCTTCTCAAGTGGCACGCTTAGTTAATCATACCACCCTTACCCTTCCGTACTCATCTCTGTGTTGTGAGTTAGTCACTTTCTATTATTTTCGACCTTGGGTAATTGACAAGATAAAAACTTTAAATTTTGAAATAATTCTTATAATTTTTATTATCTAACGCCTCGAAATTGGTGAAAACTGTTATATCACTGTTTCTTCGCCCATCGCGCTGGTCAACAAGCTAGCGATTAGTCACTGTCCACAATTTCGACCGCTGGTAAAATATCAGAATACCGGAGTTGGAGTTGCACAAGTAGCGACATCTCTTGCGAAAGCCAAAGGCAAAGATGGCGATTGGTCGCTGAGATATAAGTGGGAGTGGATTTTATTTGTTGAATGACGAAATGGGTGGTGACTATTTAGATTTTAAAACGTCGTCAATATAGTCATCCTTGTCTATCGTACGGATTTCTATACTTTACTTTGTCGCTCTCATGTAAACTCAGATGGACCATCAGCGTTTTCCGACACTGTACTGTATATAATAATAATAATAATGCTTTTATTACAATTAAGTATTGCATGGAATACAAATAAATATGAATTTCATATTTTAGTAAAAGGTAGAGTTCAGAGGTCTAAAATCTCTGTTCTTCCATTCAACCTACAATAGAAAAGAAAATATAAAATTATAAAGAATAAATATAAAACGATCAGTCAATAATAGGTACACATCCGTGAAAAGCCGCAGTAAAAAAAGAGTTAACACAATAAAGAAAAAGTTAGCAATATAAATACACGTGTTCATAATTGATTTAATCAGTTCAATTCTAAATTTTTTATAAAAAAAAAATTATAAAAGAAAACGGTATTTTATTCCATCGACTTGCATTTTGATATAAAAATCCAGGACCAAAACTATTAACTTTCTGTTCAGGGATTGTTATAGTAAATTTATACCTCATATTTAAATCTATACGTATTTTTTTATACAGATAATGTAGGGTTTGAGAAGAAGTTATCTTATGAAAAAAAACAACAGCTATGTAGATAATGTCTATTTTTTATATTGAGCCAATCAATTTCCGTCAAAGACGAAAACACCGAGTCATAACGAACTATTTTGTATAATTTGCAAACGCTTAGCATCAGACTGCCTTAAAAAGGATAGTAAACAATAATTGCATAATTTATATGAAATAATACTAATGCTTAATATATATGCATAATATATTATCAGAATTCTATAGGTAATGTCTATTTTAGTCATCTAACTTGATGTTATTCAAAGCGGGGTGGTTATTAAGGAAGTATTTTATATCTCGTCGTCAAATCAGTACTATTTTACCCCTATCGAACCCACTTATCGAATATAAAAACTTATGTCAGGACGGCGTCTACAAGCTGTTATTTAAATGCAACGTTGTAACACCTCACAAAACAAGGTAATCACTTTCTGTACATCACGGAAATAGGTCATTATCTTTATAAAATTTAGTCAGGTATCAAATATGTATATATGATTTTTCGAATTATTAGCACCTCGCAATGCCGTTTTTAAGAAGTTTTTTAATTTTATGAATCGTATGCAACACACTTGGTAACTACGCAGTCTTTCGTCTACTAACTCGCCGACATACGTCGTTCTCGAATACCATAAAGAAGACAAAGAGGGCAGTTAACGGTGCAACTTAGATTATAACTTGTTTACTTTACTGGCAGTACAGGACAGTACTTTTCAGTGCTAGGTAATTTCGCAGGCTCGAGTATGTTATAATTTTTTCTTTCGTGACATATTAGATGTTTTTTAATTGATACTATCGTAGGCTCATTATAAATTAGTGTTGTGTTGTGTGTGCTTTAGTACTTTTGGACTTTACTAAAGCCTTCGATACCATTAATCATAAATTACTCGTTGCTAAATGTAAATATTTCGGTTTTGATCATACTTCTACTCAATTTATAAAAAATTATTTACATAACAGATATCAGCAAGTGGTAGTAAATAACAGCATTTCTTCAAACCAACGTATTTTATCGGGTATACTCCAAGGATCTGTACTGGGACCTCTTTTGTTTTTAATATACACGGCAGATCTAACAAGGGCTGTTGCTAATTGTGATGTTCAAATGTTTGCAGACGACACGCAGCTTAATTATCACTTTAAAGTAGGAAATTTTGCACAAGCTACAGACGATATCAATACGTATGCTAAAAATCATAATTTACATTTAAATTCTGATAAATCAAAAATTCTATTATTTTGTCCCAAGAGTAAAAGAGAATCGTTGAAGATGAATATGAATATAAATTTAGAAGGCCAAAGCATACCTTTTGTTAATAGTGCCAAAAATTTGGGTTTATTCTTTGACGAAAATTTAAGATTTGTTGATCATTCCACTTATGTTTTAAAACAATGCTATATCAGACTGAAGTTACTATATGCAAATAGAAACTTACTAAATTTTAAAACTAGAAAGAAACTTTTTGAGAATTTTATACTTTCACGTTTGACTTATGGCGATATAGTATACTATCCTTGTCTGGACTCTGTAACTCGCACTAGATTACAAAAATTACAGTATAGCTGCTGTAGATTAATTAACAATTTGAGAAAATACGACCATATTTCTATTCCCTTTAAAAATTTAAATTGGTTAAATGTTATTAATCTATTCAAATATCATTTCATTACTTTTCTGTGTCGCTTAATATACACAATGTCTCCAGGATATTTAAAAGAAAAAATTATATTTCGGGAATCAGTTCACAATTTAGCTTTACGGAATCGTTCGACAATCACTATCCCTCATCATAGGTCAGCCATGTTCCACAGATCATTTACATATAATTCTGCAAAATTGTACAATTCACTTAATACTGATTTAAGAATTAGTCAAAACAAATTTTTTAAAGTAAAACTTAAGCAATACCTTATGTGCTCGCAATGATGTTTTAAATTTGCATTTCTGTTTCTTATTTTATTTTTCTTATGTATCTGTTTATTATATGTTATTTAGGTTAGGTTAGGTTAAGCTTAGACTAATTACGTAGGTTAAAAAGTGTTAAGAGTGAATGGCTTTTAGCTAAACTTCGCCCTTTGTAAATTGTAATTTAATTATAATTTGCAATAAAGTCGTTTATTATTATTATTATTATTATAATTGTTTAAACAATATTGTGAATAATATATTAGTGGTGTGAGTGATTCAGTGTTAGATACTGCATATCTAATAAGATTCGGAGAGAATATTTAGACCTTGGGAGGATTTCTCGAAATAACCTCAACCTGGTACAAGTAGAGATCAAACTAATAGTGTTAGAGAAAATGCGGGGGTTAGAACGGACGACGAACAAGCTCAGTTAGATATAATATATATAATAGCATTCGACAACGCCCCATATCATTCAAGACTTTGAGAAAGGATTCCAGATATTGTCACAAAAAAAAAGAATACTTATTGAAGAATTTCTTAAACTCCATAAAATTGCGTACAATGCTATTTTTAAGAAAGGTAAGTTGCTGCATATAATCAAGTAAGTTTACAAAGAAATACGTTGATGAGGTAGCTGCTCATATACAGGGTGTCCGGTAAGTACCTCCTAATCTCTCGGGAGTGTATAGGGGAGGTCAAAATAAAACTAGTCCTTCCTATAATTTTTTTTCCTAATGTGCCCCCTAACAGAGTTATGGGGGGTCAAAGGGGTACCTAGAAATTAACGTTTAGGGTTATAACTTTGAAACCGCCCTGTATATTTTAATAAAATTTTCGTACGTTGTGTTACACATGGAGCTCTACGATTTGATGCTAAAATCAACTTTTTGCTATTATCAGGTGTCCAGAAACGGACTGGCCCTATCACAATTTTTCTCAAAATTTTGACAAGTAATTTTATCAAACTGAAAATATTATTGAAATTGGCGTATTGAAGTCTTTTTGAATAATCATCTGGAGACATAGCATGTACTTTCTGGATATGGTACGGGTAAAGCAATTGTTCTTTCAGAGTTTCATGTACAGCCCATTTCGTAACATTGTTTTGTGCCGCAAGCTTCCTTATGCTATTTGAAGGATTATTAGCAACGTCTTCCAATATTTGTTCCTCTACATGAGGGTTTCGTACTCTCCTCGGGGCTCCTGCTCCACCACGGCGTGGCAAAAAGCTTCCTAAATAAAGGATTCGGAAGAAATTAGTTTCACTAACGTTTTTCACTATTTTTTTTTACCTGTTTCTCTTAAACTACGATCAACTCTTTCAAAAGTTTTTGGACTCGGCAAATGTCGACCCGGAAACCTGTCATCATAAAGTCTTCTTGCCTCCACGGAGTTGCATAATGCTTCCCCATAAATTAGGTGCATATCAGTATATTCTGCACAGGAATATTCTTCCATTTTTAAATGTTATTTCTAACGGCTTAAAACGAATACCACAATAAAATTTAATTTTTATTCTGTCACGCGCCTTTGACAAGTACTTTAAAATCAACAGGGTCTAACAACGAAAACAATAGAAAAGAACTCCATGGAGACGAGAGCAATAATAATTTGTAGATGTATTTTGGTCATAGATGTTGATTTTACAAGAAACGGCATTATTCATTCCCTTAATTCACCACCAGTAAATGTTTATGGTGAATCTGTAGGCTGGCACTAGCGGGAATGATTTAATTGTAAAAAAATAAATTTTGTATTTGTTACCAATTTTTTTTTAAAACCGATTTATCTCGCAAACCGTTAATTTTTTCGAAATAAATAAAGAGTACCATTTTTAAACAAAAACCTTCAGAGTATCTAATAATAATATTTTCAGTTTGACAAAATTACTTCTGTCAAAATTTTGAGAAAAATTGTGATAGGGCCAGTCCGTTTATGGACACCTGATGATAGCAAAAAGTTGATTTTAGCATCAAATCGTAGAGTTACATGTGTAATACAACGTACGAAAATTTTATTAAAATATACAGGGTGGTTTCAAAGTTATAACCCTAAACGTTAATTTCTAGGTACCCCTTTGACCCCCTATAACTCCGTTAGGGGGCACATTAGGAAAAAAAAATATAGGAAGGACTAGTTTTATTTTGACCTCCCCTATACACTCCCGAGAGATTAGGAGGTACTTACCGGACACCCTGTATATCGCTAGGATATAAATAGGTCCAAAAAATATTTTTGTATAATTGTAATAAAGAGGACATTTTTTATTTATTAGTTATTTTATGTTATGTGCCCTTACCCTATCCAATCCTATTCCCACTATCTAGGCAGATAATTCCCCTACCTCCTCGTGGTCCTTGCTGGGAAATAATAATTTAAAATTACATAATAACATCCAAATTAACTTATTTAACCCAGTCAGGCACTAGGCTTTGACATTTTTTGTCTTATTAGTTAGTAAACATAATCTTTTAAAGACGAAATGGATCACGAAGAAAAACTAAAATTATGAAAGAGATGCATATTAAGTAGGAAGGAAGGAAAGTTGAGAAAGAAGTAATGGAGAAATAAGGCAATTACATTAATAATTTTATACGAGCATATTGTATGGTTTATTGCATTTTATGCAATACATCCGAGGAAGATAGTAACAGATTCAAAATGGAAGACAAGGGTAAACTGACCAACAGAGTTAGAAAGAAGTTAAAAAAGGAGGTAGGAGTATTACTGGCATTTGACCAGATTGTTGTGAAGTGTACAATCTGTTGCAATAATAATGATTCTAAAATTAATTTGGCGATTTATTTCATCAACTTTCAAAACTCATCAATAAAAATATAACCTATAACTAGTATTTGCCTATACGGTTGTCATTTAGACAATAGTTTTAATTCAAGGCAGGTGTGTTTTCCAACATTTAAATGGTTCTAGGTTTGGTAGCTCAATGGTTAGTTGTTTTGAACCGTTTTAGATCCACTTACTATTGTTACTAAAACTACATTTGAACTACGATAAATCGTAACGTTTCGTTCTTAGATTGATTGAGGAAAACTTGAACGTAAAATACAATTATCAATTGATGATCGTTGTCCATAGAAATCTATTCCCTGTGCGTATTTTAGTTCTACATCAAGTGAAACCTAATTCCTTAATACATTTATGTTTTCTATCCGTATTATAGTTCAAATATAAGTTTCCTTTTTTCACTTATCTGCTGCTGAAACACGGGTTGGAAAACTAACTGTTCAATCTCACATGTTAAAAAAAATTAATTTGGATTTCACCACCTTAGATTATGTGTAAAAAGTATATATCACCATGAAGGATTAAAATGTTACTGAAATAAATAACTAAACGTTTCTAACAAATAAAACAAGTTTGTATTTCTATTTAGGTTGTGTCTAAATTTGAAAAAAAATAAATGTTTTACACTTACCAGCTTGACTTGATAAATTGATCAAGAAATTAACCAAGTTGTATAGGAACGTGTAACGCACAAAAATGCGGTAAATTTACTTAACTTACACTTTAATAGAGTGACCAAGACATTGTAAAAATAATAAAATTGGTTTTCATTTTTTTAATGAACAGTATTAAGAATATTTAGTGACTTCTAATATTTATTCAATAGGTATTGTAGAAAATTGATACCCGTTTTATTTTATGTAAGGAACTTGTTATACAGGGTATTCAGAGATAAAAAGTCCAGTATTCTATGGCCAAAATTATTAGTTTTTTGTTATATAAATGTGAGGTCATAGGACAGCCACTTTTCTGCTACAGCGTGTCAAAATTAAAATAAAAACAGTTTTCAATTTCTAAACCGCTTGAGATATTTTAACCAAATTCGATATGCATATTTAGTGTGACAGTAGGTATTAAACAAAAAATTGCCAGCTTTGGAAAAATACCAGTAGCGGAGGTGTGGGTATCATCGATCATTATTTGCAAATAAAATATCGCGCCATTTTATTAATTTCATTTTGTGTTTTCACACTTTTCTATTTTCCAAACCGATTAACAACAAAATTTGTTTATTTGATTAAGTACATTTTTATATAGTTACTTAAAAATATCTTAGGGAGGCGATCATGCAAAGAAATAATAAGAAGCCGTCATATTATTAGTATCGTGTACTTGTTGTCAAATAAGCTTATTTTTTAAAAAGATTAAGTTTTAATAATACTTTATGCTTATTCAAATGCTGAAATAGCCAATATACAGAGTGAGTCAGTCATAATCTTAAAAAAAATCTAAATGCATATTTACGCCGAAAAAAAATATTTTCAAATCATTATTTAAACCCCCTTTTCAGACTGTCACTGACCGCTCACAGCCTTGGTCATTTACAGCTCACAGTTCAACTCGACTTGACGATGTTTGACACTGCTCGTGAATTTTTAAATGAGACATTGGGTAATAACATGATTGGAGGAGGCACTCAATACTTGTGGTCACCCAGATCACCCGATAAGAACTCTATTGATATTTTGTTCGGGAACATCCGAAGGCATTATTTTACATGGTTCACATAGAATCTCAGGAGCACTTACATCAACAAATTATAGTTGGTGGTGGTGTGATAAAAGCTACCCACAGCTCTGCCACTGGTCCTAAAGTTCCTAAAGCTGGTAATTTTTTTTTGATACCTACTGCCATACTAATTATGCACACCGAATTTGGTTAAATTATCTCAGCTGGACAACGGCTGTCCTAAGACCCCAAATTTATATAGCAAAAAACATTATTTTTGGCTACAGAATACGCCCAACATTCTGTATAAAGGTTTATAAACGTTATAAATTGTTGTTTCGCTTTAATTTCATGACTGATTTCGATTTTAAAAAAGTGCCTAACCTTAAATTAGCAAATCAAAATAGAAAATTGTGAACATTTATTGGTCTATTTGTTATAAATGTAAAAGCCTTTTAGCAAATATAAATATTTCGCTGATATGGACAATCCTTTTGTTGCAGGAATGTGAAATAATGGTACTAGAAGTAAACTGAAATTGGTTTAATCCTAGAAAAGCATTCTATTGTGGTGGAGCCTGCATTTATTTTATTTTTAAGGCGCTATTGGCTTCAAATCCTGCAGTTGAAAATCGAGACACGTATAAGTTTATTGAAGAAAAATTAATATTGTGCCAACTTCTCCAATATTACTTCAGTACACAACGTGAATTTTCGCTGAAATTGATTGGACCAGTGTTTGAGAATTCCACAAAAGCAGGTTAATGCTTTGAACTTTCTGTTGCTAGGATAACCGAATGGGTCAGAAAGTAGGTTGGTGCAAGTAAATTGTACTATTTAGTAAATAACGAAAAATGTACGGGATTGTTGAACAAAAAAAAAAACAATAAATACAATTCGTAATTATATTAGTTTTCTACAAAATTTGGTATGAGGTATCGATTATTAAATAGATTTTTTCTACAAAACTGTTAAAAGTGGGCTTTTTAATTGTCATTTTTGATGTTAAAAATGTCATTTTTGACACGCGTGTTAAAAGTAAATCAAAGTTTATTTAAATTTTGTTTTGAAAATTAATAAAACGTTCTAACAAACACATGAACAACTTTTTATTTTAAATAAGTACAAACCAACACTTTAACTAGTTATTACTATTAACATGTGTATAGTAAAATTAGAACAATTTAAAATTGTAATTCCCTGCGGAGTCATCATACTTAAGTTGGTTTTACTGTCAACATGTGTGACACATCTATTTTCTGTAGAAATACTACTGGTAGTACTGGTGGTCTTGCTAGTAGTTGCAGCAGTAGGAAGTATTTGGCACGCATTTCCTTCTTCTGTTCCAATGAATTTTCAATATAGCCTTCAGCTACCGTCGAAGATTTCCATTCTACATGTCTCTTGATGATAGTAAGATTTGTACCAGAATCTGTTAACAATGTCGCCGATGAACGACGAAAACAGTGTCCGGTGTAGAGTTGAGGATTTGGTAGATTCAAGAACTCTGCAATGTCGGCAGGCATTTTACCAAACATGTTAATTCCGACTGGATTCTTCACACATTTATTCTTCATATATTTAAGAAAAAGTCGTCTATGGTCAGCGTTGGGTGGGCGGAGTGCCATATACTTTCTAAAAAAGTTTAAATAGAGTTCACCAACAACACTGAAAGTCCGAGGCACTTTCGTTTTAGTATCTGGTATGGTCACAACAACCGAAGTGCCCAAATATTCGATATTGCCGATGGTCATCTGACACAATTCCTCCCGGCGACACGCCCCGAAGACACTCACTATTGCTGCGACTTTCATCATCAGATACTTTTCGTCTTCTGCTTCTGTAAGAAATTTGTCGATATGCATCTTCGTCAAAACTTTTGACTTTTTTGCTTGATATCCTTCACCCTTCCGCTTAAAAAAAGCAATAAGTTTATAATGTTTGCTTATATCTAGATCTTGCTTTATTTTTAACATAGTTTTGATCATGGAATAATTTGACCACAGCGTTGACGATTTCCATATCTTGGCTTTTTCCTCAAAATATGCCAGTAAAACACTTTAGTTACATTTCCCAGGGACCTTTTTAATGTTGCACCATTCCGAAAAGCGTTTATAAGCGATTTCGTACTGTTCCTTTGATTTCGCCGGCAATAATTCCAATGTTGCTCGACTGGCGGCTTCATCGATTTCAGCAGGGATAGATTCGTTACGCTCATTATCGAGATTATTCATTATACTTATAATATTTCTAGAAAATGCTGTCAATATTTTTGCGTTTTTTCCGTAACTAACAACAGCACTGATTGCTATGAAAATTTTGGTTCATAAACATTGCGATCTGTGTGGTATTTTTTGATTTCTTATTTTTATTGAGTTTAAAGTTCTCCCTTTGTAGATAATACTAATAACAATAACCTGAAATATGTCTTTCTGGTCTTAGGTATCGATAAATATATTCAAAGACAAAAGTTTCAGACGTTTTATTTACGTCACTAGTATTTGGGAAATCCATTCCTGTAATTTCAGATTTTAAAGTAAAACCATCCCTAGGAAGATACTTAAAATTTTCTAAATTGTTTTTAGTTTGTGCTGAGTCTTGAGCTAATAACCTGTCAATCTTGTTAATTTAAAATAGGTTATATCTTGTAGAAAACATCTCATCTACTTGATTGATTGCCTTATCTCAACTTAACTTCAGGTTCGTACTAATTATAACAAGGTTTGAATATTTTTAGCTTATGTTTCTTTAATAGTAGATGTAATAAGCAAGAACGGCTTTTTTCCTCGTTAATATCAATTGATATGGCCACTAATGGTGGATTTTAAAACCTCTTTGTCAATCAAAATATTTCGCTAATTACCAGTTTAGCAAAAAGTGTATAACAGTTTGAGAAAGAATTAAAAAATATGTTTTGATTATTTAGGAAGTGTTTATAATAAATATTTTAGGCATGGTATTGTTTGATACATTCTGATTACATCGAATAGATGCACAATGTATTTTCTAATGACCCATTGCGTAATACAATTATTAGTAAATGTTAACATTTTTTTTATTGAAATGAAGATACTGACTGAAATTTGTGTCAATGATGGGTGGTAGAAACAATAAATGACAAAAAAAATTGTGGTCCAGTGGCGTAGGTAGAAATAAAAAAAATTGACTGTACTTATTTTACAAATTAAATATTATATACCGCAATATTTAAATTTTATTTCTAAAAGTGTCTTTCAATTTTGAAGCAGAAATATTTTGTTCAAAATATGATTTCATATACAGTGTAATAATTATAAAAATTAATGAATTTGTATAGATACATTTTTGATGGCCACATTGTATTTAAAGTTGTATTGGAACAATATAATCCTATTTTTTTTGGGAATGGCTTTAAGAATTAATACAATTTTTATTCATACATATTGACTTAATAATAAAAAAAGTGAAGTTAAATACAGAATGAATATTAATCTCAATAAGTAAAGTTTTGAAGTATTCTTTGAGAAAATATTTAAAAAAATTTTGACGTTTTTATTTTTCTTGGCTATCTTTCCGATAGTTTCCAATACAAACAATAACTATTAACGTCATGGCATTGTCTATTTTGAAAAACATGACAGATGCTAGTACTTACTAGTTTCATCAACGCAAAAGTTAACATAAAATCTTTAATATATTATTATTACTACATGTTTCAAAAGTTCTGGCCCCTTAAGCACAGTTACTAAAGGCACTAAAAATAATATACATTAGTTGCCAAATATATTGAGCAAGATAAATTTGAAAATTATCCTGTAAAATGTATGCCTATGTATATTATGTTTAACTGAAAAATGAAAAGTTTATTTCATGAACAATAAGTGATAGAAATATATATATTATGATACTGAGGTTTAGTGTGTTTTTTTCTAGGGAACTTAGCTCTAGTAAAACACACAATTCTTTGTATATACAAAAGGGCGTTTTGCTCCTTAGCAGCAGCTCTCTTCACATATATGTTATTGAAATATTTGAACATTACTTTTGAAATTTTCTGAACCTAAATTGTTAAATAACATAATTAAAATACATTAACTACTATGGAAAAATTATTCGACTTGGTGGAAGGAATCAGTGATAATACATTCTTTGTTTAATTTTTAATTCATTTTGCGCATTACTTTGTCACTGACTAGTTGTAGTTTAAGTGTGCTAGCCGATGTTTAATAAGGAAACCTGAGGATTACGTCCTCAATAGTAAGACCTAGGATTCTTTATGATGCAATGGCATGGTGGCTTAAGGTCAAAGAGCATTGCAAGGAAGAAACAGTAAATTTCGGAGACTGGCAAGTTTAGGTAACAGGAGTTATGGCGCCAACTCTCACAGCTGCCTTGGAAGTCTTGTTATATCTATCACCACTACATGTTGTGCTGGAAAGAGAAGCAATACCTACTTAATCAGGAACAATGATGAATTGAGGATAGCACCTTGTAATAAAGGAAACTCCAAGATAATTGAATCGACTCTAAAATAGACAGTGGAACTCGAGACGGAGTAGTAGAAGTAAGTCCCATATGACAGGGAAGCTATAGCCTGAGAACCTTTCCTACAGTATTCTAGGCTGAGATTTTCACAATAAATGTGTATGTAACGGAGAGTATCAGGAGGGGGGTTTCGTAATCTCATCTATATATTCCGTTGGCCAGACTGCTGGCAGACAAACCTTAAACTCAAAAAGTCAACACTCATTTGGGATTGTTTACAATTGCTAAATTAACTAGCAAGTACCAACACAAGTTGTGCTGGGTGTCAGAAGATGAAGAAATTGAAAGAAATGCAAAAATAGATGATCTTGCAAAAAAGAATATGAAAGATCAAAACCAGCCTTTAGAATTCCTTATAGTACCATAAAGTGGGGCTCTGGGAAGGTAGATTCAAAAAGAATATTGTGAATACTGGGTTTCAAAACCAGAGCAGGCTCAAGTGAAGTAAACCTTCGTAGAAGAGAACTAATAAAATGCTAAATACGAGTGAGATTAGGCTCAGGGAGATCGCAGGATTTTTAACAGAACACTGTCGATTGAAGAAACATCTCTACAACATGATATTAGTAGAGAATACGATATGCAACCCCAATGAGAGTACAACTTGGAGGAGGAAATCGCGTTGCATATACTAAAAGAATGCAAATGCCTAGCATGCCTAAGATTTCGACTTCTTTGTAAACCTTTTCAAGATGTGCGGGAAATATCGGCAACAGACTTTATATAAGGACAAGTCTGTCAGATGAATGATTAACTAGTGGGTGCATATAGACTTAGACGTATAAACACCAATATCAAAATTTACTCGAGTGTAATGTCCTCCTGTAACTAAAGCTGACAGAATAACTATAAGTTGGATCACTCTTCAAAAATCTTTTATTAACATCGGATGAAAAGCGTAAATCTTTACATGCGTCTCGGATTGTTTTTTGTCGACAACACTAGTCGTTTGCCAAATAAGGAGAAACGCTGGTGCGTTGAATAAGGGGTCCACTATTATAGTTAATATACTATGATTTCTACACAGTCACATACATTTTTGTATCACATTTATAAATACAATTAATTTATTATTTAGTTTCTTTGGTTTAATATAGATTTGAATGCATATCCTGGCTCTTGTATAGAGACTGTACAAGATGATTTACAATTTATCTAAACAAAAAAAAAAATGGGGAATAGATGCGTCATGAAAAATGGAAATCGTAAAAAAAATTGTAAAATACTTATAGTTTCCGAGAAAAAAATATTGAAGTTGTAATATTTTCAATTTTTACATCGCTGGGCTACTATAGTCTAGCCAGACAATTCCGAATATTAAAATCCGATTACTTATAGTATTAACGTTTTTGTGATGCTAGTGTTTACATTAATTTTTCAAGTTTCACAAATGTCTTACGTGTATAGTAACTCAGAGTTGATATAGTTTTAATTTATCCTGAAGTGCAAATGCATTAGCAGAACGATTTTGCTGTAAACATGTACCAAATGTAGCTATTTTTACTATACTCGTAGTGTGCAGCGAGTGCCAGTTTTGTGAAACGCAGGCGTGACAGGCGAAATTTGCAACCGAATCGTGGAAGAGATGGAAGTCCAGGACGTCGACGACGTATTGCAGCAGTATGGCGTATCATACACGAGGCTCAATTATATCCGTACCATGTACAGAGTGTTCAAGCATTAATACCAATGGATTGAACGAGGAGGACCGGTACCATGGCCGCCACGATTTTCTGACTTTAAATCCTTTGAACTTCTATTTGTGGAGATATTTAAAAAATTAAGTGTAGATAGTGCTTAAGTGCAGAAGTTATATGCATTGCGTTGCATACTATTCGCGTTAGTCGCTAAAACATCTAGCACTATTTGTACATTTATTAGTGGTAAATTATGCGAATCGGCTTTCTGATGCCCTTCCTGCATTACACTATTACATTTTAATAAAAACAAACCAAATGAACAGTTAGTTAATTACATTTAACGCTACTGGCGTCCTGCTTTGACAAATAAGCGCGGTTACAGGATCGGGGCGGAAGGGATAACTGATAGTTTGGTAATTACAGGCGTTACATATTTTTGATTAAAAAAAATCGTTTACAAAATACAAATATGTTGTATGAATCTATAAGTTATAATTTCACAATAAAAATTATTTTTTTCTCGTTATGTCTGTACCCGCCTATTGCTTCACTAAACGCTATTTCATTAAATTTTCTTACAAAAATACATTCAAGTTTTAATATGTACTCAACAATATCTTTAGATGACACTGTAAGACCATCAAATGGAAAATTTTATCTTTTATACTTTATCTGTTTCGACATATAATTAACAATAAAGATTACATTACATTTATTTTTTAGTTCACCATATCCTGTTTTGGACGATATCTTGTTTTATACCATTCAGTTGTATTGTATTGCTGTACCGACTATGAGGAGAAGATAGTGTACATCATATTATTATTTGTTTGAAAATAGAGATACCATGCAAACTTAAATTAATATATACTTGGTTTTTTCACAACAATCCACAATACATACAAAATAGTTCGACATTAAAAAAAAAACAAATAAATAAAAATGTGCAGCTTTTTCTAATTTAAGCAACCCTGTACTTGTATGCATATACACTCGTCCCAACATAAATGTTTGCAGCCAGAATCGGTATTATATTTTGTTTAGATTATGGCTTAACCGCTTTTACGTCACATATGTGTGTCTATACAAAAGCAATAATTATTGACACCCTTTAAAAACATTACACGTGTTAGGTTGGAAATTTTTATGTTGCGGCCAAAGTACATGATGTACGATTGACATACAAATTCCTACGGAATGTCATGTCTACTATAGGCGCCCCCCGAGTAAAATTACCTCAAGTAATAAAACGAAGTGAATTATGTCCCACGTTTACCTTAATAAATAATCCGAACAATATATTTTAGCTCACCGTATTCGATGTAACGAGACTAAACTTCATTGGGACACGCTATATCGCCCCGCTCTTGACGTGGCGTCGTCTTACAGATGCCAGTAAAAGGAGAGGGGACAACGGTAAGCTTTGAACATTTCGAGGAGTGATGCAACTTATAGTCATGGGGTGGACACTCTCTATAAAATTTTGTTAACGAGTTTTAGTTTTACCACATACCACCAGGGGTACTGATTACTGTTTGTCCTTTTTTATTATTCCTTTTATTTTTGTTCTATTGTCTAACGCATTCAAAATTTGAAATGTTTTTGTGTTCCGTTTGATTTTCTTGTACGACAGTTATACGATTGAGTATTTTTTAAGTTTTCTGTGCGATTTTAGTGTTTTCTTCGATAGACATTAATATGTTTTTTATTTAAAGGTAAGTATACTAAAAGTTACCATTTTTAATGTATATTAATAAATAATTTTAACTAGGTTATTTGAGAGGATAAGAACTCACCAATTCATCGATATCCTAATCCTGATAAGGATAAGGATCGATATAATACTACTTGGATCTCTTTATGACTTCAAATTGAAATTGAGAGACATGGACCCTAAATGAGTATGCAAACTATCGCTTATGCCATAAGCATTTCTCAATCTGACATTGCTAATAATAAATTATTGAAACCAACAACACTTCCTTCAAAGAATTTACTAAACTACAGGTATGTATTGAATATATTCTTAAATTGAAGTACAACATGCATTATATAATATGGTCCAGATTTATACATATTCTATTCATAAAGTTCTTTTGTCTACCATTGAGAAATGAGTAGAAGTTATTAACTTCTTAGGACTTAGAATGCAGATTATTAATATTTTAACAAATGTTGAGTTTCTTAATAACCAATACAATTATTTTATTACAGATGGTCCGACATCTGTAATTGTCTCAAAGTCGTTTTTAGAAGGGTAAGAGTACGTAGGATCATATAATTACCGTTAAACAAATAGTAGAAGAATTTAATAAACCAAGAAAGAAAACTATACTTTTTTGGCATTTATGGACACTGAATAAGCTTTTGAACATAGTACCGACAGGAAAAATATGAGGAAGCTTAGAAAAGAGAGATGTTGAACCGAAGCTGATAAGGTCGATTCATAGCAACAGTAAGAACTATGTGATTAGTAAAAATCTAGGCTTTAAAACATTTTTACCACTTGTTGAAGAGGCTTTATTCGTTATTTTCATTATTTGAAACTATGACTAAACTAAACTAAAGAACTATGTGATTAGTAAAAATCTTAAATAGGTATAATATACAAATGCATTTTATTGCATCTAAAATTAAAATCAACTTATAATATTTCTAAAAAATTTGACAAAATTAGAACTATTCATTGTACACATAATAATTAAAAAATATATGTATCTAGTGTAGTATTAGAATGTTTAAATAAATTTAATTTATGAACTATTGGTTAGAAACTTGTATGTACTTGTAAATATAAAGTTTTTTTTCTGCATCAAAGTAATTTAGTTCAATATAATTTAATATTATACTAAAATGACAAAAAATCTTTATATAAGAATTTAGAGTTTATAGAAAAAAATAACTTAACATGCTCATAATTTGTTGTTATTCATTGATGAAGAATTTTAAAAAATTACTCTTGTTGGGTTCACACACTTAACTTAAAAATATAATTAGGATTACGTAATTTTAATTTAATCTGTATTGTCAGTTATTATTGAATTACTAGTTTAAAAAAAATTATGAATTATCAATTTCAATTTTGTGCTGGTGTTTGTAATTTTGGTGCAAAACGTTTTTTTGTCAGAAAGATTGTATATGACACTTAAAAAACTGACTCAAATATATGGACACACGATATTGAGTAAATATGTTTTACACAAATCCAAGAAAGAAGACTGAATGCAACGAGAGTCAATTACAACATCTAATACACCAACAGAGCTGCAGCGGTAAGTTGCATTGTAACGGGTGTTGTTCGTAAATTCTTTTTTTTTATTCTCAATAACTTGCAGTCCACAAACCTGAAAATACTTATTATCATTCATTTTTCAAAATTGCAAATTCATTTTGACCATTTTGTTTATGTAAGTATCAGTAAAAAGATTTCAAAATTTTTCGATAATACATTAAATAATTTATTTTAACATTACTAAGAAATTAAATTATTTACTTAAAAATAAATCTATTAACTGTTTTACAACATTTATTTTATAAATGATTTCATTAAATATTGGAGACGTTTTAGAAATATATGTTACATAAAATCACATATGTCAATTGTATCAGGATTACTTAAATTTTTTGGCGTGCTAAATTTGAAAAATAATATTACAGATGTTTTACATATAACTTTGAGGGCTCAGAAAGTACAATTTACAGGAAAATTTACTAAACATACTTAGATTTCAAAGTACCTATAGTATTTAAAATACCTGCGATAAGTATATAGAAATATATAATTTAAATTGAAAAGTAAATATATTTATTTCTATATACTCTCTGTAATATTTTAAACACTATAGGTACTTTGAAATCTAAGAACGTCTTTAGCGAATTTTTCTATATATTTTATTTTCTGAGACTTCAAAGTTATATGTAAAACGTGCGAATATTATATTTCAAATTTAGCATTTCTTAAAATATAAGTAATTTTATCGATACTGCACTACAATTAAAATTTTAAATAAAAAAAAACAAGGGGCTATCCCAGATTTATAACAAATTAGTTTTACCACATGTCAATAGAGGGCGCTAAACATGAAAACAAGATTTGCTAGGGAGTGTCCCATCTATCTTAAGTATATTTTATCTAGACTTATAGTTATTTTGTAAACTTTGCGGTAACGACTGTACTTCACTCCACCAATCCCTATATTGCAAGTTCAAGAAGTTTACTTAGTGTGAGTATTCAGCTTTAGTAGGTCGTATCATATAATTCATTTTGTTGCAATACAATTTCTGCCATTTGCACATAAACAGTGCCACAATGTCTGGTTCATGCAGATAGCGATCGATCCGCGGACTTGATTTATTATAGAGTTCAACAATTAGCGTGTAAATGATAGCACTTCCTAGAGACTCTTAGACATTCCAAAATAGTAATTATTCATGCTCGTTTGTTTGTCGGAGTGATATTGTGGCTGTTACCAACACCAGAATGGCTGCCAAAAATTTGTATCCGCCTTCCCGACTGTACTAAACCGGTTGGTCGATAGCAGAGATAATTAATGGAGATAAAACTCTGACTGTACAAGATAATCTCTTATAAAACGCTGCAGTAAAGTATTCCAATGACATTTTATCCTGGCTAACATTTGTATCTATATGTAAGAACATTTTGTGTATATTTTTTAAAATAATTTAATAGAAAATAAAAGGAGCAAGTATATGTTAATTATTCAATTACTAGTACAGGGGATATAGGTTTTTGTTCCCACAAGGACGGATTTTGGATTGTTTAGTTCGTTGTTGATATTTTTTTGATATACTAAAAGTCTAGAAAAATGTGAGTGTGCAAAATGCGTTAAAAAATGTGATATTAAATCGATGCAACATATGCTTGGCGAAGAGAGATGCAACATTATTCTCTTTTCACATACTTTAACTGGATGCGATACCACAAGCTCCTTATTTGGTAAAAGTAAATCAGCAGCATATCAATCATTATTTGGAAGAATTTTGCATTTGTGCTATTCTGTTTGGATCAAAAAAGCAAACAGATATTTGTATCACATCATTGCTATCACTGTACGGTGAAAATCCAAAGGCAAAGCCTCTAAATCTACTGCCACATAATCTCTACTACTTGAAAACATTCACAAATGCAAAAAGTGCATTAAATATTACCAAATTTCCGTCTACAGAACATGATGCTGTTCGTCATCTTCTCTGTATACACATACATTACAATATCTTTGTTGGGAAATTATGAACACCAATATTGCCAACCCTGAAGAGTGGGGTTGGAAAAAAGTAGGAGGCCAACCCATAACATGTGAAATCAGAACTGCGCCAGTTTTTCTAGACTTGATACGCTGCAATATAAATGAGCCAAATAGTAGTGGCAGATGTACGTGTCGACGATATGGTGTGGAATGTACTGATATATGCTGTAACTGTTCTAGTAGGGAATACACAAATAGTGTGACTTAGAAGAAACTGAAGAAAACTAGCAGATTTAGCTTTTGTGTTATGTAAGATTAATGAAATGCATATAAGTTTGTATCACAAAACGTATTTGGATTAATACAAATATTTTTGTAAAAGCGTTTTGAAATAGACAAACTTTGATACTGTGATTAGAATTTCGAAATGAAACTCTTTTAGGCACTAGTTCTATTTTTTTACTTTTTCTGTTCAATGGAATTTTCGATATAATCCTTGGCAACTGAACTTGACCGCCAACTTCCATGTCGCTTTAAAAGTGTCATGTTCGCTCCAGAATATTCCAACATTGTTGCAGAGCTGCGCCGGAAGCAATGGCCAGTGTATTAATTTGTGTATTGCAGGAATTGTATTGATTCCAACTGGCAAGGTACAGCATTTATTACTTCGATATGTCAAAAAATCGCTGATGTGTCGTATTGCATGGACAAAGTTTGCGTACTTGCGAAAAATATCTAAAAAAATGACACCATATATTGATCTCTCAGTAATCGCAAAAATTTTTGCAACACGAGTTTTTGTGTTCAGAAATTTGTCACTAGAGAGTTATTGGAAATCTCTTTAACACTACCGGGCAGTATTTAGTATGACTTTATGGAAATACTGCTTACCCTTATTTTGTTCACAAAAATGTAGTTATTGGCCAATAATTTTCGGTTTTGTTTATTTTTCTGTTTTTGCCAATTTAATGGTGAATCAGAAACAGAGTATGTCAATATTTTGGGAAAATGAGGATAAATTTACTTATCCTCATTTAATTTTCCTTCAACCAAGTAACTGAAGCTAATTAAAAAAGCGAAACACATTATATTTTTATTTTAGGTTAGAAGAATCTCACCACGGATACATGATCGATTACGGCCGAGCTACCTAATCTATCAAATAAGGGATGGTTCGGTGTTACCTTAATCTCGCTTAAATATGGTCAAGCACTATCCTTATTACTGTGTCCTTAATGAAACAGCACATACAACAGCGCATGCTTAGATGTCAACGTAAGGTAAACCTAAGTACTGCTTAACCGTATAAGACGTACATTTTTCTAGACTTTTATTAGGTAAATATGAAAAAAAAGATGCCAACAACACTCTAAAATATTCAATCCCTGTCTTTGTGGGAATTAGTGCCATCTATCTAAACTTATCTAAAATTCAGATGTTTTTAAAAAGGTATACCTGCATTTTTTATTAAGCATTCATGATAATGGGAGAAACAACTTCTGTGTGGACTAGTGCTTCGATCAGCAAGCATTAAATTGCTCGTAATATCTCACCCACAAATTCTCTATTATTAGCTTTTGTGCTTTCTACTTTATTTTAGTTGCAGCAAGCTAACTACAATCAATTTCCCTACAATAGGTTTGTTCCTGCAGCAGTTGGTTTGAAACTATCAGAAATATTCGATGAGTTAAATTGAGAATGAATCGCCAGCGACTTTCACGCAAGAAGTATAGTTGGACGGATAGCTCCTGATAGTTTCAAACCGTTTGCAAATCCTACAGTAACAAACCTATTATCAAACATGCTAAAGAAACAGCTTGAAAGACAAAGTTGGGATCAATGAACATCTAAAATCAATTTAAAATATTAAAGAACTTTTCAAATTTAATTTGTAGCATGCAACAGTTTGGTTTGCCGGTTGTTGCGTCTTTGCCTTGGGGTTCCAACAGACGTTCTCTTCTTCGGAAGAAATTTCGAATCTCAATTAGCCACGACAGATGAGATATATTTGTGCATTTCAAGGATTGCTTTTCTGTATCAGAATGTCAAAGAATATAATGTGAATACATGTGATATTAATTGCTACAATGCAACTGTTTGTTACAATATCAACAATATCTAATAATATTATTTCATAATTTTGGTTACTAGAACCTAATTGATGAATTTGCTTTGATTTTTGTCATACAATTATTGATCCCAATCTTGACTGTGCAATCTATGCAGCATAACTAGCTATTTGCTATTAAAGAACATATATAGGGTGTTTGGAATATGAGTTCCTTAATTTTGCTGCAGGTATGTTAAATTGTATCAATCAAAGCATATTTGTTAGGTATCTATATGTACATAATAATTACAAATAGGTACACCTAAACAGAGGTATTCACTATGAAAAGTTTTCTTAGAACACAGAATAAAATGTGAAATAGTTACAAGTGTTCAAAATGGCTTCTGTTGCTAGCGAGAAGCCAAAGAGTTTTGCCCATATTCGCCATAAATTAACATATCATGCAGTTGGCCATGGCTGTTACAAATTGTTCCTTTTTGTTTATGTACGATCAGAAGTATCAAAAAAGCATTAGAGAAAATTTAAACGCATTAACTACAATACTACTGAGACTAATATTACTTTTATTTTAGGTTAATAGTAGCGGCAAACACATTGCAATGTTGACGTACCTTTAAGGTACGGATTCGCTTGTGCGACTGCGGCTGCGGCTCGCGACTGCGACTCGTCGCCGACCAATAGCCTTGAGTATTTACACCAAGAGAGTCAATCCTTAATAAAGACCTAAATAGTTATCATAATTCCTGTTAGATGTCGTACTGTGTAACAATACGCATTCATTCAAACGAAGGAAATAAAGCGCTACTATTTTAATCTGCAAAAAAACTGTGAAGGCGTTTCGAGGGCGTGGCCGCGTGACCCTTTTTCATATACCTGCCTAAATAATAAGATTGTGGCAATATATTTATATTCAAACCGCAGATCATAAAGTTTGAAACATAAACAGTTTATTTTATTGCGTTAGAGAAGTAAGAATATGAACTGTAAATTAATTAAAAAAAAAAAACAGAAAAGTAAGATTGTTAAAAGAGTTTTCAGCGATATGCCAAAATTTACATTTTCTGTTTTATTTCCTTTAAACATATTAAGATAATTCAAATGAATTCGACATACCTACTTCTATAAAGAGACATAGAACTGCAAATTATCGTGTGGGTTTCTCTTACTGCATAAGATGCATTATTATTTTGCGAAAAATTCATTAGTAAAAATTCTAAAACACCAAGTATCTTTTTTCAATGTTTGATCTAAGTATAATTTTGTGATGGTGTGAAATAAATATTATTTTGTAGTCTTTTTGAAGAGTAATTTTTAAATTAAAATTAAATTTAAATTAATTTAAAAATTCAAATAATTTGACATTTGCGCATGCAAATTTAAATAAATTTACATGAGCTAATGTTTTTAGTAAAAATAATTTGTGAACTTTACAGGCCTCATCAGAAAAGAATGTGTTTCAAAATTTATTATTTTAAGTATTATATAAGGTGAACCATTAATGATGTGCCAGAGTAGGAATGAAAGTTTTGGAGCAAAATATGAAGATATAGCTAAATATGCTTTACTAAAATGTTGCAGTGGAAAAAGATACAGGTTTACATATTTTTTTTCGTTTTTTTTTTAATAACTAGGATCGCTCAACCGATTGTCATCAAATTTGGTAGGGAAACATATTTTAAGAAAAGCAATCATAATTTATGTAGTAGGTACCTATTAAAACAGATAGACCATTGCCAGATGATGACACTTTCTATCTTATTTTTTGTTAACGAAATTCCTACCGTTTTCCAGAAAACTGATCTAAAACAACCAAATGTATTTTTCGACGTGAGGAAATCTCTTAGGAGCATTAGAAAATTGCCATATTGAAAATTTTCTGTAATTAGCTGTAATAATTAGTTTAATTAATTAAGACATGTAGAAGTAGAGAAAGTTTGCTCAAGGGCTAAGTTGTTTTTACTGATCTGTTGTTATTTTTGTCCATAAAAGTAAATATGTAGATAATTTTTTTTTCAAATATGAGTTTTTTTCCAAAGTTACTCTGGACATTTAAAAAAAGTAAACGACTCATTGATACCTACTAATTTTTTTGAATTAAATTTCAATCAGTTGAGAGATACTTGCGTTAATACAAAAAAAGAAAACACAAATAAAAATATTTCAACTTTGACACCTTGTATCTTTTTCCACAGAAATATTTTACGAAGATATATTTAGCTATATCTTCATATTTCCTCTCAATGATGTTACTCCTCTTCTATGTCCCCTTATTAATGGCCCACCCTGTATATTTTTATCGACACGTATTGAATGACTTCTTCACTTGAATTTACCAAAGCTGGAGGAGTATGATAAAAGTGTTATCTGGCGGTTAATATATTTTAAGCTTTAACTTTCATTGATACGCGAAAGTGAATTTGAACTGGATAACTGCACTTCAGTATTTTTTTTTTATTAAAAATCGTGATGAAATTACTATAATTACTTATCAGAATTCAAAATCTATCATTATAGTCGATTTTCGCCTTGCGCGGAAAAGTTTTATTCCTGGAATGTTTCATCTAGTTTTATTACATTTTAAAAATTAACATTTATTTCCTGCCTGCTTCCTCATGACTAACACATTCACTTAATAATAAAATAAACAGTAATCCTATCGAATGTCATTAAAGTTATGAATTTTAAGTACATACAAGCTTTCGAAATAACAATGACACTCTCTCAAAACAGTTTTTGAACTTCTCGAAGTTCTGAGTAGAAACTCATTAAATTTATATTGGTAAGTAAAACAACTAATTACTAATGTTAAAAGTTGAAAGTAGATTTCATTACAAATACGTCAGCAGTTCAAAAGAAATAGCAAAATTGAATTTAAAGAGTGTCAATATTATTGCAAACGATTGTACATAACATATGTATGAACCAATCATCTTCGATGGGAGGAGCTTTCAAAATTATATATCCAAATTCATGTCATTTTAGTACCTAATATTGCGCCATCTATTAGCAAATAGCCCAAGCGTAAACGTTCTTTTTGAATTCGTTTCCCATTACGCGAGAGTTGGTTTCCCATTCAGGCCAACAAGGTCTCCCATTAGATTGACTAGTCTTAGTGTATATAGTCAAGGCCAATAGGCAGTCTAAATGATGTAGTTGATGAGAACATTCAGACTGTCTATTGGTTGGCGACGAGTCGCAGCCGCAGTCGCACCAGCGAAGCCGTACCTTAAGCCTTCACTTGCTGATGCCAAAACAGTGAATTACAGTCCCGGATGAATATCAGAACTTCTATGGAATGTAATCTATCAACATCAAACAACAATGAAAATACTTGTAGTCAAAAAAGCGATATGACAATATTAAAATTTAGCGATTATGCCGCAACAGTATTTTTGTAACAATAACTTAAAATATATGAATTTCTTTTCATTTTATTAGTACGCTTGAATGCTCTACATAAATTCCTCGAAACCCGTTTAAGTATTTAGCTGTATTGGAATGTATAATAAACTACTGTATACATAAGTAATAAACTGAGCATAGGCCATTAGAGAACGAAATGATTCTTGATCTAATTCAACCGAATTTACAGGGCTAGGAATCTTACGTCAGAATGCTTGTTGTCACGCTATTCTACCGCAGATGTAAGGAAGGGTGGAGATAAAAGGTGATGTGAGGACAATGAAGGGGTTTAAGCCTAACCAGGCAATATTCCATCGAAGCAAGGATAGTGACTTTTCTTTGTCCTTTTAATATCATACAAAGGATATGTATACCTACGTGAGGAATCTAAAGAATTAATAAGAGTCAAAATGTGTATTAAGAAAGTGTAGCGTATATTGGACTGCAGATAAATTAATGATAACGAGCACAATTAGTAATTATTTTTTCAAAAACTGTGCTATACTACCGTAAATATAGAGAACAATTGATCAGTATATACCACAAACATAATACAATAAAAAAAACAAAATAATATTAAATTATATATATAATTATATATATATATATATATATATATATATATATATATATATATATATATATATATATATATATATATATATATAATTTAATATTATTTTGTTTTTTTTATTATAGTTAATACTTACACATTTTTCTATTTATCGAATTAAAAATTTATTTTAAAAGTTTATTAGATAATATAAATTCCCATGTACAGGGCTACCGCCATCTGTGAGTTTATTGTTTTGTTTATTATTATATAATTACATATTATATTATCTGACGTTACATTATCATTATAAATATATGACTTCTATATTTCATGTTTTGACATAAGATTGAATTTTAAATTATTTAGTACATATGTATATCATTAATATTGCGACATTTTTACTTAGATATAATGTGTCATACGGAAAAAATGTTGAAATGAAATACTCTGTCCAAGGAAAAAATATTGGATATCTATTAATGTTAGAATAGGAATGCCAACCCAAACTATATATATACAAATAGTCAAAAAATCGTTAATTACAGGATTCAAATCTAATTATTATCTAATTATAATTATTTTTAGTTATCTCTAAATGATGTGATGCCTACATTATTTTTCATAAACTTTTAATATGAGCAAATATAGATAACAAAATATCAAAGGATAAAAAATATCATAACATGCAAACCATCATTTTTAAATTATACACTGATAAAAATTATTAGCGATATTACACGGTTAATTATTGCCTAGGTCAATAGTGTAAAATAACACACCAATGTTACAACTGTAATAGAAAATTACTACTTATGAATATGTATTTTTCATAGTAAAACCGTGTTTTTGTACACATGAAATATAATCTTAAAATGTTATTATGTATATTTTTAAAAAATTGTGAAATTTTATATGAATGATGTAAATGTACGATAGAAGACAATCTTATAATATACTACGGATTTGGTATTTTTTACATTAATGTATGATGTAAGCAATGTGTAAATTTACAAACATTTTTATCACTGTATATTCGAAAATATATTTGTTGTGTTATACAGGGTGATTTTTAACCTATACGCATTCACTTAGAAAATTATAGCTGAGGACAAATAATAACTAATAGTGAATAGAAACGTTTTTCAGTTACGGATATACCAATGTATTTCAAATAAAACAACGTGAATTTCGTAAAGTTGAACACGCATTTGATTGAGCATAGGAACTGTTCGAAGTTATTTCTGTGATTTTCATTACACCGTTGATCTCGCCGAATTCATGAGTCACCACAATCACAGCCAATCCAGGCTGTAGGCGAATTGCTTCAGCCGCAGCATGTGGGCATTTTGCAACTCTGGTTCAGTGTTATCTTAGGTAACACACACCATAGTTTTATGTGGCCCCAAAAATAAAAATCAAGCGGATTTAGATCAGGCCTAATTGGACCACATCGTGTGGGAAACACATGATTCAAATGTTGCCGCACTAGTCGCGCAAAATGTGGTGGAGCACCATCGTGAAGAAACCACATATGTTGTCTAACGTTAAGATTAACTTCTTCAAAGAATACCGGTAAATTATTACCCAAATATTGTAAATGACCAGCGATTCTTGAATCTCTATCGGTGCATGTCGTATACGACGTTCTGATAATCTCTATTCAAATTTTCAAATTGATATTATCAAATGTCGCATTCTAAAATTTTTAATAGAATTTGCAACGAGTGGTTTCAGACACACGACTAAAGAGATATCGTATGCGAGAAAACGTAAAATATCTGTCATCTGTCATCCCTATATTAAATAAATATCACAATTTTTTTAAAAACGGATAGCCAGAAATAAATTTTGTATTTATTATAGAAACTCGAGCTCAAATTGGTCGCAATAGAAGAAATATTTTATGAAATATGCCATGCGTTTGATTCAGAATAAAAATGGTTAGATTATCTAAAGACTTGCTAAATGATTTGAGATAATTACCGTTTTTATTGGTGAAAAAAACCCGCACTTCAACATTAAGTGCAAAAGTCAAATAAATAAGTTGTAGTTTTTCGTTATTTATTTATCATAAAAAGTAATCTGACAGAAATATTGTATCATGTAAGCACTACATACAATTAAAAGCACTAAGCTTGTAATTGTATTTTAAGTATTAATTGCCTTAAAATATGCCATCTGCAACTATCAAATGGGAATTATGGAACCTATTGAATTTAATGTTGGTAGAAGAATCATGCACAGGTTATTAATCACATTTTATATAAAACTCCATTTAGTTAGGTAGGAATATTTCGTTTTATTTTACCTTAGATATGTTACGTAGGTACACGTAAGTGCAAAATATTTCGGTAGTATATATAAAACCTTAGGATAGATTTAAAAATATAAATGTTCATTGTACAAGTGAATTTACCTGAAGAAAATTGTGTAACAGCTCAACCAGCGTTTTCTTTTGTAGCTGCAAAGCAATCCATATCCATAAAATGACATTATGCAATAAAAAGAGTGTAAATATACTTTTCAAGAACTATCTAAATCACCATGGATTTAAAATTGTTACCAAATCCTATATATATATTATACGACATAATTGGCGAATGGTGACATTATTTCTATGAGAATATATATTTTCTAAATCATGCGACAATTTGCATGACATTTGTTGCACTAGACAATTGTCAGTAGAGATTCTAAAATCGAGGTCCAGTTAACCGATTTTCCAGAATGAAAGGGCCAAGTATTCCGTTCACAATTCCAGTTCACACGTTTACTGAAAATCGTTGTTGACAGTATGCTCGCAGAGCGACACGCAAATTTGATCAATTTTTGTAAATAACAACCAAAAATATTTTACATTTCTATCACCATTCCTCATTATTTTGCCCTTAGTTATAATTTCACAAGTTTATGCGTACAGGTTAAGAATCACCCTGTATCTTTAATTTTTTCTAATATCGCAAAATAAGGCTTTGTTTTGCAATTTATATTCTGTAATCTACAATTCAACCGCGTGACAGTTGTCGATAATTGCCACCTTTGTTCCTGCTAAATATGTTACTGCTAATGATATGTTATTAGTATGCCTCATTTTATTCTAGATTGTTTTTACAACTCCGAATTGAGTAGCTTATTATTTTCATAATATAAAACACTGTAATAAATTTTTATAGTCTGTTTAGAAATGAAAGAGGGTAATAAAAGCTTATTATGTATGCAAATCGTAAATAAATGTAGTACTGGTGCTTATATTCAATATTTTTCTTCTTTTTCTCGGTCCATTTCTCTTAAAGTAAACAATATAAAAACAGCATTTGAAAACATGAGGCAACTTTAAGCATCATAACCGGGTTAAGAGGGTTTTTAGTAATTCAAATAAAATTATTCAATATTATTATCAAAATATTTATTTAAATTTAATGAATAGACTTTTATTCCACACAAAAACATATGTATTTTGAAAATTTAAATTATGCTGAGTAAATGTAGTGTTGTATAAATGTACAATAAAGAAAATAAAAAAGTAGGTATATTAAAATTCATCCTCTGACTATTCTGATGAATTCTCTTCGTCTCCTAGATTGATAACGATAGGTTCCACAGTAACGTCAATTAAATTATCGAATTTTCTCCTCTTCTTTTTGCGCATGATATATACATCTTTGCCAGTTATCTGCAGTTACTCGTTCCAAGGAATTTGTTAACAAAAACGTCACTTAATTTAAACGTCGTATTATTTCCCGCTACGTCTCCTTTTACCTGAGCCCAGACTAATTCGATTGGGTTAAGTTCACCGTGGTAAGGTGGTAACCGTAGTATCCTTATTTAGCGATTTGTTGCCATTTCATCGATAACATATTTTTTCTGATCTTTATTAAGATTGACAAGTGTCAAAAGTTCCTTTTGCTCCATATTTGTTTCAAAAGAAATGTTTTTTCCGGATAACCATTGAATTATATCGGCTTTCCTCCAAGCAGTCGTAGGCGTCCGCTCGGTCTGCCGTGAATGGTAACTGGCATTATCCATGACAATTACAGACCACGGAGGAATAAAATTTAACGTCTGTGTAAAATACTCTTCGAAAACATCTGCGTTCATACCTTCGTGACAGTCACCTGTATTTTTAGATTCAAATAAAAGTAAACCGCCATCTGCAAAACCACTGGCACTACCTATATGTGTCACTATTAATCTTGGCCCTTTACTCAAGGTGCTTTGAACCCTGTTGTAAGTCCATCCAAAAATGCTTGTCGAAAACTTTTTACATTTTTATCTTTTGTTACAGTATATCTCTCACTGACCCAAGTTTCGTCTAGATAATAAATATTCCTCCCTACGTCACATAATATTCTAATTGATCTTAAGGATCAGGATCTTCGCCAACAAATAATTTCATCTTTATCGATAAGAACTGACTTCCTGTTCTGCTTTTCCCAGCAAAAATTCAACTCTCGTAAGACGGCTCATAATTTGCTTCTACTGATTTTTGACAAATCGTTGTCCTCTGAAAGTTCACTTAAAATTTTGTTTAGCGTTGGTATTTCTTTTTTAAAATAAAATGAGTGTACTTTTCTGCGAATGACATTTTTGAAGAAATCATCTATAACGACTTTTGACCTTTCTGTAGATCATTTTGGGGAATTTACAATAATCTTCTCATTCTGAGACAGCGCACATCTTTTCACGCGTTTAGCAGGTATGTAATCTGATAAGCTCGACATTTTACCCAAACTATATTATAGCCACTGACACAATAGTCACTAAACACAAGTCGAATTTTACTCTACTACACTAGCACGTCTTCGTATATTCAGCTCTAAGACTGGATTGATCTGTCACAATACACTGGCTCCTGCCCTATGATGTATCCAGTAAAATATACTAATGCACACCCATTACCTGTTAGCATTAGTGTTACCCGATAATTACCTGAAACGAAATATTACCACGCCCATGGCCGGTTCTTATCTCGGGGTTTTATTACTCTCTTTCATTTCCAAATAGACTATCATCATATCTTGTGTATATTACATGGCTTCGTCTCTTACATTTGTATAGGTTTCTTTATTGCCTGTTCAATTCGTTCGTAGAAATTATGCACCTAAGAAATTCAAAAATAAATTGAATTTGTCATTGCACTTACTTGAATGTTGCTGCAGGAAATTTGTTTAAGAATAGTAGGTAATTAATGACGTTTTTGTTTCTAAACTCCAGGACAACGAAATGGAGACTGTAAAATGTTTTCTTTTTATTTTTCAGAAACTCTTAATTGTTTCTATACAGGGTATCACCTAACGAATGTTACATATTTTAAGGGTACAATCTAGAACATAAATGGATTTGCTTATACGAAAAATACCGCAATAGAAAGTAACAGGGTATTAAAGTTTCTTTTTTTATTTCTTGTTTTCTCCTCAACTCAGAACCCAGTTAACTAATTTGAGCAAAATTTGCTGTTGTTTAGTTTCCCTTCATGAAGTATGCAGTGATTATGTTCCTATTAGGTTAAATCATACAGGGTGTTCATTTTACTTCAAATTTTTATGAATATTCTTCTGTAACTTTTTTGTACGTTTAAATTAAATTAAATAAAAGAATTACAAACAACGTGCTCCAAATCTTTTTTTTTTTTGGTAAGAAAAATGAATTTATTCGTTAATAAATTTGAAGAAAATTAAGTTAAAACACCTTTATCTTTGAATTCTTAAATCAGCATGTTATAGGTCTACATTCCTAAGAATTAGCATCGACATAATTAATTGACAAGAGGTACTAGAAATATATAATAAGTAGAATTTTTTCAAGAAATACCTCTTTGTAACAATTAAATGATATATTATTCTACCCATGTATCCAAATATAGTTTTCTTTTCTCTGACTATAGATAAGCGATAACTATAACCATAATATTAATATCAGTTCCATGAAACTTTGTGATATATCCCTTGTTCCAATATTCCCGAAAGTTTCAGCTCAAATTGTGTCTTTCAAGGCTCGATACTTTTTAACCATCCAAAGTTATCTAATTTATAACCAGATAACTTAAACATCCTTTCATCAGCGATGTCTGAAAACGTTAAATTATGAGTGTTCGCTTGAAATGTGTA
Source organism: Monochamus alternatus (assembly GCA_037114965.1). Classification (NCBI taxonomy): domain Eukaryota; kingdom Metazoa; phylum Arthropoda; class Insecta; order Coleoptera; family Cerambycidae; genus Monochamus; species Monochamus alternatus. The sequence goes on along the minus strand of CM073426.1, from coordinate 108,668,479 downwards.
TTTGCAAAGAGTTTTATGTAAAGCCAAATGTGTTTTTGATAAAACACTAACTTTTCGTCTCGCTCTAGTTAGCATCATCTGGAGATGATTAATGTTTGTAGCGAAATGCGTAGATGGAGATGTACCTACAGAGATTTGATGTTTTGTAGGAAACTCATTTTTTAAGCAAAACATAGGTATATAACAAAAACATTCTCGAAGTAATACAAAAGGATTATTGTATATTTTTAAGCAAGTAGAGTAGAGTATAGTATATAAAAGAGCAAATAGTTTATAATAAAATTTGTGACACATTAATAAAATGTTATTTTTCAAGTTTTATTGTTCAATTACTATGTTTATCTAAGTTCAAAATAATTTGGTATGTATATCAAATTGTGCGACTATTAAAAAAATGCTTGCTGAGTAGATAATATAAGTTTACTAAGTGGATATTCTATATTTAGTGAAGTGTTGAAATATAGTTTCATTGAATTTGACAGAAAGTTGAAAGAAAGTTGACTTTATTTTTTTATACAGTACTAGCTTGTGAGATGGGCATATCAGTGTTCCTCAGACAACCATATTGCGCCAACTGTTAATTAATATCTATATCAACAATGCTGTTAATGGTTTGAATGTTTGAACCTTTTAATGCTGGTGATAAAAAAATTATATTTTTCAGCTGCGTTTATCTTAGGAAAATTTTAACCTCTGGTGTGAATCTAACCGCATAATATTTGTTGTTTTTTGTTCTTTGTTTATTATATATATATTTTTTTTGTATTAACGGCACATTTTTAAGGTTTATTTTTCCAGTGTTGCCACATGGTACAATTGTACTAGATTTTGTACATTTTGTTATAAAAAACTACGTTAGTACTAACCACACTATAATTTTTTGTGCAAGTTGCAACGAATTGAAAATGTATAATTTTTTTTGTTTCGACTCAAAAAAAGAGAAAAATAATTAAGAAAAAACATTAAGTAAAACAATAAATAAAACCAAATTTTTTAACTTGTGGAAAATTTCTCAAAGCTAGAGTTTATTGAAGTTATTAGATAATAATATTAAGTAAAACTGTTAAATATGTAATAAAAAGTAAAAGTAATAATGTTTGTTTAAAAATGAGATATATTTACCTTTTTTAAAAGTTAGTACCTTTTGATCTATTTTTAAAGTAAAATTGGTACATAATATTATTTGCATTTGGCAACACTGGTTTTATTATGTAAATTACAGATGTAATTTTGAATATATAAATAAGCACTATAAATTTTCGAAATAACTTTTCTGTAAAAATATGCTGCTGCAAAAATTTTGGATATAGAGATGCAGCACTTTCTAAATTATATAATGGATAAGAAATGAATATAAATTTTTGTTTAGTGACCGTTTTGTGCAAATAAATCTTATAATCTATCTGAAATATATAATTTCTTAAACTTAATATTGTTAAAGGAATGAAAAAATAAAACAAAAAAAGTTTGAGGAAGTCGAAATCAGACTTGATTATAGTTAAAACTCTTATCAGTTTAAAATTTAAAATAAATAAAGTAATTAAACTTTATTAAGATATTTGCCCTTGAATTTCTGAAACATATTATTTAAAAATACATGTTTTACTATATAAAAAACATGCACATTTTCTTGTAAAATTATTACAAATTACTACGTATTTTAACGTAGCTATAAAAGGTAGTCACTTCGTTAAATCAATTTTCAAATTCATTTAGAGCTCTGCCGGTTCATATTTCACAGTATTTCCTATTTCGGTTTTTTTATATACGGTTATGTCCGGCTGTTTAAAATTGAAGTGGTTATTTTTTGGTAATGTATTATGGTATCTATAACATTTTTTAATGATTGCTATGCTAACAAAAAGGATTAATATTGTAAAGACAGAAAATTTACTTATTACTTTGTAGTTATAATTCTCTAAATATAAGGCATGTAAGTCACTCATAAATATAGTTTAATGGCTTTGATGTAAATATTATTGTACTGTATAATTGCAGACATTAAGAAAAAATTCTTGTAAATTATACAAATAATATTATATGTGCGGTTGCGACACAAGTTTATTTCAGTATTGTATACATATAGTGTATTTGATCACCAAGTATTATATGTAAAATGTCATATACACCAGTCTTATTTTCATGTTGTGATTTATATAATAATTGTATAAAATGTAGGCACTTTCAGTTTGTTCTTATGTTTTAATATCTATTTTTTGTTATTGGAATTTATTGTAATAAATTATCAGTTTGATATTTTAACTAAAAATAAAAAATAAACATTCCATTTTCACCTCTTCACAATGCTGAAAATATTAATTTCGTGCAAAAATAGAAACCCTCCATTTGTATCAGTATAAACTGATTACGGAAAAAATACCCTTTTCGAGATCTCAGGGGAGGTAACCCCTATTTTACTTTTCCATTTCATTTAAAGGTTTCCCTCATAAAAAATCCGTCTATAAGCATCGAAATAATTCCTTTAAAAACGGTACGAGTCCCACTCTTCTTTATCAAATAATGACCACTTCAAATTTCACCAGCCGCCACTGCGTTTCGAATAAAGATTCCGCCTACGGAACAATGAAACTTTCACTTTTCATTCCTACGCAACCCCTTCAAACAACTGTACCAATTCTAACCTATACGTGCGACGCTTTGCGATCCACTCGACTTCCTGCCTGCACAACTAAAACAACGGAACACCCATGGCGAACCAGAGCAGCGGTATCGAACAGCGATCGTCGCGATACCACTTGACGGTGCGTTAATTAACGAAATAAGAGTGGCTCGGGGCGCCTCGGGGGCGTGGTGGAGCGGGGTATCCGGCGATATGACAGTTTCGACCACGTGAGATTACAACAATACGCGCGCGAACCGCGAAACGAGACTGGCGGTCCACGCCGATCGGTGCATATTGCGCGCGCGTTCGCCGCTCTTCCGCGGACGCAGGATCCCGGGTCCGGGTCAACACCATCCGCGGTGGCGTGCCGCGATGCACTCTACGACCCCGGCGCCTTGCTTCCGCCCGCGGCCTTATTTCCATTCATTCTCGGCCCAATCTCATTGACAAGATGCACCGGGATTAACAATGGGTCACTTCGTTATGTACATTTCTCATTAGGGAGCGGCTTAATACGGTCGGCTTCAGTCCAGGGCAGCAAAATGCGAGACTTGAGTGAAGTTAGCCATAAAAGTTATACATAAAAAATAAAATTCTTCGGAACCACCCTCTTGCACCTACACAACATTTAATTTGTTTAAAGTAACAAAATGTACTTCATGGTATATATTTAACAAAAAAAAATTGAGCGCGTGCTGTTAGTAGATCTGGAGCAACACTGACATTTTTACCGCCGCTGTTGTCCCCGGACAAGCCATTCTAAGGGCATAGGATGATAGAAAACACTTTATTTTATACCCCTGAGCAAAAAAAAAAATACAAAAAATTACAAGGGGGCCATCTACAGACTTAGCCATAACTTTGTGTTCTATTCGCACATTTATTGTTCATAAAGTAAAGCGAAAAGATATCTACCCTTTCCGCAATCGAATAAACCATAGTGTTTAATTTTCAAAAACATAATTAAATAAACTACCAACTCACGCTTCCAAATAATACTAGAAAATAAATTTGGAATCCACTAATTTTTCCTTCGTTGTGTGTATAGTATTCATTTTTGTTTTTTACAATTGTGTTTTTTTTTACGAAAGTGAGAATAAATCGCCAAAAACCAGTGTATCGCAAGAAATAATAAATTTATACCACTGGTGTACTTAACTCGAATGAGTGACATTTTTACCGTTACTAATTATTTGTACAAAAGTTTCAACTTTAAAATCAAAATTCTTATTAAATATTAGGCAGAATTATAAAATTTAAAGTCTGTAGTAAAGCGAATTGTAAGAACTTTCAAAATAAATATTACTCAACCTCCAATGCCATTTAAATATTTTGAGGCTTACCCTTGCTTGGGGGTGAAAGTTAACCTTAAGAGTACCTTTAATCTAAAATCGACGGGTCTGAAAGTTTTTCTACAATATTGACGCAGTTCCTGAAAATGACTCTGTTTCGTTTTCATCTGGCCACCCTGTATAGATGTGGGGAAAAAAAGTTAAAAATAAAATCAATTATTACGAAGAAAAATCTGTATAGAAAATAGTTATATTAACCAACACATTAAAAAATACCTTAATAAAAAACATTAGTATAACTTATTATGAAAAACATAGGTTACAGATCCATTAACAATTTTACCATTTCTATTTTCAAAAAAAACACACACATATATACATGCACTATTAAAAAAATAGGTACAGCTCCCATACGAGCTTAATTGAAAAGAAAAATAAAAACCACACTAATACACTATTAAAATATTGAACAGAAATATTTATCTACAATTTTCGATGGATTCCATCAACTGTTTTTTAGAAATGCTTAATGATGGACTAGATTTAACTATGTCTGGTAATTTATTGTATGTAGCAAAGCCTTTAAAAAAGAAAGAATTCATGGTACTTTCTCTATTCGTTCTGCGTACATACAAATTGACAATATTTCCAAACTAATTCCAAACTAATAAACTCATGTATGAAGGTGCTAAATTACTAAGAATTTTATATACATTGTTCAAAAGCTCTGCAAAATTTTATACAGAAAATAATTTTGGATAAAACATTAGAAACATACCTACTTTGTGTCACTGTTCGTTATGTTCTTGAAATCAGGATCAAGTTGAGCTCGCACGTTGATATTTCCAAATAATCCAAATCGCATTTAATATAAATCAGAATCAAATCTATTACACATGATCAGTAAGTACCAAATAACACCGCCGCACACGGACAACACAGATGTACAATCGTTTGCAATAATAATGACACTCTTTATTCTTTCGAATTGCTGACGTATTTATAATAAAATCTACTTTCAACTTTTAACATTAGTTCTTAGTTGCTTCACTCACCAATAGAGATTTAATTAAATTTCTATTCAGAACTTCCAGAAGTTCATAAACTGTTTTGAGGGAGTGTCATTATTATTGCAAAAGCATGTACATGTCTATTAAAATGTCTTTTATACATTTTTCCACGGCTCTGTTCATCAGAGAACAACCACAGTCTTTCACTACTTCACTTTACTCAACTTCAATAACATTTTTATTTAGGTGAATAGCAAATTTTATTACAGTCTGTTCGGAAATGAGAGTCATAAAACTCCGAGATAAGAACCGGCCATGGACGTGGTAATATTTCGTTTCAGGTAATTGTCGGGTAACACTAATGCTAACAGGTAATGGCTGTAAATTATTATATTTTACTGGATATATCATAGGGCAGGAGCCAGTGTATTGTGACAGATCAATCCAGTATTAGAGCTGAATATTCGAAGACGTGCTAGTGCAGTAGAGTAAAATTCGACTTGTGTTTAGTGACTATTGTGCCAGTCGATATAATACTGCTTGGGCAAAATGTCGAGCTTATCAGATTACGTACCTGCTAAACGCGTGAAAAGATGTGCGCTGTCTCAAAATGAGAAGATTATTATATTAAATATATTTAATGCATTGAAACACCATAATCCTACCAACAGTGTTGACGACATCGTGGAAAAGTGTTCCAAAATGACAGGGATTGGAAAATCGACTATCTACAGACTTTTAAAGGAAACAAAAAATGAACTAGATACTGTAAATCCCCCAAAATCATCTACAGGGAGGTCAAAAGTCGTTATAGATGATTTCTTCAAAAATGTCATTCGCAGAAAAATACACTTATTTTATTTTAAAAAAGAAATACCAACGCTAAACAAAATTTTAAGTGAACTTTCAGAGCACAACGATTTGCCAAAAATCAGTAGAAGCAAATTATGGGCCGTCTTTCGAGCGTTGAATTTTTGCTGGGAAAAGCAGAACAGGAAGTCAGTTCTTATCGATAAAGATGAAATTATTTGTTGACGAAGATCCTACTTAAGATCAATTAGAAAATTCCGTGACGAAGGGAAGAATATTTATTATCTAGACGAAACTTGGGTCAACGAGGGATATACTGTAACAAAAGTAGCAAGATAAAAATGTAGAAAGTTTTCGACAAGCATTTTTGGATGGACTTTCAACAGGGTTCAAAGCACCTTCAGGTAAAGGACGAATATTAATAGTGACACATATGGGTAGTGCCAGTGGTTTTGTAGATGACGGTTTACTTTTATTTGAATCTAAAAATACAGGTGACTATCACGAAGACATGAACGCAGATGTTTTCCAAGAGTATTTTACACAGATGTTGGATCTTATTCCCCCGGGGTCTGTAATTGCCATGGATAATGCCAGTTACTCTTCACGGCAGACCGAGCGGACGCCTACGACTGCTTGGAGGAAAGCCGATATAATTCAATGGTTATCCGGAAAAAACATTTCTTTTGAAACAAATATGGAGAAAAAGGAACTTTTGACTCTTGTCAATCTTAATAAAGATCAGAAAAAATATGTTATCGATGAAATGGCAACAAATCGCCAGATAAGGGTACTACGGTTACCACCTTATCACTGTGAACTTAACCCAATCGAATTAGTCTGGGCGCAGGTAAAAGGAGATGTAGCCTGAAATAATACGACGTTTAAATTAAGTGACGTGAAAATTTTGTTAAAAAATGCCTTGGAACGAGTAACTGCAGATAACTGGCAAAGATGTATACATCATGTACCAAGAGATGAGGAGAAAATGTGGGAACTCGATAATTTAATTAACGTTATTGTGGAACCTATGGTTATCAATCTATTAGACGAAGATAATTCATCAGAATATCCAGAGGATGAATTTTAATATACCTACTTTTTTATTTTCTTTATTGTACATTTATACAACACTACATTTACTCACCATAATTTAAATTTTCAAAATATATATATCTTTGTGTGGAATAAAAGTCTATTCATGAAATTTAAATAAATATTTTGATAATAATATTGAATAATTTTATTTGAATTACTAAAAACTCTCTATGATGCTCATGTTTTGAAATGCTGTTTTTATATTGTTTACTTATAAAAGAAATGAACCGAGAAATTGAAGCGGCATAGACAAAGACGGATTGTCGGGGATTAAATTTTAGCTACCTGCTACAATTTAGTACAACCCGGTCACACAAAGTTTTTTTAAAAATACACCTCATCTATATACCGATAACACATAATATAAAAATATTGAATATAAGCACCAGTACTACATTTATTTACGATTTGCACACATAATAAGCTTTTATTACTCTCTTTCATTTCTAAACAGACAATAGTTCATATATTAGTATTTCCATGCTTTCGGACAACGCAGTACACACGTTTAGAAGAGTTAATTGAGCATTTGTGATATTATTAGATGTTACTGTGTTAAATAGACATTGTATTGAATAAAGTTGCAAGAAATACTCGTAAAATCAGCACAGAAGATGCATCTCACCGGGCAAATGGAAGAAGTAATGCATTACGCCATTGTGTACGAATACAGCATATAGTGCCCAATGAAAAATATTTCACCATGTTAAAAAATGAAAAGAAAAATGTCATGTACGGCGATAAATCGCGACAAAAGAAAGCATTGCAACACAGTTTAATTGAAAATACAGGTAGGTTTAAGTTTATCGAAAAAATTCAAATGTAAAGTTGTAAAGAATCAATTAAACTTTTCTATTACGCTACCAGAATGTATATAGGGCGTTTAGAAAATCAATGACAAAGCAAGTTCACATTTTTCTCATTTATTTTATTCAGCGCTTGGCTCCGATTCCAAATAACATGTTCTGTATTTTCTCCATTTACGTGATCCAGAATGTTATTTGAGCCATTTATAAAATTTTGCTATCTGACTTCACTAAAGATGTTTAAGGAGAAATAAAGTCAGTAGTAAATAGCAATATAAATTTATTAAATTAATTAAAAAAATAATAAATGTTAAATATCATTATTCATTAATGTAACTTTTTATTTTTTAAATTAAGATAAGTAGTTTAATGTGAAATCAGATGGCATCATTTTATAAATACCTCAAGTAAAACCATATATCTGGTATTTACCCAACAACATTGTCGCCGTAATTGTCACGAGCGGATCTATATTGTAAACAAAGAAATAAATTACGTTTAACAATACTGTAAATGCAAGAAACAAACCACTGTTGACATCACCAACACCGTAGCCTGCATCTGTATCCACTGAAACAAACCGCGCTTAACAGCATGTAACGTCACGCTAATGGTAACGCGTTTTCGGCTACACTGTATGGCAATATTATTAGTGTCAATATTTTAATTATTATGTGATTATTGTTGCCAGACACATGTTCTGACCTTTCAATTATGAAAGATTATCCTGTAATACATTTCAAATCAGTATAAAATTCATGCAACTTTCCCGTTGTGCAACTGCAGATTTTGTGCAGTCAATTATTGAACTAATTTCGAAATTTTTGTTGACTACGTAACTATCTGCCCAAGAGGCGAGAATCGGTAATCTGATATATTGAAGTTTCGTTCCAATTTGTAATGTAATACTGCCAATTTGCTAGATTTGGATACTACGGCACATTTCAACATCTGTCACTTCTGCAAGCTGGGATTCGCTTGCAAAGAGATTCTGAATTAATGACCTATCCTTTCGGATACAGATATTTTGGAACGCAACGCTGATTAATTCACACTATAATATTTTTAATAGTACTAGGTCCAGATATTTCTTTAATTATGTGGAATATACTTTTAATTTTATTCTCAGCAGCTAAACTTTAAAAAAATATATAATATAAACTTGGTGACCGGGCAAACGTTGTTTTGCCATATGAATTATTTCTAGTGAATACTTTGGCAGTTAAATAAAAAATAACTAACTTACTGTAAGTGTGTGGAGATGTGGTATATGACTAAAAGAGGAATGGAGCACTGTGAACGATGACGGCCTATAAGAATAACAAAACACGAAACATTAATTTTTTTAATTACTTCGCGTGCCTGCAATTTTACTTGTTTGACGGCCCAAATTAGACCCTTTACGTCTTGTTGGCATTGTTCGCTGTACAAAAAAATAGCCATATAGTAAAATAATAGCCGTTGTTGGCGGGACCTCGTGACACGTGTTGCGTACTCTTGAGGTTATGTAGAGCACTTAATTAACTAATAATGAGAATTACACTTAAAATTAATAATTTTATTAATTATTGATAAAACAGGAAATAAATAATTATGGCCCAGCAAATTAATAATAAATTTACTTGAGAATTACACTTAGAAGGTAAAATGATAATTGTAAACGTCACTATTACGTTCGATTCATACACAATAATAATGGTCGAAAACTGTGTAGGGTGTGAGAGAAGGCTTATTGTGAGAGAGACAGGAGACCGGCTTCGTTCTCATGCCTGCTGTTTACTGGGTGAGTAGTGACACCGGTAGATGCCTGGCGGAGATAACTGATCTAGTGATAATCGATCAGTTATCGACCAGGGTTAAAAATGATTAAATTACTAAAATGGTTATTAAAAAATAGGGGCTTGTGATAGAAGGTTAATTAAGGGTTGTATGTATTTTTTAATGCCACATCATAAAAAAATAAAAATAAAAAATTTTGTCCAAAAAATAAAAAAAAATTGTTTGGGGTGGACCACCCCTATCACTTATGGGTATGAAAAATAGATTACGACCGATTTTTAGACCTACCGAATATACATATAAAATTTCATAAAAATCGGTCAAGCCATTTCCGAGCAGTATGGCGTCTAAAACTGTGACACGAGAATTTTATATATTTGATATAATGAACCTGCTCTGTAATGACTTTTCATCATTACATTATTGATTTTCAATTAATATTTTTAAAAATAAAAAGTTTGAAATATCTAATCTTGATTATTACATACTGAATTTTCTAATTTTTATAAGAAGAACTGAACTGAACTTTATTTGTCAAATAAATATATATAAAAATGTGACCATTATAACATTATGTACTCAGTATTTAAATAATAAGGAAGTTTGGGGTTTTTTTGGGTAGAGGAACTGAAATCTGTTCGCATTCTGGTTATAATTATAATAATAATAATTATTATTATTACAAAAAAAAATGGGCAGAGGAGAATCCTGTTAGCCCGTATTAAAAGATAAGAAAATACACAACGAATAAGATGTACTATGACTAGCTTTAAATGTAAAACAGTAGTAATCTCTTAAAATATTAAATACTAAAGCATAATATAAAAATAAAACTTAATTAACCATATAAAGATTACAAGAACAAAAAGTGAGAATTTTTTTTATATATATATATATATATATATATATATATATTAGTTCTCTTTGAACCAGCTGTCTAATCTGCTTTTGAACGACTGTAAAGATGTAGCACTCACTATACTTTCCGTCAAACTATTCCAAACACTAAATACTCGATTTGAAAAAAAAATGCTGACGCACAGATGTTCTAAAGTGTTCATTTTTAATTTATACTGATGTCTTCGAAGACGTTCATCATAATTTAGCACTAAAATATGATCAACAGGTGGAATCATTCCATGCAGCAAACGATATGTCAAAATAAGATTTCTTCGAAGTTTTCAATCTTGAAAACTATGAAGATTAGACAACTCCAATCGTTCTTCATATAATGGTCTTATCCGGCCATAGGGACAACTAGGAGCATAGCGTTGAACAGATTCCAGCATGAGCTTGTCCCGTGTTAGAGCAGGATGCCATACCTGTCCTATCTTGTGTACGTTGTATATAGTTTTACGAATGTTCCCAATGAAACATTTGGAAATACTTTGGTAAGTAGATAAACAGATCTATTGGCACGTCTCGTAATATTTGTGATATGTTGACCAAGTAAAATCTGTCGTCATAGTGATACCCAAATCAACATGCCTATCTCTAGTTGTAAGTTGTTTATTATCAATATAATAATTTAAATTCGGATTAGTTTTTCCCAGATGCAAAACAACGCACTTTTCCGTATTGAGTGGGAGTAACCACGTCTCACACCATAGATATATTTGGTTCAAATCTTCTAATAACAAATGATACGACATTAGAGGATCATTATAGAATTTACTGTCATCTGCGTAGCGGGTGAATTTCGATTTAATTACACTTCCCAGGTCTGAAGTATATGCTAAAAAACCCTATGGAACTCAGTATCTGGCAGATATGATGAATAATTATAAACCTGAAAGTGTGCAAAAAAAACGATAGATGAACTCTCATATATGACCATAATTTTGATCGGAGAATTATATAGAAAGAATTCATGAAATTTAAACAAAATGCATTTGTCTTTTCGATACAATCACAGTGATTTTTACCGATAATGTAATCACAATTGGGTACGAGTTAACACTTTTAATATAGATAGGATAAGTTCGTCTATTTAGCCTACTTATCAGATCTATTGCACATCGAAATTAAAAAAAGACATTCTCAAAAAATTTATTGCATTTGTTATGATCAAAAAAATAAGTATTGCAATAATTTATTCTTGCAATCTGAGCATTCACCTAATTATATGATATACTGATACATTTCTTAATTGCTGTACAAAATATAATGATGAGTAGTCGTCGGAACTTGTCCCGTCATTTCAGGATCCTATATCATGCAGTGCAGCGCGACCGAAGCAGATATTTTAGAATTCAGTACATTCGTGAGTACATGTTAACTGTTTTAATTTACACAATGTCACGGCGGATACCGCGCAGAAAGATCGTAGAAAAATGGATTCACGATTTGTCAGAGTTAGTATTTAATAGTACTGAATTACAATCATAGAAAAAGAAAAATATAGAACGCGTTTAGACGAGTGAGCATCCATACTTTCACCAATTTCATAAGCGCCGCCATACATGTTTTGGTGGCTACCATCACAGATAAATTAGCTTTATCTGTGCTACCATTTTGAGCCACGTTTCCATGGTTACGTTGTTTGTTGTGTTTATTTACATTCTACATTTAATACATTTTTGTTCTTTATTCTGTCCTAATTTGTGTTTAGGTTTTATTATTGTGATATTAATTAAGTGTCATTAAAGACTTTTCATTCATTTCATAGCGTAGTATCTACCTACTTAATAATAAATATATGTTTTCTTTTTTTAGATCGAGGTAAATTTATGGTTTATTATTGGCATTGTGTATACAAAGAATCATGTTTATTTGTTTCTAGCAGAATATGGCTGATACTGTTCCCAGATGTAAGAACGTTAACTGATTAAACAGTCCGGAAAGTGGTATAAGATCTTGTTTGTATGACAGATTAAATTCAGTAATAAGTACTTCTTACTGCATGTAGTTTTATTATTAGTTAATAACAATATCACTAAATAATTGCAAATGTTTTATTTCTGATGTTTAAGGCTAATTTACTTTGCAGGTTTCCTAAATGTGAACGCTTGAAATTATTTAAGGAAATAATACATGTTCCAAAGTTAAAATGGGGCCCAAGAAAACACAGGGTGTTAAAAAGAGAGTATAAAATATTTCAGGAGATAATAGTATGAACCAAAATAAGCAGAAAAGTCTTAATAAACATGGGTCCGCAAAGTAACGGTTGCGGAGATATGGACCACTATTCGTTTTTCAAACATTTTATTTTATTAATAATAAACCGACAAAGGAAGCTTTTAACAAACAAAAAACAAAGTTACAGAAGATGTTCAAAGTGCCCTACGTCCATTTCTAAGCAGGCACGACATTAATCCGTAGCTGCAGTTCTTCCAGGCTATTTACATGAGTACCATACACTGATATCTTCAAATATCCCCAAAAAAAGAAATCTAGAGGGTTCATATCAGGCGATCTTGGAGGCCATAAAACAGGTCCGGCTCTTCCTACCCATCTATGTGGTGCTGTTGTGGTTCTAGCATGATGGTGCTCCAGCTCATTTTTCCATGGCCGTTAGAGAGCATTTACACCAGACTTTTCCACATCATTGTTTTTTGTTTGTTAAAAGCTTCCTTTGTCGGTTTATTCCTAATAAAAATAAAATGTTTGAAAAACGAATAGTAGTCCATATCTCTGCAACCGTTACTTTGCGGATCCATGTTTATTAAGACTTTTCTGCTTATTTTGGTTATCACCTCCTGACATATTTTACATTCTTTTTTTTTGGGCGCCGATTTTTACCTAAATGAAAAACATTTTTAAAAAAATGCAATGCAATCAAGAAATTTAGTCCAAATGGTTTGTGAAGCATCAAGTGATACTTCTTGTCCTTTCAAAAGATAATTTAGCTTCGAATGAAAATTACCATAAAATATCAAGAACTAGGGAATTTCCGTTATCATATCTTTTTTAAACTATTTTGTTTGATTTTATAATTATAAATACAGTGCAATTACTCCTAGCAATACTACGACATCTTCTCCAGACAAAAAATTGTCACAAAAGCTTGCTCCATCAGAAAACCTGTCGTAACCGAGTCATCTCTTGATACATCATCTGTTGATACATCGAACAGCACAGAACAAAAGAGAGTACAATTAGTTTAATTTCTACATAATTATAGGTATATTTTTTACATTTATTAAAAACAACAATACTTTAGTGGAATAATTATATTTTATTTATATTTTAGTTTCAAGCCCAGGAAACGAATAAAAAATAGTGTCGTGTTGATTAATGCACTCGATAAAAGTCGAAAGAAATCAGCAGCAAACTGCAGATAACTTGAACCCTTTACCTGAAGGTGCCTTGAACCCTGTTGAAAGTCCATCCAAAAATGCTTGTCGAAAACTTGTTACATTTTTATCTTGCCATACTTTTGTTACAGTATATCCCTTGTTGACCCAACTTTCGTCTAGATAATAAATATTCCTCCCTTCGTCACGAAATTTTCTAATTGATCTTAAGTAGGATCTTCGCCAACAAATAATTTCATCTTTATCGATAAGAACTGACTTCCTGTTCAGCTTTTCACAGCAAAAATTCATCTCTCGTAAGACGGCCCATAATTTACTTCTACTGATTTTTGGCAAATCGTTGTCCTCTGAAAGTTCACTTAAAATTTTAGCGTTGGTATTTCTTTTTTAAAATAAAATGATTGTACTTTTCTGCGAATGACATTTTTGAAGAAATCATCTATACCGACTTTTGACCTCCCTGTAGATGATTTTGGGGGATTTACAGTATCTTGTTCATTTTTTGTTTCCTTTAAAAGCCTGTAGTCGATTTTCCAATCCCTGTCATTTTGGAATACTTTTCCACAATGTCGTCAACACTGTTGATAGGATTTTGGTGTTTCAATGCATTAAATACATTTAATATAATAATCTTCTCATTTTGAGACAGCGCACATCTTTTCACGCGTTTAGCAGGTATGTAATCTGATAAGCTCGACATTTTACCCAAACTATATTATAGCCACTGACACAATAGTCACTAAACACAAGTCGAATTTTACTCTACTGCACTAGCACGTCTTCGTATATTCAGCTCTAAGACTAGATTGATCTGTCACTATACACTGGCTCCTGCCCTATGATGTATCCAGTAAAATATACTAATGTACATCCATTACCTGTTAGCATTAGTGTTACCCGATAATTACCTGAAACGAAATATTACCACGCCCATAGCCGGTTCTTATCTCGGAGCTTTATTACTCTCTTTCACTTCCAAACAGACTATAGATATGCCAAACTACAGCTTCCAACCTATTGTGATGATGTATTATTGTATACGCGATGAGATTCCGATAATGCGAGTCACTAAAAATGACATAACACCAATTCAATATAAGTACCCATGTTTAACATATTTTTACATATATTCACCTCAGTGCGGTCCTGATAAACCGCAAATGACGGACCAAGTCCGAGATCTAATAATGAGTACACATATTAAATCAAGAGTCCTATCTTTTTGATGGAGAAAGTGATTTATTAAAAACGATTAATTGCTTATCCTTCGCTTCTGTGATGAATAACCTATCATCTACTTGAAATACGACTTTAACGACTAGAGTAGTCAGGTTAACGAAGTAATTAAGATATGATGAGTCCATGCTGGATATAAATATACATTCAGAAAGGGCGTGTATCGACTTAAGTAGATTTCGGAGTTTCTAGCCGAAATTACCCAGAGTCATAGATATTCATAAGATTCATAAGACCGAAAATAACTTTGTTCAGCAGGGAGAAATGTAGCTATTAACGACCTGGAAGGTATTATTCCGATACAATACGTTACATCACTATGCGGTACACAAAGTAAGTTGGAAACACCAATACTTCACTTTAGAAGAAAGCCCCAACACGAAAACCGGAGGTACCTACATTATGATATACCTTCATAGGCTCAGAGCACTTATAGTGTCTAAAATTATAACATGACGGTGATGCAATAAATTTTACATAATTTACACTATTGATTGGATACAAATTTGAAAAATCGTTATGGATACAAGGAAGTCATGCAATCGATGACCGATCGAAGTGAAGGTCATGGCAATCATAAAATCTGGGCTAACGCCACTGATGATATACCTACTATAAATAATTTAACTATGATACACAGGGTAATTTAGGTAAATTCTGTATCGACTGGACATAGAGCAAGATCGTATACAGGGTGTCTGGAATATGAGTGCCGTAATTTTAAGGGCTTATATGTCTAACCAAAAGCAATAAAAAGCTCTTATGAAACAAATGTCTAAAACAAATAGTTTGTCTACAAATACATTTCGAAAATTATAATACAACTGCAATAATATGCAAAACTATGTTACGAAATTACAAAATAAGGTAAAATAAAGGTTAAGTAAATGCGCCCGTAACGTAATTTGTACGTAATTTGATTTTTTCATCAGTATTAATGAAGTAAACAATTGAAGTTTCTGAAAAATTCGTTAAAACTGTAACGTACTGTAACGTCCGACAACGTTGCAGTGCCAGCCTTCTACTGATAACTTAGAAGTAATATTAGTCATAGTGGTGCATATAGCTAGTACGTTTCATTTTTCTCTAGTTTTTCTTTAATGTTTATAAGTGTACATAAACAAAAATGGAACAATTTATGGTAACCATAGCCAGCTGCACATGTTAATTTACGGCGAATCTAGGCAAAACTTTCTGACTTTGAGATGTTTGTACGGTAAACGCTTCTTGCAAGGAAGGAAGAAAGGATTTTAAACACTTGTAACTATTATTCTGTGTTGTGAAAAGAGCTCTAAGAACACAATTCACAATAAGTACTTATGCTTAGGTGCATATTTTAATTATTATATATAAATACATAACAATCCTAAGATAGTATGTGAGCGACGTTGTCACATATTCAAGACCTGTTTGCTGTCATAATTCTGTTACTGTTGGTGAGAGAAAAAAAATTGTTAAATATAAATATGTTTTGTTTAGTACAACTTATCATATGGCTAAATTAAGGCACTCATATTCTTGACACTCTGTAGAAGAGTGACGCCTATTAAGTAAAGAAATAGTAGTAATTACTCAATGACCAGGATAAATTTACATATCATGAGCGTGCAGCACATTTTTAACCCTGTCTGTATATCTATTCATTAGCAAGATGTACTTGATCTGAATAATTTTCACAACTCAAAATAAAATGTGAAATAGATACAAGTGTTCAAAATGACTTATGTTGCTTGCGAAAAGCGTCTGCCGCGATGGTTACTATAAATTGTTCCGTTTTTGTTTATATACACTCACAAACATCAAGTAAGCACAGAAAAACGAAACACACTAGCCACAATATCTATTAATACTTTTAGGTTAACAGCAGCTGGCGATCGATTACAATGTTGCAGTAAGTTAAAGTTTTAAGGATTTTCTGGGAAACATCAATTGTTTATTTCATTACTACTGATTTAAAAAAAATACAAACAAATTACGCCACAGGGGCTTTTACTTACTCTTAGTTTGCAATTTCGTTTCGTTTTGCATTTCACTACGGTTATATTTTTATTTTTGAAATATAGTTGTAAAAAAAACTATTCGTTTTAGACATTTTTGTTGCATTCGGTTAGATATATGTTTTTTTAACCCCTTTAGTACTGGCACTTGTATTCCGAACACCCTGTAGATTATTTTTATGCAAAGTAGAACCCATGGAGAGATGTTTGCATCCAACAGCAAATTTTAATTCAGTGTTTCCGTTTATTACTGTCTCTAATTAATAGCAATTTCAGATAAATTGGAATTGGAAAAGGCGAATTGGACGATCTTTAAATGTATGTAAGTTTCTTTTGAGAACCTGCCAATTGCTACATTACTAAATTTCATTTAGACATTATCTTTATCCTTGTACCATCTGTTCCGATACAAATGAAAGGCATTTTTGAGTTTGCACTGGTCAAAATGTGTCTCTAGCAACAATAATGAATATAAACCTAATCACGCCTTTTTTTAAAGTAGGTAAGTCTTAAAAAAGAACGTCGAGTTTAATCATTTTGTGATTTTAGTTAAAGCAAAGTATTTAGATCTGCTAATATAAACGCTTATTTTTATCTAAACTGCAGAAGGTGTTGAGAACATAATACATTGCTTACACTAGACTGCATCTATCCAGAGAAAATAGATCACACTTTCATTATATAATGCTAATTTTGTGGCTTTTAATCTGATAAACACAAAGTTCAAAGCACGTGTTGTTTGTGTTTTTGGACATTTAGCTCCTGCTAACCTGCTAGGCAGACGTTGACTGATCACTTGTAATTTTATTTTAGCTAACGCACATGCGGCGAAGCTATTTCCGTAACTTATTTATACCAAATGCGATCTTGTGATGCTAACAGCTCTCTAAAATTTAATAATACATGAATCGGTTAATATGTTTCCCACAAATGGGGATGTCAGGTTTGTTTATTTGTATTTGGTATTACCTCTTTTGTATTGAGACAATGTACATGATGTCAGGAATAAGAGTGCCAATAGAGACGTGTTTATTTGATCAAAAGCAACAAAAAAAAAACTTTTATGAAAAAATGCCTACAACGAATAGGTTTTTTTACAAATACATTTCAAAAATAATAATACAATTGTAATAAAATGCAACTATTGCTACGAAATTACAAATTAATATGTTTTGTTTGGTCGTTTGGTAAGCAAAAAAGGCACTCATATTGCGGACACCAATAGAAAAAGTTTTGTCTAAATTTAGTTCGTGCCACATCTTTAAATTTTACTCAAATATTAAACCGACAACGAGAAACTGTATATTATACAAAAAATTTAAAATGTTCTTGATCCAGTGATTATGAATATGGATATGACCCCTTTAAATAATATGCACTATTGATTGCATACAAATTTGGAGAATGGATAGGAGAATATGGATAAAAAGATGTATCCTATGATCTATGACGATTTGGTGAAGTGGCAATCATAAATTTTGAGCTATACTTCGAAATACGTTCATTTAATACAATTTGTGAACTGCAGTGATAATAGGTCTGTTTCCACAGAAGTCACATATTGCAAATGTAATTTTAGCTTTTTTATAATTTCAGACCAGTCCGCAGCAACTGTTGTAGAAACCTGCCTTAATTCAAATGTATGTGAAAAATTTGAAAATTTTCCAAAATATTAAATCGTTTTGTATCTCCCAACAAGAGTAATTTCCAAATTAGACATTCCATCTGTTGATTTGATTTATTTGGATAGGACGGGATCATGAAATATGTAAATATTTCATAACAGGAAAACTACCTCAAATGTTTTACCTTGTATAATATAGATACATTTAAAATATTATGACCTCTATGTTGGGTTAGCGTGAAACACGTCACGTAGACAAACAAACTTTATTGTCACTCTTGATTATACAGGAAAGATCCTTCAAACAAATTTCACAACTGTCAGACTCTTTACTTTGACGTTTCAGTTATTCCCGTTTGATTGCTCAATATAAACTGAACTGTGACGGCGAAACCGATCCGCTTATATAGGTTTCTAGAATTCTCGAAGCTTCTGTGAGTCGATGTAAGGGTTTTGCAATGTCGGCAAAATTTTTCACAAACTTGCGATAGTAAGTGCAAAGTCCCAGGAAACTCCTGAATTCATCTTTGTATTTTGGTACTGGCCATTTTCCAAATGGTTTCAGTTTTCCCTGGGTCAGTCTTCACTCCATCAGAGGAAATAATGTGTCCTAAATACTTGACTTCCTTTTGAAAGAGCATGCACTTCTTGGGACTCAACTTAAGCCGGGCTCCTCTCAACTTTTGAAAAACTTCTTGGACATTCTTCAAATACTCTTCCAAGTCTTTACCGATTACTATGTCATCAAGATGAACGAGACAAGTTTTCCAGGTCATTCCACGCAGAATGGTCTCCATAAGTCTTTCAAAGGTGGCTGGTGCATTGTAGAGGTCAAAGGGCATAACCCTGTCCCATTGAAAACACTGTTATCATCTGGGTGAAGCTGCACTTGCCAATAGCCACTTTTCAGACCTAATGTGGAAAACCATTGGGATCCAGACAGTGTATCCAGAGTATCGTCTATTTTTCGCAATGGATAGCTGTCCTTCTTAGTGACATCGTTTAATCTTTTATAATCGACACAAAATCTAGCAGAGCCATCCTTATTCTTTACCAAAACAACCGGCGAAGTCCATGAACTCTGGGGATGATTCAATGACTCTCTGTTGCTGCATGACTCTCAGCATGGTCAATACCTCTTCTTGCTTCGCTAAAGGAATACGTCGTGGAGGTTGTTTAACTGGAGTGGTGTCGCCGGTATTTATTCGATGTTGCACAAGATTAGTCCTTCCGACATCATCATCTGTTAATCAGAATACATCCTGATACTGCCTCAATAAATCTTCCAACTTTTTGACTTCATCGGCTTGTAATGCACATATCCGTCCGTAGTACATAAAAAGGAATTAGTAGACGATTTCAGCCATTCTAAGCAGTGTGACATCCGCGGAGTGCGCATCAGGTAGATGTAAGTGGGTGGTGCTGGGCAATCGCCGTCCAAAAGAACAACATTCACATTTGTAGAGAGGATAGCACAGGGGCACATTTAAAGTAAATTGTTAATGTGCCAGGTTTAATCGACGTCAACTTATATTTGATAATTTTGTGTGCTTTGAACTCTTCTCAAGTGGTACGCTTAGGTAATCATGCCATCATAGCCATCCGTAGTAACTCCCTATTATTTTCGACCTTGGGTAATTGATAATACAAGATAAAAACTTTAAATTTTTATTATCTAACGCCTCGAAATTATTTTAAGTATTTAAGGAAAAGGTTCGAGTATTTAAATGTATTTATTTGTATTTGCTAATGTTTATATTTATCCATATTTATATGTGTATTTATAAATATTTATCGGTATTTATTTCTATTAAAATGCATTTGGTGTATTTAAATGTACTTAATTAAATCTATTTAAATAATTGTTTTGCTTGCGTAGAACCATATTTTAATTTTGAAACATACTTTGAAGATGTTTATTTCTATTTAAAAGTGTTTCATTGTATTTAAATATATTTGTTGCTATTTAATAGTACATTATACTATAAGGGAGAGAAATGCGTTATTTTGGCAGAGGTGCAATTTGAAGTCCGAGGGCTACAATGCACCGAGGACAAAATAGCATCTCTCCCGAATGGTATATACTATTTTTTCCACGGTCTCATTAACTTAAAAACACATATTTTGTCATTATGAAGTAAGTAGCACCAGAATTAATGTATTCGGATTTGAGCATTTATTTCGTAGTCGTTGGGTTATTGTCATAACTACAAAATAAACGAACAAAAAGAATTGTCTAATTAAGGTGCTAGTTTGGTTTAGTTTAAAGTTTGTTTAGTGCACAATGAATAATTGTGAGTCGGAAGAGATTGTGGAGGCTCCAAATATTGCAATAAGCAATTTGCTGCCTACGAAGTCAAGATCTTTATACGATATAGCCTACAATCGGTTCAAAAAGTGGCGCGCCGAGAAAAATGTTTAAGTATACAGCGAGAATGTTTTGTTGGCATACTTCAGTGAAAATGCAAAGAATTACAAGTCTTCCACATTATGGGCGCAATATTCTATGGTTAAGTCATGCCTGATAATTTACGGCAACATAGATATAAGCAAATTCCCCAAGCTGATTGCATTTTTGAAAAGAACCGGTGTCGGATATAAAGCGAAAAAATCGAAAATATTGACAAAGGGTGAAATCGACCGTTTTCTATCAAGTGCAGATGACAGAGAATTCTTCATGATTAAGGTAAGATTACTTTTGTTGTTAGGTATTTCAATTATTAAGTATTTTGATTTTTTATAGGTTGGATTAATTCTGGGGATTCCCGGAGCTTGTCGAACTGATGAACTAGTCAATTTAACTGTAGATGATATTGAGGATGTAGGCTCTTTCTTGATTGTAAAAATTCCAAACACTAAGACAAAGATTCCACGAACCTTTCTGGTTACCGATGTGGGAAATATGCTTGAATTGTTTCGAAAATACCTGTCCCTTCGTCCTCCCCACGTCAAGCATAAGCGCCTTTTTTTGTACTACAAAGCAGGAAAATGTAGTTCGCAGCCAGTTGGCAAGAATACCATGGGAAAAATTTCGAGTACAGTAGCTTCGTATTTAAAATTACCTGATGCTGCATGTTATAGTGGTCACTGCTTACGAAGATCTTCAGCGACATTACTGGCAGATGCTGGTGTGGATATCACGACAATAAAGCGTCATGCTGGTTGGAAATCAACGACAGTCGCTGAGGGTTATGTCGAGAACTCCATTGAAAATAAAGCCAAAATTGCTAATCAGGTTTTAGTAGGTACCACTACTAGCGCAATCACAAAAACTGTAAATGTAAGCGAAAGTAATATTCCTTCTAATATTAATTTTGAAAATTGTACAAATGTAACATTTAATTTAAATGTCAATAAATAATTTAAATTTTTCTTTTTTTTGCATGAAAAACGTTTTCCATAATGTAAACTCCCTTGGGAATAATCGACTACTTCTGTTTTAATTTTGATGTCATAGAAACTGATTTCTACTCCCGACCGTGGAAAAACGTATTTATTTATATTTAAATATATTTCTTTGTATTTAAACATATTAAAATGTGTTATAAACTAAATATTCGTATTTAAAAGTATTATTCACTGTATTTACGTATGTATTTTCTAAATAAATTTTTAGATTTGTACACCTATTTACGGAGTGACCTTTCCCTCGTTTTATGTTCACTTGCCCTATTCAACTGAGTAATTACAGATATGTTCTATAACAAATATGTGATCAAAATAACCTGTCTTTACGTTATTTAGAGGTAACTACCACCAAGTACAAAATGTTAATCACGTAGCTCAGAAAGGCCTAACAAACAATAAAAAGATTATTTCGGAATTCTAGCCCTATATTTAAAAAATGGAACAAAACGCGAATTTCCGGAAGAAAAAACCTCCCAATGCACCTGTGGAAGTCTTTAATTACAAAATATTGTCCGACAACAACAAATTTTACTTTTTCTTAGTCTTCCCTCTACCGTGGTTGTGTTGTTGGTTGCCGTTACTCTTCAAACTTCAAATGTGCCAAATAAATAACCTCGCAGCGGACGGGCGCTTATAGTCGTCGATACATAAGGGTTTAATATAGTTTAAATAAAAAAATTATTTATAGTTTGGACATTTTTTGAAAGGTGATTCCGTTAATTCTTATTTTTATCTAAATATGTATATAAAATTGCTTTTAAAATTGAAAAAATTGTAGTTTCGCCACAACAGGGTTTTGAACGCTATATTTGAGCTACATACATGTTGCTATATTTTGCTACATGTGACTAAAAATGTAAAGAAATATTCTTCAGATGCAATTAAAATTTGTATTTTTTTCTATTTGCTATCATCTAGTGTGCCTGAGCAAGTCAAATAATATCTTTCGATTATTTTTATTGGAATAACCTTATATGGGTAACATTATTCAATATTTTTGTCGTTATGAAATATATACTTTTAGGTACTTGTAATATGCGTGATTTAAGACAAAAAACAAACAACAAAAGCATATTTCATGATGTAAGTGTTGCAAAAGATATCGTGGCATGAATTATATAGCATTTTCACATTAGTTTTACCCTTTTGTGTAACGTAATGGATTATTTTCCATAACAATATGTTTCTTAGGTCAATTTTACTTCAGGATATTTCTTCATGGATTAATTCAAAACGGCTTTCGTATATACGTATCACTCTTACCAATCGTACAATCAAGACATTGTCAGAAATAAACGAATTTCTGCCTGTTGAACATATTTAAAGTTGTATGTATATGCATGAAAATATAAATTTACAAGTCCTGTTCTACTTTTACTACACCTGTATAAAAGTAAATGAATGGCGCAAACTTTTTAAAATGTAATTACAAAGCCAAGAAGAATTATTAAAAAGGTACTTTGAATGTTTAAAATTGTAGACCGCAAACTTTCTTATTAATGGAAAAGTTTAGCTTCATAAATTTTATAGATGTGACCCCATGCGTAGCTCTTGATAAAAAATTACTTTTGTAGTGTTACCTAAAGCCGGGTCCACATATAACGAAGGAACATGAACAAATTTGAAGATACATATACGAACGTACATGATCAAATGAGTGTGGACGTTATGACAATTACAAACGAGCACAAACAAATTATGTCAAATGACTTAATTTTATTATTTATCTGCGATTGACACCATTCACCTTCGCCGTTTTCCTTTTGCTTTTTTTCAATAATTCTTGTTACACAAATTAATTTCCTTTTTCTCGCAACACCACCTGCTCGTTCGAATGCGTTTACAATTGTTTACGTTTACGTCTGTCCGTTTGTGCCCATTTAAGTTTGTTCACATTCGTTCATCATATGTGGACTCGGCTTAACGTATACTTCAGTAATAACAGACGATAACACAGTATCTTTAGAAAATTAAACTTTTGAATACTTACTCAATATTTCCTCTAGAGGAAGGGTTCCTCTAGATTTGGTTGTTACTTACCTGAAACAAATACAAAATTTAAATAATGTGTAAACATGACATGTCTATGAAGCTATAGGCTTGTTAATTTATCTGTTAAGGTGGCCATATTTATGGCCCGAAATGGTGGGATGTCGATGTAATTTTAAAGTTAGGAATTTTAAACCCTGTTAAAGTTAACACATAAAAATTATACATTATTGGATACTAGAAAGTTCAACTTAGGTAGTGTTATTATTTAAATTGCAAAAATGTAGCGATTTTATACTTAAAATATTTATTGAAAGTAGTTCTTTTTGTGGAATTTTAACATAAACTTCAACAATAAATTTTTCACGTTTAAAAGTCAAAGTAATAAAAATGTTCATAAGAAGTTGTTTTAATTAACGCCATATTTAAAGATAATAAGATCAGGTAATATACAGTTATATAATTATATCTCTAGTAGAAAAAAAGGTGGAGACCATGGCTGTGTTACTGCATTGTATTCACCTTTTTTAACCTCGGTTAAGAACGACTCCAGATATTCTCAATAACTTTTAACAATTTTAATTTTACAATTCGATTGATTTTGGTTACTGAAACTACTTAGGTACTGTTAAAGTTTTCTATTTAGCATTAAATTCATCTCCAAATTCGTAAATACCCTGTATAGGTGCAAAGCGAACAGGAATAACATACACTAGAAAGCCCTAACTAGCATTCAATACAGAGATACGAACGAAATATCATATAGGTTACGAAGTTGAACTTGGATTTGGTGGGATTAATTCAAAACAATACTGCATATTGTTTTCGATCCGCAACATGCTACAGTAGTGAAAATATTGAATTAAGGCAAGAAATTTGGCTCCCAGCCAGCTACCCCATTATCTTTATACCCTCATTTTCCTACTACGCCCAGTTTTCTATAGTTGTTTGGTTGTTGTCAATATAGAGCTTCATATCGAAAATTGCTTCTATTTGTAACGAATCTCTTTGATAGCGTTGAAGTAGTCAATAAATAGATACGTGCTTCTAAAAACAATGAAATACATGAATTCTAATGGAATGAAATGTTCCAAATTAGGTACACAAGGCGTACAATAAAGTATGTTACAAATATTGGGTGGTGATAGTACATAAAAAATATGAATAAAATCTTTAATAAACATAACCTCTTAAATGCATAATTTATATTTTTAGGTTATACTTGCCTATAAAATACACCGAATATAATAAGTGTACAAGTAAACGTGTTACAAGAATTTTGCAAAACTTAAAATAATGACAATTGCTGATACCTAGTAAGAAATGTTTTTTGATAAAAGAAACAACAAATAAATAAAATAATTCTTTGCAAACTAACATTTTTTTAAGTACATATGTGTGTAAACATCTTTTTTTGGCGATTTTTTGTTTTTTCTAGCTATTTCTCGCGAGTTTTGCAAAATTTTTGGGTGTTTGACTTAAACAGACTTCAGATTCGAATTCAGAACGTATCTGAGCTATTTATTCGTCGCATAATTCTAGTTTTTCTTACTCTCTGTTTTCCCTGTCAAAAATTGCAATTGCCTGGAAAGTATAGACCAGGGTCGATAATTTTTGAAACCAAAAAAAAATAATAGTAGGATGAAACCCATTGGAAAAGAAAGAGAATACAACAAAAATGAAAGAAAAAATAATTTACGGGCGATCTGAGGTCGGGAAGTGGAAGGGGGTGAGTTTTTAAGGGTAAAAAACGGTTTACCTCGATTTCTGGCAAAACTATAAGTCCTATGGAAAAAAGTTAAATAGCAGGTAGGTAATAAAAAAATCTACAACTTTTAAATTTACACTTTTTTCACATAACCTTAAAATTTATGTTAAAAATTCAAATAACCAAGTTTTTAGTTTTTTATTTTTATCTTTTACAAAAAATAATTTTTTTTCACAATATTTGGTGAAAACTTACATTTTTATGTCCCAAATATACTGTAATTTTTTTGATTTAAAATATTAATTTTTTTCACCTTATTTTGACTTAATATCGAAAAAGCACCCTAATTTTCAATTGAAAATTCCACGTCAAAATATCTGCTTTTTTAAAAAAAGTCGGTGGGCTTTTTGTTTGTTGAAATCTCTACTTTATGATGGTATAAAAAATATACATTATTTTGATAAACGTTCTCAGAAAATGCAAAGAAACGAAAAAATATTGTAGATGTTTTATTAAATTAACTTTATTAACTTATTTAGTTGTTAATTATAGTAGTATATTTCGCCTTGCAATTTTTTTGTTTATCAGTGCAATATGGAATCTTACGTTTATCGAGTAATTAAAGTATAAATTTTAATAAATAGCTCAAAATTGTACATAAAATTTCGGATTCGATCATTTCTTTGTTTTTTTCTGAGAACATTTACCATAGTAATGTATATTTTTTTACACCATAAGATAGTAGAGATTCCAACGAACAAAAAGCCAACCGACTTTTTTTAATAAAGCAGGTATTTTACAAAATTACAGTGTATTTGGGACATAAAAAGGTGTGTTCACCAAATATCGCGAAAAAAAAATTATTTTTTATAAAAGATAAAAATAAAAAACCAAAAACTTGGTTATTTGAATTTTTCACATAAATTTTGAGGTTATGTGAAAAAAGTGTACATATAAAAGTTGTAGATATTTTTATTACCTATAACTTTGCAATAATTTTTTCCATAGGACTTGTAGTTTTGCCGGAAATCAAGATAAACCGTTTTTTACCCATAAAAACTCACCCCCTTCCACTTCCCGACATCAGATCGCCCGTAAATTATTTTTTCTCTCATTTTTGTTGTATTCTCTTCCTTTCCAATGGGTTTCATCCTACTATTATTTTTTTTCACTTTTTACCATTTTCATAGGCTTCAGCACTGGTCTAGTAAGGCTGATAGCTTAAAATTTATTTCTGCCCCCATAGAAAGATTAAATGATTTTTATTTTATTGTTACTTACTTCTTCTTGATACAACTGTAGCCAACAATGATAAATGTTTACTGAACAGTTTGACACACACTTACCTCTACAGCATACCTTGTGAATGTAATAAACACTATGTTGGAGAAACGTCTCGGCCTATGAATATTAAGAGTGGAGGAACATACAAATTATATAAAAAGTCAGGAATTTGAAAAATCAAAAATTTGCAAACAAGCTTGGGAAAACGTTCATTTGATTTAATGGGGTTCAGCAAAAATTTTAGGGAGAGAGGATAATGCAACAAAAAGAAAATTAAGAGACCGCTTTTATTTTGTTGAACAAAGATAAGTGTGTATTAAACTGTTCAGTAAACATTGATCATTGTTGGCTGCAGTTGTAACGAGAAGAAGTAACAATAAATTAAAAATCATTTAACGTCTCTATGGAAGCTGATCAACAAATTTTAAACTGTCAAACTTAACTTACTTTCAATACAATTGCAATTTTGGAGAACAAAAACAGAGTTTTCCGAAACGTCGAAAAATACGTGATAGTGATTTTTATTATTTTATTATCTGCTTTTCAAGTGTGAGATTTTTTGGTTAGGTAAACTTTGTTTCAAAAATAAAACTTGACTGATCCATTTGGCACAAGGGTTTATTCAATTAAACTTTATTTTTTTTAAGTAGTGTGGCAAAATACCCAATTAAACTAAATAAAAAATACATAAGGATAACTGGATCTGCTCAAAAGTACAGACCAAATTTTTTTGTGTGCCGATATAATAAAATAATATAATGCAGAGTTAGACGAACAGAAAATTTCTACGAAATCTAGGCATTAATTCATTCACCTCAGCAATCTAGCGTTTCTCCTATTTCTAAAGATGTCAGATATTTTGGGAGACGATTGCTAAAGCCTCGGTCTATTCTAAAATGTTTCCAAACATTTTCCTACTGCATAGGCACCTGTCATAAATCATAAGTATCTTATTATAGTTTTCGGAATGCTCGTGGCGACAAAGTATGAAACAATGGTACATGTCGCCCGATAAACTATTCAAGAAGAGCATTTGAAAGATGCAGATGTTCGTGTATATTTAGAAAATCGCCCTTGACCTAGCATGTTTGGTATGTACGACTCCGATTGCTGGCAAAACGTGTATCGATTTTTATTTTTCAAAATGGTTTTATAATTATTTATATATTTAATTATTAGTATGAACAACAGTAGTAGAAATATGTGATTGTATGTATACTTGTTGAAAGATATTTATAACTAAAAAAACATAGAACGACATATGCCTTAAAGCCGGTTACGGACGGTAATCGATAATATAATATTATATCGTGATAGATAGATAGAAAGCACTGAACGCTTCGCATTGACATTACTGGCGAAATTCACAAAGATGGCACTGTAAAATTCAAGATGTCGGATGTAAGGGTGAACAACAATTTGTTCACAATTGCTGCTAAATATTATAAAGCTCTTAATTAAAGAAGTTATGTTTTATGGTATAATTGTTTAGATTTTTTTGGTTAAAGTATATTTTAGGAGTTATTAAACATTAATGTAAGACAAATTCCTAGAGTGCATATAGCATTTCTTATTGTTATTCGTAACTTCAACCTTTCAGATTCAGTTATAATGGTTCAGTTGGAGATATGTATATATAATAGGTGTCTTTTACCACTTGGGGGATCGTGTGCAAACTCTAAAAGAAGGTGAGGTGAGGCCACACAAGTTTTATCTGGGGTAGAATGTGAAAAACCCCAAGTTGTCAAAAACCTGTGTTTACAGACGTCTGCTTTAGTTCAGTCGCCCCATGCAATATCTATTTTATTAAATAGAGAGTTGGCAATGTTATGTGTGATATAAATTTAAAAACATCCTTTATTCACAACATAACCTTGTTATAATTACCTGGCATAAAATCCTCTATAAGAAAATATTTGCTCCATACTTTCAAGTGTTTTATTTTGCGGTTTCCGATTCTCAATTAATTTTCCACTTCTTACAGAGTTTCGGGTCTACAGAAAATTTATGCAGGACAATATCAAAAGCAGGTACAGTAAGAGGAGCACTGGGGAACAGCACAGAGATTTTGTGCACATATTCCTGCGTATGTTTTGCATTTTTGTACACTTTTTATAACTAAATATTGCAAAATTGCGAATAAATACAGAAAATTTCCATTACACCTACACATACAAAACTGATTCGTTGGATTGTTGTTTACGCCCACACCCGACTTATGCATTTTTTAATCCAGATTCTGCACTTTTCTTCATTCAAGATAAAATTATACTATTTTCAAACTGTTCTGACACTATTTATACAGAAAAAATTAAAACTTCACACTAGTATAGTGCAAGTAATCTGTTGTTCACCCCTACACCCACTTCCCCATTTTCGCCAATAGGCACATATTTCTTTGCAAACATATAAATGTGTTGTGTTAGGAAAGGTCATGTCAAAAATGACTCTGTACTCTGTACATTACTGAATACTAATTACAACTCAACTAAGCACTATTTAATTAGTCACTATCTAAATCGATTTGATCTCTCCGAAATATCTAAACAACAACTCTCTAATTCAAGACTAACTAACTCGACCGTTTATTCTTCTTTTATAGACCAAACAAATATTCCAGGCATTTTCTAGCATCTCTAGATCCATTTCTCGAAAGATTCTCGTCGATTTTCAATTTTTCCAGTCGCGTCTCGATACACGACATTATTTGTTTGTTTACCAGAATCGCTTAGGAGCGATCAGCACAATCTAGCATTCCGCGATACCCACAGTCGCCGAATTGGGTGCGAGCGGGGCAAATTCTGTGACACTGCCCCCTCTTTAGGATCGATCGTCTCGATCGGATGCACCTCTATAATAAGTGTCTGGCTCTGTGGGCTGTCCAAATACAGGACAGCTGAGCGGTAAGCTAACAGGAAGAGTGGAATGAACTTGTCCCAGTCTGTCTGGTTCTCGTTCACAAACATCGTTAGATTGGTTTCTAGTGTGGCGTTGAAGTGTTCCACCATATCATCAGACTGGGGATGCAGTGGGGTGGTCCTAGTTTTCCGGATTACCATAAGCTCGCAGACCTTTTGGAACGCACCTGATTCGAAATATTTGCCCTGATCTGAATGTAGTTCCATGACTACACCAAATCTGCAGAACACGTTGTTGACTAGCGCTTCTGCTACGGTTGTGGTCTCTTGATTGGGAAGGGTGTATACTTCCGGCCATTTGCTGAAGTAGTCCATGGCTACTAGCAGATATCGGTTCTCACTTTGGATTTTCGGAAAGGGGCCATCAATGGCAATCCTCTCGAACGGTGCTTCTACGATGTATTGGCGCATTTTTCCTCTGGAACGGGTCTTCGGTCCCTTGCTGGCTGCACATAATATGTCACATTTTCGGCACCATCTTCTACATCCGTCCTACAGGTCAACTAGTAGAAACGCTCCCTAATCTTCTGTATAGTCCTATTGCTACCGAAATGTCCACCACCAGTACCTCTATGTACTTCCTACAACCCCCAATAGCTCCTTAATATTGAGTTTTTACTACTGCCTACAGCTCAAGAGGGTCGGTTGTTGGCTTCTTTTTAGTCTTAAAGGCTTGATGTCACAGTCAGCTTACTGGTCATCCCGAATCGCTGCTGAACTCCATCGGTCTTCAGGTTCGGCTGCTACCACCTTGCAAGGAACTGATGAGTTGTCCTCTATCCTTTCAAGACTACTTCAGTGTTTGCAGTTTACAGGACAAAATCTTCTAGAAAGGGCATCTGCATTTTTTCGCATGGTTTTCCATTTTATGCCCTTATTCTTCTAATTTCTCTTGCATCTTCCATCCCTGTCGTTCTAATTTCTTTTGCATCTTCTGGGACTGATCTTCGATTATATGCCCTTGTTCTTCAAAGTTTACTTGAATCGCCTTCGTTTGGTCTTCCATGTTCTTTTGCATCATTTGCATCATTTCAAACAGTTTCCCCAGCTGTGCATTCATGTTGATCTGACTTCTAGTTACAGGCATAGACTTTATTATCTTTGGAAAGTTCTAGAATGTCCGCGTTTGTATTTTTAACTGTCACCGTCGACTTCCTCATAATGAAACGAGTGATATGTCACATTTGGGTCTTTGTTTCACTCCCGTATAAAGTTCCAGTATGTTCTTCAACCTTCCACTTAAATCCACTCACGCACAGGGTTCCAGAAAGTTCTTCAAACTTGCACATAAATCAACTCACGCACAGGGTTCCACAAAGTTCTTCAAACTTCTAATTAAATCAACTTCCGATACCAAATTGTTACGGATTTCCTAATCCGAAAAACAAACAGTTCATTTTTACTGATCTTTATTAAACACTCTGTACACCACTGAATACTAATAACAACTCAACTAAACACTATTTTACTTTGAAACTCCATGAGATTTCCAACTAAACAGTCCAATTCAAGACTGACTGACACTATCGTTTATTCTTTTATAGACCTAACAAATATCCCAGGTATTTTCTAGCAGCTCTAGATCCATTTCTCGAACAATTCTCGTCGATTTTCAATATTCCAGTCGCGCCTAGATACACGGCATTATTTTTCTTGTTTACCAGCATCGCGTAGGTGCGATCGGGGCAATCTAGCGTTTTGCGATACCACAGTCGTCGAATTGGGTGCAAGCGAGGCAAATTCTGTGACATTATTATAAATGTCGTTCCGTGTATTGGGATTCCGGGGTAACTAAATACCTAAAATTTGATTGTTTTGTTTTAATGCCTCTAATAACACCATGTTTTAATTTTCTGTAATTGAAATAAAACCCATAATCCTAATGACATCAATGGTCCTCTTACGCTTCGTGTTATAAAAGCAAGTAATCGGTAGCGAGTATGCCATAGGAGGCAGTGACGTCACACGCGGTTCCAAGTTCTCAAATTATTTTAAAGGCTTTAGCAACGTCAGAAAATTATGATTTATTTTAGATCGGACTAAAATTCAGAAGTCAGAAAATTAAATAAAACAATGCTAAATGTCCCAAAGCAAACACTGCATAAATGTATGCAATACCCAACTATTGTACAACAATGTTTGTACACAGCTTATATATATTATTCTTTGAAGGACGCTTTGGAAGATAAATATTTAAAAATGATAAAAAGGTTAGAAACGATATCTGAAAGTAGAATGAAAACACTTTATCCTGATTTTATGAAAGATCAAACAAGTGAATTCTATAAATAAGCGAGTGATTGCCTAAAATACCATATTCCCAATTCAACAAAATATTTGATGGTACTATTTGAAATCCTACTTTAAATTAATTAATATGTCTGTTACCTAATTAATTTCTCAACATAATGTGGTTAGCTATTTCAAATCTAAACTAGTGCCCAATTTTACATTTGGGCGAGCTTAGAGTTCTCCATATTAAAACTTGTCTGCAAACTTTGGTACAAGTCTGTACCAAGAGAGCATCCACCTACCATACTCTATTCCCAGGCCACAAAGCCACTCAATGTTGCGGTTGGGCGACATGCAATGGTTAGTAATGTGCGTGATATTAGCTTCCTCCTGTCCCTCCTTTCCATTTTAATGTCCTTATGGAGAAATATTCGCCTAAATAAATAACGTGGGTCCAACGAAACAATCGTTAATGGTTGTGTAGATTATTAATGTTACAGTGTTATGTCATAATAACGGAAATGGTTCGTTTCTTTTATACGTTGTTCAGTTTCCGACGGTGGGGGATAAATTGTAGCGCGTTTACCAGAATT
The DNA here is from genome assembly GCA_037114965.1 of Monochamus alternatus. Classification (NCBI taxonomy): domain Eukaryota; kingdom Metazoa; phylum Arthropoda; class Insecta; order Coleoptera; family Cerambycidae; genus Monochamus; species Monochamus alternatus. Next base: position 108,635,816 of record CM073426.1, on the reverse strand, counting down.
GTATTTCGGGGAAAAGCTCGTTATTATCAGAGAAGTATTTTCCATCTTCAAAATGGAAAAGAAAATATTATTGAATATCAACTGAACATCGACCGCCGATCATCGGCTATTTCTGTTTGATACCCAGTATCCTGTGCGCACGATAAATTTTGAGTGAGTTAATTTTATTGATCGGTAATAATGACCTATCATGCATCTTACTGTTCACTTTCACTTAAATTTTTCACTTCTCCAAGAATCCTGAAAGGTAAAACATTTATAAAGGACGTACTAACAGTTTAACCAATATCTGGAATTTTTATTTAATCATAAGGTATTGTGCCGTGTTAATTAAAATTTTTATAATGTCTTAAAAGTTCAATAATACTTATACATTTTAAAGGTGTTAGCAATGGAAATTCATTTTTGGTTTTGTGGGAAAACATAAATTTGCCAAACTAACATCTGTAGAGGCCCATAGGCGTATACGAATATGTTCTGTACATTTAAATTATGAATCATTCACTTTGTCAGGTAAACGTTGTTGCCATCAGAATTTGATGACGAGATATTATTACATTAATATTATGTAATATATTAATTTAAGGGTAAAGTTTAAGAAATTATCCTACTATAGCATACCAATATTTGTTAACAGAAGAAGACAACGCGCTAGTATGTGAATTATTATTTTTGCGTGTCTTATAAAACATTCATGCGATACTTGTGTAGAGTACGAAGGTAGAAAAGGGTGTGTAGTGGTTTAACAGTGCCAAAAATTGTTTACAGACTATTTAATATCTCTACCCTAGAAAATATTATTGTATCTATTAATAATAATTGTATTTTCTACGGCATCGGTGACAGTATGTTAAGAGAATGTTCTTATATATAAGAGATACGATTTATTATGCGCTGAAATTTGCAAAAAGGAAAAAATCTAAGAATTCCTAAATTAATAAATTATAGTAATTTAATGCAACTATATTGTAATACCTTAATGTAAGTTTACGATATTAAATTATGATTTTTGTTTTAAGGATTATGTAAAATATTCTTTAAAAATTCTGTATTTCGATCGCCATATTTGAATTTTTTTATTAAAAATCGCATTTTAATTATTGCATTTTTCTGTAATTTTTCTTTACTAATAGTATGGTAAGATATTCTCGCCAAATAATGGCTAAGAAAATACAATCATAAGGAAATAGAATAAACAAATTACAATCAATGCACAAAGAATTTGTTGTTATTCAACATTTGCATGTACATAAACAAGTTATATTCCAAACAGCCTTATTCAAATTAAGAATCAGCAGGTAGGTAAGGGAAGTGCAAATATGATTTAAATACCACTAAAAGATAATTAGATCGCAGATCGGCTCAACGCATGTTGAAGCCTGCGACTGAACTTTGAAGACCATGGACTGGAAAGGCTGCAACGTGTCCTAAACAGTGAGAAATGTTGTACAATCGTTTTCAATATTAATGGCACACTTTAAAACGAATTTGGCTATTTATTTCGAACTGCTGACGTATTGATAACGAAATCTACTTTCAATATTCAACATTAGTACTTAGTTGTTCCATTTATCAAAAGAGATCCAATGAAAATTTTACTCAGAACTTCCTGTTGTTTAAATACTGATTGAGGTAGTGTCATTACTATTGCAAACGATAGTACATGTTATTGAGGATATTTCACAACTCTTCATACAAAAGAACAACACCCATATTATTAAACTATACAAATTGATAGAATGTTCCATAGAAACTGATACAAACGGAATTATCTAATTTATTGTTTCTGTGATTATTTTAATATTTCCAAGATAACATTTCCTATTTTATTAAGATACGAGATGTTGATAACTCCTGTCAGACCTTTTATTGACTGCCTTTTTTTCTTTCTTAATTTTTATCCTTTACTTAGACATTCCTTTTTTAAATTGGGTTGCTTAATCAAAATTATGTAAGGTGATTAGGTGTCTACAATGTCAAGTGTGTTACATTTTAATGGTTATGAGAACAATTATTTTTTATTTCTTTTCAATAAAGATGATTATTTGTTTATATTTATTTCTCTATTCCGCTCAATATTAATTTTCTCTGTCACATTCTTTAAACATTTATAAAAATAAATTCCAATGACATATGCATTACCCTGCAGAATAATACTACACGAACAAAAAATATTTCGTTGTCATCTAAATCTATTACGAAAACAGGTTTCCTTGTGGAACATTCTTTTCAGTAGACGAAACATGAAAGCACTACTAGAATATAACGTAAATTGATTCTCATTTGAGTGCAAGTAAGTTACTTTGAATTAAAACTCAATTTGAAACTGTACTTAGCAGTAATTTAATTACATTAGCTAATGCATCTCTACTCATTTATTAGTCCATATTAAATTTGCGGTATGGTTTTAAGTGATCAGTAACGAAAAAAAAAAAAAATTGTTACATTGTCTATTTATGGAGGACATTCCTTCTTCTTTGTTTATGTCTTAGTTCCAATCTCTGCAGTATAAACTAATTTTCAAAATCCGAAATATTGCGTTTCTAATATGAAAACATCTAAGGCTGGTTGCGGTAATTAAGAGAAGCAGGTCATTCGTTTAATAAATGGATATCTCTGCAAATTGATGTTATCGCCACCTTAAATGAGCCAATGTGTGTTGCAAGCATCACTTCTGTTAGATATCTGCTTCACGATCTATTTAGGTGGATTAATTAGTACCCACTTGCTCGTTACGGTCTACTGATGGTACAGAATGGATTAAAACGACTCAAAGCATTGATTCATTTACATTAAAGTAGCTGTCGTGATTTATGATACAGAAACTGATAAGGAAATATATTTGTTATTATATTTTTATTTTCTATTACTGTACAGGGTGTTCCAAAATTAATGCAGCATAGACAAGAGTAGATGCCTGACGACAAAATAATGTCATGTAGCCAAACTTACCTTAGTCAAAAGTTGATGGTTAAAAAGATACAGGGTGTCAATGTAAAAATTTCAATTCGATATTTGCAAATAACTTTTTAAAAAACCCACATATTTGCATACATTCTTAAGATTAGGGATTTTTGGGAGCGACGAATTCAAATCTTTAATAAAATAAAGCCCGTATTAGATTTTTTATAAATAAATAATCATTAATATTTATTTACCAAATTTGGTAAATAATCGTTTTAGGGCATGCTGAATCCAGTGCCGTACGTAGTTATATTTGAAGAAAAAAATCGTTTTGTTTTTGTAAAATTTGTCAGGGGAAAAATTCGAAAAATAGGAAACAATTTTTAATATTCTGCAGCAGAATAGTTTTTACTGTTCCACCTTTAAAAAAATACGAACTAAAATGAATATACCATTTTTACAGACCTGCTTCCATGTGAAATGGGTCACACTGTGTTATAGCAAATAATTAATAATTCATATTATTTGCAAACATTTTTAGTAATACTAAATTATGTACTAAAAATATGATGTAGAATTTTACTGATTTTTTATCCGAGAATGTGATTTTCTCTTTAAATTTTTTTTTTCTAGTACCTGAGAACTTATTATTTTTTCGTATATGTTTATTTATGTTTTAGTCTAATCTAAAAATAAAACGCTATAATTTCCCCCCCCCCCCCTTCCCATTTTTAGTTAGGACAATAATAGTCAACAATGGGCCTATAGATCAGGTTGCAATTTTGTTTCGAACAATTTGACTTAAAAATATCATGTTCGAAAAAATTTTTTTCTTGATCACGAATATTTCTGCAACGTATTCCTCCTCTTCAACTCTAGATAATTTTCAAAATATTCCTGACATCGAGTAAATTTACGGAAATAATTTTAGCATTAGTGATATTGTTACGGAAGCTCACCTACCTTTTTAGTTTGCTAATTATGTTCCTGTTGCGTTAGAATTTATAATTTTTATATCTTTAATTTGATGTTTTCCAGAATATTCCAGGCCATATTCTATTTGTTTCTCGACACGTTCTCGAGATCTCAGAAACTTCGAGAACTCTAAAAACATATACAAGTGGGTCGGTTTCGCCGTCACAGTTCAGTTTATATTGAGCAGCCAAACTCTTGTGAGAGAAATGTAAAAGTAAAAAGTAAAGCGTTGACAGTTGTTGTGAAATTGGTTTGAGGAATATTTCTTGTGTAATCAAGAGTGACAATAAAGTTTGTCTGTCTACGTGACGTGTTTCCACGCTACCCAAATTTAGAGGTTAGAATATCACGTATATAATCACGTTACTTTGGAATGTTTACTAAGTTATTTTCTCTGATATCTATCTCCCTTGATATCAGGTTAATTGTTGTGACGGAATCTGCAACCGGAAGCCTAGAGCATTGTAACGATGTATAACAATCGATCAATTCACAGGGAATATCGCTTTAGGGTTAGTTAGAGTGTAATGGCTATCCATGTTATCCAGTTCACACATTCGTAATAATTCACGAATTAGTTCATGACGCTTACGTCAATACACTCACTAGTTGCGGAACTATATGCATAAAATGATTCCCACTACATAGTCAAAACGTCTATGAACGACAGTATCACATAATAATTAATCATGTTCAGTAAAACATGTCATTCAATGCCATGCTTCAAAGATAGCATCTTTGAGAATGTTGATTTAAATCAATAATACTTATTTCAGTACCTATACTGGCGTTTTTTTTCACTAAACGTTTGTTATATAAGGTTAGCTATCACCCTTGATTATTTATATTATACTCAAAGCTATCACAAAGTACATTTTGCAACGTTGCCAAATGTAAAAACGATGAAAATAAACATTTTGATTAATATAATAATACCCGATAGATATCAGAAAATCAGGATCGCTGTAGAATTTTATATTTGTTCTTATTTCCATCATTGCTCTGTCAAAATAACATTTTGACTCATTACAGGTCTGTCAGAATCACCTACTAACAACAAAACACCATCGCATGTCTCAATTCAAGCTACTATTTCAGATTTTTAAATTGTTCAAATTGTTGTTGTTGTTACTAAAATGATTCATTTTATGGTAAAATTATATACCTATCTTGAACAAATACCATCATCAAAGGAAAATAATGTCTAAAAATTATATAACATCTTAACATAAAATATGTTTGTCACAAAGCATAGTAAATACATTTCTGCCAATGGTTTGATTTCACGAAAAACACATAAACTATTTAATTACAGCTGGCAAGACATCATTGCGTTGATGGTTGCATAGATAAGGTGCAGGACAATGTCTGATATTTTGATTGTCAGAATTGAACGTTGTTGAAGTTAATTTCTGATAGAACAAAAAAATTAAGAATATGAACCAACTTGAACAAAATAAATTTCTGGCTACCATAATATATTAATAGAAGATGTATTGGTACAAGTGAGTGGATATTTTTGCGTAAATCTCTTATAAATCATGTCCTGCATATTTCCTATCAAATAATCATCTACATATTGTATATCAAAGTTTTTCTTTAAATGCGCGGTAAATTGATACACCGGTCAACTAATTTGTCATGTAGAAGAATACGTACCCAATATTTTTCCTAGTATTCTTGAACCATCCTGTATATAGTGTTTTAAAAAGAATTTTTCAATTTAGGTCTGCCCTCTACACATTTTAAAGGCATAGAAGCATTTTTTTCGCACACCCTAGAATATTGGGAGGCAAATTTTTATGAAAAAAGTCCATATTAATATCTGCTAGATGGCAAAGAATATTATATTATTTAATCATGTTGAAACTAAAAGTAACCATATCGATTGCCAGTATCAAGTCGACCGTCTTATTCATACTGAATTAATGAATGTATATCTATATTATGAAAATAATTTAGTTCAATTAACTAAATCAATCGATGTATTATTTCAGAAAATAGGTGAGCATGGCAAATAATGAGTGCAGCACGTGAAATGGAGCCATACAAATTATACTCGTGTTTCAGTCCGACATTTTGTATGCTGTAAAATAATTATTCGGCCGAATAAACATATGTTGCATAATTAATATCCTGACGCTATTATATGAATTTCATATTAATTTCAGCAATTAATTTGGTCTCTGCAGATTTATAACAATTAAATGGCCATGTAAACAGGTAGAGCAATATTGAAATTATCATTCTCAAAAAGTAATAAATCAGCATTTTTTATTATTTTTCATTCACCGTTTCATTTTTATTATATAGTTTAAGCTTCATTTTATTCTTATTGCGAAATAAAGCATCGCCCTCCATGTTCAATTTTTGAATATTGTTATTGCATAGCCATTTGTGAAAAATCCCAGTGGAAAGAGTTGTCAAAGATTATCTACCATTTTTCCATCAATATAAAAAATACTACAGCGCTTTCCTATACACATATATCGAATAAAATGTAGATAACAGATTAGAAAAGTTTAAAAAAAGAACGAGAACTCTATCGTTAACTATTTTCGAGATAGTAATTTTTTCACATTTTCTGCTCGCTAAGTTGTGTGAGGGGTCCCGAATGAGTATCGTACGACCAATGTCAAATAATTACTGGCTCACTGCGATATAATTACTCACAAGTCGTACAAAAATCATTCCACGACTTGGGTAGATATAGGAGTTTTACTCAAAAAGATATTAACAATTTGTGTTTTTACAGCTATACATCACAATTGGTGAAAATTTACCGAAAATTTTTGAGAAGAACCAATCAAGATTCAGCGACAAATCTTAAACAAACTTAGCGTACTTGTTCTTATAGTCCTAGACCGTTTTGTGGGAAAATTAAATCGATCGAATTTATTGTAAGTTATTATATGACAAATGTTACAAATTTTTACCAAATACCCGTTATACATGATGTTTCCTACCAAGGTACATGGTTAAAATTAAGATAATTTTGTAAAATAAAAACTCAGAACTTCTAATGGCAAATTTGGCATAATTTTTTGGTATGTTGGATATAATATAAAATTTACAGCTTACGTAAAGAAAGCACAACAAAATGTGCAGAGAGAAAAAATGATGAGAATGCAATGGAGCTTATGAAAACCATTTTTGTTTGCTTGACTATACAGGATGACAAAGTCATGATAGTACCCACAACCCCCGCAATTAACGATCCTTGAAAGGGTGCTGCTTTCATGAAAAAAATGACACTGACAAACAAAATTAAGGTCGAAAGATATAGATATACAAAGTTATTCAGTCATAATGTCATTAAATTTAAGAGAAGATAAGGAAAAATGAGTACAATACCAATACGCGTTTTAAATAAATTTGATATGCATATTTACACCAGAAAAAATATTTTCAAATCATTATTTAAACCCTCTTTTCAGACTGTCACTGACCGCTGGCGGCAATTCATCTCAGTGTCGGCCCGACATTTTCCTATAGTGTAATTAATGCCATAAATTATTTTTTAAAAATATGCAATTAACATATGAAGTTTCAATATAAAAGATATTTAATACTGAAATAACAAAATTCGATCAAAATAAACCATTCACAATTCATTACATACATAGTGAAATAGAATCCAATACTCACTAGTTTAAATTATTAAGAGAGGCTGAACGTTTTTTGTATTTAGAGGACAACGCTAGATGCAATACAACTCGACCGTTCTACTAAGCGCTGCAACCGTCCGACTTCCCTCTCTTACATTTTCTGTCTTTACCTGCCTCGTATTTCATCGTCTGATACTACTTGAACGTAAGCGGCTCCTTTAGCAGGCTTTAATTCAAAATGCACTTTATTAGTTCTAAATTTACAAAGTTATTATCAATTATTTTCAGAATCAATGTGTGTATAAATTAGCCGCTTTTAGGATGCCCATTTATTTTGTTTTCTTTACGTTTTAAACCTTACTTTACTCGTGTCAAAAAATATGATTTAGGGCATCCAAGAAACTAAATTTTTTTCTAAGAAAACTGGTGCAAGCCACATCAAAATCCGATCATTATTACTGTAGTTATGTTGAAACTAGTTTTAAGATGCTTAAAGAGACAGTAATAAAAAACACCTTGTGTCTTCAGTGACCAACAATCCCATAATCCGAGACTTGACAAGCCCTGCAGAACCGCTAAATAATGACAGAAACAAACAATAATTAAATTTGCATTTTTATAAGCCCCCAGTGTAATCAATAGGAAATTATAAGAATTTTATAATAAATGCCAACCGCAGTAATCAACGCCGACATCAAATCTGTGTATCAGGCTGTAATCGGCACACTCGCAGCAGTTTAAATTCCCATTTAACCAGTGTTGTTGAATGTGTCCGCTTCCGTTCTAAAAAATCCGATTTTACCCAATATTATCCGCTCACTGAAATTAAGTAAAAATACATCTACCATTACATTTTTGCAAATACATAGGTATATGTTAGAGCCGTGGTTAGAGGTTAACGGTAAACCAGTGCAGCCACAACAATATTCACACACGCCAAAATTCGCTTATAGTTTTTTATTTATGCCATGCTACTAAAGTTTTCAAAATATTAGAAAAGATCCGAAATATGTTAGGATCCGAAAAAGGTCCAAAGTATAAAAAAGTCCAAAAATCGGACTTTTATCCGCCAATTAACAACACTGCGTTTAACACGTTACCGGCGGAATAAGTCGAACATCGTTCGGGTCCTATACAGACGTGCCCGCCGTCGACTGCATACGGCCCGACTTCTCTCTCTCTCTCTCTATCTCTCCCTCTTCCACATTTCACATCCATCAGTTACATTTTCACGATTTCATTTCGTGGGTTTGTTGAATTTCGTATTTGTGCTGCCAGTGTAGTTTATAATTATTAATCAAATTTGCTATTTGCCTAAATAAAAATGCAATTCAAGATGGGTAAAGTTGTCTTCTGCTGAACAAAGGCGTGGAAATATTTATAAAAGATATTTTAATAGACGTGAGTAATGGATTTGATTCTGATTCATATTCATAATTAAACGCGATTTGGATTATTTAAAAACTTCAACGTACGAGCTCAACTTGATTCTGCTTTCAAGAACATAACGAACAGTGACACAAAATAGGTATGTTTTTAATGTTTTATTCAAAATTGCATTACGAGAGCAGAGATTAAAAATGCATGTGGTTCTGATAACGCTGCTCGATTTCTATTAGTTTCAATACTTGTACGCGTTATACCGCGTGTTACCGATTGTTATAGGGTGATTTGTTTATCTTTTGAAAAATAGAGTAAAAATGTTTTGTTTTCGAAGTTCTGTCTTTATTAGGCAAATCCGAATATTTGGTTAAAATTAATGACATTATGTACTTAAAACTTGCCTTGCAGGGAACAAAGTGATGAGACATTCATCTTTTTGCCTCACAATCTTTTGCTACCACAAGTAAATAGATTAATAAAGTGGACTGTCTTGCCACAGTAAATTTTTTGACTGACGCCTATATTTGTTATATTTTTTGTTGAAATCATTAGCTTCGGCAGGGGGGCAGTTGATATTCCATTTTTCCATTTAGAAATTACGTTTAAGAGGTAAGATACAATATTTCGCGAAGAAAAATAATGTAGGTAAAAAGTAACGTGTTTATCTTAACGAGATGGCGAATACGCGGACAACTGTAAAATATCCCTCACTGTTAGCAGATAATAAATATATTTTCAGCGGCTAAAATCTTATCCTAATCGTAATATACAGAAATATTTCAGTCAGAGTCAGAAAATATGACACAATAAATATTTTCCGTTCGTTTGATGTGTGTCGTAATATTTACTCTGCGAATACAACTTAGGTGGGCGTCGTAGGCCAAATAGTGACATCAAGAATAGGTTGTTGTGTCTGAAAATAGACATTTACTGCACAAGACAAATCGTTGGCCTCTTATCCCAATTTATCAAATATGAGGCGTTTAATGAGATTGCGTTAACTGTTTTACGAATATGTTTAGCAGACTGAAAATATCTCTTAAAGTTATAAATAAAATGTACTAATTTGATGCTAGACTACTTTAGTGTTTTTATACTGAGGTTGAATTAGTAAGTACACAAAATTCAAACCATAGAAAAGTGTATAATGTTTTTAGTGCAATGGCATTATTTTATGTATTTTGCGAAATACATAAAAGATTTTTTAAATTTTTTGATTTTGTACTGTTTTCTATCAATTCGTGTAAACTGAAATGCACAGATGCTTGAAAGACAAAGATATTACAGACTGAGTATAGTTGCGGCAAGAATTCAGACGACTTACGTCACGGCTGACGTTACACATTTGTTTTTATTGTCAAGATAATTTTCGATAGTTTGTCGCGTTAAAAATAATAATTTTTTGTAATTATCCATATGTAAGATTTAGTGTAGTATATAGTTAGTTCTATTATACTCAGTTGCAGTTTCTCAAATTATTCATTTGTATGACGTTTTTAAATTGATCAGGAGCAATATGTCTAAAAATTAAGTTTATACAACAATAACTGTAACTGTAATTACAAAAAAGTAAAAGTATAAGAGGAATAGATCTAAATGCTCTTACAAACTCTTTAAATACAGTGTCGAAAACTAAAGAATAAATTCATTATTTTTGAAATTGAGAAGTTTTCGAAAATATCTCCTGTAATGTCGATTTTGTTTTTTAAAAAGGCACTTTTTGACATACGACCCATATTTGTGACATCATCTTTGTCCGACATATGACGTCATCGACAATTTTTTAAAATAACAACCCCCAATTTTGACCATGCCATTTGAAAGAGCGTGTCATTCTACATACATATATCATGAAAAAATATGGTGTTACATAACAAAGATTTTAAAATTTAATTTTCACAATACTGTGCACCTCCCCATTATGCAACACCTGTCCGTGCTTATTTAGATGAGCTCTTCCCGAATCTTTGGATAGGGAGAAGGGAGCCGATTGAGTGGTCAGCCAGATCGTCTGATTTGACACCCCTAGATTACTTCTTGTGGAGATACTTAAAAAGCAAAGTATACGTTACTAGACCAGTTAATTTAGAAGATTTAAAAGCAAGAATTCGTCAAGAGATATATCGTATACCTCCTGAAGTTATTGATAATGTCCAAAAAGAATTTATTAGTCGTCTTGGCTACTGTCGGGAAGCCAACGGTGCACAATTTGAACATTTAATTTAGTCGATTTTTTACATAATCATTATCATTTTCAGTATTGTAAAAATTAAATTTTAAAATCTTCAAACATTATTTTCTTGAAATTTTTGTTATGTAATACCATAATTTTTCATGATGTATGTATGTAGAATGACACGCTCTTTCAAATGGCATGGTCAAAATTGGGGGTTGCTATATAAAAAAATTGTCGATGACGTCATATCTCGAACAACGATGCCGTCACAAATGTGGGTCGTATGTCAAAAAGTGCCTTTTTTAAAAACAAAATCGACGTACCAGGGGATTTTTTCGAAAACAAAACACTGTATAACAGTTTACCTAGCGACGAGCTTGTACGCGTTGGCAAAATCAGGTTGATCGTGATCCATTCAAGCCAAGCAATTGACTGTGCGCAATGTATAAATCCAACGATTTGTGAAAAAGAATGAAGAAAAAAATAATTCAACTGAATGGCATACAAATATACAGGATGTTCCACAAAATGAATGTTTGGGTTATATTTTAAGGGACACTCTGTAGATAAATTACAAGTAAAAATTTGTATCAGAAGCAATTTTCACCATTCTCAGCTATTCTCGATATCAAAGATGAAAAATCCCTTAAAAGTAGTGATCTGTCAATGAATATAAACATCATAACGACCTACTTAATTAATAACAAAATTTTACCCTTTATGTAATCGTTTTTTGATATATTTTTGGGTATTAACAATATTGTGCGCAACTAACTACTCTGTGGACTAAAGCCCCAACCAGCATTGAATTACACCCACAATATATACCCATATATTCTTTATTATTAGCTTTTGTAAGATTTTTTACTGTAATTATTAATTAATTACATTTGACATTGTCGATATTTAATTTCAAATAATTGTAATTTATTGGTATAACAATTTTTATAGTTAGATATTTGACTCAACTTAAAGAAGGCCACCTGAAGAAGCAATCCTAGAAATGCAGAAATAGGTCAGACTTCATCTATTGTGGTTGAATTTTCGAGTTTCCACATTTTCAAGAGTTTCAAGATATTTATAGAGTGTTTTCTTTAAACCAAGTTAGTAAATTTAGCTAGATTAATTCTTTTAGATAATTATTGAATAGAGCTTTGTCTGTGGAATTGTTCATCAGCATACCTAGATGTTTGGTATCAGAGAGCATACATATGACTTCACTGATAGGAATTGTAGAAGATTTGATATATATTAGCTTAAAATACCTTTCTAATACAGTAAAAAATGTTACAAAAGCTAATAATAAAGAATATATGGGTAGATATTGTGGGTGTAATTCAACGCTGGTTGAGGCTTTAGTCCACGGAGTAGTTAGTTTCACACAATATTGTTAATACTCAAAAAATATATAAACAAAATTTCTGAACATTCTTGAATTTGGAGTTGGATGATTTGGAGATATATCCATATAAATTCGCCTAGCCTCAGTACCATTTTCATCTGCAAGGCGATAAATGTAAACCATATTGCAGTGACTATTTCAGCATTTGAATATTCATTATTAAAATTTAATTTAATGTCGCTGATTCAGTTAAACAAAAAGGCCTTGTTTATTACTAATTTTACACTAGATATAATAAAACTACAATAATACAAAATTTAAAAACCTTATCCAAGATTTATTACCGGCATCGGAAAAACGTCTATGATCATAACAGTGGCGCATCGGCGATAATAAGCCTCCTTAAATTATGAAACTTTTGAGGGAAGATTAATATGTAAGAATTTCGTGCCAAATTCCTTCATATTTCATCCCTCAGCCTACATCCAATAATTTACGCCGACACTACGGATATCCAAGTAGCGTAAGTCGGAATAGAACGGATAAGAATAAAGGGGCGCCGTGGCGGCGTTTTCGGCGTCAAGCAGACTATGGAGAGAGAGGAGCAGATGATGTCGTGCTACGTTCAGAATAATTGATTAAAGCGGAAAGCGGCTATCGATCTGATGACAGGCGCGAACAGCCAGCGCCATCTGGCCCGGCAGAGAGTCGTATAGATTTTTCCGGTGGGAGCGCCACTTGCTTGGATAATAATACAATGCATGAGATAAATCATACAATACGTAACAATTTAATAAGCAAATAAACAACTGATCTGTATACCAATTCCTCGACCAACAATGAGTTATTTTGTTTTAATGTGACATAAACTTATGACCACAATATATTTATTTCTGAATTTTCATTTTAATTGTTTTACATTTGTGATTTTGATAAGATTTATGTTGTGTTATATGTATTTTACTCATTTTAACTGCAAATCTCTTATTTTGTAAATATATGAAGTTAAGTGGAAGAATAACGCACTCATTCTTTGAGAAGTTGAACTCCCTTTTCTAATAATAGCTTTTTGGTGTAGTTGCTTGTAACTCATTACACTTTTACTTTTTGTGTATTTTACTTTTGCTAAAGATTATGATTAAAAAAAGACTATTATTATAATTATTCAACATATTTTTGATTATTAGCTTTCAAAATATTATGTTTAGCTCATCATGAATGTCGCTAGTTGAAGAAATACAGGGTGTTCAAGGTTTAAATTTTATTCTGAAATTTCTCAATAATTGCACGAATAATAAATCACACGCACGCAAAATAAGCTAATATTTATTGATAGGAAAATTTGACACAAGCCTTCTTAGAAAAGAAATAGCAATATCAACCTCTGAAAGAATATCACCATAAACATTTATGCTTTTAAATGCAAATAACTCAGAAACCGACAAAATTAGGCGACCCAATCAAGATACATTTTTTATGTAGAATTGAACGTTCTTTTAGATTTTGTACTTTTTTAAGCAGCTCTTAACAGATAAAAAAAGAATATGTTTTGATTTACCTAAATAGTACGGTGAAACTACCGCCCCTTAAGAGCAACGTCAAAATAAGCTTCAAATTCTCACAACAGAAAACCTAGTACTACCAATTTTCAGTTATGCTATTAAAACTTTCTCAATTATTGAGAAATTTTCTTCTTTCTTAAACCAGCGACATTCGTATAAGGCATGATGAGCTCAAACATAATATTTTGGTGTTTATTTATCTCCAGCTTAGTATTGATCCATTCTTTCTGATTCACCCTGTATAGTATGCTAACTAAAAAAACACACATAACTGCCATTTTCAAAACTGGAATTCACTTTTTAATATACCTAAAGAGTGATTCAGAAATACTAAGAAAAAATTGGAAGTGTTATGGCAGTTTTTGGGTCTTCTTTTTTGCAGATATTTTCTGAGCCGGTGGCAAATTTTATAAAATTTAACATGTGGCTGTATACAGTGTGTTCCACTATAAAGAACCGCAATCGTTATATTATGGAAAAGTATATACAAGGTTATTTTGAAAATTTAGTTACCAAACCCAAGAAGCATTATACTCACGAAAACTGGTACCGCAACTTCAATTAAGTAGTTATTACGTAGTAATTACTAAATCTACCACCATATAGCAAAAATAATTCCAATTTATGTCAGCATAGTTGTAAATACGTAATCTTCCTCACTGAAAATCACTTCACGGTTTTGTAATTTCTGGTGGCGCGGTTTAATGTCTGGAACGTTATGAAAACTAAGCAGAAGCACCTTAAAGTTGCCCAAACTTTAAAGTGGCATAATGGAAACCTTTAACATACCTTTAATGTGGCGGCATTTGATTATAAAATTGTGGTAGTTGTCACTACGTTATTACTTCATTCATAAGTGACTTCCACATTTACATGACAAAATTGCTACAAAGTTGCTACTACCTTCAAAATCTACTATGAAGTAACCTTTACCCAATAGTGGTCTGCTTCCTACATGACCTTCTAACGCTAGAGAAAATATATTAGTTTATTACTAGCTGGATCCTGTGTCTGTGTGTAAGATAGGTAGCAACAAAAAAAACTCGAAGAAAGAAAACTTTTTGGCATTCGACTACGTTTCATAGAAAATTAAAACAACAAACAATAAATGCTACACGTCTTAAACATTATTGGTTTTCGAGTTGAAGAGCATCTTTAAAATTTCCTGTTTCTTCAAGAGTACTTGTTGAATTGCGTCTTGAAGTTTCTCTTTGAGAATAGTTTAAATGTTCTGGCCAGAATAATGTTCTCATTAACATGTCATTTTATTGTCATTTTCCCACTGGTATGAAACGACACAGAAACAAATACGTTTTTCCACTTTTGTAGAAACTATTTTAAAAATCATTGTACTGCAATTTTGAGGTTATGGTGAAACAATGTTATTGTAGCATTGCTACCACCTTTAAGTGGCCGGACAGTTAATAGGGTAGCTGTATTGGCCGCTTGTTTGATGAATACAACTAAAGAATTAGATATTTTGAGTTTCTGTCACTTTACGTATACATTGTAAGCGTATATCACTTCCACTATCTACTATGTGGTTGCCATTTTATAACAGAAATTTAAAAATATTATTACCCATCAGTACTCCATGAAATTTTGTATGTATTATACATAATTATTGGATAACAATTTTTTTGAGGCATAGGTACATACATAACTTTTAATCAAAATTTACAGAATTATTTGAACTGTTTTTTAATATCGAATTTTTCAACAACGCTTGTTTATACAGGGTAAACCTTAAATAAATACAAATATTTTAACTGCTGGTGTATTTCGTCATATAGATCAGTCTAGTGAAAGTCATTTTTAAAAATTTCTAATATTTACGGAGATATTATTTTTTTTAAAAAATACCCACATTTTGAGAACCGCTTCATAACCAACCTAATGAGCCATATGATTTGTTGCGAGGTTGCCATATCTCCTCTAATATAAATATTAAGTTTCCTTTAACGTAATAGTAAAGTAATACGGTTAAATTCTATTTTAAAAATACTTGTTTGAAGCATACAGTAAAGTTGGGTATGTAGTATGATACGCAGTATTATTAACATAAATTTTAACTGCTTAACTGACCTTACTATAAACGATTAAAAATGAATTTCCGCAAATTAAATACATACTACCATAAAGTATTTAGGAAGATATCACGTGATATTACTATGTTCAATGTTCAAAAATTATACACAAACGTGCACACAAGCTTACCTGTTTGTTCTAAAAATTAACTATTTAATCAGTAATCCACATTTCACAAGTTAAATGTCATTGTATACTGTTAGAAAGAGGCACAAGACACAATTTCCTTAAGTTATTTTATGAAGAATAACGAAAAACTATGATTTTCACATAGCATATTAAATTTAATTTTCGCCACATAACCCCAAATGAGTCAGTATTAACCATTTCGAATCCAGAACCATAAAATGACTTCACACTTTAATCAGTGAAACAAATTTTAAAACGTATGCGTTTAATATCAAGAAAAGCAAAGACGTTTGTGTAACACTGGCAACACTGTGAATCAAATGTTCAATGCAGTGCTATTACTCATAAATGTATGAAAGTCAGCAGTCCTCCGAATTTTTCAATGGCGCTTTTTATATTTCGGGCTGTAACATCCATATTTGACAGTAAACTTTCAATCGTTATAATTTTATACTTCTACTGAGATTATTCTAATTCTATATGACATATTATGTGACACCATTGTAAGCATTATTTTGCCCAAATATAACAGGAGAAGCAGAGATAAAAGCAGAAATAATATGTATGAACGATACCGAGCTACATACGAATATTTAGCCAACAAAGACTTTCTCTGTTTCTCCAGTTGCTCTTTTAGAGGTGGCAATTACATCCCCCCATTTTCGCCACGCAATCACAATGTGGCTTAAACATATTTGTATAAGATGCCAAAACGTCGTTGGAACGTAGCTGCCTACAAAAAAGTGTTCCCCAATTTAGTTACCTTCACGTAATAGAACTGCTTCTATCATGTGAAACTGATTTTGACAATACATTTATAAGTTTTCAGTATCGTGGCACAGCATAAATAAATACAGCAGTGAATCTCTCGGGCGGCGTCTTTCATCTTTTGTATTTGTGTCCGCCATCTTGCTGGACTAACCGCCAGGCCCGGACTCGCTAATTTAGTATAGCCGAACAGAGGGGTCTTTGAGGAAAAATGTAAAAACTACCACCTACAAATTACTTTCTTAGCAATAAATTTAAAATCAGGAGCAAGTGATTTATTACCTCTATTGTAAAATATTTTTTTACATGAAAATGTGCACTTAATTCAGCTATTTTGTGTTCTTAAACACGCAGAAACAATATTTAAATATAACTTTATTGAATATTTCCTATACAGGGTGAATCTTAAATAAGTACAAATATTTTAACTGCTGGTGTAGTTCGTCATTTAAATCAGTCTAGTGAAAGCCATTTTTAAAAATTTCTAATATTTACGGAGATATTAATTTTTTTAAAAAAATACCCACATTTTGAGGACCGCTGGCTGATTTTTCATCCAACAACGTAATGAAACATATGATTTGTTGCGAGGTTGCCATATCTCCTCCAATATAAATATTACGTTTCCTTTAACGTAATAGTTCTATTTTAAAAATACTTGTTTTAAGCATAAGTACAGTAAAATTGGGTATGTAGTATGATACGCAGCAATATTAACATAAATTTTAACATTTGAACTAACCTTACTATACTTCAACGATTAAAAATGAATTTCCGCAAGTTCAATACTACCGTAAAATATTTAGGAAGATATTACGTGATATTACTATGTCCAATGTTCAAAAATTATACATAAACGTGCACACAAGCTTACCTGTTTGTTAAAAAATTAACTATTTAATCAGTAATCCACATTTCACAAGTTAAATGTCATTGTACACTGTTAGAAAGGGACACAAAACACAATTTCCTTAAGTTATTTTATGAAGAATAACGAAAAACTATGCACGCGTTTTTTATTTAAAATGGAAAAAATGTCAACTTTTAGCAAATTTTATTGCTATTTTCATGCATTATGTGGGGTTAACAAGTTTGACTTGGGCTTCAGATAATCTGTCATGACAGTTTGATAATACAAAATAATATAAAATGTTACACTTGACAAAATTCGCTAAAAGTTGAGATTTTTTCTTCCTTGAAGCAAAGACATTTGTGTAATACTGGCAACACTGTGAACCACACGTTCAGTCTGCAGCACTATGACTCATAAAAGTATGAAGGGTCGGTCTAGGCCAGCGGTCCTCAACAAGTTTTCTACTGAAAAATTACGAAATTTATTTAAAATTTCACTTTTTTATTTCTGATTTTTTTGTAAAAAAACTATTAATTATGTGTTCTACACACAAAACTATACTGCTGGTTAAAATATTTGTACTTATTTAAGATTCACCCTGTATCGTTCACATGATTATATTTTAGAAGTTTTTTGGTCATGTCCTATTACTGGGTATATCTAATTTACATGTAAAACTAAACAAATAATATTAATTCTGCTCTTCTAGTTTTTGGAAGTTTTTCCAACAATATATATATTCTTAATTCTCTGTATATTCTTAATTAGCTACATCAGTAAAGCAAATACTTTATTATTTATTTATTTATTCATAGAATAATCCGCTGTTTGAAATATCAAAGTGCTTGAAGAAAAACTCTTTTCAATTTCGTCTGTAGATTGCTCTTGATGTGAAGATGAAGAACCTCCAACTGATAAAATATTGTGGGAGTAACATTTTGATGTAATCTATTTTTCAAGTCATTTAAAAACATATGATTTTCAAAGTGTGCACCACATAATCTATAACTGGTGTACAACTGGTGTCTTTTTCCAGCAAATCTTGTCTACCACAAGCTATGGCCCATTTTCTAGCCCTAAAAAAGAGAATGTTATGTTGTATAATTCCAAGTAAATCCAGTAGATAGGTAAAAAAGTAAGGTAAGAAATTCTGTTTTGTATTACCTATAATTACTATTAACCTTGTCCATGTACTAAAATTAATCATTTTTCTGATTGAAAACTTACAACGTCCCAATTATTTAGAATGTTGTTTTTTTTTATAGTAATTTTATTTTATAGATGAATATCTTTTGGAAATCTAAAGAAACTTAATTTACAGTTATTTTGATTGTTTGTACGCGAACTGCTGCACAAGCATTATAACCTCTCGAAGTTCGTTGCATTGTCGAAAAAAGTTGTAAGTTATAAAGCACACACCACAAAATAACATGATAAACAGTAAAATGAAACACTTGAAATATAACCACAGATATTACTGATAACATCACTTTTTTGACACAAAAACAGTTCGGGAAACAGCGGGCAGTTAAAATGATGCTGGTTAGTCCAACAAGATGGCTGCTACCTGCGCGTTGTTGCTGAGCCAACTTGCCCGCCAACTACGAGATTCACTGCTGTATTTATTTATGCTACTAATAATGCTACTTGGGAAGTCAGTTCTTCTTAAAAATATTTTCACGTTTGTTCCCCTTCCGTTTATACCCGAAATTGTTATCAACTTAACTTATTTTAAATGTATATTCAGTATATCAGTAAAAATCAGTTTTAAAATTTGAATTTTACCACCCTGTATTTTGAAAATGGAGCTCCAAAATGAAAAGTGGCATAAGCGAAAGTCCAATTACTTTGGTCTAAGAATATGTGGTTATGGGCTTGACCTACTCATTTGCAACACCCTGTATATTATTATCACTATCTCCGAATATGAACTGTGCATGTTTCAGTTACTGGAGCAATGTTTAATGTAATCTAACGTGCATAAGCAAACAAAATTTGCGATGCATAATATTTACTTAACGGCTTATCTGTTTGTGCACTTTGTCGGGAAGAGGAAAAGTCGGGAAATTCGTAAGGAAATCTGGGTGTTTTAGTTTTAATAACTGTGACGGAAGATCAGATCCTGAGAACGGGATCACTGAAATCCATCGCTGTGATGCTGCAATGCGGACTACTCCGACCCCCGTTATATTTCGCCACATGTCTGTTTCTCGCTCTTTCCCAAGCAGTCTCCGTATTTGCCGACTTTTAACATCATCGTACTCCATTGGGCGTAGACGAAATATTTTCTAAAGTTGGGATTTTCCTTTGGGAAATCGGGGTCAGTCTTTTTTCCTTTATTTACGCTGTATATTTGAATAAAAATAATAAACGTATCACAATTGAGCAGTGACTTTAGTAAATATACAGGGTGTGACCGAAAGACTTGGTAAATTTTAATGATGGATTCTGCATAACGATTTTAGTTTTTTAACAATTTCTATACATTTCAATTGTGCAAGTTACATCTAGAGTATAATGTTAAGTGTACTTGTGATTTGATTTCATTAGTTTTGTCAAAAAGGGCTTTTCATAATTTTACAAAGTTTTATATCAAATTTATATACAGAGAGTCCAGTAACGGAAGGTCCAAATTCCAAGGATGTATCCTTTGGGCCAAAATATAGCGATTTAGCCCAACTTATCAGTCCAAAAGTTTAAGGTTGCCGACTTACAGCGTGTCAAATTTAAGAATTACATTTTGTCTTTTGCTAATATTACAAACAGTATACAGGCTGTCTCACATAAGAGGGCCACTCTCATGTATCTCGCTTAATATGTGAGACACATAAAAAATCTTTAAATGTTTTTGTTGCATTTTTGGAGGCCTTTATGCTCGTAAAAACAAATTTGAGATCCATGGCCAACTTTATGAGTAATAACATAAAAACCTGTAAAGTGCCCAAACTTTAAGGCTGTCTTACTATTTTATTTTAAGAGATAGAGAAAACTTTTGGTAATAAATTATTATTGCAAAACTGATACCTTTCACCTGATGTAAACAGTATTAGTTTTTTCAATTTTAGTAATAAAAATGTATACCTAAATATTCTCGTATTGCTCAAGATGATGTAGAACCTGTTTTTAAGAAGCCAGCTGAAAACAATTAATAAACAGAATGCACTTTTTATGCAAAATACAGATTTTTTATATATATATTGGTTTTCACATTAGAAGCAATTCTTTAAAATTGTTTTAACACAGACAATGTAGCTTACGCAAAATATTGTCTGAAGCTAAATGTTGCAAGCTGTGAAAATAAATGTATTGCCTCAGTAAAATCACCATCTGACAAATCGTTTGTTCTTGTCATAGTATTTATACTCGATAGTCATAATTTATACATAACCATTAGTTTGAAAATTGTTAAAGTTTATTGTTGTTTGAAAACTCATTTTGAATGTGCTGTCACTTGAGGGAGAGGATTACACATTAATTAAAATTCTCCATAGCGATCTTACGTTTGAGTTAAGATGCTCTTAATTTTCGAAAAATTAATTTAATCGATTCAGTGATTTCGTTGAGTACTAAAATAAGAATTGCTGAATAAGAACTGCTGAATTAGAAACAAATTTTTATTTGAATTTAAACAGAAAAGGTAAGCTTAGAACTAGAAAATCCGAAAATATTATTAACATCAGCTAATACAGACAAATAATAATGAATTAGGTGAGATGCTCAAATTCAAAACCTCGATTTCTGACGCATAGACGGACCCTCCTTGGTACAAAATTTATTACATTCCTTAGGGTTTCAGGAGGCACCAAAGCACAAGCTTCTCTTATTTTTAACTTTAGATCCTCTACATTTTCTGGTACCGTTTGGAAAACTTTATCTTTTACATAATCCAAAAAAAAAAAATCAAGAGGTGACAAATCGGGTGAACGGGCCAATGGGACCATGTGGGACCCAACCACCGATGTGGAAATTGCTGATTAAGATAATTCTGAACAGTTTCCGAATTGTGTGCTCCATCTTTCTGAAAATAGATGAAGTCTATTTTCCAGTGACAAGTCATCTATCAACTTAATTGTTTGCAGTTGACGTCTTTAAAACTGTTTCTACATTATCTTGAGCAACACGAAAATATTTAGGTACATTTTTTATACTAAAACTGAAAAAACTGTAATAAATACGAAAGATAAGGACGACATGTAGTATTGCATGAAAGACAAAAAAACGGAAAATTTTTTGTGACTATAGTCTGCTTCCATAGAATTTTGACCAGTGAACCACATACGATATTTCAAAAATCTGTTCATATCAGGTGAAAGGTATCAATTTTGCAATAAAAATTTATTACTAATAAGTTTTCTCTATCTCTTAAAATATAAAAGTTAGACAGACAGTTAAAGTTTGGGCACTTTACAGGTTTTTTTATTATTACTCATAAAGTTGGCCATGGATCTTTTTACGAGCATAAAGATCTCTAAAAATGCAACAAAAAAACATTTAAAGATTTTTGACGTGTCTCCCATATTAAGCGGGATACATGGGAGTGGCCCTCTTATGTGAGACAGCCTGTATACTTCAAAATTGCCACCGTTTTTTTTTTGAATTCACAATAATGAGAAGCCGTCATCTTATTTAATATTATGTATTGTCAAATTAAGCTTATTTTTTCAAAAGATTAGGTTTTAATAGCGGCTTATACATATTCAAATGTTGAAATGGCCAATATGGTTTACTTTTATGGCCTTGCAGATAGAAATGGTACTGAGGCTAGGTGAATTTATATCGAAAAATTTCCAAATTATCCATTCATCTATAATTCGAGAATTCAATTCAACGTATTTGTGAGTCAGGCTCATTTCAGAAAGGTCCAATTCCTGGAGGACCTTTGAGTGTTAGAACGCCTGAGTTGGAAGAAGCTATTCTACACAAAATTGAAGACCCAAATACTAATACTAGCAAGATTGCTTCAAATTTTAATGTGAATCATAAATTAGTTTCATCCGCTCTTAAGCATCAACAGTTATACCTGTTTCAACATCAGTTTTCTTTGAATATATGGGTGGGTATTATTGGAAATTTTCTGGTTAGGTCTTATGTCTTATTTTTTACCAAGAAATTTAACCGGTGCCTTCTACAAACATTTTCTTGAAAAAGTTTTACGTGAACTACTTGACGATGTTTCCTATGCGGTAAAACAAAACTTGTTGTTTATGTACGAGGGGACTCTCTCACATTTTAATTTGACAGCTAGTAAATTTTTAAATGAAAAATTTGGTAATAACGCGACTGAACGATGCCCTCAAGAACCAAGTCAACCTTAGCCGATCGGATCACCCGATCCCGCGTAAAGTCTGGGCCAGAATCGCCGTTCCCTCACCAGAACTTTTATTTCTTCAAGTGCTATCCAAACAGTCCAAAGTTCCAAATCCAGAGAAATAAAAGTTCTGGTGAGGGAACGGCGATTCTGGCCCAGACTTTACAGGGAAGATACACAAAAACCCCAGGAATTTCAATAGAGACAGGGGGATAGAATTACCAAGAGTATGGAAACGAATCGTGGGAGCGGAACGCCAGACCACCGAACAAGCCAACCGTGAAAATCACCCACCGAAGCAGAACAGTTCAGTGAACACGACCTATATAAATACCGACTAGACATCATAGTCTCCAGTTTGAGATCTTCTGAAGAAGAGAGCGACATGTCTCTCGAAACGTCAAGAGTCCTAAACCGACGACGTGGCCAACAGCCCGGAAGCAGCCAAACCATTGACGGAAGCCTACAAACCAAACCCTACTGATTATTTTGTTTGGGGACATCTCAAGACATTGGTTTCCAAGGTTCACATTGAATCTGAGGAGCACTTAAGTCAACAAATTATAGCTGGTTGTGACATGATAAGGGCTACTCTTGGAATTTTTGCACGTGTTCGAGCTGCATTTCAAGGAAATCTGAAGCTTTTTTTTGCTAAAGCTAGCTATTTCCAACATTTGTTATAATAACTCATAGTAAAGTAAATTCCATTATTAATTATTTTGTTATTATTTTAATGTAATGAGTATCGTAGAAATGCACTTAATCAAATAAATCTATTCTGTTATTAATCGGTTTGGAATACAAAAAAGTGTAAACAATCAAGGAGTGAAGATAATAGCAGCATATGACTTATTTTATTTGTAATGTTATAGGGTGATATATTTTTTTGACAAATAATGATCGATGAAACCCACACCTCCGCCACTGGTAAGTTCTAAAACTGGTATTTTTTGTTTCATACCTACTGTACATACTAAATATGCACACCGAATATGGTTAAATGATTGCAAAGCGGTTTAGAAATTGAAAGCTGATTTTTTTAATTTATGACACGCTGGATAATAGCTGTCCTAAACCCCA
Organism: Monochamus alternatus; assembly: GCA_037114965.1. NCBI lineage: Eukaryota > Metazoa > Arthropoda > Insecta > Coleoptera > Cerambycidae > Monochamus > Monochamus alternatus. The sequence goes on along the minus strand of CM073426.1, from coordinate 108,611,640 downwards.
TATTTATATAACAAAAAAACCCTTATTTTAGTTATAGAATCCGCCCTGGATTGATCTCTACTTAAGAAACAGCCTGTATATTCTTCTAAATTTTATGAAACCGTAAAGCTGTAAATTAGATTTGTTTTTATAATTAACTACAAATATCTGAAAAAGCTAGTAAAATATTTATTTTACTATCCTTGTTTTAAAATTTATCATTTACGAAAAGTAGTGCGTATACTACTCAACTATTAAAATCAATATACATAACAACAAAAAAATCTGTTCCACGTGTAAAACCCGTATTATTAAAATTATATTACGTTTTCCTGTTTCCCTAAACCGAGTAATACTCGCTATAATTTCATTCAAGTTAAATATAATAAAAGATACTGGTGAAATCCAATAAGCTATAAATTGCCCTGAATTACGCGCTGAGGCTTTTATCAGTCTGTTCTACAATGCAGGCAGACATTATTGATCTTACATACATTAAACCGTTTCCTTCAATAATCTGTAACCGAAAAAGAGCTCTCCAGTTTAAATCTACCATCGCATCGCAGTCGCCCTGTTAGCACCGATTTGTATGCATCTGTCGGGAAAGCGCCAAAGTTCGAGTTGGTGCAATTTCCCAACGCCAGACGGCGTGACGCGTTCCTTCGTTGCCTGAAATTTTCAGACGAGGCAACGCCTCCTGACACCGTTTACAAACAGCTGTCAACATTCAAGCACTCCATGCGATTTAGACGGAAAAGAGTAACTACAAACAACTGCGAGTGTATTAATAACTCATGTAAAATTATTAGTTATTAGCTTATTGAATATTTATTTTAGATTTTTCACTGTTTCTCGTCATCCCCAGTGGATATTCACGAGTCCGATGATTTAGAATATTGTATATAGGTATATATATATCTTCCTTGCTGCTCCCCGAAAATAATCTTTTCGAGTCATCGTATGACATTTTCATTCACCATTCAGGTGGTATTTCGTACATACACAGTATGCGCCAAAAGTATGGAATAAATTCAATAAAAACGAAACAATTATTTTTCGGGAAAAATCCTCGAACAGGTCGATTTTTAATTTAAAAAATACATATTTTAGCGTAAAACGCGATTTTCAAATGTCATTTGTTGTCGAGTAATGACGTCATCGATTTTTTTTAAATGGCAACACCATATTTTTTCCCTTGATTCTGAAAGATCGTTTAATTCTCTATCAGATAGCACTAAAATTTTGCTCTCTTACATAGGAAAGTTTTCGAGTAAATGATGATTGAATGTTACAAAACATAAATCAATTAAAATAAAGCAAAAACGTAATCAAGTTTAGTTTCTCGAATTCCATAGGTCTTTTATGGATCACGTAGGTGAAAATCTTTGCAAAATGGCATTGTCACACCGATTTTCTAATAAGTATTGTAAGCGACATAGAAATTATTATTCAATTTAAAGTATTATGGCACATTCAACTGTTACTCAAAGAATTGAAATTTTAATTCTTATCGGATGCGGCAATATGACTAGAACTCGGCAGGAAGTTTGCGATTTATTTAATGAAAAATATCCAGATCGCCCTCTCAGCCAATCAACAGTCAGTAAGGTAAAGTCTAAATTTAGAGAAACTGGCAATGTTGTAAATATTCCAAAACCTGGACGTCCAAGCATTAATGAAAATCAGAAACAGAACATTTTGATAAGTATGGTGGATAATCTTCATAATTCTTCACGAATGGTTGCATTAAACAATGACACTAGTCAGAGCATAGTTCTACGTATCTTGAGGAAGGAAAAATATCATTCCTACAAAATTCAACTTGTGCAGGAACTCAATGAAGATGATCCCGATCGCCGCTTACACTCTTGCGAAATTCTAATGGATTTATGTCAAGGAAATAAAAATTTACACCGGCAAATACTTTTTTCAGATGAGGCCACATTTTGTCTGACTGGTACAGTAAACCGTTAAACTTGCAGATATTGGAGTCAGGAAAATCCTCATTGGATGGCAGAGGCACATACCCAACACCCTCAGAAATTAAATGTGTGGGCTGGAATATATATATATATGTAAATATTGTTACAACATAAACTTAGTATCACAGATAAGATTGCACAAAATCCGCGTCCATCATCGTTTGCACAGCACTACTTTACACAGTATTTACATAATCTATGACTCAAAAAATGCCACGATAAACGCAAAAACACAACAAATAAATAAATATATTTTAAACTTTTAAACATACGGAAGATGGCCGCACTAAGCGGCATGTGACGTCACACCAATGATATCATTTTCGGGCAAGTGGTTTTGTTTACATTTCCCGGCCAAGTTATTAATGTTTTATTTTAATGATTATGTGCTTATTGCCCCCAGATACATGTTTCCACTTTTCAATATATTTGAAAGAGAATTCCTCGGATTACTCTGTACTACATTTCAAACAAATACAAAATTTATGTAACTTCCCCATTAATGCATTTTCAAAATTAGTATTAATTTGAAACAAATACTTAATTTACTAATTAGGTAGTGATAATATAACTAACTGTCGGTACTTTGCTTACATTCATTGTGAACATTGGAAATAATTGATAAACCAATGTTAGTTAATGGCAAATACAGTCAGTTGTGTTTAATTTCAACTTAATTACTGACACCCTTTAAAACGAATTTGACTGTCTACTGCTGACGTATTGACAATGAAATCTACTTTCAACACTTAACATTTGGGTCGGTCGGTGGTCGCGCGGTTTAAGGCGTCAGTACTTGAATCGAGGTGACTAGATCGGCGTGGGTTCGCGCCCAGTTGCCGGTAGACCGTATATAAGCTATATTCGTGGAGAGGATTGGCACCCTCTCTGCGGGTATGGTAGGGTGGAAGAATGTTTGCTTGGGTCAATGTGAGAGATTGATACCGGTTGATATTTGACTACTCCCCTAATTAATGAGGTTTTCCAGGTTTCCCTCATTCCTGCACTGAATAGTGGTTAGGGCTTACCAACGTAAGTCGTTCCTGGGCGCAAATGCGGCCTGCTTAATAATAATATGCCGCCCCCTCTCTCGCACAAGTCTCCGACTTCTGGGCTAATCCCTGTGATTAGAATGAGGGGTAGAGATATTATTATTATTATTATTATTAACATTAGTATTTAGTTGTTTCATTTATCAAAAGAGATCCACTGAAATTTCTTCTCAGAACTTCCAGTTGTTTAAAAACTCATGGAGATAGTGTCATTATTATTGCAACGATAGTACGCAATTTGAGTTCAACAAATTGGGTTTCACTGTGGTGGGGTAGGATTGATAAAGACGGGTGACGCGAAACTCCCCGCTCCCCGCGTGGGTAGAAACCTGGGTATAGAAGCCAGTGTTGCCAATTGGCGTATAATTATACAAATTTTATGTCTTTTGTCCTTATTGTGTATAATTTTTTAACCCTAAGAAAAATCGTATAATTTTTGTATATTTTGATCTTGTCAGAAAAAGTAATTTTTTAATATTATTTGTTAAATAAATAGAAATTAGAAACAAACAATGAATACCGAAATCATTTTTCCTTATACTGAGTATACGATAAATATAGAGATTTACTCGGTTTACTCTTCCAATAAGGACATTTCCATTTTTGAATTTGTGTGTAAAATCGTATATTTTGACCAACCACTGTATAATTTAACGATTTGATGTTGGCGTTGGCAACACTGATAGAAGCGTAACTATTGGTTTTATAAGCTATAAATCTAATGGCGTATTTAATTACGTTATGACTGACGAAAATACGAGGGCTACAATTGAAGCAATTATTTTATTCCGTTATATTAACGTTTGATAAATGTAATAGGTAATTGCAAATTATAGGGTTTTAAAATATAGGTACAGTGACTGCCAAGTTTTACAGTGATGCCCGACAGTATTTAACAAACATTGTAGTTGAGGTTACAAAAATGTTAGTAAACTGTTGCAGTCTTTGTGTCAAGAACCTTACAAAATTTTTAGAAAATAGTAATTTTAGTAAATGCAAGTACTATTTGCTAACATAGTTTTTGGGCATTATTACTACAAAATTGTAAGCATAATAGTATGTGAAATAATACTACAAATTGTGTATGCAGCTATCACAACAAATTGTAGTATACAGGTCTACAATTGTATAAGTGTTTTTTTTCAGTGTAGATACAAAGCTTATGCATTTTGAAAACTGTTGTGTAATAGAAATTGAATAAATGAACTTATAAAAAAGAACCAAAGTTCGTGATTCGGGTTTCTAACAGATGAAGGAGAGTATAAGTAATAATTAATTAAGTAGGTTAGGAAAATAATATTGCATTAGGAAATCATAACATTTTGTTTATGAATAAATTTACAAATACTTTTATGCAAGTATACCGTACTTATAAATTAAAGTATCAAGAAAATATTAAATACCAAATCAAAATAGCTCGCCTTCGCACCCGCTCGACTGCTAAACGAATTTAAATGTAGTTTCCGCGACGCTTTTTAGCATTTACTGCCTTTATTGACGGAAATCTTTTTAAATCGTTGCGTTAGGTAGTACGTACCTTTAATTAATTAAAATAATAATTGCCACTTCAAGGCGCCACTTCATAAACTGGAAGATGTAGTCAATTAATTACCCAGGAACGCGAAAGTCTGTTTATGAATTATACGCGATTAAAAAAAATCTAAATGCATATTTACACCGAAAATAAATATTTTCAAATCATTATTTAAACCCCATTTTCAGACTGTCACTGACCGCCCACAGCCTTGGTAGTATACAGATCACAGTTCAACTCGATGTCGACCTGATGCAATGTTGCCAAATTGAAATATTTTCCTGGTACCTACCTGGGTATTAGACATCACAACAAAAAACGGTTGTACTGACTAATTTAGAATCTCATATTTTTTCTTGCTCAGTTCAGCCAATAATAATTAAAAATTTTAATATCTAATGAAATCAAATAATAATCAAATAATTATATTAAAAATTGCAAGTAACGCGGTCCATTCAGGTTTTCCGGTAGAAAATACGATCCAGTCAAATGATCCCCGTACACTCCTGCCCATACGTTGACAACAAATCGCCTCTGAAAGCTAAACCGACGAGTAGCGTGTGGATTTTCGTCCAACCAAATGTGTCTGTTATGACTGCAAAGAAATTAGCTTGGTTACAGTTTGAAACATATTTAACATTGAAATTACAAAAATCCAACGTATCTAATAATACACCGAGTAATAAACCATTCAGTACATTACATAAAAAACCTAATAGGTAAATTATTAAGAGAAACTGAATACTAAGGAATAGAAAACCCTCGTGTTATCGACAAAAAACTGCCCAAGACCGAAACGGCACGCCTGTGATCTGTTATATGTTCAAAAAGTTATCGAGAGTGAATCTTGACGTACCGTATTATTAGGTCAATAACCTAGTTACCTAGTTTTTGTGCTGTTATTAAACGACAAGGAGTAAAACTAACTTTTGATATAGATGCATGAATGAATTTTCCTTAAATATTGATTTACTAGTTAATAAAAACAAATGTAGATAACAAATAAATGTTTTCGAATGTTAGGTTATTACAGTTTAATAATTTTGATATTACGTTTTCACTGCGTTTTACAATTGAATATGAATTTTTAGTATCACTCGTAAGTACAATTAATTATTCAGTTTGTAGTTACGTACATCTAGCCTAGAAATTTACTGTTTTTTTTAAGTAGTATGGTACCAACCTATTTAAAATGCCAGTTTGAAATGATACGGGTTCAGTAATTTGATTAATCTCGTAATATTCTGCAGACCTTGCTTTGAGATACCTCCAATCGCCTTGAAATGGGTCTTGTAGAAATAGTAGGCTGCTCGTTAAATTTAAAACAGCCTCTATCACATTTAGGTCATTTTGCCGACGTCCCGCAAGTTACCGACGCGATTTCACAGAACCCGTATCGAGAAGGCGTTGAAGCTGACACAAAAATTCGCAACTTGGAAAATGTTGTCTGTTAGGGAAACGTCTCTGATATTCCACGGTAGCGGCATTCGCATTTCGTAAACATTCTCCGTATAAAACTACCATTTTGTAAATTTGTAAAATTAGGCATTGTGAATTTACGACCAATACACGAGACCGAAACGAACAAACTACTGCTTGTATTCTCTCCATTCCACCTCCAAATGTGTGGTGTGATCTCCAAATTTGGGGGGAAAGAAATGCGGGAAATTGGAAGGTGCGACTAAATGGTGGTAAATTTGAATAACACGCTGAAGTGTTAGACGATATTATGAATGTAATATTGATGTGGCAACGATGTTTCCTTCGACATTCGATAGTCATATGGCTGAGTCATCAGAAAGTTTGTAACGTACCAATGGCGTCGTTTTACCGATTTTCATAGGATGATTTATTTTTTTAAAGGTCGAGTAAAACATTTTTTTTTCGGTTTATCTGCCTTTATAAGTCCTTCCGAATACGTGGTTAAAATTAATGCCATTATGACTGACTCAGCCTGTATAGTGCAAATATTTAGTGTAGTATGTAGTTTTATTATTCCCGTCGGAACTATATTTAGACATTTTAAGTAGTAACAATTTTACTAGAAAATTCTCTTCCACATTCTTGTTGACTATTAAATGTACCGTAGAATGGGGTGACTTTCTACTCGTGAGGTGACTTTGATCGTCGCGTAGTCTTAATCTATAGTGCCATCTGTCGTCAAGAAGAAGTTATATGAAAGCGGCGTGAATACAGGAGATGTTTCTGAAGGCAGTAACCTACAATCACAGACGCTCTTCATAACCTTAAAATTTATGTTAAAAGCGTGGTTGGGTTAAGTTGGGGAGGCAATATTTTGGTGTTTTTTTTGAGAGTGAAATAAATGTAAGTATTTCTCCGAAACGATTTCTTTTGAAGGTCAACAACTATTATAGGCAGTTGTAGTTATTAGTCACACAAACAGTATCCCACAAACCAGACAAAATTTTACAATATATCAGCTGTTAACAGGTGTTTTCTGTGAAGGGGTCACATTGATCACCTGAACTGTTTTGAGTGGTAACAGTTTAAAATGTAGGCACAGTGAGACTACATTATTTATATATTATATAACAAATTTAATGGTATATTTACTGTATTAGGTTAAAATTTGTTTTCAAATTATATTTTAATTTTCTTTGTTTACAGAATAAACAATGGTGCGTAACTATAAAAAACCTTTAGGAACTCGGCCCTATTCAAATTTTTCACCTGAAAGCTTAGAAAAGGCGTTAACCAAAATTGCAGAAAATCAATTAAGCATTCGTGAAGCTTCCAGGCAATATAATATCAGTTTTGGAACTCTCTATAATAGATTTCACGGCAAGCATTCAAGAAATTACGGCGGGCAAACTGCACTTTCATGCCAAGAAGAAAAAGTAATAATAGAATCTGTCGTAAAATGCGGAGATTGGGGGTTTCCCTTAAACATACAAGACGTTAGATTTTTTATTAAGAATTATTTGGATTCAAGAGGAAAAACTGTCACAAAATTTAAAAACAATTTACCTGGAAAAGATATGGTCTATTCACTGTTGAAGAGGCACAAATCTGCGGCCGCACAACGCTTAAGTGCGAATATTAAGCGGGCACGAGCATGCTTAAGTGTAGAAATCCTTGGACAATATTTCGACAACTTAGAAGAAACAATACGTGACATTCCACCATCGCATATTTTTAACTACGATGAGTCCAACCTGTGTGACGATCCCGGTAGACTTAAGGGAATTTATAGAAGGGGCGTCAAATACCCGGAGAGGATTGTGAATTTTTCAAAGTCTGCTACTTCAATTATGGTATGTGGATCGGCAAGTGGCGTGCTGCTACCACCCTATATTATTTATAAAAGTGACTGCATTTGGGACATATGGTGTCAAAATGGACCAAAAGGTTCACCTTGCTGCGAAGCACCATGTTGTTCACGTGGAACACGTTATGCACGAACAAAACATGGGTGGTTGGATGCGCAAACGTTTGAGGACTGGTTTATGCTGACATTTTTGCCTCATGCAAAACGCTTGAATGGTCAGAAAATACTTATAGGTGATAATCTTGCAGCCCATATTAATACAACCGTTTTAAAATCTTGTGAGGACAATCAAATTGCATTCATTTGCTTGCCACCAAATGCTACGCACCTTTGCCAGCCATTGGATGTGGCATTTTTCCGCCCAATGAAAATGGCTTGGCGAAAAAAGCTTTTAGAATGGAAGGAAGTACATCCTAGAAGTGGACCAATTCCAAAAGAATCCTTTCCGCGAGTATTAAAAGAAACGTTAATTGAAATGAATGGAACTACTGGAAGGATTGAAAAAAATCTGAAAAATGGATTCAGAGCCACAGGAATTGTGCCATTTGACAAGAATGAAGTTTTAAAAAAATTGCCTTCAACCACTGAAGCAAATTCAAATGTAGAAGAGGCTGTAAGTGATACACTTGTTCGATACTTAGAGAGCAAGAGAGTCGTTCAGCCCCCAACATCTCGCTCTAAAAGAACTAAAATTCGGGTGGAACCAGGAAAAAGTATTACAGCTCCATCATCGAGTGAAAGTGAAATTTCAGATGAAGATGAAAATGAAGATGATGTCGACAATCCATCTGCACAAACTGGAAGTTGTGAGTCCTCTGACAAAGCTCGGGAAGCTCCCAGTACATCGCAGGACATTCAAACCACGTCACCAGGCAGCTTTGACTATAAATCACTTAAGGTTGATGTCTATGTCTTGACACAGGTTATAGGCAGACGTGGAAAACAAGTTTACAAATATGTTTGTCACGTCACGGAAATTGAAAACGAAAATAATATAAAAGTTTTGGGTATGAAGTCGTGTTATACGAAAACTAAATATCGATGCATTGAAGATGACGTCTTCTTCATAGATGCAAATGACATTATACAAATTCTTCCTTGCCCAATACTCGTCAAAGAAAACAGTAAGACAACTTAGGTGTTTGATAAGCCTATTAATGTAAAAGAAGCTTAAATATTTGTTATTTTTTTCGTTATTTCTTACTACTGTGATCATATTTTAAGTTAGAATTAATAAATATGTTGTAAACTGTCTTATTTTTCAGTTATGTTGTTTTGTTTCTACATTTTTTACTATATTTTATATTTACACTACAGTTAATAATAATAATAATAATAATAATAATAATAATAATGGTCTTTATTATCACATAATCACAACAAACAAAGAACAAAGAAAAATTAACAAATATAGGATAAGGGCGAGTTTCAGGTTAACTAACGAATTAGCTACCTGTTCTAATATCAATAAAATCATTAAAAAACGTTTCTTTTTTGCTTCTTTAAGTTTCCAAACTACTGTAAAACAAAAAAAATATAGTTTTGAGGTATAACTATGGGGTTACTTTAATCGATTCATTAAAATACGAGAAGCGATCAAAGTAGCCCCACTCAGAGTTTAACTTTGATCACCCCGTTTTAATTTTTTTCTAACTTAGGTATTACATTTAAATTCAGTTTTACTTCGTAATTCGAAAGAAAGCACCTATCCAAATCTCCCCATATTTTTTTAAACACTGGAGTTACAAAATTAAAGAAAATACAGCATAATAAATTTCAATTTTGATCAAAGTCACCCCACTTCACGGTACTAAAAGTATTTTATTTTATTTATGCTACTAGAACGGCATCGCTAAAATGTCGCTATTCTCGTTAGATTTAACTAAAACCTCCATTCTGCCCCTGACGTAATTACAGAGGCAGCACGTAGAATGAATTCGGGATTTAGTTCCCGCTGAAATTCTTAACCAGGCTGTGCAAGGAAATCTATTCTGCTGGGATTGTAAACTACAATTAGCTTATACATTTTACTTTTATATTTCTGTTTTAGTTGCCTTCGTATTTTAAAGCGATTTAGGACGATGTAGCACAAATCGTTTATATAATTTAAATTATTTTGTAGTTTAGTTCTGACTAAAATATAATTTTGTTTAACACCCATTTATAAGTAATTTTATTTGATACTATCCAGTTAATTTAATGTCCTCTGCTACATTTAAAGCAATAAAATTAAATAAGCATAAGTAACAAAATGGACAAGCAACAACTGCCATATAGTGTGTGGCGTTTTCAATAAAAAATATTAAAATCCTAGCAGGACATATGTGACTGATTTTCTAAAAGTTTGTTATCAGCGCGACACAGAGCGGTCTGCGATGAGTCTAGACTGCTACCTCATAGAGCGTTCTTTCCTTTAAGGTGCGGTAGGCAAACATGGACAGGTCATTATTAACGACTTTTTGTGGAATATTCACAAAACAGTAAGTATAAGATCATATTTTGTTACGTATACACTTGTAGTTTATGCCAATTTAAATATTATAGAATTCATAAATATAATAGAAACTGAACCGGTACATTGTTGAGATGCTTGGTTAGGTATCTTCGATAGAATCATGTAGGCCTTTTTGAGAGACTATGATATATTAACACTGACGTCCTTGTATATTTTGGGGTTAGTATTTATACAGGGTTAACTATGATTACGTACAAAAATTTTAACCACGTGCTTAGGAAGGCCTAAATGACAATACAAAAATTATTGCAGAATTTTAGGTCGATATTTAAAAAATGGGGCAAAACCTTCCTTTCCTACGGAAAGTCGGCGTCTATGACTATGACCTATAGCTTACATCTGTCAACAATATTTACTACCATGCGGTCGTTTTTTTTTCAGCATTTATAAGAAACGACAAAAATTAACATGCTTGGTAATAATACCTGATAGATAGGTAGGTAACAGTTAATCCAGTTAGCTCCCCTATTTTGCATTCGTTTTTCATTATTTCGTTACAAACCGGCAAAACTACAACATTTTCATTTCAAGTTTCATTCATTATAACTGCTCACTACGGATAAAACATACTTCCTGTAGGTGCAGCTAGGTAAAATACCTATTTATTATAACAAAATCGAAATCGAATGAAAGCAATAGATAATAGAAAACTTTTAATGTCCCATGACATAGAAAACCAAACCGGCAAACTATATTGTGGGAAAGTATCTGCACCCAACACAAATTTCTTTATTTAATAACTACAAAACGTTTAGATATTAAAAAATTCACTAAAAACTGAAGAAGAACACAAAACTACAACGTAAACACATGGTAAACACAGGAATTAAATTATGGCTTGACTGGAAATTTTACGGTCGTGTTGATAGTTGCCTACGTTTCCTACTCTGATTCTGTAAACGTGTGGTGGACAAGTCGCATAGGCGGCGTTAAATAAGGATTTAATATAATTCCGAAAACATTTATTTTTCACTTTATAAATAAGTTTGGATTTTTTTTTTTGAAAGGTGATTCCGTTAATTCTTGATTTTCTCTATCCTCTCTTAAAATATTTGTACTTAGTCATAGTTAACCCTGTATATTCAATAATGCAGACATATTTAATTTAAATGGAACATCCATTCTTATAATACCCGTCAAAAGCGTCTCTTTCACCTACTGTTTACTAGAATGAATTGAACAGAAAATTCTTCTAAATTGGGTTAAAAATATTTAATAAACTTCCTGCCCACATAAAATCTTGTCAAAACATTAAAATTTTCAAAATTTGTTTGAAGAAATATTTGCTTGATAAGTTTTTTATTGTTTGTCTGAGTATATGTAACTGTGTTTTATTTTATTATGATGTACTTTTTGCATAGTGTTTTTACCTATAATTAATTGACTATTCCTATAAAATTGTAATATTGTCATTCAGGAAATAAAATTTATTATTATTATATATTATATATTATCAAAACAATATTAATTTCTAATAATATATTTATCTTTGTCAATAAAAACATCTTACAACTGATATTAACATTGGTTGCATTTACATTAATTATAAATTTACCGTAACTAAAATTTGAGCTAAAAATATTTATTTTCACACAGATATACATATGTCTACAAATAATTACAAAAACTATATATACTAACCTTTCAAAAATAAGATGTCATTTTCAGCAAAAATATTTCAACATATTTTCTAATGCGAATGAAATATCTGCATCACATTTTTAGATGATGGCAGAACAATACACTTTTAGAGATTGGATAGATAGTTCACAGAGGGTGGATGGACAAATTCCACCAAAGAAAAACTTCTTCACACAAATTATTTCTGCTCCTAAGAAGACCTTCTTAACTATTTAGAAATAAAAATGTAACTCGCATAATGTATTTATTATTGAATTCTAATAATAAAATGTACTGCAGGTTGCATATTATATTGACTTATTTAAACGTGTATTTTCGTACATTTTAACAAGCACAATTTGTTAACGAGATCAACTTTTTTCCGTGACATTAAAAATAAAAAGTTTTCCCTCTTTTCACCTTCATATGTCAATGCACTCTTTATATGACTGTGATACTTTTTTTATCAGCAGCCAATACAAATATTTTAAGAAAGTCTCCAGTTTATATCATGTATCATAATTTTAACATCATATATGATCATTGTGATATAATCTTTTCTTTTATTAAATCTATAAATAGAGCTATACGTTTTTTGTAATTACAGTTACTTTGTATTTGTTTTGTTTTTCTTTTTATATAAAGTTTACTGTTAATGATTAAGTAATTTTGATTATTATTCTCAATTATTCAAATTTTTGGTAAAGTAATCGAAATGAAAACCACGATTATATAAATATCTCGAGCATAATTCAATCTTATTCGCATGCCAGTTTGGTTTTAAATCTGGGTGTTATGCATCTAACGCAATCCATTTCCATAGGATTGTAAGCGACGCAGTAGAAGGTTTTGAGATAGGTGAGCATACAGCCATTGCCTTCTGCGACTTAACAAAGGCCTTCGATTGTGTTCCTCATGACCTACTAATTAAAAAGTTAGAACATTATGGGATGAGGGGATTGCCTTTGGAAATTTTTAAATCATATTTACAAAATAGGTCTCAGTGCATTGTAATTAATAACATATCGTATGAATTTATGGGTATTGAGCAGGTGTGCCACAGGGTTCAATTATAGGACCAATATTGTTTCTGATGTTCATCAATGACATTCATAACTTTATTGCACTTAATAAGTGTGTACTATTTGCGGATGATACTACACTGGTTGTATCTCACGAAAATATTTTTTCTCTGAGCCTACTCCTGGAACAACTTGAAAATAGCGTAGAACAATGGTTTGTTGCTAACAAATTGAAACTTAATAACACTAAAACTCAAAAACAGTCGTCAAAGATTTTCTGGCGACATCATATTACGAATAACATCTATTGCAATAGATAAATGTTTGATTATTTATATTGTGTGTAAGTTGTTCTATTTTTTAATAACTTTTTTTTATATATACATACAGTTTTTATCATTATATTTTACTTTTTGTGTATTTTGACTTGCCATAAATGTATTATTGTATATTAAATGGTCAAATAAAGCTATCTATTAGTCATATTGTAAGAATGCATGCATATTAATTGCGTTTTCGTCTTCATATTTTTTACATTTGTGTTAATTTTTGTCCTGTACCTAAATTTATATTTTTTCTGTTGGGCAAATAATAATAATATACTTTTAAATTGGCTTCTGTTACGCTATTCAGGTTAAATAAAAAGAAAATATTTGAACTGATTGATGAACTCCTTGGTATAAAAATATAAAAATTCGTATCAAAAACATAGCAATCTAACGATATGAAGCAAGTTCATAATTTTATTAAGGTATTGCTTATTTGTGCATGACCGTAGAGATATTTTAGATAAAAAAATACTGACAGAAATTATTGAAGTTTTTGATAAAATTACAGCCCTAAATGTTAAGAAAGTATATAGATTTAGAGCCAACTAAAATCAAAAGACACTTACCAAATTCGAGTAAAATCGAATTAGCCGTTTTCTTACAATTCAAGAAACATTTTTTTTTAATTTTTCCGGTATATCGAATTTCAGTCGTAATTGTGGAAAACTTGGGAAAAGCTGAATAATACTAAATAAAACTTATACGAAATTACAGCTATGATTCATAATTACTATTCGTGACAAGTATTATAAATTGCTACGTGTTAGCATGGGTCTTCGAATTCTTAGCGAGTTGGAAATGATATATTGTATATCATCGGAAGCAATTTCAAATGCAAAAACTTAAAATTGAAATATGTCAAAGCAATTTGTCCAGTCCAGCTATACTGAAATGCATTCCATTAATAAAATTGTATAAAATAAATACGTACGTTATAAGTGTAGATGTTTATAAACGATGACTGTAGAATAATGTACCTTACTTAAATAATTGTAAAAATGTAGCTCTAATGGCAGGCCATAATTTTAGTTTTATTTGGATATTAGGGCGTAGTTAAAAAGAAAACATTTAAAATTGTACAAAATATTTTTAAAAATCTTTTTAAACAGTATTGCTTTTTTCATTTCAGTGTCAAAATGAATACTATAATAATATAAAAAACTAAAAATTTTTGTATTCTTCATGGAGGCAAAGATAAATGTGAAGAGTATGGTCGAGAGTATGTAATTCTGGTTACAGGTTTTCAAATCGGTACAGGGTGATTTTTTATCATCGGAAATTAATTTATCAGCTGAGAAAAAGTGAGCGTTGCTTGGGTTGACTAACACTTGAAATTAAGGTAGGTAACGAAATCATAATCAAACGACGCTGGGCTTGGTGATATACAACTTTTTTTTCTCAGAAGCATACAACAATTTGCGTTTATAATGGTTTAAAAGATATCGACTAGTTATTGTGCAATTGGAATATTTCGTTTACCATCATATCAATCTTGATAGGCACAGTTTTAATTGTGTTTTATTTTATCTAATCATACAGAGGATGATTTCCAAAGTGGGGTATTGATTTTAACTAATGGCAGTAGGCATTAAAATGAATCATTTTACAAAAATTGCTTTAATAAATGTTTTTTAATAACTGAGATAACAGAGTTTAAAGTTATTGCAAATTTTGAAGCCGACCTCTGTAGCCTTAATATTTCAAGGAACTCTGTTTCAGGACACGTCATCGATACGCGACATGTGAGTGAGATGCGTGCGCAGTACTTGTTAAACTAAACTACTAACTAACTAAAATCATACTAAGTTTCCTTTGCTGACAGAGTGACAAAATAATGAATTTATGTATGCTAGATATATGAACATTTGTCAAACATTATTAAGCAAGAAAAGTCACTGTATTATGAATATCGTTTGTGATTGTTTAAGTAAAAGAAAGTAATTATTTTCATATTTTTGTTCTATTCAGAGCATTTTTTAATTTTTTGAAAGACGTTTTTTGTTATATCCATATGTTTTTGCTATATTTACGTTGTTTATAACTATTCAATAGGAAATTATTTTGTAACACAATGACGTTTCTTTTTTTGGAAATATGGGAAGAGCTGAATTCGGGACATTTGGATTAAATTTGGCGTAAACTACCCTAGTTACGGCCCTGAAACCCATTTAGAGACTAGCAAAGTACAGGATTTTTACTCTTTAATGTAAACTTAATGCGAGATTTCTAACTTTAGAATGATGCTGGGACATTCGGTATAAAAGGAGAGTCTTTTGTACCTAGAAAATTTGTAATGTTTAATTAAAAAGTAACTCAATAGATTTAATTAGTAACAAATATGATTAACCATAGGTACAGGATGATTCACAACTTATCGAAAATAATTTGGGAATAGAGAAAAAAATTATTGAAATTGTAGTATTTTCAACCTTTACATCGCTGGGCTACTGTAGTCTCTAGCCAAACGATTCCGAATATTCGATTACCTATAGTATTAACGTTTTTGTAATAGTTTTTCAAGTATCAAAAATGGCTTACGTGTATAGCAACTCGAAGTTGATGGATATCGTTTTAATTTATGGTGAAGTGAAAATGCTTTAGCAGAACGATTTTCTGGTAAACATGTGCCAAATGCAGCTACTTTTACCGCTATATGCAGTGGGGGGGTGCAAGTGTTGTGCAACGCGGGCGTAACATGGGAAATTTGCAATCAAAGAGATGGAGGTCCAGGGCGTCCACGGTGTATTGCAGCAGTGTGGCATATCATACACGAGGCTCGATTATTTCTGTACCATATATGATTTTTGTGAGCACAAAAATTCAAAATAATTTATGAAGTAATAATTATAGAAAATTAAATTGTTTGATTTAGGACAGATTTAAAATCGTTAGGATCATGTGATAAATTTAAAAAATTAAAAGGCAAAAACAGGACCGCCTGCTGTGCGCATCGCAACAGAAAAGAGAATAACAGGATTATTTCCAGTCTAGATTTACCATTATACTCGTTAACCAAATTAAAATCTACAAAGCCCGAATTCCGCGACTCCTATTGAATATAATTACTTTAGAGTGTACTTTTAACGTCATCTATTCGAAGTAGGGCTGCTAATTTAGCGCTATTAATTCCCAGCGCGAACACTTTTAATTGGAGGAAGGCATATGTGTAATATAATTTAAGGGCGTGACTGTGGGGGTGAGTAAATTATTTGTAAGCCACGTGTTTAGTGGTTTTATATATAGAGTGGTTCTCTAATAATAAACGTAGCGAGTTTTCAGATTTGGCTTTCTTGATAAAGGATATTAAAACTTTTGGTTATTAATATATGCGCCAATATATCACCATATCACCATGTATACAGGGTGAACTTAAACAAGTACATATATTTTAACCAAGAGTACTGTTCACTGTACATAATTAATAGTTTTTTTATAAACAAATTTTGAACAAAAAAGTCAAATTTTATATAAATTTCGTGATATTTCAATAGAAAACTTGTTGAGGATCACTGATCCGACTCGTATATTAAGATTTTTAAGAGATATGGTGGCTGTGTATTCCACAACGTTGCCAGTGTTACACTAATATCTTGGAATAAACATAGAAAGTTATAACTAGAATTTTTAGACATGTCAAATAATAATTGACATATTTTTATTTATAAAATTATTAATGACCACCTTCTCACCTTTGACATTCTTTTGAAAAATTCTAAATATGAATATTTTTGTACATTTCTTTAGTGATTACCACTAAAAATTTCGATTTATTGTATTTCCTTAAAAACTAATTTTTTCAAATGTAAAGGGGGTGGACCCTATTGATTTTTTAATAAAGGATTTTTTTCTGAATTTTGTGGTACAACAATTTTTAAAATCCGTCAAAAAAGAAATCAATTTCTGCCAGTCGCGGCCTTCTAGTTATATTTTTAAAAATGAAAAAAAATTACTTACATCCAGAAAAGGTGTCAAAAAATTAGTCCTACCATACGTAAAATGATCCGCTGATTCCAAAAATGTCAAAAAATACAGGGTGTCCTATATTTAAAAATATAAATTACCGGTCATTTCCGGTCAAATCGGAAATGTCATGAAATCCGAAATGACCTCAAAGAATTCGATGGCACCATCTAGTATAAATCCACCCAATTTCAAATTTTTATCAGCAGTCATAAAAAAGTTACAGCGTGTTCCCACTTTCCATTGTCAACCGGTATATATATATATATATATATATATATATATATATATATATATATATATATATATATATATATATATATATATATATATATATATATAATAATAATAATAATAATAATAATATCTCTACCCCTCATTCTAATCACAGGGATTAGCCCAGAAGTCGGATACTTGTGCGGGGGAGGGGGCGGCATATTATTAGTAAGCAGGCCGCATTTGCACAGTATGTATATTCAATACGATTGTATATAGGTAGCAAAGCTAGCGGTTATTCAGTATTTCATGTCACACTGACAAGTTACAGACACAAAGCGTTTTACATCGCAGTAGAAGGCATTGAAAGATGGCGACCTCTATCGCGATTCAGTGATAACGATATGTTGCTGACGAGTTGATTTGAGCTGTTTGCTAGGTTTTCCAAGTGTAATTCAATGCTGGTCGGGGTATTAGATCGCAGAGTAGTTGTTTATGGAATTCGAGATTTGCGAGGATGGTATATAGTTCCGAAACACACATTTCTCAAATTAACAGCAGGCAGTGAGTCTTTAACGTCTATAGTTTAAAAATCTACACCAAATATAGTAATTAGTTTATATCAGATTTTATATATTTACATTGAGATTTGCATTATTGCAAGTAAATTCTACAAATACATGTTAAATACATAATTCAAGCGTCTTTGTAGAATTTACAAAAATGCGATGGGATAAATTTGATCCTTTTCCGTGCGGACTTGCCTGGATCAAAAATGGTATAAATTTTGTGCAAAATTTTACCCGCCTTTTTTTTTGCGGTGTATTGACTCCCGCTGCGTCCTTGAAAATAGGCAGGTGGCATAAGATAGCATTACTGCTATATTGTAACCTCAGCATTGAAAATCATGTGTTTTTCAAAAAATACTATTTTAAAAATACGGGGCTTCTAACCAATAATTTAAAAAATAATAATAGTAACACAGTTTATTTGCCAAATATTATTTTTACAAAACGTAAAGTAAAATTACACTAAAATGTAACAAATAAACACAGATAATCCACCCGCAAGTGGGATTATACAAGTAAAACAAATAATTTTTTATAAAGACGACATATAAATATGCCAAAATTTCTATAGTAAAATACTAAAGTATAATAATGAGTACATCCACAAAGAAATTCCATACGTGGAATTCACACTAAAACTACACAAATAACCTCAGGCAAAATACTATCAAATATGAACAATAAAATACATAATAGGTACAAACAAACTTTGTAAAATCAAACATGGTAACATTTATCTAAATTAGCAACTACATTTACTTGCATTGCGTAAATGTACAGTAATTAAAAGGTAAGTCATATTTATTTTATTTTACATAATATGCATCACACATAAGGATAAGTCGTTCAGGTAATATAAACAAAACTTCTATTAATAACTTGGTGAATTTTATTTCTAGAAGCCAATAACGAAGTTTTATTTTTAAAATAGGAAAAGAAGAAGCTAGAAGTAAATGATTTTTATGTAGGTACTACTGCATCGATCTCTAAGATCGATGCAGTTTTTTTTGGCAAACGTTGCTGTATTGATGCGGTATTATTGGTAAATATGTATTTTTTGCTGATGCCTGATAATTAAACTCTGGAAATATAACTGCCTAATATCAAGAATTTTAGACTCTTAAAATAATACATTAGTTGAGTAAGTGTGGCTTTTCCTAACATTACCTTTATGTTCCACTTTTGAACTGTATTCATTTTTTTTTAATTATAAGTTACCTCCCCAAACTAATATACCATAGGTAGGTGTGTTTGCTCTAAAGCGTAATACAGTATTTTTAATTGCTCTTTATTAAAAATACTTTTTAAAATTTTGAATTTACTTATAAGTCGTCTAATTTTGTTCTACTACATAATCAGCGTGATAATTCCATCGTAAATGGTTATCTATAAATACACCTAAATATTTGATTTTATTTTTAGATGAGATCGTTACTTGTTGACTCACTACAATAGTAATGATGTTATATTTCGATAAAGTATCCTGATAGCAACTAAAATGAATGTTTTGTCATAGCTTATAGACAGTAGCCTACTGTTAAACCATTCAATTATATTCACGAAGGCTTGCTCAATTAAATTATTTATTGAAAACCAAGATGAACCATTGTAAATTACTACTGTGTCATCCGCAAAAGCAACAATTTTACTCGCAGTAGTAAGCTTAAAGAGGTAATTTATATAAATTTTTTATAAATGTAAATAAAAGTGGGCCAAGACGTGCCTTGAGGTATACGACAGTTTTATTAGCACTGACATCATCAGCAATGGCAACACAGTGCTGTCTATTATGCAGATAGCTATGCGTAAGTTTTAAAGCGGCCTCTCTAAATCCTATATTTTCTATTTTCTCTTATGAGATGTGTCAAAAATCTTTGCTAAATCTACAAAGACACAAATAGCTGATTTACCGTCATCTAGACTAGTATATAAATTCTTTGTCACTTCTGCATCGCTCCTGCAGTACATTTAGTTTCAATAAAATCATAATGTTTGTTTGATAAATACTAAATTTGTCAAGAAAATTATTAATACGGGCCTTAATATTTTTTCATACCGATATTTCAGCTAGACTACTCATTAAAGATATCGGCCTGTATTTTATTACTTAGGTTTCTCCTGGCTTTTGTAAATAGTTTTTATTATAGCATTTTTAATTAAATATGTCTGGAAATATACCACAATTAATAGATTTATCATATTGGAAAGAGGCTCACAGATATAAGCAATTAATTTCAAAGTCTTACATCTTATTTTATCAATTCCTGGGGTTGTATTTAATTTTAAAGTTTTTATAACCTGGCTGACTCCCAGAGCTCCTATTATAAATATGGAATTCGATATTTTTGTGACAGTCACATTTAAGATATGTGGAACATAACATTTTAAATTAATGCAGTGATTCATATTCGTCGAAAACAAAGTACTGTCATGCAATATGATATCGCACATTTTCTGGAGAAAGCACAAGGGTATAGTCGACAAGAACTTTTTATCATAAACACGCCAGGCCTCAACGACGCGTTGAAAGTGATGTCACGATTTTCAGCACTG
Source organism: Monochamus alternatus (assembly GCA_037114965.1). Classification (NCBI taxonomy): domain Eukaryota; kingdom Metazoa; phylum Arthropoda; class Insecta; order Coleoptera; family Cerambycidae; genus Monochamus; species Monochamus alternatus. Next base: position 108,591,020 of record CM073426.1, on the reverse strand, counting down.
CGACAAATTTTCCGCCACAGATGAGGTTGGTGCAAAATATCCACACCAATATTTTCTGTTCGACTATAAGGTCGCTTAGATTCATATTCCACGTACGCTACTCGAATATTTTAGACATTTTCAATGTCTATTCTTAAATAAAATAGTTGGCGGAAATGGTAATTCGAGTCGTATTTAGCTCGCACTTATTATTAAACGCCTCTAGCGCTCTCTTTTGAAGGATTCTCCATAAATATTTTCCATTTTATCGCACCTGAGGAAATTGCAAAGGACTTAATTGAAAATTTGTCGGTCGATATCGGAGAAAACTGGAACGTGTGAACATTCGGCGAGACAAGAAGCACAAAAGGAGCGTCAAAGAAGCGCCAAGTTACAAACAGATTAACTTTTTACAGCCCCTAGAGTCAACATCGACACTGTATTTATACCTGTAGCTTGACAAAACAGATAAATAAAATGATAACAGACTTTCAAGTTTGTTGTGTAAATCATTTGGTTAAATTTTAATATCATCATTATTTAGCTATATACTGTATTTTATAGAAATTCCGCTCTCTCAAACCCACTAAATAACGGCAAATATCGAATATAATTGTTATGTCAGAACCAAAAAGGTTTGAGGTAACAAAGACTAAATTTTACCTATTTTCATGAATTATTAATGATTTAAAACAGGTATATGTACGTATTTAATAATAAAACTTTTTTCCATGAATAACAAATGCTTATCTGGTATGTCACCCATACAAAACTCGACAGTTTTTATTCAACATCAGTTATTATTGTTTATATTTTTATAACTGAAGGAAAAATAGGAAATTGTGTTATGAGCCTTAAATTTTTAGGAATGAATAAAACAAATCAAAATCTCGATTATGATTACTGATTTGTGTTAATTTGTATATTCAATTATTTGTTGAATATAATTTATTTTTACGGTTAAGCGTTTTATCATGAGAAATGTGAAATATACAGGGTGTTTATTAATTGAATGCCGATACTTAGGGGTGTGAATCATTCGGTCATTTTAAGAAGAAAACTTAATATCAACATATGTCCTAAACCTCTTAATTTTTGAGCTACAGGGTGTTACAGTTTTAAGAAATTTTTTTTTTATAATTTTCACTCCAGATATTTTTATGAAATTTTATATTAATTATTAAGGAGCATTGTTTGATGTAAAAAATGTTTTAAAATCTTTGCCAATGACTTGGGAAAAAACTTTTTTGGTTTTAATTTTTTTTACGTGAAAATGGTGCGTCGTACGAGAGTAAGTCTAGAGACCGAGTTTGCTGTAAAATAAATGGAGATTTTAAAAATTATTTTAGTTTTTAGAAAAGACTGTGGCGTACCATTTTTTTCTTCAAAAACGTTTAGTTCAAACCTCGTACGGAAGTCATTGGCAAAGATTATAAAACATTTTTTACATCAAACTATGCTCCTTAATGATTAATAGGTGTGTACAAAATTTCATAAAAATATCTGGAGTGATAAGAAAATTATAATAAAAAAGTAAATTCTTAAAACTTTAACACCCTGTAGCTCAAAAATTAAGAGGTTTAGGACATATGTTGATATTAAATTTTCTTCTTAAAATTACCGAAGGATTCACACCTTTAAGTATCGGCATTCAATTAATAAACACCCTGTATATACATCCTAACTAGTTATTTGTTATTTTATAACAGTTACAAAAACGTTTTTGAAGCCAACCAACGTTAAATGACAAGTATGCTAAGAAGAAAGAATTTATCTTAACATAGTGTGTCGCAATTTTGCGTTAAAATAAAAGTTATTTTGTTGTAATTGCTACATTACTATTTTTGTTTTACAACTGATCATTTCATTACATTATAACTATATTACAGTGTATAGTATAGCTATTTGCTATTTGAACTAAAATTATCACTATGTATCTTTTTATGTAATACTTATATAGGTTGATAATTAAGAAACAATTATAAAACTTTTCTATAACGCGGTTAGTATACATTACTAAAAAATGTTTATTAACTAAAATGTTTTCTAAACTTGTCACAGAAATGTTTATAAAATAGTTATATATTTGCCCTAGAAGATGTTTTAATATTTCAGTTACTGACAACAAAATAATGGTACTTGCCGCTATAATAAAACAAATATGTATTTCGAAAACAATAATAATAATACGGTAATAAAACATAATTGGCGTATAACCTGAAAATGATAAAACCGTTTTGCTTCTTGGAAAATTTTCTCATAGGAAGGATATATTAAGTCTACAAAATTATAATTAATTAAACAGTAGGTACTAATTAAATATTTTTATTATAAATTTAAAACATAAAAGTCCGTGACAATTAAATAAAGTAAGTAATTTAGTACATACATTTTATTGTAATATAGTGACCTCTGATAGTTGTATACCTAATATATACATGAAATTAGCTTAATTAAATTTGAATGGTGACAAGTAAATACATTTTGTCCTTCAAAATGAATATTTAAAATTTGATAAAGGATTATCGTTAATATTTTGATGTTTATTTCGTCTACAGGGTGTCCGGAAAGTAATGGGACCCAGTTTAAACATAGCTTCCTGTGATCAAATAGAACCGATTTAGACAAACTTAGCTTAGTCCAAAAGTGCCTCGTTTAGAAGTTACAGGCCTTCAAAGAAAAAAAAAATGTTTTCTTGTTATGGGCATAATTAATAAACGAAACGTTCAATCATATTGAAATTTAGTTCAATTATGTTTTAAGAAAGTACAAGCATTGCGAAGAAGTAAGTAGTGTCGCATATGGTAGAGAGCGCTCTTGCCAGTTTTTTTGTAACTCATTTTTATTGTATCTTTTTTATTGGTCATATTCTGATACGCTTGACAGAAAATTAATTTTCGATGTCTGTGAATGGTGGGTGAGAGGAGTGGGAAATTGGCAGGATCGCAATAGTCTATGGCTTATCTTCTTCTTTCTAAATCTATGGTCAGAATATAACACATAAGTGACGACTACTAATATCGGGAACTAGTCGTCTTTTATTTGTTTGTTGCTACAGCAAAATTAACGCAAGAGCAACAAAATAATGTTAACCGGACTGTTAAAATAACATACTTACAGAATGCAAGTAAGAGTTATTATTTTTAGAGGTAGAGAAAATTATTATTATTATTGATCGATTACTTTTAGCCCATAAGATATAGTCTTGAACTGTATATGTATAAGCTAATATAGAAAATGATACTATTCGAATCAACATTTTAGCAATAACTTACATTTCATTTTTATTCCCATTTATTCGTATTTTATTCCTACAATCCTATATTTCTAGAAACTATTTTTATATAGCAGACATACAACTGCAACAATTTTCTGTTTCATCTCTGAGCACTTCGATTTTTCTTGCATTTTATATAAACTTTGACCACTGAATATAACCCTATACGCTTGAGTGCTATCAAATCAACACCGAAATTTTTAGCATTGTGGCTGCAATGGATAGAAACAATGACGAATGAATTCGGCATCTTCGAAATATGGGCAATTTTTAATAAGTTCAATGGAACACATTTTACATCGATAGTTGACACGAAACTTCTTCTGTACATTTTTAGGACGTAAATCCATGTATTTTTTTATCAACATTCAAAATACTCACCCAATTGGTAAAATATAAAATGATTATGACTGACTTTTGATCATCATTTCCAATATTGTTAATATATATACATAATATGTTTGTTTCAAATAAATATTTTTGTAACTATTATTGTTTTTAAAAATACAAGAGGCTATATAAAAAAGTTGTTAAAAATAAGAATATCTTAATTTTACTTATTTTTTTTTACAAAAATTGCATGATATCCGCCATGATTCTCATTATGACAACTAATATGACGTGAAGAATTCTCTTTGTATAAATATATTCTATCAACCGGTACTTATAACTAAAATTAATAAAATATCTGTTTGAAGTTTTCTGTAACAAAATATTACTGGGAAAATGAAACGTGTGCTTCCAGGTTATTTTCTTTATTAACCACACAATACGTAGTTGTTAATTAAGTCCAAACTATCCATAACATTTAGTTTACTTGGTGTAGTAGTTTTAATTAAGCTTCTGTGGTAATTAATATGACGCACAACTATGTGTTGATATTTATGATCCGCATTGCAACGCTTTTGCTAATAAAGGACAGTATTTTAAAAAATAGGTACTTACCATAAAATTAAGTACCTATAAAGGGAGTTCTCTTTAGAAGGAGAAACGGTTTAACTGGAGATTATGGAGATGACTGTTATTTGTCTTTAGAGTATCAACATGAAAAAAAAAACACATTTTGACAATGATTCGAAAACAGCTAAAACAATCGAGCTGAAATTTTTTCTAGATGCACTTACAATGGACAAAATTTCACACACTCACACTAGAGCTCTACACACAGTATGTGTAGAGCTCTAGTAACACCAAGAAAGGATAAAATAACATTTTTTATTTTTGAACATTTTAGATAAAGATATAAAATCAGTTTCATTTTGACTAAAAATAAATAGTACAGACTCTGAACTATAGTGGTTTTCCGCGTCGTTATGGCGTGACTTAGGTAACTGGTCACTGCCAGCTATAAAATTAAAGTGCACACCCTGAGCCTTAGTTGGAATTCTTTGACCTGCCCTTGTTGTTCTCAAGGTAAACTCTATCGAGGGAGGGTGGTTTAAACCCACCCATATATTGATTTCGGTTCTTGTATTAAGACTGCTACGGTAAGGATGGTTTGTCGGATAATGGTCGTCTTCTGAGACAGCCCGTTGCTGTCTCTGGTAGCTATGTCTCCAATGTTTGAGACTGAGACTGTTTGGGACCTCGATGAGATTAGGCCGCTGACGGAGCCTCAAGCGCAACACCAATAATGTTACTGGCAGTGACCAGTTACCTAGGTCACATAATAACAATCCGGGAAATCATACAATCATCATACATCAATTGCATCATACTTTCTGTTTGAATGTCTAAACTCATATATTTTATAGAAAAAAACGTATTATTTAAATTATTTTTGAACCATTAAAATTAGTGTAAGTATATGCTTCAATAGAAATTGGCTGGAAAAATCCTACCTATTTCTAAAACATTATTTGCTAACAAGTTTTCAATGATACAAGTAAATAAAAACAAATATAATTTTAGCCTGAGAACAACAGAGCAGAACATAAGCTAGAAATGTTCACATTAATTGTATTAACAGGCATCGATTAGTTACCTATAATACCTATTTACATTTGCAAAATAAATTTTTGGCAAGTTATATAAAAATACATTTTTCACATACACGTACATCATTAACTAAAATAAAATACTAAAAATATTAAATAAAATAAAATAAATAAAATAAAATAAAAATATAAAAATATTAAAATAAAAAAGACAATAATAACCCTCAATGAGTATAGAAGTAAAAAAACACAAAAAGACTAAGAAACTTAAAGAGATGAATCTAAATAAATGGAGTCTGCATAAATTAATTCTCCAAGTAGAAGCTGTACATAATCAGGTGATATGAGTGTATATATACAAGGACGCCAAAGTCATTATGTTTAGGTTTACAAAAATTGGTTTACACTGGTCTATAAAACTCATATCAGCTGTAATTCTTACCGCTCGCTTTTGCAAGCTTAATATTTTTTGGGCGTAGCAAGTAGGTAGGTAAACAAGAGATTGTGATTTTTAACTTGCTAGACGTAAACCATTTTCTAGTTTCAGAAACTAATTCTCTATTTGCCGTTACAAGATTACTTATGCCACTATTTAACAAAATGGTGTCATCTGCAAAAGCAACATATATATTTGGTAATAAATTGTGAAATATATAATTGATAATAAAAGAGGTCCCAGGACGGATCCTTGAGGCACTCCGTGTTTAACCAAGCCAGTATCAGGGAAAGAGTTGTTAACACATATTATTTATTTTCTATTTGACAGAGTGTCACTATTAATCTTCGCCCTTTACCTGAAGGTGCCTTGAACCCTGTTGAAAGTCCATCCCAAAATGCTTGTCGAAAAGTTTTTACATTTTTATCTTGCCATACTTTTGTTACAGTATATCCCTCGTTGACCCAAGTTTCGTCTAGATAATAAATATTCCTCCTTTCGTCACGGAATTTTCTAATTGATCTTAAGTAGGATCTTCGGCAACAAATAATTTCATCTTTATCGATAAGAACTGACTTCCTGTTTTGCTTTTCCCAGCAAAAATTCAACTCTCGTAAGACGGCCCATTATTTGCTTCTACTGATTTTTGGCAAATCGTTGTCCTCTGAAAGTTCACTTTAAATTTTGTTTAGCGTTGGTATTTCTTTTTTAAAATAAAATGAGTGTATTTTTCTGCGAATGACATTTTTGAAGAAATCATCTGTAACGACTTTTGACCTCGCTGTAGGTGATTTTGGGGGATTTACAGTATCTTGTTCAATTTTTGTTTCCTTTATAAGCCTGTAGATAGTCGATTTTCCAATCCCAATCATTTTGGAACACTTTTCCACGATATCGTCAACACTGTTGGTAGGCTTTTGGAGTTTCAATGCATTAAATACATTTAATATAATAATCTTCTCATACTGAGACAGCGCACATCTTTTCACGCGTTTAGCAGGTACGTAATCTGATAAGCTCGACATTTTACCCAAACAATATTATATCTACTGGCACAATAGTCACTAAACGCAAGTCGAATTTTACTCTACTGCACTAGCAGGTCTTCGTATATTCAGATCTAAGACTGGATTGGTCCGTTACAATACACTGGCTCCTGCCCTATGATGTATCCAGTAAAATATACTAATGTACACCTATTACCTGTTAGCATTAGTGTTACCCGATAATTACCTAAAACGAAATATTACCACGTCCATAGCCGGTTCTTATCTCGGGGTTTTATTACTCTCTTTCATTTCCAAACAAACTATACATAAAAACTTTCCTTCGAGTGACGCGTAGTAATGGGATCATCCCCATGCCAACACAATTATCAGGTAATCTAATAATTTTTATTAACCTTGTTAATGACCAAGGCCTTATTGTACAAAATTTTATCATATTTCGGATTTTTTTTGGCATCGCCTGTTTCAAGTGACTTTTCAAGTATACCTATCTATAGGTATGAAGGTATCTTTGTACCTACCTAGTATAAGGTTATCTAGACTTTTTATGTTGTAATAATGTTTGTTATAATAATAATTATAAAAATTAATATTTTTCCACTCTTATTTGGCATAAGATTATGATGAGTAGGTGATACGTTGGTCGCTAAAAATCGCCATTTGTACATTTACTACCGGTAAATTATGTGAATAGGTTTTGTGATTTTCTTCCTGCATTATATGTTTTAATAAACACAAGCTAATTAACAGCTAGTTAATTATATGTAATCCTATTTGCTTCCCACTGACAGAGCGCGGTTACCGAGTCGGGGCAGAGCTTGTGAGGTCAGACCAATTAGAAACCGTTTTGTGGATTTCTCTACAGAGAGAACCTTAGCTGAGTAATTACAGCTGTTATATAATTTTGTTTAAAAAAAATCGTTTACAAATATGTTGTATGAATCCATAAGTTATAATTTTATAATAAAAAATAATTTTTGCTCACATGTCCAAACCCACCTATTGTATAGACATTTTCATTATTTGTTTGGCTGTAAAGATGAATGTATTGTATACTACGTTCTGTACGACGACCGATTGCATCTAATAACAATTGCGCTTTTATAAATAGTACCCGCTCTAAATTGCATATAAAATCGAGTAATAATAAAGCCAGATACCGTTAGGCTGTTACCTTGACAAGTGGCGGTGTTATAATTAGCACAATGTTGTAAATTTGCAATGAAATTAGAAATACTTTTCAATGCAATTCATACACGCATACTGATTCGAATATAGTATCGATGCATATTAATTTCGACACTTCCTATGTCTGACATATTGGTGCAGATATTTATAACAAACATATAAATGACAATTGTGATATATTGGAGGCTGTTATATCATTTGTAGATAATTCCTAAAATATTATTTTGGAGATATAAATCATTTGCATGTTTTATTTTTTTAAATTGTTGACAAATTATGCCCTATGACCTAAAAATACCCATACACAATGAATATTCAACACAAAAGATAATAACCAGCACCGAATTTAATTAATAAATATAAAATAAGCGTATTATAAGTGAACTAATTATAAATTATATTGTTCATTCTTTCTATTAGTACCTAAATAATTTCCTTACATACTACATTTTCATATGCTTAACCACAGGAAGTTATTTTACTGTCAATACATTTATGTTGTGAATGGAAAACTGACATTGGGAGAAATAAGAAAAACAAATTTCAAATTGCAATTGTGGATATTGACATATTTTACTATGATATTAAATTGCGATGTAACAATTGTTATTATTATGTCACAAAGTATAAAACGCAGAAGTAAAAATTTGTATTTATTATTTTCGTAGATATTTTTCCATATGCCAATTCCAAAAGAAAAAAAATAGATGTGCTAGATGTGAATAGATCGCGATGTGATAAATTTTACAGATAGGCTTGAGTAATATATTTTAACAAATATTTGGTAGAATTTATTTGCAATGGTGTAAATCTCAGTGTAAATATGTAAAATCTGGTGCATATCAACTACTATATGTCGCGTAGATTTTCTAACTATAGACGTCTGGAATTAATTTGAGAAAAGTGTGTTTGGGAACTATATAGCATCATATTGAATTAACAAGACAGTGGCGGCCAGTACGATGGGGCAGGTGAGGCAGTGCTTCAGTAAAAATTTGAAATAAATAACAAATAAGAATCACTAACTGCTTACTTTAATCATATAATCAATTTATTACATCCCATAACGTTAGAATATATTGGCTATGCATTATATATATACAAATTACTGTAAACACACAAATGTTACACCAGCGACAGCATTAAAGGCGGCGCGATTTGTAAACAGCGACGTTGAGGCGCTTTCATTATGTAATAAAAAAATAAAATCATCTATTAAATGTCGAAAATTTCCTGGAAATTACAGATATTTTAAAAACTTTATTAGTATATAAAAAATATCTATAAACTACATTTAATTCAACTACCTAGTATTTCCCAGAACTACATCATTCGGTCACTCTATCAAAGACAGCAAAGGTTTTATTTAAAAGCATATGTGTTTGAATATATTTTTAATGGAACCCTCCTACTACTACACAAGAAATTATATAATTTGTTTTAACCGTTAAAATTCCGTTAACGGCTCAGATAGTTTCCAACACCATATATATTTCTACCTGTTTTCTTTTAAATTAATATGGTGAACTGATATCATATATTTATTTATTAATTTATTAATTTATTTATTTATAATTTATTTATTCAGACTTTCAATTAGTGTGAACCTCTAGTCTCATCCATAAAGCATTGTTTACACAAGTTTAGAGCTAATCATTAATACTATTACTGTTACTCATTTGTACTAGGCACTTTTATGGTAAAAGTAAAAGTGCACACTAGTTGAATGTGTGAAAGGTACCGTTTGTGGTTAGTCCTAATTTACTTTCACTCTCACTTACACGTCACGATATACGTGCGAGTGGTTAGTACTAATGATTAACACTAAGCTTGTATAAACAATGTATAAATCACATAAAAATGCAAAGCTGCCAATGGCGAATAGCTGTTATCCGTATGATGAACTGTTATATGGATAACCACTTTAAGGACGACCTTTTTATAAGTAATTTTCAACAAATATTTTTAAAGATAGTATCACAAAAAATCTAAGCAAGTTAGAAAAAGCATATCTTTACTATGCCAACTTTTCTCCAATAACAGTTAATACGTTGACAAGTAATTGAAAATAACAAGAAACAAATATATTTCCCTGTTATGTTTTGTCATAAAGCTTTCTGAATTTTACCGCTCATTGAGGACCTTGAAATGAAGCCTTAAAATTATAAAATATTTTTCACGGTGTAAAGTACAAAGTAAAAAATACATTTAAGAGTTTTTTAATTGATGTTTTCTAACGCATTTTTCCTCCAAATATTAAAGGAAATTATTCTATTTGAGTATTACAGGTTAAATATACACTCATAAGAGTCATCACCTTCAAGGTGGATATATTCTTCGGTGCGATTCTCTGCCGATAAGTGGGTATGTGTAGTTCGTAAACACTCATTAAAGTTAAAACCGTCAAAGCAAAATAAACGGGCGGAAACACGTTAGTAATTTAAGATTTAATTAAGTGTAATTTCTTTAATGAAGTACGGTTAAAACCTCGCGGTAATTTAAATGTACAGCAAAAATATAAATTATTTATTTATTTACATATACAGGGTGATTCATAACTTATCTAAAAACATTTTGAGTGTACAGGGCACTCTTACAAATACAGTTTTGTAAAAAAAAATCAAAGAGGGCAGTTCGAAAATGATTTAAATATACACTTCTGTACGGCACTGGAAACTGGTCCACTGTAAAACCTGATAAGGCGGTAAAGCAAGCAATCTGCGACCGGAGAGAAAAATGGAAAATGCTCAGGGAAAGATATAAATAACATTTTATAACGCCGATTTTATACAGCATATTGAACTGTTTTTGCCGCTATTGTTATTAATTATTAATAGATTTAATTTGCGGTTTTAATTAATAAAATTCACTGTAAAAAATAATTACAGTAAAAATAGATGGCAATTTATTTACCACTCATTATTGCTGTAATTTTCTTATCGATTGTGACTTTACAAATAAAATGTAAAATTATGTTGTAAATTTACTTTGCGGTGTAATTTTAGGTTTTGTAATTGTAATATTACTTTGTGAGTTTACAATACAAAAAGTATTTTTACAATGTAACTTGCACAATTACTTGTAAAATTGCAGAGTAACTTTATAGGTAGTTGTATAGTTACATTGTAATAATATATTTTATATTATGACTACAATGTAATTTTTTTTATTTATTGTACAGGATGGTCCAATTTGGACACTTAGGTATAGAAGGTTTCTTCTATTTTCCGAAAAGACAGAAACAAGTAGCCAATATATTTGGAGCTTAATTTTTGAGAAAAATTGAATAGTGAGAATCTCATTTCTATATTTTGATTTGTTTAAGAGATACCTACACGATGTTTTTAAATTTTGGTCGTTTTCTATGGTAACTTTTCTACATTTTAAAGACATTTTTTTCTCTATGTGTAGTATCTAGTGGCTCAAGGAATTTTTTTTTATAACTTTTAGTTTTCCGTTACTATAACAAACATATATATATATATATATATATATATATATATATATATTTTAATGAAACATTATACGTATGTAACATGGGCATAGAAAAGACCTAAAATTAAAAAAAAATCTATAACAAAACTAATCAAGATATCGAAATGAAATTTTCGTTATTCAATTTTTCTCAAAAAATATTCCCATAACATCTTTACTATCTTTTAGCTTAGAAAGACATACAGGTACTGAAGTAATAAAATATTATAGTTTTACGGCAATTTTTTTGTTAAAATTTGGTACCTGCACATTTAGATTATTTGTACAAAACAGAACACTTAACGTTATACAAAACATATATAACAATGCAATAATATATTCATAGAACTAAAGTTAATATTTTACAATATTCAAACGAGATCTATGATGGTCTTACACTAACTATTACAAAGTAATATTAATTATATAAATGTGCATAGATAAGTAGGTACCTAGAACTTAAATCATGCTAATCCTCCAGAAGCCCCTGTTCTTCAAATATGTAAGTTAAATATAATTCTAATAGAAAATAATATATTTTTTATATATTATGTAAGATGAACAAATCAACAAGAATACCAATGTTTGTTTGCTTCAACAATTATATATAACTTACATACCTATTACTTCTTAATCTCATTTAGGTTATGTTAAAACCAGCACTAGACAAAACTATTTATAGTACTAAAAACACTCACTTGTCACTCTAGATATGATTATATTGCTAGTCCCTACTCACTAAAATAATTATGTAACTACCTAGGTCATAGGTACACGCTGCATTAATCGAAATGAAGCAAGAAATAATGAAGGCGTCACCACCCAACGCTCTCAACAGTTAGATTAGCGCGTTTTAAAATTAGTAGTACCTTCACATACACATTAGGCATATTTTTATAGCCAATTATATAGTAAACTTGGAATTTTCAGCAATTTTACAATGTAAAAATGGATTTCACATTGTTAATTGTAAATGTATTACAATATATTCTATAAATGTACACATTATATTATAATTACATAGGAAGTTTACGGTTTTCTTGTATATTGGCAGTTTTCTTGTAAAATTACAAGCGTCAGTGTAATATCCTCATTATTTTTAGAATTATTTTAAGACAATTATAAGGATATTCTTACAAAGTATTATTTGTAAAGTTACTGGCATTTTTTTCAGTGATTGTTTGACATACCAGATGTTGCAACATTTTGGGCCCGTCTTACCCAGTTTCTACAAACTAACACAAATGTTTCTACTTCTTCAAAACTCCTGTTTTTTAACCGTTTTAAACTTGTAAATTATTGGCAGCAACGTTTGCTTAAATCATCAATAGTATGTATCCCCTTTGGCGCGATACACTTTATTTTTTAAGTATCTCCACAGAAAGAAGCCCAAATGATTTAGTCAGGAGATCGTGGTGGCCATGGTACCGGTCCTCCTCGTCCAATCCCTTGGTATTAATGATTGGACATGCTGTGCATGGTACGGATATAATCGAGCCTCGTGTATGATACACCGCACATGCAGTACGCCGTGGACGTCCTGGATCTCCATCTCTTCCACGATTCGGTTTCAAATTTCCCTAGCGTTGCACTACACTTACAGTCACTGCACACCGCGATAAACGTAACTCCATTTGGCACATGTTTATAGAGAAATCGTTCTGCTAATACATACAAAAAGTAATAGGATTTCAATATTAGGAATCGCCTGGCTAGAAACTACTGTAGCCCAGCCATGTAACAGTTGAAAATACTACAATTTCAATAATTTTTTCCTCGGAAACTACAAGTGTGACATCCGACTATTTATAGATCGAATAAGAAATGTTTAGAAAACTAAGTAAATCATAAAATTATTCACATTTAAGTGATCTTTTCTTTATGGAGGACAAAATTCTTTATTATGAAGAAAAGCTCGTAGTCTCCACTCCAAATCTTTAATATATTTGTTAAATTTTTGATCTCTCTTGATTTTCATCGTCTTATTTGCAGTGCTTCTTGGTTATTTTTGCCGTTTTCTTTTATTCGTAGATCATTATTTGAGATTTGAGTAGCTGATTGGTCAAATTCAAGAAACTAGTAGTACGATTGGTTGGTTTTTGATTTATCACTAGGGTTATGTATGTTCGTTTACGCATTCATTTAATTTTATATTTGAAATTGGGTTTCTATGCCAGCCTATATCAAGAATTTCTATTATGGCGTGCTATAGAGCAGGGGGTATCACATCCCTAATTGGCGCGTGTTTATCATAGGGCCAGGACCGGCGTTACCGTTTTGTCACATTTTGGTTAAATATTTTTAATATTCAAATCTCATAATCGGCCTATGATAACCTATATTATTTTACTTCATTTGCTATCAGCAATATAGGTTTTTATAATATGCAGTAAAAACGCCACGCCCTATTTACTAATTGACCTGTCCTCAAGAATTTTTTTAAATCTCAATTAAAGAAAAATAAATAGGTATGAATTTTGTTCTATTATTTTTGGACAATTCATATTTTACACAATATTTTTTTTCTTTAAATTTAACGCCTTCATATTAATACAGGGATAACAACCACTAAGTACAGAAATTTTAACCACGTGCTCAGGAAAGCCTAAAAGATAATAAAAAAAATAATTCAGGAATTCTAAAACAGAAAATTACAAACGTAAACATTCAGTGTTGGTGGTTGCCCAACTTTTAAACGTCAAAGGTGCGGACGCGGCTGCCGGCAAGCAGAGACGGCGATAAATTGGGGTTTAATATGGTGGTTCGAACATTTTTTTTTTGTCTTCTTATAAATAAGTTTGGAAATTTTTTAAAGGGCTATTCCGTTAATTCATATTTTTCTCTATCCCCTCTTAAAATATTATTATCATTAAGTAGGTATATACATGTTTTGTTATTCAAATCTACACAAGTTTCAGTTGACTACGTAGCTTTAAATATCCAAACCACTTGAAATATTTGCTCCATACTTGAAAACTCCCGAGCTAAAGAATATGAAATGTAGAACATTCCCAAAGTTGGGTATTTGATCTAGGATAGTAGTGGTATATTTACATTCCCTTTGAAACGTTAAATTACTTAAAATTCCGGGAGCTAACGAAGTTCCTCAGTTAACTTCCTCTGTATTCCTATTTTAGTAGAAAGAAACATTTACCATCTGTCAAGATTCAAGCAAGGCCATTTAATGGTGATAAAAGTTTACTTCACTACTAGAAATGAAAAATTGTGAATTTTTGTCTACTACAACATATATTTTTTATTAACAAATATAGAGGTCATTAAGTCATTAAGTTTCTTATATTTAGTTTAAATATCTTTCTTTATAAAGATTTTCCCCATTATTCGCTATAATAGACAAGGCAAATTTATATAAAAGAAAATATTTGAACAATTAAGCATTGCATTAAGCAATCCTCACCTTTAAATATTTCAGGGACTATGTCGCATAAGATTCTATTTTTTTTGGTATTCTTATGGTACGTAAATAAGAAGTAAGAAAATTGATTTGACAAAAAATAGAATTTTTGAAAAGCTAAATGATATTACCCAAAATGTGTCCTTTGTGAAACTTGCTACAATGGCATACCAAATTATATTAAAACTTAGCAAGCTCTTGCTTGTTTACTATATGACCAGTTTTACAAATAAGTTTTTTAAATTGAGCTGGTACCATCCTCCAAAAATTTGAAAATTGCGCTGGGTTCGGGCATCTAATTCTGCACATCTCAAAATCTCGAATGCACACTGAATGTTTTTTTTATTGCACTGGCGTTTCAACACTCTCATAGTGACACACTTGAATTTTATCACAACGTGGCAACAGTGTGAATAAACGAACTAGTACGCTGCACCCGCTGAGCGCGTTTGCGGGTTGTGATGACAATCCAATTTGTAAAAATTTAAAATTTTATTTTTGAAGAGAGTGGTAGAATTAATGAATTTGTTAATATTAAGATACTGTTTTAAGTGTTCAAATTTTTGGTAATTTTTAAATGTTTAAAACAGTAACATAACTGTTTGTAACTGTACAAAAAAATAATAATCATTTAAGTACTTAGCGAAAATCAAAATACAGTGACTTTCAAAAATATGATTTTGATACTGAACTATGCGTCGACTAGCGTGTGCTGAGAGCTCGTTATGGTATAATATTCTCAAAGAACTCTTCTGCAAATTTGACTTGATTTATTTAGTTATTTACTCTTAAAATATCCAACGGGTATAACCCACTTAAAGGATAAGTAGTTAAACTAGAAAATTGCAATAAAAGAAAAAAAAACTTAAAAAGATATCTACATATTAAAAATCGATTGTATAAAATAAATATAAGTAGTATAAAAGTGTGAACATATAAAAACAGTTTAAAATCTACTAAAAATAAAAAATAATAAACCTGCAAGCTAAATTGTCAGATAATATAAAAATAACAAAAGAATCAAAAAACAAATAAAAATAAGTAAACAAATAAAAAGAAACAAGAATATACATATGCACCTATTGAAAACATTTTTTTTATATCACGTGAATCAGAAAAGTTAATGTCGAAACCCTCCATATTGTTGCTATTGTTCAGCATTTGATACAATATAATATAATATTTGTAAGAGCAAAGGGTAACAAACAAATCACAATTCCTAGCGTTCAATCTGGGAACTCTAAATAATAAATCTTTGGTAATATATTCACATCCAATTTTAAAATGGATACTTTTATATAATAAAGTAATACTATATATGGTACGTCTACTGGCAAGACTTTGTAGATTAAAACGGGCACAAAACAATTCCTGTGGAGCACCTTGAGTAGGATAAACTCCATCTAATAGAAATACGGTAGATTTAAAAAATCTTCGTTGGACTCTTTCCAGTAATGATATGTAATATAAATTGGATTCCATATAACTGAACCGTATTAAAGTTTGAATCTTACAAAAGTTGTATACAATAATCGCAAAGTAGACTGATTCCTGAATTCTTTAGAGTTTCGTAAAAGAAATCCCAAACTTCTGTATGCATTGGATAAGGAACTGTGGATGTGCTGTAAGAAACTCAACTGAGAGTCAAAAATAACACCTAAGTCTTTGATGCTATCAGGCCTCTTGAGAATGCTGTCTTGAAATATATAATCAAACATGATACTCTTTTTCGACGAACGACATAACATTACATTTGCTGATATTAAGAGGCAACATATTTCTGTTACACCAGTCGTTAAGTAAAACAAGGTTATTCTGAAGATTCTCGCAGTCCAAAACAGAGTTAATTTGACAGAATAATTTTACGTCATCAGTGTATAATAGGTATTGTATATTAAGATCCTCCGCAATATCGTTAATAAATATATCAAATAAAAGAGGTCCAAGTATGGACCCTTGAGGAACACCTGATGTTTGGAGAAATGTGTCAGATTTGAATCCACGATATTGTACATATTGGGATCGATTACAAAGGTATGACTGAAATAATTTTACTAAACCAGTGCAGAGGCCTACGGTGTTAAGTTTATTTAACAACTTAGAGTGGTCGAGCCTGTCAAACGCTTTAGAGAAGTCTGTGTACATAACATCGACTTGACTTCCAACATAAAGAACTACAGAAATGTATTGAGTTTTACATAATAAATTAGAGATTGTGGAACGACCTTGAATAGATCCGTGCTGTTCGGGGATAATAATATTTGAGGTATGAGATGATATAAAGCCGAGCAAAACAAATTCAAACACTTTACAAAAATTATTTAAAATATCAATGGGGCTATAATTTGTCAATTTATTTTTTGCTCCTTTCTTATGGACAGGCATTACGTGATACTTTCCAAATATAATCTCCTATAATCCGACACGAAACATTAATCGAATAATCGATGTTGGAAATTTGATCTTTATATGGTAAGTGGCTGTGCTCAGTTATGAATATTATCAAAATAGAAATAAAAAACGCCATATCTTGTAAAGCATGCCTGGTCAGTTATCAAAATTATTGAAATAAAACGGGGCTCCAGGTTAACTTTACTTCAAAACCATATACAAAAATTTAACCGAGGGACGAAATCTTGGCTGACAATGCCTGTACTGTAAGTATATGTATATAATAATTGTTGACGTAGGGTCCTGTGGACGGTCCAGTAAGACAGTCCGACTTCTCGAGGTATACCTCGCCTGCTACGTTTCGAATTCACATCGATCTGTACGAGGAACAACACTACCTGTATCAAAAAGACGTTGAGATACTTCAATGAATGTCCTTCTGTTTGGCAGCCGCCGTTGGGGGAAACGATCTAAATAAATAAATATTGGAAAATTGCGGCCAGGTTTAATAACATATCGTGATTCTCACATATGCTATACATTTCAACAAAGAAATATTAAGGAAATAGTGGTACTCAAAAGCAGTTCCGACAAGCGACAACACATTAACACTTTGCAGTTCAGATACCAATTGGTCTGTACTCCCCGGACAGGTCGCTGCATACTGTAACGATAAAAATTAATATCTTTATTATTTTAATTAAGTACAACAGTAGGCAACCAATAATTCAATACTTATCAGATTATTATTAATTACGGTGTATATTCCCAATTTTAGGGCTTTAAATGCGTAGTGCATCCGCTGCAGCATTATTACAAGTACTGTTATTTCCACCAATAAGCTCTTGCATTACGAAAGCGAATACTGTTGATGTCTACAGTGCATTTGGGATATATTTGGGAAAGTTGCAGTATACCGGCTTTAATACCAAGCCGCCATTTTGTAGTGAAGCCCCCAGAGATCAACAAACAGATAAGCTGTAGTTTTAAGACTTTTATCCTCCTCTTACGTAATAACAACGAATATTTTGTATTTTTTTCTATATTTAAATCCGTATGTAGTTTTGGGTAATTCTTATCATTAACTTGTTATTTAGGTTGTACAATACAAGCTGTTTGATATATTTAAGAAATTTTTGTGCGCCACCCGTGATCACGAGCGGTTATACGATACTTTCTTCCTCACTATAATAATATTACTAATATATATATACATTTTCATTCTTGTGTTGACTCTAATTATAATATACTTATTGTTGTATGTTTAATGCATTTTTTTTCCTTTGCATACTTGTTATTATTTAAAGTAGATGTATTTAAAATCCTGTAACCAGGTTTTAAGTGACGCTGACGTCAATTGTTTTGGTTACTGGCGCCCTGAATGACAAGAGGTCTAACTATTGTCGTTCTACATTTAACTCACGACCAGCTCCGACTAAGAGCTAGCTGGCGTTTCCGCCCAAAGACCTTAAGGACACCCCAAGATCGAGTATTCTTTTTTAAGTATCAATGAATACTAGTATATTTTACTCATAAGATAAAACGTGGCAAGAAATTTGGCACAGTTAATGATGATACTGAGCTGTTGTCACATTTTGTGATATCAACTTTATCGAATTTTATTGATTAACAGAAAAATTGTTTTAATAAAACTAAATATAAATAAATTGAAAGAAAGGGTAAACATTGCATTTTATGTTCATTTACTGCACAAAAATTATATTGAAATTCCTTAATTAACTGAATTTTTATACATGAAACTGGAGATTTCTTGTTTTTCTCGAAAATGGTTGAGTTTAGAACCCATGCCGTATAAGCTTTTTTTACTTATTTTGGTGTATGCTATCGCCTGTTAAGTTTATGGCAGTCAAACCTCTAACCCACTCTTTATCTAGACATATATCTATTGTAAATATACAGTGTGAGTCATTAGATAATGGTACATAGCTTAAGGGCAAATAGTTAACGCCAATATAAAATGATTGAGCCCAACATGCCTTGTCCAATTGGTGCTCCTTTTCATTTTACAGGGTGTTAAACTTGAAAAAATTTTTCGATTTTTTGCTATATTTTAAGAACATATGGAAGAAAGTGCATTGAAGTCGCTGGTGGTCACTTTGAGAATCTTTTATAATTAATAATTTGTTAAGATATGCATAATAAAACTTTCAGTTATTGTAGTGTTCGTCTTAATGTTAATTCAGTTTTGATATCTTAAGACTCCCTAATTTTCTAATTTTTCTAATTCCCGCCGAATCTAAAAAACTTAAATCGTCTGTTTCTCGAAAACGGTTGAGTTTATCGATTTGTAAGAGGTATACCTTTTCTATCTAGAATTGAAGTCGTTTAATAGTTTCTTATTAAAAAATTCAAAAGTGTAAAATACAAACAGTTAAACATATTTTTACAGCGACAGTACAGTACAACATTGTTTGCATATCCGTAATTGCCACCTCAGAAAACATAAGATAAAACAATCGGACCATACGTTCTTAAAATATAAATCGAAAACATTTTTTCATCTTTAACACCCTGTAGAATGAAAAAGAGCAACAATCGAATAAGGCATGTTGGGCTCAATCGCTTTATTTTGAGGTTAACAATCTACCCTTAAGCTATGTGCCATTATTAATGACTCACCCTGTATATAAAGCGTCGAGAAATGTCATACACTTATCCATGACACAAATGTATAGCAATTTCTATCAGAACATAAAATCACTTGTGATGCATGACGGATACTTAACATGCATGTTATATATCTGGATATGTGTCAGATGTAAACGTACCTTTAGGCTCTGTCTATTATTTCTTATCTAAAAATACTACTGGCAAAAAAAAAGCATTTTCCTATATTCCATTTTCACAATCAATAGGCCCCAGATGTCTTAAGCTAGTTGTATTTTTTCAAAAGTGCATAAGAACAAAATCTTAGCCTATAAAATCCAGATTCCAGTCAGCAATTCTCCCAGAATAAACCGGTAGGACATTTAGCAGCTGAGCTCGATCGAACCAGTAGATAAATCCCACGATAAAAGTAAATGTACGGATTGTTTCTTTCATTCATGCCTCTAGAGAGAGTCAAATGGTAGAAAATAAGACAAATATAGAAACATTGTACTAATTTGAAATAATAGGCCAATAGTTATTCTCATTTGACAGCACGTACGTTCTTATTTAATTTTATAATTAATTATTATTTATTATTAAGTCTGAATGTATTTTTATGGAATAATTTGTATTTTGCATTATAATTTATTCAGAATGCGTTGAAGAAACTTATGAATTATCGTTGTATACCAGCTCGAAGAATTAATTCACTTATACTGTAAATCATTATGTAAAGTAATTGAACATGTAGGTATATCCATTAGTAAAAATAAAGCAAATACGTTTTTTTTTTCGAAAATACAGTAAAACCTCTAAATAATAGTCACCAAACTTGGCCGCTATATGGAGGTGGCTGTTATTGAGAGAAGGTCAAAAATAAATAAAAAAAATAGGCTGCTGATATGATAAATTAATAATTTTTCCCTGTATTTTTAAATCAATTTTTGCTGTTTATGAATGTTAAAAGCTTTTTAATTAGAAATTTTCTATTAAAGTTATGAATAATCCTAATAATAGCTGGCACTAGGAAGTGGTGTTTGAAGGCCCTAAAAGTGATATTTAATTATTATAGTTTACTCAGTATTTAATGGCGAAAGCCTCACCATATTCAATATTTATATAATTACAAATGTTGTAGTGTTACGGAAGCTCACCTACCTTTTTAGTTTGTTAATTATGTTCCTGTTTGTGTTAATTATAATTTTTGTAATATCTTTATTTTGACGTTATCTAGAATAGTCCAGGCTATATTCTCCACACGTTCTTGATGCCGCGGAAACTTTGAGAATCCTGAAAACCTATATAAACGGATCTGTTTCGCTGACACAGTCAGTTTGTATAGAGCACTTGAGCAGTCGAAGGCGGTTGACAAACGTCAAAGTAAAGCGTTGACAGTTGTGAAATTTGTTCGAAAGATATTTCTTGTATAATCAAGAGTGACAATAAAGTTTGTTTGTCCACGTGACGTGTTTCTACGCTAAGACAATTTCGAGGTTACAGTAGAATATTACCCAATGAATGTATCCTTTTCAATGTGAACTTTAAAAATAACACTATTAAATTGTTGTGGACAGTTGCTTTGTTTATGTAAATTCGCAAACAAAGCCTGAAAAGTCTCCTTCTAGTAGTGAGAATTCATTGTGCGTACCTATTGCATTTGATAGGTATCATATTGATAATGATAATGGTGATATAATAGTGATAATGATGATTGACTGCGAATGTTTCACGTTGTTTTGGAAAATCCTTTACGGTGCTCAAAACTAACTTTATCACAGTTTTCAGTCGCTATGAGATTTGCCCACGAAAATGGTAGGCCTTGAGTTAATGCATCAAGTAGGTTTTCCTTTCAACGTTTGATGTGGCATTGTAGAAATGGAACTAATTGGGTTCGAGAGTGCTATTATGGTTTCATGACTTATAATAATGCGTGAATTCATTTGCATCAATAAGTAGTCAGTTCATTTCTACGTTGCTATTCGAAATATGTGATACTCTACTATTTTTTTGTTGGTTCTTAGAATAGTTCTTAAAATATAAATATTATAGACTTAATTAAATTCATAATAATATTAATTTAGATAACTGTTACTAATAAATAGTTTATCTGAGGCGTTAATTTTTAGCATTATCTTTAAAGTATAATAAAAGAGCAAAATCTAATAAAAATGTATAAAAATAAGTAATTCCGTTATTTATAAAATAAAATTTTTTATTGCGATCTTGTACAATTTAAACTTTGTTTATTTTCTATAACAAAGTTATAAAACTCGCTGCACTTTGAGTAAAATTTGCTTTTACTTGCGGTATTTATTTACTTACACTGTTCTACAGGTTTAACACCCAACTACAGAACAGAAAGGTACCAATTTTACAAAACAAACAAACAATAAAAAAACAATAATCAGACAAAAATCATTTAAACTAATTAAATTTGATAAAAATATGATTTAAGATTGTTAAGTCTGCAACTGAAAATATTGTAACCTCTAAATTGGGTTAGTGTAGAAACACGTCACATAGACAAATAAACTTTATTGTCACTCTTGATCACACAAGAAACATCCTTCAACAAATTCGCAACTGTCAGATTCTTTACTTTGACGTTTCAGTCATTCGCGTTCGACTGCTCAAAATAAACTGAACTCCAGCGGCAAAACCGATCCGTTTATATAGGTTTTTAGGGTTCTAGAAGTTTTCGGCGGTCTCGAATATCAAATAAAATGTGGCCGAGAATGTTCCAGAAAACGTCAAAATAAAGGCATCACAAAATTTTAAGTTCTAACGTCAACAGGAACATAATTAACAAACTAAAAAGGTAGGTGAGCCGTCACAATATCAATATTATTACAACTTTAGTTATAAACTCTACACAAGTGTACAGGGGACCTTGCAACAAATTCGTTACTTCAAGATGAAATGTTCTTATTTATCGTGAATTTTTCCGGGGAACTGAGAGATTCAATTTGAACTAGACAATTAAAAATGTTGTGTATAACTTTATAAAGAAAAATCTGTGAAAAGCATTCGCGTCTTACGCTGAGTGGAGATATAAAAAATGATCTAAGTAAATTATGATAGATGGATAAACACCACGAGTTTTAAAATGTAGTATCATTAAAAATTTTCTCTGAACATTCTCCAGCATATTTACACGAGTCTCATAATTGGGACACCAAGCAAGTGACATATATTCCAATTTACGTCTAACAAAGGCAAAGTAAAGAGCTCTCAAGGTACTTCTATTAATAAAATCACAACTACTACGTATAGTGAGACCAAGTGTTCTAAGCGATTCACCAGTAATAGTATCAATATGCATAGAAAAGGTTAGTTTTGGATCAGAGATAACACTGAGATCACGAAACGTGGCCGGTCTCTGTAAGTTTATGCCGTTGAGCATATAATCAAAAGTAATAGAGGAAAATCTATGAGTAAATGACATTACATTACACTTAGAAGCTTTAAGCGTTAATATATACAATTTACATGATCGACGGTGTCTATTGCGGCTATTTCAGACGTTTTCTTATAACGAGAAAATTTTTTCTGTTTCTGCGTTTGAAGCCTGCATGGAAGCCACGAAATGGAATATTTTTAATAGATTTGCGAAATCCTTATTTTTCGTGAAAAATTTATTCCATTGTTTATAAGTTAATAGTTCTATCTGTAGTTGGTTTTTCTACTAATAAATTTTACATAATTTTTATGTAATATTATTTTATTATTATATATTTCACTTTTCAAAGGATTTCCGCAACAATTTCCGGACGGGTTTTAAATATTCTTAAATTCAAAATGTCCCAGTTTATCAGGAAGAGTTGGCAACCCTACATAGGTCCTAACAATTTCATCCCATATATGCTTACAGTTAAATGCATTGCTTCTAACATAATGAGATTATTTATTTATTTTATTGATGTAGGGATTGATTTTCAAGAGCTTGCAAATTGGTATGTAACGGAAATTTCATTATTTACCCTTAAGACTGAAAGTGGCGTATTCTGAAAGAACAACATTGGTTAGGGTTTAGCACGTGCTCTTTTAATTTACTTTATCTACAAAACAGAAATAAACAAGCAATATTCAAAATCTATTGTTCAATATGTTTACCACCTCTGCTAGAAAATTTGTGGACACTAGTCCCAGTTTTACTTTTAATTAGTAAATAAATTAATTACACGTTATTAAAGGAGTAGTAAATGAAATTTATTTCCTAGATAATATATCTTGAATTTTAATTAAAGCAGCATGAAACTATTTATCATTCCGGTACTCCGCTAGGGAAAACCAATAAAAAAAAATCAGCGGACTTGCCAACTTGCTAAATTGTCAACAATAAACTAACAAAGGAAATTATATTTCTATGATTAGCTCGAGGACCTTCCGAAATAGTGTTACTTTGAGTTGAGTTGATGAATTAGACATTACTTTTTCTTTTTTCCTTTATTGGATATTGCAGTTGTAGAAACGTTACGCCACCTTTTTATAATATTTATAGTACTTATACTATAAATATGTATGTTTATATTGTAGTACTGTCCAATGGCATTATTAATAATTGAAAATTAACCTTAACATTGAATTAATACTGAAATACAAAGAAAATTTTAGAGGTAATACAAAAAATATTGTATATCTTGATTCTATATTTTTAAATTAAAATGGCGCCAGTATAGAACGGAAGCCTAGGCAAAATTTCTACCCTCTGTTTTAAAAACATTGGAGTTATTACTATGTTTTTTCTATTGTAACTTTGACACCCTATGTCATGAAAAAAAAACGCATAAAGGAAAGCCAAATTATTTTCACCTAAAGAATGTAACGATTTAGTATATTTTTTGTAACACTCTTTACTATTTGAATTAATTCTTTTTCTCTAACTACTTATTGTATAAAAGACTGAAATTTTATTTATTCCTTATATTTCGTGTCAAAAGTGTACCTACACTTAAACTATCTAAAGTTGCTTTATTAGCAATAGTAACAAAATGTGACATTTCTTAAATACGTTAGCTATTATAAATAAAATTTGGGTTGTAACCGTGGTAATTGCATTTACAGAAATGAGAAAAATATACCCACTGCTATATGCTCAATTTTTGTTTATAGTTATTATCTCTTGTATTGTTTTTGTAAATATGCGTAGTCCTTCTTCCATAATTAATCAATAATAACACATTTTCGACATAAAATAACTTGAATTGTTATATCCATTTCTATTTATTTGATAATGACAAGGAAATAATAATTTATTAAGATGAGAAACTTGTAATCATGTTTAAGAAATATTGTTTTAAATTATTACAATTTTCAATATACTCATAATCCGGTAAAAATTTTGATATTTATTTTTAAAAATTTCTGATTTGTAATCCATCTAAATTTATTAAGGAAAATAAATATTGAATGAAATTATTTGCAGATTTACTGTTGGGCAGATACTAATACAATCAGCTACAAGAGATAATACAATTTAGTCGAACTTACCTTAGTCAAAAATTGTTGGTTAAAAATATACAGTGTCAAAGTTAAAATTTTATTTTCGATATTTGTAAATAAAAAGAAAACATTCAAATATTTGCATACTGCATAATTTGTTTCTAGTTTGCTTCTTTTAAATGGCAAAACTTTTTTGAGGCTTAGTGTATCCATCTGACTATTGAAACAATCGATTCTGCTATATTTTTTATCTGAAAAAGGTACACCTTGTTGAAATCGTTAGGAGTAACCGTTTTCGAAATATCTTATTTGAAATATTCAGTGTACCGAGTAAAAACTGTTTTGATTTCAGGTAAAGTGCCTTTTCCGCTGAATATATAGCAAAATATTACTAGAAACAATTATTCAGAATAGTAAATTATAACAAAGTGCAAAATTTTAAGAAGATCGGCAAGGTTTGATGAACCCGTCATTTTTAAATTTTCAACAATGATTTCTGGCCGAGAATTTGCACTTCACCATTGTTTAGAACTATCAGTTTTATTTTAAAAATTGATATAAATAGCATGAAACATTACCTAATCTTTTTTAACCATAAGTTTTCTTCGAAGTTTTCCCCATTATAAGCAATGCAAAGTTTATAGCGTTTTATTAATAATTATGTGCTATTTTCCAGAGCATTTTCACGAATAACATTCTTGCTTTTATTTTATATTCAAATCTTCAATATCTCTTGGCTTGGCCAGAATAAGATGGTCTAGAAAATATAGTAAACACAGAATTATTAATAAAACATTATAAACGTTGCATTGCTCATAATGGAAAAACTACGAAGAGAACTTATGGTTCAAGCAAAAATAGGTTTATGTTTCATGCTGTTTATATCCATTTTTAAAATAAAACTGACAGTTCTCATATAGCAACATAACTTTTAACTTTAATTAGAAGACTTAGAAGCTAAGAATATGTCCCGGTAGTGTTTTGTTTCCATGCCATATTGAAGGCCAAACATGATTTGACCATTTTTAACAAAATTACAGTAACAATAGCTATCATCCCGTATATCAAATTAAAGCTCTTTTCATGGCCTATTCGAAGGAATAATCATTATTTATACAGTATGATAAAGAACAAATTATTCCGGGAAAATAACTGTTCAGGCGGTAAATATAGTTTGTTTTATAAACTTAAATGATTGGCTTAGAACTTTTAGAATAGACCTACAAAATGATACCTTGATCGCTAAGGTATCTTAAAAATAATAGAGATATAGGCTTGGAGAGTTTTAAGTGGCGCACCCTGTATATAGGGTGTTTTCAAAAGAATCAGCACAAGTGGTACCGGTAAATCTACATCTAAAAAGAACACGTTTGCATATAAATTGTCTTAGTAAAATGTTCACTCCTTAGGACATACAGCCCTTCAAAGTTTCCAAAGAAAATATGGAATAGCGGCTGTAATTTGAAAACCAAAAAAGATATAATAGGTGAATTTTACACAAATTTTCTACTAATGCATCTGCAACTTTTCAACAATTTTTCGAAAATTTCTGTCCCTTGGAAGGGGTTGAAATAAGCATCGCGTAAGTTATTTGCTAAAACTTATTTATTTGACAATAAAATTGAGTGTTCAAAAATACCACAAAAGTCACAATAGATCTAATGATAGAAATTAGCAAGACGCCGCCTACTTACATGTTTCTTAACTGCGTCGTCGAGTTAAGCGAATGTTTTGTTTTGTAAATAAACGAACAGTTTTAAAGCAAAAAAGTAGGAGAGATAAAAATTTTAAAATAAACCTGGTTATCTGATACGTATTTTTGAATACTCAATTTTTGTTAAACAAGTTGTAGCAAAAAAAACTTGGAGATGCTTATTGCAACCAGTTCCAAGTGATAGAAATTTTTGAAAAATTGAGAGACTTGAGAAGTTGTATATGTATTAGTAGAAAATTTGATTATTATAAATTTTTTTGATCTTCAAATTATAGCCGCTATTTCATATTTTTTTGGAAACTGGAGGGCTGTATTTTCTAAGGGGTGAACATTTTACTAAGGTCATTTTTATGCCGGTACCATTTGCGGTACTTCTATTGAAAACATCCTGTAAAAGAGTTTAGTTAATTCGTCTTATTGAGATTTCAAGAATCTGTTGTAATTCCTGTTGTATAAGTAATAGTAAGACATCCTGTATAACTTCATCAACGATTATCGCGGTATAAAACGTTTTATGTATTATTCTGATTATAAAAATAATTATAAACTTTCAGCTTCTACTTTACGTGAGCCCACAAAGGTCGCTAAACGTGCCAATCGGAGGACATTACCTTGCAAGAGCGAACTCGCCAAAATACTCCGTCATAGCAAACATGGCTGCCGGTTGGGGGGCACATATCGAACCCCAAGATCACGCGCCGTCTACCACCGTCTTTGTTTCGTGAAGAGCTCCGTTCATTAGCGTCTACTCGGTCCCGCCGCCCACTTGAAGCAGTCTGTGCTCTGGGGGAACACCGTCCAGGGCTAGCAGACCGATTCTGTGCACAGAACTCACAAAAATGCAACACCACCGCATCATGCAGAGCTGTATCACTGTATTTCACTGCTACTAAGCTGCTCGTACGTGTAAATGGAGGGTTTGGCTGAGAGGTTTGTGAAAATTGGTTGTGGCTAAACTAGAGCATTTGGTGAAAGGTCGACAGTCGATTTCCTCAAGCTCCGCTATCGTTGGCTGGGCTAGAGTTAAATAAATGCATGAGTTATGGTTGCCTGTCCTGCAGCTGGGGCGGTGTGTGGACGGAGGCGTTCAAGAACGCGACTGGGCTCACAAACGAATTTCTACCCAAACATTGCGAACGGCACTACTTTGCGCACACGCACTGCTCGAAATTCGCCGGAGTGGTGCAATTCGGCCGCCGCTTTTCTACAAGGGCTGACGTTCTGTGTCACCGGGGTGCATCTTCTGCTGGATAATTTGGCGCCCCGACGGACCTGGAACCGGTCCAGTTGGCTTCGTCGGATGGTTATTTCCGGAGTTATTTAATCCTATATGGCTTGTATCGCTGAATAAATCTCGCGCGACCTTAACCGAGCTGTAGTTAATAGGTTATAGTAGTTGATATCATTTCTAATCATAAATGCTATTGTTATCTTTCAAATATAAGGAAATATGAAGGATTTCAGGATTTGCACATACACTACAAAATGTCTAAGACCTTAACTAAAAATATCAAAATACTGTAGCTACTATATCAGTAAAGGGTGTTCCAATTGCGTTCCAATTGCGTTCCAATTGCAGGGTATTTCGGAATCCAGAAGTCACAAAACAATGCGGTTTTCGCAACAGTGACCTACTTTTTTGAGAAACTAAGATGCCGTAATTAGAACTTTCAAAGACATTCATTTTTCAGAGACATGGCGAAATTTAAAAAAACTACTGTTAATGTATTCTTCATATCTCGGAGATTAGCTGAGATATCGGAATGGTGAAAATTGCTGCTAATAGAGTTTTTTACGTAGAGTTCAGTGGTGCACCTGTAATCTCTCTACAGGGTGTCTCTTTCACAATATGACCCATTCATATATTTTTTGCGAGGTATAAATTTATAAACAGGAGCAGAGTTGAAACAGATACATCTAAGGAAATTTCTAACTCTTTTTTAGATTAACAAATCAGTTAAATTGAAAACATACACCCGCTGTTCGTAACATCGTTCAAAACTCATCGCAAAATAGGTACTTTGAACATTTTACATCTTAGTGTTCAAAGTATTCGGTCCAAAATGAATGAAATTGAGACTTTTCTTATTGAAACTGCAATATGGTACGATTGCCTAATGATTAGCGAACATTGGTGCACTAAAGAGGAAATTAAATTCATAAATATTGATAATTATACTCTCGTCTCTGAATTCTCCCGATCATTACATATACATGGAGGAGTAGCTATTTATGCTTTCAATGGACAAAATATATCTAGTATTTCTCAAATTAATAATATTTCAGATAAGTTGAATTGCGAACTGGCTGCTATAGACACTGATAACTACAGTGCCACGCCCCTCCCAAACCGCAGTTTCACTCTACTGCGAAGCCTTAAGTACTTATGTTTACATTAAAGAAGCTTAATCACTGCCTTTTTATATTTCTAATTCATTTGTTTGTAGATTAAAATCATTGAATGCACTTAACTCATTTTTGTTTTTAATACCTTTTGAAACAAGTATCATAAGGATGGAGGTGTTTGGCTCACTCAGTACCTTGTTCAGTAGAAAATAAAATCCGCCTTATTCTTATGGTTTTGATTTTTGCTGCGATCAAGAATGCCGTGCACGTGGTGGGATGTAGGGTGTCTAGAAGGGAAGCCTCGCAGGAGATATAAAAAATTGTTCTCAACAAAATAATGACTGCGAAACTCGATCTCAATTTGTCATGAATAATATCGCCCGGATGAAAGTTTTCTGAAACGAAGGTTTTCTGTAAAGGTACAATTCATTCTTTAAAATATTGCGTAATTGTGGGAAGTTTTGAATAAAACTGAAATTATTTATTTGTTTCCTCACTTTATAGTAACTTTCCAGAAAATGTAGCTCAATGCAAAGTCAATTTGTTTCCATTTCTGCGGATAATTATTAAATTATCCGCAAATTTTACCGACAACGTTGGCCGTGTATTCAAAACGGTAAATAAATACGATCTAGGATATAATAACAAAATAAATTTTTTTAATTTCTGAGTTGTCATCAAAATTGTCAAAAATTAAACTAATCCAATTAATAACTTCACAACTCTTTACCAAATTTGGAATTTCTATTGAAGCTATTATGGTCAAAACTTTTAGAGTGGCGGTATTTTAATAAACGGGCAACAACTTTCAAAAAGTCGCATTATTTTAAAAAAAATTACCTAGTTAGTGTTAACTGTTATTTGTAAGTCTACATGTTTTGGTTCCGTGAGTAGACACGGCATAGCAACGTTTGCTGTTGCTATCAAGTTAATGTCATTATTGTCATTTTCTCCATACTTAATAAAACGATATTCATAAAAATAATCCTTTCTAAATAAACCAATAGAACTGGATTTAAAAAATCTAGGAAAATCAATTAATATTAAAATAAAAATAGAGAATGACATTAACCTGATAGCGAACAGCGAACAGTATTTTTTGATTGCTAAAAGAAGGTGGTAACTGGATAAATCTACCACCTAGTATATCGATTTCACTAAAATTAGTAAAGAAATAATACGCCATAATACTTCAAATAAATGTTCAAAATTTCAACGTTATCAGTAAAACGGTTACGAAGTTTTATATTTGTCAACTTTGAAAGCCTATAACACAAAAACCAAACTTTTTTTATGTAGCTTTCTTTTCGTATTTATTTATTTATTGTCGTGAATATACGGCCAAATGTTGTCGGTGAAATTTGCGGATACCCTTATAGAGAGAGATGTTTAAATAAAACTTCAAGAATATATTTCTTTTGAAGTTTCAAGCAAAATATGTAAATACAACTTGTATCTTGATACAGTGATCAAGTTCAGAAAAAAAATGTAATCAGTTACAAACAGTACATTGAACAATATTTTTAAGTTTTCAGCTTTAAGACCATGGTTGTTTTAAAGCCAATCTGCCTAGATATTTTATATTTCAATTTTTAATTTTATCATTTAATGGACATTTGTCATAAAAATATTTCTATGGGAAAATTGTGCGTCTGATAAATTTTTTAGAGTCCGTTTATGTGGTAAAGAGATCGGGTATTGGGTTGTTCAGTGGCGTACCAAATATTTTTCTCAAAATGTTTGTATATTTGCCTGGTTAAAGAATAGGTGTTGTCGACCACTTATACTTACACCATTGATTATAATTTGATTCTGTTATTTAATTAGATAATCTTCATTAAGTAATAAGTACCTACCAAATTTTACGAAAGTGCCTCATGTCGTTTTCGAGTAAATTGATTTTTTTCCCTGAACTTGATCACCTTGTATCCCTGTTGGAGAACGAGATAAAGGCGTATTGATATTTTGTACCTATTTACAATTTTTGCTTGAAATTTCTTAAGAAATCTATTCCTGAACTCTGAATATTCTCTCTATTTACTCACCCTGTGTACAGGATGATTCAGAACTTATCTAAAAGAGTTTGGAAATAGATGCGTCATGAAAAATGGAGTCAATATCGTATTTTTTATATGAAATCGTTATAGTTTTCGAGTAAAACGTTATTGAAGTTGTAGTATTTTTAACCTTTACATCGCTGGGCCACTGTAATCTCTAGACAGGCG
The DNA here is from genome assembly GCA_037114965.1 of Monochamus alternatus. NCBI lineage: Eukaryota > Metazoa > Arthropoda > Insecta > Coleoptera > Cerambycidae > Monochamus > Monochamus alternatus. The sequence goes on along the minus strand of CM073426.1, from coordinate 108,559,579 downwards.
AGTCCACATATTGAAATCCGATTACTTTTTGTAGGCACTACAGTTTTTGTGACTCGAAGTTGATGGATATCGTTTTAATTAAATTAAAAAAAAATTGTGGCGCTAGACACGCTACTGTAGTCCGTTTTTGTATAAGAGGCTACGTTTATAAGAAAAGATGACAAATTTCGGAACTCAGGAGAGCTAAAATGGAACTGCGTTTCGTTTTGGAATCGCCAGGGCTGATATAGTACCTACTAGACAGCTATTTCAGAATTTTAACCTTTTACCAAAGCTGAAAATTAAAAATTTCAGTTTTATGTAGCACGACCAAATTGACCTCGTTTTAATATAAACAAACTAAAGTCTACTTGCATTTAGTATGCTTTATTATTTTCTTAATCCTCAAATTCTTGCATATTGTACCCACTGCAAAACAAGTTCCTATACACTTTCAAAAAAAAAACAAGATATATATACTTAAAATGTAGTTGTCAGTTTCTTTACACCACGTTTAAGTAGATATATAGCATTATGAACCCTAAAATTATGGGTTAAATTAACGGTAGTAGATAAGAAGTTTTATTCCATCGCGTTACATTGCATTATAAAACAAGTAAATTCACAATCATTATTGTCTGTACCCATTTTCCGACAGTTTTATATAACTTTATCGCGATTTAAAACGTTGCAGCGTATTATTTTTTGTGTTTTGCTGTTAAAATTTACAGATAAAATCATAAAAAGTAATATTGTAGATTATGACTGTGATCATACTAAGATAAACATGCCCACAGTATAGTGGATCGCTCCTGCTGCGACCGTATTCGGATGCATCGAGTAGTCACCATTAGATGTAGACAAGTGTTACATCTCGCTTATTCCTTCTCTCCGTTATGACAGAACGTGAACAGCCAGTGCTAGTTGTCGGTTGTATCACCTATGGCATATTGATGAGAGCTAACAAGCACGAAACCGGTATATGTCTGATGGTGTCGCTGACGAGTAAGCATGGGTGTTTGCTATAGTTTTTTCAAGTGTAATTCAATGCTGATTGGGGCAACAGCCTGCAGAGTAATTATTCTTGAAATTCGGCTTTTTAATTTTTTATTTATAAGTGAAATCTTTGCATTTAAAAGATTAAGCTTGTTTTTAATCAGTCTGGAATCATTATCTACAATAGATTCTAAACATAGAGGAGTGACATTTTTGCATGGTGAAATATATAACATTAGGCAATTAAGATGTCATTGTTGGAATATTGTAATTATTGAAATATTGAAAAATGTTAATTTCAGTAACGCTGTACAACCAACAATAATAATTCATAATTTTTAAAGCAAAATATTTAACATTAAATGTATTCAGAAGAGTTTGATGATCATTTCTAACTGCAAGAGATTATGCCATATAAAATCAAACGGGCTTATCTCAGAAATTATTTTGGATCTTTTAATATTCTCATAATGTATTTAAAAATGTAATTATACAAAGGTATTACATAAAAGTGTAAATGTTAAATTATTAATTAATATGCATTGAAATTTAAATCAAAAGTGACAGAAATTTTTTTCGAATTTATGTGGCATTATACTTATTTAGGTGGTATAGGTATTAGGAAAATGTTTTTCTTTACAACAACCACTGATGATAGTATTGAAGAAGTCGTTGAAGAAAAGGGGGACGTTCTAACAGAAATAGATCTGCAGATAAAGACAAAATAATTGAGATTAACTATTTTCTATTGTATATCGATATGAAACAACTATCCAGAGACCTTTCGTGTGTAAAACTTTCTCATAAATGTTTCCCACAAAAACGAATAATTAATGTCAAGATACGCGAAATGTAGCAATGTAGAATACTACATCTAGTGTAAGAAGCACTTTTACGGCAGCGGCATTATGAAAATTAAAAATACTGTACTAATCGTAAAAAGAAACCTTTATTCAAATTCGGTATGCAACTTATGTTTTTAGTAGAACAGGGCAGAAATTCATGTCTCATATCATCTCATATCGAACAGCTGTTCAACACGAAGTGACATCCGACATGGAATTGAATTATTTGCATCATCTGTTTTAATTGTTAAATGTTGTAAAAGTCCATAACGTGAAAAAATCCCGATTAAAATGATTTCATTTATAGTGAATTGCTTTTATCTGACAATTTCAGACAAAAAGATATTAATTGGTGTCATTGATTTTGTGTCGTTTATATAAACAAGCAGAGGTTTGACGCAAGCTTCAACAAAATCAATTTATCATGCAGTTGAAGTACATCTGGTAACGCATGCATTTGAAATATTTTATAAAATATTAGGTATGGTATAAAACATGTTCACAGTGTGTCATTAATTTATTTGTATAAAGATGGATCATATAACATTTACGTTGCAAATATTTTATTAATAAGTGTTAGTTTTCATTAACATAAAAGTTACTGTTGGAGGAATGGTTTAACAAAAGAAAATACAAAATTCGTCAAGCAATTTTCTGACACATTGTAAATAAATCTACACTTCAGGCTATTCTCTCCCTTCCTTTATGGTATATATTTTTTTAACATAACGGAATCCTTTATTCACTAAATTTTAAACGTAGCATTTATAAGAGCGGAAGACGCTCTTAGTATCATTATTAATCGTAGCTAAGAATTGTAATGTCCGGACTGTATTACGATGACAAAGGGTCGTCATCATTTAAAGAAGTAGTTTTCGACATGTTGAATAATTTATATCTCTGTGACATCACCATCGCAATGCTTTAAAAACATTAAAAGTTGTAATATTGTATACAGGGTGTTAAAAAAGAGTGTAAAATATTTAAGGAGATAATAGTATGAACCAAAATAAGCAGAAAAGTCTCAATAAACATGGGTCCGCAAAGTAACGGTTGCGATATGGAATGTTTTTTAGCCCCTTTTATTATTTTGCAAAAACGTAGTGCATTTCTTATAATAGTTGGTTGATGTTTAGTGAAATAAACAGTACGTATTTGACAGTTGTTCTCAGTGCACAAGTTTTCTTTCGCTATGGCTAATTACTCTTACGCAGAATTAACAGACATGCATTTCATGTATGGTCGTGCTAATGAGAACGCCACCGAAGCGCGACGTCTTTATGTTGACGCTTATCCAAATCGCCAGATTCCTTCACAACGCATGTTTGGAAGAATTCACCAATTTGCGTGATACCAGTTCCTTGAGCAAACAATGCCATTTATCCGGAAGACCAATGTCGGTATCCACTCCTAGAGCAGAAGAAGAAATTCTAGCACTGGTAGATCAGAATCCAAGTGCGAGTGTGCAGAGAATATCGGCCGAGGTAGGAATTAGTGGTTCTCTTCTTTGGAGAATCGTTCACGAGCAACTGCTTTATTCATACCATGTGCAACGAGTACAGGCCTTAAATCCAATAAATGATCATCAAGCACGTTTGGTTTTTTGCCGCTGGTTTCTACGTCATGATGCTGAAGACCCTCGTTTTCTTGCAAACATTCTTTTTACTGATGAGGCCGGGTTCACACGAAATGGAGTGTTTAATTTTCACAATACGCATATTTGGGCCGACGAAAATCCACATGCTCTAATAGAATCTGGACATCAGGCACGTTTTTCATTTAACATTTGGATGGGTATTGTAGGTGACAGGTTTTTAGGTCCTGATCTTTTACCAAACCGATTAACAGGCGCTGCTTACCTCAACTTTCTGCAGAACACACTGTATGAGTTTTTGGAGGACATTCCTTCAGAGGAATCAGAGGCAACAAATGTGGCAGCTCATTTTTCCATGGCCGTTAGAGAGCATTTACACCAAACTTTTCCACATAGATGGGTAGGGAGTACCTGTTTTATGGCCTCCAAGATATGAACCTTCTAGATTTCTTTGTTTGGAGATATTTGAAGACATTAGTGTATAACACTAGAAAGTAAGTATCTTCATATTATTGATTTCATTTCACCTATTTATATTGTATATATTTCTAATTAAGATTTTTTTCTTTCTTCACAATATGGCGACAGAAAGAAAGGCTGTATCTTGTACTTCCAATGGAATCTCAGTAACACGACATTTTGGTGTCAATTGCAATGATTATAGAGCAAATATGCTTCGTAAGCAACTACTATAACATATCTATGACACTTAACACTGTGTTATCATATTTTATTGTGATAATTTCAATTATTTCAATCTTATTTAATAAAATTCTTTAACTTCAACCTCTAGAAGTGTAAATAAGTGAGATTTGGGATGGTACAAATTAAATGTTACTAAATTTCTGTAAGGAAATCGGTTTTTTTATTAGTAATCAAATAAATCTTATCTATCGTAATGAATTTTTCTTTCTGCAAGCAGATAATAATTTGTACAAGTCACGACTATGTTATACAAATTTTCTCATTATACTTTAAACAAAATATTTCGTACTTTTACAGGCAGGTCTTATCAGATGGGGGTATGGGAAACCTACATATATAAAACGTAGTTCTATAGCGTTTTTTATGGAATAAAAAGGCTTTTACTACTTATTTACTCTATAACGATTTTATAACAACTATATTATTATTCCCTATAACTGGATTAATTAGCTTTCTCTCTTAGGTTCGATAGCAACTTACATATTTGTAATTTGTTTTACGCAGCAGAATTGTAACTTAACAACCCCTTACACAATAGTTCTATAAACTATAAGCGACATTATGAAATAATAGTAATAATAATAATAAGGAGATAGTATAACTCTATAAAGCACTATTTTGCTTCGGTTTTATAGTAATTTGATTCTACAAGTATAAGCACCACGTTACTGTAAAATTATGTTATTGTACATACTTATAGGACTACATTAACAGTTATATTATAAATGCTCTATAAATTATGCTCTAAGAACGTTCTTGCAACAAATTTAAAAAACAATTCAGTGTCTGAAAGCAAAATAGTCTCATGTGCCACATAATAATATTCTTATAGCAGTTAATAATGCAAAAAAATTGTGGCTGTTATTTGATACTAAATTCAGATTTTATGATCATGTTTCAATGCCAATAAAAACATGTTACTTTTTCCCGAGATTTCTTTATAAAAACGTAAATATTATAAATTATAAATTAAGAAAAAAACTTTGTGAAGGCCATGTTTTATCGAAATTAAATTATTGTAATACAGTATATTACTCATGTTTAGATGCAGTAACGAAGCATCGTCTTCAAAAAGTTCAAACTTTTGTTGTCGTTTCGTTCTTAGTTTAAAAAAATTTGATCATGTGTCTCAGGGTATAAATGAACTTGGTTGGTTGCGATTGGACAATTTATATAAATTCCATTTATCTTTAACTGTTCATCGTATTATGAATACCTCTTCTCCCCCTTATTTACGTAATAAATTGCACCATCGTTATAATATACACGATATTAATTTGAGACACACCTCTTTACTTTCCTTGTCAAAGTTTCATAGTGCTAGATTATTTTTTTACAATGCAGTAAAGGTTTAGAACAGCTTAAATAATGAATATAAAAGTCTTAAAATACATCGTTTTCGGAAAGAAGCCATATTACCTCAATCCAATAGGTTTATTTGACACTAATTTTTCTGTATTATTTTCTGTATGTATATGTTTTGTATGTCTTCAAATTTATATTTTGTTAATTATTTACTTGCAAATTTTATACCAAATTTTTAATATCTACCTAAATCTATACGTATAAGTTTGTCGATGTAAGATTAAGGGAGTAGCTTATGCTAGACTTCGCCATTTTATAATCATTGTGCTTTGATGTATAATTATTTTAAATAAAGACATATTATTATTATTATTAATGCAACAATTTAGTATTCTAGATACAACTATAAAATATTAACAGAGTATTACTCTAAATTTATAGAACTACTTTGCGATAACATATACCGCTTTCAAGTTTATTAGTTCTCCTCAGTTCAGTATATTATATGATTGATAAGACAAGTGACGACTTATCTGACAGAAAAGAGAGAGAGAGTATACGTGATGCAACATGTAGTTACATCTTGCGACCACATGCTGAACCTGACGGTCCACAAAACTACTACTATAATTTAAAGAGGAATAATCTATTCTATATTTAATAATATTTTAAGGAGGAATAGCCTATTCTATATTTAATAATATTGTATTCATATTTTAACAAAATATTATTTATTTATTTATTTATTTATTTAAACATTTAGGGACACAAACGGGATAAACCCATAAACAGCATCCACAGATAAACATAACCTAACATCGTATCCTACTTAAACAATTTTATAACCTTAAAAATAACTTTTTTAATTTAAATTTTAGTGATATAACAGAAATCATAAAAAAATCCATATCAGAACAAAAATTATTAGACGAACGCATCATTCTACAAATGGGTGAATTGCTCGTATAATTAGTTCTTCTAAAAGGTAAATTAAATAGCTCATGATGTCTTAACAAGTGATTAGGTACATTAAAGTTTATTGCGAATAAGAGATCAGGGTAGTTAATATTATTATTTAATATTTTATGTAAAATTAATATGTCATTTATAACCCGACGTTTCTCAAGAGATATAAGATTAAAATGTTTTCTAGCATCATTATAATTACTATTTAAAATGGTGAAATTAGTTTTAAAAGATAAAAATCTGATAAATTTATTCTGTAAACTCTCCAAACGGTTAATGTAAACATTGTACAGGGGATTCCAAACTGATGAAGCAAAATTTAATTTACTAAATACATATGCATAGTATAGCTGAATAATTGGATTAATATGATGAAAATCTTTACATTTACGAAGTATGAAGCCTAGCATTTTTGATGCGCTAGAGATAATCGAATTAATATGATCACAGAAAACTAACTTGGAATCAAACAGAACACCCAGATCTCTTATCGTATTGACTCTGTTCAAATTTGAATCAGAAACATTATAATCATATACAAGAGGGTTAATATTACGGCTAAACGAAATAGTGTAACATTTGGAAAAATTCAAAAACAGGGAATGCTCCTCACAGTAGCCATAAAGGTTGTTTATGTCAGATTGTAAAAGCAGGCAATCGTGTATAGATTCGATTCTAGAGTAAACTTTAAGATCATCAGCGTACAGCAGAAATTTGCAGTGTCTAAAACAATTTTTTATATTATTTATATAAATAATAAATAGTAATGGCCCCAGATGGGAACCCTGCGGGACAACTGAGGACGTTCTAAATAATGTAGACCTGCAATTATTTACCACTACAAACTGAGATCTATTTTTTATATAGGATTCAATCCATCGCAAAAGTGTTCCAGACACACCGACATCAGCAAGTCTAATTAAGAGAATATCATGATCTATCTTATCAAATGCCTTACTGAAATCGGTGTAAATAGTGTCCAGCTGACAAAAGTCGTCCAAGCTACTATGAAGATACTCCGAGTAGGTTAATAAGTTAGTCTCAATTGATTTATTTTTTAAAAAACCATGTTGCTCCGGAATAATGAGGCTTTTAGTTAAATTAAATAAATAATCATAAATAATCCGCTCGAACAATTTTGCAAAAACTGATAATTTGCTTATAGGTCGGTAATTATTAATTAAATTTCTTTTACCTGACTTGAATATAGGAACTACTGCAGCTATTTTCCAGGCACATGGAAATTTACCTGAAGAAAGAGACTGATTATAAAGCAAGGTGAGGGGAATGCATAGGGTGGAACAACATTTTTTTAAAAATATACTAGGTATGTCATCAGGACCAGAACCCTTCTTGGGTCCACATTTTCCAAAGCAAGCAATACTTCCTCCTCAGACAAATATATGGAACTCAAGCAATTTTGTGGATAAGAGTTAATGGTTATTCGTTAACTAAATTTTAAATTTAGTGTCATTTTAAGAAAGACAAGTGTTAAATGTAAGAATGCTTAAATGTCAAGAATATGTAAATATTTGTATCAAGTATACTTTATTACTGAATCAATATTTTTAAAAATTTGATTTAATAATTTTTAAACCTCTCTATTAGTAACGTTACTTTGAGCAAATTAACCAGGCGAATTAAGAAGCCCGTACAAACTTGACAGCTGCGGCGTACATTGTTATCAACTATTATAATTTAACATACCAAAACGTAAATAACTTTATAAGGCTATACTACAACACACTAGATGCAATATTTAATATAAAATTAAATTTTAAACAACACCGCTCTATACAAATTCTATATTGAACATTTCCTCGTAAACCGATAAACTTGAAACTAAAATAAATATAATAGAATTATATTTTGGTTATTCTGGTTGTTACCCTCTTGTTCTTTGCCTGCCTATCACGCTGCAATTTTGGTTTTATTTTTGCTTTTTGACTGATGTTACCACTTAAACAAATTCGTAGATATTGATTATAACATGCCGTAAAGTCATAGAAAAGTAAATTGTTTTTATAAAACTATTTTCTGTTGCAGTTATGCGCTCTGTCGCTTTGTTAGTTATTAATACAATCTAAGGGGTAATACACTATTAATAAAAGTAATAAACTTGCCGATACAACTGATATTAGATATTATTATTAATTATAACACGCCTATTTATTTCAAAGAAATAATTTTCGATTATAGGTAAAATCAGGCTCTGATTAACACTAAAAACCCGATCCCTACTTAAAGTTTAACAATGTATTGCTTGCAATATACTGCATTCCAGAGAAAGTAAATATTAACAATATTAAAAGAAATGTTAAATATTTAAAGCATTTGACACTATATATATTTTAAGATATATTTAAATATGTAATTGGAAAACATCTCTCCTCTAATGTGACTTTTTTTGCCTTATATAAATCCGATGTTTTCAAACATCTTGTAGTTTACGTTGGAGGATTTTTAATTTCCGATACACAACCCAGAACCGCGGAAACAAGGTTTCTTCATAAGATAAATTTCTGGTCTATTTAACTGAAATTAAATTTAATGCCCACTGGAACGTTATCGTGGGTTTTCATTAGGTTGACAAACATCACATGGACTTCCTGGTGGGTGGTCACATTGTTATCATTAAACAGTAATAGCTAGACTGGAGATGTTATCGATTCGAACCGGATTGGTTGCAATTCAGTTAACGTTGGAACAGTATAACATCGCATTAGTTTTTTATTTATCTTCAAGAGATTTATAAGTGATTTCGAGTGTGAAAAGATTACAGTAGTTGAAATAGTGAATTTTCAACTACAGGATGCAAAATCGAAAAAAAAATGTTTTATCAGAAAAAGATTTTAACATCCGAAAATTTATCAAAAGAAATATGGAATATTGTTTCTCGGTTAACAAACAAAACCAATAAAAATAAAGATAATATACGATAGATAGAGTTTTATGTAACGATCCAGAGGTTATATCAAATGCTTTTAATAAATATTTTATAAATACACCAATTAATATTGTAAATGGCATCACTGCTAAAAATGTAAATGAGCTTAGACCGCTATTTAAAATTACACTTACGTCTTTCACGGAAAATTAATTTTGTGAAATGATAAACGGAAAATTGAAAAATAATAAATCATCAGGTAATTAAGTACCAGTTTTTGTTATAAAAAATGTAATAAGAGAAATAGCTCAACCTTTTACGTATCTTGTAATTGTTTTATTTTGTACTGATACGTTTTTTGAAAAGAGGAAAAGTAACTTTTTCTGTGCAATATTTCTGTTATGTAATAATAATAATAATAATAATAATAATAATAATAATAATCTTTATTTTGCAGTCAGACATTACACATTGAATGTATTGCAATAGTCAGAATAAACTTAAAAACTAAAGAAACTGTAAAAAAAAAACTACACATAAAAAACATACAAAAAAATAGTCATTTAGTACAACAAAGAAAGTGAGTGAGAAAGAGAGTGTATAATAATAATAACAATAATAATTTTATTTTCCCATAGATAAAAAAAAAACATTTATATAGGAACAATCACAGTTGACAACTACAAACTAACACGTAATACGGTAATATTCCTCTAAAGAATAAAAGCTGTTACCTAACAAAAAACTTTGGAGCTTAAGCTTGAATGCATTTAAATGAATAGCATCTTTTATTTCATTCGGCAGCAAATTGAATATATGCAATCCTAAATAAGAGGGAGAATTTGATGTCACATTATACTTCCAAAATGGGACATAAAAGTTATTTTTATGTCTAGTATTTATGTTATGTATATTCTTATGTAGAGGAAAATTAGTTATGTTCTTAAAAATATAGACACTCATTTCATATATTAATATATCTACAACAGTTAAAATATTATATTTTTTAAATAAGTTTCTACAAGAAGACTTGGAAGAGACACCAGCAATGCATTTTAAAATGCGTTTTTGTACTTTAAATACATCCGATGCATGAGTGGAACACCCCCAAAAACAGACCCCATACACATGAGAAAATAATTGTTAATAATTTGTATTCATTAGCTTGCTTTTTGGCATCTTACTTAGTCACTACCTTATCCTGATTAATGGAACACTATATTTTCCCACATCCCACCTATTCTAAAATTGTGCCAAAGTAAGTACTTCAGTGAATTCAGTTTACCATTTCCGGAATCGAAAAACTTTTAGTAGGGTACTTGATGCCTCCGTTCGATAAGCTGTTGGCCTTACGACGTAGTGGTAAAAGGGTGAGATATCGTTTCGAACCCCAGTTTATCAAACACATACCACCTGATAAATGTTTGATCGAGTGGGTCGTTCTCGATTACGGTTTAATTTGAGAATGAGGACATGTGCCTGATTGGAATTAATAAAATCCATTTTACAACGGTATTAATGTGGACATGGATTTAAAAGGAATGTTATTAAAGTAGGGTATTATGGCGTACACTCCTATTTATTGCCAATGTTTTAGAAAATATATTTGTAAATTAATAATTCATTTCATTTTACACGGGAAAGATGATACATTTGTGTATATTTCTGGTTTATACATATGTAACAATCGGTTAAATATCTTATCTACAAATAATGATATACAGGATGTTCGGAATATAGGTGCCGCTATCTACTAAGTATTTAAAAAAAGTATTTTTTCTGATCTATAACTTCTCAAGGAAAAAAAGTTGTACTACGGTTAAGTTAACTTAAATCACCTTAATTTCGTCCAAGGAAGCTATCCTTAAAGTATTATGGTCCACTGTTTAATGAATACCCGAGATTAAAAATAATTCATACATTTACAACTTCTAATGCAGTTTTCTCTAAAATGGTACATTTTAGCAACATGTAACAAATATAGATTTTTTTAAAACTAATAGAATGATGTTTTAAAATAATTTAAAAAAATCTGAAGGAAAAAATAACGTGGTACAGGTACTCAGAACGCCCTGTGCATTTAACATAAAAACTAATCAGATATTCGTGTATATCAGACAAAAAACTCTAACAAATAAAGTAGCGTAAAAAAATTAATTAAAAAAACCATATTCTCGGGCCCATAACCTCTTAAGGATGGTATTAAGATAAGTTGATTTAAATAATCTTATTTTCGTTCAAGGAATTTAGACTTAAAGTATGGCCCATTCATTGATAAACAGCGTATATATCTAATCAAAAATAACAAAAAAACTCTTATGAAAAAATATCTTAATCGAATAAAATACAACTGCTATAAAGTAATGCAAAACAGTGTTACAAAATTACAAACTAAGGTTAAATAAACGCTCCCGTAACATAATTTGTTTTTTTCATTTGTCTGTAGCATGCAATAGTGATATTGTGGCTAGTGCATTTCGTTTTTCTGTGCTTGCATGATATTTGTGAGTGTACATAAACAAAACTGAATTGAATATCAGTTACGAGAGCTTTAAGAAAACGATTCACAGTAAGATAGTTTAGATGTATTTATAATTATTATGTACAATCATCAGACAATCGTGACATTGTCTGTGAGCGTCGTTGTCATATATGTCAGAGAAAGTAAAATATGTTTTGTTTGGTACTATTTATCATCCAGCAAAATAAAGACATATTCCATACGCCCTGTATTTAGTAGAACATTCATAGCTTCATTGATAATAAATATGATTAGAAAGTATTGAGTTTACTTCTCATATACTTAGGAAACACTTCTTGAACTTCGAAAAGATACTTCAGCAAGTTTTGAAAACTTATTGCCTTACATTCTCCTAAAATGTGTTGATGCCCTTATCGTGTCTTTGTCCTTTATTATGTCTAAATTAATCTTATACGACAATGTCCACCCTTATGAAAGTAGGCTGCTGTAACTCCAATTTTTAAGAAGGGACTTTAAGGTCGGAACAGGCGATACCCTTTCTGGCTAGTAACATGTCCTCAATACCACACCACAGGGTTCAGTGTTGGGGCCTCTATTGTGCACAATATATGCCAGCGATAAAAGATTTGTGTCAAAAACAAAGGACGCATACAAGCGGATGGCACTAAATTATACTGTAGCTTTATGCGTGACCACTTCTTTAAACAATTAAATTGAAAATCCATAACTAATTGGCGTGAAGAATGGCTACTTCTGTAATTTCCATCAATGACTTTAGTGCCATGATAAACTCAAATTTGCCTCGATCAGACTACGTACACTTTGTAAGCGTGCCATCATCAAACTTTATTTACCACGACAATCTGAGACCCACAGTCTTTATAGAGTGTTCAAGGTTCTGCGATCAAGCTTTTGCTTGGACAAGTTTTTCTATCAAACACAGAACGACTTTCCATGGCTAAACATAGAATTGCAGCAGTCTATTCGTAGAATTCTGACGATAGCATCCATACCAGTGAGCTAAAGTTAGAAAAATAAAAATTTTAATCCATAGACAATTTTTTTTTGTAAGGGAATTTTTAAAGTTAAATAATACAAAATACCAAACCAGTAACATACTAGTAAAGAACACGTAACCATTCTCTCACTCATAATTTAATTTTTTTTTCAGAAAATGCTACTATTGACCTTTTTTTAAAAACTGCTCTTAAAATTTTCTGTATTATAAATGTCGCACCTTTTATACTGAAACTCTAGTTAATAATTTATTTTGGCGACCTGAGCTACAAAATGAGTTTGTTCTTAGATTATTAATTCTAAGAATGTAGAAGTTTATGAGTTCTAATATACTCGTATGTTCCCGGAATCAATTATTTTATATCGTATTTTTTCATTAAATCGATCCATAACTTTTCTACTCCAACAAAATTTTTTATTGGTGTGTATGAATTTTATAACTTTAACAAACAATAGAACTATATGGTAAACTACTAAAGTTTATAAGAAAAAAAAAATGGAAATATCTAATATTCCATGTGCATCTGTGATCTGTTTTATTAAAAATGTGCATTTTAAAAGCATCCCAAGGTTTCAAACATAATATTTACTCTCTGTACCACAGTCCATCTAGACTGTGCCCATGCTATTCAATACAACTATACCAATGAAGCCTCGACAGGGGAGCGGTGGAGTGTGTGCGGATGTTTGGCAGTAAAATGTATATTATTATAATATTTGATGAAATTTTAAAAAAGTTAATAATTTTTATTTAAAAATAATGTGAAATAGAAAGGAATATATTTATAATAAACTAACATAAAATATTTAATTATTTTGAGAAGTTTTGTGAAATATTTTTAAATCAGAGTTTAAAATAAAATTCTAGTTATATTAAAATCTTTATTGTCCTTCAAATAGTGTTACTTTATTTAATACTTGTTGCTTTGTGCCTTTTAAGGAATTGAATATTTTTGTTTTATGATTTATTCTTACACCTACATATTTTTCAGAAATTGCTCTAATAAATTGTAATCACTGTGCAATTATGGGGAAGGTCATTGTTGACATTTGTAATAGCCGATTTTTTAGGTAAGTAATAATCAGAAATAATGGGGCACGTTTTATGGCATTAAACGGCTCTGCGCAGACGTTGTACTGACATTTTCAGTATCGGCTCTGTGCCCATATGTGTATAACATTGAAATTCCTCAAAAAAAACTTGCTGCGGAACAGAGTTTTCAGATTTTAAAAAGTCCTCTAAATAAAAAAGTTACGGACGAATAACGCCATATTAACTTTTTTCAAAATAATTCAAAAACCTAGATCTAGTTGCAAGAGTCATTAAGTTAGCAACAGAATTTTCCCCAACTTCCTATTTTCGTATCTCTTATAGTTTCCAAGATGCCAGTACAAGCTTCATCAAAATGTTCCACATGGTATGATAGCATGAGGCCAGCTGAGCCGAGGTTAGGCCAACGGAAAGCTTACACTGGCTTGACCCTATAGTTCAGTCTAGGTGGTCTGAGCTCTGTACCTATTAAATAACTATACAGGGTGATTCACAACTTATCTAAAAATATTGGGAACTGACGCGTCATGAAAAATGGAGCCAATATCGTAAAAATAATATTTTGTAAAGTGCCTACAAGAAATGTCGCAATCAATAATATGGCATATAATACACGAAGCTCATTATATCCGTACCATGTACAACGTATCCAAGCATTAATACCATAGAATTAGATTTTGTGAATGATTGCTGCAACAATAGCATGGATAGAATTTTGAAGTTTCTGTAACCTTTAGGTATGTCAAATTATGTTATTAATTAAAACCACATATTAATTTTATTAATTAATAATAACCATCATTGGGGCAAAAACAAATGAATTTACTGATACAAAATAGTTGTTATAAAATTGTATTTATCTCTTTCATTGGGAAAATTTTCGTTCATTTATCACACTTTGTCGCTGTGACGTTTGCCGACTCATTGCTTTTGCCTTGCACAGGGTCAGGTTTTACAGTGGACCAGTTTACTTGCCGTGCACAAGTGTATATCTAAATCATTTTCGAACTGCCCTTTTGGATTTTTAATTTACAAAATTGTATTTGTAAGAGACCCCAGGACATTTAAAATTTTTTTTTGGATATGTTCTTAATAACCTTGCATAAAAGTATTGTATTATAATTAAGCTCCCATTCAGTTTAGCTTACCAGAGTTTAAAGCTGAAAATCATTTACATACAAGTCAAATATTTCACCTGATGCCAGTTCACACTCTATTAACACAAATTAATGGTGAATACACGACGTAAATTTGACTTTGATGAAATTATATGTTCATAAGCTCACTAATGTAAGACGCAACGTGTAAAACGTAATAATAATACCATCGCATTACTATATAAATCACAAATATAATAAATAAAAAGCTATAGGTACTAAATAAGCTATAATTTTATGTCTGACGGCATTTCGCTGAACTATAGTGAGAAAAGTTTTAATAAACCCAACTCGGGTATGAAAATAAGCTTACTGTCATAACAGGAATACGTTAAGGTGGATTACAGGCCGCTGTTTAGTCTGCAAAAGTTTCCCTGGGATTATATTTATAATAAACGCCTTAAGCTATTGCGGCATATATTTATGAATTCTTTGTACCTTAGGTTCGGCACTAAAGATTTTGTGCACAGCGGTAATATGGGAAATATTGTATGATTTGTGAACGATAACTTTCTAACACTACGTAATTAACTTCGAGAAAAATTCACGCAAAAGATGAGTTCAATTTTGCTATCATGATTTAGAGCTGAATTTAGTAAAAATGTAAATAATCCGCCTACATTAAGTGAAAACGGTTTCTGAAAAAAAAAACAGATTTAATTATTACGCAGCAAAGAAGACTGGTAAAATTTTACACGAATTTTACATTATTTTTGGTCCAGAGAAGCCGCACGGGAAAAGGGTAAAATTTACCCTATCGCGATTTGGTAAATTTTACAAAGACGCTTGAGTAATTTTAACAAATATTTTGTAGAAAATAATAATGATTACTGTATGTGGTATAAATATTCAAACCATACACGTTAAAACCTACACTGTCTAGTGTCAATTCGAGAATAGTGTATTTGGGAACTATATACCATCCTATTGAATTTACTTACTATGCAAATTATTCATAAGGCAATTTATAGACTACGACTGTTAAATCAATGACATTAAGACATCGCTAGGTTTTATTTGGTAAGAGTGAAAGTAACTATTACAAGTAATTGTTTTCCAGCACTTTGTAATAAAACTATCTACCAAGACAATGTCGAGAAATTCCTGGAAATTAGGGTCATTTTTACCAACGTTTTCTACGGAATTGGATTTTGAGAAGACGCAGCATTGAGTGGCCTCGACAATCACCGGATTTATCGCGCCTTGATTTTTTTGTGGAGATACCTAAAAAGTAAAATCTACACAGCCAGAGTCGCTGAAAGATTTGCGTCAAAGAATCGTCGACGAATGCCGTCGAATCACTCCGGAAATGCTTCAGGATGTGCGGGAACGTTTCAAACAAAATCTTTATTCTTGTATGGAAGCCGGCGGTCATCAGTTTGAACATTTAATCAACTAAGTAGTAAGTAAGCAACTAAACATAATTTAAATATTAAAATGTAATTTTGTTTTCAAAGTATTGGGCGGAATTATAAAATTTATAGTATGTTTATAGAGAATTGTAAGAGCTTTCAAGATAAATATTACGCAACCCCCAATGCCGTTTAAATATTTTGGGTTGATGCTTATCCTTGCTTGGGGGTGAAAGTGGCGGAATCAAAAATACCAGCAAAGAATGTCCCCCTTTAACCTAAAATTGTCAGGTCTGAGCGTTTTTCTACAATCTTGACGCAGTTTCTGAAAATTACTCTGTTTCGTTTTCATTTGTCCGCCCTGTATAATGGATTAAAAATGTTTTAAATAAACATTTAATTTTAGAGTTCTGAAGATGTAATAAAAATAACCATATATAGATGATTAGGTACATATTTTGGTATTGTTATGACCCAAATCCAGCAAAGCAAAGCTACTTTTTTCTTGAGGTTAATAAAGAAAGTTATTAGCCGTATTTTTGATTTATATTCATCATATAATTTTATATCCTTATACATTTTATTTGTACCTACATCTTTTAAAATTAGGTATTTAAATAAAAATTTAATTGCAATAAAAAAAACTATAACAATTTAAAATAGGATCTGAAATCATTAAAAAAATAACACAAACAATGTTGTGAACAATCAAGCTTTCAATACTTTTTGACCATTCAAAAAATAGTAGAATTATAACTAATTATATTTACGCTCCGCCCTCTATGACCATATGTAGTATGTTCTCTGTGTTAAAATAACACTTTTTAAAGCTAAACCTTCTAGACAATACTTAACTCCGTGTATTGATCTAGATATCATTCTGTTTTTTGTGTGCGTAGTAACGACATCACATTTCGACGTGCGTCTTGAGATTTGAAGAAAAATATGAAAATCATTCATTCTGATGAGTCTGAGGGTAGGTGGTGAATCTGAATTAGATTCACGTAAGGTGATGAAGCGATTGATACGTTTAGAAAGGCAAGTGGAGCGTGGCCAGGGGCGGAAAAAACGTCATTATGGTCGTCGAAGTTACAGGACTGACAGGACTCATAGTAGAAGTCGTAGCAGATCGAATTTAAATATTGCATGCAATCTATGCTTTTAGTTTTAACTAGATGAAACTATAATTTGTCATGGGATGGCAGTTTGAGCAATATTAACAAGGTTCCCTTTTCCTTTTATTTTGAAAATATTTGTTAGGTAGCCTATATGTAGGCATACAAACCTATGTCACAGGCTGACTTCTAAATTTGTTACTATGGAAATATTTACAGTTATATTTTTTCTTATAACAGAGACACCTAATCCTGAATCTGAACGTCAACCTGAACCTGAGGTGATGTATTCAGACAATCCATCCTTGCCTCCAGAGATTTTGTCTTTACTTGGGGAAGAAACAAACAGAAGCAAACTTGGGGCAGTCATTCAGAGGTGGTTTTTAGATGGGAAGATTTTGAAGCAGGGCCTTGAAGCGGAGGTGAAGAATCAACTTATTACAAAATACCCAGCTATTACAAACTGCGGGTTAACTTGTCCGCCAAAGTTGAATCCGGAGGTTTAAGGAGCCATTCCTGAGGAGGCATTATGCAGAGATGATCGTCTTATTGATAGACAAAAACAAATATTAGCTTGTCTGTCAGAATTGGGTAAAATTTTAATGTTTTACTTGGAGAAAGCGGAGGAAAATGGAGAAAATAGACCTTTATTGGAAGCAGTTGGAAACATAGTACGACTATTAGCAGACCTTTTTTTTATAGAATCTACATGTAGAAAAATATTACTTATCTCTGGATTGAACAACAAATTTAAGGGCATCATGGACAATGCTCCTACGGACGAATGGCTCTTTGGTGATGATTTATCGGAATGGTTAAAACAGGTGAAATATTTAGAACGATCTTCCTTAGACATAAAGAAAGCGACTTCCATGAGTAAACAAGGGTCTTTAAACTCCAATGGTCCGTCTACCTCCAAACGTCCCCCGAAGAACACATCGAGAGTAGACGGACGACATTATTGGAATTAAAAGAGATTCAGCCCCATGATGTTCGTCAACAACCCCAATACAGACAGTCAGCCAAACAGAATCGAACATCGAGGCAATATGCCTCAAAAAATCTCCAAATAGTGTCAAAAGCTATAAGTAAATTAGGTGGCAGACTTGCTAACTTTTTTGACCAATGGAAACATATTACCTCAGATCCAAAGATTCTCTCTTGGATTAAGGGTTACACTATTCTCTTTTCTCGGGAAGTTTCACAATCTTTAATACCAAAAGATAAAAATTGGTCTGTGGCAGACACTAAAAGTATTTCAGAATCTATCTGTCATTTATTGGAAGTAGGAGCGATTCGAAGGTGTACACCTTGTAAAGGGCAATTTATTTCACCAATTTTTCTTGTACCAAAATCTGATGGCACAGATCGATTAATTTTAAATCTTAATAAATTAAATTCATTTATAGCCATGGAACATTTTAAAATGGAAGACAGAAGGACGGCGATAAAGTTGCTCAACCTAGGTTATTTTATGGGAACCATTGGCTTATTTTTCAATTCCTATCCTTTCATCACATAGAAAGTTTTATTTTTAATAGTACCTTATATGAATTCGTGTGTCTACCATTTGGTTTTGC
Source organism: Monochamus alternatus (assembly GCA_037114965.1). Lineage (NCBI taxonomy): Eukaryota > Metazoa > Arthropoda > Insecta > Coleoptera > Cerambycidae > Monochamus > Monochamus alternatus. The sequence goes on along the minus strand of CM073426.1, from coordinate 108,540,548 downwards.
ACAGCACCTTTTATCTTTACAAATATTTTGAAACCTGTCCTTGCATTCTTAAGATCAGAGGGCTTCATATCAGTGGCTTGCTTAGATTACTTTCTTTTAATAGGAAATAATCGAGTTCAGTGCATTCAGAATATCTCAAGAACAATGTCAGTTGGAACCTATGCAGAGATGTAAATTTTTAGGGTTTAAAAAAGATCACCAATAAGCTTGATTATTTTTTAATTAATAATGTTTGTAAAATTAGAGATTTTGCTCGTTTGCAAGGTCTTCTAACGTCAGCTTGCCCCGCAGTCTCATATGGATGGTTATATATTAAGCAATTAGAGAGAGCAAAGTATTTAGCATTACGCCACAATAAGGATAATTATGATGAATATATGACTTTACCATTTAATGTACTAAATGATTTAGGCTGGTGGCAAAACCATATTGTTGCTGCTAAACAAAAAATTAATTTCAATAAATATTGTTTAGAAATTTTTTCTGATGCATCAAAGACAACCCAAATTTGTTGAAAAATGGTCATCCCAACTGGAAGAATTCCCTCACACTGCAAAACTATTAGCAGCAAAAAAGTTAGGAATGAGAAAAATTTAAAGTAAACTGAACGAGGCCTCCTCTGGTATATAATTAAAACAATTGCAACCCACTTGTAATCACTTTATAGTGTTTGTTAATTTTACCCAAAAAATATTTTGATCCTTTGACGGGATCAATAATCATTGTTCACTTTAATTTTACACCCTGTAACTTAAAAAGCGCAAGAGCTACAAAAAATTGTATGTGACTTTTAATCACAATATGCTGCCCAAATCTACATCATTATGAAATAGCTAGTTGTCAGACACAACAATGTTTCAGGTAATTATAGGTTTCTTAAAAAGTTGTAATGCCATGTTTTATGCAAAATAATAATCTCGTAAATGTCAGGCGAAATAAAATATAATAAAGAATGGAGATAGGATATTCTTCTTCCAACAAAATACCCGTCAGTTATGATCACAGAGATCTGCCGGCATGGCCGTATTACTTTATATACGACAAAAAATATTTTATGGATTTTCATGAAACCGCTTGCAGAATGTTACATAAAAATATACATTTTCAGGTTTATGCTAAAGTGGGGTGTGTACTGCGTATTTTCTCTGTTTAAAAATTTACGACTTTATTTGAATGACATCTAATACAACATAACATTTACTACGAAGTTTGAAAAAAATATTAGAAAGTTATTTAGGAATAATATCAAAGTAGTTAGGAAAAATAAGTGATAAATTCATTTAATTAATATTTAATGAATATTTTTTAAAATTTGTTAAAAAATAATTATATGTCGCCACAAAATATAGGGTGATTCAGTCATAATGTCACGTCGTCAGATCCACATACATAATAACAACATGTACATCAAAGTTCAAGACTGAAGTGACATTTTTTTCTAATGACAAATCTCTAATATGCAATATAAAATATAATTTTGTATATGCTTTAAGGTGTCTTTAAAAATTTTGTCAAGTTCTAACGTAAAATTCACCAATCAAAATATACCAAAATTTGAAGAATGTTCAAATTTATCATGCCCCTTGTGTAGGTTTAAAAGCTCTGCAAACTTTTGTGCAGTAATTGATTTTGGATAAAACATATCTATTCTTTTTCACCCCTTCATTATGTTTTTGAAAGCGGAATCAAGTTGAGCTAGTACATTGATATTCCCAAAAAAGCAAATCGCATTTGATTTCATGTTTTTCTCGCTTAAATCCATCAGAATCAGATCTTTTGCTCCCGTTTCTCTCCAGGCTTTTTCGCCGTACCGAATAACATACTCGGAAAACAAAAAAGCTGAACTTTTCTGGGAACAGCCACAAATCCAATAGTTTCTCAAATATATATCTTTATTAAAATATCTTTTATAAATTTGTCCAGGGCTCTGTTCAGCAAATTCGCGAAGATGATAACTTCTGAGATAGAAGATGGGTTGCTTTAGAATTTTATTGTTTGTTTCTGTTATTATTAAGTAAAGCTTTGAAGTGCTTGTCAAATAAGAGATTTTCGCGTCAATATATAGACTAATTCGTTCTATACTGTATAACTAGAACAACAAACTGAACATAAAATTATGTAAAATATAGCCATTACAAGCGTGTCAATCCAAATCTTAATATAACCTTTTACACTTTTATTTTTAACATGTTTTTTGTCCGTCCTGAAAACTTAGCCTAGTTGGGGGTTATGCCTTATTGTAAATAAGCCATCGATATGTTAATTGCATGGTTTTAAAAAATAATTTATAACATTCATTACATATTTTAACATTACAATAAGTACCAGGAAAATATTTAAATTTGGCAATATTGCGTCAGGTCGACACGGAATTGCACTGCCGCCAACGGCCAGTAACAGCCTGAAAAGAGAGTTTAAATAATAGTTTGAAAATATTTTTTTCCAGTGCAAACATTTATAAAAAAATGTAATCGTATATCCGTATAATACTCATTTTTCTCTATTTTCTTATAAAATTAATGACACTGTGACTGAATCACTTTATATATATATATATATATATATATATATATATATATATATATATATATATATATATATATATATATGTATGTATTTATCTACATAAAATTAAAAAAGTGCTTTTAGTTCGTTTTGTTCATACTATAACGATTTTTCAGGTTGATCGATTCAGTTAATTTTAAAACAATATTTACTGTCATATCTACAGTGAATTGTAGCGAAGCAACAGAACAAGCTATGTACTAGTTAAACAAGGGTCTGTATTAATGGTATACTTTTTTATTAATATACTACTTTTTACTTTGGATAATAAATTACATTAAATTACATTTGCAAATAAATAATTTAATAATAGAATGCTTGCTTTATATTTCTTCTTTTTTAGCTGATTTCTCATGTTCAAATCTTGATGCACATCAAATCTTGAACCATTAATTTTGTTCGGTTTCTTATATGGTAAAACAACTAACTGTCAACCATTACATATTTTATGCGTTATTCGCTAGTTCTTATTTTGCAAGTTATAAATAATTATTAAATCAATATCATTATCCTTTAGGTAATTATGAACATCTAAAATGAAAAACGCTAGTCACGTACGATGAATTTGCACATTCGATGAGAAAATTCACGATATATATTACATTTGAAGAGAATCTATATAACGAAATAAAGCTTTCTCCATTCTTAAATATAATTAGGATTTTCCCTTGACTGCCGTTCGCCTGCTGTAATATGGACTGTTGAGGGTGTGTAAATCTGCTTTCTCCTCTTGAGATATAAAAATACCGCCGTTAATATCTGTCATATCCTTAAATTTAATTTTGTGAGATAAAATTGATTAAAAATGTTTAGCTTTTGGTCTTAAATCCTGCAGTTTTCGAAGAGCTGCTTATATTATTCGGATGATTTCCATAGGTAGTTTGTATTGCACTGCTAAATTATACAGGATGTTTCTAAAATAAGTGCGTACCTAAAGTATATTTTATTTTAAGATAAAAATTATCAAATAGCAAAAATAGCCTGTCGAAGATCAACATTTAGTTTATCGAACCATTGGCAAGTTTTATGCACTCTCTCTCATTACATCTGCTAATTCTAAATTTGTGTAAAGTATTTTTAAATAAAATAACCTATATCATTCTGTAGTCAATAAGATAACGTCCGCAAATTTGACGAACAGAAAGTAGTAACCTGAGTTAGTGCATTATTGACCTTAATTTTATGTAAAAATTCTTGATTTATTTTCTGGAATGGGTATATGACGCTTTATACCACTGGATGCTTAATGATAATTGTGTTAGGAGTTATAGTTGCGATGTGAGGCAAGTTGACTTATGGGACGACTATCTGACTTGAGCAGGGATCATGTTAAAATAAACATTGATAAAAATGTATAGAAACGTTGTCTTAAGTATTTAGTCGGACCCTAAATGATTTTTACGGTGGAGAATGCCTTTATTTCTTTAAGACAGTTCGAGGGTGAATGTGTGCGTGCATACTAAATTAAGTTATTAAATAGTGGACTAGACAATTGTTTTAGTAACCTGTGTTGTGTTGAATATTATTAGGTGAGTTACATCACTGAGTACCTACTTGGCATCCTTAACATATGTTTATTAGCTAAGTTAGTAGTTGATTAATTAAATAATTGAGATTATGAATGATAGTGTATTACTGACAAGGCCGGCCTATTATTGTTTTGTTTATTTATTGGCCGTTAGCTGCGTGTGACACGGTATTTTGAGGTATGGGGTATCCTAGGGCTGTTAGCTGCGGTGATACAGTCCGTCCGTTAGCTGCGGTGAGGGGGGATATCTCGCGGGCCGCTAGCTGCGGTGATGCGGTCTGGTTCTGGTTTAAGACCTAGTCTTGCTATGAACTATCTCCGCAGAGGTGGTCTGGTCAGTGTACATTGTTGTATTGTTGATATCCAGCTGCAGTCTGAGAAAGAACATATTTACTAATTGATCTAAGTAGTACACGTTGATGTTTAGAGAATGTGATAGTATGTTTGGGTACTCATGTGTTTCTCTCTCATTTGTTGAAAGGATCTGAGCTTGTTGCAAGAGCTGCATGCCAGTGGGCGATTCCGACGGCAATTCTATCCTGACTTAAGCTCAGTGAGTGTTTTAGTTATTGTTTATGCATAGTTATATAGTATTAGTTGAAACGCCCCTGACGAATTATATGAAGTAGTAATTATATAAACGAAACAAAACAGACACCTAACAATTGCAAATTTATTTTCACATTGTCGATAACATCTTTGATTAAGAGCACTTATTTTGCAATGTATTGGACCAGAAAATGTTGTACACCGAATATGAGACAATAGTATCTCAAATTGTCTTCCTTCAATTTCGGGACTGACAGCAACGAAATGTTATTGAATTTACTATTATTTAGGTACTATTAAATTATTGTTCCAGTTCTATCTGTCGGTACGTTTTTAGTTCAAAGGAAAATAATATTAGAACGCATAAATATTTGTTCAATAACTGAACATGAAAACAAGGTAACTGTTTTAACACTTTATCAACAATAATATACAAATGGGGAATATCAAATAAACATTTTGCGAAGTGAGCACAAAAATCATAATTTTGCGTAGCAAAAGATGCCATTCAATAATTCAAGGTTAGAATGTGAACATATAAATCTCTTAATTTACTCTTAAAATACTTATGCAAAAAAATATACAGGGTCTTTCAATAAGGACGTCCTATTGAAATAAAACAAAATATGTAGGTAACAATATTTTCGCATTTCTATTCTTATTATAAGTACAATAATCTATACCAGTAGTTCTTAAACTTTTTTTTTACGTACTACTCATGTATACTAGTATTCAGTCGCATACCTTTCACCAACACTCACTAAACGCTTTGAAAAAATATGTTAGTTTTTTATATATTTTTAAGTATTGACAATATTGTGTGAAACTAACTACTTTGCGGACTAAAGCCCCGATATTTTAGCGTAAAATGGGATTTTCAAATGTCATTTGTTTTCGAGTAATGACGTCATCGATTTTTTTTTCAATGGCAACACCATATTTTTTTCCTTGATTCTGAAAGGTCGTTTAATTCTCTATCACATAGTACTAAAATTTTGCCCTCTTACATAGGAAAGTTTTCGAGTAAATGACGATTGAATGTTAAAAAACGTAAATTTTATCCATAAAAAAGTAACAATTCTGAGGTATGTAAAATAAAATACAATTGATTAAATTTTATACTTAAATTAAATGTTCGAATTGCCATCCAACAACTTGTTGACAATGCGCAAGTCTGTGAAGAAATTCTTCATGCACACTATGAATTATTTCTGGGGTAACTGCGTATTTCGTCCCGAATGCGATTTTGAAGTTCTTCTAAATTACGTGATTTATTAATGTACACTTTTGACTTCAAGTATCCCCATAAAAAATAGTCAAGAGGTGTAAGATCTGGCGTTCTTGCAGGCCATTCTATCGGTCCGCGTCTGCCGATCCACCTCCCAGGAAAACAGTTGTCCAAAAAATCTCGTACAGGGCGCGCATAGTGCGGAGGTGCACCGTCCTGCTGAAACCATATGGTATCGTCAGGAACGTCAGGGTCATTATCGTTAGGAAAAATTACTGCAAGGGCTGAAACAAGGTCATTTTCTAGAAACTCTAAATATCTTTGTCCTGTAAGGGTTCCTTCAAAGAAGAAAGGCCTTACTATTCTGTCGTCAACTATTCCAGCCCACACATTTAATTTCTGAGGGTGTTGGGTATGTGCCTCTGCCATCCAATGAGGATTTTCCCGACTCCAATATCTGCAAGTTTGATGGTTTACTGTACCATTCAGATAAAATGTGGCCTCATCTGAAAAAAGGATTTGCCGGTGTAAATTGTGTAAGTTGAATTTTGTAGGGATGATATTTTTACTTCCTCAAGATACATAGCACTGTGCTCTGACTAGTGTCATTGTTAAATGCAACCAATCGTGAAGAATTATGAGGATTATCCACCATACTTATCAAAATGTTCTGTTTCTGATTTTCATTAATGCTTGGACGTCCAGGTTTTGGAATATTTACAACATTGCCAGTTTCTCTAAATTTAGACTCTACCTTACTGACTGTTGATTGGCTGATAGGGCGATCTGGATATTTTTCATTAAATAAATCGGAAACTTCCTGCTGAGTTCTAGTCATATTCCTGCATCCGATAAGAATTAAAATTTCAATTCTTTGAGTAACAGTTAAATGTGCCATAATACTTTGAATAATAATTTCTATGTCGCTTACAATACTTATTAGAAAGTCGGTGTGACAATAACACTTTGCAAAGATTTCCACCTACGTGATCCATAAAAGAACTATGGAATTCGAAAAACTAAACTTGATAACGTTTTTGCTTTATTTTAATTGTCAAAAAGTTGGTGGATGGCAATTCGAACATTTAATTTAAGTATAAAATTTACGTTTTCTAACATTCAATCGTCATTTACTCGAAAACTTTCCTATGTAAGAGGGCAAAATTTTAGTACTGTCTGATAGAGAATTAAACGATCTTTCAGAATCAAGGAAAAAAATATGGTGTTGTCATTTAAAAAAAAATCGATGACGTCATTACTCGAAAACAAATGACATTTGAAAATCGCATTTTACGCTAAAATATGTATTTTTTAAATTAAAAATCGACCTGTTCGAGGATTTTTCCCAAAAAATAATTGTTTCGTTTTTATTGAATTTATTCCATTCTTTTGGCGCATGCTGTATAATGCAAACAGTTACTGTAGTCTATAATTTTATTACATTCAATTGTAATTTCGTAAATATTTTGATAAAAATATAATGAATTATTCATTATGTATGACGTAAGTCGTCTGAATTCTTGCCGCGACTACAGGGTTAACTATGACTAAGTACACAAATTTTAACCACCTGCTCAGGGAGGCCTAAAAGACAATAAAAAAATGATTGCAGAATTTTAGCTCGATATTTAAAAAATGGGACAAAACCCTTTTTTCTTGCGGAAAGTAGGCGCGTAAAATAAGCATCGACTGAGATGGCAAAACTAAATTTTATCTCATTACAACCATTCACTACTGATAAGACATATTTCCCATATAGTTTAAAATCCAACGACAAAAGTTTAACGTAAAAAGTAAAAGTTTTTTTACGTTTAATTGAAGTGATATGCATGTTGATGGTCTTTATGTAATACTCTTAGAATCTTTGATTTGGGTACCTGTAATTGACGGGATATTCTTCTGCTACTTAAACTGGATTGTTATTAAATATATCAATTATGTCATTGTCAATTCTTCTTTGTCTCCTATTTCTCCATCCTAGGTTTTAATATGAGTGTCAATAAAAACTTGATAAGTCGGAGTTCTCCTATTCCGAGAACGCCTTCGATATTCTTGAACAGATTGTCTGGCGTTTCTATCGCAAAATCCATAAATGTAATGAATGTCGGCATATTCTTCATTGCTAAAATTATATGGCATTTTTTATGTACGTATTGTTTTACTTGAACATGGTAATAGTTACGAAAAACTTACTAAAAGGATAATTTTTTGTCCCAAATTTAGCGGAGAATCCAAAACATAGTGTTTTTTATATTTAAAACCAGTGGCGTACTAATTTATTTTGTACTAAAGCAATAGGAACCTATATTTTCTCCATCACTGGTAAAGTAAAAAAAATAAAAATTCTCCAAAGGTCATACGCACAGTGCCAAATCATCTATAAAAATCTTAGGGGTGGAACTTCATCACTTACAGAAAAATTGGAAAAATATTTTTTTTCTGGAAACTGCAACGTGCTGTATTTCAAAAAGTAAACATTTGTCGAGTAGGGGAGACCAGGTACGAAAGTAACAAATTTTTGTAAAGCCGGATAAATAAAAAATGAACAAAGTTATATAAATTTACTTGCTACAAGTCGTTTCCTTGTCATTTTATATATAGAAGAAAAATAATATTGAAGTAATTAAAGTTCATATTGATGTACAATTAATAAAAAAGTAGAGAGTGTACGTCGTTACAACCTACCCAATGGTATGGGTCAAAAGTAACAGAACATGGGGACGTTTGTAACATATGAATAATAGGTAATAACTAGGTATAGAAAATTAGTATGTACAAGGTATTTGTTTATTGATTATACCTATATAAAAGTAAGTTGTATTGCAGGTACATAATATATTTTTTATTTGAAAAAAATAAATAAATTAAAAAATAGAATAATGAAACAAAAATGTAAAATAATAATACATTTTTTTTGGTAATAACAAAGAATCCTATCCCTATCTGGCTTTTGCACGGTTGTCTGTCGCCAGAATAGTTTATATTCCATATTTGGGATGGACCAAGTTTTTCCCAATCCATAACAATCTTTCCCACGATCTGTTGCTCGTTGTCTTTTGTTAGGCATCAGAAATAAAGAGAATGAATTTGTATATTCCCACACAGCATAACAAATACTGAAGTAATTATCTGGATATCTACAAAATTATCATTTTAAATATGACAAATACGATCATAGGTATTACATATGAAGGACGGTTGTAACATGTTACAATCGTCCCCCATGGCATTGTTACAATCGTCTCATTACGCATTTTTCGCGCGATTGACAGGATACTTACTTAAAACTTTTTTAACGATTATTTTTAATTAAAATACCATGCTTAGGTTATAGCCAATATTGGCATTAACTGAACAAGCCAATAAAATAATTCAAAATAACGTTCAGTTCTAGGATTATGATAGATAGAATGAAAACTTACTTTGCATGTCATTTTGCACCGTGCAGGTTTTAATTCGAACTAAAACACACTACGGATATTGTTGTTCAAATAAGTTAATGTAGATTTCACTGCCGACTCTATGATGATATAATATCATAGACAAACCCCTTTAGAAAGACAATAGGCTTACTGTTACAACGAACCCGGGTTACTTTCGTACCCGGTCTTCCCTATAGTTTATTTAGCAAACTAACATTATTTTTTGAGGTTTGAAAAAAAAGTGGACCACATTAACCGCGTTAATTTCTAAAAGTTACAAATGTGTTTCTTCATTGCTTTATGTGAAAAAGTAAATAAAACACATATCATTACAATAACTTCGAATAAAGTGAATCAGTTTAAAAATTTCTAAGGTAATATTCGTAGTAGTGTTAGCAGCCATGTTTATTCTATTTTTAAATCATTGGCTCAATTTATCAGAATAATTTATTCCATAAATAGAAATGCAATTTGCGGAATCGTTAGAAAGTCATTAGTTTTCAATCCCATATAAATTCTTGCATGTCTGCTCAATTAGCGTACCGTTGGATTTTAAATTTGATACTTATCCCCTGCGAACGTAATTTATTTTGATATATCGACGAGAGGTCTGCCATAAATTCGGAAAATTTTCCGAAACTTTATTAACTACTAACCCTAACAGTATCAGGACGATTATGGAGTTTCTAATCCGTTTTGTTAATTAATCTTAATAATGCGTATCGTGTATGGAAGCAAATTCGGAACAAGGGAACATTTTTGCTTTATTTGTTTCGTTATTTTAATGATGTGTACCGGAAACTAGGTTATATAGGTACTCGCATATCTCATAGATGAAATTATACATATAACACTGATACAACTCATCTATTGATTTAAGCTGAATTACATAAAAGGAGTCGTATTAAATAACCTTCAATAAGTTGTTATAGTTATTTATGTTTTTAAGGGCATAATAAGGTTTTTCCAAATCTCTAGAAAAGTTCCGTAGGAACATAAAAACCAGTTATGCCAGCAACGTATACAAAACTCTATGTACAATTAGTATACAGGATGTCCGGAAATGATGCGTCAATATTCCAGGGACTGACTCTACACGAAAAATGAATGCCACAAACCTCTATAATATATTTTTTTTATTAGTACTCTATTTTGCTTATTTTAAGCATGCCTCAACGTTGTGGGAATTTAGTTAAATATTATTTTGTTATATCTGTACTGCTGAATGAATAACACTGTGTAGAATATTATATACACATTAGCTAGAGGGGAGACTGCAGAGGAAGAAATAATAAATACGAGAACGCGGGGCGAGATTCGGCGGGTAGGTAGTTGGGTTGGAAGACTTCGGCAGGTTGGCGACAGTGAATGTTGATAAGTGGTGCATCTGTTCTAATTTTATATGTCAGTAACTTGTTTTTATATAATGTATTTAAAGATTGAATGTCATTGTATTCCTTTTATTATTTTCTTGTCTGTTTAACATTTTATTACAGTTTCATTATATTTTATTATAATTTTGAGGTAAGACGATACTTTGTTGATTTATTGCTTAAATTATATGGACAAGTTTAGCTTGAGTCTAACTGCTGTTGTAATAGTATTGTAAGTTATTATTCATCATCTACTACTACTTTATTACTTGAATTAACGGTTTTATTGTCAGGTGTTTGTAAGAGCCTTGGTGAATCTATTAATATTTTCTTCCCTGTCTGGACAAACATCTGATAAAACATATGATGCATGAGATGTGATTTGTGATTTTTGTTTAACCCCTCAACTGCTAGCTGGATAGCCTCCCGTATGGGACCTCAGTATTTTCTGACGCAAGTCGGCTAACTAACTTAAACACTTCAGTTTTATATGTAAAATTATGATTATATTACTGTGAATTCAAGTACATACAATTTTATTTTTGATGTCATTATTATTACCATTGCAATAGCGACAGCGATTATTTGAATTAGTATAGGGATTTTCTCTGTCGTGCTCTTTTCCCCTGTGAATTCAAGGAGTGCCGAGTACGGCACTGATAGGTGGTTTGGTAGGCTATTACAACATTGACGGAAAACTAATAAACGAGGTGTATTTAGTACCTAATTTGTTTTATTTTATTTAAAATTACTCAAGTCTCCCTAATTTCGTAAATATGTAGGACATTCGAGGTAAGTTAATAAATAATATAAATAAACACAACGTAGGTAAATCTTCTATTGGCAAAATAGTTCCTCTTTTAACAATATTCAACGAACCCGGGTATGTCACACTAGAACGTTTTTAAATCCAACTTTAAAGAACGCGGGTGTTTTAAAGTTACCATGGCAAAACCCAAGAAACGTGAAGTCTAAATGCCACCTTAATTATTGATCTGACAGAAACACCTTGTAGCAAGCATTAAATGAAATATTACTTCCAAATGTTTCAAAAGCTTTATTCAAATATTCAAAAATCTCAATTTTTTAAATGAATGTGAAAAGTACAGTTGGTCTTTGAAATATTAATACTTCGGTTTTTTAAATCGGAGGAAATGCTGTTCAAATTAATACTTCTCGGAAGTCAATGAGGTTGGATTTCCATTAATGGCACTCCCAATAATGTTTGACACATTCTTCTTGTTCCTAATACTCTCTAGAACCTAACCAGTCGGCACATCTGCCGATTTTCATCCTACTTATCGTTGGATTTGATCTATTCATGTCATAATAGCAGCGGACGTACGTCGAGAAGCATGTGCAGTGTATTTCTCAGAATCGTCCAATTTAAAAGGATAATCAATTAATTGGTGCACTTCGTCTTTTCATATCGGTTTGTACATTTTGGGGACGCAATAAAAAAATACTACTTCAGCAAACGCATATAACTAATCCGATCACTGTCGACAGCAGTAAAAGGTCGAGCCGTCACTGTCTTAGATAGTCAGATAGTAATAAACTATACGCTTCCTTCTTCCCTGATGTCATGTAAGCGTAAGTCGCACAATTCACATCTTCTAGAAGAGGCAAAGATAACGCAAATGGCTACTACCTTCACAAATAAATAAGTAATGTCCAGAGCATTTGTGAAAAACTTCCGCAGATAGTCTTCCTAGAATAAATATGTCTTCTTGGCTTCATCATTCTTGTTAATTGCTTGTTTGAATACATGCACTTTCACAAATGATTTTAAGACAAAGGTAATTTCGAATGGATAGCCCACATAGTCGACGCCTTGTACTGCTCCGGCATTTTCTGAAGGTAAGCAAGCACTCGTCCATCTGTATCTGTTACCTTTTGCTCTTCCATTCATTTGAACTTGTCGAATTCTTTTTTATAAGCATTTTCCAATGTTTGCAGTATTAATCGCGATTCTGCTCTACTATTTAAGTAGTCAATGTTAGAACTCATTTTTAAACAACAAACCTTAGGAATTCGGAAAAACCTTATGTATTATTGATAGGAAAATGTTGTCTCTGTAATATATGAAACATACTTAGACCCATAATTTTTTGCTTGAAATATTATTACAGGTGAAAAAATGAGAATGTATGAAGAATTTTATGTCTTAATAATCCTACTGCAAGAAAAATGTAGAATCAAGTAAAATATAAATGTAAACCTAGGATATCACATTTTTTACAGACTGTATCATATTTTTTGTTCCTACTTTAACTGAGGGAACCTCTTTATTCTCATGTTGGGAAAAACTTATTTAGTTAGTTAATTAGTAACCAGAAAATGTTAAGTTTTTGTGACAGTGATTTTTTTGTGCGAAATTAAAGAAATTTTTATCTTTCCAGGCACTTTGACATTTAATAACTGAACTATATGTTTTAGCAAACAACGAGAATGTTAGCTAATACCACCAGAATATTTCTAAGGAAAACAGAAGAAATATGATCAAATGAATGAATCTATAAAAATCCTTATTTATTTAAGTTTAACTGTAGATGTACACTCGCCGCAACATACAGGGTTTCCAGTCCGCATCGGTATTATATTTTGTTTAAATTATGACCTTTTTACTGCTTGTCCGTCACACATGCGCCTACATAAAAATAATTATTAATTCGTATTGACACCATCTAATAACTGATGCTTTTAAAATTTCTATTAATAGTCCACCAGCTCACTCCTTAAAGTAATGTACGTGTTATGTTGGAAACCCTTATGCTGCGGCCACTGTATATATTCCTATAATATAAAATTTGTAGCACTAAATATAAAATTGTTTACATTTATTTACGGGCATTAGTACCTAAATGTGTAAATAATAATTATTGAAATGTACTGTTAGAATATCAACACGTGCCTTATTTTTTTGGCGCTTACTTTTATTGTACACGTGTTTTCGAGATATCTAAAATTCATGTTCGATACCTAAACACAGAAATTTAATCATTAGCTATAGAGGTAATCCTATTATCCAAGCCACTCAATATATTATATCGAATGCCTTGGAGAAATCAGTGTCTATGGATTTCAATTGACAATTATTCTCAAACGCATTGACATGGTACAACCATAAAGTGGTGATTACGTAATAGTATTGTATATTACATGACAACACATGTTTGTGCAATAACTAGTTTTTCTTTAGTTTTATTGGGTTTTTGCCACACTTCTGAAAAAATGGAAGATTAAATAAGCCCTTGCGCGAAACGAATCAGTCAAGGGTTATTTTTGAAACTAAGTTTGCCTAATCAAAAAATCTCACACTGAAAAAAGCAGATAAGTAAAAAATAACAAAAATCACATCACTATCGCGCATTTCCGTATTATTGATGTTTCGAAAAACTCTCTGTTTTCGTTCTCAAAATAGCAGTAAAAATATTAAACGTATGTCAAGTTTGACAGTTTAAAATTTGTTTATCTGCGTCCATACAGATGTTAAATGATTTTTATTTTATTGTTACTTACTTCTTCTTGATACAACTGTAGCCAACAATGATCAATGTTTACTGAACAGTTTGACACACACTTATCTCCGTTCAACAAAATAATCGCGGTCTCTTTTAATTTTCTTTTTGTTGCGTTATCTTCCTTCTCTAAAATTTTTGCCGAATCCCATTGAATTAAATGACCGTTTTCCCAAGCGTGTTCCCAAATTTTGGATTTTTCAAATTCCCGTCTTTTTATATAATTTTTATGTTCCTCAACTCTAACATTCATAGAGCGTTTCTCCAGCATAATGTTTATTGCATTCACAAGGTATACTGTAGATGCAATTTTTTGAAAATAAAACTAAAGAAAAACTAAAATTATGCCACAAATAAATAGCTTCAGACAATACAATAACTAGTTATTAAAAAATATGGACACCTTCCATAAAAGTTTCAATACTAAAACGTAGTAATAACTACTTCAGCTGATTGTTTTATTATTTGAAATAGTTTCACATTCTTACTTCTTAAAATAACGTGAATTAGTTATTAAAGTAAATAAAATCCTTTAGAATCACAAGTGTTACAATGTACGTAGCAAGTAATATTAAATCTTGATCTTAAATCAAACGTACGTAGGTACATGTGTTTGTTCTGAATCATGGCTTCGAAACAGCACTACAGCACCACAACAGCACACAGAAGAAAATGTCGCATGGAAAATTCGGCAATTCAGTAAATGACCACCGAGCGTTGCGCTGAGACAGGTGTTTATACGATATTGCCGCTTCGAATTTAAATAATATTTCATCAATCTAAAAATGGCAATCATTATGATGATGTATTGGCCTAATATTTTTATTCAATGATTTGCCATTGCTGGTTTAATCGTTATAATTTTTTATTGAGGTAAGGTCAAAGTTGTGCCAATCATTTGGCCTATTGTATTTTACATAATATTGGCACAATGGTTTTAAATAATGTTACACGAAAAACATAATACAATGGTGGAATCAATATTGGTTCAATCCCATAAAAATATATTCTTCACAAATATTAATTAAATGTTATGCCAATATTTCTAACCCATAAAAACCAACAGTTATTTTTATCAACGTAATGGTCTAATATTGGTTTCATACAGTTTCTGAAATACTAGTTTACTAAATGAAACTATTAATATATCAATAATGTCAAATTAATTAACAACAATAATAATAATACTTAAAGACCATAAAATGCTAGTAATTAATCAAGCATAGCAATTTAACATGTAGTTATATACAAAAATGGTCTTGCATTTGGGAGTGTGCTCATATTTGAGCAGTGTACCATATTATTTCCTTATATGAACAAGTTGTACTTTAAAAACACAACACACCTTGTATCACGATCACCACAAACACTTCCAATTGTGACATCCGTTAAAAGTAGGTTGATTCGTTTGAAAATAATGTTGATATCTGTATCACAACACACAGCCTTCATTTTTTAAGTCACTATTGCACTTTTAGTGATACTCAACATACACACGCATGTTTAAGATCGTCGATTCGTTAAACGTGTCCAGAATAAAACCGTTCCTTGCTCAAACAGCTTGAAACTTTAAAGCGGATATAAATCACACGGAAGCGTACATTATTGCGCCAAAACGAAGAAGGTCTATGCGGGGATCCCTTCCATATAATGAAAATTTTAGGTCAAGGAGTATCGCTGTTCCAATACATTTGGCGGCCTTGTGGATTTAGTTGATTCATGCATGCGGTAAAACAAAAACCAAGTTGTATCAGCGTATTTAAATTCGTGTTTTATCGATTATATCTATTTAAATTCCAGTGCAATTCTTGGTGCATGGTACTGGCGCATTCGCCAGATTTGAAAATATCTATTAAAATATCCTGAGTCTAAAGCTTTTTATTTGTAGCATAATTTTAGTTTTTTTTTTCAGTTTGATTGGATTTTTGCCACACTTCTGAAAAAATAAAGATTAATTAAATAAGCCCTTGTGCCAAACGGACCAGTCAAGGGTTATTTTTAAAACTAAGTTTGCTTAACCAAAAAATCTCACACTGAAAAATGCAGATAAGTAAAAAATAACAATCGTGCACTTTCGTATATTTGACGTTTCGAAAAACTCTCTGTTTTCGTTCTCAAAATAGCAAATGTATTAAAAGTATGTCAAGTTTGACATAAAATTTGTTTATCTGCTTTCATATAGAAAACAAATTCACACCAATAAATATTTAAATTTTAGATCTAACCATCACATTGATATTAAAAAACGTGTTGTTAAATATTTATATGATAGAGCAAAATTAATTACATCAAATAATGAGATTTTTAATAACGAACTAAAATTTATTAGAAATGTTTTAATAAATAATACCCTCCAAATTTTGTTGATAGAACATTGAAAAATATTACAGATAAGCCGAACACTTCAAGACAAATAAAAGGAACTAATCATACAATAAAAATTCCATGCATTCCTATATTATCAGAAAGGTTAAGAAGAATCGGTAATAAATTTGATATTCGAACAATTTTTCAGACAACTAATACTTTACGATCATTTTTGTGTAAAACAAAAAATGATATAAAAATTCAAAAAATTGCATCTACAGCATATCCTGTGAATGCAATAGACATTATGTCGCAGAAACGTATCGGCCTATGAATGTTAGCGTTGAGGAATATAAGATTTATATAAAAAGATGGGAATTTGATAAATAAAAAATTTGCGAACACTCAAAAATAGTTCAGTGTTACCTCAAAATTTTTTACGGTGTACGGTCACGTTCCAGCGACGTTATGGTTCCGTAGAGATGACGTCGCGGCGTGGAAAGTGCAACTTCTAAGGAACTTTAACACTTTCCAACCACTATTTCATATTAATATGTTGCTTGCTTTGTCTGCCAGTTAATATTGTTACGTTTCATTTCTTTCTATATATCTCATTACCATTTCCTTAACTCTGAGGTGTTAGGCAGATATTTATAAAAGCGATATGTACTATTTAAGTGAGAGATATAGATACTTTGAAATAAATATTATTGTGCAGCAATCTGCACCTTAAAATTAAAACGATTGACTTGCTTGTTGACAGATATAGTGATAAAACTTCCAAATCCTGTACGTGCCTTTAAAATGTATATGCTTTAATAAAAATTTTGTCTAAAATATCTAATAACATTAATGTTTATCAATCAATTTATTAAATTTTATGAGGAAATAAGGACAAAATCTTTATTTGTGAAGTTAAGGTTAATATTTTACAATAGTCGCGACTTAAGTTAGCCAGTCAAAATGGCGTATTTCGCAAATCATACCTTGATTTTGCTTTTGCTTTAAGAAACGAAAATTGAAAATAATTAATACTGTCACATTCGTAACGGGAACTGCTAATACGTAACTATCAAGTAATATTTACTGCAAAGTATCGAACATGGCTGCAGCGTTATTTTAAAGTAGTAGGGGAATTCCAACTGTTCCACACTAACTTTTTCCTGTTCATTCTGAACGCGGTACGATTCACGTTTACACCGAATAACTCCTTGAATTTTATCTACTACTAGTTGTTAAATTTGTATCCCTGCATTATTATTTTTATTACATTTATTTCTGAGTTTATTTGTTACCCGTGTTACCGTGCTCCTTTCGATTTTTTGTGGGTCAAAATTTATAGGTTTAAAGGCCTGAACGTCGTGGCAACTACGATAATTACTACAAGGCGATTGCAGTTTTGAAGTCATATTTTAGTAATACGAATTAATTGCTGTTACGATCATTTGTCATTTTCTAGTTTTCAAAACTTAAAGGTCGCCCCTGTGGTAACTGAGACGTATCCAAAACCAGGAGAGCTACTTAGAAGTCACATCACATTAACACATACAAAGCAACCAGAAGTGAACCCAAAGAGAGTATGTAATGTTGAACGCCTTTCTTTGTCGTGACCTGGTAGTCGCGTCAAATTAGCATTTCACTTGTAACTTTTCAGGGAATTTTTTATAACAAAAGGTGCATCTAACCACTGTACGTTCACAAATTTTTAATTGTTTATTTAACAAATGACCCATTTTTGTTGGACATATAGCAAATGTCACACACAATTCAACGAAAATGTCTGAAAAATGTTCTCTCGGGGGTTTTCGAGGTCCCTCTTTATCACTTTGGTGTTAGCTTTATTATTTATTGCTAAAGTGTTGTAACTGGGCTAATTAACAAATTAAAAACTCCACCCCCGAAATCACTAGAGAACCGGAATTTTTTCCAGGATTTCTGGCTTATTAAGGCAAACCATCGGCACAAGATTTTTGCAAATATAATTGTTTATTATTCGATTGTTGCAACCTCGCTAATTAACAAATTAATAACTCTACTCCAGGAATCGTTAGAAAACCAGATTTTTTTGCAATAACTCTGGGATCATGGGAAGAACCATCGACACAAGGTTGTTGCACAAAATTGTTTATTTTTCTATTTTTGCAACCTGGCTAATTAACAAATTAGTAACTCTACTCCCGGAATCACTAGAGATCCGAAATTTTTTCCAGGATTTCTGTCTTTTTAAGGGAAACCATTGGCACAAGATTTTTGTAAATATAATTGTTTATTGTTCAATTGATCCCAGAATTATTGCAAAAAAAAATCTGATTTTCTAACGATTCCGGGAGAAGAGTTATTAATTTGTTAATTAGCGAGGTTGCAACAATTGAACAATAAACAATTATATTTGCAAAAATGTTGTGCCGATGGTTTGCCTTAATAAGCCAGAAATCCTGGAAAAAATTCCGGTTCTCTAGTGATTTCGGGGGTGGAGTTTTTAATTTGTTAATTAGCCCAGTTACAACAATTTAGCAATAAATAATAAAGCTAACACCAAAGTGATAAAGAGGGACCTCGAAAACCCCCGAGAGAACATTTTTCAGACATTTTCGTTGAATCGTGTGTGACATTTGCTATATGTCCAACAAAAATGGGTCATTTGTTAAATAAACAATTAAAAATTTGCGAACGTACAGAGGTTAGATGTACCTTTTGTTATAAAAAATTCCCTGAACATTTTGCAGAAAACCGCATCTCAATCGGACTTCTTCGCAAAAAGTTGTCTATTTTCACATTTTTCATGCTAATTTGACGCGACTATGGGTGTGGTCGTTGATCTTATCATGAATCACATATTAAAAAGATTTTTTAATCAACTGAACAATTATATTTCTAATTCTATGATTTTTACAGTAGTGACCTTTGCGGGTAATTATCTTTAATTATCTACTCATGCAGAAAGATATTAGTCAGATGGTCACATGCGTGTTTTTTGTTTCCGATGCTATTTTCTTTAAGTATGAAAGAAATTTTATGAGTCTATGGCTTCTCTAGTAAAATATTAATAATTTTTTTGAACTCTATTAATCATACACATTCAGATCGGGTTCTGCATTAGTGAGCAATATTTCAACGAGCATATGATTGATAAAGCTTGATAAGGATAGTTTTATCATGCAAATCTTGATCAATCCTAAAGATAAAACCTAATCGATGGTGAAACAATTATCTCAATATGCAAGGAAAGACTTGGTGTCCTGTTGAAAGGCACATCCAGATCTTTGATTAGCTTTCCGAGGAAATGTGACATTTGGCAATGTTTAGACTGAAGTTATTTGACCTATGCCAATATGTTAATTTATCTAAATTTATTTGTAAATTGCCACCATCTTCTTTAGACTTGACGACCAGAATTTTTTCAAGTTTTCTGCGAAAAATAACTTATGACACGTATTGATAGAACTTAAGTCATTGATTAAATGATACTAAATGTGGACCCAGATCTGAGCCTTGTGGAACTCTTATTGAAGTAGCATAAGCGTTAGATTTGAAAATTTAAACGTGACGCATTGAGCCTATTAAATAAATGAATCAAAGATGCAAAAAATTCATGTTTATTTAATTTTAGCAATGGCACCTTTCGATCAATTCTGTCCAATTCTTTTTAAAAATCAGTATAACCCACATCCATATGTTCTAGTTGCTCAATGAAATTAGATAAATATTGTGTGAAAAAAATTAAGTGTTTATTAACGTATTCTGAAAATTTAAAATATTAGGTTTAAGAGATAGGTTAAGAATTGAAGCTAATGGACCAAATAGCGCAATCTATAATTAAAAAACTACGGTTTGCAGGTTGCAATTGCTCTTATTATTTCTAACAATATACTTAAACAAGTTTAAAAAATATTCAGTTTTCTCTATGTATAAAATTTCCGCCATTTTGATTTATTACTTAATTGTTATGTAGGACACAGCGTAACCCTTGTACCTACACGCAGATTGTTAGCGGATTATTAAAGATAAGACTCTGATAACTCACTCACTTTTCCTAGATTACAATGAATTTGGCTTAAATCTTATGAGGGTTCGTTTCTAATATTCAGAGGATCAGTTTGAAAATAAAGTGACGTTATTTGTGGACTTATCTCAGTGGTGTATTCAGTTAAAATTGCTGACTTTGGCATCAAATATTTTGCCGAGTGAGTAATAAATAAAATGTGTTTATTTAAGTACATATAAATTAACTAATTTGCGTAGATAATTGATCTGTGATTTATTCATACTAGTAAAATTTAGTTAAAGTAGGCCCTGCAAAAATGTAATAATAAATATATAATACGTGTTTGTTGGCAGCATTTTGAGAGCAATTAACAATAATTCATTGTTTTTTAAAATTGGAAAAATAAGTTACTGTTGCGGTGTATTTATGGCATACCAAATGTACCCACCAAGAAAGCTATACTAATATCAAGATTAATACGCTTATCGGCGGGTCACATAAAACATATGTCTATAAAATAAACATGGATAAACACCTGGAAGACTTATAGCAAACTGTCAAAGTCATTCATTAGCGGCATACCAGACATATGACATATACCGCTTTTGAACTTGTTATAGCTTTCTTCTCCTCTGTATGCTATAGTTGAAGCATTTGTGCATATAGTTTATGATCGAATCTTGTGGCAACCGACGACTTATCCGACAGAAGGAAACCTGAGTAGATGTGATGCAACATGTAGCCACCTGACGCACAAAATTACTACTATAACATAAGGAAGTAAACCTGTTCTATATTTACTTATATCTTAATCATATTTTACCAAAATATTGTTCTTTAACTACATCTTAAATTGAGTGTCATTTTAAAAAATAAAAGTGTGGAATTAAGTATAATGCTTGGATGGCGAGAATATATAAATATTTATATCAAATATACTTTATTACTGAATTCAGTCATATACACTTAAATGAAGTTTACAATTTTAAGTATAGATTAGATTTCTTTCCGTGCAGTACGAATATATTAAATTTTCCGATCTTATTTTTTCAGGCTGGTATAACTGATATTTTTCAGCACTTAATATTTAATATTAATTGATTACTCTATAACTATTGGTATAGATACCCATTTAAAAAATCGATTCTGTCATTATAGAATACTTAATTCTTTTTATAATTAATGGCGTTTTAATTTGTAAAATAATATGGCTTCCGACAAAGCTGTGACACAAGCACAAAAGCCGCCGCCTTTTGAGAAAAGTTGCAAAAAACTAATGATGACCAAAGGAAGAGTATGTGCTTAGCTACTAGCATAGAAACATGGGGATGAATTTTAATTAAAATTTACATACAGCTGTAAACGTATCTTGCTTTTAACATTCGCTGTAGAAAACATGTATCCTTGCTTTCAACCACACAAAAATTCCTAAAAATCAGTTACCCATTTTTTTACAGAGTGCTCTGTTTTTCATAGCTCACCATTGCCTTCTGTGTACAATTTCAGCTCTTTCTTTTCAAAAATATGCTAGATAGCATTTTCTAAAATCGCTATTTTCAGTTTTTTTTTTACAATATTGAGCAACAGCAGCAAATATCTTGGATTTGATTGGTATATCAAAAGGTAGAACTTATTTCTAATTTGAGCCACCCTGTATATTTTACAGTTGAGATGCCAGTGGAGAGCCATGCAAAATGGACCACTCCGAATATTTTTTCAACTTGATCAAAAATGTGTTGTATATGTATTATGTGCATTGGATACATTGTATAAATAAATAAAAACGGCTGCACCGTATGCAGCTTATACCATACATTTGGTAGTAGGTGGATGGAATCAATGTCGCTTTTGTTAACATTACATTTATTTGAAAATGATTACCTAAATATATTACAGGTAACTTTCAAAATTAAATGTACGCCTGATTCTAAATAAAGTTCATTAAAAAAAAAATAGATTTTTTAATTATTAAATCTAAAGTTCAGTTTGCTCTCAGGCATACAAAACCATTATCTTCTGAATACTATTAATTCATTCTCTATATTTCAATTTCTGATAGTTGTGGTATGGATATGGAGATGGTACAACTTTATGTATGTACACAGATTGTGGACGTATGGAATAAGAAATTGCAACTAGTCGATCTCCTCAAGCAGAAAGTTTTCCGCAAATTCTATGGAAATCTATTGAATTAGCATTAAAATCAAATAAATTTAACACTGAAATGTGGGAGCAAGTATTATCAGATGCTGTTCAATCAATCAGATCTTGCAGACTTTGCATATCTGTTAATACTATTCCGCATGGAAAATTATGTTACTATGTTCGCAAATACAGGTCTTACTTCAATGATTCAACTTACTTACTTCAATAAATTTGTCCGTTGTAAATATCAACTTCTTATAGATAGATAGATATATGAGAACTATAGAACAAATTGAGTTAATTATGCGACTAAATTACAGTTACTATTTGTTAGAATCTGTAGAAAAAATTCTAATATATAAGACATAAATTATCATAATTTGCAGATAAGAAGCAGACTGAATATTAACTTTAAAGAATAAAATGAAAATAAAAATTGTTTTTGAAAATTCTCTTATTAAATATATACTTATAGACAACAATATGCACCTTAAAATTAGTAAATGTCATGTTATGATATTTACTCGGAAAATTAATTATCTGAATAACAACTAATCAATTGCTGATTCCCCTATAACTAGAATTACTGAGATCAGATACCTAGGCATGCATTTTACCTCAAATTTGAGCTTTACAGGACTTGTTAAGAAAAGCTTCAAAAGTTTGGATTTATTATTAGAAATTCACGTTCTTTTACCACCTGTTAGCTTATATTGCGGATTTGTTCTTTCCTAATTGAAATACTCTATAGAACAGTTTGGAGTATTAAGGCATTGTTGGAATACTGAGTTTTTTCGATTTTTTAGACATCTTCTGAGGCCAATATATATCCCCAACCGTAGGTCTGAGAAAAAAATTTGTATGAAAAATCATGTTGTTTTGGTGTCCTCTACACACACCTGTTCTATGTCCATTGAGTTGTGATTCACCTTGTATAATCTTTAAATTAATTAATAACTATGGTTCTACCCATTTATTTTTAGTATTGCTGTGAGTAATTGTATTGTCAGTTATCACTGTCGTATCTATTTAAATTGAAATTTTGCTATTTAAGCTTAGTTTGAGATCTATAACAAAGATAAAATACAAAATGTTGATCTTGAAAAGCGATTTAAATGTTAAAGTTAACATACAAAGGAAATGACAAACTCATAACATCTGATACATTTATTTTCACCCACTCGTAAACCGAGAATTCCCACCTTTACGAATTTATGGACCTAGTTATATTTTATTGACTCGTTGAAACAATGAAGTAGATATATACAGAATAAAAATATTACTTTATAAAAGTACTACGTTGTAATAATTTTAACCATTTCTAGATTTATTGGAATCAATGTAACCATTTTCTTGTACAGGGTTAACTATGACTTAGTACAAATATTTTAATAGAGGATAGGGAAAAATAAGAATCAACGGAATTATCTGTCAAAAAATTTCGAAACTATATTAAATCCTTATTTATCGCCGTCACTGGCCTCCTGTCAGCCGCGAGGTTAGGTATATCCAAAGTCAAAAGTGTCAAACTTAGTGACAGGTCACATTGATACAGCTATATCAGTTTACGCCTCTTTGAAAGAAAAAAAATATTTACAAAATGTAGATTATTATTTAATGATTTAATGAGAAACACGATATGGTACCGCAGGGAGGCAGCACCTACCCTATAATATTTATTTCCAGGATTGATATTTGGAGACATTTTAAAAATGTTGTATCATTTTCTGTTTTCTTGCTTGTTTAAATTAAAACCTGCCATTGCAAACATTTTTCTACTTACTGTGGTGTGGACCTCTCCTTCTCTCGACCGTTCTTTTTGTTTAAAGCGAGGTACCTACTTGGTCCGGTGGTCATGATCGCCGGAAATACCACAAAGGATAACAAAAAAATACGCGCAAATGTACACAAATACATAAAACACGTACGTACTTTTACAATACATGTTTACAACACTCGAACATTGTTTTAAGATCCATCCCTCGTCAGGATTGACAAAAAAGTATGATGATTGATGAATCACAATGTCAGAAAAAAGCATAGTTACAAGATTATTCATTGTGGTTTTTTCCTCTTTGTAGCTCCGTTACTTAACATACGTGATAACAACTAACTGGCAACACCGTGAGCATGGTTCTGCAGTGAAACTCGGACGCTGTTCAGGGGCGGCGTGGACAGCTATTTGAGTGCAGCTTAAAAAAATAATAACTCAACTTCTTACATATTTGATTAAAAAAAAAACTAATGTTATAACTCGCGTTAAGAATTCAGACGTCTTACGTCACGACTGACGTTACACATTTGTTTTTATTGTCAACGTAATTTTCGATATTTGGTCGCGTTAAAAACAATCATTTTTTGCAATTTAGTGCAATATATAATGCAAACTTTTAATGTAGTATAAAGTTTTATTATTATCAGTTGCAGTTTCTTAAATATTTTGATAAAAATATGATAAATTATTAATTTGTTCGTATGACGTAAGCCGTCTGAATTCTTGAGACGCGTACTACTGCCCCTCAAAAGGGGACCCCCACTCAAAGTTATATCCTGTATTCTACACTAAATGTTTGCATTATATATTGCAATAAATTGCAAATAATGATTGTTTTTAACGGGACCAAATATTAAAAATTATGTTGATAATAAAAACAATTGCGTAACGTCATCTGTGACGTAAGACGTCTGAATTCTTGTCGCGACTATATAATTTATTCCGTTACAACCTATTCGTTTTTTTATCGCATCCACTGACGGAATTTTTTTATTTCTTTTAAATACCTTTCCTTAGATTTATCCGGCAACATATAAAACGTAGCGGCATTATCTTCATTTTAGAATATTTATTGGCATAGTAATATCGTCATTTACTTCTATAACTTCACAATTTTATGAAAAATGTAAACCACGCGTTAGGTGTATAATTTTCTTGACAACTGCAAATGTTTATATTTACACCAACCATAGCAACGCAACCTGTCGTCTATGATGATTTACACTATATGCATAACCATAAACCAAAGTAGCATTTATTATAAATTTGAATATATTTTTTTAATATTTGAATGTCAGGTTTAAAGAAAACGTTTACAGTAATCATGAAGAAATGAATTCGCTCACTTATGTGCGAACACGAGTGAGTAAAATTCTTAATTTATTCACTTACTGTTCACGTACCGAATATACTATTACAGAGAGCAATTTCTGATGCTGAATGGGATGCCTCACTTGACGCGCATTTTCCTCGACGTCTAGAGTAACAACCACTATTTATCCAAAACAAAGGATTTAATTTTCTGCGTTTGAACTTAACCCATTTGATCTTACCGTCCTTTATAAAGACCGCTGAATGTAGAGCGCGATAAAATCAAGATCAGCGTTGAAATCCTAGATGTCCCTATTGGTATAGCTTCAATGATTATTAGTGCAACCGTAAACAGGATAAAAATGATTTGTTTACGTTCTTGCGGCACGTGTCGAATATTTTTGGTACTCTTGCAAAGTGCGAATCGACAATGGATAGTTGGAGGTATGTAAATATTGTTTTTTCAATAAGTAATAGTGTTTTTGTAACTTACATCACGAAGCTAAATGTACAAATAGTTATTGAGTATAAAATACTAGTCCGTTTTTATTTATTTTCATGGGCACGTGGTCATAAAAAAGAGGTGTTCTTTTAAAAGGACAGTAGGAAAATCCACTACTGTTCGGTGTAAATGCTAATAAGTATATATTCTTGTTTCTAGTTATTGGAAAAAGCCGTTTGCCCTAGCCGAATTAGGCGAAGAATTAGGAAACATCGGTGAATCGGAGATTCCAAATGATATTATAATTTTTCCTCCGCAGAACGCCAATGATCCCGTTACTGATGAGGATTCAGGTGATGAAGATCAGGTTGTAATGGAAAATCTACCTGGATCTCAATTGATCGTAGAAGTAAAAATCAAAATCCCTGAGGAAAAAGTAGGACCGTCTGTAATATCCGAAGATTCGGATTCTGAGGACGATAGGCCCTTGTCACACTTCGTTTTGCGTAAGCCTAAAATAATGAAAAAGTTCTCGTACAAGACTCAAGATTTGCAGCCCGATTTTCCACCTTGGATTCCAGTTCAGACAGTACGAAACCAGCAATCTCCATCCACCATTTTGAAGATGTTTTTTGACGATGAAGTCATTGATTTGATTCTTCATTATAGCAATAATTTCGCACACCAAAAAAATCTACATGATGATATATAAAAGAACGAAATGACAAGAATATTAGTCAGTATAGAACAAAGATACGAGGAAAAAAATGGTTTCGGGATTAAATGGGTTAATCCCAGAAATGAAGGGCGGACAAGAAAATGAAATATCAAACTAACCTAGTAATGTGATGAATTGACTTTTTGATTCATACCATCAAGTACACAGCAATCTCAGGATTCCTTCTTCACTCGAGTAATAAATATTGGAGAGAAATGTAATACAAGAAAAAATTTAATTATGTCGAGAGAGGTTAATCCAATTACCAAGTTAACACTGATATATTATACTTGCAGGTCGTTGCCACATGCTGGTAAGCCACGCTGCTGTTCCGTTTAATTTACAAAGTTACGTTAACTTTACAATTGGTGATTTTGTTGGAAACAGTTTCCAGGTGCTTTGTCAGAGTGGATTAATCGTATCGTGAACCACAAAATTTACAAGGTATCATTGTAATAGGTCTGTACACAAAATTTTGATATTTTTTTAAATACGTAGGCTTATACATGCTATAAACAACTTTGAGGTTAAAAAAAAATTATAGTATTTTTCTCCTCTTAGTTATTCGTAGTAGAACTACCCTTGAAAGAGCGTGGCAAGAAAATATGACCTCAGTTAGAGATTAGCTGTGTGACGTCACATGCTCGCTGAGGTGGCTGCAGATACCAGTTTTCTTTTAGTTTACAAATTTTTAATGAACGCATTAACTTTGTAACGTTTGTAGTATATTATTATGATAGGCATAAAATAAAAGTGTATTAAAACACAGTAAAAGATTATGCCTGTACGGACCATCATAGTGCGGACTTGCAAACCTGCTTGACTTCACACACTTGTCCAGCATGTATGTGGAAACGTTTTGAGATTTTTAAGTAGTAGTAGAGTGCAGCTCGAAATTTTTATTTTAGAGATGTTGTATAAAGAAGAGGAGGTGCAAGAAGCCAGGAAAATGAGAAAGTTTTTGGTTTGCCCTATCAATAAAAAGAGAAAGCTGTTTGGTGAATTTCGTCATTCATATTCTGAACTGGAGAGAGACCAATGAAATTTTTTTTCAGTATTTCCGAATGTCGTAAAATTTTTTTTTGAGGCCTTGAATCGTTCTCGCCTAGGGCATCAAAACACCAAATTTTGCAGTGCAGTGTCATCTGACGAAAGAAATACTTGTAGTTTGTTTAAGGTGTTGATAAGCGAGGGTGCCCGACAGTTTAGCGACACATTCACAGCTTAACTGGTCGAATATTTCTAACAGTTTAAAATCAATCCCTGACTTTTAAGGGAACAGAATTTACGTCGGATTACCACGGCCTGGCATAGAAATTGCAGACCACCGACGAGGATCGTTGCAGGTGACGGTACATGCAGGTGCTAGTCTAGTGTATTCATAAATAACATGGGAATCTTCATGAACAGTCTTTGAATGTCCGTGCTGTACAGGTCCGTGCTTTAAAAGACATGTCAACTAAAATATTTGTAAACGTTTCAAAACAAATAATAAATAGGAGAAAATGGTATCTATCTACTTTTCTACTATCTGGGTGATACTATCAGAGTGATAGCAACTCCGACGGATTTTTCCGTCACTGGCACTGAAGGCATTCAAATTTGTTAATATATATATATATATATATATATATATATATATATATATATATATATATATATATATATATATATAATATATATATATAGAGTAACCTATAAAGCTTATTTTAGATTTAGCACTGAAACCACTTATGAAACCAATTTTTATATATATATATATATATATATATATATATATATATATATATATATATAGAGATGTACATCTCGAGATCAAATTATGAGTGTAAGTGATGCAGTTTATTAACAGGAGTGTCCGTGAGTATACACTACTCATGAAAAAGTGACAAAGAAGAACATACAATTGCGAAACCGAAGATATTGACAATTCGCGGAAGGAAGAATATGGAGATTGATGATGACACAAAATACGCGACTTGTGGAACTATTCATGGATGGTATTTCACATATGAAGATCCGACAATAAAAAATATTTGGGTTTCTCACTCTCTCTCAGGATGAAACTGCCTAGAATGTCTGGCTGTTTTTGCGACTTATATGTGGCATATATATTATGATATGTACATTTTCATTTTATAAATAGAAATAGTATGCTGATAGAAAGATACAAAATGGTGACATGTGAAATTAGCCAAGCGAACGAGTTAGTTTATAAAGTATCCGCAAATATTGTGGAACATGTATTTTCTATCAAAATAACCAACGGTTTAGTTTGTATACTAGCCAGTTAGTTCACAAGCTAACCAATTTACACTTTAGCCGTAACGTATAAAAAATTTAAATTAACACCCACTAAAGGTTTAATTTTAGTGAAATTAGCTGCTTTATTAGGTGGTTATTACGTACCGGTTAGCTGAATAGAATTAAAAACAATTATTTTTGTTAGAAACATATAATTGTACTTATTTGTTAAATATTTATTTACATAGTAGAATATTTGATAAATAACCAACGAAATCTTTCCTAGACAGGATAATAAATCAACTAAACCACACATTTCAATCCCGACTAATAGACCAATTTGGAGACTGATGAAAACAATGAGTTCACCAGAAATGTAGATAAATGGTTGGCATTTATAGAATATTATCTGCAAGCACCTCTGAATAAAAGATATCAGTTTTAACAAAGGGTTTTAGTTTATTCAGAAAAATAACTGTTGATATTTTCTCAAAAGGAATATGAGTTGTAAACCTGTTACACCAAATCTTCACAAACTGCAAAATCTGATAATGTTTTACATAATTATATTACAATATACAGGGTGCAACTTCAAATGCGAGCAGTAGTACGTGTCTGAAATTAGTATATTTTTAGTTTAATAATATTTTAAACCGCACTGACATTTTTATCGACAATTTTTAACGCAATCTGACTCAATAGCTAATAAAACTAAATGTGGCAAAACATATTGAGCCATTGTCCATCTTAAGAGCACCGTGGTCTTAAAATGGTGTTTTCTTCAAATATAAATAATTTTAGACATTCATCTAATTCAGTTAGATTAATGTCTAAAATTATTATTATTAGTCTAGGGCTTTTTTTACTGTTATTATATTAAAAAATGCAAAGAAAGATTTACTTTACACCAGTAAATTGAATTCTAAAAAAATTAAACAACTTTAATGGTTTGCTTTATTGAAAAATCGATATCTACAGGTGTGAAGTGAAAACTAATTTCAAGTTCTAATATCGGTACCTGCAAAACGAGAGAGAAAAAGTTTCTTCAGTAGACGCAAATTTATTTTGCGTCCTGAAGTTTGTTGGCAATTAATTTTGTCAGGCATTTTTAAGAGGGATAGACGTAGAGGCGTATTAGAGTATTAAGAAGCAAATTAAATTATTTAAAATAAACCAATAATACGTAAAACTGCTTTTGAAAAGTAACGAATAAATTCATTATTTTTGAAATTGAAAAATTTTCGAAAAAATCCCCTGGCACGTCGATTTTGTTATTAAAAAAGGCACTTTTTGACATACGACGCACATTTGTGACGACATCGTTGTTCGAGATATGACGCCATAGACAATTTGTTTAAATAGCAACCCCCAATTTTGACCATGCCATTTGAAAGAACTTGTCATTCTACATACATACATCATACAAAATTATGGTGTTATATAACAAAGATTTCAAGAAAATAATGTTTGAAGATTTTAAAATTTAATTTTCACAATACTGAAAACGATAATGATTATGTAAAAAATCGACTAAATTAAATGTTCAAATTGTGCACCGTTGGCTGCCTAACAGTATTCAAGACGATTATTAAATTCTTTTTGAACATTATCAATAACTTACGATGTGTCTCGTGCCGAATTCTTGATTTTAAATCTTCTAAATTAACCGGTCTAGTAACGTATACTTTGCTTTTTAAGTATCCCCACAAGAAATAATCTAGGGGTGTCAAATCAGGCGATCTGGCTGGCCACTTAATCGGCCCCCTTCTCCCTATCCAACGATTCGGGAACAGCTCATCTAAATAAGCACGAACAGGTGTTGCATAATGGGGAGGTGTACAGTATTGTGAAAATTTAATTTTAAAATCTTCAAACATTATTTTCTTGAAATTTTTGTTATGTAACACCATAATTTTTCATGATGTATGTATGTAGAATGGCATGATCAAAATTGGGGGTTGCTATTTACAAAAATTGTCGATGGGGTCACAAATATATGGGTCGTATGTCAAAAAGTACCTTTTTAAAATAAAATCGACGAGACAGGGGATTTTTTCGAAAACTTCTCAATTTCAAAAATAATGAATTTAGTCGTTACTTTTCGAAAGCACTATATATACAGTGTATAAAGGTTAATTATTATGGAATTGTTAGCAGGCTATTATTGTAATTAATTCCATTACAATATTGGATCGAATTGTAAATCAATCTTTTAACAGGTTTAGAAGGGTATTATTTGATGCTAATAATATCTGATGACTACTCACGTTTAGGTCTAGCATAGAAATAACTAAATTATGGTTATAACTTTTTTTAGATGAATCCACAGTAAACTATTTTATTTCATACTATTTTGGAAGAGTGCAGTATCTTGTAATAATTTTTTTCTTATTTAATTGTGACGTTGCTTCAGAAGATGTATTTAAAATCTGCTTAGAAATTTCGATAATACAAAATAAAGCGGCAAATAAAAGTGGTGTTATTATTTCATTTGACAGTGACAAGCAAAATATTGCCCACTAATATTATTAAAATTATTACTTTTTAATACCTTTAAAAAGGATTGTGATACACATTCGTTAAGTCTTATTACGGTACTTGTTTGTATTGAAGTTATTCTATTATTCAAAATATGTTTGCATCTCGGTTTCTACAAATGTTAATTTATCGTGCTCTCCTGATAATGACGTCATCTACGAACGAGATACGGGCTATAACGTAAATTACTATTAGGATTTTTTTCTCATTTTCTAATATTACGTCGAAATCTTATAAATTATTTACCAGTTGTTGAACAGTCAAGATATTGTTTCTTGTTTTATATGATATTTTATTTTTAAACTTAATATTTTGTTTTCGTATACTTACTGTACATTTCATTAAAATTCTTTGAATTAAATGTTACGTTTTTATCTAATACCTAATTGATTTTGATTGCTTATTAAAAGAAAATATTATACAGTTTGACTTCAAAATGCCATCTTTAATTTTTCATTTCATTTCAATTATTGAGGTATGATCTTCTTGCAAAATATCAGGTACATGCTTTTGCAATAATAATGACACTCCCTCAAAACAGTTTTTGAACTTCTGAAAGTTCTGAGCAGAAACGTAATTAAATATCTATTGGTGAGTGAAACAACTAAGTACTAAAGTTAAAAGTTGAAAGTAGATTTCATTGTAAATACGTCAGAAGTTCAAAATAAATCTCAAAATTCATTTTAAAGAGTGTTATTCTTATTGCAAACGGTTGTACTTATGTTGAGATGTAATTTGATCACATTATAAATGAAAATATTAATAAGTTATAAACTAAAGTATGTTTTTCTTGATGGTTATACCTTACTTAATGGTACAGTTTTATATACGCTGTGATAATAACCATCACATAATCTCTACAACGCTTTTACTGATAATGTGCTTATATAAATTTGTAATTCTAAAATTTGTTGCATTTTATTATTTATGTAAACGATTTCTCCTAAAGCAGAAGAAAATATAGATGTGTCAAGTGGGTTTTCTCAAAATTAATAAAAATATATGTTTAGATCTTGTCGTACTAATATTAGCTACTAATTTCAGAAAGTTGTAATTTTTCTTATATTCACAAAACAATTTAACAAACGTCCACCTTTTGATTATACCTACATAATTACAATATTTGCTTGACATGTAATTACTTAGCTCCCCAAACACTAAATTGTTCTAGTCTAAGATTAATTACTAAAGGTACAAATTAAAGCCATAACTATACGTAATATATGTACACACATAAGTATTTCATCACTTATAATGAATTAGTTAATCGCTAGTTTATATATTGAGGATCAATGTCACAAACTATTTGGCAAAATAAAAAACTGTATTTAATTTGACTTCTACTTGAAAAATAATTTAATATACACATAATGTCACCAGTCAAATTTTGCCGTAGCCGTAGATTTTTTTTTAACTATATCAGACACTGCAGAACACACAAATCCCAACAGAGTAAAATTTCTACGCCAATGGTTTTATTGCAAACATATGACGATTATGCTAAATTTAAATTATATTTCGAAGAATAAATCCCTATTTATTTTATTATTATACTATTATTAGTATTATTTTTTGTAAAAAGAAAGAAATTAAGTTCATCCGAATACGTGAAAAGATTATTTTAAAAGGTACTATCTCAAAATTGGTAAATTTATGGAACAAAGTGCAACTAATTTCCAAAATACTCAGTACAAGTGTCGTAATTCTTAGTGACATTTAAAAATTTTTACTCTTAATTAATTATATGATTAATCTAAGCTTTATTGTTACTCAAAAATTAATAATTATTACGTTTTTATTTGCAGTAGAAGTAAAAAAGAAATTATATTAAATACGGACCTGGTATAGACTCAGGTAATAATTTCAAACTACACTAACCAACAAATAGAGCTGTAGCAAACCGTATGTATTCGTTACTGAGTAACGGGTATTTGATGATGAATTGTTACTCGCATTTCATATGACGACGCGAAGACGAATGAAGTAGTTTTAAGAGATGTACGCATAGTCAAATTTCACATTCCATTCTTTTCAGTTCATTTTTTTTATTTATATTGCTTTTCGACTTCTCTCTATTTATTTAAATTTTAGTCGCAGATCATTATAGAACTACTCATATATACGATATTTATTTAACACTCTACTAGTACCAGCAAAAAAATAAATTTAAATGTTTACCATTCGACTCCTATACTATAAAAATAACGAAAGTAACGGGTAACGAATACTTTATGTGAGTGATAAGATTAAAAGTAAACGAATACATGCGAGTATTCAAAAAGTCGTTACTTTTACAGCTCTAACCAACAATGATTAAACAAGCGACAATATGGCATCATTGAAATTGATGTCTGTGATTGGTGGGTGAGAGGAGTGGGAAATTGTCAGCATGCGCAATAATCTTTGGCTTATCTTCCTCTTCCTAAATCTATGGTTAAAACAATAAAACAATTTTATTTACTTACTGAGTCCATTTCATTATTATTAAATCATGAATTTATCATCATTGGTACTGAAATCACATACAGGATTTTATTCCTAACAAAACAAGTACATTATGTGATATTTGAAAATATTACCTGATTATTAAAGAACTAAAATTATTTAAAGAACTGAGAGAATGTTCCAAAAATAGTGTGCCGTTTTTATCGATTATCCTAAATATATGTATAGTAAACTGCACGGGTATGTATTTACAAGTGACGTTGGCGCATTCGCCAAATTTGATAACCTAAATAAATTTATATATGCTCTAATTTTGTATGCTAAGTATTTTATTGGTTACTGCTACTAGCAAAATTAGTAGTATGCGTTTAATCGAAATAATTTAACATAATACCCATCAATTTTAAATCTCTCTATCGTAGAGTTAGTAGATTTTCGTAAACAGTGACAGTAAGATATATGCATTAAATGTATACTGTAAAAAATGGCTGTGTAAGTAAGATTTTTCAGTGTGTAAAATTTCCCTGTTAACAGTATTATTAAAATTACTTGTATTATTACACCATTTTGTGTACACTTAACACACCTCTGTATTCTATATCCCTACTTCTGACAGCTGTTCTAACAACGTCACTACGCTATGTTGGTCGCGTTGCGATGTTGTGTTCAGTTACTTCTAGTTGGCTGTGTTCAAATGGAGAACATTTAAATTTAAAGTAAGGTTTGATCAAAGAAAATGGTAAGTACTTAACTAACTATACCTAATAAATATTGCTGATACTTGTGATAAAGTTAAAACTAATTAGGGCTATAACTCCTAAAAATAATTTAAGTTCACTTTGACGTTTTAGATTACTCTGTATTCTGATTCTCTTGAAACTTTAGAGAAAGAAGATTATATGTTCATATCACTACCAGTTAATTTTCATAAACTCGTATTATGTGGTGTCTAAGTATATCTGGGTTGTTTCGTTGTTTATGATTTACTAGAACATCATTAATTTATTTAGTTCCTTATTAGAATATATACTACTACTACTACTACTACTAATTTTGTTAAATATTTTAAGTTTAAGAAAACTTGGTTGTTGATAAAATCGTAAAAAATAAAATTTATTTCATTATTATTGTAACATCAATTCTGAAGATACTATATATTGATACGGAAGCTCGCCTATCTTGTTAATTGTTGCGGATTCTCGACACTTAGTTTCGAGATTAATTAATTCATAGACACCTAATTCATCATGTTTCAAAATTCATTCTCAAAACTACACTGAACGTTTTTTTTTCTTAAGTAACCTATCCAGGGCAGTCACACGGGTAGCAATTTTTTGTTTCGGTACTCATCGTGCCACGACTGAACTTACTCTTTCTACTATGAATTGATGTGTGTGACACAAGTGTATTTACTTAATACATATGTATAAACGGTTCGTACACATATAGCGACGAGAAGTGTCATACACATATCCATGATATAAATATATAGTAACTTCTGTCTGTAATGTAAACAGTCACTAGCGATATATATCTGATGCTTGACACATATATAGGGACACAAGTGTCAGATGAAAACGTACCCTAAAAATATACACATTCCCGTGGACCTCGATTAACACAGTATTGTGGTTTTTGTGTTAATATGTGTAAATAAATTAATTTTATTTAACTCTTGCAGTTTGATCATACTACATGAAAATTTCATGGTGTAAATTTCATTAAAGAATGAATTATATATAAACAGTGTTATTATGTTGTACTAAATAAATTCTTCAACAGGGTACGTAAAAATAATCAACTTTCATTCATGTTTTGCGGTTTAAAACATCAAGTTAAAAAATATATCAAATCGAATCAAACTTAAAGTTTCAAACCGACCAAGTTGTGTAGAGTACCTAATATTTAATTAAATTAAAATTATTTTATTTTTATTTTATGTAAATGTGAAAGTTTTATGACGTACATTTAGTCTGAAAGTTAAATAGGTTACTGTTTTAATTCCATTTTTAGCAGTACCTATTTCAGATTTTTATATTTTTTGTCAGTCAGTCCCAGACAGAAAAGTGTTGTCAAAGGTAATTAATTAAGTTAAAAAAAATTGTGTGTTTTACTAACATATTAATTAGAATTTGTGATAAAGACAAGCTCAGAATAAAATCTATCATATTTCATAAAGTTCAAGGAAAAACACAAATATCTGAGCAATAAAATAAATTTCAACAAGTGTTGGTGCGATTCAATGAATTTCCTTTCTTCAACACTAATTATTTCCGCCCACAAACATAATAAAAAGCTTCTACGTTCATTTATTACCAGATTACGAACGATGTTTTAACATTGTGACGTAATGTCGACTCTATTATTATTATCGATTTATAAAGAGAGATATTTTTTAGTAACTGTATTCAATGTGTCAAATTTTATATTATGCTCACAAGAGTGTTTTTCCCTTAATACATAGCTAGTCCACAGCTTAAATAACAATCAACTCACACACTTTGCGACGGCACCTTTGAAGTTTGAAGTGTTAAACACAGAAAATTTGACCTTGAAGACTGTTGTCTCTCTCTCGCTCAGTATAGAAGTCAGGACCGAATTAAAAATAGTTGTCCCAATTTAGAAATTGCTTTAATTACCTACATGAATTTCAGAATAGCTTTTTTGTTTTACTAAACCGCATATATAGAAAATGTTACCTAATATTGGGAGCTTGATTAATATAAATACTATACCTACGTGGATCCATTAACGTAAAATGTATAATTACTTTTCAAAGTAGGTAGGTATAGGTAATTCATTAACATTACGTTGCTGATGACTAAAAAAGAAAACAAAAGTGAAATTTATTAAGCCACTTTTGTTTTTGAAATGTCATATTTATATAGAAACAAAAAAATACAGAAAACATTTGTATTGTATCTGCATACCTACCTACATAACGATAATAAATTGTATTGGTGTACATTTAATTAGTCAGGTCCAAATTTTTGTCTTATCTTTTACATATACTGAATATCGAAGACAGAGTTGACTAGTTCTAATCTCGAGAACTGTGACAGATATAAAAAAGGTTTTTATATATAAAAGTTGTAGGTACAGATATAAACTACAAAATGCTGAATACATTTAATGTACATGGTGTTTCAAGACTGATAAATGTTTTTTTTTTAATGGAACACCTCAATTTTTCTAACATATAAATATAATTTTGTTTTACTTTAAATTGTTTAAAATTAAAATAAGACAGTATAAAATACAAAAAAATCAACAAGCCACAAAACACAGCACTCGTACGCCAATAACCAGTTGTCAAACGGTATGGCTAAGTGTATATTCTACAACCACACATCACTGCCGCTATTTCAATGTTCTATCCTCAAATGGCGGCATGTGCGAAAGATCTGGCGAGACGTTGCCGCTCATACGAGTCTGTGAGCTGATTGTTATTTTAGTTGTGGCTAGTCGACGTCTATTGGTAATCATGTCGTGATAGGCCGCACCATGCGCACATCTCAACTATATTAAATCGTTATTTATCGCCGTCACTGGCCTACTGTCAGCCGCGAGGTTAGGTATATTCAGCCAAAGTCAAAGGTGTCAAACGTAGTGACAGGTCACCACATTGACACATGTATCAGTTTACGCCGATTTGAGAGAGAAAAAAATTATTGACAAAATATAGATTTTTATTTAATGATGTAATGAGAACACGATATGGTAGCACAGGGAGGCAGCACCTACCTTACTAATATTTATTTCCAGAATTGATATTTGGAGAGATTTTAAGAATGTTGTATAATTTTCTGTTTTCTTACTTGTTTAAATTAAAACCTGCCATTGCAATGATTTTTGAACTTGCTGGGGACCTCTACTTCCCTCGACTGTTCTTTTTGTTTAAAGCGCGGTACTTACTTGGTCTGGTGGACATAACCTGGTCGATTACTTACATTGAGAAAAAACACAAAGGATAATAAAAAAAATATACGCAAATGTACACAAATACATAAAAACACTGCCACCGCCAAGGCATTATAACAGTTGCTCAATGTGGTTTAAAAAGTATTCAGCATAATATTGCGTGTAGTCGGAAAACGTCTTTGGTATTACGCTGTCACACGATAATATGTACTTGTCACACTCTACGCGTCACATTAACAAATACGCGAACAATTAAGTTTGCGAAAAGCAAGTACTGAAAAATTATTTCAAACTAATCAGAGTACGTAGCCGTATACAATATATTTTGACATCTGCAGACGCCATCTGTAGGCCAGTGATGCAAGGTGCATTTCCCGGCTATAAATTTTTAAACTTCTTGTGTTGTTGGGGAATTAAATGTTGTTAATACTAATAATAGTAACACTATTAACAGTAATCTACGATGTTTGCATAAAGTAAATAGTAATATTTTAAACTACAACATCTCAAAATGTTTACAGTGTTCTGTAAAAATGTTTCTTAGATCCTTAGATATAACTAAGCTTCACATGTTTTTTGAGATTTGGAGAGTATGCAACTATCAATGCAGTATTCTAGGTTATGTTATTTTAGAACATTTAGTTACTAATTTAAGCGTTTTATAGTAATTAAGTAACAGGATATTATGCAACGATCATGTAATGATCGGTCGATAAACCATACGAAACTCGCCTTCGGCTCGTTTCGTATCCCGGTTAATGCTCGTGTATTAATAACCATTACATGAGAGTTGCATACGCTATTTTTTCTACACCCGGTAAATAATAAAAAACCATAAATTTTATATTTTTATTGAACACAATAGGTAACAGTAATTATTCGTATGAACTGCATTTTCTGATTTCTCCGGTATGTGTGGAGTCGATGGTAATTCTTCTATATCGCTGATATCAGACATTTTGAAAAATTATCGAAGTTTAGCTAGGTATCTACGAAAATTTAATACGTACTGATTTTGACATCTAAAATAATTACATAGGAACCTAGGATAAACGTCAAATGCACAGCATGCTTGATTGAAAATTATGGGTTTCTATTGATTAAAAAATCTGTATCGTAATGAAAAATCTGTATCGTAATGGGTATCATTATGAAACGGATTATGAGCATATAAGTGCATTGTTATAATACGGGTGTAGAAAAAATATTTTATGTCGGATATGTTAGTGGATGAAGTGAAAATGTAGTTTTTGCAGTGTGCAACGAAAGAATTAAGAACGAATACAAAATAGTACAGCTAACCGGATTAACTGCTATCTATTAGGTACTTAGGCATTATTATTATTAATAAAAATGTATATTTTCATCGTTTCTACACTTGACAACGCTGCAACGACCGCACGGTAGTTGACATATAGTCATCTCGGACGATGACCGACTTTCCGTAGGAAAAGAGGGTTTTTGCCCCATTTTTTTAAACATTGAGTTAGAATTCCGAAATACATTTTTCTATTGTCTCCCTGAGCACGTGGTTAAAATTTTTGTACTTAGTCATAGTTAATCCTGTATATTTAGAAGCACTGACAAAACTCGGATAAATACGATGACAAAAGTGTGGCTCTGTTTTACTATAAATGGTAGTGCTGTTGAGGTTATATGGATACTGCACCTTATAATAGCTTTGTTCGTAGTACACCAGTACCAGTTTCCAACCGTCAGAAGCATACGCACTGCATCTAAAATGCATTTTAAATCTTATGTGAGTATTATAAATGCAATGCTGGTGCGTCTAACGGTTGGAAATTGTTTCTTACTGTTTTACAAAGAGGCATAATACACACGATAAGTGTTAACGTGTGATCGTTTAGTGACAGTGCTAGGTAACCAGTAGTCTATATTGTGTATGTAAATAGTGCAGTTTATTATAGTTGCGGCAAGAATTCAGATGACTTAGGTCATATGAACAAATAAATAGTTCATTATATTTTCATCAAAATATAGTTCTTGCCGCAACTATATGTGTTAAAGCTGTCATATCGCGGAGTGCTCATCAGGTAGGTGTAAGTGTATGGTGGTTGCTGTCTAACAGGACAGCATTCTATGGGTGAGTATAAACTTTTTAAAATAAAGGTAATTTAAGGTGCTAGATTGACTCAACGTTAATTTATTTCTTGGTAATTTTATATCTTTTTAACCCTTCTCTAGTGGCAAGCCTAAGAAATCTTATCCCCTGCAACCCTCCCTTCCATACTAATCCATCCATAATAATAAGTTCTGTGAATGAATCACTATATTATTTTGGGCCTCGACTAGAGTAATAATTTATTATTATGATAATAAGGAAAATAATATAAAGTTATTTAGTAATTTAGAAATTTTTTACTTAAAAAGCTGTTTCCACATTTCAGACACATCATTTCTTATTGGTGAATTTGAGGTATCTATGCGGCTTGGAAGAAATCACATAAGCCTTGATAATTGGGCTATTATATAAAAGGGACTTTCTGCTTTAACACAAATGGGGAACTGTATGATACAGGATTTCTATATAACTCTCTCTGATACTTTTCTCTATATTCCATTGCCTTTGTGTAAACTTCGCACAATGGGATGTTGTGTACATCGAAACTATTGTTTAACGAATTTCTTACTATATACCTGTAGAGAAATATATTAAGTACCTATTTGATATATATCTGGTGATTTTCCGGTTATGCCGTGGCCTCGGTAACTGGTCGTTAGGTAAAAGTGAAAGTCTCTAGTTTTAGCGGGGATTCTTTGACCTGCCTTGTTGTTCTCGGGCTAGGCTATGTGGAAACAGACCTACTATCGGTATCTCTGGAACTGTTCCTTGGGTAATGGTGGTCTTCCAAGACGTCCCGTAGCCGCCTCTGTTACAGGTCGCATCCCATGCTTCCACACGTTTGTCACTTCTTCACTGTCGGCATCTTTTGTTACTGGCGGGGATCAGTCATCGAGGTCGCGGCATTACAACCCGGAACATCACTATACACGGTTGGAAATCGGTGATGGTCCATCTGCCGTTACGCCAAGGATGGCTATAGGAAGACGTTTTATAAATTAGAATAACACCTGCGCAGTCACTTTCACTTCTAGCCGAACGCATCCTATTTTAAAATGTCGTCATCCTTGTCTATTGCACGAATTTATATGACTTACTTTGTCCCTCTCACGTAAAGGCAGATATACTATCAGGCTTTTCTAATCCTGTATATCAAATAACAGCACCCGCTGTGAAAGCCTAAAAACCACAATATTAAATACCTATTCCAAATTAGATATTATCGCATAAATGACATATAAGACTTATACGAGGTGTGGCAATTAAGTTCCGGAAATTTGTCAATGAAAAAACAAAACATTAAATTTTGCTAAAATTTTATTAGCGACCTTCACAATAGTCTTCCTCTAACTCTACACAATGATTCCAACATTGCTCCCACGATTGGAAGCACCCTTGTTAATCCTCTGCAGTTAACCCGTTCAGAACCATGGTTATAGCTTTGTTGACCTCCTGTACGTCGCCATGATGAGTTCCCTTGAGGTACGACTTCATCTTGGGAATAAAAAAAATCGCATGGGGCGATATCGGAGCTATAGGGTGGATGCGGCAACGTTGGAATGCCTTTTTTACCAAAAACTCTTACACAATGAAGGAGGAATGGGCTGGCGCGTTTTCGTGATGCAAGATACAGCCGTTCTTGACGAGTTCGGGTCGCACGCGGAAAACGCGGACTCGCAGCCGTTCCAGGACGCCAGCATAGAACTGTCCAGTCACTGTCTGGCCGACAGGAACATATTCACGATGAATGATGCCGTGAATATAGAAAAAAAACGATCAACATTGCCTTCAGTCGTGACTTGGCGATCCTCGCTTTCGTTGGCCGCTCTCCACCCTTTTGGCATCATATTTGTGCAAATCTTTTGCATATTCAAATTTTCGCGTAACACCTTGCGAGCGGTTTCTTTGTTGACGTTTAACTCGTCAGAGAACGCACGAATGCTTAGGC
The DNA here is from genome assembly GCA_037114965.1 of Monochamus alternatus. NCBI lineage: Eukaryota > Metazoa > Arthropoda > Insecta > Coleoptera > Cerambycidae > Monochamus > Monochamus alternatus. Next base: position 108,498,501 of record CM073426.1, on the reverse strand, counting down.
GCCGGTCAAACGTGATCAGTGCACGCAAACGGTCAACATTCGCGTCAGTACGAAAGGTGACGGGAGCTCCTTCACGTAGATCGTCTTCTACCGATTCACGCCCCTCCTTGAACCGTTTTGCCAATTCAAACACGCGTGTTTTCGACATGCACCCGTCTCCATACACCACCTGCAATTTTCGAAGGATTTCCGAGAGTTTTTCGCCAGATTTCACTAAAAATTCACAACACGTTGCTTGTAATTAAGTCACTCATTTTCACGACGCCACTAAAAAAGTTACTTCCAAAAAATACACATAAAACACAAACCAAACTTCAGCCTTGATCTGAAACTAAAAGGAAGGTCCCTCTTATCTAGAAAAACGTTGACGAGCGATGCAGTGTTGCCAGTTTCTGATTTATAACTAAATTCCAGGAACTTAATTGCCACACCTCGTACGTTAATAGTATTGGACAATTGCATTTAATAAATTGAATTATAAGCCTAACCAATTCTACGTTCCTTTTATTTGTAATGTTGCTCAGTAAAATACAGGTCAAAAGGAAATTTCACAAAAATTTAGCAGTTTTATAATTTACTGTAAAGCAATGTAGGACCGGACGGCCGGACGCCTTTACCTTGTAGAGGTGGGTCCCCGGGTCCCTTTCCTCTATCAGCCCCGATTGCGTTTAGAGACGATGCCGGCGGCTCTATTAGACGCGTCCTTCTGTCTCCTGTCCTGGCAAACCCCATCGGTACGGGTTTACCTTCTGGTGTTCTACATGGTACGCGAAATGTAACAAACTACATCTAGCGGTCATTAGCACCTCCATGTCGAACGAAACACGTGCAGTACAAATAACTGCAATGTCTTTCATTGGCCATAATCATTTTCAAGTTAAAAGCACATTTTATAGTGTTAATCTAAAATAGTGAAATTAATTTTTTTTTAGTTGGAGAGAATTAATTAGAAATGCTTAATTAAATAATTTGACACCGTTCAATCAAACAAAATTCATTTAACATCGGTGTAATTTTAGGTGAAACAATAATGAAAATAAAAAAATCATTTAATTAAATCTTCAAAACCAAATAAAAAAACTTATTATTTTATTTCAAGAATTTCAAGAATAATGTTCTTGCGGCAACAATCAAAAAGTTAACATCAAGAAAACTGTTGCTCAAATAGTTTGCCTTTTCTCAGTGTATTATCCTATTGATCTAACATGCTGTGCAAATTCGTAAGACTATTTATTTATAAGTATATTAGAACTGTTAAATCAATGACATTAAGATGATCGCTAGGGTTGAATTGGTATTGACTATTAAAAGTAATTGTTTTCTAGCACATTTTGAAAAAAAAAATTAAAACCACTTAACAAAACAATGTCGACAACTTCCTGGAAATTAGGGATGTTCTCAAATATATTATTAGCATAAATATAAAATTTATTTCTATAAAAATAATCACATTTAATACAGCTAATATATTTCGGAAATACATCAGGCAAATCTGTCAAGAACAACAATATCGATTAAATTTAGAAACATATAGGTATACCTAAGATTTTTTTGTAATGGGATCTTTTCCTACTAAAGGGAAATACACAAACATTTACTGTTACACAATAAATTATACAGTTTGGTTTTAACCGTTAACATTATGAACGCGAATTACAACTAGTTTTCGTATGAAGTGTAGTAAGTTGGGGAGCGAATAAAGTTTACCCGCCTTCGTTTAAATTTTAAACTCGATTTGGTAAATTTGTTATATTGGTGTAAATTTGAACAAATAATTAACATTCTAGATTTTGCCCTTCAACATTTTTCTGAATAAAACTTGTAAAATTTAACACCGCATTATTTTACTACTTTCAAAATACACACACCATCAAAAGTCTGTATATAAAATGATTCGATTAAACCTAGTGGTTTTAATTAATGTGGTAAAAAAGTACATGCAAGTAGGGAACAAAATAGGCAATAAAAAATTGCAGACCATGAACCTTTATTTTATTACCAAGGTTTTTTTACAGATATGTTCAGTTAGGCAATGTATTCAATGTGTTCCTTTGAATTTTTGTACATTATAATGCAAGGACGTGAAATTTCTGCGTTTACCCAAGCAAGAATGACTGGTTTACATAATACAGGACATTCTAATCAGCAGATATCGAACATGTTGAACATTCCTAGATCATCTGTTGTACGAATAGTGCACACACATGAAGAATTTGATACAGTGGAAAACAGACCACGTAGTGGACGTCCTCGAATATCTAATGAAAGGGAGGATCAGCATTTGGTGCAATATGCCCGTAGACACCGCACATCCTCAGCTTCAGCTCTCAGGGCCCACTTTCAAGGTACGTGTTATAGCGACACTTGGACATCTACTATTCGAAGACGACAACCCAAATTTACGAGCTAAAAGACTATTACGGGTCCCCACTTTACTTCCAAGGTATCGTGCTGCCCGTCTCCAGTGGGCGCGAGAGCATAGGGGTTGGCTTTTACGCCAGGCGCGGTGGGTCTTATTTACAGGCGAAACCAGAACCAGGCTGGGTACCGTAATGTTTTAGGGTGGAATAATGTTCAACCACCGTACCCCATTAATTTGCATACCACAAAATACGAGCAGTCAAATTTACATCGAACAAGTTATTACGCCCATTATCTACCTCCTACGTAATGAATTAGATGAAAATGTTGTGTTTATGGACGACAACGCTCGACCACATTGCACAAGAAGGGTTCAAGAGGCAATCGAAGCAGGACATATCAATAGATGAGATTGGCCAGCCAACTCTCTTGACATGAATCCTTTTGAATATATGTGGGATTTTGTTGCTAGAGCCATTCATAATCATATTTCTCCACCTCAGACTGCAGATGAGTTAGTCGTGGCGGCAAAAGAGGAATGGAACAATATTCCGCAAGATATCGTTAACTGCTTGATTATCTCAAAGCACAGACGTGTCAATATGTTATTGGAACGTGGTGGAGGTCATACCGACTATTAGTTAACCAGAGAACTTGCTTTGTTACTTCTTTTTGATTTAATAAATTTTATCAAAAATGTCACACATTTGCCGGTTTTTAATTTTCTAAGTACTTAGTTTATCGAACATATTCTTTTCACAAAAAAAAAAAATCAGAAAACAATATACTTTTATATATTTGGTTTTTCTGACAAAAATATTTCTTTAACAAGAATGAGGGGGAGTCCAAGACTTTTGACGTGTGTAGTAGCGTGTAAATTCGATTTCTTGTTGTATAGAAAATTGATATTTCTCCACTTTGGTGCAGTATTGTGACAATTGATAAATAAAAAGAAAATATATTTACTTGTATTTTGATCTCCTGTGTAAATTGACCTTTCCCAATTATCGTTCTCAGGCCCAATATAATTTGAAGGGCTTGAACGAAATACGTAACAGATATTTATAGCGGGCAAGTAATACTACTTCATATAAAGGTTTAATTAAACCAATGAAAATTTTGTGCTTTACGTTACGGTTAGGTCTCAGCGAATGGGGTCCTTTGGGACCTCAAAGGAGAACGGAGAAAGTGGAACGAAGCGAGCATTTCTATTTAATATCAACTAACCTCGGTATTATATTCTGTCAATTTACTTTTATTTCACACTAAACGAGAGCTGTCATTTACTGTAAGCTTGGTTAAGGCACTGTAATCTTTTTAATTTTATTACCTTTTGACAGCATTACAGATAGCTATCTATAATAACGAATGTATTTTTTCCCAAAATATTCCTACGGATGGAAACAATTGATTGTTTTTCGACTACACCCAAGCACACAAATGTTTTGTGCAGTACACAGCAAAAAATCGACTTTACACGCTAATATTTTGGAAGTAGTAAAATAATGTGCTGTCAAATTTTACTTGTTTTATTTGCAAAAATGTTGAGTGTACAAAAATTTACCAAAATATGAAAGAATAAAATTTAGAATTTTAATTATTTCATCAAATTTACACCAATATAAGAAATATACCTAATCGAGTAATTTAAACGAAAACAAGTGAATCCTGTTCCTTTCCCAACTATAACCGCCGTTTACTATAAAATGCGCATACGAGTTACGATCACGCGCTAGTGAATACCTGTTGCAATTGCTTACTACACTTCATACAAGACCGAATCATAATATTCATAATGTTAACTGTTAAAGCAAATTGTATAATTTATTATGTAATAGTAAATGTTTGTGTGTGTTGTGCATTTCTCTGTAGTAGGAAAAAGTTCCATTAAAAAAATGTTTTTGCACACATGCACACATGCTTTTAAATGTACTATAGTGTTGCCCTTGGTAAAGTGACGAAATAAGTGTTTTTTTTTTTATTGCAAGGTGCTGGACACCAATTACTTTTAATAGTTACTACTACTCTTACCAAATAAAACCTAGTTATAATCTTGATGTCTTAATATTATGTTTTGACAAAAATCGTGGTAAAGCTATATGAATTCAATTTAATTAAACAGTAGGTACTTTTTATAAGGTATTACTCCAAAAATTAATAAAGTTATAACTCCCCGGTAACTAATTTATTCCGCAGTTACAGTCTCCACCGTGTATATAGGTAATTTACCTGAACTTTATTTTTCATTTCTTAGGTATGTATTAAAAATGTTCATACAAGTAGTTTATGACACTACTTTCTAAGGACTATGTACAGTGTGAGCAAATTTATAGGCGTTTATCTCGTTAACTATACAGGGTGATTTTAAATAAAGTAGCAAAAATGAGACCACATATTCCTTAGGTGAAAATAAACCGATTTAACCTAACATACCTATATCCCAAATCGCTTAATAAAAAAGATACAGGGTGTCAAAGTTAAAATTTTACTTTCGATATTTGTAGATAACTTCTTAAAAAATTCAAATATTTACTTAAAATTTGTAAATCAGGGGTTTTAACGGGTGAAAAATTCAAATTTGTTTCTAATTTTGACGTCACTAGTAGAGGGCGCTACCTATGGCACATCATGTTTCTTTTAAATGGCAGAACTTTTTTGCAGCTTAGTGTATCCATCTGACTACTGAAACAATCTCCTACCTGTTATATCGGAAAAAGGTTCTTGTTGAAGTCGTTAAGAGTAACAGTTTTCGAAATAATCCTATTTGAATTATTCAGTGCACCGATTGAAAACTGTTATTGTTTCAGGTAAATTGCGTTTTTTACCGAAAATATAGCAAAATGTTACTTGAAACAGTTGTTCAGAATGGTAAATTATGGAGATGTGCAAAACTTCAAAAAGATCGGCCTGCTTTGATAAAATCTTTGTGCTTTATTGAAAAATGGTTTCATCAAACCTCGATCATCTTGAAATTTTGCACGTCTTCATAATTTATCATTCTGAACAACTTTTTCAAGTAATATTTTGCTGTATCTTCAGCAGAAAAGGCACTTTACCTCAAACCAAAATAATTTTTACTCGGTGCACTCAACATTTCAAATAGGATTATTTCAAAAATGGTTACTCCTAACGACTTTAGCAAGGTATACCTTTTTTAAATAAAACAGGTAGGAGAATCAATTATTTCTATAGTCAGATGGATACACTAAGCTGCAAAAAAGTTCTGCTATTTAAAAGAAACATGATGTGCCATAGGTGGCGCTCTCTACTAGTGACGTCAAAATTAGAAACAAATTTGAATTTCTCACTCCCAAATACCCCTGGTTAACAAATTTTAAGTAAATATTTGGATTTTTTAAGAAGTTATCTACAAATATCGAAAGTAAAATTTTAACTTTGACACCCTGTATCTTTTTTATTAAGCGGCTTGGGATATAGGTATGTTAGGTTAAATCGGTTTATTTTCATCTACTGCTACTTTATTTAAAATCACTCTGCTGAAGGCCCTCCCACCCTCGATCTCCTTTTTTAAGAGAAAATTTATGGTCAATACCAAAATTTCCTATCGTCTTTTCTTTTCGAGTAATAAACAAAATTCCAAATTTTCCACTTTTCGATACATGTCTGTAAGTTGGCTGTTTGTAAAGCTAGAAAAAATAATTTATACGTTCTTTATACACTTTTTTGAGTAGAATCCAGTGGCGTGCCTAATTTTTGAGTTATAACCTAAATTTATGTATTTTTTTAAATACAAACTATAGGTGGTCATAGACCAGTTGAAATCGTTATTTTTTTCTCTTTCCATTAATATATAATATGTGAGGTTAAATATGATCATTCACCATTTTACTGAGGAAACAGTTTATTCCACAAAACATTTGAAATCATGACAGAGTGAGTTACTAAACAAATACATGTATTATTAAAATGATATATTCGCAATAGCAATCATTCTGATAATTTACCCAAGACGTAATTAAATTAATATACGGAATGGTAACAGGCCATTATTTCAAATGACACACGCCTACTTCAAGAAAATGCAGGAAACGAAATATGCCATAATAAATTATTGTCTCAATAAAATGGCAAATAATTATACAGGGTGTTCGGAACATGAGTGTCTTAATTTTGACATATGATAAGTTGTACTAAACAATACATATTTGACATAATATTTTTTTTTTGTCTGACCAACGATCAATTATGACAGCAAACAGGTTTTGAATATGTGACACCGCCGCTCACATGCTATCTTAGGATTGTTATGTATTTATACATAACAAATAGGTACACCTAAACATAGCTACTTACTGTGAATTGTTTTTTTAGAACTCTTTTCACAACACAGAATAATAGTTAATGTTTCTTGTAAGAAGCGTTTACCCTACAAACGTCTTGTAGCCAGCTTAGATTCGCAGTAAATTAACATGACATGCAGCTGGTTATGCGGTTACTATAAATTGTTCCATTTTTGTTTATGTACACTCACAAACATTACAGAACAACATAAGCAAAAATGAATCACTAGATGTACGCATCATTGTGACTTATATTACTTTCAAGATAGCAGCAGCAGTCTGACACTGCAATGTTGTCGAACTTTACAGTATTTTACAGCTTTAACGAGTCTCTCAGAAACTTCAATTGTTTGCTTCATTAATACTGATCTAAAAATCAAATTATGAATAAATTACGTTACAGGCGCTTTTACTTAACCCTAATTGTACCTTAGTTTGTAATTTTGTAACATAGTTGTGCAAATGTATTTGTAGAAAAACTATTCGTTTTAGACATTTTTTCATAAGAGTCTTTTTTTTTGTTTTTAGTTGGATATATAAACCCTTAATATTACTGCACCATATTCCGGACACCCTGTATGAACAAAACAGCAACATATGAACAAAATAGTAATTTCAACTGATACATGGCTACCTATGGTTTGTATTTAAAAAAACACAACTTTAGTTATAACTCAAAAATTAATAAAATTACAAAAATATTAGGGACTCTACTACGAAGAGCGCAGGTTAGTTTGGTTTTGACTATAAATTTTCTCTTAAAAGAAGAGATCGAGGGAGGAGGGTTGATTTTTCTCATATAGTTAACGAGCCTAAATTTGTGAAATTTGTTTAATATGTAGGTATACAGGGTGGGCAAATTTCGATGTTTTTAAAGTACCTAAGCGTTTTGCTGCAGGTGTAAGAGTTTCCGTCACATTTAGAAAAGCATTTTATACATGCTGATTTAAAATAAATTATACCCCCATTGCCAACGCGTGATTAACGATTAATCTTATGAACAGTCACCAGTTTTACCTGTAGCCGCATACACGCTTTCCCTCTGCGAATCGATTATTTTTCGCCGCAGTCATGAATCCATTTATATGTAAATCACGATGCAGAAAATAAATAAGTAACACATTTTTCATGCATTATTTTATTGTGTACCAAATCTGCATACAAAATAAACTTGTAAAAAGCTTTACTCGCTGAAGCACATTTTATTGGATCCACTGAAAGCACAACGAGTAAGTTGACAAGTGAAGGCTTTTTAAACAAGGAGAAGGATGAAGTGTCAGAAACATGGTCCTGCATTCTTATGTTTGTTATATACTATTGTATGTAAAAACTGTAGCTATTCTGCATTGTATACCGGATGCTTCAAGATTAAAACAATTCTGGTTACTTTGCATACATATTATTTAGATAAAACGTCAATTGGGAAAGTAACGTTGTTTGATCAAAAGAAATACATGTTCCAAAGTTGTCAAAGAAAGGAAATATAGGTATATAGTAATTTATATAGCGTCACAATTAGATGCAACAAATTTAACCGAAACTGTTGTAATATTGGAAATAATCTGTTCTTAGATTTAGCTTTTTTTTTGAAGGATTTTTATTAAAGTTTTTTACTGGAATTGTAAAGTAAATTTTGTAGTATAATAATAACTAAATCTAAAAAATACGTTTTTTCCAGTTTTTATTTAAGATTCTGTTGAGTCCTCACAGGATAATAGCTATTAACAATGACATTTATCACAACGAATTTTAAAACAATCTGTTGTCAATGTACGGGGTAATTTACAACTTATCTAAAAACAAAAATTGGGAAAAGATGCGTCATATCGAAAAAAAATTAATATTAACATCGGTTTTCCAAGTGTCAAAAATGGCTTACATGTACAGCAACTGATGATGATGATAAAATGCTTTAGCAGAATGATTTCCCGGTAAATATATGCCAAATGCAGGCAGTAACTTTTACTTCGATTTGTAGTGAGCGCAAGTGTAATGCAACGCGAGTAAAACACGGGAAATTTGAAACCGAATTGCGAAAGAGATGGAGTACACGGCATCCACGGCGTATTGCAGCAGTGTTGCGTATCATACACGAATTATATTATTTCTGTACCATGTACACCGTGTCCAAGCATTAATACCAAAGGATTGGACAACTTTAAATCATTTAAATTTTGTATGGGGATGAATTTATCGCACCGAAATGGGCACTATTGATAATTTATGCAAACGTATTACTGCTGCTGGTAATAACTTACGAATTAAAAATGAAAGAAAAAAACAGAAACATTTGTGTTAGTTTATAGAAACTGGTTAAGACGGGCCTATAATTTTACTCTTGTAATATCAGGCAATTAAAACCTCACAAACTATTTTATTAATTAAAACCTCAAATTAATTCTGTTAATAATTAATAAAAATAGCGGCAAGAACAGTTCAATTTGCTGTATAAAATAGATGTTATACAATGATGTTTTTGATTCCTCGGGAATTTCTTTCAGTTTCTTTTGTGAAGTGTATTTTGAAATCATTTTTGAACTTCTTTTTTTGATTTTTTTCTTTACAAAATTATATTTGTAAGAATCCCCTGTATATTTTATTTTTTTTAGATAAGTTCTCTATTGTTTTTATGAACTTCAACAACCTGTATATATGTAAGTAGGCATTTTAGAATAAAGGTTTATAATCATTTTTTTTGCAGATTTTTGGACAGATTATCAGAATAAATTATTATTTCTATAACATGTTGACCATTAAAACTGAATATATTTGCAGTTACATTATTTAAGGAGAGATTTTCAAAAGTATCATTCATTTTGGTCTCAGCTGCAACGACAGTTAGATTTTACAAGTGTGATAAATTGTGATGTATAGAAATACATGCAATATCTTTCTAAACTAATTCAACATTAAATAGTAATATATAACATCATTGGTAAAATGTTATATGTATATTTCATTTGTGCAAATATCTATGTGATACAGGGTATTCTAATTTTATTGATGACTTTGGAATTTTTATGTAAACATAGATCCTAAAGTTCTTCGTTTTGAGACGTATGGCGTTGACGTTTTTTAAAACAAAACGTTTTTATTTTGAAAAATTATTTCTATTTTTATTATATCCAGGGCCACTGTTTAATTCAAATTGATGGTAAGTACTGATTGTCCATGTATCCACCTCTGGTTATGTTAAAAACTTGATATTATTGGCTCATAGGTATATGATTCTTTACTCATGTATTTTCCATATTAAACTTGGTTTGGATATCTTTAATAGTACAGAAAATAAGAAATAAAAACGTTTTCTTGTCGAAAACTTCGCCCTCTATCATACAATCTACTCGCACTTTTAATTTCTTCTAATAAACATTATTAAAATCTTGTTTTAATTAATGCAATTTTTCTTAAAAAAGTTTTTTAAAATTAAACAAGAGTAAAAAAGTGTCTTAAACTAAATTCTACGCGAGATATTATCATTCTTTTTAAATTCGATCAATGGAAACGAAGTTCGGTATAATTTTAGGGCTCAACCTTAGTGTTTCAATTTACTTGAACTTATAGTCAAAGACGACCAATAATAAATCTAAATCATGTACCAAATTTGGTTATTCCGTGTTAAAGTAAATCAGAGATATTAATTTTTTTCAAAATATTTGGCCCTACTTTGCAGACCTCCGCCTGTATACAACTTTGTATATATGTATGTTTGGTTAAATTTCAATATTTTTGGACCCCCTACATGCACCTGCTCTCTGTCGGTTCTTATGCGGAACACTTTATATATCAAAATTCTTCTAAAGCCCAAACCAATATAACTTTATACATGTAATTTTTATTATGTATTGTAAAAACACACCTTGCAAGGAGAAGTACTTATTTAGATGTCGATAAAGACTGTCTAATATAGAAGTGCAACCGTATATACGTTGTATTTACAGTAGTGTGAAACTTTGGAAAATTTTTAAGAAAGTTTTTTTATTACTGAAACATTTCCAGCGGGTAAGTACTTATCTTGTGCAATATTTTCATCTTAAGTAGTAGTAGTGTTTTATTTATTCAGCGCACACTTAGAATTAAATCAATTTGTTTTACTAAATGTAAAGTATACGTAATTGCTTTTGGAATAGTTTACTTTTGAGTTATGTATCATTTATAATTTCTAAAGATACTTAGTCGGACTATAAAGCTTTTCTTGATCATATTACTATATCATTATAGGTTGCTTTGATGTTAGGAAACATCTTATTCTAAGACATATTTTTTTATATATATTTTTAAGTATTAACAGTATTGTGTGAAACTAACTACTCTGCGGACTAAAGCCCCGACTAGCATTGAATTACATCCACAATATGTACCCATATATTCTTTATTATTAGCTTTTGTAACATTTTTTTACTGTATTAGAAAGGTATTTTAAGCTAATATAAATCAAATCTACTACAATTCCTTCCTATCATTGAAGTCATATGTATACTCTCTGATACCAAACATCTAGGTATGCTAATGAACAATTCCAGAGACAAAGCAGAGTAAGTTTCACACAATATTGTTAATAGATAAAAATATATATAAAAAAACTACTGCATAAGGGGTAATTTTTTTTGACTAATTAAGTAGGTAATTGTCATGTTTAATTTAAAATTCAATGGCAGGTTAAAGTCACTTTTGACATTGTGGATATTTAATTTCAGATAATTTTAATTTATTGGTATAATAATTTTTATAGTTAGATATTTGACTCAACTTAAACGAGGCCACCTGAAGAAGCAATCCTAAAAATGCAAAAATAGGTCAGATCTCATCTATAGTGGTTGAATTTTCGAGTTCCCACAGTTTCAAAAGTGAACCTAGATATGTATCAGAGAGAATACATATGACTTCATTGATAAGAATTGTAGGAGATTTGATTTATATTAACTTAAAATACCTTTCTAATACAAGAAAAAATGTTGCTAAAGCTAATAATAAAGAATATAATATGGACATATTTATTAAGAAAGAAATAGATTACTGCTTCAAATATCCCAAAAAGTAAAAATAATTGCTTTATTAACCTGCAATAAATGTATATGGATTGGCATGAAAGAGAATGAAATAAAATGTTGTTAATCAATTCACACCTTCAAAACAAAACATAATATTGCATTAATGCATCTAAATTTATACAAAAGCGGCAAGGCTTCAATAATATCTTGTACTTGACTGAGTACTGAAAGCAGTTGCAATTTATTATCTTCGGAACTATTCCTACCTTTGAGGGTCCCTGTAGAAAAACAAGCAAACATTACTTACTAAGTTAAATATCCTCTTATTACTTTTACTTACTTTCGACATTTTGACTTCAAACTTTAAAATAATTATTTAGTATTAATTTGAAATCAATACTTTACGTTTATAGATTATAATTAATTTATCCATATTATTACTTTAACACAATTATAACATCTTGTAACGACATTAAAACTATTTGAAAATCATGTAATAAAGTTTATGCTCTTAACAAATTGCACGATTTTTCCAAATAACAATTTCGCAATTTCGTGGAAAAGTATGCCTAAAAACGGTATTTAAAATATTAGTCTGGTCACACCTCCACAAAACGGTCGCTGCCACAGGATAGATCTGTGACGTCAGACGCCGTTCGCACGTTTATACCCAAAATACAGCAGTGTACTTTATTTCATATTTATATCCGAAGAGTTAATTTGTCATTTGTGATATTATTAGCTGCTATTCTGTTAAATAGACATTGGTATTGAATAAAGTTGCAAAATAGACTCGTAAAATGGGCTCAGAAAGTGCATCTAACCGAACAAATGGAAGAATTATTACAGCACACCCTAATAAAAAATATTTTACCGTGAAAAAAATTGAAAAGAAAAATGTGGTGCAGAGCAATGAAGCGCGACGAAAGGAAGCATTGCAACAATGTTTGTTTGTGAAGACTATTTTAATGTAAGTTTAATTGGAAATACAGGTAAGTTTAAAAAAATGTAAAGGTCATCAATTCAACTTTTCTATTAAGCTAGTAGAATGTATACAGGGCGTTTAAAAAATCAATGGTAAAGCAAACATTTTTCTCATTTATTGTATTCAGCGCTTCATTCCGATTACAAATAACATGCCCTATATTTACTCCTATATACCATTTACGTCATGTAGAATGTTATTTGACGCATTTATAATTTTTTTATGGCTTCTGTTTTATTCTGAAAACGTAATCAAAAGTAATAAATAAGGTTTTTTTAAAATGTTTAAGGAGAAATGAAATCAGTAGTAAATAGCTATGAAAATTTATTAAATTAATTTAAAAAAATTAATAAATGTTAAATATCATTATTCATTACTTTTACTTATTGTTTTTCAAATTAAATCAAGTAGTTTAATGTGAAAGTAGATGGTATAATTTTATAAATACCTCAAGTAAAACCATCTATATGTCACGTACTCAACAGCATTGTCGATGTAATTGTCGCGAGCGGATCTATATTGTAAACAAAGAAATAAGTTACGTTTAACAATACTGTATGTTTACCACATCACCTCTAATAATTATCGCATTACCTAAACAGTATTTATTATCTATGACACACAAACGCCATAAAAACGCAAATATACAAGAGACAAACGCCTGTTTACATTACTTACATGTTACTTACACCGTAATCGGCACCTGTATCTACGGAAACATATATAAAATTCATGCAGCTTTTTCATTCTTCAAGGCGAAATTGGTGTAGTAAAAGAATGACTTCGTATTAAGAATATTGCGAAAAGAGATCTAAAGTATAAACGTATTTCGGAGATTATTACGGAAGTTCTAATGACCATATGAACAATGATTGAGTTGGAGAGCATAGTAACAAGCGCCCGGAAAGATATGACGATACAAGGATGATAGGTACTCGTAATCAGCTAATGGAAGGGTTTCCCACGTATGTGGGTTAATAGGAGACCTCTACTTACATATGCGGTTCATAAATGTGTACGGTTCAGCGCGTTAAATTCGTTTTATTTTGTATGTAATAGGCACTTACGCTACGTTGGATTATCTTCTTTATTATATTATTTGAGCTTGGATATGGATAGTTCAGTATTCATAAAACTTTCTGGTTTGTTAAAGACGATATGCTGATACTTACTTCCAAATTAATATCCTTTACTTTTGCTAAAAGCAAACAGATTTCGAAGATCATTCAAACTAAAATTCGCCACTTTGCAATGAGTAATAATAATAAAACATAAATCGATCTGAAGGAAACGAACAAGCCCTAATAAAATCTACCACACCAAGTAATATTAAAACAATAATAAGTATTATTCTTAATTAATTATTAATTAATTAATTATAAATTAAAATTACATACATTTTTTAAATGGACTACCCTGTATATTTTTGTGCCATTTAATTGCATTATTTTTTTCCTTCACTATAATATGTAACAGTTGCTACTATATTTTGGAAATACATAGTCAAAAAATCGTTAAATTTATCAAACTGATGTTGCGTGGTGTATAGTTGGCCATGCATTTTTTATGTAAGTATTCAAATTTTACGTAAATCTAATTTACTATTTTTTTCTATAATAAACAAATTTACAGTGATAAATTAATGCCTATGTAAAAAAGTGGAGGAGGTGATAGAATACTTGAATTTGAGTCGAATGAATATAACTAAAAACTTACCTAAGTAATGCTCTTTCAGTTCTTAGGAAAAGTTTCTTGATAAACATTTAAAAAATTAGAAAAATTAATCTTAACACGTTTAAGTATGCAGGGAGGAGCGCATTCGCCAAAACAGAGGACAGTCGTTTAGTATGTAATAAAAATGGTTTAAGAAATGAAGACATTTGCTAACAAAGACGCAACCTTTAGAAAATATTGAAGTTATTAAAATATCGAAGGATTGAAAAAGCTAAATATGTATTTCAATTGTTCAAATCTTAAAAGCTAATTTAAAGTAACGGCGTAAAATTGAAAAGCAATGTTTCTATTAAAAAGCTTGGTATGCCATGAGAAAACAATTGTCCTCAACCGCAAAACTAGGTCAACTGTCAAACTCAGTTAAAGTGTAAAGTAAAATGCGAATATCTTCATTTTTTAAACCATTTTTATTACATACTGCACGGCTGTCCTGTTTTAGCGAATGCGCTTCCTGCACATTTAAATGTGTTAAGATTAATTTCCCTAATTTTTAGAATGTTTATCAAGAAAATTTTCCTAAGAACTGAAAGAGTATTGCTTAGGCAAGTTTTTAATAATATCTGAATAAACCTAGATACAAAGGTTTAATTAAAATCCACGTTTTTCGATTCTTCGCTTTTACAAAGTAGAAAAACCATGTTTATGAAGTTCTAGGTAAGTAACGAAGCCACTTTGGATTTTATTGGTTAAATCATTTAATTAATCCATTCATTCCTGATAAAAAAAAGTATATTTGTTATAAAA
Source organism: Monochamus alternatus (assembly GCA_037114965.1). Classification (NCBI taxonomy): domain Eukaryota; kingdom Metazoa; phylum Arthropoda; class Insecta; order Coleoptera; family Cerambycidae; genus Monochamus; species Monochamus alternatus. The sequence continues at coordinate 108,483,385 of CM073426.1, read as the reverse complement.
AGGTTTGTTTTTCTTCAACATTTCAATAATTGTAGAAAGGCACGGTTAAATTAAAAAATATTAAAAAATTAATTATCACAAATATTGTCACACTTGGTATATAGGTAGGTATGTTTGTTTCAATCGACTCAAAATCACGTATTCTATCACCTCCTAAAATTATTGTAACGACTTGCAAGACGCCCTGAATAATAGCAACGTTTTTGTCACTTTGACAGCCATAAAAAAATACATAGCTGATAAAGACTCCTGTTTCTTTAAATTTAACAATACTTAGTAACTCCGCGTCAGTTTAAATTCACATATTTGATAGTTAATTTATCTTGAAACCACTCGAGCTTTTTTTATGGATACAGTTCTTTTTAACTCAAAATTTTGCCAATCAGTAATTTTGCTTGAAATACTGACATTTCACAAAATCGCTTAACTTTCGATCTCCCGATTTTTTCATGTCAGTTTTTCTTGTAAAATTACTGATTGGCAAAATTATTGCATTATAAAGAGAAATTTTCGGTAAAAATAAAAACTTTTGTGATTTTATTGTTGATAAAAAACATTTACTTGTGTAAAATTGGCACATCTGGCTAGCCCTGCGTTCAAGCACCCTCTGCATAAAATAAGTTAGTACACTTTAGAGCAAGTTAGAATGTTACAAATCGTTCCTTTCTAATTTGAAATTTAAAAACGTTATTAAGTGCAACTCATTTTGTTGCGACCATCTCTAACGTTACATGCTCAAAAACCGAACTTATCTCGAAAATTAAGAATTTTACGAAAATCTACCAAGAGTAATAAAATATTCTAAATAAAATTTTCATGACATTGTAAAAAATCGTTACTACAGAAAAAAGTAAGAGATAAAATAACTCCTTCCTCCAGTTTCTACGTTTGTTTTTCAGGGATCGTTTACAATAATGATCTTGAGGATTTAGCTAATAACAAGAGCACATCTACAAAACTTTAAAGTGATACGCGAAAAACTGAAGAAATTATAACGGAAAACAATTTTAAAAGTTCGACTTTACCACCCTGTTTTAAGGGATACATTTTTGTATATAAGTAGATAGGGTTTTTATATTTTGACACCAGAAATACGCAGTTAACCACCCTGTATAAGATAATAGCTAAAATATAGGGGTTCACCATTTTTCTCCCAATTTACTATTTATTCTCTTAATTATGGAAAGCACGGATCACATTTATTCTAAACAGAGAAGTACAACCCGAGAATAGCATCCATATAGTTGCTATTCTAACACAACGACACCAGAATGAAGCGATTGAACCACTCCTTCGTTCAGCAGTCATGACTGAACATTTGTTACATTTTGAAAGTTTATTCTTTATTATACATATAGCCTTATATTACCGATTCCGTAAACATTTCCAATGTTAATCAATCCTCTCGCAAATATATAACTTACAGATGTGTTTGTTTATTCCTCGAGATTTTTTTATTTAATAAGAAAACCCCAGTGATATAATACACTCGGCCTGTGAGTGAACATCTTGAATATTGAATTTCGCAGAATGTCGGCGTTCTATCTTGTACCACATGTAGCTTGTTTGTCAAAGAGTTATGCGATCGATACACTTAATCGACGTTTCAAATATCTCCAAGGTGCTTGTTTTGACAAAAATTTCAACCCTTGGCATTGGTTCAACAGTGGCATATGAGGGGTTGTAGGGGTTGCCGTTGGATGAACTAATTAATGCACAATACAGGGTGGGCCAATAGTGTGTGGACGGAAGATTGTGGTTATACTGATATATATTTTTAAAATCTGCTGTTGGTGGGGGGTGCGGGGTAGTAAGAGCTACAAATTAAAAATACATATACAGGGTGATTCATATTAAAATTACATTTTTTAAATGGAACCCGTATATTATTGCATATTTGGATTCCGCGGTCAATTCTAGTGTAACTTCATGTACCATACTTGGTGCCTAAAACGTACCGTTTGGACGTTATTAGATATTTTGTCAAAAAGTTGATGTCTAGAGACAGTTGAATATCAGAGGTGGGCGGTACCATAGGAGGCTGTTATTGGGGCAAATTATTGACCACCCTCCATACTACCAAGAGCTAGAAAGCCAATTATGAACTCCGTTTGTTATGGCTGATATCGTCGCTCTAATTTTGAAAACTTCAATCATGGATAGCTTGATTTTTTTAAATGGAATCCACATATTTTTTTCACGTCACCAGATAACCCATTTCATTACCTTTCACCCGATATAAAGTTATCTGTATTTATCTCTAATACTTTTCTTCTAATCCACAATTACTTTTTACTATGATGGATTTATGCAAACCAATTAATTTAAACTAAATTGAAAAATAAATAAATAAATATGATGGCAGCATTTATTCATACGAATTAATAATTAAAGTGGAAAAAGGAAACGTGTATATTGAACAACCAACGACAGCCGAAAATATGAAAATCAGAATTAGAAATGTTCTTACAACTATCACCCCAGAAATGTTAATAAAAGTTCAAGATTCTTTTCGCCGAAGAATTCACTTTTATATTCAACAAGAAGGTCGTTACTTTGAACATTTACTTTGAAGTTATGTTGTTATTTACTGTTTATTTACTAAACCACTGTAGTTTTTGTGAAGTTTTTTGTAATTCTTGTTCATTTATTTGTGTTACTATTTAATAAATAATTATAATGAAACCTACTGTTTGTTTTCCATGGTCAACTTTACTCCCGAGTGCTTGGAAAAAACTAAATGTGATATTATGGAGACCAATTGAATTAAACTAAACATAAATCATTTTTAATAAAAAATCACTTTAATTATTAATTCGTATGAATAAATGCTGCCATCATATTTATTTATTTTTCAATGCAATTTTGAGGCAATAATTCTTGTATTTGTTTAATGTGATATGGATGTAATAGATTATGTTTAAGAATTTGGTGTACAGAAGTTCTTGATAAATCAGTTTCTCAAGATAAACGTTTAGTACTTATTTGCGATTCATCTTCAATCTTGAGGCAATAATTCTTGTATTTGTTTAATGTGATATGGATGTAATAGATCATGTTTAAGAATTCTGATGTACATAAGTTCTTGATAATCCAGTTTCTCAAGATAAACGTATAGTACTTATTTGCGGTTCATCTTCACCTGTTTGGAAAATATTTTCTTTATCTTGTACTCTTATTACACTAGGACGTTCTCGAATACTATTAAAAAACTTTCTTGTCTTTCGAGCCCGTCTTTCAATGTTAGAAAATGTGTCTTTATGGGGAATCACACGATTTGGAAATCTCCTACGAAATTCTTCCACACTATTACATTTTCCTTTACAGAAACCTAGCAGAAGTAACATGACAACTTGTACGCTGTATGTAAATTTTCCAGCCATTTTCAGCAACAAACAGTAGCAGAAATACTTAAAATAATTTTATTACTATAACTGCTAAATTTTAAAATATTATTTTAATTAAGGCATTTTTCTTGAAAACCTTAAAATTTTCTAAATTTAGCCAGCGTAAAAAAGTGTTTTAAATTAAATTATGCCAGGATATTATCGTTCTTTTTAAATTCGGTTAATGAAAAAAAGTGTAGTATAATTTTAGGAGTCATTCTCAATGCAGACTCATAGTCAAAGAAGGCCAATAAAAAATTTAAATCATTTATCAAATTTGGTTATTCCAAGCTAAAGTAATGTAGCATTTAAAAATGCTACTTAGTGTTTAATTAATACATTTAAAAAAAAAGGTCATACTAAAACTATTTCTCACGACATCATTGCTGGTTGTCTAAGTAATTTTTCCTTTGTGGTCTGTATGGTACTGCCCTCTGTTTAATTTATACAAATTAATGGAAAGCAAAAAAAAGATAAAGATAAAAAAACGTTGGAACTGATTAAGGCGAGCTAGGGAGACTAGAATAAACATAGGTGAGAGCACACAAAAATTTAAATAAAAGTGGTGATCAAAATAGTTGTACTGGATAAATTTTCACCATTATATTATTTTGTTAAGTGCAAAATCTCAGCCTACAAATTACTTGCAACTTCACATATAAGACCGTACAACATCTTAGGTAAGCAGCATGGCTCTGTTCTGGTTCATCAGTTAATTCCGTACTTTTCCATTTTTAGGCCTTTTCGCTTTCCTTCTTAAAATAATTGCTATTAAATTTATATGCCAAAATTTGAGCAATATCAGACAAATACCGTTTGTCTTTTGAATACTGTTCCGGTTCTGAATAAGGACGAGTTAACAAAGTCGAAGCTTCCAGAGATCTATTTTTTTTTTTTTTTTGAAAACCATTGGATTCTGGTAAACCAAACTACTTGAATTTACATCATCCCATTATTAAAGCACGCCAAGCTGTCGCCATCTTGTTCCGCCAGTGATTAAAGGAGCTAAGCCAAATTTATTTATCTATTTAAAAGTTATTAATCGAACCTAATTTTGTCTCAAATTATTATTCATCTATATTTTAATTTAGTAATATAAATGTACGCAAGCGCATGCGTATACCTATGCAAAGAGTAGTCAGTGCCCGAAAACTGTCACATTCTATCCAAAGTCAATGTTTTAATCAAACTATTTAAATTCATGGTTTAATATCCTCTGCCCGTTGATAAAATTTAGTTAATTCTATACAGTATGCGCCAAAAGTATGGAATAAATTCAATAAAAACGAAACAATTATTTTTTGGGAAAAATCCTCGAACAGGTCGATTTTTAATTTAAAAAATACGTATTTTAAACGTAAAATGCGATTTTCAAATGTCATTTGTTTTCGAGTAATGACGTCATCGATTTTTTTTTAAATGACAACACCATATTTTTTTCCTATCCTCTATCAGATAATACTAAAATTTTGCCCTCTTACATAGGAAAATTTTCGAGTAAATGACGATTGAATGTTAGAAAACGTAAATTTTATCCATAAAAAAGTAACAATTCTGAGGTATGCAAAATAAAATACAATTGATTAAATTTTATACTTAAATTAAATGTTCGAATTGCCATCCACCAACTTCTTGACAATGCGCAAGTCTGTGAAGAAATTCTTCTTGCACATTATGAATGATTTTTGGGGTAACTCAGCGTATTTCGTCCCGAATGCGATTTTGAAGTTCTTCTAAATTACGTGGTTTATTAATGTACACTTTTGACTTCAAGTATCCCCATAAAAAATAGTCAAGAGGTGTAAGATCTGGCAATCTTGCAGGCCATTCTATCGGTGCACCTCCGCACTATGCGCGCCTTGTACGAGATATTTTGGACAACTGTTTTCCTGGGAGGTGGATCGGCAGACGCGAACCACGTAATTTAGAAGAACTTCAAAATCGCATTCGGGACGAAATACGCAGAGTTACCCCAGAAATCATTCATAATGTGCAAGAAGAATTTCTTCACAGACTTGCGCATTGTCAAGAAGTTGGTGGATGGCAATTCGAACAACAACAACTTTGTATATATTTGATTAAATTTCAATATTTTGGGACGCCCTACATGTTCCTGCTCTGTGTCGGATCTTGTCGTGTCGTAATCAAAGATTTAGATAAAATCAAAAATCACGAAGAGAAACTCATTTCAGATGGTTTAAGCTACGAATTAAAGATTTAATCAACTAATTTTAATGAATTTACTTGAAAAGATTTTGTCTGGGAACAATCTCAGGAATCTGTACCTATCTACATAAAATCTTAAAGTTTTCAAATCAAATTCTGGATAATAAAATTTATACAGGGAAGTGTTTAAATGAGGTGAATAGTGGATGGTAAAAAATGATTTTAGGGAGAAATGAAAAATGAACGCCTTTGAAGAATAACGTCAAATTTCAATAAATAACTACACATCAGCGATTTACCAAATATATAGAATACAATACTGCTTTGTCATCTTAAGAGTTTAACCATTGTAACAGAAATAAAAAGAAGTTAAAGGCCAACAGACGTGATAAGTGTTTTATGACTTATTCATGCGTTCAAGTTGGAATATTCTTTTATGATATGATCACCCAGGGATAATATATAATCCAATATTATATAAAATGTACTTTCCACGCAGCGTTTCAAGACAAAATTTAGTAGTTGGCAGCAGAAGAATTATTTACATATAATTTTGAATTTTAAGTATACAGGCCTTCACATATTCCGGTTTTAAAACAATGCATTTCAACTTTGGAGAAAGCACGTCTTCAAAACAATTAAAATTTTTCTGAACTACCTTAAAATGCATCTAATTTTAAATGGGGGACAGCTTTTTTAGGAGAAATAATAAGTGATTTCGTCAGAATACTAATTTAGAATATTTTTTGGTCAGATATACAGAGTGTTCCTTAATGATATGCCAATATTTAAGAGGGTGATTCTACATCGAAAATTAATGATAGTTTGCTTTATAAACTGTGGACCAAAAATGTTTTGTTACGGGGTGTTAAAGTTTTAGGGAAAAAAGGAAAATAATTAATATTTTCGAAACCGCTTCAAATATTTCCATGAAATTTGGTATGTAGTGACTATTAATAAAGGTGCATATTTTGTACTTTAATATTTTTAAAGAAAAAATGGTACGCCAATGGTTTTCTCCCAGATAAAAAAATATTTTTGAATTCCTCGTTCAATTTGAAAAATAAGAGCCCTCTTGAGTTTTTGGACTGCAATGCGCCGTTTTTGAGAAAAAAAAAAATAAAAACCGTTGGATTGTCCGACAGAATTCATGTAATTCAAAACAAGTAATATGATATGACTAATAAATACAACTAATATGTAACAATAAACTAATTTTAATAATAAACCATACATATATACATTCGCTTTGGTATGCTCAGCTATATTTTTCTCGATGTAAACAGAAAACCCCTACATGTATTAGCGACTCGAATCTTATTGATCTGTGCCAGTTGGCTTAGACAGCCAGAAAAATATTTGTTTTATAAAAAACGTGTTTTTTCCGCAGCTATCTTATTATTCATAAGGCTATTAATTTCATTTTGCTGATCGGAACAGTCTACATGAAAAAGTGAAAATGTATGGCGAGACAGTTGGAAAAATTGCTTTTAATTTTCACTAATTAAAATATGAAATAAGAAATATATTTAAAACGCGTGATAATCAAAGATAATTTTATTCGGTAAAGATGATTCGAAAGTCACAGCAATGTATTCCTCATAAGGTAAAAAGAATCCATGGTAAAAATTTTTAGAAAGGCTGGTAGAGAAGAGAAAGGCATTTAGAGTTTCAATCTTCTAGATAATTTCAATGTTAAAGAAATCTGATAAAGGAAACTAAATACAATATAGTTTTCTACAAAGTTATGCGAAAAAAATCGCCAAAAATGATTGATAATAACAAGTCTTTGGATATTGAACAAGTTGCTGAAGCTGTGCTATCCACATTAGTGCCCAAAGAATCGAAGAATTTATACGAAAACTCCTACAACTGAAACCTGGGTCAAAGAAAAACATATTGAGAATTTTACAGAAAATGTATTACTAGCCTATTTCCTGAACCTATCCAGTACGTTAAAGCCGTTAACTTTTTTGAGTAAATATTCGATGCCCCGCACCATCGGCCAAAGAAATCAAAAATATGTACGCAGCTGGAAATAGAACGCTTTATGCAACAAACCGAGGATAAAGAATTCCTGTTAGCCAAAGCTGTTTTCATCGTCAGAGTATTTGGAGCATGTAGGAGGGAAGAATGCACATTTTTGACAGCAGGTACCACAGCAGATTTTCCGTCATTTTATTAGTGCAAAAATTCCGAACGCAAAAACTCATGTTCCAAGAATGTTTACGATTACTGAGAGATAAATCGATGGTATCAATTTTTTAGATATATTTCGTAAGTATGCAACCATGTTGGCAGATTTTGGAGTGGAAATGACACTTTTAAAGCGACATGAAGGAAGGTTGGCGATCAAGTTCAGTTACCGAGGGTTACATCAAAAATTATATTGAAAAAAAAACAATGAAACATCAAAAAGAATCATAGATCAGAAAGATACACCAAATAAGAAATTTACGCAGGAGCAGAAGCTAGCAGTGTTACCACTACTTGCATTGCTGTTAGAGAAGTGAAGCTGGATGTCTGTAGTATTCAGATAAAAAATTTTTTTATTGTACCTTTAAAATTTATAATAAATAAATATAAAAAAATGTCACTTTTAGGCATTAGTGTCATTTTAAATTCTAATCAATATAAAAATTTGTGAATTTCGAAACGCTTTAACAAAAAATATATTTTTGTGCTTAATGGCTGAACATCAGTATATTTTAATTGATAAAGCCAAAAATATCTCAATTTATTAAAATCATATCTTCTTATATTTATAATCATTTATCATTTACATCATTAAGTACAAACAATATTTTCCAACTCTTTATCTATTTTACCCTCACGAACATTGAATATATGAACTGTAGACATATAATTAGTATAACGATACGCATTACAATTTTTGGGCAATAAAATAACTAAAGGAACAATGACAACATTATAATATAGTCTATCCTGATAAAATTATATTACAATATGACATAGTGCTTCCTTTGTTTGACAGTAAACAGTATAAAGGAAGTGGTATATCACTTTTTAGATGAGAACCAAAGGATATTAATCAAACAAAAAGTATTCGATCTTGTCGTACAAATTGTATTTAGATTTTGGGCCTTGGCCAACATAGACCAGCGCCTAAACAAGAATGATGTGGCCCAGTTATTACAGGCTAACACAGTCTGTCAGTCGGCCTTTGGAAACAAACTGCATAGTGAACAATGATAAGACAGGACACAATTTATGTTGCTGTTTACTTGAGCAACAAAAAAATATGGTTTCATTTTAAAGCAATTCTAACTTATTCAGTAATAGGCAATCAATAACTAAATATAAAAATGTTAATCAAAGCATTTATAATTAATAACAAATTAAAAGACATTAATTAAATATACACAACGTCAAAAGTCGTGGACTCTCCTTCATTATTGTTAAAGAAATCTTTTTGTCAGAAAAACCAAATACATTTATAAAAGTACCTATATTGTTTTTTGATTTTTTTTGTGAAAAGAACATGTTCGATAAACTGAGTAATTAAAAAATTAAAAACCATCAAATGTGTGACATTTTCAACAAAATTATTTATCGAAAAGTATTAAATCTTTTTCCTTTAAACATTCTATAATTCCTTGATATTAATCTTCTGAGTAGTAACGGAAATTCTTGACTATTTCAGCTAAAACCATCGTCAATTTTTGTGTCACCGCATGTCGACATTATTATTTATTTACCACTGCATAGAATATTGTTTAAAATAATTTCCTTTAAAAAATTATACGCGCTGAAAAATCGAACAATTCTCGGTGATAATTTGGCACAACTAACTGTAAACAAGTGCCAAATATCAAACCAATATCACTGTAAATGTCAGTTGGCATGATCAAAAATGGGGCATCCTTATTGGAATACCCAAGACATAGAATATATTGTGTAAGATATTATAAGATAGAGTTATAAAGACAATATTTTAAATACACTAAAATTTAACAGCTTTAGAACCAAAGCGCCCATTTTCCAGACATCACTAAAATATGAAAATAGCCAAACAGTTTCAAATATGACGAAGTTTGCTACATACAGTGGCGTAGGGGTTGGTTGGGTCATATAGGTAATGTCTCACTACAAGCGTGCAATCACTCTGTTCGTCAGAGAAGAATTGGCAACCAAGAACAAAGAAGATTTGGCAACGCGGTCAGTGAACTAGTACCCTACATTAGGATTCACCTGCAACTAAGTTCTAATTTTATTTTTGTCATTTGTAACAAAAGAGAGAAGGAGAGGAGTCTTAGTTGCGACTTTTTTATTGGTTGTGAAACTGAAAAACGTTGTTGGTTGTGAAATTGTATACTTGGGCCATATTTTAAAAGAGACACCTTGTAGATAAATTACTAGCACGCCACTGAACTCAACGGTAAAAAAAGTCTATAATTTTCACTTTTCCGATATCTCAGCTATTCTATAAGATACAAAGAATCCCTTAAAAGTAGTTTTTTTTTTTTATAAACTTCACTCTGTATCTCGAAAAAGTAGTTCAGTGTTATGCGCACCCTTCTATCTCTTGTAATTTTCGAGGTACATCTTGAGAGATGTAAAAACTAGATATTTGAATCTTTCCTCGTTGAATTTTCCGACACACGTAAGATAGACTTTAATATACTTACAAGTCGTTACAATAATTTTAGGAGTTGATAGAATATGTGACTTTGAGTCTGTTGAAACAAACATACCTCTATACCAAGTGTTAAAATATTTGTAATACAGTACAACTTCGCAAATAAGGACACATATGGAACCGTCGGTCGTCCGGGTTTATGAATAAATATACATATTTAGGATAACTACAATTTGTTTTTGTTTTATTTTATATCATTTTTTGTTTAATGTTCAAGTACATATGTTAATACATACATATAAATAAAAAATGAATTTTTGTAAGCACAAAACTATAAAACAATAAATATGTGTATACATCGTTATGTATGTATTCACAATAACATATGATGTAATTATTAACGTAACATAAACTCAGCAATTGTGGGCTGCTTTAAACTTTTCATATTTATTTCTTTTGTTTTTTCATATATTTTTTTACGGTTACGTTCTTCAGCCCATTGAACACATACTGAAAAGCACTTTACTGCCTCTATTTTTTATTTTAAACCGATGATCTTGTTCTTGATCGTCTTTGTGATCATGTTCCTCTTCTTCTTCTCCGCCGTCTTCTTCACTTTCTATATTTCATTCTACCAACTCCATTTCATTTTCTCCTGTCGCCTACTGCCGTATTAAGTCTTCTGTTAATTCTGACCACAGTATACTATTAGTATACTATGATTTTGACGTTCCGTTTATTTTTTATAAGGAGTCCTTAATTTTATTTAAATCGCTGTTTTTATTTGCCAAAACTGCCAGTGGACTGTTACCTTCTTCATCCCAATTGTCCATTTCAGGCCATAGTTGTGACCAACTCTTTTTTATGTTATTAAAACACTAATGGTCTGCCACGCACTCAATCTAAATTTTTCACTGCATCTATCAAATTGTAATTTTTTACCAATATTACATTATTGTGATCTTAGCGTTTTTTGTTTACGTTTATTATTTTTTTTTTTATGAACAGTCCGTCTGCACTCTTTGACCGTAATAAACAAACTAAACCTGTTGCCACATCACAGTATACTGTGGCCACACCACTGAAATGTAATTTTATATTATGATGACTGGAATGCGGTAAAAGCTGAGTGAATGGATTATTTATGATCAGCGCCATATTTTATTTTATACCTCTAGCAATGGCGGATCAGTAGGGGCTTAGCTAATTGTGAATTGAAATGAAATTGAATTCTGGATATGGAAAATTATTTCGTGCTATATGCTGGTTAATTTTACAGTTCCTTATAAAACATGACATGTTCCAACAATAACACCCACAAAAATACACAAATAATAACACTAACGAGATACAAGATAAAAGAAGAAACCACACTGTACGCCAATGCCGTGTTTACAAACAAAATAATAGGAAATTAAGAACACAATTCATATCGTACGTGCAGATGGTTGTCTCTCTCGCACCCACATACATAACCAATGAAGTATGTCTTTGCTAAGTTTCATGTGCCTTCTTTTGTCTGCTCGTAGGTTTGGTACCTTTATTTGGATGCGCAAATGGACTAAACGCATTCCATATCGTACATTTCAGTGGGCCACACGCATAAAGAGAATGTCCGGACCATTTACTCCCTCCAGGTTTCTTTAGAGTCCGGGTTAGCATGTTTCCGAGTTTGTGAAGCTGTACTGTAATTCTTTTTAATATTTTTTAATTTAACCGCGCTTTATTAGAATTACTGAAGTGTAGAAGAAAAACAAACCTTTTTATAACAAATATTTCTATACTTTATTTATTAGGAATGAATGGATTATTTAAATGATTTAACCAATAAAATCCTTAGTGGCTTCGTTATTTACCTAGAACTTCATAAACATGGTTTTCTACTTTGTAAAAGTGAAGAGTCAAATTTTAACGAGGATTTTATTTAAACCTTTCTGTGTAGGTTTATTCAGATATTATTAAAAACTTACCTAAGCAATGCTCTTTCAGTTCTTAGGAAAAGTTTCTTCATAAACATTGTAAAAATTAGGGAAATTAATCTTAACACGTTTAAATATGCAGGGAGCACATTCGCCAAAACATGACAACCGTTCAGTAGGTAATAAAAATATCATTTTACTTTACACTTTAACTGTGATTCGACTGTAACTTTAAATTAGCTATTAAGATTTGAACAATTGCAATAAATATTTAGCTGTACCCTGTTACAAAGTAGAAAAACCATGTTTATGAAGTTCTAGGCAAGTAACGAAGCCACTTTGGATTTTATTGGTTAAATAATTTAAAGAATCCATTCAATTCCTATAAAAAAAGTATAGAAATATTTGTTATAAAAAGGTTTGTTTTTCTTCTACACTTCAATAACTGTAGAAAAGCACGGTTTATTAAAAAATATTAAAAAATTAATTATCGCAAATATTGTAACACTTGGTATATAGGTATATTTGTTTCAATCAACTCAAAATCAAGTATTCTATCACCTTCTAAAATTATTGTAACGACTTGCAAGGCACCCTGTATTTCTATAAGACAATGCACTGTCAAAGGATCACTGTGTGTGCATAATTATAAGTTTTCTTGAACCACTTGGGCTGCATGGTATTTAATTAATTATCCCCGCGTTTAATCTGACTACACGTGCTGAAATGGTTTCAGTAATAATTGCTTTCAGACCACACAATTGTGCTACAGTTGCAACACTGTTCCCTTAAGTGAAAACCGGTTTCAAGCAAGACACGACACAAGTTCAGTAGCACATGGTCCGCAATTGTCAACTGATAAATGGATAATGTAACTGAGGAGTTTCATTTCAGACGACTCTACACCAACGTAATAGCAATCTAACATTACATACAACCGTGAACAGGACATAATTTCTCCTGAGTGTCTAGAAAGTCAAACCGTTGAATAACAAATTATTTATACGAAAATACACTTTCATTAAACCATTTGATACATAGTTATTTTCCGGGTTGTTATGCCGTGGCTTCGGACGCTACCAAAAACAAAATTAAAGTACACTTCCCTGCCCTTAGGAATTCTTTTACCTACCCTGGTTGTTCTCGGGCTAGGTTCTGGGAGGACAAACCCGCTATCGGCGTCTCTGGGCATGCCCATATATTGATTTCGGCTCCTATTGTTAGTACTACGACTGATACGGTCGGAACCGTTCCTCGGATAATGGTGACCCTCCGAGGCGTCCCGTAGCCGTCGCTGTAACTAGTCACATCCCATGCTTTCAAACGATTCGCCGCTCTTCACTGTCGGCACCTTCTGTGGCGACTCCGCAAAAGCTTCGGCGCCACTGAGCATTACATTTCATTAAGCCATTTATACTTTGCAAACTTCGTTTTCGAGATCCAGGGTGTTACATGAAAATTTTATAAATGGTTCCTATTAATTTTATTTCTTTTTAGCACAGCATAGATAGATTCACTCCGCTGTCGGCACTTTCAACTGAATTCAAGCCTCCGCGGTGACCTTGAAATGCGCATATAACTATCGGATCCGAGAGAAATAGATAATCGGCGATTAGGACCAGAATAAGAATGGTTTACTTGTGCAGAAAACTGTATTCAACATTATAAAAATGTACGTTATACTTGTACAAAATATCTATGCACATTATGTAACAATTAATTATAGTTACTGATAGATTTTTGTAATGTTGCTACACTAGGCAAACATAATTTCGTAACTAATTAATTATTATATAATCATTGAGCCATTAAAATACAAAGATCACAATTTGTTAAAAATACTAAAGTATTTTCTGCCTTTAGGATATTTAAAATATTTAGTAACCTGAACATTTATAAAACTCACTAACTCTCTAATAGACTCACTAGTAAATCAATAGATTTATCATATTCATCTAAATTTGCATTTTTGAGAAATGTGTGTAAACAACTTTCTATTCTTTTTATCTTTTGGTTCAAATAACAGTTTTCAGTTTATAAATTTTTATATAAATGACTTATAAATTTCTTTTGTATGCAAATAGAAAAAGAGATTTTTATTTATTTGAGAATTTGATTCTGTTATGTCAGGGTTTATTTCAATTTTGAAGAGAAAACAAGACATAGACCGGTTTCGGGCTTGTTAGTCCTCATCAGTATGCCATAGGTGAGATTTTACAATTGAATTGACTGTTCCTTCAAATGTATGTTCACATATAAAGTGAGTGCAGGTGAGATATAAGTGGTCTGCTTACTTCCTGCTCGACCTAAACGGCTCGACTTTATAGCTCAGTTTATATGTTTATATGAAGGAACAGCCAATTCAATTGTCGGTCATCTCACCTATGACATACTGATGAGGAGTAACAAGCCCGAAGCCGGTCTATGTCTGGTGGTGTGTCCGACAAGGGTTCTTGGCTGTTCACACAGATACTGCAGGAGTAATTCAATGCCGGTCGGGGCATTTGTTCGCGGAGTAGTTGTATACTGAGTATCATTTACTGGGTTGTATCCAATAAATTTTATTCGAAATTTATAAATTTTTATTATAATTTTGTTTTGAGAAAAAGATGGCAAATACATACGTAAAAATGAATGATAAGTCTCAATATTTTTCGAAAAATAAATAAGTAATTACCTATCGTTTATTAAATTTTATATTTTAGGCATAACTTACATCTTGCATCTATTTTTTATCTTTAGGCTTATTACTGACGTTTGAAAGCACTCGTGTAATTTCTTATATTACATTCATTTCTTTCATCTTTTGTTAATGACAATATGTTATAAAATGATTGTTAGTATAATTACTGTTATTATGTTACTGGCATTATAATGCCTAAAAGCATTATGGCCATCTTCATAATTTGAACCTTCTTGTACTAGAAATATGGTCAAAAATGTCTAAACTACACTTTCGACTTTCATGAGAAATATTTAGTCCTATATTACCGAATTCACAAAGAATTTAAGCAGGCATAGTAGTAAAACTACCTAGAATTTTTACAGTATAGTTATAGACTACCTACTTATTTATATATTTAGGAACGATAGGTATCCAGTGGAAATGATTAAAGTATCCACCTCTGTACAAACGAAGATCACACGCCAGCGTCTGTGACAAATTGACGGGTAGCGGAGGTCGCAAAAAAATATATTTGCAATTTTAATGTAAAGTGGTTTTTCCTGTGCTTGCCTTAAAAAATGTCATAATGTCCAGTTGTTTTGTCCCAAGTAATCTGTGGTTAACAGTTTGACCTACTAATTTCTAATGTCTTGAATACATACATTGTATTCGATTCAATCTACTACTATTATAGAACATAACATGCAGGAAAGAATTGTCTTCCACATAATAGTTTCCCATCAATCCGAACATTTCCTTGCGTCAATAAAAATTTTTATTTCAGCAAACTTTCCATTGCCATTAAGTGGGCTGTGGAACAAACATAAAAATGCAGGACGAGATCACGTGCAAGGCAACGGTCACGTGTACACTGACAACTTTGGGGATTTGATGAGATTTTTATGGAGCAGTGATAACGGGCAAATCAAGTGAATATTTTTAGGTGCAACAAACTCGGGGGTTTGTGGGGGTGGGGGTTGGAGGCATCACGCGCGGGGGTGGAGAAGCTGATGTTGTTGATGGCACACGCTGATGCTGTCTGCCTGCTGTAGCAACTGCACCTACAAGAAAGGTCAACAAGTAACAACACGGTGAATTTTGAGGTGGCTCATGTTTGAAGTGTAAACCCATTAGGGCATTGGATAACTCGTGGCACTTATCGTTGCGATGCTTTGAATATCCTATGTAAGAAAAATTTACGACCTACTAAAAATTAATATTTGTTGTTTATATTTGCGTATATAAATGACAAGCACGTGGCAGTTGTAAGTATCTATACAGTGTGTCCCCGATTTTTCGTTCTTAACTTTGGGAAATGATAGAAAATGAAAAAATAATAGAGATTTTTTCTAAAATATTTTTCTCAATGACACTGTTTTCCAGATACAGACAGCTCAACTTTAAAAAAATATATTTTATTTTGTTTTTTATCTACTAAACAAATAAATATTTTTCTTTCAAACTTGATATACAGTAATTATAATAAAAAGTTAATGTTTAGACGTGAATAACTTTTTCAATAGCAGCCAGTGGCGTCCTTGAAACCCCTAAACTTCTATGTCAATGGTGAAAAGTATTTTTTCATTTTAAAATTTTGTTTTCTAGAAACAAGCAATGCCTAGTTAATCCTATATTTCTTTGTAAGATTTTTGTAATAATGTAATATAATTCTGACTAGAAAAAGTCTGAAAATGCCTGAAAGACAAACTTATTCGTGAATTTTCTATATTTGCACTAAAAATACTTTTCACAAAGGTGAACAAAACTTAATACCAACGTCACTGGCTTTAGTTCAAAAAAGTTGTTCATGTCAAAACATTAACATACCAAATTTGAACAAAAACTATTTATTTGTTTAGTTAGATAATAAATAATTGTTTTTTTAATTGAACGCCCTGTATTAGGAAGAGGGAGTGTCATATAGAAAAATATTAAAGAAAATACCTTTAATGTAATGCAATTACATGCTTTAACATCCTAAAGTTAGGAATGACACCCTGTATATAATCGTGACTGTTTGTTAGAGGTTTTTCAGGTGTAATTCAATGCTGGTTGGGGCATTTGTCTACAGAGTAGTTCTTTTTTTGCAAATATTGTAATAGCCGATGGCGATATAGGTCAGAGTTTTAAATAGTACACATAGTATACTGTTCAGAATAGTTTAGTTTGTTTTGGTTCAATATGTCACCTGGTTATAATAATGACAGTCAGTCAGTTTACACCCTGTATATCCTTGGACTGTATTCTAAAGTAATTTATATTTATATAACTTATTATTGGTTATTTTCAATATTTCTAAATTTGTTTTCATAATTATCCCAAAGTAAGCATAGGGGACGATCAAATTTTTTCAACAATGTATTTACATAGTAAAGCTATAAAAAGAGACATGTCTGGTATCTAATTTTAATTTAAAATGTATCATTGGTAATAACCAACGGGTTAAAACGGGTTTGTCACCTATGATATCATTTTCTAAATACCAATATTGTCTTTATAGGTACTCTTTCTCTATCTAGGATTAAAACCACTCATATAGTTTTTTTATGAAAAATTTAGGACTTAATTTAACAATAAATCATAATATATTCATTTATTACAGCTAGTTTCAAAATGTTTATTCTTCACTTTGATCATTTAAACGGTAACAAGACCTGATTCTTTATAACTTATCAAATAATTTTACCATGGGAGTTTTATAATATTAATAAATTAAATATTATTATAAGATGTAACAAAAATAAGGTTACAAATTTGACCTGATGCCTCCAAGGATTAAGAGTGTAATCCAGGTATTTCTACGCCACTGACTTTAAAAAAAATTAGATGATTTTCTAAATTATCTGTTCCGTTTAGAACAAAAAGAGTAACTCCACTTTTTTCGTTCTTTAGTTATTTTAGAACATTATAGATTATGTTTTATTCCTAGATTATAACATTTTTGAGGGATATATAAGTAGTGGGTATTCGTACAAATTAGGGATTATTCCCTCCTACTATTTTATTCTTTTTTCAACTTTTCAATACCCTCTATCTCACCAAGGAAGCATCCATGTATATTAGAATTAGTAGTAGATATACTAATCGTTGTATCTAATTCTCAAACTAAGTATATTTTGTTCGATTGAAGTATATTTAGAAAAAACATTAAATTGGGCCAGCTAAATTTGAGAGCCTGACTACTTGAAAGCTTTCCAATATCGATACTGGGATATGAGCAGAAAATAATAAAATGTATAAGGCCAAATGTTTTCGACTTCATATCGATGTTCACTGGATGAAAAACGGATCTATATTAAAAACTTTATTATTAAATAATACTATTAGTTCCTTACTCGAGTGGGAAGTGCTTTTTATGGACATTATAAAAAAATATATGTAATAAATTTGGTACCGTTTGAAAGGCTGATAGATGTATTTGATAAAAAGCGTCATAAACACGGAAGATTTCACGATATTTCATATTTAAAAATAAACTATCATCAAGCAGGAGACATAATTGGAGAAAGTTGAATATTTTTGTATCAAGTAACTAACCGATGAGGTAAAAATTAATGATATGTAAAAATGAGGCAAGTTAGGTTAGTTTTTTGAAAACCAATACGATTAATATATTGGGAAGATGCATACGTTCATACCATTTTTTGTTTCTACGTATTCTATAGCAACATCAAGTGTTAACAGTTAACTTATTTATATAAAAATCTAAAGAAACTGACTTAAGACGGTATTTTAAATATGTCTTGTTTATCCTTGGTAAAAATTTTAAAAATATAAAAATATTTTGATGGAGTTCATGAACTAAAGACATGCCTAGTGTTCGTTGAGTGAAGAAATTTGGACAAAATTTGAAGAAGTCTTGTCTTGCAAAAAAAGTCAAAAGTATATTTAAATTCTTGTTTTTGCTCGATCTTGTCCTCAGATGTCTCTCGTCGTCCAATCCCCTCAAACTTATGTTGCCAGTAACCAACCGATTTGGTCTTTCCCGTAACAGATCTGTTAGTAACACTGATGATTAGATGTTTTTGTCAATGGCGATTGAATGATCTGTTCCTGCATAAAACCTCATAAACGCGAAATTCGCGATGTTTGGGCAAATCATTTAGTGGCGGGAAAAGTTTCAGCCTACTTTGCCAACTTCAATATTTTCTTTCATTTAATCATTGACTGTCAGGGTAGATTGGCAGAAGCTCAAAATAAACTTACTAACCCCACATAATGATGAAAATATAGCAATAATATTTATATTGTCTGAAGCTATTTATTTGTGGCATAATTTTAGTTTTTCTTTACTTTTATTGGGTTTTTGTCACATTTCTGAAAAAAAGATTAATTAAATAAGTCCTTGCGCCAAACGGATCAGTCAAGGGTAATTTTTTAAACTAAGTTTGCCTAACCAAAAAATCTCACACTGAAAAAATCAAATAAGTAAAAAATAACAAAAATCACATTACTATCGCGCACTTCCGTATTATTGACGTTTCGAAAAACTCTCTGTTTCCGTTCTCAAAATTGAAGTAAAAATATTAAACGTATGTCAAGTTTGACAGTTTAAAATTTGTTTATCTGCTTCCATAGAGACATTAAATGATTTTTATTTTATTATTACTTATTTCTTCTTGATACAACTGCAGCCAACAGTGATCGATGTTTACTGAACAGTTTGACACACACTTATCTCCGTTCAACAAAATAATCGCGGTCTCTTTTAATTTTCTTTTTGTTGCGTTATCTTCCTTCTCTAAAATTTTTGCCGAACCCCATTGAATCAAATGACCGTTTTCCCCAGCGTGTTTTGCAAATTTTAGATTTTTAAAATTCCCGTCTTTTTTATATAATTTTTATGTTCCTCAACTCTAACATTCATAGGCCGAGACGTTTCTCCAACATAATGTTTATTGCATTCACAAGGTATACTGTAAATGCAATTTGTTGAATTTTGTATATCATTTTTTGGACGCGTTTTAGACAAAAATGATTGTAAAGTATTAGTTGTCTGAAAAACTGATCGAATATTAAATTTATTACCGATTCTTCTTAATTTTTCTGACAATATAGGAATGTTTGGAATTTTTATTGTATGATTAATTTGTTTTATTTGTCTTAAAGTGTTCGTTTTATCTGTAATATTTTTTAATGTTCTATCAACAAAATTTGGAGGGTATTCATTATTTATTAAAACATCTTTAATAAATTTTAGTTCGTTTTTAAAAATATCATTGTTCGATGAAATTAATTTTGCTCTATCATATAAACATTTAACAACACCTTTCTCAATATCGATGTGATGGTTTGATCTAAAATTTAAAATATCTATTGGTGTGAGTTTGTTTTCTATAAACACTTGTTTCTACAGATTCTATAATATTTGTAGCAAATGATAGACACTTCCTATTTCTCTTTTAAAAATCAATATTTCAGCTTGCACGATAAAAAAAATAGGCAATTTTGAATTAGGTGATCAAGAAACAATTTTTTTGATAGAATTGAAGTATCTCCTAAAGATACACGTATAATCCAAATATTCAAAAATAAATATGGTGTTTCTTTTAAAATAATACAACCTGTATGTCACATACATTTAAGATACCTTACTTTTATGATTAAAATATACTGTATAAGCTTTCATTTTATACAAGTACTATGTGCTAGGTAAAAATGTAGTGTTTATGATTTTTATGTGAACAATTCGCTGTTACCGTTGTTTTAATCTATAAGTTCGCAACGTTTTTATTGTATTCGCTATTTTAGAGAAGGAAGATAACGCAACAAAAAGAAAATTAAAAGAAACCGCGATTATTTTGTTGAACGGAGATAAGTGTGTCAAACTGTTCAGTAAACATCGATCATTGTTGACTGCAGTTGTATCAAGAAGTAGTAAGTAATAATAAAATAAAAATCATTTAACATCTGTATCGAAGCAGATAAACAAATTTTAAACTGTCAAACTTGACATACGTTTAATATTTTTCCTACTATTTTGAGAACGAAAACAGAGTTTCCCGAAACGTCAATACGGAAGTGCGCGATAGTAATGTGATTTTTGTTATTTTTTTACTTATCTGCTTTTTTCAGTGTTAGATTTTTTGGTTAGGCAAACTTAGTTTAAAAAATAACCCTTGACTGATCCGTTTGACGCAAGGGCTTATTTAATTAATCTTTATTTTCTCAGAAGTGTGACAAAACCCAATAAAACTAAAGAAAAAATAATATTTATGTTTTGCGAAATTCACGAAAAGTTGACACTTTTCCGCCACTAATAATTTAAATCAAAATCTGCGAAATTCGCGAAAATTTTCAAGGGAGGACTGATGAAGATCTGATCTGTCCACCGACTTTAATCGTCCTAGACAATTAACATACAAACTAACAGAACAATTTGGTCTGAGCCTCATCAAATCTTTAAAAAATCCCTATCGTGCAAGCTTAGCTAATTGTACAAGCAAAATTTGTCCAATCCACTTGATGCGATGAAACAAAGAATGTGTGTAGTCTGCCTCCTATAAACTGCTTTCCAAGAATGTAACTATAAGGGCTCCCACACAAAACTGCGAACTCGCACGAATGCACCGCAAGAACGTCCGATCTCATTCGCGTCGCGCATTCCTGCGATATTACGTCATACTTGGTGACGCCCCTTTTAAAAGACTTTAAGTCCGCTCTGAGACAGCTTTAGAGAAAGACGCGCGGCGCCTGCGCCGCCTTCTTTGTTTATAGAATGGCGGAATATGATGTAGATTTGCGGACGGTTTGCCGTACAAAATCGTATCGCAGAAATTCGCATCGCAAGTTCCTGTGATGCGGCATCGCATCGCAGTTTTGTGTGGGAGCCCTTACCTTGATTATCAACAGCTTCGTTGTTATATCAGAGAGACATCATCTAATGATATTGCTGCATGCTAGCGCCCGCCTTCATATTACATCACAAGTACAACTATTTAGGAGCTTAATTTAGAGATTTCACTTTGTTTCTATATTTGAATTTATTCTTTAACGATGATGTCACGGTTCAAAAATTACTTAGTAAAAAAAATAAATTATTAAAAAGCGAATACAAAAAAAAACGTTGCGAACTTATAGATTAAAACAACGGTAACAGCAAATTGTTCACGTAAAAAGCATAAACACTACATTTTTACCTAGTACATAGTACTTGTATGAAATGAAAGCTTATACAGTATGTTTTAATCATAAAAGTAAGGTATCTTAAATGTCTGTGACATACAGGGTGTCTTATTTTAAAAGAAACACCATATTTATTTTTGCATATTTGGATTATACGTGTAACTTTAGGAGATACTTCAATTTTATCAAAAAAATTGCTTCTTGCCTAGTTTTTCTATCGTGCAAGCTGAAATATTGATTTTTAAAAGAGAAATAGGAAGTGTCTATCATTTGCTACAAATATTTTAGAATATTTTTCACGGGGTGGTGAAAATTTATTGTCGAATTCGCTCAACTTCTAACCGCCAATGGTTTTTCTAAATAGAACACCCTAAATTAAAAGTTGTTGTAGAATTTTATCCTCTGTATATCCATATTACACTCCCCTATAGCTACCTCTTTTAATTTTTCTGTTATTGACGGTTTTTGTGATAAGTAATTAATTGATCCAGTTTCTTGCGAAGACGACTGTGAAATTGCCAGCAAACTTAAAAACAAAACAACCAAGTAAACATATTTTTATAAATAAATGTATATTTAGAAAAACTAAGTTTTGGCGGTTCGAAGTAAATCAAATTCGACAATAAATTTTACCAACCCATCCCCCTATTTCTCTTTTAAAAATCAATACTATTGAAAAGCAACTTTTTTTGATAGAACTGAAATATCTCGAAGACCATTCGAGATAAATATAAGAAAAGTTGATAAAAATCCCCCTAAAATTACGCATAGCATCCGAATATAAAAATATACAAGATGTTCCGTCTAAAATAAGCAAGTAGATGGCAACTTCCGATATAACAGGAAGTTCTGCAAGAATGGAATTATTTTATATAAACAGAACGTTCCCTAAAACCCCAAAGCCTACATTTTCAAAATTAAAACCGAGGTAGTTTTTGAAATATTCTAATGGGCCGTTACCGTAAGACAGCCGTAGATATAATAGAAGTGTTGCAAAGTGAAATTGATATTTTACTCATTGTAACAACAAGGCAATATTGTCCTTGCTGTTCCGCACGCAAATGACTACGTTAGCGTAAATTACTTGATAATAAAGCACATACACATGAAGAGAATGTTTGGGAATGAAAAGGACAATATTTATACGTGTGTTTCCAATTCTAACTGCATATGGTTTTTATTATCTCCGTTAATAGTTCACCGGTAGCGAAGTGCAATTTGGAATATGTCTTCTGGTCAGATGTTGTTATTTAGTTTTGCAAGAAACTAATTGATTTACGATATTTAGTTTGCAGAAAATAATTAAAACATGTTTTGATCAAAACTTATGTAATTAAAATCTGGTAATGGGAATTTTAAACGATCTTATGTGAATTATAACCTCACGACATTTTACAGATTAATTAAAAATAAAACTACAGTCTGTTAATATTTAGCTGCAAATCAAAATCTTAATAAGAAAACTATTTCAATAATGTAACAAGTATACTCCTTTAAATAAATTATTATAAACAATTATTTATTTTACGTTAGCTTACGTATCAAGGACGTTAAGAAGGCGTAGCGTGAAGATAATAGCCCGAGGCTTACACGCTTAGGGTATTAAACGCATTATGTCGCACGAGATTTATGCACGGCCGGTATTTAGAACACTTATAAATTTGCTATACTTCATATTATGTATTTGTGGAAATAAGTGTCTCTATAACTAAAATCAAGTAATTTTTCTTGAAGATGAGTTGGCAGCTGTGACAGATGCCTAGCAATAACAAACGCGGTTTTCATTTATGCCATATTTAGTACGCGAAAAACTCGTAGCAAATTGACAGATTTTTTTATATATGTATAATTGGTAAAATATGGATTGCAATAGTGATCGTAGTACCGAAAACATTCCGAGAACGCCTCCTGAACTTTT
Organism: Monochamus alternatus; assembly: GCA_037114965.1. NCBI lineage: Eukaryota > Metazoa > Arthropoda > Insecta > Coleoptera > Cerambycidae > Monochamus > Monochamus alternatus. Next base: position 108,459,606 of record CM073426.1, on the reverse strand, counting down.
TAAAGCGGCGGAGCAATCGCTAGGAAGCCTGTTGCCGGGAAAATATGAAAAAAAACTTTACAACAAAACTTGATAATTTTGTTAATCGCGTTCCTTTAAAAATATCAAGCACTACACTGAAAATGTGCTCCTAGCATATGTTTTGGAAAAATGTAAGAACTGTAAACCGTCATCTTTGGTACTTCTACATCATAATCAAGATTAAAAATATTCTTAAAAAAAACATGATAGTTACAAACCGAAGAAGTCAAGAATATTGACACTTTTCTAAGATATGTTCCTGATGAAATATTTGTTATGATCAAGGTAAGTAATTATCTACCTATATTTGTTTTTAATTACGTGGTATAGATTTTTGGCATATGTGGAATTTGTCGTAGAGAAGAGTTATGTAACATAACAATGGATGATATTCAAGATTTCGATAAAACTTTGCTAGTAACTATAAAATAATCTAGAATAGAAAATAAAACTAAAATACAGCGCCTATTTAGTATAACTGATAATGAAAACAAGCCACCAAGGTATTTGTATATATACAGGGTGTCCCTAAAAGGTCTTTACAAGGCTCCATCAGATATAGTGCGGCTCTAAATAAGTCGATTTAGCTAAACTTACCTTAGTTCAAAGTTGCCCTTCAATAATGGAAGAAAATATTTTTCAGTATAAAATTTAGATTAAGTAAATTATTTCCTACAAAAAGGTACTCTTGATAAGACTCGATTGCCCTCGTGGTTTATTCGAAATTTCTAATTTTAATCATGGCTGCAATTTTGACATAAAAATTAAATTAGGAGAAAAATGTTTACAATTAATGATATGGTTATATACGGTTATTTCACAAGTTTCCAGGTACAGGCACCAGGTAAGTACAGTACACGTTTATGCAGAAAAAAATCTGCACACAGTGAAAGTTAGACATTTTCAACACGAATTTAAAATTAATATGCGGACAGGAATAATAGGAAATGTTATTGTTGGTCCTGTCATTTTACCACAGAGATTAGCGGGACAAATTTATTTGGAACATCTACAAAATATATTGCCTTATTAGAGGATATACCTCTACAACTTCGGAGAGATATGTAGTTTATGCATGATGAGGCTCCACCACATTTTTCATTACCTGTTCGTAACTACTTAAATCAACAGTACCTAAACGAATGGATAGATAGAGGTAATGACGCTCCTGTAAATTGGCCACCACTTTCTCCAGACTTAAATCCATTAGATTATGTTTTATGGGGCCATTCTTAAGTCTGTGATTTATATGACATCGGTAGAAAACGAATAGCAAATATGGCAACGTATGTTTTATGTTAAAATTGCTGCCAATAATTAAAATTACAAATTTAGAATAAACCACGAGAGTCAAAATTGCAGCCATGATTAAAATTAGAAATTTCGAATAAACCACGAGAGCAATCGAGTCTTATCAAGAGTACCATTTTTGTAGGAAATAAATTACTTAATCTAAATTTTATACTGAAAAATCTTTTCTTCCATTGGCATAGAATTATTGAAGGTAAAATTACTAAAAAAAAACAAATTCTACGCCAATGGATTAACATTACTGATAATTTTGATATGGAGTTTATTGTCCTATAGAGCAAGGTCAACTTATCAAATTTCAGCAGAATCGCATAAGGCATATATATGTATATAAAACTGCAATTTCAGGGTTGTATAGCGCCTAAACAGGCCAACTTTGAACTAAGGTAAGTTTAGCTAAATAAACTTATTTTGAGTCGCACTGTATCTGGTGCAGCGTTGTAAGTACCTTTTAGGGACACCCTGTATATATGCATAAGGTATGCATCTCTTCGTCTGTCGGATACTGAGCATCGACGTTTTCTTCTATACTATAACAACAATAAAGTGCTTAAAACGTTCTCATATTTAATTTTTTGAGTCGGTATTGTTACTATGAATCCATCCTGATTATTCATTCGGTCTCAAAAAATAGTTAATTTCTTTTTAGCAGATCTTTACCCTTAGTCTGGGACTGGTTCATTTAAATATTACATACATATTGATAGAAATGTCTATATTTATTTAATAAAAGAGATATTGATTGGTGTTATATCGTCTATAAATATTTTCCAAGAAAATTACATGTCTATTCTAGCCTTATTTATTCATATCCAAGGCTTTACGATGCCAGACGAAATACAGCACAAATAAAAACAATTCATGTTAACAAATATAACTTTTTTATGATATACCAAAACAATTCTCTATTAAATATTATGTGATATTATGTTTCAAAAAGATATTATTTAGTATCATTATAATAAAATAAAAATATATTACTCTGTCACATATTGTCTCTAAAAGTATGAAGTGACTATCTTTTTAGAAAATTTACAGTAGGGTATACAGGGTGATTCTTTAATATTGCGAAAAATTTCAGGGGCAGGTTCTTTAGATAAAAATAATAAAAAAAGTTCCCATTAGCATGTGTCCGGAAACGCTTCGTTTCCGAGATACAAGGCGTTCATTTTTTTGTAATCTACTTTTAATAGTTGTTATTTCAAAAGTCCTTTAACCGATTTATTTGAAAATTGACTGGTTTATGTTTAATAATAGGAGTCATTTTTTGTATCATTAATAACATAACATAAAATACAAAATGCAAAGTAGCATAATACAAAATGTTACAAAATAATAATATTAATAACTTTTGCTCTGCACTTATATATTCCATTTCTTGTATCATTAATAACATAATACAAAATACAAAATGCAAAATAACATAATACAAAATGCATATAAAATTATTCACTTTTGTTTTATAAGTATGTGAAATTGTTAAAATGTGGGGTTAGAATAGCGCAATAATGTGTTATACAAATGCATTTTAAAAGTTATTATACTATTTGAGGAGAGTTTAAATAGTAAAAGTGGATAAACAAAACATCAGTAATTTTAATTTTGATGTTACTTTTGCTCTACGTGTTTTATTTTTCAAGATTTCAGTATCTATAAAATACCACAAATTTGATCATTTTACGGCGAGAAATACGGCGACTAAACATATATTTTTACGGTTTAACTGTATTCAGACTTTGCATCTGCAATTAATTCAAATCGGAATTATTATATGTTACTACTGTTTAACCATAATTATTAAGATATATATGAATAAATCCTTGACTTTTCGAAAAAACTTGAAGAGATCAAAAAGTTAGTAAATTAATGGGACTTTTTAGACATATTTTTAAGAGGAAAACATTTTATGGATTAAAAATGTAAGACAAAATATCATAGGGATTATCTCAACCCCTTACAAAAATACTTCAGAGTTGAGAAAATTTCAAAGGATATACTTTTATTGACAGATAATGTTCACCAAGTTTAGTTTCTTTAGATTGATATACATGGAAGATGAAAAAGAAAAACAATTTTTTTTGGATGGCGTAACTTTCCAGAATAGTTTTTTCAAAAAATTTTGAATTTGCTCTCGTGTATTATTGTAAGAGTAAAAAGTCATCTGCAAAATCATAAACGTCCTTAAAAATTGTTAGTGTTTTTCAAGACCGTATTTGTTTGAAGGTTTAGATATTATTCTGTAAATAATTTGAATACGTATACGTAGCTATTTCTTTTACATAATAGATGCTATTTTCGTGAAAATATAAAAACTCTGAATTATGTACAGATACACGTATACGATATACTTTGACAATTCCCAGGATGAACATTCGAGTGACATAAATTGATGGAAAATATCAACATATATTTTTAGTAGGATGCTGTATTTCGTAACGTTCCTAATTGAATCTCTTTCTAACTGAATAGTTATAGTAATTCGTAAGAGTAGAAAATTTAGCAATTTTTCTGATAATATGAATGCGTTCATATACTTCAATTACTTTTTGGATGAATACAATTTCGATAAACTTCATCAATGTTGAACATCAACAACTTGCGATTAATAAAATGTTATAGAGAAGAAGGCACGTAATTTGCATATATTTTGCAATTTAAATGTACGAGTAGTTCCTAAATCAAAATGAATATAAGATTTTGAGACCTCCGTCCGGATAGATTTAAATATGGATGCAGAACTTTTCTCATAAAGCAGTGTTTATGAATTTGCATACCTAGTTTTTCAGAAGTTCGATTAGGTCTGTATTTTGTATGTATATTACATTAAAATGTATTATGTTAGGCTTTATACAGGGTGCTTAAAAGATGGACAATTAAAATTAAATGTCATAATGTAAAATCCAATTCTAAACACGAAAAATTTTTTTTCAGATAGGTCCTAGTTTATGACATAGATACTCAGTTTAAAAAAATACTATTACTTTATTCAATACTTTGTAATAATAAAGTAAACAAATTACAGCAAAAGTTATTACAACTTAAAAACTATACTTAGATAGTAGATGTTCAAATATGCTACCATTTACATTTTGTCGCAACAGCTGTCGTTAAATTGCCGAGAGTAAGAAAAGAAACATAAAAAATATCCGGCTAAATCTGAACTCTTATGGTATTACCCCTGATAAAAACTCCTGTTCCTCTAAACTAATAATGATATTTGTTTCTCTCGTTCATTCACATATTTGATTCTTTTTATGGATACATTTCTTTTTTAACTCAACATTTTGAAAATCAGTAATTTTGCTCGAAAAACTGTCATTTGAGAAAATCGCTCAACCTTCGGTTTAACTAGCTTTTCAAGTCAGTTTTTCTCGTAAAATTACTGATTGGTTGTATTAGATTGTATTTCTATATAAAAATGGTCATCCTTCTACAAAAAAAGAAAACAATGTCATATGTCATAATTGACAAATATGGTCAAGTAAAGACTTATGGCACTTTTTATCTTAGATCCGACTAAAGTTATTGAACCAGTTAACTACCATATATTATATATTCTTGATATAATAAAATTGATAATTTTACGAGAGACCTTTTAGGTATATTTGTCAATTTTTTTATAAAAAACCTTAGTCGAAGACATTTCATATGTCAATTTCGAGATACTCTGTATACAGGGTGTTTTATTGGGAAATATACATACGTTAACAGTAAATACCAATCTATAGAACTTGAAAAACCTGTTGTTGTCGGTGGATTAACCATTGTCATTACCCAGATACAAGGCGTTTTACAAATTTGGCTATTCCTTCAATTTGCCATAGAAGGCGAACCACCCTATACAGGGTGAACCTTAAATAAGGACAAATATTTTAACCAGCAGTACAGTTCACTGTGTAGAACACATAATTCATAGTCTTTTTACAAAAAAATCAGGAATAAAAAAGTCAAATTTTAAATAAATTGTGATTTTTCAATACAAAACTTGTTGAAGACCGCTGTTCCGGGAGTCATGGTGGATGTGAATTCCACAGCGTTGCCAGTGTTACACTAGAATTTTTAGACATGTCAAAGAATGAATGAAATATGTTTATTTATGAAAATATTAAAGGCCATCTCCTCCCCTTTGTCATTTCTATACCTAACCAATAAATTGAAAATATTAACCAGATTATCTACTCACAATCATAGTTATCCAGAATTTGTTCATTATCCATTTTTGCTACACTCCAACTGATTTATCACAAATTAAATTTAATATCTTGTGTGAAAATAGTTTTTCGTTATTCTTCATAAAATAATTTAAGAAAATTGTGTCTTGTGTCTCTTTCTAACAGTGTACAATGACATTTAACTTGTGAAATGTGGATTGCTGACTAAATAGTTAATTGTTTAACAAACCAAGTAAGCTTGTGTGCACGTTTATGTATAATTTTTTAACAATAGACATAGTAATATCTCGTAATATCTTCCTAATACTTTATGGTAGTATTTAACTTGCGAAAATTCATTTTTAATCGTTTATAGTAAGGTCACTTAAGCAGTTAAAATTTATGTTAATATTGCTGCGTATCATACTACATACCTAATTTTAGTGTACTTATGCATAAAACAAGTATTTTTAAAATAGAATTAGTTAAAGGAAACGTAATATTTATATTAGAGGAGATATGGCAACCTCGCATCATATCATATGGTTCATTAGGTTGGTTATGACAGATCTACCAGCACCAGCGGTCCTCAAAATGTGGGTATTTTTTTAGAAAATTAATATCTCCGTAAATATTAGAAATTTTTAAAAATGGCTTTCACTAGACTGATCTATATGACGAAGTACACCAACACTTAAAATATTTATACTTATTTAAGGTTCACCCTGTATAATCAAATGAAATTCGGTCAGTTTATTCTACTTACTCACTCAATCCACTAAAGTCATAAGCGAATCTGAAATGCAGATCTGGTGACGCCCAAACTAAAATCTAAATTTGTTTATCATCCCTCAATGCCTCTTAAGTACTCGATTCTTCCGATTGTTTAAATAACAAACCGGTGACTCCGATCAAATGCCTCCGACATGGTAGCTGCTGCTACGCTTGTTACCTAACACTTTAAAACAAAGGTAATAGCATGTTTGACTAAACCTTACTTCACTTTGTTTCAGCCTTGTTGGTACAAAAAATCTATTCTATATATACCATTTATTATTCGCTGAAGTTCTGTGAATTCAATCAAGAAAAATGCAAATTGTATTAATAATAAATTACCAATTACCTGCAACTACAAAATCGATTGCAATCACTATTTAAATAGTAATAAAGTTTAATAGTAGGCAAAAAAAAGTAATTATTTCGAAACCTTCAATCTCCCACGCAAATAAAACGTCGGAACCCTTAATTGCCGAATAGTGTCAGGCCTCTGTATTTTAAGCGATTCGAGAGTTATCGACTTTTTACAGGGACCACGCAAATACTGATGATTGCAGGACACCCTTAGCCGCGACCGTTATCATACTTACGTTAATTATGTGAGCGCGGGAATAGCCTCCTCGTTATTTAAATTCAAGGGGTTTAAGTGTGTTACGGTCGTTTGGAGGTCAGGAGGTTTAGCGGAAAGCAGGTGAAGAAATGAATATGCATTAATTCCGAGATACCGCCCAGTGTCTTAAGCAGGTCAAATTTTTCAAATGAAATTTTAGAATTATGTTTTCTGCGCAACAGGATTTATCTCAAGATAGCTTATTCAACGTATTTCTGGCCCAGACAATTTATCGGTTACATGCAGTTGAAAACGTAGTTTATCTACTTTCATTTAGTAATATGAACTTTATAGTCATATAAATAGTTCGTAAGGGCATCTATTATAACACTAGTGTTGTAATAGATGTTTACAGTACTAGTGCTATAATAAAAAACCGGTTTTATTAATATTTCTCTGTTAAATAAATCCCCGTTTCTTCGAAGAATAATTTACTATTAAAAAAATTACTATAAAACCTAAGGTTTGTTATAACAATAATACACTTTTAAGCTGTATAAATTTGAATTTCCAATCGTTAAATCCATGTTTGCCCGCATGATCTTCTTTGTTATCTATTTCACTATTCACTATTACACAGAGAGTAATATATTCTATAAAGAATTTTCAATGTAGCCTTCCGCCGTGGAAGATTTGCCCCCATGACGTTTTAAAATCTTCATGTTTGTACAGCCATCAACCATAATGGTGGCTGAAGACTTTCTAAAACAAACTCTAGTGTATTATTTGAAATTTTCCAATCCAAGCTTTGTTGCAATAATTTTTGGAATGCTCCGACAGGCTGGGAGGTATATTTTCCTTGTCTGTAGAATACAAAAAGCGCCTGTGAGTTGCATTAAGAGGACTATTTTCGAAAAATATTAACACCGTTGATACCTACCACATTTCCTTCTGTTATAACAAATTCTTGGACAATTTTTGTTTTCGTGCATAGAATCACAATTTCTATATAGATGTCATTGTATTGAATATGATCGAACATTAACCCAAAAGTGTCTATTATCTTAGCAACCTTAATGAGTAAATATGTTTCATCATCTGCAGTAGGTACTTAGAAACTTATACATTTCTTCCTTTGTAAAAATTTTGGAGTTTTTGGCTTTGTAACCTTACGAACTTGTTTTCAAAAGTACAATTAGTTGAGAAAATCTGCTTATATCTTGATTTTTCTATACTGAAATCATACCTTTCAACATTGAGTCCATAGTGTGGATGGTTTCTGGGAGCGTTGCTTTCCGGAAAAATAACCCAAAAGGATTTTCTCAGACACGTTCTTTACCTTGTTAATTTTCTACTTTTAGTACTCCAACTCCCCTACCTTGGATTTTGTCGCAACTAGAGTTTAGATCGCTTCGTTTACCGCTGCTTCTATATCAGAGGGCAAACTTCCATCAGAATGATTCATTTTGAAAAGCGGTTTTTATATTTATGAGTTTGTTTGACAAAGTTTTGACAGTAACCATGCGAAAGGTAATATAAGAAAACTTGATCCGGAAACTTAATATGCAGATAATTTCTTTTTATTCATCAAAAATGCACCCACTTCTTGTCGCGTCATTTGACACTTTTTGCCAAATATATTTTTTTCGTGTTATTAAATGAAAGTAGATAAAATTTTGTACAATACAATCTTGTTACTGCACTCGATGTTTTAACTTTAACATTTCGCGTTGTAATATGAATTTTTACAACACTTATATTGAAAATAACTATTACACAGCGAGTAATATATTGCGTATAAATAGCACTCCATAATAGCCCTAAAATATGACAGGGACAACTTGTGTAAATTATTACTACAAATCGAATCAATTTTAATTTTGAATTGATTTGTCAATTCATAGAAAAAAATCAAATCGGAATATCGATCGGATCAAGATATAGCATCAAATCGAAATATTGAATCGATTCGAAATATCAAGTCGAATCGAAATTTTAAATCGAAGCGGTAGTAGACCTGAAAATCGTATTATTCATTAGAATTAATTTATAAAAAAATCAAATCGGAATCAGTTCGAATAAACATTTATTTAATTTGCTCGATTTTTGATATATTAGTATATCGCGGTCAAATTGTTCTCTGTTCGATTTATTAAATTTTAAATCATCTTTAAATCATTAGGTAGAAGTGGCAAGTGACACATAATTGCATTTTGAATGCCATTCTCAATAAAAAAAATGGAAAATGTACAGAATGCTCCATTTAAAAATCGAATGTTGATGTTGTTTCTCTTTAAACCAACCTCTAAGTGTCGATTCAAATAAATTGACTCGACCCCTATTCAATTTAATTTGAATCAAATTCATCAGTCATTCGAAATTTCGATTTGATTTTTTCGATGGATCGATTCAAAAATACAAATCGTGTTATTGCACAGGATTAATCGATTAGATCAATTCAAATAAAATTATACTATTCAATTAATAAAATTTTATTTTCTCTATGTTTGTTCGATTTTTCGACATATTTTTTTTTTATTAGGGCATTTTGGTACAAGAGTTTATTTAATTCATATTACTATTTTTTTCGCAAGTTGCAAAATACCCAAACAAATGCAGAAAATACTCAAATTATCCCACAAATAAATAAACGCATATAAGTGTTGTAATTGTAATATTTTACGTCTTGGCAAAAATTTAAAGATATTAATTAAAACATGCGATTAAAATGTAGAAGAATATAAACGAACTAAACGTGCTAAATAATAAATTATGTTTAAGATCTTTACTTTAATTAAATTTTATTATTATATACGTAATTAAAAGGACACGAAATAAGCTATTCTCGAGTGTCTCAGAGCCATTTCAAAAGATACGCAATAAATTTACCATAAAATTAATTGTCCAAAAAGTAATAATAACATAAATAAATTTATGTTTGGCAGTTATTTGGGACGTAACTGCTTTCATTTAATTTTTGTTTATAGTATAAAGAAAATTAAAACAAACATGTGAATTAATCGAATTTATTTTAGCAAAATAAGAATACTAGCAACTTCAGTAGATATGGTGAAAATATTAGGTTTGACTACGTGACTATAAAAGCTATCTGTTCTCCTTCTCGATTCTGAAATATATATGTCTGCTGTTTGTCGAACTAACGCAGCTGTTACATTACAAATTGCATTTTTTGCAAAAAAATCGCACCTATACCATTCCTTTGGTAAGTTCCTTGTGATATAACATATTTTTTATATTTGTGCCAATTTTTGTGACTTCAGAAATACGTGGAAAAATCGATTGAGATGGCACATACCTATAAACTATCACTCAAAACTTTCAAAATAAGTGGGTTATAGACATTATTTCTGTATGTATGTGAAGCTTGGTAATCACACAAGTATGATAATAATGTATTGTTGAGCAACATTTCATCTACAACTATCGAAGTTATTAATAATAATGATAATAATAATTAGTATTATTGTCCTCGTACGACATAATGTAAAAATAGTCTATTAAGAAAAAGTTACAGTAGCAACGGGCATAAATAGCAGTCATTGAATCATTTCTCGTAGTTATTGTGAAAGTGTAAATCTGAGATCAAGCGATGATTTGCTATTGAGAATGGAAGCTTCATTGTTGTTTCCAATTTCTTGTCAGAGAAATCATAGAAGAAATACGAAGAAGCTTTTGGTGATGGCATAACTAACGACAAAGATTATTAGTATATTTCAACGTACAAAGCCTTCATCTCTTTGGTGTTATTACTCAATGAGCAAGAACAGAAATTTCACTCAAGAAGAATATGAATATCAAAAAATACTTATATTTGATTGCATTCCTGAAGCGAAAATCAGAAGGATACAAATCTAAAAAAATCTAAGCTATTAGCATAGAAAAAAATATCGATATTTTTAAAGAATGCGAACGATGAGTTTCTACTCAGTTACTTTGATTATTGATTTGATGGGCGCATGTAGGCGAAAAGAACTCACAAATCTGCTTGTAGAATATGTGAAAGACTATGCTTCCAAATCATGATACTTTGTACCAAAACAAAAGTGTCTAGAGAGTTTTTTTATAACATTTAGAAATATTAATTGTTTGAATTTAGTAGAACTGGTAAGAACGTCAAATTAAGAACTGAAACCTATGCCCATGTTATTTTTTCTTCGATATAACTCTGGTAAATGTACCAAACAACCTATTAGTATAAATACTATTGGCAATGTGCCAAAACTGATTGCATGATTTTTTAAACTGCCTAATCCAAATGCGTATACCAACTGAGCACTCTTTTCGGCAAGTTTCAACCTCCCTTTTAGCCGATTGTGGCACAGATCTTTTGAATATAAAAACTAAAAAGACGTGATGGCAAGAAGTCTAATTCTGTCGCTGGAAACTACATCGAAATTTTACTGAAAACAAGAACGGCTATAAGAATTCTAGGTGAAAGCGAGAGATATTCCCTTGAGAACCGACAATATTCGCTCAAGTTATTTCATGAACATCTAAAAATTATTTTCATACTCAAAATATTTCTACCTATTCAAGCAAATCATTAAGCATGTCAGCACCTGGTATTAATTTATCCAATCGTAAAGATATTACTGTTAATGTATTTAATAAATAAGTTTTCACATGATCTTACATATTTTGTTTATTTAATAAATATCTAATTTGAGTCAAATCAATGTCATTATGAAATTTGAAACAGTGCCAAACTCATTATATGACAGTTGTAGATAATAGTATATTTTTCAAGGATCATATAATGATGGTTGTAATTGACAAGGGTGAAGGTTATGGAAGGAGTGAATTTCAACTATATTATTTACTATGATTTAACACTGTTTCAAATGTTGTAATGACTAACATTATCCCACATGTGCTGTTTAATAGCATATTATTCATCGAACATATAATGATGGCTGTAATTGACGAGGGTTAAGGTTACGGTTACTGTACATCACCCAACTAAATTTTACCCATTATATGCAGGTAGAATAACTATGTTTTGTCCACGACTATTAACAATATTTTGGCAATTTTTTTACTGAAAACATTACACGATATGTTGACATAACACACAATTCAAAACATTCAAGTCACATTACTTTCAAGTTTGGCATTTGTCATTCTCTTGATAAATTTAAAAAGCAAATATAACTTTAATTAGTAAACTTCTACCATCACTTGAATAAAACGTTAATATTGTAACCGGTATAGTAGGTAGCGTTTGGCTTTCATACAAAAGGTTCAGGTTGAATTGCTGACACTGGCAAAGTTTTATTTTGTTAGTACACTATTGGTTCTTTGAATCATTATTCATATGTATAATAAACATTTAGAACAGTCATTGATAAAAGTTTTTAATGCTTAATGATTTAGTTCCTATTTTTTTTTTTTTTAATGGAGCAATGGAGTATTTCTTGTACAAGGTGTCCTATAATTAGTGTGCAATACTTTAGTAGTAGATTATACGATCAAAAATACGTTTTTTTTCTATAAATTGGGGTAGAAAAATGCTTCATAAGGGGGTTGTGTCCCCCTGAAAGGGGCGTCAATAAACCATGTTTTTCAAAATATTTCTAAGATGAATTAACGCATAACTATGAATTTTGGACACTCGTTAAATGGTCTAACAAACTACATAAAAACTGTTTAAAAATTTTGGTCAAGGACGTCTCAGGCAGGGGGGCTCACGGGTAAAATGCGCTCCTAATTTTTTGCACGGCAATATTTTCAAATTTAAACATCAAATGATAGATATGGCGTTTTTATAAAAAAAAAACGTACTCTTGATTTACTTCGATAAAGTGCTTTGTTTTCAAGAAAACTCGATTTTAAGGTTTTGTTGCATAATCTAAAGAATGGAAAAAGATGGCATAAATAGGTAGGCAGGCCATGAAAACAAACGTTTGTTTACTTGAACTAATTTGACAGTTTATTAAACTTAATTTCTTTCTCTTACTTTACGGTGTTGTATTGGACATTTTGTATAATATGGAGTTTGTAATGTAGGTTGTTAGAACCTTAAACGAGTATCCTACATACCAAAATTCATAATTAACTCGCTTTGGAAATATTTTCAAAAACATGGTCTCTTGAGGCCTCTTTCAGGGGAACACAACCCCCTTAAGAAGCATTTTTCGACATCTATTTATATAAAAAAAAATCTTATTTTTTGATCGTAGAATATGCTGCTAAAGTATTGCAAACTAATTATGGGATACACTGTATATTTTTTAAATATATATATATATATATATATATATATATATATGGTTGTAAAATTTCTCCGGGTTCCTCTCCGCGATGAATCTGCATGGTCTTCAAAAGAACCATTTGTTTGACAACGTTTCGGTAAAATCTCATTTACCATCTTCAGGTCTTCTTACTTCTGCTTCGCGTTACTACGTTCGACCTGAAGATGGTAAATGAGATTTTACCGAAACGTTGTCAAACAAATGGTTCTTTTGAAGACCATGCAGATTCATCGCGGAGAGGAACCCGGAGAAATTTTACAACCACATATAACACCCGCGGAAGCCTACGAATTAACATATATATATATATATATATATATATATATATATATATATATATATATATATATATATAGATTTTTCTGATGTCAAAAATTATTTTATGTGTTTACTTCGACATGTTTTCTAAAAAATACTTTTTTACATATTATTGATACATACTGATACTGGATAACCAAGAAAGATATTTTCAAATTACAAGGATAGAATATAGTATTAGATAGCATTAACAAAATTTGAAAATGCCCTTATACGCACCTTTTCAACTTCAAAAATATATGTATGCCGTAAAACAATGCATAAAATTTAACTGCGCGGCATAAACAATAGGTAAATATTATACCAATATGGGTATCTAAAAAGTTAGGTTATATATCAGTTCAAAATGTTCTCAGTTGTAGTGCAGCCGTCACTTTTTGTAAATATTACCTTGAAACAACAACATAGGCATAACAAGAGGAAAATACATAAATCTAAACACAAAATTCGTGGAAAATTCCAAAAAAAGTGTTCATAAATTTGCCTGTCATTACTTGAACATCTAAACAGGTAAGTAGCAATATTTAAACTTACCTACCATATTTTCATTATATTTTATACGTGATTAATTAAATAAGGAAAATTGGAACATTATTAAAAATAACATTCACTAAAATGCGCGTAAAAATGCAACGTGTTTACACTTCCACATGAGCCATACTTTTGTTGTATAGGTAAAATAAGAGGCAAAGCACCAGAACACACTTCCTTTGTAATTATTATTGATTAATTTTAATTAAATTGCATCTAGAGACCTTTTACGAGCACGTATTTTAAAAATACATATACATTTGTATGGTGTAGCACGTGGCATGTAATTTATTTGTTATTCAAAAAACAGTGGTGCCTATAATAAAAAATTAAGGTATAGTAAAAACGGTTTCAAATTTAAAAATTACTGGGTGGAGGAAAAACAACTTATTTCTGGTTCTGAGTGCTCTGGCTTTTTACCTAATCATAAACATCCAAATGGAAATTTTAGCGAGAACACCAAAATTTCACTGAACAGCTTTCGGAGTTGTTACTTAGTGACCAACCCTTGCAGATGAACACCGAAAGCTGGGGGTGGCGTACCCAAGGCCGTACCTGCGGCGGAGTCGGCGATGTCTGCGCGGCTGGTAGAGACTGTTGGCCTCGGCTTCGAGGGTGACGCGAGCTCTGGGCATATCTGCCGGGCCACCCATCGGCCCGAGTGCCCACCGCACACTAACACAGTCGCTTTCCGGCCTCCGACAGCAGTTCCACCACCTCCAGCCATCGATCGCTCGCATCCCCTAACCTACCATACGGTGTAGTACAGGTGGTAGGCACGACGCGAAAAATTCGGATAGGCCTTTTCTGAGTCATAATTTTTCGAAATGTACCCAAAGAAATGAGTGTTTTAGACATACAGGGTGTTTTTAAATGAAATAGCAAAAATGGTGCCAGGGAACGTATAGCCAAAAATAAGAGGAGTGAAGTAAAAATGCCTTATATGAAAGTTGCACCCCTGAGGCGATATACCCTCTTAAAGGAGGGAATTGAAATTCACATTTTAATTTTTTTCTTTAACATGGGCAATGCTAGAGACACGAAACTCTGTATGAGCATCCTACCTACATCTGTATCCATGGAAACAAACCTTGCTGAACAGCGTAAAACATCATACCAAAGATATCGCGTTTTCGGCCACGTGGTTTTGTTTACATTCTATGACAATTAATTAATATTAATGTTAATATTTTAATTATTATGTGATTATTATCGCCAGACACAGGTGCTGATCTTTCAATATGTTCGAAAGATTATCCTGTAATACATTTCAAACCAATATAAAATTCATGCAACTTCTCCATTGTACAGGTTATCTGCCTTTGTTAAAAAATAATGTTTCTAAGTAAACAGTAAAAAATCTCTTTCGCAATGATAATCACTGGTTAATTCATAATACAATTTCTGTGTTTCAAAAAGTGACAGTGGCCCAAAATTTATTTATTTATTTATTTAGCATACATCACCCTACAGCCTAAGCCAATTAATGGGTGGGGATAACATATAATATTAGTAGAAAAAAAAAACTTAAATATACATATAAAATAAACACAGATAATATAGAGAAAGAAAGTTATATATATGTAACAAAATAATTACAGATGAAGTACAAACTAAGAAATCGAATAAAAGAAAAAACAATTTGATTTATAGTAAAATAAATATGGGTAACATGATTTGCTAAGTTGTAAAAACCTTTTTCTTAATGCATCTAATAGTATCATGGAAAATGTCCACAGAATCCTGCATCTGACGATAATTGAAATCCATTACGTACAAAGGCGAAAATTTTAATAGATTAGTTTTAGGGGTGGGAAAATAAAAAGGTCCTGAAAAACGAGTGGCAGAATGGGGAACGTGAAAGTATAATGCAGCTACTAAGTCTGGACAGTCAATTTTCCCGGTTACAATTTTATGTAGAGTGACCAATGAATTGTATATACGTCGTGTGCTTAGGTCATTAAGATGGAATCGACTTAGTAAAGTGCTTTGTGGTATCCCTTGAGGTGGATAAACATTGTCATTTCTAAACCATAGGTACTTAACATATCTACGTTGTATGTCCCCTAATTTCTTTACATGGATTTGATAAGAGGGACACCACACTAGAGACCCATATTCCAGTTTTGGCAAAACAAACGCGTTGAACAGTAAGGAAATCGTATTAGTTTCAGAAAACTGTTTCGAGCTTCTTAGAACAAAACCGAGATTTCTATATGCCTCACGTTGTATATTATTGAACACATCGTTCAACGAAACTGAGCTTACTATCAAAGATTATCCCGAGAGCTTTAAAACTATCGCATTTAGGTAAATAGGATTTACCTTCCTCGTAAAGCACATATAATTGCACTTAGAAAAGTTCAAAGGCAATATATTTTCAGAACACCAATCAGAAATTTTGTTCACGTTTGACTGAAGCTCGAAACAGTCATTAATATCTGACACAGACAGATACAATTTGAGGTCATCTGCATAAAGAAGGACCTCGCAATTCAGGTTATGGACAATGTAAATGAAGATTAGAAACAATAAAGGGCCGAGAACCGATCCTTGAGGGACCCCAGAGGTAGCATTTATTTCTATAGATCGGAAACCACGATACTCCACTGTCAATCTCCTTTGAGAGAGGTATGAGGTGAAGAAATTAATATATAGTTTAGTTAAGCCGATATTTGATAATTTTGACAGTAGAATACCATGGTCCAGCCGATCGAAAGCTTTGGAGAAATCAGTATAGATCACATCTACCTGACCACCACAATCCAATTTAGTTGCGTCAGACACATCAAATTGGTAACTGTCGAACGACCGGGATAAAAGCCTTGCTGCGCAGTGGATATGTTTGATTTTACATGCGAGACGAGACCTTCGTAAAGCAAAATTTCAAAAACTTTTGAAGCAGTACAAATAATTGTAATAAGACGATAATTCTCGACCTCACTCTTGTCATCCTTTTTAAAAATAGGACAAATTCGGCCAGAGTTCCAAATATCATCCTTCGTTCTCTGGCACCTACTCGAGCAGCCGCACGGCAGCGTGCGTACAACGTTTATAACCAAATACAAAGCTGGAATGAAATTCATTTGGAACCAACGGAATAGGGTTAGAAACGCACTATAAACGGTTTTCTGCCAGCATGGTATATACTGCCAGTAACTATTGAAAAAGAAACAGCGTCGCCAGTATCATTCAAGATAATCTCCTGTAATTGTCGTGGGTGCAAGGACAATGGCGGCTGTTGTAAGCTTGGGCGGAGCTATTCGATAATTTGTACCACTTGCGAAGGTAGAAATTGAAACATCGATGAACCCATTGACATCGATTTAGAGAATTTTCTAAGAGTTGAACTATCCGGTAAGGAGAATGAAGCGCCAGAAGAAACTGGAGACACTGAGGAAACTGAACAAAGTAAAGACTACGGACTACCAACGCCACATCACCTTGATGAGCATCTCAAACCTAAGAAACGGAGATTAATTGAATAAAGTATACAGTTTAGACAATATCAATTTGAATAAACAACGATTTAAATATCCCATTTGATTTCGTTCAGTTATAATTTCTTTCCATAATCTATTCTATGACATCTCTACTTTATACGTATATATTTAAGTGGTATTCCTTCTTTCATCGAAAAAGAAGTCATCTATTCAATGTTGAGATACGAAAGACAAATATTTCTCCATCTGTATTTATATTTTTCGCAATAAACATTGCCCGGTGATCATTTCTAGACGCATTGATTCTAAATGATCGAGATATTCCCTTACTGTTGTGGCGCGTGGGATATAGCGTCAATCTCACTAATTGACGCAGTTATAGCTTGGAAACTATTATCGTCATTAAATAAACTATACAGACATTTTTATGCGAAATTTAGTGAGGAATATTTTTATATTGTATACTTCTTTTTTTATATTTTTAGGTATTAATAATATTGTGTGAAACTAACTAGTCTGTGGACAAAAGCCCCAACCAGCGTTGAATTACACCCACAATATCTACCCATATATTCCTTATTATTAGCTTTTGTAAAATTTTTTACTGTATTAGAAAGGTATTTTAAGCTAATATAAATCAAATCTTCTACAATTCCTATCAATGAAGTCATATGTATGTTCTCTGATACCAAACATCTAGGTATGCTAATGAACAATTCCACAGACAAAGCTCTATTCAATAACGAAATCTAATGAAATCTAAATCTAAATCTATCTAAATTTACTAACCTTGCTTTAATGAAAACGCTCTATAAATATCTAACTTCACTTTTGGCAATTGGAACACGACAATAATTCAACCACAATAAATCTGACCTATTTCTGCATTTTTAGGATTGCTTCTTCAGGTGGCCTCCTTTAAGTTGAGTTAAATATCTAACTATAAAAATTATTATAAAAATTAAAATTATTTGAAGTTAAATATCGACAATGACAAAAGTTAAATTATTGTCGTGTTTATTGATAGGAATTGTAGGAGATTTGATTTATATTAGCTTAAAATACCTTTCTAATACAGTAAAAAATTCTATACTTCTATCCTAAAATTGATACTTTCAAAAATACTTGCGAAAATGCTAAAATATCTCTCTTAGTGGTTTAAACAGTATGTTGCACATTGAATTTTGGTGATCATTTTAATTTTTTTTCTTCTTAAGCATGAAAAACGCAATAAAAAAAGAAAAGTAGTAGGAATTTTATGATCAACAGAATCTCTGAAGCTTGAATCATTCATGAAACAGGTATAACCCTTTAATTTGCATATCTTAAAACTAGAGTAGAAAAATAGTTATTTTTTATTACAGGCTGAATGGTTGTTTAAAATCTCCTAGATAATATTTGTTTGGAAATTGGTTTCGAAATATTTTTAAAATTGGCGAAATACAAAGTAACAGTTTTGACTTTATATGTTACTCGCTCATGAGCGTATCAAAGGGGGGGGGGGTAATGAGGGTAATTACCCCCTAGACCCAGAACCAAATTTGTAATTATTGATATTTATTAACAAATTGAGAAGACTGGATTTTGTTATTAAATAGTTGTTTTTGATAATTTTTTTTAATTTATGCTTCTATGGACATATTATCTACAACTGTTAATTTTTCTCTAAGTAGGAGCTGTTTATTTATTTTTTATAATAAAAATAGAATCTAATACCACCGATTTTAAGTGGTTAGGAATGAGCCGTACGACATTTACTTTACATTTCATAAAATTTTCCCATTGACCCACCCCCTCTTCCCCACAAACCAAAATACTGAAGGTGTCCCTGACACTTAACAACATAAGATGGAGCTGATCAAACATTTCTGACCAGTTCTTATCAGCGGCGGTTGAAGCAGACCTAAAGTTTGGTTCATTTTGGACGATTTATTAGTACAATTCTTATTGCTATAAGACGAAGAGAAAGAAACCTCATTTTACTGTGTAAAGAACGATTGAAAAATTATATTCTTGAAGAATGGTTATAGATGTTAATAACGCAAACACGGATGTTTTCCTATTTTATTTTTAAGCATCATCCTACTGTAAAGAAAACTGCAAACGATTTTCTTCGCTTTTGGTCATTATCTTTGAAGGGATTAAAACACACGCGACTAATTTGCCTTTGAAGTTAGTCGATCTTTAGACGCTTTGACTTGCAGCGGCTAAATGCTTAAACTAAGTTGCTGGACCGCACCTCTAGGCGGAATTTATACTAGGGCGATACGAATACCTTATGTTTTACATATGGACGTGGTGTGAGCAGCATTCGATTTATTTTAGTAATAAATAATAACTAGTGCCGCTAATAGCAATGTCTTCATTAATCGAAGGAGACGTGTTTTTTGCATAACTGTTTTTGAATACACCCCCTACAAATATGAGAATCAGCATTATAGCTTCTCAATTTTTCCAAAGAATTTGCAAGTAAAAAAATCGGACAAAGTTCTTGGAGACCTATACACAATATTTTTTTGCTTTATTTGAAAATAGCTGTGTTATATATGATAAATAAATTTAAGAAATTTTAAGAAAACAACAAATAAATATACATTTTTACATTAAGGCAAACATGACATGAGATTTATTTTAAAGAGTACTTTAATTGTAAATAATTGAGAAGTAAATCGGTTAAATATAATTAATTCAAAGAAGTCTAAAATTTTGACTACGCTTGAAATTTATAGATACAGAAGCTCTTAATGAACAATAATGATTAATGAAGGTATCAGGTTCTCCAATTATGTTTTTTCAATTTCAATAGTGGACATTTACGGCACTTGTGGAGCAAAAGAATGGAACTAATGTTCACTAAGTTTATGTGATCATCATTAAAATGCTGACACATCGAGACGCTTACTCAGAGGCTGGAAGTCTTCCTGAGAAACGTACATTGAAAACTATATAGAAAATAATATTCAAGTTTCAAATAGAATATGTTGGAAAGTGATGCAGTTTCTAGCTCAACTGCTTCGTCATTATAGTTAATTGATAATTCAAAATCCATTTCTGTGCCATAATTGATATTTCTAAACAAGAGATGAAACTACCTTTAAAGGATTGTAAAGTTACAAAATTCTTTAATTCAATGCTCATATTAACTTTTTCAGAGAGATTTTGTAGGCTTTTAGTTTATTTAGTTTTACATATAATTATAGTGTACAAATAGATACTACCGCAAGCTATTAATTAACGATTAATAATTTAATTTAGATGCCAAAAAAGTGAAAGGTACACATGTGTGCATTTTCTCACCCTCGTTTGCAACAACTTTCATTTTCTCCTTTCTTGAGTCTGCCATCACAATTTAGAACACCATGTACTTTCCAACTCTGACATTAGTTGGTAATGGAGCATGCAATGAGGATTCATAGGGTAGCTGGACTATATTAAACGGGTCATGAGCGAACATTAGGATCAACATAACATTGATAGTATCATCCTTATTGACTAGGAATAGGAAACGAAGGGCACATGCGTTTGAGATAACCTTACCTCACCTCACCAAAACGTATATATGTGCTGCTAATACCGATAAACTTAGGTTACCGTTAATCCAAATACGCTTTGGCAGATTGAAATCATCAAGGAGATGAATTGGGGTGTTACTTAAATTATTTCAGAATGATTGTATTTGTATTTACGAAGACCTTGCGAAGTCTACTGCGAACATAGACAGCTGGATACAAAATGACTGTTCCCAAAATCATAAACATATACCTTAAATTCGTAAATTCCACAATAACATGAATGACGCCACTTATTCCTTAAGGTATTAGGTATCGCATGCCAAATTGAGAACTTTACAGTTGAATTCTGTTTACCATTTTAATGGTGACGTCACACATAACTACATCAAATAACAGGCAACTCCATAGTGCACATTGTCATGAATTAATTTTTTTATTAGATCTCCTTTTAACCTTATGCACTCGTATAATTGTTTGCAATAGTAAAAATATCTTTAAAAATAATTTTGCGATTTACTTTGTACTTCTGACGTATTTTTAATGAAATCTACTTTTATCATTAGTTGCTAGTTGCTTCACTCATCAATAGAGATTCTATAAAATTTCTACTCAGAACTTCCAGAAGTGCAAAAACTATTTTAAGAGAGTCATTATTATTGCAAAAGTATGTCCCTACTTTGGACATAAGTGTCAACAAATGTTTTCTTTATTATGCTCTTAAATATTCTGATATTCTTACAATATTACGAATATTTTAAAAGTATAAAACACCGAGTGAACAAATAATATTATACGATGCGGCGATAAAGTCTTGCCTTTTATTTTCAAAATAACATCCTTTTAAGTTATCAATATTTATGTGATTCCCGCAAATGACATCACCTCTCTTATTTTAAATGGAGCAATAATATTCTTGTTACAGATATTACATCTAAGGTAAATTCTGACTCAGATGATATGGCACAATGCCCATTAAACCTTAACAGATCGTTCAAAAATGAAAAACCTCTCGTTAGACTGAATAAAATATTTAATAATATGTATAACAAATGCAAAAACAGATTTTATTATTGTTGTTCAGGGAGCACATTTCTAACATTTGCTCCATTAAATTAGTATTATTCTTGTTATTAAAGAAAAATTAAATTTCAGCCAAATCCAATACTTCTAGAAATATTCCAGAATTCATTCTAACATAATTTTAAAGACCACCAGATTTTAATTCTTCATCGTATCCTACAATATTTATAATATTTCTTTTTGAAAAATCAACTAACGTTTTTTTAAAAACTATATTTTTTGGCAATTTGTGCTAAAATAGTAATATGTTTTTTCTACTATTTTTATACTATTTTTGACAAACGTCAAAAAATGTCAAATGTACCTAATCACATGCAGTTTACCTCAAGGAAGATGAACATGGGCGATGTTAGGTCTGGGGGGGGCTAAACCCTGGATGGACTGTGCTTTAATTTCGGTACTGAAATGTGTGTGGGTTTACGAATAATTTTAGGGGGGTTAATTTGATTTCTGGAGGACAAAATGAAAAAGGTGCTGAGAATGTTGGAAAGTTTAACACAGGAAGTAAAAGAGGTGAGAAGAGAAGAGAAGAGAAGAGAAGAGAAGAGAAGAGAAGAGAAGAGAAGAGAAGAGAAGAGAAGAGAGAAGAGAAGAGAAGAGAGAGAAGAGAAGAGAAGAGAAGAGAAGAGAAGAGAAGAGAAGAGAAGAGAAGAGAAGAGAAGAGAAGAGAAGAGAAGAGAAGAGAAGAGAAGAGAAGAGAAGAGAAGAGAAGAGAAGAGAAGAGAAGAGAAGAGAAGAGAAGAGAAGAGAAGAGAAGAGAAGAGAAGAGAAGAGAAGAGAAGAGAAGAGAAGAGAAGAGAAGAGAAGAGAAGAGAAGAGAAGAGAAGAGAAGAGAAGAGAAGAGAAGAGAAGAGAAGAGAAGAGAAGAGAAGAGAAGAGAAGAGAAGAGAAGAGAAGAGAAGAGAAGAGAAGAGAAGAGAAGAGAAGAGAAGAGAAGAGAAGAGAAGAGAAGAGAAGAGAAGAGAAGAGAAGAGAAGAGAAGAGAAGAGAAGAGAAGAGAAGAGAAGAGAAGAGAAGAGAAGAGAAGAGAAGAGAAGAGAAGAGAAGAGAAGAGAAGAGAAGAGAAGAGAAGAGAAGAGAAGAGAAGAGAAGAGAAGAGAAGAGAAGAGAAGAGAAGAGAAGAGAAGAGAAGAGAAGAGAAGAGAAGAGAAGAGAAGAGAAGAGAGAGAGAAGAGAAGAGAAGAGAAGAGAAGAGAAGAGAAGAGAAGAGAAGAGAAGAGAAGAGAAGAGAAGAGAAGAGAAGGGAGAAGAGAAGAGAGAAGAGAAGAGAGAAGAGAGAAGAGAAAGAGTATAGAGAGGACATAAGACAATTCAGAGGAGAGATTGAAGACATGAGGCAGAAAAATAAGCTTAGGCTTAGGGATAAGATGAGAGACATAGAAGAAAAAGTTGAGAGTATAGATAAAGAGAAAAGAAAGAAAAATATAGTGGCTCTAGGCCTACAAATTAGAGACAATTTAGATTAGAATGATCATGAATGATTTAGATCAAGAATACTAGGGGGTAAGAAGACGAAGGAAGGCTATGTAAGGAAAAATAATGAAGAAATATATGCAATGTACCAGGCACCAACAATAGACGAAGTTGTAAAAGCCAGAAGAATGCAGTGGCTAGGGCATCTAGAACATATGGAAGATGAAAGGGCAGTTAAGAAAAAAGCAGGGAGTAAACCTAACTACAAGAAAAAAAGAGGCAGACCGAGGAAGCGATGGAGAGGGGTAGTGGCAATAGGGAGAAAAATGTAACGGATTGGAAAAGAAAGGCGAAGAACAGAATGGAGTGGAGGAAGAATAACACAGCTATGGGCCTAAAAGGCCTGTAAACAGCTTTATATATAATTAGATTTCTGGGGGGGCTAAGCTCACCCTAGTCCCTCCCCTAACTTCGGCCATGGAGATGAATATTTCAGGACATTTTTTGGATTACCATGGTAACAGAACAAAATACAAGCCTATAATTTTCGTAAGAAATGTTGGTGTGAAATTTTCAATAAAAATTATTGACCTTGATCGTCTGAATCACAAACCTAGAAAAAATATAGATGGCGCCGTTCCGTTATATAGGTCATGTGACAGGTCCTGCGTCGCCTAGGGTCTTAAGGTCCGGAAAACGGATATTTTATTTGCTTTATGTTGCAGTTCTGCAAATATGATGGCTGAATTGCAATATGAAATTAACTAACCTTCTGTCATTTTCATTGTCATTAAAGATTGTAACCAATCACAGTAAACAAATGAGCTTCACGCTACAGTACAACCAACGTAAATTGGCATAAAAAAAACAAGTTTTAGCGATTCTGGACCTTTCAGGGTGGCCATTAATTAGTGGTCGTCGGCAATTTGCCGCTGGCACCGTCTATATTTTTTCTAGGTTTGTGGTCTGAGTGTCTAAATATCTACGTTTTAAAACTTATGAGCATCTTCCCCAATTCTGCAACTAAAATTACACAATAACTATCATATTTTATATTCTATTAAACAATTAATTAATATAATATTTAATTTAAAATGAAAATATTTGTTTTTCTAAAATGTTTTTATACAAATTAAACTGTCTCAAATATTTGTATTTTCACATAATAAATATATATA
The DNA here is from genome assembly GCA_037114965.1 of Monochamus alternatus. Taxonomy (NCBI): domain Eukaryota; kingdom Metazoa; phylum Arthropoda; class Insecta; order Coleoptera; family Cerambycidae; genus Monochamus; species Monochamus alternatus. The sequence continues at coordinate 108,435,049 of CM073426.1, read as the reverse complement.
TCAAACGGATATTCTGTTAGAGGTGGTACCAATTAACCACTGGTGAAAAACCAAATTATCTAATTATGTCAAAAATCATCTGATAATAGATTTATTAAATTTACCACAAATAAATTATTGCGTTGCAGTACAGAGAATACGGTACTGATGGCCTTAATATTTTATAGATGACATTTTCATTCTCATATCCCTTCATCTTCTTTTTCTAATATTTCATATGTGACATTCTGTGTTCATTTACTTAACTTTTAAATAGTGCCCAGAGCATCAAAACCTCTAATTGGAAAATAAATTTGACCTGTACAACTAATAAAAAAATCGTAAAGTAATAAGAATCTATTTTCTTTTCGACTATCAATAAAAACATCACCAGTTACTAGAGCAGCACGCTTTGTACTAAAAATAGATTATTTTTCTTCAACTAATCATTTAACAAAATGCGAGAACATATGTTACTACTCCGTTTTAATATTTTAGCAGTAAATAATTTTAATAAATTGCTGGTATGCCGAGATTTCTGTAGATATATAATTAAATAACTACGAACTGCGTGAAAGCATTCTGAATATTTTGAAAAACCGTAATTATTGTCAAAAATAACATACTTATACTCATACTTATTGCCTTTGTAAAGTCAATATTTTCTGACAGCATTTTATCCATTAAAAAATCAGTAAAATTTTTCAATGAGTGATTTATTAATATAATAGCAGTTTCACAATCTACCACCAACTTCATGTACTCATTCCAAAGACAAGAATTTTTATTACTGGTTAAGATTAAGATTAAAACGGTATTCAAATCAAGAATTAGCAGATGTGGTGTAAGTTAGCGATTTTAAATGGTGTATGTTTGCTGCAGTCGGTGAAATTAGACATGTCTGGTATAAAAGCATGCAAATATTATAGTATTTCAGCACTTTCTAGTTCAAATTCTTTAAATGTAAGAAGTAATCAAATCAGGACGATCTGTTTGGAATATGTAGCTAATGCAACAACCATTCGCAAAAGTTTACTCGAACGGATGAACCCTTGGATCTAAGAAGGCTTGTACCCGCTGCACGTGAAGTGGGTAACGTAAAAGTTCGCGTACGTTATGCCTGCACGGATCAGTATGAACTTGCACAGGATGGACCTGCAAATCCTACTCATGAAGGTTCCCATGTTATTTAATGCAGTGTCGCACACTAGACCAGCACCTGCATGTACCGTCACCTGCTACGACCGTCACTGCAGGTTATGTCGGTGGTCTGCAATTTCTATACTTGGCCGCGCTAGTCGAACATAAGTTCTGTCCCCACAAAAGTCAGGGATTGGTTTAAAACTATTAGAAATAGTCGACCATTTAAGTTGTAAATGTGTCACTGAACTCTCGGACACCCTAGCTTATCAACCACCTCTATTGGCTTACCTTGGCTTTCGCTCTGCGAAATTTTGTTTTAGAGCTGTAGGCGAGAATGATCTAAGAGCTCAAAATTTGTTTTTGTGACAATCGGAAGTACTAAAAAAAATGTTGTTGATCTTTCTCCAGTTCAGAAAATAAATAATGAAATTCACCCTTTTATTGATAGGGTGAACGCAAAACTTTCTCATTTTCCTGGTTTCTTCCCTCTCCTCCTCTTCATACAACATCGTTGAAATAAAAATTTCTTCTTTCACATTCATCTACTACTTAAGAACTTCAAAACGTCTGCACAAAAAGTTGCTGGTACAAATGTGCTGGTCCGTGCAGGTCCATGTAGGCATAATGTGCACAATCTGTAAATCGTGCCTTAACGTTCGCCAAACTGTGGATTGTGATATCCCAAATTGCGTTGTAATTGTCCTAGTGCTTATGACAGGCTGCTCCTCGACTCCCTCAAGTTGCCCAGGCCTCGACCGGAAATTGCCAGTTTCTCTACGTTAAAAGGCTTCATGTCTCGAATAATATCTTTGGATAAACGTTTGGGCATATAGATAAGCTGCGGGTACTGAATTTTGTTGTAATTTTCTTTAACAGTGTCATGTCCATCAGTTTTTCGTTTGAAGAATTATGCGCTATGCCTTTATAATTGCGCGAAAATAAATTCTAATAGGACCTCAACTGATAACAAAATACTGCTGCAAATATCAAATATATAGAATGATTCAAAACTTCTCCGAAAAAAATGGGAATATCTTCACGTATGTGTACAAATACGGTAATGCAAACAAATTTATATACGCATCCTAAAAACTATTTAAAAATATTTAATCGCGCGCCCCTGGAATCTGGTCTATTGTAATGAAATGACAATGTAAACTGGTGATCTCATATATTGCACAAAAAAAACCTCTGAAGTTCTATGATTGAATCGACACCGCCGCAAAAAAATTTGCAGCGTTTTTACTTTAAAATAAACTTAAAGATAGATAGATTTGATCAAAGCGACGTGTCTTTAAAATGAATAAAATTTAGTTAGGTACACTAGTTTTGAAGATTTGCGGCACTATTAGAAACATGAAATTTATAAAAAACACATACCTTATTACAAAAACTGTTCAAAATTTTATCTTTCAAGTTGTACATATATTTGGGCACTTCTTATCAAATTTTGTCGTACTAAAGCGAATGTTGTTCTTAGTTGCTGGTGGCAACTGCGATTCTCTCGCGCAAATCCTCGACGGTTTCCACTTCGGTACGGTACACCTCAATTTTTAAATGGCACCACAAAAATAAGTCAAGAGGGTTTATATCGGGGGACCGCGAAGGCCATGCCACAGGTCCAACCCGTTCAATCCACTTTACCCCGTGCAATTCATAGTGTAATGTGGAACATCTAGCCGGAAGAGAGGAGGTGCCCCGTTATGTAAAAACCAGATGCGTTGTTGGACAGCTAGGGGTACATATTCAAGACGAGCGGGCAGATCATTGTAAAAAGAATCGAGATATTATAATGCATCCATACATTAAAAACAGGTGTGCAGCAATTGCTACAAGTTACTTAGTCTGTTTTTTAAATACTGTTTTAGTTATTCTTAATAATCGAAATTACATAGATAAAAGCCATTTGTTTATGTAAAATGGTGAAAATGGCCTTAAGTTCGGATACTTTTTGTATAAAAGTATAATTAGGAGGTTTAAAACCTCAGTAAATTATCTTAAAATTGTCCTTTGGGCGTTTCTTTGTAATTTTAAACTGAAAACTGTTATCAAGTGCAACCTATTTATTTCTCTGCGACTATCATGATTTTAAAAAATAGCATTTATCTCTAAAAAGAAGAGAAAAAAATCTAAAAAGAGTAATAAAATATTCTAAATAAAATTTTATGCTATACTCGCGACAAGAATTCAGACGACTTACGTCATACGAACAAATGAATAATTCATTATATTTCCATCAAAATATTTAAGAAACTGCAATTGATAGTAATAAAACTATATACTACACTAAAAGTTTGCATTATATTTTGCACTAAATTGCAAAAAATGATTGTTTTTAACGCGACCAAATATCGAAAATTACGTTGACAATAAAAACAAATGTGTAACGTCAGCCGTGACGTAAGACGTCTGAATTCTTGACCCGAGTATACGATATTAGCAGAAATTGTCCATGGGCGTGCTAAAAAATGGTGGAGACAAACTACTCTATTTTTCCTAGATTCTACGTTTGTATTTAAGTGTCATTTACAATAATACTCTTGAGAATTTGGTTAACCACACAAGTGGTCTCTACTAAATTTCAAACTCATACATGAAAAATTAACAAAGTTGTAGCGAATATTAAATCAACTTTAACACCTTTTGTCGCAGAAAAGGCTAGAATTGGTTATGTAAATCTTCTAATAAGTTCCTATCTCTTTCTCTATGCACGAAAGGTAGTAATTACTATTTCTGCCTTCTATTAATCAGTGACAATGACTACACAGGGTGTCCGAAAATTCAGGGGATAGTTCCAGACCGAAAATAAATACTACCTTCTATAATATTTTTTCCAAAACTGATTTTTTTTGCGGACGAGAAATTCAAATATGTTTCTAATTTTGACGTCACTAGTAGAGGGCGCCACTTATGGCACATCATGTTTCTTTCAAATGACTTTTTTGCTGCTTAATGTATCCATCTGACTATTGAAACAATTGATTCTCCTACTTGTTATATCTGAAAAAGGTATACCTTATAGAAGTCGTTAGGAGTAACAGTTTTCGAAAAAATCTTATTTGAAATATTCAGTGCACCGATTGAAAACTGTTATCGTTTCAGATAAAGTGCCACAACAACTTTTTCAAGTAACATTTTGCTGTATTTTTAGCAGAAAAGGCACTTTACCTGAAACCAAAACAGTTTTTACTCGGTGCACTGAGCATTCCAAATAGAATTATTTCAAAAATGGATACGCCTACTGACTTCAGCAAAGTATATATTTTTCAAATAAAACAGGTAGGAGAATCGATTGTTTTGATAGTCGGATGGATATATCAAGGTGCAAAAAAGTTGTGCCATTTAAAAGAAACATAGTGTGCCACAAGTGGCGCCCTCTACTAGTGAAGTCAAAATTAGGAACATATTTGAACTTCTGGTCCGCAAAAACCCCCGATTTACAAATTTTATGTAAATATTTGGATTTCTTAAGAAGTTATTTACAAATATCGAAAATAAAATTTTAATTTTAACACCCTGTAACTCCGTTAATAGTCAGTTTTGGAAAAAAATGTTATAGGAAGAGGCAGCATTTATTTTCGGTCTAAAATTATCCCATGAATTTTTTGCTCATTAGTTCCAGACACCTTATATAACCTGCTATTGGTATTACATCCCAACTAGCACCAAAGTAGCACTAACTGAGACTCGAATCTTCAAAGAGTAAATATTACGTAACCGCTACCGAATTTTATACTTTATTGTATAAATAACTTTATACAACAAAGTTACAGTCACTTATGTGATTTCTATGTAGCTCTCCTGGTTTTGGAGACGTCTTGGTTACCAGTGGGGCGACTTTTAAGTTTTCAAAACTAGAAAATTGCAAATCATCGTAACAGCGCTCGTAACTCATGCTGCTAAAATATGACTAAAAAATTGCTATCACTTTTAAGTGGTTTTGATAGTTGATGCGACATCCAGGCAATTTTAACTTTTCGTTTAAAGTAGTAGAACTTGTAAGTAATATTTATTAGTCCAAACAACGCTGTCGCTACTTCTAGAACTATTTAGCATCATCACCCACAGCAACTATAAAGTGTGTCTCACCTCTTAATTTCACCAAGTAAATTTTACCATGCAGCGTCCCAAAGTTGAATACCTTCATGCTGTTTGGCATTATATAATGTCTGTACCTATTCAATCATGTCACGTGTGGAGTATACTTTTTATTTTTGTAAATATTATTATATTTTTATAACTATTAACGTTCTAAGTATGAACAAAACCCCATGTAAAACTGTATCTATATTGATCTATAAACTTTGATTCAGATTAAATATCTGGGACAAAACGCCATAAAAAATCCAAAGGACAAAACATGTAACAGGGGTAACAAGGAAAACTACAAAGAAATAAAAAAACTACTACTACTAGAAGATACAATTCAAGGAGAATGAATAACAGGAAAATGTTACTAAAAAGTGCAATGGGAACTTTATTGCTACTTTAAAATAACTTTACAGCCTCGTTCAATACTTTGTAGTAAATATTACTTGAAAGTTATATGTTGGCAGTTCCCGTTACGGATGATACGGAAGTATAAATTACTTTCAAGTTACGTTTCTAGGAGCCATCGACTTCAAAGTAAAATTTATGAAATGTTCCATTTTGACAGGTAAGACTTAGGGTAAAATACCTACAATAGTCGTAGCTACGTTCCAACGTAATTGTGCTAGTTGGGATACGAATATTTGTACACATAAGACTAACAAATTAATAAATATATTTCTGTGGTTTGATGAAAATTAAATTTTGTGGGAAGGATCTTAGGCATCAGGTCTAAAGGCACATCATTTCATTACCTTGATATGCACTATTCACGGGTGCTTCGACCATCTGTCTGAAATATATTCATGTACATCGCAAATACCATCCATGCTCTCAATTCAGATACCACTAATGCCAAAAGCTCTGAGTTATGCGAATCAATAGATCCGTTCTAGAAGAGTTTCTTTTATGCGAACAACGTTGGAATTTCAGGTTTTATTGCAGCGGAGAAATGATTAAAGTAAAGACCAAGTGCTTATTTCAAAGATCTGGGTTGGGAAATTTGAAAATAAGATTATCGTTTAGAAATTTTATTCATAATCCCATTTAACCGGACAGAGAAAATAAATCAAATCGAGACTTTAAATTTAATCAGATAAGTTATGATTTGGAAGAAAACCTATCCAGACCTTCGGTTTATTTAGAATTACTAAAGATTGTCAGGAAATTCTAATGTTTAAATTAGTTATTTTAACTACTGTTTTATTATTTACTTTATAGCTAACAAAATTACATTTTTCAGATTAATTTTGGATCAGTCACGTCTTTACTAAAATGCCAAACTCGAATTTACTGAAGTTTTACCGTTGGTAAATTACATATTGCAGTTTTATCACCTGTTAGTAGCTTCGAGAGTAATTCAACTGAGTTTAGAAATATCAAACTGCGATCACGAAAATTATGTCCCATAACAAAATTGTGTTTTTCTAGTAATGCTTTCATACTTTCTAACTGAAATTTACGCTTGAATTTTCTTATCTTTTATATAACTTTTTTAACTTCGCATAAGGTATACTGAGTATTTATTATAACCTACCCTAAATATATAGAATAATCCCTGTTGCAATATTGGGTGTAGAATATCTATGTTATAGAGGGTGATTCACTCAAGATGTCATTAATTTTAAGAGAAGATAGGGAAACATGAGTTCTATGGAAACAGATAAACAAATTTTAAACTGTCAAACTTGACATGCTTTTAATACATTTACTATTTTTAGGCAAACTTAGTTTCAAAAATAACCCTTGACTGATCCGTTTGGCGCAAGGGCTTATTTAATTAATCTTTATCTTTTCAGAAATGTGACAAAAGCCCAATCAAGCTAAAGAAAAAATAGTGAAATAAAATTCAATACTCACTAGGTTATTAAGAGAGGTTGAAAGATTTTTGTAGTTAAATACAGACAGCCATGAAAAAACCCTCATGCTGTCAATAAAAAACAGGCCGAGACATACCCATTCAGTGATAAACTATCCGAAAATCCAAGTCTTGACCTACCGTATTTAGGTCAATAACCTTGTTTTTAATGTCTACTCAATGAGAAACGCTGCAGAGCTGCTACATAATAACAAAGATAAACAATAATTAAATTTATATTTAATTATTGTTTATATATAATAATAATAGTATATATATAATTTTTATAATCAATATGAAATCATGAGAATTTTATAATAAATGCCCAACCGCAGTCAGTCGACATCGGATAGGCTATAATCGGCACACTCGGCACAGCTAAAAAGTTTTCACTTCATATTTCCGTTTAATACGTTACTGGCGGAATAAATCGAACATCGTTCGGAACCGTTTTTCTGGAGCTCACTCGCTGTCAAACTGTATCTGGAACAGATGCAAGCGGCCTGACTTCTCTCCCTTCTTCATCCATGAGTTATCATTTTCACGTGGTAGAGGTTTGTGAATTTCGTGTGTTTGTGTCGCCAGTGCAGTTTATAATTATTAATAAAATTTGTTATTTGCCTAATTAAAAATTCAATTCAAATTGGTTAAAGTGAAGTAGACACAAAACATAATTAAATGCGATTTGTATTATTTGGGAATATTAATGTACGCTCAACTTGATTTTACTTTCAAGGACATAACGAAAAGGTGATAAAAAAGGTATATTATTAATGTTTTATCCAAAATTATTTACTCTATAAAGTTTTGCGGCGCTTTTGAACTTGTATTACGAGGACATGATGAATGAATTTTACGTCAGAACTTGACAATACCTTAAAAATGCATCAACTTTTAAAGGTACCTCAAAGAATATACAAAATGTACACATCTTAGATTGCAAACAAGAAGTTTGTCATTAGAAAAAAAATCTATCACTTTATTAGGCCTTCCGAATACTTGGTCAAAATTAATGACATTATGACTGAATCACCCTGTATATCGTAATTAGTATCCGGTAGTAAATGCTATAAAATTTTTACTTGGTGTAGCTTCAAGCCTTGTCGCCTTTAGTTAGTTACCTACTGCAATAACTCTATTGTTTTAGCAAAATGCCAACTTAAGAGCCTTTTCACACAGGCCACCGTGCAGCGCTTCTCGGAAGCGCAGTTGAGTGGTCCGTTTTGACGAAACATTATTTTATATAGACTTATTCACACGGGCGCGCCACAGAATTAGCAGCGCCACGGTGGCGCGTAGTCGCCGACTCCCACCGAAACGTCATCCATAAATTAGTGGCTCCATTCAGCAGCGCTGCACAGTGGCCCGTGTGAAAAGACTCTAAGATGGTACAGTCCGAGAATAGCAACCACAAGTTATGCTAATAATAGTAGGATTGTTCTGCGAGCATATAATGATGGCTGTAATTCACGACGGTGATGGTTACAGTTCGACCCGTAGGCGAGTGCTAAGTAAATAACTATACTTGTACACAACTCTTAGCATACTTTTTAATGAAAACGTTACACAATATTTTGACACTCATAACATCAACATTACATAACATATTTAACAACAAATAAAACTTTAATTAGTAAACTTGTGTCATCAGGGGGGAAAATGTTAATATTGCCGTAACTGGTATAATGGGTAGAATTTAGCTTTCACACAGGAGGTTCAAGTTCAATTGCTGACACTGGAGAATGTTTGTTTTCGTTCTCGATTCTTTGAAACCAGTGAATAATGATTTAGTTATTCACTAGTGAATATATTGTTATTATTCAGGAAACGCGTGTATAATGAGAATTTTATAGGACAGTCGTGGACAAAATAATTTTTGGTTAATATGCTATTTGAATACTATTATTTTCAACCACATATGTAGTGATGACATTATTGACTTTTTGAAATTCTGGAAGTGTCATATTAGTGTTCTTTACTTTCCGTATGGACTTCCTTGTTTGATTTTCCATCTTGATTTCCCTGCCGCATACTAAAATTAATCTGCGAGTAAATGAATGTAATGTAAAACTTAAATTGAATGTCATTATAAAAGTGTAACAAAAACCTAGATAGGTATATATTGAAAACTAATTCCGATTTATTTAACCCCTTATATGAAAAACCACCCAGTATATGAAAAAATTAAAATTGTTCTTTAAAAGTTGGATATGTATATTAACACTTTCTAAAAGACGTTTTTTGAGATTTAAAAAATTAAAAATACAAAAAAAATAGTGGTGCATAAACACACCACTGGTACAATACATGAAAAACAATTTTATAAATGATAATTTAATTCATAAAAAATACTAAACTTCTAAGTATTTTATAGTTTACTTTAAAATAAATAAGTTGCACTATCTGTTAAAGGTTATATAAGCATTTTACAAAATGAACACTGGTAAGAAGCATTAACATAATTTTCAACTTTTGGTGATAATATGGAAATCATTTGTCAATTTTGGTTTCATTGCCACATACACAATCATATGCTCCTCTCTCTTTCCTAGACAATGCTTTAGGATTCTCAAGAGTGCAGTGACTGGTTATATTTTCCCTTATGGTACCTGTAGCAAAGAAATCATTTTCTTTCAAGTGAACAAATAGTTTATAGGAGGAAAAATATAGCTATCGAAAAATATTTGAGGGGCAAATGAACGGTCAAGTACTGAGAGCAAGTTCATACCTACGTCACCACAGTTGTCCGAAATACGTATACGTAGGTATACAGATATGAACTAGAGCACACTGCTGTATTAAAGTATACGCGTGGCGTCTACTCTGTGGCGGCGTTTTGAGGGGTAGTAGTGGCCAAATTAAATTTTTAAATACTTTTTTCAGGCTTATTTTTCCACAAAATTGTATAGGACAAAGGATTAAAATAATACATTCTTTCTTCTGCACGTATTTTTAAAACAAATCATGCTATTTCTGCATTGGCTGTCTCGCTTTGACTGTCTAGTAATAACTCGACGTTCATCTCTACCACAGCACTGGATTTCCATCCGTCTAACTTCTTCAGTTGCAAAGAAATGCCAATGTTGTCAATCAGTAACATAGCTGTAGTTCATCTAAAAGCATGTCCAGTAAATAAATGCCTCTATTTTCAGGAGCTTCAACAAGAAAGATATTTTTTTAAAACAATAAAAAAATCATTAATTACTTCTGATATTTTTGACAATCAATAACTCAGTGATATTATTGTTTTCAAAATTATCGATATTTTATTTTGAAAACACACTCGATTTCTCCAATTTGAAGCCTACATTTTCTCTCTTCAAAAAGATTTTCATATTTCGAAATATTTATAATTAAATTCATCATATTTCTTTTTTGGAGATCTCACTAAAGTACACCAACAGAGTAGTTTCTGATTCAAAATGTGTTGGGTTTTTACGATGACACCAGGACCGATAAATATGGAATACTTTTTCATACCGCGCCTTGCTCTTTCTCGCTAGCAAACTTTCTTCTTCTTTATGAGCTGCCTCTTGCAACTCCGGTGTACCATATTCTTCCCTATCGGAAGATTCAGAACTCAACATAGCAACCATCAAAATTCTACCTACTTAGTGAAGATTTCAGTAAAAACGGAATGCATTCCTTTTTTCATAGTAATAAATATATTGAAGCATATTATTAATGTACAAAATACTATACTATTCTCAATGGGAATTTTCATTAATGTCTCGAGATTTTGTTTATCTCGTCAGTAATGACATTTCCCATCTCGCATTTTTGTAATTCATTATTGTTATACTTGATACATAGTATTACAACACTAATAAGAAAAATGCCAATAATGATATAGATATCTTAACAAAATATGGTTTCCATCAGCTTATCATAATTTAAGGTTATTTATTTATAAATATCACAACACCTAACCAATAATTTATATGAAATTTGTCACTTCCAGGTCATTAAAACCACAGACAATTATTCGATTTGGAAGAAGAATGTCTTTGAATAATAAAAAAGATTTGTCTCGAACTGTGTAACGGAAGAGTCATGCATCCGATGAAGATTTTCTAATCCAGCTCTCCAATTCTAATACATTAATCTTTAGGATATACCGCCCTTACTATTAAAGGGATTCAAGTGTTATATCTACGTATCCCTGCGGGAACGTTTTATATAAACCATAAAAACGTATATGGGGTACCAATAGCTTTAAAAGTAGCAGCAACAGCTGAATATATTAGAAGGCAAATTCAAATTTGCATTCACTTTTAATTTGAATACATTGAATATAACTATTACAAGTCTCTAGAAAAATTGGAGAAAATTAGTTATACTAGACCTAAAGGGTATTGTATTGAAGGAGATATATTTCAGCCATTAGTACAAATTGATTACTCTCAACAAAATATCTGCACCCTAGAAATGGTACGCTGTCACGATAAAAACAATTTTGCTAAAAAATATTACAAGTGGTTAAAAAAAATGTTTTACTTTTGATTTATTGTTGTAATTGCTTCGTCTTACTACAGCTTTTGCAATATTTTACACTAACAAAAATTTATACTCAAGCTGCTGCTAGGTTTTTATCCCAATATGAATAAGCGATAGAGGAGGCGGCATATTATTATTAAATAGGCCGTATTTGCGCCCAGGAACGACTTACGTTGATAGGCCCTAACCACTATTCAGTGCAGGAATGAGGGGAACCTGGAAAACCTGATTAATTAGGGGGGTAGTCAAATATCAATCGGTATCAATCTCTCACATTGACCCAAGCTAACATTTTTCCACACTACCATACCCGCAGAGAGGATGCCAATCCTTTCTACGAATATAGCTTATTATTGAACAATTTTTTCAGGGTATAAATGAAAAGAAAATTATACTTAGAAAGTGTAATAAATAGGTACATACAATATATCTTCGAGAAAATTGTCAAAAAATATTTACGTGCGCTTTAATAACACTTTTAATTTTTACAATTGTATTTTTTTTTTTTCAAATTAATCGATGAGATAACAGGTAGGTATTTTTGTCTTTGTTTAATTGTTTGCAATGTACAGTTTATCGCATCAGTTCAAGTCACATTTTGATTGCAATAGAAGCTAATATACAGGTTGTCTAGAATATAAGTGCCTTGACTTTGCTGTACGATAAATTGCAGCAAATAAAACAACTGACGTGATTTATTTTTCCTCTGACCAATGGTATTATACATAATTTTGACTGCAAACAGATTATGAATATGTGACAATGCCGCAGATCTACCATATGAGATGTTTCTACATAATAATCACGAGTACTCCTAAATATACTTGCCGCAAATAGTTTTCTTAGAACTTTTTTTACAACGCAGTATACACAAGTCTGAAATAACTAAATGAAATAATTCAGAATCCGGTTTTACAACGTAATTAATTGAATACAGGGTGTTTATTAAAGAATGGGTCCTATAACTTCCTTGGACGAAAATAAATCAACTTCAAGCTATAGGCCGAAAAAGTAGCTTTTTTTATTTCAATTTTTTATGTTAATTTACTTATTTTTGGGTAATAATATTCAAATTTTGTGTAAGATGTTTTTTACGATTCACATTAATATCTGATTGATTTTTGTATTAAATGTACAGTGTTCTGACTGCCTGCGCCACTGATGTTTTTAGGAAGAGATTTTTAGAAAATAATTAGTTATTTTGAAACAGGGTTCTATGAGTTTTAAAATAGCTATATTTGTTACATGTCGCTAAAATGCATCATTTTAAAGAAATCTGCATTTAAAGTTTTAGTTGTAAATTAATTACTTTGCAATCTCGGGTATCTATTTATTAAACAGTGGGCCATACTAGTTTTTTTTGGACGAAAATAAGGTGGTTTAAGTCAACTTAGTTCAACTTTACTTCCTTAAAAAGTTATAGACCCTAGAAAGTATTGAAAAAGAGATTACACAAGAAATAAATAAATTGGCACAAAAATAAATTAAAAAAATTATATTCTCGGGGCTATAACTTCTCAAGAAAGCTAAACTTAAGGTATGGTCCATTCTTTAATAAACACCCTGCATCGTAGAGGCACAAATTCAATGTACGCATGTGATTGGTCAGTGATCTTGCTCGAACGGTGTGGGTTCGAGCCCCGCAGTCGGTAGACCGTATATCAGCTATATTCGTAGAAAAGATTGGCACCCTCCCTGTGGGTATGGTAGGGTAGAATAATGATGGCTTGGGTCAATGTGAGAGATTGATACCGGTCGACATTTGACTACCCCCCTAATTAATTTTTTCCGGGTTTCCTCATTCCTGCACTGAATGGTGGCTAGGCGCGCAAAATGCAGCTTGCTTAATAATAATACGCCGCCCCCTGTTTCGCACAAATCTTCGACTTCTGGGCTAATCCTCGTGGTTAATATGAGGGGGAGAGATATTATTATTATTAATCAGCCAATTGGTTCTTATTTAAACTATACATAAGGCTGACATTACTTGCGTCGCGCATACGTTGATGATATTAAGCTAATGGCAATGCCTTTCCTGACTTTGTCATTTACAACGACTCATGACTAAACTATTTGTTATGACGTCACTAAACAACAGAGCATCAGATGTTAGACTTTGAATCTAGATGATAATGATAAAGCTAATTTCTTTCAAGTAATTCTTTGTGTTATATTTCTTTTTTTTTCTCATTGTTTATCTGTCTACATATATGTTAATATAATATAACCCGAGCAGAATTTACTGGCTCCAACTGTGTTCAAATATATATGGCAAAGTGCAAAGATCTGGCCACAGCTGTCTTCATAAGCTTTTAGAATATTAGAAAGTACGGTATGTGAGAGGAACAAAGACAGTAGATGAGTTTTATGTTATGGTACCATTGGCTATATTTTTGCAATTTACTTTTTTATGTTCTGTAAAAATAGTATTTTAAAGTGATGGATATTCGGTGTGTAAACAATATTTCAGTAGTTAAAAACTACCTACTTAGATGTCGAATTAAAGTTAATATTTTTAATTTATTATGTTGTTTTCACACATCATGTTTCTTTTACATGACAGAACTTTTTTGCATCTTAATGTATCCATCTGACTATCGAAACAATCGATTCTCCTACCTGTTTTATTTGAAAAAGGTATACCTTGCTGAAGTCATCACATCTCCATAATTTACCGTTTTGCTGTATTTTCAGTATAAAAGGCACTTTAACTGAAACCAAAACAGTTTTTACTCGGTGCACAGAATGTTTCAAATAAGATTATTTCGAAAACTGTTACTCCTAACGACTTCAATAAGGCATACCTTTTATATTAGATAGGAGAATCGATTGTTTCAATAGTCAGTTGGATACACCAAGCAGCAAAAAAGTTCTGCCATTTAAAAGAAACATTCTGTGCCATAAGTGGCGCCCTCTACCAGTGACGTCAAAATTAGAAACATATTTGACTTTCTCGTCCGAAAAAACCCCCGATTTACAAATTTTATATAAATATTTGGATTTCTTAAGAAGTTATTTACAAATATCGAAAATAAAATTTTAACTTTAACACCCTGTATCTCCGTTAATATCGAGTTTTCGGAAAATTGTTATAGGACTTCTTGTGAGGAATCACTTTCTGAAGTCTTGACGCATAATGTACGGACACCCTGTATATGCAAAGTAAATTGTTTTAATAGCTCTAGCAGACCTGAAATCTTTGCATATTCTTATAATAAAACAAGGCATTTTATTACACTTCCGGACCAAATAATCAATATAAAATGTAAAACTCATTTTGCTATCAAAAATTACTTTAAATTAATTATTTATCCTATAATCAAGTTTTTTGTGAAATAAATACAGCGTCATTTATTAAAATTAAGATATAACTTATTACTAACACAGTATTTTGAAAAGTTGTCTAAATCATTCTGTAACAATAAACAATCTCGGCACGATTTAACCTTAGTGAAAATTTTAACATCATCCTCATATTTACAAAATTGCAACGGGCTTTAAATCTCATTAATGTATATCAAGAAAAACAGTGCAACTATGGATTGTGATATCCCAAATTTCACTGCAATTATCCTAGTGCTTATGACAGGTTGCTCCTCGACGTCATTTCAAATCTCTTCTTCGAGATTAATAATTTACCTAAGTCTAATGGCTATCCCGAATTGCCCAGGCCTCGGCCGCAAACTGCCGGTGCCTGTACTATGCTGAACCACACGTAAAAAGATTTCACGTATCGAATGATATCTTTGGGCATAGAGATGAGCTGCAACCACTAAATTTTCATGTCTATAAGTTCTTCGTTTGAGAAATTGTACGTCATACTTCATCATGTGAAAATAAACTAAACTGCCGCAACTGATAACAAGGTACTGTTACAAATGTCAAACATATCGTCCTGACTTGATTACTTTTTAGTTTTTATAAACAAAAAATTTCACTCGATAAATTTTTGTAAACTTCCGAAACCAGAAATATTTTACATTTTTTTCACTATACGTCATTATTTGTCCCCAGCTAAGTATAATTTTACAAGTTTAAGTTAAAAATCACTCTGTATGTATATTACCTATTTTGCAATTATAGTGGAACTACAGGAGGTCTATTCTTGACTTTCAGAGAATAATCCGTATGCGAATTACATGGTTCTGTCTCTTTTAAATATCATTGCAATAAGAAGGATAAAAGTATCTAATTCGCATAAGTATTGCTCTGCGGATATTCGAGAATAGATCCCCAGGAGTGAAACACGTAAATTACCATCTCAATCAATCAAGTCAAGATTGGACTAAAATAACTAAACTAAATATATGACAAATTTCACGAGGCGAGACTCCAATTTTTTTAGGGCATTTAATAAATAATTCATATTATAACAGCACAACTTCCTCTACATCTATCCATGAGAGTACAAGTAAAATATAATTCTCCAAATCTTCAGGGTAGACGCGGTTAGGAATTTTCATTACGGAGCTTCATGGCACAAAAGCGTTCTTAAGAAGAAAAAGTGATAGCAGGTGATTTAGTATTACGTAAGAGGAAGCGGAAATGCTGCTTTTAGAATTTCGTTGTTGACCTTACTTTTAACTTTAAACATCGGTGAAACCGTCTACACTGGGGGCCTAGGGAATACATGAATATTTTGTTGTTGGAAGATATAAAAGTGAATGTGAACTAAACTACGAGATGAAATATTTATTATTACTAAATTTTAATGCGAATATATCATTGTTTAGATATTTAATAAATTTTGTACAGAGTGTCTGGAATATGAATGCCGATATTATATCTTACCAGGGGCAAAATGAATAATTTTGCTATTAATACATTTGGAAAATAAAAACGCAAAGAGTTTATATAAAATACAAAAATTACAAAATTGCAAGCTAAGGTATATCACGACTAGGGGGCGCTAATTATACTGTACTGTCGATGTAAAAATATGTCTAATATTTTGTATTTTACATATTTGATTTTTTTAATAAGAAACTATTAAATTACCTTCAGTTCTAAAAAGAAAATATACCTGTTACAATCGATAAAATTTTTTGAGAAACAGACGATTTAAGTTTTTGAGATTCGGCGGGAATTAAATTTGAAAATTATTTTTTCCAGAGTAGTAGGCGTGTAAATAATAACTAGACAGCTGTCAGTACAACACCATATAGTTTCTGCCAATGCCACTCAATGCATAGATTAAGCAGTAAGGTTTTTTATTGTTATTTTTTATATTTAAAATGCCTCGTCATAATAATTTTTCAAACATTGAAATGAGAAACATATTATGTGTATATACCCAATAAAATTTTTGTGGTCGCCGTGCAGCAGCGAGGCACTTGGAATTGTATACCCGATCATAGACTAATTAAGAGATTGTACGATAGATTAGGTGAAACAGGATCATTTTGCCCGAAAAGAGACGTCGGAAGGTCGGAAAATATTTTTTTGTCTATATTAAACAGCGGACCAAGATGATGTTTTACTGCGAATTGCTGATAACACACGTACAAGCACATATCACATTTTTGCAGCTACTGGCATCACTCAGTCTTCCATTAGCAGAATACTCCACAAAGAAAAATTGCATCCTTATCATTTTGCTCCAGTTCAACATATAACGCCACAAGACCCTCTAGCTAGGTTACGGTTTGCACAGTTTCTTCGCCAACACCAAAATGATGACCCAACATTTTATAATAAAATATTATTTATGAACGAAGCCACATTTACCCGACGAGGTATTTTTAATTGGAGAAATAGTTATTCTTGGGAACTAGAAAAACCCCATTTGCCAAGAGAAGTACATTTTCAGCAAGAGTTTTCTGTCAACGTGTGGAATTCTCTTCGATAATATTGTGGAACCGTTCCTACTACCACGTCCACTTACCGGAGAAAATTATTTAAATTTTCTAATTATGACTTGCCACTGCTTTTTGAAGTTATTCCCTTAAATTTAAGGCAGAACTTCTGGTTTTTGCATGATGAAGGTGCACCGTAATTCTGTTTTCCTCAAATCCGGAATATAAATGTCGATACTAAAGAGGCTTGTATACAGGGTATCCAGAAAGTAATGGGACCCAGCTTAAACATAGCTTCATGTGATCAAATAGAACAGATTTAGACAAACTTAGCTTAGTTCAAAAGTGCCTCGTTTAGAAGTTACAGGGCTTCAAAGAAAAAAAATTGTTTTCTTGTTATGGGCATAATTAATAAACGAAACGGCCAATCATGTTCAAATTTGGCACAGTTATGTTTTAGATAAGTACAAGCATTGTGAAGTAGTACGTAGTGCCGCATATCGTAGAGGGCGCTCTTGGCAGTTTTATTGCAAATAATTTTTATCGTATCTTTTTTGTTGGTCCTAATCGAATACTCTTGACTGAAAATTATGATGGAGAATTGAATTTTGCGTAGAAAAGCTATACTTGTTCCATGTTGATAAAATGCACCGTTTTCGGTAAAAACGCATTTGAAAAGTTCCGCACATTAAAATAGAAATAAATTTTCAAATTCGATCAAGTTACCACATGTCAAGCCCTGTAATTTCTAAATGAAGCACTTTCGGAATAAGCTAAATTTGTCTAAATCGGTTCTATTTGATCACAGGAAGCTATGTTCAAGCTGGGTCCCATTACTGTATATGACCAAAAGCAACTAAAAAAAGTCTTATGGAACAATATCTAAAGTTAATAGTTTTTCTACGTGTTTTACATACTCTCTGGCTATGAAACGTTTGTACGGTAAACGCTTTTCACAAGGAACATAAATCATTTTGAACACTTGGAACTCTTTCATATTCTATGTTGTGGAAATATCTCTAAGAAAACCATTCACAGTAAGTATGATTAGTTGTATTTGTAATTATTATGTACAAACACTTGACAATTCTGACATGGTATGTGAGTGACGTCGTCATATACTCTAGATCTATTTGATGTCATAACTCTGTCAGCGTTGGTCAGAGAAAAAAATGTGTTAAGTAAAATATGTTTTGTTTGGTACAAGTTATCATCCAACAAATAAAGGCACTCATATTCCGGATGCCTTGTATATTAACATATTGCATATTTCAAAATCTTCATTTATCAATAGGTTTCAGCCAGCTTTTAAATTTATAGCCATACATAGTCACCAAAAGTTCGACACGCATTTCACAATATGACAATATTTTTTTTTACTGTTTAATGATTTTGATATAATTAATTGATGAAGTATTGCTTATGACCCAGAAGTGATGGTTAATTTTATTTTTAAAAATATTAAAATCCTAAAGAATAAGGAACGACGGTGATATTAAAGTCGAGCACTTTGAGCTAAACACTTGATTAATTAATCATTTTGCTAAATCGATCGACCAAATTTAACCTTCGCCAGGGTATCAATTACTTTAAAGTCAGTAGATTAATTAAAGAAGCATACAACTAAGTTTTAATTCGAAACAGACATTACGGAACTGGAGGAACTATACAGATATTAGAAAGCAAAATAAAACCTAACACTGCCGAACTTTTGTGTTCATCTCCTAAGCTAGGAGAAGCTGCTTTCAATTCTATACGTAGCATCCTCCCATTCCGAATTCAAACTTCCAGCACGTTCTAGGTAAACAGTCCTCGATGTGCCAAGTTCCCTTTCAGGCCTCTGTTTCCAACCTATTCCTCATTCTATTGCTGTATATTGCGGGATAGTCTTCCGTAGTCAGTCTCTATTATTAAACCGAAATAACGAAAGAATGTCCTCGATCTTAGGAGAGTTGTATTTTGCAGAAGCTTTGTTGGATAAGATACCTCTTACTTACCTATTATGATAATAATGGGTTTTGTATTGTCCTACCATTACTGATTATTGTATTTTGTACCAGTAGAATATATATTATTCGTAATAATTGTTTTTCGTACTTATATTTAACTATTATAATAATTATACTTGTTACATTTAAATAATTTTAGTTCAGAATATTATTTTGATTGAGTGGAAGAGCAGGTTTAACCTGAACCTTGCCATTTTGCAATTTGTTAATTGTTATTTGCATTTGGCTATATTAACCATGTGATATGAACTATTCTAATTGCAAATAAAATCATTTACTATTAATGTTATAGTTATAGTTATTGTTACTGTTATTGTCATTGCCATTGTCATTGTCATTGTTATTGTTATTAAAATTATATGTCAATTATGAGATTTTAAATGTAAATGAATTATACAGTGTGCCTTATTTTTAACCAGCAGGACTTTAAGAGTCTGCAGAGAACCTCATTTTGAGATTAAATGTTTCCATAAAGAGCAAATATTTCGATACCGAAAATCATTACATTCCAGTGGTGGAGATAGAGGGATATCTATGACTGTTTTTGTAAAAAAAAGTATAGCCGAAATGAAATTTTGCAAAAGTTTTTGATAAATATTAGAGAACATTAAATATTACCCAGAAAATGCCTTCTTGTCAGAAGTTGATAGGATGTAGCGTTTACAAGAAAAACCAAAAATAATGTTTATATGTCTGCACTGCACTGCATTGTCTTGTAGCTCTTTCGTAAAGATCTTAAATAGATTTCTATTTAAAATCTTCAAAAACTGATCTGAACGATGTTTTTAGATATTTTATATTTTCATATAAAATTTTAAATTTTAATTTAATATATTTGAAGGTTATGTTACTTAATTAATTATCAAACTTTAACTTGGTGTAAACCAATTGTTTTGGTGTAGGTATCTTCTAAAACTTTTTTTCTAATAAATAATAAATAATAATTATTTAGTCAATTAAGTAGGTGCCTGTGTGCATAATTTGAAAAACTGAACTGTTTACAACTCTCATTGCAACTAATTGCATTGAAATTAATGCTTTGTATTAAATTAGTCAATTACCATTGGTAAATTAGATGAATTTTCTTTTATATAGTCATGTTCATACAATATAAATTTTAAAAGCTTTAATTTAACACAATAATACTCTTGTTCGAGCTTGAAGCGGATATTTCCTGTCCAACTGTGGAGACACTGACGTCACATCTTGCAATCCGGGTTGAGCATTGCATTTTTCGAATATTTTGAAAACTTCGGATCAACTTCAAATTTTGACCGGGTTGACCGCACATCATGACTACTTCATAAAATTAGGTAAATAATGTAATGAGACTTGTCCAATTGCATAACACTCGAACAGGCAGATTTTCTTTATAAAAAAACATTTCCGATAATGTAAACTTTTTTACCATCCACCACGATAATTCAACAGAAAGAACAACATTAAATTACAATAACGAAACAAATATAACAGAACAAATATAGGGAAAAACACAAATTGTAACAATTAAAATGTAAAGAAAGAAATCTAAAGGAGTAAGGTCAGGTGACCAAACCGGCCAATTGTTCTTCGTCTGCCAATGGAGTCTCGTGGAAAAACTTTATTTAAATAATTTCTAACAGAAATAATGAGAAATGAACTTTACAATCTAATTATGTCATAAAACAGTTAACTATACAAAACTATTATTTTACATTAATTAATAATAATAATTTCATGTATGTTCACGTGTCATCTCATGTCATGTAATTGAATAAGCATACCGAGTAATTGTGTATTTTGAAACTACAGACGCCATATCCCGTAAAGTATTAAAGAAACTGCATGTGGCAAGGTATTTATGATTAAAATTAAATAATACTTTACAATGAATGAATTAAGGCATTAATAAATTTAGTTTTGCCTTACCATAAATGTCTAGCACTAAGAAAGTAAATAATTGTTCACAACGAAAACAAATCAGAATGAATGGAGGCCAAAGGTGACAACTTTTCTATTTTGTTTGTTTATCCACCCTTCACAGTTATCACACGATATTTATTCGGTTGCTATTTACTTCGTCGCTGAGAACAATCAAAAACAATTTTAATTTTTTTTCACCGATTCATTTTCTTCTCAAATTTTTTAAGTCATTTCATTGAATAACAAAACCGATTTGCCACGGTCTTTTGATTTCTCGAAGTCTTCCATTCATTCGTAATATTTTCCACTTCTGACATTTAAATGAACTCGAATTTTCCAGTGTTATATTTATTTTTTTAATGCGTCTAAGTACAACGTGATTATTTGCCGAGAAAATATAATCCAGTAATATACCATTATAATATAAATAATTTAGTATTCGGGTGCTATGATTCAGTAAAAGGTAATAAATAAAGTTTTTTTTTTAATGTTAAAGGAGAAATGAAATCATTAGTAAATGGTAATATAAAATTAATAAATGTTAAATACCATTATTCATCACTTATTATTTTTCAAATACCTTCACGTAAAACCATCTATCTAGTACTTACCAAAGCATTGTCGCCGTAATTGTCACGAACGAATGTATTGTAAACAAAGGAATAAGTTACGTTTAATAATACCGTAAGTTCACCACAGTACCACTAATAATTATGGCATTACCTACACAGTATTTACACTATGTATGACCCACAAAAATTGAAATAAACAGACGCCTGTTTACATCATCAACACCGTAACCTGCAACTGTATTCATGGAAACAAACCACGCTGAACGGCCTGTAACGTCACACCAATGATATTGCGTTTTCGGCCACGTAGTTTTGTTTACATTTTATGGCTATTTATTAATATTAATACTTTAACCATTATTATGTGATTATCGCCACCAGACCTTTCAATAGGTATGTTTGAAAGATTAGCCTGTAATACATTTCAAATCAATATAAAATTCATGCAACTTTATTGCTGATATGGAACAAGACTACGTTTTCTGAGTTAAAACTACTCTTGCATAATGGTGTATTTGATTAGGTATTTTCATTGTCAAGAACCAAATATTTATGTAAAATATTTTGATTTAGGTTAATTTACCGTAAGATTTATACACATAATGTAATTATTATTTATCCTATTATTAGATTGTAATATTTAATCAATACATTGGAACTTATTATTAAATTGTTATGTTTATTATATTTGAAATACAGCAAATATAGAATTTGGAACATTATTTTCATTATGAGCTTTTGATAAATTGTTGCATAACATACCACCGAATTGAAATGCTGTCGTAATGGAAAACCTTTTTGTATTGTTGGTACAAGATGCGACGTGTACCTATAATGTATAAAAATTAAAATATTGCTTCTTGACTATATTTGTAATAGAAAAGTTTCATACGTAAAAGTCCCATCTTTGCAAAAGTTCGTTCATTCAACGAAAATGAAGGCCGACCATGTATTATTTATTAAATGCCTCGGATGTGTTTGTATGCAACCTTCTATAGGTTAGTATAATATAATACAAAAAGGTTATCTACATTGTCACAAAAAACCTGTGCAATCAGCTGATTTTGCATTTCATTATTGTGAAATCAGTATTTAAACCGCTGTGTCCAGGACCGTCCTAGTCACAATTTTTCGATACAAATTTGATATTTAATTGACATGAAAAAAATACAAAGATAGTACTCTCTTGTAGAGGATTTTTGTATTACATATATCTCATTAATATAATATTTTGTTCTTGTTTTTGCTTTATTTTTTTCAATATTTTAAAAAATCGTTATGGATATTAATTATCTAATAACACATTTTTAACGAATTCTGTTACTTTGAAATACATTTTTAAACTGGGTCTTATATTTTAGTTCTTAATTTTCAAATGTATTTATAGTTCTTTACTATTTATATTGTCAAATTGCAAAATATCATGCACGTACCAATGCAATTTTATTGGTTAATTTAAATACAGGTTTTTAAAATATTTTGTATGTGTATTACTTGATACGGCATATACTGAAGATCCTATACCTAATCCGAAATTTTGTAGATATAATCTATTTTTTAATTGAAAAATCTTCCTTTCATATATATAAACAGAATTTTTGAAACGTTAACAATATGTCATGGTTTTTGCTTTATTGTAAAGGTATTAAGTTCTAATTTAAGTCAATTTTCCTACAGTTTATGTCAATAAAATCTTGATATCAAATATTTAGGTAAGTGTAATAAAAAAAAATGTTAAGAATTACCTAAATTATAAATAATGGAGTTAAATATTACAAATGTCTGATATTTTGAAATTATTAAAAAAATTTGAAAATCTAACATTTTTCTTGACATATACAGGGTGATTCAAAACTTATCTAAAAAAGTGGGAATATATGCATTAAGAAAAATGAAGTCAATATCCCAAAAAAAAAAAATTGTAAAATCCTTATAGTTTCCGAGTAAAAAATTATGAAAGTGTATTATTTTTAACCTTTACATCGCTGAGCTACTATAGTTTTTAGCCAGGCGATTCCGAATATTGAAATCCGATTACTTTTTGTAGGTTATAACGTTTTTATGATGCAATTCTGTACATTAGTTTTTAAGTGTCAAAAATGGCTTACGTGTATAGCAACTCGGAGTTGATGGTGTTGTACACTGCGCATCCGTTCGGTGACAATTTCCCCCTCGTGCCCGCGTATTTCCTCTGCAGCGTTGTCTCTTACATTACCTGACCTTAATCCGCGCGCTTCCTCAAGCTCGATCAAGTTTCTGTTCTCTGGTACCTCAGAACTAGGACATCCGGTGAAGTCTTCCAGCGAATTGATTGATACCAGAGAACACGGCCGTACATCCGTCTCAATGTCGCCACTACGTTTCGGAGAACAGGCATCGCCCTGGTCTCTTGAGGTCATGGTTATATAAGCTTTATTCGCGGAAGAGATTCTGGATTGGTTCGGGACTGATCGTATGCGCACATTTACATTTGGTGGTCGCGGTAAAGAAATTACAAGTTCTAGACATTTAGTTCTGTGTTCGCGGTAGCATTAGGATTGATTCAGAATCTGTCTGTCACAAGTTCTAGGACTACAGAAAGAACTAATTGTCCTGTCATGCGCAGTAACAACCTAGGGTAGGAACCACGCCTCTTTGTTTGTGTTTAAAACTGAACGTAATACATAACCTCGTCGTCTGTAATATTTTTGACAGAAGTGTCGAGTCTAAAGTATTTAAAATAAAATTATTATTAGTTATTTGTTGGATTAACTACGAGAGTAAGTTAGTTATAAATATTATTTTGCGCATTTGTATTGTATTAATTCACCTGTAATTTCCATGTAGATGTCAGATCACTTAACATCAAGTGATGAGGATTTTGAGGAATTATTAGAGGTGTTGGAGATTCCAAAATCACTTAATTATTTTGAGGAAATTGTTCCTAAGTTTAGTGATGCAGAGTACTCAACTCATTTTAGAGTTAGTAGACATATGTCTCAACAACTGGCTGAAAAATTTGGTACTTCCGAGTATTACCACCATCAAGAAGGAGATTCTATGAAAGTGACACCATTAAAATATATACTGGTTTTTTTATGGTTTTCTGCAAATGAATCCGTTTCCTACAGAGATGTAGCTGATAGGTTTGCTATCAGTCACAGTACCCTTTTTAAAATTGTCAGAAGAGTAACTAATTTTTTAAGTAACTCATCATCTGAAATAATAGTGTGGCCTACAGATGAAGAAAAAATTGAAATAGAAGCATTTTTTAGAGATAGGCATTTTCCTGGAGTAATTGGAGTGATAGATGGCACTCATTTTAAAATTGACAAACCAGCAGAAGACCCAGATTCATACTTAAATCGCAAACATTTTTTTTCTGTGCAGGTAAGTTTTTCCGAGTTGATAGGACAGTAGTTTGAGTTACATAAACTTATTATTTTCAGGCTCAAGTTGTATCTGACCATAAAATACGAATTAGAGACATTTTTGTGGGGTTTCCAGGCTCGGTGCATGACGCTCGGGTTTTCAGAGCATCTCCATTGTTCACATCCTTACCAAATAAATGCGGAAATTTTTATATTCTTGGAGATAGCGCATATCCCTGTCTGAGACATTTATTAACTCCCTTTAAAGATAATGGGCAATTAAGCAGAAGACAACAAAATTATAACCTATTACTATCTAAAAACCGTTATGTGATTGAACATTGTTTTGGTTTATTAAAACAGAGATTCCGCCAACTGTATCATATTAAATTACATAATATTTCTGTGATTGTACACTTTATTAGAGCGTGTGCAGTTTTGCATAACTTATGCGTCGACGATGAATTTATACCATATGGACAAAATATTCTTGGGCACTACCAACTATTAAATGCAGAACAACAAGCTGATGGCGACAATGAGGACGATAGAAACGGGGTTGCTAAGAGGAATGAAGTTATGAATACGTTGACATTTATTTTGTGACAGTTCTTTGATATTTTAATATTTAATAAACTTAAGGAAGATGCTTGAATTATGGTTTTAAACCTATGGTTATAGGAAAACATTGTATATATTATTATTTAAAATTTAAAACCATTGACAACTATTAATTCCGCAAAAATTAAATTTTTCATACTTACCTACCCTTTTCAGTAATACTACGAATCGTTTTAAATAGCCTTTTTATTAGTGTGTTGCTTATATAAACATAAGACCTGGACAACTTTCAAATATTTTATTTAAAAAATATAAAAACAGTCTTGTAACGTTTAACTATAATATAATATAAACAATGAAAAATAAATATCTTCTAACATTTAAATAAACTACAAATAAACAAACAGTGAACAAAAAAAAAAATATAAATAGACATGTAACAATATGCCTCAATAAACAAATAACTTTTCCAATATTATATGTTTACATTGTATCAGCCGAAGTGCTGCAAATATGTATATTTTTATCTAGACATTCTTTCAGTAGCTCATTTCGTTCTTTCAAAATGTTATTTTTTTTAACCTTTTCCTCCAATTTTTTTTCCTCAGTTTCCAGTCTTTTCTGATAGTATTGTTTTCTGTCTGCCCTAATTTCGCTAAGTATGTCAAATTTCATTAATTTGTTACGATACACCTTCTGTGACGTACTAGCACTACTAGTACTGTCTTTCATAACTAATGATTTTCCCTTTTTAGTACTTTTTCTGTTTTCTTGGCTCACTTCCATTTCACTTTGTGTGGGATCACTGTGTGAAATTTCACTACCCACAGTACCTCCTTCATTAACTCCTATATTAGGGTTCACATTTTCTTCAATTATGTCAGTGCTCTCTGACGACAAGAGTAATGAAGGTTTAATATTTCTTTTTTTACCAAGAATTTCACTCATCTCTTCAGCGTATTCGAAATCTCTCCTCGCACGACCAGTTGCTGTGTTGTTATCAACATATTTTTTATAGGCTCTGTCTAAAACCCTCCACTTATATTCGCAATTACTTGGCGTTACTTTTACTTTCAGTTTCAACTCGAGCTCTCGGGCAATAATCTCAAACATTTTTTTTAAATTTCTAATTTTTATAGACCCCACATGTTTCCTGTATTGCCTATATAAATCCAGGAACATTAAGGTTCTGTTACGATTCCATACAAATGTAGTTTCTTCAACTTCAGTAAAGGTAATGAATTCTGATAGTTCTAAAATACAAAAGCATAATTATCTCATGTACATAATAGAAGTGCAATTTAAACTTACCACTTTCTGTTTCCATTTTGCACAAACTATATTGTCTTCCTAATTCTAATCTTATTTGACACAACTACAACTCCTAGATAATATAATAATATCCTCTTTTTACTACAACTGATGATAACACCGCCACTTCTTCTGTAATTCCCATAGACATAGCATAGAACTGGACCGTGGATCATAGACTAAATACAGAGCCATAGATCACAGACCACTCATGTCGTTTCCTCAATTTCTCTAGTTTAATGGAATTACTGTGAAACTAAAATACTATTGGCAGTATTGAGGTTCGTGTTTCCTAGGCGTTCGCGGAACAATAAATTTCTGAACAGATTCTGAACTAAACATGCGCACTAGCTCGTTCTTTCTCCGGTTACGTACTTGTCTAGAACTTGTACTGAACCGCTTCCGCGAATAAAGCTATAAACTACTATTCTAGGTACGGTTTCTTCCACTTTCCTAATGCAAACAACAAAACTTTCCAATATATAAAATTTAAATGCCTAGTAAAGTATCAGAAAAGTTTCTATTGTTCTAATTATCGTTATTACAAGACACTCTAAATCCTTCACAGTTTTATAGAACCGAAACAACAGTTATCAGCTCACTATCGACAGTTAATCAGTAAATTAATAATTCAAAAACCTTTTTTCTTTTCGTGATGACTTTGACAAGACTCAAAAATCCCACTTGTCACAAAACAAAAAAACTTCTCTGCCATTCTAATTCCTCACAATAAAAACTTTCGCCAGGCCTCTGGCCGTCGGCGACAATGGATATCATTTTGATTTATGGTGAAGTGAAAATGCTTTAGCAGAACGATTTCCTGAACATGTGCTAAATGTAGTTACTTTTACCACTGTATGGAGTGGGTGTCAGTGTAGTGCACGAGGAAAATCTGAAACTGAATCTTGGAAGAGATAGAACTCTAGGACAATCACGGCGTATAACAGCAGTGTGGCATGCACAAGGCTCAATTATATCCGTACCATGTACAGCGTGTTTAAGCAATAATACCAAGGGATTGGACGAAGAAGACCGGCAGCATGGCCACCACGATGTCCTGACTTTAAATCATTTGGACTTCTTTTTGTGGGGATATTTAAAAAATGAATTGTATCGCACCGAAGTGGATACCTACTATTGACGATTTGGGTAAACGTATCATAGTCGCCGCCAGTATCTTGCGATTTCAAAACGGACAAGAAGCACAAACATTTGTGTTAGTTTGTAGAAACTAGGTAAGGCGAGTCCAAAATTTTATTGTAACATCAGGTATGTCAAATTAATTTATTAATTAAAACCACAAATTTATTCTATTAATAATTAATAATATAAAGGTACTATAAAATGTTATTTATCCTTTTTCTTGGAAATTTCTCTTCATTTTTCACCCGGTCGCCGATTGCATGCTTTGCCGCCTTATTAGGTTTTACAGTGGACCAGTTTCCAGTGCCATGCAGAAGGGTATTTTTAAATAATTTTCGAACAGCACTTTTTGAATTTTATTTAAAAAAACTGTATTTGTAATAGTCACCTGAATATTCAAAAAATTTTTTAGATTATTTCTGAATTAGTCTGTGGACACTGGGATTCATATACTCGCGACAAGAATTCAGACGACTTACGTCATACGAACAAATGAATAATTCATTATATTTTCATCAAAATATTTACGAAATTGCTACTGAGAGTAATAAAAGTAGATACTACACTAAAAGTTTGCATTTTATATCACACTAAATTGCAAAAATTGATAGTTTTTAACGCGACTAAATGTCGAAAATTACGTTGACAATAAAAACAATTGCGTAACGTCAGTCATGACGTAAGACATCTGAATTCTTGACGCGAGTAATAGTACTTACTATTAGATTTATTTTAAAAAACAAACTACCTAACACAATTTTTAAATTCCAGTGAATTAACAAAAGACGAGTTAATTACAAATCAATACAAATTATTACAAATATTATTTAATTTTACGCTACTATTCTTTTAAAAAATATTTTTTTTTATTCATATTTAATGTTGCCTTATTAATCCTGTGGAGGCAAATCGAGCTCTCTTGAGGAGAATATGCCGCTAGAATCATGTGCGTTACAACCATTTAATCGAAAACTGGAACATTATTTAAATTTCATTTGGGAACAGTGGGATGAAAGTGTCGGCCCAAAAATAAATTATGAACCGTGAATGCCCCGAATACTGACACTACGAGAATGAAGAAGTAAATTGGCAGAGATAAAAAGGTTTGAAAATGGATAAACGGGAGAGTGAGAAAATAAAATGAAGGTAATTATGCTGGCGGGGTAGAAAAGACCCAGGTAGTCCCTGCTCCAACGATTTTGAAGGATATCCGGAACATTGGGGAGTGATGTAATTATTGCTCAGTGACTGTGAAAATGTAATTGTATGTTCAGTAATTACATATTTCCATTCGAGTAAATGATACTATGTTTTGGAAATCTCACTCGTAAGTCGACTGCTGGAAAATATTAAAGGAGAGGTAACGCACTATGCGGTCCAGGTCTATGCGCATCGAGGACCATGCAAGTCCCGTTCTCGTTGAGTGAATAATATTTGAATGATTTTAAACGTAAACATTTCCACTAGAATGTCGAGGGCTCGATTCCCGAGTAATCGGAATAGTGCAAATGATTTTGACAGTATCGCTTTATTCTAATTTGAAGAATCGTTTAATCACGCAGTAAATCGGTTACTTCCGTGGTTTTTGCAACGATAGCAATGACAAAAAGTATATGTTTTACCCTTGTTTAATTATACGGTAGCGCTAATCGTGCAGTTGCTGAATATCGCCGTCGCTTCTCGAACAGAAGAGTGCCAGATAGAAATGTATTACAGCAGTCTTCAACAATGCACGTGAAACTGGAATGTTTCCCAGTGTGAGAATTACATTTGAGACGTTAGCTAATCCTGGTCTAGTGGTGGAAGAAAAAATTTTAAATGATAGAACGTAACCCAAATTAATCAAACTACGGCATGGGAGGTCATTCACAAAAATGGTTTAAAAGCTTTCCATATTCAGCATGTCCATAATCTTCAGGACGGTGATAATGACTTGCGGTTGAATTTTTGCAATTGGATAAACGCAATCCATAGACTTTACAAATATATTTTGTTCATTGATGAGGGCCAATTCACTCATGATAAAGTAAATGACTGTCACAATAAACAGCTCGGTTCAGCGTGTGGTGTGGTAGATTATTAATCAATTACTTGGTCCAGTTGTGCTAGATGGTCTGGAGCTAGAGATGTAGAATTTTTAGAAAATAATTTGACAGATCTACTGGACGATGTTCCATTGGATATTAATCAAAACATGTACTTTCAGCATAATGGTGTACCTGCCCATTTTAGTCGTGTGGCGATCAGTCATCTTAACAATCGCTTTCCACAACGCTGGATTGGCCGAGGTGGTTTCTAAAATTGGCCACCAAGGTCACCAGATTTAAATCCCCTTGATTACTGCCTTTGGGGATGGTTTAAATAATTAGTATACGCAACAAAAGTGAACACAAGAGAGGCGCTATTCGATTGGATTGTACACAGACGATGGTACATTTGAAACTTAATTCATTCATTTCGGTTTATTATTCGGATCTTTAATAAATGTTACAATTTATAATACCTGCCCACAAAATAAACACTTTTCTCTATTGATGCATTACAATAATTAATTCGGGTAAAAACATTTTAGTAACCGTTGATGTTGGACCATATGTTTATTAGGCTTTTTTTGTTTACTTTTGCCTCCTGAATACCCCTTTCGAATATTGGGACTTCCCCCCACTCACCCGGCATAATAGTTAGTCAACCAGTCAAACTTAGGAGTAAACATGATAAATGCTTTAGCACATGTCGCAAAAATATATAAGGGAAAATTGATAGCATTAGCTTAAATTATGGAAGCTATATCTTGAAACTTGAAGACAAAGCATTTGTTACTTTTTATTAATATTACCAGATACTGCCTGTCTTTTGTTGATTGTATCAGCCTGATCGTACAATTCTGGATAATTTTTAACTAAAATCTACTTTTCATCATCTATTTTGCAACTTATTTGTCACAAAACTGTACAAAAACTATTTAAAACATAAAACATTTGTTTATATACTGGGTAATTTAAAATTAATCTAAATTGGGAATAGATGCGTCATGAAAAATGGAGTCAATATCTTAAAAAATATACCGGGAGGGAGCGGAAGTGTACATGAAGTTATATTATATACGCATTTTTTACATCATATTTTGTTTCTTTGTGTTCCGATAGTTCTGCTTTTAATATGAATTTAACCAATTCCACCAAGTAAAAGCATTTCTAGTAAAAGTAAGGTCGAAAGGACACAGGAGCCGAACCAAGGACTGTCCTTCTTTCCGAAGTAAGGACAGGTGATAACTCTAATTCTGGCATTATACAGGGTGTACGGAATATGAGTGCCTTAATTTTGCCATATGATAAGTTGTATTGAACAAAACACATTTGACTTACCAATTTTTTTTCTCTGACCAACGGTAACAGAATTATGACAGCAAACAGGTCTTGAATATGTGACAACATCTTTCACATATCTCAGAATTGTCATGTTTTATACATAATTATTACAAATAGGTATACCTAAACATATGTCAATACCAAAATTCTAAATATTCCACTTTTGGATACATGTCTGTAACTTGGCTATTTGTAAAGTTAGAAAAAAATAATTAATACATTCTTTATACACTCTTTTTAGTAGAATTCAGTGGTGTGCCTAATTTTTGAGTTATAGCCTAAATTTCGCCTAAAATATCGTTATTTTTTTCTCTTTCCATTAATATATAATGATGTTAAATATGATCATTCACCATTTACCTGAGGAAACAGTTTATTCCACAGAACATTTAGAAGAAATCATGACAGAGTTAGTTACTAAACAAATAAAAGTATTATTAAAATGATATATTCGCAATAGCTATCATTCTGATAATTTATCCAAGACGTAATTAATTTTAATATACGGAAGAAGCTAAATATCGTTGCTGATATGTAACAATCGAAACGAAAATGTCAAAGATTTGGAAACAGACCATTATTTCAATTGACACACGCCTACTTCAAGAAAATAAAAGAAACAAAATATGCGATTATAAATTATTGTCTCAATAAAATGGCAAATAATTATACAGGGTGTTCGGAATATAAGTGCTTTAATTTTCCCATATGATAAGTTGTACTAAACAAAACATATTTGACGTAATAATTTTTTTTGTCTGACCAACGGTAACAGAATTATGACAGCAAACAGGTCTTGAATATGTGACACCGTCGCTCACATGCTATCTTAGGATTGTTATGTATTTATACATAACAGGTACACCTAAACATAGGTACTTACTGTGAATGGTTATCCTAGAGCTCTTTTCACTACACAGAATAATAGTTACAAGTGTTTAAAATGTTTCCTGTAAAAAGCATTTACTGTACAAACGTCTCGTAGCCAGAGAGTTTTGCTACACTACTTACTACCAATTGTTCCATTTTTGTTTATGTACACTCATAAACATCAAAATCGCACTAGCTGTACACACCAATATGACTAATATTACTTTTAGGTCATCACCAGCAGCCTGTTACAGTTTTAATGAATTTCTCGGAAACCTTGTTTCCTTCATTAATACTAATCCAAAAATCAAATTATGAACAAATTATTGAAGGGAAAATGGTGTAGCAGAATAATTTCCCGATAGACATGTGCCAAATGCAGCTACTTTTACAACGGTGGGCAGTGAGTGCAAGTGTAGTGAAAACGTTGGCGTGACACGGGTAATTTGGGCCACGGGTCCAGGGCATCCACGGTCTATTGTAACAGTGTGGCGTATCATAGACGAGTCCATGGCCGTCAGGATCTCCTGACTCATTTAGACTTAATTTTGTGGAGAAAAACAGGAAACTTCCAAATCATATTTATGGAATTAACTAGAGAAAAATGGCTATTTTTGTTAACAGAATGATTGTTTTCATCGCAGCTAGACCAAACTGGATAATTTATAAACTAACCGAAGAAAAAAGCTTGCCAATCTAACCAAGTTTACACTTTCGCCGTAATATATAGATTTATTTAACTTTATAACAGTCGAGAGCAATGAACCTACATCGAGTTTATTTTGAAAACTCATATTTCTTCTTGTAAGATATAAATAATAAGTTACTGAACATGTTGTGTAAGGAAAGGTAAAATAAAACTTATTTGTAAAGTAAAATTTGCATAAAAATTCATTGTAAATATAACTAAAGTTGTAATTAACAAAAAATACCTTTTCAAAAGTAGTATTATATACACATTTCCATTATTTTGAAGTATGAAGATAAATTACTGATCTGTGTTGTAAAATTTATGAGCAGCAACTGTTTTGAAATCGTTGTGAACATATTCGTTTTAGTAAAAAGATGACGTTAAAAATACAAAAATATTTAAATTTCCACGTTTTACGCTTCCTTCTACATAAACAACTGTATTTTTAATGTTACAATATTCAAAATGTTTCGATGATTAAATTTCAGCGAATTTGAATATAAAGGTATAATAACAGGTACAGAACTTAGTTATATGTGTAACATTCTCCGACTGATGACTTGTTTTTTTATGATAATTGAAGGGTTTGCATATATCTACTTATTTACATTTGTGTCATCAGGTCATATATCATATAACATGACGGTTTTTCGGATTTAGTTTTGGCAGTGCGCCTTCTACCTTTACGTCAGGCTCCGAGGCAAATGAAAAAGTAAACAATAATGTAGCGTAGCGGGTTAAAAATAGGGAATTAGGAGCTCAATTAAAATTGATGTGTTAATATGTCAGCCATGTAGCCATACGAAATGTCCCACATGCATTATCTTAAATAATTGATTAGTCAATAGCGTGAATGATTTCAGAATGCTTTGAAATTGACAAAACAAAATATTGTGACATGTGTATTAATGAAAGTGATGGACACGCTAGGTGCTCGCCCCCTGAGGAGAGCAACATATCGCAAAATATATCGATTAATACAAACAAAAAAGCTATACACTTTCAAATTACATAATTCAAAATAATCTATGATTCTGTTAGTTCTGCCGATTTAAATAATATTTGGAGTTCCTAAAATCTCTAAATTAATCGTACATTAACCAAGTTAACTGACGAGTTAATGCAGCTAGCTGTTATTAACGCCCCCAAATACACATATTCTTGAACTTCTTCAAACTCCATCTCTCCATGCTGTCTTCTCTTGGTATCCTTTTTTTGTTCTCCTATTCTCAAAAGCTTACTTTTCTCTTGATTTATCTGCAATCCCACTTTACGTGCTTCAACCACAAGTTTTCTCGTTACTTCTTCTAATTCCCTACTATCTCTAGCAATAATGGCCACGTCATCTGCATAACTTACTATTTGGTGACTTTTAAACAATATGTGTCCTTCTCTGTTCTACTGACTATCTGTTTCTAATACTAAATTAAAAATTCGATGTTTACATTTCTAAAATTGTTCATATTATTGGAGACGCGTTTTTCTTTTCATGATACTTTAGTTTTTGAGCAACCTAGATTTTGTATGGATAGTAGGTAATAAAGATAATATTTTAAATTTTGTATTCAAGATGTTTAAGGTTTGAGAGCGCTTTTTGGATTTTTTAACAGTGGTGACATAATATTTATATAGTTAACGTTATGCTTAGAGTAGGCCAAGAAGCTAAGATATGCACCTGAGATGCTAAATATAGAAAATCTGGTCTATTCCTCTGCTGACATTATACAGGGTGTTTCAAAACAAAGGCGAAAAATTTCAGGGGGTGATTCCTTGTTGAAAATAAAAGGTAGTTTGTTATATAAGCGTTGGGTCACAAGTCAATCATTAGGGAGATATCGCGTTGCAAAGATGGCGGAAAAAAGAGTGTTTTTATTGTTTTTCTAGGAAATGAAAACCGTGGGAATGGTAAAATTTTGTGGAAGTGTTACCATCATCGAAAGACACTTGTGACATATTTTTCACTTTTTGAAAACAATTGGAAAGGGTTGAAATAAACTACCCCTTTCAGTTTTGTTAACTATACTTTCAAAAAACTTCCTTAACGACATAGAAAAACATAAATTAGGTTATTTAGAAACTTTTTTCTCTCTTATATTTTTTTGATAAAATTAACTGTTTCGACGTTTAAAAATAAAATACAAAGTATTGAACGTCGGGAAGAGGCAGTTTTACTACACCCATTATTAGGAAAAACTTGGCTGCTGTCAATTTCCGGATGTTTCCATTGTCGCTTTGACAGATAGCAAATGGTTTGTACTTCCCGATGTCGGCCTGTATCAAAACTGCTTTTTTTTTAATTTTCCGGATTCACATAGCCTTCGATGAAGCTTAGCAAATATACTGTGATGAGGAATTCTACGATTAGGATCCGCTTCTGCATAAAGGCGACAAGCATGTAAGGAATTTCCATTTGCCCGGCCGTACATAAAGTGCATGTCTGTCATTTCTGCATTTGTGAAAATAACCATTTTTTGTTTTGTTGTTAACTTAGTATTGAATCCCAACGTACTCCGCAATCAAACACATCACACAACGAAGGGCAAATTATCCCGTAAACCACTCTCAAAATATTAAAATAGTACAAACTATTTTCTATCTGTCAAAGCGACAATGGAAACATCCGGAAATTGACAGCAGCCAACTAGTTTTTCGTAATAATGGGTGTAGTAAAACTGCCTCTTCCCGACGTGCAATACTTTACGTTTTATTTTTTAACGTCAAAACAGTTAATTTTATCAAAAAAATATGAGAGAAAAAAGTTTCTAAATGAATCGGCTTAACCTAATTTATTTTTTTCTACGTCGTTAAGAAAGTTTTTTGAAAGTATAGTTTAAAAAACTGAAAGGGGTAGTTTATTTCAACCCTTTCCAATTATTTTCAAAAAGTGAAAAAATATGTCACAAGTGTCTTTTGATCATGGTAACACTTTCACAAAATTTTACCATTCCCACGGTTTTCGTTTCCGAGAAAAACAATAAAAACACTCTTTTTTCCGCCATCTTTGCAACGCGATATCTGCCTAATGGTTGACTTGTGACCCAACGTTTATATAACAAACTACCTTTTATTTTCAACGAGGAATCACCCCCTGAAATTTTTCGCCTTTGTTTTTAAACACCCTGTATACGAGTATATGCTGTCGATTTCTCATTCTCCAACAACATTTTGTTACACCGACCCGGGTCGAAATGGTTGCTTTGGCAGTAGCCGGTACTAAAGCTTTACTAAAGCGCCTGCCACCTCATTCCCTTTGTTCGTTACTATGTTGTACCGCTCCAGAGCCTTCTGATATATCCATACAGTTCTTGAATTGCAGTGGTAGGACCCAAGTGCTTTTAAAGCTGCTTGACTGTCAGAAAATATTTTTATCGACTTACGTGTCGATGTTCCATACACACAATTCAATGACATGCATTTCTGCTTTAAATATAGTTACCCATACTTACTGACAGCCTGGTCATTCAGTTGCAACTATACACTTCAGTGTACCAGTGACTATCTGTTTTCAGAAAGTCACCAAACTACTACAGTCGTCCTGTTCCTTTTATATTCCATAGCTTACTAAAGCCATTCTTATCTATTGACTAAGCACTGTAGAAACTTTAAACAAAAATTTTATTCTTCTAGAGCTGAATGAAGTACTTACTACTGATTTTGTAAATACAATAATAAAACAGGTATACAGATACATAATCTCACTGCACAATTGTACGATGTACGAGGTACTGTATGACGTTAGTACTAATTTCATAGAATGATTTAATACATAGTGATTTTCCGGATTGTTGTGCCATGACCTCGGTAAATGGTAGCTGCCAGAACCAGAGTTAAAATGCACATCCCTAGTATTAGCGGCGATTCCTTTACCTGCCCTGGTTGTTCTCTGGCATTTTAACTCTGTTTCTAGCAACTACCAGTTACCGAGGTCACGGCACAACAACCCGGAAAATCACTATGTATCAAATTATAGCACTAGCCGTGAAATCCTAAAAACCACTATAATTTCATAGAGTGGTTCATTTATTTAAAATCGTTAAAAAAAAACAATTAATTTATTTGATTTATAGATCATTCCGAAATGTTATCATAGATGATGTTCTTAGAATTTACTATACATATATTCCCATCTTGAGTCTGTTATAACTATGTGGTCTCCAGATTTGACGAAGGTGTCCAAAGTCGTCTGTTGGATTTAAGAATCTGTTCTGTGAAATACGTCTTACACGTCTAAATCCGCAGTCTCTTGAGAACAGAAGGATGCGTGGTGGTCTTATAATATCATATACGGTTTTTCAAAATAACTACGGGTTGCCCGCAACAGATATTCGAGGCAACGAGGTCATGATTTATAGTTAAAAAGAAACATTTCACACCTGTACAAAGCAGTATTTCTTATTGAATCTATGTTTAATATTTAGAACTCGTTGCCGAATGATGTGATATGAGCCTCCATTAACCCCTTCAAATAGAGACTTGATTTGATCATAATATATTTAGTTTTTAGTTTAGTCTCCTCTCTAATCTTACTGGTAAGTTTCCATAAATAACAAAGTCGAAAATAGCAAGAAATGCAGAAGTCCCTAAAATTAATCTCTTTAGATTTTGTAGCTTAAGCCATTTTTCTTCTCCTAACAGAATTTTCGGCTATGACAGCAATTGCGCTATAGTTACCCTTTCACTAAATATATTTAGCCCATATCGACTTGGACGGAAAAGTGATTAAACGTTTTGTTATGGTTTACATATTGTTAAATTTGATGTTTTTATTACACCAGTATCTAGCATTATATTCAAGGTAGTCTTTTGTTAAGCTATCGTGATTAAAAATATCTGCAGGAAATTAAATTAATCATGTGGTAAAAAAGATGCAAATTTACACAATGAAAGTTTCCCTTTTTTTTGTAATACTAAAAAAGTGTAGCTAACTCATATGAAGAGAGAGTCGATGTTTTATAAAGATTATTTTGTTTGGGAGGGATAAAGCGACTTAAATTTCTAAAACCCTCTTTACAGTCCGCAATGGTTTCTGCAGTGGCTTGCAGCAAGTCTTGCACCAGAAACCCTTTCCTAAAATTCTAGATTTGCAGTTTGTTTTACAGGCGTTAATTCACAATTGCAATAGAAGTGATACCAATACTTCAACCCGAATGCACACTAAAAACTATTCACAAATGACAATAACAAACAGCATAACATATAGAATATATTTTGCAACAATCAAATAATAATCAAGCAGAAGCGAAAGAAGGCAATTTGAAGAGAAATTTTTGCGTATGGTGGTAACCATATAAAACACTAAATTATTCCCCAGAATTGCAAAATTGCTTTCAGATACCACGGCTTTTGCAGTACGTTACCGTTCATAGCGCATGCCTACATGCAAGAGATTTGCATCTTGCAGCATGAATTGCACACTGTAAAGTGGGATTAATAAGCACCTTTTTCTAAAAATGTTTTGATCTTCCAACCTAATGGTTGGAAGATCAAAACGGCATGGTGGATAAAAGAGTTCCTCTGTAGCAGAAAGTTATGTTGAGGAACCCATATCCAACAAAATATAGTTGTCCCTTACAAGAAGAGATACTCGTAACTTGTACAAATTCTTCACATACTTCGCAGATGTTATGCGTTCCGAAAATTATGGCAACAATACTACAAAGATTGTTATTAACGGAGAAGGAGTTAAATGTGACAAACAAAAAAATGAAATGTCTATTACTATAAATGTAAAGGTTAATGTTAATAAGTAAATAAATTAAACTTGATTTATTATAAGTCTATTACTTTTCTCATTGTTCTCTAGTGAAATAAAGTTATTTATCTACTCCTATTAATTTATATATTAATTATTCAACTGCTTTTGAGCAATTAATAATATCAATAAACAAATAGCATCAGTTTTTATAGTGAGTTATTATAACCCACGCTGGGCTTCTACAATGATAATTCGGTATGTAAATAGTGTACGCAGTAAATTCTTGGAAATTTTTTAGCCGATAAATACGTTCCATTGGTGCAAAATGGAAAGAATTTTTAACAAGTGGAAAGGAATTAATAATTAAAAGATTTTAAAATTATTAAATTGCCAACGCCTCTCAGTAGGCGGAACTGTCAATTATTATCATTGAGCGGACTAATGTCATTTGATATTTTAACAAAATAATTTTGACGTTTTCAAATCAATTTCTAATAATAGTCCTATAAAAGATGAATGTTATAGTCGTAGATAAAGTATAGTATTCAACTTGCGGTAATAGTCATAACTCGAGCGGTAATGCTGGTTATGACCTGCATTACCGCTCATTAAGTAATATACTATTATTTCCATAGTGGATAAAATATCACTTTAGACGGTTCACATGTGCGGATAAAAGTTCGATTATAAGGTGATTGCGGATAAATAATAAAAATAATAATAAACTGTTTTGTTTAAGTAGAAATAAAACGGAAGGTTTATAAATAACGTATATAAATTATGAAAAATACTATGGCATAACTAAATAAATAAGTAAATACATAAAATAAATAAATAAACTTTTTTGAATAAAAAATTGAAGTAGAAATGAAAGGTTCATGGTACATTAAAAAGAAAATGTTTGTTTTTAAAATGCTGGTTACTTAAGTAATAATCTTTTTATAATCGCTTCCTACTAAAAAGCAATAAAAATTGCTAGCTGAAAATATAAACTAGATATTAATATTAGTATGAGCTTCGTTGGCGTTTTAACCAAATTATTTTGTTTGGCAAGAAATCGTTTTACGCAAGGAAATCAATACCTCGTGTTTTTACATTAGTCACAGGGAAAACTTATAACCCGTATATACACGGAATTTTAAAATACTTATTTCAGTATCAACATCCTTGATATCAAAGATCGGCACTGGAAACGCCTTTGGCACTTAAAGTTAGATTGGATTTCTTTTGTTGCAAAAAATAAATATTAACTGTCTAATAAATAGGAAATAACGTTTCGGAGCACTGTTTGATTCTGATGTTTGTAAATACGATCCAATTTTTTCTTTTCCATCTATATTAAACTAACTTCGAAGAATGGTAAATCAGTTTTGTATAAGATTGTTAATATCATGCCCGTTTATTGGCACATATATTCAGAGCTGCTCAATACATTGTATTGATGGGTAGTATTCTATACAATATATTTGTGTAATCAGTATTCAAACATTGAATAGTTTTATATGATGGGATTCACAATTCGCGTTCGTCACCTTTAGATCTGTATTCAAAATTCAGTACTCGAAAATAATATTCGGGTCATTCCAATTGAAATCGTCTGAAAATAATAACAATTGTTGCCGACCCATTTTAAATTTTTGTGTAACTTTGAAAAACTCTACTCTAGGGTCCCAAACAACAAAATTTACACGAGTTTGATTTTTACAAGTGCTTGTTTCCGCCTATTTAAATAAAGACTCTTAAAAATTGCTATTTTTAAGCTTTATTAATTTTTGCTGTAAAATTTTTCTGTTTGAAGATATTTGAATGATCAAGACGGAATTCAGAGTGGGAAAGATAGTAGTTTCAGTGTAAATGAAGATAATTGGCTCGGACGATCCCTTTGAATAATAGCAGCGTGCTGAAAATGAGTGTTTTTTAGTCATTTTTCGTGAATTTCAATCGACTCTAGCGTCTTAATTGTTGAGAGTTAAAAATTCATGCTCCGCGGGAATTAAGTATACATATCATAGACAAAATTCAGCCAGAAGTTGGCCTGAGTAGCCCACTCTTTATAGAAGAAAACTTTGCTTGGTTTTGAAATTTTTAAAAATCCCAATATTCAGGATCTGAAACGAGCGTGTTGACTGCGAGATAAAAATCTGATACTCACAGAATCTACTGTTCTTATCTTCAACTTTAAATGACTATATCACTTGTTTTGTTATTTTCATGTTTAGTGCATATACGAGCCGTTTTTTTACAGCAAAAATCTGGACGTTTTAACTAATGAATTAAAATTACTTACCATCAAAAATCATTATAAATATGAAAAATATTTCAAGTTTTAATAAAGTTATGGATATTTAGGGTGTAAAATTGTTTCTGGAAGTAATTATCATCGAAAATAGTAACCGTAAACAATTTTTCAACGAGAAAATTATGTACATGCACTAAACATGAAAATAACAAAACAAGTGATGTAGTCATTTAAAGTTGAAGGTAAGAACAGTAGATTCTGTGAGTATCACATTTTTATCTCGCAGTCAACACGCTTGGGATTTTTAAAAATTTCAAAACTTCAAGCAAAGTTTTCTTCTATAAAGAGTGGGCTACTCAGGTCAACTTGTGGCTGAATTTTGTCTATGATATGTATACTTAATTCCCGCGGAGCATGAATTTTTAACTCTCAACAGTTAAGACGCACTAGTTAAGACGCAGTAGTGGAAAGTGGAAGCATTTTATGAATTTTGGGTATCCATGAATACCATGAAGACTTAGGATTCATGATTGATGAAGTGTTCATGAATCCTAAGGATTGTGGTTGTTCTTGCACTATTTTTAACAAAAATTTAATTTAACTGCCTTGTATAGTTATGTACCTTACACTTTTATAATTTCAAAAAACACAAGAAACAATACCTAGGTTACGAAATCTTACGCCACAAGTAAACAAATACGTTGTATGAGATAAATAAAAGCTGGATTCATTTTATATATACACAGTCTACTCTTCGTGTACTGGCACGAACGAACTAAACAGAGTCCAAACTGCGTAGTAAGTATGCGTTACAACACCGCGCCTTTCCCAGTGTTATAATCAGCTCTGCATTATCTATACACAGATATACTGTTCATTGTAATCTGTCACATCAGTTATAAAAATGTA
The DNA here is from genome assembly GCA_037114965.1 of Monochamus alternatus. Lineage (NCBI taxonomy): Eukaryota > Metazoa > Arthropoda > Insecta > Coleoptera > Cerambycidae > Monochamus > Monochamus alternatus. The sequence goes on along the minus strand of CM073426.1, from coordinate 108,393,068 downwards.
TCTCGTCTTTTTCCGTGATATTAATCATGCGCCGTTAGGATTGCGTTGAGATGAAGAAATATGAGACACAATTTTTCCTATTTTTGCCTGTTTTTAGTTCCACACAGTAATTATATCAAGCTTTCTTAAAGAATTAAACAGCGTGACGCCTATTTTCCAGTTTTTATTTGCCACACAAAATGGTGTCGATTATACTTATAATTAAAAATAGAAATACAATAAAGAAAGATAAACACCCATTAAATATCATTTTATTTCGTTAATTGTTTGCAATTTTACTTCTCTCGGTGAAAGTAAAGAATTCAATTTTCAGGTTTATCTGTTAGGTTTTTTTTGGTGAATTTCTGCTCCCACTTATGTTGCAAATGTTGTGAAGCGTGTTGCAAACGAAATTTTTTTTTACAGCTAATTATTCCTAGAGTATATACCTACGTAAACTGCGTCCACGACTGGTAACATCTTATTATGATACGTACGGATCTATTTATTAGTCCTTCTAGGAATTTCTCTTACCGACCAACCTGCTTCGCGCAATGCAACAATCCGATTCACCTCAATTTTTACAGTCATTAGTAGGGTCCAGAGTTGTGCCATTAATAGAAATTTTAAAGCGAGGATCATTTATAATCAAATCACTAATGCTTAGCAACAACAAGAAGATGCATTTTTTTTTTTTCATTTAAAACTGAACCATGTGCCTAAGATACTATATTATTTAAGTCACTATTAATTTTTTGAACTGAATTGATCAAGTTACCTATCGGAAAACAGAAATATTATTCAAAATCATCTGCACATTGATGTGAGCAAGCATATTATACTGCACCTGGTAGATCCGCTGTATAAATAGAAAAAAGCAAGGGACCCAGCATGCTGGCACAGCCATAGTAATATTAGTTAAGATAGAGGAAGTTCCATTAATAACAACTTTTTGACGCCTTCCTGATAGATAACTGTGAAAGAAGTTAACAACTCTAGAATCAAGGCCAAAATATTTAAGTTTACAATATAAAGTACCATGATGAATTGTATGAAAAGCCTTGTTGTAATCAAACAACACAAGACACACATTTTCATTATCGTGTAAGAGTGCAGTCGAAGTGCTATGATGTGTTCGAAATTCTGACTGCGTTGGTGGTAAAACGTCAAATTCATCCAAAAGTGCAGAGTATACCTGTTAATGGGGCGAAAATACGTATCATAATATGATGGCTTACAATGAAATGCAGAAGAGATATTTTATTAAATATATTTTTAAATATTCTGAAATAGAAATAAATTGTATTTTCACATGTGAAATCAACAAAGCTTTCTCCATTTTCCAGCAATTATAATACTGACTATTGCAGCATAAAAAAATATAAAATAAGGTCAGTCCAGTACGGCAATTACGCGTTTGGATTATGGTGCGTGATGGTGTCGAGGTCGCGAAACCAATCATTTCAAACCTGAATTTCAGCATACAATCGACCACTACTTGCAGCCAGAACATGCCATGCATCTGACAGGTCGAGTTGTCAAGGCAGACAGCGATAGCGAGCTGATTTACCTATTATTCAGGTTATCCAACGGTAAACATATTATTATATTGTTATTTTTAACATACACTTTCAGAATAAGTTCTATGAAAGTAAACAACTGTTTATGGTTCCGTAATTATTTGATTTATTGTCCACAGTAGAGGATTTGAATACAGAACAGCTCCTGGTATAGCTTCATCCCTTATTAAAATATTTATTGATGAAGAATATGAAGTATGAAGATAAAAAAAAAATTAACGTCTTTATATTTTAAAATGATTATTACGTTTTAAATAAACGGTCTATCTAACAATACAAATCCTTTGACAGGTGAATTTAATGTTAATACAGGGTGATTTTGAAAGTAGGGTATTAATTGTAAATGATGACAGTAGGCATTAAAATAAAACATTTTACAAAATATTTCCCTAATATATGTATTTTAATAACCGATATAACTGAGTTTAAAGTTAGTTGAAGTCGACTCTCTAATAAAACTCTAACCGCACGACTGTTTTATGAATGTAGGCCGATATGTCATTGATAAGGTCATGTTCTTGAATGTCTCGTTCCTTTGGGTAACCTTACTAACCTTAAACTTCCATTTCGACTAAACTAACGTATTATATGTGTTGGAAAAGAATCGTGTTATGGTCAAAATTTTGGTGTTTTGCAGTGTGAGCGTTGTATCATTTTGTGTTAAACGTAATATAACAACGGCCCCAATATAACTGAGTTTAAAGTTATTGCTAATTTTGAAGGCGACTCTAATAAAACGCTAACCGCACGACTGTTTTATGGATGTAGGCTGATATGTCATTGATAAGAACATGTTTCGTTCCTTTGAGTAACCTTACTAACCTTAAACTTTCATTCCGATTAAACCAACGTATTATACGTATTGGAAAATAATCGTGTTATGGTTAAAATTTTGGTGTTTTGTAGTGTGTGCGTTATATAATTTTGTGTTAAACATAATATAAAAATGGCTCAAGTATATTGATAATAGTGACCAGTGGATATGTTATTTGTGTACGAAAATTTCCTTATAGATTTCATCCCTCTGCCCGACGATTTGTTTATTTACACAAGAAATAACAAACCCGGGATACAGATAAATACAAATAAAATTAGGTACTACCCCACTTTCAAAACCACTCTGTATTTCTATTACTTATTTATTATTACTGTTTCACTTTGTGTTCACAGAGGCAAGAATGTGAATTGTATAAAAATGTATCAATCTCATCACACAATTGATTTTCATTTCCTAATTTTGGATATCATAAATTATCCAAGACCATATTACCGTATCTTTTTACAGGTTACAGTAAATTGCCCAATTTGTTGGCCATATTTAAAACCACTAACTTTTAGAATAAAAATCAATCATTGTAAAAAGGAACCATAATAGACTTAAAAGCTTCAAGTTTGTATAATGCTTAAATAGGATACAGATACAGGAGATTTAGTATAATACAATTTTACCAAATAAATAATATCTCATAATATATCACTGTACTAGAATATATTTATCTTCTATATCTACATATAAATTGATAATTTGCAATCAAATTTTAAATTAATTTAAAAACCTAGCTATTGCGGGCGTTGTCGAAGTGTTTATGATATGTCACTTTGAAAATTAACCTAGACTAACGCAGAAGTTTTCGTTTTCTCTGTGTTCCAATATATTATGCTTTCAGTGTTATTATTTATAAGTCATGGCAATTTAATTATTTGTTAAGTATTGTTGATTATTAAGTGTGCGAATACCTATGTGAGACAACAGTTTTGTAAAGGTAGATACCCAACGACAAATTTGCCAAACGTGGATACATTTATGTTCATGGAATTCATGCGATCAAGCGACTATTTGAAGGCTGAAATTCGGGAAATAAAGAAAAATCTTAAGTTCATTATATTCTTTTACTTTGCATCAGGATATAAAATTATATCCTTTATGAAAGTAAATTACTTCATTAAAGGTTTGAGCAAATGTATAGTTAGGTTATAAAATAAAATAAGTTAGGTACCTACGTTAATAACTTATACATAATATTTTTTTTCTAATTTTGACATATAAAGTGAAACTTTTTAAAAATGATTGACATTATAAAACGTCTTACTTTTTGTAACTAGTTGCATAAAGTGAAATTTTATGCAACTGGTGACGAAAAATGTATTTCAAAATTAGTGACAAAAGAATTATTCTATTTATTAAACTGTTATAATACAAGTCAAAAACATAAATTATAAATTAATTAGTTATTATAAATATTGATAACACAATTATTGCAATTATTCAAATTAATTTCCGACGACATATTGTTTTCATTGCTCGAACTTGCTGTTATTTGGGAAGCGGCGCACATTGCATTAGATGTTTCACCAAATATTTCTTGCACTATAAGTTTTTTATTATTCATGGAATTTTCAACATATCCCTCCGCAACAGAGCTAGATTTCCAACCTCCGTGTCTCTTTAATTTTAAAATATCAGCGCCACTGTCTGCTAGGAATGTGGCAGAGCTTCTTCTGAAGCAGTGGCCAGTATATAGAACAGGGTTTGAAAGACCAAGAAATTGTGCAATAACTTTTGGCAGACTGCTAAATGTGTTAATTCCCACAGGATTTCTGGTACATTTTCCATTCGGATATTTTACAAAAAATCTGTTGTGTTTAAGAACCTGGGGACGCAACTTAATATATTTTCTTAATATTTCAACAAGATTCGTATTTTCAATGTCTCCAGTGGTAACTGCAAACTGCCGTATAACTTTTGTTTTTGAAGGTGGGATATCAACACGAAAATGGCTTCCTTCGTCTATAACATTTTCAACTGGAAGAAATGTTAATTCTGCTTTTCAGCATACTCCTGCCATTCCAATTATCAATGCAACCTTAGCCATTAAGTATTCTTTGTCATCAGCTTCCACTAAAAATTTGGCAAAATCTTCTTTAATAAAAACTTTTGACTTTTTAGTACTGTACCCGTCCGCTTGCATTTTAATATATGCCACCAAATTTGTATATTTTTTAATATCAATATTCCTTTTCAGATTTAGTTCAGACCTTAACATTGAGTAAAGTGTCCATAATGTGGAAACTTTTAGATCTTTCTTACCCTCAAAATATGCAAGTAAAACTTTCTCATTAACATGTTTAATTTTCTTCTCATCACACCAGGTAACAAATTTTTCGTATGCCAAATCATAAACTGCCTTTAACTTTTTGGGAATTACTGATAATAGAGCATTACCTGCTGCCTCTTCAATATCGCTTGGTAGCTCTTCAGAACTTGTATCACTCATTTTTTAAAAATAAAACTAAAAATATATCAATCTCGCTAAAAACCTTCCGTCTAGACTTTTTTACAAAATGTCAAACTGACGACTAACATGAAGTAACAGCAACAAACTAAATTTATGTTTTCCAAATTTTTGTCAATTATAATAAATTTTATTTTTTTTTTACTTTCTTCTTAATTAGAAAAAATCTTGTATGCAATACGTTACGAAATGAAATTTTGTGTAACTTGTGAGTTTTTGCGAAACTCACTTCGTTTGTTCCGCAAAAATCTCACGCGTTACACAAAATTAGGCATTTCGTAACTGATGGCATAAATAGCTATAATACTACTTAATAATATATTTACTCTCTTACTTGAGAATATATATTTTTTAATTTCGCATTTATTACATTAATACTTCCCAGGTGTTTTAATAGATGAAAATTAGCAGTGTGGCACTAAAAAACATTTAGAATATTTATGAATCCTCTTGCATGTTTCCATCATTTCAAATTCAGAAACAGGAGACCAAAATCACACAAAGATGCTTGAAATCAATGTCAACGTGCATTACAATCGGGACAGAACTTTATTTGTAAACAAATAATATGACGTCACAGTATCATGAATATGGTCGCCGTGACGTCAAACGTGTTTTAAGTTATACTAATCTTAAAAAGCTTTCTTAATAAAAATAATACATTAAAAAATAAACTATTAATGGATCACAATTATTAGGACAGTAATTTAAAAAATATCAAAATTTGTAATTCATAACTGTTACCTATTGGCATTATTGAAAAGTGATCAATAACTAAAACCAGTTCCATTATCACTAATTGCTTGGGCAATTTATTGAAGCTAGAAAACAATGCATTTAAAATCGTAAACCTGAAAAAGCACATTTCCGGAGTTTAAACAGCCCAAGGCCAACTAGACATTGCACCACAAAGTTCACGAAAGGAAATCTATTCGTGCTTACATGCATTATGCAGGGGTTTTCTATCAGATTTGTATAAATATTTAAAATAAATCATACCGTATTAAAACTTAAAAATGTATGCATTGCCACGTGGCGTACAAAATGAATGTATGGAAAAGTAATTTGATGAAACACTGTTATTAACGACTTTTATTAAATACAATTTTGCTAAATATTTTGTATGTAGTAATATACTGTCTATTTCAGAACACGTGAAAGACTCTTGTAAAAAATACATTTACAAACAAAGTAAAGCTAAATTTCATCTCCTGCGAAGTATGATATGGAATGTGGAATTATGAGGAGGATCGCTTAAGAGGCTGCAGCACTTAAGGTCCCATTGGGTTCCTTGTATTTCCTCCCATTAAGAGATCAATGCACTTATTTTGTTGACGAGACGGCAGTGCACTCACAAAGTGCATGAAATACTGTGTCGTCTTTCTGTTCACAACCAACAGCGTTCAGTTTGAATACCTGTTACTAGGCGAAGATTCGTTCTGGACATGGTGAGGTACTTTTTGGCAGGTTCCTTAAAGGGGTAGGACAGTAGGAACTTCTTAGTAAATTGACAGTAATTTGTTTCATCCTACGGTTTTAAATTTTTTTTATCGTCCTTGATAATTTTGAAAGCATACTAGACCAGGTTCAAAAGTATTGAGACCCGATGCACTCCCGGTCAATTTGTCAGTTACATGTTATGCACCGCACCGATCGTGTTCCTTTACCCAGCATACAAATATGCTGTTGTCGGTTGAGGCCACTACCAGTGTCTTGTCACATTCCCATACTGATAAAATTATTATCTTATGATTACATTACGTGAGATCACTGCCCCCACTGATATTGGATATGTAGGGATCTGGAATATATTCCACATCCTGCGCCTTCCTTTCTTTTTATCCTTCCGTGAAGATGGATGATTTGATTACATCATAACTAGCGGTCTCCTCATTCCTGATAAGTGCCATGTAAGGTCTATCAAACGCAAACTTGGGAGCAGTACTGTCAGTGTCTGCCTACAGAAGGGGCATTCTTCTGACGTCTTGCATCTAGTATAATACCAGTATTCTTGAGGCGAAACATGATTATCGCGGTCACTTCTTTTAGATAAACTTCCAAAGATGGCACCATTGCTATGGTAGGTGTTGTGGCATAGCTCCAGTTATACTGAGCCAGGAAATCCTGGCTGAGCTTTTGTTTGGCTGTCGTCTGTTGGACTTTCGGTCACCAGACAACAACCCCATTGACTAACATTGATCTGACAATGACAGTATATATACCCTAAGTTTTACCAATGGTCTGGCGGCACTGCTCACGTAATATGTACGCATTTCCTAGTCTCCTCTTCAAATGAAGATTCTATGTTAAATATCTGATTCTGATCTCCAATAGGAAAGACCCTCATTTTTTTTTAATTGTCCTATAGATACAACAGTTTAAGACTTGTGCGGGAGAGGAGATGGTACTTTATTATTCAGTAGATTGCTGGTAGGCTCTTACCATCATTCAGTAGAGAAATAAGGGAAACCTGGAAATTCTCATTAATTAGGGATATAGTCCACCAACTAACTTCTCACATTGGCAACGTTCCATCCTGCAAAAAAGTGCCTAATTCATCGATTCAAGTACCTTAAAAAGCTCAACCATCGATCGACTGAATTAATTATATTATTATCTAATATTTATATTTCTATATATTATGTATTAAGTATGTTTGTACTATATTTACACTCATTTGTTTGCGACTTTATAGGTACATTATTTGTCATTATCGGCACACAATGCAATTTATAATATGCATATAGGTTCTCCTTGCTTTGCGTTCGATCCAGTTTAAATATGCGTTCATATTTAATGAGCTCATAATCAGATAATGCTACACTTCATGCTAGATTTCAATAAATTTTAATATGCTAGTCACGTGATATAAACAAGCATTGCTACCTTTTCAGATGGAATAGTGTGAACAATAAGCGTATTGAATGTGCTGCGTACATTTTGCATTCATTATCCAGCTTATTACACTTTGTGTCCACATTGTAACGCTTATCACAATTTTCTCAGCTGTTACAATATGAACAATTGTTTGAATGTTAAAAACAAAAAACAAAAACCTCAAAAATTCTAAATTATTAAACAGGAACAGAAGTTTAATGCAATTTTTATTTTTTGCTAATCCTGAAGCAGTATATTTCAATTTAAAAATGATGGACTAGTACAATTTAAGATTATACGATCATTGATAAGTTAATGTATTGAACAATCGTCGATTTTGGTTTCTTGACGTCTCGAGAGACATATCGCTCTCTTCCTAACTTTGAAAGTGAGGATCAAGTTTCCTGATTGCATTTATACTTGGTGTAAGCAATGGTCCATAGACATTTCGGTGGTTCGATACCACTGATGTTTGATGTTTATTAATGAATCACTTTCAAATTGCCGGTAGTACCAAGTCCTCGTTCTATCTGAATCATGTTGTAAAATATTATGTCAGTTGATACATAATAGTCAAGAAAATATATAAAAAGCCTGTTGGTAGTTATGATTATAGAAACACGAAAGAACAGTAATGATGTCCGGTGTAAGGTCTCTTTGTTTTCAAACAAATTTCACAGTTTTTTTATTTCCTCTTCTACATATATAGTTATTTATAGATGATCATCATACGATTGACATACCTCTTTATTTACATCTGGTTATTTCAAAATGTCCTGAGTGTACATTGTTTTCTTCATTATTGTGGTATTATTATTCTATCTTTATGACGTAATGTATTAAGGAAGACAGAATTTGTCACATTCTTCTTTCGAAGACCAACCCTCTGTCACATATGTCTTGATTTTTCTTAAAATGTTATCTCTGGTTTGGTGTTCGTCGATTTCTATTATTGTTGATTCAGTAATATATTTAGATTTCTGATTGCACCTAGTGTATTAATTTCTTTTAAAAAAATATTTTCATCTTGGCTTCCCTGCTGAAATGGCCTTCGGGATAATGCGTCTGAAGAAAAAAATTCTTTGCCGGGTACATATTCCATAGAGTGACTGAATTTTGTTAATCATATCCTAAATCTTTGTAGTCGAGCTGAGAGTGAATTAATTGGTTTTGTGGACAAAATATTCAAAAGTGGTTTGAGATCTGTTCTCGTTATAAAATTAGATCCGATTAGAAATTGTTAAAATCTATCCGCCGTTCAAAGTATGATATAAGAAGGAAAACGACAAAGAATTACAACAAACAACGTAGTACAAGAGACTTAGAGGAGTTAGTAGAAGAGACAGACTATGGATAGTAACAGAGAAGCAAGAAGGAAGAGTAGAAAAGAGAAGGAAATAAACTAAGTCGTCCGATTTTGAAACTGAAAGTGGAAAACTAAGAAGAAATCGTACGCATATTCAGAAATTACCAAAAGAACTCGAAGAGAGAACAAACAATGAAAGTCCCCTAGAAGCAATCGAGAATCAAATGGAACAATCTAGAAGAAAAAAGAAGATTTTGAAATATAACTTTTGTTATTATTATAAGTTCGTTAAGAAAAGGAAATGAAGTATGTTGTAAAATATTATTTAAGTTGATACCTACATGATAGTAAAAAATAAGTAAAAGCTGTAGGTAGTTTTGATTATAAAATCACGAAATAACAGTAATTACATGATACTATGTTCCATAAGCGCTATCATCTCATTATTATTAAAGTTTAGGTGCTATTTGTGTTTCTTCAACCCTGTGACCAATTGTCTTCCAGTTTGTCTAGTGTATACTTTGCTACATGTGCACAGAATGATGTGTATATCACAACCTTGGAGTGTATTACTCTTGCAGCTGGTCTTATGAAAGGACGCCCTTGTTTTTTGTTGATATGTTGTAAATAGTATTAATACTATGTTTCCTTAAGATGTGGTTTTTCTTGTCAACACATCTTCGTGTACTCATATAGGGTAGTTAGATAGGTTGTTGTCAGATATCACTCCTTTTCTCTGGTCTAAATCGTCTTCCTCGCTTGTTTTATATTTGCATTTCTTCGAGAATAGATCGTAGTTCGTCCTCGATGTGTTTGGTCGTATATAGTTCGCGTTCAAAGTACTAAAATTGTCATTTCTGAGATGGGTAAATGATGAGAGCTAGCATTCAAATATCTATCTGCAATATAGGTAGACTTCTTGTCCTAATATACTATCAGGTTCTCTTTACATAAGAACATCTAGGAATGGCAGGCAACCACTTTCTCCCAAATTCATGGTTAATAGATAGTTTCTTAGATTTTATTTAAAATTACATATATTTAATAGCGTTATATATATTTCAAAACTTCAAAATTTTAATACAAATATTTACTTGAATTAATTAATACTCATTATCTAAAAACAAACTTGAATTTCATTTAATTTCGTTCAGAGAACATCTGGTCAATCGGTGAACGATGTCCACATACTTTAATATTCGATATTCAGTTGCAAATTGTTCAAAAATCTACTAAAAATGTGACGAACTAATTAATTTTCATTGCTTATTATGTTATACTATAGATTTATTTAAATGGTTCTTAGTTGTGCAACAATCTTTGAATATTATTTTTATATTTTTAGGTATTAACAATATTGTGCTGTGTTAAACTCATTACTCTGTGGACTAAAGCCCTAACCAGTGCTGAATTACACCTACAATATTTGCCCATATATTCTTTATTATTAACTTTTTGTAACATTTTTTACTATATGCTAATGAACAATTCCACAGACAAAGCTCTATTCAATAATTATCTTAAAAAAAATAATATAGCTAAATTTACTAACCTGGTTTAATGAAAACATTCTATAAATATCTAAGTTCACTTTTGAAAATGTGGGAACTCGAAAATTCAACCACAATAGATGAGATCTGACCTATTTATGCATTTTTACGATTGCTAAAATAATTTTTATAGTTAGATATTTGTCTCAACTGAACTTAAAGGAGGTCTGTGGAATTGTTCATTAGCATACCTAGATGTTTGGTATCAGAGAACATACATATGACTTAATTGATAGGAATTGTAGGAGATTTGATATATATTAGGTTAAAATATCTTTCAAATACAGTAAAAAATGTTACAAAAGCTAATAATAAAGAATATATGGGTAGATATTGTGCGTGTAATTCAACGCTGGTTGGGGGAGTAGTTAGTTTCACACAATATTGTTAATATCTAAAAATATATAAAAAACGATTACATAAAGGGTAAAATTGTGTTATTAATTACGAAGGTCGTTATCATGTTTAATTAAATTCATTGACAGGTTAATCACTTTTGACATTGTCGATATTTAAGTTCAAATAATTTTAATTTATTGGTATAATAATTTTTATAGTTAGATATTTGACTCAACTTAAAGGATATGTCCGTAAATATCTGAAATTTTTAAAAATACCTCACTTGACGCATCGATATAGCGAACTACAATTGCAGTTCAAATATTTGCATTTATTTAAGGTTCACCCTGTATAACAGAATTATGACAGCAAATATGTTCTGAATATATGACAATGTCACACGATCATCATGTTAGATGTTTATCCATAATAATTGTTCACAACACAAACTAAAGTTTAAATGATTATACCAAGTGTTTAATGTTCTTGCTTGCAGAAAACGTTCACCGACAAAAATTTCGTAGTCACAGAATTTTACTCAGTTGCGGCGTAAATTAACATGTTTTTTAGGTACAAATAAATGAAAAGCAGTAGCCATAATAACAAGTAAGTGCGTTCGATTCACAATTATTTTGATCTAAGTTTGTGATTAATAACACCAAGTGAAAGATTGCAATGTTGTCACGTTACATTTTGAAGGATTTTTAAGAATTCTTCTATTGTTTATTTCATTAATATTAATAAAAAAAATTATTCGTTTTGCAATTTTTTTTTCATATGAAGTATTTGCTGCATTTAGTCAGATATAAAAGCCCTTTCCGTAAGGTACTTATATTTCAAACACTCCTAGACGTCATTTCATAAATTAATTTAAAAATGATATTACTTATTTTATGCTTAATATTAAAATATCATTATAAAGTTTAATGGGTAGGAAGATACTCAACTTAAAGGAGGCCACCTGAAGAAGCAATCCTAAAAATGCAGAAATAGGTCAGATCTCTCTATTGCGATTGAATTTTCGAGTTCCCACATTTTCAAAAATGAACTTAGATATTTATAGAATGTTTTCATTAAACCAGGTTAGTAAATTTAGTAAAATTATTTTTTTAGATAATTATTAAATAGAGCTTTGTCTGTGGATTTGTTCATTAGCATACCTAGATGTTTGGTATAAGAGAGCATACATATGACTTCATTGATAGGAATTGTAGTAGATTTAATATATATTAGCTTAAAATACCTTTCTAATACAGTACAATATCTTTGAATACTAACAGCGCGACTTTAATTGTGCATCAAAATCGCGTCTACAACATTCATCATATAGCTGCTCCTAATTTATAAGTTTAAATTGGCTAAAATGATTCCTACCCAGGCAAAAGATAGAGTTTTCCATTAACAACTCTCCTTGCGCAAAGAAAATGAGGCCTGGTATGCGACAACTATACTTTAACGAAAATAGCGTTTCGCGTGACGACCTACATTTGAAACTGCTAATTGGGGAAATGTTTTAGTACCGTATTAAAATGATAGGGAAATGTTGCCAAGCTATAAGAGTCGGTAAAGATAGCGTGAAATAAAGATATAAGGAAACATTTGGCGCCTTATTATCCGGTTTTATGGTACGTTGTGGAGTAAATTAGACACATATAGGTATATGAAATTAGACAGACTAATTTCTTAATTATAATATTATGGTGATGTCATGCCAAGGACTATCTTTTCTTGCCAACACTAACTTTTATATTACATACTGATAGCAATCCTTTTGGAAAATTATTACCTAATTGTCAAAACTTAGTACTTTTATTTTGCTGAATAATAAATCGCGCCAAAGAAAACATAACTAAGAGCATTTTTTTTCTCTGAGCAGTATACAGGGTGAACCTTTTTTTGCAAAAAAATCAGGAATAAAAAAAAAGTTAAATAAATTTCGTGTTTCTTCAATTGAAGACTTGATGAGGACCGCTGATGCGACTCCGATACTAATATTTTTAAGTTGTTGGATTTGTATTCTACAGAGTTGCCAGTGGTATACTAATGTCTTGGAATCGGCTTCAAGGATGTTAATAACTAGAATTTTTAGACATGTTAAAAAATTATGTTATGTGTATTTATAAAAATATGGCCACCTCCTCTTGTTTGCTATTCATATATCTTACCAATAAATTGAAAATATAAACCAGATTTTCTACTCATAGTCACAGTTATCCAGGATTTGGATTATCTATTTTTACTACACTCCAACTGCTTTATCATAATAAATGCTATCGTTATCACTATCACTGATTATCACACTGCTTAACAAATATACTTTTAGCACGTCAACCTTTCACTGTTTGAATAATGCGCCATATTTTATTTAATCAGACTGTATTTCATCAAAAATATTTATTAAATACAAAAAGAAAAACACTGCCCGTGAAAATAATAAAACGATTTAAATACATTTCAATCATTAGTGCCGCAATTTTTAAAATAAAATCGTCAAGCAGTGCATTACTTAAATAAACCAATAACTAGCTTAGTTCTGTTTCATAAGATGCAAACGTTTCTCATATTAACTTTAAATTCACGTGTATTGAAATTAGCACATCTCTTTCTACAGATATTACATGTTTTGTTTCCACTTGTACCGTGTCTTTGCCACAGCTTATTCCTTTGTCCTGGACTGCCCTGTGCACTGTTATGAACATAACCTTTTCATCGAATTCGCCGACTATGACTATCAATCCCAGATGATAGGGCTAGTGCTGGACATTTCGCCTATTGTCCGTGATACCTACTTGTTATATGTGCCTATGACACCAGTTTCTTTTTTGTATGCGATAGACATTGCTTTTAAATATTTTACTTTGTCTTCCCTTGATATTGAACGCATACACCAAGCTGGTTATTTTGTCATTACTAGGGGTGGGCGATAACGGTTTGGAACTATCGATTATCGATAAATAAAATAAACCGATGTTATCGATTTATCGATAATATCGATTATCGATAATATTGATATTACTGATGTATCGATATTATCAATGTATCGATAATTTGTCATTATTTGTCAGTTTTTATGGAAAAGTGTTATAGAACTATTTAAAGTGTTAAAATAATTAAAATATTGAAGTAATAACTTCAAATAATTAATAATTTTTATATCACAGCGTATTCTACCGACAAGTTGTCGCTTCATCTGTGGCCTTCGTTATTCCCCCAGGAAGGATACCATTCCATCTCAACAGATGTCGCCCATTTCGTGATTGTTCCCTAAATTTTAGGTTTAGGGTTCACTGAAGAGTTTTCAGTATGGTTTAAACAAATTTAAAACCTACGAAAATGTTTACATATAAGTCGCATAAATCATTATTGGCTTCAAGCTACGGTTAAACGTGATTATTCGTGAGTCAAAATATTATCGATAATATTAAAGCTATCGGTAGCTACCGATATTATCGTTATAGTAACTATAATATTGAAAGTTATCGATAATATGGATATTATCGGTCATATCGATAAATTTTCGATAATATCGATATTATTGATAAATCGATCATTTTTATATCTGTATTATTATCGATAATTATCGATATATCGATAAATATTGCCAACAGTAGTCTTTGCATGATTTGTGTTTATTTTTAAAATCTGCTTCACCCACTACGAGGCTACGAAGTACGAAATGGTTAGCACTGACACATTTTTTGAGATTATGTGTGTGGCGAAAATTAGTTCTAAGGTGTAAAAATCATAGTTTTTTTTTTGTTATTCTTCATAAAATAAGTTAATTAGGTAGGGATAATTTGTGTCTCTTTCTGACAGTGTAAATTGGTGTTATAATATTAATAACTGTTTGAATAATTGTTGTTTTTTTCAGTAGCACATGTACAATTTTTGAAATCATTGAACAAACTAACTTCCTAAATACTTTAATTGACAATATCAAACCTGCGAACATTTATTTTTTAATCGTTTATGATAAGGTAAGTTAAGAAGTTACAGTTCGGGTTAATACTATTGAGTAGTGTACTACCTAACCACTTTTAGTTTACTTTACTTATTACTAAAAACAATTATTTTTAAATTAGAATCAACCGCAAACTTGAATTTACGTAAAAATATTTATCTTACAGACGATGGAAACTTTGCCTTCAGTAAATCATTTGGTTTATTAGATTATGTCAGTGGTCTATCTGGTCAGCGGACCGCAAAATGTGGGTATTTTAAAAAATATATATGTCCGTAAATATTTGAAATTTTTAAAAATAACTCACTTGACGCATCGATATAGCGAACTACAACTGCAGTTCAAATATTTGTATTTATTTAACCCTGTATAACAGAATTATGACAGCAAATATGTTCTGAATATATGACAATGTCACACGATCATCATGTTAGATGTTTATCCATAATAATTGTTCACAACACAAACTAAAGTTTAAATGATTATACCAAGTGTTTAATGTTCTTGCTTGCAGAAAACGTTCACCGACAAAAGTTTCGTAGTCACAGAATTTTACTCAGTTGCGGCGTAAATTAACATGTTTTTTAGGTACAAATAAATGAAAAGCAGTAGCCATAATAACAAGTAAGTGCGTTCGATTCACAACTTTTTTGATCTAAGTTTGTGATTAAAAACACCAAGTGAAAGATTGCAATGTTGTCACGTTACATTTTGAAGGATTTTTAAGAATTCTTCTATTGTTTATTTCTTTAATATTAATAAAAAAAAAAACAAAACAAATTACGTTAAAGAGACTTTCGCTTAACCTTAATTGTACCGTGGTTTGTAATTTCTTAACAGTTTTACTTTTTATTGTTACATTTTTATTTTTGAAATGTAGTTACAGAAAAATTATTCGTTTTGCAATTTTTTTTCATATGAAGTATTTGCTGCATTTAGTCAGATATAAAAGCCCTTTAAGTAAGGTACTTATATTTCAAACACTCCTAGACGTCATTTCATAAATTAATTTAAAAATGATATTACTTATTTTGTGCTTAATATTAAAATATCATTATAAAGTTTAATGAGTAGGAAGATACTCAACTTAAAGGGGGCCACCTGAAGAAGCAATCCTAAAAATGCAGAAATAGGTCAGATCTCATCTATTGCGATTGAATTTTCGAGTTCCCACATTTTCAAAAATGAACTTAGATATTTATAGAATGTTTTCATTAAACCAGGTTAGTAAATTTAGTTAGATTATTTTTTTAGATAATTATTAAATAGAGCTTTGTCTGTGGATTTGTTCATTAGCATACCTAGATGTTTGGTATAAGAGAGCATACATATGACTTCATTGATAGGAATTGTAGTAGATTTAATATATATTAGCTTAAAATACCTTTCTAATACAGTACAATATCTTTGAATACTAACAGCGCGACTTTAATTGTGCATCAAAATCGCGTCTACAACATTCATCATATAGCTGCTCCTAATTTATAAGTTTAAATTGGCTAAAATGATTCCTACCCAGGCAAAAGATAGTTTTCCATTAACAACTCTCCTTGCGCAAAGAAAATGAGGCCTGGTATGCGACAACTATACTTCAACGAAAATAGCGTTTCGCGTGACGACCTACATTTGAAACTGCTAATTGGGGAAATGGTTTAGTACCGTATTAAAATGATAGGGAAATGTTGCCAAGCTATAAGAGTCGGTAAAGATAGCGTGAAATAAAGATATAAGGAAACATTTGGCGCCTTATTATCCGGTTTTATAGTACGTTGTGGAGTAAATTAGACACATATAGGTATATGAAATTAGACAGACTAATTTCTTAATTATAATATTATGGTGATGTCATGCCAAGGACTATCTTTTCTTGCCAACACTAACTTTTATATTAGATACTGATAGCAATGCTTTTGGAAAATTATTACCTAATTGTCAAAACTTAGTACTTTTATTTTGCTGAATAATAAATCGCGCCAAAAAAAATATAACTAAGAGCATTTTTTTTCTCTGAGCAGTATACAGGGTGAACCTTAAACAAGTACAAATATTTTAACCAATTCACGTTTTTTTTGCAAAAAAATCAGGAATAAAAAAAAATGTTAAATAAATTTCGTGTTTCTTCAATTGAAGACTTGATGAGGACCGCTGATGCGACTCCGATACTAATATTTACAAGTTGTTGGATTTGTATTCCACAGAGTTGCCAGTGGTATACTAATGTCTTGGAATCGGCTTCAAGGATGTTAATAACTAGAATTTTTAGACATGTTAAAAAATTATGTTATGTTTATTTATAAAAATATGGCCACCTCCTCTTGTTTGCTATTCATATATCTTACCAATAAATTGAAAATATAAACCAGATTTTCTACTCATAGTCACAGTTATCCAGGATTTGGTTATTATCTATTTTTACTACACTCCAGCTGCTTTATCATAATAAATGCTATCGTTATCACTATCACTGATTATCACACTGCTTAACAAATATACTTTTAGCACGTCAACCTTTCACTGTTTGAATAATGCGCCATATTTTATTTAATCAGACTGTATTTCATCAAAAATATTTATTAAATACAAAAAGAAAAACACTGCCCGTGAAAATAATAAAACGATTTAAATACATTTCAATCATTAGTGCCGCAATTTTTAAAATAAAATCGTCAAGCAGTGCATTACTTAAATAAACCAATAACTAGCTTAGTTCTGTTTCATAAGATGCAAACGTTTCTCATATTAACTTTAAATTCACGTGTATTGAAATTAGCACATCTCTTTCTACAGATATTACATGTTTTGTTTCCACTTGTACCGTGTCTTTGCCACAGCTTATTCCTTTGTCCTGGACTGCCCTGTGCACTGTTATGAACATAACCTTTTCGTCGAATTCGCTGACTATGACTATCAGACCAGATGATAGGGCTAGTGCTGGACATTTCGCCTATTGCCCGTGATACCTACTTGTTACCTGTGCCTATGACACCAGTTTCTTTTTTGTATGCGATAGACATTGCTTTTAAATATTTTACTTTGTCTTCCCTTGATATTGAACGCATACACCAAGCTGGTTATTTTGTCATTACTAGGGGTGGGCGATAACGGTTTGGAACTATCGATTATCGATAAATAAAATAAACCGATGTTATCGATTTATCGATAATCGATATTATAAGAGAGCATACATATGACTTCATTGATAGGAATTGTACGAGATTTGATCAATTAAATTACTAATCCATTTTACTAGATCAAAGAGATGATCTCCAGAGCTACTAATCTGCCATCCAGACTGTCGACTTCTAGCATTATCCGTATTAGATCCAAATTTAGGCCAAAACGTAACCGAAGATTCTGTGATTAGACAGTGATCGGTACTATACTTAGAAGAGTCAAGTCATGAATCCTGCGTCCCGAAGCTAAACGCAGTAGAATAGCCACATGGCGAGAAACCTGAAAGATACTATTTTGATCTGGAGGGTGCGTCTTTAACCAATGAACCAAATCTTCAACATTCCAAATCTGCAATTTTGGCGTAAAAAAAACCTGTCTTTTTAGACTTATCGCTTTTAACATAGATCTAATAAGAGGGTGAGATGAAAGACGATCTTCTCGTTCCGGATCTGCAAATGAGACAATAACAGATTTATGAACTAAAATCGTTGCATATGCTAACTTTTTCAACCTGAATAGAAAGCCTAGATATGCTGCCACTTGCTGCAGGCAAGGTTTACCAGAATTTGCCTGATTCTGATTACACCACGAGACCCATTACATTATATTAACTTAAAATACCTTTCTAATACAGTAAAAATGTTACAAAAGCTAATAATAAAGAATATATAGGCAAATATTGTGGGTGTAATTCACCGCTGGTTAGGGCTTTAATCCACAGAATAGTTAGTTTCACACTATGTTGTTAATACCTAAAAATATAAAAATAATATTCAAAGATTGTTGCGCGACTAAGAACCATTTAAATAAATCTATAGTATAACATAATAAGCAATGAAAATTAATTAGTTCGTCACATTTTTAATAGATTGTTGAACAATTTATCGATAATATCGATTATCGATAATATTGATATTACTGATGTATCGATATTATCACTGTATCGATAATTTGTCATTATTTGTCAGTTTTTATGGAAAAGTGTTATAGAACTATTTAAAGTGTTAAAATAATTAAAATATTGAAGTAATAACTTCAAATAATTAATAATTTTTATATCACAGCGTATTCTACCGACAAGTTGTCGCTTCATCTGTGGCCTTTGTTATTCCCCCAGGAAGGATACCATTCCATCTCAACAGATGTCGCCCATTTCGTGATTGTTCCCTAAATTTTAGGTTTAGGGTTCACTGAAGAGTTTTCGGTATGGTTTAAACAAATTTAAAACCTACGAAAATGTTTACATATAAGTCGCATAAATCATTATTGGCTTCAAGCTACGGCTAAACGTGATTATTCGTGAGTCAAAATATTATCGATAATATCAAAGCTATCGGTTGAAAGTTATCGATAATATGGATATTATCGGTAATATCGATAAATTTTCGATAATATCGATATTATTGATAAATCGATAATTTTTATATCTGTGTTATTATCGATATTATCGATAATTATCGATATATCGATAAATATTGCCAACCGTAGTCTTTGCATAATTTGTGTTTATTTTTAAAATCTGCTTCACCGACTACAAGGCTAAGAAGTACGAAATGGTTAGCACTGACACGTTTTTAGAGATTATGTGGCGAAAATTAATTCTAAGGTGTAAAAATCATAGTTTTTTTTGTTATTCTTCATAAAATTCTCCATAAAATAAGTTAATTAGGTAGGGATAATTTGTGTCTCTTTCTGACAGTGTAAATTGGTATTATAATATTAATAACTGTTTGAATAATTGTTGTTTTTTTCAGTAGCACATGTACAATTTTTGAAATCATTGAACAAAGTAACTTCCTAAATACTTTAATTGACAATATCAAACTTGCGAACATTTATTTTTTAATCGTTTATGATAAGGTAAGTTAAGAAGTTACAGTTCGGGTTAATACTATTGAGTAGTGTACTACCTAACCACTTTTAGTTTACTTTACTTATTACTAAAAACAATTATTTTTAAATTAGAATCAACCGCAAACTTGAATTTACGTAAAAATATTTATCTTACAGACGATGGAAACTTTGCCTTCAGTAAATCATTTGGTTTATTAGATTATGTCAGTGGTCTATCTGGTCAGCGGACCGCAAAATGTGGGTATTTTAAAAAATATATATGTCCGTAAATATCTGAAATTTTTAAAAATACCTCACTTGACGCATCGATATAGCGAACTACAACTGCAGTTCAAATATTTGCATTTATTTAAGGTTCACCCTGTATAACAGAATTATGACAGCAAATATGTTCTGAATATATGACAATGTCACACGATCATCATGTTAGATGTTTATCCATAATAATTGTTCACAACACAAACTAAAGTTTAAATGATTATACTAAGTGTTTAATGTTCTTGCTTGCAGAAAACGTTCACCGACAAAAGTTTCGTAGTCACAGAATTTTACTCAGTTGCGGCGTAAATTAACATGTTTTTTAGGTATAAATAAATGAAAAGCACTAGTCATAATAACAAGTAAGTGCGTTCGATTCACAACTATTTTAATCTAAGTTTGTGATTAATAACACCAAGTGAAAGATTGCAATGTTGTCACGTTACATTTTGAAGGATTTTTAAGAATTCTTCTATTGTTTATTTCTTTAATATTAATAAAAAAACAAAACAAATTACGTTAAAGAGACTTTCGCTTAACCTTAATTGTACCGTAGTTTGTAATTTCTTAACAGTTTTACTTTTTATTGTTATATATATATTTTTTTGAAATGTAGTTACAGAAAAATTATTCGTTTTGCAATTTTTTTTTCATATGAAGTATTTGCTGCATTTAGTCAGATATACAAGCCCTTTCCGTAAGGTATTTATATTTCAAACACTCTGTTCCTAGACGTCATTTCATAAATTAATTTAAAAATGATATTACTTATTTTGTGTTTAATATTAAAATATCATTATAAAGTTTAATGGGTAGGAAAATAAGCTTCCAAATGCATTCTCAAATGACATTTTATAATTCTGTAAAAAAACTGCATTCATTTCAATATTTAAATTCAAATACCGTTGAAATGAGTTCAACCGTAATATGCAACTTAACTGTTTTAATATAGAGTTAAATAAATATTTTGTATAGCAGGGAGAATGGATGAAGTTTATTTCGTCCCCATTTATTTTAATTTAATATTCTATTTTAGGAAAAAGTATATACTTATTGTTTTTGAGTTGGTTATATTGAGCTGCGCATCAATGAATTAAATAATAACTCTAATAGAAATTAAAATATACATTTTGAAACCTACAGATGGTATCTCATGTTAAACCGGCTACAGACTTCGTCATTTTCATCCGCTTGTATTGCCGCGATTCGGAACGTGATGATGAATCGCCCACACACTGCAGAAAATCCTGACCTGCATCATTGCGTCATGAATAGGAAGCAGATATTAGCAGTAGTGGCGGTTGCTGTTTTAAGTAAAACCAATCAGGCTTTTCAAGAGAAACATTTGTTTTCATTTTAATATAGGGTGGTTCATTCATAATGTCATTAATTTTAACAGGTCTCTTTAGGTATCTTAAAACTAATTCCAAAATAACTAATAATGCTGCGATTTTGATGCGCCTTGCACCAGTTTTCTTAGAAAACAATCTAGTTGGATGCCCTAAATCATATTTTTGACGCGAGTAAACTAGGGTTTAAAACGTAAAGAGAACAAAATAAATGGGCATCCTAGAAGAGGCGAATTATTTTATTAATTTATATACACTTTGTTCCTGAAAATAATTGATAATAGCTTTGTCCATTTGCACTAAAAAATGCATAAGTTAAAGTCTGCTAAAGGAGCCGTTTACGTTCAAATAGTATCAGGCGATGAAAAACGAGGCAGGCAAAGACAAGAGGTAAGGGAACTCGGACTGTTGCAATGCGCTTAGCGGAACGGTCGAGTTGACTTGCATCTAGCGTTACTCCTTAAGAAGAGATAGGAAAAAAATAGTGTAATACGATGATGCGATTAAAAAATGCATCTCTACGCTGAAATCACTATTTAAACCCCTTTTCAGCTATCACTGACCGATTCATACTGCTTCTACACCAACTCGTTGACCACCCAGATGCAACGCTGCCAAATTAAAAAAAAATTCGTTAGTATTTATTGTCATAATAAAGACACTCTTTTAAATGATTTTTTTTTATTATTCCAACAGGAACACCCAATTACAGGAATAAGTCATAAACACAACTAAGTGGTAATAAGAAATTAAAAATAAACATATATAATATACACTAATAAAGAGACAAAATCATATAACACACATACAAGTTACGCTAAGTGAGAAACACAATAACACAGAGACTAAATTGTCATTAAAAATATCACAATCCCTAGCAATTTTATTATACAAATTACACATTAAGTAAATAGGAGATTTAGCTAGTATATTAGTTCTAGGGGAATCACAGTAAAACAAACTTTGTTGCTTCGTGTTACCCGTGGTATACGCAAGAAAACATTACTCAATAGTATGGGGCAATCAACTCTGTTGTTTAAAAGATTATACAGAAAACGAATAAGAGATACGTTACGACGTAAAACCAAAGACTCTAATCCGAAACGATTCAATAGGTTAGTGTGATTATAACCCTGAAGCGGATAAATGCCATCTTGCCGAAATGCAAGAAGTTTTAAAAATCTTCTTTGAACTGATTCCAGCCGGTGCAGATGCGTATTATAAATGGGGTACCATATTATGGAACCGTATTCTAGTTAAGACCTGATCAGGGAACAATATAAAGTTTTCAACGTGACCACATTTGTAAAATCTCTACAATTGCGGTATATAAAACCATAAGTCCGGAAAGCACTAGATACAATGTTATTAATATGTTCGATAAAAGTAAATTTACTGTCAAAGGTAATCCCTAAATCTTTATATAGCTCAACACAACTAATGATGTAGCCGTCAACAGAATATTCATATGCGACAAAATTAATCTTGCGGGTGAAGGGCATAGATTTACACTTGGAAATATTAAGTGACAGATGATTTAATTCACACCATACAGACAAGCGATCTATATAGAACTGAAGATGTTCACAATCTGAAGCCGAATGAATTTTAGAATAAAGCTTAAAGTCATCAGCGAATAATAATTTTTCACAGGAAACAACATCAGGAAGATCATTGATGAATAGTAAAAACAAAAGTGGGCCAAAATTAGAGCCCTGCGGCACACCAGATTCATCATAAATTGTTTTGAGGGAATGCCACTATTATTGCAATAACTTGTACGTCTACATCTCAATGAAGTCGAGGGAAGTGTAAACATGCAACCAGCAGTACACTCCAAAAGTTAGAGTGCCGCCTAGGTACGACCGTATGTTTTTCGCAATAGTATGGCCTTGAAAATGTCCTTGTGAAAGAAGTAGCTTCGTATGTGTGTATGTGTGTATTAAAGGTTATATTTTGTATATTCGGCCATTAATGTAATGTTCTGACCTTTTTATTTGATAAAATGCGTTGTGCCGTTTTGATTACAAATTAATTCAAACAGGTAAATACCGCTGTTTTATTTATTATCTTTTAATGAAAGTTGACTTCGGTGTGAAACTTCTACTTACCTAAAACATTTTGCGTGGCTATACTACTCGTATTATTACTATTGTCATAGTTATACTTATTAACAGAAATATGGAAGAACACAAACATTTAGCTGTGATGTGGCAACGCAGCTGTGACGTTGTTCGTTTCACCGCTCTGCACTGTGATGTCGTGACTAAGACTATTTATTTATTCTGGTGGTTCTGGTACTAACATTGTACATACTGAATTATACCGTATTATACCTAAAAAAATGTTTGCTATAGAATGCAGAATATGTCGACATCGATTTCAAAGGCAGCAATTTTAAAAAACAAATATCAGGAAGTATTTTTATTGCTAATCTCAATGTATTTCCGTTTAATTTTGAAAATTAGTGCAATGGCTTTTAAAAAAATTGTATTTGAAGATAAATTTTGGAAAATTAATTTACAGGAAACTCATATGCCTATTTCTATGTCAACAAGTGTTATTTGTGAAGGTGAGGTAATCTCACTCGCACTGTAAAAAGTGTACCTACACGTTAAGTAAATAGCGCAATAATATGATTTTTTTTATTCATAACAACTATGTTCATTTCCAATATATCGGAAGTTTGCTTGTTGGCAAATTCTGTAAAGTTGTTATTATATTGAAAGTTATACACATTTGTTAATATGATAGTTAAGAATGATTTTCATCATCTACCCCATTACACTTGTCGTTTCCATGAGAAATATAAAATTAATATTTAATTTTCTATTTGAAACTCGGCTAAATTTATGCACAAAAACAAGACTGCGTAGTAAACAAAATAAATACGGAATTTACCCAACTGAACTAGAATTTGATTTATAATAAATGACCTTAGACAGAAGGTGATGCAACCATGTAAAATATGTAACATCTGCTTAAGGAGAATTAAATTCGCCGGAGCAAAAGAAATCAATGTGACCCGCAGCTGATGTCAGCATCAGTCTAATTTTGGATACCTAGGTTTATTTATAATTAAGAGATCTGCTTTAAGTTTTTGATAACTAATTAAAGAAATCTTAAAATTCACATATTCTTTTAAAGTTAATTTTATTTACTAAAACAATTTTAAAATATAATTTTTTGGAAGAAAGGCAGTATGACATTATCGTGATTATAAAAATATTCAGTTTGTTTGAAAAAAAAAATATTTACCTATTATTTGAAATTTAATGAAAGCTATAACAGATATTAATGAGTTTTTATTACAATCTTTAATGAAGACATTTTGAAAAATTTATTATATGTATGATTATAGAAGGCTGCAAAGTGATAACCCTAATGTCTGGTAGCAGCGTGTCACTAAGAACAACACATGTGTCATAATGGTATAACGGACAAGCTTATGAATCTATTGAAAGGTTTTGAAAAACCATTCTTGAGATCGCTGCTGCGTAATAAATTTAAAACTTTGAAGAAGGCAATATAAGCCAGATGTCACACAAGCTAATTTTAAAGAGCTAGTAGAGGTCCTACAGTAATTGATTTTCAAAAAAAAAAAAAACAGAAAATTAGTAATTTTTCAGTAAGTGGAGAAGGTAACAGTAGCTTATATCGTAAATGTTAGTAATATGAATTAAATGTAACATTTTATTCCAATTTTGTAAATATCTATTTGATATAGCAATGTTATAGTTGAAAACTAATCTAGTCACAACAGTTTATATGAGAAACAGAAAGAGAGAGAGTTAAAACAATTTAATAAAGATTACATTATATACATATTAGCCAATCCAAATGGAAGAATAAGCAGCAATAAATTGAGAACTTAAGAAGCAGTAATAAAGTTAAGAAGGAATAAGAAAGAAATTCAGTTATATAAATAGGGTTATTCACAACTTATCCAAAAAAAATTGGGAATAGATGCGTCATGAAAAATGGAGTCAATATCGCCAAAAAATGTTTGTAAAATCCTTATAGTTTCAGAAACAAAAGTTGTTGATGTGGTACATATTATTTTCAACCTTTACATCGATGGGCTACTGTAACCTGTACCGTCGTCGGAAGGCTGGCGATTCCGAATTCTGAAATCCTATTGCAGTATTAACGTTTTTACGATAGTGTTTACATCAAAAATAGCTATGGAACTTGAAGTTCGTGCATATCGTGTTAATTTGTGGTGAAGTAAGACGAAATGCTTTAGCAGCTTCTAATCTGTACGCAGAACGATTTCCCGGTAAACATGTGCCATAAGCAGCTACTTTTATCGCGGTAGTGCAACGCACGTGTGACACGGGTAACCGAATCATGGAAGAGATGATGTCCAGAACGACTATGGCGTATTGCAGCAGCTGATGAATACATTTTAGAGATTGTTAAAGAGAATCCCCGAATGAGTAGTACGCCATGCAATAGTGTGGCGTATCATACACCAGACTCAATTGTATCCGTCCCATATACAACCTGTCCAAGCATTAATACCAAGGTATCCATTACGAATTAGATTTTGTGAATGGTTGCTGCAACAAAATGCTCAAAATATCAGATTTTGCAGCTGACGTGTTAGTTACTGATGAAGCTATTTTTACACGAAATACGATGTATAACATTCATATTTGGGATTTTGAAAATCTGTACACGAGTCAACGGGACCATTTCCAACAACGCTTTTCCTTAAATGTTTGAGCAAGGATTGTCCATGATCGCTTGATTCATATTACCAAACTTGTAGCTGAGAATAAAACGTACGAAAAATGTGAAACTTGATAATGTGGAATTTACGAAGAAAAAAAACTTGAAGATATGGTATAGTGCTTGTCATGCAACAAATGAAATTATGACAAATGTGTCAAAGTTTCAGAGAAAACGAAGAAATATTATTGTACTGACTGCAAAATGTAAAAATTGTTATCTCTTTTTTTTGTATATGATTTCTTGTTTACTATATGCTGTTGTTTTTTGATTATCTACAGCCTTGTTGTTATTTTGTCTTATTGTGTATTGCTAGTTTGGCGGATCAAATTTAAGAAACCACTTGTCCAACATAAAGGATTAGTTTTTTAAATTAAACTTCTGCAAGCATTTTCTTTTTGTTTCATTTAAACTATGTGCAGTTATTTTAAGGATGGGTTTAACACGAGCTTTCACACTTCATACTCAAAGTACCCGAAACTTGCGTCATTTAGTTACCAGAAAAATGGTCCACTTTAGGCATCTTTGTCTATGTTAAACAAAGCTTACATGAAAATAATAATTTGCAGTTACTAAATTAAAATGAAACACGAAATCAAACCGACAGTGTTTAAGATTAATTATAATTAACAATAAATTGTAACCAAAACCGAATTCAAATAATGTATTACGTATAAAAATATCTATAAATGCAACCATCATAATATAAACTGTTGTTTGATGCAATAACAGTTTAATGTAAATTATTGGATATTGATCAAAATCATATCAGTTCTGTTGTGCCACTAACCACCACAATTTATAAAATTTCACGTTCTGGTTTAATATTTTAGAGGTTTTAAATTATATGTTTGTGCATAGAAGTAATAATTTCTAGATTATGTACTTGGATATTCAAATTCTTCTATCTGTATAAATTTAAAAATTGATTATTATTACGTTTCGAAATTAAAAGAAGGTATATCAGCATGAAAAATTGTAGTTAAAAATAAAATGTTCTTGGTAATTTAATACCTCAAAAATATTTGTTTAAATATATTATGTGACAATAATGATGGTTTTTGAGATCATTATAAATCTGGATTCTCTAGAAGTATTCGTTTAAAATTAATGACCAGTCAGTCAAGTGATTAAAGCCCTGTTTTAAGCACTTAATTAGTTAGAAATTAAGAATAATTAAAATTTTTGGTGTAGTATATAGTTTTATTACTCTCAGTTCCAGTTTCTTAAATATTTTAATGAAAATATAATGAATTATTAGTTTGTTTGTATGACGTAAGTGATTTGAATTCTTGCCGCGAGTATACAGTATGAGCCAAAAGTATGGAATAAATTCAATAAAAACGAAACAATTATTTTTTGGAAAAAATCCTCGAACAGGTCGATGTTTAATTTAAAAAATACATATTTTAGCGTAAAATGCGATTTTCAAATGTCATTTGTTTTCGAGTAATGACGTCATCGATTTTTTTTTAAACGTCAATACCATATTTTTTTCCTTGATTCTGAAAGATCGTTTAATTCTCTATCAGACAGTACTAAAATTTTGCCCTCTTACATAGGAAAGTTTTCGAGTAAATGACGATTGAATGTTAGAAAACGTAAATTTTATCCATAAAAAAGTAACAATTCTGAGGTATGTAAAATAAAATACAATTGATTAAATTTTATACTTAAATTAAACGTTCGAATTGCCATCCACCAACTTCTTGACAATACGCAAGTCTGTGAAGAAATTCTTCTTGCACATTATGAATGATTTATGGGGTAACTCTGCGTATTTCGTCCCGAATGCGATTTTGAAGTTCTTCTAAATTACGTGGTAATGTACACTTTTGACTTCAAGTATCCCCATAAAAATAGTCAAGAGGTGTTAGATCTGGCGATCTTGCAGGCCATTCTATCGGTTCGCGTCTGTCGATCCACCTCCCAGGAAAACAGTTGTCCAAAAAATCTCGTACAGGGCGCGCATAGTGTAGAGGTGTACCGTCTTTGTGAAACCATATTGTATCGTCAGAAATGTCAGGGTCTTTATCGTTAGGAAAAATGGAGCAAGGTCATTTTCTGGAAACTCTGAATATCTTTGTCCTGTAAGGGTTCCTTAAAAGAAGAAAGGCCCTACTATTCTGTCGTCAACTATTCCAGCCCACACATTTAATTTCTGAGGGTGTTGGGTATGTGCCTCTGCCATCCAATGAGGATTTTCCCGACTTCAATATCTGCAAGTTTGACGGTTTACTGTACCATTCAGATAAAATGTGGCCTCATCTGAAAAAAGTATTTGCCGGTGTAAATTTCTATTTCCTTGACATAAACCCATTAGAATTTCGCAAAAGTATAAGCGGCGATCGGGATCATCTTCATTGAGTTCCTGCACAAGTTGAATTTTGTAGGGATGATATTTTTCCTTCCTCAAGATACGTAGCACTGTGCTCTGACTAGTGTCATTGTTTAATGCAACCAATCGTGAAGAATTATGAGGATTATCCACCATACTTATCAAAATATTCTGTTTCTGATTTTCATTAATGCTTGGACGTCCAGGTTTTGGAATATTTACAACATTGCCAGTTTCGCTAAATTTATACTCTACCTTATTGACTGTTGATTGGCTAATAGGGCGATCTGGATATTTTTCATTAAATAAATCGCAAACTTCCTGCTGAGTTCTAGTCATATTCCCGCATCTGATAAGAATTAAAATTTCAATTCTTTGAGTAACAGTTAAATGTGCCATAATACTTTAAATTTTAAATAATAATTTCTATGTCGCTTACAATACTTATTAGAAAGTCGGTGTGACAATGACACTTTGCAAAGATTTTCACCTACGTGATCCATAAAAGAACTATGGAATTCGAAAAACTAAATTTGATAACGTTTTTGCTTTATTTTAATTGATTTACGTTTTCTAACATTCAATCGTCATTTACTCGAAAACTTTCCTATGTAAGAGGGCAAAATTTTAGTATTGTCTGATAGAAAATTAAACGATCTTTCAGAATCAAGGAAAAAAATATGGTGTTGCCATTTAAAAAAAAAATCGATGACGTCATTACTCGAAAACAAATGACATTTGAAAATCGCCTCCAGTCCATCCTCTGATAGACAACCTCCATGAATCTTAAGGAAGTACAGGATTTACTATAAATATTAAAATCTTTATGAAATAATTTCGAACTACAAACTACAGCGTAAAACGACAGCTGTTCGAGTATATTCGAGGATGAGATAAATCTTTGTAGCTGAACGTGACGTCACTAAATATTTGAATAGGTGAATGTTTTCCTTGGAAAAAAATGTACAAGAAATTTTAAGACACTACCCACATTTGCATAGTTGGTAAATTAATTGGAACAAATTTTAATTCTCACTTATATCCAAATTAAAATTGTGAAATACAAACCAATATGAATCTTCTTTAACGTAAATATGTATAAAAAAAAGTATTGCAGATTTCTTATGTTACTTCTAACACTTGTAGATTTTGCAGACTGTTCATGTAATAAAACTATACTGTGGTGTTGATATGCCAGTTCAGCATAACTTCGGCAGTGTGTAAATGTACAGGTGTAATATTTTAAAACTTCCAAATGCCATTTATAAATATAACAAGCAATGCTACGCGAATAGTTGAGCCTTGGAAAATATTGGCTATAACCCGGTAACAATATGTAATATAGAAATGTGAAGATACTTATAGTCTGTTTAGACATGAAAGAGAGTAATAAAAGCTTATTATGTACGCAAATCGTAAATAAATGTAGTACTGGTGCTTATATTCAATATTTTTATATTATGTACTATCGGTATAGATGAGGTGTACTTTTAAAATAACTTTGTGTGACCGGGTTGTACTAAATTGTAGCAGGCAGCTAAAATTTAATCCCCGACAATCCGTCTTAGTCTATGCCTCTTCAATATCTCGGTCCATTTCTCTTATAAGTAAACAATATAAAAACAGCATTTCAAAACTAGAGGCTGCTTTAAGCATCATAACCGGGTTAAGAGGGAGGAGTAAATGTAGTGTTGTATAAATGTACAATAAAGAAAATAAAAAAGTAGGTATATTAAAATTCATTCTCTGAATATTCTGATGAATTATCTTTGTCTCCTAGATTAATAACGATAGGTTCCACAGTAACGTCAATTAAATAATCGAGTTCCCACATTTTCTCCTCTTCTTTTTGTACATGATGTATATATCTTTGCCAGTTATCTGCAGTTACTCGTTCCAAGGAACTTTTTAACAAAATTTTCACGTCACTTAATTTAAACGTCGTATTATTTCACGCTACATCTTCTTTTACCTGCGCCCAGACTAATTCGATTGGGTTAAGTTCACAGTGATAAGGTGGTAACCGTAGTACGGTTATTTGGCGATTTGTTGCCATTTCATCGAGAACATATTTTTTCTGATCTTTATTAAGATTGACAAGTGTCAAACGTTCCTTTTTCACCATATTTGTTTCAAAAGAAATGTTTTTTTCCGGATAACCATTGAATTATATCGGCATTTCTCCAAACAGTCGTAGGCGTTCGCTCGGTCTGCCGTAAATAGTAACTGGCATTATCCATGACAATTACAGACCCCGGAGGAATAAGATCCAACATCTGTGTAAAATATTCTTCGAAAACATCTGCTTTCATGTTTTCGTGATAGTCACATGTATTTTTTGATTCAAATAAAAGTAAACCGCTATCTAAAAAACCACTGGCAATACCTATATGTGTCACTATTAATCTTCGCCCTTTACCTGAAGGTGTTATGAACCCTGTTGAAAGTCCATCCAAAAATGCTTGACGAAAACTTTTTACATTTCTATCTTGCCATACTTTTGTTACAGTATATCCCTCGTTGACCCAAATTTCGTCTAGCTAATAAATATTCCTCCCTTCGTCACGGAATTTTATAATTGATCAAGTAGAATCTTCGCCAACAAATAATTTCATCTTTATTAAAGAACTGACTTCCTGTTCTGTTTTTCCCACCAAAAATTCAACTCTCGTAAGACGGCCCATAATTTGCTTCTACTGATTTTTGGCAAATCGTTGTCCTCTGAAAGTTAACTTAAAGTTTGTTTAGCGTTGGTATTTCTTTTTTAAAATAAAATTACGATAATTATCAAAACGAAATATTACCACGCCCATGGCCGGTTCTTACCTCGGGGTTTTATTACTCTCTTTCATTCCTAAACAGACTATAGTAAAATTTGATGTGGTTTTTATATTATACAGGGTACACTGATAAAAAATATTGCGATATTACACGGTGGTGGATTGTTGGTTATTTATCGTCTAGGCCAATAGTGTGAAATAACACACCAGAATATATCAATAATATATATACTCTTCATTCTAATCAAAAGGATTTGCTCAATTTGTGAGAGTTGTGCGGGAGATGGGACAGTATATTATTATTAAGCAGACCGCATTTGTACCCAGCAACGACTTACGTTGGTAGGCCCTAACCACCATCTTTAAATCTCATTAATTAAGGAGATGCTTAAACGCCAACCGGTATCAATCTCTTAGATTGATCCAAGCTAAAATGTTTCCACCCTACCATACCTGCAGAGAAGGTGTCAATCCTCTCTACAAATACTATTGTATTGTTCTATAGTCTACCGGCTGCATGATTCGAACCTACGGCAGGTAGTAAACACGATCCACCACCGACCGATCCATATGATGTTACAACTGTAATGAAAAATTACTACACATGAAATGCAATTTTAGAATGATGTATTTTTAGAAAAAATCATGTAATTTTACATGAAGGGTGTACCTAAATGTGCGATATTTATATGGAGATTCTTGTAATACAGTATAGATTTGGCATTTTTTACACTAATCTATGATGTGAACAACGTGTAAATTTATAATCATTTTTATCAGTGTACAGCACTTAAATCTTCCTAATCCACAAAATGCACTTTTACATGCTCCGTACAAAAGTGGAATGTCTTTGAATCAAAGAAGCTGTAGTTAGTAGGTTTCCGCGGCCGATGTCAATTGAATGACACTTTCTGGGCTGTTTTGCCATAGTAGTCAATGCTAAGCTGTAGTCGTTTCGCCATACTTAACCAAAGTGACGGCTGAATGCCCAAGATATGAGAAACACTGAAGATGACATCTGTTAAGTATGGCGAAACGTCTGCAGTTAAGAATAGACCACGGCAACACAACCCAGAAAGTGTACAATTGCTTGTAATAATAATAACACTCTTTAAAATTAATTTTGCGATTTCTTTTGAACTGCTGACGTATTTGTAATGAAACCAACTTTCAACTTTTCACATTTGTTTTTCATTATTTCACTCACTAATAGAGATTTAATGAGATTTCTACTCAGAACTTCCAGAAGTTCAAAAACTGTTTTGAGGGAGTGACATTATTAATGCAAAATCATGTACATCGTTCAACCGTGAAAGGATTTACAGTTATTATAACTTAACATTTATCTTAAATTATTACTTTACTGATATTCAAATGATTAGTAGTATAGTACCTTTATTAAATCATACGTTTAGAGATTTCCGTCAACATTTTTGTTAGTCATCTATCCATTAGTCGAGTTTAAAAATAACTTTACACAATTAATTTCGTATTCTGCGAAATGTTTTCTATTAAGCAAATACTGAAAAAATGTTTGTGAAAAGCACATTAATTTTGATTGAAGTGCGAAAAATCAATATAACAAATATCCGGATTCAAAAATACATCTGAATTTAATTACGGCCAGTGAAACGTAAATACTGATTAAATACTATTGGATGCAGTTAATTTACGAGTAGTTTCGTACCGCACTGAACAGATCTGTTTTCAATTAGATGCTTTGCACCTATCATTATAATTTACGTTAATGCGTACTACACTTTATATGTTTAATTTTACTAAGCGCTATAGCCTTGGTTTTATTATACTCTATAGCATGCATTTTCAAATTTAACTTTTAGTAGAAATAAATATGTCGTTCAATTATTCTCTAGTTTATGGTTTAAACCCTTAGATTTATTATTAAAGATAAACGTAATCCAATTAGCACAATTAATCGTTGGAACGTAACTTCAACAATTGTAGGCACTTTAAAGTGTTTTGCGGCTATTCATGGGTATGTAATATCGCTCGTGCCTACGACGAAATTTAGGAATAATCTTCTGATGCCTGCTACCTTCCGGCGATGCGAAGTTTTCGGAACTTATACGGTCACGGTTCAGCGACGTTGTAGTTCCGTACGTGGTGGTGACGTCGGCGTGGACACCGTAACTTTAAGGAACTTCCGCACTCTCCCACTACCATTTTGTGTTAGTAGATTGCATGCTTTGTCTGGTAGATAATATTGTTACGTTTCATTTCTTTCTATACTCGCGTCAAGAATTCAGACGACTTACGTCATACGAACAAATGAATAAATGATTATATTTTCATCAAAATATTTAAGAAACTGCAACTGATAGTAATAAAATTATATACTACACTAAAAGTTTGCATTATATATTGCACTAAATTGCAAAAAATTATTGTTTTTAACGCGACCAATTATCGAAAATTACGTTGACAATAAAAACAAATGTGTAACGTCAGCCGTGACGTAAGACGTCTGAATTCTTGACGCGAGTATACACATTCTATCTCCATTTGCTTAACTCTGAATCAAGTAGGTAGTAGCCTTGACTATATACACTAAGACTAGTCAATCTAATGGGAGACCTTGTTGGCCTGATCGGGAAACCAACTCTCGCGTAATGGGAACAAACTCAAAAAGAACGTTTACGCTTGGACTATTTGCTAATAGATGGCGCAATATTAGGTACTAAAATGACATGAATTTGTATATATAATTTTGAAAGCTCCTCCCATCGAAGATGATTGGTTCATACATATTATGTTATGTACAATCGTTTGCAATAATAATGACACTCTTTAAATTGAATATTGCTATTTCTTCTGAGCTGCTGACGTATTTGTAATGAAATCTACTTTCAACTTTTAACATTAGTAATTAGTTGCTTCACTTACCAATATAGATTTAATTAAATTTCTACTCAGAACTTCCAGAAGTTCAAAAACTGTTTTGATTATTTCAAAAGCTTGTATGTACTTAAAATTCATAACTTTAATGGCATTCAATAAGATTACTGTTTAATTTATTATTATGTGAATGTGAAGAAGCAGGAAGGAAATAAATTTTAATTTTTAAAATGTAATAAAACTAGACGAAACATTCCAGGACTAAAACTTTTCGGAAAATCAACTATAACGATAGATTTTGGATTCTGATAAGTAATTATAGCAATTCCATCACATGATTTAATAATAAAAATATTCTCAAATTTACAGAAAACAAACAAATTACAGAAGTGGAGTTTATCCAGTTCATATTCACTTTCACGTATCAATGAAAGTCAAAGCTTAAAATATATTAACCGCCAGATAACACATTTATCATACTCCTTCAGCTTTGGTAAATTCAAGTGAAGAAGTCATTCAATACGTGTTGATAAAAATATACAGGGTGGGCCATTAATAAGGGCATATAGAGGAGTAGTAACATCATTGAGAGGAAATATGCAGATATAGCTAAATATATCTTAGTAAAATATTTATGTGGAAAAAGATACAAGGTGTCAAAATTGATATATTTTTATTTGTGTTTTCTTTTTTTGTAGTAACGCGAGTATCTCTCAACTAATTGTCACCAAATTTGGTAGGGAAACATTATTTAAGAAAATTAATTTAAGTATTAAATCAGTTTTGCCAATAAAGGGTGCCGCACTAACAATGTCTAATAATGAATTTTTCTCTTATTTTTTGTTGACAAAACATTTTGATTCGGTTGACTTCAAAATTATATCCGAACATCATTTTTACGTAAAAAGATACACTTTTGATAATTCCTACCAATTTCGAAAAAACTGCCCTAAAGGTTTCTGCTTACCCGCGACATGCTATTGAAGGTACGAGTAGGTATCAATAAGTCGTTTATTTTTTTTAAATGTCCAGAATAACTGGAAAAAAACTCATATTTGAAAAAAAAACATATTTACTTTTATTGACAAATATAACAACATAGCAGTAAAAACAACTTAGCCCTTGAGCAAATTCTCTCTATCTCTACATGTCTTAATTAATTAAACTAATTATTACAGCTAAGTACAGTAAATTTTCAAATGGCCTTCCACTTCTATACAGTTTTCTAATGCTCCTAAGAGATTTCCTCACGTCGATAAATACATTTGGTTATTTTAGATCAGTTTTCTGGAAAACGGTAGGAATTTCGTTAACAAAAAATAAGAGAGAAATTGTCATCATCTGGCATTGTTAATGGTTTATTTGTTTTAATAGGTACCTACTACATAAATTATAATTAGTTTTCTTAAAATATGTTAATTTAAAAATTAATCTTCAAAAAGACTACAAAATAATATTTATTTCACACCATCATAAAATTATACTTAGACCCAACATTGAAAAAAGATTTGTATACTTACTGTTTTAGAATTTTTACTAATGAATTTTTCTTAAAAATATTTAATTTTTCTCAAAATAATAATACATCTTAAGCAGCAAGAGAAACCCAAACGATAATCTGTAGTTCTATATGTCTCTTTATAGAAGTAGGTATATCGAATTCATTTGAATTATCTTAATATGTTTAAAGGAAATAAAATAGAAACTGTAAATTTTGTCATATCGCTGAAAACATTAATTAACAGTTCATATTTTTACTTCTCTAACACAATAAAATAAACTGCTTATGTTTCAAACTTTATGATCTGTGGTTTGAAATATAAATATATAGCCACAATCTTATTATTTAGGCAGGTTACGCGGCCACGCCCTCGAAACGCCTTCGCAGTTTTTTGCAGATTAAAATAGTAGTGCTTTATTTCCTTCGTTTGAATAAATGCGTATTGTTACACAGTACGACATCTAACAGGAATTATGATAACTATTTAGGTCTTTATTAAGGACTGACTCTCTTGGTGTATATACTCAAGGGTAGTAGGCAGATATTTATAAGTGCAGTACGTATTATCTACGCAAGTGAAATACTGTATAGATACTTCGAAATAAATATTATTGTGCGCTGATCTAAACCCCAAAATTAAAACGAATGAAATTTTATTGACAACCAAAGTCAACAAACTTCTAAAATGCACCTTTAAAATGTACATATGCTAATAACAATGTTATATATAAAATATCTAATATTGTATGCATGTGATACGGTGAAAATTATTTTTTATTGTTCGTTGCAAATTACATTAAACTTTTATAAATCAATTTCTTAAATTTGATGCAGAAGTAACGATAAAAGCTTTACTTGTGAAGTTAAGATTAATATTTTGCAATAATGACGACTTCTCTTGCCTGTCAAAATGGTGCATTACGTAAATATCACTTTAAAGTCGTTTGCTTTAAGAAACACAATTTGAAAGTAGTTGATACTTTAGCGTCCGTAACTGCCAATATGTAACTTAGAAATATTTACTACAAAGTATCAAATGGGGCTGTAGCGTTATTTTAAAGCAGATAGTAGTAAAGTTGTGACTACCACACATTGTTTGTTCAGTTCCCACTGTCATTTTTTAGTGGCAGTAATATTTTGTTCATTTTGAACGTAAGTCGTTTATATTGAACACATTTCTTGCAGTTTATCTTCAGTTTTCTAGTTTTAGCAGTAGTTGAATATTTATACATTATTATTTTCATTACATATCTTTGTCTCATTGCGGCTTTACTTGTTTTGTCTTTTAGATTTTGTGTGGTTTTTTGACTTCCAAACGTGACATGATCGAATAGGTACAGCCAACTTTGGGAAACTATAAGGTAAAATTTACTTCATGGTGAACTTAAAAAGTGATACGCACTTTGTAATTGCTATGCCTGATGATGTTTAAGTTTTACAAGGAGAGATAACGTTGTTTTAACTAATAAATATTACTTATAAGTTCCACGACTTTAAACAAACAATTATGGTTCTTAAACGTCGCGGCAACTATCAAAGCTACTTGAAAGTGATTGTAATTTTTAAAGTATTTTTTTAATAACACGAGTTAGTCATTTGCCAGTTTCAAGTTCTGAAAACTTAAACGTCATCCCGTTGGTAAGGAGTAGTTGAAAATACGTAGTAGTTGTTACATGAAGTTATTTATACAACAAAGTAGCAAATTTGGTGGTTACTTTTTGAAGGTCCGTCAGTCTTAGTTAGTGTTACTTTGGTACTAGTTGGGAATTGTTTACATTTTTAAACGATCAGATGACACCATTCTATTTATTAATCTAAGCTACTGGAAGGTTGCTTACGGATACTTAATTTCAACAGTTGTCTTATTTTCATTTCGATAGCAATTTGCATATTTACAGTAGTACCTTTACTTTTCTAACGGTATTCTGCAACTTCAAAATTTAAATTCAGAGCGACCATAAAGATTTTATATAAAGTAGCATATTTAGATCAACTAAGAATATCTAATTTCAAATCAATTATTTCATTATTTGATAAATAATACTTAGTCTTCTGCTATGTAGGTTTATTTTTTGTGTACACATTATTATCTAATAGCATTGATATAATATTTGTAACATATGACTAATTATTCCTGGCGAGGAAATGTTTAAAAAGGAAAACTCATCTTAAAATGTTTTGATTAAAGTGAATTACGTAATTCATGAACCAATAACCTTGTACAATTGTATAAAAATGCATGGCTAACTATGCACTGTTTCATTAATAACGTTTATTTGACAATTTTGAAAATATAAAAATATACAGGGCGTCCCATTTAAAAATTGCATGTTTGAGTCACGTTGTAAAATAGACCTGTAGAGAAATTACAAGTACTCCACTGAATTTTGCGCAAAAAAGTCTTATAAGCAATATTCCAATATTTCAGGTATTCTTTGAGATACGAAGAATCTCTAAAAAAATAGTTTTTTTTTTATTTTGCCCTATATCTCAAAAGCCAAGAGATGAAAATTGTAATTAGGACATCTTAAGGTTCTCGAAAAAGTAGTCCAGTCTTGTGAAAACCGCATCTTTCTATCTCTTGTAGTTTCCGAGATACCCTGCAGCTACAACAAAATTGGGACACCCTGTAATTTCTGATTCTATCTGACCTGTCTGTCATTTTTGCTTTGTAAGCGGATGCGATGATAATAGTATTTGTTATTCTTCAATAGTTTTGCTAATACTAGACTTACCCTCAATGAAAATGCACTTACTTAGTTGCACACACTGAGTCAAACAGCCAAGATATTTTTCCACTTAATTTGATTTATTAAACGTATCTATTACATGCACTTAAATTTAATTGTGACTGGTGCTACACTTCAAATATTAACGAAATCTATCAGAACGCATTAAGAATTTATTATTCCTAAAAATAACTTGCTTGTTGTCACATCAGGAACCGATGAATTCGAAAAGTAATAAATATTTTCTCTAACCAAGAGCAAAACAATCAAACTACTTTTCGACATTAGTAAACCGAAAATATTTATATAAAATGTACCGGATGTATATCTGAGATGAGATCATTGCAACAAACAATGAACTGTTTCCTACTAAACAATCTCATGGTATTTGGAATAACGCATGTATTAACAAAAATATTTGAAACAAAAGTTCATAGAACTATCTAATTACTAGTAATATTAGCCTAGATTGACCACCGACGATCGATATTGGCAATAATAATGACTTCTCTTTCTCATGAAAGTGTTTGAAATCAAAATGTCAAAGTATAAGATTTGTTGATCATATACCTAATAAAGGGTAAGAGCAAATCTATATACTTTTGTTACATAAGGATAATTACCAGAAGTAATTAAATTTTTGTACATTTAAAAACGTAAACAGAATCTCTGAGACCAACTTAGCAACCAAAAAGTTATTTAAAGCTTTGGAACGTGGATTTAAGTGTCAAATATGTGAAAGTATATAAATATACTCCTCCCTGGAGCAGATCGAATACGTGGGAAAATAAAGGAAAGGAACGGTTCGCAAGGTAAAGGTTATTTACCTTGGTATTTACCTCTCCTACCTTCTGCAAGATGTTTGGGTGGTTGTGCTCAAGTAGGCCATCACATTCTGCTGCGCTGCGGACGATTACATTCATTCACTCGTTATCACATTCACCAAACAACACCGTATTTCCGAGCACCGACGACATCGCACTGGATCTCAATCGGCACTTGGAACAATTACACACAAAAAAGCACCATTCACCACCCAGAAGCTCCTGCAGGACGTGGTGTTTTAGTAAAAACTGGATTGTAATTAGACCGAGCGTATCTTTCTTGATCTCGTGACAGCGCGGACCAATTATTATTAGAACAGGTCGCGACGCTTCTGTCCAGACACCACTAGCACTAGCGCTACTTTAATTTTATAAATAAAACCGCATTGTTACAATAAAACGTTGTGGGGGTCTCGCATTTTTACTACGTGGTCGAAACGTAATCTGGCAGGTGCATGCCGATTCCTCGCGATTTTGTCGTCTCCGATTATAATTATCATTTTCCTGAGGTGAATCAGGACAAGCGCTATTACCTCAAATGCCGGCTTGCACTCTGTTGTAAGTCCAATGACTTGGAAATGAAACACAGGTAATCTTTTACTACTTTAATTTAA
The DNA here is from genome assembly GCA_037114965.1 of Monochamus alternatus. NCBI lineage: Eukaryota > Metazoa > Arthropoda > Insecta > Coleoptera > Cerambycidae > Monochamus > Monochamus alternatus. The sequence continues at coordinate 108,353,172 of CM073426.1, read as the reverse complement.
TAGTGTCCAATTCCTATTCGGAATGCTTCCTATACATCGACTTTATTCTTCTCAAAATTTGTATTGGAATAAGGAATAAATTCGTAGCGTTTTTGGTTTCTACCTAAAAAGCGACTTAGATACGAATTGTTAAGGCAAATGTCCATTTGATACTGAATGTCGAGATACAGTCTCGAGATTTATGTCAAAACCTTGTCTATTTACGACAATCTCTCAATCTTTTGTGGCCAACGGAATGTATCCGAGAGTAAGAAAGTTGAGACTAGTCTCAGTGCTGTGTCGACTTAAGAGGGAGATACAGTTCAGCACAGTCGTGAACGAGACCTAATAGTAAAACGGATGACCATTAGATAATAATATTTATTATTGCCTACAGCGTTTTAATAATTATTTATGTATTAAGAGCGAAAAGTGGTACATTATTGCTTGAAAGTTACAGAGATAATCATAACATAATATCTACAATCACTCAACAAAATAAAACTTTTCAATTATTAACTTCATTACAATGAGAACATTATTAATTATCACAAATACAACAGAGGTAACAAATTCATTTGTTAGCATTTTTTTAGAATTACCTATAAGATATTTCTATTAAGTTACAGATTTTACAATAATCAATATGTACAGAGTTTACTTTTTTTAATACATATGTTTCATCATTGACTTCGCGCAAAAATCTGTATATTTCCGTTTGCGATTTTTTTTTTGATTTTTTAGGCTTATATTCAACTCCTTGCTTCTTTAAAAATACCATCAACTTATTGATTTTGCTTAAGTCAGTATCATTCTTGGTAGATAATGTGATATCACTGTCACTATTTTTTTTCAACTAAAACTATCTCAACTAAACCGCGCAAATTTTACAAAATTTGAGAATTGTTAAATTTACTTCAAAAAGGACGCAGTTTATGTGGTTGATATCATTAATATTGACACTGTCAAGCAAAAAACCCTACTTTAATTAGTATTTGTAGATAAAAAAACATAAGAAACGAAAGAAACAGTGTTGGGGTAAAGAATGAGTGAACCATCGAAGTCAGTTGGAAGCTTGCTCGAGATTAGCCTAAGAATTAAAGATGTCCAGTGCTATTCGAAATTCTCCTGATTTTATTGAATTGGTCACTAAGCTAAACATGATACAAAATTATGAAATTGTATTCCAGTCAATGATAGATTGATGATAACACTTCTTTTTCTAACATTAGGTACCTAAATATGCACAACAACATCAGCTAGATCCATAAATTTTGTGCCGATTTCTGTAGTTAACATGTTTCACATTTCTCCGTATATTAATATTTTTACACTTCCGTCGTTCGCGCTTAATAGATTTCCAACTATTATTCCCGAACGCTGAGAGTAAGCTGCGACAGGCAAAAAACATCTTGTCCATTTAAGACTCGAGCCTTGTCCGTAGCATGTCGCAGTTTCTCTCAAAAAACAGTATCACCACCTTGTTTACTAGCAAGCAAAGTTTCGAGTTCGCTTTCGAGATCATTTTGGTCCCAAAATTTTCAACACTTACACAACAAAATGTGTAAAAATAACAGCAGTACTTATTAGGTTCCCCAAGAAAGGACTTCAACTACCCGAACTTGTACATTTTCCATTCACGTACTGAAGAACAAATCTAGGATTTTCTACTGCCTTAGGGTGCAGTGACATGTATGTACTTACGGCTTTGTGCTTATTGTTATTTGCAACTTCAAATATTCTCTGTCTTCGCTTTAGAATCAATATTTCAACAATTACATAAGAATCCTTGTATCATGTATTGTCATTTTAGAAAATTTATCCCGGCGGCAGACACCTGACAACCCCATAATAATAACTACTTCATCAATAAAAATATAAAAAATATTTATCTTAAAAATATTGTGGAAAGAATGTAATTAATAGATAGATAACAGTCCTCTTTAAAAGCTATGCTTATGAAATTCACAAACGATTTTTGAATCAAAAATCTAAGTCAACAATGAGAATTAGGAACCGTTATGAAACCAATGTTTAGGATCCTTCAAATTCTTATGGAATATAATTGACGATATCTATTGCATATTTTATCAACTCCAAATATAAATATTTCAATAGGAATTGTAAATTTAATGCCAGTAAGTATTTAATATAGTAATTGGAGCAAACTTATTAGATGACAGATATTTAAAACGTCGGATAATTTATTATAACTAAAGCGGTAATTAACTTTATTAATTAAGGATAATCCTTCGCTTATTCCAGTCAAAATATTATAGAATTGAAGTACTTTAGTCTTTATTTCATATTCTGATACAGTTTCAAAGCTAAAGATCGACTATAAATATATTAGATTATCAACAGTACTGTGAATATAGTAAAGCATATTTACGTAGGAAAGTCTAGAATAGAAATTAACCATCAAAACCCTTGAGACAAACACGCATTTCGGTTTGATAATTTCTTCTACTAATATGTACATTATAAGTTAAAGTTGCGTTTATATTAGAAAAGCAATTATTCTGTGCGCTTTCTGGCAAATCTGACATATTCATTTATTCAGCGGCATGTTATAATTAGACTTGTTATGATTTTCAATTAGCTTAATATTCACATCACCAAATATTATTATTATTATGTTTCTCAAAGTTAATTTTGTAACCAATTATATTTAATATACTTCGTTGAAATTAACAATGTGGTACATATTTAAACCAATACAATTTAACGGTCAATAATGGAATTCTGTTACATTCCTTAGACGATTTACATATCTAAAATTTTGCGTAAACATAGCATTTATATGTAGTAAATAAATATATTTCACTATTAGCTTATATTACTATTAAACTGTCGAAGCAAGAAAGAATAGCAGTTTTTGGCTTTTTTTAATTTATTTAAACCTTTGGTCGACTGGAGATTAGTATCCTTTCAATATTTGCCTAAAACATGGACAAACGACTTAGAACGTTTCAAACTATAAAAGTTTTAATCTCAATCGTGATGAACAAAGTAGAGAGTACAGTATATTTATTGGTCACATAATTAGTATATTATACAGTATTATAGTGGTATGTCGTATTGAAAAAATAAACCACAAAAAATGTACAACAACATGTATAAAACATATTAAAAATTAAATTATAAAAATTAAAAAAGGAAATATGGAAAGCGACGGTAGGGACATAATTTTCAACTTTTTGAATATAGGTTTACAATGCTCAAAAGGTCCTACTCTACAGATTATGCGTATAGCTTTCTACTGGAGTTTAAAAACGCGATTATCCATTAGAGAATTACCCCATATAGGCATATATATAGGCATTTACTAATGTTACATCATTCAGATACTTAGTTTAGTGACTCCCAATACTATTATCTCATAATAAGAAATACTCATAGAAAATAGGTACAATGTCTTTTGTCTTATCTTTATTTAACTTAAGATTATTTGAAGTAAACCATAATTAATGGCCATGCAGTCATTAATATAAATATCCAATAGTAGTGGCTCTAGAACGGGTCCCTGAGGAATACCATTCCGAATAAATGCGTAGTTTCTAAACTATTCCCATAGGAAATGCATTTCATTATATTGGTCAAGAATGAATAAATCAGTTCTATAGGAATACCACGTATGTCATAAAAATACAGCTTATCCAAGAGAATTATATGAGAGACACTGTCAAAGGCTATAGTCAAGCCACACAACACTGCAACTGTAAACGGACCCCGTTCAAAACAACTAATCATGGACATTTTAAGTAATTTTGAATGGTTTTGAAACCTTAAAACATTATAATTTAAAAACAACGTAACTCTTGTCTCAAAGACTGGTAATGAGTAGTGTTACTAAATTTAAAAATGTTGCAGCACGTTTACTCTCAAAAGAATATTGTATGACAGTTATAACGACATATAAAAGAAGTTAAATAAATTGTGTACAAAGAACACTTTTAACACTCAACACATCTGGATGTTGTGTTTAGAAACAGTGTGTCACGTCCTATAAACAAGTCAAGTCAAATACTTTAATGATTAAAATATAAAGAAGCCGCTTTACTTTTTACAATAAGTTTTAATATTATACTTCTGTTGTCAGATTTTTTTCTTAAACTAACAAAATATTCCTTATTAGTAATATGATTTGAGAAAGTTGAAAATTTGACAAGATTTATTATTTTAAAGAATTACGTTAGTATTTTTATAACACTTCTCTAAATAATAATGTTGCAGACATTGAAAAATTCTTCCAATTATTATTTCAGATTAAAACTCAAGTTTTACAGAATATTGTTGTTCAGTTATGTAAAATAAAAACAATAAGGTAACTGTGTTTATAGTTATTTCATCAAATTTTGAGAATTAATAGCATCGTTAAAAAAATTTGGTGCCCGTAAAATTGGAAATGGAAATAAATTATTTCATTATATCAAATATTTTTTTTTTGAAAAAGCTAAAATACAGTTATTTTATGTAAAGGAAGAATTTGTCTTCATTAAGTTGGACCGTATATAAGCTATATTCGTGGAGGGGATTGGCACCCTCTCTGCGGGCATGGTTGGGTGGAAGAATGTTGGCTTGGGTCACTGTCAGAGATTGACCCCGGTTGACGTTTGACTACCCCCCTAATTAATGAGGTTTTCCAGGTTTCCCTCATTCCTGCACTGAATGGTGGATAGGGCCTACCAACGTAAGTCGTTCCTGGGCGCAAATTCGGCCTGCTTAATAATAATATGCCGCCCCCTTCCCCGACAAGTTTTCAACTTCTGGGCTAATCCTCGTGATTAGAATGAGGGGTAGAGATATTATTATTATTTTAAGATAAAACAATATTTTTTGTATATTACATAATTATTTTTTTCCAATTAAACAACTGCTTATTTAGTTCAACAACTTATTGCTCAAGAATTTTAGGAAACAGCTGTAGACTAATACCTCGACTAGCATTGAATTACACCTGGAAAATCTAGAGCAAATAGTCAACATATAACGGTTTAAAGCTTATTAGCTCTTATCAGTCCACCACAGGTGAGTGGTGAGTTAACTGACGACTACGCGAAATATAGCAGAGCTACATCTAGCGGCCACTCATTGACAGTTATTTTTTGTTTATAGGAAATAATTCGAATTTTTACCTTCAAACCAGTACTTGTTTCGACGATACGACTACTTATTACTAAATATTAGGAAATTGAGTCTTTTTAATTTACGGTTTTTCAATAGATTATATAATCTAATAAAACTTCATTTAAAAACTTTATAAAAGCAAAAATATGAAATATTTTCCTTTTCCTTATCTCTCAATTAAAAATATAAATTTTTCAATTAAATAAACGCATTATTTCATTCGAAATGCACATTCATTTCAATGAAATAACATTTTTTAAATTTTAAAATGTTATTTTTAAAAAGATTTGAAACAATTGTTTAGGGAAATGAAAAAAAATATTTATTTGAAAGTCATCTTTTAAAATTAACTTATTTGAAAAAACGAAATTTTCTTACCAAATATACATACTTATTTTTGACAAAACATGAACTTTAAAGCAAAAAAGATTTGTTTCCCGAGAATAAATAATGTTTAAATAAATTGAATTGTTTGCCAATTTTCTTTTTGAGTGTTAATCCTCAGTAACAAGTTAAAAAACAAGTGATAGGTAAGTGAAAGAAAGATAAACTAAAATTTTAAGCAAACACATTTTCACCACCACATTTTCACCGACATTATTCGAAAGGCGAGAACTCATAAGACTGTCAGAACTGTAATTGATAATTTGCATTTAGTTTTAAATATTGTAGAAGCATAGTGCAAAATACTTTTCGTAACAAACTATAACATCCTGATAAAACCTCAGCTTATTTAGTTACTTTTCAGGTTCCACTATACAGCAATGATCCTTTTCAAAGAAATACAAGGATGCCTGAAGGTTTTACAACAATAAGGACACCTGAACTTCAAGAAGTTTTGGGAAATTGGACAAAGCCTAGAACGATCAAAAGAAAAATTTATCTAAAAATAAACAAACTGTCTACCAGATGGATTGAAAATTATATGCGAATAAATATTGCCACACTATCACATTCAACTCTGCAAATCATTGATATTGTTGTTTTTGATATATTTTTCATCATATAGTTTAAAATTTGTGTACCTTATGTTTAGCACTAGACTAGTCAACACTGACGGTACATATTAATTGTGACAATGTATTGTACATATAAGTTATGTATACATTTTAATCCAGAGTATATGCTTTGCAGTAATTTTATTGTAGTAAAATAATTCAGTAGGTAACAGTTATAACAATTATTGTAGTAGGTATTTCTTTTTTAATAGACCAAATATTTGTGTACATAGAGAATACAAATACAGGATAATGATAATGTCGTTCTATAATCACCTGTGAAAATGAATAAATCGAAATCGCGGTAATTTTTTGTCTATGTAGGCGTTTGTGCTTATTGGATCTTGTGTGCATTATGACTTGTGTACTAGATATGCGAACAACAGTCTTTCAAGAAGTCGAAAACATTGTTAATAGTAAGTGCCGTTCTATGTTTAATATTGTACCTACATACTAACAAATTTTTGTTATCTACGGGGCTAATTGTGATTAAGTGTAAATATTTAAGATATGATACAGAAGAATAAGGAGTAACGGAATCACCCTTCAAAAAATGTTCAAAATTATTTAAAATCCGAAATTATTTTTTCAGAGTCATGTTAAACCTATTTATCGACGACTAAGGCCGCCGGTCAGCTGCGAGATTATATTTCACATAAGTCAAAGGTAATTACAACGCGCAGCATTGCCACTTCAATTTACGACTTATTTATAAAAATACGTACTTTTATTTCCAAATTGAGAAACACAATATGGTAGCACCGAAAGCAGCACCTCCCTTTCTGTTAATTCCAGAATTGCTTTATGCAGAAATTTCAAGAATAATTAACCATTTTTTATTTTCTTACTTGTTTACATTAAAATTTGACATCGCAAAGATTTTTGTACTTGCTGGGACCCTGTCCTTCCTTCGACTGTTCGTTTTGTTTAAAGCGAGGTACTCAGCCCGAGGACCACGACCAGCAGTACAGAAGTTGTTCAAAGAATATACTCCATATTGTGTCTATTTGGTATTCCGCTGTCGCACGATAATATGCTCTTTCGACACGCTTCCGATAAATCAGCACCAAATCCGACTTCTTGTCGTTTGAATATTGCACATTTGTAAATACACAAAAAAAATACGCGAAAAATTAAATATGCGAAGGGCAAATACTGAAAAATTATTTCAATAATCGTGTGTGACATTTTGTCTTTGACATAATTTGATGCAGTCGCCATCTGTAGGCCACTAGTGCAAGATGCACCTCACGTACGTTCGCTTCTTAAGCTTCTTGTGTTGTTGGGTAATCCTTTCTGTTGACAAACAGACGTTTGACGTTTGGAGAGTACGCAACCAGCAACGCAACATATGTAGGTTGCAATCAATGTGTAACCTGGGAACGAAAATCGAATGCAAAATACTGCAACTATTATTATTATTATTAAAAATATTAATAATTTTCGCCATTTCTACATTTGCCAACGCTGAAAAAAAAACAATCGCATGGTAGTTGACAGATTTAAGCCATCTCGGATGATGGTTATCATAGGTGTTGATTTATCGGGAGGGTTTTGCCCCATCTCATAAATATCGAGGTAGAATTCTAAATAAATTTTTATTGTCTTTTAGGCCTCCCTGAACAAGTGGTTAAAATGTTTTCAATAAATTTAACCTGTACCTACCTGATTATCTTTTGCTAAGATGTAAATATAATATTAAAACTAAATAAGTTGGTATTACTTGTTAAAAACGTTATGCTTATTATAAAGTAGATTTTTTAATTATTTTAAATGTTTGTAGCTGTCTTATACAAAACATTTGCAATACTTTATAACCACCCTGTATACGTTGCGGCTATAAATAAATTACATAATTCTCTTTCATAAAATTAAAGCTCACTATACACACTGTTTTATGCTACCTGCGTAAACAATACTGTATTTTAATTGACTATAAAGCTTTTATTAAACCATTAATTCTTTTATTTCGGTCACTTTAATTATAGACTCTATGCTACAATCAAATGAAGCAAAGACATGAAGAGAATGTAAACTATTCTTTCATTTAGTTGTCACATTTAAAAATTCAAAATTACTTGGAATATGAAGAATAAGACATACATATTATGTATAAAGGTGCGTTTACATAAGCAATGATTTGCTGGCGCTAGTTTTTACGCCAGTTGAATTTTCATGTCAATAAAGGTTGGCACATATACTATGATTTTATTGCGCCAGTTTTATTTGTTAATTAATAAGAGATTTGTACTATTGAATGCAAAAATCTATCAACCACTGCAAACCAAGTCAACGCTTTACTTTGACGTTTGTCACTAGCGATTGGCTGCTCAATATAAACTGACTCCAGCGGCTAAAATGATCTGCTTATATAGGCTTTTAGGGTTCTAGAAGTTTTTTGCATCACAAAAATTATAAATTCTAACGTAAACAAGACCATAATTAACAAACTAAAAAGGTAGGTGACCTTCCGTAACAATATTGTAGCTTTGACCCCAGAACAACTAAAGTAATTACTATTTACGTTTCTTGTTGATCTGTTCATAAGCATATTATTTTACATTTCTATTTTTATACGAATTGGATAACATAAACAAGGATATTGTCTGTAATACTCTAAAAACGATTTTTTCGAATTCCACTTCTTAATCAAATACTAAACAAAACCTGGTTTGGTAAACTAGTACGTAAATACTGGCGTGCATGAATAGGTTTACATTTGCAAACTTTCTTTGCACAAGCTGATGAGTCATTACTAACGCATGGAAAACTTGGAATGCTCTAACTTTGTTGATTCGTGCTAGTACTGATAAAAATGGCACGCCAGTAGAGGTTTAGATATGCAATTTTATTTTACTGGCGCACCAGTAATCATTGGCACCACTAAATCCATGCATGTGTAAACCGGCAATAACACACTCGCGCAATATCAACTATTGTGTAGAATTTGGCTAGTAGGATTTAGCTGCTTTAATACAGAGTGTAACAGCGATATAGTAACAAATTTTTGATCTTGTATTTGAAAATATTTATTAAATAAATGTAAGCATATGTTCTATCTGCTACAATATTATGATGCAATTTTTTAGTAATAAAATATATGACCTTTTATCCACATGCTTTTCATGTTCCTCTTCGTGTAGTCACATAAAATGGAAATAAAACTGGGAACATGTAAAATATGAATCAAAATATAAAAGGAACGTATTTCACATGCATACTCCAGTATATGTGATCGTAAAAAATGAGTCTTTATACTTTTCTAAAGTTACTTTTGCTGTTTTGTTTTTATAGCTCACTAACTGAAATTCAGTGAAATTGATATTCCGAATATATTATATAATAAATGGAAAACGAGTGGATATTACATCGATTACAAAAGAAAAATAAATTAATTTGAAATTGTTAATTAAGTTTGTAGAAGACTATATAAATATAATAATAATATAGGGTTAACTATGACTAAGTACAAATATTTTAAGAGGGAATAGAGGAGATTAAGAATTAACGCAATCGCTTTTCAAAAAAATTCGAAACTTATTTATAAAGCGAAAAAAAATTTGTTTTCGATATTATATTAAATCCTTATTTAATGCGAGAATCAGAGTAGGCAACGGTTGCTGTCGCTGTCATGTTATAATTCATCTCCTGTGTTTACGTTGTAGTTTTGTGTTCTTCTTTAATTTTAAATGTTTTATAGTTATTAAATAAAAGAATACATGAGGGGTACAGATATTTTTCCACAATATCTATTACACAATCTATTAGTACCTATTCATTTCGTTCTCATAATAGGCATTTTATCTGTACTGTACCTACAGGAAATGTGTCAAATCGGTAGTGAGTGGTTGTAATGAGTGAAAATGTAGTTTTGCCAGTTTATAACGAAATAATGAAAAACGAATGCAAAATAAGAATGTTAATTTTTGTCGTTCCTGCATTTAGAAACGCTGCAAAAAGACGACCGCAAGGTAGTTGACATTGTTGACAGATGTAAGCTATATCTATGGATCTAAGCCATCTCAGTCGATGCTTATCATAGGCGCCGACTTTCCGTAGTAAAAAAGGGTTTTGTCCCATTTTTTATATATCGAGTTAAAATTCTGGAATAATTTTTTATTGTCTTTTAGGCCTCCCTGAGCATGTGGTTAAAATTTTTGTACGTGATCATAGTTAACCCTGTATATCTACTCGTTATTCTAATCACGAGGATTAGCCCATTAGTCAGAGATTTGTACGGGAGAGGGGGCGGCATATTATTATTAAGCAGGCCGCATTTTCACTCATTAATGTAAACGGGGGTCATATTGAGAATTTAATGTAGCCACCTGAATGTAATTCAATTATTATTAAAAATAATCTTTAGTTTTTTACGTAAGTAACTACAAACTTCTATTTTATTTTATTTTATTATATTGCGTCGAAAACGGTTAAATTTATTGACATAAAACAAGTATACCTTATATTTATGAAAAATAGATAGGAGAACAATACTTTTCTATTAAAACTTTCGTATAAATGCTGATAAAAAAGTTATAACCAGTTTTTATCAACCAAGGATACATTTCGTAGCGCTCTCTAGCGTCTACAGCAAAATTAAATACGAATTCGTTTTTCTTGTCCCAGAAAACCTCCTAATCCAAATTTTCAAAAGAATCCTTTGAAAAGTTTCTAAGAATTTTAAGAATTTCGAATTCAAAATTTGAATTTTAACGCCCTGTAACTTTTTTATTAGCCACAAATAGACCAAGATAAGTTTGGCTTAATCGCATTATTTTGATGTAAGGAATCTACTCATGCTCTGTGTATCATTAATTTGAGACCACTTTTTAGGTATTTACTTAAATTTTATATTTATTATCAATAAATTATGAAGTAATTTTCAGGAATAATATTATAAAGCAATTTGACGCCTATTATTTCATTATTTTTCTGTTAAATTATGCTATTTTGATTGTACGTTTTTGGGGTAATCGATGACCTAGATTACTTGACAGTACGTCACTTGATTCTGAAGAAAAATAAAGTGTTTTTATCGTACAGTACAACGATTTTTTAGCGGTGTTCGACCGAAAAAAAGTTAAACACTTTTTGCTCTAAAGGGAATAGGCAATTTACGTAACGTTGTTACTAAAACACAGTCACCGTAAAGAAAAAACAGATGTAGTTTAGAACTCAAAGAAAGTACGTCAGTCAAGAGCAGAGTGAAGGTCATACCACAGTCTATTATACAGTCCGGCGTCTTCACGTCGGCTCCTTTAATGTCGAGGTCCCAGATTTCGTTTTTTTATACGACCAAAAGACGACTGCGCATTTAGCCGCGCACATTCGCGCGCTCACGGGGCACGGTGATTTGTCAAGAAATAGAATTTCTCCCACTTCGTCGTGTACATATGAATTTCATTGGTGTTCACTGCGCAATTAGCCGCGATTTAACCACACCCTCTGGAACCTTCACTCGACGAATTGTATAATAAACTGTGGTCATACTGTGTTTTTTGATGGTTGAGCTAGTTCCTGGCCGTAACTACATGTCGGTCTCGGTTCTTTGATGTTTATAGAGACATGTTACCCTTTCATCAGAAGTGACTCTAAAATTGGGGATTACATCCTTTGGTCGATATTGATATTTCATGTGTGCACTGGTCCATAACGTTCTCGTTCATGGTTAGTTACTGGTTTCTGATGTTTCTTGTATGATGTTTACGAATGAAGCGTTTTTTGCGATCAATGTCTATTGCTTTTGTAGAGTATTGATTAGAATCCTGTCCCTCTTACGTCTACATTTTGTTCAGGTCTACCAATTACCCTGCATCCATGCTATCTACTTGCAACTTCTGACTTCACACTGCTACTATTTTCTTATTACATACTTCTAACCCCTGTATTCGCTTGATTTTTGTTCCCCAAATTGAATCTCTTCTTTAGAAACGAATATTTTACGCAACTGAGGAAATAAAACAGCGCTGGAGGAACTAACAAGGATTCTGGAAAATGCAATTTCTAGATATTTTCCGCAATGTACACTTTGAAGGTGATAAAGTTAAAATAAATTTGTAAAAAGTCAATTATGGATTTTTTATACATTATTATATACTGATTATATATTTAAAAAATATTGAGAATTTTTACAAGTTAAATGATATTATTTTTGCTAAAAGTTAAGCTTTAAATATTCCAACAACTGTTTAATAAGGAAAGGAGATAGTTCCATAACATTTTCCAAAACATCTGACCGACTTTGACGACCACATGAAGTTTATTTTTAATTTGTGCTGTATATTCTAAATTTAGTTTAACTTATTTTTAAAATTCAATGTCGAATTTGCATTAAATGCATGTTGACATTTTATTAAATCCATTCCATTTTTATTATTTATATCAAATTTAATTTATCATTAAAATGTGTACTGTATTAATTACAAAAGATTTATTTAGGTTTTTACTTCAATTTAATATTTAAAGTACCAATAAATTATGAAGTAATTTTCATTAATAATAGTATAAAGCAATTTAACATCTATTTTTTATGTTGTCTTGCTTTTTCTGTCAAATTATCCTATTTTGCTTATATAGATTTTTTTGGGTAATCGATGACCTACTTAGATATTAACGTACGTACATTAATAATTCGAACACGTGTTTGATAAAAAAAAAATAGAAAGCAGTGGCCGCATTTTTATCAGAACACTCAGAAGATGAGTAACTTAAAATAATTATACAAGGTGTTTCTTAAGTAGAGGTCAAACATCCAGGGACGTATTCTGTGGCAAAAATAAGGGGGTTTTGTTATATAAATGTGATATCTTAGGACAGCCAAGCTATAGCGTGTCTAAAATGAAAAAGAAGAATCAGTTTTCAATTTATAAACCGCTTGAGATAATTTAACCAAATTCAGTGTGCATATTTAGTATGACAGTAGATATGAAACAAAAAATTACCAGCTTTAGAAACTTACTAGTGGTGGAGGTGTGGGTATCATCGTCAATATTTGCCAAAAAAAATATCACCCTGTATAATATTACAAATAAAATAGGTCATCATATGCGCCATTGTATTATCTTCACTTTTCGTTTATTTACACTTTTTTTATTCCAAACCGATTAACAACAAAATTGATTTACTTTATCAAGTCCATTTTTACAAAACCCATTTGTTACTTAAAATAATAACAATAATTCATTATCAATGGAATTACTTTACTATGATTTATTATAACAAATGGTCATCTTCAGCTAAAATGCATGCTTCAGATCTTCTTGGAAATTGCAGGTCTGACACGGTCGAAAATTCCATCTCTTCAGATTCTATGTTAACCTTGTAAACTAATGTCTTGAGATGTCCTCAACCAAAAAAATCAATAGGGCTCATATCAAGTGATCTGGGTGGCCAAGATTGACCTTGGGAAAAAGTATCCCAACTAGCAAAATGGAACTTTAAAAGAAGCGAATTAGTTTATAACTATCGAATAGTCAAGTGTATTCATTAAATTTAAATAAATATTTTGATAATAATATTGAATAATTTTTTTTGAATTACTAAAAACCCTCTTAACCCGGTTATGATGCTTAAAGTAGCCTCTAGTTTTGAAATGCTGTTTTTATATTGTTTATTTATAAGAGAAATGAACCGAGAAATTGAAATGGCATAGACTAAGACGGATTGTCGGGAATTAAATTTTAGCTACCTGCTACAATTTAGTACAACCCGGTCACACAAAGTTTTTTAAAAAGTACACCTCATCTATACCGATAATACATAATATAAAAATATTGAATATAAGCACCAGTACTACATTTATTTGTGATTTGCATAATAAGCTTTTATTACTCTCTTTTATTTCTAAACAGACTATATACTAATCTAACATTATCACATGCCGCAGAAGTCTTTTAAACAGCTAAGACTTGAATAAATGTAAATTATGATTATCTATATTTTACTGTGTAAGGTACAAAGTAAAAAGCTACAGTTCAGAAGATACAGGGTGTTAAAATTTGAATAATGACATTTTAAAATATCTAGTGCCGTTCTGAAGTTCTAAGTGACCCTGACTCATCCAGTCTTAATTAGATACGAGTATAAATATTTATCCGCTTTCAATTATAAGGTGTTTCGAATTTTTTTTCATCAGTGCGGCGTATAATCGTATAGGAATTAGGTATTAAACTTTTATGCTATTAAAAATAATTCACTAGTCACTCCTTTCAATTATTTGTTATACCAACTGTAGAATTTGATAAAAAAAACATAATTTTTAGTAAAATAATTATAGTTTACATTTCCATTTAGGTTTGCTAGCGGATAAGCACAGCGGTGACACATACAGAAATCTACATTAGGTACTGCAGCAAAACGGGAAAATCAATACTTGTACTAGCGTTAAAAACTGCAGTGCTGAAGCGTCAAAGACAATTGAATTTCTGGGAAAGATTTTCGAAATTTATTGGAATATTTTATACACATTTTTAAAAAAATTAATAAGTTACTAGAGACCTAGCACTATATTTGGGTTTTTAGGAATACAAGAGAAATGCTGATAGGGAAATTCAATACTGAAGTTGGAACGACGCGCGGCGACATCTGGCATCCAAGAACTGAACTAAACCAGGAAAAGCCGAAGCACTCCCGCTGCCAAGAGATTTCTGCAAACCAAGCGAAGTCAACAAATATGTTTATCTTCCTGCTACAGGACGGCATTTTTCATTATACTGAATATTTCAGAAGAATTTCAGCAAAACAATCCCAAACTATATATATATATATATATATATATATATACATCCTTCTATCTTTCCTGAGCCAATTGTAAATTCATACAATGCTGATCCATGGGCAAGGGCACATTATTTCAAGAGTATATTGACATATATCAGACCAGGACTGAAAACTTAATACAAATATGACAAATATACTCCGAAAAAGTTGATTTCATTTTACAAGTTCTAGTGAACTATTCTGAGCCATTACATTATTCATACCATCTGAAGCCAAAATATACGAAAATATGTACTGATACGGTACATTATGAGCCAGCGCAATGTTGCCATGTTTAAAAACTGTTTTTTATGCTATAATTCTCCAGCAGATAAATAAAATTAACCTAATGCATTTTCTTGGTGAGATTATACATATTCAGAAGGCACTCACAGGGTGTGAGCGAATTAACTGTCAACATGTTAACACGTGATCGGTTGAATTCAAACAAAAAAAAATAGCCTAATTCTAATAATACCCACAATTTACAACTGTTTATAAAATAATGGTTATAAGGAGTTAAAATATGAATGTGCTTTAATTTTAATTAAATGACCAAAACAAAGATTGGAAACTGAATTCAAATTTCAGCCACTATATTACCTACCTTCATAGGGATTATTTTTCGTAAAGGTACTGCCATGATAAATATTATCCTTAATAATTTATTATTGCTATAAGTATTTATGTACGATAGAAAGCAAAATGAATCAAATACTTTTTTTAAAATGTGTATATTTTTATATGACATATTTATATAATAAAAATAAAATAATAATAATAAAAACAATAATATACATAATATAGGATAGACACTTTTACAACGCGCAGTGCAGGATATCAAAAACGGTAATATATACAGGTGGCTTAAATTAGGGACAAAAATTATGCATTTTAATCCCTTTCAATTTTCTGAAAAGAATTAAAATATTTGGTTTAGTTCCTGGAATTCCGACTAAAAATTGAAAAGGTGTATTCTCTGTTTCCTTTCATAACTTTTTTATTTTTAAAGTAATTGTTATGAAATGTGGTACGTTTATGTTGTTCGACATGAGCTTTCCAGTGAATATAGAAGAAATATTCTACGCCTACTAGATGCTCAAATATTCACAGCATACTTTTGATTTTCTTACGGCCGCCATATTTGATTTTCCAAAAGGCGAAAAAAGGCGAATCCAACCATGTATAACATATGTTTATTTGGACATTTTATCTACCAAAAATTAATAATTAATTTAAAAAGAAAATCTAGTTATTCCCTTCAATAAAATAACTAACCAGCACTGTTATTTTACTTGTCTAAATTAGAAATATTACTGTAACGAAAGTAATATAAGAGAATTTACAAATATCTTAGTAATTAAGTAGGCTTATGTATGGGATGGCGATTTTACTATTAATTATTATATTTAGGAATGATAATAATTTGTTTATTATTTAAATAGTACACAACTGTTTAAACAATTATGAACAATTAAATGTAATTTTTCAGCCTAATCTTCACTTTCTAATTTACAAATTATCAAGTTTTTTACCATCCATAACAAATAATAAGTTGCATAGAATTTATGTAAAAATCAAGTTGCCATGAAATAACAAATAACAATAACAAATAGCAAAATAACAATGCCAAAAATAAAAGAAAATTGCTAAACCTAATTAATTTTTTACATAAAACTTGTAAATGCTATTTTTTTGTGTTGAGGAGAATGTCTTAGATACTATTACAATACAAAAGATAAACTTTTTCACCTTTACACGACTTGTGAGAAGTTGATTTCTTTATAAGTATAATGATCTTTCTATATGACTTCAAATAGAAATGTGTTATTTTGTTATTCATTATTGTTGATATTCATCTATTATTTCCGTTATTGGCAAATTTTAGAGAATATTATTTGTTATAGCTGGTAAACAAAGTTTAAGTCCACTTGATAATTTGTGAATTAAGAGTGAAAATTCAGATGAAAAATTCTAATTATTTTTTAAAAAGTTATGCACTAATAAAATAAACAATTGTTATTATTCCAGACTATAATATTTACAACTTAGTAAAATCACCATCCAATTCATAAGCTTATTTTACTTAGTTATTCAGATTTTTATAAATTGTCTTACTACACTTGTATCTATTATATTTTCAGTTAAGGCAAGTAAAATAATAGTGCTGGTTAATTATTTTCTTGGGGGGGTAATTTGATTATTTCAAAGAAATTTAAATATTTGGAAGAAAAAAAGCCCAAATACACATTTGTTATACATGGTTGATTCCGTTTTGTTTTTCGTTCTTTTTGGTGGTATCAAAATCAAATATGGCTGTCATAAGAAAATTAAAAGTTGACTATCAAAATTTGGACAACTAGTAGGTGTATAATGTTTTTTCCACCTCCATTTGAAAGCTCACGTAGAACAATATAAACGTACTAAATTTCATAACATTTACTTTCAAAATAAAAATGTTATGAAAGGAAACAGAAAATAGGCCTTTCAGTGGCTATTTCAGGAACTACTCAAAACATCTCATCGCTCTTTTGAAAAGATTGAAAGGTATAAAAATGCGCAACTTGTTTCTAATTTAAGCGACCCTGTATATACAGGGTGTCCCATTAATATTGCGAAAAAATTCAGGGAGAGTGTCTTTGACCAAAAATAAGAAAGAAAGTTCCTATAAACCATGTCCGAAAATGCTACGTTTCGGAGATACAGGATGTTGAAATTTAGAGAAAATACGAGGTTTTTACTAAAATCTGGAGAACCCTAATTCTGATTTTTTTGAAATTTGGTATGTTTATTTATAAAAACGGTAGACGCCTTCTGACGTAATTTGATTTATTTTATCTATTCTAGCGGCGTCCGGGTTCTCACTTCTATTGATATTAATAAGTAAACATATGAGACGCCGCTAGAATAGATAAAATAAATCAAATTACGTCTGAAGGCGTCTACCGTATTTATAAAAAAACATAAAATTTCAAAAAAATCAGAATTAGGGTTCTTCAGACATGAGAAAAAACCTTGTATTTTCTCTAAATTTCAACATCTTGTATCTCTGAAACGAAGCATTTTTGGAATGTTTTTGCAATATTAATGGGACACCTTGTATAGTACCAATTTCGAAATTCCTGTACTGTGCATCGGAAAAGTGACCACACTGTATAAAATATTTAAACAACTAAAGAGTGTACTTCTGGTGCGTCTCACTCTGTGCTGTACCCACTCACTCAATTAATCACACTAGTCCATTTTCAATTTTCCTGTGTAAATATTGTACACAATAGCTTTGATGGAGGTCCATTTTTTATCCCCAAATAAATCGTTGTGTAACTGCATAAATTGTTTTACTTCAACTATCTTTGGCGATTGTTTGTTCTTAATATGTTCCGAAAAGTATTGCGCAATAAGTTTTTTTTGTTTGTTAGTCCAGCTAACTCTTTGATTTTCTACTTTCTTCGCCCCAAGTGTCAGTTGTTCTGCAGTCCCAGTCTCCATTACATCTTTCCAGTTTTCGTTCATTAATAAGTTAACATTTTTATGATCAGGTTTATTAATGACTTGGGATATTGGTTGCATCTGCGGATCGGAGTTTCCAGATGTACATTCATTCGCATCATCATTCTCAACTAATAATTCTTGAAAGACATCATCCTCGAGAATAGGTTCGAGATCAATATCAATGTCATCTAATTTTTGACCTTTAAATTGTTCTGCTCCACCCTGAGTCATAAGTAACAAAAGCTTGGATACCTTAGCCGTCTGGTACATATTATCTGCCATTCTATATACATTGCAGTGTGTTTTTAAAGTGTGGCCCATAAATTTTGACAATTGTTCTAAATCTTCGTTTGAAAATTGTAAAAGTTGGGTAATGGTTGCTAAATGTTTTCGCAACCGCGTAGCGGTAATACTGTTATACCTTTGAATACCGGACTTTTCAGCTATTTTTTGCAAAACTTTTGTACCGTCAATAAAGCCTTTACCTTCAGTGTGAAATACATAGTCGTTATCAGAAACAAAATTGTCTCTAGTTTTTATAATTAAGTCAAAGTATTTTCTCATTGCAGGGGACAAAAGCACAGGAACTCCCCTTCCTCGTTTACCACGAATTACTATCCTGCTATACCTGCTTAAGAGAATTCGTTCTGTTTCTGTTAAACAATTATGAAACTCATTTTCTTCACGAAAATCTAAGTTGATGGATTTGTATGTTTCTGTTTTTAACTGAGCAACTTCGGCAGGACGCCTTCTGTTTAGTAAAATGATTTGTGAATAAAGTAATTTTCGAAGTGAGTTATATGCTGTCCTATCATTTGTATTTAATGTAAGTTCAGTGTATGCTTCTTCTGATTTTAGGTCCAAATAATTATTTAATTGTTTTAAATCTGAAGTTAGTGGCAATAGGTCTACTCTATTCCATTTTTTCTTATTTAAACTTGTCGAAGCTTGAGCTGAAACTTCATTAGCCCATTGAGATTCAATTAATGTTTTTAGCATATTTAAGTCGTCTCGTTGTTGTCCTGTATTATTTTGCTGAAGCAACTGAATAAATGCTAAATCACAACATTTCTTCAGTAGCGTTCCAAAGTTCATAGCTAATGTAGGTGATTCATAATTTTCTGTTTCGGGATTGTAGCAGGCAATTTCATTTACTGCTGCTATAATTAATTGAAAATGGCAAGGTTTTAAAACATCAATCAAATTTTTTATCTCTGGATTTTCATTTTTTGCAAATTTAAGCATTTTAGCCAACCTTCTAACATTTTGCCTCAAGAAGTCAAGATTGCCTTTACTTCTCCTACCTTTTAGATAAGAATAACCGTAAGTACATATTAACTGATCTTTTTTAGCAATTAACGAAATTTCATCAGCACGCATTCTAGGAAATAATTCGCTCTTCAAAAGCTCGTCGTATTTAATAAAGGAATTTAGAAGTAAAGTGGTTTGTCCGTCGCTCTGAGCAGTTTGCCGTCTCTTTTTCTCTTTACTTGCAGTGCAGCGTTTGGTGTGTCTATATAAACTCTTTTTTTTGTAAAATCCGAGGCAGTGTTTACACGGAAGAAAATCATCAGACTGACTAGTAGTATTCAGCTGCAATCTTTTAACTGGTCTTAAGGTAGTGTTGGATCTATTTCTTATAAAATTTCCTTTTTTTTTTAAATCTGTAAAAGATTGTTTTCTTTCCTTGGAACCTTTTGCTAAACTTAAAATACGTTGAACTTCTATATCCGTTGCGTGCCAAGTAGTTACGTGTCGAGCGAAGTGCGAAACATCTTTTTCGCAGAAGTAACAATGGTCCTTTCTGTCTTTGTAATGGGTTTTTAAAGCTTTTTCTACTTCATCCTACAAATTATTATAGTATAAAATTTATGAAAAACATAAATATTTTTAAAATAAAATCCTGAAATACTATATCTCTTACTGAGTGCGTATTATATAAAAAATCACTAATCAGTTGATACACTTAATTTGCAAAATGCTATCTTCAATAAAATTCTAGTGTACTTGTAAGTTCAACAGGATACTTTATTAAATGGTAAAAGATTCTCAAGGAATTTGATAGCCATTTTCTCAAGGATGTTCCCAAATTTGCAATATTTTGAAACAATTGCTGTTTAAATTATTTTTAGGTTCAATGGTTCTCAAGATACTCGTATTGCTTATCACATTCCAAATCTACATACTATTATTACCATTTTTGAATTTTAGGTCGTGCTTCGTGAATTTGTGTTTATTAAAAGTACTACTCGTAACAGCGTGTTGCAGAGACCAAACTGTACCAGGTACTATAACGTATAAAAATATGAAAATAAAGATCATATAAATATGGGTCGGGAAATGCTGTGTCAGATACAGGAAATCAAACATTTTGAAAAAAAAAAATGTTTTTTTTTAATTAATGATCATAATTGTAAAGATACAAATTTGAAAATTGTCACCAATATTTTTTACTTTATGCTACTTTTGTAACACAGCCAAAGCGGTTTGTCAGTTGAACAAGGGGACTAGACTTTCTAGCCATAATTTATGATGAGTTTAAAGACGTAAATAAATGTTTAGAAAAAAAAATTGTAAAAAATAGGTATATATAATTTAGAACCCTATAATTGCAAAGATCCCGCTCTTTCTCGCATTTTAATATTTTTTATCGTACGCCTATTAAAGCCAGTTTTTTTTCGAAATTTTTGATACGCTTTATCTCGGAAAGTAAGTATTTCCCGATTCATATTTATGTAAACTTTTTTTTAGTTTAAAGTAGCACCTTATAAAGTTTCATCCTTGCAATTCGAGACACCCTGTATTTCTAATTTCGAACTTTGAACATATTGTCAATTTTCTTAAATTTTCCGACATATTTATTTCTGTTTTTACTTTAAATATCGATTTAAATATACGATTACATATTTTACAAGACGTAACGGAGTATTTATGTATAAATATTTTAAACAATATCAATTATAAGAATTTAGACATTAAGGTTGACGTTTCAAGGACAAAAAGATGTACACAAAAATCTACCTAGTTGGTGGAGATTCTTATTAGCGTATTGCCAAAATATATATGGTGAAACTGAATCATTTTCTTTAACTTTTGGGGGGCAAACACGCTAGAGAACATGAAAAACTGTGAATGTACTTTATCACTGTGCACTATTAACCATGAAAAATACTTAATAATACATATAGATACATCAATTCAAATGTCACTAGTTTTTTAAAAGAATTCTGCGAATTTTGACAAGAACGTAGATAGCTTTCTTTTTTGGGGAGGGAGGTGGTGAGGGATAACACGGTTCCCACTTCCTCAGTTGTTAAGTATAACAGATTTTTTTTAATAGCAGAAATTTTTAAATATATACAGGGTGTCTCCGAAACGACTCATGTAAAAAACAAACAAAAAATATGTTTATAATGCCATATACAATGTCCTCAAGTGCAGTTGACGTGTAAAATTCAGGATATTTTTTGAAAAGACATAACATATGAAAATACATTTTTTATTCTTCTAAATGACTTGTTAGCCCGGAAACTGTTTTATATAATGTAGAAAATTTGTTTAATGGACACAGTGAAAAGATATTCTTTCCAACGTACTCAATTTTTTTTAAAGACTTGGGAAACAGCTATGAATTCGTTGATAATTTGCATATAAAAGCGGCGCCCTTAATAAAATAAATTTGCCGAAATATGTTATTTAAATAGTACCTACCTCAATACTTATTGGTATATTTTCAAAGTTAATAGATGCTGAAGGTATTTGTGCATCTGACACTAATACATCTCGTATTGGAAATTCGCAATCCTAAAACATTGAATTATTGAGATTTTTTTTTTCACTGCTGCCACTGAAAATCATTATTTTGCTACACATTTAAGATATACATTAAGGTCTAAATTTTATCAATTTTCTAACCGTAAAAAAAGGGCTTCATTTCTGAACGTTTTTTTATCCAATTTTGTGAAACTTTTTAAATAAGTATGTAAACCACTCAAATACATTAATATTCACAAATTACATATAAATATGCATTTTGTGCAACATACCTCCCTAGAATTCTTTAGTACATTAGTTAAATCCATCGAATCATCGATATAGGCATCAAATTGATTGTCGTCTGTGTTATTAGACCTGGCATTACTTATACGAGCAGCTTGCTCCGGGGACAAATATATTATATTATTAGTTTCCGATATGCTAACATTTGGATCGTATGGCACTTCTTCTATAATAATTATTTTTTCGGATTGTAAACCATTGATTTGATCTGTAGGCATTGACATTGATATTTGTTTTTCTCTAAGACTTTGAGAGTTACTTCTAAGCAAAACATTAGATATTATGTTTATTTTGTTGTCTTTTGATTGTTGAGTCTGATTTTCTGTATATATTTCTTGTTTCTCTGATTCAATGTTTACATTTTTTAACAATTCCGGTTCCACCTCTAATACCCAATTTGAAACTGGTTCAAAACTTTCATTCAAACTAATATTTTCTTTATTCTCATCATCTTCACTTTGAGATAAATTGTCTGTGGAAAATTAAAGCTAGCGTTAGTAGTTTATCTAGATAGCAATTATTAAAAATAGTATGAGTAAAAAATGTTTCCTATAAAAATGTATATTTTTGTAACTTCTCTAACCTGACCTCTAAATATGTATGGTTTAAATAAATCCTACAAAAAAATATATATATATATATATTTTTATTTGTGACCAATATTCCCAAAAAACAAAACACAGTCAAGAGGAAACTATATGAATTTAGTCCTTTCAAAACTATTATAAAGGATATAGCAAAATTTAAAACTTTTCTCTGTAATTTTTTCAACAATAATTTACTACGAAATCATATTTTTTTCATGTAATAAATCCACCCTTTGACTGGTTTTCCTAAAGTAATGAATTTCCAAAACAATATTGCTACATTCTGTCGCAAAATTAAGAAAAAATGTTTGCTGTAGGTTTCGACAATAAAATATTAGCCATGTTACTGTTAAAGGTTGTGTTCAAAGTTACATTCAAAACTAGTTTAGCGCTGTACTTGGCGGTAAGTTGTGCAAGGATGAATAATTGTTGAACGACAAATTTTGGATTTGACAAAGGGTGCTTGTTTTGTTTGTTTATTATTTATTAATCATATACAAATTATTTATCTGTTAATCAAATTTACTTAACCTCCAGTTGAGACAATAATATTTTGTCATGAAGTTTGAATATAATTTCTATTTTTCATTATTATGGAAGATAATTTGCTACCAATGTTTGCGGATAACAATGATTTAAACGAAAATTAAATCAACTGTACAATCGTTTGTAATATTAATGACACACTTTAAAACCAATTTGGCTATTTACTTCGAGCTGTTGAGGTTTTGGAAATGAAATCTACTTTCAACATTCAATATTAGTATTTAGTTGTTCCACTCACTAGAGACCTAATGAAATTTCTACTAAAAATTCCAGTTGTTTAAAAACTAGAGGTAGGGTCATTAGTATTGCATAAGATAGTACCTCCCAAGATGTGACAGCTAAAACCTTGTCCCGATGGACGCGAAATTGTCGAAAGTTCTCGCGAAATTTACAGATTTTGATTTAAATGATTAATGGCGGGAAAGTGTCAACTATTCGCAAATTTCGCAAAACTTGAATATTATCGCTATTTTCATCATTATGTGGGGTTAATAAATTTAACTTGAGCTTCTGACAATTTACCATAACAGTCAATGACAGTTTTATGATGAAAATATTGCAAATGGCAAAATTCGCCAAAACATGGCCCTTTTCCCGCCATTTAATAATTTGTGAAAATTTCTGCGAATTTCGCGTCCATGGGGACAAGCCTTATCGTCTTCAATAAATTCATAGTCTGCTAAATTGTAGCGGCCGCGCAGGCGACGCATTTTAACAGACTTGTAAATTTTAGCAACATTCAAGTTTTGCCCTACTTAGCGCTAACCGAAAGCGCAACATGTTGGCAAAAAGCGCTGGGTTAGTCTGTTCAATGACATTTTAGCACAAAAGCGCGCGCAAGCGCTGACAAAATAATTCAACGTTGAACACAGCCAATGATGTGATTAGAACAATCGCGGTTTTACGCGGGAAAGTACCAATCGAGAAAATCAAAGAGCATTTACAAGTTATTTACATTCTAATATGATTTAAATTTTTGCCATTGTACACTATATATTCTACCCGTCTACCCTTTACGAGGATAAATGTATAAAAATATGAGGTTTTACTTACCTCTAACAGCTGCTTGTTTCCCCAAAAGGACCATCTTTTTGCTTCTTTGAGACATTATAATAAAGTAACATTCACTACACGCACACTTTTTAATTAAAAGGAGCCAAATATTTAAAATTTGTTAATTTCACACTGTCCTGATCCAGTGGATTTTAATACTGGTATATTCGATAATATATTAGCTTGGCTTGAAATATATTACATTGTTGTCAGTTTGCCTGGCTCAGACTTGTTTATTTCCCTTTATATACAAACATATACAAATCCATCATGAAACACGCGCTCTACAGGCAAATTGGTGAACTGAATAAAGGAGTTTCCACCCATTCTGAGCCAACATGAAATGGTATTTTACAGCTTCTAGACTCCATGGTTAAACACAATGTCAAGGTAAAACGACAGCTGCCATTCTGACGTCACTTAAATTATTTCTTTGAAATTCAGAGGATAGCTCTAGCAATGTTTATAACAGGAAAACCATCCTGAGCCAGTATAATGGCTCAGGATTGAAAAAGTGGCTCAGGGTTGTACATTCAGTTTACAATAATTGGCTCAGCTTGGTACGATTACACTATATATATATATATATATATATATATATATATATATATATATATATACAGCCTTCATATATAGAAAAATTTTGTCAAAGAAATTTAAATTAACTAAATATTACTGCTAGCTATAGTTAGTTTCACCAACAATGTTCTCATACTGCATTATAGCCTTGACTATATACTCAAGGATTATAGTGAACAATTACTATTTAAATAAATTTACAATACCGAACTTATTTAAAAAAGGTTATTTCTGACAATTTTTTGCGCGTGAAACACTACAAGAAAATTGTTAATGAGTATTTAATTGTATTTGAGATATCAAACATACACCATGTGATAAGTGAATAGCTTAGATGAAAAAGGGCCCAACTTTCAATAAGCAAATTTTACAGGAGACACAAAACTGAAAAGTTAATTTGAAAACTATTAAATGATAATTGTTAAATTCAACCTTGTTAGCATACCTACATATTTAGTATCAAGGAACATTTTATCACTTCAGATTGTAGGAAAATTTATTTATATTAGATATATTATATCTTTATAATATAGTAAAAAATCAAAAGCTATGAATAATAGTTAGATATACTATGGATGTAATTCAATGCTGGTTGGGGCTTTAGTCCGCAGAGTAGTTAGTCTCACACAATATTATTAATACCTAATAAAAAAACTATGACAAACTTTGGCAGGTGGCAGCTGGGTGTCAAACATTGTTCAAAATGTCCACCCTTGACTCGAATGCAAACCACATAACAAGTCAAATTAATCTATCACTTTGTGCATGTTATTGAAGTAATCAGCAATAAAATTCTAATCGCTGTGGAGCATCTTCAGCATGTAACTTTTGTACATTTTGGCGATGAAACGGATGTAACATTTTTCTGTTCAATACACGCCATACAACGTTCGGAAATAAATGAAGATTATTCGCCGAACACTAATTGAAGAGTTGTCAATGACAGCATCTCTTATATTTTCTTCATTTTGTACATTCACTTCAGTAGAACGAATGCCAGATTGATGTCTATTTGGGTTTCTTCGCCGGTATTTTCGGGCTGCTTATCTGGCGTTGCCATTGGAATACCCATATATAAAGACAATATTTGCATACCTCCTTTCCAGTTGTAAATAAATGCATTTTTTATTTAGCACTTTAACGCTAAGTGTCACATGAATAAACAAAATTACATAAATCCCAATTATATTATAGCAACCTTTTTATTTGTCAGGCTACTTTGATAGTAATATAAAATTATAATTTTTAAAATACTTCCAACTGCTAAACTAAAACGAATCGGACCTCTGTTCATATAAGAAAAAAATGTTTGACATTAACCCAGTTACCATCTGCTAAAGTTTGTAGAACACCTTGTATATCGAAGTTGCATTTATTCAAAATTCTAGGTAATCAAAGTGGGATCTCACATTTCGAAGCAAATTAATATCTCTTGAACGCTTTAACTAAAAAATACCAAGTTTAGTATACAGTAAGGACTATAAATTGGTCGTGAGTTCAAGGTCATTGAAGTATTGCAAGAGATGACTAGTGGAGATCCACTTAACTTCATACGGCCAATTTGATTGTCATATATATATATATATATAGTTTCTATACTAGATGGCCGAAATCTAGATAGTGACTCTATAAATCCGCTCACAATTTATAGCAGTGGACACAATTAAACATACATGCAGCCCGTATATTTTTCCCATAAAATCAATCGTGTGCCGCATACCTCTGAGAGCATACCAGATAACACAGCTTCTGCTGCAGTAAATACGCATGCGTCGCAGTTTTCTATTGACTGTGGCGAATTAACGGATCCTCCTCTTCCATCTCCAGCGCTATTATGGGCGGGTATATCGTTTGGGCGGGCAACATTTCGGGTATATCTTTTAGCTAATTTAATTATGAATTTAATAAATTTTATTAATGATTTTGTGTTCTTAATAATGGAGAATAATTCAAGCTCTACAGAGTATTCTCAAAATCGTCCTAATTTAACAAGTGAGGAATATCGGATGATGACATATATGAAAAGTTTAGGGCGATAGGTCAAAATATGAGTGTAAGTGATGCATTTCATTAACAAAAACGTGAGGAGCATATATGTACAGTTGAAATAAAAAAGTGGTAAAGAAGTTCAACTGCTAAACAGAAAATAATGGAAACTCTAGGAAGAATGATGGTATTTTTGAAATGAGTTTTCGACAAAAAAAATTGGATTGATAGTAAGTAAGATTGGATAGTAATTAAATTTCCGTATAAATGAAATCGAAAAGAATATACTGATAGAAAAAGATGAAAAAGTGATATGACGAAGAAACTATTTAAAATAAATATTAAAAGATCAGAATCTGGATCGAAAAATATATTAAATGTTGACGGAACATGGATGCATGAATATCATATGGAAAGTGGTACGATATGATATAATAAGTGTTAATCTGTGACCTTTATAGTGATAGTGCTAGTAACCAATAGTGAGTAGTGTGTATGTATTCTAAAACCTTTTGTTATTTTGAATGCGGAATTCGCAAATATTTACGCGATTTATTTAATGGTGGGAAAATCTCTACGTGTAAAAAATTTTGTCAACTACAACATTTTCTAATATTTTCATCATGAAAGTGGTAGATTGTCAGAAGCTCAAAACAAATTTATTAACACCATATAATAATGAAAGTAGCAATAATATCTGTAGTGTTTTACTGTTTGGTACAGGGGGCGCATCTAAAATTGTTAACGTGCTAGGCTCAGACGATGTCATCTTATTTTTGATAATTGTATGTGCTTTGAACTTTTCTCAAGTGGCACGCATAGGTGGTCACGCTACCTTCATCTTTCGTTATCATTTCTGTGTTGTGAATTAGTCACTCTCTATTATTTTCGACCTAGGTATTTTGTAAGCAAATCAGCAGAAATGGCTAATTCTTCAGATATTGCAATGCTTTCAACTTCAGATTTTATCTGAGGGAACATATCTGGATACCAACCATGCAAAAAATTAGTGAGTATAAAATATTATAGGTCAGTATTAAACTCACAAAACTTTTATTATTTGAAGCTTAATCTTATTAAAGCAAAAGGCTTCTTAAAATAGGGTTTGGTAAATGCATTGACAAAATGCTTAACAATAGTTCTGCCTAATAAGGTCTTTAATATTAGTTGAAAAAGAACCCAAGTGTTGCACTTGGGCCCTTGTTTCATTCAGCAATAATGAAACAGTTGATTATCGCTGTGTTAAAGCAACTTACCAGGCCTTTCTATAGTTTGGTAAGTGTCTTATGACTATGCGAGAATGCATTGTATTGCAGATGGGCTCTTTTTCACCTAATCTATTTAATTGTAAAAAAAATGTATTTTATAACAAATTTTCTCAGAAAGGGTATATTAAAATGAAGGAACATAGTTTAACATATTGTGGCGTCTTTGCAGAAACAATATTCACGTTTTGCCAAGAAAATTGAACATCAGTTTTATACGGTCCTGGATAAAATATCACCGTTCAACAATGTTGCCTTATAGTATAATTTTACAGAAACTTGTAAAACGAAAAAATAAATCTGTTTATGATTATCTTTACCTATATCTCACAATTATTGTTATTGTTCCTTTAAAGATAAAAATTAATATCGAAATGCAGCCAATGTTTAAATCAATGATTTTCTTTCAACAAGCCTAAATTCCTGTAATAAATACAGTTCAAAATCAGTATAACTAATAATAATAATAATGTCTTTATTGAGATGAAGAAATACATTATGTAATTTTAACAACAGATTACGATTATCTCAGAGGAGAAGTTCAGTAATTTGCAACCCAAATCTGAGCCCAACGTCCTGCTCTTCCACTTAACCTCATAACAATCCCTAGTCATACTAGGAATTTTCAAAAGATGGCTGCATGACAGCAAGTTAGTAAATAATGGTAACTTAACAAACGATAATAAAAGAGAAATATACCGAATTACAAAAAAATATACCGTGTATTCATAAATCACTAGAAAAAAAATTATAGTAAGGTTTACATATAACTAAATAAATGCTATTAGTAAGAGAAATGTGGATATTAATTATTAATTTTAGGCAGTTTAATAAGATCCTCGTTTTAATAAACAAAAATAAACTGTAAAAGTGAACTGGTTAGTTTTATGTAAACGGTAATGTAAGATCCGAGATAAGATGTTGGTAGAAACTACAAATAAAACTAGGTGTGTCCTTTTTATACAAAATGTTGAAAATGATATCTATATATTAGCGTGAAGGCGAACCTGGCAGCGAAGCACCCAATTTAGGCGAACAAGTAGCACCTGACACTTCTTATTTTTATGCAGGTGTACAATTCATAAAAACCTCAAGGTAGAAGCAAAACGACTCATAAGACTAGCTACAGATTATGCGTGAATTCACTATTCGTAATGCGCGATGCGTGCTTTGTGAAGAATTCGTGAATAGTGTGTAGGGTTTTGTTCGTTAAAAATCCATTCATAAAAACCCTACCCACTATACACGAATTCTACACAAATCATGCATCGCGAATCACGAATCGCGAATTACGAATCACGAATTCACGCTTAGTCTGTAGCAAGCATAATTTGGCTAGGACCGGCGTTAACTTTTTTTTACTCTTTGTAATTAACTATTTATAAAATATTTTTAATATCATAATTGATCTATAATGACCTATATTATTTATTTCATTTGCTATTAGGTTTTTTATTTCTGCGTTAAAGACGCCACACCTGTATGTACTTCGATTATTGAATAGACGGTTTTTATTTGGTGTTTCGTAGATCATAATAATTTGTATACACGATTTGTTTCTTTTTCAGTTCTATTGTAGATAACTCTGTGTTACTTTTATTTAAGCCTTATTTTTAGTAATTTTGTTCATAAAATAGTGTTTTCTAGATACACAAATAATTTCAGACGTTTAATTATTAAATAATTTAGGACTTTAGCAAATAACAGGAATAAATATCTAGAAAAACGGGCTAACCAACAAATTTTTAGGTACAAAAATCTATGTAAGTAGGTATGTATTTGTTAAATTTAACTATAGATGTAAATATTTAATAATGTAGACTTACTTAGTGCTATACATAATATTGTTCACTTTAATTTACAAGTATGTGAAAATAATTGTTAAAATGTTGAGTTAGAAAGCAAAACAATATGTGTTTTATTAATGCTTTTTAAAAGTTACTGTCTTATTTGCAGAAAATATAACAATGAATAGATTGAACATTACCAAAGTTTACAGAATAAATATATAAGTTGTATCACTCTCGAACACGCCGCGGCCTACCAATTCCGCTCTCCTTACCCGTCTTGGGGACCGTTCGTTATCCAGGGACCTACACGGTGGCCGACGCTAAAACTGTTGTGTGCGATCGATATAGTGCGAGACAAAAAACTTTGATATCTGTTAGTGTCTAAAAATGCCCGTGATATATTGTACTGTGAATAATTGCCCCTCAAGACGTGTTTTTTTCGTTTAACATTGTCCAAAGGATAAATAAAGGTATGTATTTCTATTTCATATTTTATCAACTAATATAAAGAAATAGGTCAAGATATAAAATTTGGCGCGGTACGCCTATGAAAACTAAAATCGCGTTATTTTAAATTATAAAGAACTAGTATGAACCAACAAGTAAGTTCTTTGTACTGGTATTTATTAAAGAAAGTGTAATATGCAATAATTATTTAAGTAGGTACTTAATTGTGTCATATAAATTTTAGACTCGAGAATTTTTGGTTCAAGCAGAGTTTTTGATAAGAATAATACCTAAAACTATTCGCGTCAAAATTTCAAGATGCTAAAGTTCAAACTGATATACCGATTCTAAGTGCACAAATAGTATACAGCATGCGCCAAAAGTATGGAATAAATTCAATAAAAACGAAACAATTATTTTTTGGGAAAAATCCTCGAACAGGTCGATTTTTAATTTAAAAAATACATATTTTAGCGTAAAATGCGATTTTCAAATGTCATTTGTTTTCGAGTAATGACGTCATCGATTTTTTTTTAAATGACAACAACATATTTTTTTCCTTGATTATGAAAGATCGTTTAATTCTCTATCAGACAGTACTAACATTTTGCCCTCTTACATAGGAAAGTTTTCGAGTAAATGACGATTGAATATTAGAAAACGTAAATTTTATCCATAAATAAGTAACAATTCTGAGGTATGTAAAATAAAATACAATTGATTAAATTTTATACTTAAATTAAATGTTCGAATTGCCATCCACCAACTTCTTGACAATGCGCAAGTCTGTGAAGAAATTCTTCTTGCACATTATGAATGATTTCTGAGGTAACTCTGCGTATTTCGTCCCGAATGCGATTTTGAAGTTCTTCTAAATTACGTGGTTTATTAATGTACACTTTTGACTTCAAGTATCTCCATAAAAAATAGTCAAGAGGTGTAAGATCTGGCGATCTTGCAGGCCATTCTATCGGTCCGCGTCTGCCGATCCACCTCCCAGGAAAACAGTTGCCCAAAAAATCTCGTACAGGGCACGCATAGTGCGGAGATGCACCGTCTTGCTGAAACCATATGGTATCGTCAGGAATGTCAGGGTCATTATCGTTAGGAAAAATTACTGCAAGGGCTGGAACAAGGTCATTTTCTAGAAACTCTAAATATCTTTGTCTTGTAAGGGTTCCTTCAAAGAAGAATGGCCCTACTATTCTGTCGTCAACTATTCCAGCCCACACATTTAATTTCTGAGGGTGTTGGGTATGTGCCTCTGCCATCCAATGATGATTTTCCCGACTCCAATATCTGTAAGTTTGACGGTTTACTGTACCATTCAGACAAAATGTGGCCTCATCTGAAAAAAGTATTTGCCGGTGTAAATTTCTATTTCCTTGACATAAATCCATTAGAATTTCGCAAAAGTGTAAGCGGCGATCGGGATCATCTTCATTGAGTTCCTGCACAAGTTGAATTTTGTAGGGATGATATTTTTCCTTCCTCAAGATACGTAGCACTGTGCTCTGACTAGTGTCATTGTTTAATGCAACCAATCGTGAAGAATTATGAGGATTATCCACCATACTTATCAAAATGTTCTGTTTCTGATTTTCATTAATGCTTGGACGTCCAGGTTTTGGAATATTTACAACATTGCCAGTTTCTCTAAATTTAGACTCTACCTTACTTACTGTTGATTGGCTGATAGGGCGATCTGGATATTTTTCATTAAATAAATCGCAAACTTCCTGCTGAGTTCTAGTCATATTCCCGCATCCGATAAGAATTAAAATTTCAATTCTTTGAGTAACAGTTAAATGTGAAATAATACTTTAAATTGAATAATAATTTCTATGTCGCTTACAATACTTATTAGAAAGTCGCTGTGACAATGACACTTTGCAAAGATTTTCACCTACGTGATCCATAAAAGACCTATGGAATTCGAAAAACTAAACTTGATAACGTTTTTGCTTTTTTTTAATTGATTTACGTTTTCTAACATTCAATCGTCATTTACTCGAAAACTTTCCCATGTAAGAGGGCAAAATTTTAGTACTGTCTGATAGAGAATTAAACGATCTTTCAGAATCAAGGAAAAAAATATGGTGTTGCCATTTAAAAAAAATCGATGACGTCATTACTCAAAAACAAATGACATTTGAAACTCGCATTTTACGCTAAAATATGTATTTTTAAAATTAAAAATCGACCTGTTCGAGGATTTTTCCCAAAAAATAATTGTTTCGTTTTTATTGAATTTATTCCATATTTTTGGCGCATACTGTATGTATAATGATATATGTATAATATAACATCTTTAATAGTTATTTATGTATCAAGGGAATTATAAGGGCCTTAATCACCGATGGTAAAGTTTACGTCCCGAGGGCGTCCGGCCCGAGGGACAGCAATTGCCTGAGGTTATTAAGGCTTATTCATTCCTTTGATACATAGATAATTTTATTTCTGACCGATTTCAATAAAATATTGTTTATTTTTAAAACGGAAAAAATGTACCAATTTATTACCTTCCCAGTATAGTTGAATCAGGTATCATTGATTATAAGAGTTTTGTCGTTGCTAGGTTGTTGCTATGTTACGTGTTTATAAACAGAATTGTTACTTGTTTATAAACAGAATTTTGTTATCAAGCTGTGTTTGCGTTAAAAACGTGTTTTCTACCCCAAATATAATGGAGCAGATTTTGGAAAAAGCTGGAAAAGCAAGAGAATCATTAATTCCATCGAAAAGTGAAGCCGTATACCAAAAAGAATACAAGATATATCTGGAGTGGCTGACACGGAATAATGTTATGCCAAAAGATGCCACTGAAACTGTATTAGTGGCATATTTTCAAGAATTGGTAAGGAATATTTTATGTTTTTCGGTAGATTTGGTAGTAATTGTATTTATTCGTTGCAGTCAGAAACGTATAGTCCGAATTCTTTATGGACTAAATGGTCAATGCTAAAATCGAATATACATGAAAAACGAGATATCGCCAAGTTCAATGAACTAAAGGCTTTTTTGAAATGGAAGAGTAAGAGTTATAAGCCGAAAAAGTCTGCTGTTTTATCTCCTAACGATGTTATCAGATTTCTAAAGAACGCTCCTAATGAAATTCATTTATTGCATAAGGTAATTTTTTTCTTATTTTCCTTTTTGTGTGTATTTATTTCCTTTTATTGTTTTAGGTTGTTTTGATTATGGGTTATTTTGGAGGATGCAGAAGTCAGGAAATTTTGAATATGAAGATATCGGATATAGAGGACCGGGATTCCGTTATGGTAGGGAACGTACCGGAAAGTAAAACTGATGTATCGAAGAAATTTACAATTGTGGATGAAAAGAATTCTCTGCTTTGCCTTTATTAAGACATTATATGTCTTTGCGTCCTAAAGGTATTGAACGATTTTTTTTGCGCTTCCAACAAAATAAATGTACATCTCAGCCAATTGGAAAATACATGTTTGGCAAAATTCCCAGCAAAATCGCAATGTATTTAGGATTGCCAAACCCATCTTCCTATACGGGACATTACCTTCGTCGCACTTCTGCTACTGCTCTAGCTAATGCAGGAGCAACTATGACTAACTTAAAACGACACGGAAGTTGGAAAAGTTCCACGGTGGCGGAGGGGTATCTGGAGGATAGCATCGAATTGAGAAATAAAACGGCGCGTATGTTGTCTACTTTGCCATTAGAAGAGGCAAGTACCTCGACTGTAGTGAACAGAAGCTCCAGCCATACAAAAGAAGAAATTGTTTCCAGTGGCGGTAGTAATTTTCAGGGAACATTTCAACATTTATTATTTGTAATGACGCAAATAAATAAAATATCATAAATATATACACATATATGTGCATATATTAGCATTTTTTATTTTATTTTTACTTGTGAAAAGTAGAGGGAATTATAGAATCTATAATGTCCCAAGGGAGTTATGACTCTCTTTATTGATAGCGTAACTATGACGATATAAGCTTATAATATCCCGGTCAGAAATAAATATATTAAAATAATATGTCTCAAATTAATATACGTATTAGAAATATCCAAATCACTTAAGTACTAAAAAATAACCTGGACGTAGTTATACATTACGTTTTCATTTGAGTAATTTTTTTAATGAAAAGAATATATAGTTTATTAAATTACAAAACAAGAATATAATGCATATTTGTTATATTTCAGATCGACTGCCAAACGTCACAAATACTTTCATGTAGAACTCCAAGAGAAGCTGTATTAAAACAGCAAGTAAAAACCTATATTGCAGATTTGTAACTTGTAAACAATATAGAATATACTATTAACTATTTCATATACACTTTTGTAATCTCCCTCGTATATAAATATTTCCCAATTGCACTGAAACTAGTTTTGAAGTCCCTCGTAATTGGCCTTTTTTGCGATAGTATGAACATGCGGCGGTACAGCTTTGATCAGAAAACACCAAAGTGCCGACAGAAAGTGGTATAAGTTATATTTATTCCGTAAACTTTGGTTTTACTTTCTGTAGCTAAAAATTCCACAGATCTGTTAA
The DNA here is from genome assembly GCA_037114965.1 of Monochamus alternatus. Lineage (NCBI taxonomy): Eukaryota > Metazoa > Arthropoda > Insecta > Coleoptera > Cerambycidae > Monochamus > Monochamus alternatus. Next base: position 108,317,964 of record CM073426.1, on the reverse strand, counting down.
TTTACGGCAAGAAATACGGCGAACCTTAGCGGTCTTAATGATTTGTTGGTTCAAATGACACAAAAATATGTTTCCTAATCACAGTACTAATAGAAGAATATCTAAAAATCTTTGAATTCATTTTAACCAAATTTTTTTCCAGTAGAAAATAAATTGTAAACATAGGCATGGAAAAGTATAGTTCTTTTAACAATTGTTGCTTAGCTACTATAAAACAGACCATTATAGAATTTACGATTTTAGAGTTGGTTCTTGCAAACCTCTACATGCTACAATTTAGAGCTAAATTAACTATAAAACATACTAAACATATTTCAAATCAACCTGTAATGCAAATTAGAATTTACATTCAAATAAATCACTTATCACAAGGAATAAACGGCTGCCTTCTCTACTGAACCTGTGTATTGAATTAAATGAGACACTTAAATTACAACCTATTAGTAATTATTTCTGTTTCTCTTGTTCGTTAAACTTAAAACGCTCACCGCCTCGTAAAAATAGGATTTTTTTTCGTTTCTAATTGTTAGTGCTTTGTATCCGTACAATTAAACACTGTTGCAGAATTGTGATATTAAAAGGATTTTAGAGATGCTACAGAATTTTAAATTAAACGCTGATATTTTCGTTTTTAACTAATACATTGAAATGAGTTCTAACTCAGTAAATAGTGTTCACTAATGATGATGAATAAAAAACTAGCTATACAAACTGTTTCGTGTCTAACTGTACAAACTGTAATGGCAAAGCGGAGCAACGTAGCCTATACAGGGTGGTCTGTAAGTAGTGGCCCATGCAGACATACTAGATTTTTCATTTCAAGTCAACTTCAACCTCAATAAAATATTGATAATAAAAAGATACAGTGTTAACGTTGGAATATAAAAATTGATTTTTTGTAATAATTACACTGGTTTTGAAAGTATCAACTAAAAATTTTTGGAATAGACGTCATGTTTGTGACGTAAATGCGAGCGTATTTTTTTGTTCCCAACGTTAACATATTTTTTTATTAAAAAATCTTAAACCTACATTGTTTTTGAGGAAAAAAGGTATACCTACTTATCATTAGTCCCAAAAATTGGCCATTTTCGAGAAAATAGCTTTTCAAATAGCGTTTCATAGTTCATTGTACAATAGGTATTTTAATGTAGTAGGCGACAAAATTCCCTTGCAAATTGAATATGTAGAAGGTAGATCGATAAAAAATAAAGTTTGCACTGTTACGGATAGTAGTTATCAACATGCAGCATTTTTAAAATGGAAGTCATACTGATTCTTACAGCTCCAGGCAGTTGTCCTGAATTAGTTTGTGGTTAATCCGCAATGTGAAAAAATTCCTCGCCTTTTTTTCTATATAATTTCTAAACAGATTATTTGAATTGTTGATTGTCAGGTTGTAATCTATTTCGTAATGCTCCCAAATATTCTTGTTACCCAGCACGTCCATGAAATTTAATTGCCAACAAATGTCTCTCATATCTGAATATGAAAAATTATTGTCCTAAAATTTTTCGAAGTTTTAAAGTAAAACTGGATAACATTTAGAAATACTTATTAACTTTAACATACATTTTGTCTAATAATTTTTAAAATTTAACTCACTGTTGATGCCTACTACATTAAAATATTGTAGATTCAGGGAACTATGCAACTGATTGTTGAGAAACTATTATCTCGAAAATGGTCAATTTCTAAGGCTATGACAAGTATACCTTTTTTCCTCAAAATCCATGTAGGTTTAAGATTAAAAAAAAAAACGTGATAACGTTAGAGCAAAAATGTTACGCCCACATTTACGTCACAAATATGGCGAATGTGACGCCCTCTAAGAAATACGTGAAAATACACAACAGATTATGATTTCTCAAATCCAAAAACATGTATTCCCAAAGGACCCCGCACATTTTATATGGAAAACGGTCTTTCGGGGAAATTCGCTGAAAATTTGGGAAATTGTTTGTTTTGTACCCCTGAACAAAAGTCAATGGGGTCGAAGCTAAAAATGCCCATCTTTAGGCTCTACGGCTATTTTTAGTGGTCAAAAACGGCGAAAATTCATTTTTTTAAAATATCATGTTTAATGCTGGGAAAGTGTTCGTTTTGTACCCCTGATCAAAAGTCTCAGTGAGGTCGCAGCTCAAAATGCCCATCTTTAGGCTCTACGGCTATTTTTGGTGGCCAAAAACGGCCAAAATTATTATTTTTTTAAAATATGTTTAATGATGGGAAATTGTTCGTTTTGTACCCCTGATCAAAAGTCTCAATGATACTTATACACAATATAATTAGACATGGACATCTTCCTACATAAAAAAAGAATTTTGGCCGTTTTTGACCACTAAAAATAGCCGTAGAGCCTAAAGATGGGCCTTTTGAGCTTCGACCTCATTGAGATTTTTGATCAGGGGTACAAAACGAACACTTTTCGAGAATTAAACATGATATTTAGAAAAAAAATAATTTTGGCCGTTTTTTGCCACTAAAAATAGCCGTAGAGCCTAAAGATGGGCATTTCAAGCTTCGACCCCATTGAGACTTTTGTTCAGAGGTACAAAACGAACAATTTCCCAAATTTTCAGCGGAAGACCGTTTTCCATATAAAATGTGCGGGGTCCTTTCTTTTATTACTTAATAAGAAGAAAATGTAACAAATGAAAAATCTTAACTGGATCTCTTGGGCCGGAGGGTCCTGCTTCTGGCTCCACCATTGATACCAATCGCAGCACGAATTGCGAATCACCCCCATCATTATTGTCCGCAAGAGATGTAGGAATGGGCTCCAAGTCTTCGTCATCTTCTTTTAAAATATTTGCATAACTGAGAGCAACTCATCGTTGCCTTTTTGCAGCTGCACCTTCTACTGCTACAATTTTTCGTATATCTACAAAATATGAGGTCTATGGGTACTGCTTCGTTTCTTGTCATCACAGGAATTAGGATATTGCCCTTACATGCCTAACCCCACAGGTCTAGAGGTTTCCCAGCCAGAGCTGCACCTGGTAGAATGTGAGTAAAGCGTACTCTTAAGCTGACACCCCCCCCCCCCACTGGGTGGAAGTAATGCGAAATCTTGTTTTATATTCAGTGCCGATTTAAAAAATTAATCATATCTGAAGGTGTTCAGATAATATAATATGATATAATCTTTGCAGGGGTATCGTACCATTTCAGCATGCATATTCACCCAGCTTTCTTAACATTGGCATGCCAGGAAAAGGGATTGTGGAACACTTCAGCTGCTTTTTGTATGTCAGGATGTATTTGGTAAATTTTTACGAAAACAGGTTTACACTTCTGGAATGCCGCGCTAGTAGAATGACAGCTAGTGAATGTGTGTAAGAACAAATTGTCCCAACTGTGGCATTTGATGTGTGGAGTAAATGTTGGTTTATACTTTTGCTCTGCCAGGTTTTATGAACTGGATGCTGTGGTCAGGTAGCGTTTTTGCTATAACCACCACTTACAGACTGGTCAGTAGATGTGCTTACAATCAACACGTCAACATCATGTGATAATTAATATGCTGTGATGCCGTTTTACTGGAGTTTAGTGCTCAATAGATTGATCAACCTATCTCTGTTCTAGTAGTTGAAGAGAAATAATTCTTGAATCACTGAAATTTCAGTTCCCAGATTGATGTCAACACACTTTTTTATCTGATAGAACCTTTCCTGTTATGCCGACTTGGTGCTAGTGGGAGAACTACTATGTCCATAAAAAAACAATAATACACCGTCTGCCTGGACAGTGGGTCTTGACGAAATTCACGTACGTATTACAAATTGTAGGTTCTATTTGCTAGATGGCCTTATGTAAAAGAAAGTTTCCATCAATCAAATGCACGTGGTTAAAATTTTGTGCTTAATGGTAGTTAACTCTGTACAATTCTGAACAAGGTAAAATTATAATACCACTTTAATGAAAATCAACCTCTTCATTAAATCATTTAAAATAACTTATACTATATAAGTACCTATAGGATATAATTTGATATTGCATCTTCGGTTCAAGGAGAATATGTATAACATCAATAGAATTTGGCTGGTTGCGAGATGATTTATTTAGGTACATTTAAAAATGGTGTGTTTTAAATAAACTTGTTTAAAAAATCAATTCTTTATATTAAATTAAAATAAATAAAGTACATCAATTTCTACTCACTTATTGTAGAAGTTAGCATGAGGTCTAAGGAACTTACCTGAAACAAAAACCAAGAATTAGGTTATAGTCATATAGTACAAATGGCTTAATTCAGAAAAAGTAAAACATAATTTACGAGCAATTTACAATTAATTGCAATTATTTAACAGCATTTGAAATTACTGTGGGATAGTGATGTTTTGACAAATATTAAATTTAAAAAATAATTCCAAAATAAACAAAATAGCATAAATAAACTTTTACCTGAACTGATTTCGAACAGCTTCACAATTTTTTAAATATGTAGATTTTAATTTAGGAAATCAATCCATAAATAAACAGAACAAATGTAGATAGATTTCAAATTTGGTAGAGTGCAGCTGTATCATAGTAGTATTTGTGCATCTGTAGATAGATAGATACACCCATCCGGATACATGTGATAGTATAAGTCATTAATGTAAATAACAAATAACAGTGGCCCCAGTACGAACCCCGGAGGAATTCCATGCCGAGTAAGTGCGTAATTTGATAAACTATTACCGTAGGAAACACATTGAATTCTATTGGTTAAGTACGAACTAATCAGTTCTAATGAAATACCACGTATGCCATAAAAATAGAGTTTATCCAAGAGAACTTTATGAGAGATACAGTCAAAGGCTTTACTTAAGTCACACAAAACTGTTCGAAACCATTGACTACGCTATCAACAAGTTTAAGAATTGCACCAATACTTGATCGATTTTTTCGAAATCCGAACTGAATTTCTGTGATAGCACTGAATTTTTCAAAATACATTTCAAGCCTATTTTTTATTAAAATTTCCAAAATTTTTCCAAACAAGGGTGTAACTGATATGGGGCGATAATTATTCACGTCATCGATATTCCCTTTTTTAAAGACTGGCACAACTCTAGAAACTTTTAATATATCAGGAAAAATGCCTGTATTAAAACAATCATTAGCTAGATGTGTTAAAGGTAATACAATAAAATTAGCCGTTTGTTTTATGATTTTAGTATTAATATCATATATATCAAAACTTGGAGAATTTTTTAAAGCCATAATTACATTATAAACTTCTGTCGATGTAACAGGAGCAAGAAAAAAAAGATTGTGCTCTAATTGGAATACTTTTTAAATTATCGAGTGGATTATGGTTGACCTGTTCAAGAGAATTCACTATTTTGTCCGCTATTGTAAAAAAAAAACATATTAAAATCTGATGCCGATACAATAGTTGATGGTGCATGTTGATTACCAGAATTTCGGTTACTATTAATAAGCTTCCAGCAATCTCTCATTAGGTTAGGTTAGGTATTTATAATAATTTAATAGCAATAGGATTTTTTCAAAAATGGTTACTACTACCGACTTCGGCAAGGCATACCTTTTTCAAATAAAACAAGTAGGAGAATCGATTGCTTCGATAGTCATACGGATACACTAAGTCATTTAAAAGAAACATGGCGTGTCACAAGTGGCACCCTCTTCTAAAACAACAAATTTGAATTTCTCGCCCGCAAAAAAACCTCGATTTACAAATTTTATGTAAATATTTGGATTTCTTAAGAAGTTATTTATAAATATCGAAAATAAAATTTTAACATTGACACCCTATATCTTTTTTATTATGCGACTCGGGATATAGGTATGTTAGGTTAAATCGATTTATTTTCACCTAAGGAATCTGTAGGCTCATTTTTGCTACTTCATTTAAAACATTCGGTATAGTCTTGCTCTGAATAGATGAACATAAAATTTAGGACGTGAAACTGCATCTGAAATATTTTCAGAAAAAGCGCTTCCTTTCCGCTTTGTTAAATATGTAAACTTGAATGGGAATTTTGGAGAGCGTGTTGCATATCTTGTTGGACTAGCTGACATATATAGCCATTTATCAATAGCGGAAGAGCGATCCATTTACATGATGCCAACTTTAGAACGTTATAACAGTTTTTATCGACTGTAAAAACATTCCCGCTTTTTGCCCTATTTATTTTTTATCGTGTTGTATTCTGGCAGAAAACAGTGACTGATTATTGTAATAAATTATGTTTTTAGATTTAAGAAGAAAAAGTCTCCAAACATTATTCCACAAACACAGATAAATTATTTTAGGTATCACATACATCGTCCATTTGCAAGTTTCGGAGGATATACAGGATGTGGCGGGCGATCACCTTTGTAATAGAAAAATAATTTCATTTTTTATTAATGTAATAGTTATTTACGTTACAAATGGTATATTAAAGTACAAGTCTAGATGTTTACGGACGAGGCGACGAAGGAGCCGAGTCAAGAATTTCTAGACGAGTACTTTAATGACATTTCACGGCCGTGTATCGTACAACGTTTTATTTCATACTGTGTTGTATTAAAAATTAAATTTTAATGTTTTATTTTACATAACCTGCCTGTTTGTAGGTGTTGGCGTGGTTCCGATTCTTGTTTTATCGCATAGCTAGATGTAAAAACAAAAATAACAAATTTGACAGTCATCCCGTGCGTATTTTGTGATAATTTTCGTAAAAAAAAAGAAGAAATCGAGCTAAAATGTGCTGAAGCAACCAGTAAATTGGTGCCTAAGAAGTCTTCTGCTCGTTATGAGAAGGGATACCAGCTCTTCAGCGTGTGGAGAAAAACCTATAAGGTGAAAAACGGCCTGAATGAGAATATCCTTTTGGCGTATTTCTTGGATATCTCCAAAAAGATGAATCCTGCGACGATGTGGGCAAAATATTCGATGCTCAAGTCTATGCTGATGGTAAAAGAAGGAGGTGATATTTCAAAATATCTAAAACTTAAACTTTCTTAAAAAGGCAGGCAGTTGGTCATCAGGCAAACAAATCAAAAGTTCTAACAAGAGAAGTAGTTAATAGATTCATGAAGGAAGCCCCATCAGAAGAGTATCTTTTGATGAAGGTAAACAAGTTTAACCTTTTCATTAGTTTTGAATTAAATAATGTGCATCTTAAATGATATAGGTACTCAATGTCAATTAATTACAAAAAATACATTTCTTGGTTTCGTTAGTCGAAATTTCATCAATTTGACAATCAGTTTTAAACCATTTTCTCTATTGTTACAGATAATCGCAATGATAGGCATTGCTGGTGGATGTCGGCGAGAAGAGTTATACCGTATGACTTTAAAAGACATTGAAGACTGTGGCACCAAACTAATTATAACCATTCCCATTTCTAAGACGAATACAAAACTCACTGTATTGAGTGACGACAATGAAGGAGTAAACTTTCTGGAAATATTCAGAGAATACGTTAAGCTCCGACCTAAAAATATGAAGGAAGATTTTCTTTTTTTGAGTTATAGAAGAGGAACATGTGTTTCCCAAAGAGCGGACATACATACTATTGGGGGGGCACCAAAAAAAATTGCGGGATATTTGAAGTTGGAACGCCCAGAAACATATACGGGGTATTGTTTCCGCAGAATATCTGCCACTTTTTTGGCGAATGCGAGAGCTGATTTATCAACACTGAAGGGTCATGGTGCATGGAAAAGCTCATCTGTTGCGGAACAATACATTGAAGATTCATTAGAAAACTAATCAAAAGCAGCAAGGATGATTCAAAATGGAGAACACTTTATACAGGTTCTTCAGACCAAGCAAAAAACTATATCCACCACCACTACCATGTTTAGTGAAGATTCTGTTCCTAAAGATATTCCTGCATTCAGCCTGCAAGGAAATTCACATTGCACAGTTACTGTTGATTATAATTATAATTAGTTTTTATAGGCTTGATTTTGTAGTTTTAAAGATAAAATCTTTTAAAAATGTGAATGTGTGTTTTTTTTAAAGCAGTCCGGGAAGTAAACATTATCCGGACTCTGTAATGAGTATTTACCGAACTTAAAGGAGTCCGGGAAATAACTCATTACAGTACAGGATGAAATAAATTGCAATTATACATTGAAAAATTGTCACTATGGCGGTCCTGAACATGGCGGTTTAATAATTAGGTCAATACTAACTTAAGAATGAAATACAATCAGTTGATTGCACAGGTTTTTTTTTGTGACAATCACCTTCGTTTAGTATTCGATCATACTAACCCAAATAATAGTGCAGAGGTATTCAATGAATAACACAGGGTCGGCCTTCATTTTCGTTGAATAAACGAACATTATTTTACAAAAAAAAAAAAAAAAAAAAAATGCAAAGATAGAACTTTGTTGTTACAAATATAGTCAGGAATCTGTATTTTAATTTTTATACAATATACTGTGCTCTGTAAATGCGATATGTTGATTAACGGTTATTAAATTAATTTCAAATAGAAGTTTTCTCGAGGAATTGAGTCACGCTGTAGTCATACCCGTAATTTAGTATTGAAGGATCAATAGTTATGTGAAAGATCAAATAGAAATACGAGTATATATTATTTACTTCAAGTAGACGGAAGATTGATTTAGAAGTACATTGGTAAGTGGAAACTTTTAGATATATACGAGTATGTATCAAGTATAATACATATACAGGGTATCCCCGGATAGGTGAAACGACTCTTGTAAGAGACAAACAATTTTGATGCTGAGAAATGGCCTTCCAGGATTTAGCTCTGCTTATTTAAGAAACAAAATCTGCCATGATTTTCAAATCCATAAAGTCCAGGAAATTTTGAAAAAAACTTATTTTTTGTATTATGTTTCTGTATTAGATACAACAAAATATTATTGAGAAAAGTTTCTCAAACTCAGCTCAAAAAGCTCAAACTCGGACTTTCATTTTGAGAAACATTTGATAGTAACAGTTTGTCGTATTTTATACAGAAGCAATAGGTACCTACCTTACTACTAAAAAAATCTGAAAATCGAGCAAAAATCAAAATAGGAAAACCTGTAACAAACAGCTGAAATCACTCGTTATAAGCCCACCAGACATATACCGCTTTCGAGATTATTAGCTCTCATCAGTATGCCATAGATGAGGTAACCGACGGGTTTCCGTATTTGCAACATATCGTTATCACCGACTCGCAATAGTGGTAGCTAGCTTTCAACGGTTTCGACTGCGATGAGAACACTTCTTATCTGTGGCTGTCAGTGCGGCATGGAGTAGCGAATGGCCGCTAGATGTATCTTTGCTACTCCGCGATACTCATGGTCTCTACTGTCGTGTTAGGCAGACTTAAACTAGCTAGATTTATTAGTCAGATACCTTACTGATGAAAGCTAATAAGCTGGAAACCGGTAAATGTCTGTGGGCTGCTAATGAGTGACTAGCTGTTTGCTATAGGATTTTCAGGTGTAATTCAATGCTGGTCGGGGCATTAGAATGCAGAGTAGTTGTTTCCTGGAATTCAGTGTTCGAAATCAATGGTGTCTAGTGCGATGTGGAACGCTTCGGGTCTGTGATATTTCAGACCGGCATGGAGTAGCGAATGGCGGCTTGATGTAGCTTGTCTACACCGAGTACTTCGTATGGAAATGTCAAGTCAATCATTTTCGAGTTGGATTTCCAAAAAGTTTCGGTAACATGAGTTCCTTAACTGAAAATCAGAAAGCAAATGAAGATTTTGTGTCTGACAGTTTATGAAAGACTTCTGGTGCATTATCGAGCAAAGGGAGGTAATTTTCTTAAATCGCATTCTCACCTGCAATGAGATTGGGTGGGTGCATCATTACACCACAGAATCAAAACAAGTAAGCATGTAGTGGCGACAATTTGTGGAGAAGCACCACCTTAAAAAACTCGTTTTTCCGAAGGAAAAGTTCTTGCTTTTCTTGTTTTTTTTTTGGGACTGAAGAGACGTATTGCTCACTGATGCGCAGTAAACCCTGCTTGGATCTCTCAATGGAATGAGCTGGGAGGATGCCGCTTTGATGGCGATCAAGGTGTGGAAGCGTTCATGTGCAGTTGGCTACAGATACAACCAGCTTTATTTTTCAGTGATGGTAGAAAGGTAGGATTGCATGGTGACTGCAATTAACAAATTTGGATTTTCAGGATTCAATTTACATATTTTAAATTAAATTTTGTATTGAATATAATATTGATAATATATTATTAAATTTTTATGATAAATTTATAGGAAAAAATATCAAGTTTTATATTTTTTTATATATGTACACATCTCGGTACACATAGCAAACTCTGTGTGAAACAGATAGGTATTTTATATATTTTTAGGTATTAATAATATTTTGTGAAACTAACTACTCTGTGGACTAAAGCCCCAACCAGCGTTGACGTACACCACAATATCTACCCATATATTTCTTATTATTAGCTTTTGTAACATTTTTTACTATATTAGAAAGGTATTTTAAGCTAATATAAATAAAATCTCCTACAATTTCTATCAATGAAGTCATATGTATGTTCTCTGATACCAAACATCTAGGTATGCTAATAAACAATTCCACAGACAAAGCTCTATTCAATAATTATCTAAAGAAATTAATCTATCTAAATTTACTAACCTGCTTGAATGAAAACACTCTATAAATATCTAACTTCACTTTTGGCAGTGGGAACACGAAATTCAACCACAATAGATGAGATCTGACCTATTTCTGCATTTTTTAGGATTGCTTCTTCAGGTGGCCTCCTTTAAGTTGAGTCAAATATTTAATTATAAAAATTATTATATAAATTAAAATTATTTGAAATTAAATATCGACAATGACAAAAGTGACAGTTTGTCAATGAATTAAATATGACAATACCTACTTGAATAATGTTTACCCTTTATGTAAAAGTTTTTATATATTTTTAGGTATTAATAACATTGTGTGAAACTAGCTACTATGGGTAGATATTGTGGGTGTAATTCAACGCTGGTTCGGGCTTTTGTCCACAGAGTAATTTCTTTAGATAATTATTGAATAGAGCTTTGTCTGTGGAATTGTTCATTAGCATACCTAGATGTTTGGTATCAGAGAACATACATATGACTTCATTGATAGGAATTGTAGGAGATTTGATTTATATTAGCTTAAAATACCTTTCTAATACAGTAAAAAACAGATAGGTATGTTTGGAAAAACGAAAATAAAACAATCAGCAGATCAACGCACTTCGATTTTTCTATTATTTATTACTTCAGTTGAGTTTTACCACTATTCTAAAGTTTCTGCTTATATCTACATCTAAGACTATAGTAAAAATTTTAGTCTGCCATGCAGTTTTAGTAAACAATTTAGTGGACATTTTATACATGGATCTACAAATTTCACGTCTTTACATATCATTTCAAAACTTAATAATCCTGTTTTATAAAATGCTATTTTCGAAAAAAACTATACCTAGTACACAGCAACAAGTTTCGTTAGGAAGCTACTAACGCTCTAGACGGCTCGGCACTGGCTGTTTCAGGATAGAATCAAGCCTAGCAGTGAGGTCACGAGATGAGAAACAACTCGTGACGGAGAGATATATTTTCTGGTTATTTATTTATTCTTGTGAAGTCTGAAGTAAATATTATAGGAAAAGCAAAAACAGTCGTACGGGACATTTGACAATAAAGTTGTCTGCTTATTTTTTGTAAAGATGTAGCAGTTTTATGAACAATGGTTATCTTGTTTACTGTTGTACCCATTTCTTGAATGTTTTAAGTTTTCTAATACAGCTAGAGACATCTATTAGTTTCTTTCATAACAAAATTTATTTATTTGGTTGCTGAAAAATTATTTTAATTATTGAAACGAAAACTTAGTCACAAAAATGCCTCCTTAGTAATAATTCCATGTCGCTTATCAAAGTGCACTGCCATTATTCCAGTTAGAGGTGGAATACTATCGCTGGCAACTATCGATAGTATTTAGAACTATCGAAATATCGATAGTGCTTTTGAGGTATATCGATAGTCATCTCTGTAATTGAAAATCATTCGTATTGCCTATTATAAATTATCACATAATATAATAGACTAAAATACTTCTTATATTTATATCACAGTCAATCAATAATTACCATCTTACTTTTTTCTATGGTCTGAGCAAATCTTCTGAGTTGTATTGAACCGCATAACCATTAAGTATCTCGAATTGGTAGCTCAGTCAGCAGCTCTATTATCCTAGCAACACAGTATGTTGAAAAAAACACCTATGGACCCAATCCACTGGAGTACTAGTTTCATAAAATTGATACAACTCAGACTGCATTGAAAGAAATTGCAAGAAAGTATTTTTACATTCCTGGCACACCAGTTCCAGCAGAAACGTGGTAGCATTGTAACAACAAAGAAATAAAAAAACTTAAATGTAAAAGAAAATTAATGCATTCTGGATGTGTAATTTTATTTCTAAAAAATTCTTAGTATCGTCTAATTTTTAGAGAACATTGATTTACTATATTCGTTAAATAATATTTAATTTTTTCGATAGTAATATCGATATATCGATAGTTTTTCAACAAGTACTATCGAACTATAGATAGTCAAATTTTTCACTAATTTCCTACCTCTACTTCCAGTTTCAAGTTAATAAAATCTGAGCAATGTTCAGCCATTAATAAATATCACCATGTTCCGCATCTCAGATCAGTTGTTCATTGCTGTTGGCGTGAAAAATGTTGCCCCATTCATTTTATTGTATCTGATGCTAAAGGCAAGGGACTCGAAGAAACGTTGAGAAATTGTGAATTCATGGTTTACTCCGATTTTGGGAATAAATCTTTGCTTTACGTAAAATACAGGTAGGTGTATTATATCGTTGTACCGTTATGCTAAGACGAATGAAAAATATTACAAGATGAGTTGTAAAATATTCATAACTTCCAAAATGTAAAGAATACTATATACGATTTTCAATATATTATATTGTCTGAAGCTATTTATTTGTGGCATAATATTAGTTTTTCTTTAGTTTTATTGGGTTTTTGCCACACTTCTGAAAACTAAGTTTGCCTAACCAAAAAATCTCACACTGAAAAAAGCAGATAAGTAAAAAATAACAAAAATCACATCACTATCGCGCACTTCCGTATTTTTGAAAGTATTAAACGTATGTCAAAACGTATGTTAAAATTAATGACATTATAACTGCCTCACCCTGTATATTGGAAGATTGAAAAGTAGCGTTTATTCTGCTATATGGTATATAAAAATCATCTCTGTGCCTCGCATTCATATTATGAACATCTCTGTGTTTATAAAATTTATAAGTGTTATTAAAAACATACACTGCTAGTTCAAAAAAAATAACGAAGGCAAAGTCAAAACTATAAATTTTTCAAATAAGGGTTTACAACTACAAACTTTTCTTACCCCCGCCATACAGCGTATAATACGTTTCTGAGCAATAAATACATCATGCCAACCAGTAGACAGACCCCACAAATACAATCCGTACCTAAGTCTACTCTCCACCTGAGCGTAATACAGCATAAGCAAATGCGAATCATGCAATACGTAACGGACTTCCTAAACATATAATAAAGTGAGTTCAATTTTAAGCTAATATAAGTCAAATCTCCTACAATCCTATCAATGAAGTCATATGTATGCTCTCTGATACCAAACATCTAAGTACGCTAATGAACTATTCCACAGACAAAGCTCTATTCAATAACTATCTAAAGAAATGAATCTATCTAAATTTACTAACCCGGTTTAATTTATATAATAATTTTTAAAGTTATATATTTGACTCAACTTAAAAGAGGCCATCTGAAGAAGCAATACAAAAAATGCAGAAATAGGTCAGATCTCATCTATTGTGGTTGAATTTTCGAATTCCCACTGTCAAAAGTGAAAGTTAGATATTTATAGTGTTTTCATTAAACCAGATTAGTAAATTTAGATAGATTAATTTCTTTAGATAATTATTGAATAGAGCATTATCTGTGGAATTGTTCATTAGAGTACCTAGATGTTTGGTATAAGAGAGCATACATATGACTTCATTGATAGGAATTGTAGGACATTTGATTTATATTAGCTTAAAATACCTTTCTAATACAGTAAAATATGTTATAAAATCTAATAATAAAGAATATATAAGTAGATATTTTGGGTGTGATTCAACCCTAGTTGGGGCTTTAGTCCACAGAGTAGTTAGTTTTACACAATATTATTAATACCTAAAAATATATAGATAGTACATGTGTTTTTTAAATCTGGCCAAAGTTACATTGAAGATATAAATGTCAATACAATATTTGTTGCACTCAACAAACATTCTACACAATGGAGAATTTTGGCAGTAGCTTGTCCGTTTAAACGGCACATAAAAAAGTTTGTGCAAAGTACGTTAAAATATATATCTTGAATAACACCAGGAACATTTACTACATTATTCATTAACTTAAATAACAGAACTATGTCACTAAATATTCTGCGACTTTCCAAAGAAATTAATTTAAAATGTTGACGGGCTTGACAATAATCGTTTTCAATAAAATAATTTGTTTTAAAAGATAGATATTTTATAAATTTATTTTGTATACATTATATACGGACTTTATAAATATTATATTGAGAGGACCAAACAGGAGACGCGTAATTCAACCTGCTTAATACATACGAATTATAAACGACCACAATTGCATTCATATTTTTAGATGGTTTACATTGTCTTTTAAGACCTAACCTAATATTTTACAAGCATTATTAATTAAGGTCTCTATATGAGTATTAAATAACAATTTCGAATCCAGAATTACCCCTAAAATCCTTAATATGTGGCACTCTATTTAGTATTTGATCATTAACAAAGTATTGACAAGTAATTTTTTCTAGTATATGTTATTGTTTGACACTTACAATTATAAAAAAATAAACCGTTTCGCTTACAATATACCTCTAAGCAGTTCAGATCATGTTACAGCCTATCACAGTTAGATGGATTATTTATATTAATATTTACTTTGAAATCATCTGCATATAGCAAAATTTTACTATATTTAAACATTCTCTAATGTTGTTTATGTAAATTATGAAAAATAACGGACCAATATGTGATCCTTGAGGTATCCCAGAAGTAGTAATGAAAGATTTAGATTTATAACCCCCAACTGTAACAAACTGCGACCTTCCCCTTATGTAAGACTCCACCTATGTGTTTTGACTTATTTAGTCAAAAGCCTTACTGAAGTCCGTATAAACAGCATCAATTTGTTCTTGTTTATCCATTTGTTTATACAGATATTCACAGTAACAAGATTTGTTTCGGATGATCTTTCCTTAAAAAACCATGATGTTGTAGTATTATCAGATTTCTTACCAAATTAAAAATATGATCAAATACCAATAACTCAAAATATTTTGCGATAATATTTAGTTTACTAATAGAACGATAATTTTTTATCATATTTAGAATCATAGATAGAATTGTTGATATTTTCCATTTTTCAGAAAAACATCCCATTTTAAGAGAATGGTTATACAGGGTGTCTGTGAAAGGTTCGGAGCCCTGTATTTTTTGAAACCAGCAATATTCGGATAAGGCATATTTGGCTCAATATACTTTTTTCAGTCACCAGTATCTCCAGCTCCGAGATTTCCCAACCTTTCACAGACACCCTGTATATTATTATTAAAGGTATACATAAAGACGAGGAGCAATTCTTTACAAAATAGGATGATATAAAGAGCTCCCACACAAAACTGCGAACTCGCATCGCATCGCAAATATCTGCAAACTCGCACGAATGCACCGTAAGAACGTCCGATCTCATTCGCATCGCGCATTCCTGCGATATTACGTCATACTTGGTGACGCCCCATTTAAAAAACTTTAGTCCGCTCTGAGACAGCTTTAGAAAAAGACGCGCGGCGCCTGCGCCACCTTCTTTGTTTATAGAATGGCGGAATATGATAATAGATTTGCGAACGGTTTGCCGCACAAAATCGTATCGCAGAAATTCGCATCGCAAGTTCCTGTGATGCGGCATCGCATCGCAGTTTTGTGTGGGAGCCCTAACTTTGATCCTGCCGATTTATTAGGATCTAATTTTGTTAAACCATTTTGGATTTTTGCAAGTTGCTGTATTCTTTCGTTATTTCATCCACATACAAATATTCAAAGATGCTAAAGTAAAATGAATATAAAACGACAGAAAGCGGTTTGGCCAACAAATTCTTAGGCACAGATATCTTTCAAAATACGTATTTTTTAAAATTCAACAGTAGAAGCAAATATTGTTATAACATAAACTCGTATAGTTTTGCATATAAAATTATTCACTTTTGTTTCTAAGTATGTGAAAATAATTGATAAAATGTGGGGTTAGAATAGCAAAATAATGTGTGCATTTTAAAAGTTATCTATTATATTATTTGAGGAAAATTTAAATATACTCGCGTCAAGAATTCAGACGTCTTACGTCACGGCTGACGTTACACATTTGTTTTTATTGTCAACGTAATTTTTCGATATTTGGTCGCATTAAGAACAATCACTTTTTGCAATTTAGTGCAAAATATAATGCAAACTTTTAGTGTAGTATATAGTTTTATTACTATCAGTTGCAGTTTCTTAAATATTTTGATGAAAATATAATGAATTATTCATTTGTTCGCATGACGTAAGTCGTCTGAATTCTTGTCGCGAGTATAGTAAAAGTGGATAAACAAAACGTCAATAATTTTATTTTTGAGATATTTGTATCTAAAAACCACCACAAATTTGCTATCATACTTGGAACAGGGCACATGAAACGTATTTATTTGTCTAGTTCGATATGTATGTACAGAACATATTTTATCAAATGTATTCCTATTATTAAAAAGAAAATACCTACAAAAACAGATAAGACAGAAATAACTTTGAAGGAATTATTCCGCTCAGCTGATTTTAACATTAGTGGTACAGAACAAATGAAATGCAATAATACCTACCAACGACAAAACCTCTAAACTAAATATGTCACCAATTTGCAAACCCCATGGCAATCTTAATATAAATTTCAGGACCAGGTGTGACCTTATTATCCTATGAAATACAGAAACGGCACATCGGGATATTCGAAGCCATTCAAAACTGACCGGTGGGTAATTAGTTTGGCCATTTATTTTCATCGTTATCAGTACACGGCTGCAGATTTCACAATCATTATGCATAATTACATCTAACTGGCAGCCCTGTAATTGCAATGACGTTGACAAAATTGCAGATGATATTCAATTATCTACACATAGTCATGAATACTGACACATACCTGTAAAATATCGAAACAGTTTGTTTCTGAACTCATTGAAATCACCTTGATTTATTAATAATAAATAGATATTACCATTAACTTACAAAGAGTTACAAAGTCAATGATATTGCTATAAAAAAATGAGAATATGTAACATATAGCAAAGCCATAGCAGATGAAGCAATTTGAAACTGAAATAAATCAGTTATGTGATGTGTGAAAATAATTATTTGATATACAGGGTGAGATTAGGACCCGTGTTATACAGGGTGGTCACTGTTACGACGCCCGAAAACGGTAATATATAAAGAACGAACATATTTTCCAGTTTTCCAGTGTTCAGGAAGTATGCAAAATATATTACTTTTCAAAACATTGTAAGGCATATTCTTTTCTTAATTTAAGCCAGCCTATATGTGCACAGTACCGTTTCCAAGAACAGAGTGTCGTAAAAGTTCCCATCTTTCTCTGGGCCGTTCATATATTGAATTGGTATTACGGTACTGTAAGGTTGGAACCGTTCCTCGGATAATGGTGGTCTTCCTAGACGATCCGTAGCAGCCTCT
This sequence comes from Monochamus alternatus, assembly GCA_037114965.1. Taxonomy (NCBI): domain Eukaryota; kingdom Metazoa; phylum Arthropoda; class Insecta; order Coleoptera; family Cerambycidae; genus Monochamus; species Monochamus alternatus. The sequence continues at coordinate 108,300,141 of CM073426.1, read as the reverse complement.
GTAACTGGTCGCATCTTATGCTTCTAAATGTTTCGCTGCTTTTTAATGTTGACATCTTCAGTATTCACAGTCGCGGTGAAGCTTTTGTGGAGTCACCACTGACACGTGTTACACATGACCGAAGAAAATCGAAAATTTGTTCATGCAGAAGGTATATTGTTTATACAGGGTGGACCATTAATAATGGGCGATAGAGCACGGACGACATTTTTGGAACAAAATATAACTATATAGTCAACAAAAAAATGGTAGGATAAATTCATCACTAGGCATTGCAAAATTGAATTAATACTTAAAGTATGATGTCTTTTATTAAAAAACTATTTCCCTACCTAATTTGGTGACAATTGATTGCGCGGTACTCGAATCATTACAAAAAAAAAAACTAAAAAACAATTGGATCTTTGATATTGATATATCTTTTTCTACAGCAACATTTTACTAAGACATATTTAATTATATCGCCACATTTTGTCCCAGAGATGCCACCGCTGCTCTATGACCCATTATTAATGGTCGACCCTGTATGTGCTTTTAAATTATTACTGTCAAATTTGAATGATTGGTCTCCTAAAGTGCCATGCATATTTCCTGAAACATTATGTAGATCCTCTAAGGTACCAATTTTCTGCAAGATTGATCGTGTAGAAGTGCAATTTTCATTTGTTTAGATCTAATCTGGAAGCCGTTTATCACTTAAAAGGTTTTTACAAGTACCGGGTGTTTCAACCTCGATAGTATGGGCTTACTGTAAGGATACAAAAAATTTAAATAAAATGTGGGACACGTGGTGTTAAATGGGATAAGGTAAGCTCCATTTTTAATCGAAAGTATTATCTTTGGGATTTAACAGAACCGACTAATGATTTCAATTATATTTTTTCCAGAAACATACCCAAATTATTTTGCTGTTAAAAACTCTCTATTTTCTAATAAACTTTTATTAGACAATTTTTGTTTGTATTATTTCCCGTTTAAAAGTTATAAGCAATATCGTCCTAAAGAATCTCAAAAGAAATACCACCTAAAAATCACATGAGTAGAAAAATCAGTAGTCGTTGGAAAATAATTCAATATTCGTTGTTTAAAGTGCGGAAACGTCACAAAATGTTTGTCACTACTCAATACAAACACAAACGTATAACTTTTGTGCTTACAAAATGTTTTCTCATTTAGAAGAATTCAAAAAGAGCTATAGAGCTATATCGAGAAATGTATCCAGAGCGCCTCTTTCCTGATCACAGAATCTTTACAAGATTGGAGGTGACCTTGCGACAAAATGAAGATGATTATTTTCTGTTCAGAAGAATCAAATAATTGGCCGAAAGGTAAGAAACATTAATGATACAGCTAGACTGTTACAGTATTTCCAACAAAATCCACGAAACTCTACGGCAGGCTAACCGGGAATTGAATTTAGATAAATCAACCGTTCAACGAATTTTAAAAACCAAAGGGTATCATGACTACAATATTCACAATTTAGAGTATTCGCCTGAGCGTCATATTGAAAACAGATTTTAGAATTTTAGGGCTCAAATTGTGGTAAATGTAGAAACTGTTGATCAGAAGATATTTCAGATTGTCAGTAATGGTTTGCCAAACAGGCGTAACGAACACTACTGGTCCATTGAAAATCCCCACATTGTAAATCCAGTCCCAAAACCAAGGTCATTTTGGAGTAAATGTATGGCGCGGCATTATCGGTAGGCATTTAATTGGGCCTTATTTTTATCAACATACATTGAACAGCGTGAGTTACCTAAATTCCCTACAAGAAGAACTTCCTGCACTTCTGGGCAATATGCTTTTGCAGCCAATGAGAAAGCTATGGTTTTAGCACGATGCCACAGTGGCGCAAAGCGCTACTGTGCCACCCAGATTACTGTACACCCCTTAGGGTTGGGCCGTTTGAGTTGTATTTTTTTAAAATTTTCTTCATAAAATTGCCTATCGATCCCTCTTTCTCAATTTTCGCTTTGGGTCTTCATTTTCGCGGAATTTGACTCCACAAATGGGTTTGCATGAATAAAACTAGATTTTTCGCAAAAAAATGACCCTACGGAACACGAGATTGAGATTTTGCCTTTTAACTTTTTTATAGGGGAATGCTCGTCTTGGAAAGTTCCACAAGACTGTTCACTTAGATTTCGGGGAGAAACTATCACTATCACACATTTCCATCCGAACAGTTCCAGAAAAAATCAATCATTTCTCATTAACATAGAACTATTGTATCCAAAATGGTCACTTTTGTCAACAAATTTATTTCCCAAAAAAGTGTTCAAAATCATTTATGGAACCTTTCTGACCTTTTTCAGAATTACGAGAAAATTCGGAAAATCTCTGTGGCCATTTTGGTGAATGTCCAAAAATTCTGGAAAAATGTTTGCGGATTCCTCGAATGTGTACAAATAATTTTTGTGAGATGAGAATTTTTTCCAATACTTTCCCAGTTTTCAGTAGAACGATTTCTGATATGTGAAAATTTTTGGATGATTGTGGCCATTTTAAGAGCAACGGAAAATTTCTCCCCGAAATCTAAGTGGACCGTCTTGTGGGGCTTTCCAAGACGAGCATTCCCCTATAAAAAAAGTCCGACAAAATGTCAATCTCGTGTTCCGTAGGGTCATTTTTGTGCGAAAAATCTAGTTTTTTTCATGCAAACTCATTTTTAGAGTCAAATTCCGCGAAAATGAAGACCCAAAGCGAAAATTGACGACACGGAGCTCCACCCCACAAGGCGAAGATTGTGCAACAATATTTAGACAACACTTTCCCAGAAAAATGGATTGGGATTAATGGACCTATTCAGTGGCTCAAAAAGTCACCAGATCCTCCTCGATTTTTTATGGGCGGTTTAAAAAATAAGGTTTACAAAACACCTTCGAGAGATATTAATCATTTGAAAGAAAAAAATCGCAAACGCTTGTAATGAGTTAAACGGTAAAATGTTAATAAATGCAGCCCACAGAGAAGTCAGGCGAAGATTGGATATGTGCCTTGAAATGAGAGGAGGTCATATAGAGAACAGATTGCAATATAAATGTAGTATGAGGACGTTTGCCTCATTTTTTAAGTTTAGTTGTTGTTACCATCATCTTTCGTTTTAACTGTGTTAAAGAATTATCGAGTTTTATCATTTTATTTATTGTTAATGACAATTATGCACTTTAAACAACGAACATTCAATTATTTTCCAATGACTACTTGATCCTTCCACCGCTAATATGATTTTTAGGTGGTGTTTCTTTTGAGACTATTTAGGACGATAATGCTTATAATTTTTAAACGGGAAGTAATACAGAAAAAAAACTGTAATAAAAGTTTATAAAAGAGAGTTTTTTAATAGGAACAAAATTCTGTATGTTTCTGAAAAAATAATTGATGACGTCATTAATCATATCTGTCAGATCCCAAAGATGCTTTCGATTGAAAATGGAGCTTACTTCATTCCATTTAATACCACGTGTTTGAGACACTCTGTACACCTACCCACTACATAGCTGAAACCAAATGTGTTGACTGGAGAAGGAAAACAGTAATTCCAATGATAAAATATAGGTATTAAACCCTGCCGTTTGAACGTGTCGAACAGTATCCGATCGCCCTGGCAGTTCGTATTCAAATCAGCATCAATAAGACCGCGTGTAGACAACCAGTTTCAGATGCGCAACAAATGGGCCACACGCATTCTTCCCACTGCCAGTCCTGAAGATTTCGTGCTGTGCACAGTTGGTCGGTTGTATTGCAGGCAAAGTGAACGCAGCCGGAACTCTAATTTAGTGCTAAGCGGATTTCAGGGCGGTGGACGAGAGTAATTTTGTCGATCCCTGAAAGCAACAGCTAGGCGCGAATCGAGTAGATTATTTTAATTTTCAATATAGTCTAAGATACCACTATAAAACGACCTTCTCCGATCTGGTTAATGGATGAAAAGTGTTTTATATCCAATTAAATATGTCAATAAATATATTGCAAAAGGGTTGTCTAAAAAAATTCAGTCAAGAATATGATTAATTAACAATTAAAAATTATTATTTTTTTAAACATTTCACTGGTTTGGTTAATAGATAAATTCCATACCAATCGAAAGTATGAAGCCCATAGAATATGCAAACGTTAGGTTGACTATTTTTTTCCCGTCACAACTCTTGGGTAGGCATGTATAAACAGGTAAATCGACACTAGTAACTTGCACCGGTGTGGTTAATAAATTAAAGTTAAATTAAAATAAAGATTATTTCATTACCTGGTATAGGGTTGTTTGCGAAAAATCAGTCCTGAATTCCGGTTGTCGAGTTTTAAAAAGTGAAATATTCCCCAGCGAACCATTCCATGCGATAAAAGAGTACACAGCATTGCAGCTGTGTGTAGTTCGTCCATACCGAAAATGAAGACGATCCGTTTATCCGGTTCTCCAAAAAATCGAATAAACCACCGTGTTGGTAATGAAATAATCTTTATTTTAATTTAACTTTAATTTATCAACCACACCGGTGCAAGTTACTAGTATCGATTTGCCTGTTTATACCTGCCTACCCAAAAGTTGTGACGGGAAAAAAATAGTCTACCTAACGTTTGCATATTCTATGGGCTTCATACTTTCGATTGATATGGAATTTGTCTATTAACCAAACCAGTGAAATGTTAAAAAAAAAATAATTTTTAATTGTTCATTAATCATATTCTGGACTGAAATTTTTTAGACAACCCATTTGCAATGTATTTATTGACATATTAAATTGGATATAAAATACTTTTCATCCATTACCCAGCTCGGTGAAGGTCGCTTTATAGTGGGATCCTAGGTTTAACTATGACTAAGTACAAATATTTTAAGAGGGAATAAGGAAAAATAAGAATTAACGAAACCATCTATCAAAAAATTTCCAAACTTATTAATAAAGCGAAAAAAATGTATTTAAAACTATATTAAACCCTTATTTATCGCCGTCATTGGCCTTCTATCAGTCGCGAAGCTAGGTATATTCGGCCAAAGTCAAAGGTGTCAAAAGTATTGATAGGTCACCGCGTTGACACGTGTGCCAATTTACGCCGCTATGAAAGAAAACGATTTATTTACAAAATGTAGATTACCTATTATTTAATGAGAAACACATTATGGTAGCACAAGAAGGCATCAGTTCTTACCTTGCTGATATTTATTTCGAGGATTAGTATTCCGAATTCTGGGCTAATGGTTGTGATTAGAATGAGGGGTAGAGATATTATTATTATTATTATTATTATTATTTGTTTTCTTACTTGTTTAAATTAAAACTTGTCATTCAAAAAACTTTTGTTGTTGAGGACCTCTCCATCCCTCTACCGTTCTTTTTGTTTAAAGCGCGGTACTTACTTAGCCCAACAATCACGAGCAAGTGGATCACCTTCGTCGGGAAAAGCCACAAAGGATAACAAAAAAAATACACGCAAATGTACATAAATAAGTACATAAAAAGACTACTACACGTTTACCGCCAAGGCATTACAACAATTGTTCAATGTAGTTCAAAGAGGATTTAGCATAATCTCTACTCTACTCTACTTTACTCGGAAAACGTCTTTGGTATTATGCTGCCACGCTTGTTATCTATCATCTAGGCATTTGAATACGACATGGTTGTAAATACACAGAAAATAACCGAAAGAATAAATTTGAGGAAAACAAGTACTGAAAAATTACTTTAAATTAATCGCATACGGTATGCGATATTTTGTGACAGCATCTAATGTCTGATGTCGCCATCTGGAGGTCACTAGTGCAAAGTGTACTTCACGCCGATATATTTTTAAACTTCTTGTGTCGTTGGGGAATTAAATTCTGTTAATACTAACAATGGCAACAATAATCGACGATGTTTGTATAAAATATGTAGTTACTATTTTAAACTAAAACATCCCAAAATGTTTGTAGTGTTCTGTAAAAATATTTCTTGGACCCTTAGAATATTATATTATATTCCAAGCTTTGACCATGCTCTTTGATGTTTAAGGCTTACGGTGAGCGCTCAATCCAAAGGCATATAGTTTTCGCTCAGTAACTCCTCAACGAAAAATGATAAAAATATGCGGTTTTTTAAATAGACTACAAATATTATTTTACGTCGACGTTGTGTTTTGAAATTTTGAAAATATGCAAAATTCATTTAAAAAAAATAATAGTTTTACACTTTGTCAAATTTCCAAACACGGCGTCGACGTAAAATAATATTTATAGTCTATTAAAAATAACCGCATATTTTTATCATTATCCGTTAAGGAGTTACTGAGCGAAAACTATGGGTTTGTCCCAACACAGCAAGAATCGATTCCGAACCGTCCAGAATTAGTCAGTCAGTTCAGTTGTTAATGTACTCTCGGCGAATGCGACGTAAAACTGTGTTGGTCAAACATTTCTCACGCTTCTGAACCAGTTCTCGACGGTTGTTGGAACAGACCTTATATATCGTTTAATAGAGAGAGCACTCACCGTAAGCCTTAAAGAGTATGCAACTAGCAACACAATGCAATATTCTAGGTTATTTTATAACAGTTAGTGACAAATTTTTAATTTTATCCCTTTTACATCTTGTAATTATATTTATGTCTGGTTTGTTAGTGGATAATTATGACGGATCTGCAATGAGTGAAAATGTATTTTTGGCAATGTGCAACGAAGCAACGAAGAACCAATGCAAAATACTACAACTAACCGGATTAACCGTTACTGTAGGTATTATTATTCATAAAAATGTTTATTTCCTCGTTTGTACATTTGGCAATGCTGCAAAAAACGACCGTATGGTAGTTGAAATCTCAGACGATGATTGATTGTCATAGGCATCGATTTTCCAAAGGAAAATAATGTTTTGCCCCATTTTTTAAACATCCAGTTAGAATTCCGAAATATTTTTTTATTGTCTTTTAGGCCCCCTGAGCACGTGGTTAAAATGTTTGTAGTTAGTCATAATTGTTAACCTTATATAATTAATTAATTATATTTAATTCAGTTTCCAAAATTCTTGAAATACCAAATATATGGGCACAATAATACAGTAATTTAACATCCAGGCATAATATTCATAAGGAAGGATACACGATTTGCATCAGCTTATAAATCTTGTGCTCTTTTTATGGATTTGAGCAAACGGATCATGTCTTCAGATAAGTTTGCTCTGGCATTCGTGAAAAGGTAGATAATTTGATAGGCTCATTTACATGACAGATACCAATAGAAGGATATTAAAGGGAACAACTGCATATGGATGTGGGATTTCCGCAAGGGCAATATTATTTATAATATTTATAAATAATATCGCTGATGTAGTTGATAGAATAGAAAATTTAATTATTTATGCATCCTTACAAATTATGTTACATTTTTCATTTGTTGGTATTAATTTCAACTAAATATCATGTTTCCCGGATTGAGCTAACTAACTAACGTATGTCTTTGGAGTAACTGAACACAAATTCAGTATCATAACAGTCTCAGCACCTATAGATTTCCCCTTAGGATTATCCCGAAAATATATCCGGAATTGGTTAAATTTTCTCAGCATGGTTTAGTAAATGACTATAATCAATCCACCTATATGTTTTTGGAGTTGCTGGACCATAGTCTTCTCGATCTCATCATGTCATTTAAAGACTAAAGTTTATTTTTCGAATGTAAACGCATATTTAACAACATATGCCTAAAGAACATAAAGGTTTACATACAGATACATTTTATCTATGGCAAAAGTGACCAGATGTCATCTGATCTCTCTCTTGAACTTAGAGGGGAGGTACTGGTTTCTGGGATATAAGAAAGAATACTTCGTTCTAGGATCAGAAAATGTTATGCAATAGCCTCAAATTGATTCAAGGAAACTAGAGCTCATGAAGCAATTAGTCAAAGTTTTCGATGCAGCAGGTGACTGTTACAGATATTTAGTAGAATAATATCCAGGTCTATTAGATGCAAGACTGCAAGGAGGGATTTTCGATAAAGCTCAGACCAGAGAAATGATGACCACCTAAAGAAACGCATTGATCAATTTCAGAATAGTGTGTAAGAATTCAATAAGAAATTCGAAAAAGTCCAAAATACGAAGAATTGCTTGAGAACTTCAGTAAATTGGGCGGCAATATAAGTCTGAAGCTGCATGTGATTGACTCATCTGAATTATTTATCGGATAACGTTGGTCATGTTATGTAAGGGAGTTATAATGCATAAAAGAGATGGAATGAAGATATCAAAGCAGGTGGGATGAGAAAATGAGAGCAGATTATTTTAGATGTTGTAGACTGTAGAAAGAAACCACAACTAAACGCAAGAGAAATTTCCTATATGAATGTTTATTTCCTCCATATTTCTCCTTGAAATTAATTATACGGTTACATAGCATCCTTACTTTGTTTTTATTTCTACCTACTTCTGATGAATACAGAAAAGGATCTCCAATAAATGGCTATTGTGGTAAAATATTTTTATTCATGACCTTCCTACAAAACGTTTATCGTACACGTGTTTCAGAATAATAATAATATCCATTATTCACTGGTTAAAGAATCGAAAATGGGCTAACAAAATAAAAAATCTCCAGTGTCAGTAATTAAACAGAACCTCCTGTCTGAAAGCCAAACGCTACCCACTATACCAATTACGGCAATTATAATATTTTCCCGAATGATGGTAGAAGTTTCCTAATTAAAGTTTATTTGCATTTTTAAATTTATCAAGTGAACGACAAATGTCAAACTAAGGTGTTTAGACAGTTTGGAATGATATGTTATGTCATGTTCATTATAAGTGTCAAAATATTGTGTAATGTTTTCAGTAATAAGTTTTGTTAATAATCGACAAGATTCTATTTGCATATAATGGCCGAAATTCACTCAGGCAACTTACGATACGATCCACAAACCCCGTAAATTATAGCCATCATTATATGTTGGGTGAATAGTTGAATAATATACTATTTACAAATGTTTCTAAATAAATAAATAAATAATAATAAACAGTGTACAACCATTTTTTAAATTAAATATCCCTAAATTGCCTCCTGCAACTCCATTTTAAAAAGCTTTACCTGTTAATTATTAAAAAGTAAATGATACAGAAAACAACCTCAAAATGGAATTATTATTTTTTATGAAGCTCTGTGTTTGAACGAGAATGGGATTTGTTAATCCAATTCATTAAATTGGGTTAATTAATCTAACGAATCTCATTAGGAGAGAAACAAAAAACGCTAGTAGGGGTGATTTAAAATACAAGGTGTTTCTGAAGAGTTTTAATCAAGCATCATGTGGTTTAAAGTGGCATGTGAGAAAATGAATTCATGATTATTACGATCCTAGGTCATTTAAGTTAATCAGCTGTACAGAACAAGGTCAAGTTGTGTGGAACGCCATGATCAAATGAAATATTTATCAGAGATGGTACTAATATATAGAGAATGATATAACAAACCAAACTCCAGAATAGTCCAGCACACTGTTCAAAGATGAAATCCGCGGGCATGGAAACACACAATGTGTCTTAAATAGGAAAAGACATTTTATACAATATCGAAGAAAACCTGCGTGTGGAATGGGTGTTACTGTGTAATGTATGTTACCTAATATATAACCAAAGAGAAAGCATCTCAATGAGAACAGTTGTTTGAAATTGCTACGTACTTTATACAGGGTTATTTGTGACTAAATACAAATATTTTAAGTAAGGATAAATAAAAATAAGAATTAACGGAACCGTCCATCAAAAAATTCTAATCTTATTGATAAAGCGAAAATATATATTTTTTAAAGCCATATTAAATTTCTATATATCGATTACTGACCGCCTGTCAGCCCCAAGGTTAAATACCTCATGTGACCAAAGTAATGACGGCACCGCGTTGTCACGTGTATCGATCTACGCCGCTTTTAAAGAAAAAAAATTGTTTACAAAATGTACATGATTATTTAATGATTTATTGAGAAACACGATATGGTAGCACGAGATGTACCTAGCACCTACCTTTCTGATATATATTATTTCCAGAATTGATATTTAGAGAGGTTTCAAGAATGTTGAATCATTTTCTGTTTTCTTACTTGTTTACATTGAAACTTGTCGTTGTAAAAATTTTACTGGGGAGCCCTCCTTCCCTCGACTGCCCTTTCTGTTTAAAACGACCATGTGGAATCTTTATGTCGAGAAAAACACAAAGGGCAACAAAGAAATACACGCAAATGTACACAAATAAAAACACTGTCACACGTTTACCGCCTGTGCATTACAATATTGTTATTCAATATTGTTCAAAGAGGATTAGGTATAATATTTTGTTTATATGAAAAACTTCTTTGGTATTACGCTGCCACACGATAAAATGCATTTCTGACACTTCCTATAAATTAAGATCATATTCGTCATGTCGACGTTTAAATACGATGTTTCTAAAAACACAAAAATTCTTCTGTAAAATCGTTGCTTTGACCAGTGTTCTTTAACAAAGAGACGTTTGATGTTTGCAACCAACAATGCAAAATTCATCATAATTAAAACCGTGTGTATTTACGTTGTGGTTCAGTTCTTAGTGTTTAACTTTTAATTTTAAACATTTTATATTTAGCATAATAATCGTACAGCATTAAATTTCGATTTTATTATAACAAATGGGTATTTCATTTTACTGTACGCGGACTGTGATGTATTGTGTTAGTGGGTAATTCTGACGGACCAGTAATGAGTAAAAATGTAATTTTGGCAGTTTGCAACAAAAGAATGAAGAACGAATACTCAATACTGCAAACCGGATTTACTGTTATCTATCAGGTAGGTCTTATTAGTAATAAAAATGTTACCTCAATTCGCCCTTCGATTTTTTTCACCAAAATTACATGATAAGTATGCCGGAATAAGATAAAAATACGTGCAAAATTTTAAGTGTGTATCTTACAAAACAATGGGATTATTAACAAAAATAGTTTTTTAAATGTAACGTTAACACCCTGTATATTGAAACAGGGACGTCTAAATAAAAAAAGGCATAAGGAAAGTCGCATTATTTTTGTCCAAAGAATATGTGGTGTCGCCTTCTATTTTGGAACACCCTGTATAGCAGGACCGGTTTCAATTGTTGTTTAAATTTTTTCATTTGAAAATATAACATCTTAAAACAGGGTTAATAAAATTGTTTATTTCTATGTTCTCTATTACCCATCTGAATAAACGCATGTATTTCAGAAATATTTGTCGCAATATGTAAGCCGCGACATTTAAAAATTGACTCCAGAATCTCGTTATAAAATCAAATAAATTAAAACATCCCTACCAAGTAAAAGTTATTAAAGCGGAAACATATAATGTGTTCTGATTGAATATCTGGTACGCTATCTCGCAAACCCACGCAATGTTTATCCTTATTATCTTAATTAATGAGGTTTTCCAGGTTCCTTTCATTATTATTTACGTATACATCCCATTTTATTACCAAGCCTTAGTACTAATAATATTACGTTAATTTCACTATGCATTCCATTTTGCAAGACATATTGTAATACATTTTATATATTCACTTGATCCAAATTAGAATACAGAGTGGTTACAAGATAATGGACCAAAATTCATGAGTAGATTGCTAAGATAAATATATTGGTTATCAGACTGTAAATTTAGAGTAAAAGTGGGCGACAGTCTTTCCAATTTCAGAAATGTTAGAAGTGGTGTTTCTCAAGGTTCTGTTTTAGGGCCTTTATTATACCTAATATATACATCTGACGTACCTGCTTTGCTAACTTCCAATTGTTCACTTTATGCCGATGACATCAAAATCTATGGTAATCCTTTTACAGACTACCATCAGTTGCATCTTGATCTTTCACGAATTTCCCAATGGAGTGAAGACTGGTTGATTCCTATTAATTTCAATAAATGTGTTGTTTTACATATTGGAAAGAATAACCCTCGATTCAATTATTCTATTGGCCAAATATCGCTTGGTGAAGTTGAAGTTTACAAGGACTTGGGCACATACATCACTTCAGATCTCCCGTGGTCACATCACATATCACAGTGCGTCAACAAATCTAAACGTACTCTTTGTCTATTTAATAAAGTGTTTTCAAAACCAAGAGTTAATACTTCTGCCTGTTTATATAAGACTTATATCCGACCTGTATTAGAATATGGATCTGCAGTATGGTCTCCCAAGTTGGTGCGCGATTGTAATCTTATTGAGTCGGTTCAACGTGCGGCTACTAGACTTCCGTATGGTACTGTCAGACCTTCATATGAAGAAATACTGTGCATTTTTAAACTTTTACCTGAAGTGTCTAGACTCAAACGCGGCGATCTCATAACCACTTATGGTGCGTTACATATGTTATATTCCGTGGACCTAAATAATATTTATAATATAAACTATGATCTGCGACTTCATGGTCACACTTACAAATTGTCTCATGAATTTTTTCATTGTTCTGCTAGAGATAATTTTTTGTGCAACAGAGTGTTTCATTTATGGAACTCATTACCAAATTATGTTGTATGTTCTGCCTTTGTCAATAATTTTAAAAATAATTTGTAATAACAATAATAATAATAATAATAATAATATTGCAGATTTAGAGAAACTTAGTTTGGTCCAAAAGTTGAAAGTTAAATGTAAAATAATATTTTAGTTTTTTCATTTATTTCTTTAAATGCTAATATCCATTCAAAGTTTTGGGGTTTATACCTCTTTGGGTTAAGTTATTTAGGGAGTTAACAGATTGGTTATAGTTCATAGAAGGCGCCAGCTTGTGGTAGATTAAATGGTGTAAAACGACATTTTTTATACTTGCGGTGTCTTAATTTTGGTATTAAATTCTTATTTTGCAACTTTTTTTATACAAAAAATGGCATAGTTCTCTCGCACCGTATTTGGCATTGAAACTTCCAATGTTGATGGTCGAAATAATTAAAGTAATTTGAAAATCTCAAAAACAAGGCTTTATTTAGAATTAATAATTGTAATGAATAGTTAAATAATAAACATTAGTAAATGTTATATTTATTTATTTAATTCTTATTTTGTATCTACAGGATTAACCCAAATGATACTATCGAAAATAAAGATAACAGTTGTTCTAAAAAATAAATTCAACATATACAATAAATTAAATAATATTATAATCAATATAAATAACTTAAACATAAATTCCACATCATAAGTACTAATTAATTTCCTTCATAAATTTAGTAAGTTGACTCCACGATGCCTCAAAAATATCAAAATTTCGAGGCAACGCATTAACCGCTTTACTAACTTCATTTATGGGAGAATATAATCCAACATTTGTACGAGATTGACGTAGATAGAAAAAATCATCTACTCTAGTGGTATAGTTCGGAACTCTTATATTAAATAATGAAAGTAATTCACTACAATTTATTTTATTATTAAAGATCTTATGGGCAAATTTTAAATAGGAACAATGTCTTCTATATTTTAGAGATTGAATATTTAGTAGTTGCAGCCTTTCGTTATAAACATAATTATTTTTATTAATATTCAGTTTAAAGAATATAAAATTACATATTTTCTTTTGAACACATTCCAAACGATCTATATAACTAAAAAAATATGAATTTCAAACAATACAACAATATTCTAAAGTTGAACGCACTAGAGAATTATATAAAGCAAAAATATATGTAACATTAGTGAAATCTCGAGTTTGCCGTTTAATGAAACCACACGTTCTAAAACATTTGCTCAAAATATCTTCAAAGTGAAGGGTGAATTTAAGTTCACAATCAAATTTTATACCTAAATCTTTCACTGCCTTTACTCTTTCTAGTTGAATGTTTTCAATAAAGTAATCAGTCACATAAATATATTTTGCTACGAGTAAATGTAATGCCTTTACATTTACTATGGTTCAACTTCATATCATGGGATTCGCACCACTTAACTAATAAATTTAAATCACTTTGAATTGCATCACTATCCTTAGAATCCTTAAGGCTTACGGTGAGCGCTCTGTCAAACGATATATAATGTCTGTTCCAAAAACCGTCGAGAACTGGTTCTGAACCGTGAAAAATGTTTGACCAACACCGTCTTACGTCGCATTCGTCGAGAGTACATTAACAACTGAACTGACTGACTAATTCTGGACGGTTCGGAATCGATTCTTGCTGTGTTGGAACAAACCCATAGTTTTCGCTCAGTAACTCCTTAATGGATAATGATAAAAATATGTAGTTTTTTTTTAATAGACTATAAATATTATTTTACGTCGACGCTGTGTTTTGAAATTTTGAAAAAGTGTAAAATAATTTTTTTTAAAATGAATTTTGCATATTTTCAAAATTTCAAAACACAGCGTCGACGTAAAATAATATTTGTAGTCTTTTAAAAAACCGCATATTTTTATCATTTTTCGTTGAGGAGTTACTGAGCAAAAACTATATCCCTTTGGAACGAGCGCTCACCGTACGCCTTAACACATAGAAATAATTTTAAGTCATCTGCAAACATTAAATATCTACATGATATTAAATTGCAAGAGAAGATCATTAATAAAAACAGAAAACAGAATTAGTCCCAGGTGACTACCTTGAGGAACACCAGAAGTTACTTTTATTTCGCGTTAAATTCTTTAATTTTGACTGTTTGAGTTCTATTTAATAAGTAAGATTTCATCCATAATAACAAATTCCCGATTAACCCGTATGATTCCAATATACTTAACAATAATTTATGGTTAACTCGATCGAATGCTTTACGAAAATCAGTATATATTGCATCAACTTGGTAACCATCTTCAATACTTTCAACTATGTAGTTACTAAAACGTAATAAATTAGTTTCTGTGCTGCATGTTGATAGGGTGAACTTAAGCCATTAAAATTTAAATGTAGAGAATCAGCCACAATGGATTCAAATACTTTTCCCGCTGAACTAAGACAACATGCCGCATTTAAATGCCGCTAAGTCATTTTGCGAAAAGTACCTTTACTTTAAAGTTTCTAATAAACACGTTGATAAATGCATCGAAGTTAGAGCAATCTATAGCAGATGGCGCCCTCTATGAACTATACAGCGCAAAAAATTTCGCTCAAAATCTCAAATGCTTATTAAAACGAGTCCATACTCGATTGTGTTGAAACAATAACATAGTTCATTGAGTACTGTTCACTCAGTTATTCGTTAAATAAATAAATCTTTGAATAACTGAACAATTTTTAAGTTTGCGTGCTAAACTATTTGTTATTCCAAACAAAAAATTGAGTTATATTATCAATCTGTTTCTTTATTTTTTCACGATATACAGTGTGTTCACGGATGGAGTTGACAGGAGGAGAAAGTTTTTTGTTTTTGACTTTACTGAAAAATGTCACTCTTTATAAAAAGTTCTGCTTTTCGAAAAAATGAGACTATCATAGAAACGTCTTAGATCAGATATACAGGGTGCTCATAAATTATAAAAACATGAAAATACTCTAGAGAGAAATACCATTATTTATTATTTTACACAACATTTTTATAAAACAAATCTATTTATAACCCGAAATAGAGTCCTAATACAAATTTTAAAATCAAAATTTCAATTTTGACTTTTACTCTACACACTACGAATAGTTTATTTCTTCTCTTACGCGCTCTTTTAATATCATGTGGCAGATTATTTCAATAAACCTTTTGTCTTAGGAAAAAAGTCAAGGGGTGTAAGGTCATGTAGTCTAGCAGGATAATGGACCAAATCCATCTTTCACCATTGTCTGAGCAAGGCTGTAAAATGAGCAGGACAGCAGTTCTGTTGCCAAAACAAGTTATTGCGTACTTCTGGCTCTCAAGTATTTAAAAATGGTAAACCAAATGTTTATAAAATGTTTTAGCAACAGGACGGCTGTCCTGCTCAGAGGAAGATTTGGCCCAATCCTAACCTTACACCTCTTGCCTATTTTATTTGAGATGCCCTAAAACAAAACATTTATTCAAATGGTTTGCCACATGATAGGGAAGTATTAAAAAAACACATACGCCAAGGAATGCATGAACTGAATGAGCCGCTAACTATTCGATAAATTTATTAAGTTAGCGGAAAAATGTGTTGAGGTGGGAGGTAGAGGTAGAGTAAATGTTAAAATTTAAATTTTGATTTTAAAATTTGTATTAGGACTCTATTTGAAGTTATAAACAGATTTGTTTTATAAAAATGTTGTATACAATAATAAATAATGATACTTTTCTCTTGAGTATTTTCTTGTTTTCTTAATTTATGAGCACCCTGTATATCTGATCTAAGACGTTTCTATGACAGTCTAATTTTTTAAGAGCAGAACTTTTTAGAAAGAGTGGCATTTTTCGATGAAGTCAAAAACAAAAGAGTTTCTCCTTCTGTCAACTCCATCCGTGGACACACTGTATATATAATTTAAATCAGCAATGAGTAAATAAAAGTTCAGATTGAGATTCAATAAATTTTGAGTTATTTTATATAATCTTAGTGTTGTAACAAACTCAAAATAGTGATGTTTTTTCATTATACTGTTTTTATGAACATTAGACCTATATCGTGAATCTATTAAACGTGTTTAATTTTGTACGGATTGTAAATTATTACTTTATAAACATTTATGACAATAATTATTATTACCATTATGACCATTACAAATAGTTATAATTAAACTAATAATAATAAAAATAATATAATAACAAGTCAAGTAAGAGAAAGGTTGTGATTATATTTGTGGATAATAACTTGACGAAGTACGTAAATATGTTTTATTTTAATAAAAAAACAATACATTCTATATAAATTTAACAAAATATGTACTTTGGTATCAAAATTCTCAGTGGTATTGTATGACTAATGAAGTTCAGACGACTTATTGAATAAGCTGTTTAAATCAATAATTTCCAGGTTTGATCTATTTTTCAAAATTGTACAGCTAAGTAGTTGAAGATCAAATGAAATGGTAATCATGGCACACACACAATACAGGTTTTCGGAAATAAAAACCCAATCAACAATTTATTTGTATCGGATAAAGACGGCCATTGTTACTTACCTATTTCTACCACACCTTCATGACACACATTCTCACTTTCCAGTTACCACCATACTTTTTAATGCAAACTGTAATTTGAAAATGTATTTATTATTACGGTCCATCGTCGATGATCCGGTTAGAACAAAACACTTATGATTATCGTCCATTGACAGCAGTTACTTGTATCGTACATAGCAAAATTACATTTGCTCGTCGGTACCTGCTCATACCCAACTCTCTTTTTCTCCTTGCACTTACTAAATAATATGTAATATGTACAACGGTTATATGTCCTCACTTACATACATATTTTGATTTCTCTAACCAAATATTGTGTAGATAAGCCAAGTTAATTTAGTCATAAATCAGTTTGAACTTACTCAATGTTATTTTTTACTGTGACATAAATATGTGAACAAATTTGAGTTCCTCGACCTAAAAATGCCCAAACCCCAAAATTTTGAATAATAGCACTTAAGAAATAAATGAAAAAAAAACAAAATGTATTGTATTTCTCTATCAACTTTTGGACTAAACTAGGTTCAGCTAAATCGCAATATTTTTACCATAGGAACCTACCCATATACCTCGCAACCACCTATTTTAACAGTAGTTTGTAAAATGTTACGTAGAAAAATAATTTATGTGCTTAAGGATAATGAGAACGATTAAATGATGTCGCTAACAGCAATGGAAAAGCGTTTTTCTCTACCCTTTTTCACTTGATGATAATGGGAGAGAAGGGATTTTTAAAATTGCCAAAAGCACCAGGTGTCGTTTATGTGAAACTTCTCACAAATCAAATATTTAGCATGTAGTCATGGCAGGCATGAAAATGGTCAACATTAATGCCAAATTCATATTTAACGAAAGGAAAACGAAAAGATCGCGTATATTGGATGACGAATGAAAGAGATTGGAGCAAATGCTTCGTATTTAAACTAGTACGTGGCAAAATAAATAATCATTACATCATGAATACGAAAACAAAGTGACCAAAAAACGTTGCACAACCTTCAATACGAGACCAATTTGAAAAGAAAGTTAGAGATCTGAACTGAGGAAATCTATCCATATACAGGGTGATTCATTAATAATGGGACAGAGATTAAGGGTATGTTGCTGACCTCAAAATAGAGCGATTAAGCCAAATATGCCTCATCCGAATGTTGCTCTTTTTCGATCTATAGGGTGTCAAAGTTGAAAAAATAAATCACATTTTCTTTATTATTTTTCGATCGCATCCACCGTATTTTATGAAATTTGGTATAGAGGGGTTTTATGGTACTAGAAATTCGAATATGTCGACGATTTTGGTGTATCTGCTAGAGGGTGCCACCATTGATGGTTTGAACCCTTTTAAATCGCTACGACTTTTTTGTGCTACACTGTATCTCATTTTGGACTGGACAAATTTTCTTCCATATCTTTTCTAGTTAAAAAAGGTTGATGTCGCTAGAAGCAATAATTCTGAGAAAAACGCGTCTAAATCTCATAATGCATGCAATTTTTCTAAAAGTAAAGTCAAATTGTTGCCTAAGTAATGGGCCATACTGTAACAGCATAATACTGTGATTAAAATAAGCCGAATTTTGTGAAATTTGCTTCTAGCGATCGAAAGTTAAGAAAGAAAATGTGATTTATTTCTTCAATTTTTACACCCTATATCTTTGTTATTATGGATTTTGGCAGATTTTTGGATTTTTAGTAAGCTAAAATAAATCGACTTACGTAAGACTCGTATTTGAAGTAAGAGGACATGAGAATACGCTAGCCTAGTTTTTTATGATAAAAGCTGGCACAAAATCCGCTCCAGTAGTCATTTTAGGTTTGGTATATTGCAAAGCTGTAAGATGTGCTAGACACAAATCGGTCAAAAACATTATATAACTTTTCATAGAAATAGGTAGTAGCATCTTCTGCGTTATTAAACGTTTCTAAAAATGTACAGTCAATTGTAGCCATGGCGTCATATAACTGTAATAAATTGGTTTTTCTAAAGTTATAAGCGTTGTTAGAGAAAGTGGGAAAACCGTGTTTTAATCTAGATGTAAAATTAACATTGACTGATATGTTTAATGCAGGATTATGCCGGTCCTCCTTCACCCATGGATTATCAGATTTGTGAATCAAACAAAAGTTGTTATAAATAACTAAATCTAATATTTTACCGTAATGATTATTAACTTTATTAAATTGTGAAATATTCAAAATATTCAAGAAATTATTAAGTAACAGACATTTGCCTGCCTTTGATTATTATATAAATAATAAACATAATTTGGTATATTAAAATCACCCAAAATTAAGATGTTACCATGAACGAATGAGGAAGAAAGTAATAAATCAAATAAATGTTCGTAAACAACAGATGAAGTATTTGGAGAGAGATATGTAGCAATAATAAAAACATTAGAACTCGATAAGACTGCTTTAACTGAAACAATGTCAACATAAGGCGTTACATTAGTAAAATCAATATCAATTTGAGTAGTATTAAAATCATTGTTAACTGCAGTTAGGACACCTTCTCCCCTGAAATAATTAGTAGCAGAAAAATGTATCAGAAGGATAAACAGAATAATTATCACAAAATAATTCATCATCAAAAAATGAAGAATTTAAGTTGGTTTCAGCAAAAACTACTTCCGAAAAATTATTTAGAGTTGAATTATTATATATCTGAGTTGTTTTAGTACGTATGCCCTAAACAATTTGATAATTTATAACAAAATTATTCTGTTTACTATTCGTGCACTCTTCAACTTGAATAGTACTCCTGGTGGTGGGAGAGGTTAATTGCTATTGACAGGCTAGAATATCATTTCGAAGTTTCTCACGCACTCTACCATAAGCAGAACATTTATTTACATCCCAAATAGTGTGCTCGATATCTAATTTGATGTTATCTTTTTTATTAAGTTTTAGACAATTTGAGCAGGACTATGTTTCAGATTGACAGTCTTTGACATCATGATTTAACCCACACTTTGGGGATGAAATTGGTTTATTACAGTTTCTAGAATTATGATGAAATTCATTGCATTTGAAACAACGATGAACATCAGTCGCATCATACACAATACAGCTGTCATATCCGACAAATACATTACCCGCTTTTAACGCTTTATCATATGAATCTCTGTCAATCTGCAAAATTGCCTAAAAAACATTAGCATTCTTTTTTATAGGATAAAACTTAATTAGTTTACAAGTAGATTCATTTGAGAAAATCAAATTGCATTTACAAATTAAATCTATTAAAACATTTTCATTATAATTCTCAGTAATACCTACAATCCGAATGCGTGGGTAAACTCTAAAAAAACGCATTTCTTAATTTGTTCATGCGGTTAGAAAATAATTATTATTATCATATTTTTTTAATTTTTGTTAAATATGTAATATGTAGTATATATTTATCCTGCGTCCAAATGAATGAGAATGAGCAAACAAGAGCAAGCGAAAGGGAATGTTCTCTCAAAAATCCAGTTTGCTATTGCTCACAAGCACATATGAGAATGTTTGCTCTTGCTCGCTTATTTGGTCTGGACTATGGACGGAGCTTTAGCAAGAAATTTCTAAAGGACTTGAAATAAAAATTAATTTTATTGATTTCCTATCAAGCTAAGATTTCGAAAAAATGCATTTTAGGAATGAAAAAAATGACTATTATTCGTCATCAGCGTAGGCTTGAGTGGACATCTTCGACCCGCAGCCACCCTGATCGTGGTCTCATCTAGAGGGGAATAAATTTGACGGTGGGCTAGCATGGCTCCGATCCATCTTACTATGGTGAAAGAGATGCCAAGCTATTCCGTCGCTCTTTGAATGGGATGTATTGTCATCTTCTTCTGGTTAATGCCTACCTTTGAAATAAATACCATTTTCGATATTCTTTACGAATTCAGAATGTATCCCAGAATTAAAGTATATGAAAACAAATGATACACTCCAACCCTTGTTGCAAAAGGGCCATCCATTTTCCCACTTTTAAATAGTGAAAACGAAAATATTGCCCATTTAATTATTTTATAGGTGAAAACCTTCGAGGCCTTCTTCCAATCCATAGCTGAGATTTGTATGTGGGGAGACGCTAGGATTGCTGAACATCTTCGTTTAAAACATATCCAGGGAAATAATGATTCAATGCCTCCTTGAGGTACACACGTATGTACCACCAGGGAGCCTGAGAGAATTATCTTGGATTCGTAGTTTATTTTCATAAACTCATAAATTCTTGAGGTAGCAGGAAGGTCATCGATATAAACTGACGTTGAGCCATTTGTATCGGTCACAATCAAGGTCTAGTTTTATGGATTTAGTTCCATTCAAGAGCTTACAAGGTTCTTTGTGTTTTGCCTAATTCAACCATGGATCTTTATGAATGCTCAGGACTTGATCGGACTCTATGAACTCTGTTCATAGGCAGAGATCATGGCCCGCTTGATATCAGTCAGAAACCCAGTTCGTAAGCCGTGGGTTCTTATATTCATATATCTTGAGTACGCCACTCTCAAGACTAAAATTAATATGACGATGGTCTGACATGGACACTAGTGGCCACACATACCAGTCCGTAACTGAAGATGCTACTGTAATATCTATGACTAAGGTATGTTTGGCTCAATCATTATATTTTAGCCCCATGGATGGTATTTGTGTTCTTGTATTTAAATGCGCCCTGCATTTAGTTCGACCCTGACTTTCACGCACTACAGTAGGTATATAAATAGTACTATACAATACATTTTGTTCTCTGCACTTTTTGTTGGGTGCAAATAAGTCACCGAAACAATTTCTGCGGAGTCACCTTAAATTAATTTTGCCAGAGTCATGTAAATGTCTCCATAATTATGTAAATAATAGGGGTACCTAAATGAATGGATATAAATTACGTGGAATGTTATAAAGACACGCTATGGAACTAAAATGTGGCGAACCTAAGCGTAATACTCAATGCCACTGAATCAAACGTCATTTTGCTTTCAGCATTTAATCTCCACTATAAATTTAGATACCCAAGACGTTCTAAACCGAAATTTGGAGGTAATAAACGTCCGTTATATAATGTTTTCTACAGCATAAGATTAATGGTCTTTAATAGCCAACGTTATCACGAATTTGGAGTATCCAGGATGCTTTGCTTTAATTCTTCACTTAAATATATTACTACACTAGCTGTTGCCTGCGCCTTTGCTGGCATGGATTTTAGATTTATACCTAGCATACATTTTCAATAAACATGATATTTCTGTGAAAATATTTTGGCAATTTTATTGTCCCATAACGCATTTGCATTTTTAATCCCATGTGAGAACTTGATCAAGTTTATCCAATCCTCGAAAATCTAAAGAGTGCCTCATAATAAAATATAAAATGATATTTATAATAAAGGCTTAAATATTATTTATAGTCGCGGCAAAAATTCAAACGACTTACGTCATACGAACAAATAAATAATTGATTATATTTTCAACAAAATATGTAAAAAACTGCAACAGAATAATAAAACTATATACTGCACTAAATATTTGCACTAAAATACAAAAAATGATTGATTTTTATGCGACCAAATATCGAAAACTATGTTGACAATAAAAACAATTGCGTAACATCAGGCATGACGTAAGCTGTCTTCGTGCCGGCACTATATCTCAGTATTTAATACCGTAGCATAGATAGACCAGCAATTTTTGTCTGCGTCTTCGGTGATCTGGAAATGCACATGCAACTATCGGATCCGAGAGAAACAGAGAATCGGTGACCAAGATTGGAATAAGAATTATTTATAAACAAATATATCAAAGCGTATTCAACCTGATAAAAATTTACCTTATGTATAAAATATCTATGCACACTTGGTAACAATTACTGATTGCTAAAATCTATGCAAATACATGTTGGAATCGGGGGTTTTTGGGCGCGAGAAATTCAAATTTATGTGTTTCTAATTTTGACGTTACTAGTAGAGTGCGCATTTACGGCACATTATGCTTCTTTTAAATGGCAGAACTTTTTACGGCTTAGTGTCTACATCTGACTATTGAAACAAACTTTTTATGTTAAAAAGGTACTTTGTTGAAGTCGTTAGGAAAAAACATTTTCGAAATAATATATTGGAAATATTCAACGCGCCGAGCAAAAACCGAGTTTTGGTTTCATATAGTGTGCGTTTTCCACCGAAAATACAGCAAAATCTTACTTGAAAAAGTTATTCAGAATGCTAAATAATAGCTATCTGTAAAATTTCAAGAAGGGTTTGATGAAACTGTTTACATTTTCAACAATGGTTTCATCAAAGCAGAACATTAATTTCAGGATACCCTATATATAATAATTGGTAGATATTGTTCACAGCTTTTGACGTTTGTAGGTTGCTAGAAGTGTCAGAATACAAGAGGCTCTGAGACTGACACTATCTGATATCTAACTTGTGCCACAAAAAGCATCCGAATTGTTCCTTAAACCATTCTTAAACAGAAACATAATACCAGTAATTTGTTTTGTTCATTATTAAATTTTATGCCAATATTTGATAATATTTCTGAAATTGAATATGCCAAATGTGGCTCCAGAATTTATTTGTTTAAAAAAATATCTAACTTGTTAATTGTATGAGTTGAAATTTGTAAACATATTTAACGAAAATAGTATTGCATTTAAAACGGGTTTGGGTAGTAACTGAAAACTTGAAAACTATCGCCTATATGGACAAAAATCTAAACAAAAGAACCTATTTACAGAATTCCAAATTCTGGTAGGTACCTATATACTTTTCACACTGGTGTAACTACACTTGCATTCACTGTACACTGCGATATAAGTAGTTGCATTTGGCACACGTTTACCAGGAAATCGTTCTTTTCACATGACCATAAATTAAAACAATATTCATCAACCCCGATTTGCTATACACGTAAACCATTTTGACACTTGAAAAACTTACTTGCATCACAAGGACGTTAATACCTATAAGTAAGGCTAGAGACTACAGTAGTCCAGCAATATAAAGGTTGCAAATACTACATCTTAAGAATTTTACAATTTTTTTTACGATATTGACTTAATTGTTCATGAGGCATTTATTCCTAAATTTGGTTTAGATAGATTGTGAATCATCCTGTATACTTAATTTTATTTTAAATTATGATTGGCTAAATTCAGCGAATACTGATAAGTTACATGCAGAAGCCTTTGATTTGTTATGGTAGGTTTTTTAATCCCTTATATCGATGAGATAAGGTGTATGTATTAGGATATAATAACTCTCTAATAATGATTCTTGCGAAGTATGTAGTATGTAGCATGCAGACAACTGTTTGCGCATTTATCTCTTGTGCCCCTGGCACACCCTCAACTTATATCCCATTGAGAGGAAGTCAACAATGCGCTGCTATAAATTAAACTTTACCCATTATTTATTATTGCTGGTGCCCCAAACGAATTCCAAGTTTACATAGATAATAATGGCACAACGCCAACTAAGTCAGGCGCAGTACCTGCAGATATTTCGCCATTACGTGAAAACTTTATATGCAGCCCATAACCTACCCTTCTCCTTTCAACCACTTTAGCAGATTGACCTAAAACGCTGCAGAATGTTATTGCACACCACCAGTCTTTTGCTCCAAGAAACTTTCTGAATAGAATATTGTAAGAGAGTTAGTTAGTTATGAAATAAAGCATGAAATAAAATAGGGTAGAATTTGTAACATATTTATTCAAATTAATATTTATTTCGTTCAAAAATTACTGTTAGCTGCGTGGGCAAAAATGTATTTGAGGATGCATTTCACAATAGAATATAAAAACTGCTACTAAAAAAAAATATATATATAAAAATTTCATAACATTCATGATTTATCAATTTGACTCAATCTAATGTTTATCCAGAAGATATCAATGTACGTAATAAATATTAAAATATAATATTATTATAAGAAATTGAGAGAAAATCATTATATAGCGCGTCAAAGCTCAAATATGCAGAGTAATTCGGAACGTTTTGAATGAGGGGACTTACAAATACAATTTTGTAAAAACTGTTCAAAATTTTGTCCACCGACACCGATTTGGCAAGTATTACAGTTTCTACACACACACACACACACACACACACACACACACACAGACAAATTTTTCGGGTTTTTGTCCGTTTCGAACGTTTAAGTTATTAGCATAATTGAGCCACGTGTATGATACGCCAGACTGTTGATTGGGACATTTCCTGTACTTGTTAAGTCTGGGCTTATACGGGAATTATCTTCAACAATTTCTAAAATGTGTTCCTCAGCTACCGCAATATGCCGTGGACGTTCTGAACTTCCATCTCTTAAAAGATTCGGTTGCAAATTTGTGTAGCATTACGCGGTAAAAGAAACTACATTTGGCACATGTTTATCGGAAAATCGTTCTACATACAGACGAGAAGTTGCGAAAGCATTTTGTCTTATTTCATTATAAATTAAAACGATATCCTGTGGCCGCCCCTTTTTGTTAGTAAAAAAAGGACGGTCTTATTAAATTATTTGTAATCCTTGATCAAACAAAATAATTATAAGCACGACAGCTTTTTGCTTTGAGAGCTACGAGGGTGGATATGTACAAAAAAAATAGTAGGTGTTAAAATGCAAGATGTTAAAATGTGTTATGCAATGATGTAAGCTACTCCTGGGCGCCAGTCAAACCAAATTGACGAGGAAGGGAAAATATAAGACATGAAATGAACAAAATTAGAGACAATGTATATATGATTAGTATTAAGAATATGTAAATTTTACAAAATAGTGCAAATGCAGACAAACATAATTAACTTACTTAACACAGAAATAAATTACAAACAAGTAAGTCGGCCTACACAAAGTATGTAAAAACACGAACAAAAAAAACATAATAATGCACAAAATGGAAGATGACTACTGGTATTTTGAAATGTGTATCATAATAATCAATACGAAATATTGGCTTAATTATACGAAATTATAATACTTATACACATAAATTTAACACCAAATCTCATGAAGGCATGCAAAAAAGGAACTATAATATGTGAGTGAAATATGCACTCTTATTGGTAATAATAAACGACTATATACTGTATTAAAAAGAAATACAGTTAAATAATTTCAGTATAACTATAAATACGGTACCATTGGCCAAACAATATATATATATATATATAGAACTCACCTCAAAGACAGCTGCCCTGAGTTTATTATTATTAATATATTTTTTTTATAATACATACAATACAATTTTACAATTGTTTCTAGAATATAGACATAGGGATAGAACATCAAACGGTATTATGTAACCTTTTTAAGTTTTCTTTCTTGCTTCCTTCCAGAAGAGATGGTTTGATTTCCTATGATGATATAATCAACTTCTATAGGTGAACATCATCACATTTCTAAAGAGGACAACAAAATGGAGCAGGGAAAAATCACAACTGTGATGGTGACATCACTGGTACGCCCATCGATAAACAGCTTAGGCTTTTATGCAATATTACAGGTGCTAAGTTCCAAAATTTCATTAAAACAATCCTCAATGTTTAAACAATTAGCTGGCAAGGTGACATTCGATCCTAACATGTGCTCGACAAAAATGACACCAGTTGGAAGCCCAAACAAAATACCTAAAATGCACTCAATACTAGTGCCCGAATAATTAATTAAAGTATTAATTACTAACCTTAGATTTTATTAGGTTTCTCCAATTTTTATTTAATATAATTTTAACAAAACGGATCGATCAACTATCTATCTACCGCCTGGCCTCACCTATCTTTTTTGTTATCCTTTATTTTTCTTTTTTTTATATTTTAAGAACCTTCAATTTTTACGTTTAAATCGGCAATATGAAATTTGCGTCTAGTTATTGCTAGTGGCCTATCACTAGTGCCTTCTAATATTTTCGCATTTTATGCCTCGATAAATATGGACCGTTACAATCCATCAACTCCGAGTTGCTATAAATGTTAAGTAAGTTTGACACTTAACTAAACTAATCTAAACACTATCGCAAGAGTGAGCGCAATGCGCACAATGTGATATAATACATTACGATGACCCTAGAGACTACAATAGCCCAGCGATGTAAAGGATGAAAATACTTTTTTTCTCGGAAATTAGAAGGATTTTATAATTTTTTTACGATATTGACTCCATTTTTTGTGATTCATCTATTCTGCAAATGATGCACCTGCAGCTTGACAATGACCCAACTTATCGAGAAACTCTTTCTGCATATTTCTGATTGTTTCAGGTAGTATTTGCCTGATGATCTCATAGCAAATGCGTTGCTGTAGGTCCTCAATGTTGTCCGGTCTGTCACGATACATCTTGCTTTTCAAGTATTCTCATAAGAAAAAGTCAAGAGTTAAATCAGGAGACCTTACAGGCCACTCAATGTCCTCTCTTATGTCAGTCCAATGATGTAGAAGCTGATCGTTCAGATAGTTTCTTACGATGACTGCATGCATGCATGCATTTCTTCGTATGTAAGATAAGAGGGGGTTCCAGCAACTGTTTGGCTGAAAAATAGAAATTCGGAGTTTATGATTTTCTCAATTTTTCTCCACAATTTTCCCTACCAACCCCCAACATTGCACACCAAATGAAAATCTAAGAGAAAATGAACACAGTTTCTTAAGGAACGGGTACAATAAGGGGGAAGGGGGAAATGCTCTTGAATGCTCAAACTTTTTTTGTATATATTTTTGATAATTCAATGCCAAAACCGCAGTCACTTTAAAATGCTGTAAGTATAGGTTGTTTCAGATTAGAGTGCTATATATACTGATATGTTTTTTAAGGAGACTTAGAAATATTAAAATCTATTTTTCTCGAAAACTATTGCCGACATCGAATTTCAATAAGAGTACCACTTTTATGTAAAAATATTTAGAGTTTTTATTTTTGTTATGAAATTATCACAAAAATGCATTCAAAGTTTGGGCACTACTTCCATATTTGTCTTCCTTATATCTCTCATCGCCTGATTCTAGTTGATCGTAAGTGGTTATTTTAACTTAAAATGTACTATCTTAGTTCTAAATTTACAAAGTTAATATGAATTATTTTCAGAAACAAACTGTATATAAATTAATAAAATAATTAGGTGCTTCAAGCGTGTCCATTTATTTTGTCCTCTACATTTTATTCCTAGTTTATTAATATCAAATATGATTAGGAGTATCGTAGAAAGTAGATTTTCTTCTAAGAACACTAATGCAAGTCGTATCGAAATCGGATCATTATTACGGGAGTTATTTTGAATCCAGTTTCAAGATACCTAAAGAGGCCTCCAACTCCTTCCCATAGAAATTTTAGTCAAAAAGTCGAGATCAAATACTTTCTACGTTAGCTATTTAACTTTTTAATACTTAGTTATGCTCCACTATTACAGGGGCTCCAGTAGTAATAGCACGTAATATATATGAACTGACAGATATTCTCAAAGAGCCTTTATACATTTTCCATTTACCGGTTTCATATTTCTGAAGACCATTTCAAGCGAGCGAATAAAGATTCCTTTTAGCTCGACCCCCAGGTAACATGGCCAAATTAAAGGTTAAATAATTCCGCTCATATTTTCAACTAATTTATTCATTATCTAAATGCTTCTACTGGGTAGATTTCAGAGAGGCGCAATTGCTCGTTGAAATGCGAGAAGCTTCGGGCAAGCTTCAGCGAACATGTGAAACTCAGATAAAATAATAAAAAATATACTGTGCCTGTTTTAAAATTACATAAAACAAGGTAACAGTAAACACTGTGGAGTAAGTAACTAATTACATGTTTTAATATTTAGTCTCAGTTTTTCATCTTTAAATCTATTTTTTAAGCATATTTTTGCTCTTTGTAATGACATATTCGTTGGTAGCTCAGCATCACAGACGTCGTACCGAATATACCTACTCATTGGTAATTATGTAGTTTGTTATATGTTATTACATTTTTATTCGAAGAATGTGGTTGTACCATGACGAAGTCCTAGTATATTTAGAATGTGAAGTTTCTAATCACTAAATCACTAAAATAGATGGCCAGTTCGACGTCTTGATTTGACACCAATGGACTCTTTTTAGGTACGTCTTCTCATTCAACAGGATCCACAGTTATTTTAATAACGCAAGAGAAATTTGGCGCGTTGCTTTCATGGTCTCAATAAGGTTCACGGTCGTCGTTTTGAGTCAAATGGTAAATGCTTTATTGGCATTAAAATTCTGTAAGATAACTACGGGTAAAGGCCTACTTATCAATAATGTATACTTTATATCAGTCAGTTTTTGTATCTTAAAAATAAAACAGAACATAAATAATATACTGTGATAAAGACAAAATACACATATGATACAAAGAAACATACCGTATAACAGAAAGAACAAAACTAACACATAAACCCACTAAATATAATTTATTGAATAATAAAGTAAAGTAAGAAGACTAAAATAAAAAGTAATCTCAAACATAAAATTAGTCAAAGAAATGTGCTGAATGAAATGAAACAAATGGTATATGTGGAGTGAGAATTCTAACCAGAGAGTAATAAACTTTAAATTTAAATACTTCTGAAATAATAAATAATTCAAATAAGATAGATGAAGCTGAAATTAAATGCAAAGCTATTAAATAATTTTGTTAATAACTTAAGTTAGGTAGTGAATCGTTTCCAATTAAAAACTAGTGAAATGTGAATTGAATGCGTAAAAGTGACTAAGGTAAAACGAATATTCTCAATAAGAATAAAGAAACTTACCGAATATGTAGGATATCACTGGAATTACCTTGACAACAGGTATCCAGGGAGTTTTGTTTCCTCTGCAGGAGAAGTGCTCCACACAAAAATCACAAGACTACAAGCCCAATACACAGCTGAGACCGCACAAGAACACCCCAACGAAAACAACAGGCAGTCTAGGTGACGTTACACCGAGATTTAGATGATAGAAGATAAAGCATAATAATGAACACCAATTAGTCCTATTCTGTAAATTGAAGACAATGCAAGTCAATTCCAAACAGTAACGATTAATAAAAATACTGAACGCTCGTAAAAAGCACATATTAGAAGTATAAAGACAATTTCAATGAGTAGAGACAATTTAGAATATAAACAGGAATTGTAATAGCCCAAATCCCTTGATTATCTTGTAGTAGCATAACTTAGATTTGAAATGGTTAGGTTTTTACTAATAATAATTCTTCTGCACCTTTGCAAATGCTGTGAAAAATTATCACTGCAATACAGTTATTCAAATGCTCAACATCATCCATTTTATTTGTTTTATCTCATAAACAAATAAATAGCTAAGTGAATCGCCCCTGAGAAAAAGAGCTAAAGCTTCATATATTATAACGTGCTACCAAATCAAGTGGAGAAAAATTTAGATACTGGTTTATGGGTAACGGGTACTTTTTAAAGTAATAGTACCTACACATAATAAAAATTTAAATCTATACTTACCTTGATTTGGCTGTGCTGTATTTAGAACTCTATAAACATCATTTACACTGTGAGAAAGGAGTAAGAATAACTGGTAAGTACCACCTTTGTATAAAAATAACTGCTAAGCAGGCATACATGTCAAAAATAAATAAAACCAATAAGAAAATTAAAAATTAAAACAAAAATAAAATTAATATTATAAAAATGGATTCTATTTAAAAATAATAATTATTTTAAGAAAACAATAATATAGGTCTGTCTTATTATAAGATGGTACTATAATAAAGTCTCAGCGTATAATTTATAAATAACAGTAAATTATCATATATTTAAAAATACAGAAAGGAACTCAACCTAGTTTCAATCGTTGAACAATAACTTTTAGCCGCATCTATCGAGACGCTCGAAATCATTTAACATCTGAACATGCAGTTTCTTATGATGTTAGTGGATGTATTTAGCCTATTTGAACTGAGCTTAGATGCATTTTTATCTGCTGATGTTTTGTTCCGAAGCATGAATTAGTTTTAAAAATCTTATAAACAAAAAGAAACAATAAAATCTTAGTAAGGTGCTAAACGATATATAACTAAATATTAAGGATAATAAGGCCTGAGGCTCAAGTCAACAGGCGAAATAACAGAACGAATAAACAATTTACGTACCGCTATGGGTTTATTTTTATCATGTTTGTATATTCGGTATATGAACTCCAATGAAGATTGTAAGAGGTATTTTTAGAATTTATTACCCAACAGGTCTTATTAGCCGCAAGTACTTTATAAACGTAAAACCTTTTAAGTATGCATAACAATAATAAAAATAAACAATTTTTAGCACTTATAATCTGATGCCAAAACACACATTTCAGATTTCAGATAAGTTTGTATTTTTTTTAAACATCCTATATGTTCTAATAAGTCGGGCTACTTCTTTGATGGTGGTGGTGGTGGAATATATTTGTGGGGATAGACCGCTGTCGTGATCTCTGGGTTCGTCCATATATTGCTTTCGACTCATATTGTTAATATTACGACTGTACGGTCAGAACCGTCCTCCGATAATGGTCTCGATTTACTTGAATTATTCATTATCAGATTTCTTAATACTTGACAGTTTTCATTACTTCACTAACAATATAGGTGTCAAGCGTCAAAACGTTTCAAATACGTGTGGTTGGTGTATAGGTCAAAATATGGTATAAACACCGACGTCGGCTGTACCTACCTCATCCGACATTACAATTAGTATTAAATAATTTGGAGTAGCGACGTCGGTGTGGATGACATTAACTGACGTATGTCATTGGCTAGAGACAGTTAAAAACACCGACGTCGGCCTATCCGGCCTGGTTTATTATTCATTTATTGTTATTTAAAACATGGAACAGGTCGAAATACCGACGTCGTTGTGACGTCGGCAATACTAACGTAAGCGGTTTCTACCAAAATTATTTAAAATTCGACCATAGACGTAATGCTATACCAATTTTGTAGTCATAATTTGTATAATTTTGGTATAAAACTAGTCGTTAGTTAAATTCGGTGTGGTTTGTGCTGCTTGGGTAATGGCAACAGTGTGGCAGATAGTGGATTTGTTAAAGGACAGTCAGATAACCTGCCCAAAATTGACTCATTGTCAATGTTTTCGTTTCTGGGAGAAAATCTAAATTTTATGGTAAATAATTTCAAGACGTCTGCGTTTTGCATCACTTTGTTGCTCAGGTACCATTTTCCCCTGATAGTTAAAATTATGGGGTATTACACCTTTTTTTAGTTGTAGTCTTTGTACATTTCCATTAAATTTGTGCTGCCAATAATTCTACATATATTCTTCCAACTATTAATTTTAAAAGACACTCATCTTTATAATCTCTGAATAAAATGAAAATGACGTATGGTGAAATCTTCCTCGCAACAATATAACGCCGTTGTGTTCGATAGTGTTGTCTTCTCTTTTTCGTCTTTATTCATTGAAATGCACCATTTCTTATGCATTTTCTCATTTTTAGGAACCGACAAGAATATTGTTTCCAGGGTGGTTACCGTAGTGTTTTTGCACCCCCTTCGGCAATCAATATTTTATAATGCTGGACTGGACAGCGGACACCACACAAAGATCACAAAGCTCGACGCTAACCACAGATTACAGATAACGGAACGAGTTTGCTAACCAACTTAACTAAACCTACGTCGATTTGACAATTTGACATGTGTCACCATGGACGTTTCCATATACTGTGACGTGGACCAATCAGAATGTTGTTTCCTAACCCGTGACTATATTTGAATAAATTTCTATATAAAATAATCAGTTATGAAAAATATATGAACAATTTTACAGAGTTAGCAAGATATTCATGTCAAGTACTTAATATATCATACAGTAAAAATATTTTTAAGCATTTAAAAATTTCATGCAAATTGTCTATTGTGTTTTGAATTTCCAGTGGATGATTAGTTGCTACTACTGAGTGTGATTTATTAGATATTCTCAATATTAGATGGTAAGGTTTTAAGGACAAGGAAGGTATTAATTTAAAGTACATAAAAATTAACTTCATTGCAGGGTAAGACATAACATACTTAAATGTAAGGTATTCGATAGGTAATAATGAATATCCCTCACGGTGTTTTTAAAACAATTTCAAAACATTGAATTTGCAAACTAAACTTAAATGTAAATTAAAATCGCTAATCAAAGAATTTTTGAATTAAAATAAGAAAAATTTAAAAATATTTTTAATAATGCGAAAAATATTACTGAGTTAAGTACCAACGGGGTAAAAGTGCGACAAATTAGAAATAATTTCGAGCTATAAAATGCTATACTACGAAATTATAGATTGCATTTCCCTTCAAACAAGTACTCGTTTTGGAAATTTACACAACTTAAATTTCCTTGCTTTAGTAGATTCCTCAAAAATTCAGAATATGCAAAAAAATATTAAAAATTGTTTGAACGTTTACTGCAAATGCATCCAAACGGTTTTGACATAGATAATTTGAAAAACGAATTTTATATTTTGTACAAAAATGAACAATTTAGTAATTTAGAAGTTCAAAAAACGGTAGAAATATACGAGGAATCTGAAATGATATTTTCGGAAACATCCAAATTGTTTTGCATAGTTTTAATAATTCCTGCAACAAGTGTTTCAATTTTATGAAGACATTATAAATAAATTTGTAAATTTAAAAGATAGACGAGTAGACCCGTTTTATATGAAGTGAGGGTTTTAAAAATATTTTTCTTTTATATGAAAGAATAGAAGTAGGCTGACTACCTTGAAAATTTGATTTTAGGTTTTTTCATATTTTTTAGTGTTCTTAAATGAAGTAGGAACATTTTTTTAAATTATTAGATAAATATATTTTTTTCTATTATAAATAAAATTCTATGTTCCAGTGCTATTGGCGAAGACCTCCATAATAAAAAACGGTCAGCTCGACAAGGTAATACTCAGGAGTGATGTGAAAATTAAAATGGGTTGGGTCTCACCTCTAACAACTACCACGAGCCGCCACTGATCTATGGCCGGCTTAATAGGTTCCTGCCAAGGATATTGGCGCGAGGCTGGTTAAAGGCTAATGTGGGTTGATCTAATTGAAGGAGGAGGAAATACAAGGGGCCCAATGGAGCCTAATTTTTCAGCTCTTTATTAGCGTATTTTTTACTTAAAAGATTTATAAATCTATTTTCATGACAAACAAAATGTAGTTCTATTCATTGGCATCATTGTCTAATAAAATTAAATCTAGCTAGTATAATACTCAGCCACACTATATATCAAACTATACACGTACTTACTTGTGCAGGTCTCCAACTGATAGTATTCACATTTATTAATGAGATAAATCAGACATGTCATTTTATCTACATACAGGGTCGGAAAACGCTGATGGTCTATCTGAGTTTACATGAGAGCGACAAAGTAAAGCATAGAAATCCGTGCGATAGACAAGGATGACTATATTGACGACGTTTTAAAATCTAAATAGTCACCGCCCATTTCGTCATTCAACAAATAAAATCCACTCCCACTTATATCTCAGAGACCAATCGCCATCTTTGCCTTTATTGTTTGCCTTTCGCTTTCGCAAGAGATGTCACTACTTGTGCAACTCCAACTCCGGTATTCTGATATTTTACCAGCGGTAGAAATTGTGGACAGTGACTAATCGCTAGCTTGTGGACCAGCGCGACGGGCGAAGCGTGCGGGGAGCAAGATTTCATAGGCGTACTAAATTTGAATGCGATCAGATATAAGAAATATATAAAAATGACGAAAATAGTTCCATTACATAACATCTATTATTTTTAGAGTAGAAACAGTGATATAACAGTTTTTACCAATTTCGAGGCGTTAGATAATAAAAATTATAAGAATTATTTCAAAATTTAAAGTTTTTATCTTGTCAATTACCCAAGGTCGAAAATAATAGAAAGTGACTAAGTCACAACACAGACATGAGTACAGAAGGTACGGGTGGTAAAATTACCTAAGCGTGCCACTTGAGAAGAGTTAAAGCACACAAAATTATCAAAAATAAGTTGACGTCGGCTGAACCTAGCACATTAACAATTTACTTTAAATGTGTCCCTGTCCTTATGGACGGCGATTGCCCACTAACACCCACTTACACCTACCTCATGCGCACTCCGCAGATAACACACTTAAGCCTTGTCCTCATGGACGCGAAATTCACGGATTTTTGCACGAATTTTGCAACTTTAGAATACATACACACTATTTACTATTGGTTACTAGCACTGTCACTATAACGGTCACACATTAACACTTATTATATCATATCGTACCGCTCTCCGTATGACCTTCATACGCCCAGGTTTCGTCAAAATTTAATATATTCTTCGATCCAGGTTCTTATTTTTTAATATTTATTTTAATTAGTTTCTTCGCCATATCACTATCTCGTCCTTTCTATCAGTATACTCTTTTCGATTTCATTTATACGGACTAAGTTTCATCTTGTAAGATCTAGCAATAGAATTTTTATTTGGAAAACTCATTTTAAAAATACAATCTTCCTTCCGCGAGTTTCCATCACTCCAACACTAGTTTTTTATTTGCACACATATGCTATTCACGTACAATTTTGTTAATGACATATATATTTCAACATCACTTACACTCATATTTTGACCTCGCGCACTAAACTCTTCATACATATTGCTCATTTCGATCAAATCACTAATAA
Organism: Monochamus alternatus; assembly: GCA_037114965.1. Classification (NCBI taxonomy): domain Eukaryota; kingdom Metazoa; phylum Arthropoda; class Insecta; order Coleoptera; family Cerambycidae; genus Monochamus; species Monochamus alternatus. Next base: position 108,264,458 of record CM073426.1, on the reverse strand, counting down.
AATTAATTACATTCATAATTAAATTAACGAAAAGATATACCCGAAATTTTGCCCGCCCGAACGATATACCCGCCCATGATAGCCTTGCAATTGTGAAAAGTTGAGATTTTCCCGCCATAAATAATTAAAACAGAAGTTGCAAAAGTCGTGCAAAAATCCGTGAATTTCGCGTCCATGAGGACAAGGCTTAAGTGTGTGATCTGCGGAGTGCGCATCAGGTAGGTGTAAGTGGGTGGTAGTGGACAATCGCCGTCCATAAGAACAGGGACACATTTAAAGTAAATTGTTAATGTGCTAGGTTCAGCCGACGTCAACTTATTTTTGATAATTTTGTGTGCTTTAACTCTTCTCAAGTAACACGCTTAGGTAATCATACCACCCGTACCTTCCGTACTCATCTCTGTGTCGTGAGTTAGTCACTTTCTATTATTTTCGACCTTAGGTGATTGACAAGATAAAAACTTTAAATTTTGAAATAATTCTTATTATTTTTATTATCTAACGCCTCTAAATTGGTAAAAACTGTTATATCACTGTTTCTACTCTAAAAATAATGGATTTTATGTAATGGAACTATTTTTGTCATTTTTATATATTTCTTATATCTGGTCGCATTCAAATTTAGTACGCCTATGAAATCTTGCTCCCCGCACGCTTCGCCCGTCGCGCTGGTCCACAAGCTAGCGATTAGTCACTGTCCACAATTTCTACCGCTGGTAAAATATCAGAATACCGGAGTTGGAGTTGCACAAGTAGCGACATCTCTTGCGAAAGCGAAAGGCAAACAATAAAGGCAAAGATGGCGATTGGTCGCTGAGATATAAGTGGGAGTGGATTTTATTTGTTGAATGACGAAATGGACGGTGACTATTTAGATTTTAAAACGTCGTCAATATAGTCATCCTTGTCTACCGTACGGATTTATATACTTTACTTTGTCGCTCTCGTGTAAACTCAGATAGACCATCAGCGTTTTCCGACCCTGTATATGAAGGAAAACTAAAAATGTATTGTGCAACATTTTATCCTATTTATCGCGTCATCGGATCGTCTGAAGTTTTGTTAATTTGCGAAGAGTTTTCAGCTTTGGTCACGTAAAATATACTCTTTTGGGAAAGCTTATAAAGTTTTATGTTGAACGGGAGCTTAGGTAAATTTATGTAAACAAACTTCTGAACTTTATGCGCATAGGGAGCTATTTATAGGCAACTAAAACATGCCACATCAAAAACTGCTTCAGAAGGAACTTAGTCGATACATGTATTGAACAGGATAATACGTAAAAACAAAAAAATATGAAGTAGATGAGTAATTTATCATAAGTAATTTTGTGATGTTAAAATCATCTGTGATGACTGATGAGAGAATGGCTGTGGTGAGAATATTAAATCCAAAACGTTTAACTAAAACGCATTTCCAATTTTTGAATATTTCAGATACATCTCTTCACGATTATTAATAAAGACAAAAGAGCATTCAAAAAAGTTTTACAAGTCTTTAAAGCAGATGAAAATATCCCAACTAACCATAAAACCACCATAAAAATGAGCACCGGTCTATAGAACTTTTTAGTTCTTTAAGATCTGCAGGAAATAATTATAGAATTGTTGAATAACCGTTCTTACAGGTCTTAAAGAATCTCAATAAAAATTCTATAGCAGTTCCAAAATGCTATCTTAGAAGTCTGGTACAGAACAAATAAAGAACTCTTATATAATTAATTGTTTCGCTAAACAATTTTTGCGCCGCATAGTGTTTTATTTAGAGAACTTTAAAATTGTTTAATTGTATCTTTTAAAAACAAAATGTTTCTGTATCGCACATATTAGAAATAATATGGATGGAGGAGCTTGCATAGGAGTACTCACATCAATACGAACTGCATAGTTGGTTTGTATAGTCCATTAGAGAGCTGTATATTTTAATGCGGAAAAAGCTTTATCGTGAGAATATATGGTACATAATGGTAATTTTTAACCTTATATTTCCTATGATGATGGAAAGAGAGAAAGGCTCTATCTTGTACTTTCATTGGATTCCCACCAATATGACATTCGATCGCAATGATTATAGCAAATATGCTTCGTAAAACTACTCTAACAGATCTATGCCATGTAATATCCACAGTGCTCTTATATTTTACGATATTTCCTGAACTATAAGGATGACTATATACGAAAATAAGTTCTATTTACAATTTATTTGAGGTGTGTTCATATTTGTTTTGTTGTTGTGTTGGGGTTTTCGTCTTATTTTGAGACTATTCTAACAGTAGGTTGAAAAAATTAATGTGTTGTGGTAATTTCAATTATTTTAATCTTTAATAAAGCTAATAAAATTCTTTAACTTCAACATCTAGAAGTTTAAAAGAATAAAGTTTGGAATGGTCTAAATTATAGATATATGTTACTAATTTTCTATAACGAAAAATCAATTTTTATTAGCAATAATCTAATAAGTCTTATCTATCGTAATGAAATTTCCTTTCTGCAAGCAAATAATAATTTCTATGTCACGACTATATTATACAAATTTTCCCGTTATACTTTACCTAGTATCTATATACAGGGTTAACTATGACTAAGTACATTTTTACCACGTGCTCAGGGAGGCCTAAAAGACAATAAAAAAATTATTTAGGAATTCTAGCTCGATGTTTTAAAAATGGGGCAAAACCCTTTTTTCCTACGGAAAGTCGGCGCCTATGTCGATCAGTCATCGTCCAAGATGGCTACATATGTCAACTACCATGCGGTCGTTTCTCACAACGTTGCCGAATGTAGAAACAACGAAAGTAAACATTTTTATTAATAATAATACCTAAGTACCTGATATATAACAGTTAATCCGTTTAGCTACAGTATTATGCATTTGTTTTTCGTTCCTTCGTTCCAAACTTCCAAAACTTCATTTCCACTCATTACCGGTCCGTCAGAATTACTTACTTGTCACAAAATACACACTTCGCGTAGAATAAATTGTCCATTTATTTGAAGAAAATTGATTGAAATAAATACTAACAGAAAACTTCGAATACACCCGTGGCAACACCATCGTTCAGTCTTCGGTCCGCCACCACCGAGAACCTAATATTCTTCAGATAAATATTCTTATGGTAATCAATATAATCAATATTCTATTCTTTTGTGTACAATAGTGGGTTATCTTCATCTTAGTATTGTTTTGACACTTCCTTCGTGGCACGGGGTTACACGCACATAGCACTTGTCAGTCGATAAACCTATGCTGTGTTGTTGGTTGCATTGTTTCTAATACTCTCCAAATGTCAAATAGCCGTAGTGATCAGAAAAGTAATATTACAGAGCACTGTAAACGAATCGGGAAATTTAAAATAATACTACAATATTATTATATGCAAACATGGTCGATTATTGTTAATATCGTTACTATTATTAGTATTATTATTATTTAATTCTATAATAAGTTAAAAATGAAACGAGTTTTAGTGCACTTTGCGCTAATGACCTACAGATGGCGCCAGCATCGGAAGATCCATCAAGTATCGCAAATATTTTGATATTAGTTTTCCGTATTTGCTTTTCGCACATTCAAATTCGTGTAATCGCGGAAATTACGAATATGGTACTAATTTATGGGAAGTGCGACGAAAGTGCAATTTTTAAAGCAGCAAGTTATAATCTAAACAAGTTAGAAAACAGAAAATAATTCAACTTTCTTGAAATCTCCAAATATCAGTCCTGGATGTATAAGTAAGGTACGTTTTACTCTCAGTGCTACCATATCGTGTTTCTCATTAAATAATCTAGTATTTTGTAAATAAAACTTTCTTTAAAAGCGCCGTAAATCGTTACACGTGGCAACGCGGTGCTCTGTAACTACCTTTGACAACTTTGACTTTAGCAGAATATACCTAACCTCGCATCTGACAGGCGACATACCGTTAATTCTGAATTTTTCCTATCCTCTCTTAAAATATTTGTACCGTCATAGTTAACCCTGTATATAAATGGTAGTTTTATAACGTATGACCTACAAAATGCAGAGATATTTTAAATGAGCAATTACTTGAATACAATGCAGTTATCTCAATACAACCTAGGATTATTGTTGTTTCATCACGCTAGGTTTCCAAATAAATAAAAAATATATTAAAAATTTCAAAATCTTTGACACTCTGTACCTCGGAAATAATAAACTTTTAGATATAGGTATATTTGGGTATTTTTTTTTATTTTGACTGTACAGTCACCCCTTCCAAGGATGCTAGTAATACCTGAGACACTCTGTATGCACCCATGCTGGCACAATGTATTTTTACCTACCAGTAGTGATTTTTTTATCAGTGTGATAAAAATAATATATGCAACATTAATTTTTTAAAATCAGAAGGGGCTCAGCATTACTCACTCTCCTATCTGTAATTTAAAAGGAGTGAAAGAAAATATTTGTATAAACCACTGAGAAAAGCTATTTCAAATATGTATTTAAATAGTGCGACGAAAACTATCCATTATCTTCGTGAACAATCACTGTTGAACCGCACCATTCAATATGAGCATTCGATAGTTTGGTCAGTTGGTTCACCACAATTCAGCGCGATATACGGTACAGTGGACCTGCTGATTAATCGATACTGTCTAACGTACGAGCTGCATATCAATCAATCATAACGCTTCAAACAAAAATTCTTAATCGAGGCCTAGTGATGAATTAATACTTTTAGATAGTTCCCTTAAAAACCCATTAGCTAATTGAAAAATGCCATGTATACGTGAGCGAATGGAGAAAGTTTCATTGAAAAGTTATAAAAGCAACGACAGGTAAATATACGGATTTAAAAATGCCTAAGTCACGTGAATTTGGCAATTACCTAACTGATGTTTTAGTTATTGGAAGGTTTTCTAAACATGCAGCTACTTTTACAATGGTGTGCAGTGAGTGCAGGTGTAGTGCAAACGCTGGGATGATACGGGAAATTTGCAACCGAATCGTGGAAGAGATGGAGGTCCAGGACGTCCACAGGGTGTATTGCAGCAGTGTGGCGTATCATACACGAGACTCAATTATATCCGTACCATGTACAGTGTATCTAAGTATTATTATCAAGGGATTGGACGAGGAAGACCGGTACAATGACCGCCACAGTCTTCTGACTTTAAACTTAGACTTATTTTTGTGGGGATATTTAAAAAGTATATTGCACCGAAGTGGATACTGTTGACGATTTGCGCAAACGTATTGTAGCTACTGCCTATAGCAAGAGCTGTAAATTATATGAAAAAATAGCAGATATACATTATATACACATAATATTATATCAGTCTTTATATTAATATTAGTTTTATACTTTCTGATAATGATAATGAAGATATAAGGTTTATTTAGGATCCAGTAACAACCTGCTTCAGAACGATTCAAAATAACTGAACATTTCATTAATACAAACTATCAAGTGATGACAAATTGAGAGTGCAAGTTAATTAGTATTTAGAATTGTTCTAAGATCATTCACATTGGAAACCAGAGTAACCCTATTAGGCCAGTTACAGACACAAAAATTGCGTTAGGTTGAAAAAATTGCAGTGTTCTGATTTTTGGGATATTGTTAGAATAGATCCCAATAGTGTAAAACCAAGTTTGCAGTTTCGAAATACCTGTGCTAACTGCGTTGTGGTCGAAAAACCTTTTTTTCGCACTCTTTATCATCCTACGGAAAAAGCCATCCTATAAATTGACAACCGTAGCTTCATAGGTTTAATAGGTCCCAAGATATAACAAATTGGTAATTTTTCTTAAAAAGTTCGAAATTGTATTTTCAGCCGTCTTTTGGACAAAATATCTGCTAAAATATTCATCCTGCAAGGAATGTCATGGAAAATAAGATTGTAGAGCAGATATTTAGCTTTAAGTAAAGTATAAGCGCCCTGTGGAACCAATAGGCTTTTAAATAATCTGAAATTGGATAATTCAGTTAATACTCAACAAATAAATTTATTTGAAAAGAAAAATAAAACAGCATGCTAAATAATAAATAGCAATAAAAACGGATAAGAAAAAACAAAAACGAAACCATTTTAGAAACACTACAAGAAATGCTCAAAGTATCCACCGTTATGTTGAACTCACTTTCATGCTATTTTTATAGTAACTGTTACAGATGTTCTTACTATATTAGGATTATTTCTTACTTAATTACAGATCTTTATGTCGGCAGGTTCAAATCCTACGGCACGTAGACTGAAGATTAGCTATATTTGCGGAGAGGACTGGCATCCTCTCTGCACGCGTATATGGTAGGCTGGAAGAATGTTCGCTTGGGTCAATGTGAGAGATTGATGCCGATCAGCATTTGAGTACCCTCCTAATTAATGAGGTTTTCCAGGCTTTCCTAATTCCTCTACTGAATCAGGGATAGAAATATTATTATTATTTCCTGAAGGTATTTACAATTCAGTTTAGTTGCTCCCAACTGGTAACCTTGAAGGCTACCCAATAGCCCACTATGCACATATGTTTGGAAAATTGTTCCAAATTTTGTTTACGCAAATAGAAAGTATTACGCATAAAATTTGAATTAATTGTGAATTTGATGATAAAAGTATGTTCATTAGTTTTTACTTGGAAAAAGTCTCTCATAGACAGATATTTGTTCGTCAAACGTGAAGATTTGGGCAACTACAAAAAAATTCTCCATAAATACTACTATTTTTGCTCTACTTAAATGCCTGAACAGTGTTTTAAAATCCTACATACAAGGTGCTGCTTTTGCAAATAAATAAATTATGTCACTGGACCTGCAATTCTGTTTCGTTTATGACGTTAGTAGATTGAGTGAAGTAAGAAGAATGCCCTTGCCGAATGTCATTTGATACAGAGTAGTTCGTCGTTTATGGCAAGTTAAAGAAATAGCCAAAATCGTAAAATGGACTGTATCTCAGTAACGACGATGGTTAGAGCCTATAACAACAGGCTTTCTTGAGGTCTCTTAGATACCCTGTATTCACTATTAACGTGTGTACTATTCCCAATGAAACATCCTATATAATAATTCCTGTTTTGAATAAATCCTAATTTTGTTTTAAATAATTACATTAAATGCTAGTTCGACCGGTATACAAGCAACACATTGCGCTTGACCGCTTATATCACGTAAACTCAATATATTCGGACATTCATGGATTGCGTACATACATTCAATATTCCAGATATAATTAATCACGAGGTGACATGCGTTTCCATCTCTGTAAAGCTGTTTATCATGACCATGTGACAAATTTATTTCTCCGAGGTAGTTTGCGCCATTGCTGATTAAACCTGGGCCCATTTGTAGGACGTTATTTATAAAGCTTGAAGCTACTTCTTAAAGTACAACGGGAATAATTGTAACTACTCTTCTATTTGTGGCACAAAATATACTATGTAACAAAGAAAGGTATGCACCCATTAAATATTTTATTTTGATGATTTGCTTAGTTCCTTCGGTGAAGGTAAAACGTGATTTAATTTTCAGGTCTATTTGTTAAATTTTTTTGGAGTTTGCATAGATCGTACTTTGAAAACGTACAGTGATAACAATTGTTTGCTATATTACACGGTAGATTATTGGTTATTCATTGTCTAAATCGATAGTGTGAAATGACACACTAGAATGTAATCTGTACATTTTAGAAAAAAATTATTGAATTTTACATTATGTAAATGTACGGTATTTACATGGAGATTCTTGTAATACAATATAGATTTGGTACTTTTTTACATTAATGTATGTATGCATTTACAATTATTTTTAACAGTATAGCATCTATTTTAAAACTGTCTACCCACATTTTGTGTTCCAAGTGTTGCGAACCTGGTTGCAAACGACATTTTTTTACAGCGAATATGCCAAGATATGTAGATTTGGGCAGATTTCCCAGTCTAGTAACTGAGTAGTCGATTGATGGGTAACGCGGAACAGGTTTGTTGATGAAATTTTTAGAAACGCTAACAGATCCTTAAGTACCATAGTACTTACTTCAGTGTTACTAGGTGTAGACACAGAGCGAAAGGCACCGGCCGTCGTAGAGTAACCACAGAGCTTTTAGCTCTGAGACAGATTTAGCAGCAGCCGGACTATTGCAAATCAGTGGTTTGAAGGACTTGGAGTTTTAGCAAAGTTTACTAAATAAATATAAGTTATACCACTCTCTGTCGGCACTTTGATCTTTTGAGATCAAAGCCGTATCGCCGCACGTAAATACTGTCGCAAAAATTGGCTAATTACGAGGGACTTTTAAAAGTACTTTAATTGCAATGGGGAAATATTTATATAATAATATAATAATAATATCTCTACCCCTCATTCTAATCACAGGGATGAGCCCAGAAGTCGGAGACTTGTGCGGGAGAGGGGGCGGCATATTATTATTAAGCAGACCGCATTTGCGTCCAGGAACGACTTACGTTGGTAGGCCCTAACCACTATTCAGTGCAGGAATGAGGGAAACCTGGAAAACCTCATTAATTAGGGGGGTAGTCAAATATCAACCGAAATCAATCTCTCACATTGACCCAAGTCAACATTCTTCCACCCTACCATACCCGCAGGGAGGGCACCAAACCTCTCCACGAATATAGCTTATATACGGTCTACCGGCAGCTGGGCTCGAACCAACACCGATCTAGTCACCTCGATTCAAGTACTGACGCCTTAAACCGCGCGACCACTGACCGACCATATACGAGGGATATTCCAAAGGTGTGATGTAAGACTGCTTATTGCATAAATAAAATATTTGTAATGTAGTATCCATAAATATTATAAAACGACTATAGGTAAATGTATAAAGTTTATAAGTATTTTGTTAAGTTATAGCCTGTTTGGAAATGAAAGAGAGTAATAAAACCCCGAGATAAGAACCGGCCATGAGCGTGGTAATATTTCGTTTCAGGTAATTATCGGGTAAGACTAATGCTAACAGGTAATGGGTGTACATTAGTATATTTTACTGGATACATCATAGGGCAGGAGCCAGTGTATTGTGACTGAATATACGAAGACGAGCTAGTGCAGTAGAGTAAAATTCGACTTGTGTTTAGTGACTATTGTGCCAGTGGATATAATATTGTTTGGGTAAAATGTCGAACTGATCAGATTACGTACCTGCTAAATGCATGAAAAGATCTGCACTGTCTCAGAATGAGAAGATTATTATATTAAATGTATTGCATTGTAAATTGTATTGTATTGTTAATGCATTGAAACCTACCAACAGTGTTGACGACATCGTGAAAAAGTGTTCCAAAATGACAGGGATTGAAAATCGACTATCTATAGACTTTTAAAGGAAACAAAAAATGAACAAGATACTGTAAATCCCCCAAAATCATCTACAGGGAGGTCAAAAGTCGTTATAGATGATTTCCTCAAAAATGTCATTCGCAAAAAGTACACTCATTTTATTTTAAAAAAGAAATACCAACGCTAAACAAAATTTTAAGTGAACTTTCAGAGGACAACGTTTTGCCAAAAATCAGTAGAAGCAAATTATGGGCCGTCTTACGAGAATTGAATTTTTGCTGGGAAAAGCAGAACAGGAAGTCAGTTCTTATCGATAAAGATGAAATTATTTGTTGACGAAGATCCTACTTAAGATCAATTAGAAAATTCCGTGACGAATGGAGGAATATTTATTATCTAGACGAAACTTGGGTCAACGAGGGATATATTGTAGCGAAAGTATGGCAAGATAAAAATGTAAAATGTTTTCGACAAACATTTTTGGATGGACTTTCAACAGGGTTTAAGGCACCTTCAGGCAAAGGGCGAAGATTAATAGTGACACATATAGGTAGTGCCAGTGATTTTGTAGATGGCGGTTTACTTTTATTTGAATCTAAAAATACAGGTGACTATCACGAAGACATGAACGCAGATGTTTTCGAAGAATATTTTACACAGATGTTGGATCTTATTCCTCCGGGGTCTGTAAGTGTCATGGATAATGCCAGTTACCATTCACGGCAGACCGAGCGGACGCCTACGAAAGCTTAGAGGAAAGCCGATATAATTCAATGGTTATTCGGAAAAAACATTTCTTTTGAAACAAATATGGTGAAAAAGGAACTTTTGGCACTCCATCTTAATAAATATCAGAAAAAATATGTTATCGATGAAATGGCAACAAATCGCCAAATAACGGTACTACGGTTACCACCTTATCACTGTGAACTTAATCCAATCGAATTAGTCTGGGCGTAGGTAAAAGGAGATGTAGCGCGAAATAATACGACGTTTAAATTAAGTGACGTGAAAATTTTGTTAAAAAATTCCTTGAAACGAGTAACTGCAGATAACTGGCAAAGATGTATACATCATGTACAAAAAGAAGAGGAGAAAATGTGGGAACTCGATAATTTAATTGACGTTACTGTGGAACCTATCGTTATCAATCTAGGAGCCGAAGATAATTCATCAGAATATTCAGAGGATGAATTTTAATATACCTACTTTTTTATTTTCTTTATTGTACATTTATACAATACTAAATTTACTCACCATAATTTGAATTTTCAAAATACATATAGGTATTTTTGTGTGGAATAAAAGTCTATTCATTAAATTTAAATAAATATTTTGATAATAATATTTAATAATTTTATTTGAATTACTAAAAACCCTATTAACCCGGTTATGATGCTTAAAGTAGCCTCTAGTTTTGAAATACCGTTTTTATATTGTTTACTTACAAGAGAAATGGACCGAGAAATTGAAGTAGCATAGACAAAGACGGATTGTCGGGGATTAAATTTTAGCTATCTGCTACAATTTAGTACGGCTCGATCACACAAAGTTTTTTTAAAAGTACACCTCATCTATACCGATAATACATAATATAAAAATATTGAATATAAGCACCAGTACTACATTTATTTACGATTTGCATACATAATAAGCTTTTATTACTCTCTTTCATTTCTAAACAGACTATAATCTTGAAAGTTGTATATATTGACTTGTACATTTTAAAATAAAATATATAGCCATGAGGAATATACATTATTTTAAAAATAGCAAAATAATATAATCTATATTGCTTACAAGTTACAAATGCTGCAATAGATAGATAGATAGATAGATTTATTTTGTCTTAGAACATACAGAAAAATTTATATAAAAGTAATAAAAACTATATATTGTAGAACCGTCATGTGTAAACATACAATGTACACTTTACCAACAGTGGTATAACCTAAAACAATAAAACACTTAAAAAGAACATATCTATAAAATGAGAAAATACAAAAACATAAAACACATCAGAACTGTAGAAACATTTCATAATAAAAAACTGATTTTTTTCTTAAATATTATCATCCTGTCTCCCTTTTCAAAGCAATTATGCTGTAGCATTGCATGGTTATGTATCTTTATTCCTATGTATCCAGGACTCTGTTGGCCTACCGACAGTCTGGAATAAGGTAATTGTAAAGTATGCGCTCAGGGGTTCCGATAGTGGATCCGATTCAACAAAGCCAATTTATTTTTTTTTTATCTTATTTGGGATACCTACTTATAGGACAAGCCCAGCCACAGTAACCACTAAAATATGAATAAACAATAGTTTAAAAAATGCAGAGTGATTCAGAACTTATCTGAAAATACATTTGGGAATGTTCAATATACATGTATATGCGTAAATATACGCATTCCAAAAACTATATAAAAATATCTAATTGCGCGCCGCTGGAATCTAGTTTACTACAGTGAAATGCAAACTAGCGATGTCACATGTCACACGAAAAAAACCTCTGAAGTTCTGTGATTATGATTAAACCGACACCGGAGCAAAAAGATTTGCAGCGTTTTTACTTTAAAATAAACCTAAAGATAGATAGATCTGACCAAGGTGATGTAAGTGTCTTTAAAATGAATTTAATTTTAGTGTACTAATTTTGAAGAAAAATTACAGTACTTGATCACGATTAAAAACGTGAAATTTATAAAAAAATAGCACATACCTTATTACAAAAACTGTTCGAAATTTTGTTCCTCGATATCTAAACACGCCTTTTTCAATTTTGTCGTACTAAAGCCAATATTCTTCCTGATTGCTGTTTTTGTAAATGTAAATTATTCGCGTGTGATAGGCTCGCGTAAATTCTCGACGGTTTTTACTTCGGTACGGTACACCTCACTTTATAAATGGCCCCACAAAAAGAAGTCGAGAGGGAGTAAATCAGGAGACCGCGGAGCCGAAAGTGAGGATGTGTCCCATCATGCAAAAACCACATGCGTTGTCAGACAGTTAGGAGTACATTTTCAAGAAGCCACCCTTTTTGAAAATGTACTCGTAACTGTCCGCAAGTCATTGCCAAGAAATTCGAGATATTGTATATCATACGATTAGGCAATATAAACGGTCGAATTAGTCGCTAATCAATTATTCCTTTCCAAACATTAACTGAAAACGGTGTGGTCCCGTTTATAATGTTTTTGGTGATATCGACTTCTTATTTAAGGGTGCAGATATCTTCAAAGTTTTTCGGATAAGTTCTTAATGACACTGGATAGAGTAGGAGACAAGTATTACATAACAAATGTAACAAAATAATCTAACAAAAAGGAATCAAGGAAAAATACAACAAAAAGAGAACAGGGAAAGAAATGTATAACTTGAATATTTGGCAAATTGTAATACAAATCCTTATACAGATGCAATACGTTGAGTTGAGTACCTATAATGATTTTCTACCTCCACTGAAAAGCTCATGTTGAACAATATAAACGTACCAAATTTCATAATAATACTTTAAAAATAAAAAATTATGAAAGGAAACAGAAAGAACATGCACTTTTTCAGTTTTTAGTTGATATTTTAGGAATTACACAAAATAACTCATGTCTTTTTTTTTTCCAAAAAATTGAAAGGCATAAAAATACGCAACTTTTTCTTAATTCACCCTGTATAACTGTTTTCCGAGAGTTAGGCGTCGTAAAAGTGACCACCCCACGTCTTTATTCAAACTTTAATAATAAAATTTTTATTTCTTAATCTTTCTGTGTATTTTTGTTTTTCATGTTAAAGGGGTACCCCTTTGCACCCCCTTCCCGGCGCTCATGACTAGATAATAATTGAGTGGCATCAACAGAATTCGTGACTAATATGCATATACGGCTGCAGCTATATCTCGGTAATAAAAAACGCATGTTTGAGATTCCTAACTAAAGCTAAAGAAGTGTATACTGATTGTGTAATTGGTCACAATCGGCTGTCAAGGCTATAACAATTGAAAAATCATAGTTTAATGTTTGAATGTCAAATTTCATCAGTGTACACAAATATTTGCGGTAACGTGATTTTCACGATGTAAATCAACCTACATCTATCGACCATTCACTACTCCGTGTACTGACGAGCGTTCTAGATGCAGTAGACACCATTGTAAACTGTCGACCTTTATCGCGTTCGGCGAGAAACGATGTTTTGCAAACATGGAATTCCAGGAAATAACTACCCTGCGGGATAATGCCCCGGCCAACATTGAATTACACCTGGAAAACCTATAGCAAACAGATAGAGCCAGTCTTCAGTAGCCCACCAGACATATACCGGTTTCGAGCTTATTAGGTATCTGACGAATAAGCCTAGCTGTTTTAGTCTGTCTAACCGGACAGAATGGACCATGAGTACCTCGCCTATGGCGTACTGATGAGAGTTAATAAGCTTGAAACCGTTATATGTGTGGTGGGTTACTGACTAGTGACTCTAGCTGTTTGCTATAGGTTTTCCAGGTGTAATTCAATGCTAGTCGGGGCATCAGCCCGCAGAATAGTTGTTTCCTGGAATGCCATGTTTGCATGATAGATATTTCCAACCAACACATTAACCTAAAGCTTTTGAATTGCAACCATCAGAAAATATGATATGCATTTAGTGGTCCATGCTCATAATATATTTTTAGTGACATTTGATAGTCCATATTCAGTAATATAATCTTTAAAAAAGTTTTTTTAAAGTGTTTTGTAACTACTTTTTACCATTATTTATTTACATTTTTGTACATTTCTTTTGAATGCTGTTGAAATTAAAATTTTGTGTAGAATTAATTCTCAGCAGAAGTGGTTGTTGGCACAGAAATTATTTAAAATCTATATTAGGATAAAAATTTGTTTAGGAAGCTTACAGGACATTATTTCTTACTCAAATATTTAAGATGCACAATTATTGACCACTAGAGAATTTTTTGAAATAGTATCTGCAGTAGACTTGTTAGATACACTATTAAATCTAATTTGTATCCCAAGTTTTATAAATAACTAAATAAAATGTCACTTTGTTATGATAATTAATATTGCTATTGAGAAATTTTCTGATGTTTTTTTTTATCTTCAGAATTCATGTAATTCATTTTCGCTAATAACAAAAAAAAACTCTTCAAATGTAATTAATAGTGCTTGAATGCATTATAGAATTTTGTGTCAGCATCCAACTCTTATCTCTGTTATATTGGCATGGAACTTTCCTTAATATATTTTGCCTTTTCGCGAAGTGTCACCACGTCTTTGACTTGCTTGAAAAATTTATAACCGTCAAGCAACTGAAACTTTTAAAACGTTTTCCTCATTTTAAGAAATTGCTCTAAACTTTCCAGAGCTACGTGAAAAGCGAGCGTTTTTGTTTATGTCAAAACTTAGACTATTAGGTAACAAAAAGTAAATTTCATCGACTTTTATTGACACATATATGGCTTCCAATTTAACTGAATTATCGAAACTATAAGTGAACTTATTTTTCTATTTAGATTAGAAGATAAATTTTAGCGTATTTATATTATCAGCATTTTTTAAATTACCTACATATACTACATAAATTAAAAAAATCTACTTCAGTTCGGTACTTTATAATAATAATAATAATCTTTATTTCTCTTTAGCACCTTAGCTATAACATGCATAAATTGTGACAAGTCATACAAATACACACCTTAACTAATACCTAAACAAATGCAATGAAAATAGATAATACAATATAGTAAAACGGTATAAAACAAAAGACTGACAAATGAAAAATAATTAATTAATTAATTAGGTGCTCTCAACTACCTCACGCAAAGTATAAAAGCACTTACTTACAAGGTATTTCATGATTTTTTTTTAAACAAAGAGACACTCCCTCATTTTTTAAAATCTAATGGTAGTTTGATAAAAATAGTTGAACACAACCTAAAAAGTGAAAGGTTATAATTCCTTATGAAAATATGATTAGCTGTGCGTATATTATATGTATATTTACTAGCATTTAAAGCAAATTTATATCTGTTTTTATAAACAAACATGCTGCCTCATATGAAAGAATTGAGTGTAATGTTAATAAATTATTTTGTTTAAAAACTAGTCGGCAAGAATCTAGTGGCATAATAGAGAATATTAATCGAATGATTTTTTTTTATGTAAAATAAAGACTTTTTCTATGTCTGCACCAACACCCAAAAGAATAATTAATAAACGTTAACCAGATCTGGTTTTAGTCGAGGCAATAAACTAGTAAAAAGTCCAAAAGTTCTAAAACTAGTTGTGGTGGACGGATCGGAATGCGATTTTCTGCATTCTCTTCCAAAAATTATTTGTAAAAAATGTGGCGACATGGAATTTCTGACAAATCGGAAATTGAATTGCTGCAGCCAAAAATGCATTCAAAAAATGCATTATTTGAGAGGCCTCTTTTGAACATCATATTCATGATCAACGACCTCGAAAACCCCCGAGTACCCGATTTGGGCCAGTTCTGACACTTATTTACCAAGTTTTGACATCTTCCGAGAGGCCTCTCAAATAATTTTTTGAATGCATTTTTGGCTGCAGCAATTCAATTTCCGATTTGTCAGAAATTCCATGTCGCCACATTTTTACAAATAATTTTTGGAAGAGAATGTAAAAAACCGTATTCCGATCCGTCCACCACAACTAGTTTTAGAACTTTTTTAGTTCATTGCCTCGACTATTTAGATAGGACTGGCTTCAGATTTCGTATCGCCAAAAATGCGGAGTTGAACTTGCTACAAATTAAATCTATATGGTTAGACCAGATAAGAGTTTCCTCTAACAATAAGCCCAGAAATTTTATTACCGAAGATTGAGAAACCGTGTTTTTGTGACTAAGACTCAGTGTAGGTTGTGCACGTCGTTTAAAAAATTGTATATACGTCGATTTCTGGAGATTCAATACCAATTTATTATTTTTTTATCTATCAACTTGCATGCCAATTCATTTAATTCTTCAGCAGATTCGGATGCTAGCTCAACACTGACATCATCTGCATATAGAATTAATTTGATGGTTTTTATCAGATGATGCTCCAAATCATTCAGAAACATGACAAATAGTAGCAGAGAGTACTGCCCCTTGAGGTAGCCCAGTACTGATATTTTTACAATTAGAAAAATTGTTATCTATTTTAACAAACATTTGTCGATCACTTATAAAAAATCTCATAACCTCACATATGTTGTATCTAACACCCAATGTCTCAATCTTTTTTATTAAGCATTCATGATTTACGGAATCAAAGGCTCTAGTTAAATCAAACAAAAAGATGGTAAATATCCATAACTGTGTTCATGAATTATTTTCTCAAATAGTTTGGAGATATAAGAATTTTGAGCTATTGCCCTATAATTTTTTGCTGATTGCGGATTACCCTTCTTGGATAGCGGTGTGACATGCGTAACCTTTAACATAACCGGAAATATGCCTTTTGAAATCAATAAATTATAAAGATAACATAGTGACTGAATAATCGAGTCAATACATGAACTGATGGTATAGCAATTTAGTTCATCAGGTCCCGTGGATGTCCTAATTTTTATATTTCGTAAAGCCTCATAAATCTCTTGAGGTTCAATCTCTCTAAAATACATTGACTGAGATGGCGTATTAGAAAGATTAATTGTACTACTTTTTACGTAAAATTTTGGCTACCCTATTCAAGTATTTGTTATGCACTAATTTTAGAAAGGTTAATTTTGGCTACCCTATTTGTAATGCTCTAACACAGGTGACTACTTCATTCAGTCCATCATATTGTTACGGAGACGTACCTTGTTAGTTATGTTCCTGTTTGCGTTAAAATTGATAATTTTTGTAATACCTTTATTTTGACGTTTTCTAGAATAATCCAGGCTATATTCTGTTTGATTCTCGACATGTTCTCAATCTCGCCGAAAAATCGAGAATCCTAAAAACATTTACAGGGTGTCCCATAACTTATGGGCTAGAGCAACTGGAGATAGTAGACATAAAAATATGTCTTTTGAGCCAAACTTACCTAAATAATATGTTACTATTTAAAGAATTACAGGGTGTTGAAAATTAAAATAAATTTTTGAAAAATGATGATACCTTTAAAACAGTTGAAGATATCGAATTCAAAATTGGTATAATTAGGTTTTTGGGAGCGAGAAATTTACATTATTATTTACATTAGTTTCAAGATATTTCGTAGAGGGCGCTTGCTACATGCTTTGTGTTGAGTTAATTTACTAATACTTTTTTTCCAGATTTTCACGATTGAATGTGTCATTGCACATTATGTCGATGGCTGAAAAAGTGTGCCTTGAATGTTAACAAAATTTGTTACAGTGACAACTGTCAGTGTTATCTACCTTTTCATGTATAAGCGATTCGGTTTCGCCTTTGGAGTCAGTTTACAATGAGCAGTTAAACGCGAATGACTGAAACGTCAAAGTAAAGAATTTGACAGTTGTGAATTTATTGAAGGATATTTCTTGTGTAATCAAGAGTGGCAATCAAGTTTGTTTGCCTATGCGACGTGTTTCCACGCTAACTCAAGTTAGAGGTTACATTGGTGTCAGAAGTGAGATGTTCCACAAAGAAGACGTTTGGAGTAGACAAGTGAATGCCGGTAACGAGATCTAGAGTAACACAAGTGGAGGAAACATTGAACCAGATAATGGGAATGATATAAGATATGAAGGACAAAATGAAGAATAGTCAAGATGGAATAAAGGAAGACCTGAAAGAGATGAAGAACAGTCAGGATGAAATGAAGAATAACCAAGACGAAATGATGAAGGAACGTGTGTTAACAGTGCAAGTGCGCGAAGAGTAGACTCAGCAGTCGTCGCTTAGCTGAGTAAAAACGCGGTTGGACATTTTATTTTTCTTCGTTATATTACTCTAGTTGACTGTATTAACTATTATAATGTTATCATATACCAGACCAGATAGCCTGTGGGATATATGTGTATATATCTAATCCACGCGTCTGTCGTCTGCAGTGTTGACAACAATACGAAATCGAAAATATGATACTGCCAAAAAAGACACATAAGAAAACATGAGAAATCATAAAATCCCTAGATTAATTTATTTTACATATATTAACCATATTAAGTTACAAAAAAATAACATGCAATTTGTAGTTTGGAATACTGAATGTGGTTTTTTAATATTATTTTATTAAATTAAATCAGGAAAATTCACACTGTCCTTGTTATTATTTCAATTTTATAAAAAGTTAATATATTACTGAGTTTGATTGAATTAGAATCAAGTCTGTCTAAATCTATATTTTTAAGTAATCACAAAGTTTCTTATCTTAGAAATGATGATGTCAGAAATAATGTTTGGTTAAACTAATAGACCAGTTTATAAGTCTATGGGTTAACTTTAAATCACAGATTACCAAACACAGAACACCCTAAACTGATTTGGGGGACCAAGTGACCAAGAACCTCACAAGAACGGTGAAATGAGCGGCAAAGATCTTTCTGTAATTCTTAAAGAGCTTTCTACCTTAGAAAACTTGAAAAACATGAGAATTTTAACTCAGAACATGTGACTGGTCATCAAAACATGAGATCTCATGTAAAAACATGAGGGTTTTCAACGCTGGTCGTCTGTTCTTTGTAATCGGAAGCGTATGCAGTCGAATAATAAGGTCGGGATACATTTCCTACTCCCGTATAGGAATATTTCAAGGTTCAGTAATGTTCACACGTAAAACCTAAAATTCCCTACATTTTATAGGGAATATTACAAATTTTTATCTGAATTTTATTTTAATGTAACACATTTCATACAACTGACGTAAATTTTCTTTAATTTAGTAATATTTCATATTTAATGTAATTTGAACGTACCAGTTTATGTGATATTTCTAATTTTTTAAAATTTTATTCTGCAAAATTACCTGCACTTTTTACAGTATATTTTGTTTCATATACCTGACACCAATTAAGCATTAGATATGGAGCTACAATAACGATCGATAAGGCAAAATAAGAATTAAAAAAACATCTTTTGAAGGGAGTCACAATATATTACATCCATAAAAGTAAAATTCGTATTTGTGTTGAGTCATTTAAATGAAAATGGATATATTTATTTTCATTTAAATATGTTTTAATGTGACGTCTGCTGGGGTAAAATCGCTGCCGAAATATGGAAATATATAAACTGCGCCCCTATAATACGTAAAACAAATGTGTGGTAAGAATCCAGAAACGGAAAAAATGGAAAGCTTTTAACGTCCACTTTCTCGTGTTATCGCAGCCCTGCAAGAGTTTACCTTTGGTGTGATATAATGCCAGTATAATGGTTTAGATAAATGTTGTATAAAGAAAATTACTTACGTTTTGATTAATAACGATTTCCACATACAAACTACAGCTGACATGCAGCAAAGTTTGATTACATTGCTCATAGGCGCAAGCAACATTTAATTTTAGAGGAAAGTCCAATATGACAAAAATGTTTTATTTTTCTGTCTGGAAGCTTAGCATATTTTTGCCAATCACACAAGCATTTAAACTGATTCGTCTATATAAATATACATTGTACTATACATTGTTTATATATTACTGATTTTTTTTAAACAAATTAATCACAAAAGATTTTATTTGTAAAGATAATGGCTTAACCATATTTAAACTTATATTTTGATAGACACGAATACACGGTGTGAATACATTAAATAAATATTAAATAGTTAAAGAGTGAAATGGTTTATTTTTACAAAAAAAAGTTGTAATTAAAGAAAGGAATAAAAATCTATTTCTACTCTCAATGTCACCTACATATTGTAAAACTAAAATATTATTCACACACGATACCAACACCAACACACTTTTCACTTTTTCACCTTTTCTCAAATTTTCTATTTAATGGAAATGCGATTATGTTTGTGATTTTACAACAAAATTTAATAAAAGTTGTTTCATTTTGGACAGTAATCTTAGACTTAGACACACTGTAGCATATAGGGTTTATTAAATCGATAATTTCATATTTATCAAATTTGGTACAATATACATAATTTTATGTGACACATACTCTCATGACATCTTTAAAACCGTAAAATATTATGATAAACACAAAATACACATATGACACAAGGAAACACACTGTATAACAGAAAGAACAAAACTAACACATAATCACATCAAATATAATTTGTTGAATTGAATAATAAAAAAGCTAAAATAAGAGGATTAAAATAAAAAGCAATGTCAGAGATAAAATTAGTCAAAGATATGTGTGCTGAATGAAATGGAACACATGGTATATGTGTAGTGAGAATTCTAACCAGAGAATAATAACAAGATAGATGAAACTGAAATAATTATTCACAACAATTTTTGACAGATGTCAAAAATGAAATACAGAGCTTGTAAAGAAGTTTGTTAATAATATAAGTTAGGTTAAGTAGTGCATCGTTTTAAATTAAAAACTAGTAAAATGTGAATTGAATGAGGAGAGTAATAAAAATATTCGACAAAATTTCTACGATTATTAGTTTCGGTTATGCAAAATTGAGTTGTTTTTTGTGATCGCCATATTGGATCTTGACACTATGTATAATAACATTACGAATACGTCGATATGTAACAGTATTATTTAATTTGAAAGATAACCCATAAAATTAATAAAATTTGATAATTTTAATAAATCTACTTCTTCTTGATGAAAACAATAATCAACAACATTTTGACAGATTCGATATTTGCTAACTTTGTTTTTGTTGTTGGAAGCCTACTAAGTTGCACAATCCAGTCAAATGTTACAGAAATGTTCCAGATCAAATTTGAACACACTGTATGTTGACGTGTTGGTAATTTTATTCTACATCTGTTACTGTGAAAATTCAACATGGCGCCCTTAAAAAAATATTAAATGTTGTATAACTGAAACTAGTGGCAGTAGAAATTTTCTTTCAACGAAAATAGATTCCTTGTATATTCTTATCCTTCTGTTCCAAATTCTAGTTCTGTTTGTTGAGAAATAATGTTGCTAAATAGTACATATTTTCTAAAATCGCTATTTTCAGTTTTTTCACAATATTTCAGAGACGTACTTGATACATAGTCAAATAATTCAATTATTTTTTGTGATCGTTTAGTATTTACAATAAAAATATGTTTTTTTTGTGGTTATTTCTTTGGATTCCTATATTCCTCAAAATTATTTATTTGGAGATGTTATTTGTTATTTGGAAGTGCTTGGAATTTCTCAGTTCCCCCTAGTTACACTTATGCAACTGCTCGTAAGTTTATTCTGTTTGAGTAATAAACAGTTCGATGTCACTGAAAAGGAATATAAATTTTGCCAGAATGAATAGATGATTTACAATTCATAATTTTGTTACAAATTTTGAATTGACATTATGACTTTGAGAGACGTAGATAATAAAGTAATGTCACAGTATCGGGAGACCAGTAGAAACACTCGGGCCGAAATAATAAGTCGCGCATAGCAGCTCGCGCATCCATTTCAAGCTGCATCCAACTCTAGGAGTGCGAACATCGGTTATACAGAGCCGTATTAAAGCAATATTTTGAGTCTAAATCGAGGAACGAGTCGCTGCGCAGCAGTTAGATGTTTAAATATATCATCTATAAATAGTAATTTAAGTTTCTTTAAATTTACATAAATAAGTAATAAGTAATCTATAATATTATGTACAAACCATATATAAATACTTCTCATGAAAGTGAAGTTTAAAATATACATATTTACATTTTTTACAAATACAATTTTTTATTTTAGAGCAAAGTTCTGTGCAGAGACTTCTAATAGAGAAGATTTATTAAAAAAGCTGCTCAGGATTAGTAATAGTTCATACAAACTATGTCAAATACATTTTTAAAATAATATGTTTTCTAACAATTCGCGCAATAGATTATGCAAAGAGGCCGTTCCAACGTTTCCTGCACAAGAAATTATGTACATGATCATATTTCTTGTAGTCACTATAATGAGAGTAAGTCTCAAAACGAAATAATAAAAAATAATGTTTTTCTAAATTTACATTTTACTGCACTTTTATCTCCAATTTAACAATTTGCAAAGTTAAGTAAACACAATTTTTCTGTTCTGAAATATACTTGTCTTCTGGTTTACGTAGTTGTCATTTAAGACAAAAAAAAAATCATAATAAATTATTTGTCCACTAAACTTCAAACGTCAAATTTTAAATTTAAAAAAATCCCAAGAAAATGTAATTATCACTAATAACAAAAAAAGTAAGTGAATAAATACAAATGTTTTGTAGTGCAATAATATATATTTAAAACTCCTTTTTTTTAAAGCGTCCAAATAAGTAAATCGAATTTTCACACTGTATGTTAGTAGCAGTAAATGATAGCATATAATACATGTTGAATTACCCATTTATAACTGTATAATAAATTATTACATAATGTGGATAGATATAACGTAAACTTTCATGTGGAATAACTACGCTTTCACGCGCAAATAAAAAATTCTTATTCCGGTCCTGATCATCTATTCTGTAAATTCCATCGGATGCGCTATCGCACTCACATTTCGAGGTCACCGCAGAAAACTAAAAGCAGTTCAAAGTGCCGACAACGGAGTTAAACTGCTGGTCTACCTATGCTGTGGTAAAGTCTTTGTAAAAAAAGCTTGTAACAGACACATCTTGAGACTGTACCATCAAAGTGAAACAAACAGAAGCTTGTGTGGTACACGAAAGATAGCATTGACACCGAGATACACCACGCAATGTAACCATCTCAAATCCTGCCACCCTATCTTTAAAATTTTAAGCGGATGCACACCATTACAGGCTTGTAAAAACCAAATACAATCTTCCAGAGAGAAACTTTGTTATCCATTAATGCATAGGAATTGTTTTTCCAAATAAAATAATATTTATTCAAGGAAAATAACAACAGAACTTAATTTGTTTCTATGTAAATATGGAAATACACAATAATAATATAAAATCTTTTTAAAGTTAAAAAAATATATTTTTTTTGTGATGTCCATTGCTTGAGACCTAACTTGAAAAGGGCACCAAATAATAAAAAATAATTCCAGAAAAATAACTTCTACGTCTTTATAATATTTATGTCTTGCTTGGATCAAATTAAGTTCAGAAAGTAATGTGTTATTTTCCATAGAAAGTAAAAAGCTTTAAGTCAAGTAGAAAAAGCGATCCGGATGTAGTTTCACGGTCTGATACACAAATTAAAATAAAATCGGTCCTAGCACTGAGCCCAGAGGCATACCGCTTAGAATGACAGTCACCAGTAAATTGCTTGTTACTAAGAGGCGATTCAATCTATGGCAATAGTTTTCTACGAGCTCCAGTATATTTCAGTTTACACAACTTTCAGCTTTCATCAAAAAATATATACTTTATCATGACCTTTTCTCAGTTTTTTTAAATCTATTTGAGGCATAGAATTCTGTATGTTCATTATCGCAGTCATAAATCAATTAATGTATTAGCTATTAGAGGGTTCCGCAGGGGTTAGTACTCGGACCTCTCTCCACCCTGCCGACGGTTTGCATCGATTAACCTCAAGACATATAGTTTGTATTAATATCTGTCAAAAATTAACGTATCAAATTAATGAATTTTAGTTAAATATGTCAATGCGCAATGTAATGAGTTTACAATAGTTCTTTATGCACCAAGTGTATTATGGGAATTATGATGAGTTAACTATGACTAAGTACAAATACTTTAAGAGAAAATAGATAAAATTAAGAATTAACAGAATCACTCTTCAAAAAAATTTCAAACTTATTTATAAAGCGAAAAAATTTTTGTTCTATATTATAATAAACTCTTACTTAACGCCGACGTTGTAGTTTTGTGTTCTTCAGTTTTTGGTGCTGAATTCTTGCCGCGACTATATAGTCTATATACTATATATAGTAAGAATGTTATATTTTATCGTTTATGCATTTAGAAACGCTGCAAAAACGACCGCATGGTAATTGACAGTGTTGTCAGATGTAAAGCCGGCCACAGATCTCGTGATTTTTCATCGGTTATCGTGACAAACGGTCGTGATTATCATTGGCAGATTGTCATTGTGCCAGGGTATAGTGACAGTTTCTACCCATACACTTCGGTTCTGTCGCAATCGCTAGTCACGATAACCGACGAAAATCACGAGGTCTGTGGCCGGCTTAAGCTTTAGAGCTGTCACTAAAACTACTCCTTTAATGTCGATCGACGAAAAAAGTCTTTGATTTACACCAGACGATGAAACGATCATGCAACCGGCAAATAAATTGAAATACCACAAAAGGCGAACCTTGAGCGTGGATTGAAATCATTTAGTTTATTTCTGTACATTTTGAATTCACTTGTATTTTGAAATGAAGGATTAATTTTCATTCTTATGATAGCTCTTGTTTTTTTTATAGATTTTAATAAACCCTTAGTTATCCACATTTTCCTTTTTTCATTTAGACGATTAATTCTAACCCTAAACGTACTTATATCGATATTTCTTTTTATTATATTTCTAAATTCATCACAAGCTCTATCTACGTCACTGTTTGCATAAACTTCCTCCCAACTTTCCCTCCTTAGGTGTTCTAATAATTTGTGTTTATTAAGATAGTATTTAAACCTAGTATTATTATTGATGTTCGTATTTTTCTTTTCAGGATATACAGCTTGTAAAATTGTTGAAAAGTGATCTGTAATGCAACTATGAAAAACAATAGGAACATACGTTATGTAAGGCAGATTGCATCTCACAAAAATATGGCCAATGCAACTTTTAGAATCGATTCTTGTATACTTATTTATTGCCGATACAAAACCAAATTCTTAAAGTACATTTAAATAATCATGCGCAGTTTGTGAATCCTCTAAAATATCTATATTAATATCTCCCACTAGTATGTGCATATCTGATTTTTTATTATATTGTGAAAAATAATTATAAAAAATTTTCAATAAAATATATTGTCTCACTTGCAGGCGATCTATACATAGCTGTAATTAGTGTCACCTTATTACTCTTTTTTATAGAAAGCTGTAATATACCTATATTTTGTAAATTATATATTGTTTTAAAATATTCCAAATTATCTTTTAAATAAATTACTACTCCATCTCTGGTTGAGTTTACTTCCATTATAAATTGTAATAAAGGTATTCATTCAAAAGTATGGAATAAATTCAATAAAAACGAAACAATTATTTTTTGGGAAAAATCCTCGAACAGGTCGATTTTTAATTTAAAAAATACATATTTTAGCGTAAAATGCGATTTTCAAATGTCATTTGTTTTCGAGTAATGACGTCATCGATTTTTTTTTAAATGACAACACCATACTTTTTTCCTTGATTCTGAAAGATCGTTTAATTCTCTATCAGACAGTACTAAAATTTGCCCTCTTACATAGGAAAGTTTTCGAGTAAATGACGATTGAATGTTAGAAAACGTAAATCAACTAAAATAAAGCAAAAACGTTATCAAGTTTAGTAGGTGAAAATCATTGTCACACCGACTTTCTAATAAGTATTGTAAGCGACATAGAAATTATTATTCAATTTAAAGTATTATGGCACATTTAACTGTTACTCAAAGAATTGAAATTTTAATTCTTATCGGATGCGGGAATATGACTAGAACTCAGCAGGAAGTTTGCGATTTATTTAATGAAAAATATCCAGATCGCCCTATTAGCCATCAACAGCCAGTAAGGTAGAGTCTAAATTTACAGAAACTGGCAATGTTGTAAATATTCCAAAACCTGGACATCCAAGCATTAATGAAAATCAGAAACAGAACATTTTGAT
This sequence comes from Monochamus alternatus, assembly GCA_037114965.1. Taxonomy (NCBI): domain Eukaryota; kingdom Metazoa; phylum Arthropoda; class Insecta; order Coleoptera; family Cerambycidae; genus Monochamus; species Monochamus alternatus. The sequence continues at coordinate 108,238,397 of CM073426.1, read as the reverse complement.
AAGTATGGTGGATAATCCTCATAATTCTTCACGATTGGTTGCATTAAACAATGACACTAGTCAGAGCACAGTGCTACGTATCTTGAGGAAGGAAAAATATCATCCCTACAAAATTCAATTTGAGCAGGAACTCAATGAAGATGATCCCGATCGCCGCTTACACTTTAGCGAAATTCTAATGGATTTATGTCAAGGAAATAGAAATTTACACCGGCAAATACTTTTTTCAGATGAGGCCACATTTTGTCTGAATGGTACAGTAAACCGTCAAACTTGCAGATATTGGAGTCGGGAAAATCCTCATTGGATGGCAGAGGCACATACCCAACACCCTCAGAAATTAAATATGTGGGCTGAAATAGTTGACGACAGAATAGTAGGGCCTTTCTTCTTTGAAGGAACCCTGACAGGACAAAGATATTTAGAGTTTCTAGAAAATGACCTTGTTCCAGCCCTTGCAGTAATTTTTCCTAACGATAATGACCCTGACATTCCTGACGATACCATATGGTTTCAGCAAGACGGTGCACCTCCGCACTATGCGCGCCCTGTACGAGATTTTTTGGACAACTGTTTTCCTGGGAGGTGGATCGGCAGACGCGGACCGATAGAATGGCCTGCAAGATCGCCATATCTTACACCTCTGGACTATTTTTTATGGGGATACTTGATACAAAAGTGTACATTAATAAACCACGTAATTTAGAAGAACTTCAAAATCGCATTCGGGACGAAATACGCAGTTACCCCAGAAATCATTCATAATGTGCAAGAAGAATTTCTTCACAGACTTGCGCATTGTCAAGAAGTTGGTGGATGGCAATTCGAACATTTAATTTAAGTATAAAATTTAATCAATTGTATTTTATTTTACATACCTCAGAATTGTTACTTTTTTATGGATAAAATTTCCGTTCTCTAACATTCAATCGTCATTTAATCGAAAACTTTCCTATGTAAGAGGGCAAAATTTTATTACTGTCTGATAGAGAATTAAACGATCTTTCAAAATGAAGGAAAAAAATATGGTTTTGCCATTTAAAAAAAAATCGATGACGTCATTACTCGAAAACAAATGACATTTGAAAATCGCATTTTACGCTAAAATATGTATTTTTTAAATTAAAAATCGACCTGTTCGAAGATTTTTCCCAAAAAATAATTGTTTCGTTTTTATTGAATTTATTCCATACTTTTGGCGCATACTGTATAACGACTCATCAGGTATATTCCATGTTTCTGACAACACAATACAGTCAAATTCATTATTAAAATTGGACAACAATACCTTTAATTCATCTATATTTTTTCTTAAACTTCTTATGTTCATATGAAAAACTTTTATATCATCACAACTATCATTATTTATTAAATTATTACAATCTGCTACAGACAAAGCAACATACGTCGAAATTGCTTTGATATCAAAACTTTTGAGGTATTCATTCATTTTTCTTTTTTTTTTCCTAATTCTTCTAAATCAGTTCGAGATTCGCTGACACGTATCTTTTGGATATCAAGGATGCACTATTTTAGCTCACGGGCTTGAAAAGATTTAGTTGTTTGTCTGTACGACTGTCTAGGTTCCTTGATCATCTTAACTTATTTTCGTCTCCTAGTTGTTTGTGCTGTTGGCGAGTTCCGGAACATTGTTTTCAATTTCAGAAATATTTCACGTAACTCGAAATGGCAGTCCTTTAGAAACGGCAGACATGTCGGCACCTCTCCGACCCCGTTCTGTGGGCGACGCAAGTTCCAAACTGGATTCCGGTAACATCATGTACCTAACAAATTAATCTCCGACATAGCTGAAACTCAACTCACGGCTTGCCTCTGTGTGGAGTGATTTGACTAATTTGCATTTTATATTGATGTAGAATGTAAATTGGCGCATTTGATTTTGAGTTCTGCACTGAAACAGATTTTTATACGAATTCTACTAATATATCTGAACGTTACATGTCATAATAGTAAATTTGTCTAGATTTTGCAATTTTAGTTTTCACTAGAAAGGTAGAACCTTTCTATGGTAAGGAAGATTCGACGCTCTATAATTTTCAAGAGTGTCTGGCATTTCATAAACAAATGTAAAATTCTGCCAATTTTAAATTTTTTGCCAGTTTAGTTACATTTACTGTGAGGAACAAGGACAAGGGAGTTCCCCCTTCAAAAAACTTGAAAAACGTCGAGAGAAGTGTTAAAAAAAATTGTTAAATTTTGCACGTTCGGTAGGGTAAAGTCGCCCATGTCGAACCGGCTCCCAAATTGAACCTTCACTAGTTTGAGCTGCTGCAAAGAAATTAGCGCCATCTGCATACCAGGTTTTTAGTGAACCTAAATTCGTTAGTACACTGCACGATGCTGATTCCCAAATTCTGTTTGCCGTGCACAGTTTTGGCAGACCTATACGACTATAATATTTGTGTGTGTTTAGCTAAGGAATTCCACAACTATTAAGCAAGATATGATAAATTAGTTTTAGTTATTCACAGAATTTTATTGTTTTTTTTTTACAAATTTTATAGGTTTTATTAAAAATAGTGCAATAACAGTTTTCTCATTTCAAAACTACATTTTGACCCGTCATAAGGCATGGGTTCAATTTAGGATACCGCAGATTCAATTTGAGCAACTGGTTTCCCAAATTGAACCATTTACATATTACTAAAAAAATCTCCCTTTGGACGAGAAGTTCTGTAAGGGCTACAAAATACCGGAAATGTGCTTCCCAATGTCAAACACATATTTTGCCTGGGTCGCATGGAACCGTTCATCAATTTTTCTCATGTTACAGCGATTTTTTCAAAAATTGGTTCAATATAGGTAACTTTACTCTACACGTTCTGAAGCGAAAAAACCGAAAAATCCTCAAATTTGGAGGTTCAATAGGATAATGTTTATCAAAATTTATATTTTCATTAGTACACACTACCATAAAATTTCCTTTAGCGGAATATGCAGCAGATTGTTGAAATTGCGATTTACTGGATAGTGGTAAATTTCTAATTTTTTTTACGAAAATAATGTGGGGTTTAGATTTGTTAACAAAAAAGCGTTAACTTACTGGTAAAAAAATACGCTCATAGATATGTAAGTCACAAAGATAGCTTACGTGTGGCGCCTTCCAGAAAATACATCAAAATAGATATAAAATTATGATTTCTCGTATCCAAAAACATCTATCCCTAAGTTCTTTCATTCACATACGTTATAATTACGAAAATTCAGTTTTTAAATTATTTACATTTTATTAAGTCAGCTGTTTAGTTTGTCCGCATATTGTATTTACCTGTACAGCTCTCCAGAAATGTAAACAAAATTATTGATATGTTTAAATTAAGATTTAAAGCTGCAATATCGTTCCCAAAAACTCGAGTAGATCCCGAAAGGCACAATACCGACCTCTGGTCGTCCGAACAGTCCGGAAAACGTCACAGAGTACACAATTTTTTATTGACATTTCTTTTCCTTTTGACGTTTTACTCGGCATTTTTCAATTTTTTTAAGGAGGGGGGGGGGGTTCCTGGCACATCGTTCTATCCTAGTTTCTCGTTGAAAATTGCCGACGGCTGCCGAAAAGCCTCAAGAAAAGAAAAATTTAACTGGAGACACGCAAAAACGCTTTAACAAAATATGAAAACTTCCTTAACATTTGCTTTAAAATACATCCATATAAGGGAACAATAAAACAAGTTCAGTTACTGAGGAGTACACAGTTATAGTTTGTCTCTAACAGTAACTATAACGACAAAATAGTATGCGAGATTTTTCAACAAAGTGTTAGTACCTATGTGTGATAAATTACAAAAAAGAAACAAATAAAAAATAGTTTACATTATTTGATAAAACATTTGCAATAAAAATATAAATTCCACAGTCAAAGCTTTATTCAATAATTATCTAAATTTACTAACCTGGTTTAATGAAAACACTTTATAAATATCTAACTTCACTTTGACAGTGTGAACTCGAAAATTCAACCACAATAGATGAGATTTGACCTTTTTCTGCATTTTTAAGATTGCTTCATCAGGTGCTTGAATTTTCGCATATATTATTTAAAACTCATTTGCAGTCTGTAATAATCATTTGGAGATATTGTATGATGATGTTTATATCCTCATGAAGCAAATATGTTTATATTCGCGGACACTATTGTGGGTTTGCTTCCGGTTTGTGTCCTAAATAAATAAATAAATGTATTTAATTAACCTTTTACTTTCCTGTCAGAAATACTAAATTATCCAATTAAATGGTGATGTCTTTGTAATGCTAGAAATAAATAACTTTCTCTTACTGCTGCTTCGAATTTCATTCTTTGTGTTCTTTGAATTGAGCGCCATTATTTTTCGGCTAGTATTTTTTTGGGTGAAATATGTTTGCAAATGTTTGCAGACTCTTTTAAGTTTATTTATTTTCTAAGCATATAGTGGCTATATAAATAAAACCCTTAAGTCTTAGACAATATATGTAATAGATATTTATAGAAAATATTGAATTTGTGACGATATAATCAAATGGATTTAATATGAAAGCTTATAGAAGCATGTGGAAAGCATTCGTCATTTATAGGTGGCGAAAATATAAATGAATTGAATAATTATTGAAATAACATATGATTATTGTAAAATATACAGGGAAAATTTGGAAATAGGTGCATATGAAAAATGGAGTCAATATTGTAAAAAAAAATGAAGAATCCTTATAGTTTCCAAGAAAAAATATATTGCAAGTTATAGTAATAATAATATAATAATAATATTTATTTAAAAACAATAAATTACATTCATTTACAAACTAACAATTTAAAATCTAATAAAATAAACACAAAACTCACTTAAGTAATACTTGCGTGAGAATAATAGTTACGTATAAAAACAAAGGAACACTAATAATTAAAAAAAACTTAAAACAATCCTTAATAAAATACAAAACACATTACAATTATATTAAGAGACTTTAGGCATTTGTACCACCGCATTTCAGAAAAATTTAAGAACTGACTGCCTGTTTTCTTGAAGAAGATGCTTCTTAACTAAAAACTTGAATTTTTTTTACATTCCTATTCGCTTTGACGCATTCTGACAAGAATTGTATATTTTCGGAGCTACATAGTGATAACTATGCTGTCCCTTTGATCTGTTCATTCTAGGAACAATCACAAACTCGTCTCTAGAACGAGTGTCATGGCAGTGGTCAGCAAACTGCTGTATATCTCTATCTGCATGTACGCGTATCACGATTTTTAGATAACATAATCTAGTATTCTCAGAACCTTGTATAAATCATCCGACGGGTAAGTATTTTCTTTATGAGATATAATTTTCATAATTTTTCTTTGCAGAATGCTTACCTCATCTATATGTTTTATCTACTATTCCCCAAGCCGTTATGCCGTAGGTCAAATGGCTTTCCACTAAACTGTAATAGACGACTTTTAGTTGCTTAACGTTCAAAATATATCTTAATTGTTTTATTGAAGGTTTATTGAGGTACGTGTTATGCAAGATAACACATACCTCAATTTCTTTTTCAGGGCCGCCACAAGTAAATCCCAACGAAGATGTCTGTCTATAACTATTCCAAGGTAAGTAGTTTTTGTTACAGATTTGATAATAAATTCTTGGTTATTATTTTGTATTTTTAGACAATCAAAATCTGGTAAGTTATTTACGTATGATGAAAATCCCATATACACTGTTTTGCTTTTGTTTAATGTAAGTAAGTTATTTGAGTACCATGAAAGAATTTTACTCATGCCCCTTTCTACTGTGTTTTTCAGATCCTTCTATGTTCGATCTTCATAGAAAATGACTGTATCATCTGCAAAGGCAATTATATTCTCTATTTCAAATAAATCATTTATACATATGTTGAGTAATGTTGGCCCTAACCTCGTCCCCTGAGGTACTCCATATGTGATATTTCTTTGGTTACTTGTAACGTTACTTATTTGGACAATTTGCTGTCTTTCAGAAAGGTAACTTTCAAATAAGTTGTTGCATACTCCCCCGATACCAATATTATACAGGGTGATTTTAAATAAAGTAGCAAGAATGAGACCACATATTCCTTAGGTGAAAATAAACCGATTTAACCTAACATACCTGTATGCCAAGTCGCTTAATAAAAAAGATGTACGGTGTCAAAGTTAAAATTTTACTTTCGATATTTGGCGATAACTTCTTAAAAAATCCAAATACTTACTTAAAATTTGTAAACCAGGGGTTTTTGCGGGTGAGAAATTCAAATTTGTTTCTAATTTTGACGTCACTAGTAGAGGGCGCCAGAATTGTTTAGATTCCCCTCAATTTTTCTTTTATAGAAATCTGCTTTAGCTGCTCTGATTAGGTACGTAACATTATTTCTATAGGCTCTATATTCTCTTTGTAGATTTATATTACCAGGGTCCCTCAATAACTTTCTTTTTAACTCATTTTTTGTATTCACATACTTAACTAGGCCCTGACGAATCCAAATATTCCTTTTCCTGTCCTTTAGTCGCCTGATTGACTTCATTTTGTTCATAAAGATGTTCCCAATTTACTTCAAGTAGTGATTTCTTTAGTTTTTCTATATTTAGAAACTTTTTAAAATTATTTTTATATATTTTTAGGTATTAATAATATTGTGTGAAACTAACTACTCAGTGGACAAAAGCCCCAACCTGCGTTGAATTACACCCACAATATCTACCCATATATTCCTTATTATTAGCTTTTGTAACATTTTTTTTACTGTTTTAGAAAGGTATTTTAAGCTAATATAAATCAAATCTTCTACAATTCCTATCAATGAAGTCATATGTATGTTCTCTGATACCAAACATCTAGGTATGCTAATGAACAATTCCACAGACAAAGCTCTATTCAGTAATTATCTAAAGAAAATAATCTAATTTACTCACTCTATAAAAATCTAACTTCACTTTTTTGGCAGTGGGAACACGACAAATTCAACCACAATAGATGAGATCTGACCTATTTCTGCATTTTTAGGATTGCTTCTTCAGGTGGTCTCCTTTAAGTTGAATCAAATATCTAACTATAAAAATTATTATAAAAATTAAAATTATTAGAAGTTAAATATCGACAACGACAAAAAAGTGACATCCTGTCAATGAATTAAATATGACAATACCTACTTGAAAAATGTTCACCTTTTATCTAAAAGTTTTTATATATTTTTAGGTATTAATAATATTGTGTGAAACTAACTACTCAGTGGACAAAAGCCCCAACCTGCGTTGAATTACACCCACAATATCTACCCATATATTCCTTATTATTAGCTTTTGTAACATTTTTTTTACTGTTTTAGAAAGGTATTTTAAGCTAATATAAATCAAATCTTCTACAATTCCTATCAATGAAGTCATATGTATGTTCTCTGATACCAAACATCTAGGTATGCTAATGAACAATTCCACAGACAAAGCTCTATTCAGTAATTATCTAAAGAAAATAATCTAATTTACTCACTCTATAAAAATCTAACTTCACTTTTTTGGCAGTGGGAACACAGGATGTCACTTTTTTGTCGTTGTCGATATTTAACTTCTAATAATTTTAATTTTTATAATAATTTTTATAGTTAGATATTTGATTCAACTTAAAGGAGACCACCTGAAGAAGCAATCCTAAAAATGCAGAAATAGGTCAGATCTCATCTATTGTGGTTGAATTTGTCGTGTTCCCACTGCCAAAAAAGTGAAGTTAGATTTTTATAGAGTGAGTAAATTAGATTATTTTCTTTAGATAATTACTGAATAGAGCTTTGTCTGTGGAATTGTTCATTAGCATACCTAGATGTTTGGTATCAGAGAACATACATATGACTTCATTGATAGGAATTGTAGAAGATTTGATTTATATTAGCTTAAAATACCTTTCTAAAACAGTAAAAAAAATGTTACAAAAGCTAATAATAAGGAATATATGGGTAGATATTGTGGGTGTAATTCAACGCAGGTTGGGGCTTTTGTCCACTGAGTAGTTAGTTTCACACAATATTATTAATACCTAAAAATATATAAAAACTTTTAGATAAAAGGTGAACATTTTTCAAGTAGGTATTGTCATATTTAATTCATTGATAGGATGTCACTTTTTTGTCGTTGTCGATATTTAACTTCTAATAATTTTAATTTTTATAATAATTTTTATAGTTAGATATTTGATTCAACTTAAAGGAGACCACCTGAAGAAGCAATCCTAAAAATGCAGAAATAGGTCAGATCTCATCTATTGTGGTTGAATTTGTCGTGTTCCCACTGCCAAAAAAGTGAAGTTAGATTTTTATAGAGTGAGTAAATTAGATTATTTTCTTTAGATAATTACTGAATAGAGCTTTGTCTGTGGAATTGTTCATTAGCATACCTAGATGTTTGGTATCAGAGAACATACATATGACTTCATTGATAGGAATTGTAGAAGATTTGATTTATATTAGCTTAAAATACCTTTCTAAAACAGTAAAAAAAATTTTTAAAATTAGTTTCGACTTTAACTTCACTGTTTACCTCCGGAAAAATGATTTGTAAGGCTGTTGTATAGTGATCTATAATATATGTTATGATAAAGAGTAGAATAAAGTCAAGGTTATATTTTGAATTTACAAATATGTGATCTATATATGTTCCTCCACGTTCATTAGGCCGAGTTATTTTATTTATAGTTGAGTGTTTATACTTAACATTTAAATACTAATTTGCATAACCTTCATTCTCCAGAATATTAATATTTATATCACCTACTACTACCGTATACTCTACACTTTGTGAATTACTCAATAGTTCATTTAACTGATCAATAAACGTATAGGGACAAAACGCTGGACTTCTATATATCGCAAGATTAATTTTTTTCATTTTAAAATCTAGCATTATTTCAACAGCATTCGTTTCCGTCATTATCTGAAGAGTTATTGAAAATGTAAAGTTATTTCTTATGTAAATTATTACACCATCTGATTTATTGAAATTTCCTTGATTGTATATTATATCATAATCAGGTATATGGTTGTAAAATTTCTCCGGATTCCTTTCCGCGATGAATCTGCATGGTCTTCAAAAGAACCATTTGTTTGACAACGTTTCGATAAAATCTCATTTATCATCTTCAGGTCTTTTTACTTCTGCTTCGCGTTACTACGTTCGGCTTACTGGAAGATGTTTGTCCACTTGGTGAGTTATATACTGTGCCTTCGTTCCGGTGTGTGGTTTTCTTCGCATAGCTGCGCGTCACGGGTTTTGCGTTGCTTGACCTACTCTCAGCGTTGCGTATCACTGGTTTATTGATCTTCTTGGTTTCCAGGACAGGTTTCCAAGCTGTTGGTAATCTTTGGGTATCGTCACGTGTATTGAGATTTTGAGGATTTTTTCAATTTCGATGGCTTCTCTAATTATTCTTTTTGCCTTATGCTCCATTCTTGCTAGTACCTTGCTCGAAATCAATCTCGTGGTCGGTGTCTTTTACATGTTGAGCTAATGACGAAGTTTTTTCATTTTCATTCCTCTAGAAGACCAAGGAGTATATGAAGTTCCTTGCAGAGACTGTGAGGCATTTTTGACACTTAAAAAACTAATGTAACCACTATCATAAAAACGTTAATACTAAAATAAGATTTCAGTAGTCGAAATTGCCCGGTATTACGTGGAGAGAAAACGCTAGAGACTACAGTAGCCCAGTGATGTAAAGGTTGAAAATAAAATATTACAGGAAGTTTTAACTGTAAATAAAAAAATATAAATTTTAAAATATGTCACCAAAATATTAGGAGCGTAAGCAAAAACTTAGATGACTTCAAAGTATTCATATATCAATTAAATGCATGTAACACGTATTTTGATTGTGTTCTCACTGAAACCTGGATATCTAAGTTTTTGCTTACGCTCCTAATATTTTGGTGACATATTTTAAAATTTATATTTTTTTATTAACGGTTAAAACTTCCTGTAATATTTTATTTTCAACCTTTACATCACTGGCCTACTGTAGTCTCTAGCGTTCTCTCTCCATGTACTGAAATCTTATTTTAGTATTAACGTTTTTATGATAGTGGTTACATTAGCTTTTTAAGTGTCAAAAATGGCTTACGTGTATAGCAACTCAGCGTGGATGGATATCGTTTTACTGGTGAAGTGAGACTAAATAATTTAGCAGCTTCTCGTCTGTACGCAGAACGATTTCCCAGTAGACGTGTACAGCAGCTAAGAACATATTTTAGAGATTGTTGAAGAATATCCAATTAATACCAAGCAAATCGCTTAACAAGTAGGTTCAAGGAATCCCAATCAACAGTCTGGCATATCATACACTAGACTCAATTATATCGTACCATGTACAGTGGTTGTTAGCATTATAAACCAAGGGATTGTCCCTTACGAATTAGATTTTGTGAATAGTATTTTTACACGGAATGGGATGTATAACATTCAATAATACTCATGTGATCATTTCGAACAACGGTTTTCCTTAAATGTTTGGGTAGGGATTGTCGATGATGGCTTGATTGGACCTTTCATATTACCAAATCGGATGGATGGAGTATGTCGAGTTCCTTCGAAATAATCTGACTGGACTGCTGAAAGATGTGCCCTTACCTGTCCAAATGCGGTTCTTGCACGATGGTGCTCGCCTTCATTTTAGACAAAATGTTTGAGAGTACCTTGAGGGCGCCGTTTTTATACGCAAATTTTCAACGAATTTCATAGCTGTTTGTTGAGGTAGTCTAAAAAGAATCTGAGTAAGTTAGAAAGGATATCTCTTCACTAAGTCAAGTTTTCTCCAGGATATAAAACAATTTCGAGGCTGACAAGTCATTTAGAATAAGAAAAAAGAGCACCATTTTTACCTATTCTGTACCTCCATCTACTTGGTGTTTTTTTTTTGTGCATTTTTAGATAGGATTATTTCTCCTTGAAACACCAGCTTTAATGCACTTCAAGGGGTACGATGGATTGTACGAGGAAGATTGGTACCGTGGCCGCCACGATGTCCTGACTTAAATCGTTTGGACTTCTTTTCGTGGGGATATTTAGAAAAAAGTGTATCGCACTGAAGTGGACACAAGTGATGATTTACGCAAACTGCTTTTTCTGATTGCTTGTTTTACCATGCGCAGCTTCAGGTTTTACAGTGGTCCACTTTCCAATGCACCGCAGAAGTATTTTTCACCATTACTACTCTTTTTGATTTTTTCACAAAATTGTATATGTAAGAGTTGTCTCTACATTAAAAAAAATGTTTTTAATAATTTCTGAATCACCTTGTATTAGGAATGCAACAGATTTTTTAATTCATATTTAAAGTTTTCAAACTGTTTATCGAGTTCGCGGCAAATGGTTTTCAAACTTTGTCCCTACGTTCTGCAGATATAATTATGTAAATATATCAAAGAAATATTTCAGTTTATTTTTATCCTGGTTTATGTTAACTGTTTCCCTTTAAACTGAATAAGTTTTGTAAGTACTATAAGATACTTTCCCTTTAACAAATGGTAATGCCTTGGTGGTTTCGCTTTACAATAGGATAAAGAATTTAATTTAAGGAAGGTCGTGAATGACCATCTGGTCAGTTCCAATTCGTATCAGTTCGAAGTTGCAATTTCAGTTTTTTAGAAAGTATATTACCTTTAAAGAAACTGACAAAGACCATCTGTCTGTTCGTAAAAATTGTAAGCTCTCAGCATTTGAGTTTTCTACTTTATTTAAAACTGTTTACTCATTACCTTCATCATTTATCAAGCTGGATAAAATTATTCCTCAATTTTTTAAGGAGATGAAGCCTCTAGCATATCTCTTTACATAATGTGCATATCATATTTCCGCTAAGATGTGTAGGACTGCAATGTAAACTTTCTTATAAAAATACAAAAACAAATTTGCGGTTGTCTTACTTGATGAATTTCAACACTGTATTCTCCATCAGCAAATCTGATCCAATATCTTTGAATATACCAATTACCACAATGGGCACACTGTAAATAGCGCACATTTTAAATCAAAAGTACACAATTCTGAATTAATCGAGGTCCGTACGGGCTTGTGTATACTTTTAACCATTTCTAAGAATTTATTAGTATATTGAAGGGTTAACACAGTACACTTTGTTAATATATCAAATATTATGTGTTACTTTAGCACATTTAACAACATTTTAGTTCTTAACATAGTTATTCTAATAAAGAACTTAAAAACAAATACCATTCTAGTAAATTATAAGCAGAACGAAAAAATAAAAAAAAACATTTAACAAAGATGTATTTAGATACCAAATAATAGGAGTTTACGAAAATGAATTCTTGTTGATTTGAACATTGTCTTCCTATAAAGATACAAGAAAAAACATAATCCAGATATAAGTCCCGAACATATGTTATTTTTGTGAAACAACAAATAGGCATATACTCTTATTGGTTTATTTAAAGAATTCTGATTGGTTAGACGGAATCCACCACACCACTGCTGAATTTGAAAACAGACCTCTTGGTATGCATTCACGCCAACCAAACAGATTGGTGGGACACGTAGTGTAAAATTTTTAGAAGCTGATCAAGTTGTCAAAGCCAGAAGAGTGCAGTGGCTAGGGCATCTAGAACGTATGGAAATGAAAGGGCAGTTAAGAAAATAGTAGCATTGTATAAATAAATATTATACAATGATAGTAGGGAGTAAACCTAACTACAAGAAAAGAAGAGGTAGACCGAGGAAGCGATGGAGAGAGGCAGTAGCAATAGATCTAAAGGAGAAAAATGTAACGGATTGGAAAAGAAAGGCGAAGGGCAGAATGGAGTGGAGGAGAATAACACAGCTCTGGGCCTAAAAGGCCTGTAAACAGCTTTATATATAATTTTACAGGCAATATTTCATGTAAATTACAAATTAGGTTGTAATTTATGAAATTTAAATTTTACATTTTGTGTATATTCGCCTTCTATAAAACTAGTACTGAAATTAAATGATTAAAAATAAAAATCTATGTTCATTTTTATGCAAAAAATGTTTTACTTTTATAAATGTACATACAGTATTATTGTAACACTGTATATCATGTAAATAAATAATATAAAGGAATAACTATAAGAAGATAGAAAAAATACGATAAATTAAATTTTCAGACATTTAGGTTTCTATTTAAAAGAATTTTCATTTACTTTAACATTTGTTTTTCTCGAACATATGCCTTTTCTGTTGAATGTATGTAAGAAACAATTTGTCATTTTACCATTTACAACACTAGAAATTGCTCATATTATTAATTTTAATGGATACAATGAAGAAAAATGTATTCTAAATAATGAAATGATTTTTTCCTTATAATAATGTGCTTTTGTGGACATCTGACTTTGCTGCATTCATCGATTCAGTTGTAATCTTTATTTCTTTCAGCAAGATTTATTGGTACATATTTATCATTTTCTTCGATTAAGCATCAATTGAAATATTTTATATTCTAATATCGCGAACGAAAATTGATTGAACACAGCAAAGAGATGCGGTCAATATGACGTGTATTATTTTATTCTATTTACACATCCAAAAAATCTCACACTTTGTTTACAGTGTAACTTATTCCTACTAGATTCTAAATATACAAATATGCATATTCCAAAAATTAACAAACTTATTATAGTTATTTTTTTTTAATTTTATTATATATTTTTAGAAAAGTCATGTAATTTTACATGAAAGACGTAAATATACGGTATTGACATGGAGATTCTTGTAATACAGTATGGACTCGGAATTTTTTATATTAATGTATGACGTCAGCAACATGTCAACTTACCACCAAACTCTAGGAAACTATTGATTTTTTAAAAAGATAACTTTGACGTATTAGCAAATGTAGCAATAGTTTAGAACGGAACATAAATCACAAATCCTGCAAAGATTTTTTTTTCTAAAGAAAATAAATGTATTCCCCATTGATCGTTCCGTACAATGCGCTGTCCTTAAATTAAGTGCGAAAGTTGGTTTCGTGTCGCGACCCCTCTAAATCAAGTTTTTTGTGATGCAAAGGTTTTCCGTCTGTAGGAGATCCTATAACATGTCGTTTTGCATAAGTATGCTCTAAGAATGCTGAATTCATCATTTTTGTAAACACCGCATCCTACATAGAAACGTGATATTCAGAGTCGTAGTTAGCAATTTCTTTCTAGACTATTTTTAGATGTGCATTGTGCATAATGAATTTTTGTTTTAGATTAGTTATGAATGCTTTGCTTTGATTGTACACTGACAAAAAATTGTCTGTAATTTCACATAAGTTTACGTCAGCAATTTGTAACCAGCGTAAAGTTATGTAAAATTACATGATAATTTTGTAAATGAAATAAGTACACTGTAATTCATTCATTTATTTATTTATTTATTTATTTATCAATAAGGAAAACACGACAGGCAAAGTAACCTAAAAAAGTGTTCCACAAAGTAGGTAACAAAAAAATTAAAGAAATTGATGTACAATGTTGGAAAGAGAGAAAAAACTACATTATAATTAGAAAAAATAATTTACAAATTTGTAAGAAAAAAATTCATAATATGCTTTTTGAAAATACCTATAGTAATATTAAATATATCCACATTAGAAAAATTCGTATTAAAGAACTTACACATTCTATTAATTGGAGAATTCTGTCCAGATTGAGTTTTACAAAAAATTTATTGAAAAAGGGTGACGTACTCTAAAATTACAGAGAAGCACATAAAAATTAATATTAGAAAAAAGTAAGGGCGAGTCGACATAGCTATGGAGTATTTTATATAGGTACATCACGTCACTCAATTCAAGTTGATTCTGTAAAGAAATGATATTAAATTTACTTTTGATGATTGCTATAGAATTAATGTTATATGCTCCATTGAGTTTATCCAAGAATTTAAGAAACTTGTTTTGAACTGATTCAATTCTAGAAATGTAAATGTTATACTGTGGGGACCAAATTACAGAAGCAAAACTTAATTTACTTTGCACATATGCGAAATACAATGTTTTCAATGCCTCAGGTGATTTAAAAGATCTGCTATTTCTTATAATAAAACCTAACATCCTACTGCCTTTTGCAACGACATAATCAATATGTGTGTTAAATAACATTTTACTATCAAACATTGTACCTAAATCTTTGGTTACATAAACTTTTTTCAAATTAATTTGATTAAAATTGTAGTCATATGAGTATTTATTAATGTTCCTAGTAAAAGTAATAAACAGGCATTTTTCTATATTAAGACACAGTTTATTCACATTACAATATGCAAAAAATCTATCAAGATCAGATTGGAGAAGTAAACAATCAGCTAAACTATTTATTTCAGAAAATATCTTTATGTCATCAACGTACATTAAAAACTTACTATGATGAAAACATGTAATGTAATTTAATTTTCACAATACTGTGCACCTCCCCATTATGCAACACCTGTCCGTGCTTATTTAGATGAGCTGTTCCCGAATCGTTGGATAGGGAAAAGGGGGCCGATTGAGTGGCCAGCCAGATCGACTGATTTGACACCCCTAGATTATTTCTTGTGGGGATACTTAAAAAACAAAGTATACGTTACTAGACCGGTTAATTTAGAAGATTAATAGCAATAATTCGTCACCAGATACATCGTATACCTCTTGAAGTTATTGATAATGTCCAAAAAGAATTTATTAATCGTCTTGGCTACTGTCAGGCAGTCAACGGTGCACAATTTGAACATTTAATTTAGTCGATTTTTTACATAATCATTGTCATTTTCAGTATTGGGAAAATTTTTAAATCTTCAAACATTATTTTCTTGAAATTTTTGTTATGTAACACCATAATTTTTCATGATGTATGTATGTAGAATGACACGCTCTTTCAAATGGCATGGTCAAAATTGGGGGTTACTATTTAAAAAAATTGTCGATGACGTCATACGTCGAACAACGGTGACGTCACAAATGTGGGTTGCATATCAAAAAGTGCCTTTTTTAAAAACAAAATCAACGTACCAGAGGATTTTTTCGAAAACATCTCAATTTCAAAAATAATGAATTTATTCGTTACTTCTCGAGACTATGCGAGACACGTCAAAAGTCTCTAAATATTCTTTGTTGCATTTTTGGAAGCCTTTATGCTAGTAAAAACAAATTTGAGATCCATGGCCAACTTTATGAGTAATAACAAAAAAAATGTAAAGTGCTCAAACTTTAAGGCTGTCTAACTTTTTTATTTTAAGAGATGGAGAAAACTTATTGGTAATAAATTTTTATTGCAAAATTGATACCTTCCACTTGATATAAAAGGATTTTTGAAATATCGTATGCGGTTCGCTGCGCCTTCTAAGCGAATACAAAATTTTTTATTGAAGCAGGCTATGGCCACAAAAAATTGCCTGTTTTTGTTTCGTCTTTCATGCAATATACTACATGTTGCCCTTATCTTTCGTATTTATTACATTTTTTTAAATTTTAGTTAAAATAATGTACCTAAATATTTTCGTGTTGCTCAAGATAATGTAGAACCTGTTTTAAAGACGCCAACTGCAAAAAAATAATAAACAGAATTTACTTTTTTATGCAAAACAGATTTTCTTATAATATTATTTTATTCGTTTTCACATTAGAAGCAATTGGGTCTTTAAAATTATTTTGACACAGACAATGTAATAAAATAATATTAAAGAAAATCTGTATTTTGCATAAAAAAAGTACATTCTGTTAATTATTTTTTTGCAATTGGCGTCTTTAAAACAGGTTCTACATTATCTTGAGCAACACGAAAATATTTAGGTACATTTTTTTTAACTAAAATTGAAAAAAATGTAATAAATACGAAAGATAAGGACAACATGTGTAATTGAAAATATTGATGGTATTAGTTTCAGAGTTACTTCTGATGAAAAGCACCTCTCGAAATATCAGGATTCGTGACGACGATGCACCGAGCCTGGAAATTGTTCATCGTGTAACCGTTGGCAATTTATTTACTTAATCCTGAGTCCGCAAAGAAATAAACATGTCTGTGGAAATGTAATTATCTTCCTAGTTGTTAAAAAATGTATGCGCTTTTAATAACGATGCTCATTATGTAATGCTTAAACTCGTTACCCCATTGAAACGTGTGAAGCGAATACACCATTTCTCGTGCCTGCTCGTGTCGAAATGTATAAGTGTTTAGATAGCATTTTGAATGCAATATCACCCTGTGGCTGCCATTTCCGTCACGAATGTACAATTTCAAGAGGACATTGTATTCTTTTAAATTTGCTTTTGATATTGCTTTACAGCTACATATAGGTAAGTAAATAATAACAATAATAAATAAATCAAATTTACCTATTAATGCTGGCACTTAATACAGGAAAATATTAAAATAACATTATACGAGATGATGAACTTATAAAAATGTTTCTATGTATATTCTATACATATTCAACTGCCTTTGCCGGTATTTGTAGTTTTAATTAGTGAAATAGTTTCACATACCTGATTTTATCACGAAATTTTGGGCCCGTCTTACCCAGTTTCTACAAACTAACACAAATGTTTATGCATCTTGTCCGTTTTGAATTTGTAAGTTATTGGCAGCAGCTATGATACGTTTGCGTAAATCATCAATAGTATCCACTTCGGTGCAATATACTTTTTTAAGTATCCCCACAAAAATAAGTCCAAGTGATTTAAAGTCAGGAGATCGTGGCGGCCATGGTACCGGTCCTCTTCGCCCAATACCTTGGTATTAACGTTTGGACACATTGTACATGGTACGGATATAATTGGGCTTCGTATATAATACGTCACACTGCTGCAATATGCCATGGACGCCCTGGATCTCCATCTTTTCCACGATTCGGTAGCAAATTTCCCGTGTCACGCCTGCATTTGCACTACACTTGCACTCATTACATAAAAGTAGCTGTATTTGGCACATGTTTACCGGGAAATCGTTCTGCTAAAGCATTTTCCCTTTGCCATATATTAAAACGATACCCATCAACTGCGAGTTGCTACAAACATATTTATTTTATGTAACGTGGTCAAATAACTACAATAAACAATAAACAATAAACAATATACGTAAGCAATTTCTGATATTTGAAAAACTAATGTAAATACTTGCATCACAAAAAAGTTAATATGATAAGTAATCGGATATTTCAAATTCGCCTGGCTAGAGACTACAGTAGTAGTATACTCGGAAACTATAAGGATTTTACAAAAAAAAAAATCACGATATTGACTCCATTTTTCTGAAGTTCTGAATCACTCTGTATAGTTTGATAATTGAAGTTGCAGTAATTCAATAAAAAAGCATGATGCAAGCTTTTTGTTAATATCCTGAAGATACTTATCAGGATAATTTAAGGGGAATTTAATAGATATATGCAAACATGTATTGTGCATTTATATTCACAAAGAGAGAAGTAAGTACAAATATTCAGTGCAAAGCTAAAACGGATACAAGTACTTGAATTACTGTGCATATTTTACAGGGCCGTTTCTAGGAGTGCAGACGCCTTCGTGCACTCCTAGGTGCCTCCCTCCCTAAATTCGGCAAAAATGGAAAACACGGGAGCTGGACAAAACGCCGCACAAACTAGATTAGAGCCGTAGGCAAAACAAACTTATTTTGTTTTTTTTTTTAATTGTTGAATTTAAAAAATTCATATACAGCATACAAAAAGACATATAAAAACAAAAAAAAAACTGTTAGGTTTCTTGATAACCTAATGCAGGAACCAAGACTTCCTAAACAAAACAAAACATAAACACAAAAAAGATAATTAAAAAACTAAATAATATAAATCAGTCTATTTAGAAAGTAGCAAACATTAAATAAAAAAAGGTAACGATTATATATACTATAAACAAATACTAAACCAAATATTAGTATTTTTTAATAGAGAAAATACCCTTCAACGTGCAGAAGAAAGAATGTATTACTTTTATCGAAATGGCGTTGGTCCTAGACAATTTCGTGGCAAAATAATCCTAAAAATGGTATTTAAAAATTTAGTCTGGCCACGTCCCCACAAAACGATCGATGTTACAGCGTATACCTGTGACGTCAGACGTCGTTCGCAAGTGTATGTGATATAGGGTGACGAAGCGCGACGAAAGGAAGCATCGCAAGATAGTTTGTGAAGACCTTTCTAATGTAAGTTTAATTGGAAATACAGGTAGGTTTAAGTTTATTGAAAAAATTAAAATGTAGCGTTGTAAAGAACCAATTAAATGTTTCTATTAAGCTACCAGAATGTATACAGGGCTTTTAAAAAATCTTCTTTCATTTATTTCATTTAGCGCTTCATTCTGTATCCAAATAACATATTCTGTATTTGCTTCTGCCAGTTACGTGATGTAGAATGTTATTTGAGGCATTTATAAAATGTTGCTATCTGACTTCACCACATTAAAATCTGTTTTACTGAAAACATAATAAACACAAGTAATAAATAAGGATTTTTAAAAATGTTTAAGGAGAAAGGAAATCAGTAGCAAAAGCAATAAAAATTTATTAAATTAATATTAAAAAAACGAACAAATGTTAAATATCATCATTCATTACTTTTAATTATTATTGTACAAATTAAAACAAATAGTTTAATGTGGAATCAGATGGAATAATTTTATAAATACTTCAAGTAAAACCGCCTATCTGATACTTACCCAACAGCATTGTCGCCGTAATTGTCACGAGAGGATGTATATCATAACAAAGTTACGTTTAACAATACCGTAAGTTCACCACATCACCACTAATAATTATGGCATTACCTACACAGTATTTACACTCTGTATCTATAACCCACAATATCGCAAAAATACATCAAGGAACAAACGCCTGTTTACATCGCCAGCACCGTAACCTGCACGTGTATCCAAGGAAATAAACCGCGCTAAACGGTGTGTAACGTCACACCAATGATATTGCGTTTTGACCACGAGGATTTGTCTACACCCTATCGAATTTTATTAATGTTAATATTTTAATTATTATGTTATTATAGCCACTAGACACATGTTCTGATCTTTCAAACCAATACAAAATTTGCTAAAAGAATGATAAATGATAAAAGTTTTCCAGTGGCTGGCTTACACGAGAGGGATTTTTGAAAGATCTCATTTACCGCAGACCAACTCGTTCTGTTTATCTGTACGTTGATAGCCAGCGATGGTTGAAATCAATGACAGATCAGATATACGATAGTCCTGTTCCGTTAGATTTACTCTTTAGATAGTTACGTTAGTGGTGACAGAACGATCTATCTCCTCAGATCAGATTTGCAGACGCAGAATGACATATCTGGACAGAGAGACAGATCGGTCAAAAATCATATGTTTCCGAATTTTTCTAAATATGCACAATAATTCAGATACTGAATTTATTCCATTTGGGTGTCCCTCACCGTCCCATAAAGCTATTTAAATTTGTTATTTATTTTTATTCTATATTTATTTATTTATTTATTTAATACAATTACCAAGACAAGCAAACGCCCAATTAAATGGTAGGTACAGTATGAAAAAGACAATATACAGATGAATAATAAAATAACAACATGTATAGTTAGTACAGGGTAAAATAACAGGAGTAAACAAACAAAGGAAAAATAACTAATACATATGATACACGTATACACACCAATCAACCCAGACACAAATGATTCAATCCGCGTCGAGAATGCATCGCTTAATATTCCGTACAGTAGAACAAAAAATGTCGAAAGAGTTCTGATAATGATGATAATTTGAACACATTACATTAATCGGTGCAAATCGAAAAACATTTGTCCTGGGTGTTTTTAGATAAAATAAATAATTATATCGAGTTTTTCTCTCTAAAATATTGAACTTTAAAAAGCGCAATAACTCTTCACAAACTATTATGCCATTAACAAGTTTAAACAGAAAAATATATCCTTCTCTGGGTTAACGAGTTGAGATGCAACCTGGCTAATAGTTCACATTGTGGGTGATCTCGAGGTGGATAAACGTTGTCAGATTTAAACGAAAGATATTTAAGTAATTGCCTTTGAATTATTTCAATGCTATGTATATGAACAACGTATCCTGGATTCCACACTGTACTAGCATATTCTAGTTTAGAGCGAACGAGAGAGAAATAAAGAAATTTGATAGTATGAACCGAAAACTGCCTTGAATTACGAATAATAAAACCCAGAGATTTGTAAGCACTTTTAGTAATAGTATTAATATGGTTAATAAAAGTTAATTTGGAATCAAATACTACCCCAAGGTCTCTGAAATTGTCACATTTTGCCAGAGATACAGCATCAATTTGGTATAGATAATTTATGGAGTTATGATCAGTCCTTTTAGTATATGACATTGTAATACATTTATTGATATTCAGTGGTAAAAGATTAAGCTTACACTATTGGTTAATTGTAGTTAGAACAGATTGTAATTCCAGGCAATCCTCAATACCGTTAATACATCTGAACAATTTTAAGTCATCAGCATACAGCAACGCATCACTAGAGATGTTCAGAGTTATGTCATTTATAAATAAATTGAAAAGAAGTGGCCCCAAGACTGAACCCTGGGGAACGCCCGACGTTGCATGGACCATGACAGACCTGAAACCATACATTTCAACTTGCAATGTTCTGTTGGACAGGTAAGATTCAAAAAATGTAACAAAGTTCAAAGTTAGGCCATAACCGAATAATTTTTCCAAAAGCAATCCATGATCAAGTCTGTCAAATGCCTTTGATAGATCCGTATATATGACATCTACCTGACCGCCTCTGTCTAATACTTCTGAGATATACTAATTAATAAATACCAGATTAGTCTCTGTTGATCTACCCGACATGAAACCATGCTGTTTAGGACAAATTAAGGTTTTTAAATTGAATGACATATTCGCTCAAAACGATTTCAAATAATTTTCCAAAATTAGATAAAATTGATATCGGCCTGTAATTGACGATTTGAGCCCTATCGCCTTTTTTAAAAATGGGACAAAATTTGGAATGTTTTCAAATTGTAGGGAAAGTTTAAAAAACCAAGTGATAGATTGAAAATAAAGGTTAAAGTTTAACTAAGATATTAGCACAATCTTTCAGAAGAAACGCTGGAATTCCATCCGGCCCTGACGTTAGTTTGAGTTTGATTTTTTTCAATGCATTCAAAACGATATCTTCAGATAAGAGAGGACAATTTAAATAATTTGAATTAGGTTCTTGTTCCACCTTGTTAGACGAAAAGTGACTGGAGTGTATAAAAACTGATTGGAAAAAGTTAGCAAAAGCGTTCAAAATATCTTCTTGCTTCGTTAGTAAGACATTGTCGTACTTCATTGCTCTAGGAATACTAGAATCATTCTTAATATTGTTGACATAAGACCAAAATTGATTGGGATTTAATTGAAGTTGTTGTTCAATATGGTGTAGATATTCAATATGGGCAGAACGTATTTTGTTTTTGACGGAAGCCCTTAATATTTTATACTGATTATAAATGACCAAGTCACCTTTTCTGCTATATAACTTCCAAAGTTTGGATTTCTCCTTTATTTGTCCAATAATGTCACCATTAAAAAAAAACCGGATAATGTTTGTTGGTTGCAATTGTCTTAGGAACTGACCTAGAAAAAGTCGTATTAAGAATATTGTAGAAACAGATGCAGGCTTCATTTACATTGTGAGCAAAAATAGTGTGGCCCAGTCAACGGTTATTAGATCATTGTACAGGGAGACGAAGTTTGCTTTTTTGAAATTATATCTAGCATTTCGATTGAACATACCTTTACGTGAATCGACAACAAAAGACAATTCAATATTAAGAGCAGGATGATGTAAATCCTCACTAACAAGGCAACAGTCAGATCGAACGACAGATGAAACCGATCTGGAAAAAACCAAGTCCAGAATTCTACCGTCGGCATTTAAAACATAATTATATTGGTTAAGACCAAGGAGTTCTTTAAAATTATTCAGAGGTTCAGTATACCTGTCAGAAAAATGTTCGTTACTTACATAATTTATGTATGACGGAATATTAAAATCGCCTAAACTTACAAGATCCTCCTCACTCTGAAGATCAGAATGAGCACCAATGCCTTCAAAAACAAATTCGTAAAGGGCAGCGTTCTCGTTCGGTGGAATAGACAGGACAATAAAGTTAACAATTTTATTACGGATACGAATCTTAACTCCCAAAATATCAACACTTGGATACAATCTCTCGATGTCGGCAAAATCTATCAAATACGATACATATTTATTTTTTACCGCGAAAAGAACTCCACCACCTCTAGATAGACCCAGTTCCATAAATTTACGGTCTTTTCTGAAAACTACATAGTCATTACAAAACAATTCGTTATTAAATATTCCGGGATATAGCCAGGTTTCAGTCAACGCGACATCTATATCACTTACAAGGGAAGCATTAAATAAATCCATTTTTTTAATTACACTACGGGTATTCTGATAATAAATATGAAGACAATTTGCAGACGTACTATTACTCAAATCAGATTGACTATTAGCGTTGCATAATTGCTATTCATTAGAAGAAGAAAATATTGATGATTTATATTGGTTTAATTTCAGTTTGTAAATACTACACTTAGAATCCCAGACAAAATGATCGTCCTGCTGAATTTTAGCTTTAACACAGTTAATACATTTAGGCTTAGAGTTACTTGGACAGGACTTTATGTCATGATTAAGAGAACACTTAAAAAATTTTAATAGTGCCCTGATCAGAAAACATTGGATTTTGATGCCTTAAAAAATCCTCAAATTCAGCCTCAGAGGACAAAGGACAAGACATTCCTACAATTTTGAGTTTATATGCCAACAACTGAAAGAAATTTGGTTTATCAGTGTTACTGGTGACTTAGCGTTGTTATTATCGACAGCATAACTGTAATATAGCTATCATAAAAAATATGTAAATGTTAGTCAACATTTTTCAGTTCCGAAAACCCATGTTCTAGCGCGCCAATGTCGCGAACGCTTTGCAAGGTCGATAATGCAGATTTTAGATAACCGACCGAGACCGTCGCACCTATATAACGCTCTAAATATATTCCACTAAGAAAATGAATACTAAAAGTAAAGTAGGGAAACTTTATGGCTGGCGCATGGCTCTAGTCCAATTTTTCTATAAGTATTTTAAAACCGGTCATGTAACTTAGCACGATATTATAGTAAATTTTAATGAAATGAAAACTTAGAAATGAATATTTGTAGCAAATACCAAATAATTTTACATTTTATCAATATACCTACACAAGCGTACCTACAGTTTTGCAATGCTGGCTACTAAAATTAACTTTAATGGACATTTTTTAACTAAAATAAAAAACATAGTAAAAGATAAGTGCTCCTAAAATTTACGTAATTTTATACACGGTCGAGCGTTACATTGCATTTTATAGTAAAATTTTTGGGAGATAAGTGTTACTTTAACGCCTAAGGTCCTTATTAACACCATTGGACGTTAATTACTGTAATTAACGTTTACAAAAACATTATAAGTTGTGTTGTATTCTTTTTTATTTTCCCGGCAACAGACCTCTTTTTGCTTTCTCCGCCGCTTTAAAAATTTCAGGAGGGATACGCGGAATGTTGTGAAAATTGAAATTTAAAATCTTCAAACATTATTTTCTTGGAATTTTTGTTATATAAGACCATAATTTTTCATGATGTATGTATGTAGAATGACACGCTCTTTCAAATGGAATGGTCAAAATTGGGGGTTGCTATTTAAAAAAATTGTCGATGACATATCTCGAACAACGATGACGTCGCAAATGTGGATCGTATGTCAAAAAGTGTCTTTTTAAAAAACAAAATCGACGTGCCAGGCGATTTTTTCGAAAACTTCTCAATTTCAAAAATAATGAATTTATTCATTACTTTTCGAAAGCACTGTATAAATAAATATTAGACTGTCAAGTAATATTGGTATTTAGCTGTTGATATTAAAGAATGCATCACATGGCATCAAAACAAAATACATTTCAGTATCATTAATAGTTAATTCAATGCCACTAACGAAAAAACTATTTCGCTATTTCAAGTTCAAAATGTATCAACAATGTATCAAATGTATACGTCTTATTATACTGGTTTCTTGTGTATAATACAAGTATTTTGAAGACTAGTTCCAAAATGTTAATAATTTATTATTTAAAAGCATTTTTCGTCCTGAAGATTATGATTATCCAAAATCAACAATTTATTTAACTGATACACACATTGCACATTAACAATACTGAAAAATCTTCAAAACCATTCGTTCGCTGTTTACGCATCTTTTTTCTTACGTGATCTTGTTTCTTCATATTTATTTTGATTTGTCAATAAGACAACGTATAGAGGAATGTGCATCAACGTCTCTAGGGCACTGTTTGGCTATTGTGATCCTGAATCCATTATGGATTCATAAGAATCATCTTGTTCTTTATTATAACTGACATCTTCGTTTTCGTCATAATCGTCTTCATTGTAATCATCGATTTTTCTTCATTACAAGTATCTTCTTCTATAACATCATCACCTTCTTCTAAATCATCTTTGTTTGAAATCAATTACAACAGACCAACCTCCAACTTTGACAGGAATAATTTTTTTACATAAACCTTATGCGTCAACAATCTTCAACTTAGTACAAAACTATTGTTTTATTTTAGGCGGTTTTGAAATATTTAGAAAAAATCACATTCTGCTCCCTTAAGCAGCGTTTTCTGATTTATCTTTATTTCTTTTTTGTCCCCTGTATAAAGTTATTGAGCCACCTCATTTGTATTTTAAAATATAAGCCAAAAAAAAATAGTTTGCACTAGTCTTTTACAACAAAACTACGGCCAAATTGTGACACAATCAAAATATAATCCAAGTTTAAAAATATACATACATAATATGTTTTCTGACATAATAAAAGTCGGAATTTCTAAGTTGGCCTATTTTTAATCACATTTGAACAAATAATACTATAACAAAAAATTCTAATACAGCAATTCGATATCATGAAAATTAATTTATGCAATATACCTCCAATTTTTAAATAAAGTTACTAATATTTAAAGCTACAAAATTAAAAAATAGAAAAATATTGGAATTTAGTCATATGAGACATATGAAAGTTGTAATTAGGCATACATATCATTAAAAAGTGCTTAGCTTCTGCGTACCTATCTTTATTTATAATTTTTAATTCTTTTTGCATAAATTGTAAGAATTTTATATCGAGGATCCCTAAGCAAATCGCCCTGTACATTAGATTAATTTAAATATTATAATGAAGTATTTTTAATGAATACCTAACCTATACAGGGTGAATCTTAAATAAGTACAAATATTTTAACCAACAGTATAGTTTGGTGTGTAGAACACATAATTAATAGTTTTTTTACAAACAAATCAGTAATAAAAAAGTGAAATTTTAAATAAATTTCGTAATTTTTCAGCAGAAAACTTGTTGAGGACCGCTGGCCTAGACATACCCTTTCATACTTTTATAAGTCATAGTGCTGCAGACTGAACGTGTGGTTCACAGTGTTGCCAGTGTTACACAAATGTCTTTGCTTCAAGGGAGTTTTAAAATCTTGTCCTTATGGACGCAAAATTTGCGAATATTCACTCGAATTATTTGATGGTGGGAAAAAATCTCAACTTTTAGCGAATTTCGTCAACTGTAACATTTTATATTATTTTTATTATCAAACTGTCATTGACTGTCATGACAGATTATCGGAAGCCCAAGTCAAACTTGCTAACCCCACATAATGCATGAAAATAGCAATAATAAAATTTGCTAAAAGTTGACACTTTTCCATTTTAAATAAAAAACGCGTGCATTTTCGCGAATTTCGTGTTCAAGACAAGGCTTAACTAGAATTTTTAGACATGTCAAAGAATGACTGTTTATAAAAAATGTGTATGGCCACCTCCCCTCATTGCCATACCTATACCTCACCAATAAAGTACGTCTATGTACAAACATGAAACTGAAAACATAAAACAGATTCTCTACTCACAGATCCAGAATGTGATCTATAATCATTTTTTCTACACTCCAACTGATTTCTCACAAGACTAATATCATTATCACTGAACTCATCACTGCACTCCACTGTTACTGCACTCCACTGTCACTGCACTGCACTGTCACTGCACTCCACTGTCACTGCACTCCACTGTCACTACACTCCACTGTCACTACACTCCACTGTCACTATCACTGCACTTTACTAAGAATGCACATCACTGTCACTGCACTGCCAGTATCACATTTTCAATTTCCATATTGATTTTAGTGCCAAACATATGATCTATGATTTGATCATTGATTTGAGTGACGTTTCCAGATTTTTTGCATTTCTGGCACTAATACCAAGTATGTTCTAGGTTCTAACATTACGTAAAATATTAATGGTTGTACAAGTTTTAGTGTTAGTTGGTTAGTCACAAATGCTGCTATCCAGTTACTACAGGCATCAACTATAATTAGCATAAACTAACTATGAAATAGTCCAAATTAATCGATATGTAAAGGTTCCCAAGCAATCTTAGGAAATTTTCATAGTATTAATTGAGCTTTTGGTAGGCTATTTTTGTGAGAAAGACAATATTGATAAGTATTAACAATATTAGAAATTATTTTTGTACAAAACAAAGCTAAAAAAACTTTTTCGGCCATCCATCATTTACAAATTTCATTACTTGCCTTAATAAAACATCTATTTTTTTGTTAATTTTTAATTTGTTTTACATCAATATCTCATTAAAATAGTCTTTAATGGGTAATAAGTCACATATTTAATATCATCATTTTAATGGGTTAAAAATAGTCCTCAAAGGTTTATGATTCCAAAAATAATAGCTAAAGTATCTCCTATTTGTGAATATTGCTGTTGTGTTTTATTATATCTTCGAGACACATAGGCAATCGGCCTTTCTGAGTTATCCCTTAACATGTGAAATTACAGCCCCGAGGTAAATTAGGGTTATGATGTACTAATACTTGAAATGAACACAAAACAATATAAATGAAAGCTGTCTGATTTTTCTTACAAATTCCAATAAATATATTTTTTTAACAAATTTTATAGGTTGCAAAATAATTAAACTATTTGGTATAAATTTATGATAATACCTCGGATAATACTTAACCAAAAGCATTAAGTTGTGTTTGATTAATCGGTATTGGAGTATTACTAATCGCTAATCTAATCCAAATCTATTAAATTTATGATCTAAATAAACTACTAATTCTTTAAAAAATGTTCATCTCTACTGGTTTCCGTAATAAGTATATCTAAAAATACTAATACTCTTCTTAGATAAATTTAGAAAGAATACACGATAAACCATAAGAAAGTCTGGTGTACTTAAACAGACCTTTGTGTAACACACCTTGTAACTGACTAAATAGATCTTCTATTTTAGTTAGCAAATAAGAATCAATTTTTAATATAATATTTACTGTTACCTTACAGTCACCCCAAATTCTTATAGTTTCATCACATTTAATAATTGGTACTACAGACGTACTCCATTCGTTATAGTCTAGGATTTGAATAATATTAACTCCCTCTAATCTCTCTAATTCCATATCTGCTTGAACCTTAATTCCGTAAGGAAACGGCTGCTTTAAAAAATTTGGGTACAATTGTATCCTTAGCTGCCAGATGTACAGAATCTCTACAAAACACCTAATTTAGTCGAAAATTCATTTTTATATTGACTGACTACATTTTAAATAATACATCACTTTACTTAATCTTACCTCAGATTTTACCAACATCTGGTATATCGTCGTCAGTACTGTAACTGTGTTGAAGTGAATGAATACTTAAAACCATAATAAAAATTTCTTCCTAATAAGGGTAGTGCACCATCACTTCAGCACATTAACATTGATCATCCTGGTAAGTCACTAGATTATTGGAATTTTAATGTATCCTAGTGGATAACTAGTTGAGCTAGTAAATCGAACGTCTTCTCAGTGCTCTGTAAAATATATTTATATAAACATCCAATATTCTTATATTTACATGTAGTGGAATTATGAAATCACTTACCATAAATATTAGATGTCTTTGCACTTGTGTTTCTTTTATCGGTATCAACATAACCTCATCGGCATCTCACTGACTGTCAATCCTAAGGCATAGTTTTGCTTGCTCGACGTTTCCGCCTACTGCCCGTGATACCTACCTGTCGTAGGCACATTACTGAAAACTTACCTTGATGGTTTTTCTGACCAGCTTTTTTTATATGCGATATACACCTTTTTTAAACATCTTCATGAAATCTGTCTCGAGCTGCGCCTTTTGAAAAGCCCATAATAAATCGACCTCTTAATAATTCGTCCAGCATATTTCCCTTTCCCATTTGTACCGGCAACCCACAACACATTTCATTAGAGAGAAAATATTTTACTTTGCTGGATCTGCCGTCTAAATGTATGCATTTTATACATTTTTTCTTGATATTAAACGCATACGTCAAGCTGCTTATTTTGTTATTTAATATTGTGATTGTGTGTACCTTTATTTTTTAAAAATTTTTCACTGATTAAAGTGCGAAGTCACTTATGGTTCTGTATTCGAAATAGTTAATATTGACTCATTTCGGGTTATGTGGCGAAAATTAAATTTAATGTGTGAAAATCATAGTTTTTCGTTATTCTTCATAAAATAACTTAAGGAAATTGTGTTTTGTGTCCCTTTCTAACAGTGTACAATGACATTTAACTTGTGAAATGTGGATTACTGATTAAATAGTTAATTTTTTAACAAACAGGTAAGCTTGTGTGCACGTTTATGTATAATTTTTAAACATTGGACATACTAATATCACGTAATATCTTCCTAAATATTTTACGGTAGTATTGAACTTGCGGAAATTAATTTTTAATCGTTTTAAGTATTTTAAGGTTAGTTCAGATGTTAAAATTTATGTTAATATTGCTGCGTATCATACTACATACCCAATTTTACTGTACTTATGCTTAAAACAAGTATTTTTAAAATAGAACTATTACGTTAAAGGAAACGTAATATTTATATTGGAGGAGATATGGCAACCTCGCAACAAATCATATGTTTCATTAGGTTGTTGGATGATAAATCAGCCAGCGGTCCTCAAAATGTGGGTATTTTTTAAAAAAATTAATATCTCCGTAAATATTAGAAATTTTTAAAAATGGCTTTCACTAGACTGATCTATATGACGAACTACACCAGCAGTTAAAATATTTGTACTTATTTAAGATTCACCCTGTATTTTTAATAGCACCAACAAAATTTTAAAACACTTAAAGCGCCTTATTAATTACAAACTTGACCAAAACATCTCTACAACTTTTTGTATATGCTGCAATTTGATCTGATTAATTTGTGTATTTTGTCAGACAGCAAAAACTTGTAACCTATTTAATACTTCTAAATTCTGTGGAATTTATATTCGTTGTTTCCTTTTTGCATCGTGCCTTCCCAGTTCACAAATGGATAGAATTGGAATGTTGTGTAAACAGCCATAGCCTTGAGCTTTTTTTGCATGTGTTTCGTAGTAATAAAAATTTTTTGTCGAGTATTTTAAATTTTGTACAGTGACACCTAGATAAAATGTGTGGTACTTTGTTAAAGGAATGAATATTTGATAAAGATTCCGACAAAGATTTCATAAAGAAAGCCAATACAAAAACCTCACGCTGGTCCAGCTCGTATAGGGCTGTCCAAATTATTTTGCACACATTGTGGTCCTCGCCATCTAACCGACATGGTCCACAACTAAGGCAGGTTGACTAACTATACTTTTAGAAACACTGATACAACTTAACTAATATGTACACAGTGTCTCAAACTCGGATACAAAAAAATTAAATAAAATTTGGTACACGTTAAATGGGATGAAGTAAGCTCCATCAATCGAAAGTATTATCTTTGGGAATTGATAGAAACGACTAATGACGTCATCAATTATATTTTTTCCAGAAACATACCCAATTTCTTTTTCTGCTAAAAAGCTCGCTTGTTTCTAATAAACTTTTATCAGAGAAATTGTTTAGTATTACTTTCCGTTTAAAAGTCATAAGCAACATCGTCCTAAAGAGTCTCTAAAGAAACACCACCTAAAAATTACATTAGCGGTGGAAGGATCAAGTATTCGTTGGAAAATAATTGAATGTTAGTTGTTTAAAGCGCATAATGACATTTATGCACTTTAAGAATAAATAATAGGATTAAACCCGATAATTCCTTAATATAATTAAAACAACATGTGATGATAACAATAACTAAACTTAAAAATGTGGTAAACGCCCTCATACTACATAGGTACATAATATTGTAATCTATTCTTTATATGACTCGTACTGTTCCTTTGATTTCACCGGCAATAATTCCAATGTTGCTCGACTGGCGGCTTCTTCGATTTCAGCAGGGATGGATTCGTTACGCTCATTATCGAGATTATTCATTATACTTATAATATTACTAGAAAATACTGTCACTATTTTTGCGTTTTTTCCGTAACTAACAACAGCACTGGTTGCTACGAAAATTTTGGTTCATAAACATTGCGATCTGTGTGGTATTTTGTTTGATTTATTATTTTTATTGAGTTTAAAGTTCTTCCGATTGTTTTGTAGAAAAAATAGTGTATGATATACGTGTTAAAAGTGATTTTATTTTGTTCGTGAAGTTAAAAAACTCGATACGCTCGTTTTTTAATCATCTTCACTCACAAAATAAAATCTTACTTTTAACACGTACATATATCATAAATAGCTATTATATATTTTTAGGTATTAATAATATTGTGTGAAACTAACTACTCTGTGAATTAAAGCCCCAACCAGCGTTGAATTACACCCACAATATCTACCCATATATTCTTTATTATTAGCTTTTGTAACATTTTTTACTGTATTAGAAAGGTATTTTAAGCTAATATAAATCAAAAAGAAAATCCAAATACTGTGTATATAAAAAGTGTGTATTTATATTAACAAATCCTAGCTAATAACAATCGAAAATTTTATCTTAACAAAGTTCAACATTAGTTTTATATTACATAAAATAAATAAATTGTATATAACAAACAATGTTGAATATGTGGTTGACCACAAGGAGTAAATCGAATGAGGTTAAGTGAAAATTGAAATTTGACAATTTAAGTTAGAATGATTATTACCAACTGTGAAAATTAAAAATTATTAAGCACACAGTTGGTAATTATTCTAACTTAAATTGTCAAATTTCAATTTTCACTTAACCTCATTTCGATTTACTCCTCGTGGTCAACCCACTGAAATGTAATTTTATATTATGATGACTGGAATGCGCTAAAAGCTGCGCAAATGAATTATTCATGATCAGCGCCATATTTTGTTTTGTGCCTCTAGCTATGGCGGAGCAGTAGGGGCTTAGCTGGTTGTGAATTGAAATGAAATTGAATTCTGGATATGGAAAATTATGTCGTGCTATATGCTGGTTAATTTTATAGTCCCTTATAAAACATGACATGTTCCAACAATAACACCCACAAAAATACACTAACTAGATACAAGATAAAAGAAGAAACCACACTGTACGCCAATGTCCTGTTGTCCTTTTGTCTGATCCTAGGGTTGGTACCTTTATTTCGATGCACAAATGGACTAAACGCAATCCATATCGTACATTTCAGTGGGTCAACCACATGTTCAACATTGTTTGTTATCTCTATCGTTTGTTAACTAACGTTGAACTTTGTTAAGTTAAAATTTTCGATTATTATAATGTTAGGATATCTAGACCTAGACCTGTTAAATTGTAGGATTAGCTCCGATGATGGCTGTTTGAAGCCGAAAGCCCTTAGCTAGGATTTGATAATATAAATACACACTTTTAATATACACAATATTTGGATTTTCTTTTTAACTCACCGAAGTGTGTACTCAAGATTCATTGGTCATCTAACTGTAATATAAATCAAATCTCCTACTACGCTGATTGGGGCTTTAGTCCACAGAGTAGTTAGTTTCACACAATATTATTAATACTCAAACCTCCTCTCATTTCAAGACACATCCGATCTTCGCTTGACTTCTTTGTGGGCTGCGTTTTTTAACATTTCCCCGTTTAACTCATAATAATAATAATAATAATAATTCATTTATTTGCCCAACAGAAAAACTTCCACTTACAGGACAAAAAAGTTATAAAAAATGGTGTGCAAAATGAAAACAAAACAAAAATCAGTTGATAGTAACAACAAAACAACATATTTAAAATATTACATATAAGCAAATAGGTACTTAAATAAGAAATTAATATAAAAAACAAAAATAAATGGTTATTATAAGCAAAAATAAATTACGGTAAAGAGAGAATGTAAAAAAAAATAAATTATAATTGAAAGGTATTAGATACAATTGATTTTAATGAATAAATACCACTGTGGTTAATGTCACATTGACCAAATATCATATTAAAATTAAGTGACATAGTGTATACTGGTAAATTTTTAAGAATATTGGTTGCCGGTATTGGCAAATAAAACGTGCCAGTCTGCCTAGAACCAAGTTTGATATTCTCATATTGAAACGATCCAAAAGTAAAGAGCAATCAATGTTGTTATTAAATAGTTTAAATAAGAATATAATACTACACATAATACGCCTAGTCGTTAGTGAAGGAATGTCAAAGGTCGATAATAGTAACTCATGATCATAACCCTGTCCAGGATATACACTAGTAATTTTAAAAGAGAGATATTTTAAAAATTTGTGCTGAATTGATTCCAAACTAGAAGATTGATTCTCATAAATAGGATACCAAATCAATGACCCATACTCCAACTTACCAATGCACCAATGAAAAATATAATGTTTTTAACGCTCCCTCATTTGTGAAACACTTACAATTTCTAGTAATGAAACCAAGTACTTTACTAGCCGATTTTATAATGTTATTTATGTGTTCCGAAAAATTAAACTCACAGTCAAAGAATATTCCTAAGTCTTTAGTTCCACTACATCTTTCCAGGATAACATTATTCAGTGCATAATTAAATATAATCGGACTTTTCTTTTTGGAGAAACTAATTACCTTACACTTATTAATATTTAATTTAAGTGAAAATAAACTGCACCAATTTACAATTGCATCTATCTGAGACTGCAAGTACAAACAATCCGCAATACTATTTATATTACAATAAATTTTAAAATCGTCTGCATAAAGAAGTTTATGGCAGTCAACAGAATGCATAAGTCCATCAATAAATAACAAAAACAAAAAGGGTCCAAGATTTGATCCCTGCGAAACATCCGATACAGCTAAGAAAGGCCGAGACCTAAACCCATTATATGCAACATAGTAAGATCGATCTACTAAATAAGTTTTAAAAAATTTTACCACATTCTAATTGTAACTCATTACAAGCGTTTGTGATTCTTTCTCTCATATGACTAATATCTCGAGAAGGTGTTTTGTAAACTATTTTTTAAAACCTCCATAAAAAAAAATCGAGGCGTGTTAGATCTGCTGACTTTCCGGGCCACTGAATCGGTCCATTCATCGCAATTAATTTTTCTGGGAAAGTGTTATCTAAATATTATTGCACAATCCTGGGCTTGTGGGGTGGAGCTCCGTCGTGCTGACACCATAGGTTTCTCCTTAGCTGCAAAGGCACATTCTCCTGTTCCTTGTAGGAAATTTAGGTAACTCACTCTGTTCAATGTACGTTCATAAAAATAAGGCCCCATTAAATGCTTACTGATGATGCCGCCTCATACATTTACTCCAAAATGACCTTAATTTTGGACTGGATTTACAATGTAGGGATTTTGAATTGACCAATAATGTTCGTTGCACCTATTTGGCAAACTATTACTGACAAATCGACTTTCGTCCGTCCAAAGAACGTGCCAGAAAAGGTTTTACCCAACAGCACTACAATTTGAGCTATAAAATTAAGTCTGTTTTCGGTCTTTAAAATTCGTTGACCGGTTGATTTATCCAAATTTATTTCCCGGCTAGCCTGCCCTATAGTATTTCGTGGATTTTGTTCGAAATGCTGTAACAGTCTAGCTGAATTAACATTGTTCTTCGGGCAATTATTTGATTCTTCGGAACAGAAAATGCATCTTCATTTCGTGGCAAGGTTGCCTCTAATCTTGTAATTGTTCTATAATCATGAATCTCTGCTCTGGATGCCTTTCTCGATAACTATATAGCTCTTCTTAATTTTTTTTGTGACTTGCCGTAAATTAGCAACATCAACTTTTTCTGAATAAGAAAACATTTTGTAAGCACAAAAGTTATACGTTTGTCGTTCGCATTGAGTAATGACAAGTATTTTGTGACATTATACAATTTAAACAACGATCATTCAATTTTTCAACGACTACTTGATCCTTCCACCGCTAATGACATTTTTAGGTGGTATTTTGAGATTCTTTAAGACGATATTTCTGATAACTTTTAAACGGGAAGTAGTACAGAAAAATTTCTCTAATAAAAGTTGATTAGAAAAAAGAGGGCTTTTTAACGGGAAAAAAATTGAGTATGTTTCTGGAAAAAATATAATTGATGATGTCATTAGCCGTTTCTGCCAAATCCCAAAGGTAATGGTTTCGATTGAAACGAATTTGTTTGTATCCTCACAATAGGCCCATACTATCGAGTTTGAGACATCCTCTACATAAAGGTGAGTTGATGTTACTTATGAGCGATAAATCACAAGAGTATATTATATTCGATTTTACTAATATCGAATGTTACAACATAACCTACTTTTTGTAAGTTGTTCGCTCTTCAGTGTTAGAACTGTACTTTCTTTTGATAATGGGCTCAACAATTAGGCATTAGCTTTTCTGTTTTTTATAACACGAAATAAACCATTAAAGCCAAATACATAGTGAACCTTAAATAAGTACAAATATTTTAACCAGCAGTATAGTTCACTGTGTAGAACACATAACTAATAGTTTTTTTACAAAAAAAAATTTTGTAATTTTTCTGTGGAAAACTTGTTGAGGACCGATGACTTTCATACATTTATGAGTCATAGAACTGCAGATTGAACGTGTGGTTCACAGTGTTGCCAGTGTTACACAAATGTCTTTGCTTTTCTTTATTAAACGAGGTAGCTGCTATTTTATTATTTAATATTGTGTGTACCTTTATTTTTAAAATTTGTTTCACTGATTAAAGTGCGAAGTCACTTTATGGTTCTGGATTCGAAATAAATGGTTAATACTGACTCATTTGGGGTTATGTGAAGAAAATTAAATTTAATATGCTGTGTGAAAGTCATAGTTTTTCGTTATTCTTCATAAAATCACTTAAGGAAATTGTGTCTTGTGTGTCTTTCTAACAGTGTACAATGACATTTAATTTGTGAAATGTCGATTACTGATTAAATAGTTAATTTTTTAACAAATAGGTAAGCCTGTTGCACATTTATGTATAATTTTTGAACATTGAACATAGTAATATCACGTAATATCTTCCTAAATACCTTATGGTAGTATGTATTTAACTTTCGGGAATTAATTTTTAATCGTTTATAGTAAGGTCAGTAAAGCAGTTAAAATGTATGTTAATAATCCTGCGTATCATACTACATACCCAACTTTACTGTATATATGCTTCAAACAAGTATTTTTAAAATAGAATTTAACGTTATTACTATTACGTTAAAGGAAACTTAATATTTATATTAGAGGAGATATGGCAACCTCGCAACAAATCATATGGTTCATTAGGTTGGTTATGACAGCGGTCCTCAAAATGTGGGTATTTAAAAAAAAAAATAATATCTCCGTAAATATTAAAAATTTCTAAAAATGGCTTTCACTAGGCTGATCTATACGACGAACTGCACCAGCAGTTAAAATATTTGTGCTTATTTAAGGTTCAGCCTGTATATAAATTAAAAACGATGTAACTTTACACCTGCGATCATAAATGCGGTACAAAACAGCTCGTTTCTTTCTAATATTACCAGAAAAGTTCCAGAAGACTTAAGGGGTCATAATATCTTGTTTTGGAGTTACTATATACAAAGCTATTCGCGAGACATGTAGATAGTACAAGTAGTATAAAATTTTACGAGACAATGTCTCTTTTATTGTCATTTCAGTACGGTAATTTCTAGTTGTTTCTTATGCAGATGGAAATTGTGCACTGTATAAAGTATTTGTATAACCCTTTATAGCTTTCAGGCAATAAATCTGCTTTCCAGCTTTCGTTAACAGTTCAATTCGCTCTCAGTACTTAAATGGAAATTGTATATAAGTGCAATTAAAGTTGTTGCAGCGTTGACCGCTCAAATTAAATAACTGAGGCACAATTAAAACTTTCTGAGGACTTCAATAAAGTTTCGTGACTTTTTCACGAAAAATCTGATTTCAACTGCTTATAAACCACTTCAAGAGAGAAGTTGATAATATGGTTTGCTTCTAAATAATTGCAATTTTGTTAATAGAGTAAAAGTAGAAAATATTAGGCATTTGTAATGAATATTTACGTTTATATACGTTTTAATCATTTATGGTTCGATACAAAAATTATACATTTTAAATATTTTAGTATTGACGTAGGTAGTACTGCAAGTTCATTGTCTATTATAATACAATCTGTATTATGTTTCAATTCAATGAAAATTAAATAAAAAGCAAATAATTTTTTTATACTAGTTATAACATCACCTTCCATTGTTATTTTCTTTTTTTTAACTATTTATTCTTTCCCTTGACTCAATTACTTTTAGAAATATTTAGCGTCCTCTGTTAGACCATTGAATAATATGTACTATTCCCTTTGTTCAATGGCTAAATCGCAGCAACCATGCTTTTTCTAGTCTGTTCCTTTGCCCGTTTGCAGTGACTCATCGCGCGTGGCAGCACACTACAGAACGAATGACGTAGTTGGACATAGTCGTCAATTGTTTTCACCAGTAATTTGACGTTGACTGTTAAGGTGTATGTTTTTGTTTGCGTGTCATTTTTTAATTTATAAATTGTTACAACTTAAAATATTGTATTGTATTTTTTATGGTGGAAGTGCAGGAGTAGCAGCCCATTATTAATATATATGTATGTACCCAGTTTTATGAAAAATATGAAATATTTAGACACAATAGCTTTGTGTGAAGTAATGGAATGATATCCAAGCCGCATATTTTAATGTTTTAAAATAGTATATAAAAAATAACTAAGTTAAATAAGTAGGTTCTATTAAAAGATAAACTGTTACAGTGTCAATATGAAACGTCAAATTCTGACATTTATGGCCTGATGTGTATCTTTCCAAATACTAACATTGGTGTCGCCACACTTCAGCACATTACAGAATTCTATATTGAAATTCAGGTGAATCGACAAAAAAGTATTACAAAAGCGACGCGATTTAGCAGGCGGTGGTTAGACTTAACAAGAGGGCAAATATTTTTATCTTTTATACCTATTTCAAAAACAATCATTCGTCATATCAAATTTTAGTTGTATTTAAAATGAAATAATTATAGAACTTTAAATTTGGGTCGTTCAGAGATAGGTAAATTTTGATATACTGAAAATTGTTATTAATAAATCAATTAAAAATTGTATCAAAACATCAATTTGTGGATAAATTGGCCTATTTTCGTCTGATATGACAAAGTTACTTTATGGAAAGTCCGGAAGACCACCATTATCCGAAAAACGGTTCCGATGCAGCAATCGAATTACCAACAACAGGAAATCAATATATGGGCAGATCCAAGAGTACTGATAGAAGGTCTGCTCCCACAGAGTGCTTGAGAACAACAAGGGCAGGTCGAAGAATCTCAGCTAAGGCTAGGGATGTGAACTTCTGTTACTGACAGCGACCGATTACCTAGGTCCCCAGAAAATCACTATAGACCACGAACAAAACTAATAAAAAATGTTTCTAACTAAAAGTATAATAATATAAATTGGTTTCGAAAAATCGCCGGACTAACTAAAAGTTTACTCGCGTCAGACAAACAGTGGAACGTAATCCCAAATTATCGTTTAATACAAGAATACAAATATAAAAATAAAGAAAGTGAAATATTTATAAACTAATTTTGGTCATATGAATATTTCGTCTTGATTTTTGTTTAATGGCTAAAGGCACAGACATGGAACAATTTACCTAGTTTTGATAACGTATTAAAACTGCAAAAAAAAGTGTTACATTACCGATGTAACTGCTTATAAATATCTTAGTATTTTCTAGGCAAAGAATTATTGTATTCCAGAAAATCCTTTCATTTCATCGAGGTACGCCGGTTTGACCACAAACTGAAATTTTAACATAGGTAACTTATAGGTAATTCTAAGTAAAATTTTTTAGTAGTACTTTTTGTGTCGTCAGAAATAAGTTAACTCTTGCCAATTTTCAGAATTTTTTCTTTCCTGGACACCCCGTACAACTAAAAATTATACATAACATCCTAATTTTTAAAGAAAGTAAACTTTCTGATAATAATTACCTTATTCGAAAAATGAAGAATGTATGTCTAACCGTGGACTTGCAGTACAGGGTGATCACGGGAAAACTATAGATTTGGCTGTAAATTTGCTACCCTAGGATATCGGAAAACTGAAATGTGACTAATTTTTCACAAACGATTTAATTTTTTTCATCGCTTTCACATGTCATATTTTTGAAATCAGAAAAAAGAGAATAATTCAAAAATTCAACAACAGACAGGAGGTTCCATTAAAAAATATATTATTTTATCTTGTACCCCTTAACTTCTGAGCGTCACTGTGCTTCAAATTAAAATTAAAATTCATTTATTTTTCCAAAGGTAGCTACACATACGTATTAGGAATAGTCATGTAAAAATAAAGATCAAACAGTTATTTGTCAATGCCGGTGTAATTTAGCTACAATAAAAATAATTCATCTAAACTAAATCTTTCTAAGAGAATTTTTTTTAGTTTACTCTTAAAAATACCCTGTGTGAGTGAGCCTGTTATTTCAGATGGTAAATGATTATATAACTTATTAACTAGACAATTCGGCGATTTCAAAGAGATATTATTTTTACAGTATGGTATATAAAATTTGTTACAGCTCCTTGTATTGTATTGATGGATTTCTAAGTTTACAGGAAACTTTTTCTTATTCATAAAAACATACACCGCAGACACAAAAATAAATAGACCAAATAAGGTTAGAATTTCATACGTTTTAAAAATATTTCTACATGAATCCAGGCGATATATATTATTTTAATCTCAATATTCGCTTCTGGACAATAAAAACATCACGTGACAGAGTGGACGAACCCCAAAACAAAATTCCATATCATAGTCGCGACTCCACCTGCGCGTAATATAAACTAATTAACTGATATGTGGTAAGTATCTTTTTCAGTCCTCTAAACATATGACATTCTGAATTCAATTTAGTAATTAAGGAAAGACAATGGTCTTTCCAATGCCAATTTTTATCAATGACAACACCTAAAAATTTTATATTACGCGAATTAGTAGACACTAAAGAATCTCTTAAAAATACCTCAATTTTTAGGCAGCTATATTGCCCATTATAAAATGTAATGGCCTCTGTTTTAGAACTATTTAAGAAAAGACAATGGCTTTCAAACCAAGCCAACAAATCGTTCATTGAGCTCTGGCATATCTTGCTTAAATCCTTAGAACAGGGAGATGAAACAAAACAGTATCATCAATATAATGAATAACAGAGGCAGGAAGTAAAGCCGACAATGTTATTATTATAAAAAAGAAAAAGGATTGGCCTCAGCACAGATCCCTGTGGAACCCCTGTATTATTAATTAAAATATTAGAATCAATTTTTTTCATTTTGGTATTATCAATATAATTCTGACATACTGAGACCTATTATTCAATAAGGGTTGCACTCATTTAAGGGCGACGCCCCTAATACCATATACCGATAATTTGTTAATTAAAATATTGTGTTGAACACAATCGAACGCTCTAGTGATATCACAGAAGATACCAACGAGGCTCTCGCCAAATTTAACACGATCAATTATAGTTTCCAAAAGCGATATAATAGCGGTATTAGTAGATTTGCCAGAAAGAAACCCATGCTGATCAGGAGAAAATATAGTGTGTTTATTGACAAAGGGTAACAATCTGTGCAGAAACGCATATTCAAAGGATTTATCTCTGAATTCTGAACAAAAAGATGATCGGATTTCTTAAAAACGGGTACGACTTTACCCAATTTTAATGTTTCTGGAAATATGCCAGTGTTAAAAGATAAATTAATAAGATAAGTTAACGGTTGAATTATCAAAGTTAACGCTTTTTCATAATAAACATTGGAATATCATCAGGTCCAACTGATGATTTATTTTTCAGTTAAAGTATAAGAAGATCCAACAATTCATTATCTGTAAACGGAATTAAAAATATAGAACAACTATTGGGTGTCGGATACAGGACTTTATCTTGTTTTTTTGAAATTCGATTTACAATATTTTTAGGCTCATTAATAAAGTAACCATTAAATGTTTCAGGTACCAGATAGGGATTGCCAACTAATATACTGTGCAATATTTTTTTTTGAAATTCTTCGTCTTGTATACTAAATGATTCAAAAAGAATAACGGGATGATCTGAGATGTTATTATAGTGTTATTGGAAATCCATTTAATATTGCCGAACACTATTTAGTATGACTTTATTCAAATACTGCTTACCCTTATTTTATTCACAGAACTATAGTTATTGGTCAATAATTTGACGGAAGAGATTCCCTTAACCTTTTGTCTATATCTCTCAGTTTTTACCAATTTAATGGTGAATCAGAAAAAGCGTATAAGAAAGGTAATATTTTGGGAAAATGAGGATAAATCTACTTATCCTTATTTCATTTTTCTTCAAATATGCAACATAAACTAATTAGAAAAGCAAAACACATTTTATTTTAGGTTAAAAGGATATCACAACGGGTACGATCGATTACGGCCGAACGAACCGATCTAACAAATGAGGGATTGTTGAACGTTCCTTTAATCAACCTTAATCATACATAAATATGGTCAGGCACTATCCTTATTACTGCTGCCTTAATAAAACAGTACATATGTGCATGCTTAGATGTTAATATAAGGGAAACCTAAATACTGCTTAACCCTATGAGACGTCCAATAACTACTACTAATTATCTACGACACATACTGTAGATTCACTAAAGTTTGTGTATATAACATCAATGATGGGATGGATGAAGGGACTCCGTGGACAGTTATATTTCTAGAATTAGTGCTAGCATCAATATCGAAATCACCCGCCAGAACAACACAGAACAACATTAACATTCGGTTTAACATATAATAATTCTAAAATATTTAAAATTTATTCAAAAAACCGTTGAACATCTTTATCGGGAGATCTGTAAACAGCTAAAATAATTAAACTTCTGTTATCTAAACTACAGTTCCATTAATTTATTAAAGGTTTTCAACTGTTGTAGCCCTACAACTTTTATTCCAAACTATTTTGTGTCTCTAATATAGCTAAATATAATGAATAACCGCGTGCAATCATGGTAATTGATGAAAGATAATGACTAAAAACTAGTAATGTATTGAAGATTAATCAATTAGGATTAGCCAAATAACAGATGAACCGTATTCATTACAATTTTTAAAAGCGATAAATAATGATTGAATATTTCAATGAAATAAATCACAAATATTAGATATAAGGTTATAATTACCGTACATAAAGTTAATTGGAAACTTTAAAAAAATGTTAGTGTGGGCACTCGAATAATAAAAAGTATGCAATAATCGATTGCAGTCTTGGATCAAGAAAGTTGTTGACCCAAGATATTTGGGAAATCAACATTATTGTGATACAAAAATTTTACACTGTAAAATCGATATTTTACACTGTAAAATTTTCTTCTAAAATAAAGTGAATTAATATTAAATCTGCTTAACAGTTGCTTATAATCATAGTCTCTAGCCGGGTACGTACCATCAAGCCGAAATGATAGAAATTTTAAAAATTTTATTTGTACTGCGTCAATCATATTAAAACGACACTTATAAGAAAGGTTCCATATCAAAGAACAATATTCTAATTTACATCAAACATAAGTAAAATAAAGTTTATCAAGGACATTAATTCACATCCCAACTAGCAAAATGGAACTTTAAGCGAATTAGAATTTAGAAGCGAATTATTTTATAACTATCGAATTGCGTTGTTTAACGAACAGTTTGATTTTATAGAGCAAATAATTACCATAATTTTGTTCCTGAAGAAAGTAATTGTGTAATATTGTTTTATAATAGTTTTTACAACGTGTTTTATAGAACAAATAATTTCAGTTCTTTAAATTTTTTATAAAAGTATTATAATACGTTATGCAACATTTAAAAAAATTATATATAAGGAATGTAAACATATTGTGAAAGAGTTGTGTACTTAGGCAAATGACTTCTAATTATAATCTTATAAAATAGTTGTATAAACGTGTTTTATTAAGGATATATAAGGAAATAAATAAAATTATTTTTTAGCCTCGAAATGCGCTTATTTATAAAACAGTTTTATAGTTGTGTTAAATCTATAAAGATATTCCTGTTTTATAAATATGTTATAGAATAAAATTGTGACTTGAGAAAACAAAATTATTGTATATACCGCGTAATAAAATTCCAAACCTAACCTTAGTTTTTGAACTCCTAAGGTATTGTGTATTACCAAGCACTCATCAAGAAAGGATACAGACAAATTCTTGAATGTATGTTTCCAGTCAAACGTGCCGACGTTCAATTTTACTTATAGGTTTTATTATATAAATAATGATGGTGTCCATGTTCGAGAATTCACATTAAAAACGCTTCATGGCTGCGAAAAAATACGAAAAATCAGTACGAGAAAGTAACTATGATTTAATTTTTTGGTAATGCAATA
This sequence comes from Monochamus alternatus, assembly GCA_037114965.1. NCBI lineage: Eukaryota > Metazoa > Arthropoda > Insecta > Coleoptera > Cerambycidae > Monochamus > Monochamus alternatus. The sequence goes on along the minus strand of CM073426.1, from coordinate 108,194,492 downwards.
ATTAGGTTAGTTTTAAATTAAATACCTATTATTATAATTAACTAATAATACTTAACACAGGTAATGAATGATAGTACATAATATTTTAAAATTGTAATTTTTTTTATAAAACTTGGCAACTTTCTTTCGATACAAACATTATCTACTTGTGCATACACGTTTTTAAATATATTTAAGACTATAAAAACATTTTATCGTATATAGTTCTAATTTACACTAAAATGTTTTGCTATGTTTCTATGTGGAATAAAATCATTGTATTGTAAGTCGCCATTTTTAAATGAAGATTTGTTGGATCGGCGACTGCCGCCATTATGGAAAATTAGTTGAAAGCCTTATTAAAATTATATCTAAAACATAATTTTGCTATTTTTGGAAGACTATTTTATAACAAGATCATTAAATATAATTACACAACGATATTATAAATTAAAGAAAGCATAATTTTAATATTTTTTAAATTTATTTCTTATAATTTTAAAGCAAATGTGGTCTAAACTAAAGCGCATAATTTTTTTGTCACAAACATATCTATAGTTTATCAATAAAATTTGCGGCGCAATAAAATTTTCGTTGTTGCTACACTGATTGTTGACACAATAATATTGTAAGTATTAAACCTATCTACCATCTACACAAATGATCGCCATTGAGTGACCCCGTTTTTAAATATAAGTACAAATAATTATGAATCTGCGTTATACACCAATCTTAAAATGATTTTGTTCTAATATTCTTCACTAAAAAATAGAATGTTTCTTTAAATAATACCAAAATACAGACTACAAAACGTTTTTATAGTTGCTGTATAAAATTGTTTTAAAAGTGTTGTATACATTTTTTTATAGAACTGTTACATTACCAAAATGTTTTATAAAAGTGGGCCCTTTTCGATTCTATAAATATCGTATAAAGGCATTTAACTACGTTATATGAATTTGAAGCTCCTATAAGATTTATATTATAGCAATTTATACAACCTTTATAAAATTTATTTTGCTAGTTGGGATAAAACAAAGGTTATTATCAAAAAGCTCTCCCAAATCTTTAATTTCACTTATCCGAGTCGAAACAGCGGAACTAATTTGATAATCATTGTTAATTTTGCGAGAAAATACTATACAAATAATACACAATGTTGAGGTGGTTCAATCTGCACCACAGAGCTATTCCATTAATGGATGTAATAGGTATATATATTTTTATCATATGATAAAAACACGGAGCAACAATGGAACAGTTGTACGGAAAATTTGAAACAGTTATTTAAGCGAAATTGATTTTATTAGATGGAAAAGTACAGTATACAAATTTGTCTGACTTATGCGATTTTAATAAAATCGAAATAATGAGTTTAAAATTTACTAACTGATAAAAATCAATGGATAAAAGTTTCAACAGATATATTTCCTTTATTACAAAATTTGTCTGCACCTGTTGACATATAAAAATGCAAAAGTAACTACTGATGACATTTCTCAATATCTATACAGGGTTAACTATGTACAAATATTTTAAGAGAGGATAGGGAAAATTAAGAATAAACGGAATCGCTCTCCAAATTTATTTATAAAGCGAAAAATTTGTTTTCGATGTTATATTAAATCCTTATTTAACTCCGTCTATGCGATCCGTCCGGCGCACGGATTCTGGAATAATTTTTTTTTATTGTCTTTTGGACCTCCCTGAGTACGTGGTTAAAATTTTTGTACTTAGTCAGAATTAACCCTGTACACATAAATTGCATACTAACATTATTTAAGTGCTTTTTATTATTATTATTGTTATTATTATTAAATTAAATTTAGGCAAAGGAAAATCCTATATTGCCCTTTTACAAAGTATTAGCTATCTAAGCACAAATAGAATACATAAAAAGGAAAGAAAAAAAAACAAAATGAAAATTAATATTATCTATAAGTGGGACCTCCAATAACGATCCAAGCGATTTTTGAAACATGCGAATTGTAGTTGCAATACTAAGTTTAATTGAAAAAGAAAAGAAATTTTAAAAATTCTTCTTTTTTCTCCAGAAGAGCTTGTTTTTACCCGTATCAGTAACTCTTTTAAAAAAGCTAAACGAGTGTTTTCCCATCGACAGGTTGAAAGTGAAACAGAATTTACAATTTCTTTTTTGTAAACAACTTTAGAATTTTTTAAGTACCAATGAAAAGTGAATTGCATCTATTCTCTAGGATAAGTGTTACTTATTACACTTTTTCGATAATGAAACTCCAAATGTTTCAGAAACAGTTTCATTTTTACTCCAGCCGACCCTATTAGTGAATAAATAATTTAATAATTAAAACTGTATTTTTTTATTATAAAGAATACATATCTATAGTGCGATAGATACTAGATTATTTTTTTAAAATAAAAATAGTACAAAAAATTAAATCCTTGCAAAAAATTAGTCAAGAAATATACGTTTCAGTTTTCTGATATCTTCTAGAAAGGCAAAATTATATTTCATTTTAAAGCATCCTGTATAATGAGAATAAATTGCAACGAAACTCTACTTGTGAAAAATGTTGAAGGCTGCTGTACTTTAAAGAAAAGAGTGAAAATAAATACAAACAGAATTACAAGCTCGCACTGTTAAATATCTTGCTGAAGTAAATTTTAGGGTGTTCATATTTGCCAGGAGTTTTCTGGCTAATAATTTCTTTCTACCCGCGGGGAAATATACCGACTTTGCTATAAAATCCTTAAAGTGGGAAAGAATTAAATTTTCAGTGCCATACAATCATCCTCCGCAAAGTCTACAACACAATATTTCTGTGTTGGTATTAATTTGTTTAATATTAAAGAAATGCAAATGTGAACAATTTGGTTGTTGTGCCAGTTTTTTGCGTAAATTAACTGCAATAAAATTTATTTTACATTAGAAATAGTTGCGTACAATATCTAACACTTTATTAATGTTTCACATATTGTAATGTTTTATTATAAAATAGCATGCATTACTAAAGATTACTTCATTGTTTTCTTTTGTACTCGCTTTCTTTTATTGTTAAAAATAAGATGATATTGATATGTTGCATACTTGAATGCAGTAGCCTTGACAAGTTATGAAAGGGTTAAGATAAGAGACATTAATAGGTGGGACAATGGGCAAGACTGTTATTACAACGACATAATAATGCAGTGGCGGCTCGTCAGGTAACTCAAGTGACGCACCGCTGCACCCATACAACCAGTTGTGCGTACGTGCCACTTAAAATTATTTTTGATAATTGTGTGTGCTTTGAACCCTTCTCAAGTGGTACGCTTAAGTAATCATGCCACACTCACCTTCCGCACTCATCTCTGTGTTGTGAATTAGGCATTCTATTATTTTCAAACTTGGATAATTGATAATACAAGATAAAAACTTGACGATAAAACGATAAAAACTTAACGATAACGCCTCGAAATTGACAAAAACTGTTATATCACTATTTCTACTCAAAATAATGGATGTGATGTAATACAATTATTATTGTAATTTCTGTATATTTTTTCTGATCGCCTTAAAATTTAGTACGCCTATGAAATGTTGGTCCTAGCACGATTTACCCGTCGCGCTTGTATACAAGCTCTAGATTTTCAGCCGCTGACTATAGAACTCGCGGAGGTCGAGAGCTGCTTTGCCTGTTTATACAATTAAAATAAATGTGTCAGTTATTTATATGTAGGTATGTATATTCAATTATAAATATTGAAGTTTGTCGAAATATTTCTAATTTATGGTCCCATTTGTGTTGGAAATACTATTTTCTAGATGAAAAAATGAGGATGCTTTTTAAATTCAATGAAACCTATGCCTTCACTTGAAATTAACAGAAAAGGAAAATGAAATAACAAAATGTTTGTTCGGAAGTTTGAGAGGAATTATATTCACAATATGTCGAAGCATTTATTAAAAAAAACCTTTTTTATACCCTGTGTAGAAGCATTTATTAAAAGAATCTCTTTTATACCCTGTTTAATTGCAGGTGTAAAATCGTGTGAATAAGGATGGATTTAACAAATGTTACACGAGGTTGTCGTAAGATTGGGGGTTCTTCAGAACATACAGTGAGGACGTAATGATTGGAAAAGTTTGTACAGAGCGGACAAGAAAAATCTCTATTAGAACTTCGTTTTTATACGTATAAATTCTGATAAATAAACATATTTTATGAGGTCATTATTGTCGTAAAAATGATGTCAACTTCCTCTTTTTCTTAAAATGGCAATCCTATTTTTATAGCGCCATTTGAAACGTATTCTTTGTACAGAATGATGAGTTTGCAGATTGGTTAAGAAGAATAATAAGATTTTCTATTATTCAATTTAAGGGCGCCATATTCTTGAAATAGAGTTTTTCACAAATGGAAGTAATTTTAGACAGTTAAGAACTGGATAATATAGATTTTAGCAAATAACAGCAATGTGTTCTCATGTCATCTGCGAATATTCAATAGTACCGAAATAAAATGAATATACAGGGTGTTCTGAAAGTCTGTCAGAAACTCCGGGAGCTGATTCTACGGATTAAAATAATAGCAGTATATTATGAAATTTTTTTCAAATTGTCATTTGTTTGCAAGTTACAGCTTGTCAAAGTTAAAAAAAATTCAAAATTCAAATTCAAATTATTTAATTCAAGTTCGATTATTCTCTCACACTCACTAAGTAGATCAAACTCTATTGGACCAGTCAACGAAAAGTTTTATTATGCGCCGCAGAAGGGCACTTTACCTAAAACTTAGAATTAGTTTTACTCATAACTTTTTTCTTGCTAGACATCACAGAAGCTTAAACATTATAAAAAGAAACAATATTAGAACAAATTATATACTCTTTACTCAAGCCGGTAAATGTAACCGTTTAGCAGGAAATCGCTATTAAAGTTTTATTAAACATAAAATTTTAATAATTCTTTCTGTAATTAATAATAATAATAATACATAGACGGATATCCTAATGTAAGATTACCACATGCGCAAACATTTGTTAATATTCATAGCAAGGTTCTTTTAAAAATGATAACAGGAAGACCAAGCACCACGAGAACAGCAGAAAGAGTGCTAGATGCAGTAGAAATAAATTCGGTTAAAAGTACAAGAATAATTGCTGTTCAGGAGGGTATTGCTCATTCTTTAGTTTGGAAAGTTATCCACGACCAAGTTCACCCATTTCATGTGCAAAAGGTTCAAGCACAAGAAACAGTTGGCTAGTTTATATACTATCCAAAAAACTGGTTATTTTGTGTTACCAGAACGATTGTTTATATTTCAGCTAGACTAAATTGGATAGTTTATAAACTAACCAAGAAAACACGCTATTTCAGTTTCTTAAATTACTGAAAATAAATTAGCCAAGCAAGTACGTTAGTTTATAAACTATCCGCTAATATTGTGGAATATATGTGTTCTATCAAAATAGCGGAAGGTTCAGTTAGTTTGTATACTAGCCAGCTAGCTTACAAACTAACCAAGTTTGTACTTTAGCCGTAACATATACATATAAGTAAGTAGGGTTAAATCGTCGTCCTGTACGTACATACAGAGTATCCGAGATATGAGCCCTTATATTGGTGCATGATAAATTGTACCAAACAAAACATTGTATTTGACTTAACAATTTTTTTTCTAACCAATGGTAACAGAATAATGACAGCGGTACATAATAATTGCAAATATCCCAAAACATATATTTGTGAATGGTTTTTAGAGCTCTTTCCACACAATAAACATGAAATAGTTATGTGTTCGAAATGACTTGCTTGCGATAAGCGTTTGCCGTAAAAATGTCTCGTAGCCTGAAAGTTTTGCCCAGATTCGCCCTAAAATTGACATGAGCCGCTGATCGTGGTTACTATAAATTGATCTATTTTTATTTATGTGCACTCACAAATATCAAGCAGATAGGCACAGAAAGACGTAACGCACTAGCCACAATACCACTATAGTTGCGGCAAGAATTTAGACGGCTGACGTTCCGCAATTGTTTTTATTGTTAACATAATTTTCGATAGTTTGTCGTATTAAAAACAAACATTGTTTGGAATATAGTGTAATTTATAGTTTAAACATGTAGTGTAGTTTTATGATTCTCAGTAGCAGTTTCTTAAATATAATGAATTATTCACTTGTTCGTATGACGTAAGTGATCTGAATTCTTGCCGCAACTATACAAATAATACTTTGACAATGTTGTCATACGTTACAGTTTTAAGGATTTTCTGAGTAACATATTTCATTAATACTGATACAAGAAACAACTTACAAACACATTACGTTACGGGAGTTTTACCTTAGCCTGTAATTTTCACAGTTTTGCATTTTATTGCATTGTATTTTTATTTTGAAATGTATTTATAAAAAAAAACTATTCGTTTTAGACATTGTTTTCATGAGTTTTTTGTTGCTTTTAATTAGATACACAAGCCCCTTTTGTATCGGCACTTATTTTCGGACACCCTGTATATCGTTTTTCACTTAAGCTGGATCTATCGATGTACCAACCATGTTGTATATTAACCCAAAAGACGTCAGTTTTATGCAATGCAATGACTTGTATAAATAAATATTGGCTGGATCTGTCTCATTTACATGTACGTGTTCGATAACTCAAAGAAGTTAAGAGAAAAAATGGACTGTATTAAAAAAAAATAAAATAAATGGTTGTCGAGTTAATAAGACGCACCATGTCCACAAAGAAAAACGACTTACCTTTGAACTTGGATATGGAAAATTTATACCGGCCGGTCTTGTAGACGATATTGCCCTCTTGCACTTCTTCTAACAAAGTCACCTTTTAGCGATCACAGGGAAAACGGACACAGTAAAAAATAATATGCAATATACGTTAACAAGCGCGGTAATAAACGGAACCTTACAAAATGTTCTTAAGCGAGCGTAGTGTTTTTAAAAAACGTGATAAAGCGGACTACTTCTTTTTACCATTTTTTGCTTCTTCGTTCTCCGGCATGCGTATTCCAGTGGACACAGTTGTACCCACAGTTGTACCCACTGACCAACTAGACTGAACTATAGGGCCAAGCCAGTGAAGCCTTCCGTAAGCCTAACCTCAGCCCAGCTGGCTTCATGCCAGTGTTGCCAACTCGTGGGTAATTTCCCTTTTCATGGGAAATTTTGGAAAGAAAAATTCAAAATGGGAAAAAGGGAAAAAAATGAAGAAATGTTAGTTTTTGTGGGAAAAATTTCAATGAAGTCTTCTATTGTATCTCACGAGCAGTATTCTTTACTTTTATTTTATTGGCACAATTAACAAAAAAAAAAAAATACAATCCGAGAGGAGTAGTTCTGTATCACAAATCTTAAAAAAAATAAGGTTGGTATTCTGCACAGACCATAGTCATGCAATCTGATGCTTCGATGTTCAATGGTTTTCTGTTTTCTGTTCTTTGTTGTTATTTGTATTCTGACGGATGACGGTATTATGTTTATAACGTGGTTTGTGCAGTAATCTAGAATATTAATATAAATATAGAATAAATAATGATAAAATGAGTGATACAAATTGTAAGAAGCAAAATTCCAAAGGAAAAGTTTTTCAAGAAAGCTGGTTTGAAGATCCAGTGTTGAGAGTATTTCTTGAAAAATGTGATGATGTGACAAAAGCTAGGCAAGTTGAAATAATTTTAGTATTCTGTATTTTCTTCTACTATAGCACTAGTAACATAATAGTCATGATAATAACTAATTTTTGTATATTTTTATTACAGATGTAAGGTATGCAACAAAACTATTAATGCAGGGAAAAGTGAATTGATGAAACATTCGGAAGGAAAGGTCCACATAAAAAAACTCAAGGCTTTAAACTTTCAGCCACCAGTTATAGGTATAAACACAAAAGAAAACACTTTACAGCAAAAAATTATGGAGGCCGAGTTAAAATTGAGTGTATTTTTTTCTGAGCATAATGTTGCCGTTCAAGTAGTTGACCATCTGGTACCATTATTGAAAATTATTTTCGACGATTCAAATATTGCAAAAGAAATAAATTTGAAGAGAACTAAATGTACAGAAATTATTAAAAATGTCATCTGCAAATCTGAAACTGAAATTCTTGTTGAAGATCTTAGAATAAAAAAATTCTCTATTATGATTGATGAGAGTACAGACATTAGCGAATATAAAAATTTATGTATTCTCGTAAGGTATGAGAAAAAAGGAAATGTTCACACTAAATTATTGGAATTATTGAAGCTAAATGCATCTGCAGGAAAGGCTGAAGATCTATATCAAGAATTTAAGAATTGCATGATGAGACATAAAATTCCTCTTTCAAATATAATTGGTGTAGCATCTGATGGCTGCAATACAATGATTGGAATTCATAATTCGTTTTATTCACATCTAAAACATGATGTACCTGGTGCAATTTTAATATCATGCATTTGCCATTCCAGTGCCATTGTTGCAAGTAAGGCCTGTGAAGAGCTGCCAAGATCTCCTGAAGAGTTATTGCGGTAAATATAAATATCTAGTGTTTAATAACAGTTGTAAAAATATTATTTATAGGTCTACATATTCCTATATATCTGGAAGTGCTAAAAGATGTTCAATACTAATGGAAATACAAGAGTATTTTAATGTAGAAAAGAAAAAAATGTTGAAACTTTCAAGTACACGTTGGCTCTCAAGGCATGCTTGTGTTGTAAGAATTCTAGAAAATTATTCTGCTTTGCAACATTATTTCCAATTAGCTGTTGTAGAAGACAAGCTATTAAGTGCGGACAATATCTTAAATCAATTGAATAATCTTTGTAACAAGGCATATTTATATTTTTTGAAATATTCACTGAATATTTTCAATTCGTTTAATGCGTTATTCCAATCACGTTCTCCACAAATACATGTACTCTATGATAAATCTCATATGCTAATGAGACAATTGTGTCAAAACTTCATCAAAATGGAAATTGTAATGGACCAAAATTTAGGAACCCTTAATGTAAAAAACCCACACAATTACATAGATATTGATAAAATATACTTGGGAAATGAATGTGAACAATTATTGAAAAAATTACCCCTTGATGCTGTTCATGATATTAGGCTTAAATGCCTCAATTTTTATATTACAAGTGCCATTGAAATTCAGAAAAGATTACCACTGAATAATGAACTTTTTCAGCATTTCTCATTTTTATCTTTGAATGCAAACGAAGATATATGTACAAGAATGGTTGCTTTAAAATTTGAACATTGTGTGAATGTCGATGCTTGTGAAATAGAATGGAGAAACCTTCTTGTGTTAGACAAGACTCTACTGATTAAACTGCAAAACATGCCCATCGAACAACGATGGAATGAGATATCACTCCTCAAAACATTCGACGATTCTTATCAATTCAGTCAAATTGCTACTTTGGCGAAACTTGTCCTATCATTACCTCATTCAAATGCCGAGTCTGAAAGAATATTTTCAATTGTCACTGACGTGAAAAATAAAAAAAGGAACCGAATTGGCTCTGAAACCTTAAATTCTATTTGTGTTATAAGATCTATGTTACAAAATGAGAATATTTGTTGTTACGAATACCAGCTCAATAAATATCATAAGAAGTTGTGGAATTCAAAAACAATGTATAGTTTTAAATAAGCTAATTATTTACAACAGCGTAAAACTTTCCAATTTTAACAAAACAATTCCTACTCCCTTTATTTTCGAGGGTGCTGATCACGAATCTGAAGCCGCCTAAATCTGATTTCAGGTTCGTGATCAGTACCCTCGAAAATAGGGGGGTGAGGGGGGGTAGGAATTTGTTTGTTAATATTGGAGAGTTTTACACTGTTGTAAATAATTACCTTCTATAATAACAAATTATATTTTCTCCCATATTATAGAGAACACTGTTACCTATATTCTATATTTTCTGTTTCTATGTTGTGTTTGACAGTTTTATTTGTTAGATTTTTTTTGTTGTAATAAATTATTTTTTATTATTGATCTTTCTATATCCTCCAAAACCAATTCCAACACCAATTTTTTTATTATTACTTATCGTGGGAAATTCTAGGGAATTTTTAAAAAATGTTGCGGGTAATTAGGGAATTTTTTAATTGCTCTGTGGGAAATTTTGATTCCAAGGGTTGGCAACACTGCTTCATGCTATCAGTCAGTGTTAGACATTCGTTGTGGTAACATCGAGATTATTTTGTAAAATATACGAGTTTTCTTTGTGCAATTATGGAAAAGTGCATTGTAGACAATTGTAACAGCCGATCAGATCGGAATAATGATGAAATTTCATTTTTTAGATTAGTAATAGTTAAAAATAATGGAACACGTTTTATGGCATTAAACGGCTCTGCGCAGGCGTTGTGCTGATATTTCTAGTATCGGCTCTGTGTTTTTTAGTGCCCATATGTTTAACAATTATTCTTAGCGAGGTAACAAGTATTTAATGGTTTATTAAATAATATCATGTGGAACGTTTTGGTAATGCGTGTACTGGCATCTTGGAAACTATAAGAGATACAAAAATCGGCAATTGGGGGAAAATTATGTTGCTAACTTAATGACGCTTGCAACTAGATCTAGGTTTTGAGTTATTTTGAAAAAAGTTAATATGGCGTTATTCGTCTGTAACTTTTTTATTTAATTTATATTTAATTATAATTTATATTTGCTATTGCTATTTAATTATAATTTATATTTGCTAAATAATAATAAGTTAAGAATCTAATTAAGAAATTTACAATATTAGAATTTCGAGCAGTTACGGTTGCGCGAAATCATCATCAACCGAACAACCGAAAAGTCGCATTGAAAATTTAAATATACAGTGAAATTCTTCGAAAAAAATTGCTGCGGAAAAGTGTTTTCAGATTTAAAAAATCCTCTAAATAAAAAAGTTATAGACAAATAACGCCATATTAACATTTTTCAATATAACTCAATAACCTAGATCTAGTTGCAAGCGACATAAAAATTTTTTCCCCTAACTGCCCATTTTCGTATCGCTTGTAGTTTCCAAGATGCCAGTACACGCATCACCAAAATGTTCCAAATGGTATTATTTAATAAACTATTAAATACTTGTTACGTCGCTAACAATAATTGTTATACATATGGACACTTAAAAACAGGGCCGATACTGGAAATGTCAGTACAACTTCCACGCAGAGCCTTTTAATGCCATAAAACGTGCTCCATTATTTCTGATTATTACTTACCTAAAAAATGAAATTTCATCACTATTTGGATCTGATCGGCTATTACAATTGTCAACAATGCACTTCCCCATAATTACACAGTGATTAGAACTTATTAGAGCAATTTCTGAAAAATATGTAGATGTAAGAATAAATCATAAAACAAAAATAATCAATACCTTAAAAGGCACAAAGCAACAAGCATTAAACAAAGTAACACTATTTAAAGGGCGATAAAAATTTTAATATAACTAGAATTTTATTTTAAACCCTGATTTAAAAATATTTCACAAAACTTCTCAAAATAATAAAACATTTTATGTTAGTTTATTAAAAATATATTCCTTCCTATTTCACATTACTTTTAAATAAAAATTATTAACTTTATTAAAATTTCATCAAATATTATAATAATATACATTTTACTGAATCAGACTCTGTCAAAAGAGGCGGAGCCAAACTTCCGCAAACACTCCACTGCTCCCCTATCGAGGCTTCATTGGTATCGTTGTATTGAATAGCATGGGTACAGTCTAGTTGTGGTCTGTGGTTGTACCGCGAAAAAACATACATGTTTAAATTAATGATCAAACAGTACGAATAAAGCATATTTACGATTACATCTGTTATTAATATGACAATGTCCATATTTTTTTACTGTTTTGGTTCAGTTTTCCCTGTAGGCACTTGTATTTCACGCTTCTACTAATTTTTCCCATTGATTATTTAGTGACTGTCAAATTTATGTATAGCGTGTAATTGTGTTGGAATAGATTATACTATCTTTGAATAAATAAATCGAGTTGGCTTAAATTAAAAAATAGTAAATAATATAATAACTATTTCATTCAATCATTTACAATTTATATATATTTATATAGCAGGTGTCTCTGAATTATCTTTGATTTATTGTGTGCTGACTACATAAATTGTAAATATCAAAACACGCCATGTATTTTGTGAATTACGAATTTATATTTCATATTTTAACCTGCAATATATTTTTAATTAATTTGTCACAGGCTCCATCAGTTTATAACATTTTATTTGTTAAAAGTCCAAACTTATTTATAAAGCAAAAAAACATTATTTTCAATACTTTATTAATCCCTAATTTCTCGGCGACTATGCCGCCTGTCAGCTGCGAGGTTAGGTATATTCTGCCAAAGTTAAAATTGTCAAAGGTAGTGACAGAGCACCGCGTTGCCACGTGTAACGATTTACGGCGCTTTTAAAGAAAGTTTTATTTACAAAATACTAGATTATTTAATGAGAAACACGATATGGTACCACTGAGAGTAAAACCTACCTATAAGGTCTATGAACCTACCTTTCTGATACTTCCAGGACTGATATTTGGAGATTTCAAGAAAATTGAATTATTTTCTGTTTTCTAACTTGTTTACATTATAACTTGTCGTTGTAAAAGTTGTTGTACTTGCTGGGAACCTCTTGATTTCCCTCGACCATTTCATAAATAAAAAAATACTTTTTTCCTGTAGGTATATCTATTATTGTAGTTTAAAAATGCTTTATTTTTGTGTCACTAAGTGAAAAAGAAGTTACAAGGAATTTTAAAAAGTATGAAATTGGTTCTTTTTTATTTTCAAGTTAAGTACATACATATTTAAAACTCCAACACGTGTAAAACAACATTCGTGGACGTTGCACAATTCGTACATATGTACGAGGATTTGGCATCTTCTGTCTATATATTTGGAAAACGTCTTTGATATTCTGCTGCTGCACGATATGCACTTTCGTCGCACTTCCCATAAATTAGTTCCATATCCGTAATTTCCGCGATTACACGAATTTTAATGTGCGAAAAGCAAATACTGAAAACTAATATCAAAATATTTGCGATATTTGACGGATCTTCCGATGCTGGCGCCATCTGTAGGTCATTAGCACAAAGTGCACTAAAGCTCGTTCTATTTTTTTATAAAATTAAATAATAATAATACTAATAATAGTAACGATATTAACAATAATCGACCATGTTTGCATATAATAATATTGTAGTATTATTATTTTAAATTTCCCTAGGCGTTTACAGTGCTCTGTAATATTACTTTTCTGACCACTACCAGGTTTATATAAAGTATAGTTAGTCAACCGGCCTTATTTGTGGACCATGTCGGTTAGATGGCGGAACTATAATATGTGCAAAATCTTCTAAACGAGCCCTAGACAAGTCAGTAAACTGAGTCAGTCTGATTTTGTTTTTAAAATATAGTCAGTTTGACCCTGTTTACCGACTTCTCTAGAGCTCGTTTAAGAGATTTTGCACATATCATAGTCCCGCCATCTAGCCGAGATGGTCCACAACTAAGGCCGGTTGACTAACTATACTTATATAAACACTGCCACTACTGCTGTTTGACATTTGGAGAGTATTAGAAACAATGCAACCAACAACACAGCATAGGTTTATATCGACTGACAAGTGCTATGTGCGTGAAACCCCGTGTCACGGGGGAAGTGTCAAAACAATACTAGAATTAAGATAACCCACGATTGTACACAAAAGAATAGAATATTGATTATATTGATTGCCATAAGATATTTATCTGAAGAATATTAGGTTCTCGGTGGTGGCGGACCGAAGACTGAACGGTTGTGCTGACATTGTAATTTTAGTTTTCCGTTTTTACTGACAGTTTCAGTTTTAAACGTTTTATTTATTAAATAATAGATAGTTGCGATATATTGGGACATGTGTAGTTTTCCACAATTTTCTTTAAACGTAGGTGGACATATTTTCTAGTGTTGAGAGCAATGCAGTGGAGTTATAGTTATCCGACAAAATTTTCTGAATGAAAAACTGCCACGGGTGTATTCGAAGTTTTCTGTTAGTATTTCTTTCAATCAATTTTCATAAAATAAATTGGCAATTTATTAACTCTACGCGTGTATTTTGTGGCGAGTAATTCTGACAGACTTGTAATGAATGAAAATGAAGTTTCGGCAGTTTGGAACGAAGGAACGAAAAACGAATGCAAAACGGATTAACTGTTATCTAATCAGGTACTTAGGTATTATTATTAATAAAAATGTTTACTTTCGTTGTTTCTACATTCGGCAACGTTGTGAGAAACGACCGTATGTTAGCTGACATATGTAGCCATCTAGGACGATGACTGATCGACATAGGCGCCGACTTTCCGTAGGAAAAAAGGGTTTTGCCCCATTTTTAAAACATCGAGCTAGAATTGCGAAATACATTTTTTATTGTCTTTTAGGCCTCTCTGAGCACGTGGTTAAAATTTTTGTACTTAGTCATAGTTAACTCTGTATATATTTATGAAACATTTTACCTACCTCATAAATATTGCATTTCTGTGATACAAACTAGCCTTAGGCATGTTTTTATGTAGAACATTCTGTGCATCTTTAATATTTTGATATAACGGTTCATTATGATTGTGACCTTATGTCGCTGTAATTCTGAGAAATATATTAAAAATATAAATTTGATGGAAATATCTGAAATATGCTTTTATCAAAACTTTTTGGTTCATAATTCCGAAATCCCATTTCATTTTGTTCTAGTATGGAAGTAAAAAAGATCAGAGATAGAACATTATACAAGATGTCCAGAAATTAGTGGTAAACAATGATATGGCATACAGGGGAAGTCAAAATAATGTCAATACTTCCTATACATTTTGATTATATCTGGCATCCTTACGGATATACAGGGCTTCCAAATAAAAAGTTCAATATTGTATTTCAGTCATAATTTCTAAACTGTTACCCTGGCAATTTCGAAATGTAGGTGATAGTAGTAACTCATAGTAACACAACTTTTACTATTTAAATTGAAATTATTTATTTATTTTTATTTCATGCTATATACACAACAGTGCTTGCACACGTCAAAAACAATGAAATAGTCAAGTTCAGTAAGTAATTAACGATAAAAGCAAAAAAGTAAATAAAAAGTAATAGGTAAAACAGTTTAAACAAGGTAACAAAACACTTTATACAATAAACACTACATTATAAAATCACTATATCACTATTAAAATATTCAATAAAAGTATATAAAGCATGACTCGATAGAATTTTTTTATTTTCATTTTAAATAAATTTGTGTTCAAGTTCCTAATATTAAGAGGAAGCCCATTATAAAACTGTATTCCAGTATACTCGATTCCCTTTCTAGTTTTCAAAAGCCTGCAAAACTTATTATCAAGATCATTCTTATTTCTAGTGTTATATGCGTGGATCTAGTTTCTGCTATGTAATTTGTATAAATTACATTTAATAAAAAGAAGGCAATCAAATATGTATGTCGATGGAACGGTAAGAATGTTTAAATCTGAGAAGTAACACAATCGCCTCTAAAACCAAGCCCAGACATGATCCGTATAGCTTTCCTTTGCAGAGAAAAAACTAGTGCACTGCCAGGTTCATGACCTCACAATATGATAACATAAGATATGATAGAATGTATCAAGCAGTGATACGCTGTTTTTTAAAACAGTTAGGGATATTTTATGAACAAGGCTTTGGAGTAAGTAAAGCTGTTTGGATAGTTTACTGCAAATGAAATTAACATGACTCCAGGATAACTTTGGATCTAAATGAACATCCAGAAACTTGAAGCTTTCTGGATTATTAACATAATTTAAAATAATTCTAAGATTAAAAATCATCGTTTATAGAGTACGGCATTGAGTAAATCAGAGCCAGAGGTGGACATATCCAGCACCAAGTGTCCTTAAAACTTCACAATTAAAGATGCTGGGGAAATTGTTTATGTAAATAAGGAATAATAGAGGGCTCAAAACCGATCCTTGCGGAACTTCGTGTTTTATTTCTGACAAATTAGATTTTACACAGTTATGCTTAATATATTGAAATCTATTAGTTAAATAGACTGATAATAGACATACACTCCCCTCCAAGAAGAAGATTTATTTCTTGGAAATCTCTCTCAATTTTTTTCTGGTCGCCGGTTGTACGCTTTGCCTTGTCAAGCTTTACAGTTAACCAGTTTCCAATGACTTGCAAAATTGTATTTTTGAATCGTTTTTGAACTGCTCTTTTTGTTTTTTTTTGCAAAATTGTATTTGTAAGAGTCCCCTGTACGTTCTATGTTTTTTAGATAAGTTCTGAATTACTAGAAATGATTGTTTTTAACGCGACAAACTATCGAACATTATGTTAACAGTAAAAATAATTGCGTAATACCAGCCGTGACGTAAGTCGTCTGAATTCTTGCCGCAACTATAGTTGCCAATGATAATAATAATAAAGTTTGTTTAGTGCACAATGAATAATTGTGAGTCGGAAGAGATTGTGGAGGCTGCAAATATTGCAATAAGCAATTTGCTTTATACGATACAGCCTACAATCGGTTCAAAAAGTGGTGCGTCGAGAAAAATGTTCAAGCATACAGCGAGAATGTTTTGTTGGCATACTTCAGTGAAAATGCAAAGAATTACAAGTCTTCCACATTATGGGCGCAATATTCTATGGTTAAGTTATGCTTGATAATTTACGACAACATAGATATAAGCAAATTCCCCAAGCTGATCGCATTTTTGAAAAGAACCGGTGACGGATATCAAGCGAAAAAATCGAAAATATTGACAAAGGGTGAAATCGACCGTTTTCTATCAAGTACAGATGACAAAGAATTCTTAATGATTAAGGTAAGATTACTTTTGTTGTTAGGTATTTCAATTATTAAGTATTTTGATTTTTTATAGGTTGGATTAATTCTGGGAATTGCCGGAGCTTGTTGAACTGATGAACTAGTCAATTTAACTGTAGATGATATTGAGGATGTAGGCTCTTCTTTGATTGTAAAAATTCCAAACACTAAGACAAAGATTCCACGAACCTTTCTAGTTACCGATGTGGGAAATATGCTTGAATTGTTTCGAAAATACCTGTCCCTTCGTCCTCCCCACGTCAAGCATAAGCGCCTTTTTTTGTTCTACAAAGCAGGAAAATGTAGTTCGCAGCCAGTTGGCAAGAATACCATGAGAAAAATTCCGAGTGTAGTAGCTTCGTATTTAAAATTACCTGATGCTGCATGTTATACTGGTCACTGCTTACGAAGATCTTCAGCGACATTACTGACAGATGCTGGTGTGGATATCACGGCAATAAAGCGTCATGCTGGTTGGAAATCAACGACAGTCGCTGAGGGTTATGTCGAGAATTCCATTGAAAATAAGACCGAAATTGCTAATCAGGTTTTAGTAGGTACCACTACTACCGCAATCACAAAAACTGTAAATGTAAGCGAAAGTAATATTCCTTCTAATATTAATTTTGAATATTGTACAAATGTAACATTTAATTTAAATGTCAATAAATAATTTTAATGTTTTCTTTTTTTGCATGAAAAACGTTCTCCATAATGTAAACTCCCTTGGGAGCATTATACTCCCTTGGCAATAATCGACTACTTCTGTTTTAATTTTGATGTCATAGAAACTGATTTCTACTCCCGACCGTGGAAAAATAAATTTTTAGTGTACTCATGAATCCCAAGATGAGCAAAAATGTTTATCAAGATATCCTTTTTAAATCAAGAATAAACATATTTACAATAATACGGTATTCCATCTGGAAGCACACTGTTTTACATACAATTTCCACACAATCTTTTATAAACCCGTATATTTCACTCCATTATATAGGTATATTAAGAACAGATATGAACAATAGGGACAGATATGAACACTTTATCGAACCATTATCTGCAGGCAAACAGACAGCAACTATCCCGGATATTTAGTACAGAAATACTCAAACTCCGGCTGTCATAAATAACAAGAATCTGTTTTTTTTTTCAGTAAAATGCTGATCGTCTCAGAAATCATACAAAAACATGATGAATTCTCGACGACGTGTCAGGTGCCGATCTCACAGCATTGAAGTGCCCATTAATCATTTCCTAGAACACTCTAATTCGAATAAGGATGTACTTCTCTTGGGGGCGAATATTGATTAACTTTTTAAATGCACACAAAGAAACGAATCTCAATTTTTAAAATAACAACCGCAAGAAACGTCTGCGAAATCGGAAGATTAATATAAATCTAGAATATCAATCTTTACAAATTTAAGTTTCAATGGATGTATTTTAAAACGGCTATTCCATAAATGCTAAATGGAAATTACCGGAATTAATATTATTGAATTATGGATTTTTTAATACTATGGTATTATGGATGATTGATTTACAATTAAGGAGAAAAATTTAAAATTTTGATAGTTACAGTGAATATCACAAAAGTAATAATACGAGATTTAATGAATAAATAGTTTGTTTGATTATTGAAGTTTTTCAAGAAATAATTAAAACAAGATTATAATAGTGCTTATATCAAAAAGTCAGCAGTAGGTTTTGTTTTTAAAATTTGACAGTAATAAAACAATTTTATTTCTCCTACTGTTTGTTTCTGTTGAAAATGGATGGAAAATGTACATTCAGCCAACAAGTTGACATGTTACTTGTGCTAGGTTTATGTGAAGGAAACTGTAGAAGAAGTGTGGAAGAATATCGTAGGAGATTTCGAAATAAAATGATTCCCCATAGAGAAACATTTGGGAGAAACATCTAATGTTGAAAGACAGACTCGAGTGACAGAAAAATAATTTCAATAATACCCGAGAACGTCCTAGTACAATAAGGGTACCTACAGGATGAAGAAAATATTTTGCAAACAATTAAAAATGAACGTAAATAAAATAAAAAAAATATGAAAATAAAGTGAAAATGAAATACTTAGAGGTGAGGGCTATTGCCTCAAGATTTGGATCGATGAGTGACCTTTTGCGAGTTTATCTTGCATCAGGATATTAATTTTCACAAAAATATTCTTTTCAGTAATAAGACTTGTTGCACTCGTACAGAAACATAAGCTAAGGAATAGACACCATCATAAAATAGCTTTTAACTAGCTGATAATGTGTACCAAAATTGAAATTTCTAAGTGCAACCGTTTTTAAGGAAAAATAAAATAAACCATATTTTCCGCCATTTTGAGACTCGAATATCTCAACAGGGAGAACCCAAATTGAAAAATTTTATATGAAGATCCCCCCCTGAAATGGCTTGGGGAACACACTGGTAAAATATTTGACCATCATTCTGGAACACTGTATCTTTTATGATTTCTATGGTAGAATGTAACATTATAAGAAGCGATCGTCATTTATTAGACAGAGTAAATTTCAATTTTCACACTTCACACGCACACTTTCTTTAGTTTAATTTATTTTTTTTTATTTCATTTTATAGTTTCATTGCTAACTGTAAAATTTTAAAGGCAAAGCCAACTACTGGCTTTTTGATATGTTCTAATAAACACTATTAAAATCTTGTTTTAATAAACGTATTTTTTTGAAAGCCTTCTTTAAAATTTAACAAGAGTAAGAAAATATTTTAAATTCAATTCTGGATATTATTATCCTTTTTAAATTCGATCAATGGAAAAAAGTTTGGTATAAATTTAAGTAAACACATCCCTCAGTAAACACATTATAATGTGTCAACTCATAATTAACGAAGATGAATAATAAACCTAAATCATGTACTAAATTTGGTTGTTCCAAGTTAAAGTAATTGATAAAAGATACCATCGTTATATAATTTAGTGACCTGCACTCAAAATTATTATTAATTACACAGCAGCTATGAACACAGCTGAAAATTTTAAAATCACCCTAACTGCACACTTTTGTCGACATAAGAACGCATTACCAAGTGATTTTTACAAATGCATTTGTCTCTTTTTTTATTTCAAAACCATGTATTAGTATAAAGCCCCTCTACGGAATTTGATCACCAACCATAATATGTGTTTTGAAAAACTTATTTTTACGCTCAGTTCACTTCTAAAAAATCAGAATGTAGAAATTTACCATTTTCTTCTCCATTGCCACTACCGTAACAGTGGAATAGCTGAACCATTTTTATTGAACGGAAAAAGGTTCAGCGGTCGAGACGGAACATTTGCTATATTTTGAGAGTTTACCTCCCAATTTCAAGCGATTCCTTAATCATTTCCAATGCTATATTTTTCTGTTATGGAAGTTAAGGTTGAGAAACTGTGGATAAAGAATAATACGAAATAATCGCGATAAAGCTGTCAAATCTGAGAACGAAAAGCTGATGCCCACTCCGATAAAGAACTAGCAGAGCATAAGTAACCCTTCTACTGTCATTCCAGTTAAGCGTCTACGAAGAAGTGGAAACGTTTTTGCAAGACTTTTTGTGTCTAACCCAGTAATAATCACGAATTGCAAATATATTCCCACATCATTTTCGCTTTGTTGGCTGTCGCTTCGTATTAGGGTCTCCATAAAGGTCTATACTTTACATCTCAGCTTTAGGAATTCTGTTAAGGATAATCTACTATATTGTAATTTGCCAACAAAAGACGCATTGTTTATAATTTTAGTGACAGCCTGTGTACAAATCATTATAAGAGAGAAACGAAATATTGAGAACGATAAATTTATCGAATTATATAAAAATCATAATGTTATATACAAAGTACAAGAATATTGAGTTGAAATGGGACAGTACATTTTCTAAAAGGGATTTATTATTCTTCACATTTGTCGGATGTTATAAAAAATTTATACAGGATTCCATTTATCTCATTAATCAAATGCAAACTTTCTGTATCAGTTTCACTTGGTATCTGCAGTCAACAAAATAGTAGTACATATTTGAAGGTACATTATTACCTATGCTTTGAGGTCATGGTATACTGAGAGAACGGCAATACAATATTTGCAGAATAATCATGACCATCAAATAATGCAAAATTATTTAATTTTTGTTTAAAATACAAACTGACACATTCAAACAGTAAATCTTATTTATAACTGAAAGAGATGAGAATAAATAAGTCTTTCTTTTTTTCCATTTAAAAATCAGAAAATATCACTGTTTCAAGCTGTGAAATTCATTAAATGAATAAGATAAATTAATTTTCAATTCATGCAGAAGGAAAAGCAAGTTAAAATCGCCACTTAAAGCTCGCGCTCATTACACCTGCATGTAAAATCGTTTGCAATAATAATGACACTCTCTTAAAACAGTTTTTGAACTTCTGGAAGTTCAGACGAACAACTTTTGTGCAGATTATGTGTTAAGCTTTTAAGTAGTAGTTGAATGTAACTCACAAGAAGAAATTTTTATTTTAACGATGTTGTATGAAGCTAAGGAGGAGAAAAAACAAGGAAAATGGGAAAGTTTTGGGTATCAGTAAAAAGAGAAGACTGTATGGTGAATTTTATAATTTATTTTCTGAACTGGAGAGAGATCAACAAATCTTTTTTCTGTATTTCCGAAAGTCACAAAAAAATGAGCTCTTGGATCGTCATCTCCTCCAGAACACAAGATTTTACAGTGCAGTGCCATCTGGCAAAAGACTTGCAGACTGTTTAAGGTAAGTAAATAGAGGTTGTTGATAAGTGAGAATATTTCTAACAGTTTGAAACCAATCCCATGACTATGATTCCAGTTAAGAAAAATCAATATATAAGCATATTTTCTTCTTCGATTTCCCTTTTATTCAGTAAAATAGGATATAGAACCGGCTTTCATTTCTAGTCTTATTTATAAAATAATCTTTAGTATTCTAATCTAAGAATAACTCGATTCTGGCTATACTTCATTAACCGTAAGAAAACAACAATTTTGATAATGATAACTATTCACTATAAACACCACTCCCTGTACTCTGTGTCAAATGTGTTTTGTGGGAAACATACTTCACTGGCGAATATCTGTTCTGGTAAGTGATTTACATTTCAATCTAATCCGCTAAATGGCCAGTTAGTTCCAAAGCTAACACGCAGGTGTTAGAGGGTGAACTGCTGGAACATATTGAAAGCTTCCTGCCAGAGATTGCAGGAAGTGTTCGAACATGTTATCGCATACAAAGAAGAGTTGTTATTATGAATCCACTAGCCTTATTCTACGTGTTGTGAATATCTATATCGTCAATACTTGTCTATTTATCGATTGTTACGGACGGTACTATACGATAAATTTATTATAGTGTTTACGGAGGTTCAATATACTTACAGTGCGCTAGATTTTGGATGATGGATGTTCATCCATAAAATTTTTACATAGCTGTCAAGTATTATATCTATATGATATCTTATTTATCAAAGATTGAATTTCTTCGTGTAATGGATAAAAGCATGATTGAAATATATATTTAATTTTTGAAATAAAAGTAATTTCCCAACCAGCGCAAAATCTTTTATAGAAGCTGTAAGAATGTTTATAAAGCAAACATAATAAGAAATTAGGCTTTATAATTTTTTTTCCACAATATTCTTACAATCTTAACAAGTGTTGCATAATGCAAAAGGGCACCAGATTATAAAACAAAAATGTCTTTTTGTTGCCTTATAACAATGATTTGTTAGTACATCAAGCACTCTAATCAATTTATTGTATAAGCACTTATAACACTATTATAAAATATTTCAATAAATATATTTTATAATATTTGTTATATT
This sequence comes from Monochamus alternatus, assembly GCA_037114965.1. NCBI lineage: Eukaryota > Metazoa > Arthropoda > Insecta > Coleoptera > Cerambycidae > Monochamus > Monochamus alternatus. The sequence continues at coordinate 108,171,816 of CM073426.1, read as the reverse complement.
TAAGAAGAAGAAAGCAGCCAAAATATACTACTACAAAACTATTATAAAAATTATGTGAATTAGATCTCTTAGTAGCTAAATTGTTCTCATCAGTTTTCTCCAACATCATGTGAAATTAAAACTACCAAAATGGCCATAAAATAGTAAAAAGTAAATATGCAACAATATTTCTGTGCTCTGACTGACTATTTTACTGCAGAATCTAGTTTTCTGTAAAAGTATAAATATTTTTTTAGCTAAATTTTCACATGCCTCCATTTTCTTTTATTTATATTTAGAGTAATAAAAATCAACTTTGAACATAAAAAAATAAATTTGCAAATAGTAACACCATTTAATTAAAAAGGGCTACCTTGTTATATCACTAATTTTTAGTTTTCGAAAAAATGTTGTAGGACTTTGTGGCATTCATTTTTCATCTAGAATCACCTCCTGGAATATTGACTCATCATTTCCGGACACCTTGTATAAAAAGGATGTAATAAAAGATACTTGAAGCATATATTTTACAGGATTGTCGTGGACGTAATGTTTTAATTAATATAATAAAAATTATAAATACTAAAAATTTTGTTGACCATCGCCGACAAAATCGCAGCAGCCGTGTTTTTTCTAGTCTGTTCCAAATGACGTAGTTGGGTGACGTAGTCAATTGTTTTCATAGAAATTATGACAATGTCAAATATCTGTTGGGTAGGTTTCATTTTTAAATTTATAAATTGATAAAACCTAAAATAATAAGTATTGTATTTTCATGGTGGCAGTTCATTATTAATACATAATATGTTCCCAATTTAGTGAAAAATGTAAAATATTCATGCAAAATAGCTTTGTGGGAACTTTTGGAATGGTATCAGTGCCGCATATTTTAATGTTTTAAAATAGTAGATAAATAATACGTACTTTTTTTGCTAACCAAATTAAATAAGTAGGTTCTATTAAAAGATAAATTATTACAGTCTCAATATCAATTGTCAAATTCTGACATTTAAGGCTTGATGTGTATGTTTCCAAATACTAATATTGGTGTCGCCAAACTAAAGCACATTACAAGTTATTCGATAGATGAGTATTACAAGGCGACGCGACTTAATAGGCGATGGTTTGGTACACTGAATGAGAAATCGGAAAAATTACATTAGTGAGCGCAAAAACAATAGACATTTTTTCTGACCTTTATCAAATCTTATGTATTTCGATACACTGAATTCGAATCTGAAATCTATGAACAGCAGCACACAGATTTTGCAAACATTGCGAGAACTAGCTGGAAAGAAAATTCGAAAAAAAATTTCTGGTTCAATCAACTATGTTTCTCATGTATTTTCATGCGCTCAATCAAAATTTGGAGAGTGTTCAGCTTCACCACCACATACTAAAAAATAACATTGAGTAAGTTCAAACTCATTTATGAGCGAATTAATTTGGTGTTGAATTTTGAGTAAGTTTAACATTTTAACAAAGAAATGAGCTTATCTACACAACATTTTGTTAGAGAAATCAAAATATGTGTGAGTAAGAATATATTGTATAAAAAAAATACCAACCGTTGTAGATATTACACATTGTTTAGTAAGTGGAACGGGGAAAACAAAGTTGGGTACGAGCAGGTACCGATGGACAGTTGCAGTCACAAAATATAAAGAAGAAGAAACAATACCCCTATTAACGGTTGGCAACAACTGTGACAGCTTAGCGTCATCTACTTGAATAGTCGGATTGATGAACTAAAAATTACCGCAGGAACTTCGAATATTCTATTTGCACATATTTACTTTTTCAATACGACGCAATATTTAAAATCATACACAATTTACAAATAAATTGTGTGATTTTAAGTATTAGTCACTAGAAATGGGAAATTATATAAAATCACAAGGCTGTTAAAAAATGGAATAAAAATGTATATTTTGAACAAAGCTAAATATTCACACGAAATTAAAAAACATATAAATTATAATTCATTTATCGTATTCTTTACATTCGACAAACGTAGTTAATATAGGAAATTTACCTTAACGAAATAAATTTCTAGAAGCAATCCAATATTTCAATTTTATGAACGGTAATAAAAAATACTTCCTTTTTCTCTTGTTCATATTTCGCCTAGACTTTCAGTATAGAGAAACGAAATTTGAAGTATTACCGAGGGTATTACTTTTTAATACAATAGAAGAAATAAAAACCAATAAAGACATTTCACACGCACTCGATTATTTATAAATCTATACAATAAAGAACACATTTGTCTCGAATGTCTTCTTAAATCTTCATTCGGGTTTCGGGTTCATATGATCGACAAAGCAAACATCTCTAAACTTCTAAACGCATCAAAGTAATCTCCATGTAGGTATATTAACAAATATCATTATTGAAACTCCTCTTCCTGAAATATAATAACAAATTAATGCGATGAAGCATTTATTAAATATTATAATTTTATATAAAAAGTTACTAACACATACTCACATTTCCACTGAATTTTTCTACTTTTTCAAACGTTCCAGAGGATATATTTTCTTAATTAACCACTTGGATAATGATAAACTGCTCTGATAAAATAATTTTGAAACCTTGTCGGTATACTTACGTATTTAGGTAAAAAGGAATTTTGAATAATCAAAACCTATATACAAAATAATGAAGAATATTGAATTTTACAATATGTTAACTTAAAAATTTTTCATAAATAATGAGAAAAAAGATATAAATGCTTAAAATATCCTTATATCATTCTACCGGTAGCCGGTAGCACTGATTTTGGTTAGTAGGGTTACTGATTTGAGAAGGAATATTGCATAGACGATTGTTACCGGTTTTCCTATACGAGTTGGCTACCCGTGGTTGTAGTTTTGCTATGTATGATACAAGTCACTGCTGTCTGTGGACGATATTCACAAGTATATTGTTCTAACCCGATCATGGACCATGGACTGCAATTGTAAATACATTTTCAAATTACAATTTGCATAAAAAGTATAGTGTAAATTGGAAAGTTAGAATTTGTGTTATGAATGAAGTTATGATAGAAATAGGTAACAATGGCCGTCTTCATCCGATAGCAAACAATTGTTGATTTGCTTCTTATTTCAGAAAACCTATCTTGTGTGTCTCATTACATGATTACCATTTCATTTGATCCTCAACTACTTAACTATAAAATTTTGAAAAATAGATCACACCTGAACATTATTGATTTTAACAGTGTATTTAATAAAGAACCGTTTGAACTTCATCAGTCATATAACACCACTGAGCATTTTGTGACACCAAAGTACATATCTTGTTAAAGGTAGAAAATAATGTATTGTCTCATTGTCTCATCTATTGTGGTTAAATTTTCGAGTTCCCATAGTTTCAGACGTAGACTTAGATATTTATAGAATGTTTTCATTAAACCACGTTAGTAAATTTAGCTAGATTCATTTTTTTAGATAATTATTGAATAGAGTTTTGCCTGTGAAATTGTTCATTAGCATACCTAGATGTTTGGTATCAGAGAGCACACATATGACTTCATTGATAGGAATTGTAGGAGATTTGATATATTGTAATGAACACAAAAATTAAAATAATGGGAAATAAAAATAAAAGTTTCAGTCATTAGAAATAGGAGGAATTTAAATGTGTAGCATATTTAGAATATTTATAAAAAAATGTTTGATATAAAAAGAAAAGGATAATTATTGCACATCAGTATAATTTTAAAGGAAAGGGACAGTGTAGTATAAATACGATAAATAGTTATTTAGTAAAAGTTTAAAAGTTATAAATATTATATAGATAGATATCAACATAAAAATAATAAAAATATAAAAAAGAAAATTTGTTAAATTTAGTTTATAATTAGTAGGGGTATGTAAAGGTTTATTAAAAACTATCTGTGAGATAGTGAGGACGTTTCATAGGATCGAAAAGAAAAAAAAAAATTTGTTGATTATGAGATAAATAAGGGATACCAGAATTTTGAGAAGAGAAGAAAATTGTATAAGAATTATAAGAAATTAGTAAGAAAGAAACAGTCTCTGAGTAAATAAAGTTAACCTACAAGTATAGCAAACATTGAAATCCAATCCATCAGACCGAAGAAAACTACATTGAGGGTTATATCCACTATTTACCTACCACAGCACAAGGACATTTAACCAAGAAATCTAGACCGAAAGCAGTACGTACTGGATATTTGCAAAGCGGGTATCGAAGAAATCTGACAGTTTAGAAGGCGCTAAATTCAAACAAAAACGATAAGCTTTTCTACAAGGCATCTACAGACGAAAACAAGTATTTAAGGACAATCACACATGAGAATTCAAAACAGAAAATATTAGGTAAAATATTAGACTTTTTAGTGGTGTTACAAGACTGATTTAAGGGACTTTGAACAGGGTTATACAAATTTTTATAGTTGCTAATGACAATGTTGTTAATTATAGAAATTAAGTAGAGCAGGTTACGTAGGGTAATTTTAAATAATTTAAATAAATATTGGACGATATCTATTTATAATAAAATTTGTCTTACCTTTATTATAAAAAAATTATTTTTTTTAACACAAACTTCACTGAACCGTTTCTGATAGAAAGGTTTCTCATGCTAATAATTAATAATTTTGATTAACTTGTTATATAAAATAAAATAAAAATAAAGAATATTAGTGTCTGAAGCAAAATAAAAACAAATACAATTCAAGAACTTTGTTGAAAATTAAACTTAATTTTGAGCTATCTGGGAAATACACATATACACTTACAAATTTCACATTACAATATATTAGCTTAAAATACCTTTCTAATACAGTAAATAAATTGTGCTGATATTGAGTGAAATTTTACTCAAAATTTTTTACGGTACACAGATTTTGCGAAAATCTCAAACAATATACTCGCGTCAAGAATTCAGACGTCTTACGTCACGGCTGACGTTACACATTTGTTTTTATTGTCAACGTAATTTTCGATAATTGGTCGCGTTAAGAACAATCATTTTTTGCAATTTAGTGCAATATATAATGCAAACTTTTAGTGTAGTATATAATTTTATTACTATCGGTTGCAGTTTCTTAAATATTTTGATGAAAATATAATGATTTATTCATTTGTTCGTATGACGTAAGTCGTCTGAATTCTTGACGCGAGTATATCTGAAATTGGCAAAAAATCATATTAGTTATGGTGAGAAACTATAGAAAAATATTTTCTAGATTGGATCAAGTTGCTTCTCATATATTTTGGCAAATCAAATTTGAATCTGATGTCTGTCAGCCCCATCACCCAACAATTTTGCAACAATTGCAAAATATCGCAAAAAAAATCTAGCAGGTGTTCATCGTCCTCGGTGCCGTTTTCACTTTCTTCTTCGGATGATTCATCAAATTAAATTTCTTCCTCCTAGTGAGACTTTTGAGATATTTTGCGACTTTTGGGTGATGGGCCTCAACAGATTACAGATTTAAATTCGATTCGCCAAAATATATGAGAACACTTGATCCAATATAGAAAATATGTTTCTCACGTTTCTTACTCTCATGAATGATTTTGACATGTTCAGCTATTTTTTGCAATTTTCGCAAAATCTGTGGTGATCAAAATGAACAGACTCCAAAATTTGATTGAGCGCATCAAAATACATAAAGATGATATTTAATCGAGATTTTTTTGCAACCATTAACATGATTTTTAGAATATTGAGTGTGTTTAAGGTAACTGGTCTTCAGATTCGGATTCAGAGATAGGTATATAGATCTGGTTAAAAGTACACACCAGTTTTATTTGTGTGCCGGTGTTTCCTTTAAAATTAATATGTCACATTTTAATTGGAAGAGTAGCTTCTTTTCCACTATTATAGAAAACATCTTGTATGCAACTTCTGTCAAACACTACAAAATCAAGATAACCTAAAAGCAAACGTCTAATTCAGATTTTAATTATGCATATTCGCAGGAAACTAATCTTAGGTCGATATTGAAGCATTGTTATCCGCTAATATTAATTTTCATTTAGAAATCCATATTCCATTTTGGCCTCCAGTTACATTAAAATGTAACATAGCTTGTGCCAACATTATTTTATTTTAACGAGTATATTTATAATAGCTTTAATAAAGCTTACGTGATCCTTTCTTTAAAGCGTATGGTTTCAGGAAACTAAAGCCACAGAGGATCGTAAAGATGAACGAGAATAAAATTTCGATGAGATTAGGTAGGACAAGGCTCAACGGTTGAATCGTGATTAGATCTCTTACGTCTGGCCTACGAAATGTCATTTTAAACAACTAAAACTTTCCTAAAAAAAACATTTCTTTTAACACGTCTTTCAGGGATTCAATTCTCTCACCTTACACTTTTTATTGAAGGTAAATACAGGAATAGGGCGACATCTTAAAAATAAAATATGAATATATAGCTATACAGGCTGTCTGGAATATGCCTTAATTTTGATATATGATCAGTTGTACTAAATGAGTAGTTTCACACAATATTGTTAATACATAAAAATATACAAAAAAATATATTTGACTTAACACTTTTTTTTCTCTGACCAACTGTAACAGAATTATGGCAGCAAACAGGTTTTGAATATGTGACAACGTCGCTCACATACCTGAGTATTGTTGTGTATTTATATATAATAATTACAAATAGGTACACCTAAACATAGGTACTTACTGTGAATGTTTTTTTAGAGCGTTTAGAAGCGTTTACCCTACAAACGTCTCGTAGCCAGAAATTTTACCTAGATTTGCCGTAAATTAACATGCCATGCAGCAGCTGATAATAGTTGCTACAAATTGTTCAATTTTTGTTTATGTGCACTCAAAACATCAAAGAAAAACTAGATAAAAATGAATGGCACTAGCTGTACCCACCATTATGACTAATATTACTTTTAGGTTATCACCAGCAGCCTGCAACGTTGTCGAATGTAACAATACGTTACAGTTTTAACGAGTTTCTCGCAAACTTCAATTGTTTACTTCATTAATACCGATACAAAAATCAAATTATAAACAAATTACGTTACGGCCGCTTTTACATAACCTTAATTGTACCTTAGTTTGTAATTTCGTAACATAGTTTTGCTTATTATTGGTTGTATTTTTATTTTTGAAATGTATTTGTAGACACACTATTCGTTTTAGACATTTTTTCATAAGAGTTTTTTTATTGCTTTTAGTCAGATATATAAGCCCTTAAAATTACGGCACTCATATTCCGAACAGCCTGTATATATACAGGGTGATTCAGTCACAATGTCATTAATTTTAAGAGAAGATAGTGAAAAATGAGAATAATACGAATACGTGATTTAAAAAAAAAAATAAATGGATATTTACGCCGAAAAAAAATATTTTCAAACCATTATTGAAACCCCCAGATTGACACTGACCACTGGCGGCAATTCAACTCGATGCTATAAATTATTTTTTTTAAATATGCCATTAACATATTAAGTTTCAACATAAAAAAAAATTAATATTGAAATTACAAAACCCCAACGGATCAAAATAAACATTTCTTTACATAAACAGTAAAATACAATCCAATAGTAAGTTAAATTATTAAGAGATGCTGAAACGTGTTTTGTATTTAAATATAGACAGTAATAAAAAAAAACCATCGTGCTGTCAAAAAAAAAAACAGTCCAAGACATACCTATTCAGTCATCAACAATCCAGCAAGCTGAGTCTTGACCTACCGCATTTTGGTCAATAACCTTGTTTTTAATGTCTACTTAATGACAAGCGCTGCAGTATTGCTAAGTAATAACAGAAACAAACAACATAATTTTATAGTAACTGCCAACTGCATCGACATCAGATAGGCTGTAATCGCCACACTCGGTATAGCTAAAAAGTCGACAGTTCTCTCCATTCTTCATCCATCATTCGTCCATCCATCAGTATTTTCGCGTGATAGAAGTTGATGAATTTCGTGTCGCCAGTGTGTAGTTTATAATTATTAACAAAATTTGCTATTTGCCTACATTTCTATTCCGAAATGACATAATCCGCAGCACAAAAAAGGTGGCGCCCTCTGGGAGATACAACCAACCGTCCATGAAATTTGAATTTCCCGTCCCAAGAAACATCCGCATACAAAATGTCATGAATTTAGCTCAAAGTAGTATTAAAGAAAATGTATTTTTTTATATTTGACATCCTGTATATCCTAAACTAAGCATTTCTAGACCTCATAGGTTCATAGGAAATTTTTTTATTAAAATTGAACGTAGAATAACATGCTGAAGTATATACATCTCCTCCTGAAACATCCTGCATTATGCATTTTTAGTGATTTTAAATATCCAATAGCTACATTTTTCATATCACATATAAAATAATTCTAATTTATCATAAAAAAATGCTAAATATAAATTGCCAATTGGAACTTTTAAGAACAATGATTTTGGGTTTTATTTTTTCTATTATTTTTTTTATTTGCCACATTTCTGTTAGGCGAAAACAGTTTCCTGTCTGATCCTCAACTTAAAAATAATATTCTTTTCCACGGTCGGGAGTAGAAATCAGTTTCTATGACATCAAAATTAAAACAGAAGTAGTCGATTATTCCCAAGGGAGTATAATGCTCCCAAGGGAGTTTACATTATGGAGAACGTTTTTCATGCAAAAAAAAAGATAACATTCAAATTATTTATTGACATTTAAATTAAATGTTACATTTGTACAATTTTCAAAATTAATACTAGAAGGAATATTACTTTCGCTTACATTTATAGTTATTGTGATTGTGCTAGTAGTCGTACCTACTAAAACCTGATTAGCAATTTTGGTCTTATTTTCAATGAAGTTTTCGACATAACCCTCAGCAACTGTCGTTGATTTCCAACCAGCATGACGCTTTATTGTCGTGATATCCACACCAGCATCTGCCAGTAATGTCGCTGAAGATCTTCGTAAGCAGTGACCAGTATAACATGCAGCATCAGGTAATATTAAATACGAAGTTACTACACTCGGAATTTTTCCCATAGTATTCTTGCCAACTGGCTGCGAACTACATTTACCTGCTTCGTAGTACAAGAAAAGGCGCTTATTCTTGACGTGGGGAGGACGAAGGGGCAGGTATTTTCGAAACAATTCAAGCATATTTCCCACATCGGTAACCAGAAAGGTTCGTGAAATCTTGGTCTTAGTGTTTGGAATTTTTACAATCAAGAAAGAGTCCACATCCTCAATATCATCTACAGTTAAATTGACTAGTTCATCAGTTCGACAAGCTCCCCAGAATTAATCCAATCTATAAAAAATCAAAATACTTAATTATTGAAATACCTAACAACAAAAGTAATCATTAAGAATTCTTTATCATCTGCACTTGATAAAAAACGGTCGATTTCACCCTTTGTCAATATTTTAGATTTTTTCGCTTGATATCCGTCACCGGTTCTTCTCAAATCTGCGATCAGCTTGGGGAATTTGCTTATATCTATGTTGTCGTAAATTATCAAGCATGACTTAACCATAGAATATTGCGCCCATAATGTGAAAGACTTGTAATTCTTTGCATTTTCACTGGAGTATGCCAACAAAACATTCTCGCTGTATACTTGCAGATTTTTCTCGGCGCATCACTTTTTGAACCGATTGTAGGCTATATCGTATAAAGATCTTGACTTCGTATGCAGCAAATTGCTTATTGCAATATTTGCAGCCTCCACAATCTCTTCCGACTCACAATTATTCATTGTGCACTAAACAAACTTTAAACTAAACCAAACTAGCACCTTAACTTGACAATTTTTTTTGTTTGTTTATTTTGTAGTTATGACAATAACTCAACGACTATTAAATAAATGCTCAAATCTGAATACAATAATTCTGGTGCTACTTACTTCATAATGTACAAAATTTGTGTTTTTAAGTTAATGAGACCGTGGATAAAATAGTATATACCATTCGAGAGAGATGCTATTTTGTCCTCGGTGCATTGTTCAAATTGCACCTCTGTCAAAATAACGCATTTCTCTCCCTTATAGTATAATACTAGTACTATTTTATGTTTTTTCAGAGTTTACAAAATATCTACTCAATTAAACAGATAAACAACAATGATTGATGATATAATTAACTAAAACACATTACCATTGCAACAAAATCTAAAATTAATTTATACGTTATAAGAAAGCTATATGAAAAACAATCTTATGCCACTGTATACTAAGTTGAATATAAGCAAACATCTTTGAAGGAAAAACTTTCTCGGATATATTGTGGGTAATAAACGCTGTAATGATTCAGACCAGCTGTTAGGACTTCTCTACCCTGTTATGCCACTAATGATCTTGGGCAGATACTTTAAGAAGTTTTCCTCAAGAGAAATTAATTCCAAAATGTTATATACCGATTATTAACACGAAAATAGGTCTACGTCCACGTCTGTAAAGTTGCAAAATAAAAATTTCAGGCTCATACATTATTATTGATTATATGTGTCTGTTGTTCTTAACGACATTTTCCAATTTTCCAAGTATACCTTTTTTAGGAAAAAACGTCAAAGAATAAAAATTATTGATTAAAAAATCAATATCTACACTAGGACACAAAAAGTTATTACGATTTAAATTCATGTAAAGTACTCTATACAGTTGACAGCAAATTTAAGGACATATTTTAATTTTTCGTACTAGAAAACTCCCCTCTACCAAGTTTTATGTATTTACTACAATTAATAATGAAATTATTGAGGAAAAACTAAAATAAAATTGTAACTTCAACGTAAAATTTGTTCTCATCCTTTTACAGACATCCTCTATTTATTTTATTTTAATAAATTTACTTTGTTTTCGTCCACAAATAGCTGTTTTCAATATTTTTTTAAAATTTAATAATTCAGAAACGAGGTTACTTTTTTATATATTACATTTCAATGTCGTATTAGTCTTGTAAAAGGATCGAGTTCATATGTTTGTAAGAATATGGTTTCAATTTCTTCTCCTGTGAAAATAAAATAAGGAATATATACATAACTTTACCTATAGGATACGCTTTTAACAATAATCCTGTTCCCCACTGCTAGCTTAAACTATGCGTGAACAGAAAATCGATAAATGTTTTCTTCTTAAATGTGAAAGAGAGTAAAAAACTTAGGAGTTATTATGGCTTGTTAAAAGTAGTGATAATAGTGTAAACAAAGTTCTGCTAACTAAAAAGCTTCAATCTCTAGGTGTAAGGGAACGTTTAAATAAATTTATTTATGACCGGGATATTATAAGCTTATATCGTCATAGTTACGCTATCAATAAAGAGAGTCATAACTTCCTTGGGACATTATAGATTCTATAATTCCCTCTACCTTTCACAAGTAAAAATAAAATAAAAAATGCTAATATACATATATGTGTATATATTTATGAAATGAAAACTGAACCATATTTTATTTATTTGCGTCATTACAAATAATAAATGTACAATTTTGAAATGTTCCCTGAAAATTACTACCGCCACTGGAAACAATTTCTTCTTTTGTATGGCTGGAGCTTCTGTTCACTACAGTCGAGGTACTTGCCTTTTCTAATGGCAAAGTAGACAACATACGCGCCGTTTTATTTCTCAATTCGATGCTATCCTCCAGATACTCCTCCGCCACCGTGGAACTTTTTCAACTTCCGTGTCTTTTTAAGTTAGTCATAGTTGCTCCTGCATTAGCTAGAGCAGTAGCAGAAGTGCGACGAAGGCAATGTCCCGTATAGGAAGATGGGTTTGGCAATCTTAAATACATTGCGATTTTGCTGGGAATTTTCCAAAACATGTTTTTTCCAATTGGCTGAGATGTACATTTATTTTGTTGGAAGCGCAAAAAAAATCGTTCAATACCTTTAGGACGCAAAGACATATAAAGTCTTAATAAAGGCAAAGCAGAGAATTCTTTTTCATCCACAATTGTAAATTTCTTCGATACACCAGTTTTACTTTCCGGTACGTTCACTACCATAACGGAATCCCGGTCCTCTATATCCGATATCTTCATATTCAAAAGTTCTTGACTTCTGCATCCTCCAAAATAACCCATAATCAAAACAACCTAAAACAAAAAAAGGATATAAATACACACAAAAAGGAAAATAAGAAAAAATTACCTTATGCAATAAATGAATTTCATTAGGAGCGTTCTTTAAGAAATCTGATAACATCATTAGGAGATAAAACAGCAGCAGTTTTTCGGCTTATAACTCTTACTCTTCCGTTTCAAAAAAGCCTCTAGTTCATTGAACTTGGCGATATCTCGTTTCTCATGTATATTCACCTTCGATTTTAGCATTGACCATTTAGTCCACAAAGAATTCGGACTATACGTTTCTGACTGCAACGAATAAACACAATTACTACCAAATCTACCGAAAAACATAGAATATTCCTTACCAGTAGAAAATATGCCAGTAATACAGTTTCAGTGGCATCTTTTGGCATAACATTATTCCGTGTCAGCCACTCCAGATATATCTTGTATTCTTTTTGGTATACGGCTTCACTTTTCGATGGAATTATTGATTCTCTTGCTTTTTCAGTTTTTTTAAAAATCTGCTCCATTATATTTGGGGTAGAAAACACGTTTTTAACGCAAACACAGCTTGATAACAAACTTCTGTTTATAAACAAGTAACAATTCTGTTTATAAATACGTAACATAGCAACAACCTAGCAACAACAAAACTCTTATAATCAATGGTACCTGATTCAAATATACTGGGCAGGTAATAAATTGGTACATTTTTTCCGTTTAAAAAATAAACAATATTTTATTGAAATCGGTCAGAAATAAAATTATCTATGTACCACGGGAAGTAATAAGCCTTTAACCTCAGGCAATTGCTGTCCCTCGGGCCGGACGCCCTCGGGACGCAAACTTTGCCATCGGTAATTAAGGCCCTTATAATTCCCTTGATACATAAATAACTATCATATACTCGTTGTCGAATTGGAAAATAACTTAAATTAGCGCAGCCTTTATCTGATACATTAATATAGTGATGAGAGATCATCTGCAAAAAACAGAACATATTATTATGTTTACAACTGGACGAAAATTTGAGTTGGAATAACCACATTGATCATGTTGTATCAAAACTGAATGCTGCATATTATGCTCTGAGAAACCTTAATCATATACTTAATGTTTCGCAAATCTTTATTAAATATACTACATTATGCATTGGCTTATTCCCACTTAAAATTCTTAATAATATTTTGGGCCCACGCTACCAATTCACATAGAGTGTTTATTTTGCAGAAACGATTAATCAGACTGATATTTTCTTTGGGTCCTTTAGATTCATATAGGTCAACATTTAAACAGAATATTAACTTTTTACTATTTACTAATTTTCGAATCAACTTTGTTTATAAAGAACAATATTAATAATATGATACGTAACTGTGATGTCCATTGTTACAATACGTGTTCAGCAATGGATGTTTATAGAAGCAATTTAAATTTGGATTTGTCCGAAAAAAGTGCGCACAATTTTTCTTGTAGGGTATTTAATAGTTTACCTAAAGGCATTAGAGAAATTGAAAGTTATAAACCTTTTAGAAAATCACTTCACCTGTTTCTCTCTATAAATGGTTTTTATAGTATAAAAGAATATTTTGATTGTGTAAAATAATATGTATTTTTTAAATTTATTTATGTTATTAACTTAAGTAATTTTGTAAAGAATTTTTGTCAGTATTTGTTTAAGCTGTTATTTATATTTGTTACTTTCTTTTTATATTTTTTAAATTTGTGTATCATTTATTATGTGACTGTATGTGGCTTATGTGAATAAATAAAATAAATAAATGTTTCATATTTTCCACACTGCTATATATTATATAATAAAAACAACAGACATTTATCTATTATTAACTAATAGCACGATTTAATCATTAAATTTCTTGCAACGTGCATAACAACTGAAATAAAGGCATACAAGCAAACAAGTAAGTAAATTTCACTTTCATAAATTTATCCACTTTTTAAAGCATCACGAAACTGCCGCCCAACATTTGAGCATTAAATTTGCGCTTAAAGTATTTTAACTTTAATAGAAGTTAAATTATTTACATTTATATTTTATGGCGCTAAATTTCGGAAAGTTTATTTTATTCATATTGTATCTATTTCAGTTCTCTGGCATTTGAATAATATATATATATATATATATATATATATATATATATATATATATATATATGTTAAAAATATATGTTATATAAGATGTAGAACAAACAAGTGCAATAAAAAAATACTCGATAAGTAAGTTAATACTTGTTCCGAGATTATAAAACAAATACTTAAAACTAACACTAATAAATACTTAAAATTAAACAAAATACAAAGCACTAAAAGGTCACTTTTTTACAAGTACTAATATAAAATCAAGACCAATTGCATAACACGAAGGAAAGTATTGATTTCATCAAACAATTTTTTAGGGTTTAGCAAAATAAATAATTTTAACAGTTTTTTAAACAAGTGAATTGGTCTTATGTCTTGAATTTCTCGAGGCTAAGTGTTATAAGCCTTTGGTGAAAGGAACATGAAATATCTCTGACCAATAGTCTTAGTCATAAAAGGTATGTTGTAGTTGTCTTTTTGCCTGGTATCATAGTTGTGGGTAGGTAATTTGTAGGAAGATTTAGTACTATGGTACTTCAGGTTCAAATTCAAGTAAAACAGTTGCCTAGGATCACAAATTTTAGCTTACGTGTACAGAAGGTCCGAAATAGTATTAATTTTAAAAATATTTTTTTAAGAAGAATTAATGGATTCAAAATAGTTTTAGTACACCGCCCCACGCTAAAATTCCATAGTTCAAATGACACTACTAAAGCTGGGCCATTTAAGTTGGGAAATGTTTAGATTTCTTTTAAGTATCGAAATTTTACTAGTACATACTGTAATTTTTTATGATATATTGTATATGAGTATCCCATCTTAAACGGGTATCTATATACACTTCTGTCCAACTAGTTATTTCCAATACAAATAACAAAGTTACACACATCTCCCCTATCAACTATCAACTATATTATCCACGCTCCGCCTTGGACTACTGTGATTGGTTGAACAGGATAACGGTGTGGAAGCGCACGTGTCCCGTTGAATTTTTTGTGAAGTGACCGCCAATAAATAAAAAATGCAATTATTGTCCAGTAGGTATTGCATCACGTATGTTAGACGTACAATCGTTTTCAATATTAATGACATACTTTAAAACGAATTTCGCTTTTATTTCGAACTGCTGACGTACTGATAATGAAATCTACTTTCAACATTCAACATTGGTATTTAGTTCCATTTATCAATAGAGATCCAATAAAATTTCTACTCAGCACTTCCAGTTGTTTAAAAACTGATTGAGGTAGTGTCATTATTATTGCAAGCGATAGTACGTTGTTTCATAGACAAGGAGACTTTTCTGATTTATGGTTAAGGCTGTTCCAGACAGCCGCGGGACATACGCATCCGCATCATGTCAAACGTAATAAAATAAATTACGTAGAAAATAAGGAATAAATTAGCAAAATTTATAACAATGTATTCAAAATCTCACCCTGCTGTTTATCTCGATGTACCTACTAGGTTGGTTGTCAGTGATCACAAACTGCGGGAATGCTGTGTATTAACTTTGCAGCATCAGGTAAGTTTTTATTGTTGTCTCCGCGAGTGATGTTCGTTGGGGCGAAAAAGATATGCTTATATTTTGAGAACGCTTATAGCACATGAAAGACTGCAGACAGTACCCCCTACAACATAATTTTGACCAAAATAGATGTTGTTGTCGCAAAAATTCCCTGATGCCAATTTTAAGGCAATATCTTGAAAACTGTTTCAAATATTAGAAAGAACCATATTTAATTTTTAACTTTGACATTCTGCAAGTCGGCAACCTTAAACTTTTGAATTGAGTTAAGTTGGGTTAAATCACTATATTTTGGCTCAAAGAATATAGCTTTGAAATTTGGATCATTCTTTACTGGACACGCTGTCTTAAACTCGATAAAATTTGGGACACGTTGTGTTAAATGGAATAAGGTACCCTGTAAAAAAATAATTACACATTTTAACACAAAAGAACACAATCCTGTGTTAATCGAGGTCCACACGGAATTCTGTATATTTTTACACATTTCTTTGTATGTAGCAGTGTGTTAAAGGTTTAACACAATCCACTATGTTAATATAACAAATGTAATGTGTAACTTTTACATATTTCTGTGTTATTCGTATCTTTGAAGGTGTAGGCTTTACACATTAACATTTTAATTTTATTGTATAATAGGTATTGATATGGAAGACTCACCTATCTTTTTAATTTGTTAATTATGTTCCTGTTTACTTTCAAAATAATTATGCTAACAAAATATGTATGTATTAAAAATAATATTATTCTAGTAAATCATAACCAATGAAACAACAAACAAAGATGTATTTAGTCACTACATAATAGGAGTTTACGAAAATTAAGTGGTAGTGATCTGAACAGATAATTTTCTTTCTCTAAAGTTACAAAAAAGTTAGATTATAGAGTAATCTAAAACGTCAGAGTAAACTCCTAATATTTTTAATAGTTAGATTCTAATTAGTTTTAGCTTTATTATAATTATCAGTAATATTTGTTATAGTTAGATAAGTATTTACCATCTTCCTTGATTAAACCTCAATTTAAATTTAAATATTCTCCATTTGAACACAGTGAACGAGAGGTAACTGTACACAACACCGTTACATGACCAATATGGCGTAGTGACGTGTGTTGGATCAGCTGATATACAGCAGCAGTTGTGCTCAACCAGTCAGGAGTAGGGATATAGAACACAATTAAGTTAAGTTGTGTGCGTATTAAATTTACACAAAATGGTGTACTTTTAACACACAACTGGTAAATATTACACAAATTCAGTATAGTTTATTATAATACTAGTAATACAAAAAAAACGTAGTATGTAAAACTATTAACACGGAATTTTTACACATCCTAAATTACACATTGAAAAATCTCGCTCACACAGCAACTTTTTTTACAGTGTAAGCTTTATTTTCAATTTATAATATTATCTTTGAAATTGGACAGAAACGACTTGATCAATTATATTTCTCCCAAAAACAATTTTTTTCCTGTTACAAAGCTCTTCTCATAAACTTTTATTCAAGAAATTTTTCTGTATTATTTTCCATTTAAAAGTTATAAGCAATATCGCCCTAAAGAATTTCAAAAGAAATATCACCTAAAAATCACATTAGCGGTAGAAGGATCAAGTAGTCATTGGAAAATAATTCGAATGTTCGTTGTTTAAAATGCATAAATCGTCTGACTTCTGTGTGGACTGCGTTTATAAACATTTCCCCGTTTTACTCATTACAAGCGTTTGTGATTTCTTTCTTTCAAATGATTAATACTCGCGAAAGTGTTTTGTAAACCTTAGTTTTTAAAACCCCCCATATATAAAATTGAGAGGTGTTAAATCTAGTGACTTTGCGGATCACTGAATAGATCCATTAATCCCAATTAATTTTACTGAGAAAGTGTTATCTAAATATTGCTGCACATTCCTGGCCTTATGGGGTGAAGTCTCGTCGCCGTCGTGCTGAAATCATAGGTTTCTCCTTAGCTGCAAAGGCACTTTCTCCAGAAGTGCAAGAAGTTCTTCTTGAAGAAAATTTAGGTAAGTCACGTTGTTCAATGTATGTTCATAAAAATAATGCCCAATTAAATGCCTACCGATGATGTCGCACCATACATTTACTGCAAAATGGCCTTAGTTTTGGACTAGATTTACAATGTGGGGACAATAGACCAGTAATGTTCGTTCCGCCTGTTTAGCAAACCATAACTGACAAACCGACTTTCGTCCGTCCAAAGAACGTACCAAAAAAGGTTCTGATCAACAGTTTCTACATTTACTACAGTTTGAGCTGTAAAGTTAAGTCTGTTTTAAATGTGACACTCAGGCAGGTACTCCAAATTGTGAATTTTGTAGTCATGATACCCATTGGTCTTTAAAATTCGTTGAATGGTTGATTTATCGAAATTTTATTCTCGGCTAGCCTACCGTATAGAATTTCGTGGATTATGTTCGAAATATTGTAACAGTCTAAATGTGTTAACATTGTTTCTTACCTTTCGGTCAATTATTTGACTCTTCTGAACAGGAAATGTATCCTCATTTCGTCGTAAGGTCGCCTCAAATATTGTAAAGATTCTATGATCAGGAATGAGGAGCTTTGGATACCTTTCTCGATAAAACTCTACAGCTCTTCTTGAGTTTTTTGTGACTCGCCGTAAATTAGCATATTAACTTTTTCTGAATGAAAAAACATTTTGTAAACACAAAAGTTATACGTCTGACGTTCGTATTGAGTACTGACAAGGATTTTGTGTCATTTATGCACTTTGAACAACAAACATTCAATTATTTTCCAACGACTACTTGATCTTTGTGATTTTTAGGTGATATTTTTTTAGACTCTAGGACGATATTGCTTATAACCTTTAAACGGGAAGATATAGAGAAAAATTTCTCTAGTAAAAGTTTATTAGAAAAAAGAGACAAAAAAATTTGGATATGTTTCTGGAAAAATATAATTGATGAGGCCATTAGTCGTTTCTGTCAAATCCTAAAGATAATACCTTCGATTGAAAATGGAGCATACCTCATCCCACGTGTCCCAAATTTTCTTTAAATTTTTTGTATCCTCTCTGTAGACCCATATCGAGTTTTAAACGCCCTGTACATATACAAATCAAGACAAACAAAAATGGAAAGTTTTTATTATTTATTATATTTTACAAGTAACTATTTTCTACCTTCAAATTAGTCTGATGTGAAATTTTCTTACTGATTCTCCCACGACCTTAAATTAGTAAATTTTCCTCGTTCATAAATATTTTGTATAAAAACTCCAAAAATTAAAAACGCCTTCAACTCTTTAAATCAAGATATAATTTCTTGAAAACCCAGTTAATGACATTTTAACTTCTTTATGCCTTTGGCATAATGGATACAATAATCCATTTTTATCTTAAAGATATAGTGACTTAGAAAATACATAATGTATGTAAATATTTGTTCGAAAATCGAGTAAAATCTTATTATTAAGATGCAAAAACAACAACCTACGCAGACGTTCGAAAAGCATAATTTTAAAATAACACAACTCGTTCCATTTAGTGAAACAAATACCTTTAGATGATAATTTCAGATATAAAATACTTGGTACATAAAAGTAATTACATCATAAATAACAGAGAATGGAATTCATGTCTACAACATTAAAGCTGCTGAATTTCTCTATCGCTACACAGGAGAGCGCGAATATTAAGTTGATTTTTCCGCAGAGCTGCTGCAATGCTCGCGTTGATAAATAGGGAAACGTACAATACGGTGACAGCACCTGCCGAGTCGGAATCCACAAGTCGGATTGCGCTTTTGAAAGACAAACAGCAGTTAAAATTTTAAATATTCCATTTTTAGCAGTTAAAAATGAATATTATTGCTAGGAAGAAAGCTCCAAATGGCCAATATTTCCTATGAAACATAAATTTGATTTGGTTAATAATAGAGGTATCTCTATAAAATTTTAAAAATCTGAAGAAATTATAGTGAAAAACAATTTCAAAAGTTCAAATTTATCACCCTGTATCATTTAAGGGAGGCATTTTTGTATATAGGTAAATAGGGTCAAATCGTTATATTTTACCGTTGTGAATACCCAGTTAATGGTATTACATCTTGTATAATGATTTTCCAGATTTATATTTTTATGCTGTGTGCATGGGATGGGACCAGTTACAGAAGCGGCAATGGAACGTCTTGGAAGACCATCATTATCCGAAGAACGGTTTCGACAGTAGCAAATGTAATACCAACAACAGCCCTCACAGAGCCCGAAAACAACAAGAGCGTGTCAGAAAATCCCAGCTAAGACTAAGGACGTGCGCTTTAATTTTGTTACTGGTAGCGACCAGTTACCGAGATCACGGCATAATAACCAGCAAAATCTCTATATATCAAATATACGTGATAATTTTAGCAAGTACGGAACAGATTGTGAAAATTAGTTTATCATATAAATAAAAACCTACCATCTACCCAAAGAATGTTGTTGTTATGTGATACCTTATTTTATTACCGACTGAGGTTAAATATATGTACCTAAATATAACAAAATTTGAAATACAATCAAATGTAAACAATGTAATAATTTTTAGATCCTTCAGGCAGTGTCATAATATATACTACGCAGCGTGTGTAATGTATAAAAATTAAATTACGGCTTGCTGACGATATTTGCAATAGGAAAGTCTTGTACGAAAATGGACGGACTTGGGCGCACAATTTAGTAAATACTGATCTAACTTAACAATGACATACAAAATCAGGTCATTGCACAAGTGCCAATGTAAGTAACTTTCTTTTAGTATTAGATTACACTGACAATAAAGTTGAATTAAAAAGTTTCCGAGGTATAAATAACAAGTCTGCAATTTCGTTAAATAAATTTACTTTAATTTACAAAAAAAAAAAACGCAAAGAGAACTTTTTCGTATAAAACTTTTATATTACAATTATCGCCAGGAAGTTGCATTTTAATTTTTATAAATAATACACGCGGTACCCTGTATATCATACTATATAGGTCGGTCAGTGGTCGCGCGGTTTATGGCGTCAGTACTTGAATCGAGGTGACTAAATCGGTGTGGGTTCGCGCCCCGCTGCCGGTGGACGTAAAGAAAGGATTGGCACTCTCTCTGCGGGTATGGTAGGGTGGAAGAATGTTAGCTTGGGTCAGAGGTGAGTTAGGTGAGTGATTGATACCGGTTGATATTTGACTACCCCCGTAATTAATGAGGTTTTCCAGGTTTACCTCATTCCTTCAATAAATGGTGGTTAGGGCCTACCAACGTAAGTCGTTCCTGGGCGTAAAGACCTATCCCTGTGATTAGAATGAGGGGTAGAGATAATATTATCTCGTGCTATATTATACTACACTTTGAAGACCCGCCTTCATTTGGCTGTTGCCAAAGATATAATAAACACAATCTACTTCATTCATTCGCATGACAAATTTAAGTAACATCATTAAAAGTTTTACGTTAAAAAATTACCTTATAAATATTTATATATTTATTCCTATTTCAATTTAAATTTTTAATTAAGATTGCAGTTTTAATAAGAATGGCGAATGCGCCAGTGTTATGGTAATAAGTTATTATAGCTGTTAAATTTACAAAATTATGATATAAATTAACACACATGTCCCGTTGGATATTAAATGAACTACATTTGGTAGAGGTAATTTACTTAATTTTAATTAATAATTGTAAGATAAATCTCTGCCACTCCTTATTATAAAATATAGTATTGTGTATAATGAAGGACGGCGAAGATGCAAACGATAACTAGTAGGTTTAAATGTAACACTTGCTTTTATTTTTTTAGTATATAGGAGTAGTAGTCCGTGTTCCCTAGATTGCTAATCTGAAATTAGTTTTTTTTTAATCAAATAAATAGCCGACTTATAATTAATTTTTTAAGCTGCACCCAAATTACTATCCACGCCGCCCCTGTACAGTGTCCGAGTTTCACTGCAGAACCATGTATACGGTGTTGCCAATTAGTTGTTATCAGTCTAGTCGTCGGAGCTTGTTCCGTCATTTCAGAGTCGTATTTAACTCAGTGCAGTGCGACCCAAGCAGATATTTTAGAATTCAGCTTTGATGGTGTGCACTTCGTGTTATTTATTTACATTACGTTCACGAGTACAACTTAACTCTACACAATGTCACGACGGATACCGTGCAGAAAAACCATAGAAAAATTAATTCACGATTTGCCAGAGTTAGTATTTAGTAATACTGAATTACAGAGATAAACAGAAAGACTTTAATGTAGCCATACTGAAAGCAATGATTTCGAATAATATTCCATGAAGACAATTAATTAATCCTATGTTGAAAGACACTGTGTGACTGGTAAATATTCCGGTGTGAATATGCCCGAAGAATCAACATTGCGTAATAGTATATTATTTAACGAGCGGTAATGCAGGTCATAACTCACGCAGATGAAGTTTGCTGTAATTCATCAAGTGAGTTATGACCATTACCGCAAGTTGAATACTATACTTTATCTACGAATATAACAATAAATACTAAGATACAAGTATCGAGAAAGATAATTGATTTGAAAACGTCAAAATTATTTTGTTAAAATATCAAATGACATTAGTCCCCTCAATGATAATAATTGACAGTTCCGCCTACTGAGAGGCGTTGGCAATTTAATAATTTTAAAATCTTTTAATTATTCATTCCTTTCCACTTGTTAAAAATTCTTTCCATTTTACACCAATGGAACGTATTTATCGGCTTAAAAATTTCCAGTTGAATAATTAATATATAAATTAATAGGAGTAGATAAATTATATTTACCGAACCTAAATACGACGGTAAAAGGCAGTATTCGCTCCTATGTAAAAGACAAGTATTTATGGTTGTGTCGACGAAACAACTACTGCTGGTGGATGGAAAATAGCACGTTATAACAGGCGCATTGGAAGAAAATCTTGCCACAAGATCTCATCTGATCGCATCAAAAGTACTAGAACATGCAAATGCAGAAGCTATAACAAAAATAGTGATTGATAGTTTGACAGAATTGTGGGGTCGTGAAATGTGAGTGAAGATTTTTAGTGAGGTAATGTGAATGCAGAACACAATAGGGTAATTATTTATAAAAGCGTAGAACTCTCCAATCTTAACAACAAATTTCTACCCCCTTATTTTCTAGGGTGCTGATCATGAATCTGAAGATTTCGCATGTAGTTTTCGAAAAAAAAAGATTCAAAATTGTAACCTCTATGTATACATTATATTAGGTTAAAGTTGCCTCCTAAATAACCGTGACATTGACCTAGTTTATAAAATAAAAATATCGCATTAATACTGCACAAAAGAAACTAGTTTTCAGTGTGCAGTGTTATTACTTTTAAAACTCTCTTGATTTCTTATATACAAATTGTGCCCGACAGAGGTCAAATTAAAATTGGTATTTCTGTTTCCCATTCTATTGCGCAGAATTATTTGTATCCAATTTTGTAAATAGTTTATCAACATGTGTGCAATATTGAACAAAATATGTGTCGTTTTATATAAAAGAGATACAGATATGAGAGACAGAAAGCAAGTTTTCTGCGTGAGTTTTTACTGAAATCGAATTAGAATTTGTTGAGTGCAGTGTTGTATTTTATCAAGTTTAATTTCGTAATAATTTAAAGCGGTATTTTGTGGAATGTGTTATTCTGTATAAGTGTATATTAACCTTATAAAAATCTGTTATCATTATAAAGTGTGCGATATTATGAAAAAACATAATATACAAATTAAAAAAGAGCTAATATGTTTTCTTCTTTTTTTATTAAATGAAGACGGCGGCTGCAAGAAGATGATATCAGATGGATTACTGCGATAGACACGTACCGCATAAGAAAATGTTTAACAGATTATGGGAGTTTTGAACGCCAGTACTCTAATGTTGAATAAAAACAAACTCACGTAAGTAAAAAGGATTAAGTATGTATTTATTGATTACTGAGTTTTCTGTTAGTTGACTTGTTGCTGTTTTATAGTGTGCTACAATGCTGCAATATTACGTAGAAAGTGATTTATTTATAACAGATGAGTACGGGAGATGAGAGTTAAGGGATAAGGGATAAGATTCCATAGGCGTGCCACTTGTAAACGCAAAATTATCAAAAATAAGTTGACGTTGAGTGAACCTAGTACATTAATGGCATACTTTAGAAAGTGTATACCCGTAGAATGCCGTCCTTTTAGACGACGATGGCCACTCACTTACACATATTTACATACACACTATACAGTGTGGTCTCTTTTACGACGCCCGGAAACGGTAATACATACATTACATGTATTTTAATTTAAGTCACACTATAAGTGCACATTACCGTTTCCGAGAACCCTGTACTGGACGACGTAAAAGTGACCTTCCTATATACTACTAATTTGTAGCACTATCTCACTATAACGGTCACACATTAATGCTTATCATCTACTATTATAGGATGCATTATCCATTTTAACTACAGGATCAGGTTTCATATGAGGCAAAACAGTGCCACACTTTTGTCATCGTATGGCCTTCATTTTATGTACATGTTTCCTTAGTGTAATATATTACTAATTTTTTTTCTATCGGCATGCTATTTCGATTTCGTTTTATAAAACGAAAATTCACGCCAATTTGCAAGAACACCCTTCTAGATATTCTAGGCAAAATTTTATTCTGTGAGATAGCAACCTGAATTTTGTTAGTGTGGGAAATTCGTTTTTAATTTACCATTCATGAATTGTGCTACGAATCACGCATTTTGTATCATCGAGCTCTATTTTTTTTCTTCCGCGAGTTTCCAGTATTTTCCGTTTCGCAGTTGTATATTCTTGTTCGCTATTCTTTATTGTACGATTTACACTACTCACAGACACTCTTGTTAATGAACTACATATTTCAACCGCATCACTTACATTCATATTTAAATCTCGAACCATAATTCCATCATATAGGTAAGTCATCATCCGATATTCCTCACTTGTTAAGTTAGGACTTTACGATTTTGAGAACACACTGTAGAGCTTGAATTGTTTTACATTATTAAGAACACAAACACAGTCACAATTAAATTAGCAGAAATTTTCCCAGGTGGGCACCCATGGCAGCGCTGTAAACAAAACAGGTGCAGGTAGACCATTCTGATGCGCATGCGTATTTGCTGTAGCAGAATCTGTGTAATCGTGTATGCTCCACCAGATGCGGAACATACAATTCGATGTAATTTTATAGAAAAATATACGAATAGCATATATTTGTTTTTTTGTTGACCGATATAAATTACGAATGGGTTTATAGCATAAATCACTCTCTAGTATTTTGAAACTCGATTATAGGTATGCCATATGGCAACATATCAACCATGAAACTGAATCGCTAAAAAAAATTATTTAAAAAATGTTTAATTCATTTTATTTCTTCAGATGGTAGAATCTTGCAAAAAAAATCAAGTGAAATTTACTAACTTTACTACTGTCTGTATTTGGTTCCCATGTTACTTCAAGTTGAAACAGTATATCTATATTTATATGATTTTACGTTCCGTGAATGAACATGTTATTCACTCTGATATAATTTATATATGTTGTTTGTGTTTGTTATGAATTATATGATATTATCATCAACCTAAACAATAAGTTACCCGAAGCAATATTTCGTGTGCCTCTCAAAAATAAAATAATTCAGTTCACATAAGAAAAGTAAATGAGGTAAACTGTAATATTTTATAAGGTGTTATTTTTCAGGTCCAGATTTACAGAATGTAGGTAATAGAGAAACGTACAGTAGCTTAAGAAACATAAATCACTATTTATGTATTCCACTTTAGCTACACCACATATTTCAGCATGCATTTCCACCCACATAAAACAGTAATAAAAACTTTAATGGATTATAATTAACTTCGATTATGAGCTTGTATGAATTACATGCAACTTAATTTTATTACCTACTAGTAAAGGACTTTTATTTTTACGACAGAAGATAATTTTTCGATGTAGGTATTTAACGAAAAATATAGTACCACTTCTTTTCTAGCGATCCTCGACTTCCCGATTTGACATCATTGATTTTAACCAATTCAGGGAGTCTTCAGACAAATTTCACGCACAATTACAATATATTTCTAAATGACGCAAAAGTGGGTATTTATTTTAACATTGATAACTTTTAAGCAGTGTAGTGTTACGCTAGACGTAGAGAGGATAAACTTTCAAAATGTAACAAATGTTCAGTTACAACCGCTGGGTGCAGCGGTGGTACTATCAGTGAGAGTTTTGTGTTATTGCGTATGTTGAATATTGAGAAAAATGGCGAGCCTCTACATTATGGCCCATTTATAAAAGATTCTGTCGCCATAAGTGAAGTTAGTGTTGAATTTAAGATGGAAACTAAGGTTTTCAACGCACATACGGTAAGGGTGAATTTGTATGTTGAGACGGCAAATCAATATTTTAATTTGAAAAGCAACAAAGCTATTATCAGATAATAAAAATAAAATCTTGGAAATTATAATGTACGAGTTAGTCCAAGTAGGAAAATAATCCATTTCTACACTTTTTTCTAATTGTACTTTTAAAATTATCATCAAGTCGATTGTGTTTTGTACCGAAGTGAAGTATTTTTGTTTGCTTGTTTGTTGTTGTTGATATAGTTGTTTTTACTATTTATTTTTAATTGAAACAATACCGGGTGTTCCCTCTAAGACTTTCAGTGCGAATATCTCAGAAACCATCATAGCCAATGCGACGAAATTTGGTATACAGACACTAGATGGCGCGTAGAATCTGATGATCACATCAATTTTTATACAGGGTGTTCCATTTTCCAAGAAATCGATTTAATTTTGATTTTTTGGTTGTCAGCCCTGCTAAAACTTATGTTTAAATTGAAATATACTTAATTATGAACACATTCTGATAAATAAACATTCAAAAATTTTAAAATTTAACATAAAAAAACGCCTACAAAAAGTACCCAAATTTCATTGTTTTGTCATGTAAAATGTGTATAGCCTTGAGCCAGACTTACACAGAAGAAACTAACATCGGTGAACGTCAAAACTATGAATTGTCATTGAATTGTCAAATATTAATGGCGTGAAATATTTTATTTTACATAAATAACGCTAAATAATGGATTTGAGTGTTATTGAGACCTGTCGATAAAAATTTAGACTTGCGTTGAGGCTTTTGGAGCATTGTGGTCGCCGTGCCGGCGCAGTCTACCGCTACAGCGTGAAGATTGTGTAAAATATCTGTGAAAATTTTTAAATTATTCCATTATAATGTAATAAAACTTCAGTAAATTGTTTTTTTATGTTACTACAGTGTACAATAATAATTAGGTTCACGTATTTTTTATGACAAAATAATTTACAAAATTGTGTAAATACCTAAAGAATACCCCTGTTTTCCAACTGCTGTAATAATTATTGATTACTTATTTAGCAACAAATAAATTTAAACAAAACCATTTCTAAAACTTTTAATTATAATGTGAACGTGTTTGACGTTGAAAGTCAGATCTGAACCTACCCTAGCCCCACAAAAGAAAATATTACGAAAGCATAACCTAGAAATGATTGATTCTTGTATCCACATATTTCAGCACTGTACTTATGTACTTATGTTTAAGAAGAACTCTACATCTGTAAAATAGTAAACAATGAACTACAATTTCTGTATTTCATGACACAGAAATGAAATAAAGCAACTGGTTTTTGCTAGGAAGAATCACCTGTAAAATGTACTATACCCAGTAGGTAGGTACCTATCAAATAGTCGTTTAAAGCTAGATAATAATTTGTAATTATTGTTTTTATCTTTCAGTTATGTGTGTGCAGTGCCACAAATTATATTAAAACAGACACCAGAAAGAATAAACGAAAAATATTACGGACATTTTCTTGGAAATAATTCTAAACATGGAATGATGGATAATATTATAAAGAAGTCTGTAACTCACATTCTTTGAAGAGTATTCTATAAGACATTAAATTCAGTTCTCTGTCGTAGGTTTTAAAATTTCTAAACGAATAAACTAATAAAGAAAAATAAACTAATTTCATAATTCTATGTACAGTATGAAAACATCTTGTTAGAATATCTTTAAAATGTTGAAAGCTAACTGTTACAACATATACACAACATAAAGTAATAAGATAGGTATTGAACGATGAAGACACGGCAAGATTTGTTTCTAATCGTACATGCATGTACATTCCTAAGATTGAACGTTGCTCTGTAAATGAAATTAGAATACAGAACAAGTGTTTAATATAAAATCAGATGTAATAATGTAAATTTATTTTATTGTTAATTAATCAAGAATTCATTTAAAGCTAGACAGTAATTTCTAATTATTGTTTTTATCTTTCAGGTATGTGTGTAGTGCCACAAATTACATTGAAACAAAACGATTCGTAAAATTTTCAAAAAAGACCAATGGAGTGATTTTTTATATTTTATTATAGCTATGATTCAGTTGTAACCAGCATAATTTTAATAAAAAAGTAATACGTACCTACATTGTGGCTTATTTTTTAATTAGTAACTAAATTGAATAACTTGATCCTTCATCTTTAAGTATTAATTAATTTTATATTATTTCTGAAACATTTCTGTTTAATAATTTGAGTAGAATAAAAAACAACAAATACAGACTTTAATTTATTAACAATAAAATAAAATTACATTAAGTATCTACATTATTACATCTGGTTTTATATTAAACAGTTATTCTGTATTCTAATTTCATTTACAGAGCAACATTCAATCTGAGGAAGGTACATGCATGTACGATTAGAAACAAATCTTGCCGTTTCATCGTTCAATACCTACCTTATTACGTTATGTTGTGTATATGTTGCAACAGTTAGCTTTCAACATTTTAAAGATATTCTAACAAGATGTTTTCATACTGTACATAGAATTATGAAATTAGTTTATTTTTCTTTATTAGTTTATTCGTTTAGAAATTTTAAAACCTACGACAGACAACTGAATTTAATGTCTTAGAGAATACTCTTCAAAGAATGTGAGTTACAGACTTCTTTATAATATTATCCATCATTCCATGTTTAGAATTATTTCCAAGAAAATGTCCTTAATATTTTTCGTTTATTCTTTCTGTAATTTGTGGCACTGCACACACATAACTGAAAGATAAAAACAATAATTACAAATTATTATCTAGCTTTAAACGACTATTTGATAGGTACCTACCTACTGGGTATAGCACATTTGCAGGTGATTCTTCCTAGCAGAAACCAGTTGCTTTATTTCAGTTCTGTATCATGAAATACAGAAATTGTAGTTCATTGTTTACTATTTTACAGATGTAGAGTTCTTCTTAAACATAAGTACATAAGTACAGTGCTGAAATATGTGGATACAAGAATCAATCATTTCTAGGTTATGCTTTCGTAATATTCTCTTTTGTGGGGCTAGGGTAGGTTCAGATCTGACTTTCAACGTCAAACACGTTCACATTATAATTAAAAGTTTTAGAAATGGCTTTGTTTAAATTTATTTGTTGCTAAATAAGTAATCAATAATTATTACAGCAGTTGGAAAACAGGGATATTCTTTAGGTACTTACACAATTTTGTCATAAAAAATACGTGAACCTAATTACTATTGTACACTGTAGTAACATAAAAAACAATTTACTGAAGTTTTATTACATTATAATGGAATAATTTAAAAATTTTCACAGATATTTTACATAATCTTCACGCTGTAGCGGTAGACTGCGCCGGCACGGCGACCACAATGCTCCAAAAGCCTCAACTCAAGTCTAAATTTTTATCGACAAGTCTCAATAACACCATTGTGCATACGTAAATTGCATTAAATCCATTATTTAGCGTTATTTATGTAAAATAAAATACTTTATGCCATTAATATTTGACAATTCAATGACAATTCATAGTTTTGACGTTCACCGATGTTAGTTTCTTCCGTGTAAGTCTGGCTCAAGGCTATACACATTTTACATGACAAAACAATGCAATTTGGGTACTTTTTGGACGCGTTTTTTTATGTTAAATTTTGAAATTTTTGAATGTTTATTTATCAGAATGTGTTCATAATTAAGTATATTTCAATTTAAACATAACTTTTAGCAGGGCTGACAACCAAAAAATCAAAATTAAATCGATTTCTTGGAAAATGGAACACCCTGTATAAAAATTGATGTGATCATCAAATTCTACGCGCCATCTAGTGTCTGTATACCAAATTTCGTCGCATTGGCTATGATGGTTTCTGAGATATTCGCACTGAAAGTCTTAGAGGGAACACCCGGTATATTTGTAAGTTAGATAAACTGTATTCATATGGAATAAGGGGCACGGCCTTAGACTGAGTGAAGAATTTTCTTTGTAATCGGAAACAATACGGCACTCTTAATTATATTAGTCCTAAATCTGTAGATACTATTAACTCCGAAATGACAGAAATTGATATGCGTCTTCCGCAAGGATCAATATTGGGTCCAGTTTTGTTTTTGTTGTATATGAAGAACATTGATACATCTCTCGATTCACTATGTATGCTGATGATATATCTACAATTCTTTAACCTCGATGACCTAGAAACATAAATAACTATTATAATATCAACAATAAAAACAACCAATATCTAAACATATATTTTGACTAATTGCTAAATAATTTTTTTTACTACCTATTCGATAAAAAATAAAAGTTTCGAGTATTTAAAAGCTATGTTTGAAAACGTCTACATATTTTATATTTGATTCATACTAAAATGAGAAGGGCCAAAATAGCATAATTTAATGCGCTGAATAGTTCTTAATGTACACGCATGGATAAAAATATTAACTTTATGATTAATATAACCTATTATTTTATATACAGAAATGCCTACCAAATGTACAGTGTATTTAATTAAAGCAATAAACGATAATAAATTTAATAAAAGTTTATTGCCTGCATTAGTGTACCTACCGAAGCCAGGATCTAGTTTAAATCACTAAAAATAGTAAAATACCTCTAGGTTACCTAATAAAATCTCAGAAGATTTAAGATAGCTACTTCAGACATAATAAATAAAATCTACCACCCTACCACCCTAGCGTGATTTTTATTATATTGTGACATATATGAATAGGATTTAATACTGAACAGACGAAGGGTCAATTTGTTTTGTTTGTTTCTAATAAAATCCCCATAAGAGAAATGATTCATTAAACCTTTCAGTAAAGTTGCTTTTTGGTAGCCATATAATTTTGAATTCAATACCATATAATAATTTGATTATAGAGAAGAACAAGTCATAAATAGATTCACTATATTATTACCGTACAGATTTATATGCTTAGTTTTCGTTTCTAAATAAAAATGTGTGTAAATGTTTAAAATTTGTTGACAGATTGAAACAGGGAATAGAAAGACTGAATTGGTAGATTAAAATGAAACTTGGGCTAGATATTCAGGCTATCTATCTAATATTCTTGTTTTGCATCGTTTTCGGAAGATAACCTTTTTTGTGGAATTAAATATTTTTTAATAATATATGTAAAGTAATTGAAATTTGGGGGCTAAAAAGAATAGAATACTCGAAAATAAACATATTTTTTATATATGATTTTTTAAAAAGAGTTGTATAAAAATTTTTGTTTAATAAAACAATCGCATTACTGTAGATACATTTAGATTTTGATAAAGTTTATAACATCTATTTAGGCTAATATGGAGTATTATTTCTTAAAACTTTAGTGAACACATAAGGTCACATTATTCTAAAGAAAATTTGTCTCTTCAGAAAATCGCCTTCTGATAATCATTCTTAAGAAAAATTGTATTATTTGTAGATCTGTATGGTTTGGTTTAAGTATAGCGAACTTAAAAACTTGAATTCAGTAGCCTGTGGCAAAAAATGTTGCTGCTGTTGCTTGCTGTTGCTATTAGGTTAATGTCATTCTCTATTTTTATTTCGATATTAATTAATTTTGCAATTTTTTAAAATTCAGTTTGTTATTTTATTTAGGAAGGAGTTTTTTTATTAATATTATTCTAACATGGAGCAAAAAATGACAATACCTAATGATATACTGTAAAAGTTGACCGCTGAAAGGGGTGGTAACAGGAGAAAGCTACCACCCAGTGTATCGATTTCACTAAAGCTTTAAGAAATAGTACACCAAAATAGATTAAATAAAAATGTTCCAAATTTCAAAATAATTAAATAATTTTTATTTTTGAAGGTCTATAACATTTTTCTATTTAGCTTTCATTTCGTAGATCGCATATATTTATCGTCGTGAATTTAGAGCTGAACAAAGCCGGTGAAATTTGCGCACACCCTGTATATTAAATAAACGATTTTTTAAATTAGGAATACGATTTCTTACAAATTAATGTATGCTTATACCGACTTGATACCTTTCTAATAATATTTCTAAAATACGTAATTTCTTAAAACCCGATAAGTATCATGAATGTTTGACGCTCCAATGATGGAAAAGATACAGTACAGGATAATTCATTTAAAAAAACAGACCTTCCTGAAAATACGATATTCAATTGTCTTTTTAATACAGGGTGTTCTGAAAGTCCATCGGGAAACCTCGGGAAGTGATTCTCTGAAATAAAATAATAGCAGTATGTACTAAAAATTGCTTGTCAAAGTTCAAATTATTTTATTTCTCTTTTTAAATAACTTATTTAATTCAAGTTTGATTATTCTCTCACCTAGCACACCCACTAAGTAAATCAAGTTCTATTGGACCAGTCAAAGAAGTTTTATCATGCGCCGCTAGAGGACACTTTATTTAAAACTCAGAGCACAGAATAAAGCAACTACCAGAAGGGAAAGCTAAGGCGGCGCCTTTGATCTTGGACGATCAGAAAAATTTAACCTTGAATTTTAAACTTGACGTATATAATACTTACTACACTGGGAGAAAGTTGTATATAATATCTACTGTCTACACTAAGAAACAAGTTGACACTATATTTATTTAGTCATATTGAAGCTTTAAGCAGTATATAATACCTACTATTTATAAAATTATTATAATATATAAAATGCATTCATAAATTGCATTTATTTCTGTTTATTTTTTTTTATTGTTGTGAAAATTATATATTTTATTTAACGTGGGAGAGCTTTTTCAGATACATTTGCCATACAGAAAATTTGATACTGCAATAGATGTTTTAAATAATATAGTCACTAATATTTCCTTTGTTTTAATTATGGAAACTATTTTCATGTCAAGTAATTAATAGATTTCAGTTGTGAGTACTTGATGGCGCTAGTTGCAAGTCAACTCAATCATTCCGCAAAGCACGCAGCAATCATACGACTTCCCTTACATCTTTTGTCTTTACCTACCTCGTATCTCATCGCCTAATACTATTTTAACGTAAGCGACACCTTAAGTAGGCTTTAACTTAAAATGCTCTTTCCTAGTTCCAAATTTACAAAGTTATTCTTAATTATTTTCAGAAACAAAGTGTATATAAATTTAAAAAAATAATTTTTTCCTTCTACGATGCCCATTTATTTTGTTCACTTTACGTTTTAAACCTTAGTTTACTTGTGTCGAAAAATATGATTTAGGGCACCCTGGACACTAGATTCTAAGAAAACTGGTGTAAGCCTCAACTGAGATCAATATTATGCGAGTTATTTTGAAATTAGTTTCAAGACACCTAAAGTTTTAATTTTTAAAGTAATTTATTTTTCAATGTTTACAGGATAATAACGGAGATGGTCTTAAAGAAAAGACAAATATGGTTCATAAAATATATAATATAATAATAATAATAATAATAATATTTCCAAAAATAGAAGAGGACAAAAACAGAACAATACATAGTAATACAATGTATGGAAATAAATGAAAAACCCCACTGAAGCCGTTAGACTAGTACGTGGGAGCATATCTATATATTTCCTAACAGCAGGACAGGTATTTTAAATTCAAACAAAATAGCATTGTAAGTACACAGAAAAATTGAACAAAAACAGAGCACTACATTTAAGTACGTCGTTGAACATTTACAACAAATTATACATGCTGAGAAAAGGAATAATATAAGCCGTGATATAAATTGTCATTTGAGAGATAGTTAAATACATGTATATAAAAGAAAAACAATCAGATTAGCCTACAAGCTGTTATTTATAAATTTGTGAAAATAAGTCCTTGGCATATTCTGAAACCAAATCTTTAATAGTTTTTTAAACCAACTCAAATGCACTGTATCATGTTGCCTCAAAGTTTGTGGTAATTGACCATATAGTCTAGGTGCAACATAAGCAAAGTATCTCTGTCCTATGGTTTTATTTTATTGTCTGAATTGTATTTCTTGTTCTTAACCTAGTTTCATGTTCATGTCCAACTGTTAATAATTCCCATTTTCTTTTGTGCTGTGACTCAAGTATTTTAAAACAATATATTTGTCTTATATCCATTACACCATTTTCCTTATAAAGTTGATCAGTTGGGTAAGTATTGGGTTTTTAAATAACATTTTCAAAAATAATTTTTGTATAATTTCCAGCTGTTTTATATATACATCATAGGCCCCTCCCCACCCGGTTATGCCATACTTGATATGAGATTCTACTAAAGATAGATAGATAATTTTTAACTGGTAAGTATCCAAAATATTTTTTAACTTTTTAAATTTAAATATTATATATCTAAGTTTCTTAATTAAATATTTTATATGAACATTCCATTTCAAATGTCTATCAATTTCTATGCCAAGATATTTAATATGGTTTGCGTCTTGAATTGTAATATTGTCCGTGTATGTTTTAATTTGAAGATTATTAAAATGTGGCATTTTAGCTTTGGTACAAGAAAAAGGAATGAATTTTGTTTTTTGAAAATTTATAGTCAACGACATTTCATTAAACGAACCTTTAATTTTCTTTAAATCTGTTTCAGCTATTTGTTTTACTCTGTTCCATGTGTTAGAAGAATACTGTATTACCGTATCATCGGCAAATGAGGACACGATCCGCTGACTTTCAAGTTTGAGGAGGCCATTTATGTATATGGTAAACAAAATGGGTCCAAGTACTGTGCCCTGCGGTACTCCATACTCAACCAAGGCTTGATCACTAAGTGCATCTCCTATCTGTACACATTGTATACGACCATCCAGGTAAGATTTTAATAGATTTAATGCTGTTCCTCTAAAACCTATATCTTCAAGTACGTCTATTAATTTAATGTGATTGACAGTATCGAAAGCCTTGGCCAAGTCTAGAAACACACAAAGCACAGCCTCTCCCTGATCCAAGCTAGAACATATATTGTTTGTTAAGAATACTATCGCGTCTTCGGTCGACATGCCTTGCTTAAAACCAAACTGCTTATTTGATATTATTTTATATTTTTCTAAAAATGCCGCCATACGAATTTTCATTATTTTTTCTATAATTTTTGCCACGTTTGAAACAAGAGATATCGGCCTATAGTTTGATATTAAACTAGAGTCACCATTTTTAAACAGAGGCTTTATTAGACCTAGTTTTAAAATAGAAGGGAAATAGCCTTGTTCCAAGATTTTATTAATAAGTTGCGTAAGAGGATGCCTTATATAAACTGAAATTAATTTTAAATGCTCAGATGTTATCTGGTCTAGTCCTGGTGCTTTATTTATTTTTAATTCTTTAATAATATTTTCAACTTCAATATATATTTATACAATACCTATTTTGCATAACTATAAATTAAAAGAATGTATCACCTTCCAAAACACACCCAACCGAGACAGCGACACACATAAACACACATGCGCACTAAAATTGTGTTTTGGCGGCAGCTCTCTCTTTCGCTTCTGGTAGTTCCTTTATTCTGTGCTCAGAGTTAGTTTTATCCATAACTTTATAACAATTGACAATTCTAAATAACTGTTCATTACTTACTGTTATTATTTTAATCCGTAGAATCATCTCCCGGAATTTCCTGACGGACTTTCAGAACACCCTGTATATGTAGGTATGTTAAAAAATTTTAAATCCTCTATAACTAATAATAATAATACTGTTTATTAAGATCCAACAGACAACATTATCCATAATTAGGATACATAAAAGTTAATAAATAATATAGGCAAAGAATAAAATAGTACATAGGTATTTATAAACAAATTAACCGTACAAATTAAACAATGCAAATAAAAATAAAATAAAAACGAAAAAAACACATAATAGGGAATGTTATTTCAGGATTAAAATATTGAGTTAATTAAAACTGCATCTTTACATTTCACAGAAATGTTGAAATATCTATCACAAGTAAATACCTATATCTCATTATAATGTCTACACAGAAAGTAAAGGCGAATTTAAATAAAACATTTTAAGACAACTTTCCTTCTTATATCTTTTTTCTTATTTCGAACAATAACGGAAAAAAGATTTACGCAAGAGCACCCTGTACCTGTTTAACAATTGTGATGAACATCTCGAATCCAGCTTCCAATTGTTAGATATGCCATGTTTTGGTCTGTTCCTTCCAAAACTAATGAGGCACATCAAGCCAGCTGCTGAATGTTTGTGTAAACATTGCCATCATCCCTTAATTTTGAAATTCTGTCGAACCCCACTTTGTCGTGAGGTAAGGATCTGCGTGCCTGACATCGCATAGACACGAAACTTGCGGTATACATTCCATTTGAAGGATGGCATCCTTGAATTTCACTTCACCCACTAAACTCGGTGACTTGGTAAAAATTTCTTTGGCGATGACAGGGGTTCAACCTACGTCTTCTAGAAGAGCTTTGAACGTTGAGACGATGATGATTGGACTGCTGAATTGTTTTAGTATTTTATTATCTAAGATTTCTCTGTTTTTTACAAGTAGTTACGAATATACAAAGTGCTTCTGAAGCAAGTACATTACTTCGAAGTAACAATTTTCATTAAAAACGCCTGTGTTCCACAATGTAATTTACTGCGTTATTTATTGAATATCCTGATGCTGTCACAGTTGTTTCAAGACGGCGAATAACTGAAGCTATCCGTGAATAATTAAAATGTATGTATGCTAAATTTTCGCGAATTCTAGGTTCGTTAAATATCTGTTGAACATATAAAACAGAAGCGGATCACTTGAGTGTAGTCGCTGTACAATTTTTATGTCGTCGAAATGAACGTAGTAATATGACGTCGCTTCTAACTACATATACCAAATTACAGTTTCATTGCAACTGTTTTGTTTTACGAGAAGTAACCTGTTGTGAATCTAAACATGTCTAAATAAAAATAACACATCTGGGCCTCGATTCTCGAATGCAGTGAAATAAATTGGAATGGGAATTCATTCCCCTTAAAAAATCCTGAGTATATTATTATTTCTTAAAAAGAAATTGAGGTATGTGTTATGCAAGATAAAACAATTAAGATATATTTTGAACCTTAAGCAACTGAAAGTCATCTAATACAGTTTAGTGGGAAGTCATTTGACGTACGGCTTGGGGAATAGCAGATAAAACTTATATAAATGAGGTAAGCATTCTGCAAAGAAAAATCTCATAAAGAAATTACTTATCCGTCGGATGATTTATACAAGGAGCTGGGAATACTAGATATTAGACAGTTATGTTATCTAAAAATCGCGATACGCGTACATGCAGATAGAGATATACAGCAGTTTGCTGACCACTGCCATGACACTCGTTCTAGAGACAAGTTTGTGATTGTTCCGAGAATGAACACATCAAAGGGATAGCATAGTTATCACTATGTAGCTCCGAAACTATTCGGAACTGTTTCTATATCAGAGGGTAAACTTCCATCAGAATAATTCATTTTTAAAACTACTTTTTATGTTTATAGATTTGTTGATCCGTGAACTTAGTAACCACTTATTTTTTTCTGTTAATAGAAAATTTCTTGTGGCGTCATTTGAAACTTTTAGCCAGATATATTTTTTTGTGCACTTAAATGAAAATGGATACATTTTTTATACAATATTCTTGTTGTAAATGCATATTATAACACTCGATAAATTGTGTTGTAATATGAATCTTTACAACATATATATATATATATATATATTAAATAACTACTATAATACAGTAAGAGAATATACAGGGTGTCCGGAAATTATGCATCAAGACTTCAGGAGGTGATTCCTCACAAAAAATTAGGGTCACAAAGTCCTAAAACAATTTTTTGAAAACTCAATATTAACGGAGATACAGGGTGTCAAAAGAATTTTTCTTTTTTAGATTTTGTTAGATAACTTTTTTATTTGAGATTTGATTTTTTCCAAGTCTTTCCTATGTATTACTAGTGCCCTGGTAGATTTATGTTCCAAATATGACGCAAATACTCCAGTATCAAAGGGCCTGACCTTAATCTTCGATCTATGACCCACAACTTTTTTGTTTTCACCGCTTTATAAATTTGAAGAGCACCATGTTAAATAGTATCGAAAATTATTAAAAAAAGTATCTCCTATTGCGATACAATAAAATGGAACGTTTCTGAGAAAAACGACTTCAAACATTTTCATGTGTTAACGTTGTTTTAAACTGATATTCATAGTTTCAACTCATTAATACAAAATTTATTCACTAACTAGATTATTAAGTAACATTTTTTTTAGTCTATGCTCTTATAATAAGTTCTCGAAATGTTGTCCTCCCATTTCGACATACAAATTCATTCTTCTCAGAAAGTTGCGACGAATCCTGAAGAATATGCCCTCTTTTGTTTTTATTATTGCAAAACTGTCAATAATTCTTTGCCTCAGCTCTTCCACGTTATTCACAGGCCTTCTGTATACCAGTGACTTAACATAGCCCCAAAGGAAAAAATCGATCGGATTCAAGTCGGACGATCTGACAGTCCACTCTATGAATCCGCCACGCCCTATCCACCTCTCAGGGAAAATTTCATTGAGGTACCGTTAATCTGTAATGAGGCGGTGTACCGTCATGCAGTAGCCACATTGCACGTTTTCCAACAAAACTGGCAGATCATTTTGTAGAAAGTGTAGGTAAACCTCACCACCAAGCCTTTGAGGAAAGAAATGTGGCCCAACTAAATGATCTCCCACGATGCCAGTCCATACATTCACAGAAAATTTATTCTGGAACCCATGGTCCACTACTAAATGAGGATTCTCGTCACACCAATAATGTTTATTATGTAGATTTATTACACCATCATACCCGAATCCAGTTTCATCCATGAAAAGAATTGAATTCATGAAATTTCTGTTGCCATCATGGAGATTTATAATTGTCCTGCAAAAATTCAGTCGTGAAATCGGATCTCTAGGAAGTGGGGCCATTTGGACCTTTTGATAGTGGAATAGATGCAGGAGTTGTTCCTGCAAAATTTCATGGACTGAGCTTTTGGGAATATTTTCCTGCGATTCAATTAACCTGATGCTTATATCAGGATTATTATCAACCACATCCAAAACATGAACTTCAGCCCCAGGAGTTCGAGTTCGTCGTGGGCGACCGACATCAAACCGCCTCGTCTTAAAGAGCCAAACTCACCTAATCTCTGATGGACAGTACTGAACAACTGCGGTCGTGGAATTCTTTAATTTGGAAATGCATCTCGATACAAATGTTTTGCTCTTGATGCATTTCCCGCAGCTAAGCCATAATAATAATGCATGTCGCGCATGTCATATTTGGAACATAAATCTACAAGGGCCCTAGTAATACATAGGAAAGACTTGGGAAACATCAAATCATAAATAAAAAGTTATCTAAAAAATACTAAAAAAACAATGTTTTTTTGACACCCTGTATCTCCCTTAATATTGAGTTTTCGAAAAATTGTTATAGGACTTCGTGACCCTAATTTCTTGTAAGGAGTCAGCTCCTGAAGTCTTGACGCATAATTTCCGGACACCCTGTATAACTAAGTACTCTCTACTTAGCACTGTTTATAAAACTATACGAGTAATTGCTATAGTAATAAAACGTACAGTGGTAATTATTTACACCTCACATGTAGATACATTTATATGGAAGCCCTATGTTTGTGTAAATTCAATTAAACTAAGTTCTACATACAAACTTCTCGCAGACATGAACATACATTTCATAACAAGTGTTCAGAGCACAGATTGATATGTCTGTGAATATGTGGACAGATTTCACATATTGTTTAAAGGCATTTTTAATAATGCAATCTCCAGTGGAAATACTTGACAAAAGCATGTCAGCCGTTTAAAATAAAAGAAGTAGTCATCCTTGCTTTCAAACTACATAATTTAGAGAAACAATACACCAAAATTATTATAATAATATCAGCTTATTTTCAGCTTTTTTAGCAAATGCATAGTCATTTATTGTTTGATAACATTAATATTTAGTAAATTATATATTAAAACTCTCCTTTGCCACTAGCAGTGAAATGCAAAACCACATTTCTAAGTTTGTAAAATGTGATTTCAAATTAAAAATATACTACGTGACAAAGAGAGGGAAACATCCATCAAATATCATTTTATTTTGATCATTTTTTGCATGTTTACTTCTCTTGGTGAAAGTAAAAAATGGTTAAATTTTCAGGTTTATCTGTGTTTTTTTTCGAGTTTAGATAGGTCGTACTTTGATAACGCAGCATTCTATTTTAAAAATTTCTTCTCACATTTGTGTTGCAAAGCTTGTTGCAAACAACATATAGATTTGGGCAAAGTTCTCAGTTTAGTGACTTTGAGAGGAGGCAGATTGTTGTGTTGTGCGTAGCAAGTTTCTCGGTGAGAGTAATTAGGACTAACAGGTTCTTACGTACCATAGTATGTAGCTGTCAGAGACTGTTTTAGCAACAGCCGGACTATTGCAAATAAGTGGTTTGAAGATCATGAGGGATGCTCAGTATGCGTACAGTATATCACCGAATACGAAGTTTTGGTCTCTTGTCTTATCGTCCAAATTGAGTGCTGTATCTCACTAATCATCGATTTTCATATCTGTTTTATTTGAAAAGGGTATATCTTGCTGAAATCGGTAGAAGTAACCATTTTTGAAATTATCCTATTTGAAATGCTTAGTGCATCGAGAAAAAAAACTATTTTGGTTTCAGGTAAAGTGCCTTACAAAAAACAGCAAAAGTTGTTCAGAATGATAAATTATAGAGCCGAACAAAATTTCAAGAAGATCGGTGTTTCAATAGTCAGATGGATACACTAAGCAGCAAAAAAGCTCTGACATTATTAAAAGGAACATGATGTGCCATAAGTGGCGCCCTCTACTAGTGACTACTGACTGATTTACAAATTTTATGTAAATATTTGGATTTTTTAAGAAGTTGTCTACAAAATATTGAAAATAAAATTTTTACTTTGACACCCTGTATTTTTTTATTATGCGACTTGGGATATAGGTATGTTAGGTTAAATCGATTTATTTTCACCTAAGAAATGTTTAGTCTCTTCCTGCTACTTCATTTAAAAAGACCCTGTTTACTATTTTTTGTGTAATTTATAAATATATATGAGAAAGCATTTATCTCAATTTTCCTAAAATTCAAATAAAACTGTAAATATTAGATGTATATAGAAAACTATTTATGCATTTCTACATTAATTCTCGTATTTTTATAAATACGGTTTAGATATATTTCCCTTTTAACGTACAATATACAGGGTGTCCGGAAAAGACGTGTACAACGGAAGACCACAGACTCCTGGGTTCAAAATAAGCCGATTTACCCCAATTTACTTATTTCCAAAATTGCTTCGTTTAGCCGCTAGGGCCAAAATTGATGATTTGGCACTCGTCGATGAGGAAATCTGTTCATGTAGACCCTAACACTTTTGCGGCCGTTACCTTGACAAAATCCATAAACCAAAAGCATATCTACTTGTTCGGAATATGTATACGTTTCCATGATGAAATATTAAAAAATGAGGAACAGAAACAAACACAACATTAAATAAAGTGAGATCTAAAGTAATTAAGCAAGAAGAATAAACCTAGAGACTAATTTCAGTAGCTGATTAGATTTGACACACAACTGATACTTAAAATATCAGAGCCAACTTCTGGTACTTCTTTATTTGTTGCAGAACGAATGCTGATATTGTTAACATACGAAAAATATTTTTTCTGCCTAAACTACTCATCTATTCAAAATTATGAAAGTATAAAAATAGTTTCTATATAAAGTCAGCTACTAATAGAAAAAAACTGAGAGTAATCATACAGGGGGTTAAAAAAATATGTGCTTATATTTGCATGATACATAATTTTTTTAGTATTTCTAATGACTGCAAAAGATTTTAAATAATGTCAAAAAGTGTCGGTTAGACTTATAACAGCGTAGCCCAAAAATAGTTAAAATCGATCAAGTCGCTTTCGAGATATTCGGAAAAAACAAAAATTTTTCGTAAACTTTGGCGCTCTCTAGCGGCTGAACGAAGCAATTTTGAAAATAAGTAAATTGAGCTAAATCGGCTTATTTTGAACCCAGGAGTCTGTGGTCTTCCGTTGTACACGTCTTTTCCGGACACCTTGTATATCAAAATATTGATTCATAATTAAAAACTATTGCCTAAGAACAATTTGAGGTACCTATTACCCTCTAAAATCGGTAATCTTACATTCGCTAGTTTTGGAACATGTATTTTTTTACGCCCATACATTCTCTATAATTGTTCTCATAAGGAAAATTTCTATGTATATAATTTTTTAAAGGAATGTTTAATTAATGCCAACTTAAAAACTAAATTACACAT
The DNA here is from genome assembly GCA_037114965.1 of Monochamus alternatus. Classification (NCBI taxonomy): domain Eukaryota; kingdom Metazoa; phylum Arthropoda; class Insecta; order Coleoptera; family Cerambycidae; genus Monochamus; species Monochamus alternatus. Next base: position 108,129,477 of record CM073426.1, on the reverse strand, counting down.
CTGAATCTCATCTTTTACGACTATACAAGCGCGTCTATATTTGTTCACACATCGATATTATACTAAATTAAAATATCAAGCAACAAAGTAGGACCACAATTTACACGACTAGATACCGAATATCGTTAAATTAAAACTGCTGAAATAAGCTTTAATCCACGGCAAATTGGCTCTAACCCAAATCATAAATCACTCCCTATAAAGGGGCGAATTCATTTTTTGCTCTATAAATCGATTGCTGCACCTATCCTACATATTTTACGTAGACTACAAAAATTTACTACTGGAGATGTTTTATGTTCCGTTAATATTTACTTGTAGTCAGTCATCAATTATTTTATTATTTATTAGTTATCTCCTTGTTATTTCAGTAAAATGTATGTGGTTATGGATCTTTCATCTAAGAGTATTTTCTTAAAACTTTACACACTTATTCGCTGTTAAGGAATACTTTCCTGTAATATCGAAATCATTCCATTATACAAAATTTTGGAAATATCTATAAAATGTTTAAAAACAATATGGTTGATAAGTAATATATTATTGTTCGTAATTTATAAGTAAACATAAATAAATAAATTACTTTAAAAAAATAATACAAAAGCTAATAATAATAATATTACACTCCGAGTGTTTGGATTACTATATGTCTGTATTTTATTTTTTGTTTTTTTTTTTTGGTGATTTTATAGAAAATGAATGGGATGTTCAGGTCATTACAAATATTCTTAAATACGGATTGTATAGAGTAGGTATCTAAATATATTTTAGTTTAATGTTGTGTTGTTTATTATTGATTATAGTCTGTTTAGAAATGAATGAAATGTATGCAAATCGTAAATAAATATAGTACTGGTGCTTATATTCAATATTTTTATATTATGTATTATTGGTATAGATGAGGTGTACTTTTAAAAAAAACTTTGTGTGACCGGGTTGTAGCAGGTAGCTAAAATTTAATCCCCGACAATCCGTCTTTGTTTATGCCGCTTCAATTTCTCGGTCCCGGTCCATTGCTCTTATAAGTAAACAATATAAAAACAGCAATTCAAAACATGAGGCTACTTTAAGCATCATAACCGGGTTAAGAGGGTTTTTAGTAATTCAAATAAAATTATTCAATATTATTATCAAAATATTTATTTAAATTTAATGAATAGACTTTTATTCCACACAAAAATATATGTATTTTGAAAATTCAAATTATGGTGAGTAAATGTAGTATTGTATAAATGTACAGTAAAGAAAATAAAAAAGTAGGTATATTAAAATTCATCCTCTGAATATTCTGATGAATTATCTTCGTCTCCTAGATTGATAACGATAGGTTCGACAGTAACGTCAATTAAATTATCGAGTTCCCACATTTTCTTTTCTTCTTTTTGTTCATGATGTATACATCTTTGCCAGTTATCTGCAGTTACTTGTTCCAAGGAATTTTTTAAAAAATGTTCACGCCACTTAATTTAAACGTCGTATTATTTCGACCTACATCTCCTTTTACCTGCGCCCAGGTTAAGTTCACAGTGATAAGGAGGTAACCGTAGTAAGCTAGACATTTTACCCAAACAATATTATATCCACTGGCACAATAGTCACTAAACACAAGTCGAATTTTACTCTACTGCACTAGAACGTCTTCGTATATTCAGCTCTAAGACTGGATTGATCTGTCACAATATTAGTGTTATGCAATAATTACCTGAAACGAAATATTACCAAGTTCATGGCCGGTTCTTATCTCGGGGTTTTATTATTCTCTTTCATTTCCAGACAGACTATATAATGTTTCTTGTTTTTATATTCTTTATTATAATCCATTAAACACTAAAAGGTTATTTATATAGGATGTTAAATCAGGACATTAAGATCAGGGCTAGTTTTTAATAGGTTAAAGTAGTAGTAATTATTAAAGTAAAACTATTTTTCAGCATTTTGTGATGAAAAAATAAAACCATCTATTAAAACAATGTCGAGAATAACGTTAGTATAAATAAAATGTATTTCTATAGACAAGATACATTTAATCCAATTAGTATTTTCCAGAACTACATCGTCAGGTCATTTTATCAAGTACAACAGTATACGTTATATTTAAAAGCATATGTGAATAAGAAAGTGTTTTTAATAGGTCCTTTTCCTACTACAGAGAAATACACAACAGGCAGAAATATTTACTATTGCACACTATAAATTATGTAATTCATTTAACCGTTAACACTATCAAAGCGAATTACGAAGAAAAATACATGCAGACCGTATATTTTTCTATAAAATTGTAAGTGCAGTGTATCTCTGAGGGCATACCCAATTGCACAGCTTCTACTCATGCAAATACGCGTGCGTTAAAGAGAAATGCTGAATTTCTATTGGTTGTAACGGATTGATGGATCCACCTGTTCCATCTCCAGCACTATCATGGGTATGAGTACATCTTTCGGGTGGGCAAAATTTCGAGTGTATCCTTATGCTAATTTAATTATGAATGTAATAAATTTATTAGTAATTTTGTGTTCTTAAGAATGGAGAATCATTCTAGCTCTACAGCATATTCTCAAAATCGTAAATGCCCTAATTTAACAAGTGAGGAATATCGAATGATGTATATGAAGGGATTAGGGTGCGAGATTACAACATGAGTGTAAGTGATGTGGTTGAAATATGTAGTTCATTAACAAGAATGTTCATGGGTAGTGCATATGTATAGTACAATAAATTGTGGCAAAGAAGTACAACTGCAAAACAGAAAGTAGTAGAGACTCGTGGAAGGAAGATGGTATTTTAAAAATGAGCTTTGAATATATATCCCGTCACGCTAGTCTATAAGCTAGAGGCGAGTCACTTTTTAGATTTTCGGCTGTTGGGTATGCAGGGTTAACTATGACCAAGTACAAAAATTTTTTTCCACGGTCGGAAGTAGAAATCAGTTTCTATAACATCAAAATTAAAACAGAAGTAGTCGATTATTCCCAAGTGAGTATAATGCTTCCAAGGGAGTTTACATTATGGAGAACGTTTTTCATGCAAAAAAAAGATAACAATGAAATTATTTATTGACATTTAAATTAAATGTTACATTTGTACAATTTTCCAAACTAATATTAGAAGGAATATTACTTTCGCTTACATTTACAGTTTTTGTGATTGCGCTAGTAGTGGTACCTACTAAAACCTGATTAGCGATTTTGGTCTTATTTTCAATGGAGTTCTCGACATAACCCTCAGCGACTGTCGTTGATTTCCAACCAGCATGACGCTTTATTGTCGTGATATCCACACCAGCATCTGCCAGTAATGTCGCTGAAGATCTTCGTAAGCAGTGACCAGTATAACATGCAGCATCAGGTAATTTTAAATACGAAGCTACTACACTCGGAATTTTTCCCATGGTATTCTTGCCAACTGGCTGCGAACTACATTTTCCTGCTTTGTAGTACAAAAAAAAGGTGCTTATGCTTGATGTGGGGAGGACGAAGGGACATGTATTTTCGAAACAATTCAAGCATATTTCCCACATCGGTAAAGAAAGGTTCGTGGAATCTTTGTCTTAGTGTTTGGAATTTTTACAATCAAAGAAGAGCCTACATCCTCAATATCATCTACAGTTAAACTGACTAGTTCATCAGTTCGACAAGCTCCGGCAATCCCCAGAATTAATCCAACCTATAAAAAATCAAAATACTTAATAATTAAAATACCTAACAATAAAAGTAATCTTACCTTAATCATTAAGAATTGTTTGTCATCTGCACTTGATAGAAAACGGTCGATTTCACCCTTTGTCAATATTTTCGATTTTTTCGCTTGATATCCGTCACCGGCTCTTTTCAAAAGTGCGATCAGCTTGGGGAATTTGCTTATAACTATGTTGTCGTAAATTATCAAGCATGACTTAATCATAGAATATTGCGCCCATAATGTGGAAGACTTAACTTAAGACTTAATTCTTTGCATTTTCATTGAAGTATGCCAACAAAACATTCTCGCTGTATACTTGAACATTTTTCTCGGCGCACCACTTTTTGAACCGATTGTAGGCTATATCGTATAAAGATTTTGACTTCGTAGGCAGCAAATTGCTTATTGTAATATTTACAGCCTCCACAATCTCTTCCGACTCACAATTATTCATTTGCTAAACAAACTTTAAACTAAACCAAACTAGCACCTTAATTTGACAATTCTTTTTGTTTGTTTATTTTGTAGTTATGACAATAACTCAACGACTACTAAATAAATGCTGAAATCCGAATACAATAATTCTGGTGCTACTTACTTCATAATGACAAAATATGTGTTTTTAAGTTAATGAGACCGTGGAAAAAATAGTATATACTATTCGGGAGAGATGCTATTTTGTCCTCGGTGCATTGTAGCCCTCGGGCTTCAAATTGCACCTCTGCCAAAATAACGCATTTCTCTCCCTTATGGTATAATGTATTATTAATAGGGGATAGAGAAAATTAAGAATTAACGAAATCACCCTTCAAGGAAATTCCAAACTTATTTATAAAGCAAAAAAGAAACTTTTTCGAAATTATATTAAATCATTATTTAACGTCGCCTATGCGACTCGTCCGCTGCACATTTAACGTTTACAGAGTCAGAGTAGACAACCAGCAACACCACAGTAAAATTCGTTGTCTTTCTGTGTTTACGTTGTAGTTTTATGTTCTCCAGTTTTTAGTGTCTTTTTTAATTTTAAACATTTTATAGTTATTAAATAAAGGAATTTCATATTTTCCCACAATATAGCTTGCCGGTTTGTTTTTCTAGGTTATGGGACAACACTGACGCGGGTGCATTAAAAGTTTTCTATTATCTTCTATATAGGCATTTTATCTAACTGTACGTACGGGAAGTACAAAATGCAAATGCAAAATACTGCAGCGGACTGGATTAATTGTTACCTATCTGTCAGATATTATTACTAATAAGAATGTGAATTTTTGTCGTTTCTGCATTTAGAAACGCTGCAAAAAACGATCGCATACTAAGTAGTTGACATTGTTAACAGATGTAAGCTTTATCTATGGATCTAAGCGATCTCAGTCGATGCTTATCATAGGCGCCGACTTTCCGCATAAAAAAAGGGTTTTGTTCCATTTTTAAAATATCGAGCTAAAATTCTGGAATATCTTTATTGTCTTTCAGTACTTAGTCATAGTTAACCCTGTAGATTGTACCTATTAAGATTTTTGCAAATATTTTTACACTGTTAACATTTTTCAGTACCATATTATATTACTACTTCCAAAATAGTAGCGTGGAAAGTTGATTTCTCGTTGTGTATATTGTGTAAGAATGATATAGGTGAGGGGAGAGGGGTGAATAAAAAGAGATATCCCACACTCTGTGTAAATGTATGAAAGACTGTACGTCGTAACAAAATTAATCAAAATTCCATTAAAACATCTGAAAGCCAAATTCGAATGAGGGACGTATCTTTTACCCTTCGCCAGCAAGTGACGTTTTTATTGTATCGTGCCGGAGCAAGCTTTGTGTGATCCCGGATTCATGCTGCATTTTTCAAGCAGTAATTAATCTTTTTGGATTTACTGTCAGCTCGAGGGCAGTGGGTTTCGGCATAACGGATTCTACGTGGCAATTTACAGTTCATTTCGTAGTGGTTTTTTTGCCTTGCAACCGTCTTCTTAGCGTTTATCGTGTTTATGTTTCTCGTGATGTGTGCCAGTATATCCGTTCGTCACGCAACCAGTAACGAAAATCAATCCTCGCTTTGCACTCCAGTAATGGAAACATTATTAAACAGTTGTCGCTAATGCCTACCATTACGGGTCGTTACTGAGCCTGTAATTACGCTTCTGCAAAAATTTTCACACTGTTTCGTATTGTGTTTTACATTATTGGGATATGGTCTGCACAAAAAATATGAAAATGCATGACAATTTTTGCATACACCTCAACATAAAGTTAAAGTACGTAAATATTTATAAAATGCGTATACATTTATAATTATATCCATGAATATTATATTCAGAAGGTTTAATACGTCTGTGTTCCGTGGATTAAAGGCCTTTTAACACACTAGTAGATTAGGATTTATATAATACCATGCTTCAATTTTATACCATTTTATTTAGAATTAGTATTATTAATATTAACGTTTATCTCAAGAACGATCTTGTCATTTTGATTATTTAAATTCACTAGATAAAAAGTTTCTGAAGGACTGGAGGGGCCAACAACTTCACTAAGTAGGACCTGGTTTTTTTCAGCAATTACCATCTTGCTGAACAGTGAATCTTCAATATAATTTTCCGTAATCTTAGACAATTTCCAACCACCATGACGTTTCACAGTGGTAATATTACCCGCAGCATGTTGCCGAAGAACGCCTTGTTTCATGTCCGGTAGAAAAAGCTTCTTCCATGATCGTGAAACTTCTTGAAATATTTGTTTTCGTATCTGGAATGAGTATGTATGGTTAACTGGCTTTGTCTTGGACATGAGTGATATCCAAAAAAGGTAATTCATTGCATCGATAAGCATCTGCGCTCAATGTATAAATTGAATTATTAAAATCGTGTATTTTCTACCATAACTAAATATTCCTCATCTGGTGCTTTTTTCAAAAATTCTTCGATTTGGTTTGGGTTGGTTTCAGTATCTTTGTCTTCTTTGGTTTTTAATTTTTTTTTAAGTAAGTTTACCATATTTCGAAATCTATTTTGTCCACATCGAAAAGACAGCAAACCGTAACATTGAAAAAGTAGGATAGTAGCACCTCTCCTTTAATTTCTCCTCCTATGCCCATTTTTTTCTCGAGTTATCGCATTCGACCAATTCCTTCTCGTACATCTCGCTGCTTTTGGCTAGTAGCAGACGTAATTTTCCGCCAGCCGGAATGAAAAAATTCTCAGCATTCTCACTCATTTTTTCTGTCGATTTTCCAAATTTTTTCACTCTTGTTGACAAATAAACAAACGCATGCCATAGAAACTATTCCAAGACTTTCTAAAGTATTCGGCTAACAATCAATATTCTTGTTTAAAATTAATTTGACAAACCTGACGCTTTTTAAAACTATAATTTTTCACCTACTCTCACACGACTGCCACTCTCTTAATTCGGGAAATTAACCATCCTTTAATCCTCTTTTCTCCTCTATTTTTCTCGTGGATTAAAGGCTTGCTCATTCACATGTATAATTAATAGCATTAAAGTTATGCCAAATATTTTTATCTGTTCTAAGTAATTATTATGCATGTTTTTATTCAGTTTATGATATAAAATTTAATATTTTTTCAACATCACCGGTTTAACATCTTTCAAGTTTAAGTTACGCCAACATTAAAAAAAAAATCTTATCATAACCAATTGATTTATATTTAATTCGACTGTCATACGTTTGATAAACACGATTCTACGTTTAATAAAGGTATAGTGGGGTTACAAAAAAAAGGTAATTTATATAGTCTAAAAGAAGAAAAATAGTTATTTATGTATCAAGGGAGTTATGAGGATGTTAGTTATTAACATCCAATAATTTACCTAATAGATAACACAGCCCCACAAAAAAAAAAGAAAGTTCATACACAAGAGTGACATATGTATTCCCATGTATTTTTCGATGCTGAATCCGATCCTGGGCTCAGAATTGGGCCTACATGTCTGGAATTGGCCCCAGAGGCCGAAAATGGCCTGAAACAGGTTTACGCCCATGTGAAATTCCCTGTTCGAGACCGGGAAAATGACCCTTAGGGCCGGAAAATCGTGTTTTGTACGTCTCAGTTGAGACATTGGTATTTTCATGTACTTTTAAATTCCGGAACTCATACCGTGTTTGAAATGCCTTTGGTCGATTGGAATCTCTCATTTACTTACATAAACCTGTCAAGCACAGTCTAAGCTACAGGAATTAGTACATAAAAATCCCACTGTTGCGATTGGTACGTCCGAAATATAATTTTCCGGCCTCAATGGGCCATTTTCCCGGACCCAAACTGGGAATTTCAACTGTCCAAAAACTTTTTGGGCATACTCTAAGGACCAGGATTGAAAAATACATGAAAATCCCACTTTTGCGACTGGTACGTCCGAAATATGATTTTCCGACCCCAATGGTCCATTTTCCCGGACCCAAACTGAGAATTTCAGCTGGCCAAAAACTTTTCACATCCAGTCTCTGGTCCAGAATTGAAAAACACACGAAAATACCACAGTCGCGACCGCGACGTACAAAACAGGATTTTCCCGCCCCAAGGGGTCATTTTCCCGGACGCAAACCCGGAATTTCAGTTGGCCATAAACTTTTCGAGCACAAATCCGGCTTTAGCTCTAAAATTCAGCGTCGACTTCGCCTTATCCCGGGAACCGCATTTCAGGCCATTTTCGGCCCCTGGGGCCAATTCCAGACGTGTAGGCCCAATTCTGAGCTTAGGATCGAATTCAGCGTCGAAAAATACATGGGAATACATATGTCACTCTCTTGTGTATGAACTTTTTTTTTGTGCGTCCGTCGTGTTCAGAAAGATTTTCCTTGGTCAACGCAGGAGCAAATATTATGACATTGAAGAGACATCGTGGATGGCAAAGGTCAACAGTAGCAGAAGGATATTTGACCTACAGCATGGAATTGAAAAATAAAACTGTAAGAATGTTGGCTGGCATGTCACATGAAAGAAGTGGAACATCAACTTCATGTTTGACTACAGTCATAGCCAGTGACAACAGTTCAACGAAAAATTCTTGCAATTTGGGAAATAATTTCAGTGGAATATTCGGTTTATTTTTGTAAATACATTAGAGGGAGTTAAGGATTTATATCTACTTAGTATAACCTTTCTAATACAGTAAAAAATCAAAAATTACGTTGACAATAAAAACAATTACGTAATGTCAGCCATGACGTAAGACATAGAAATTCTTGCCGCGACTATACAAGGTATTTATAAGTGAAGAATGTTGTATACTCAGAATACAAATATTCGCCTATACAGGATCCGTCACTTAAAACTCCTTCAGGTTTATATCTCCGTTTTATTTTAAAATACCGTAGCAATCAAAGTAACACTTTGTACGTATCTTCAAAGCTTTCCAAGCCAACTATTTATTTTAAAAAAACAAATTATTTTCACAAAATGACCGCCACAAAATTTATTTTCCCAAGATTCTTTAACGCTGTGTATACAAATTATTATGCTATCAAATAGGCCATGAAAAGAGCTTCAATTTGATAATATGAAACGATAGCTTTTGTTATCCTGTAGTTTTATTAAAAATGGTGGTATTATTTTTGGTTTTCAAAGTACGACGGCATGAAAACAAAACAGAATCGGGACATATTTATGGCTTCTGAGTTTTCCAATTAAAGATAATAAATACATTGCCATATATGGAAACTATCGATTTTATTTTAAAAATGGTTATAAACAGCATGAAACAAAACCATTCTAGAATCATCAAGTTTTCTTGGAATTTGTTTCTACTTTTAGCAACACAAAGGTTTTATTA